>OX465601.1:127507500-130007500 GCA_950022295.1 Bromus sterilis | reverse complement strand
AGTAGGGGTTTCACCATCGAGGGCCCTGAACCTGGGTAAATCCTTGTATCCTGTTAGAAGACGAGTATCGCCAACCTGCACCTTCTCTCTACGACCTAAACCCAGGGTTCCTAACCATGGGATTTGCCGAGGTCGATCCTCGTCAGTGAGCTTGTGAACTTTCTCCTGTGTTAGCCGCAGAACAAGGTCTCCTTCACTGAAAATTCTTGTTCGGAGTCTCCTGCTTTGCTAGGGTTGTGTCTCTTGCTTCATCTCCACATCTTTGTCGTCTGCGAGTGCGTCTTCTTCTTTTTCCTATTCGTACCCCGTGATCCGAGGGGCTCCGAATTTGAGGTCGTGTGGGAGTACTGCCTCTGCTCCGTACACCATGAAGAAAGGCGTGTACTGGGTTGGGCGTTAGGTGTGGTGTGCAGGCTCCAGAGGACGGCTGGCAGCTCTTCTATCCAGTTAACCGCGGCTTGCTCGAGTGGTGTGAGGAGCTGTTTTTTTATGCCGCCACATACTAGCCCGTTTTCCTTTTCGACTTGAACGTTGGACTGCGGGTGTGCGACTGATGCATAGTTGATCTTGATGCCCAGTTCCTGGCAAAAGTTATGGAATTCTGCTTCTGTGAAGTTTTTGCCGTTGTCGGTGATGATGTTCTGCGGTACACCAAACCGGAAGATGATTTACTTGATGAAGTTTACTACCGTGAGGGATGTCGAGCTGGTGATTGGCACCGCTTCGATCCACTTGGTGAACTTGTCGACTGCTACCAGCAGGTGCGTTCGACCACCTTTTGAATATTTCTTGAGTGGACCAACCATATCGAGTCCCCATGTTGCGAAGTGCCAAGATATTGGTATGGTTTTGAGCTCTGACGCTGGTGCGTGCGCACTGCTGGCGAATTTTTGGCAAGTGATGTAGCTCTGCACGATGTCTTCCATGTTTCGCATTGCAGTTGGCCAGTAGAAACCTGCTCGGAAAGCTTTGGCCACCAGGGCGCGGCTGCTCGCGTGGTGTCCGCAAAATCCTTCATGGATCTCGATTAGTGGTTCCTTGTCGTCTTCTTCCTCGATGCACTTTTGGAGCACTTGAGAAATGATGCGCTTGTAGAGCTGCCCGTTGATTATGGTGAACGTCTTGGATCGTCGACTGATGCGCCGAGCTTCGGTGATGTCTTGCGGCAGTATACCGTGTATCAGATATTTGAGGAAGGGTCTTGTCCAGGCCGGGCCTTCGGGTGCAACAGGTTCTTCCTTTGCGCCTACGTTGTCGCCCTCTTCCCCAGCGGCTGGGTCCGCTACCGCTACCTGTGCTGGTCAGTTTTCCTTGCCAACCTCTATGGCCACTTCTTCTTCGAATGATTTGCTCTTCATTGATCTCTGGCTGATACTTTCGAGGAAAACGCCTAGGGGACTGGCCCTCGGGTTGATCCGATGTGTGCGAGTTCTTCCACTTCTGTGTTATTTTCCCTGGTGACATAATTGAGCTCGCACCCATCAAACTCTCCTTCTAGAGTGTTGTAGAGCTTCTAGTATACTGACATGTTATCTGCGACTACTTCGAAATCTCTCATTGCTTGCTGGACGACAAGGTTGGAGTCGTCGTATATTATGAGGCGAGTGGCGCCACAGTATTTTTCCATGCGCATGCCATGGAAGAGTGCCTCGTATTCCGCTTCGTTGTTTGATGACTTTTCGAAGTTGATCTAGAGCACTTATCTGAGCTTGTCTCCCTTGGGTGAGATTAGTATGACGCCCGCTCCAGCTCCTTGGTGCCTTTTTGATCCGCCGAAAAACATCTTCCATAAGTTGGAGAGGTCCGGACGGCCGGGTGTTTGTACCTCCATCCACTCGACCATGAAATCTGGGAGTACTTGTGCTTTGATTTCCGTTGGGTGCCTGAATTGCAGGTCGCGAGGGCTAAGTTTGATATTCCACTCGGCGACTCGACCCGGTTCTCCTGGGTTGTTGAGGATGTCCGAGAGTGGTGTGGTGCTCACTACCGTGATTGGGTGATTGGGTTAATTTGCGTGACGTCATGACGATGGCGTACACGAGCTTCTCGTAGTGCGGGTACCTCTGCTGAGATTTTGTGAGGACCTCACCGAGGTAATAGATTGGCCTCTGGATGCCTTGTATTTTTCCTTCTTCTATGCGCTCGACAACGAGTGCAATGCTTATTACGCTGCTCCGCGCCTCTATGTATAGGTATAGGGGTTCTCGTTCCTTGGGTAATGCCGGGATGGGCGGAGTCAAGAGGGTCTTTTTTAGGTCCACGAATGCGTCTCGTGCTTCTTCGGTCCATTCGAACTTTCCTCCTTTCCTGAGCAATTGGTAGAATGGCAGGGTCCTTTCTCCTAGCCTGCTGATGAAAGGGCTCAAGGCTGCAAATCGTATGGTGAGTTGTTGTACGCCCTTTATGTTAACTGGTTCTTGCATCCTGGCGAGTGCTTGGAATTTTTTTGGGTTGCCTTCGACTCTTCGAGCAGAGACCATGTATCCGACCAGCTTTCCGGCTGCGACACCAAACACACACTATTTTGGATTGAGCTTGATTCTGTATGGGTTTAGTGCCCCGAAGGTTTCTCGGAGGTCGTTGAGTAGTGTGTCTGCCTTGTGTGTTTTCACGACGATGTCGTCTATGTAGACTTGGACGTTACTGCCAATTTGGTCCCTTAAGCATGCTTGCATCATCCTTTGGTATGTGGCTCCAGCGTTTTTCAGCCCGAAGGGCATTGTCCTGTAGCAGAATACGCCATAAGGGGTGATGAACAAGGTGTTCTCTTCATCTTCCTCCCTCATCATGATTTGGTTGTATCCTGAGTAAGTGTCGAGGAAGGACAGGAGGTCTCATCCTGCGGTGGAGTCGGTGATTTGGTCGATCCTTGGAAGAGGAAAGTGGTCCTTTGGGCAGTGCTTGTTGACGGGACCGTAGTCGACACACATGCCGGTACGTCTGTGTCTTTCTTGGGCACTAGAACGGGGTTTGCGTCCCAGGTGGCCTTCTTTGTTTCCCGGATTAATTGTGCATCGAGTAGTCGATTGACTTCTTCTCCGATGGCCCTGCGTTTTGGCTCGGAGAATCTGCGCAGCGCTTTCTTTACTGTTTTGATTTTTGCAAAGATTTGCAGTGCGTGCTCCGAAAATTCTCACGGTATTCCGGGCATGTAGGCCGGACACCAGGCGAAAAAAATCCACTCCTCGCGAAGAAAATCCAGGAGAGTTGTTGCTTGTTCTTCGGGTAGATGAGCATAGATCTGAACCGTCTTGTCTGGGTCCGTCGGATGCACCTGGTGTATAACGGTGTCGCTGTCGACACTGAAGTCGCGAGTGATTTCGTTCATTTCACTTCTGCTGGCGAGTGGGAAGACGCTCCTGTGTACCACCATTTCTATTTCTTCGAGTTCTTGTTGAGCTCCGAATGTGTCGGAGACTTGATGGAAATCTCGATCGCATTGATCCTATTTGATGAAGTTTCCACTGACTGTGATGACCCATGCGGGTCCTGGCATCTTGAGCTTGAGGTATGCGTAGTGCAGGACTGCCATGAACTGTGAGAACGCCGGTCGACCGAGTATGGCATGGTATGGGGACTCCCGGTCTAGCATTTCAAATTCTAGGGTTTCTCTTGCAAAGTTTCCCTTGCTTCCAAAAACTACGTCGAGCTTGATTGTTCCCAGGGAGGAGGATGCCTCGCCTGGTACTTTACTGTAGAGTGTGACGCCTGAGTTCTTCCAGACTGATCGTGGGATCAGCATCTTTCGCAGGGTGTCGGCGAAGATGATGTTCAATCTGCTCCCCCCGTCCATGAATAATCGAGTCATATTGTATCCGCCAATCGGTGCCTCAAGAACTAGAGGTGCGTGCCCTGGTCTTGGAACTGCGGGTGGGTGATCCTCTTGCGAGAAGGTGATCCTGACTTTTGAATCACATAAGTAGTAGGGTTCTTCTACCAATATGTCTTCGGCTGTTCGGGCTTGCAGAGTCTTCGCCTCTTGCTTTGTCTTCGAGGTTCGTCCTTCTTGGATCATGCACACTCGTCCGTGAGATGGCGGATATTGATCCTCTGTGTTAAGGACTGATGGTTGCGCTATTTCCTTGGCTTGTTTGGCTTTACGCTGCTTTTCTTCTTTTAGCATGTCGGAGGGTTCAATGAACATGCGGCAGTTCCTGAGAGTGAGGCCTTCCCTGAGCCGTCCCGCATCGTCTTTGAAACAGTGGATTGTGCAGGGTCGGTCCAACTGCTCTCTTGGCGTGAGGCTGTTCGATTCGTCATGTCGTCTTTTCCTGGCGAAGCGATATGTCTGCGAGTGGTCTTCGGTACGGGAGTGAAACCCTGGATCGAGCTCGATTCCGTCGTTGATCGAGTGATTCCGGATCATCTTCTCGAACACGTCTGGCCTTTTGTCGGGGTCTTACTATTCGCCGGGAAGGGTGGACGAGTCCCTTCCGTGAGGCACTGTAGGTTCTCAACTGGTGACAGGGTTTGTCGTAGCGGCTGGCGATTATTCAAGCGAAATTTCAATTTGAAATTCCTACATCTGATCTGCCAGCATTCCTGGATCTGTGACCGCGACTTGGGCTCGTCTTTTGAGTCGGCGGGTCCTTCGTCGTCGGGTGCGTCTTTGGTAGTCGCCGAAAAACTTATCTTGGACCAATCGCTGATTGAGCATGCTTGGTGGCGCGACAGAGAGGCTTGCGATGAACTTGAGCTTTTTGAGTGGGTTGGATCTTGCTCGATTTGTCGAGTTGTTGGTTGCTGATGATGGAACCGCCGAGATCGTGATTCCAACCTGCGTCTTCCCCACGATCGGCGGAAATTGACAAGGATCGGCCTCGGCAAATCCCATGGTAAGGTACCCTGGGTTTAGATCATAGAGAGAAGGTGCAGGTTGACGATGCTCGTCGGCTAACAGGAGACAGGGATTTACCTAGGTTCAGGGCCCTCGACCGGTGAAACCCCTACTTCCTGCTCTTTTGTATTATGATGGAGGTGATTACTGTGGAGGTCGAGGCGAGATCGCTCGGGACTGGAGGTGTTGCTACGATATTGGATGCCCTAGACGTCCCCTCTCCTAACCTTTATATACTAGGCTGGGTCGCATGGAATCCGTCAAGGTTTACATGAGCAGTTGCCTAATCTTGCTTCAGTCTTGGACGCCAAGTCGTGGTTTCCATAACGCCAAGGACTCCTACGTCGGTGCTTCGGGTGGGCCAGTGGCGGGCCGGTCGAAGCTTCCAGCAGGCCTCCCGTCTTGACATGCACTAGGTACCCTCATCCGTAGGAGTTTTGGGGACACCCCTTCGTCATCTATACTCTTGTAAAATATAGAGTGTTGCCCTTAAGTGAGAAAAAGATACCAAAGAGGACAAAATAAAAGATCCTGAAAGAGGATAAATTTAAAGATCCCAAAGAGGACAAATGAGAGATAAATAGAAAAAGCCAATGAGGCCACAAAAATACAAAAAAACAGAAGAAGAAAATAAAGAGAAGGGGGCAACACTACTATTCCTTTTGAAAGATCCACACTCATACTCCATAGTTATATTTGTACTCCATAGATATTTTCATATCATTCATGCATAACTATGTTGGGATCCTTACACTATATAACTTGGCTTGCATATTCCAAGGATGAGCCTCCTCAAAAGATCTCTAGGTCTTCATGAGCAAGCAAGTTGGATGCACCCCCACTAGTTCCATTGGAGAGCTTATCCTAGCTCATATGTGCATCCGTTGCATGGCAATCCCTACTCCTCACATCATATCTATCATTTGGCTTTCTCTCGCCTATGATTGTCCTCAATGATGTGAGCCTTTCACACCTTTTTGTGATCCTTCCCCATCAGTTTTCTCTTTGCCATTCTAAGTGCCAACATATCTTGCTTGCGCTCATCCATTGCATCAGTGCTCAAAGTTGAAAGGGATAGGATCAGTTTGAGTTGTGCCTGAATAGTGGTCTGGGGACGAGTCAAAATAAGATTCCGAAGGAGACCAAGTGTGAAGTTTTAGTAGATTGAGTTTTCGATAAAACTATATAGTATTTTTATGCTCTAAACCCATCTCCCACTTCTTGCACACAAACACCATTTGGAGACATTCGAGTCATGGACAGCGAGAGCTCTTGCACCTTTATGTTCTTGCTTTGATAGTTTCAATACTAGATATAGACTCTTGCTTGTTATTGTCTTCACTTGAATTTCATACCTTACTTGCTTTACTTTGAAGTTCTTATATGTGTGTTAGCATGTCACCACAGAAATTATCGGTGTTATCATTTACCTACTCGGGGACGAGCAGGAATTAAGCTTGGGGATGTTGATACGTCCCAAACGTATCTATAATTGCTGATTGTTCCATGCTTATTTGGGTGCATTGCTATGTGTTTTGCTACACTTTCATACCTTTTTACACATATTGGGACTAACCTACTAACTCAGTGCACCAAGTGCCAGTTTCTGTCTGCTGATGTCTATGCATTGCATCTATTTACCAATATTTCCAGTGCCAGAAAAATATATAAAATATCAGCGTTCCATAAGACTCTGGAGGGACAAAGGGTAAACGAAGGGGGGGGAACCCTCGTCCCAGGCGGCCTCCTGGCGCAGCCAGGGGTGGGCCCGCCCCCTAAGGCCGCCTGGGAGGAGAGCACCTCCCCTGGTGCCCCCCTTTGGCCTATGTTTAACCCTCAGGACAGAAACCCCCAAAAATGACCCCGCATCTCGAAATTCTCCTTTGTTGTTCCGCCGTCGCGATCCCGAGATCGGGATCGCTAGAAGAACTCATCCCGACACCCTGCCAGAGGGAGGATTGATCTCCGGGAGCTTCTCCACCACCATGAGCGCTTTTCGGATGTGTCATGAGTAGTCCACCTTGGACCACGGGTCCATGACAAGTAGCTATGTGATTTCTTCTCTCCAATCTTGTGCTTCAATTCTTAGTCCTTGTGAGCTTCCCTAAATGATCAAGGCACTTATGTAATCTTTCTGCTGTTGCTATGTTGTGTTTGCTGGGATCCGATGGATTATGAGATTATGTTCAGATAATGATGACTTATATATTTGGTTCTCCTTTTATATATATTTTCTATAGTAATTCTTGCATGTTCTCCGTTGGTTTTTATTGCTTTGGCCAATTAGTAGATAGTAAATCCAAGAGGGAGCGTTATGCTTGATTGTGGGTTCATGCCCTCCGATGTCTAGCTTGAGTGACAGAAATATGAGACTAGGGGATCTGTTTTTTCCACCAGGGAGGAAACAACGATGCTTGTAACCGCGGTTGCAATGATTGTTTACCTTACAAAAAGTTTGTTAATGCAGTTGTCTGTTGCTTTGGGTTTACACTTTGGGTGGGGTTCGCAACTTAATACCAGCGAGATGTTCTGGATAGATATCTCAAGGTGGATGATTAGCGAGTAGATGTTGATGAATAAATGGTCTACTTGTTTTGGCGTACTGCCCATACTTTTAAGCCTCTAAATTTCTTGTAGCATAATTAGCATTGCAGTGCGTTTATAATTCTATCAATTGCCCAGTTGTAATTTCTTCACCCAACTTAGCTTCTTATCGTCTTTTGGGAGAGAGACATCACTAGTGAACATCATGGGACCCCGGTCCATATTTCCACCATTGTTTACACCTCACTCTTTACTGTTTTATTTCCTTTCAGTTGCAATCACCATCACTATTTCCACCGTGTGTTTGATCCTTTGTAAACAACAAGACCGGAGAGATTGACAACCTCTCTGAACTCGTTGGGAGCAAAGTTATTTGCTTTTGTGTGAAGGTCCATGTCAAGTGAGTAACTTATCTCAAACAAGGCCTTGCTCATTTGACCACCTTCTTGTAGTCCTTCGAGTCCGCCGGAGATAAACCTTGGTGTCTTCATCGAGGGAAATTTTCTACTAGCTACATCTTAACCTTCCACTTGGGGTAGCCAACGAGAAGAACTAGTGCCATCAGGATTCTGCACACAGTGTGTTTCATCACGCTATGTGAGTGTTTCTTGGGGGTTTACCCCCATTGGGGGCTCTGGAGGCGTCTCTTTAGTGTGAAGAGGACTTTCTCGGAGTATGATGTTGGCTGCGTCGCCATCTCCAGCAAGGACAAGCATGCGTAGTTCAATTTTGAGAAACTGGGTTCCGTCCATACGTGGCGAAAAATCTGGTTTTATCTGTAGGGTCAGACTGTTGCTGGCCAGCAGTATGCCCGGCACCGTTTGATTTGGTCGCTCGGGTGGCGAAACAGTCATCTTGGGGGCATGATCTGTCTCCGACTGAGTTGGAGGTAGTGGAGCCTATGGTGCGAGCAGTCGCTGATCTCAAGGGGAGGGTGAGCGGTGGTCAGCTCATCGCCGTCTTCGTGAAAAGATGTATTCAACTGCTGCAGTTCCGGGCACACCCCATATGGCAATACTGCGGACTCGAGGACTCGACGAGATGTTTTCCGGGGGATGTCTTGAGTCATGATCTCTTGGCTCGGGTACAACAGACACGAAGTTCATGAATACTGTACTTGTGAGTTTCGTGGCTCCATATGCCACTTATGTGCCGCTTCCTGAGGTATTTTATCTTTGTCCTGTGCACGTGATTCGTCTGATTTTGTTTTGGTGATCTGTTGTGTTGTTGTAGGGTCATGTTCCTGTTCTCAACTACCCGCCGCAGCCTAAGGATGTTGATATACGGGAGGAGGCTGAGGAGGTTCCGGTTTTTTTGGCGCCTGTTGGAGGTGAGGGTGCCAGCCGAACATTGGATAGGGATGTTGCTTCTCGGCCCCCTTTTGTGCAAGATGAGGACCAAGTTCCTTTGAATGCGCGGTATAAACGTGCTCGCACTTTGACGCCGCCGAGTTCTTCGTTGCCGGGAGGTGGGGACAAGACCTCTAGTACCGCAGATGATGCGCCTCGTCGTCCTCCGGGTGGTCGTATGAAAGCGAGGTTTGGTTGTCTTCTTTGTCTGGGTGCTGCGCCTGCTGGGTTGGTGTATTGATCTCACTCAATTTTGTGCTTGTCTTGCTTTACTTTGCTTCTGACTTTGATATTTTGTAGGACTCGACCTTCTTCAACTGCCTCTACTGCGAGTGTGCCCGCTCCGACTCCTTCTACGTCTGATGCTGGAAGTGTTCCCGACGAGCAGTCAAATCCTGTACCCACTCCTGCAGCTTCGGGCTTGGGTGTTGTTCATGCGGCTGCCCTAGTTGGCGGCTTTGGAGCAGCCACGGAGAGTGCATCTTATCCGACTGTCAAGCCTTTCGTTGCTGCAAGGTGCATTTGGGAGATGGAGGATGTCGACATGGAGGACAAGGTGGCCTTGTTTGATCAGATGGCTCAACATGTAAGTGTTGGTTTCATCGGGTGCATGCCAGCGCTCCCGATGGGAGTAGCCCCTGAGGCTGTGGGCAACCTTTCATGGTTGGTCGCAGTCTTTGTGCAATTTTTCTTCTCGTTCTTGACTCCATTGTTGTTGTAGCCACTTTTAAAAATGTGCGGACGAGTGCTTACTGAAGTTGATCGTTACAAAGCTGCTCATGATGTTGTTCAGGACAAGCTCACCCACATTGCCTGTTAGTCCTGTTTTTTGCTCCTTAAATGTTGGTCGTGCAGTTCTGGCGGGTGCTTGTGTGACATGTCTTCGTTTGCAGGCCGAAAGAATAAGGTCGTGAAGCGGGTTGATGAGGTGGGGGGGGAGCTCGTCTTGCTTCGGAGTAGTTCGGAGTCGAAGGAGAAGGAACTCTAGCTACATTGAGGTGAAGTCGAGCGTCTTCAGCAGGCGGGGGAGTAGCTTCGCCATTTGGAGAAGGCCAAGGCGTCTGAGGATGATCGTCTGTGTAATCTGGCGGGTGCTTTGTCAGGTGGGCTTTTTTGTTGAGCCTCCTTTGGTATTTGTCCTTGACGCAGTCTCTGATTTGAATTTCTTTCTCTTGTAGGAGCCGTGGGTGCTGAAACTGCGGTCACCGCTCCTGAGGGGCCGGGTGCTCTTCACGGGGTCGTCAATGCTGTGGCGGGTGCGGTGGATTCTGCCAAGGCTGATGCTGAGGGGGTGACCACCGTTCTCAAGCTTCTGCACGAGAGCGTGTTTCCGGAGGGGGCCGTTCCTGCAGGCCTCGGCCCTCTGGCGGCTTATTTTGGTGCGGATGGTGGCTTCCTTGAGAGCTTCAACTGTGAAACTGTGGTGAGTGGTCTTGCGACCTCACTTGTTGCTCTCCGGTGGCATGGTGTGCCAATCGATGATGATATGGTGGCGACCGTGCCCAATTATACTGAAGAGCAGAGCATGCGAGCTACTGACTTGGTGCGTCGTTTGCAAGTGGTTGTGGAGGAGGAGTTTCGCAGTTCTGAGGATTCCAAGTATTTTATCGTGACCCTTAGTTGGGTGTTGTGCCCTTGAGTGACATTTGAGTTGTAATGAACTTCTTTTGTAGATAGTGCCTAAGAATGCTTTGATGCCTTCCTCCCCCGAGGCTTTTAATTTGTTGTGTCCTTGACTTCTTATTTATTTTATTTTCATCGTGCGGTAGGCTGCCCCGAGCGTTTCTCGAACTTGGAGGTCTCTGAAGGAGGACACTCATGAGGATGCTTTTGAGTCCCTTCGAGTGCGTCTTAAGGATGCGGAGCACGAAAACGTCGGACTCAAAGGCATTGTTGATGTCCAGCGCTCGAAACGGGAGCAAGCTGAGGCCGTGCTCGATGGTTTGGTGGCTTGGCTGCCAAAGTTGTCCGGTCTTATGAAGGGTGAGTCTTTTGGCGAGATTTCGTGTGTGCCTTTTTTACTCCTCGTGGCTGAATTTGGTCCTTTTGTTTTCGTTGAAGTCTTGTCTGGCAACACGTGCGCGGAGGAGGAGGCGGTGCAGTCGGAGTTGTCGCGACTGGATGTTCCGGTTGTATAGGCTGAGAATCCCTTGTGGATGTATAGAGACAAAGCTCGCGCCTTTTCTGTTCTTCGTTGGAGGGCCAATAAGGTCCCGAGGGTATTAAGTACTGCCGCAAACTTTTCAGCAACATCTTCAACGAGCTTTATCCCTTGGACCTCGTTTCGTCGACTTTGGAGAAGTAGTGCCGCAAGTTTTCTGATCCTCTGGAGGTCCGTCGTATTGTGAAGCACGAAATCCATGCAGGTGCTCGATGTACCTTGGCCTTTGTTCGCACTCATTGGCCTGGGATGGACCTCATCCAGGGGTCCCGCGGCCCTCCTCGTGGCCGGGATGAACCGATGTTGAAGCATTATTAGGCAGCCAATGAACCTTCCCGAGTGATAGTGGAAAAGGTGTGTGAGGAGACTGGTCGGGTACTCGGTGCCCGCTATTATGAGGTGAAAGAGGATCCCGATCCGTAGGCCTTGGCGTAGTTTTGTATGTGTTGCATCCTTGTAAATATAGACTTGTCTTTTGTCTGTTTCTTTCATTATTGCCCGGTCGATGTCTCAAGGGGTGGCTTGTGCGTCCAAGCCCCCGAGTGTTGTGTTGGGTCGTGTGAACGAGGAAATATCTCGAGGGCGGCTTGTGCGTGCAAGCCCCCGAGTGTCGGTACTTTTGAGTCGCGTAAGCGAGAAGCGCCTCGGAGGGTGGCCCATGCGCTCAAGCCCCCGAGTGCTAGTATGTTGAGTCGTGTAAGCGAAAAACGCCTCGGAGGGTGACCCATTCGCGCAAGCCCTCGAGTGCCAATATGTTGAGTCGCGTAAGAGAAAAACGCATCGGAGGGTGGCCCGTTCGCGCTAGCCCCCGAGTGCCAATATGTTGACTCGCGTAAGAGAAAAACACCTCGAAGGGGTGTCCGTTCGAGCAAGCCTTCCGAGTGCCAATATCTTGAGTCGCGTAAGCGAAAACGTCTCAGAGGGTGGCCCGTTCGCGAAATCCCCCGAGTACCAATGTGTTGAGTCGCGTAAGAGAAAAACGCCTCGGAGGGTGGCTCGTTCGCGCAAGCCCCCGAGTGCCAATATGTTGAGTCGCGTAAGCTAAAAATGCCTCGGAGGGTGGCCCATTGGCGCAAGCCCTCGAGTGCCAAGTGCGGATGTAAGATACTTTGGAAAAGGCTGAACTTTATTGCTCTTTCCCTGAGGTTCTTACACTAGTGGTTGAGTGGCCTTATTTGGATTGATGGCTTAGTAGCCCTAGAAATTGTAAAGTTGTTGCTAAGATAGTGAGTAGAAGTAAGCATGGGACGCTAACTTCTACCTTGCTGCCCTTGTCCCTGTGGTTCTTGCGAGTGCTTCAGGACTCATAGTTTCTTTGTACGACGTTGTCGCCTGGTCCGCTGCTTCGCTGCTTTGGTGTGCTCCAAAGGTTTCTGACATCTTGTGGAACTCCCTGTCGCAACGGTCTGACTTGATGAAGCTGTCGTTGATGGTGATTACTCCTCGTGGTCCTGGCATCTTCAGTTTGAGGTATGCATAGTGAGGGATGGCCATGAACCGGGCGAAGTCTGGTCGACCTAGGATGGCGTGGTATTGTGATCTCCAGTTGACCACCTCGAAGTCCAGGACCTCCTTTCTGAAGATGCATTCATTGTCGAAGATCACCTCGAGGATTATCTTGCCGAGGGGGTAGACTGCTTTTCCTGGTACGATTCCATGGAAGGTCGTGTATGAATTCTTGAGAATGGAGGTTGGGATGAACTTATCCTCTAGGGTTTTGGTGAATATGATGGTGATGCCGCTGCCCCTGTCCATGAACACTTGCGACATGTCATAGTTTTCAATTCTTGCTTCAAGCACTAGTGCAGCCTTCCCTGGTCGAGGGATAGCTGGTGGGTGATCCTCTCAAGAGAAGGTGATGTTTGTCACTAAACCACGAAGAAATTCTGGTAGTGTTGGGTATGAGGTGGCTGCCAGAAAAACTTGACGGAAGACTTGCTTCTGCTGCCTATTTGATGGTCTTCCTTCCTGGATCATGTAGATCCTTCCATGTGCGGTTGGGTATTCGTCTCCTTCCACGGGTGTTGCGTGCCTCCGCTGGATGGTGGTGACTTGTCTTGGTGGGATGGCAGGAGCCAGTGGGGCGTCGTGTGCGATCTGTCCGGGGACTATATTTGCGACTGGTTGGGAGGCGGGTGGTGCGTTTCGGCTTTTCTCTTCTGAGAGTTCATTGAAGTGTCTACAGTTTCTTAGTGTGTTCCCTGATCTATACTCTCCATGCTCATCTGTGGAGCATGCAGGGTCCGTCGAGTTGTTCTTTTACCGAGCGTAGCGCTCGGGTATCATTGCGCGGTTGTCGTGGTCGCCACTCGCCTTTTTGGTTGTGTATCGGGTCATCCTGGTTGTCCCTTCTTGGTGGTCTGTTGTCGTCACGGTGCATGCCATCTATGTCGCCTGGGAAACCATTCACGACCATGTTGGATCCTCTATCGTCGTAGAAGTTGCGCCTGGGTCTCTTCCGTCTTCGGTTGAAACCTCTATCTCCACCATCGTAGTCATAGTCGCGGTCATCGCGAGTGGCCGCGATGTCTTCCTCGTTGCGGATATAATCTTCTCCGTCGGCCCAGTTGTTGGCGTTTTCGAGTAGCTCTGCGAGCGTGCGGACCTTAAGCTGTCCTAGCTGCTCTTTGAAATTGATGTGTTGGAGTCCTCGTCTGAATGCGACGATGGTGCTTTCGTATGAAACATCCTTTGCTGACTTTTTCATTATGGTCCACCGTTGGATGTAGCTCATTAACGATTCTCGGGTTCCTTGCTTGCAGGATCGTAGCTCTTTGAGTCAAGATGGCCGTTTGTATGTGGATTTAAAGTTTTCGATGAACGAGGCGTGGAACTACCTCCATGAGCCGATGGATCCGCGTTGTAAGTTTTTCAGCGAATGTCTTGCTGATCCTTCTAGCATGAGCTGCAGATACTGCATGGCGGTTGTGTTTGTGCCGAGCTAAAATTTTATTACTGTTAGGTAGTCGTCTAGCCAACCATCTCGTTCTTCGAGTTCGTTGTACTTCTGGGTTGTTGATGTTAACTTGAATCCTCGAGGCATCCGAGTCTCCCGTATTGCTCGAGTGAAACAGGGTGCTCCGCAAGGTTCAACGTCTCTATCTGATTCTGATGCCTCCGAGTTATCTCGTCGGGCTGTGCGCGGGCGGCGTCCTCCATTCACTTTGTTTTGTGTGATGTCGTCTCGTGCATCGCGTCGTTCGTCGTCGCGTCTTCGGGCCCTGCAGTTTTCTCGGTCACGGTCCGAGTTGCGATTGGGTTGGTTTCAGCGGTCGTCGTCGTCATCGTCGTTGTTGGATGAGCTTGGGTCCCCTCCTGGTGACTATTTTCGGGTCCTCCGTCTTGCGAGTGCTTTTTTAGATATTGATGCGGCGAGTGCGTCGCTCATGAGTTTAAAAGCTCTTGCGGTGTTGCTATGTGCGCAGCAGAGGTAGGTCTTTGCAGCGACGAGTGCTTCAGCTGGGGTTAGTTGCTCGTCGCTTTCGGAGTCGCCGTCATCGAGTCGGAAAGTGTCGTCCAGGTTGCGGGTGATTGTATCCTTATCTTTTTGTTGCATGTCGTCGGTTCTGGATTTGTGCCGGTGAGGAGACATGTAGTCTGAGGAGTCATCTGAGAGTGCTTGACGCCTGGCTTTTAATTCGCGCGCGGCTCGCCGCCGTTCTTCGAGTTCCAATCGTATCCTCCTGTTATCTTCCACCATATCTCTTGATAACTAGTTGTATATCGTGAGCTCCTCGTGAGAGGCATCTTGTGGTAGGAGTTTGCCGCCATTTACCGATTTTTGTACCCTATCCATTGCTTTTCTAGATAGGGTGGTTCTTTCCTTGGATGTCTTCCTTTTTCCCACGCGTTTACTACTCTCGGGTTGGTCATTCGCCTGATCATATCTTCCCGCATTGCTTCTGGATGGAGCGCTCGCGGGGTTGCTCTCGACAGGCCTTAAGGTTTTTTTGTGGTATAGATCCAGGGGCTCCCAGCGAAACTGTGGGTAGGGTGTTTGACGAGGGGGTGACCCCATGACTCCTACAGATGAGGGTAGCTGGTGCGTATCAAGACAGAAGGCCCGCTGGAAGCCTCGACCGGCCCACTCAAGGCACCGCCATAGGAGTCCTCGACGATTATGGAAGCTACGAGTTGGCTTCCAAGACTAAAACTAGATTAGGAAACTCTCTCTGTAAACCTAGATGGAATCCTTGCGACCCAGCCTAATATATAAAGACTGAGAGAGGGGACGTCTAGGGCATCGGATATCCGAGCAACACCTCTGGTCCCGAGCGAACTCGCCTCGACCTCTATTGTAATCGCCTCCATCATAATACAATCGAGTAGGAAGTAGGGGTTTCACCGATTGAGGGGCCTGAACCAGGGTAAATCCCTGTCTCCTGTTAGCCAACGAGTATCGCCAACCTACACATCTCCTCTACGATCTAACCCAGGGTTCCTAACCATGGGATTTTCCGAGGTCAATCCTCTTCAATGTTTCCGGCGTGATCATTATTCCTTCTTACTGCGTTAGTTCCGCCATGATTGTTGGGATCGACCGATTTGCCTCTGCCGTCGGAGGCTGGTTCGCCGCCATTCGTCACGTACACCTGGAACAGTGTTTTGCTTCTCGTCTGTGTTGTGTTGCTGCTGTAGTTGTCCCAATTGAGTGCCTCTCCTTGCTTGCTACGAGTGTTGTGGAACACCGGGCTGCGGAGGGAGGCGCGTACGACTCGAGGGGTTGTCGTGCGGGCGGGTGTCTTGTCCTTGGTTGTTGCTGATGGCGCGGTTGGTGATGTCGTCGATCAGGCTCGATCCGTGAGGCGGAGAGTGCCCCATCGGTTGACGTAGATCTCGTACCCGCCGAAAGTTAGATCGACGCCTGCGCGCAGATCCATGAAGACCAACTGCAAAATCGGGAGGTGCAAGACGAAGCCAAGGGACCCAAACAGATCGGATTCTGCGTGAGTCATGGATGCGTCAAGTGCTGATGAAGTCGCCGAGTTGTCGACTGTTGCTGATGGGACCGTCGAGATCGTGATTCCAACCTACGTCTTCCCCACGGACGGCGCCAATTTAAGGGGATCGGCCTCAGAAAATCCCATGGTTAGGCACTATCGGGGGAGTGACCCCCGGGTAGGGTTACCCAGAGAAAACAATTCATCAAGGCAAAGATCACCGACCTGACGATCGCCAATCTAGTCAAGGCCGAGCTGATCAAGACTGGGCAAGTAGTGGGACGAACTGGTCAGGTCGGAGGCCGATTTCCCCAAAGGGAGTGCAATCGGCCTCACCTAAGAGCATTCGGCCGAAGGGAATAGAGCAATCTCCGAGCAGAATTCTAGGTCGGACACCTGGTACAAGTTCATTCAATGTGCAATCCATGAAGATCGGGGTTGTCAGAGGCGTGCGGTCCCCTCCAGCGCCGATCACGCGGACAGGCCGACAGGCCCAAGCACTTAGCTTCACTGTTCAATAGCAAGGTCTACAAGTTAGTGGCATGGTGATCCGCAAGTCTATACCGGTTCATCCGGGAGCACACGATGTGAGGACCCTAGCTTGTCTAAGGCTGGCAGCTAGGACCTCCCCTTTGTACATTTACCTTTGTACCCCGGGCTTGGCCTATAAAAGCCTCGGGTACCCCTCTCGCGTGAGGGACGACGGATCACTTATTGCAATTCCACCCACCAGAGAGAGAGCAAGGAGAGAGTTGTGCTTAGAGCCCTCTTCTCCTTCCTCTCAAACAGCTCAAGGAGCATTCATTGTAGCCAGAGTTATTGCATATAGCTAGGTCGGCAGAACTAGGGGTGTTATCTCTACCGAGAGCCCCGAACCTGGGTACATCGTGGTGTCTCACTGTGATTTCCCACTCTCGATTCTGGTACCAGCGACACTAACCTCGGTATGTCCCCCTCTTTAGCCATCCCCATGGCATCTACCGTTACATATCGACGATAGTTGGCGCCCACCGTGGGGCAGGCCGAGGCGTCGACTGGATTTCTGATCCGGACGAGACCATCATCTGCATCACGCGTGCGCTTCGCCTCTGGCCTGGTTCTCAGGAGCGGAGCATGGGACTACGTCACTGACAACGCCCGCGGTTTGGGGCAAGAATGCCTCTGTCGCGCGGCGTCATCATTCCTTTCGGTGGACATCGTGTTTTCGTTGCAGCACATCCTGAGGATTTCCTAAGGGAGGTACGGGTGTTCTCTGAGCTCACGGATCCGTTGCCAGGTGGGCCGGATTCTGCGGGAACAGAGGGTGCGACTGCGCACATCCGTGCGGAGGTTATGATGGCGGGAGCATCTAGTCGCCATAGTTCCACTTCAGCGACCCGAGCCGCGAGGGAAGCAGCTACTGCACCGGCGGGCCCAAACAACCCGCCGGATGTGCTTTGCACTCCCTTGGATCTCCATGCTGATCAAGCTGTGGCTCACGCCGAGCTGGAGAAGGCACGTCAGGCTCTGAAGGAGCAATCAGATCGGATAGACGCTGAAAAGCGTCGTATGGAAGCAACGGTGTGGGAGTACAACGCAGCACACGGCCTCAAGCAGCGCGTCATCCCACCCCAGTGATAGATGAGCTTCGCATAGCTGTTCGAGAGGTCAGCAAAGAGATGGGAGGAGCTCAGCAGCCGGCAGCAAACACCATCGTCATTCCATAGATTTCATACATTTCTCCTGTGAAGAACATGAGAGCTGTTGAGCAGATCGCCACCGAGCTGGAGCACCTGGAAGGAGAAGAGCTGCGAGAGAGGACGCGTCGGATGCGTGACCTCTTAGCAGTGGAAAACCAGCAGCAAAAGACGGCCACCGAGCAGCAAGGGCCAGTGGCATCAAAATCAGCTCGGGCAACAGCATACGCAAACCAGCTGAATGCTCCACCTCGGCAGCACAGGCAGGCATCCTCGCCACATGGTAGTTTGCACCGTAGTCGGAGGAATCAAGGGGTTGTAGGAGGCAGTCGGAGGGATGAGCCAGCAGTCAGTAGCAGGCACAATGAGCAACCGGCGGCGTCAGCTCGGCCGGCAATGAGTCAGCGCCTAGGTCCCCAGGCAATCGGGGAGAATGATGCAAGGCACCGCATCGAGCAGTTGCAGCAAGACAAGCAGCTAGAAGATGATGCACCAGAGGGTCCGGCCTATTTCGGCCTGCACATTCGGCAAGAGCAGTTCCCCAAAGTCTTCACATTGCCCAGGGACACCCCCAAGTACAATGGATCAGTCATGCCAGAGGATTGGCTGGTCGATTATATGACCGCAGTCGACATCGCAGGAGGCAGTCGGCGTGTTGCAGTTCGTTATGCACCACTCATGCTTCAAGGTTCAGCTCGGTCCTGGTTGAACAGTTTGCCCAGGAATAGCATCAATTGCTGGAAGGATTTTGATGATGCGTTTGTTCGGAACTTCACCGGCACGTATGAGCGCCCAGGTCTGCCCCGGCACCGCCCAGGTCTGCCCCGGCACCTGGCGTTGTGTGTACAAGGAAAGGACGATCCCCTTCACGATTACCTTCAGCGGTGGATCAAGCTCAGAAACACTTGTGAGGGAGTTCATGAAATCCAAGCCATCCAGACTTCACTGACGGCTGCTTGGATGGGTCACTGTTGAAGCACAAGCTCCTGCGCAAGGATATAACATATTTGGCCGATATGATGAGAATAGCCAATTCATTCGCCGCATCTGATGTTGCAATGCGCCCGATCAAGTTGAGTCCCAGTGGTTTCATCCAAGGGCAATCCTCTGGGCAGCAGCAGCAGTCGGCAGAAGCAAATGGGCCGAATGTTCCTAATCGGCGCGAGAGGCGTGAGATCCAGCGGAACAATAGCTTTGGCAACAACAACAACACCCCCAACTTCAACAACAACACCCCCAACTTCAACAACAATAACAAAATAGGATTCAACAAGAGGAAGGACGAGCAGCCGGATGCCCAATATGGCAATCGGCAGGTGGCAGTAGTTCAGCAGCAAGATGAACAAGGGGCTGCAGGAGGCAGTCGGAGGAAAAAACCGGCAGAAAGACCGCAGGGCCCGATCAGGCCCCCATACACCTTTGAGGACATGATGAACCATCCATGCAAAATTCACAGTGGAGTCGGCAAGCCCGCATCTCACACCACTCGGCAATGCATCTGGGTCGAGTGTCTATCAAAGGGAGTAGCAGGAAACCTTCCCCCACCACCACCCCCACCCCCAGGTCCACCACCAAAAAATACACGTCAGCAGTTCTCGCGCCAGGACCCGGCGTATATGATATTCACCAGCGAGTCAGATGACAAGGGCAGTCGGAGATCCCGAGAGCAGGCAGTCAATGCCACTATGCCAGCAATCCCCCAGAAGATGAACTGGTCGGACAGCATCATCGCATGGGGCCCAGAGGACCACCCGAGCGTAATGCCAAACCCAGGCAGTTATGCGCTCGTGGTGGATGCAATTGTCGCAGCACCCTTGTACTCATGCAAGTTCACCATGACTCTCATTGATGGAGGTAGTGCCATCAACATTCTGTACCGAGACACAATGATCATGCTCGGCATTAGTAAGAGAGAATTGGAGCCCAGCAGGACCGTGTTTCATGGGATAGTGCCTGGCCTTTCATGTACTCCCTTAGGCCGCATTCGGCTGGAGGTAGTGTTTGGTTTGGAGGAAAATTTCCGCCGAGAGACGATCTGGTTCGAGGTGGATGACCTAAGCAGTCAGTACCACCTTCTGCTCGGATCGCCTACAATCGCCAAGTTCATGTTCAACATTTTCCAGCCCTACCTGAAGATGAAGCTTCCAGGGCCGAATGGTCCCATCACAGTGTGTGGTGACTACAACAAGAAGTCACTAGAGTGTTCATCCGCCGGCTCCAAGCTGGACGATTCCCTGGTCATCGATGCAGAACGGCGCCAGCTCGACACGGTCGTAGCAATGGCCCAAGCTCAGATGAAGTCACCCATGCCGAGCACGAAGACCAAGAGATCGGACGATGAGACTGCATTTCAGGCAGCCAAGGACAGCAAGAGGATTGCTCTGGACCCCTCTGACCCGAGCAAGTGTGTCATCATTGGCGTCGGGCTCAGCAGCAAATAGGAAGGCGAGCTCGTCGAGTTCCTCCGTGAGAACTGGGACATCTTTCCATGGTCCCCACAAGACATGCCCGGTGTACCTAGGGAACTCGCCGAGCACAAGATTCACATCTGACCTGGATCCAAGACAATCAAGCAGCCACTTCGGCGCTTTTCAGAGGACAAGAGAAGAGCAATCGGCGACGAGATCGCCAAGTTGCTCGCTGCGGGATTTCTCAAGGAAGTGTTCTACCCAGACTGGTTAGAGAATCCAATTCTGGTTTCGAAGAAGAATGGAACTTGGCGCATGTGTATAGATTACACTTGCCTGAATAAGGCCTACCCCAAGGATCCTTTTTCTTTACCCGTATTGATCAAGTGATTGATTCTACGGCTGGCTGGCAGCTCTTATGTTTTCTGGATGCCACAGCTGGCTATCACCAGATTAAACTTGCTATCGATGATCAAATAAATACTGTGTTTATCACCCCCTTTGGGGCTTATTGCTATATCACCATGCCCTTTGGCCTGAAAAATGGCGGCGCGACTTATCAGCGTACTATGCAGCGGTGTGTCCGATCTCAGTTAGGTCGGAACATTCATGTATATGTAGATGACCTTGTGGTCAAGTCGGTGCAAGGGACATCCCTGCTGGACGACCTCAGAGAAACATTTGCAAACTTGCGAGCATACAACATCAAGCTCAATCTAGAAAAATGTGTGTTCGGCGTGCCATCCGTCAAGCTGCTCGGATTCTTGGTCTCCGAGAGAGGAATCGAATGCAACCCCGAGAAGATTGCAGCAATTGAGCGGATGAACAAGCCTAGAAATCTTAAAGATGTGCAGAAGTTCACCGGATACTTGGCATCGCTCAGCCGATTCCTCAGTCGGTTGGGTGAGAAGGAAATTCCGTTGTATCAGTTGATGAAGAAAACAGACAAGTTCACTTGGACTCCGCAAGAAGATGAAGCATTCAAGCAGCTCAAACGCATGATGTCTACTGCTCCAATGCTAGCAGCTCCGATTGAGAAAGAGCCAATGATATCGACGCTACTGGAATTCACCAGTTTTCCATGTGGGAACATCTTTGTCGTCTGTTTTTCATCGGGGCGGACGGCAAAATTTATACTCATGGAAAACACATGGTTTGCCGTCTGTCCACGCGCATGCAGACGACAAAGGTTCATTTGTCGTGCTGTGGCAGACGGCAAACCTAGAGGTGGGCCCGCCTAGCACGGTCGAGGAGTAAGGGTTAACGGCCATTTGGTCAGTTTGTCGTCTACCAGCAGACGGCAAAGACGAGGAGGATGTCGTCTGGTTTACACAGGCAGACGGCAAAGGCCTTTGCCGACTGCTTGCCTGCCTGGTGGGCCCGCCCAGGCCGTGCTACGAGTGGCAGAGCTTTGTCGTCCACGAGCAGACGGAAAACTACCCAGGCACTTTTCCGTCGGTCGACGGACGGCAAACGTCGTCGTTAACGGCATGATGGAGACGCCTGGTAAAGCTTCGCCGTCACGCTCGCGCTGCCGTCTGCTTCAACAAAGGCGGACGGTAAAGTTCTTTGCCGTCCGTCGATTCCCCGCAAACGGCAAAGAACCTCTTTGCCGAAGAAATAGCTGACGAGAGCTTTGCCGTGCTGGGGCAGACAGCAAAGGTCTTTGTCGTCCGCCATATAGGTGTTTGCCGTCCGCTAGGGTAGACGGCAAACTGTCAAATTCTAGTAGTGGATGGTATACATCGTAGCAACCACTCGGGTGATTGATACGTCCCAAACGTATCTATAATTTCTGCTTGCTCCATGCATGTTTTGTGTGACTTTGCCATGTTTTGCTTGAACTTTCATACACTTTGAACCTATTTGGACTAACCTATTAACTCAGTGCACCCAGTTGCCAGTTTCTGTTTTCTGCTGTTTTTGTATTTCAGGTTTTCCGGCCATTAAAAGTGCTCCAAAAATTCCGGGAAAAATATATAAAAAATCAGCGCAACAGAAGCTTCCGGAATCACCAAGAGAAGGAAGGGGGGCCACCACCAGGAAGCCAGGAGGGCAGGTGGCGCGGCCCCACCCTGGGCCGCGCCAGGGACCCTCCTGACTGCCTTGTGGGTCCCCTCGATGCCCCCCTTCGCCTATATTTACCCCTCGGGGTGGAAACCCCTAATATCGATCTCTTTCTCGCGAACTCCCCTCTGTACCGCCGCCGCCGCCGTTTCAAGATCGGGGCTGCCTGGATTATGAGACTATGTTCAGATTGTGATGAGTAATATATTTGGTTCTTCTCTTTTATATTTTGTTCTTGAGTAAATTCTTGCATGTTCTCCGTTGCGGTATTTGCTTTGGCCAAGTATTTTATTTGCAACTCCAACAGAGAGCGTTATGCTCGATTGTGGGTTCAGCCCCTTGATGTCTAGCTTGAGTGACAGAAACATGAGACTAGGGGATGTATTATTGCCACCAGGGATAAAACAACGGTGCGTGTACCTGCGGGTGCAAGGATTGTTTACTTTATGCAAAGTTCTTTTAATGCAGTTGTCTGTTGCTTTGAGTTTACACTTTGGGTGGGATTCACAACTTAATACCAGCGAGATGTTCTGGATAGATATCTCAAGGTGGATGATTCGTAGTAGATGCAGATGGATTTCGGTCTACTTACCTTGGCGTACTGCCCATTTCTTTTGAGCCCTTCCTTTCTTTGCAGCATAGTTAGCATTGTGGTGCCTTCATAATCCTGTCAATTGCCCAACTGTGATTTGTTTACCTCGCTAGCACTTTTATCGTCTTTTGGGAGAGAGACATCACTAGTGAAAATCACGGGACCCCGGTCCATCTTCACATTATTGTTCACACCCTCAATTTACTTTCAGCTTTTACTTTCCTTTGCACCTTTTATCTCTTGCGTTGATCCTTTGTAAACGACAAGGCCGGAGGAATTGACAACTCCTCTGTACTCGTTGGGAGCAAAGTTATTTGTTGTTGTGTGCAGGTCCACGACAACATCCTAGTCAGGAATAAATTTCTGGCGACGTTGCCACCTACTTCTATCTTCTGAGTCCTACTGGTTCGATAACCTTGGTATCTTCACCGAGGGAAACTTGCTGTTGCACTGCATCTCAAACCTTCCACTTGGGGTAACCAACGAGGGGCGAGAAGCCATCAGTGATCAGTATTATCATGGTGGTCGAGCGTCCTGAGAAAGACAGAGCACAATTGGTCCAGAGACCAGTATATTATGTCAGCAAAGTGCTTTCGACATCCAAGAAAAACTACCCCCATTACCAGAAGATGTGCTACGGTGTGTACATGGCGGCAAAGAATTTGAAGCCTTATTTCCAGGCGCATCCGATCACAGTTGTCAGCTCAGCACCACTGGCAGAAATCATCGGCAATCGGGATGCATCTGGTCGGGTGGCAAAGTGGGTCGTTGAAATTGCAACTCATGGAATCAAGTATGAGCCTCGTACTGCAGTCAAATCTCAAGATCTGGCAGATTTCCTTGTTGATTGGGTAGAAACCCGGTATGCGCCACCCTGTCCGGACTCTCAGTTCTGGCAAATGCACTTTGATAGTTCCAAGATGATGACCGGACTAGGGGCTGGCATTATTCTCACTTCTCCAAAAGGTGACAAGCTCAAGTATGTACTGCAGATCCATTTTGCAGCATCAAACAATGTGGTTGAGTATGAAGCATTGGTGCACGGTATCCAATTGGCCAAGGAGATTGGCATTCGGTGGATTTTATGTTATGGTGATTCCGATCTAGTGGTGCGGCAATGCACTGGCAGCTGGGACGCAAAAGATGAAAACATGGCAAGCTACAGATTCCTTGTGTAGCAGTTATCTGGTTTCTTTGAGGGGTGTGAATTCCATCACGTTCCCTGAGCTGAAAATGAAACTGGGATCCACCAGAAAGGAAATTCCACCAGGAGTATCTTTAGAAAAGGTTGGGGGCCTGGGTATTCTAAATACTTCCATCATAAATGAGTGTCTGATGGTTAAGTGGTGGTGGAGAATTGCTTCTGTCTTGAACGATTCGGCTCCTAACCCTTTGTGGTTCAAGTGCCTTGAGGGCAAGTACTTCCCTCGGTCATCCCCTTTCTTGGCTCCTGCTACGGATGGCTCGCAGTTTTGGCGCTCAATTTGCAAAGTTCGGGAGCTTTTCCTTTCCCACGCCAAGTTCTCTGTACGCAATGGGAAATCGATTCGGTTCTGGCGTGACCTTTGGCACCCGGAGGGTAGGATGTCCTCGTTGTTTCCCGCTTTGTTTTCCTATGTCTCTTCCCCTGATATTTCTATTGCGGACCTTGCGGCTAACCGTTGGGACCTGGAGTTTCGACGTTCTCTTTCTCCTGTAGAGTTGCTAGACTGGCAACGTCTTGTTGGCATGCTACCGTCGCTCTCGGATGAAGAACATGTGATCTCTTGAACCTTATCTGCCTTGTCCAAATTCTCTGTTAAGTCTCTGTACGCCACGCTTGTGGGCGGTCATCGATCGGGACGGTTTTCTCCGATTTGGCCGGCTAGGGTGCCCCCCAAAATTAAGATCTTTGTGTGGCAAGCTTTCCGGGGAAAACTACCGGCTTCGGACCAGATTTTTAAACGGAAAGGTATTACCTTGGATGCTTGTTGTCTTTGTCATAACCCTGAGGATACAGGGCACATTTTCTTTCGTTGCCATTTGGCAGTTTTCTTGTGGAGCTGTGTGCGATCTTGGCTTGGGGTGTCGTGGCACCCGTCCTCGTTTGAGGATGTGCGCAGATTGGCTAAGTCCTTGTCTGCCTCTTCTCGAAGAATCTTTTGGACTGTTTTCCTGCTTTTTGTTGGGTTCTTTGGACAACACGCAATAAGTTTACTATTGAAAAGGCATTTCCCAGATGCCCTGCTGACTGTTTGTTCAAAACGGTTGCGTTTCTCCAGAGTTGGATCCCGCTGCTTAGACAATAAGACGAGGAGGAGATGAAGGGCTTCATCAATCGCATCAAAGAGTTGGCCATGCCTCTCCTGCCTCAACGTGTGTCGTCCTCTGCTGCGGATCCTTAAGTAGTGCCCTTTTGTAGTTGCCAGGTGGTGGTTCTTTGTTAGCTGGTGGTTAACTGTTATCTCTGTTGGCTCGTTGGTGGAGGCCTGCGGGCCGGTTTATTGTAAGCTGGTGTGTTGTACCTCTGAACTTTTCGTACGTTGCCTTATGGCTTTATTTATAAAGTCGGGCCTAGCCTTTTATCTAAAAAGTATCTTTAGAAAACATCCAGAAGCCATCTATCAAGCTTTCCCCAGAATCAGAGTCAATCTTTATTCCGGCCGACCTGTAGATGGCAGAGCTCGAAGCGAAGAAACTGGCCAAAAAAGCAAAAATTGGAGAAGCATTCGGCCGCACCAGGGGTTGCCGATTGCGAACCAGGGCCTGTTGTCGTCATCTATGGGACCAGTAGGACTCAGGATGAAGATGATGTCGAAGCTCGGCAAATCCAGCGCCGATCTGGAGCATATACCATCATCAACAACGAGCTAGTGCATCAAAGTGCGACTGGAGTCCTCCAACGCTGTGTGGTAGAAGAAAAGGGGCTGGAGTTGCTGCGGGATATCCACCAGGGAGAGTGTGGTCACCATGCATCAGCTATAGCAATAGTTGCCAAGGATTTCCGCCACGGTTTCTACTGGCCGACTGCGAAAGCAGCAGCAGAAGAGCTGGTCAAGCATTGCAATGGGTGTCAAAGATTCAAAGCAAAGAGCCATTTACCAGCTTCAGCACTCAAGAACATACCGATTACATGGTCGTTTGCAGTCTGGGGTCTGGACATGGTCGGACCATTCAAGACAGCCAGAGGTGGCATGACACATCTGTTGGTGGTAGTGGAAAAGTTTACCAAGTGGATTGAGGCAAGGTCGATCAAGAAGCTGGATGGACCGACTGCGGTCAAGTTCAATGTGGACATCACAGTCAGATATGGAGTGCCAAACAGCATCATCAATGACAATGGAACAAACTTCGCAAAAGGGGCGCTAGCTCGGTATGCTTCCCATCAGGGCATTCGGCTGGATGTAGCATCCGTAGCTCACCCCCAGTCAAATGGTCAAGCAGATCAGGCAAATGGCCTCATTCTTTCCGAGATCAAGCCAAGATTGGTAGAACCATTGGAGAGAGCACCTACAGCGTGGCTCGACGAGCTGCCAGCAGTGCTTTGGAGTTTACGTACCACACCGAACCGTTCAACTGGATTCACTCCCTTCTTCCTCGTATATGGCGTGGAGGCAATCATCCCATCTGATATTGAGTTCGACTCACCTCGTATATGTACACGAAGGCAGAAGCCAAGGAAGCTCGAGAGGACGGTGTTGATCTAAAAGAAGAAGCATGTCTCCTGGCCTTGTCCAGGTCGGCAATATACCAGCAGAAGTTGCGGCAGTACCACAGCAAGAAGATACGTCCCCTAGCTTTTTGTGAGGGTGACTTGGTGTTGCGTCGAATCCATAAATCGGATGGCCAGCACAAGTTATCCTCTCCTTGGGAAGGTCCATTCGTTGCCAGTCGGGCGCTCAAGAACAATGCATACTACCTCATCGACTGCAGAAAGCTGACGCGATATGTGGATACTTCTGGACAAGAAACGGAGCGTCCCTAGAACGCCGAGCAGGTGTGCCCGTTTTACAGTTGAGCGGTATCATTGTATTCCCCCCCCCTTTAAAATGTCATCGATGAGAATAGTCGTGCGTCCATGAGACAACACTCGGCAGGAGTTACAAAAACTTGTGCATTCATTTCCTAGTCCTAAGGTCGGCGAAAGCGGACCCGGGGACTGGTCGGTTGCCCCGAAATGGGTATACTTGGGAAAAGAGCAAGAAGAGTGGTGAGTTTGCGAAGGTCAGTTCGAACCGAATGCAGACCGCAATTCGGCTGTAATGTCGGGTGAACGGGGCCGAGCAGAATCACCAATCGGAAGATTCGTATTCCAAAAGTATACTTAGTTCGGAGTTGGCCGACAGGAGACCTACCGATTGTGACCAGACCGGCCGGCCAACAGTCGGCAGGTTGCAATCGGCCCGTCCACACAACTCTTTCGTTGCGTGAAAACCTGAGAACCTAGAAGTACTTGTCAAAATTTCCTTCGAGGTCTATTCTCTGGTCCGATCAAAGACCGCAGTTCGCCTGTAGGATTGCCAGGAATATCGACCAAGAAAGAAAAGAGACAAAGAAAAAGGCAACCGGTTTGAAAAACGCAAAGGCGAGATAGCTTATATAAACCTAGCAGAAACTGAGTTCACGAGCAACCATGGCGGATTGGCCGAATGTTGAGTATTACATGAAAGTGGCCCTTAGCGGGCGCACTTGAAGTTTAACCAAAGTGTTTCTGAAGCAAAAGCAGGTAAATAAGGGTGCGCTGAACTTAGGCAGTCGGCGCATCGGCGGCAGATGGAGCAGCAGCTGAAGCAGTTGTGGCATCCAGAGCAGGCGGAGCTGAGGCAGTCGGTGTCGTGCTGGCGGCACCTCCCAGAGCTGAAGTGGCGGTGGCCTCGGGCTGAGTGTCCGGTGCATCCCGAGTTGCGCTCATCGCATGTCCATCGGAGGAGTCCTCGCATTCTTCATCGACCTCTTCCTCACCTTCTTCAGCGTCCTCACCCTCTTCCTCATCGTCGACATACTCCGAGGAGTGGGAAGCGGCACTTATTGTGCGCCGAGCAGGCCGAGACTACGCGGCATCTTCGCTAGTGGTATACAGGAGCTCCCTGAGTGATAGTTGTTCGATCTAAGCACCTTGATCATCAACGAAATGAGTGAACTCAAAAGGATTCATGGTCTCAGAAAGCTCATCAGCAAGGTGGCATATCTGCGTCCAAACTGGAGCAAGGCTATCCTCCGACCCGGCGCGCAGAGCCTTCAGCAGAATAATGTCCACCTCAGGGTACCAGCTCTTGACAATGGATAGCGCAGCTTGAATCCCAGTGTGGAGGCCACAGGCAAGCATGATCTCAAGTTGGCGAAGGGCAGCCTTGAGGTTCCGAGCCACATCATCAGCCATCTCACCAGCAATTGGCTTGGTTCGCGACTTGAATAGCTTGTCATTCAGTTTCTGGACTCCATCTTTGTACATGCAGAGAGCACCTTTTACAAGGGGCAGTCGAGCATCCAGATCCACAGTGAAGTCCTCGGCACTTCAGTCGGCATCAGCATCCACCACCGCGCCTCTAACGTGGCGGGCTTCCTCCACAACGGCGGTGACAGCAATGGTGGAGTTGGGCCCAGCGTCTGATGAAAAGAGCAATCGGAGAAAGAGTGAGATCGGAGAGCAACAATGTCAGATCGGAATGCAAGAGCAAGCGGAAAGGAGAAAATACCAGCAAGGGCGAGGTCTACTCGGTGGAGGCAAGTAAGGGCAAGATCGGCATGTGTCTGGGCAGCTCGGAGGTCGCTCTGATGTTGGACAGCCATGTCTTCGACGCGTTTGATGGCCAAGTCCTTCTCTTTCAGTAGTTGACCTTCCACTTCATGGCGAGTACCGACAAGCCTCTGCATTTCACAATCGTGGGCAGTCTTTGCAGCGGCAAGGTGACCGGTCATCTTCTGAATCTTGGCTTGAATCTCGGTCTCAACAGCAGCCAGACGTTGATGTTCCCTCTCAGCATTTCCGAGCTGGCCATCCTTATCACGGAGCTGGTTCTCCAGCTCGGCGATTCTCTTCTGAGAAGCTTCCAGCTTGGGGGGTGTGAGCATCAATAGCTAAAGCAAGAGATGCGGCTAAAGTTAGTTGAGCAGTGGCAATTGGAATCAAGCAAGTAACAAACAGAAGTATACTTGTCAGCTCCTGAATCTTCACAGCTTGAGCATCATCGTTTTTCTTGAGAGCAGCAATAGATTTTTGTCCTGCTGAATAAGCGGCCAATAAATCGTCAAACACAGCTTGACGTCGGTCGTAGATGGCCTGAAAAATGGGTCGGTCAGATCCAAAGTAAGCAGCAGATAAAAGAAAGTAAGATCCGAGATGATTGCAAGCAATCGGCCCGAATCTCGGGGACTACACCCAATGGGTGCGCTGGCGCGCCCCCACAGGAAGTTAAACTTACATAAGCAGAGTGCTCGGAGGCAAGGATTTGGACTAGGGCTCCAGTAGCAAAACTCCTAATATGGGTAGCGAGGCCACCCAATCGATGAAGCAGATGGGTCGGGATTTGATCCTCGGACCCATGAGGAGGAGTGGCAGAATAAGCAGGAGGTCGGACTGGCGAGACGTCGAGTGCACCAGTGTACGCCTCGCGGAACCGATCAGCTCGCGAGAGCTGACGGGTAGCGGCTGGCGCACAACAACGCTGGAAGATGGAGGCATGGCAGCATTGGTTCCAGGAGGGACATGAGAAGCAATCGGGAACGATACCTGAGGAACGGCAGATGGAGGAGCGGTCGGGTTGAGGGGGGCGGCGCTAGCGCTCCCCGATCCGGCTGCAGGAGCTGGATTTGCAGGAATAGTGGCCTGGGCTGAAGAAGCCCCAGGCTGAACAGCATCTACATCGGACCGGTCCATGATCGGCACATCGGGATGCGCGGTCCTAGACGGGTCGATGAGGATCGGAGCAGTGGCGGCGGTTGTTGCGGGAGTGTCCGACTGCGCTCCAGTAGTCGCGGAGGTCGGAGGAGGAGCAGTCGGTCGCGCCTGTTTCGCAGCGGCGGCGGCTCTTTGTTTCTTGGTCCGTTCAGCCTTGGAGGTGTCGGCGGCATCCCTTTTGCGCGAAGGCAGAGTGGGAACGTTGGAGGTAGCGGAGGTTGCAGCGGCTGAACTCGGAGGAACCTCGGGAACTACAGGGGCACAGTCGGAGGAACTCCAGGTGCAGCGGGAGCAACAGTTTGGACAACCCTGCATCACAGAAAGGCAAGTTGGAAAAAGGTATCAGATACGAATAGAAATACATGAAAACAGAGAGCAAAGGAAAATACCCGGTAGCTCGGGGCAGACTGGCAGAAAACTTCGCCATAGTAAAGCTCGGAGGAGCAATGTTCAAAGGTGCAGGCGAAAGCACAGGGCCGGAGGGTCTAGGAGCAGTCGGAGGAGGAGCTCGGCATCCTGGTCTCTTGTTAGCTTTCTTCGGGGGAACCTTGGAGGGGCCAGCAACATCGTCTGTTCGGGGGCACTTTCCCGCAGCCGCCGTCTGTGCAGTCGGCTGGGACTCTGCGCCGCAGTCAGCAGGAGAATCAGCGTCACTACTCCACTCAGCCATGAAGCGTTTGATGGAGGAATCAGAGTCACCCCGCTGATCGCGGCCAAGTTTGAGGAGGCAGTGCGGGCTTCTGTTTCAGAGTCCGTTTCTTCCTCGAGCTCCAGGTCCTCGGCGTCCTCTTCTGTGTGGTCGGGGTGGTAGCTAGAAGCGGCCTGCCCATCATGCATGGCCTTGGAGCCGAGGAATTCCTGGGGAAGAGCAGCCGATCAGAATCAACAAGAAAGCAAAGAAAAATTAGCACAAGAGTGGAAGCAGAGGCATACCATAGGGCAAGGTCGGAGCCGGCTGTACGCCCTCACTCCAAACTTGAAGGGTGTGGAGGCTTTGACGTCGGCGAGCAGGTTCGGCGAATGAGCTCGGACTCGTCTATTGAGAATGTAGAGATCCGAGTGGGATCCAGGAACCGACTCATATCGCAGATGCGGTGGCATCGGCGCTGCAGTGGGAGCACTCGGCGGCAGATCCAGGTAGCCACCAGGTCGGCAGGTTGCAGTCCTTCAGCCATCGGCACTTGAATCCGGGCCATCTAGCGGTCTAGGTTGGTGTCCCCATCACCTGGTTTCTCTGACCAGTGGCGCTTGGAGGTCGGAGGCGGCAAGGAGAACTCGGGAAAGTTCAGCAGATCCTTACCCTCTGGAGAGGAGACGTAGAAGAACCCCATTTTCCAGTATTTGATAGACTGTGGCGGCTGGGAATGAGGATACAGTCCGTCCTTGCGGAGGTAGATGACAGCAGATCCGCACTCGGCCATCACCCTAACTTCTTCTCTCTGCTGGGTGTCGGGGTCGACATTAAATACCCCGGTGCCCACTCGGAAGCTGCGGAAGTGGAAGAGCCGGGACTAGAGGCCGACGGTGGGGCACACACCGAGGTAGCTCTCGCATAGCGTCACGAAGGCGGAGAGCAACATGACCGGATTTGCCCCGAGGTGGTGCGGTTGCAGTCGGAAGAAGTCCAAGAACACGCGAAAGAACCGGCTCACCGGGAGCCCGAAGTCGCGCTGTAAGTGCGTGAGGAAGACCACGCGCTCACCGGCCTTGGGCATGGGCGCAAGATCGGGGTCGGGGACGCGGGTTTCGAGGTCAGCCGGAATCTTGCGAGCCCGGCGGAGGAGAGCAATGTGCATCTCAGCCACATGAGAGCCTTTCCAAGAACCCCTCAAGCGGGCGGCGGCGGCGGCGTTGTCCCCCATGGAAGCGTCGGACTCCGTGCTGGGCGAGGAGGAAGGAGACGACGACGAAGATGGCGGCGGCGGCGACGGAAACCGAGATCCGCGTCCACCAATGAAGGCGGAGGAGAAGTGGTGGCATTGGCGGCGGAGAGCAACCGGGAGATCGTCGGCAGAGCGGATCTATGCTCCGGCGGCAGCAGCAGCAACCCCAAGGCGCACGACGTGGCGGCGGCGGATACGGAGAAGAGCTCAAGGAAGAGGATGGAGTGGGCGGTATGCGCCGCATCCCCACCCCCGGGCTATTTAAAGAGCCAGTGGGGCGGTAGTGGGGTCCGGTGCGCCGACCCGGTGGCCAGTGTGGCCGCGTGTATTTCCAGTGCATCACAAGATCGGAGCACAGAAGATCCGGCGGATGGGAAGGGACGTGCTCGCGTGGCTTGAGGTGGCGGTTATGACATGTCAAATCGTGGCACGTCATTCCAGATTCCACGGCGAATTCGAAGCGGCAAGTTTCGGTCAACATTCCGGTCAAACTAACCATTGGCTAGATCGGCCGAGAAGATCGCGAGCAATCGGTCGGTTGAGAGCAATCGGTTAGAAGATCAAGAGCAATCGGTCAGAAAAGAAGATTCAAGATTCACGAAGCATGGAAGGAACCTGTGCAGGCCCTGCTATTACTTAGTTCGGCGGGACCTCCGCAGCTTCAGGGGCTAATGTCGGGGGAGTGACCCCGGGGTAGGGTCACCCAGGGGAAACAATTCATCAAGGCAAAGATCACCGACCTGACGGTCGCCGATCTAGTCAAGGCCGAGCTGATCAAGACTGAGCAAGTAGTGGGCCGAACTGGTCAGGTCAGAGGCCATTTGCCCCAAAGGGAGTGCAATCGGCCTCACCTAAGAGCATTCGGCCGAAGAGAATAGATCAATCTCTGAGCATAATCCCAGGTCGGACACCTGGTACAAGTTCATTCAATGCGCAATCCCTGAAGATTGGGGATGTCAGAGGCGTGCGGTCTCCTCCAGCGCCGATCACGCGGACAGGCCGACAGTCCTAAGCACTTAACTTCACTATTCAATAGCATAGTCTACAAGTTAGAAGCATGGTGAGCCGCAAGTCTACACCGGGTCATCCGGGAGCACACGATGTGAGGACCCTAGCTTGTCTGAGGCTGGCAGCTGGGCCCTCCCCTTTGTACATTTACCTTTGTACCCCGGGCTCGGCCTATAAGAGCCCCGGGTACCCCTCCTGCGTGAGGGGCCACGGAGCGCTTATTGCAATTCCACCCACCATAGAGAGAGCAAGGAGAGAGTTGTGCTTAGAGCCCTCTTCTCCTTCCTCTCAAACAGCTCAAGGAGCATTCATTGTAGCCAGAGTTATTGCATATAGCTAGCTCGGCAGGACTAGGGGTGTTATCTCTACGGAGAACCCCCGAACCTGGGTACATCGTGGTGTCTCACTGTGATTGCCCACTCTCGATTCCGGTACCAGCGACACTAACCTCGGTCTGTCCCCCTCTTTAGCCATCCCTATGGCATCTGCCGTTACATATCGACGACAAGCACCTTGGGTTTAGATTGTAGAGAGAGTAGTGCAGGTGGCGATGCTCGTCGGCTAACAGAAGACAGGGATTTACTCATGTTCAGGGCCCTCGATCAGTAAAACCCCTACTTCTTGCTCGATTTATTATATGGCGGAGGCGACTACAGCGGAGGTCTCGGCGAGAGTGCTCTTGTTGAGGGTGGATCTATGCGAGATTGGATGCCCTAGACGTCCCCTCTCCCAACCTTTATATACTAGGCTAGGTCGCAAGGAGTCCGTCTAGGTTTACAAAGGTAATTTCCTAATCTAGCTAGTCTTGGCGGACATGCCTTGGACTCTGAACCGCCATGGACCCCATGTAGGCGGAGCCGTCGGTGCTTCAGGTGGTCTGATCTTGGGCCAGTCGAAGATTCTAATGGGCCTTCTGTCTGAACACGCATCAGGTACCCTCATGCTGAGGAGTCGTGGGGGTAACCCCTCGTCACCCTAGTTCAGTTTTGCCAATATCATCGGCACCTCCCATGCCGATGAATTATATCCCTATTAGTACAAATCAAGTTACCTATTATTCCTATCATGAGTATTCCAGGTTCGGTGACAACGCCGAACCAATCTTTACCTATAGGTGGAAATATTACCAGATCATTGCCGAACTATGGTTCATTATACACACCACAATTTACACCTGCGGCTGCAAACCCTACTCCTCCCATGCTATTGCCACAAGTTTCATCGCCTAATACGGACGATGGTCTAGCTAACCTTAGAGAAAAGATGACTAAGATGTTTCGAGAAAACTTTGGTGTTGAATTACCTAGGAATCGGATGTATCAAAATCCGTATCCTGAGTACTTCGATGCAATTCAGTGTCCTCCAGGGTATAAAATTCCAGATTTTGTTAAGTTTAGTGGAGAAGACACAAAAACCACATGGAAGCATATTAGTCAATACTTGGCACAATTAGGTGAAGTAGCTTCATCGAAAGAGTTGAAAGTACGGTTATTTCCTTTATCATTAACTTGTACTGCTTTTTCATGGTTTTAGGCTTTAGCTCCTAACTCTACACGTACTTGGTTCCACTTGGAGCAGAAATTCCATGAGCAATTTTATGCCGGAGAAGTTGAATTAAAGTTGTCACATCTTACATCGGTTAGGCAAAAACATGATGAATCGGTCACCGATTATGTCCAAAGGTTTAGAGATATAAAAAACGATGATATAGCTTAGTGATAACTGGGAGAGACTTGGCAGATCTTGTTCTTAATGGTTTGAAAACTCACATTAAAGAGAGGCTAGAAAGTTATGAGTTTTTAAGTATTAACCACGTTTTGCAGAAAGCTTTGGCCGAAGAGAGCCGAAGTAAAGAGGTTCATAGGTCAACAATCGATCGCCCTAGAATGCATATGGATGATAATTCGGGTGACGAGATTGATGCTTATACCACTGAGTTTGTTTGGTCCTCAAAGGCCAAACCTTATACATGCAATGCTCTTAAGCCGATTCGTAACAATCGTGGTGAGGAGTTAAAATTTACTTTTGATATATTCAAGTGTGATAGAATATTTGATGCTTTGTTGCAAGATAAGATGATTAAAATATCACATACCTTACCGCCGTTTAAGAAGCTGAAACGCGTGCTTATTGCAAATATCATAATTCATTCTCTCATGCTACTAATGATTGCAATGTTTTTCGACGACAGATACGATCGGCCATTAGTGATGGACGATTGAATTTTCCTAACATGCAAGATGATAAACAACCCTTCCCGATGAACACCATGAAATTGGAGGGGAAGATGTTAATTCGGCCCGACATAGCCGAATCAGCTAACAAAGATAATGTTGTCATTGGTGAACCCAGGAAGCATAAAGATGGCAGCGAGGTCTTGGAGAGGCAAGTTGTGCTTGACAAGCAATCCAATGGTGAGGAGATTATTAAGATCACCATCAAGAATCCTGCACTCGGGGGGCAACCACAAGTACAAGAAAATACTCATGTCAGATTTGTTAAACCCAAGAGTCCAGAAGTTGGCAGGTGGAAGATGAATGAAGCTAAAGTGCAACAAAATAAAATCAAGCCAACTTATGATATGTTGCTATCCAAATATGCCAAACAAGCGGCTGGTTCTAACTCTAACCGGCCATCGCGTTTGAAGCGCTCAAGATCACCTCCTAAGCGAGAATTTCAGTGTCATGCAAGGTCGTACGGGTCGAGGGCACCGGCACCATGGATGGCGCCATCCCCTTATGCGCCATACTTCATGAGTGGTTTCATTGAGAATAGGAAGCAGCCCCCAATGGTTTCTTATACGTTTCATCCAAGATGGGTAGTGCCTAGGAGATCCGTGCATGAGAGGATTTTTTGAAGAGAAGGCAAAAGATTTACCTTTTATATTAATTAAGAGGAGAAGAGTTTAAGATATTACAATCAACCATACAACTACTTGAGCAACTACTCAAAGTATAGAAGAGTCCCAAGCTTTTTAGCTCCGGCAGAAATCCACAATCTGGCCTCCGCTACAACTATGCCTAGCAGCACCGTTGGCGATGCGAATTCATGTCGGAACACTCTCTTATTTCGCTCGTTCCAAATGGTCCAAGATACTAACATGGTTAGCGAGGCCATGGCCTTCCTTCCCATCGGTGTGTTACCCATCCTATCGATCCATGATACGTCCAAAACGTATCTATAATTTCTGCTTGCTCCATGCATGTTTTGTGTGATATTGCTATGATCTAGATACACTTTCATACACTTTTGATCATATTTGGACTAACCTATTAACTCAGTGCACCCCAGTGCCAGTTCCTGTTTTCTGCTATTTTTCTATTTCAGTTTTCCCCCATATAAAAAGTGCCAGAAAAATTCTGGGAAAAATACAAGAAAAATCAGCGTACAGGAAGCTTCGAGAAGAGCCCGGGAGGGGCCAGAGGGGAGCCAGGGGGCCCAGGCGGCCACCCGGCGCGGCCCCACCCCTGGCCGCGCCAGGGGGGCGCCTGGGGGCCCTGGTCCACCTCTGGCTGCCCCCCTTCACCTATTTATCCCCCATCACGGGAAAACTCCAGAAGCAGAACCCTATTCCTCGAACTCGCCTCTGTTCCGCCGCCGCTGCGCTTCCAAGATCGGGAGCACCAGAAGACCTCTTCCCGGCACCCTGCCGGAGGGAGGATTGACCTCCGGGAGTCTCCTCTCCACCATGGATGCTCCCCGGATGTCTCGTGAGTATATTTCCTTGGACCATGGGTCCGTGATCAGTAGCTATGTGATGTTCTCCTCCCCTCTTTGATCTTCATTGTTTAGACATCGTGAGCTGCCCTACATGATCGAGGCACCTTTGTAATATTTCTGCTATTGCTATGTTGAGTTTGATAGGATCTGATGGATTATGAGATTATGTTCAGATTGTGATAGGGTAATATATTTGGTCTTTATCTCTTATATTTTTGTTCCTAAGTAATTCTTGCATGTTCTCCGTTGCTGTTTATTGCTTTGGCCAATTAGTAGGTAGTGACTCCAAGAGGGAACGTTGTGCTAGATTGTGGGTTCATGCCCCCCCCCCCCCCGATGACATGCTTGAGTGACAGAGAAACATGAGTCTAGGGGATGTGATGTTGCCACAAGGGGGAAAACAACGGTGCTTGTGACCGCGGTTACAAGGATTGTTTACTTTACGCAGAGTTCTTTTTAATGCAGTTGTTTGTTGCTTTGGGTTTACACTTTGGGTGGGACTCGCAACTTAAAACCAGCGAGATGTTCTGGATAGATATCTCAAGGTGGATGATTAGTAGTAGATGCAGATGGATTTCGGTCTACTTATTTTGGCGTACTGCCCGTGCTTTTGAGCCTCTTCCTTTCTTTTGTAGCATAGTTAGCATTGCGGTGCGTTCATAATCCTGTCAATTGCCTTTCTGTAATTTGTTTACCTCGCATAGCAATTTTATCGTCTTTTGGGAGAGAGACATCACTAGAGAACATCACGTATCCCGGTCCATATCCTCATTACTTTTTCCATGCTATCTACTTTACTGCTTTTATTTGCTATCATTATCCCTTGCGTTTTTATCCTTGTGAACAACAAGACCGGAGAGATTGACAACCTCTCTGAACTTCGTTGGGAACAAAGTTATCTGTGGCTGTGTGCAGGTCCGCGTCAGTTGCGCCGCTGGCACCTACTTATCATCTATGGAGTCCTGCTGGAGACAAACCTTGGTATCTTCACCGAGGGAAAACTTCTGCTGCACTACATCTCAACCTTCCACTTGGGGTAACCAACGAAGGGGCGAGAAGCCATCAAGCAAGTTTTCTGGCGCCGTTGCCGGGGACTCCAAGTGCTAAGATAGGGGAGTTTCACACTACCCTTTACCTTTGTTTTTTAGTCTTGTTAGTTTATCTTTCAGTTTTTATCTTTGTGTCTTTTATCAAAAACTACAAAAAAATCTGCCACACTTGCTACTACTATGGGTTCCACTGAAAACACCAAGTTGTGTGACTTCACTAGTCACAACAACCAAGACTTTATCTGCACTCCCATTGCCACACCTGCCACTTCAGCTGCCTCTTATGAAATTAAACTGCTTTGCTAAACCTTGTTATGAGAGATCAATTCTCTGGTGCTGGAGATGATGCTGCTTTACACTTGAATAATTTTGTTCAATTATGTGATATGCAAAAGTATAAAGAAGTAGAAGGTGATGTTGTTAAGCTCAAGCTCTTTCCTTTCTCTTTAAGGGGAGATGCTAAAATCTGGTTTCAATCTTTGCCTAGAAATAGCATAGATTCTTGGGATAAGTGCAAAGATGCTTTTATAGGGAAGTACTACCCTCCTGCTAAGATTATCCAATTGAGGAGTAATATTATGAATTTTAAGCAATTGGATAATGAACATGTTGCCCAAGCTTGGGAAAGAATGAAATCTCTTGTCAAGAAATGCCCTACACATGGTTTGACTACTTGGATGGTTATCCAGACTTTTTATGCAGGCTTGAATTTTACCTCGCGGAACCTGTTAGATTCGGCCGCGGAAGGAACCTTTATGTCAACTACACTTGGTGCTGCCACAAAGCTTCTCGATGAGATGATGACCAATTATTCCCAATGGCACACCGAACGCGCTCCAACAGGTAGGAAGGTAAATTCTGTCGAGGAAATTACCTCCCTCAATGAAAAAGTTGACTTAATTATGTCTCTACTTACCAAGCAACCCTCTATTGATCCTCATGATGTCCCTTTAAATTCTTTGGTTTCTCAAGAACAAGTAGATGTGAACTTTGTTGCTAGAAACAACTTCATGCTTATAGGGGAAATTTTGCTAGTAATCCTAGACCGTTTCCATCCAACTATGGGAACAACAACACCTACCCTAGCAACAAGAACCCCTCTTCTGAAGTAGAAAGCATGCTTAGAGACTTCTACCCAAAAAGCCTTCAACAAAAATGTAGAAGAGAAATTAGCTAAAATAGATACTCTCTCTTTGAAGGTAGAAAGCTTAGCCCTTGATATTGAGATGCTTAAAATTATAACCTCCTCCCTTGAGGAGAATAAAGCCACTCCTATTAATGCTATCCAGTTACAAATCAATGAAAACATTAGGATGATGGCTAAACTCAAAGAAAGATGGGCTAGAGAAAAAGAGGAAGAGAATAGAATTAAGAGCCTTCCTACACACCACACAGTTGCCACTATCCAAATTATTGAGGACACTCAAACTATTAGCACCCAATGCACTCCTAGTCCCGTTGAACCTATTAATGGTGATGCTAATACCTCAACCGTACATAAAGAAACTCCTATGAACATAGAGGGTTTCAAACAAGTGAGCCTAGATGACACTACTACCACCTTTGATAGTAGTGATATTGATTTTGATAGTTGTACCCTCTCAGAAGTTATTAGCTTGCTACACAAAATGTCTAGGGACCCCCACACTAGCACACTTAATCTCGCCTTCACGGAGCATATCACAAATGCTCTCATCAAAGCTAGGGAGGAGAAGCTTAGAGTAGAAGCCTCCATACTTAGGAAGCTAGATGATGGTTGGGACCCTATGATCAAAATTAAATTAAATAACTTCTCTTGCTATGCTTTATGTGATGTTGGAGCTAGTACCTCCGTTATGCCCAAAAGAATATTTGATATGTTTGAATTGAAGCCTTTTGAGCCTTGTTCTTTTGGTGTTCGTCTTGTTGATTCTTCCATAAAGAAACCTTTGGGGAAGATCGACGATGTTCTTATCATTGTCAATGAAAACTATGTTCCCGTTGATTTTATTGTTATGGATATAGAGTGTGAACCTTTATGTCCAATTATTTTGGGACGTCCTTTTCTTCGCACCGTTGGTGCGGTTATTGACATGAAAGAGGGGAATATAAAATTCCAATTCCCATTAAAAAAGGGGATGGAACACTTCCCTAGAAAGAAAATCAAGTTACCTTTTGAGTCCGTTACACGGGCTAGTTATTCTCTTTCTCTTGATAAAACTTGATCCTTCTTTTTGCATCATGCCTAGCTAATGGCTTTAAAGAAGCGCTTTCGGGAGGCAGCCCGCAACGAATTTAGGTGTTTCTTTTTGCTTTTGTTGTGTCTTGATGATTGTTACTACTGTAGCAACATCATTGTATCTTTATTTTTCAGCTTTGTGCCAAAATATAGCCTCTTATGGCAAGGGAAGTAAAAGTTGTGACATGCTGTCCAGAAAAAAGATTTTGTCCTCGTGACCAGAAAAATTCCAGAACAATCCCAGTTCATCTTTTTGAGCTGAAATTTTTACACAGTATGCTCTATACAATTACGAAACTTCCGTATGTTCTGAGTTTTTTGATTTGAGTTGCAGAAGTACCCCTAAAAAAATCTTTACTATCTGTTGTTCTGTTTTTCACAGATTCTGCCACGTTTTGTCTCTCCTTACTTTTGCAAACCTTAAGCTTGCTTGTTCTTTGCAAAAAAAATTGGCAATCTTGAGAAACAGTAGCTCTTCAAAAATATCTTTATTTTCAGTACAGGAAAATTATTTTAATAGGGTACTAACCTCTCTAATCAGTTTACAATGAGTTATGTATGAAGGGAGTTTTCAAGTGTGAGATGGAAGATGATGAAAGAAGATCCAGGAGTGTCAAGCACTCAAGCTTGGGGATGCCCCCATGCATCCCCAATAAATATCCAAGGAGACTCAAGCGTCTAAGCTTGGGGATGCCCCCGTGCATCCCCTTCTCCATCAACAATCATCAGTTCGTCCTTCGTCTCACTATATTTTTATCACTTCATGCGTTATGTGCTATGCTTGGAGCGTCTCGCTCTTAGGTTTTGTTTTTTTTTTAGTTTTTCTTTAGCTTTGCTTGCTGTTCATAACAATTTAGATCCTGTCTTACTTTGTGTGGGAGAGAAACACGCTCCACTTTCAAAACTTAGAACACATCATAGGATTCTTCATGCCTATCTTTTTGCTGTTGTGTGTTCTTTATCTTTTCATAGCTACTGCCATGTTTAGTTTTAGTCTTAGTTTGTCTTTAGCAAGAGCCTTGGCTTTTGTTTAGTTTGTTGCTGGAACTCTTTTTAGTTTTCATGTTTATCTTGTTAAAGAGAGTTGGTTGTTGCACTGAGTTGTGTCTTGTCTTGAAAGTAGGTGATTGAGGTTACTATTTAATTCTAGTAGTAGCTTGCAATAGTTTTGAGGTATTGTTGTGAGTAATGTTTGAACCTTTTGTGTCAAGAGCTCTAGCCTATTAGTGATAGGTGTCGTATTTTGGGCAATCCGTGTGTATTTTCAAAACCTACAAAACTAGTTGAGAACTCTAGCTACTAGATGGATCGCTAATCTTTTGAGGGATCGGATATTAGAGTACACTCACGTACCATGAGTCGACGATGCGCAAGGATAACCAAACCCCCATACACTCCTCCTCGGGGTACTTGTCTCTTTGTGAACCTCCTTATTAGATTGAGAGTTACCGATAATAAGTGCATGAGTTCTTCAGACTAATGTAAGTATTGAAAGTTGACACTTCCACCTTCCCATATTTTGCTAGCCTTTCCTGTGTCGTGCATTGCCTTCTTCTCACTCCGAGAGTTGGTGTCCACTTTCGTCGGTACATCCAAACCCTTGGCATGATACGCTCTGTCATCATAAGCCTCCTTATATCTTTCCTCAAAACAGCCACCATACCTACCTATCAAGGCATTTCCATAGCCTTTCCGAGTTACATTGCCATGCAACTTCCACCTCTTCATGACTTGATCTTCATGTCATACATGTTCCTGCTACACTGGCAGCGACATACATTGCATACATCATGTTAGTTACATCTTCTTTATGTTTTGAGTACCTTGTAAGTGTGAAAGATCTCCTTTACCTTCTTATAAAATAGAGTGTTGCCCTTAAGTGAGGAAAAGATCCCAAAGTGGGCACATTAAAAGATCCCAAAGAGGACAAATGACAGTTAAATAGAAAGAGTCATTGAGGCCACCAAAAAAATAGAAAAAATAGAAAAAAAAAGAGAAAAGGAAATAAAAAGAGAGAAAGGGGCAACACTACTATCCTTTTGAGAGATCCACACTAGTACTTCCTCTATATCCTTGTACCCCATAGAGATGATTATTATGCATATAGTTCCATTGGAGAGCTTCTTAGCTAGTATGTGCATCCTTTGCATGGCAATCCCTACTCCTCACATCATATCTATCATTTGGAATCTCTTGCCTATGATTCTCCTTATTGATGTGAGCCCTTCTCACCCTTTTTGTCTTCCTCCTCCACCATATTCTCTCTTTGCCACCCTAAGTGTCAACTCTCGTGCTTACGCTCATCCATTGCATGAGTGCTCAAAATATCAAAAAGGAGTGGATCAAATTGACTTGTACCTGGCTAGTGGTCTGGGGACGAGTCAAGATAAGATTCCAAAGAAGACCAAGGTGAAACTTTAGTAGATTGAGTTCTCAACACAAAAATACATTTTTCTCGTATTCCTTATCCCCCTTCTTGCACGCAAACACCATTTGGAGACATTCGAGTCACGGACAGCGAGAGCTCTTGCACGTAATGTTCTTTTGTTACTTGTTTTAATGCTAATACAGACTCTTGCATTTTATGACTTGAATTGAATCTCTAACCTTGATTGCTTTACTTTTCAAAGTTCTTTTATGGTTGCTAGCATGTCACCACAGAAATTATGCTGTTATCATTTACCTACTCGAGGACGAGCGGGAATTAAGCTTGGGGATGTTGATACGTCCAAAACGTATCTATAATTTCTGCTTGCTCCATGCATGTTTTGTGTGATATTGTTATGATCTAGATACACTTTCATACACTTTTGATCATAATTGGACTAACCTATTAACTCAGTGCACCCCAGTGCCAGTTCCTGTTTTCTGTTGTTTTTCTATTTCAGTTTTCCCCCATATAAAAAGTGCCAGAAAAATTCTGGGAAAATACAAGAAAAATCAGCGTACAGGAAGCTTCGGGAAGAGCCCGGGAGGGGCCAGAGGGGAGCCAGGGGGCCCAGGCGGCCACCCGGCGCGGCCCCACCGTTGGCCGCTCCCCGGATGTCTCGTGAGTATTTTTCCTTGGACCATGGGTCCGTGATCAGTAGCTATGTGATGTTCTCCTCCCCTCTTTGATCTTCATTGTTTAGACCTCGTGAGCTGTCCTACATGATCGAGGCACCTTTGTAATATTTCTGCTATTGCTATGTTGAGTTTGATAGGATCTGATGGATTATGAGATTATGTTCAGATTGTGATAAAGTAATATATTTGGTTTTTATCTCTTATATTTTTGTTCCTAAGTAATTCTTGCATGTTCTCTGTTGCTGTTTATTGCTTTGGCCAAGTAGTAGGTAGTGACTCCAAGAGGGAACGTTGTGCTAGATTGTGAGTTCATGCCCCACCGATGACATGCTTGAGTGACAGAAACATGAGTCTAGGGGATGTGCTGTTGCCACAAGGGGGAAAACAACGGTGCTTGTGACCGCGGTTACAAGGATTGTTTACTTTACGCAGAGTTCTTTTTAATGCAGTTGTCTGTTGATTTGGGTTTACACTTTGGGTGGGACTCGCAACTTAATACCAGCGAGATGTTCTGGATAGATATCTCAAGGTGGATGATTAGTAGTAGATGCAGATGGATTTCGGTCTACTTATTTTGGCGTACTGCCCGTGCTTTTGAGCCTCTTCCTTTCTTTTGTAGCATAGTTAGCATTGCGGTGCGTTCATAATCCTGTCAATTGCCTTTCTGTAATTTGTTTACCTCGCATAGCAATTTTATCGTCTTTTGGGAGAGAGACATCACTAGCGAACATCACGTATCCCGGTCCATATCCTCATTACTGTTTCCACGCTATCTACTTTACTGTTTTTATTTGCTATCATTATCCCTTGCGTTTTTATCCTTGTGAATGACAAGACCGGAGAGATTGACAGCCTCTCTAAACTTCGTTGGGAACAAAGTTATCTGTGTCTGTGTAAAGGTCCGCGTCAGTTGCGCCGCTGGCACCTACTTATCATCTCTGGAGTCCTGCTGGAGACAAACCTTGGTATCTTCACCGAGGGAAAACTGCTGCTGCACTACATCTCAACCTTCCACTTGGGGTAACCAACGAAGGGGCGAGAAGCCATCAATCCACCACGCCTTAACCGTGTTGTCGCCTTGCCATGCAGGGATGTCGATGTATTGATGGAGGTGGAACCTTTCTCGAACCAAGCTCCACAAACGCAAGGTGTAGCGGCATTTGGAGAAAAGATGTGTCCCGGATTCCACCTCCCTCTTGCAAAGGGGGCAAGGTCCACAGTTAGGCCATCCACGCTTAGCCAAACGCTCCGCCGTCTAGATCCTATCTTGCAGTGCCAACCAAGTAAAAAACTTGACCTTCGGTGGCGCCCAATTACGCCAAATCAATTGCTCCAGCGGGGAGCTTGTCATCCCCAAGAACTGACCTAAGTATGCAGAGGCGGCCGTGTAATGACCACTCATCGTGAGCTTCCAAGTGATGCCATCCTCTGTGTGGTCATCCAATTGTACCTCGTTGAGCAGCGCCCAAAGCTGAAAGAACTGACGAATGTTCTCAAAGGTCACCACAGCGGGGGGCTTGATTTTGGAGAGCCACGCACCTTCCTTAAGTGCCTCCCTCACTTTCCAGCTTTTACGAGAAGAGGCCTCGAACAAAAGTGGGGCGATGTCTTTCGGCTTGCGACCGAGGAGCCAAGGGGTCGTCCAGAAAGGTGTCTTGGCCCCATTCCCCACAACGATGGATGTAGATGCATAGAAGAAGTCCAGGTCATCCGCATCACATGGGTTGCCCATCCCCACCCATAACTTGTCCGGCTCCTTCCAATCGTACCATGACCATCGTAGGCGCAAAGCGCGCGCAAATTTATCGGTGTTGATGACGCCAAGGCCTCCATACTCCTTCGGCCGACAAACAGCCTCCCAGTTGACCTTGCATTGAGCCCCGGTGGTCTTATCCTTTCCTGTCCAAAGGAAGGCCCTCTCAAGATTATTGATGTTACGAAGGGTGCTAGCAGGGAGCACTAGAGGGGTGATGAAGTACACCGCTTGGGACGAGATCACGGACTTGACGAGAGTGGTACGACCCATGGTGGTAATGTTCTGCCCATCCCAGGTGTTGAGCTTGGCTGCGGCCTTATCTTCGAGGAACTGGAGGTCCACTTTCTTCAGCTTCCAAACAGACAACGGAAGCCCCAAGTAGCACAAAGGGAAGGAGGCAAAGGTTGCTGGCAGACTTTGGAGGGTAAACGGCAGGTTGATGTGGTCACACCGAACGGGCACCACAGAGCTCTTATGGAAGTTTGTACAAAGGCCCGTGACCTCTCCAAAATGTTGCAAAATCCTCGCAAGGTTGTCTACATCTCTCTTTATTGGGGCCACAAAGACTGTCGCGTCGTCCGCATATAGCGAGGTTCTGACAGTGGCTCCACGCCCACGGATCTTATGGAGCAACCCCTGCCTGGTTGCCACTTCGAGAATCTTCTGAAGAGGATCAATAGCAATGACAAAGAGTAGCGGCGAGAGGGGGGCCCCTTGACGGAGACCACGACCATGCATAATGGGGGCGCCGGGGATCCCGTTCAAAAGGATCCTTGAAGAAGAGGTGCTAAGCAGCGCTGCGATCCAGTCGCGAAACTTGCAAGGGAAGCCTTTGCGCTGGAGAATATCAAGGACATACTCCCATTTGATCGAGTCGAACGCCTTGCGGATATCGAGCTTGAGAAGAAGGGATGGGGTATTGGTCTTGTGCAGTTTCCGGGCGAGGTTGCGCACATACATGAAGTTATCATGGATGCTTCTCGACTTGATGAAAGCACTTTGGGCATTAGAGACGAGGGAGTGCATGTGGGGTGCAAGCCTCAACAAGAGCCTCAATGAGAGGATTTCATACACCACACAAGGCCGTTTGAGCGATAATGCCAATCGGTCAACGCAGGTTTATTCAAAAGGGGTTAGCAAGAAAGTGTGGCATGCAAAGTCTCCAAGTGCTAAAATTTTAGAATCTATCAAGCGAAAGAAAGAGCATGTTGGTGCCAAAACTGTTATGATAGGCATTAAGAGATTAAAATTCAAAGAGTCGATTGATATTGATGATCCGGCTGCTTCAAGTAATGATGTGATAGTTGTTCCGCAGGGTCCTATGACTAATGATCATGAAGCTAGTACGAGTGAGGTCAAGCTTATGGATCCCAAGTATATCCAGTCTAAATGGTGTCCTCCCGGTCTATCCAAGTCACAGAAGGGGAAGTTGCAACCCAGGAAGAACCATGAAAAGATGTCACAGAAGAGGAAGTTGCAACCCAGGAGGAACCATGAAAAGATGGAACCAGAAACGGAGAAGCAAAGAAGCAAAGGGACGAGTTGTTTAACAAAACACATCCCATGGTGCCTACAGCAAATGTGTGGAGGCCTAAGCAAATAGATAACACAATAGCCCCCACAATGCCAACATCACCAAAAGAGGATGATGCAACTGTTATTGTATCGTCCACGTCGGCTATCATTTCTTCTTCACTCAAGTAAACATAGTACAGTATTGTTTTGGGAAGATGACTGTATTTCACCAACTGTAGAAATGCATTCTTTTACAAAAACAAGAGGAAAAAAACTGTAGAAATTAATATCGCAACAATATGTGACAACTGACATGCAGCATAAGATGGCACCGGGAAGGGGTTGCATGCCCAAAAGCTATGTAAGCTCTTGGTATCAAAACTGGCTATGACAATTTTGTTACATAGAGAAGTACAATGACTGACAAGAAGAATAACCAGGGAAGTACAAGTGGACATTTCTACAAGTTACCTCCGCCTTTGCTGATCAGAGGACCTGTTTTGCTGTCTCCCATCAGTATCCGGTTTCTCCGTGTCTGACTGTTTGAGTTTTCGCACCATATCATCCGCATATCGCCGCCAAATTGACTCTCGGTCTTTGCTTGACACTTTGTTGTATCTTGGATCGGATCTTAAAAGGTCTTTTGCTTCGCTCCAAGAGATAGTCGAAGTCCTTCCTCCATCCGTCGTCCGAGTTGCTGCCTCAGGGGCAATGGCCTCAGATAAAAGTGCCTTGAAGTCACGGACACAACGCTGCAAGGAAATTATAGGAACATAAGATCAGGTCAAAAGCATCAAATAATTTGAGCATGCAAGCTCACATGATACACATTGAGGTCCAAATGCTATCACATCTGCTTAAACGAAGAGGCTTTACTGAAGTAACAGCAGCCTGAGCATTGAGGGTCAAACGAAAATACATGCAATAATAACAACCATAAAGAGTTCCATGCGATGGTTGATGTGAATCTGCTGAAATTTTTGGTAACTTCCTCTGTGAAAGAAGAAAACTATTGGAACAGGCTCAGAGCCCACGAAGCAAACCCAATAAGCAAGCAGCAAGCATACCAGAGTTCAAAGTCTTACTACACTAGAAGTATACCCCGCGCGTTGCTGCGGGAATTGCTATGAAAACTATATGCATAAATAAAAAGTATAAAAGTATGATACATTAAGTTGTCTAAGTGAAGATGCAACAAAAACATGTGTATATTAAAAATTATTAGGGTGGACAATAAAATGGTTAAAATATGGTTGATATGGAGATTGCATATAGAGATTAATAAATATATTAGTTGAGATGAGATGGACAATTGATTTGTTAAGAAATGGATGATGTGGATAGCTTGCATGTGAAAAGAGACTATTTAAATGACCTAAGTGGGTGACATGGATAATTGATTTGCTACGAGAATAGATGATGTGGATAGCTTGCATGTTGAGATAGACAACTTAAATGATCTATTGTGGGGTTTTGTTTTATAAGAAGTATAGATTAGCTCCAAACAACCGCCATAGTAGGAATATACCTCATATAAGTCCTTCACATGGTCACGGAATAACTTCTCGGCATCACCTTGGCCTATGTCAGGATTTACAGCACGACCTTGGGGATCCTTTTCAAGTTTTGGTTTGGATTCTGTCCATGATGCCTATGGAATAAAAATAACATACTTGATGTTAGATTATACTCCCTCTGTTCCAAATTAGATGACTTCGACATGTACACAAATGAAAGTCATCTAATTTGGAACGGAGGGAGTATATTGCAGAGGCAACATGTCAATAACCAAAAGGGAACTACAGCGAGTGTATCCTAATATACCAAAAGGAAGACACTTTAAGGACCAAAAGCGATCGGCTGAACGTAAAGAAGTGCTATGACAAGTATTTAAGACCAAGAAGCTTGTACAGTTAAATAAAAGAGTAAATAAGTCAACCGAATCACCTTTGGATCTTTTATAGTTTCAACAAGCAAAGCCTGATATGACGATATGGCATCTTTTCTTCGGATCTTCATTTTTACTCTCTCCATTTCCTGCTCTTCCCTTTCTTTCCTTTTGCGAGTTTCGCGTTCCCTCTCCCTTAACTTGGCCTGACAATGCATAACCACAGTATAAGTGAAGACAGAATCGGTAAATAAAGCATCGTTTACTTCATTGGCTAGGTTGACATACTTGTTCATCCACTTTGGCCTTTGCAGCTTGTTCCACTTCTCGTTCAGCTGATTTAAGTTCTGCTATGTATTCATTAAAAGCATTTTCTCTCTCTTCATGCTTTACGGCTTTGTACCTTGGATCACTCCGGAAATTTTCTTTCACCTGTATGAAAAAAAATGACAGATCAAAATTACATATTCCTCCTATACAGGTTTGACCCCCCCCCCCTTTGGTAAACAACGGGCTAATCGATCTTATATGAAGTTCAGAAGGGGAGGGGCTGTTGTAGGGCCACAATTGGTTCACACCACCTAAACATAATGATGTCATGCCAATGATGCCATGTCAATGTAAACAGTGGAAAAATGAAACCTGGCCATATGAAGCTATATGACTAACGATATATTAAACATACAATCATACTTCAGTAAAGCACATTCAGATGATTACTGGTAACTTGAAAACAGGAATCAAAACGGCACCTTTAAACCACAATCTTTAACTATACTACCTCCGTCCGGGATTAAAGGTCCGGCTGGCCAGCGAGAGCCGTCCTGATTTTTTAGTCCTATTTTATGGTGCTGCGCATGCAAGCAGAGAACAGAAAAAGGACGCCATTCATTGGGTCTATGCGGCAGGTGAGAGAAAACATGCAGGTAGGTGAGAGAAATGGGCTGCTCCAACGTTGCATGCAGCCATGCATGCTCTTTCATTGGACGCATGCAGGATTAGTGGGGATTCAAGATTTACTCCGATTAAAAGAACTAGTTGACTTGGTCCTCGAGATATGGCTCACAAGTTCTATAAACCCAGACATAGGTAGTACAACACAACTCCCTTTGTCAGAACCTCAGATGCAGCTGTTTACACAATAAACAAGTTACACAGATCATATTACGATTATCATGTTTACACAATAAGTTAAATTTCACAATAGGGGATCAAACCCATTACTGCTGTCAATATTAGAAGATAGTAAGATGAAATAATCTCTCTTTAATCTAGAATTGATTCCTAATCCTGGATCCCCGTCATTCCAAACATAGGCAACTACTATCTCCATTGAAAATGTTGTGTCACTCCACTATCGCGTCTAATCATGTGCTAATCCCTCAAACCGCTGCATCACGCCATACTACTTATACCTCTCCCTGTTTTATTATTTCATAAATGAGGAGCAATACTCAAAATTTCGTGACGGTTCATCCATCTGCCACTGCCGCTTCTGTCCATATTGGAAGACTTTCAGGACACGTGGGCAGGGTAGGGTAGCACAGGGAAGAGCGTCCAACCGGCAATAGACACGGAGAAAGCCATGCACATCCATGCCTAGTTGTAGATGCCAGCAGATGCAAAGCCTGACACTGCTGCTGCCGGTGAGTAACCCAAGGGAGATGGGGTACATATACGGGGATGGCAGTTTGTTCATAAATGATGCATTGCTACAAATTACTATTTGGTTTCTGCAAGAATTTATCACACCTTTGATGAAGCAATTTTCCTTTCTAGTTCCCAATCAAGGTTCCCTTTGCGAGGGGCTGATCGAACCTATGTAATGTTCGCCGTGCAGCCTCATTGATTGATTGTGTTGAAGTCATATCTAATCCAAATATGCTAACATGTGCAATACTGTGCAAATTTATGAGCAAATGCTTTGATCTAGGCATATTATTGTTATGACATATCCATCTCTCAAACAGCTTAGTCATATGTGGCACCTCAAGGAAAGCACGAGAACGAGACATGCATACTTAAAAAATGAAAGGCCGCCGAGACAGAGGCAGTAGCCACATTGGTTGCTCGGGTCAAACGATGCAGGGGTAGGAACTCAACCTGCATGCTAACTGTTCTACAAAATCAGATCCTACACTTTCAAAATAATCGAGATTCCTACACTTTCAAAATAATCGAGAACATTTACAATTTTCCAAATGAATATGCTAATGTGATAATGCCTCGGAATTGATATAAATAAATATAACCACAACCTTGCTGATATTAAAAGTACTACTATGACCGTTCGTCATCACAGTTAACTAAGAATTTGGATAAGATTATCTTCACACAGAGAAGAAAGATAACAATAAAGTGATGGCTGAAGCGTATTTTTCTTAGTGTGGTAAGAAAATGATGAGCAGAAAATAAATGAATTCTTTCATTGCAATACAAATGTCCATAACAATCTGTAAGTTCGCATAACATAATCTCGTCACAAGGAAGATTCTCACATTATCTTTACATAATCTCATCACAAGGCAGAAAATAAATGAATTCTTTGTCATTTAATCTTGACATGAGAACTGAAGTGAAACGAGTACAAGGAACTTACTTTGGTCCAACGGCTAGTCGAGACTATATCTTTACATTCTCGAAGCATTGATTTGAAGTCAGTTATGACAGCATTTCGTACTGATTGAACTTTCTCTTCAAGAGCTCTCACCCTGCTCAAAATTTTGAAAATGCATCATGTAAATGTTGGTAACCCATTGATTTGATTTGAAGATGAACTGAAAATCCTTAATTCAACAACATTAATATAAAAGTAGGCGGTCATACTTCTCCTTGAAAAGAGCCTCCCTTTCCTTTTTATCCAAGGCTGCATATCTTGGGTCAGTACCCCATTTTATTCTGAATTCCTCGTAACCTGTTTTAGAATCGATGCCCTGCAATTTATGTATTAAGGCATGACATTTAAGAGAAGTGTTACTTCCAAAAATAGGCAACCATCGCATGACCTAATTTGAAGGAAAACGAACTTGTAAAAATGAATCAATGGCGATTAGTGAACCTCAAATGCTTCTTCTAATAGCTGTTTATATGCCTCAACTGCAGCCTTCTGAGCAGCTCTCTTCTCTTTTCGTTCCTCGTCAGCACGTGTCCGAACAAAGTGGTCAAATATTGCCCGTCTAGTCGAGTGACTTGGAATAGCCTGTAGTGGGCAATCTACAATTAGTATCATTCGCATATAGAATGACTACTGTAAAGTTACTAGTAGGTAGTAGAAGCAGGCCGATTGAAGAAAATATATTGGACCTTACTACACAGTAAGCACTATAAAGTATATTCCGTGTATGAGCATTTAGTAATCACTACTACTTAAGCGGGAAGAAATACAATTTAGGGCCTACTTTGGAAATGGTGAACTTAGTGAAAAACCTTTCTGAACATACAGTGTAGCAATCAGCTAATCACAATCGATGTACAACAAATGAGGTTTTGCTTGGATACAACATAACCAGGATTAGAAAAATAGAATACAAATGGGCAGTTTAGCGTTTGTTATGATGTGCAGCATTGAGCTGCCGAATTTAGTTAATTATGCAGATTCTTTCCTGATTCAAGTAAACTTATTGCTATGGCTCTAAAGAAGAGGTTACCACAACCACAAGTAGTAAATAGAAGTTTTTAAAGATATAAACCATAACCAAAAACACACATAATTCAGTTTTTTCTATGAGTAATCCCTGTAATCTGAACGAGGGTCACAATGAACTAGGTTCATCAGTTTCTTTCAATTTTCCAGGACAGGAGTTAGCCTCTAACAACATTGACTTTTAAGGATACTTTAAAGTTTAATTTTAACTGCAATACAATAAATCTACAGATATAACCACCAATTACAGAAAGAGGGCACTGACTTTGCACCATTGAAACTTGAACCAAGTTAGATAGCTAAGTTTATTTATTTTGTTAGGAAATTATATCACTGGCTTGAAAGAGAAACTACCGCTACACGACAAACACCTGGTGCAGAAGGAACAGAAAAACATAAAAATCCTTGCGATCATTAGTCAGCATTCACTTTGTTATCCTTGTGACAAATTATGAGTCAAGATATGTTCAGGTTCTGGCCCTCAGTCAGGAATAAACGGAAATCATACCAAAGGTTACGTGCAATATTATTCCAAATATATTCTCATGCAGAAAATCCAGCAATCCATTTAGAAGTTTCTAAATATATACTGTTTAATACCAAAGGAGTATCATGAAAACCATCTGAATCCAAACTTCTCTTTGTGTGCCATGCAGGAGCTCCACTGTTTAATACTCCCTCCGTTCCTTGATGTAAGGTGCCTAAGGTTTTGAGAAAAAATCCAAAATACAGAGCATATTGGTATTATACCACCCGTCTGGGCAAATATACGTACGAAAAGAGATAGAACGGAGGATCTCTTTCCTATTATTGGCTGATTCGAACTGTTTTCTCCGAATTTTTTCTAGGAGCGGATCATTCCAATTGTAGCATTATACGCACATGTTAATATTCGTGCAAAAAGCTTAGGCACCTTATATCAAGGAATGGAGGGAGTACTACTATAGCACTCAGCAGTCAGAACACTACGTATAAATTACTTGGACGAAAGATAATGCATCCCATACAAGTAGAAATCAACTATGAAAAAACCTACATGGAGAAAGTGTCCCTGTTGGCCACATATGATAGTATGGAAGCAGGAGTACGGTCACAAACTTGGCAAACCTTAAAAATCTAATGAGAGGCTACAATGAAGAATTTCACAAACCTTAAATCGCTGATCAAACACAATTTTTGGCAGTTCCTTCTCCCACTTTGAAAATGGTGCTACACCTTTTTCCTTCAGCATTTTCTGTGAAAATTAAAAATGCATCCACGTCGTGTTATTACTTCACAGCACCAACAAAAATAAGCAAGTTTCATAATAAACAATTTGTATTCACTTACCTTGGTTCTGAATAACATAAAGTAAAAAAAATGTCTTGCCAAAAAAAAGCCATATGGTTCAGGACACAAACGAATTGAAAAGGAATCAAAATTCATTATCTTAAACTAGCATCTCAAGGAAAAGTAAATCTTGTGGAGGAGAAAAAAGAGCTCCCTCGACATCTATTCTGAAATTCAAATAACATCACGAGAATTACCTTAAACTCACGAATTGAGTCCTCTTTACTTGGTCCATGGTCCTCATTATCTGAATCTGAAGAGGAATCTGACATATTTTCATTGCCATTGCTATCCTTTGATTTCTCACCATTTTTTGTACCTTGATGTTCATTAGGTGCACCATCAGCTGGTTTAGAACCATTCAACTCGGATGCAGTAGATGAAGGAGTAGCAAGAGGATAGGACACACTGAAAGCACCAGCATCCTGCAATTTCTTCTTTATTAAATCCAAAGCAGAAGGCGATGCAGGGGCAACTGTTTGCCGAAGTGGCAACGAATCACGGCCACCTGTCTGTACAGCAGGAGTACTTATTTCGCCACTCGTCTCTCCCTTATTTCCTACTGTGACAGCATCCTGCAGTGGAGTTGAACTTCCTTTCATGTTGCCAGAATCAACATTCTTGTTGAGCTCAGCCACCTCTGGCGGAAGTTGCCATCTGCTAACCTGTTCAACATGAGAAATAAGCTATACATAACGAATTCATGCGATGCTGGGAGGCTACAACAATAACCCAATGTAGTATATGTGCTGAGCTTCAAAACCATCATCAAGAACATACCTTTTGTTTATTGTCATAGTAATATTTCTTTCCATCACTTGTAGTTACTATGCTCCAGTCTGTGCCAGCAATTTTGTCCCTGACAAAGTAAAAAATGTAAGGTCCATGCTACACTATTTATGGCCTTGTGGGCATGCACAAAAAAAACAGATTGGCTTGTTTATATTCAGGTGAAGACCAAAAGACCAAGAGGATAACGACAATAATAACAGTGGCAGCTTCCAAAAAGCCTACATGCCTGTTCGGAACACACTAGAAAACCATCCGATCATTACAGGAGTATACAAAGATTAATGTATTTCTTGCAGTGCCTACATAAGGTTGGTCCTGACATGCAAAAGTGCATTTATGACAATATCTTAGATGGTAGTATTGTACCAATCTAGATGGACAGGAAAAGTAGTTCAATAAATCTCAAACATTGATAATTCACTGGATAATATTGCACTCAGAATGAGCTGGAATACAACAAATAAAACATGTGAAATCATGCCAGCTAACACAAGAAAACTGAATCTCATGCCTTTTGGCGCCAATATCAAAATATAAACAAGAGCAAAGCAAACTCGTCCCATTACCCTACTCATAGTCACATTTTGTGGTTTATACTTTATACTATTTATTTACTGATCATCCCACGTTTAAGCAAGACCTTATAATTAATTTCTAAAATGGAAATTAGCGCAAGACCTGGTATTAACTTTGTCAAGGGCAACTTAGGAGACTTTCCAAAGTGCAAGAGTAATGCAAGACCAGATTCTAACATTTCTTGTTAAAAATCTAAGTATGCACCTTGATAACTTTTCAGTTTCTGTGCACATTATCATCCGCAGGAAATTGTAGCTACAAAACAAAATGTTTTGTAGAACGCCTAAGAGCAGATTCAAGAAGGTTCTTACAACCCTCGTATGCCAACGTAAAATTAGCCAAAATAGAACAAAGGGTAAATGAGCAGTTGCACGACATACCAAGAAGCTGGAACTGGTTGAGCTGTAACCTTCTCGAGCTATAGCAAAACAGGAAAAAAAAGAGTTGGTAAAATTGTGACGCTAAATTTCCATGTCACAGACTAGAATGAAGTTATATTACTTGATAAAGCTATTCTTCGGTGCAACTACCTCCCCCTTATAACCAGGTGGTCTTTGATAAGTTGATTCCCCTGTCAAGGCATTGTAATAGTATAAAATGCCGGCTTCTGTTTTGTGTGCAGACCATGTATCTGGATCCTGAATTCCGGCCGTACTTCTGTCCTCCAGCCCTTCAGTATTACATATAAATCATAAGAACTGGATAATTAACAGGAACACTACGACTCAACATGAACATCAACTCCAGTAAAAGGAATACCTGTTGGATGTTCTTCAACTGAAGCAGATCCTGGATTTACTGATGGTGGCTCTCTGGGATCACCAGTTGTAACGCCTGGTGGTTGGATGTTGGGCAAGGATGTAGTCACAGCAGAAGTTCCAACCATTGGTGTACCAAGAGGTCCAAGAGAGCCAGGTTGATATGAATGGGAGGGAGCTTGCTGAAAGCTAGTAGGTTGTGGAGGATATCCCCATAAAGGTTGAGGTGGAATACCAGGGGCTGAAGGATAGGATGCATAAAAATGTTGCTGCGTGGTCCGTGGAACAGCCCCTGATGGCGATGTTTGAGGCAAAGGAGCAGATGGGGTTTGGCCTGTAGGCCTCCCAAGGAAGCTTGGTGGAGTTGACAAGTTTGAAGGACGTTGTGCAGGTGCAGAACCCCCAACAGCCCCAAATACCTCAGGCCGAGGTGGCAGTGGCAGTGACTGCACTGTATGGGGACTTACCTCTGGGGCACTTGGGGCCTCCGACTTGGAAGCACTAACATCCAGGTTACCCTGTAATTATTCAATAAGTTATTAGTGCCCCAGTGACAAGATTTGAGCATAAGGAAGCATGCAATGCTTAAAGAAAACGGTAGGGCTCAGGGGTCAGGACTGTGCCTGTTGTGGGTTTGCACCATAATTAATATTGGACGTCCTGGGTGGCACTGGAAATGGCAACCGAATAGATTCAGGAGTATTTGGTGCCATAGCTCCTGGGAATGGTGCACTTGGGCGAGGCAGCTGCCCAGGAGCAGGAGGTTGCAAGGATGCTGGCGGAGCAAACATAGGAACTTGGACAACATGGTTCGTCCTCTGGAAGAAAAAGTGGCATTAAGTCAGTGTGTTACGGGAGAGGACCAGAGCATTAAAAACTAATAACAAGAACAATAATAAATGCTAGTAATAATAAAGCCATGAGAAATTACAGTGTGAAGTTGAAACTGCTGACCGGTAAGCAGGCTAGCATTGGCATGTGAGACTACATTATATGAGAAAGAAGGTCTGTTCCCAAAATACTGCCGCGGAGCTGGTGGCTGCAGAGCCGCTGGAGGTATTGGAGGAGCCATCAGAGCCTGGAAAGGAAAGATGGTAAGAATACTAGTAATGATAATCTAACTTGAGCATTGTTGAGTTATTTTGCTGCGATCATAGGTTTAGGTGTCAATAAGCGGATTTCTTTTACTCTTCTAAATGAACTGTTGCAGAAGCAAGATGCAAAAGCCATGTACGTTTAGTCCCATCAACAATTTTCAGCTGACCAATCATGAACAAGTGATAGACTACAGAAATGAAAGATGCAGCAGATTATTGCTGATAGTAAGCTTCTAGGCATTCATATGAAAATTTCAGAATTATTTATGCAAGAACTCCTCGAGCTAATAAGGTTCACATCAGACATCCTTAGACCGTGATAGGAAAAGGTAACCTGTCTGTGTTTTTCGCCAGATGAAACATCAACCAAAGAATGCTTTACCAAATCAAGATGAAAACAGTGCAGCAGGCATAACAACAAAGTTACAACATAATTATGCAACATAGTAACATACACCTACAAGAGCAATTTCTTTGACAAAAGCATTCATGTTGAAGCTAACAGAAGCAAAGTAATCCACAGAAGAGGCTGACGTAAGCTTCAGCGACATAGCACACGGAATTTCAAACAAATTATCCTTCTTTTTAACCGAAATGAAATATGACCATCTTAGCACGCATGAGGACTAAAGTAGGGTTATAAGTTTGAAATCTCTAAATTCACAGTGTCCCTACAGAAACAACAGGTTTCTGCAATTAAAAATTGCATCATATGTCAGTGGTTCAGCAACTATCAAAATATAGTCCAAGGCAATGCTACCACCACATATCCTTCGAACAAAGTAAAATTACAGCACTACATATGCCGATGATACACCAAAAAGCACTACATACGAGCGCATGTAATAGTTAGGTTAAGCACATAAGCTGAAGAAGGGGATAGAATACTGATACTTACCGGAGCGGAAGCTAGCTGCTGGTGGGCCATACCGCTGCCCATATTATGCTGCGGGGGCGGCGCCCTGGGCAGAACATTATAAGAGAACGCGGGCGCCGGAGACGACGCCGGAGGCGCCATGTACGCCGGTGAGCCAGCGAACTGCGGCCGTGGCGGCCCTGGAGAGGCAGCCGAGGCAGGAGAAACAGGCGGCGGTGGCACTGCGGCACTGGAGGTGGAGGCGGAGGTGGATGTAGGAGTGGGAGCGGGTGGGGCATCCCCAGCTGCCGCCTCTTCCACCGCTGGTGCCGCCGCGACGGCGCCAAGACCGGATGCTTCCTCTGGCTCCGACACTGGGGCAGCTCCCTCAGCCCGAAAAGGCTCGTCGGGCTGCGGGTTGGCAGCGTCGGAGGCGGCCACCTCCGGCGTGGCCATGGGAGTGAGTGTGGCCTAGGGTTTTGTGAGGCGAACGGGACCGGACGGGCGTCGCGAGAGAGAAGCAACCAACGGAAGCGATGAAGTAGAAAATTAGACACAGCAATAACGCAGACGTTGTTATGGGTCGGAATCTTTGAATCGGGCTTGGCCTCGGCCGGCAGCACCTGAAAAGGCCCACGATATTGCGCAGCATCTGAAAGCATAAATTTACTCTTTGTGAAAGCACAATTTTTTGGTAACTTGTGTTTTTTCCTTTTTCGATTAGCGCGGATTTACTTCTCATGGAGGCACATATAAAATTTGCTTTTCGTGAAGCAAAAAAAATACATCTCATGAAAGTACATATTTTTTTGTGAATTGTATTTTCTTTACACATAGTGGAGGCACATAATGTTCGACCCTGTTTTTTTTTTTAGGAACACAATACAACTCTGACGCTCATCATCTTGAGATTAACGAAGCCACCACCTCGTCTTCGACGGAAACGTCTCCTTCCACTGAAAGCGCATCACGGGAAGCCCTGAAATAAATCCAGGAAAATGCGAGCACCATTGTCAAATCTGGGATTTGAACTCTGGTGGGCTGGGCATACAACCATCCACTTAACCAACTCAACCACAGGTTGATTCGCAATGTTCGACCCTGTTGATGAGACTGTAAGAGAAGGGTGAAAAAATTATGTCGATGCCCTATAGAAGCAATGCAAAGTCTCCCACATGCCCTCGCGCGTGCAACCTTCTCTATCCACGCGCGATGAGTTGAAGCATTCGGACCTGCTCACCAAAAACACATGATTCGAGCGTTTCTTCAGAGTCAGGCCTAGATGTGTTTTAAGTTTCGTGGGAACCAAATTTCCATGCAGACAAGACATCCAAACAATCAAAAATTGCATTTTTTTAGGAAAGATCATTATGGGTAACTTTATTAACTCAACACAACGTTTACATTGTCTGCTAGTTTACCAAGAAGGAAGCTAGGGGGTCATCAATCGAGTGCGAATTTCTAGAGGCCGAGCTACACGTAGTCCTTTATTTTGAAAAAATTGTAAAATATATTTAAAAGTTTTTAAAAAATCTAAAAAAAATCTGTGGAAACTTATATGTATTCTGCACAAATATGTCAAATTTTGTTCTAAAATATTGTAATATGCAGTCTGCACAAAAAAACAAAATGTCAGCCCAAAACCAACAACAAAAAGGCCCATTTAAAATCAAATATTTGTATTTTTTTCATACACCATATGTGAAAGTATAATGATATGAAAAATTGCACATATGTCATATAAATGTGTATGTATATTCATAAAAAAATCAATGATTTTTAGATAATGGAAAATATATTTTATGACTTGTTCAAAATAAAGGGCTACATGTAGCTCGGTCTACATTAGCATTATCAGGTCATCAATCTAACTATTAGAGTTTTTGCTATTAAAACAAATTGAACTAGCTCATGAGCCACACTAACTGCTTCTCTAAAGCAATGCAAAAAAATCGACTTTTCCAATATCTATTTATACTTCTTATAAAACAAACTCCACTATAGATCATTTAAGTTGTCTATCTCAATATGCAAGCTATCTACATCATTTATTCTCTTAGCCAATCAATTATCCATGTCATCCATTTAGGTCACTTAAATTGTCTCTCTTCAAATGCTAGCTATCCACATCATCCATTTCTTAGCCAATCAATTGTCCATCTCATCTCAACTAATATATTTATTAATCTCTATATGCAATCTTCATATCAACCATATTTTAGTTATTTTATTATCCACCCTAATAATTTTTAATACACACATGTTTCTGTTGCGTCTTCACTTAGACAACTTAATGTATCATACTTTTATACTTTTTATTTATGCATATAGTTCTCATAGGAATTCCCGCGGCAACGCGCGGGGTATACTTCTAGTTAATAGACAAATCCAGAATCTCGGCATAGATTGGTGCAACCATGTCCCACCAATGGTCTTAAACGTTGCAGAAACTAGATGATACCCCGCGCGTTGCTGCGGGAACCGTTGAGAAATAATTTAATGTTTTATAACATGTGAAAATTTATGAAACATAGTATAATTTGATTATAAATTATTTTTTGAAATAAATATTATTTAAAGTAAAAACGAAATTTTAATGAAAAATCCAAAAATGAGTTTGATTTTTGTTTTGTTAATTTAGATACTTGACAATATATCGGCGAGATGATATGAGGCGAAAACATAGTTGAGTAGAGAAAGTGAAGACGTGTTCACCCTTGGCTAAACCTAAAACAATCATAGCAACTATGGATGTGTATATATAAAAAATGTTACATAGGAAATAAAATGCAATGTAACTTATAATTTGTTTTCTTATAAAAAAACTTACTTATAAATTGTGAGGTTGAGTGGATACAAAACTATTATTTAGTTGTGAAAGATTGCATGCACATGCAAAGTTAATGGGAGCATGTGCATGAAGAGTTAGTGGAAGAGTCTTTGCATGATTGACCTACTTGATGATGTGAATAGCTTGCATGTCAAGATAAATAGGTTAGTGGGGATGAACTATTATAGTATTATAGATTTATCACCTCAATAGAATCAGATTCTACTTCAACAGCATGTATTCCGAGGAGTGTCAATAAAAAAACATGTATTCCTAGGGGGTTAGCAAGAGCTAAGCCATCACCCTCATTGCCAAGACTTCCGCTGTACTGGAGTCTGCAACTATTGTATAGTAGACGCAAGACGCTGCAAGAAATTGTCCTCTAATGTCCGGCACGAATTTGTTTTGCTAGAGATGCTGGCATAGCATGATATTGCGGCCTTGAGATAATGGAATGATTTTGTTCCACCGAAATAACAAACTTGTACATTTCGAACAAGAATATAGTCAAAATCGTAAATTTTATGTTTTCCCTTATCCATCCAACTGTGCCAAACAAATTTAGATCAAAACAACCTGTGTTGAGAGGCTACGGCGCCAGATGTATATCAAAATTTATGTAGCCTCAAGACGGGAGTTAAATGTTACAGTATTGAAAACACATTGTAACTATGCCTCTGATATGAAACTGTGATACTTATCATAATGTCATATTGTAGTGTCAGGAAATATGTGCAAAATGGACTAAAAGGGGATCTTCTAACTCTCCGGCCACTCCAAGTGCCCGATCGGCCCTCCACTAACATGCCACGCTCCTTCAGATACTTCATCAAACAGTTGGCCGAAACCCCAACCAGCGTAGCCTAGGAAAAACCACAGATCCTTAGCAGATTGCTTGCCTGCTCTGATCCCCGTGATCACCCGGCTTGTCGTGATTATGTTTCCATAATAGAGATCGGGTATGACCTGCGTGTACCCCTCCAAGGGGAGTCTGGACAAACTCACAAGGTGGTAACCCTGCACCACCACTGGTCCGCCGTAGAAAAGAGGGGCAAGTTTGATAGGCTCCAGGGAGCTGTCCAGATTCTTCAAGGTATCCCAGCTTAACCTTTTGTTGATGATCAGTCCATGAAATCCCGTATGAGAATCAGCTGATACGATGAGCACTCGAGCATTATCGAATGGAACTGCAGCACTAAGCTTTTCGGTTGCGCCAAGGATGGACCCTGTGACGATATGCACCCTGTGCTTTTCTAGCTGACTTGGTGGATCGGAACCAACACTGCCGCTGCCCTTATCATTCATGTGAAACTGGATCGTCTGCAGTGCATCATGTTGCATTACTATCCTCTTCTTCCGTAGAAATCCTGTTTGCCAGCAAGAGCAATGCTTTAGAATGTTCATATAACATAACAATACCGACCAGTACATTCATAAAAACTATGGAGTGTCTTATTATCTTTGGTGTGATAGTTGGGGTTTGTCGAGCTTTTTTTAGCTCGAGGAGCTAGGAAGGATGGAAGAAAGCTTGACCTTTCACTTCACTACAAGATCCCCTTGTTATAAAAAGCGGAAATAGCTCAGTTCGAGAGAGGGGATGCATGAGTCAGCTGGTAATAAATTATAGGCAATATTCCCCCCAAAAAAATTTAGCAGACCTTTCTTGTTGTGCCACTCCCCGAGGTACGAAAACTCCCAGGAAAGATACTAGTAATCTGCATTTTTGCGGTTCTATGCTTCGACAGCATACAGGAGAGTGAAAACTCTACTGAACAGTAAACAAACATAGATTACAGTACTTCGCAGGTCCAAATTCTTACGCATGAGCAGACGAGTCACCAGATGTTTCCGCACCAACCTTTATATTCCAACATATGGCGAGAATTGCTCGTGTGCGACTCCAGAAATTCAATTAAATTACCCACAGACATTCCTCCTTCATATGATATTGCGCTTTTGTTCTCCGCTGGGAAAAGCAACAATTTAGGATAAAGCTCCTCCTGTGAGCATATGAAAGTTATCAATATTAGTCAACGTAAGCACTCAATTTCAAAAAATATGGTCATGTCATGCAATGCAACAATTCAAGACGGGCTTGAGAAATGTTGAGAAAAAACTGATAGCCATATAAAATACCTATGATTCCTCAAAAAAAAACTATGGGACTCTGAGCAAAGTTGGGTGTGATTGTAATGGTCACTGGATCATTGCAAAGACCAGCCTATTGGCTGATGATAGATGGATAGATTCCTGTGTATATATGGATGCCTTGCTTGGTTCTCAAGTTGGATCTTATCTAATCTCATTTCTAATTCAAGGAAAGCAAATCCGATCTCTACCTCTGTTTTCGTACCTAATCCTTGTTTGATTGTTGCCTCGTGCTATGGGCATGGACATAGCAGGCGTATCAGTGGAAATATAATACCACAAAATAACTTTATTATGTATTCAAACATTTTAATACAGAACATTTGTCTTGTGTTAAAATGGCTTGAACTTCTTGGGCAGCATTCTGCTAACAATATTATGTCGATGAACAGGCAAAGGGAATCAAAATATCCCATTATTTCTTCTAGCGCTTTTCAAAGGGATTAGAGTATAGGCCAGAGAGGAAGATTTGGATTTTGCACTAACCAAATGCCAAGTTGGCCCTATCGAATTTAGATTACAAAATATGCTAATTAGATTGGCCATATCTGTATTTTATTTACAGCTCACATCGCTCAAAACAGAACTGTAGACATCAGAGGAAATCAAATGGTTAACTGATGAGGTGTCCTCAGACAAACCAGAAGCTAACGTACTTTTCCGCATGATTATTACCAGTTCAAGCGCCTTTATTACATACAGGTTATGAGAAGCCATGATGCCACCTACCTTCTTCAACTTGAGCACATGCCCTGGCTGGATGCCTCCACTAAGTGTGCAACAGTGCCGCCACTCTAGCTAACTAACAAACAGTTTAAAGAGTTTACTAAGCACAATGCTCCCATACTTTCGCTGAAAAAGGCTTTCATCCCGTTAAGGATAAAGCAACGACCTGACATACAAACAGACCAACAACACGCCACCACCATACACACCACACACCCAAGGCAAGATACAAAGGTGCCGAGCACCGCAACATCACCCCAACGACTACCAAACACACTACCACCGCGAGTTAGCCACCACGAAGAGGTGAAGCCGGAGAACGATGAAGCATGAACTCCAAGACGGTGCCTCCAAGAAGGGAACGACTCCAGAGTGCCGCCACCGCCCGATCCAGAAGGTCAAGTTTTCACCCGGAGCATCACGAAGGGGATGAGCAACCGTGACGGAGCCTCATGAAGGAAACGACGCCGTCGCCGTCGACTAAATAAAAACCGGGCAAGCTATGCACCACCACGTTCACATCCCTCCGCCACACACCAGGGTTCCGTCAGACGCTAGAGCACCTGCTGCACCACCGCCACGCTACGCCGACCACCAACAACTCTCCCGCACCCGAGACACGCACTGCGCCCACAAACACCGCGTCTCCTGCCTCCAAGGCCGCTGCCCTGCATCCAAACAACCCCGTGACCATCCAAAGGCCCCGGCTTTGGCCCGACCGGTAGCCATCGGTCGATGAAGCCGCGAGCTATCTCCCCGCCACGAACATCGCTAGAACTGCGCCAGCACACACTCGACCGAGGAAGGGAGGAGGGGGAGCGGACTCATCCACGACTGGCACACCGTTGAGGCGGCGATGGGTGGCCCGACCACATCGAAGCCTCCCATCCATCCACCCAACCACCTCACCGGACACCCTCTGTGTCTCCCCACCACGGCAGCTGACGCAAATCAACGCGAGGCCATCAGCAACCGCCTGCCCACCAACGAGGACCACCAAATCTGGGCCCACCGGAGAAGCCTTCCCGCACCACCAACGATGTCCAAGCGCTGGAACCGAGAGGTCCCAACCGAAAACCGTCTAGCATGCCCCTCCAAACCCACCGCTGTTGCGCCGCCACCCCCACAAGACGGCTGCCGAGGCAAGGGTGACCACCCACAGCCCATGTCGTCCACAACCCACGCCCGCTGGATCAGGCGGATCTGACCCGACTGTCACTGCTGTCATCACCAGCACGCACCACCGCCACCGTGCAGCCCTCCACACCGTCGTCGCGACCACCAGTACTGCCGCTGACCGCCACCACCACGCCGCGCCATGGCATGGCAAGATCGTCCCGCGCTGAGCCCCACCACCCGAGAGGGAGAGGGTGCCCCGCTGCCACCGACGCCGACCGAGCTTCGCCCGCCAGCGTGCACCGACAGCAGCGAGGAGAGAGGAGGGCCGCACGCTGGCGGCGACTAGGGTTCCTCCCCTGCCACCCGTGGGAGCGCCAGAGGGAGGGGCCAGTTTTTTCCAAATCTCTCCCATGCTCCCCATGCTAATACGACCCATTCCAAGCTAAACAATGGTAACATACTGTGCGGAGAACTAATTACAAATCAGTGCTAAAAATTGGGCTATGTTTTTTCCTTACCACAAAAAACTGGGCTCAAAGGAGAGACTTTTTGTATACTTGCAAAAGTTAAACAGATAGAATATGCAATGGGTTATTCATTATTACCTTGTCTGCTGATTTTAGTAAATGATGGCAATCGTTTGTTGTACAGTCCATCATGTAAATAGCTGGAAGGCCCGAGTCTCCGTCATTTTCTGCATCCAATATAATGATCTTTAGTGTGACAACAAATAATTAACATTTGAAATGTAAGTAATACAGATGCATTCTTAACAATGTGCTGACCTCAGGGGGAACAGGCTACAATAAAATGTTTTCTGACTGACACACACACATTACAATGATGCTGCACTATTGTTCATTTAATTTGACAGTCTGGTTTATAAGTGCCTTAGAAAGAAGTCACATAGCATCATGGTCCCCACTGAGTTAAAGCATTACTGTTGTTACAGAAAATGCAAAATTTTGCAAGGTTACAATTCCAGTATTTTCTGGCCTTTAACTCATGAGGTATGATTCATGATACCTAGTAGTCTTAAGATAAGATCATATTTTCTAATGCTCACCAGCATAAATTGATATTATGATATGTGTACAGAAATGACTTGGTTTCGATATATTTTGGGTTTCAGTTCTAGCCTACCCCAACTTGTTTGGGACTGACAGGCTTTGTCGTTGTTGTTCTTGTACAGAAATGACTTGCACTACATCCTAAACGAAAAAGCACAGTAATGCCCCGTTTGATAGGTCAGTATTTTCTATTCTGAGAATACTACAGTTTTTAAAATTACTACATAGTTTTAATTACTGTGAGATGTTTGGCTACCACTTAAAACTGTAGTGTTGGTACTACAGTATTTTCAAAATAATGGTATTTCCGGTCTAAAAATAGAACCCCTGACCTCTTTTTTAAACCGAACAGGCAAAGAAAACCGAGCCCGCCGTTAGATAGAAGGAAATGTTTGCACAGTTCGAAAGACAAAGGGGCAATGTAAGCTCTCCACTTTCAACTGATGAGTTCAGGTCAGTACCTTCAGTCTGCAAATCTTGAGCGTTTGTAAACTGAGAATTCAAGCTCATAAAACTTTTGAATGATCGGTGCAATTCACGGACAACAAGATCTGTTCTCTGGCAAAACCCACACCAAGAGTTGCTGAGCAATACCAGCACATCCTTCTTCCAAGCAGATGCAACCTTTGCAGCGTGCAAAAATGACGTTTCACTTATTGAATCACAATCTTCAAATCCAAAGACCAAGGGGCAAAAACTACTTGCTGTCAACAGAGGGATGGAATTTGCCTCATGGAAATCTTGGTTAACAAAAGGCGGCCTTGGAAGCTCCTTTGAACTTGAGACAGATGAGGCTGAACGATAATATGAAGAAAGACTTTGATTCACAAAACTGTCAAAATAATTTGCCAAGGAAGTGTAGCTAAATTCACTTTCATGAGGAAAGACATAATGCTTTTGTTCAACCGGATCAATTATTAACAGGGATGGCATTCTTGATCCACCAGTTAAAGTTCTCAGAAGCCTATAACCACCATCAGAAAAGAAGAACGGACCAACAAAACGGTTATCTGATATACTTGAAGTTACCTGCTCTGTATACTCAGTCTTGTCAGTTTTTTCTGATTCTTCGTCTACATTAAAAACATCACCCTCATACATGAAACTATCAATTCTTTCATATTGTTGACTCAGGACTGAAAATAAATCATCTTGCTGATTTGGTGATCCTGATTTCTCTTTGTTAGAATTCACTTTTCGCCCATCAGGTTCCAAAATGTCCAAAACCTCTGTAACTGTTTCCTCATCTCTGTGCTTCTGTAACATACCACGAACTTCATTGCTGCTATGCACATCAATGGAGACCTCTTCCTGAAGATCAGGGCTTGCATCAGAGGCCTCAACTTCTTGTTGTTCCTCCATTTCTGTATCACTACAATCAAGATCATTATTATTGATACCACAGTAATATGCAGGAGTTTTCTCAAGTATAGTTGCTGCTTGTCCATCATCAATATATTCGACTTCTCTTGCCTTGTTTTCACGCACAGAAACTTCAGCGATACCATCGTTTACACTGTCTGAGCTGGCAAATGAATCATCCGTTCTTCCATGTTGACTTTCTCGAGTTGACAGAGAATCCACCACTTGGACTTCAGGATCATCAGAAAGCAACTTTAGATCCACATCTTTTGCTACAAAATTTATCCTTGTTTTCTTTGACCTATGTGCTGATCTCGTTTTGTGAACCAATTTTGTTAGGATTTCATATAAAGGACCATCAGCACCACCTTGGCTAGCACCTGTGTATGAAATACTTTCTCCATCTCTAACAACCATTACTGACATTTTCTCCCCCAGTTCCATATACTTCGAGGGCAAATCATGCAACCTAGATGTCCCAGAGCGCGCACCTGACTTACTTGTGCTTAGTGCAGAGGGAACCACTTTTGGGCGCATTCTGGACTTACCACTATTTAGATCACCAGAAATGACGTAAGGTGGATAATTTTTCTGAACATACTCCCGTAGTAATTTGAGAGATAGTTTGCTTTCATCTCTGGTTTTTGAGGAATCAGATAATCTATCGATAAATAGAATAGCTGAGGGCCTATTTGCAGGAAAGGAAACCTCACCGCCACTCTCGTCAGCATCAATCTACAAATATAACATGTAACTTCAAAAGTCATGGCATGATGCATGTACATATAAAGCATTGGATATTTAGATCATGAAAAAAAAACAATGTAGGAGAAATCCATAACACAATTCCTTTTACAAAATAAAACAAGGTATTCCATCATCGAGATCAACAAAATACATACTCTACAGCATAAGAACATTTTTTATGAGACATATTTGCAAGAAAATAGAACTTGGTTCAAAGGATTTGATTGGTAAGAAAATGTAAGCAAAGGAAATATATGCAAAGAAACAAGGACGCAATAAACCAAAACATTGTATTTGTCTGACATACATGCTCCTCCTTTACCTACTAATCAAAAATCACACTAAGAATGCACGGAAAGCATAGTTACATTTGTCTCGGAATGGTACTTAGCAGTTAGCACATGTCATATTTTTTGGTAAATATATGAAGTTCGTGAGAGTTCACTAACCTCCTTAACATCAAGATTATGATGGGACTGCAACAAGCTTCTTAGGTCATCCTCCTCTTTTGCAATAACCGAACAAGCTGTGCATCCCAGATAATGAACACTAAGGAACCATGTCTCTGAATTGCTTGCATTTACAATTGCCAATGAAGGTAATGACAATTTTTCAGTTATAAGACCAAATCTAACTTTCTCCGGAGGAAGAAAGTGTTCTCTTGACAGGGCAGTAAGCTTTGCGTAGAAGCCTTCAAATTGTTGGAACTTTTGCACTGTGCACGACTTGCTATTTCCATCAGTTGATGGTTTAATTTGATCTGATACGCTTTGATTTGCTATGGTAAATCCACCTTTCCAAGGAGAACCAGTAAGCTGACCCCCACCTCCGAAGGTCAGTTCCTCATCCTCTATAACCTGTTTGTCATCTCAAGTAAGTGCATTTTCAGGGATCTCTGTTCTGATATGTGCTCAACCGTCATAGTTCAGACAGGTAGTTCTCCCAAACAAATATATCAGGATTAATTAATCAGAGATAAATGCAACTTTCTTCGCTACACTTACAAGCTCTAGTTGGCCATCTGATTGTCTGGTTAGTGTCTTCCCAGAAACGCCAACTGTATGATATCAATGAGTATAGCATCCAAATGTCAGAATCGAGTTGACATGATTTATCATCTATTCAGAAGTTTTATGATGATCATGGAGCAAGTGGTGCACAAAGTGGAAGGATTAAGTAGATCAGTTTGAAAGAATAAAGCAGATCAACCCAAACTATGTGATCTGGGATTTCTGACTGGATTTTTTACCATCTTATACCATATGTGCTTGTGGGATCTTTAACCATATATTATTAATCATTAAAGTTGGTCAAGATGTAAACCTAAATTTAAGCTGTTTGTTCCCATATTTAAAAAAAATGTATGCTCACTTTTGAGAGAGATAAGGAGAGGGGAAGAGAGACATGAAGCTATTAGTGCAATCTTAGTAATCAACAAGAATTTTAACAAGCACCACATCACAAAAGGCAACAATTCAAAAAAGTTGGATGAATCAAAGACAGACGATACCAAGTTGACTAACCATTCTCTGTGTCAGTTTTTGACGGAGTGACCCCATTGCTCCTGCTGCTTCCGCCACTAGCCAATCTGGTAAACCAACCACAGAACTCGGATAGAAGTACAGCTCTATCTGTTGATTGAATAAACGCCTCCGCATCTTCTTTAGTATGCAAAACCACAAAAGGGGCCTCCTCATGCTTAAGTGACATGGTATAGCGTATTGAATATAATATATCACGTGCACGAAGTTTTCCTTGATATTTGAACTGTATAGATTGTTGGTAGTATATGAACTTTGTTCCTTCAGTGGCGCCAATAGCATCCGACAACAACTTCTCAGAATTTCTGTACACAACCATCAATTTAAGACGACCTAGTTCCATCTCATCGGTTGCGACCAGCTGCTCTATTTCAGCCATCAATGATCTTGACTCACCATACCCTATCGATTAACATAAGAAATGTCAGTTAGAGTGAGTTGGGCCTCAATCTCATGCACACATTTTCATCTGCTGGGGCATGTGGGGCTTAGTCTAATGTATGGTAATGCCTTTGGAACGACGATTGTATTTGGAAACAATAATTTCAAAAATTATGAAATTAATTGTGGGAAATACATCTTAGTTTAAGATGCAGCTCCGAGTAAATTTAGTCAAAGAAAAAAGAAATAAACATTCTACGTAAAATTGTCCAGGATTGTGTCATCGTGTAGCGTTTTGGACTAAGAAATCACACGGTTTGGCTTGTCATATCGGCGGCATCAAGTACATCGTTGACGCAATGGATTTTAGTGATTCTTACTTATACTTTCATGCTCTTCAGAACTTCTAGATTTCAAATTCAACATGGACAGAAAATTCTCGAGTGTTTGATTCAACTAGTGTTTTGACTCGTGTAGTCGGAACCAAAGTTTTAAGCTAGACAGGATAGGTAGGAGGGCTCACATGGCATGGTGACGAGGAGGAGGACGTGGGGGTGGAGCCGGATCTGGGAAGAGAAGTTGGCCCTGGTCAAGACCTGCCATTCTGGGCGGCCAGCGGTGGTGCCGAGGCTTGAAGCCGCCTTTGACCGTGGCGCGACGAGGAGGAGGGAGATAAGGAGGTGCGGCCATGCCGCGGCGAAGAGGCGATGCATGGCCGCCGCCGTCCTCGGCTCTGGCGACCGGGTAAGAGGAAGTGGCGGCAGCGAGCGTATGATTAGTCGTGAGGACTGAGGAAGACAAGAGATTGGTCAGGGTCGGGTCGGCCTGGTTATGATTTACAGTACGGTCCATCTGGTTTTTATTTAACTACAGTAGATAAGATATAACCCTGCGGAAACTGTTAATAAAAAATTGATATTTTAAAATATAAGAAAATTTATAAAATATACGTAGTATAGTTTTATTATAATTTTCTTTTGAAAAATATTGTTTATAATATAAATCTAAGAAAATTCGATGAAAATTTTAAATAAGTATGATTTTTTTAATTTATTACCTTGACAATATATGGGCGAAACGACATGAGACGAAAACAACATTGAGTAGAGACAATGAAAACATCTTCATCCTTGGTTAAACCTAAACCGACGATAACAACTACAAATGTGCATTCATACATTATCTCACAGGAAAATAAAATGTGGGGTAAGTAAATGACTCATAATTTAATTTCTATAAACAAAAGTTGCCTATAAATCGTGAGGTTGGATGCATGAAAGAATATTATTTATTTGTGATAGGTTGCATACTCATGCGGAGTTAATGAGAGCATATGCATGAAAAGTTGGTGAAAATAGTTTTTACATGGTATACCTACTTGATGATGTGGATTTGCTACATGTCAAGAGAAATATATTAGTGGGGATGAACTATTTAGGTATTATAGATTATAAATACTAGTGTTTTCTAACGATTGCGGGGCGGCTCATCTGCTTTCCCTTGGGCGGCGACCTAGAGTTTCTCTTTCCCCGGTTTGAATCAACTTGGGTGATTCCATCCATCGCGGGGTTCCCTACGTGGCAATCGATGTCCTAATCGTTGTCAAGCTCGTCGAAGGAAGTTTCTTCTTAGCTGGTTCACGCACCATGGAAGGTAGAAGTTCGAACACACATGGGGACTTGGTGGACAAGTGGTGGACAAGCTGCTGGGTCGGCTCAATTTGCATGAAAGGGATGAAGAGGGGTTTGTCTAGGAGGAAGTGAAGGAGCAGCTAGAGGTGGCCAGGTGGCTTGCTATAGCTAGGGTTCACACGGATATAAGCTCTAGCCCAAGCGCACTCTTTGCCGACATGCGGTCGGCGTTGAATCCGACAAAAGATGTTACGTGGAGAAGGGTAGATGACAATCTTTTTACAATCCAATTCAGATGTTTGGCAGACTGAAATATGGCTATGACCTATGACCTTGGTTTTTCCGCAACCACGCACCGTTGATCAAGAAGTATGATAATTTTGCTAATACAAAATTCGTGGTGCTGGACACAATTGATATATGGGCTCACATTCATAAATTACTAGACAGTTTTCTCCATGATCATATTATTAGAGGACTGTGTAGACATATGATACGTCCAAAACGTATCTATAATTTCTGCTTGCTCCATGCATGTTTTGTGTGATATTGCTATGATCTAGATACACTTTCATACACTTTTGATCATATTTGGACTAACCTATCAACTCAGTGCACCCCAGTGTCAGTTCCTGTTTTCTGCTGTTTTTCTATTTCAGTTTTCCCCCATATAAAAAGTGCCAGAAAAATTCCGGGAAAAATACAGAAAAAATCAGCGTACAGGAAGCTTCAGAAGAGCCCGGGAGGGGCCAGAGGGGAGCCAGGGGGGCCCAGGCGGCCACCCGGCGCGGCCCCACCGCTGGCCGCGCCAGGGGGGCGCCTGGGCCCCTGGTCCACCTCTGGCTGCCCCCCTTCGCCTATTTATCCCCCGTCACGGGAAAACTTCAGAAGCAGAACCCTATTCCGCGAACTCGCCTCTGTTCCGCCACCGCCGCGCTTCCAAGATCGGGAGCACCAGAAGACCTCTTCCCGGCACCCTGCCGGAGAGAGGATTGACCTCCGGGAGTCTCCTCTCCACCATGGATGCTCCCCGGATGTCTCGTGAGTAGTTTTCCTTGGACCATGGGTCCGTGATCAGTAGCTATGTGATGTTCTCCTCCCCTCTTTGATCTTCATTGTTTAGACCTCGTGAGCTGTCCTACATGATCGAGGCACCTTTGTAATATTTCTGCTATTGCTATGTTGAGTTTGATAGGATCCGATGGATTATGAGATTATGTTCAGATTGTGATAGAGTAATATATTTGGTTTTTATCTCTTATATTTTTGTTCCTAAGTAATTCTTGCATGTTTTCTGTTGTTGTTTATTGCTTTGGCCAAGTAGTAGGTAGTGACTCCAAGAGGGAATGTTGTGCTAGATTGTGGGTTCATGCCCCCCCCCCGATGACATGCTTGAGTGACAGAAACATGAGTCTAGGGGATGTGCTGTTGCCACAAGGGGAAAACAACGGTGCTTGTGACCGCGGTTACAAGGATTGTTTACTTTACACAGAGTTCTTTTTAATGCAGTTGTCTGTTTCTTTGGGTTTACACTTTGGGTGGGGCTCGCAACTTAATACCAGCGAGATGTTCTGGATAGATATCTCAAGGTGGATGATTAGTAGTAGATGCAGATGGATTTCGGTCTACTTATTTTGGCGTACTGCCCGTGCTTTTGAGCCTCTTCCTTTCTTTTGTAGCATAGTTAGCATTGCGTTGCGTTCATAATCCTGTCAATTGCCTTTCTGTAATTTGTTTACCTCGCATAGCAATTTTATCGTCTTTTGGGAGAGAGACATCACTAGCGAACATCACGTATCTCGGTCCATATCCTCATTACTATTTCCACGCTTTATTTACTTTACTGCTTTTATTTTCTATCATTATCCCTTGCGTTTTATCCTTTGTGAACAACAAGACCGGAGAGATTGACAACCTCTCTGAACTTCGTTGGGAACAAAGTTATCTGTGTCTGGGTGCAGGTCCGCGTCTGTTGCGCCGGTGACACCTACTTATCATCTCTGGAGTCCTGCTGGAGACAAACCTTGGTATCTTCACCGAGGGAAAACTGTTGCTGCACTACATCTCAACCTTCCACTTGGGGTAACCAACGAAGGGGCGAGAAGCCATCAGCCTATAGGCGAGGTCCTTGATGTTCAACTAAAGCTACCTGTTGTTTTTGTGGGTGAATTCGTGAGGGTGAGAGTCAATATGAAGGTCGGGTGTGTCATGCGGGAGGCCACCCAAAAGTCCCACCAATGTGACCTCGAGACCGTTGTTCAGAAGCTCGTCGACATCATCACCTAAAGGTATCTTCTTTGCTTGTGCTTGAATCAATTGTTGTCCAATGTAATTTGTATGGTTGTAGGAATTATAATTGTAGGGTTACGTAGCAGAAAACAATAATTTTTCCTAACTACATACGCCCAAAATCTATTTAGGTCTAATATTGTAGGGAAACGTTCCCACATGAATGTGGTTGATGTAATCCCGTCCATCCTCGATGTCGAGGGGATTCTTGTACGACTTCAGAAGCCACCCGGTCCTTGAAGACCGATGACAAGATTACGTCTCCATCGAAACATTGTCGGTGAAGACGTACACCCATGACAATCTCAACGTCGATGCTCTAGCGATGAATGCTACAAATGCAGCACCTCATAGTAATCGCACACATACGGTGTATGCCATGTCCCCGGGCTAGAAATTTCCTCTACATGCACGACCCATTCAAGGGGCCACATTTCATAGGAGAAAATGGGGGTAAAATAACCCTTCGAAATTTTATGAAAATTATCCTATAATTTTTTGTCTCAAAAAGAAGTAGCATTCCTTCCTTTATATTGGGCAAAACGCGGTGTGCACCTAACCACTTTGCCATATGGGACTATTCCCAATGGAGTTTTTTTATAGGGTTATCTATACTTCTTATAAAACAAAATCCCATTATAGATCATTTAAGTTGTCTATTTCAACATGCAAGCTATCCACATCATTTTTTCTTTTAGCCAATCAATTGTCCATGTCACCCACTTAGGTCATTTAAATTGTCTCTCTTCACATGCAAGCTATTTATATCATCCATTTCTTAGTCAATCAATTGTCCATCTCATCTCAACTAATATATTTATTAATCTCTATATGTAATCTCCATATATCAACCATATTTTAATCATTTTATTGTCCATCCTAATAATTTTTAATACACACATGTTTCTGTTGCATCTTCACTTAGACAACTTAATGTATCATATTTTTATATTTTTTATTTATGCATATAGTTTTCATAGAAATTCCCGAAACAACGTGGGGGGTATACTTCTAGTTCCCAATGAAGTTGTGGCCGTGGGAGTAGTGTGTGGCGTGGTGCCACCTTGGCCGACCACTGTGGGTGTGTTTGGTAGTTGTTCCCACCCTAGCATAGTTGTTCTCATTTGAGACATGCTAAGTCTATACATGCCTTGTAACCGCGGTTGCAAGGATTATTGATACGTCTCAAACGTATCTACTTTTTCAAACACTATTGCTATTGTTTTGCTCTCATTCTTGGATGATTTGGATGAAACTAACCCGGACTAACGTTGTTTTCAGCAGAGCTGCATGTATGGTTTTATTGTGCGCAGGAAAATGGATTTTTGGACGTCTCAGAAAATTCCCAGAAAAAACACAGAAAATCCACGCACCTGAAGGGCCACTGTGCCAGAAGTGGGACCAGAGGGCAGCCAAGGGGGCCCCAGGCGCCCCCCTGGCGCTGCCAGGGGTGGGGCCGCACCCTCTGGCTGCCTGGGGGCCTCCCCCTCCTCTGGTGCCCTACCGAGCTCCTATTTATTCCCGTGAAGGAGAAATCCCGAAACAGAAGTCGTTTTCCCAATTCACGTCGCGGAGCCGCCGCCACCCTCTGTTCTTCTCCGGGAGGGCTAATCTGGAGGCTGTTTTGGCCTCCGCTGAGGGGAGATCATCGCCATCGTCATCATCATCACCACTCCATCCTCCCTCCATGACTTCTCCATCCATGTGTGAGTAATTCCCTGCTGTAGGCAAAGGAGATGGTAGGGATTGGATGAGTTAAGTCATGTAATAGTTTATCAGATTGTTGGGGGCATGTTGCATATCATCTAGATTGTTGTTTATCATCTCTGCTTCAACTTGTTGCTCTTAATGCTTGTCACTTTGGGCCCGAGTGCCATGATTTCAGATCTGAACCCTATGTGTTTGCATGAATATATTTGTGTTCTTGATCCTATCTATGAGTTGAATGCCCCACCGAGGCTATCCGACACGCCGAGGCCCATCCTACGGCTCATCAGAGAGGTCCCCGCCGGTCTACAGCCCTAAGGGCAAGGGGGTCATGGGCCTATCACCCCTCGCTCTCCGGGTCGTTGTGAGGAGGGTGAATTCCAATGCCGCAGCGCGATCCGTCTCTGCCACAATGCTGAACTGGACGTCTTTCAGAGCTTTCGAACGAGACCACAATGTGGAGGTCTCACACCGTAATCCCACGTGGAGGTAGTGCGTATAGGGCATGTCGACCCACTCAAGTCATCCACCTGAACCGTTAAGCATTTTATTATTATCTGTCGGGATAACCGTTATCGTTGCCCCTTATCTGGGTGAGTCGCGGACAACGACAGCAGCCAGGACCACCAGTAACGTCGGTGCCTGCCCTGACGTCCCACCAACTCGTGCGGTTACCAACAAGGAGAACCGTCTCCTTACCTTGTCTCGCGTTTGCTCCGAAGAGCTCGACTTTCGTACAACAGGATATCTGTCGGCCACGAATAGTACCAGGCCCGCCGCACACCGGTGGAATACACCTGACCTGTTGTTCCGCTAAGACACCCTGCGTGGGCACCGTGGGGTCACCCGACTCCTTACCTGTAAGGACAACCGTGGTTCAGTACCCTAGGACGGCTATACAGAGTCAGCAACGAGTGGAGTACAAGGATTACTCCTCGATAGCTCACACTTGATGTGGCTCGGCAGAGCCGGGGTAGGGGCCTGAAGCGGTGTCTACTCTGGACCGTACCTGTAGCGGTTGAAATGTAACGCATCCACATTCACTCCCAGAGTGAACACGGCCCGCTATCTAACCCTATTGACTAACAATGCGCAGGGTTCACTGATGAATATAGTATATATAATAGGCAGCATAGGATAAAGGAAGGTACATCAAGGGTGACAATGACAGGCTATGCAATTAAATATGATTGTAACGTAGCAGCAGCAACAATGCCTAGTGCAAGAAATGTACGGAAAGATAGGCGATATCTGGGGAAGAGAATGGCTCTGCTTGCCTGTAAGCTCGATGGTAGAGGTACGGTCGTCGACGAAGTAGTCGATCACAGGGACATCAGCAGCGGACGTCGAGACTACCGGACAATAAAAGAGCGGGGAGAAACAATAAATACACAACAATAATATCAATACAAATACAAGACATGACATATGAAATGTTAACGATGCTCTAACGTTGTACGATACACGTAGCACGGAGCGGGAATTCATCCGTGGATGAACTGTCAGCTCCGGGTGATTACCGGACAGGGTGACCGGAGGGGGATGGTATCATGCCGGAGGTGTCATGGACATCCGACAAACATGTGAAGGGTGTATCCGTGTTAGTTGATCCATTCTGAACAACTTTCGTGTTCAGAATAAATTCATCCGGAAAGTTTTACGGTATCGGGCATTATCGGACAGACGGCCCGGAGGGGGGGATGTCGATGTTCGTTGTGTTAGAGGGGTGTGGTGGGTATCCGGATAGATTATTCGTATTCGTTATATTTTTCTGATCAATTTTCATGTATAAAGTTTTTGAATCAGACTTACGGTTTAAAAGATATTGAATTTCCAAATTTAAATAAATTTAAATCAATTTCTGGATTTTCTTTTATTAATAAATCCTAACATAATCCACCGAGGGTTGACTGGTCAAACCTGACATGAGGGTCCCACATGTCATACACAGGGGTGTTGACTGGTCAAACCTGACCAGTGGGTCCCACTGGTCAGCCTCACAATTTTAATAAAACAATTTTATTAATTAAATGACAATGGGGTCCCACATGTCATTGACTCGTTATTTTCAACTGCACATTAATTAAACTAATAGCCCAGTGGGGCCCCTGTGTCATAGACACATGTTTTTAACTAATTTGTTTAATTTAATTTAAAAGCTTAATTAGGGGATGGGCCCACAAGTCAGTCACACAGGGGGGGGTTTCTTCTACTTCTTTTTATTGTTCTAATTAGTGGCTAATCAGATATGGGGGGCACATGTCAGTGGGGCATCCACCCGGCTAACAGCCAGCCGTGCCCTCGCCGGCGACGGCAACGGAGGAGGCTCCGGCGAAGGGGGAAGCCGCGGCGGGGTGGCCACGACGGGGGCTCTGGCTGCCGTGGGCGGAGGCCGGCCCGGGAGGCAGAGCCGCCTCGAGCAGGTGCAGCGGCACGCGCAGCCGCGGACAGAGGGCGGCAGGGGCATGGCCATGGCGCGACTGGGCGGCCACGAGCATGGCCCGAGTGCGACGAGGGCGCGACCAGAGTGGCCAAGGGCGTGGGCGCGCACGCGGCAGAGCGCGCGCACCGTAGGCCACCGTGTGTAGCCAGCGCGGACAGAGTGCGCGGGAGCGGCGAGCCGAACACGGCCGCGGCGTCCATGGCGGAGGACAGTCACAGCGGCGACGGGGAACGATCTACGGCAGCGGAACGAGTCGGGGAACAGGGGGGTTGCACGAAAAGCTCACCCCGGAGCTCGTGGGCGGCCTGGGGAGCGCGACGGTGACCGGAGCGGCGTGAATTCGGGGCGGGGTCGTGGCGGGGAAACGGCGGCGGTGGCGAGGGCTTCAGGGAGTCAAGGTCCAAATTGAAGCGCGAGGGTGATAAGGAAGTCGCCGGCGGTCCTCCTGGACATGCCCAGGTGACGCGGGGAGGTCTTGGAGCACGCCAACGGCGGTGGCACGCCGACGTCCGTGTGCTCCAAGAGGGGAGAACGAGGCGGGCGAGCGTGAGGGAGGGGGATGGAGTGGCGCCGGGGGGTTCTAGGGTTAGGGTTCGGGGAGGGGGGCACGGGGCTTTAACCCCTCGACGGTAGCCGCCGACGGCGCCACGGCACGACTGGCCGGCGTGGAGCCGCTGGATGCTCTCCACGCAAGGCCGAGGAAGAAGACAACGGGGAGGGGGGCCGTGGTGGGCCGGTTGGCCTTCGGGGAAGCAGGGGGGTGGGCTTCGCCCAAGGGCGAGATTTAGCCGTTTCCTTTTTTGTTTTCTCTTTTCCTTTCTGTTATTTCTCTTCTCTTTGTATCTATTTTTAGTTAGCTTTTGGACTTTTTGTATAATATGGAACTTGTCCCATAATTAGTACTGCATATTAATAGAGTGCTACAAAAAGTTTGGGTGCCAAAGAAATTCATTTAATATTTTTTTTATTATGCAACTAGTGAAAGGGGTTGTTTTAGCACTGGTTTGAATTGTTTGCAATATTTAAATATTGCAATAAATACCCAATGTTGGTTTAACATGGTCCACTTATTTTTAGGCATTTAACAAAATTGGTTCCACAATTTTTGGACAAAGTTTTATTTATCACATTATTTTTAATAACAACCAAAAGGGTTTTTGGAGTGATCAAATGCAAAGATGATCAAAGTGAGATTAACAACAGTAATTATCATTAGCCAAAAGTGATTACTGTTACAAGACACCGAGGGTGTTACAAATTTCCCCTACTACAAGAATTCTCGTCCCGAGAATTTAAGCGGTAGTGGGGAAAAGATCGGGGTATTCCTCACGAAGACGATCTTCGCGTTCCCAAGTGGCTTCGTCTTCAGAATGATTCGACCACTGAACCTTGAGGAACTTGACCGTCTTGTTGCGGGTTCGACGTTCAGACTGATCAAGAATGCGGCTCGGATGTTCTTGATAAGTCAAGTCCTGTTGCAGCTCAATCATATCATGTTCCACTTCTCTAATAAGGTCCTTGAAGCAGCGTCGGAGTTGCGACACGTGAAAGACATCGTGGACTTGGGAGAGGTTCAGCGGCAATTCCAATCGGTATGCCACGGGTCCACTCCTAGAAAGGATACGGAACGGGCCAATGTAGCGAGGGGCCAACTTGCCTTTGATCCCGAAGCGATGAGTGCCCCTTATGGGAGTGACACGGAGGTAGGCTTGTTCACCAGGTTGATATTCCATTTCTCTGTGTTTGCGGTCATAGTTGCTCTTCTGGCGGGACTGAGCGGCCTTCAAATGTTCACGAATGACGTGAACTTGATCTTCATCTCGCTGAACAATATCCGGACCAATGAGTGTACGTTCCCCAGTTTCTGACCAATTCAGAGGGGTTCGACACTTACGCCCATAGAGAACTTCGTAGGGTGCCATCTTCAGACTAGCGTGGTAGCTATTGTTATACGAGAACTCGACCAACGGGAGGGATTCCTCCCATTTCTTACCGAAGGAAATAACACAAGCTCGAAGCATGTCTTCCAACACTTGATTGACTTGTTCAACTTGGCCTTGTGACTGGGGTGATAAGCGGTGCTGAGATGCAGAATGGTCCCCAAAGCTTCTTGGAAACTCCTCCAATATCTTGAGGTGAAAAGGCTGCCACGATCTGAACTGATCTCCAACGGAATACCGTGGAGTGAAACAATTTGGGAGATGTACAATTATGCCAACTGAGTAGCGGTGATCTTCTCCTTGACTGGTATAAAGTGAGCAACCTTGGAGAACCGGTCGATGACGACAAAGATCACATCGTTTCCTTTCTGTGATCTAGGAAAACCGGTGACGAAGTCCATCTGGACTTTGTCCCACTTCCACTCAGGAATTTCAAGTGGTTGTAGAGCTCCAGCGGGTTTTTGATGTTCGCCCTTGACACGACGACAAATTTCACATTCAGAAACATATCGGGCAATGTCTTGCTTCATGTTAGGCCACCAGAACTGCGGACGAATGTCTTGGTACATCTTGGTGCTACCAGGATGAATGGACAACGGGGTATCGTGAGCCGCTTTCATGACCTTCGGGGTCTTATCCAGGTTCTCATGCCTGCCCTTGCTGTGAGTAACCACTAAACGGTTCTGGTAGAATACCGCACCTTCGCTATTAATAGTGAAGGGTGAGGGTCTTCCATTTGCGATATCGCGCTTAATCTTGTGTACGAAATCATCATAAAACTGTATAGTCTTGACGGATTTGACGAGATCCGGTTTGATAACCAGGTTATTTACATAACCTTGAGGAACAATCTCGAGGTTCAGCTTTTGAAACTCTTCATACAGAGGTGGTTGTTCTAGTTGAATCTCAAGTTCACTATAGTAAGCTTTACGGCTCAAAGCATCGGCCATCACATTAGCTTTGCCAGGGGTGTAATGAATATCCATGTTGAAATCGGCTATTGTCTCGAGCCATCTTTGTTGGAAGAGATTCAGGTCTGGCTGAGTAAACAAGTACTTCAGGCTTTGGTGATCGGTGTAGATCTCGCAATGATTACCGACGAGGTAGTGTCGCCAAAGCTTCAGTGCATAAATTACTGCTGCCAATTCAAGATCATGCGTTGGATACTTGTCTTCGTGAGAACGCAACTGATGTGCGAGGTGATGATAGTGATTTCTCGCCCTTCGTTGGTAAACCCCAAGTGGAAGGTGTGATGTAGCACAACAGCAAATTTCCCTCAGTAAAGATACCAAGGTTTGTCTCCAGTAGGACTCCGGAGATGATAAGTAGGTGCCAGTGGCGCAACTGACGCGGACCTGCACACAGACACAAATAACTTTGTTCCCAACGAAGTTCAGAGAGGTTGTCAATCTCTCTGGTCTTGTTGTTCACAAAGGATCAAACACAAGGGATAATGATAGCAACTGAAAGTAAAAGCAGAAAAGTAAATGAGTGTGGAAACAGTGATGAAGATATGGACCGGGATACGTGATGTTCACTAGTGATGTCTCTCTCCCAAAAGACGATAAAACTGCTATGCGAGGTGAACAAATTACAGAAGGGCAATTGACAGGATTATGAACGCACCACAATGCTAACTATGCTACAAAAGAAAGGAAGAGGCTCAAAAGCATGGGCAGAACGCCAAAATAAGTAGACCGAAATCCAACTGCATCTACTACTAATCATCCACCTTGAGATATCTATCCAGAACATCTCGCTGGTATTAAGTTGCGAGCCCCACCCAAAGTGTAAACCCAAAGCAACAGACAACTGCATTAAAAATCACTTTGGGTAAAGTAAACAATCCTTGCAATCGCGGTTACAAGCACCGTTGTTTTCCCCCTTGTGGCAACAACACATCCCCTAGACTCATGTTTCTGTCACTCAAGCGTGTCATCAGGGGGCATGAACCCACAATCGAGCATAATGTTCCCTCTTGGGGTTACTACCTACTACTTGGCCAAAGCAATAAACAACAACGGAGAACATGCAAGAATTACTTAAGAACTAAAATATAAGAGATAAGAACCAAATATATTACTCAATCACAATCTGAACATAATCTCATAATCCATCAGATCCCATCAAACTCAACATAGCAACAGCAGAAAGATTACAAAAGTGCCTCGATCATGTAGGGCAGCTCACGAGGTCTAAACCATGAAGAACAAAGAGGGGGGAGAACATCACATAGCTACTGATCACGGACCCATGGTCCAAAGGAAACTACTCACGGCACATCCGGGAAGCATCCATGGTGGCGAGGAGACTCCCGGAGGTCGGCCCTCCCTCCAGCAGGGTGCCGGGAAGAGGTCTGCTGGTGCTCCTGATCTCGGAAGCGCAGCGGCGGCGGAACAGAGGCGAGATCGCGAAAAAAGGGTTCTTCTTTCGAGGGTTTCTCGTCACGGAGAATATATAGACGAAGGGGGGCAGCCAGGGGGCCCACCAGGGGTCCAGGCGCCCCCCTGGGCGGCCAGCCCTTGGGCGCGCCACCAGGGCGCCTGGGCCCCTGGTGGTGGCCCTCTGGCCCCACCTAGGTTCATCTGGAAGGTTCTTCTGCGCTGATTTTTTATCTGATTTTTCCCGAATTTTCGGAGCACTTTTTATATGGGGGAAAACTCAAATAGAAAAACAGCAGAAAACAGGAACTGGCACTGTGGTGCACTGAGTTAATAGGTTAGTCCAAATATGATCAAAAGTGTATGAAAGTGTATCTAGATCATAGCAATATCACACAAAACATGCATGGAGCAAGCAGAAATTATAGATACGTTTTGGACGTATCAACATCCCCAAGCTTAATTCCTGCTCGTCCTCGAGTAGGTAAATGATAACATCATAATTTCTATGGTGACATGCTAGCAACCATATAAGAACTTTGAAAAGTAAAGCAATCGAGGTTAGAGATTCAATTCAAGTCATAACATGCAAGAGTCTATATTAGCATTGAAACAAGTAACAAAAGAACATTAGGTGCAAGAGCTCTCGCTGTCCGTGACTCGAATGTCTCCAAATGGTGTTTGCGTGCAAGAAGGGGGATAGGGAATACGAGAAAAATATTTATTTGTTGAGAACTCAATCTACTAAAGTTTCACACTTGGTCTTTTTCTGGAATCTTATCTCGACTCGTCCCCAGACCACTAGCCAGGTACAAGTAAACTTGATGCACTCCTTTTTCAATATTTTGAGCACTCATGCAATGGATGAGCGTAAGCACGAGAGTTGACACTTAGGATGGCAAAGAGGGAAGTACGGAGGAGGAGGAAGACAAAAAAGAATGAGAAAGGCTCACATCAATGAGGACAATTATAGGCAAGAGATGCCAAATGATAGATATGATGTGAGGAGTAGGGATTGCCATGCAACGGATGCACATATGAGCTAAGAAGCTCTCCAATGGAACTAGTGGGGGTGCATCTAACTTGCTCGCTCATGAAGACCTAGAGCTCGTTTGAGGAGGCTCATCCTTGGAATATGCAAGCCAAGTTCTATAGTGTGAAGGTCCCCACATAGCTATATGCATAATGATCATCTCTATGGAGTACAAGGATATAAAGGGAGTACTAGTGAGGATCTCTCAAAAGGATAGTAGTGTTGCCCCTTTCTCTCTTTTTATATTTTTTTCTATTTTTTCTATTTTTTGTGGCCTCAATGGCTCTTTCTATTTAACTCTCATTTGTCCTCTTTGGGATCTTTTATTGTGTCCACTTTGGGATCTTTTCCTCACTTAAGGGCAACACTCTATTTTACAAGAAGGTAAAGGAGATATTTCACACTTTACAAGGTACTCGAAATCATAAAGAAGATGTAGCTATCATGATGTATGCAATGTATGTCGCTGCCAGTGTAGCAGGAACATGTATGACATGAAGATCAAGTCATGAAGAGGTGGATGTTTCATGGCAATATATCTCGGAAAGGCTATGGAAATGCCTTGATAGGTAGGTATGGTGGCTGTTTTGAGGAAAGATATAAATAGGCTTATGATGACAGAGCGTATCATGCCAAGGGTTTGGATGTACCGGCGAAGGTGGACACCAACTCTCGGTGTGAGAAGAAGGCAATGCACGGCACGGGAGAGGCTAGCAAAATATGGGAAGGTGGAAGTTTCAACTTTCAATACTTACATTAGTCCGAAGAACTCATGCACTTATTATCGGTAACTCTCAATCTAATAAGGAGGTTCACAAAGAGACAAGTACGCCGAGGAGGATTGTATGGGGGTTTGGTTATCCTTGCGCATCCTCGACTCATGGTACGTGAGTGTACTCTAATATTCGATCCCTCCAAAGATTAGTGATCCATCTAGTAGTTTAGAGTTCTCAACTAGTTTTTGTAGGTTTTGAAAATACACACGGATTGCCCAAAATACGACACCTATCACTAATAGGCTAGAGCTCTTGACACCAAAAGTTCAGACATTACTCACATCAATACCTCAAAACTATCGCAAGTTACTACTAGAATTAAATAGCAACCTCAATTACCTACTTTCAAGACAAGACACAACTCAGTGCAACAACCAACTCTCTTAACAAGATAAACATGCAAACTAAAGAGAGTTCCAGCAACAAACTAAACAAAATCCAAGGCTCTTGCTAAAGACAAACTAAGACTAAAACTAAACATGGCAGCAGCTATGAAAAGATAAAGAACACACAACAGCAAAAAGATAAGCAGGAAAAATCCTATGATGTGTTCTAGATTAGAGTGGAGCGTGTTTCTCTCCCACACAAAGCAAGATGGGGTCTAACTTGTTATGACCAGCAAGCAAAACTAAAGAAAACTAAAAATAAAACCTAAGAGCGAGACGCTCCAAGCATAGCACATAACACATGAAGTGATAAAAATATAGTGAGACGAAGGACGAACTGATGATTGTTGATGGAGAAGGGGATGCACGGGGGCATCCCCAAGCTTAGACGCTTGAGTCTCCTTGAATATTTATTGGGGATGGATGGGGGCATCCCCAAGCTTGACCGCTTGACACTCCTGGATCTTCTTTCATCATCTTCCATCGCACACTTGAAGACTCCCTTCATACATAACTCATCATAAGCTGATTAGAGAGGTTAGTACCCTTAATAAAATATTTTTTCCCCACTGGATATAGAGATATTCTTGAAGAGCTACTGTTTCTCAAGAGTGCCAAAAAGTTTTTGCAAAGAAAAAGCAAGCTTAAGGTTTTTGCAAAGAGTGTTGTGTCGATCTCCTTCTTCGGTTCAAGGAGGTGGTGAGGCGGCATCTTATAAGGGCGCTTAGCAATAGGGACAGTGCCAGGCTTCAAGTCAATGACGAATTCGACATCTCTGATCGGGGGTATTCCCGGCAGTTCTTCTGGGAAGACGTCGAGAAAATCGCGAACAACTGGAACATTCTCGACCCCTTCAAGAGGTGAGGTATTGAAAGCATTCAGGGCATATATCTGGCCTTTAGCATGCTGAGCTGTTCAGGCCGAGTACAGAATGTTTTTGCCAGAAGGGTGCGTGAGCTGAACTGTCTTAGTGGCACAGTGGATACGGGCATCGTGTGCCGCCAACCAGTCCATACCTAGTATGACATCAATGTTGGACGACTTCAGGACAATAAGAGGAGCAGGGAACAACAGACCCACAATTGCAATGGTGGTATCGGGGCTCATCATGGTGGCACGGCTCTGAGATCCAACCGCATTTACCGCTAAAGGAGTGGCCAAGGGTTTCGTAGCTATTCCATGCAACTCAGCAAACGATTGGGACATAAAGGAATGCGATGCCCTGGAATAAAAAAGAACAGAAGCTGTCGTTGAATTGACGAGTAATGTGCCCATCACTATTTTTGGGGACTCGCGAGCTTCTTCCATCTTGACATGAGTGACCTGAGCACAACTCATAGTACACTGTTTGGTGTTGCGGTGACTGGAATGACGGCTTCTACAACTTCTTTTTCTGCCAACAGGAGGACAAGTTGCGCGGTGACCTGGCTGTCCACACTGGCGACATAAGCCATTGTTCTGGGGAGGAGCCATAATATTGGGCTATTCAGCCGGTACTGTTAGCTGTCTCGGAGGCGGAGGCAGACGAGGTGCAACATAAGACGGCCTTGGCGTTGGAGCAGGCCGGTGAAAAACATTGTGCGGGAGACAGACTCGAAGTTTCTGAACGGGCCGACCCGAAGATGGGCCAGCATCTCGAGCACTGTAAGAGCAAGTTTTGCCCCCGAAGGTTTTGGACATTGTTGGACAAAGCAGAAGTGGAACTAATATTGTTTTCGAGTATAAACAGATACTTAGGTTCCGAAAGAATGTAGTTTGCATGTAGAAGGTCGAAGGACAACTCACTGCAGTAAAGCTGCAGTCATCTACCGAAATCTTTGAAGGAAGACGACCCCTAAAAATGTTGTCGAAGAAGATGTTTCTCTCGAGCAAAAGCGCAACCAGGAGAAAGCTGAAGCTGGTCGAAGACTTAGTCTTTTTGCTAGTTTCTCTTTATTTCTTGAGTCGTAGGAAAAACCGTACTATTAAGAGGGGTTTGCTAGTTGAGATCTTTGTCGAAGTGAATTTGCTCTGCTCAACCAAAACCCACAAAAGCCTACCGAGAGAAATCTCACCGAGTCGAGCGAATAGCTCGAAGGCAAAGTCATTGCACTTCGTGCCTTCGAGAGAGAACTCGTTCGGTGAGTCAGCTTACTTGTTCCTCAAGTAAAGTTGCGCAGTGATTGGAATCCGACCGTTGTGGACACGCGTCAAGCGGTTGCATCGGGTCACTTCAGTCATTTTACCCATCGGGATCTCCAACTATAAATACCCCGCACCCACCCGCCATTTCGGGTTGGCTGCTCCACTGAAGATTCTAAGACAGAAGTCTGAGAGCATCCCAAAGAGATTCATCGAGAGAAAACCTACACCCAAGTCTGAGCTGAGTTGAGCAATTCACTATGACTTAGGTTGAGATTAGCCGATCTTTTTATCTTGGAGAACTGCAAGTCTCCTAGACGGTTAGGCGTCGCCTGTCAAGCAGTCGAAGAGAAATTGTCACTGCTGAAGGAAGTTTGTAAAGGTCTCGGAGATGTCCTGAATCATCTACCACGAGTGAAAACTGGACAAGCTCGAGGAATTTGTTGCAGTGGAGAATAGGACGGAGAGAGTTTTGCTCCAGGTGTTCAATCACCAGTCCCTCCAACCAGACGTAGCACTTTGCAGAGTGTGAACTGGTTTACCAAACATCGCTGTGTCAGGCTCGTTTTCCTTCTAGCATTTACTTCAAGTATTTTCTCGTAGCCTGTTTGTCTTCGATGTTTTCCTTCGCTCCAAATCCTTTCGAGCCTTGCATTACTTTCGATACTGTATTTCCTTCGAGATGTCTTTAGTCCTACGATGTTTACATGATTTCCTTCTAAGTTCCTTAGAATTTTTAGAAGTGATCATTCACCCCCTCCCCCTCTGATCATTCTTGAGCTTTCAATTGGTATCAGAGCTAGGCACTCCCTACGCTCTGCGTATTTCGGTCTAACAACCTGGAGTGTTGTCAAGGATGTCGTTTGCAGCTGTTCGCTCGGGGGAACCAATCCCTATTTTCAATGGGAAGGACTATCCCTATTGGAAGGACAAAATGAAGAGGAATATCATGGCTATCAACTCTGCCGCTTGGGAAGTTGTCAAGAATGGTGTAACTGTCAAGGACACTGATGCCATTACTCCTGAAGAGACAAAGAAGATAGAGCTAGATGCTGAAGTCTGGGTATTCATCACAAATCATCTGATTCCTGAAAAATATCATGAGGTCAAGAATATTCCTTCGGCCAAAGGTGTTTGGGATTATCTCGAGAAGATTGGTGAAGGTGTCTCTACTCAGAAAGATGCTCGAATTGACACCCTTCGAAGCAAGTTCTATCGGTTCAAGAGGCACGAGGGAGAAAAAGTTTGTTCCATATACAGCAGACTCACTGCGCTGTCAAATGAGCTGATTTCCCTCGGTGCAGATGACATTACCAATCGGATTATTGTCAGAACTTTGCTCCGTTCTCTTGATGATTCCTTCGATCACATTGTGCTGATGATTAAGGAAAGAACTGATTTCAAGGATATGGTTGCCGCTGATATTCTTGAAAGGCTTAATACTTTCGAGATGGAAGAAGATGAGAAACGTGACGTCAATGGGAGTCGAAGAAAATCTCATGCACTGAAAGCCAGAGCTTCACATCACTCCTCTCCTGAAGCTAGTTCTGAATCAGGTTGTGCCTCAGATGACCCCGAGAACATTGGAAAAGATCTGGCACTGATAATGAGAAGATTCAATCGCTTTCAGAGAAGGAACTCCTCTTCACCGAAGAAAACTATTCTTCAAGACATTCTAGCAATTCATCTCAGCATCGGTCATCATCCAAAAACTCATCTGCGAAAGATAACTGTTGTTACAAGTGCAAGAAGCCAGGTCACTTCATCGCTGCTTGTCCTCTCTGGGAAATTGAACATAAATCAAAGCACTCTCACAGCAGCTCTTCGAGCAAGTCTTACAGATCGAGCAAAAATCATGATTCGAAGAGATATGATTCAAGGTCCAGAAAAGACAAGATGGTTCTGATGATGACAAGAAGAAGAAGTATCACAAGCATCGAGAGAGTTCTTCCTCGAAATCACATTCCTCTCGTCGACAGAATTCACACCGAGCCAAAGCCTATCTGGGTAAAGAGATGAACTCTGAAGATGAAGCTTCCGGTTCTGAAGCAGGATCAAAGTCAAGATCAGGTTCTGGTTCTGGTTCTGAATCTGATGGTGTTGCTGGGATAACATTTGCCTCGAACAAGAATTCAAGTTCATTCTTCTCCAACCAGAGCAGTGAAGATGAATCTCCAGCTTACTGCTTCATGGCCAAGGCTAAGGTATCCTCATCTAAGAAATCCTACGATACTTCTGATGGATCTGCTTATGAAAGTGACTCTAGGATAAGCTATGCTAAACTTGCTAAAATTGCTTCTATCCAACAAGATGAACTAGATTATCTAAGTAAAACCATTCAAAAATCTGAGACCTTGTTGATCGACGAGATTGAGAAGGGTCAAACTTTGACAAATGAGCATGTTGCTCTGAAGAAAAAGTATGATGAGCTTTCCTCTCGGCATGATCTCCTCTCAGTGGACTACGAGAAGCTAACCTATGAAATACTTCAAGGGAAAATGGCTCTCGAGAAACTGAGAGAGGCTAATGAAGAGTTGGAAAGTGTCAATCTCACGCTCATGGCTCAACAAGGCTCAGAAACTAAAAATGAATCTACTTCACCTTGCTTAACCTGTTTGGAACGAAGTAAAATTGAGTCTATTTCTGAGAGATCGAAAGGAAAGCAACCTATTGTTATCGATGATACTAACCCCTCGAACGAGGAAAACATTACCGAGGAACTCCTCAGGTTGAAGAACTTATTTGAAACAGGCATGTTCAAAAGTGTGCAGGGACACCAGTACTTATGTGATATCCTTCGAAAGGCTCTTCTTCACATGAATCCTCGTAACGAAGGAGTTGGCTTCGAAAGGAAAATCAATCCTGATGGAACCTACTGGGAACCCGAGCAGTATCCTAAAACTGTCTGGGTTCTTGCGAAAGAAAAGCCCATTGATATTGCTAACCTTTCAGGTTTCAGTTGCAAAATTGACAAAGCTATTGTTGATGAATCACTTGATTCTGACTACAAACTTGTTAAAGATCAGGAAGGAAAGGTGTCAGCTGAATTCGTTGGTACTCCTCCAAAGAATGGCTTTTATAAGCGACAGATCTGGGTTCGCAAATCTCTCGTAGAAAAACTGCCCCCTAACCATTCTATGCAGGGAAAATCCTCGGTACCACCGAATCACTACTATTCTCTCGAGGATAGAAATGAACTCTTGGTGCCTGCTTCAAATGTACCCCAGAAGGATTACTATCGTATAGATAGAACTGTTTATCGTCATCGTGACAATCGTACCAAAATTGCCATTACCCATCGCTACTCTAACTCCTCATCGAGGAATTATATTTATGGTGTGCTTGATGGTCCTGATCGACAATGCATTCCTGTTCGATATAATATTGCTGATCCATCTAGCTCTACCATGCCTTCTAAGTCACCTGCTCGTTTGTGGGTGGTTAAGAAGAACTAATTCTTCTGCAGGGCTATGTCTCCGGTGGATCCGAATGGGTCATGGATAGTGGATGTACAAATCATATGACCGGAGACAAAGAGTTGTTCGCCGAGGAAAAACTATCTGAATCTTCACAGAAATACATTACCTTCGGTGACAACAACAAAGGGAAAGTACTTGGTTTGGGTAAAGTTGCTATATCGAAAGACAAGCACATTGATAAGGTTTTGCTTGTACAATCTCTAGGATATAATCTTATGTCTATATCGAAACTTTGTGATATGGGTATGCTTGTACTGTTTTCTGCGTCTCGTTGTGTCGTCTTTTCACAGGACGATTATTCCTTCGTGTTCGAAGGATATCGCAAGGGTGATCTTTACGTCGTTGATTTTTCTTCGGGACCTGCTGTGTCCACATGTTTAATGGCCAAAGCCACTTCTGGTTGGTTATGGCACCGAAGACTTGGTCATGCAGGGATGAAAAATCTTCAAACTCTTATCTCGAAGAAGAACATCGTTGGAATTGATAATGTAAAATTCGATAAAGATCGTCTATGCAGTGCCTGTGAAGCAGGAAAGATTGCCAAGAAACATCACTCTGCAAAAACCGTCATGACTACTACTCGTCCTCTTGAATTACTTCATATGGATTTATTCGGTCCTCAAAATTATGCTAGTCTTGGAGGTAACAAGTATGGTCTGGTTATTGTTGATGATTTCTCTCGATATACCTGGGTTTTCTTTCTAGATGACAAGAGCAAGGTTGTTGAAATTTTCAAAACTTTCGCAAAGAGAGCTCAAACTGAATATGAATTATCTCTCAAGCATATCAGAAGTGATAATGGTACTGAATTCAAAAATACTCATATCGAAGATTTTCTTGATGAATATGGCTTTACTCATGAATTCTCGGCTGCTTATACACCGCAACAAAATGGTGTGGTCGAGAGAAAGAATCGAACACTTATTGAAATGGCCAGAACAATGCTTGCTGAATACAAGACTCCTATCAGGTTCTGGGCCGAAGCTATCAACACTGCATGTCATATCATCAACAAGGTTTATCTGCATAAGTTTCTGAAGAAAACTTCACATGAACTCATCACTGGTAAAAAGCCAAATGTGTCTTATCTCAGGGTTTTTGGTGCTCCATGTTATATCAGAGACATGAATCACAGCTCCAAGTTTGCCCCAAAGGCTCATGAAGGTTTTATTCTAGGTTATGGTTCAAATTATCACACTTACAGAGTTTACAACTCACATCTTGGCAAAGTTGTAGAAACTGTAAATGTTCGATTTGATGAAACTAACGGCTCTCAAAAGGAGCAATTACCTCTTAACATGGATGAACCTCCTTTGGATGAAGTTATCAGGTACATGGCTATTGGAGATATTCGACCTGTCGAAGGAAATGCTCAACAAGCCAACAGGGATGATGATGGTCCAATGTTCCCACACATAGCCCGGGGCGCTGGAGATCAACATCCTGAAGGAATTGATGCACAGGTCGAAGGAGAACGCATAAACGAAGAATATGTTGATCCCGAAGGACAAGCTGAACCCGAAGGAAATGATCCCGAAGGACAAGCTGATCCCGAAGATCAACCTAATCCACAAGATGAAGAATCTTTTCCTCGTGTTCGAAGAAGAGTGAATGTCGACTCAATTCTCGAAGAGATTCGTTTACCAGGTCGTCCCACCACTCGTTCTCGTACTCGATTAGCTAACTTCTGTGGAAATTTCTCGTTTGTATCCATGCTAGAACCTTCAAAATTTGATGAAGCCATGAGAGACTCAGACTGGATGACTGCCATGCTCGAAGAACTTAACCAGTTCGAGAGAAATAAAGTCTGGTCCCTTGTCGATAGACCTGATTCCACGAAGCATAATATCATTGGTACGAAGTGGATTTTTCGCAACAAGCAAGATGAAGATGGCATAGTGGTAAGGAATAAAGCTCGACTGGTTGCACAAGGGTATACCCAAATCGAAGGTATTGATTTTGGTGAGACTTATGCCCCAGTTGCTCGTCTTGAATCCATTCGAGTCATGCTTGCTTTTGCCAATTACAATGGTATATTGCTATATCAAATGGATGTCAAAAGTGCATTTCTTAACGGTGAGATCGAAGAAGAAGTGTATGTTATGCAGCCACCAGGTTTTGAAGACCCGAAGAATCCTGATAAGGTGTACAGATTACACAAGGCCCTATATGGGTTAAAGCAAGCACCTCGTGCTTGGTATGAAACGCTGAAGGATTTTCTTCTAAAGAAGGGCTTCAAACCAGGAACAACTGATCCGACTCTTTTTACTCGTGCATACAAAAATGATCTCTTTGTGTGTCAAATTTATGTCGATGATATTATTTTTGGCTGCACTAACCCTGATATTAGCGAAGAATTTGCTCGTATGATGTCGAAGAAATATGAAATGTCAATGATGGGAGAATTGAAGTTCTTTCTCGGGCTTCAAATCCGTCAACAGAAGAATGGTACTTTCATTTCTCAAGAGAAGTATCTCAGAGATTGCCTGAAGAAGTTTGATCTTGTCTGTTGCAAAACTGTCAAGACTCCAATGCCTACGAATGTTCATCTAGATGCAGATGAGAAGGGCAAACCTTTCGATCAGAAGAAATATCGCTCGATGATTGGTTCGCTTCTTTACCTTTGTGCATCTAGACCTGACATTATGCTATCAGTATGTATGTGTGCTCGTTTTCAGGCAAACCCGAAGGAATCTCATCATATTGCTGTCAAGCGAATCCTTCGATATCTGGCACACACACCATCCTTGGGTCTTTGGTATCCCAAGGGTGCCCAGTTTGATCTCGTTGGTTATTCAGATTCTGACTGGGCTGGTGATCGAGTCGACAGGAAATCTACCTCTGGCACATGTCATTTTCTCGGTAGATCTCTTGTCTGTTGGGCCTCGAAGAAACAGAATTGTGTATCTATTTCTACGGCTGAAGCCGAGTATATTGTTGCCGGTTCATGCTGTACTCAGATTCTGTGGCTCAAGCAAACGCTGAAAGATTATGGTATTCTTGTGAAGAAAATTCCATTGCTTTGTGATAACGAGAGTGCAATCAAAATTGCTCATAATCCAGTGCAACACTCTCGAACGAAGCATATTGATATTCGTCATCATTTTCTTCGGGATCATGTTCAACGAGAAGATATTGTTATCAGTCATGTTCGCACCGAAGAACAATTGGCTGACATATTCACAAAGCCCTTGGATGAAAAGAGGTTCTGTACACTGAGGTGTGAGTTGAACATCTTGGACTCACACAATGTGCAGTAAGATCATAACTATCGGTACTATGTATAATACCTTATCATTGTAGTTTACTTTCGTTAATTTTCTGTCGTATTTCTTTTTCGTTTATTTTGTTCGTTTGGTGTTGTCCTATACACTTATCACTCCGAGTTTTTATCGCTGTTTTTATCTCGGATTGACTAAGTATCGGACCCTGTTTTCCCTCTATTCTATCCCTACCTATTCTATGCTTTTCTCTCGTGAACATGTACATATTGTACTCGATCAAGATTCCCCTCGAATGTCATTGATTCCGAAGGAAAATCTATCGAAGTTTTATCTACTTTTATACTCGATGTTCGATGAGTTTGGTCTCGGACGTGGAGCAACTATCTTTCGGTTCGTTGGGATTTTTCCCGCGATTACTGCCACAAAATCCGTCCGTTGAATGCGGAGAGACGCGAAATCTGCGGCGTTGGATCAGATCTGACAGCTCGGTCAGAACCTCCCTTATAAATACTGATCCACTCCACCGGCTTAGACATCGCTATTCCTTCGACTTCGTCTCTTCGCCTCCAGAAGCTCTCTCTCTCGCGCGCCGCCGTGCTGTCTCGTCGCCGTCGACTCCCTCGCCGCTTAACTGCCGGAAGGAAGCCGCCGGAGGCATTCCCGTCGACGAAGATCATCATCCGCGTCGCCGTAGTCGCCTCACATCACCAAGTTAGGGTATGTGTGGCTCTGGAGTCGATTCAATCTCGCTCTGTTCATCGTTTCCAGTGTTTGTGTTGATTTTTTCTCTGATTTCTTTTAGGTCTGTTTGATCCGGTTGGATCTTTGAAACTTGGGAAATCTGTTTCTAGTTTTTCTGTCGATTCCCCATCTGTCCTTGGTAAGAAATCCCTCAGATTCTCTCACTTAGGCAAATCTTACAGTATCGTTTCGATAGATTTAATCTTGTGCGATTTATTCATACAAGTTCTTCGTTAGATTTCCACCCGATGTAAATCTAGCCTAGCACTTTCATGAAAACTTGCGATAAGGCAAATCTCTCGAAAAGATTGCTGCATTCAAAATGTTTTTCCTCGAAATTGTTGGTACTTGTTCACAACTTTCCTATATTCCCTCGTATCCTTCTTTTTCGCAGGAAAATGGCTGATATCGAAGGAAATATTAGAGTTCCCAAGCGTGTGGGAGGCCGAACAAGAATCACCAATAACTCTGAAGGTTTGTCTGAGGAAGTGATCATTGAAAAGAATTTGAGAACGCCGCCAGGATCTGAGGATGATCGTACAAGAGAGAATCGTCTGCAAGAGATTCGGAGACTTCAAGCTCTTCGTTGGTATGAATACAAGTCTCTTATTCCTCGTTGGGAGAGGCTGTTTGCTATGAAGAATCCTTGGGTTGATGTCAAAGCTCTAAGGCCAAAGTGGACGAAATTTAATCGACCACCTCCTCCAGCTGATGCTCACCCTTCTGCCCTCAAAACTCCTGATGATTTTAAAGAGCTCGTTGATGCACGTGAACTTCGAGCACAAAAGAGGAAAGAAGCTAAAGCTCGAAAGGTAGCAGCTGCTAAAGCTGCCGAAGAAGTTGGCCCTAGTGCCAAACCGAAAGGTGGCAAGAAGTCAGCCAAGAGATAGAAAAAGGTTGTAATAGTTTCACCTCCTGATGCAAGCTCCAAAGAAGAAGCTAATTCAGATGATCAAGACCCTGGTACAGAGGCTGATGTCGAGGACTTAACTCTGAAGAAAAAGCCGAGCAGTAGAGGTATAAGGATCCAGGAGCCAGCTCCACAGGCTCCTCGAGGAAATATTGACTTGACCAACTTGGTCACAGATCCACCTATTTCATCTGCTCCACCTGTTCCTGCTCGCCAACCAAAACCTTCGGCTCCATCGAAGGGAAAGCAAGCTCAAGTTGGTGAAGATGATGAAACGCTTATTCAGCGAAAGGAAAGGCTGGCCAAGCAAAAGGAACAAGAAGAGAAAGAATTGATTAATGCCAAGCTCCTGAACTTTCACAGTCAGCCCGAGCATAAAAAGGCTCTGGTTGCCCAACAACTGGGTATTCTTCACTTGGTCAGTGAAAAATATCGACGACAGGTTTCTGCAGGCACTATCCCTAGTGACCCGAAAGAAAAGGTCACCGAGAAAGTTGTGACTCCCACAGTCACGAAAGAAAAGGTTATAGCCCCTAGTGCTTCGAAGAAGAATGCTGAGGCCCCTAGTGCCTCGAAGGATAAAGCAGTGGTCTCAAAACCCATTGCTGCTGCCAAAGCCACCAAGGAAGCCGAAAAGAAAGCCAAGGAGGCAAGACAGAAGGCTCAAGCTGCTCCAGTTCCTCGAGCTGCACCAGCTCCTGCCCCTGTTGCACCTGCTGTTTCCGGCCCACGTGCCGATGAAGAAAGTTCCAATGAAGGAGAATCTAATGCAAATGCTCCTTGGGATGCTGCACACATTTCTCACATTCTCTGGAAGATGGCTACTACACCGAGCAAAGTCACTGCCGAGGATGATGTTCCTGCTGAAATCCAAGAGCATGTTGCTCGATACATGATCCGCTGGGAAAGTTATATCACCCAGGATCGAAAGGATAAAGAGCAAGTCAGGTTTTACACCAGGCAACTCCAAGAGGAAACCGAGGACATTGAGTCCCGAAATTTTTTCAAGTCCAAAATTGCTTCTGCTGAAGCTTCCAGGAGGACTCAGAAAGAAAATTTAACTGCTGTGTTTGACAAGGTAAAACAAGTTGTGTCTGCTGTTTGCAAAGAGCATAATGATGCTCTGTTCCAAAGACAATCTCGAAAGAGAAAGTCTGCTGCCCCAACCTCTGAGCGTGGGACGCCAGAGATCGAGAAGAGCGCCAAGAAGGCCAAGTCCACCGAGGTCGTTGCTCCCACAGAACGACAAGAAACTGAACCAAACCCCACCAAGCAACCCACTCCTCCCCGTAAGAAAACTCCACCACCTCGCCAAACAAGTTCACCGTCTCGACAAACAACTCCACCCCGACAACAAACACCTCCACCTCCACCTCCATCTCCACCCCGTCAACCCTCACCACCAAAAGCCTCGCCACCACCTCCAAACCCACCATCTCCACCTCATGTTATTCCATCGACCACCCCCGCCACTGAAATCCAAGCTCATGCAGAGACCGAGCAAGTTGCTCGTGTCGAGCAAGAAACTCAAGTCCAGAAAGATTACTCTTCTGCCCGGACTATGCCTGAAGGAGAAGATGTTGATGTTGACATCACGACAGTTTCCTCTCGACGAGATTCTGTCGTAAGCAATAGTTCTGTAAATGACAGTTCAAGTAATAATTCTTCATCCTCCTCATCCAGTTCTTCGAACGAAGAAATGGTTGATGCGTTTTCTCAATTTAATGAAGACTTGGAGGCCATGGAAATTGAAGAGGCCGCACAAAATGCTCAAACCGACGAAGGAGATGCCGTCGTAGCTCAGGCCGAGGAGAATGCTCCTGCAGTCACTCCGGCTCAGGATTTTGTCAACATTCCATCATCTATCTCTCGACCTGCTGAACCAGAGTTCCAGATGCCAGATAATGCTGCTGAGGTTTTTCCCATTGATGAGCTGCTTCACTCTACTCATCCGAGAGAAATGCTGCCTTTGTTCCGCTCAGATGTTCCTCGAGGAGGTCCCATCTTCAAAAGGCGCGAACACAAGCCATTTTTCTTCGGTACCAATCCCTACGAGAAGCCCAGAAGTGCATATTCTCTTCGGTTTTGGACCCAAGAGCAAGCTATCTATTATACTCGTGTGTTGTACAACAAGGCAAGAGTTTTCCAGCATCAATATCTTGATATGCCTTCGGTGTACTCCACTACTTGTTTCGAGAACATTGCCGAGACAATTGATAGCCTGCATGCTCACAAGATGTTTGCTCTCGATTGTGGTTACAATCCCGAGCTTATCAAACAGTTTTATGCAACACTTTATGTCTCTGGAGATCCTGAGAACTCGAAGACATGGAAATTTGACTATATGATTCAAGGCCAAGTTTTTCACATGACTGTCGATCAATTTTTGGCCATAATCAATTTACCTCGGTTCGAAGGATTACCTCACAAACTTCATGACTTACCTGCTGCAACTCCTGCTGAATTCTCTACGCTGATGGATCCAGAAGTCGTAGGAGATCACTACCCCACTGAGCCGAAGCCAAGACACTTGGTATTTGAAGCAAAGGCATGGTTTTATATTCTCTCGAAGACTTTGATGCCAATGCTTGATGTGCACGATAATTTTCCAATTCCAAATGATGTGCAACTTGCTCTGTTGAAGTTAGTCCACGGTCATCCCTTCGATTTTGAAGACTACTTCCTCAGAACTTTGGTGTCTTGTGCTGATGACCACAATTCCCACAAGCCATATGCACCATGGCTGATGGCTATCTGCAATTACTCTCGGGACGTGCCATTCCCCGTGTCAATTTTCCCGAAGATTTTCACTCCTCCAGTTCGTGAAGTATTGCAGGTTGTTGCTCGACCCAATGACCCTTTTGCTGAGCACACTGGCATCCGCGCCCACTTAACTGAGCGCAATATTCGCTCGAAGTTTATCAAGCCAGTGCATCATATGGAAGTTTCTCTTCGGTCCCAGCAAATGCTTCAACATCACATTGATCAAGATTTTATTCAGAAGCAAGCTCTGATGGATGAGATCAATCACTTGCGCAACATTACCATGAACAACAATCAGATGCTGCGTGAATGTCTTCGCCGTGATTGGAAAGGTCTTCGAAAGTTCAATTCCCTCGGTCAACTTCAACGTTGCGGGTTCGAAGAATATCCTCCCCATCTGAACAGGAATTGGACCAATGATGATCGAGTAGATCGACCGGATCCCAGTATCCCTTGCCTACCGAAGAACAGAGATGTGCTAAGTGTCGATGATTATTATCATATCACTTTGGACAATTTATCCTCTGACTCCGAGCAAGAACAAGAAGCCCCTCAACGTCAACCCAGAGCTCACTCGCCCCTTCCTCGAAGCCCCAGGACCCCGCCGGAATCACAGCTGGAATCTTCAGGAGATCAACATTCATTCCGCACGAAGATTACACCTCCAGGCGCTCGTCCAATTCGTCGTGCTCCAACGCTCGCCGAATCTTCTCGTCGTCGCCGGAGCCAGCCTCGCGAGTAGGGATTTCTTTCTACCCTATTCTCTCGATCTTTTTGTACGTTGTGACAAAAAGGGGGAGATGTAGTGGCATCGAAGAAATTAGTTTGCCTACGGGGTTAAGGGTTTTGCATTCCATTCGATAAACTCTTGTTTTTGAGTTTTCTGAGTAGTTTCAACAAACTTTCGATTCACATTCGATCTGGTTGTAACTAACTCTAAGTAGGACTGTGAACTGCTACTCTTTTCGTAAGATATCTATCTGCTGCTTGCCATACTTAACCTTTTGCAGGAAGTTATCTTTCATATAAGTTCACAGGTCATTCGAGGAGATTGCATATTACTAATTGGATGCTATCTGGAATGCAATTTCTCTCACTAAGACTATTGATGTTTTTCCCTCGACACTTCTTGTCAAATATGCACTTCACAGGAAATCTTTATCTTCCGTGCATACATCAAGGGGGAGTACTTCATCGATCTCAGCACTGGTTTATCATCGAAAACTCAAACCTTTTCAAATTATTTATCGATGCCTCTTTTGTCAACAATCTTCCAAAAAGGGGGAGATTGTAAGAGCAAGTTTTGCCCCCGAAGGTTTTGGACATTGTTGGACAAAGCAGAAGTGGAACTAATATTGTTTTCGAGTATAAACAGATACTTAGGTTCCGAAAGAATGGAGTTTGCATGTAGAAGGTCGAAGGACAACTCACTGCAGTAAAGCTGCAGTCATCTATCGAAATCTTTGAAGGAAGACGACCCCTAAAAATGTTGTCGAAGAAGATGTTTCTCTCGAGCAAAAGCGCAACGAGGAGAAAGCTGAAGCTGGTCGAAGACTTAGTCTTTTTGCTAGTTTCTCTTTATTTCTTGAGTCGTAGGAAAAACCGTACTATTAAGAGGGGTTTGCTAGTTGAGATCTTTGTCGAAGTGAATTTGCTCTGCTCAACCAAAACCCACAAAAGCCTACCGAGAGAAATCTCACCGAGTCGAGCGAATAGCTCGAAGGCAAAGTCATTGCACTTCGTGCCTTCGAGAGAGAACTCGTTCGGTGAGTCAGCTTACTTGTTCCTCAAGTAAAGTTGCGCAGTGATTGGAATCCGACCGTTGTGGACACACGTCAAGCGGTTGCATCGGGTCACTTCAGTCATTTTACCCATCGGGATCTCCAACGATAAATACCCCGCACCCACCCGCCATTTCGGGTTGGCTGCTCCACTGAAGATTCTAAGACAGAAGTCTGAGAGCATCCCAAAGAGATTCATCGAGAGAAAACCTACACCCAAGTCTGAGCTGAGTTGAGCAATTCACTATGACTTAGGTTGAGATTAGCCGATCTTTTTATCTTGGAGAACTGCAAGTCTCCTAGACGGTTAGGCGTCGCTTGTCAAGCAGTCGAAGAGAAATTGTCACTGCTGAAGGAAGTTTGTAAAGGTCTCGGAGATGTCCTGAATCATCTACCACGAGTGAAAACTGGACAAGCTCGAGGAGTTTGTTGCAGTGGAGAATAGGACGGAGAGAGTTTTGCTCCAGGTGTTCAATCACCAGTCCCTCCAACCAGACGTAGCACTTTGCAGAGTGTGAACTGGTTTACCAAACATCGCTGTGTCAGGCTCGTTTTCCTTCTAGCATTTACTTCAAGTATTTTCTCGTAGCCTGTTTGTCTTCGATGTTTTCCTTCGCTCCAAATCCTTTCGAGCCTTGCATTACTTTCGATACTGTATTTCCTTCGAGATGTCTTTAGTCCTACGATGTTTACATGATTTCCTTCTAAGTTCCTTAGAATTTTTAGAAGTGATCATTCACCCCCTCCCCCTCTGATCATTCTTGAGCTTTCAAGCACGCTTGAGTGACTCATGGTGCTTAGTCAGAGCAGTTTCAACTTGAAAAGCCTTGCTGACAAGGGTCGCCAAGTCCACACAATCATGAAGGACAAGTGCGAGCTCTATATTAGGACGCAGTCCTTCTCAGAATTTCTCCTGTTTGCGAGCGTCGGTGGCGACGTCTCTCTCAGCATAGCGGGACAACTCAAGGAATTTCCTATGATATTCATCAACAGTTGTCTGGCCCTGACGGAGTTTGCGGAACTCCTCATTCTTCTGGTCCATCAGACCTAGAGGAATATGCCATGCACGGAAGGCTGACTGAAATTCTTGCCAAGTAGTTACAATTCCATCTGGCAGCGCAAGCCTGTGGCTTTCCCACCATTGAGCAGCTGGACCCCTCAGATGATACGTCGCATAGGTGACATAACTGTCAGGGGCAACAACAGCTGACTCCATCTGAAAGGCGATATCACGAAGCCAATCATCAACATCCATAGGATTTGCGGAGTCGCGGAAGGTGGACGGGTTGAGGCGCACGAACTCTTGCAATGTGATTGGGGCATTCTGGTTTGCAAGCTGGGCCATTACTCCGGCCATGAACTGACGGTTCATATCAAACTGCTCACGGTTCAGCTCAAACGGTTGCATCAGGGCGGCAAAATACGGTGGGGGTGGGGGGATCGTCGGCCATCCTGCCTGAACAGCAGGGGTTAGTTCAGACAAAGTATTTGCAAGGATGAGAAGTCATAGATGATGTAGTACGAGCAATGAACGAGAAGTGCGGTAGATACACAATAGTAGTCATAAAGACATACAGATCTTTGCACATAATCGGTCAAAATCGGGCAGCGTAACGTCGTAGAAATTAAGGAAAAAGGACTCAGTAGGCGGTGCGTTGACCGCGGTAAGGATTACACGACGCGACATAGATTCCACTATGTCAATCACGCCGCAAGAAAGCCGTTGGCCACAGGAGTTTGTGCCAGAGAACGCGCGGCCTGCCCAGATTGAGAATGGGATCCGCGGTCCGGGACCTGGGTCAGAACTCCTGCGACACGACTCAATCAATGGGGGAGCACCAGAACGCCGGGTGGAATCAAGAGAACGTGATCCTAATGTCAGAGTTTGTAAAACTTACCAGCAAGGATAAGAGAGCAGATTCCCAGAGCATAGGTAAGGAGAAAAGGATCCTAATACCATAGATATCACATGTAGTGACATCGATGTGGGCCCGTAAGCCAAATATTAAGTTAGCAAAATAGTTTTTCAAAGTCTAGACTCAACTTAGACCAGTTAGTGGTTGGGTGGCTTCCTACAGGCAGTCGGCTCTGATACCAACTTGTGACGCCCTCGATTTACGATCATGTACAGTAATCATACACACAGGGTACATGATCGAGATCAAGGTGCCACGGTGAGAATATCACAGCACAACACTAAATACAAAAGGATAAACCAATATATTATAATGAAGGGGGGTCACACTGACCCGAATACATAAGTCATACAATCATCATATCTGAGTACAGACATAGTTAGTCAAGTTTTGCCTTAAGAAGGCTAGGACAAATAACATCAGAGGTACAGATCGAAAAGGCGATGCCTCCTGCCTGGGATCCACCGAACTACTCCTGGTCAACGGGAACTCGACGACGTAGTAGGCTCCTCCTGGAACCTCCTGCTCCTGGGCTCCAGCGTCGACTGCAGCAGCCGATCAGGCAAAGCGAAAAGAGGAAATAAAGCAAGGGTGAGTATCTAGTATACCCGCGAGTCTTACGTCCTCTACTAAGCATTTATGCATTTGCATCAAATGGAAGGGGAGGCTGTATATAGTGGACTGCAAGGTAGAAATCAGAATAAGGGTAAGAAGCTAGGCCTATCGAAGACTAGCATCTTCTGACGTGTCTTGCAGCACAAGAAGAGAACAACCAATAGTTCAATAGCATGAATGTAATAACAATGCAGCAGAAGTTGCTGCAACATTGTATAATAGTAAGTTATAATGGTTAATAAATATAATGCCTCTGAGTTCCCTTCCTCGACTCCCTGCGAGGAAAAGAAACCGGAACCATATAGTTTAATAGTAGTAGTTTGTAGTAGTAGGCTCTGGCTTCAGCATAAAGCGTCCTGTTACCGTGGACACGGCTATTCGAATAGATTATCTTCTCTGCAGGGGCTGCACTACTATTACCCTACACGCTCGGATCTCCAGGATGGCGTACACCTTTTTAGGGAATGCCCCACCGAGGCTATCCGACACGCCGAGGCCCATCCTACGACTCATCAGAGAGGTCCCCGTCGGTCTACAACCCTAAGGGCAAGGGGGTCATGGGCTTATCACCCCTCGCTCTCCGGGTCGTTGTGAGGAGGGTGAATTCCAACGCCGCAGCGTGATCCGTCCCTGCCACAATGCTGAACTGGACGTTTTTCAGAGCTTTCGAACGAGACCACAACGCGGAGGTCCCACACCGTAATCCCACGTGGAGGTAGTGCGTATAGGGCACGTCGACCCACTCAAGTCATCCACCTGAACCGTTAAGCATTTTATTATTATCTGTTGGGATAACCGTTATCGTTGCCCCTTATCTGGGTGAGTCACGGACAACGACAGCAGCCAGGACCACCAGTAACATCGGTGCCTGCCCTGACGTCCCACCAACTCGTGCGGTTACCAACAAGGTGAACCGTCTCCTTACCTTGTCTCGCGTTTGCTCCGAAGAGCTCGACTTTCGTACAATAGGATATCTTTCGGCCACGAACAATACCAGGCCCGCCGCACACCGGTGGAATACACCTGACCTGTCGTTCCGCTAAGACACCCTGCGCGGGCACCGTGGGGTCACCCGACTCCTTACCTGTAAGGACAACCGTGGTTCAGTACCCTAGGACGGCTATACAGAGTCAGCAACGAGTGGAGTACAAGGATTACTCCTCGATAGCTCACACTTGATGTGGCTCGACAGAGCCGGGGTAGGGGCCTAAAGCGGTGTCTGCTTTGAACCGTACCTGTAGCAGTTGAAATGTAACGCATCCGCATTCACTCCCAGAGTGAACACGGCCCGCTATCTAACCCTATTGACTAACAATGCGCAGGGTTCACTGCTGAATATAATATATATAATAGGCAACATAGGATAAAGGAAGGTACATCAAGGGTGACAATGAGAGGCTATGCAATTGAATAGGATTGTAACATAGCAGCAGCAACAATGCCTAGTGCAATAAATGTACGGAAAGATAGGCGATATCTGGGGAACAGAATGGCTCTGCTTGTCTGTAAGCTCGATGGTAGAGGTACGGTCGTCGACGAAGTAGTCGATCACAGGGGCATCAGCAGCGGACGTCGAGACTACCGGACAATAAAAGAGGGGGAGGGGGGAGAAACAATAAATACACAGCAATAATATCAATACAAATACAAGACATGACATGTGAAATGTTAACGATGCTCTAACGTTGTACGATACACGTAGCACGGAGCGGGAATTCATCCGTGGATGAACTGTCAGCTCCAGGTGATTACCGGACAGGGTGACCGGAGGGGGATGGTATCATGCCGGAGGTGTCATGGACATTCTACAAACATGTGAAGGGTGTATCCGTGTTAGTTGATCCATTCTGAACAACTTTCGTGTTCAGAATAAATTCATCCGGAAAGTTTTACGGTATCGGGCATTATCGGACAGACGGTCCGGAGGGGGGGATGTCGATGTTCGTTGTGTTAGAGGGGTGTGGTGGGTATCCGGATAGATTATTCGTATTTGTTATATATTTCTGATCAATTTTCATGTATAAAGTTTTTGAATCAGACTTACGGTTTAAAAGATATTGAATTTCCAAATTTAAATAAATTTAAATCAATTTCTGGATTTTTTTATTAATAAATCCTAACATTATCCATAGAGGGTTGACTGGTCAAACCTAACACGAGGGTCCCATATGTCATACACAGGGGTGTTAACTGGTCAAACTTGACCAGTGTGTCCCTGATGTGCGAGATGATGATAGTGATTTCTCGCCCTTCGTTGGTAAACCCCAAGTGGAAGGCGCGATGTAGCACAACAGCAAATTTCCCTCGGTGAAGATACCAAGGTTTGTCTCCAGTAGGACTCCGGAGATGATAAGTAGGTGTCAGCGGCGCAACTGACGCAGACCTGCACACAGACACGATAACTTTGTTCCCAACGAAGTTCAGAGAGGTTGTCAATCTCTCCGGTCTTGTTGTTCACAAAGGATAAAAACACAAGGGATAATGATAGCAATTGAAAGTAAAAGCAGAAAAGTAAATGAGCGTGTAAACAGTGATGAGGATATGGACCGGGATACATGATGTTCACTAGTGATGTCTCTCTGCCAAAAGACGATAAAATTGCTATGCGAGGTAAACAAATTACAGAAAGGCAATTGACATGATTATGAACGCACCGCAATGCTAACTATGCTACAAAAGAAAGGACGAGGTTCAAAAGCATGGGCAGTACGCCAAAATAAGTAGACCGAAATCCAACTGCATCTACTACTAATCATCCACCTTGAGATATCTATCCAGAACATCTCGCTGGTATTAAGTTGCGAGCCCCACGCAAAGTGTAAACCCAAATCAACAGACAACTGCATTAAAAAGAACTTTGCGTAAAGTAAACAATCCTTGTAACCGCGATTACAAGCACCGTTGTTTTCCCCCTTGTGGCAACAACACATCCCCTAGACTCATGTTTCTGTCACTCAAGCGTGTCATCGGGGGGCATGAACCCACAATCGAGCAAAACGTTCCCTCTTGGAGTCACTACCTACTATTTGGCCAAAGCAATAAACAGCAACGGAGAACATGCAAGAATTACTTAGGAACAAAAATATAAGAGATAAGAACCAAATATATTACTCAATCACAATCTGAACATAATCTCATAATCCATCAGATCCTATCAAACTCAACATAGCAATAGCAGAAATATTACAAAAGTGCCTCGATCATGTAGGGCAGCTCACGAGGTCTAAACAATGAAGATCAAAGAGGGGAGGAGAACATCACATAGCTACTGATCACGGACCCATGGTCCAAGGAAAACTACTGAAGAGACATCCGGGGAGCATCCATGGTGGAGAGGAGACTCCCGGAGGTCAATCCTCCCTCCGGCAGGGTGCCGGGAAGAGGTCTTCTGGTGCTCCCGATCTCTGAAGCGCGACAGCGGCGGAACAGAGGCGAGTTTGCGAAATAGGGTTCTGTCTTCGGAGTTTCCCCGTGACGGAGAATAAATAGGAGAAGGGGGGCAGCCAGAGGTAGACCAGGGCCCCCTGGCGCCCCCTGGCGCGGCCAGGGGTGGGCCCCCCTAGGCCCCCCTTTGGCCCCTCCTGGGCTCTTCTCGAAGCTTCATGTATGCTGATTTTTCCTGTATTTTTCCCAGAATTTTTCTGGCACTTTTTATATGGGGGAAAACTGAAATAGAAAAACAGCAGAAAACAGGAACTGACACTGGGGTGCACTGAGTTAATAGGTTAGTCCAAATATGATCAAAAGTGTATGAAAGTGTGTCTAGATCATAGCAATATCACACAAAACATGCATGGAGCAAGCAAAAATTATAGATACGTTTTGGACGTATCAACATCCCCAAGCTTAATTCCTGCTCGTCCTCGAGTAGGTAAATGATAACAGCATAATTTATATGGTGACATGCTAGCAACCAAAAAAGAACTTTGAAAAGTAAAGCAATCAAGGTTAGAGATTCAATTCAAGTCCTAACATGCAAGTGTATATATTAGCATTGAAACAAGTAACAAAAGAACATTAGGTGCAAGAGGTCTCGCTGTCCGTGACTCGAATGTCTCCAAATGGTGTTTGCGTGCGAGAAGGGGGATAGGGAATATGAGAAAAAGTATTTTTGTGTTGAGAACTCAATCTACTCAAGTTTCACACTTGGTATTCTTTGGAATCTTATCCTGACTCGTCCCCAGACCACTAGCCAGGTAAAAGTCAATTTGATCCACTCCTTTTCGATATTTTGAGCACTCATGCAATGGATGAGCGTAAGCACGAGAGTTGACACTTGGGATGGAAAAGAGAGAAATATGGTGGAGGAGGAAGACAAAAAGGATGAGAAAGGCTCACATCAATGAGGACAATCATAGGCAAGAGATGCCAAATTATAGATATGATGTGAGGAGTAGGGATTGCCATGCAACGGATGCACATACGAGCTAAGAAGCTCTCCAATGGAACTAGTGGGGGTGCATCTAACTTGCTCGCTCATGAAGACCTAGAGCTCGTTTGAGGAGGCTCATCCTTGGAACATGCAAGCCAAGTTCTATAGTGTGAAGGTCCCCACGTAGCTATATGCATAATGATCATCTCTATGGAGTACAAGGGTATAAAGGGAGTACTAGTGTGGATCTCTCAAAAGGATAGTAGTGTTGCCCCTTTCTCTCTTTTTATTTCTTTTTCTCCTTTTCTATTTTTTTTTGTATTTTTTTTGTGGCCTCAATGGCTCTTTCTATTTAACTCTCAATTGTCCTCTTTGGGATCTTTTAATGTGTCCACTTTGGGATCTTTTCCTCACTTAAGGGCAACACTCTATTTTACAAGAAGGTAAAGGAGATCTTTCACACTTTACAAGGTACTCAAAATCATAAAGAATATGTAACTAACATGATGTATGCAATGTATGTCGCTGCCAGTGTAGCAGGAACATGTATGACATGAAGATCAAGTCATGAAAAGGTGGAAGTTGCATGACAATATAACTCGGAAAGGCTATGGAAATGCCTTGATAGGTAGGTATGGTGGCTGTTTTTAGGAAATATATAAGGAGGTTTATGATGACAAAGCGTATCATGCCAAGGGTTTGGATGTACCGGCGAAGGTGGACACCAACTCTCGGAGTGAGAAGAAGGCAATGCACGGCACAGGAGAGGCTAGCAAAATATGGGAAGGTGGAAGTGTCAACTTTCAATACTTACATTAGTCCGAAGAACTCATGCACTTATTATCGGTAACTCTCAATCTAATAAGGAGGTTCACAAAGAGACAAGTACCCTGAGGAGGAGTGTATGGGGGTTTGGTTATCCTTGCGCATCCTCGACTCATGGTACGTGAGTGTTCTCTGATATTCGACTCCTCAAAAGAGTAGTGATCCGTCTAGTAGCTAGAGTTCTCAACTAGTTTTGTAGGTTTTGAAAATAAACACGGATTGCCCAAAATACGACACCTATCACTAATATGCTAGAGCTCTTGACACCAAAAGTTCAAACATTACTCACAACAATACCTCAAAACTATTGCAAGCTACTACTAGAATTAAATAGCAACCTCAATTACCTACTTCCAAGACAAGACACAACTTAGTGCAACAACCAACTCTCTTAAAAAGATAAACATGAAAACTAAAAAGAGTTGCAGCAACAAAGTAAACAAAAGCCAAGGCTCTTGCTAAAGACAAACTAAGACTAAAACTAAACAAGGCAGTAGCTATGAAAAGATAAAGAACACACAACAGCAAAAAGATAAGCAGGAAAAATCCTATGATGTGTTCTAGATTTTGAAAGTGGACCATGGTTCTCTCCCACACAAAGTAAGACGGGATCTAACTTGTTATGAACAGCAAGCAAAGATAAAGAAAACTAAAAATAAAACCTAAGAGCGAGACGCTCCAAGCATAGTACATAACGCATGAAGTGATAAAAATATAGTGAGACGAATGACGAACTGATGATTGTTGATGGAGAAGGGGATGCACGGGGGCATCCCCAAGCTTAGACGCTTGATATCCTTGAATATTTGTTGGGGATGCACGGGGGCATCCCCAAGCTTGAGCGCTTGACACTCCTGGATCTTCTTTCATCATCTTCCATCGCACACTTGAAAACTCCCTTCATACATAACTCATCACAAGCTGATTAGAGAGGTTAGTACCCTTAATAAATAATGTTTCCCACTGGATATAAATATATTCTTGAAGAGCTACTGTTTCTCAAGAGTGCCAAAAAGTTTTTGCAAATAAAAAGCAAGCTTAAGGTTTGGAAAAGTTAGGAGAGACAAAACATGGCAGAATCTGTGAAAAACAGAACAACAGATAGTAAAGAATTTTTTAGGGGCACTTCTGCAACTCAAATAAAAAAACTCAGAACATATGGAAGTTTCTTAATTGTATAGATCATACTGTGTAAAAAATTCAGCTCAAAAATATGAACTGGGATTTTTCTGGAATTTTTCTGGTCACGAGGACAGAATCTGTTTTCTGGACAGCATGTCACAACTTTTTACTTCCCTTGCCGTAAGAGGCTATAACTTGGCACAAAGTTGAAAAATAAAGATACAATGATGTTGCTACAGTAGTAAAAATCATCAAGACACAATAAAAGCAAAAATAAAAACCTAAATTCGTTGCGGGCTGCCTCCCGAAAGCGCTTCTTTAAAGCCATTAGCTAGGCTTAAAGATTATGAAAGATGCTCACAAGAGAATAAGAATTGAAGCAAAAGAGAGCATCAAGAAGCAAATGTGAAACAAATTTAAGCCTAACCCACTTCCTATGCATAGGCATCTTGTAAGAAAATAAATCAAAGAAGCACAAAGTGACATGCATAGGAAGGTAGAACAAGAACAACTTCAAAACTTTCAACATGAAGAGAGGTGTTTTTGTAACATGGAAGTTTCTACAACCAAACTTTCCTCTCTCAAAGTAATTTTCAGTAGCATCATGAACAACATCAAGAATATAACTATCACATAAATCATGTTTTTCATGACCTAGAAGCACACGTGTATTGTTTTCAACACGGTTTTTAGGATGATAAGATAGATGCAACCCATCACATTGAGCCTTGATAAGAGCATAGTTCTCCGGAATATGAATTGGAGATTTCAAAAGGATAATAGGACAATCAAGTGTGGGTGCAATAGAAACAATTTCATGCTTAACATGAGGAACTATAGCAAGTTCATCTCCGTAAGCATCATCCATAGTGGCATCACGGCCATAAGCATAGAAGGCGTGAACTTCACCAAAAAGGGATATTTCAAAAGAATCCATAGGATCATAACACTCATATAAGGTAAGAGTCAAAGAGTTACTCTCATTAGAAGGTAGACATGGATGGATCCATCATTCCTCCTCTTGTTCGTCACTCTCCTCCTCTTTTTCATCCAAGGAGCTTTCAGGTTCATTAATTTCTTCTTCCATAGAGTCCTGCAAAACATTAGTCTCTTCCTTTGGAGGAGAGATTCTCTCAAGATGATCAGTAATATAATAATTTGAATCATAATTTTCCAAACAATAGTTAAGTATAGCAAGACTCTCAGATTTGTAAGGGGCGTCATCAATATTTTTAAGAAAAGAAGTAATTTCATAGGCACCCTTAAAAGCAACAAATTCTTCTATTTGTTCTGCATCATAAAAATCATAATTTCCCTTAGCATAAGAAGCTAAGGTTTCATCCTCATTGTACTCACATTGGAAAGCAAGGTGTTTGTTCCTCATAAAGCAACAAGATTCATCCCTGCAGAAAGATATATTATATATTGAGAACAAGTTTTTAGCATACTCATACGATTGATGTATGAGTCTCCATAAGTGTATCCCTTTTTGAGACAAGCGGTATTCCTTGTAATATTCTTGTTGATCCTCGGTGAATCCTCCATGCCAATAAGATCTAGTTTCAAAGAAGTTAGACATTGATTGGCAAGTAAGGAACTAGACATACTATATATATATTTTGATTTTTGATAAAGGACACAAAGATAAAAACTGAAAGGTAAACTAACAAGACTAAAAAACAAAGGTAAAGGGTAGTGTGTAACTCCCCTATCTTAGCACTCGGAGTCCCCGTCAGCGGCGCCAGAAATTTGGCTTGATGTGCGAGATGATGATAGTGATTTCTCGCCCTTCGTTGGTAAACCCCAAGTGGAAGGCGTGATGTAGCACAGCAGCAAATTTCCCTCGGTGAAGATACCAAGGTTTGTCTACAGTAGGACTCCGGAGATGATAAGTAGGTGTCAGCGGCGCAACTGACGCGGACCTGCACAAGAGACACGATAACTTTGTTCCCAACGAAGTTCAGAGAGGTTGTCAATCTCTCCGGTCTTGTTGTTCACATAGGATAAAAACACAAGGGATAATGATAGCAATTGAAAGTAAAAGCAGAAAATTAAATGAGCGTGTAAACAGTGATGAGGATATGGACCGGGATACGTGATGTTCACTAGTGATGTCTCTCTCCCAAAAGACGATAAAATTGCTATGCGAGGTAAACAAATTACAGAAAGGAAATTGACAGGATTATGAACGCACCGCAATGCTAACTATGCTACAAAAGAAAGGACGAGGTTCAAAAGCATGGGCAGTACGCCAAAATAAGTAGACCGAAATCCAACTGCATCTACTACTAATCATCCACCTTGAGATATCTATCCAGAACATCTCGCTGGTATTAAGTTGCGAGCCCCACCCAAAGTGTAAACCTAAAGCAACAGACAACTGCATTAAAAAGAACTTTGCGTAAAGTAAACAATCCTTGTAACCGCGGTTACAAGAACCGTTGTTTTCCCCCTTGTGGCAACAACACATCCCCTAGACTCATGTTTCTGTCACTCAAGCGTGTCATCGGGGGGCATGAACCCACAATCGAGCAAAACGTTCCCTCTTGGAGTCACTACCTACTACTTGACCAAAGCAATAAACAACAACGGAGAACATGCAAGAATTACTTAGGAACAAAAATATAAGAGGTAAGAACCAAATATATTACTCAATCACAATCTGAACATAATCTCATAATCCATCAGATCCTATCAAACTCAACATAGCAATAACAAAAATATTACAAAAGTGCCTCGATCATGTAGGGCAGCTCACGAGGTCTAAACAAAGAAGTTAAAAGAGGGGACGAGAACATCACATAGCTACTGATCACGGACCCATGGTCCAAGGAAAACTACTGACGAGACATGCGAGGAGCATCCATGGTGGAGAGGAGACTCCCGGAGGTCAATCCTCCCTCCGGCAGGGTCCCGGGAAGAGGTCTTCTGGTGCTCCCGATCTCGGAAGCGCGGCGGCGGCGGAACAGAGACGAGTTTGCGAAATAGGGTTCTGTCTTCGGAGTTTCCCCGTGACGGAGAATAAATAGGAGAAGGGGGGCAGCCAGAAGTGGACCAGGGGCCCCAGGCGCCCGCCTGGCACGACCAGGGGTGGGGCCGCGTCGGGTGGCCGCCTGGGCCCCCCTGGCTCCCCTCTGGCCCCTCTCGGGCTCTTCTCGAAGCTTCCTGTACGCTGATTTTTCCTGTATTTTTCCCGGAATTTTTCTGGCACTTTTTATATGGGGGAAAACTGAAATAGAAAAACAGCAGAATACAGGAACTGGCACTGGGGTGCACTGAGTTAATAGGTTAGTCCAAATATGATCAAAAGTGTATGAAAGTGTATCTAGATCATAGCAATATCACACAAAACATGCATGGAGCAAGCAGAAATTATAGATACGTTTTGGACGTATCAGTCCCACTAGTTAACCTCACAATTTTAATAAAAAAAAATTATTAATTAAATGACAATGGGGTCCCACATGTCATTGACTCATTATTTTAAACTGCACATTAATTAAACTAATAGCCTAGTGGGGCCCCTGTGTCATGGACACAGGTTTTTAACTAATCTGTTTAATTTAATTTAAAAGCTTAATTAGGGGATGGGCCCACAAGTCAGTCACACAGGGGGGGTTTTCTTCTACTTATTTTTATTGTTTTAATTAGTGGCTAATCAGATCTGGGGGGCACATGTCAGTGGGGCATCCTTCCGGCTAATAGCCAGCCGCGCCCTCGCCGGGGACGGTAACGGAGGAGGCTCCGGCGAAGGGGGAAGCCGCGGAGGGGTGGCCACGACGGGGGCTCTGGCTGCCGTGGGCGGAGGCCGGCCCGGGAGGCAGAGCCGCCTCGAGTAGGTGCAGCGGCACGCGCAGCCGCGGACAGAGGCCGGCGGGGGGCATGGCCATGGCGCGACTGGGCGGCCACGAGCATGGCCCGAGTGCGACGAGGTCGCGACCAGAGTGGCCAAGGGCGTGGGCACGTACGCGGCAGAGCGCGTGCACGGGAGGCCACCATGCGTAGCCAGCGCGGCCAGAGTGCGCGGGAGCGGCGAGCCGAACACGGCCGCGGCGTCCATGGTGGAGGACAGTCACGACGGCGACGGGGAACGACCTACGGCAGCGAAATGAGTCGGGGAACAGGGGGTCGCACGAAAAGCTCACCCCGGAGCTTGTGGGCGGCCTGGGGAGCGCGACGGTGACCGGAGCGGCGCGAATTCGGGGCGGGGTCGTGGCGGGGAAACGACGGCGGTGGCGAGGGCTTCAGGGCATCAAGGTCGAAATTGAAGCGCGAGGGTGACAAGGAAGTCGCCGGCGGTCCTCCTGGACATGCCCAGGTGACGCGGGGAGGTCTCAGAGCACGCCGACGGCCGTGTGCTGCAAGAGGGGAGATCGATGCGGGCGAGCGTGAGGGACGGGGGGGGGGATGGAGTGGCGCCGGGGGGGTTCTAGGGTTAGGGTTTCAGGAGGGGGGCACAGGGCTTTAACCCCTGGATGGTAGCCGCCGATGGCCGCCACGGCACGGTCGGCCGGCGTGGAGCCGCTGGATTCTCTCCACGCAAGGCCGAGGAAGAAGACAACGGGGAGGGGGCCGTGGTGGGCCGGTTGGCCCTGGGGGAAGCAGGGGGGTGGGCTTCGCCCAAGGGCGAGATTTAGCCGTTTCCTTTTTTGTTTTCTCTTTTCCTTTCTGTTATTTCTCTTCTCTTTGTATCTATTTTAGTTAGCTTTTGGGCTATTTGTAAAATATTGAACTTGTCCCATAATTAGTACTGTATATTTATAGAGTGCCACAAAAAGTTTCGGTGCAAAAGAAATTCATTTAATATTTCTTTTTATTATGCAACTAGTGAAAGGGGCTGTTTTAGCACTGGTTTGAATTGTTTGCAATATTTAAATATTGCAATAAATACCCAATGTTGGTTTAACATGGTCCACTTATTTTTAGGCATTTACCAAAATTGGTTCCACAATTTTTGGACAAAGTTTTATTTATCACATTATTTTAATAACAACCAAAAGGGTTATTGGAGTGATCAAATGCAAAGATGATCAAAGTGAGATTAGCAACAGTAATTATCATTAGCCAAAAGTGATTACTTTTACAAGAGACCGAGGGTGTTACACAAAATCACTTTAATGAGAGGATACAAAGTCAGTTGCATGATAATTCCCTTGCTATCAAAAGTTTGCTTGATGTTCTAGGTAGAACAGTTAATGATATTAAATGTCTTGTGAAGCATTTTCATATGGTTCAAACTCAGCTTGATCAAATTTCTAATGTGCAAAAAGATTTGCTTGCTAATAATACCAAAAAATATATACAAGCCTTCGGGATTAAAACACAAGGAGGAACTAGCACTCAAGATCCTCTCTATCCGGAGGGGCATCCGAAGAGGATCGAGCAAGATTCTCAAATGCAGGAAGAAGAAATTGTTAGCTCTCCGAAGAAGAAGAAGCACAAATAAGATGACAATTCCAATGATCCAAATAGAATATCTACCTCCGATGTTGAGACTGAAGACGATGCTGAACCGGAAAAGGGTATTGAAAAGAATGATCCACCCGAAGTCCAAGAAGAAGAAGCACCAGATAAACGCAAGAAATACACTAGAGAAGACTTTATCGCAAGAAGACATGGGAAGGAACGAGAACCATGGGTACACAAACCCATGCCCTTTCCAGGTAAGTCTCTCAAAACTAAAGAAGAAGAGCATTACAATAAGTTTTGTGAGTGGATGAAACCTCTTTTTCTTCAAATTCCTTTGACCGATGCTATTAAGTTACCTCCTTATTCGAGATATATGAAAGATATTGTTACTAATAAAAGAAAAGTTCCTAATGAAGCAATATCTACTATGCTTGCTAACTACTCTTTTAGTGGCAAGATTCCTGAGAAACTTGGTGATCCAGGTATACCCACCATTCCTTGCTCCATAAAGAATAATTATGTCAAGACTGCTTTATGTGATCTGGGAGCAGGAGTGAGTGTTATGCCTTTCTCCCTTTACAAGAGGATTTGTTTAGAAAAACTAATCCCTACAGATATCTCTCTTCAGATGACTGACAAGTCAACAACCGTTCCCATTGGTATTTGTGAGGATGTCCCCGTTGAAGTTGCTAATTTTTTAATCCTTACTGATTTTGTTGTGCTTGACATGCCCGAGGATGGGAGCATGTCTATTATTCTTGGTAGACCTTTTCTTAATACCACAGGTGCTATTATTGATTGCAATAAAGGAAATGTTACTTTTAATGTGAATGATAAAGAACACACGGTGTATTTTCCGAAGAAGATTGACAAAAGGCATGACCTCAACTCTATAGAGAATATCGAGACCGTGAAGATTGGTGAGTGGGATTGTCCTCTACATGTGCACCACAAATACAAAACCATTATGGTGGGGACAATATCCATTAAAGTAAAGGTACCATGAATGCTTCATAGTAAGTGAAAACTTTTTGCTCTATGTATTGCTAGTTTGGTAGTAGGACCTTATCAACCTTGCTATTAGGTGAGTTTTATATAAGTAAAGAGTAGAAGTTGTTATGTTTGAATTTCTTTTAGCTTTATCTTTCTTGCTGTACCAAGTTAATATGTTTTTGAAGCTTCACAATTCTAATCACTGCTTCAAGTTTTCAGAAAGTTTCGCAGCTTTTTGAACTTCAAAATTTTTTCAACAGTGAAGTTGTCAGAAAAATTCCAGAAAAATTATAATAAAAATTTCAATGCCGGGAGTGACCCAAAGGCACCTAGGGCTGACCAGGGGGGGCCACCAGTGGCCCAAGCGGTCAGCTGGCGCGGCCTGCCCCTGGCCGCGCCCACAGGGCACCTGGGGCCCATAGGCCCCACCTCCAGGCATGTCTTCTTCCCCCTTCTTCCTCTCTCTCCAAAAACACGAGTTCTGCTCCAGTACTTGCGTTCTTGCTGTTCTTGAAGGCGATTTTCGATCTCTCTCTACAACCCATCATTCGAGCTGAGAGTTTGAGTAAATACTCCCTGGTATGCAAATCCTTCACCCCTCCAATTAGATTTTTGATTGGTGGCTTCATTTGTGAGTATTTAGTATCTCTTGGTGCTGTTCATATGAGCTCACATGCATGTGTAGAAATTTATTTTCCAAGTTTTGATGCAAGTTTATGCCTTAGGTAAGTGAGTAGAGTAGTTTGCCTCAACTCACTTTGTTTAAATCCTTGTTTTCGTGAATTGTAAAAAAATTCAGAAATGAGTTTCTTTGGAAAAGCAAAGGGGTGGCTTGGGAAGAAGAAGCCCGAGCGCTCCGATCGAGTTACTAGAGCTGCAGCTTCACCCTCAGCAGTTAGGGTGAGCTACAATGAAGATCTCGTGCCCCTGGAGCTGTTGGAAGACACAAATCCAGCATGCGCAATGATGTATCTGTGCGATGACTTTCTTACAGCTGCAGGAATTAAGGAAGAATTTTATGGCCTTTGTGCCAATGCAGGTTTGACACGGCTAGCTTTATGCTGTGTGGTACATTACAAAAAGCTTACCTCCTGCTTTGTCAACAGTTTTTGTTATAACCATGATGTTGGAACCGTTAAGTTCAGACTTTATAATGATCTCATAACCATGTCTTTGGCACAGATTTGCGACATAATAGGTGTGCCGAACGTTGGTCAGACAATGAAGATGACCATGCAGCCTTCCGGGTTGAGGACCCTCTTAAACTCCCTTTGTTGCCAGGAGGAGACCGACATTCGGCGTACGAAGATTTCCAGCATTCAGTTTCCACATGCTTAGCGGCTTCTCTCCCTTCGTTGGTGAGCCCCAAGTGGAAGGCGTGATGCAGTGCAGCAGTAAGTTTCCCTCGGTGAAGATACCAAGGTTTGTCTCCCGTAGGACTCCGGATATGATAAGTAGGTGTCAGCAGCGCGACTGACGTGGACCTGCACACAGACACAGATAACTTTGTTCCCAATGAAGTTCAGAGAGGCTGTCAATCTCTCCGGTCTTGTTGTTCACAAAGGGTAAAACACAAGGGATAATGATAGCAAGTAAAAGCAGAAAAGTAAAGATAGCTTGGAAACAGTAATGAGGATATGGACCGGTATACGTGATGTTCGCTAGTGATGTCTCTCTCCCAAAAGATGATAAAACTGCTATGCGAGGTAAACAAATTACAGAAGGGCAATTGATAGGATTATGAACGCACCGCAATGCTAACTATGCTACAAAAGAAAGGAAGAGGTTCAAAAGCACGGGCAGTACGCCAAAATAAGTAGACCGAAATCCATCTGCATCTACTACTAATCATCCACCTTGATATATCTATCCAGAACATCTCGCTAGTATTAAGTTGCGAGCCCCACCCAAAGTGTAAACCCAAAGCAACAGACAACTGCAATAAAAGAACTTTGCGTAAACTAAACAATCCTTGTGACCGCGGTCACAAGCACCGTTGTTTTCCCCCTTGTGGCAACAACACACCCCCTAGACTCATGTTTCTGTCACTCAAGCGTGTCATCAGGGAGGCATGAACCCACAATCTAACACAACGCTCCCTCTTGGAGTCACTACCTACTTATTGGCCAAAGCAATAAACAGCAACAGAGAACATGCAAGAATTACTAAGGAACAACAATATAAGAGATAAAAACCAAATATATTACTCTATCACAATCTGAACATAATCTTATAATCCATCAGATCCGATCAAACTCAACATAGCAATAGCAGAAATATTACAAAGGTGCCTCGATCATGTAGGGCAGCTCACGAGGTCTAAACAATGAAGATCAAAGAGGGGAGGAGAACATCACATAGCTACTGATCACGGACCCATGGTCCAAGGAAAACTACTCACAAGACATCCGGGGAGCATCCATGGTGGAGAGGAGACTCCCAGAGGTCAATCCTCCCTCCGGCAGGGTGCCGGGAAGAGGTCTTCTGGTGCTCCCGATCTTGGAAGCGCGGCGGCGGCGGAACAGAGGCGAGTTCGCGGAATAGGGTTCTCGTTCTGGAGTTTTCCCGTGACGGGGGATAAATAGGCGAAGGGGGGGCAGCCAGAGGTGGGCCAGGGGCCCCAGGCGCCCCCCTGGCGCGGCCAGGGGTGGGGCCGCGCCGGGTGGCCTCCTGGGCCCCTTGGCTCCCCTCTGGCCCCTCCCGGGCTCTTCTCGAAGCTTCCGTCACGCTGATTTTTTATCTGTATTTTCCCGAATTTTTCTGGCACTTTTTATATGGGGGAAAACTGAAATAGAAAAACAGCAGAAAACAGGAACTGACACTGGGGTGCACTGAGTTAATAGGTTAGTCCAAATATGATCAAAAGTGTATGAAAGTGTATCTAGATCATAGCAATATCACCCAAACACATGCATGGAGCAAGCAGAAATTATAGATACGTTTTGGACGTATCAACATCCCCAAGCTTAATTCCTGCTCGTCCTCGAGTAGGTAAATGATAACAAGCATAATTTCTGTGGTGACATGCTAGCAACCATAAAAGAACTTTGAAAAGTAAAGCAATCAAGGTTAGAGATTCAATTTAAGTCATAACATGCAAGAGTCTATATTAGCATTGAAACAAGTAACAAAAGAACAAAAGGTGCAAGAGCTCTCGCTGTCCGTGACTCGAATGTCTCCAAATGGTGTTTGCGTGCAAGAAGGGGGATAGGGAATACGAGAAAAAGTATTTTTTGTGTTGAGAACTCAATCTACTAAAGTTTCACGCTTGGTCTTTTTCTGGAATCTTATCTTGACTCGTCCCCAGACCACTAGCCAGGTACAAGTCAACTTGATCCACTCCTTTTCGATATTTTGAGCACTCATGCAATGGATGACCGTAAGCACGAGAGTTAACACTTAGGATGGCAAAGAGAGAAATATGGTGGAGGAGGAAGACAGAAAGGATGAGAAAGGCCACATCAATGAGGACAATCATAGGCAAGAGATGCCAAATGATAGATATGATGTGAGGAGTAGGGATTGCCATGCAACGGGTGCACATACGAGCTAGGAATTTCTCCAAACTATATGTATAAAGATCATCTCTATGGAGTACAAGGATATAAAGGGAGTACTAGTGTGGATCTCTCAAAAGGATAGTAGTGTTGCCCCTTTCTCTCTTTGTATTTCTTTTTCTCTTTTTTCTATTTTTTTGTATTTTTTTGGTGGCCTCAATGGCTCTTTCTATTTCACTCTCATTTGTCCTCTTTGGGATCTTTTAATGTGTCCACTTCGGGATCTTTTCCTCACTTAAGGGCAACACTCTATTTTACAAGAAGGTAAAGGAGATCTTTCACACTTTACAAGGTACTCAAAATCATAAAGAAGATGTAACTATCATGATGTATGCAATGTATGCTTCTGCCAGTGTAGCAGGAACATGTATGACATGAAGACCAAGTCATGAAGAGGTGGAAGTTGCATGGCAATGTAACTCGGAAAGGCTATGGAAATGCCTTGATAGGTTGGTATGGTGGCTGTTTTGAGGAAAGATATAAGGAGGCTTATGATGATAGAGCGTATCATGCCAAGGGATTGGATGTACCGGAGAAGGTGGACACCAACTCTCGGAGTGAGAAGAAGGCAATGCACGGCACAGGAAAGGCTAGAAAAATATGGGAAGGTGGAAGTGTCAACTCTCAATACTTACATTAGTCCGAAGAACTCATGCACTTATTATCGGTAACTCTCAATCTAATAAGGAGGTTCACAAAGAGACAAGTACCCCGAGGAGGAGTGTATGGGGGTTTGGTTATCCTTGCGCATCCTCGACTCATGGTACGTGAGTGTTCTCTGATATTCGACTCCTCAGAAGAGTAGTGATCCATCTAGTAGCTAGAGTTCTCAACTAGTTTTGTAGGTTTTGAAAATAAACATGGATTGCCCAAAATACGACACCTATCACTAATAGGCTAGAGCTCTTGACACCAAAAGTCCAAACATTACTCATAACAATACCTCAAAACTATTGCAAGATACTACTAAAATTAAATAGCAACCTTAATCACCTACTTTCAAGACAAAACACAACTCAGTGCAACAACCAACTCTCTTTAACAAGATAAACATGAAAACTAAAAAGAGTTCCAGCAAAAAACTAAACAAAAGCCAAGGTTCGTGCTAAAGACAAACTAAGACTAAAACTAAACATGGCAGTAGCTATGAAAAGATAAAGAACACACAACAAAAAGATAGGCATGAAGAATCCTATGATGTGTTCTAGATTTTGAAAGTGGAGCATGTTTCTCTCCCACACAAAGTAAGAAGGGATCTAACTTTTTATGAACAGCAAGCAAAGCTAAAGAAAACTAAAAACAAAGCCTAAGAGCGAGACGCTCCAAGCATAACACATAACACATGAAGTGATAAAAATATAGTGAGATGAAGGACGAACTGATGATTTGTTGATGGAGAAGGGGATGCACGGGGGGCATCCCCAAGCTTATACGCTTGAGTCTTCTTGAATATTTGTTGGGGATGCATGGGGGCATCCCCAAGCTTGAGTGCTTGACACTCCTGGATCTTCTTCCATCATCTTCCATCGCACACTTGAAAACTCCCTTCATACATAACTCATCATAAGCTGATTAGAGAGGTTAGTACCCTTAATAAATAATTTTTCTCCACTGGATATAAAGATATTCTTGAAGAGCTAATATTTCTCAAGAGTTCCAAAAAGTTTTTGCAAAGAAAAATCAAGCTTAAGGTTTGCAAAAGTTAGGAGAGACAAAACGCGGCAGAATCTTTGAAAAACAGAACAGCAGATAGTAAAGAATTTTTTAGGGTCACTTCTGCAACTCAAATCAAAAACCTCAGAACATACGGAAGTTTCGTAATTGTATAGAGCATATTGTGTAAAAATTTCAGCTCAAAAAGATGAACTGGGATTTTTCTGGTCACGAGGACAGAATCTGTTTTCTGGACAACATGTCACAACTTTTACTTCCCTTGCTGTAAGAGGCTATAACTTGGCACAAAGTTGAAAAATAAAGATACAATGATGTTGCTAAAGTAGTAACAATCATCAAGACACAACAAACGCAAAAATAAAAACCTAAATTCGTTGCGGGCTGCCTCCCAAAAGCGCTTCTTTAAAGCCATTAGCTAGGCATGATACAAAAAAGAAGAATCAAGTTTATCAAGAGAAAGAGAATAACTAGCCCGAGTAACGGACTCAAAAGGTAACTTGATTTTCTTTCTAGGGAAGTGTTCCATCCCATTTTTGAATGGGAATTGGAATTTTATATTCCCCTCTTTCATGTCAATAACCGCACCAACGGTGCGAAGAAAAGGACTTCCTAAAATAATTGGACATAAAGGTTCACACTCTATATCCATAACAATAAAATCAACGGGAACATAGTTGTCATTGACAATGATAAGAACATCGTTGATCTTCCTCAAAGGTGTCTTTATGGAAGAATCAACAAGACGAACACCAAAAGAACAAGGCTCAAGAGGCTTCAATTCAAACATATCAAATATTCTTTTGGGCATAACAGAGGTACTAGCTCCAACATCACATAAAGCATAGCAAGAGAAGTTATTTAATTTAACTTTGATCGTAGGATCCCAAACATCATCTAGCTTCCTAGGTATGGAGGCTTCTACTCTAAGCTTCTCCTCCCTAGGTTTGATAAGAGCATTTGTGATATGCTCCGTGAAGGCAAGATTAAGTGTGCTAGTGTGGGGGTCTCTAGACATTTTGTGTAACAAGCTAATAACTTCTGAGAGGGTGCAACTATCAAAATCAATATCACTACTATCAAAGGTGGTAGTAGTGTCATCTAGGCTCACTTGTTTGAAACCCTCTATGTTCATAGGAGTTTCTTTATCTACGGTTGAGGTATTAGCATCACCATTAATAGGTCCAACGGGACTAGGAGTGCATTGGGTGCTAATAGTTTGAGTGTCCTCAACAATTTGGATAGTGGCAACTGTGTGGTGTGTAGGAAGGCCCTTAATTCTATCCTCTTCCTCTTTTTCTCTAGCCCATCTTTCTTTGAGTTTAGCCATCATCCTAATGTTTTCATTGATTTGTAACTGGATAACATTAATAGGAGTGGCCTTATTCTCCTCAAGGGGGGAGGTTCTAATTTTAAGCATCTCAATATCAAGGGCTAAGCTTTCTACCTTCAAAGAGAGATTATCTATTTTAGCTAATTTCTCCTCTACATTTTTGTTGAAGGCTTTTTGGGTAGTGATAAAGTCTCTAAGCATGCTTTCTAATTCAGAAGAGGGGTTCTTGTTGCTAGGGTAAGTGTTGTTGTTCCCATAATTGGATGGAAACGGTCTAGGATTGCTAGCAAAATTTTCCCTATAAGCATTGTTGTTGAAGTTGTTTCTAGCAATAAATTTCACATCTACTTGTTCTTGAGCAACCAAAGAATTTAAAGGAACATCATGAGGATCAATAGAGGGTTGCTTGGTAAGTAGAGACATAATTAAGTCAACTTTTTCATTGAGGGAGGTAATTTCCTCGACAGAATTTACCTTCCTACCTGTTGGAGCGCGTTCAGTGTGCCATTGGGAATAATTGGTCATCATCTCATCGAGAAGCTTTGTGGCAACACCAAGTGTAGTTGACATAAAGGTTCCTCCCGCGGCCGAATCTAACAGGTTCCGCGAGGTAAAGTTCAAGCCTGCATAAAAAGTCTGGATAACCATCCAAGTAGTCAAACCATGTGTAGGGCATTTCTTAACAAGAGATTTCATTCGTTCCCAAGCTTGGGCAACGTGTTCATTACCCAATTGCTTAAAATTCATAATATTACTCCTCAATTGGATAATCTTAGCAGGAGGGTAGTACTCCCTATAGAAGCATCTTTGCACTTATCCCAAGAATCTATGCTATTTCTAGGCAAAGATTGAAACCAGATTTTAGCATCTCCCCTTAAAGAGAAAGGAAAGAGCTTGAGCTTAACAACATCACCTTTTACTTCTTTATACTTTAGCATATCACATAATTCAACAAAATTATTCAAGTGTAAAGCAGCATCATCTCCAGCAGAGAATTGATCTCTCATAACAAGGTTTAGCAAAGCAGGTTTAATTTCATAAGAGGTAGCTGAAGTGGCAGGTGTGGCAATGGGAGTGCAGATAAAGTCCTGGTTGTTGTGACTAGTGAAGTCACACAACTTGGTGTTTTCAGTGGAACCCATAGTGGCAGCAAGTGTGGCAGATTTTTTTTGTAGTTTTTGATAAAAGACACAAAGATAAAAACTGAAAGATAAACTAACAAGACTAAAAAACAAAGGTAAAGGGTAGTGTGCAACTCCCCTATCTTAGCACTCGGAGTCCCCGGCAACGGCGCCAGAAATTCTCTTGCTTAGCGGCTTCTCGCCCTTCGTTGGTGAGCCCCAAGTGGAAGGCGTGATGCAGTGCAACAGTGAGTTTCCCTCGGTGAAGATACCAAGGTTTTTCTCCCGTAGGACTACGGATATGATAAGTAGGTGTCAGCGGCGCGACTGACGTGGACCTGCACACAGACACAGATAACTTTGTTCCCAACGAAGTTCAGAGAGGTTGTCAATCTCTCTGGTCTTGTTGTTCACAAAGGGTAAAACACAAGGGATAATGATAGCAAGTAAAAGCAGAAAAGTAAAGATAGCTTGGAAACAGTAATGAGGATATGGGCCGGGATACGTGATGTTCGCTAGTGATGTCTCTCTCCCAAAAGACGATAAAACTGCTATGCGAGGTAAACAAATTACAGAAGGGCAATTGACAGGATTATGAACGCACCGCAATGCTAACTATGCTACAAAAGAAAGGAAGAGGTTCAAAAGCACGGGCAGTACGCCGAAATAAGTAGACCGAAATCCATCTGCATCTACTACTAATCATCCACCTTGAGATATCTATCCAGAACATCTCGCTGGTATTAATTTGCGAGCCCCACCCAAAGTGTAAACCCAAAGCAACAGACAACTGCAATAAAAGAAATTTGCGTAAAGTAAACAATCCTTGTGACCGCGGTCACAAGCACCGTTGTTTTCCCCCTTGTGGCAACATCACACGCCCTAGACTCATGTTTCTGTCACTCAAGCGTGTCATCAGGGATGCATGAACCCACAATCTAGCACAACGCTCCCTCTTGGAGTCACTACCTACTACTTGGCCAAAGCAATAAACAGCAACGGAGAACATGCAAGAATTACTTAGGAACAACAATATAAGAGATAAAAACCAAATATATTACTCTATCACAATCTGAACATAATCTCATAATCCATCAGATCCGATCAAACTCAACATAGCAATAGCAGAAATATTACAAAGGTGCCTCGATCATGTAGGGCAGCTCACGAGGTCTAAACAATGAAGATCAAATAGGGGAGGAGAACATCACATAGCTACTGATCACGGACCCATGGTCCAAGGAAAACTACTCACAAGACATCCGAGGAGCATCCATGGTGGATAGGAGACTCCCGGAGGTCAATCCTCCCTCCGGCAGGGTGCCGGGAAGAGGTCTTCTGGTGCTCCCGATCTTGGAAGCGCGAAGGCGGCGTAACAGAGGCGATTTCGCGGAATAGGGTTCTCGTTCTGGAGTTTTCCCGTGACGGGGGATAAATAGGCGAAGGGGGGCAGCCAGCGGTGGGCCAGGGGCCCCAGGCGCCCCCCTGGCGCGGCCAGGGGTGGGGCCGCGCCGGGTGGCCGCCTGGGCCCCCTGGATCCCCTCTGGCCCCTCCCGGGCTCTTCTCGAAGCTTCCATCACGCTGATTTTTTATCTGAATTTTCCCGAATTTTTCTGGCACTTTTTATATGGGGGAAAACTGAAATAGAAAACAACATAAAACAGGAACTGGCACTGGGGTGCACTGAGTTAATAGGTTAGTCCAAATATGATCAAAAGTGTATGAAAGTGTATCTAGATCATAGCAATATCACCCAAAACATGCATGGAGCAAGCAGAAATTATAGATACGTTTTGGACGTATCACCACACCTCTGGTATTTTGCGTATTTTGTTGCTAGAGGGGTGTTAGATCGTGACAACACGAGCAATGGCTCTGCACCAGATTTCGCTATTTATGCGAACGCCCTCTCTGATAAGAATGCGTATAATGTGGGTGCCTTGATTGCTCGGCGCCTTGTTACGAACAGTAACAAAGGCGATTTATATGGTGGCGTTTACGCCACACTTATCCTTGAGTCTCTTGAGCGCACCCTGCACCCTGATGATGTTCCCTTTTCATACGCAAGTCTCGATCTTGCGGCTATGAAGAGGCATAAGTTTGTTACCATGACTTCCCAGTTTGGTAACCTTGTATATATTTTGAGGTTTGAAAGGACCATTACTCGTGAGATCCGTCTACCTGCACCACTTTTGTTTGATAGCACTCGCAGGAACGGATGGTCCTTCAACGAGATTCAGTTCGATGAGTTCATGGATCATTACCAGCCGCATAACCCCATGGAGGGGGTTGTGCCCGATGAGGAGGAGCATGGTGAGTTCCCACCTTTCCACGGAGAGACCTTCACCGAGCATGGCGAGGGATCTTCTTCCGCTTGGAGCGCAGGGCCTTCCTCATGGGAGGACCCAAGGACTTCGGTGTACGCACTAGAGGGCTCATACGACTCCTGGGCTCACCATTACCCCGGAGAAGGAGGCTCCTGGGGGCAGTAGCTGCTACCAACATAGGCCAAAAGCCTAAGCTTGGGGGAGTACGTGCCCTTCTCACCTTTCCATTGTATTATCCGTTTTCATTTTGTTCGCTTTGATCTTTTTGAAGTTTTTTCCCGTTCTTCTTTGTTCTTTTATTTTGCAAAAACAACAAAAAGATTTCTATTTTCTTTTTTCTTTTGCTAAATCTTTGAAAAATCCAAAAATATTTTGTTTTCTCTCTTTAGTTTGCTTTGTTGCAGAGTTCAGCTCGAGTCCGTGATGGTATTTGCACTTGATTATATTTCCTACGTTCAACCGTGCAAGTGACAAGGCAGTAATGACGAAGATCGACGAAAGGGATGCAACAAATAAAATTGGTATGAACTCTTCTTGTTTCTACTTTTGTACGTATGCTTGTACTTATGATCTACAGACCAGCTTGTAGCGACATAGTGCTATGTTTACAATGCTTTCCCAGTGTTCATGCTTTCCTTGTGGCTAATCTCAAATAGCTAGAGTACATAATGTGTTGTTGAAATGATTTACATGCATTGCGTTGTTCATTGTTTACCATACTGAAGTGGTATTTCCCTTTGGAGAATTCTTGGATTGACTTGGCACATGCTTACACATGTTTATGACTGAAGAGTCTACTTTGCCTTGATGATCTTTGAATTTCAGAATAGTTGTATCATCTTCTTGCCCAATTCAATTTTACTTTGTCGCTCTGCATGATTATGATTGTTATTGCTCTCTAGTTGGTCGCTTCCCAGTCTTTTGCTAGCCTTCGCTCGCACTAAGCGGAATTCTGCTTGTGCATCCAAAATCCTTGAAACCAGTTTTTTCATATGAGTCCACCATACCTTCCTATGTGGTATTTACCGGCCATCCCAACAAAGACTTTCTTGTACCATCTCGAAATTATTCAAAAGCACTCATGTGTTGTGCCTCTGTTTTAGCTCATGATGAAGTAGTAGGTAATTCATGACCGTCTTATGTTAGACATGTTTTATTCCGGGATTGCATGTCTAATCAGCAAACCCCTAATACGAGGAGGGACTGGCATGAGTGCGCCCAGCTCACAAAAGATAATCACAACCAACAAACCCTCCTTCATGCTTTGTCTATGAGAAATCAGAAAACTTTGGCAGTGATAAACAAAGGAGATTAAGGGGATGTGATCGTCTTCATCTTGGGAGCCATTCCTCGAAACATGTCTAGCGTAAGAGGTTATTGAGTTGTCTACTAGCATTCGTTGACGAATCATGCACCTCCCAAAAACTTTTTATCTCTGTTTTCAAAACCAAGATCTCTGGTACATGTTTAGTCTTTGCTTCCAGCCACGGGTTTTCAACCTTTCGATCAAATTCCACGGTTCAAGAGTCTCCACCATCTTTCTTCAAAGCACCAACTAGGAGAGCATAATTGTTATTCTGAGTGTAATGTGCATTGTCCCAAAGTACTACATTGTATTTTGCATGATTGTGGTATTATTTATTCAGAAGTTCTTAGTTCTAGTCTCCTTTAAAATTCCGGAGGAGTTTCTGCATTTATGTTTTGCTTCACTCATGGAGGCTAGTGAAATACCACTCTAGTATGTTCAAGCTTTGTGCATTATAGTCTTGTCTTGATTTTCAGTAGCATATTATTTACTTTTAGTTGTTTGTGATTGATCACTTGAAAGAAGGATTGCTTCGTGCATTGTCCTCATAGCATTGTTTTGATACTCGCTAAATTCTTTTCGTAGTACATGCTTATATACATTCATTGAAGCAAAAGAGTTTGTCAAAGTTTTCTTTGTCGCGTTCAGTTCATTGTACTGAATTGCTTGAAGACAAGCAATATGCTAAGCTTGGGGGAGTTGATACGTCTCAAACGTATCTACTTTTCCAAACACTTTTGCTATTGTTTTTCCCTCATTCTTGCATGATTTGGACGAAACTAAACCGGACTAACGCTGTTTTTCAGCAGAGCTGCCTGTATGGTTTTCTTGTGCGCAGGAAAATGAATTTTTGGACGTCTCAGAAAGTTCCCAGAAAAAACACAGAAAATCCATGCACCCGAAGGGCCACTGTGCCAGAAGTGGGACCAGAGGGCAGCCAAGGGGGCCCCAGGCGCCCCCCTGGCGTGGCCAGGGGTGGGGCCGCGCTCTCTGGACGCCTGGGGGCCTCCCCTCTCCTCTGGTGCCCTACCGAGGCTCCTATTTATTCCCGTGACGGAGAAATCCCGAAACAGAAGTTGTTTTCCCAATTCGCGCCGCGGAGCTGCCATCACCCTCTGTTCTTCTCCGGGAGGGCTAATCTGGAGGATGTTTTGGCCTCCGGTGAGGGGAGATCATCGCCATCGTCATCATCATCACCACTCCATCCTCCCTCCATGACTTCTCCATCCATGTGTGAGTAATTCCCTGCTGTAGGCAAAGGGGATGGTAGGGATTGGATGAGTTAGATCATGTAATAGTTTATCAGATTGTTGGGGGCATGTTGCCTATCATCTAGATTGTTATTTATCATCTCAGCTTCAACTTGTTGCTCTTAATGCTTGTCACTTTGGGCCCGAGTGCCATGATTTCAGATCTGAACCCTATGTGTTTGCATGAATATATTTGTGTTCTTGATCCTATCTATGAGTTGTATGCACCTGTTATAGTCCGGAACCGGCGATCCCAAAGGTGACAGCTTGGGACACCAAAGGGGATGGACTATAGTGTGAGGATTCCATGTATCCATTGATTGTTAATTCTTTGTTCCGGTGCTCTTTGACAGGAGCACCTTAATCTCCATAAGTTCCTTTTGGCCCCGTTCGTAGCGGGATGGTAGGACAAAAGATGTTGTGCAAGTTCTTATTGCAAGCACGTACAACTACCTATGGGATACATGCCTGATGTTTGATTTATGCCTAGATGATCATTTCTTGTCTGTGTGCCTTGCCCCAAGTTAAATACATGATGTATCTTATCCATGCAGCGCCCAACCATCCATCTCCCTAGCCTACAATGTTTCTAATTCTGCTGGTTACTAGTTGTTTATTTTTGCTGTTTTACTGTCGCTATTTCACCACCACTATTTCCGTTGCTATCACCACTTCCATATCGCAGTTAGTAGTAATATCTTGGTGCAAGTAAGTGTATCTCAGGTGCGGTGGAACTGACAACTCCACTGTTAAAGCTTGTGGATATTCTTTGGCTCCCCTTGAGTCGAATCTATAAATTGGGTTACTCTTACCCTCGAAGACTATCTCGATCCCTTGCAGTTGTGGGTTATCAATTGTGTACTTTACGCAAAGTTCTTTTAATGCAGTTGTCTGTTGCTTTCGGTTTACACTTTGGGTGGGGCTCGCAAATTAATACCAGCGAGATGTTCTGTATAGATATCTCAAGGTGGATGATTAGTAGTAGATGCAGATTGATTTCGGTCTACATTTTTTGGCGTACTGCCCATGCTTTTGAGCCTCTTGCTTTCTTTTGTAGCATAGTTAGCATTGGTTTGCGCCCATAATCCTGTCAATTGCCTAGCTGTGATTTGTTTACCTCGCATAGCATTTTTATCGTCTTTCGGGAGAGAGACATCACTAGTGAACATCATGGGACCCCGGTCCATATTTCCACCACTGTTTACACCCTCAATTACTTGTTGCTTTTACTTTCTAGTTGCAGTTATTATTACCTTTTATCTGTTGCATTTGACCCTTTGTAAACAGCAAGGCCGGAGAGATTGGGAACCTCTCTGTACTCGTTGGGAGCAAAGTTTTATGTATCTGTGTGCAGGTCCACGTCAACTCGTGCTAGTTATTTCTGGCGCCGTTGTCACCTACTTGCTGTTGCTGGAGTCCTATGGGAGACAAACCTTGGTATGTTTGCTGAGGGAAATTATGATACGCTACATCTCAACCTTCCACTTTGGGTAGCCAACGAGGAGCACTACTTCAGTGCCATCAATTACTCATCGCAATCTGAACATAGTCTCATAATCCATCAGATCCTAGGAAACTCAACATAGCAACAGCAGAAAGAATTACATATGTGCCTTGATCATGTAGGGCAGCTCACAAGGTCTAATCCATGAAGAAAAAAGAGGGGGAGAGGACATCACATAGCTACTGATCATGGACCCATCGTCCAAGGTGTACTACTCACGGTTCATTCGGGAAGCGTCCATGGTGGTGGAGAAGCTCCCGGGGGTCAATCATCCCTTCGGCAGAGTGCCGGGAAGAGGTCTTCTGGTGCTCCCGATCTTGGAAGTGCGTCAGTGGTGGAACAGAGGCGAGAGCGCGAAAAAGGGTTCTGTCCACGGGGGTTTCGGGATGAAGGAAATGCATAGGCGAAGGGGGGCAGCCAAGGGGCCCACCAGGTGTCCAAGCGGCCTCCCGGCGTGGCCCCACCCTAGGGCGCGCCCACTGGCCGCCTGGGCACCAGGTGGGGCCCCTCTTGCTTCGGATTCTAGAATCTTCCATTACGCTGATTCTTTATATATTTTTCCCAGATTTTTTTTTGGCATTTTACGTAATGGGAAAACCTGAAATAAAAAGACAGCAGAACAAAAAACTGGCACTGGGGTGCACTAAGTTAATAGGTTAGTCCAAATATGATCAAAAGTGTATGAAAGTGTATCAAAAGCATAGCAATATCACCCAAAACATGCATGGAGCAAGCAGAAATTACAGATACATTTGGGACGAATCAAAATCCCCAAGCTTAATTCCTGCTCGTCCTCGAGTAGGTAAATGATAACAAGCATAATTTCTGTATTGACATGCTACCAACCATATAAGAACTTTTAAGTAAAGAAATCAAGGCATGCAATTCAGTTCAAGTCATAATAGGCAAGAGTCTATATTAGCATTGAAACAAGTAACATAAGAACATAAAGGTGCAAGAGCTCTCGCTGTCCGTGACTCGAATGTCTCCAAATGTTGATTGCGTGCAAGAAGTGGGGGGGGTGGGAATTCGAGAGAGAAAACATAATTTTTTGGTTGAGAACTCAATCTACTAAAGTTTCGCACTTAGTATTCTTTGGAATCTTATCTTGACTCATCCCCAGACCACTAGCCAGGTACAAGTCAAACTGATCCACTGCCTTTCGACATTTTGAGCACTCATGCAATGGATGAGCGTAAGCAAGAAAATTGACACTTAGGATGGAAAAGAGAGAGATGGTGGAGGAGGAAGACAAAAAGGGTGTGAAAGGCTCACATCAATGAGGACAATCGTAGGAGTAAGAAGGCCAAATGATAGATATGATGTGAGGAGTAGGGATTGCCATGCAACGGATGCACATATGAGCCATGGAAAGCTCTCCAATGGAACTAGTGGGGGTGCATCCAACTTGCTTGCTCAAGAAGACCTAGAGCTCAGTTGAGGAGGCTCATCATTGGAATGTAAAAGCCAAGTTCTATAGTGTGAAGGTCCCCACATAGCTATATGCATATATGATCATCTCTATGGAGCACAAGGTATAAACGAGTGTGGATCTTTCAAAAGGAATAGTAGGGTTGCCCCCTTCTCTCTTTTTATTTTCTTTTTTCTATTTTTTGTATTTTTTTGGTGGCCTCAATGGATCTTTATATTTAACTCTCATTTGGCCTCTTTGGGATCTTTTAAATTTGTCCTCTTTGGGATATTTTCCTCACTTAGGGGCAACACTCTATTTTACAAGAAGTATAAAAGATCTTTCACAATTTACAAAAGTACTCAGGATAAATAAGATGTAGCTATCATGATGTATGAAAATGTATGCCTCTGCCAGTGTAGCAGGAACATGTATGACATGAAGATCAAGTCATGAGAAGGTGGATGTTGCATGGCAATGTATCTCGGAAAGGCTATGGAAATCCCTTGATAGGTAGGTATGGTGGCTGTTTTGAGGAAAGATATAAGGAGGTTTATGATGACAGAGCGTATCGTGCCAAGGGTTTGGATGCACCGGCGAGGTAGGCGCCAACTCTCGGAGTGAGAAAAGGCAATGCACGGTACCGAAGAGGCTAGCAAATATGAGGAGGTGGAAGTGTCAACTTTCGAATACTTACATTAGTCCGAAGAACTCATGCACTTATTATCGATAACTCTCAATATAATCAGGAGGTTCACAAAGAGACAAGTACCCCGAGGAGGAGTGTATGGGGTTTGGTTATCCTTGCGCATCCTCGACTCATAGTACGTGAGTGTACTCTAATATCCGATCCCTCCAAAGATTAGTGATCCATCTAGTAGCTAGAGTTCTCAACTAGTTTTTGTAGTTTTTGAAAATAAACACGGATGACCCAAAATATGACATCTATCACTAATAGGCTAAAGCTCTTGACACCAAAACTTCAAACATTACTCACAACAATACCTCAAAACCATTGCAAGTTACTACTATATTTGAATAGCAAGCTCAATTACCTACTTCAAGTCAAGACACAACTCAGTGCAACAAGCCAACTCTCTAAGCAAGATAAACATGAAAACTCAAGAGAGTCCCAGCAACAAACTAAACAAAATCTCTTGAAAAGATAAGCATGAAAACTTTGATCTAAACATGACAACAACTACGAAAAGATAAATAACACACAACAAAAGAAAGATAAGCATGAAAGTCCTATGATGTGTTCTAGTTTAAAGTGGAGCGTGTTTCTCTCCCACACAAAGAAAGCTGGGTTCTAACTTGTTATGAACAGCAAACAAAGCTAAAGAAAACTAAAAAGTAAAGAGCAAGACGCTCCAAGCATAGCACATAACGCATGAAGTGATAAAAATATAGTGGAACGAAGGACGAACTAATAATTGTTGATGAAGAAGGGGATGTACGGGGGCATCCCAAAGCTTAGACGTCTGAGTCTCCTTGTATATTTCTTGGGGGTGCATGGGGGCATCCCCAAGCTTGAGAGTTTGACACTCTCGGATCTTCTTTTATCATCTTCCCTCAAACACTTGAAAACTCCCTTCATACATAACTCATCAGAAGCTGATTAGAGAGGTTAGTACCCACAATAAAACAATTTGCCTCTACTGTAAATAAAGTTTTTCTTGAAGGGCTACTGTTTCTCAAGATTGCCAAAAAAATTTTGCAAAGAAAAAGCTAGCGCAAGACTTGCAAAATTGAGGAAAGGCAAAACGTGGGAGAATCTGTGAAAAACAGACCAGCAGGTAGTAAATAATTTTTTGGGGTACTTCTACAACTCAAATAAAAAACTCAGAGCAAACGCCCGAAAGCTAATTTCATAGAGCATTTTGTCAAAACAATTCAGATCAAAAAGATGATCTGGTGATTTATCGTGAATTTTTCCGTCCAATGACAGAATCTGTTTTCTGGGCAGCATGTCACAACTTTTGAACCTTACAATCGGAGGCTAAACTTGGCACACAGCTTGAAAATAAATATACAATGATGTTGCTACAGTAGTAACAATCATCAAGACCACTAAAAATAGAAGTAAAAACATCTTGGGTTGCCTCCCAAAAAGCTCTTTCTTTGATGCCTTTAATCTAGGCAAGAAGCAAAAATAAGAACCACAAGTCACGTAAGTCATCGGAATCATAAAAACCTTCAAAGTGATTCTCAACAAGTTCATTCTTCTTTTTCCTAGGAAAGAGTTATGTACCTTTCGCTTTTCCACGTAAGCGTATGTGTCCCTTACCTATATCAATGAAGACCTTCATGGCTGGGAGGAAGTCCCTTCCAAGCACAATGTTACCTTGGTTTGGCTCCATGATGAAAAATCCACCGTTGCAATCCTTTTAAGGAATGTAACTTGAACGTCTTTTACCTTTCCCTGGATCTCAGAAATATTTCCATAGGATGTTCATGATAATATGAAAAAAAATCTATGTTTAATTTCAAAGAATCAAAAACTACTTTTGGCATTGTAGAAACCATGGATCCAATATCACAAAAGCAAGGAAGTCTTGGTGAGAGATGCTAATTCTAACAAAAGGTTCCCAATCATCATCTATCCCCAAAATATATTTCCTATTGGGTTTGGGTTTCTCTACTTTTCTCAATTCTAGAGCATCCATTCTCTTTTCAATAGTAGCAAGTCTATCTATAACAGTATCAAAACTACGATCATAAACAATATAACTAGACAGACCATGTATAATATCAAGAGCTCTAGCTTCATCGCACTCTAAGAAATCTCCCTCAGCTATAATATCAAGAGAGTGTTTACACCACTTAAAAAGACCATGGTAGAAATTTCTGAGCACAACTTTTATAGGTATCCAAGGCATAATTCTCCTATGTGCTTCAGAAATTCTGTCCCATGCCTTCTTCATATTCTCTCCATCCCTTTGATGGAAATCTAGAACTTCCGATTCCCTCAAAGCACCAAGTCCTAACATGCTTGACTAAACAAGAAGGACTACTAAAAAGCAAGGTAAATATTTTTTTTGTGATTTTTGATAAAGGACAATAAAGCAAATACTGGAAGGTAAACTAACAAGACTAAAAAGCAAAGATAAAAGATAGCGTGCAACTCCCCTATCTTGAAGAGCGGAGTCCCCGACAACGGAGCCAGAAATTAGCTTGATGGAACTAAAGTAGTGCTCCTCGTTGGCTACCCCAAGTGGAAGGTTGAGATGTAGCGTAGCGTAATTTCCCTCAACAAAGATACCAAGGTTTGTCTCCCGTAGGACTCCAGCAACGACAAGTAGGTGACAACGGCGCTAGAAATTACTAGCACGAGTTGACGTGGACATGCACATAGATACAGATAACTTTGCTCCCAACGAGTACAGAGAGGTTGTCAATCTCTCCGGCCTTGCTGTTTAAAAAGGGTCAAACGCAACAGATAAAAGATAGTGATAGCTACAACTAGAAAGTTAAAGCAAGAAGTAAATTGAGGGTGTAAACAGTGGTGGAAATATGGACCGGGGTCCCATGATGTTCACTAGTGATGTCTCTCTCCCAAAAGACGATAAACAACTATGCAAGGTAAACAAATTACAGCTGGGCAATTGACAGGATTATGAGCGCAAACCAATGCTAACTATGCTACAAAATAAAGGAAGTGGCTAAAAAGCATGGGCAGTACGCCAAAACAAGTAGACCGAAATCCATCTGCATCTACTCACTAATCATCCACCTTGAGATATATATCCAGAACATCTCGCTGGTATTAAGTTGCGAGCCCCACCCAAAGTGTTAACCCAAAGCAACAGACAACTGCATTAAAAGAACTTTGCATAAATAAAACAATCCTTGCAACTACGGTTACAAGCACCGTTGTTTTCCCCATTGTGGCAACAACACATCCCCTAGACTTATGTTTCTGTCACTCAAGCTAGTCATCAGGGGGCATGAACCCAAAATCATGCATAACACTCCCTCTTGGAGTCACTACCTACTACTTGGCCAAAGCAATAAACAACAACGGAGAACATGCAAGAATTACTCAAGAACACAAATATAAAAGGAGAAGAACCAAATATATTACTCATCACAATCTGAACATAGTCTTATAATCCATCAGATCCCAGCAAACTCTACATAGCAACAGCAGAAAGAACTACATATGTGCCTTGATCATATAGGGAAGCTCACAAGGTCTAATCCATGAAGAACAAAGAGGGGAGAGTACATCACATAGCTACTGATCATGGACCCATGGTCCAAGGTGGAATACTCACGGTTCATCCGGGAAGCGTCCATGGTGGTGGAGAAGCTCTCGGGGGTCATGTCAGGGGGATGGATCAAGCCCATAAATCTGACATTATAAACCTCTGGGCCGACTTACGTATGAAGGCCCGCTAAATAAAACGCGACCACAAGCCGTCCGCGTCAAGCAAGAAGATCGAAGCCGTAGAAGGAATTTGACTTACCTTGTATATCACGTAACATCATTGTAAAGTATAATAGGACTCCACTTCGTGTAGGAGACGGACTCGCCGAATCCCGGGACCTGACGCCTTTATAAGTCGAGGTCTACGGGATCCAGAGGCAACTTAATCTCAATCCAAGATAGGACTAGACACTTGCGGTGTAACCTAGATCTCCCCGAGGTTAAGGTTGCGAACCGATTCTCTTGTAGTCAATCCATCGACTCTTCTAATCGAGGAGTCGATACCCATAATAATAAGAAGGAGGAGTAGGTCTTTACCTCGAGACAAAGAGGGGCTGAAACCTGGGTAAATTGCCAAGTCTCATGTCTATGACGACTCTCTCCTCACATCCACCTCGAAGCAAAGGTCCCATGTCAAGTTTGACTCTTCAAACATCTGCTGTGACTTTCCCATGACAGTTGGCGCCCACCGTGGGGCCCGCGCGTGCAGGTATTGACATTCTGGAGGGATCTCTGCAAGGTATGGAAGGATTCATCACCGGACGAATCACAAGAAGCCGACACGGGAAGCTCAGCATTGACGATTCAACTTGGGACCCTGAAGCCGATTCCATCGCATCTGGATATCGGGTCCCGATCGGGGCTATTCACATCTTCATCGGCCGGACAGATGGATCAGAGCCAGAGCCGGACCCTGAAGCTTCCATGGAAACCTCAAGTCAGCAACCCGCTATGCCTTATGGCCTGAAAAACGCAGGAGCCACCTTCCAGCGAACACGCAATTCACAAGAAATCCCCCTTAAAAAAGCGAGCCGTTCAAACACCAATCTTCATCATGCCTTCGTCAGGTTTATCGGTGAGTCCTCAGAGCCGGAACGTTCTGTTGAGACCCCAACCCATGGCGACAGGGAAAATTTCTCTGATGCTGACTCGTATCAAGAAGAAGATAAGTATGAAGACACCAGGTCGATTCGATCCGTTAAAGAAAGTAGACTCGGATCTGACCCACAGGAATACAATCCGGATTCTCCTTACCTCGAATCCCCCTGGGAAGAGGCCGTCTACACAACAGATACCCGAAGACGGCGATATCCTTCAGACGACAGGAGTCCGGCTTATGAGAACCACCACAACGCTGATACCATCCAGAATTCATCGGAAATTAAAAACGGCTCAGACACACGAGCCACCAATGTGTGGAAACGATTGAGCCAAAACGGAACCGATTCTGACCAGGAGTTAGAGGAATACCAGAAAAAAGCCACGATGCTGCAAAAAGAGATAGCTTGGGAGCATCAAAACCTTACAGAAGCACATGACCGTCTCTCGCAGAAATTACAGCGCGACAGGATCCAGGAGTCAATAGGCCACCGGCTTATACCTATAACCAACGCATTAAAGGATAAAGGAAATAGCTGAATACCTGAGGGGACTTGTGGATGCTTTCGTCGGGTATGCCGAGTCTAATGAAGCCATATATGAGGGAATCCTAAATCAAAGCCGGACACGTAATAGAAAGCGCATGCGCAACCAGACCCCATGAGAACGCAGTAGCGACCGCCCCCAGATTCACGAACTGCCACCAAAGAAGGATGTAAGATACCGAGACTGCGAGAAAGCCATGCAAGAAGCTTGCCCAAGGCACTCCAAACCAGGCCGCCCTGCTAATCATACCTGGGACCAGTGCTACTTCATGCAAGACTACAGACGCCTAGTCGAGAAAAGCATCCTAAAGGCAAGTTAGTACGACGACGGATCAACTGGCTCATACAGTTACAAGAGGTCAAGAACATGGACTCGACCGCAGTGAAAAGTTGGACCCTCATTTTCACTCTCAACACATATATAATAAGTCGACTTTTCGTCGCACCGGCTCTCGCCATATACATATAATAAGTCGACTTTTCGTCGCATCGGCTCTCGCCATATACATATAATAAGTCGACTTTTGTCGCACTGGCTCTCGCCATATACATATAATAAGTCGACTTTCGTCGCATCGGCTCTAGCCATACATATATATAAGTCGACTTTTGTCGCACCGGCTCTCGCCACATTTAGCTGTCATACCAACTCTTCTACACTTTATTATTTTCATACCTTCATCTTGCATCATACATTTCACATTTTTCATTTTATATCTCAGAGACCTGGGGGCTTGATCAACCCTCTATTGGTACTGAGCATGTATATGGCTTATTCAGGGGAATTGCGGAGCTCAGTGATATTCATCGACTCTAATCTGAGAACTCGGCACATATATATGTAAAACTCCACATGTATATTTCTTAGTCAGGGGAATTGGGGAGCTCGATGATATTCATCGACTCTTATCTGAGAACCCAGCATATACATGAATGGCCAAACACGCCTTAAATCCTGGCCTGTATAGCTCAAGCTCATACGACCAAATGTGAATCCGACTTAGTCTAAACCTTGGGGACTTCCAGCAAAGCCTATCAAGTTTGTGTAAGGCCCGATATGCGGCACTGTTCCAGATCTAGATGTTTCCATCCAGATCCGGGGACGAAGAACATATCGGTCCCACCGCGACATATGACGAAGTCATATGCCTCAGATTTCTAACATGATATCACAACATTACTGATAAAAAGATACAACATCTCATACAATCGGCATACAACTGCCTTAATACAATACAACAGCGGAAGATACATGTCTGAGTACATACTACAGTCAAATGCCTAGTGGCAAAGAGAAAATCATCGATCCCCATAACCACATGGTCCAGGCCCTCCGCCGGGATTCGCCTAACTAGTTGTCGTCGAGTCTCCGCGTAAAACGTCGATCACCATACCTGTTGTCGATCAAGAACCCTGAAAAGAGTTTGGGGGCAGTATCATGAGTACATAAGTACTCACCATCCAACTGTAGTGGTCAACTGACCCAGCAAGGACTTCATCACTCGTCATTCTAGGAAAACTAGTAGTTTATGGTAAGGATGGGGTAAGTGGTGAGGTTGTTACCGCACTAGCATTTATGAAGTGGCTAACGATCTAGAGAATAAGATAAGAAGCCAAGCATTCAATGAGGAATCGCCTCCAACAAGTCTGCTATCCACCTACTACGCAAACATAACACCTATCCTATCCTTGTCCTCCTCTTCGCATCCCGACGAAGAAGAAGCAGTCAAGGCACACACGTTGATCAAGTTATATTAAGATTATCTCAGTTGTTGTTGTCTATGAACAAGGAGTAGGTCTCTAGTCGTCCATAACCGTGGACACGGCTTCTCGAAAAGATTTAACCCTGCAGGGGTGTACCAACTGCCCATTACAAGGCTCCGCACGCACGCCCATCTCTCTCAGTTGCTACCCATCACAGGCAACCATTTTATGATTTAGTTCCAAGAGATCCGAAACGACAGGTCCCTCTAGCTAACAACGAACAAATCCGGGTGGCCCCCAGGGAGTCGACACCCAATCCAAAAGCTGGCCACGCTCTCGGATCAGACTCTTTCGTCTGGCTAAGGTCGAGGTAACTGATCCCCTCACATGTGGGCAGGCCTCTAGCTCACCAGTGTGGACCAACAGAGGAACTATGTCTCCGCTGGCCCGGGTTATTTTAAAGGATATCTGCTAGGAGCCACCCGACATACATATATGCATGTTTTGCAAATGGTAAAACCAGCTTGGGCCACCTCTAGAAATGTTTGAAGCTAGGTAGGTAAGAAAAGGGAACCCCATAAAATCCCACACGCGGTTAGGAACGCTCGGTCTTAAAACCAATACCCGGAACTCGGATCCTAGGTGACTCGAATGGAACAAAGCATCGCGGCGGGATAACCTAGACCTTCCATCCTTCGTCGAATATAGTCAACATTTATAATAATCATATCATCAACAACAATATAATAATGTGATAGCCAAACCAAGGAGTAACAGGGTAACAGTCATAGCATCCTAAGCATGCATACTAAGCAGGGGCTGAGCGACGAGCAATAGTAACATAGTAGTACAAGGTTTGCTGGGAGGGGACATGGCTGTATCGGTTTGAAAGAGGTTGTAAACATGTGGTAGGATGAAACATCGAACCTAACCTAGACTAGCTGCAAACCGCTGGTTGAAATAGAATGGATCATAAGTAATGTATAGTCCTTGCCTGTTGATAAGTCGTGTTCCGAAGGTGTAGTTTCTCGCAAGCTCGCATCGTCTCCGAGAGGTACCCGCGGAAGCACACAAGAGGGTAAACAATGGAAAGCAATCAACGAGCAAGCATCTATTACTATGAAGCAAACACGAGAAGGCATCAACAAGAAGGCAACACGAGACATCGCACCTACCGTCGAGAGTGGTTGCTAACAGGTTAACTGGAGTACTCGTCACACATGACGATACCGCACGTTTAGAAACGATTCAAGTTGTTTAGCTACACAAGGTGAGAAAGGTTGTTAATATGGCATATCACTCAAGCATGTCATAGCACACAAACATGTAAAGAGGTGAATCATAAGATAAACTATCTATGCTAGTCAATTTAAGTGAGGCACAACCTAAACATGGCATTCCACTAAGTGCTCCACAATAATTTAAGCAATTGGTACTGTTCTGCCCTACACCATATTTTAGGTTAGTTAGCAAGAACAAACAATAGCATAAACACAAAGTACATGAAAAACTAATTAAGTTACATATAAAGAACACTCCAAACGGAGTTACGGTTAGAAAGATACAAGCAAAACAAGTTATGCACACAATCTGCCAACATCAGGAAGCACACTTTAGAGCAATGCATAAACAGGATAATGAATGCAAACATGCTCACAAAGGATATGCAACTAAAGTAGACATGGCAGGGAAGGCATGTCAAAAGGAATCATGCAAAAAGGCATCATGGATCACTAGTTATAAGCAACACAAAAAGCTATAAAACATTACTGGTCAAGGACTTTGTGAAAATAAGGAAAACATGGCATAAACTGTTATTTTCATGCTGTACAAATAGGGGTAAAACTATATGCAAAAGTACAACAACATGACATAGCAATATATGAGCATGAAGTAGACATGATGATGATCAGGTACAGACAAGAATCATGGTCATAGGCATAACAGATCAAAAGATATTAAGCATGCAACATGGCATTGAAAAGTTCAAAACTTAGAGAAAAACAGAGGTGGTTGTCAAAAACAGCAGGATAGAAACTTTGGAGCTCAACATAACTATGACCAGAAATGCTAACATGACAATGCAATACATATAATGGAAGTAGACATGATGTTTAACAATATGCAACAAGAATCAATGCAATAGGCCTCATGGATGTGTCACAATCATCATGCAAACTTGCAATAAAATAACAGCAGCAGCACACTAACAGAAAAATAAAAGAAGTTAACAGCCTGGTGCCCACTTCAACAAAGATTAACAACATCAAGATGGCCTCAAATCAAACCGCTCACAAAAGATGAATTGAATTACACACAGTTCTAAACAATTTACCTTTTGGGCGCAAAATCATCCGAGCTACGGTTTGATCGCAAATCTACTCACGAAACTGATAACAGCAGCAATCACAAAAGACTTAGAAAAATTACAGGTCTCAGGAAAAAAACAAAAGGGCTACGGGCAGAATCTCACCCATGGGCCGAGGCCCATTTGGCGGCTGGCTTGGCTGGGATCGGTTGGCCGGCTGGCTTGGAGGCCCACGGCAGGTGCGAGGCTGGGCCGGCCCACCTGGCATGTGGCTGGCGACTGGTTCGCCCAGACCCGAACCGAGCGACGGCGACGGCGGTTGGGTCGGCGCCGGCGAGCGCGCGGCTCTGGCAAGGCCTGGAGAGGCGCGGGGAGGCGGTGTAGGCGGCAGGGCGGCGCGGATCCGGTCGCCGGCGAGGCTTGGGCGGCGCGGCGAGGGCGCCAGCAGCGAGCTCCTGCTCAGGACGTCCATGGCTCGTTCAACGACGCGGCGGGGAGCGTGCGGCGGAGCGGGCGCGACCTGCGCAGGCGAGGCGAAGGGAGGTGAGGGGGATGACGAGGAAGGGGGCGCGGCGGCGATGCTCACCAGGGTTGCGGCGGCTCGCCGGCCTGCCTCCCGGAGCACGGGCGGCGCGGCCGTGGTGCACCATGGGAGGCGGCGGCTCCAGGAGAGAGAGAGGAGAGGGCTAGGGGTGACGTGGCCGATTCCTGGCCGTCAGATCGACCGATCTGACGGTCCAGAACCCATTGGGCTGGATCTCAGATCTGGAATTAGGGTTTGGTGCGAAAATGGGGTATTTTTGGGGCAAAGTGGAGGGGGTGGCTAAAATTTTGGCTTAGGGGAAACCCTAGAAAGGGGTGAGAGAGTGGTGGTGTTTATATAGCCCAGGTGGCTGGCAGTTTGCAAAAACATCCCCGGTTATTCCTCTGGCGCACGCGGTGTTTACGTTTCTGACCGTCCGGGGTCCACAGGACCTCCGATTCGGGTAAAACTTCGAACTACGTGATTAGCGCGTCGAGCCGGCGGCGTTCACCTCGCGCTGGAACCGTTCCGAGAACACTTTCTGGAGCGCTATAAAAATATCCCGTTTACTTATTAAACGAGGGTTTTTTCGTTCCGTTGGCTGCGGTTGCTCTCGTGCGGTTTTCGCGACGGTGATCGGGTGAAACCCGGTGTCGCAAAGGCCGAGTGTCAGGGTGGAAAGGGTTGGTCTTCGTCCGGTACGAGATAAGAGGGGGGGGGATAATCGCCGATCGATAAACCGGGGATGCAAACACCGCAAACAAATCAGACAATCAAACAATTCACACCGAAAACAAAAAATTTAAATTTTGTGAAATCTGGGCTGTTACAATACAACACCACCAACAAGGGATCTCGTCCCGAGATCCAGGACGATCCAGGGGAGAGGCGAAGGGGAAAATAAGATAGTCGACGATCTTCAATACCACCAACAAGGGACTCTGCTCCATGTCGACGTCGAATTTCGATCGAGATAAATTTCCGCAGAGAGAAGGCAACGTCGAAGATTGAAACCATCGGGAGATCGAGAGGAAGAACGACAATTCAAAGCGACGATCAAGGGAAGCACTCTCACTCAAATCGTGAGGATACTCGGTAAGAGGAATGAAGTCAACAGACGACCAAGATGTTTACCTCAGAGTCGGAAGGACTAAAGGTACTACATGACTTCCCAAACCTGAGATCGGAATCGAGACAATACACTGCAATCAAGGCATTGTAACGGTTCCGAAACTCCACACTCTCGAGATCCTAGAGTTTGAAATGGATAAGGGGAGAGAAAAACACTTAAGTCACTTGTCCTGACCAGAGCAAGGGTAAGGAGTAAAAAGATTCATACTCTCCGATATCTAACTTAATAACTACAAAATTGTTTTTGTCTAGACTCGACTTCGGCCAGAAAATGGATCCTACGGTCAGTAAGGCTCTGATACCAAGTTGTAAGGCCCGATATGCGGTACTGTTCCAGATCTAGATGTTTCCATCCAGATCCGGGGACGAAGCACATATCGGTCCCACCGCGACATATGACGAAGTCATATGCCCCGGATTTCCAACATGATATCACAACATTACAGATACAAAGATAGAACATCTCATACAATCAGTATGCAACTACCTTAATACAATCCAACAGCGAAAGATACATGTCTGAATACAGACTACAGTCAAAGGCCTACTGGCAAAGAGAAAATCATCGATCCCCATAACCACACGGTCCAGGCCCTCCGCCGGGATCCGCCTAACTAGTCGTCGTCGAGTCTTCACGTGAAACGTCGATCACCATACCTGTTGTCGATCAAGAACCCTGAAAAGAGTTTGGGGGTAGTATCGTGAGTACAGAAGTACTCAGCATCCAACTGTAGTGGTCAACTGACCCTGCAAGGACTTCATCACTCGTCATTCTAGGACAACTAGTAGTTTACGGTAAGGATGGGGTAAGTGGTGAGGTTGCTACCGCACTAGCATTTATGGAGTGGCTAACGATCTATAGAATAAGATAAGAAGCCAAGCATTCGATGAGGAATCGGCTCCAATAAGTCTGCTATCCACCTACTACGCAAACATAGCACCTATCCTATCCTTGTCCTCCTCTTCGCATCCCGACGAAGAAGAAGCAGTCAAGGCACACACACGTTGATCAAGTTATATTAAGATTATCTCAGTTGTTGTTGTCTATGAACAAGGAGTAGGTCTCGAGTCGTCCATAACCGTCGACACGGCTTCTCGAAAAGATTTAACCCTGCAGGGGTGTACCAACTGCCCATTACAAGGCTTCGCACGCATGTCCATCTCTCTCAGTTTCTACCCATCACAGGCAACCATTCTATGATTTAGTTCCAAGAGATCCGAAACGACAGGTCCCTCTAGCTAACAACGAACAAATCCGTGTGGCCCCCGGGGAGTCGACACCCAATCCAAAAGCTGGCCACGCTCTCGGATCGGACTCTTCCGTCTGGCTAAGGTCGAGGTAACTGATCCCCTCACATGTGGGCAGGCCTCTAGCTCACCAGTGGGGACCACCAGAGGAACTATGTCTCCGCTGGCCCGTGTTATTTTAAAGGATATCTGCTAGGAGCGACCCGACAGACATATATGCATGTTTTGCAAATGGTAAAATCAGCTTGGGACACCTCTAGAAATGTTTGAAGTAGGTAGGTAAGAAAAGGGGACCCCATAAAATCCCACACGCGGTTAGGCACGCTCAGTCTTAAAACCAATACCCACAACTCGGATCCTAGGTAACTTGAATGGAACAAAGCGTCGGGGCGTGATAGCCTAGACCTTCCATCCTTCGTCGAATATAGTCAACATTTATAATAATCATATCATCAACAACTATATAATAATGTGATAGCCCAAACCAAGGAGTAACAGGGTAACAGTCGTAGCATCCTAAGCATGCATACTAACCAGGGGCTGAGCGACGAGCAATAGTAACATAGCAGTAAAAGGTTTGCTGGGAGGGGACATGGCTATATTGGTTTGAAAGAGGCTGTAAACATGTGGTAGGATAAAACATCGAACCAAACCTAGACTAGCATGCAAACCGCTGGTTGAAATAGAATGGATCATAAGTAATGTATAGTCCTTGTCTGTTGATAAGTCGGGTTCCGAAGGTGTAGTTGCTCGCAAGCTCGCATCGTCTCCGAGAGGTACCCGGGGAAGCACACAAGAGGGTAAACACTGGAAAGCAATCAACGAGCAAGAATCTATTACTACGAAGAAAACACGAGAAAGCATCAACAAGAAGGCAACACGAGACATCACACCTACCGTCGAGAGCGGTTACTAAAAGGTTAAGTGGAGTACTCGTCACACACGACGATACCGCACGTTTAGAAACGGTTCAAGTTGTTTAGCTACACAAGGTGAGCAAGGTTGTTAACATGGCATATCACTCAAGCACGTCATATCACACAAACATGTCAAGAGGTGAAGCATAAGATAAGCTATCTATGCTAGTCAATTTAAGTGAGGCACAACCAAAACATGGCATTCCACTAAGTGCTCCACGATAATTTAAGCAATTAGTACTGTTCTGCCCTAAACCATATTTTAGATTGGTTAACAACAGCAAACAATAGCATAAACACAAATTACATGAAAAACTAATCAAGTTACATATAAAGAACACTCCAAACGGAGTTACGGTTAAAAAGATACAAGCAAAACAAGTTATGCACACAATCTGCCAACATCAGGAAGCACACTTTAGAGCAATGCATAAACAGGAAAATGAATGCAAACATGCTCACAAAGGATATGCAACTAAAGTAGACATGGCAGGGAAGGCATGGAAAAAGGAATCATGCAAAAAGGCATCATGGATCACTAGTTATAAGCAACACAAAAAAGCTATAAAACATTATTGGTCAAGGACTTAGTGAAAATCAGGAAAACAGGGCAGAAACTGTTATTTTCATGCTGTACAAACAGGGGTAAAACTATATGCAAAAGTACAGCAACATGACATAGCCATATATGAGCATGAAGTAGACATGATGATGATCAGGTACAAAAAATAATCATGGTCATAGGCATAACAGATCAAACGATATTAAGCATGCAACATGGCATCGAAAAGTTACAAACTTAGAGAAAAACAGAGGTGGCTGTCAAAAACAGCAGGATAGCAACTTTGGAGCTCAACATTACTATGACCAGAAATGCTAACATGACAATGCAATACATATAATGGAAGTAGACATGATGCTTCACAGTATGCAACAAGAATCAATGCAATAGGCCTCATGGTTGTGTCACAATCATCATGCAAACTTGCAATAAAATAACAACAACATCACACTAACAGAAAAATAAAAGCAGTTAACAGCCTGGTGCCCACTTCAACAAAGATTAACAACATCAAGATGGCGTCAAATAAAAGTGCTCACAAAAGATGAATTGAAGTACACACAATTCTAAACAATTTTCCTTTCGCAAATCTACTCGCGAAACTGATAACAGCAGCAATTACAAAAGACTTAGAAAAATTATAGGCCTCAGGAAAAAAAAACAAAAGGGCTACGGGCAGAATCTCACCCATGGGTCGAGGCCCATTTGGCGGCTGGCTTGGCTGGGATCGGTTGGCCGGCTGGCTGGGAGGCCCACGGAGGGCGCGAGGCTAGGCCGGCCCACCTGGCCGGTGGCTGGCGGCTGGGTCGCCCCGACCCGAACCGAGCGGCGGCGACGACAGTTGGGTCGACGCCGGCGAGCGCGCGACTCTGGCGAGGCCTGGAGAGGCGCGGGGAGGCGGCAGGGCGGCGCGGATCCGGTCGACGGCGGGGAGCGCGCGGCGGCGCGGGCGCGACCTGCGCAGGCGAGGCGAGGGAGGTGAGGGGGATGAGGAGGAAGGGGGCGCGACGACGACGCTCACCAAGGCGGTGGTGGCTCGCCGGCCTGCCTGCCGGAGCGCGGGCGGCGCGGCCGTGGTGCACCATGGGAGGCGGCGTCTCCAGGAGAGAGAGGGGAGAGGGCTAGGGGTGACGTGGCCGATTCCTGGCCGTCAGATTGGCCGATCTGACGGTCCAGAACCCATTGGGCAGGATCTCAGATATGGAATTAGGGTTTGGTGCGAAAATGGGGTATTTTTGGGGCAAAGTGGAGGGGGTGGCTGCAATTTTGGCTTAGGGGAAACCCTAGAAAGGGGTGCGAGAGTGGTGGTCTTTATATAGCCCAGGTGGCTGGCAGTTTGCAAAAACATCCCCGGTTATTCCTCTCGCGCGCGCCGTGTTTACGTTTCTGACCGCCAGGGTCCGCAGGACCTCCGATTCGGGTAAAACTTCAAACTGCGTGATCAGCGCGTTGAGCCGGCGGCGTTCACCTCGCGCTGGAACCGTTCCGAGAACACTTTCCGGCGCGCTAAAAAAATATCCCGTTTACTTACTAAACGAGGGTTTTTTCGTTCCGTTGGCTGCGGCTGGTCTCGTGCGGTTTTCGCGACGGTGATCGGGAGAAACCCGGTGTCGCAAAGGTCGAGTGTCAGGGTGGCAAGGGTCGGTCTTCGTCCGGTACGAGATAAGAGGGGGGATAATCGCCGATCGATAAATCGGGGATGCAAATACCGCAAACAAATCAGACAATCAATCAATTCACACCGAAAACAAAATTTTTAATTTTTGTGAAATCTGGGAAGTTACAGTTTGGTTATAGGCGCGGGAACGCTAGTCATATGTGCCGGCTTACAAAGAAGTTTTGACTCTTTAACCAATAATCTCTCTCAACGCGAGAAGATGAGGCATGAGTCGGTTTCTATATCAGCCCCCAAATTTTATTTTTTACATACAAACATCATAATGCAATCATGCATAACAATTCTTTCTTTTCAGATAGAATGAGAGTTAGACCTATGTGATTCTGCACAACACTCAGATGCATATACCGACTCATGGGGACTACACCTCAAAATTTCTTCTCAAGATTTGGCATTAACATTAGCATTTTTAGCACTTTTTTCTTTTTACATCATTTTATACGTCAGCTTCTAGAGGTTTTCTCTGTTAAAACCTTATGGCATATAGGCCGACTTGACAGAGAATTATACCCTCTTCTTCTTACAACATAACACTACTAGGAAATTGGTCATCTGTGGCGCACCTATTATGCATTTCTGTGGCGCATATGTGGGTGCGCCATGATACGTCTCAAACGTATCTATAATTTTTGCTTGTTCCATAACCTTTTTGTGTCATTGCTACATCTTTTTTCCATGCTTTTGAATCATTTATTGGACTAACCTACTAATATGGAGCCAGTGCCAGTTCCTGTCTGTTTTGTCTTTGCATTGCAGAAAAAGTCCAAAAATGAAGTTGCTTAGAAACTTCCCAAAAAATTACCAAAAATATTTACATCGGAAGAGTCCTCCAGCCGGAGGACGGAGTCAGGAGGTGGTCCCAGCCCCCAGGCGCCCTCACGGCGTGGCCAGGGGGGACCGTGCCAGGTGGTCGTCTGGGCGACCTAGGCACCGCCTCGGACTCCCCCTTTGCCTAAAAAATCACCCGTCACGCAAAAATTCACCCGTGACGCAAAATTTCCTCCTTGGACTACGGGTTCTGTCGGGACCCGGAATATGCGTATGTAATTCCAGTTACAACTCAATCACATGGAGATCCGAGAGCCGTACCCACTTGTCTAAGCAGACAAGGCCAAGCACAAAACACTCTCAGAAAGCATCGTACATGAGGGGCATCCCATCCAGGCCGGATGATCAACTAAGATGGGTCCTCATCGCCCGCTCACAAGTCTGAATGATTATGGGTGGTGAAATCCCATACTCATAGAAAAGTCGCCTCAACCATGTTATCGATTGAATCATAACCTTTACATAAACAGACTCCAGCCCGATCACTTAGTCGGGGTCTAGGGCGGGCTCGATCATACAACAAAGTGTGCACGTGATAGAGTCACGAGCAATTGCATCGCGATGCCCCAAGCTGCGCGCATCTAAGGGCCACTTGGTGTATAAAAGACCGCCAGCCAGATCACAACTAAGGTCTCGAAAACCCATACTAAGACATGCATGTTATAAACATACACGCAGCACACATGCCTAGTATGAACAGCATGTATCATCACATAACTCTACAAAGTGTATCTTTATTGACTTACACATAGATCATACAAAGATCACATGTATGTGATCAACATTACATCATACAACGGAAGAAAATTAGGTCTGAGTACAAACAAGTTTAACAAATGGCTTAGAGAAGCCTTGTAAACATACATGCCCTTACACGAGGGACCAGAATGTTGTCTGGAACTATACTAGCTTAGTCAACGTCGAGCTTCAGGAAGGTGACTCCATCGGGGTCTGGGTTCTCATCTAAAACATAGAAGAAGCAAACGTGAGTACAAAGTCGTATTCAGAAATACTTACATCAGAACTATACTGCTCATGCTCAAGTTTCAAGGTAAAGGGAGGTGGGGTTCAACATGCAGAAGTGCCAGCTTTGACTTGGCTAGTCCTATACTACGAGTACCAGACTTGAGGTAAGAAGCGTACACCAGTCCACTACCAAGTCTTCAACCAATACACCACTATGGTTACTTACTCGACTTCCCCACGAGGAAGCACGCCATAACACTCACGCTTATCTTGCGAGTTTTAGAGTATCCATTCAAGTTGTCTAATAATCAGGTACAGGTTCCAAGTAGTCCATGACCGCGGACGCGACTATTCGAATAGTTTTGTTAACCTTGCAAGGGTGTAAACTACACACACATGACCATCGGTTACCGCCTTTTGCTCGCCACCGTTCAAGAGGTGACAGCGAGGATGTTCACCACGACACGTCGCTCACAACCGGGTCTATTCTAGGAGTCGACTATCTGAGTTGCCTCCGCTCGAGAGCCCGGCCGGATCAACGAAACGGACTCAAATAATGCAAGTGACCGAGACACCACCTTTGGTAGATGGTTTTCCTGCCTCACAGGTGCACCCACATATCTATATGATGCAACCATTCCTTCATTCTTTTTCTATGCACATGCCAAATGGAAAGCCCGAACTAATGTGACTCCTGGACGTCAACACGGATCAAGGTACTAGGCCGAGAGGGGTCAGTGAGCCTAATGTGTGGTTGTACTCTTTGTCTTGGATTACCATACAAGAACTCGGTGCTTAAGGCGGTGTTCAACGAGACAACCCACTGTGTACTCCTACACAGCCTCTCATCGTTCACCTTGTATTAGGGTGGATTCACCAACACGTTATCATTAGCATCACTGTGATCATCCATCCCGACTCACATTCAATGTAACCTCATTGTACCACTAAGCAGCAATAAGCAGTAACAGTTGTAGGGGCCACATGCTCATCATTCAACTCCTAAATCTGCTAGGATTGTGGTTTGCTTAATACAGTGACAAAATGATTGGTCATGCATCGGAATGGGTTCAACTATGCGAAAGAACGTGTCCAGGTGATCTCCTAAACATGCATAAGCGAGACTGAGAGGGAAGTAGGATTTTATAGATATGATCAATGGGGTTTGCTTGCCTTGCTGACGATACACGGGGTTTACCGAACTTCTTCTCCTTCGGGGGTGATCACCGTCTCGGAAGCACTGTTACCGGCACAACCATCAACAAGAGGGGGCAACATTGAATGTAAATGCACAATCACATGATAATGTTGTCCATGATGTGAATGGTGCTGGTTTATGGTACATTTGATTTAAATGAAGTGTATTGCATTTGAAATGCAAATTCAAACTCCACATATGAATTTCAATTTAACCAAATTGCAATTGCTATTGTTTGTTCTTTGAAAACCATGTGATCATGTGTGTAATATGTCTTTGATGTACAAGTGACCAAGTTTACATTGTATTGGTTCGAAGTGGAAAAGCATTTGAATAAAATTTGAATTAATTCCATTTAAACCAAATAGCAAAAGCTATTGGTCCCATTTTAAATTCAACTCAAACATAGCTGAAAGTTGTCTATTTTGGATAGATTATTTTCTGTTGATCATTTTTCATATATTATTTGTCCAATTTGGAGTTAATATGAATTTTCTATGAATTTCCAAAGTTTAGCTATTTTTCTGTAATTTTTGGATTTTCTTTAATTATTTTAAAATTCTGGAAATTGGTTTATTGCATCGTGCTGATGCAAGCATGACATCAGCAGGGGCTGACATGTGGGCCATGTCTGTCAGCCTCAGTGGGTTAATCCCCTCTGTTTAATTAAACAGAGGGGGTCATTAGGGGGCTTGGGGCCCACCTGTCTTTGACCTGGGGTCAATTGACAGGGGGATTAGCCCTTAATTAGGTGTGCCTCGCCGGCGATTAGCCGCCGGTGGCCACGGGAACGGCGGAGGGGCTCGCCGGAATAGGTCCCCGTCCACCTCTTGGCACGGGGAGGGCATCAGAATGACCCCCGTGCTCGTCCGCATCGAGCCGTGCATACGGGAGGGGCAAGAGGCTGTCGGAGCCTCGCCGGCGTCGAGATGGCGCGGCGGCCGTGGTTCTGCTCCGGTGGAAAGGGGGTTTCCGGCGGGGTTTTGGAGCGAGGGAGGGTGGTTTTAATCGTGCGCTCACCAGGAACGCAGAGAAGGTGACGATGACGTCGGAGGAGCGCCGGAGGCAACGTATTTCCGCCGGAGCTGCGCGGCGGTCGTCGGCGTCGAGGTGTAGCTGGCGTCGTACACGGGTCGTCTCTGCCCGATTCCAGGCGCGGGAAGATGAAGTTGACGGTGGCGGTTCCCCTGTACATGGAGGTGCGTCTCCTGGTCGTCGTTCGCCGCGTCGGAGAGCGATGGCGGGGCGGCGGCGCTCTCTGTATTCGGGGAGAATCTGGTGAGGAGGAGGCGAGAGAGAGCGAGGAGAGGTGGAAGAAGGAGCGGGGCGTCCAGGCGTCGCCACGGCGACAGAAGAATGCCGGGGAGAGGCCTAGGTGGCCTCACCGTCGCGGTGGCAGTCGGCGTGCTCGGCATGCTCGACACCGAGCAGGTTGAGGAAGACGACAGGGGAGTCTCGCGGGCTTGGGCCGGCTGGGATCAAGTTGGGCCAGAAGCAGGTAAGCCCTTTTTCTTTATTCTTTCTGTTTTTCTTTTCTGTTATTTGTTTTGCTGTGCTAAAACAATAGCTAGGCATTTTATTAAATGCTCCAAATTTTTATGTGGACTTGTAATGCATATAGCTAGCCACTTACAAAGTTTGGGCAATTTTAAAATTCAAATAATTTGAACTTTAATTCAAATAGGGTATTTATTTAATTTCCAAGCCCTTTTTGGAATTTTTGGCAAATCGTGGTGCATGCAGTGGGACCCACTTCACTTTATATGTGATCATGCAAATTTATAAGACTTTTCAAAAATAACAGAGGAATTTTTGGAAGAAATTTTTGTCTGGCCATTTGAATTAACTTCTCTAGGGCTTTTCTTTTCCCAATTTTTGAATTTCTTTTGAAATTTTTACATGGTGCAAAGGACACAAGAAACCCTAGCACTTACCCTAGTTGGGGTTCTGACAACTCGCCCCCACTCAAAAGAATCTCGTCCCGAGATTCAGAAGTCGTCGGGAGTAAGGAGGGGTACTCAGCACGGAGGCGGTCTTCTCTTTCCCATGTTGCTTCTTTCTCGGAGTGATGTGACCATTGCACTTTCAGAAACCTGATCTTCTGACGACGAGTGACACGCTCTGCAGAATCAAGAATACGAACAGGGTACTCTCGATAAGAAAGGTCATCTTGGGGATCAAGCGTTTCATGGTCGACTTCGCGGATGGGGTCCTTGAAGCAACGCCTAGGTTGTGACACATGGAATACGTCATGTACTCGGGAAAGGTGCGGAGGTAGTTCAAGTTGGTAGGAAACTTGGCCACGTTTAGAGAGAATGCGGAAAGGTCCAATGTAACGTGGGGCCAAATTGCCTTTGATACCGAAGTGTCGGTTCCCTTCAAAGGAGTAACCCGAAGGTAAGCCTTCTCATCAAGATTGTAGCTCTCTTCTCTATGATGACGATCATAGTAGCTTTTCTGACGAGATTGAGCGGCTTTCAATCGATCACGAACAATCCGAACTTGCTCTTCTGCTTCCTTGATCATATCCGGTCCAAAGAGTTGTGTTTCACCGGTTTCTGAACAGTTTAGGGGTGTTCGACATCGTCGGCCATAGAGGAATTCAAAGGGAGCCATGTCCAGACTAGATTGATAGCTATTGTTATAAGAAAATTCGGCGAATGGAAGAGATTTCTCCCAATTCCTTCCGAATGAGATAACACAAGCTCTGAGCATGTCTTCCAAGATTTGATTAACCCTTTCGAATTGACCTCTAGACTGAGGATGGAAAGCTGTACTAAAGGAGAGATGAGTTCCCATAGCATTTTGAAAGCTTCCCCAGAATCTAGAGGTGAAAAGGTTGCCACGATCAGAATTGATTTCCAAAGGAACACCATGAAGAGACACAATTCTAGAGACATACAAGTCCGCTAACTGGCTAGCAGTTATAGACTCGCGAACTGGAAGGAAGTGAGCAACTTTTGAAAGTCGGTCAATGACAACGAAGATGGCATCATTTGCTTTCTGGGTTTTTGGAAAGCCAGTGATGAAGTCCATACTGACTTTGTCCCATTTCCACTCGGGAATAGGCAATGGTTTAAGAGTACCAGCAGGTCTTTGGTGTTCGGCTTTAATGCGACGACAAACATCACATTCGGCAACATATCGAGCAATGTCTCTCTTCATCCTAGTCCACCAAAATCTCTGGCGTAGATCTCGGTACATTTTTGTGCTACCGGGATGAATCGAGAGGGATGTGTCATGGGCTTCTTTGAGGATGAGTTGCCTTAGATCTCTATTCTTAGGTACTACCAAACGATTTTCAAAGAATATCGTTCCTTTGCTATCTGTGGAGAAACATTTAGCAACTCCGCTAGCAATGTTCTCCTTGATCCGGCGAACACCTCGTGCACGCCTTTGGGCAACTATGATTTGGTCCTCAAGAGTTGGTTTCGCCACCAAGGTAGAAATAAAACCATGAGGAACTATCTCAAGATTGAGCTTGCGAAATTCCTCATGAAGAAGTGGTTGATACTGTTGTAACATGAGGTTGTTACAATACGACTTACGACTTAGTGCATCAGCCATGACATTGGCTTTGCATGGGGTGTAAGAAATTCCTAAGTAATAATATTTTATCAACTCTATCCAGCGTCTTTGCCTGAGATTAAGATCTGGATGGGTGAATATATATTCGAGGCTTTGGTGGTCGGAATAGATCTCACAACGATTACCAAGGAGGTACTGTCGCCAAGTTGTCAGGGCATGAACTACGACAGCGAGTTCAAGATCATGGGTAGGATAGTTCTCTTCATGTGGACGCAACTGGCGTGAAGCATAAGCTACCACATGTCTATCTTGCATAAGTATGCATCCTAACCCTTGCCGTGAAGCATCACAAAAGATCTCGAAATCCTTTTTGGTGTCTGGAGGCGCAAGTACGGGTGCAGAAGTCAATCTTCTTTTTAGCTCTTGAAAGCTTTCCTCGCACTTGGGAGTCCATTCGAATTTCTTATCTTTCTTGAGGAGTTCAGTAAGAGGCTTTGCAACTTTAGAGAAGTTCTCAACGAAGCGGCGGCAATAGCTTGCTAAGCCAAGAAAACTCCTAACTTGCTTAACCGATTCAGGTGGAGTCCAGTCAAGGACGGCCTGAACTCTCTTGGGATTGACAGGAATGCCTTTTGTCGAAATCACGTGGCCTAAGTAGGTCACTTCTGGTAGCCAAAATTCGCACTTAGAGAACTTGGCATAAAGGCGATGCTCTCGAAGTTTCATCAATACCAGCCTAAGATGCTCGGCATGTTCTTCTTCGTTCCTCCAGTATATAAGGATGTCATCGAGGTAAACCATGACGAACTTGTCCAAATACTCCATGGAGATCGAGTTCATCATGCGTGAAAAAGTAGCAGGGGCATTGGTTAGACCAAAGGACATGACGGTGTACTCGTAAAGACCATAACGAGTAGTGAAAGCCGTTTCTGGAATGTCCTCGTTTCTGATTTTGATTTGATGATAGCCTAATCTAAAATCCATCTTGGAGAAGACAGAGGATCCAACAAGTTGATCATAAAGATCATTGATCTTGGGCAGTGGGTACTTGTTCTTTATCGTCGCTAGATTTAGCGGGCGATAATCTACGCACATCCTTTCTGTTCCATCTTTCTTCGTTACGAACAAAACGGGGCATCCCCATGGCGATGAGCTAGGGCGGATGAAGCCTTTTTCCAACAAAGCTTCAAGTTGGATTTTAAGCTCAGCTAACTCACGTGGGGCCATTTTTTATGGGCGTTTGGAAATTGGGGCGGTTCCTGGGGCAAGATCTACAATGAATTCTACACATCTGTCAGGAGGCTAGGTTTAAGGAGTTGGATCTCTAGATAGCTTCCTAGAGGATGACCAAGGTTTACTAGGGGATACAACAGATATGTCGGAGTAGCAAAGTACCCCAACACGATGTTTAGTGTGGTTCTTTTGGCTAGAAGAAATCTAAAGTGGGAGGAAGAACTGCAAATGAATCACTATAGGTTTCTAGAACAAAACCTACAACAAAGTCTATGGAACTGTCGGGAATGCCACCTAAAAAATCTTCTGGAAAGACATACGAGATAGAGAGAAGGATTTTGCAAATGCATCAGATTATGAAGAAACCTGGAATAAATCGGACAGCATAACGGCTGTACCGGGATGGAAAATGAAACAACCTCGAAGAAATTGGACAGAACTTCTTCAAGGAAATCAACAACAAGATGACTCTGGACGACCACGATAGTCCTACGGATACAAAGAAGCAATCAACGAGATGTTCTAGAAAGACATAGATGAGCCTAGTCCTATCTTCCCGTAGAAAAGACGAGGGTGACTCAGAACTCAGATCTATGAGGGTAAGGAGAAAAAGAAGCCTTACGTTGTTCCCTTATACCCAGAGTAACTATATAACTATAGAATGCTAGACTCGACTTCGACCAAGGGTTGAAATAATCCTATAGACAGTCCTGCTCTGATACCAAGTCTGTCGGGACCTGGAATATGCGTATGTAATTCCAGTCACAACTCAATCACATGGAGAGCCGAGAGCCGTACCCACTTGTCTAAGCAGACAAGGCCAAGCACAGGACACTCTCGGAAAGCATCATACGTGAGGGGCATCCCATCCAGGCCGGATGATCAACTGAGATGGGTCCTCATCGCCCGCTCACAAGTCTAAATGATTATGGGTGGTGAAATCCCATACTCATAGAAAAGTCGCCTCAACCATGTTATCGATTGAATCATAACCTTTACATAAATAGACTCCAGCCCGATCACCTAGTCGGGGTCTAGGGCGGGCTCGATCATAAAACAAAGTGTGCACGTGACAGAGTCACGAGCAATCGCATCGCGATGCCCCAAGATGCGCACATCTAAGGGCCACTTGGTGTATAAAAGACCGCCAGCCAGATCACAACTAAGGTCTTGAAAACCCATACTAAGGCATGCATGTTATAAACATACACACAGCACACATGCCTAGTATGAACAGCAGTTATCATCACATAACTCTACAAAGTGTATCTTTATTGACTTACAAATAGAGCATACAAAGATCACATGTCTGTGATCAACATTACATCATACAATGGAAGCAAATTAGGTCTGAGTACAGACAAGTTTAACAAATGACTTAGAGAAGCCTTGTAAACATACATGCCCTTCCACGAGGGACCAGACTGCTGTCTGGAACTATACTAGCTTAGTCAACGTCGAGCTTCAGGAAGGTGACTCCATCGGGGCCTGGGTTGTCATCTAAAACATAGAATAAGCAAACATGAGTACAAAGTCGTACTCAGCAAGACTTACATCAGAACTATACTACTCATGCTCAAGTTTCAAGGTAAAGGGAGGTGGGGTTCAACATGCAGAAGTGCCAGCTTTGACTTGGCTAGTTCTGTACTACGAGTACCAGACTTGAGGTAAGAAGCGTACACGAGTCCACTACCAAGTCTTCAACCAATACACCACTATGGTTACTTCCTCGACTTCCCCACGAGGAAGCACGCCATAGCACTCACGCTTATCTTGCGAGTTTTAGAGTATCCATTCAAGTTGTCTAATAATCAGGTGCAGGTTCCAAGTAGTCCATGACCGCGGACGCGGCTATTCGAATAGTTTTGTTAACCTTGCAAGGGTGTAAACTACACACACATGACCATCGGTTACCACCTTTTGCTCGCCACCGTTCAAGAGGTGACAGCGAGGATGTTCACCATGACACTTTGCTCACAACCGGTCTATTCCAGGAGTCGACTATCTGAGTTGCCTCCGCTTGAGAGCCTGGTCGGATCAACGAAACGGACTCAAACAATGCAAGTGACCGAGACGCCACCTTTGGCAGATGGTTTTCCTGCCTCACAGGTGCACCCACATATCTATATGATGCAACCATTCCTTCATTCTTTTTCTATGCACATGCCAAATGGAAAGCCCGAACTAATGTGACTCCTGGACGTCAACACGGATCAAGGTACTAGGCCGAGAGGGGTCAGTGAGCCCAATGTGTGGTTGTACTCTTTGTCTTGGATTGACATACAAGAACTCGGTCCTTAAGGCGGTGTTCAACGAGACAACCCATTGTCTACTCCTACACAGCCTCTCATCGTTCACCTTGTATTAGGGTGGATTCACCAACACGTTATCATCAGCATCACTGTGATCATCCATCCCGACTCACATTCAATGTAACCTCATTGTACAACTAAGTAGCAATAAGCAGTAACAGTTGTAGGGGCCACATGCTCATCATTCAACTCTTGAATCTGCTAGGATTGTGGTTTGATTAATACGGTGAAAAAATGATAGGTCATGCATCGGAATGGGTTCAACTATGCGAAAGAACGTGTCTCGGTGATCTCCTAAACATGCATAAGCGAGACTGAGAGGGAAGTAGGATTTTATAGACATGATCAATGGGGTTTGCTTGCCTTGCTGACGATACACGGGGTTTACTGAACTTCTTCTCCTTCGGGGGTGATCGCCGTCTCGGAAGCACTGCTACCGGCACAACCATCAACAAGAGGGGGCAACATTGAATGTAAATGCACAATCACATGATAATGTTGTCCATGATGTGAATGGTGCTGGTTTGTGGTACATTTGATTTAAATGAAGTGTATTGCATTTGAAATGCAAATTCAAACTCCACATATGAATTTCAATTTAACAAAATTGCAATTGCTATTGTTTGTTCTTCGAAAACCATGTGATCATGTGTGTAATATGTCTCTGATGTACAAGTGACCAAGTTTACATTGTATTGGTTCGAAGTGGAAAAGCATTTGAATTAATTCCATTTAAACCAAATAGCAAAAGCGACTGGTCCCATTTTAAATTCAACTCAAACATAGCTAAAAGTTGTATATTTGGATAGATTATTTCCTGCTGATCATTTTTCATATATTATTTGTCCAATTTGGAGTTAATATGAATTTTCTATGAATTTCCAAAGTTTAGCTATTTTTTTGTAAATTCTGGAAATTGGTTTATTGCATCATGCTGATGCAAGCATGACATCAGCAGGGGCTGACATGTGGGCCATGTCTGTCAGCCTGAGTAGGTTAATTCCCTCTGTTTAATTAAACAGAGGGGGTCATTAGGGGGCCTGGGGCCCACCTTTCATTGACCTGGGGTCAATTGATAGGGGGATTAGCCCTTAATTAGGTGTGCCTCGCCGGCGGTTAGCCGCCGGTGGCCACGGGCACGGCGGACGGGCTCACCGGAATAGGTCCCCGGCCACCTCTTGGCACGGGGAGGGCATCAGAATGACCCCCGTGCTCGTCCGCACCGAGTCCCGCATACGGGAGGGGCAAGAGGCTGCCGGAGCCTCGCCGACGTCGAGATGGCGCGGCGGTCGTGGTTCTGCTCCGGTGGAAAGGGGGTTTCCGGCGGGGTTTTGGAGCGCCGGGAGGGGGGTTTGAATCGTGCTCTCACCAGGAAGGCAGAGAAGGTGACGGCGACGTCGGAGGAGCACCAGACGCAACGTATTTGTTGCCGGAGCTGCGCGGCGGCCGTCAGCGTCGAGGTGTAGCTGGCGTCGTACACGGTTCGTCTCAGCCCGATTCCAGGCGCGGGGAGATGAAGTCGACGGTGGCGGTTCCCCTGGACATGGAGGTGCGTCTCCTGGTCGTCGTTCGCCGCGTCGGAGCACGATGGCGGGGCGGCGGCGATCTCTGTCTTCGGGGCGAATCCGGTGAGGAGGAGGCGAGAGAGAGCGAGGAGAGGTGGAAAAAGGAGCGGGGCGTCCAGGCGTCGCCACGGCGACAAAAGAAGGCAGGGGGGAGGCCTAGGTGGCCTCGCCGTCGCAGTGGCAATCGGCGTGCTCGGCATGCTCGACACCGAGCAGGTTGAGGAAGACGACAGGGGAGTCTGGCGGGCTTGGGCCGGCTGGGATCAAGTTGGGCCAGAAGCAGGTAAGCCCTTTTTCTTTATTCTTTCTGTTTTTCTTTTCTGTTATTTGTTTTGCTGTGCTAAAAAAATAGCTAGGAATTTTATTAAATGCTCCAAATTTTTATGTGGACTTGTAATGCATATAGCTATCCACTTACAAACTTTGGGCAATTTTAAAATTCAAATAATTTGAACTTTAATTCAAATAGGGTATTTATTTAATTTCCAAGCCCTTTTTGGAATTTTTGACAAATCTTGGTGCATGCAGTGGGACCCACTTCACTTTATATGTGATCATGCAAATTTATAAGACTTTTCAAAAATAACAGAGGAATTTTTGGAAGAAATTTTTGTCTGGCCATTTGAATTAACTTCTCTAGGACTTTTATTTTCCCCATTTTTGAATTTCTTTTGAAATTTTTACATGGTGCAAAGGACACAAGCAACCCTAGCACTTACCCTAGTTGGGGTTCTGACAGGTTCTTGGCAGTAGCTATGTGGTATCTTCTCCCCCTAGTTCTTCAATACAAAGTTCTCATGAGTTGCCCTACATGATTGAGATCCATATGATGTAATTGGTGTTGTGTTTGTTGGGATTCGATGAATTGTTACCTTGTTCAGTCCTAAGAGGTTTATGAATTATTGTTGCTACAATTTTGTTGTTCTTAATTCTTGTTACTAGTTCATGAGTAGCATGATTTCAGATCTGAGCATGTTATGGTTGCATGATTATAATTGTTGTTCTATACCTTATCTACAGTTGTATGCACTTGTTATTGTCCGGAACCGGCGATCCCAAAGGTGACAGCTTGGTACACCAAAGGGGATGGGCTATAATTTGAGGATCACATGTGTTAATAGAGTGTTAATGCTTTGTTCCGGTGCTCTTTGACATGAGCACCTTAATCTCCATAAGTACCTTTTGGCCCCGTTCGTAGCGGGATGGTAGGACAAAAGATATTGTGCAAGTTCTTATTGACAGAACGTACAACTACATACGAAACACATGCCTACGTTTGGTTCTTAGACTAGGATTGCACTAGTTTGTTCTTTGGCTAGAGTTAGTGCAATTTTGTCAATTTCCCAACTGTAATTTGTTCACCCAACACCTCGTTCTTTTGCTTAGAGAGTTACCACTAGTGAAACCTTGTACCCCGGTCCATCTTTCATCTTCATTGCCTTCGTTGTTACTATTGCTCTCATTACTGCAGTTACTACTTTGTGGTGTTGGTGATTGGGGAAGTCTTAAAGGCTACACCAGTCAACACATCGTTGCTACTGAATATCTTGTCTAGTGATTTTTTAGGTGTGGTTGAATTGACAACTCAACTCCTAAGGCTTATAAGTATTCTTTGGCTCCCCTTGTGTCGAATCAATAAATTAGGGTTGTACCTACCCGCGAAGACTGTTGCGATCCCCTACACTTGTGGGTTATCAAGACTATTTTCTAGAGCCGTTGCCGGGGACCATAGCTCTACTTATAAGTTCACTTGATAAGTACACTTTATCTTATTACTCTGTTTGCTTACAATGATTACTTTCTTTGAAACTAGATCTTATTGGCAAGGTGGATTCACTGAGGATCAACAAAAATATTATAAGGAATACCGCCTGTCTGGAAAAGGGAAATTTATATGGAAACTTATGTCTCAAGTTAATAGATATGCTAGGAACTTATGCTCTGATTATGATAAATCTTATTGCTGTGATGAATCTTGTTGCTGCTTGCCCTTTAAACACCTTCCTTTCCAATGTTGGTGTAATGATAATGAAACCTTGGTATGTTATACTAGGGGACATTGTGATTTCTTTGATGTAGCACAAATAGAATAATTTGTTGTCTTTCAGGGTGCCTATGAAATTGCTTCCTTTGTTGAAAATATTGAAGATGCCCCTTAAAAATCTGAGAATATTGATATACTTAAATATTGCTTTGAGAATTTTAATGATAATGCTTATATTACTAACTATCTCAAAAGTTTCTCTCCACAAGAGTAAGAGACTAATACTTTGCAGGACTCTACGGAAGAAGAAATTGCTGAAACTGAAAGCTCATTGGATGAAAAAGTGGAGGAGAGTACCGAACAAAAGGAGGAAGAATGGAGTAGCTACCCATCTCTACCAACTAATGAGAGTAACTCTTTGACTCTTACTTTATATGATTGCCCTCCATGCTCACCGAAGGAGGATGAATGCTATATTGATTGCTATGATCCTATTGAATCGTTTGAAATATCCCTTTTTGATGAAATTGATGCTTGTGGCCATGATGCCCCTATGAATGAGACTTGCAAGGATGATTTTGCTACTGTTATTTATGATAACCCTTGCTATTTTGAAAAGTCTTATGATAACCCTCTATTTTTGCCTACTATGGATATTCTTAATGATGAGGAGTTTTGCTTAGAAAGTTTATATGATTATGTGCTAGTAGATCATGAAAAGCATGTTTTATGTGAGGGTTATATTGTTGATTTTGTTCATGATTCTATTGAAAATTATTATGAGAGAGGAAAATTTGGTTGTAGAAATTTTCATGTTAGGAAAACATCTCTCTCCATGTTGAAAATCTTGAAGGTGCTCTTGTTCTACATTCCTATGCTTGATACTTTGCGCTTCATTTATTTATTTTCCTACAAGATGCCCATGCATAGGAAGAATGTTAGACTTAAATGTGGTTTGTATTTGCTCCTTTTGATGCTCTCTTTTGTGCTTCAACTTTTATTCTTTCGTGAGCATCGTTATACCCATGCCTAGCTAATGGCTTTAAAGAAACACTTCTGGGAGGCATCCCAAAAGAAATTAGGTTTATTTTGCTTTTGTTGTGTCTTGGATGTTGTTACTACTGTAGCAACACCTTTGTATCTTTATTTCAAGTTTTATGCCAAGTTCTAGCCTCTTATGATAAGGGAAGCAAAAGTTGTGACATATTGTCTAGAAAACAGATTTTGTTTGATTGATGGAAAAAGTCAAAACAAATCACCAGTTCATCTTTTTTAGCTGAAGTTTTTACACATCATGCTCTATACAATTGTGAAACTTTCATATGTTTTGAGTTTTCTTATTTGAGCAGCAGAAGTGCACCTGAAAAATCAATATTTACAATCTGTCCTTGGCAGATTATCTATTAGTGTACTAACCGCTCTAATAAGTTTATGAGAAGTTTTATGTTAAGGAAGTTTTCAAGTGTGCGAAGGGATATGATGAAAGAAGATTTAGGAGTGCCAAAATATTAAGCTTGGATATGCCCCCGTGCATCCCCTTCTTCATCAACAATCATCCGTTCGTCCTTCTCCACACTATATTTTTATTGCTTCACATGATATGTGTTGTTCTTGGAGCGTCTGTTTCCTTGATTTTCAGTTTTGTTTTGTTTTGTTTGCTGGTCATTATAATGTCGGACCCTTGCATGCTTGATTGGGAGAAATACATGCTCCACTTTATCATAGAACACTCTAGAGCTTCACTTATATATGTTGAGTGTTAAATTTATCTACTGCCTGCTTGTTAGCTCTTGTGCTTCACTTAGATCTTGTTTGAGAGCAATTTAATTTGTTTTGTAGAAAGTTTAGAACTCTTGTGCTTCACTTGTATTTGTTTAGAGAGTTTTTTCTGTTGCAATGGTTTATATGTCTCATGGTATGTTTTATATGTGGTGTATAGGTAATCTAGATCACTAGGTGTAGCTTAGGATATCTTGCAATAGTGTTGAGGTATTGATTGAGTAATGATGATTGTTTATGCAATTGAGCTTCCGCTCATTAGTGATAGGTGTCGCATCTTGGATAACCGTGCCTTATTTTCGAAAACTAAAAAAATATAGTTGAGAACTCTAGCTACTAAAAGGATCACTAATCTCTGCGGGGTTGGAATATATAGAGTACCCCCACGTACCATGGGTCGAGGATGCGCAAGGATAACCAAACCCCCATACACTCCTCCTCGGGGTACTTGTATCTTTGTGAATCTCCTGACTAGATAGAGAGTTACTGATAATAAGTGCATGAGTTCTTCGGACTAATGCAAGCATTCGATTGTTGGCACTTCCACCTTCCATTATTTTGCTATCCTCTTCGATACCGTGCATTGCCCTTCTCGTGGGAGTTGGTGAAAACTTCGCCGGTGCATCCAAACCCTTGTCACGATACGCTATGTCATCATAAACCTCATTATATTATTCCTCAAAACAGCCACCATACCTACCTATCAAGGCATTTCCATAGCCTTTCCAAGATATATAGCCATGAAACATCCATCGTTTTTCATGTTCATATGACTTATCCTTCATTGTTATATTGCCTACTGCTACACTGGCAGAGGCATTCATATAGAGTCATTACTTTTTGATTTAGAGTTGTATGTAAATAAAAGTGTGTTGATGTTCTTATAGAGTGTTGCCCCTACAGTGAGGAAAAGAATAAAAGATCCCAAAGTGGACGAAAAAAAGAGAGAATAAAGAGCCATGGAGGCCACCCAAAATAAAAAAAAATACAAAAAGGTGAAAAAAAAAGAGAGGGGGCAGCACTACTATCCTTTATTCCACACCTGTGCTTCAAAGTAGCACCCATGCTTCATAAAGAGTTTTCATATCAGTCATGTATAACTATGTGGGGATCTATGCACTATAGAACTTGGCTTGCATATTCCAAGGATGAGCAACCTCAAAAGAGCTCTAGGTCTTCATGAGCAAGCAAGTTGGATGTACCCCCACTAGTTCCATTGGAGGGCTTTCATACACTTATAGCTCTTTGTGCATCCGCATGTTGCATGGCAATCCCTACTCCTCACACCATTTCTATCCTTTGGCTTTCTCGCCTATGATTGTCCTCAATGGTGTGAGCCTTTCTCACTTTTTCACTTCCTATCCCCCTCATTATTCTATTTTGCCATCCTAAGTGCCAACGTATCTTGCTCGCGCTCATCCATTACATGAGTGCTCAAAGTCGAAAGGGAGATGATCATATTGACTTGTACCATACTAGTGGTCTGGGGATGAGTCAAAATAAGATTCCAAAGGGACCATGTGTGAAATTTAGTAGATTGAGTTCTTAACAACTATTCAGTATTTTTATGCTCTAAAACTTCCCCACTCTTGGCACGGGGACTCCGACTGAGACATTCGATTCAAGGACAGCAAGAGCTCAATTGTCTAGATGTTCTTTCATTCCTTGCTTAATATCAACTATAGACTATTGCTTTATATCACTTTGTCTTTGGCTTATGCATCTTCATTACATTAGATTGATTGCCTTTACTCCTAAGTAGCATGTCACATCACAAATTATCTTGTTATCATTTACCTACTCGAGGACGAGCAGGAATTAAGCTTTTGCTCTGCATCCCCAAACGTATCTATAATTTTTGCTCGTTCCATAACCTTTTTGTGTCATTGCTACATCTTTTTGACATGCTTTTGAATCATTTATTGGACTAACCTACTAATATAGAGCCCAGTGCCAGTTCCTGTCTGTTTTGTCTTTGCATTGCAGAAAAACTCCAAAAATGAAGTTGCTCGGAAAATTCCCAAAAAATATTTACATCGGAAGAGTCCTCTAGCCGGAGGACGGAGTCACGAGGTGGCCCCGGGCCCCCAGGCGCCCTCCCGGCGCAGCCAGGGGGGCCCACGCCAGGTGGCCACCTGGGCGACCTGGGCACCGCCTCGGACTCCCCCTTTGCCTATAAATTCACCCGTGACGCAAAAACCCGAGATATCGAACTCCTTTTTTCTAGAAGCGCTCCCGATCTCCGCCGCCATCGAAACCTAGCTTCGGGGGTCACCAGGATCCTGCTCCAGCACCCTGCCGGAGAGAGCCTTGGCCCCCGGGGCCATCTTCATTAACTATTCTTCACCCCATGATGGATCGTGAGTAGTTCCTCCTTGGACTACAGGTTCTTGGCAGTAGCTATGTTGTATCTTCTCCCCCTAGTTCTTCAATACAAAGTTCTCATGAGCTGCCCTACATGATTGAGATCCATATGATGTAATTGGTGTTGTGTTTGTTGGGATCCGATGAATTGTTACCTTGTTCAGTCCTAAGAGGTTTATGAATTATTGTTGCTGCAATTTTGTTATTCTTAATGCTTGTTACTAGTTCACGAGTAGCATGATTTCAGATCTGAGCATGTTATGGTTGCATGATTATAATTGTTGTTCTAGATCTTATCTACAGTTGTATGCACTTGTTATAGTCCTTAACCGGCGATCCCAAAGGTGAAAGCTTGGGACACCAAACGGGATGGGCTATAATTTGAGGATCACATGTGCTCATAGAGTGTTAATGATTTGTTCCGGTGCTCTTTGACAGGAGCACCTTAATCTCCATAAGTACCTTTTGGCCCCGTTCGTAGCGGGATGGTAGGAAAAAATATGTTGTGCAAGTTCTTATTGCAAGCACGTACAACTACATACAGAACACATGCCTACGTTTGGTTCTTAGACTAGGATTCCTCTAGTTTGTTCTTTGGCTAGAGTTAGTGCAATTTTGTCAATTTCCCAACTGCAATTTGTTCACCCAACACCTCGTTCTTTTGCTTGGAGAGTTACCACTAGTGAAACCTTGAACCCCGGTCCATCTTTCATCTTCATTGCCTTCATTGTTACTATTGCTCTCATTACTGCAGTTACTACTTTGTTACTACTTTGTGGTGTTGGTGATTGGGAAAGTCTTAAAGGCTACTACCGTCAACACATCGTTGCTACTAAATATCTTGTCTAGTGCTTTTTCAGGTGTAGTTGAATTGACAACTCAAATGCTAAGGCTTATAAGTATTCATTGGCTCCCCTTGTGTCTAATCAATAAATTAGGGTTATACCTACCCGCGAAGACTGTTGCGATCCCCTACACTTGTGGGTTATCACGCCACAGAAAGCTCGCCACTAAAATTTGGTTTCCGTGGCGCATGTGGCCATGCGCCACAGAAAAATGCATTTCTGTGGCGCACATGTTCGCCATGCGCCACAAAACTAGGTGCGCCACTAAAGACTAATTAACATCTGCGACAAAAATATATGTGTTTAAAAAGAAATAGATTACCAGCACCAAACAGATTGATCATCACAAATAGCAGATTAAAACAAACAGTTTGATCATCACAAGCTAGTCATCAAACAGATTGATCATCACAATTACTCCAAATCACTAGTTATCTAAATCCATTCGAAGTAATCCAAATCACTAGTTATTCAAATCCATCACAAGCATCACAAGTTATCCAATTCCATCACTAGATGAAGACGCTTCACTCTTCGTCGTCACAAATGACAATGAGTTTGTTCTCCTTTGCGGCCTGAGATGCTTCCCATGATATCGCTTGGCGTGCCAGGTTTGCTGTTACCGGCGCTGGTGCTGGAGCCGGCGCTGGTGTGACGCCCCCAAAATCAAGCCGTGTACAGTAATTCATACACGCAAGGTACACGACCAAAATCAGGGTGCCACGATGATAATATCACAACACAGTACTAGACACACACAAAATAAAAAATAAAAATAAAACTGATATTACAACCAGGGATCATGAGGATCCGAAAACATAAGTTAAACAATCATAATATCTGAGTACAGACATAGTTAGTAAAGTTTTGCCTTAAGAAGGCTAGCACAAATAACATAAGAGGTACAGATCGAAAAGGCGAGGCCTCCTGCCTGGGAACCACCAAACTACTCCTGGCCAAAGGGGGAACTCGACATCGTAGAGGGCTCCGGGGATCTTCTGCTCCTGTACTCCAACGTCGACTGCAGCGGCCGATCAGGCAAAACAAAAAGGGGGAAATAAAGCAAGGGTGAGTATCTAGCATACCCGCGAGTCTTACGTCCGCTACTAAGCATTTATGCATTTGTATCAAATGGAAAGGGGAGGCTGTATATAGTGGACTACAAGGTAGAAATCAGAATAAGGATGAGAAGCTAGGCCTATCTAAGACTAGCATCTTCCAACGAGTCTTGAAGCACAAGAAGAGAATAGCCAACAATTCAATAGCATGAATGTAATATCAATGCAGCAGAAGTTGCTGCAACATTGTATAATAGTAAGTTGTAATATTTAATAATAATAATGATGCCTCTGAGTTCCCTTCCTCGACATCCCCGCGAGGAAGAAAACCCGAAACCAACAGTTTAATAGTAGTAGTTTGTAGTGGTAGGATCTGGCTTCAACATAAAGCGTCCTATTACCGTGGACACGGCTATTCGAATAGATTATCTTCCCTGTAGGGGTGCATTGGTGTCATACTACACGCTCGGATCTCCAGAGTGGATTATAGCTTGTTAGGGAACACCCCACCGAGGCTATCCGACACGCCGAGGCCCATCCTACGGCTCATCAGAGAGGTCCCCGCCGGTCTACAGTCCTAAGCGCTCGAGGGTCTTGGGCCGTCGCCCCACGCACTCCGGGTCGTTGCGCGCAGTGGGGATACCAGCACCACCCCCAACTGGATGGCACGATCTGTCGCGGCCGCAATGCTGAAATGGACGTCTTTTAGAGCTTTCGAACGAGACCACAACGCGGAGGGCCCACACCATAATCCCACGTATAGGTAGTGCGTACAAGCCAAAAGGCTACTCAAGTCATCCGCCGAACCCATTAAGCATTTTATTATTTTCTGTCGAGACAACCGTTATCGTTGCCCCTTTCTGGACGAGTCGCGGACAACGACAACAATCAGGACCACCAGTAACATCGGTGCCTGCCCTGTCGTCCCACCAACTCGTGCGGTTACCAACAAGGTGAACCATCTCCTTACCTTGTCTCGTGTTTGCTCCGTAGAGCTCGGCTTTCATACAATAGGATATCTGTCGGCCACGAACAGTATCAGGCCCGTCGCACACCGGTGGAATACACCTGACCTGTCGTTCCGCTAAGATACCCTGCGCGGGCACCATGGGGTCACCCGACTCCTGACCTGTAAGGACAACCGTGGTTCAGTACCCTAGGACGGCTATACAGAGTCAGCAACGAGTGGAGTACAAGGATTACTCCTCGATAGCTCACACTTGATGTGGCTCGGCAGAGCCGGGGTAGGGGCCTGAAGCGGTGTCTTCTCTGAACCGTACCTATAGCAGTTGTAATGTATCGTATCCGCATTCACTCCCAGAGTGAACACGACCCGCTATCTAATCCTATTGACTAACAAGGCGCAGGGCTAACTGCTGAATAATATATATGAATATAGGCAGCATAGGATAAAGGAAGGTACAACAAGGGGCGACAATGACAGGCTATGCAATTGAATAGGATTGTAACGTAGCAGCAACAGCAATGCCTAGTGCAATAAAAGTACGGAAAGATAGGAGATATCTGGGGAAGAGAATGGCTCGGCTTGCCTGGAAGCTCGACGGTAGAGGTACGATCGTCGACGAAGTAGTCGATCACAGGGGCATCAGCAGCGGACGTCGAGACTATCAGACAATAAGAGAGGGGGAAGAAACAATAAATACACGGCAATAATAAAAACAAAAAAAACATGACATAGCAGATACAAGCAATGGGGCTCTACCGAAGTGTTCGGTGATTTACTCGGAGCAGGAATTTATCCGGGGATGACTCATCAGTACCGATTGATTACCAGACCGATGATCCGGAGGGGGAAGGTTCCATGTCTGCAATGTTAGAGACATCTGGCAGACATGTGGTTAGCGTATTTGTGTTCGTTGATCCATTCTGAACAACTTTCGTATACATAACAATTTCATCCGGACAACTGTTATCGGTACCGGGAATTATCGACAAATGGCCCGAAGGGGGGGATGTCGATGTTCGTTGTGTTAGGGGGTGTGGTAGACATACGTATAGCGTATTATTATTCTACATATTTTTCTGATCAACTTTGATATATAAATTATTTTCATCGAAATTACAGATTAAAAGATATTGAATTTCAAAGTTTTAATCAATTTAAAAAGAATTTCTGGAATTTCGTTTAATATTTAAATAGACATTATCCAGAATAGTGTATGTTGACTGGTCAACCCTGACAGAGGGGACCCACCTGTCAGTCTCACAATATAATAAAAACATTTTAATTAATTCAAATAGCCACTAGGCCCACATGTCATACACTACTATTAATATAAATTCATTTTATTTAAATACTTACAGGTGGGACCGAGGTGTCATAGAGACAACTACTTAACAGTTTACTATTTTACTTTCAACAGAAAGGTAACTCGGTTGGGTCCATGTGTAAGTCTCAAAGGCGGGTTATTTAAGTTAATGTTTCAACTAATCATTTGCTTAGGGGGGGATTAATTCCCAAGCTAGCCCACCTGTCAGTGGGTAAACCCATTGGCCAGCCCGAGCCTGCCCCCGCCGGCGAGGCCGTTCCGGCGAGGGGGGGGTCACGGCGGGGATGCGTGTGAGGCCATGGGGCGGCCGCGTGCACCTATGCGTGCAAGCTAGGGAGCAACCAGAGCGCGCGGGCGGAGGCCAATGGCGGCTCGGCCATGGCGGCTCCGGCGGCCGGAGCGCGGTAACGGCAGCGCAACGGGCAGGAGCTTGGGGGCGACCACGCGGCGTAGTGTGCGGGCGCGCGCAAACAGGCGTGGCGCGGGCGGGTGGGCTGGGCGTGTTCGGAGCATGGAGAACAACGGTGACGGAAAGCTTCCATGGTGGTCAGAGCGCGCGTCGACGAGAGGGTGCTACGATGGCGCAATTGAAGGGGAAATGGGAGGGATCGAGCGGGAAGCTCACATGGAGTGCCTGGGAGGGCTCCGGGAGGCCGGAGGTGCGGCGGTGGCGATGAATTTGACGACGAGGTCGCGGCGGCCGGAGGTGAAGCGGCGGCTCGATTCCGGCGAGGCTGGGTGTCTTGGCTCGATTCGAAGGGGGGAATGGCGTGGAGGAGCACGGCGGTCCTCTCTGACAAGTCGTGTCGCACCGGGGGGCTCAGTGGCCACGATGGCCATGGGGGGCACGACCATGACGGACCCGGTGGTGCACACAGGAGCTTGGGGAGGAAGAAGCAGAAGATGCGAAGAGGGGAAAGGGAGGGGTGCGGCTAGGGTTTACGCTGGGGGGCTTCGGCCTTATATCTCGCCGGCGACGGCATGATGCGCGCCACGGCGGCACGGTGCCGTGGATGGCCTCCACGCACCATGAACAGAGAAGGGGAGGAAGAAGACAAGGGCATGGTGGAGTGTTGGGCCCGGGTGGGCCAACTGGAGTTGCCCTGTGCGACTTATAAAGTTCCCCAATATTGCATTATTTTGCCACTCCAATCTTATCTGGTTTGATTTTGTTTGTTCATCAAATAGTTTTTGTAAAATATGTAACTAGCTCTAGTTTTATTCTTACACAATATAATGTGGCCACAAAAAGTTTGGTTACCAAATAAAACCATTTGAATTTTGTTTTATTTTAAAAGGGTTTAAATGCTACTGTTTTTCTACTATTTTGATTTCTTTACATTATTTAACATTTTAAAAAATCCCCATTTCATTTTTAATATAACCTACTGAATATTAGGGATTTTATAAAATTGATTGCACAATTTTTGGTCAAGGTTTATTTCCACATAGATTTGGAATTTTTATCTGGGTTGGATTTGAACAAGCCATGATCAAGGGTGATCATTATTAGCATAATCATGATGACAAGGCATTTAGATAAGGTGATCATTGTAGCGTGACACCCGGGATGTTACAGCTGGCGCTCGCTCCGGTGCTGGCGCTGGCGGCAAGGGGGCGTCAGGACCACGTGGCGGTATACAGATGGCGGTGCTAATGAGGCAGGTTTGGTGGGAGCAAACCATGTGTCGGCCGTGCTGCAAAATATTTAGTTAATTAGTAATAAACAGAGCTGAAGGTGCATATAGGGTCATGCAGTTCTAATAAAGTTTCTGTTATAGCATATAGGCTAGTAATAATAATTGAACTCCCTATGATCATTATTCCAACATGCTAATATAATATAGGTGAAACACTAGACAAAAAGGCAAAAAAATGAATTGGGTTTGACTTGCAATGAAGAAATGTTGATATTTATTATGACCATTCCTCTCCCTATGACCATTTCAACTCTTAGACAAAGCAATCTTTGTTCCTATATTTGTTATTGTTCAATGAAGAGATAATTTTCACGAAAATAAAAATAAAAGGCAAGGTTTTCAAAAGTTCATAATTTTCAAATGGCATGCAAAGTCTACGCAACTAACATATCCATAGAAGTAGTCACTTTCATAGTTAGTACACAAACAAGGGCGATACAGCCAACTACACGACTCCAACATATATATAAAGCATGCATAGAAGCATCAAAAGGTCATCCTAGCTAGAAGCATCCATTTCCTAGCCTACATAAAGCATAGAAGCATCAAAAGATCATCCAAGCTAGCTAGAAGCATCCATTTACTAGCCTACCTACTAAAATATCTTCCCAGACTCCTGGGGCTCAGGAGTGTCGTCCATGGAAAGCTTGCACATCTGCAACTTTCCCTTGCCTGTATCTAACAGACCCACCGTCATGTAGGTCTTTACTGCTATGAAGAATGGATTATTCTTCCAGTCAAACTTCTTAGGCTGCTCCTTGTGGATCAGCCTTGCACGTGGCATAGGGTACCTGGACATGGTGTCTACATGAAAATAGCAAACATGCAAAACTGAGTGTAATGGCAGCAACAAAGAATTATTAACAACAGTACAACCAGCTAATTGTTAGTGCAACTAAGGCATTTTCACAAAAAATTACTGGAACAGAGGCATTGCAAATAAACAAGATATTTTGTACATCAGGTAAAATAGTAGCAGATCAACCTAAATCTTCATATTCAAAACACATCACACCTGAAGAGATACCAAACTACAACTCCCTTGATGTTCTAGGTACTGCTACTTCTAGCACGATGTGATTCAAGCCTTATTCTCTCCCCCCCCCCATTTTAGTTATATATCACAGTTGCCATCTTCCTGTTTCTTTCTATATGGCCCTAATGTTAGTGCTAAGATTATACTAATTAATTTTTTGGTTATATATGAATTACATAATATCAGAAGGAAATGTAACAAATAAACAAAACATGTATCGTCAATTGCTTTGATCGATAACATGTGTGATATGGATCCTAAAGTCAGCTATGCTATACTGGAAATGAAAATTCTTGATACATAAAAACCATGGTGCATGCTCGTATATCTGATACAACTAAGAACATGATTTACATCCTCCTGACTGAGGCTTTTAAATGCATGAATTTAGATGGATCTCCTAGTACAGAAAACAACAGAAATGAACTTGTGTACTATAGGAGCTCAAGGTTCAGAAGTCATGAAGACTACCATTTGACAATATTTACTAATAAAAAACTTGCAACATCAGATTAGCACAAGAACTACTCGTCTCAATCAGTATCAATGCATTTGAGCAAACAAGATCGCAATGGTGCCCAAGATAAAGCATTTAACGATAGTATTTGACAGAGCAGCCATTGAAGACACAACACCCTGCTCTGCTCTGCTGTGTGTATAAATGGACATGAGCATCCGAACACTACTACAAGTGGCGCACACACTAGTTAAATCAACACTAAACAAGATTATGTTAACAATCTAAACACCGAAGCCAGTGTGAACACTTGTTGTAGATTATTCCAAATGCAGCAGATAGGTAGATTTTTTTCTTTAGAACAAAAACAGATAGGTAGATAGATAGATACTATGCTTTTTGATAACACGATCCCCTCTCTCATCTCTCATGCGTAAACTCAATCTAAGCTAGCTTGAAAGACAACAAACATATACAAAGATTTGTTTGTTAAGGCGGGAGGAGGCTGCTACTGTGCTTCTTTGAATTAAAATCATAATGCTATGAGGCTGCTACTGTGCTTCTTTGAATTAAAATCACAATGCTATGAGGCTGCTACTATGCTTATTGAGAACAAAATCTTCAGTGTCCATGGAGGCCTTTCCCCTGCTATTACAACACTGGACGAGGTAAATTATTCTCCAGTGTTATATTTTTTGGTTCATACATTCAGTTTCTGTTATTTGATTATCATGTGCCCCAACCAAATCAGAGTAATAGACCGGAAGCAAGAAGTGCCTCATGATGGTGCCATGTGTGACCTAGCTTTAAATTTTCCTAGTAATAGGTTGCTCATCATAATTTTCCTAGTAACAGATCAGAGTAATAGGTTGCTCATCATAATTTTCCTAGCTTTAAATTTCCAAGTAATACAACGCAGTAAGCCAATAACTAGACCAACTCCATGATAGACTTCACACAACATTTGATCAATGATAAACAATGTATACTAAAAAATGACAAGCTATCCATTAACCAATTGACTAAATAAAAAAAGAGAGCAGCACAAATTCCTACTAATTGCCATAAGAAAACAGTGATTTTAGGCATGCCATTTCACACAAAGCACACAACATTGGCTACATGATTTTTATCCAGGAGGAGAAAGAAGGTGGGAGGAGGGGGGACGAGGAAGGAGGAGGAGGGAGGAGGGATGGAGAAGGAAGGAGTGGGAGGGAGGGCGTCGTCACCTTGAGGCGGCGAGCTTGGAGTAGAGGCTGGGACATCGAGTCGGGGATCGGAGCAGGAGCGGACGGCGGAGAGCAGGGACGGGGAGGAGTGCGCTGCGCTATCATCGGAGCTTCTTGCTGTCGCCGGAGATTATTGCGGTCGCGATGCGCGGCGGCGGCGCTATATGGGATCGATCGGGGAGGAGAAAAGTGGAGGCTAGGGTTGGGAGGGGGCGGAGAGGCCGCACGGCTAGTGTATTTATAGGTCTTTCTGTGGTGCACGGGGCCACATGTGCCACAGAAAGTAGACCAACTCACACGATGTGGTGGGTCCTGCACACAATTCAGTGGCGCACGGTGACACCATGTGATATGGGGTGGCCCGATCTTCTCAGTTACCGTACGGTGAATATGAGGGCGATGATAGATAACTTGTATGTAGCCGATGAACTCTCCTCACTAGATCCCTGTTGCCAATGCAACAGCTCTCTACCCTTTGGATATTCACAACTTCACACACTTGCGCAATGTAGCCGTCGACCATGAAACGGTAATTTTCAATCTACTAATTCCCAGTGGAACAACAGATCACACAAAACTTGTAGCAGCAGAGGTTTCAGACGTCCGATGTGTCGAACGTCCGAATCGTGTCGGACTTCCGACTATTTTGACATCGGTTCTGTACTCGGGGATCGTCTCAAAGGCCTTCATGTCGGACTTCCATTAGCTTTCGGACTTCCATCATGTCGGACGTCCGAATCCTATCGGCAGTCCGTCGAAAATAGCAACCCTTCTGTAACTTGGCGTCATCGAGGCTTCGTAGGTCCTGGCCTCCGATGTCGGACGTCCGAAATGGGTCGGACGTCCGAAAGTTGGAGATTCTTTTATCTTCTCCTCCTTCTGGATCCTCATCTTTGTTATGATACCTGATTATGCAAACATACAAAGATTTAGGCAGTATAAAGTTCTCATTACATGACATATCAGAATCTATTAAGAGCGAGTTCACCTGTTGTTCTATCAACTTTGCACGAGCTCTTGTAATAGGTCCAATTCTGATTTCATCATCCTTCTTCTTTGTTGAATCAACTTGTTCTTCATGACGAACTGGAGATGTGTTGGTAGTAGGGATGTCCTCATCATCTCCCCCCTTCAAAAGGAGTCGACCTCGACGCTCCAAGGTCATCTCCCATGTATGGTGATAAATCTACAACGTTGAAACTATTGCTAGCGCCACCAAACTCAGCAATGGGAATATCAATCGAGTAGGTATTGTCATTGATCTTGGCTAACACCTTGTAAGGACCAGCACCACGCAGATTCAACTTGGAATCCCGCAACCCTGGAAATCTTTCCTTGCACAAATGCACCCAAACCATATCTCCAGGATGAAAAAGAACATGCTTTCGTGACTGATTCCTTGCAGCAGCAACGTTCTTGCCTTGCTTCTCAATAGCCTCTCGAGTCTTCTCATGAATCTTCTTCACATAATCTGCTCTTTGGGATGCCTCCATATTAACTCATTCCTGCAACGGAAGAGGCAACAAATCAAGCGGCGTAATAGGCTTAAAACCGTACACCACCTCAAAAGGACAAAGCTGGGTAGTAGTGTGTACTTCCCTGTTATAAGCAAACTCCACATGTGGCAAACACTCCTCCCATTCGCGCAGATTTTTCTTGATCATAGCTCGCAACAATTGTGACAATGTTCTATTCACCACCTCCGTTTGACCATCAGTTTGGGGATGACATGTAGAGCTGAACATCAACTTTGTCCCCAACTTTCCCCAAAGCGTCTTCCAGAAGTAGATCACAAACTTCCCATCCCTGTCACAAACAATTGTCTTGGGCACTCCATGCAAGCGTACAATCTCCCTGAAAAACTGGTTAGCAACATGCGACGCATCATCGCTCTTATGGCATGCAATAAAATGTGCCATCTTAGAAAATCTATCCACTACCACAAATATACTATCATGACCATGTTTAGTGCGTGGCAATCCTAACACAAAATCCATACTAATATATTCCCAAGGTGTGGTAGGAGCCGATAGTGGAGTAGATAAACCGTGAGGCTTCAACTTGGACTTAGATGTATTGCACACAATGCAACGCCGAACAAACCTGTCCACATCACGTCTCATCCTGGGCCAATAAAAATTATCAGCAAGCATGAGTAGTGTCTTCTCACGCCCAAAGTGACCCATCAATCCTCCAGCATGTGATTCCTCCAACAATAGCAACCGCACAGACAATTCTGGAACACAAAGTTTGTTAGCTCGAAACAAAAATCTATCATGGATATGGAACTTGTCCCATGCTGTTCGAAGAAAACACAAACAATATGGTTCAGCAAAATCATGATCAGTTGCATATAAATCACATAAACTCTCTAAACCAGGAATTTTAACATCAAGATGTGTCAATAACATGTTCTTCCTAGATAGAGCATCAGCAACAACATTATCTTTCCCTTTCTTATGTTTAATGATGTAGGGAAAAGACTCAATGAACTCAACCCACTTGGCAAGACGCCTATGCAATTTAAATTGAGCTTTCAAATATTTCAAAGCTTCATGATCAGAATGTATGATAAATTCTTTTGGCCACAAGTAATGTTGCCAAACTTCAAGAACTCTAACAAGTGCATACAATTCTTTATCATAAACAGGGTAATTCAATCTAGCACCAGAAATCTTCTCACTGAAATAAGCTATAGGTCTACCTTCTTGCATCAAAACACCACCAAAGCCTATACCACTAGCATTACATTCAACCTCAAATTGTTTAGAAAAATCTGGTAATGCAAGTAAAGGTGCAGAAGTAAGCAAACGTTTCAGTTCATCAAATGCAAGGTCTTGGGCAACGACCCAAACAAAAGGCACACCTTTTTTAGTCAATTCATTCAATGGTGCAGCAATAGTACTAAAGTCTTTCACAAAACGTCTATAAAAACCGGCAAGACCGTGATAACTTCGTACTTGACTAACATTCATGGGAGTAGGCCAATTTTGAATTGCTTCAATTTTAGAAGAATCTACTTCTACCCCATGCTTAGAGACAACATATCCCAGAAACATGACCTTATCTTTTGCAAATGTGCACTTCTCAAGATTAGCATATAATTTAGCATCACGTAACACTTGCAAAACTTGTCTAATATGATCAACATGTTCAAATTCAGTGCGGCTGTAAATAAGTATATCATCAAAATACACAACCACAAAACGTCCAATAAACTCTCGCAAAACATGGTTCATTAATCTCATTAAAGTACTAGGAGCATTAGTAAGACCAAAAGGCATAACTAACCACTCATATAAACCAAACTTAGTTTTGAAAGCTGTTTTCCATTCATCCCCTTCTTTCATCCTAATTTGATGATATCCACTACGCAAATCAATTTTAGAGAAAATAGCAGCACCACTCAACTCATCAAGCATATCCTCTAAACGTGGAATAGGATGGTGATATCGAATAGTGATATTATGTATAGCTCTACAATCTACGCACATGCGCCATGTACCATCTTTCTTAGGAACCAAAATAACAGGAACAACACAAGGGCTAAGACTGACACGAATATACCCTTTGTCCAGAAGCGCTTGTACTTGTCGTTGAATTTCCTTTGTCTCTTGGGGATTGGTCCTGTATGGTGTCCGGTTGGGAAGAGTAGCACCCGAAATAAAATCAATTTGGTGCTCAATACCACGCAAGGGTGGTAATCCCGCTGGAACCTCCGCCGGAAACACATCATCATAATCCTGCAAAACAGTAGACACACTAGAAGAAAGAGGATGATTATCATTAGAAAGTAAAACCTCGCCTTTGTACATAAGCACAAGTGGCATGGCTGTAGAATCCTCACTAAATTCTCTCATGTCTCCTGTGGTGGCTAAGATAAGCAAACTAGTCTCTCTAGCACTTTTCGTTATATTATCACTCACAGCTATTACATTGTTCTCTCGTGTAGGTACTAAATTCACCTCTACTTTCTGATGAGACTCATTCACAATTTGTTGTGGGGACATAGGATGGAGATTAACATTCGTGCCCTTGAACTCCAAATGATATGTATTGGCTCGGCCATTGGGTTGCACATGGCGATCATATAACCACGGCCGACCCAATAGGAGGTGACAAACTGTCATAGGCACCACATCAAAATCAATGGAATCCTGGTATGGGCCTATCTCGAAATTCATGTGCACCATATGATTCACTTTCATCTCACCACTGTCACTCAATCATTGGAAATAATATGGATTTGTGTGAGGTAAGTACTTCAGATTTAGCTTGGCACATAACTCCTTGCTTGCGAGGTTGTGGAAGCTACCTCCATCAATGATCACTTTGCAAGCTTTGTTGGGGCCAACTAATGCTGTTGTTTGGAACAAATTGCAGTGCTGAGATTCATTTTGGGGCTGCACAGTGAGAGCACGTTGTGACACAACAATAGTAGGAGCAGGCGACGGAAAAGCATCCATGCCTTCTTCACTGTTGTATCCCTCGTCATCGAATCCGGATGGGTCTTCATCATCACCGGATTCATACTCGCCGGTGTCCTCATTAATGAACATGAACTTTCGGTTCAGACAATCTCTCTTGAAGTGACCTGGATTACCGCAAGCATGACAAGTCATCTCTCGAGTACGTGCTGTAGACATATTGGAGCCTGCACTAGGAGCAGGAGCAATTGGCTTCTTCGCCATAGAAACATTGGAGGCTGGTTTGGAGTATGAAGAAGAAGCACGGTTGTTAGCACCATTGCTCTCCATAGGCGCAGTAGACGGTGTCCTAGAAGCAACCCTGCTAGAAGATGAGTATCTTGATGTAATCTGGGCCCCTTCTGCAAGCTGTGACTCCGCCTCTCTGGCATGATGTAAGAGCTCATTCATATTAGTGTATTGATGATGCCGAACAATACCATTGATCTGAAATTTAAATACATGGAGAAAATGTTGCATAGTCATCTCAATAGATTCTCGGATTCGTGCACGCTGCAACAACATCTCCATCTCCATATAGTATGCATCAACGGACATCGTGCCTTGCTTCAATTGTTGCAATATAATAAAGATAGTCCGTAAATAGTTTGTGGGAATAAAGCAAGACCGCATGGTTGCTCGCATATCACACCATGTACGAATAGGCATCTCATTGGCCTCTTGTATGTCACTCATGACTCCATCCCACCATCGCAAAGCATACCCATCAAATTCTGAGGAAGCAAGTTTGATCTTCCTATCTTCCGTATAGTCATGCAACCACCATAATTTCTCAATCTTGAGCTCCCAAGTGATATATTCTTCCACATCCGTGGAGCCTTCAAATTTGGGAATTGAGAATTTGGGCTTGCCTAACCCATCATCATCCTGAAGTGGTATGCGCCTAGCACCAAGACCAAGGAGAGGTTGACGATTTTGTCCAAGGGCACCACGACCACGGCCATTAGCGCCTCCCATAATCTCATTGTCGTCCTGGACACTACCATCATCTTCATTGCCTTCAGGTTGGCTTCGGGCGACAGGAACTCGCATATCATTGATCGTTGTTGTCAATTGTTGAATGCTTGTTTGAAGTCCATTAACTTGCGTTTGAAGTCCATCAACTTGCATTTTCAAAGTAGTGATGGAAGCTTGAGTACCATCCAACTTCATATTAGCCTCTAGAAGATCAGTCACAAGAGGTTCCATGGATGTATCAATCTTCGTGGTCAAATGATCTCAGAGACCTTCATACGCATCCCAAGCAACTTGAGCATCCTTATCCTGTTTCTGCATCACATCAAAACCACTTTGAGACATGATTAGTAGGTTAGTGCACTAAATTAAAATCTTTTGGTGGACACTCACAACTCACTCAAAACTGACAAGAAAAGGTGAATCTTACCATTCCAAAGTGAATAGCAATGCGTACCCGTTCGGATGGAGGACTAGTGCACGGATGTGATGAATTGAATACCCGAGTAAAAGAGTGAACACACGACAAAGCAGGATATATGTGGTGGAGTTATAGGTATGGCACCCTAACTACACCGAAGTCAAGTCCTAGTGTTGATCGTGTGATACAAACCCAAGGAAAAACTCACACAGTGGAGACAAAAGAAGACAGGCCTCTCAAAAGATCACCACTATGATATGTCCTTTCTAGCACTTGTATATCTCTTTGCACTCTTTGATAACTCTTTTTGATCACTCTTCCTTCTCTTTTTTTGAATCTTTTTTCTTTTTCTCTCTTTTTTTTTATTTTTCTGACTCTTTTCCACACTTGTCGAAATTGCTACAGTACTTCTACAGTAATTTTGATTTGCTACAATAAATTTTCTCTTTAGGCCACAATATGTTGCACCACGGAGAAATTTTCTGGATGAACACAACGAAACAGCAAACTAAAACAATGACTCTGATGCAATCTAAGTTATGGCAAAACTAGAAACCCTAATATTTTTGTATGGATTTTTCAGGATAGGACGAAAAAAATCAATCTAAAGGATGGATTTGGTGGATGCTTACCGAGGTAACACTGGAAATCTGATACCAAGATGATATGGGGTGGCCCGATCTTCTCAGTAAGCGTACGGTGAATATGACGGCGATGATAGATAACTTGTATGTAGCCAATGAACTCTCCTCGCTAGATCCCTGTTGCCAATGCGACAGCTCTCCACCCTTTGGATATTCACAACTTCACACACTTGCGCAACGTAGCCGTCGACCACGAAACGGTAATTTGCAATCTACTAATTCCCAGTGGAACAATAGATCACACAAAACTTGTAGCAGTAGAACTTCAGATCGATGCGAATTTAAGTTTATGATTCAAGATGAAAGCTTGTAGCTATTATCAAGAACTAGGGTTTATCTAAACGTGGTCTAACCGTAAAAATCGCAGGGGGTCCGGTATTTATATGCTAGGGGGTGTCAAACTCGGATACAAGGCCGCAACCCTTCAGATCTGCGCGCAGGAAGTTCAGACGTCCGATGGGTTTCAGACGTCCGAAATCGTGTCGGACTTCTAGCTATTTTGACATCGGTTCTGTACTTGGGGATCGTCTCGAAGGCCTTCATTTCGGACGTCCGTCAGCTTTCGGCCTTCTGTCGTGTCGGACGTCCGAATCCTGTCGGAAGTCCGTCGAAAATAGTAACCCTTCTGTAACTTGGCGTCATCGAGGCTTCATAGGTCCTGGCCTCCGATGTCAGACGTCTGAAATGGGTTGGATGTCCGAAAGTTGGAGCTTCTTTCATCTTCTCCTCCTTCTGGATCCTCATCTTCTTTATGATACCTGATTATGCAAACATACAAAGATTTAGGCAGTATAAAGTTCTCATTACATGACATATCAAAATCTATTAAGAGCGAGTTCACCTGTTGTTCTATCAACTTTGCACGAGCTCTTGTAATAGGTCCAATTCTGATTTCATCATCCTTCTTCTTTGTTGAATCAACTTGTTCTTCATGAAGAACTGGAGATGTGTTGGTAGTAGGGATGTCCTCATCACCATGCACCACAGAAATTTGCAATTCAGTGGCGCAGGGGACTTATTTGCGCCACAGAAATGTCTATATTTCTGTGGCACATGGTACCACATGCGCCACAAAAATAATTATGTGGATCATGCCCTTTTAGGTGTGCCACAGAAACCATGTCTATCTATAAGCAGTTTCCTAGTAGTGTAAAAGCATATGACTCGGCTGTAACCGTGGCAAGCTAGTACAAATGCCGGATTTCTTCAAAGCATTTCAGAAACTAGACTTGCCAAACGGAAACACCGGCATAACTTAGCGGAATAAAAGTCCTTCGAGAAATGACCACTATAAGTCAGCAAACAAAAAAAGGAGCCAACGCCGTAATTAAATCCGACATGCATCATAAAGATTCGCATCAAAATCCACAAGGTAAATTCAAGGCAAAACGCCATAAGAGTATCTGACCACACATTGGTCACAAACCACGGGACATGTCTCCCAATATTACAAACTCGGCGCTACGGCCACACCAAATGAATCAAGAGTTTTCAAGTTCAAAGTCGATCGCATAAGCCTATGCTTGATCACCGGCTTTGCCCTAGGAAGATGACCCGACACTATCTGCAGATGATATAAGTACATTACAAATTCCCGAAGTTGCCTGAACAGAACCTGTCGGCTCTGAGATTTTCTTCGGGGACGGAAGAAGAGAAAACTTGATGGGAGAAGGTAGATCAACCCGGCGCCTCTTGTTGGTTCCGTCATATCTGGCTTCTAGATAAGACAACTCCATCCCATCAGCTATCATAGTGGCAGCCGAGTGAGTCTCTTGACGAATCATGCTATGGTCAATCTTGGAAAATTTGGACCCGTCAGCTTTGAATTCCGGAAAGCCGGTAGCCAAAAGTCCCGGCTTTAGGCTGGCATGATAAGCCTTGGCAAGCTCCAAGCCTCGCATCACCCCCATACAGCAAGGCGATCGCTTGACAATCTTAACCCACTCAGAGACAGCTAAAAATGGCCCAATCACATCAGTTACCCTATTCATACTTGGGGGCTTCGGCTGAGTTGCACCTATAGCCTTACAGGCACCCTCAAACAATTGCTTGACAAGGGTAAAAATGCAGGTCAACTTCATGGCATGTGACTCGTTCAAAACATCATGCTCTTTGCCTAAAAACGACAACTAAATACAACAAAGTCAGCAAACAGCGATGACAACCGGGGAAACAAAAACTACCAAAAGGTCTTTCCGACTTACCAAAAATCGTTGATACGAGTCGGTGAATACTGCCTTTCAGCATTTCCAGCTTCTTCTCAGCCGAATCCAATTTTTCTCGGCTGCATTACGCTGAGCCGTTACATCATCACAAGCCTTTGTCAAGGTACTTTGGACTTCAGCCATGTCGATCTTCATCTGACCCAATTCTTCATCTTTTTTCTTCAACTCCTCCAAGAGTCGGTTGACCTCTTCATCGGCTTGTTCGCGCTTTGCCGACTCAGCCCTAAATTTTTCTTCCAGTTGACAAGCACTTTGGCCAGCTTGCAAAGAAAGAGCCTGCAAAACAAGATATCACTAAGTATCTACTTAGACAAACTACCTAACCAGCTACTTGGGGGCTACACCTTCAAAAATTCAATAACCCAACGAGATATAATCATATTCCGCCGGCTTATGGGGGCTACAGATGCATAACAACAAGGTCATTGTAGAGCAATAAAGAAAAATACCTCATAACACTGCTGGAGCTGGAGGATTATGTCATGTTGCTAAGTAGAACAAGCCAGCGATCGCTTATACAAATCTTCAAAGGAACTCTTCTCAGATATCGACTCATAAGGTCGACTCATCACCTGCTTTTTACCATTAAATGTCTTCATCAAAGTCGTATGAGCAGGTGGGTCACCCTTGTGAGTCCCAGTGACACCACATCCTCATCAATAATCACCTTCTCTGCAGAAGGAGTCGGCACAAAGCTTGGAGCAACTTCAATCTCATCAGTTTGAGTCTCCGACTTCTTAGAACCAACAACAGGAGAAGTATCCTTGTAAAGATCTGAAGGGCTCGACTCATCCAAGCTGTCCCGCTTCAGGTTCTCAGAAACCAGAGTTTCTGGCAATTTCTCAGATAAAACTGCTCACTCTTTCATCATTTCAGAGTCGGCTAAATCTTTGGGACCAATTCTAGCACTGCACAAAGGAAAATAGAACTCGTCAAAAAAATGCATATAATGATGAGTCATCATTTTATTGAAGGCACTTACCCACGATTGATAGGGAAAGATGTTTGAATAGAAGACCCCTCAGAAGAAGGGGTCCCAGATCCAGAGTTGTCGGCTTGAGGTTGTCCATCGACAACCTTCCGACTGACAGGAAGGAGTGGAGATGCTGGTAGTTTTGTTTGGGACGCGCCGAAGTGGGTCTTGCATGATCACGAGAGGGTCCCCCGAGTTGGTACTACGGGTATGCCTCTTGTGACCCTGCGCCTGTGAGAAGAAATAAAACATAAGGACACAAAAATCCTACCGAAACAATATTATGAGGAGTCGGCAAGACGTATACCGGTGGATTCATAATTTGATTCTCCTTTTGAGAGTCGGCTTCAACAGAAGGAATTTTATTCTGTTCGTCCTCCTCATCCTCGTCTTCATCCTCATGTTCACCCGAATCATCCCACAAGGACAAAGGAGGTGAGAAGGAAAAGTATGTCGCAGAAAGGAAAAAAAGCAGGCAATTCTTACCGTATGACTCGGGCTTTTAGCACTAGCCTCTCTTCCAGCAAGGGTATCCTGACTCACTTTCCACCATGGGTCATCCTCCTGGAAACAAAAGAAGTCGGAAGATCAAACACTTGGATAAATATCACATCCAGGGAATACATAATAGACATACCGGTGGAGCCGGATTGGCTTGATAGAACGGGAGGAGGCCGACTTTCTTAAGATCCTCGATGCATTAAACGAAAAATCTCTTGCAAGCCATCACCAGAGCACTCAAAGTGAATTCATTCTGGGCAAAGCACATACGGTCACCTTTTACAGTGTATTCACACATGAGTCGGTCCCTTACACTGAAGGGTTGGATTTGCCAACCCACCCAGCACCTGGTTAGGTCTCTGCCAGTGAGCCCGTGAGCTAGCAGAGCCTTCATCCGAGCAAGAATTGCTTCATTCCTCTTCTGATGAACATCCGCAGGGAAAAGGTTCAAACCATCATGAAACTCAAACTGACTTTCTCGAAAGACGGGCAGACGATGCTCACCCTTGATAGTCTCCACAGTACAGTAGAAGAAGGATTTTTTCCAACCCTTCACTTTTCTCATCAGCTTGGGTGCAGGAAAGATTGATTTGGCCCTCTTTTGGACAGTAACTCCACCACACTCCAAAGCTGGACCACCACTATACTCGGTTTGCTTGTTGCAGTAGTAGAACTCGGCAAACAAACCTAGAGTCGGCTTGATCTGCAGATAAGCCTCGCAGAACACTTGAAAGTGACATATGTTGAACACTGAGTTGGCACTCAAATCATAGGGATGCAGCTTGTAGCAATGTAACACGCTCCTGAAAAAATTGTACCCAGGAGGACGAAACCCCCGGGTCACATGGTCAGCGAAGACAACGACTTCGCCTTTGTTAGGCGTCGGCCGGGTCTCCTCACCTAGAACCCGCCACTTGATTTCGGATTGGGGAGGACGGATTCCTTGCGCCACCATCTCATTCAATTGTTCCAGAGTAACTAGGCCTCTTGCCCAGTTGGCCTCTAAAGTTGGCCTCTGAACTGGTGGATTTGGGGCTGGAGGCTTCTTGCCTGCCGTTTTCTAGATGGCACCGGCTTTCTTGCCCATGGTTGATACGTGCCAAACGTATCTATAATTTATATTTGCTCCATGCATATTTTGTGTGATATTGCTATGCTTTTGATACACTTTCATATCTTTTTATAACATATTTTGGAACTAACCTATTAATGGTTGCAAGAGTGCACAAGTTCTTGTTTTTCTACTTTATGTGTAGGAATTACTTGGATAAAGGAAAAATCACAAAAAGGAGCCTTGTAAGAATTGGATTCTAACACTCCCGAAATCTGTCCCCACCAGACAGGTTTTAAAGATCGCCTCGGAAACGCTAGAAGAGGGCCTCAAACGGAAAAACTTAAAACTACAAAGTTGTAGGGATTGTTTTTCCAGTGGATTTAGACATAAAATTCAGCCCAATCGGAGTTCGGATGCTTCCAGAAACCCCGAAATACAGAAGACGTAATCTGCATGACGGGAATCCGAGAGTCTATATAAAGAGAGGAAACCCAAAGGGCACCACGAAAATTCCTCCCCCTTGGCAGTTGTCTTGAGGGGGAGATCAAACTCCACAGCAGCACCATCTCCAAGGAAGAAGAAGGGGCCAAGGGCCGCTGCCCCCAAGGGCCGTGGCCACCGCCGTGGCCGTGGCCGTGGGCGCCGCCGCCGTCGTGGCCGCCGCCGTCGCCGTCTCCTTCATCTTCTCCGGGCTGCACCTCTCCATCAACAAATCTCCCTCTCACCATGTCCATGTGTGAGTAGTTCCCCTCGGGGCTAAGGCTTATATCTTGATCTATGTGGTTTCTCTCTCTCCCGATCATAGGCTATGTTAATCTAGGGTGATCCCATGATATTTCCCCTTCCTCTATGTATTGGATTGATGTACTCAATTGATCTTATCTAGTATAATCTCCGAGACCAAGGTGACAGCGGTCTATTGGAGATGGGTTAGAAGAATATTATCATGAGTGATTTCCTCTTTTGTGTGTGGATTGAAGATTGAGAGTCTCTTGGTGCTTGTCTTTGACTATCCTTTAGATATATTGTGGTGATTGTGGTACTCTCTTTGGATGGCCGCGGGGACATTGGGAAATCCATAGATTGAGAACTACGAACTCTGAGGTGTGCTTTTGTAGCCCTACACAATTCTCGTCCTCTCTTGACCACAAAGGAATGACCTCCGAGTACGTCTCCATTGCATGTTTTATGGGAAATATCATGTGATTAGACTATGTTAATGTTGTTGGGAGTTGCCACTAGTGAAATTATGAAGCCTAGGCCTTGTTTCCATCATTGTTACACCGTTTGTGCTCACTTTTGTTACTTGTTTCTTTGCTACACTTTTTATTACAGATTTATATTACTTCGTTTTATCACACCTATCACCCATATTTTACCATCTCTTCGCCGAACTAGTGCACCTATACAACTCCTAGTTGTATTAGGTGTGTTGGGGACACAAGAGACTTCTTGATCTTAATTGCGGGGTTGCTTGAGAGAGACCATCTTCAACCTCTACTTCCCTGAGTTCGATAAACCTTAGGTCATCCACTTGAGGGAAATTGTTGCTGTCCTACAAACCTCTGCGCTTGGAGGCCCAACATAGTCTACAAGAATAGAAGCGTGCGTAGACATCAAGATATTTCTACATAATTCTCATCCTCTCTTGACCACAAAGGAATGACCTCCGAGTGCGTCTCCATTGCTTGTTTTATGGGAAATATCATGTGATTAGACTATGTTAATGTTGTTGGGAGTTGCCACTAGTGAAAGTATGAAGCCTAGGCCTTGTTTCCACCATTGCAATACCGTTTGTGCTCACGTTTACCACTTGTTTCTTTGCTGCACTTTTTATTACAGATTTATATTACCTTGTTTTGCCACACCTATCACCCATATTTTATCATCTCTTCGCCGAACTAGTGCACCTATACAACTCCTAGTTGTATTTGGTGTGTTGGGGACACAAGAGACTTTTTGTATCTTAATTGCAGGGTTGCTTGAGAGAGACCATCTTCAACCTCTACTTCCCTGAGTTCGATAAACCTTAGGTCATCCACTTGAGGGAAATTGTTCCTTTCCTACAAACCTCAGCGCTTGGAGGCCCAACATAGTCTACAAGAATAGAAGTGTGCGTAGATATCAAGCTATTTCTGGCGCCGTTGCCGGGGAGGTAAGCGTTGAAGGTATATCTTTAGATCTTGCAATTAAATCTTTTTGTTTCTTGTTTTTATTTTCACTAGATAGGATTTATGGAAAACAACAAAAATATTATGAGAGAGCTTTATGATCTCTACCTTGAGTTGGGACATGAAGTGTTTGAAGAGAAAATCAAAAATCCTATGGAGCTTCATTATTTGCACAACACTCATGTTGGTAGCAATGTTACTACTATGTCTTCTTTGAATACCTTTGATGCTAATAATATGCAAAGCTATAAGCTTGGGGATGCTACGTTTTATGAAGATGATCTTTTTATCCCCCCAAGTTTTGATGAGGAAATTTATTTTGATGATACTTTGCCTCCTATCTATGACGATTATTGTGATGACACTTATGCTATAAAGAATAAATTTTTACAAGTGCATCATGATAAGAATGATTCATGTGATAGCTATTTTGTTGAGTTTGCTCCCACTATTACTAATGAGAAGGATTTAGCCCATGTGGAGAGTAAGAGTACCCTTTTGCATGTGGATCATTGTAACAATGCTTTATGTGATGCTTATATTGTTGAGTTTATTCATGATCCTATTGGAAATTATTATGAGAAGGGAACATATTCTTATAGATATTTCAATAATATCAAGTTCACTCTCTTTATGTTGAAGGTTTTGAAGTTGCACATTTTTTGCCTTCCTATGCTAATATCTTTATGCTTCAATGAGTTATTTCTCTACAATATCCCTTTGCATAGGAAGCATGTTAGACTTAAATGTGTTTGGTATTTGCTTCTTTATGCTCTGTTTTGTGCTTCAACTCTTATTCCTATGAGAGCATCACTAAAATCTTAAGCCTATCTTTATGGCTATAAAGAAAGAGCTCTAGGGAGACAACACTTATTATCTTTACTTTGAGTTTTTACTTTCTGTTTTTAGTGGTCTTGATGATTGTTACTACTGTAGCAACATCATTGTATCTTTATTTTCAAGCTTTGTGCCAAGTTATAGCCTCATATGACAAGGGAAGTGAAAGTTGTGACATGCTGTCCAGAAAACAGATTCTGTCCTCGTGACGGGACAAATCACAGAAAAATCCCAGTTCATCTTTTTGAGATGAGTTTTTTACACAGCGTGCTCTATACAATTACGGAACTTTCGTATGTTCTGAGTTTTTTGATTTGAGTTGCAGAAGTATCCCTAAAAAATTATTTACTACCTGCTGTTCTGTTTTTCACAGATTCTGCCACGTTTTGTCTCTCCTTACTTTTGCAAACCTTAAGCTTGCTTTTTCTTTGCAAAAAACCTTTTGGCAATCTTGAGAAACAGTATCTCTTCAATAATATCTTTATATCCAGTGAGGAAAATTTATTTTATTAAGGGTACTAACCTCTGTAATCAGCTTATGATGAGTTATGTATGAAGGGAGTTTTCAAGTGTGCGATGGAAGATGATGAAAGATGATTCGGGAGTGTCAAGCGCTCAAGCTTGGGGATGCCCCCATGCATCCCCATCAAAAATTCAAGGAGACTTAAGCGTCTAAGCTTGGGTATGCCCCCGTGCATCCCCTTCTCCATCAACAATCATCATTTCGTCCTTCGTCTCACTATATTTTTATCACTTCATGCGTTATGTGCTATGCTTGGAGCGTCTCGCTCTTAGGTTTTATTTTTAGTTTTCTTTAGCTTTGCTTTCTGTTCATACCAAGTTAGATCCTGTCTTACTTTGTGTGGGAGAGAAACACGCTCCACTTTCAAAATCTAGAACACATCATAGGATTCTTCATGCCTATCTTTTTGCTGTTATGTGTTCTTTATCTTTTCGTAGCTACTACCATGTTTAGTTTTAGTCTTAGTTTGTCTTTATCAAGAGCCTTGTCTTTTGTTTAGTTTATTTCTGGAACTCTCTTTAGTTTTCATGTTTATCTTGTTAAGAGAGTTGGTTGTTGCACTGAGTTGTGTCTTGTCTTGAAAGTAGGTAATTGAGGTTGCTATTTAATTTTAATAGTAACTTGCAATGGTTTTGAGGTATTGATGTGGGTAATGTTTGAACTTTTGGTGTCAAGAGCCCTTGCCTATTAGTGATAGGTGTTGTATTTTGGGTAATCCGTGTTTATTTTCAAAACCTACAAAACTAGTTGAGAACTCTAGCTACTAGATGGATCACTACTGTTCTGAGGGGTCGGATATTAGAGAACACTCACGTACCATGAGTCGAGGATGCGCAAGGATAACCAAACCCCCATACACTCCTCCTCGGGGTACTTGTCTCTTTGTGAACCTCCTTATTAGATTGAGAGTTACCGATAATAAGTGCATGAGTTCTTCGGACTAATGTAAGTATTGAAAGTTGACACTTCCACCTCCTCATATTTGCTAGCCTTTCCTGTGCCGTGCATTGCCTTCTTCTCACTCCGAGAGTTGGCGTCCACCTTCGCCGGTACATCCAAACCCTTGGCATGATACGCTCTATCATCATAAACCTCATTATATCCTTCCTCAAAACAGCCACCATACCTACCTATCAAGGCATTTCCATAGCCTTTCCGAGATACATTGCCATGCAACATCCACCTTCTCATGACTTGATCCTCATGTCATACATGCTACTTGCTTGATCGATGAGCCGCATGCTAGTTGGGCCTTTCCCTAATCATTGCTACATGACGCGCTAGTATCATTGCACATCCTGCTATTCTGGCAGAGGCATACATTTGCATCATGATAGTTATATCTTCTTTATGTGAGTACCCTTGTAAAGTGTGAAAGATCTGCTATATTCTTGTAAAATATAGAGTGTTGCCCTTAAAGTGAAGAAAAGATCCCAAATAGGACAAAATCAAAAGATCCCAAAGAGGACAAATGAGAGTTAAATAGAAAGAGCCATTGAGGCCACCAAAAAATACAAAAAAATAGAAAAAGAGATAAATAAAAATAAAAAGAGAGAAGGGGGCACACTACTATTCCTTTTGGGAGATCCACACTAGTACTTCATCCTCTATCCCTTGTACTCCATAGAGATCATCATCATGCATATAGCTATGTGGGAACCTTCACACTATAGAACTTGGCTTGTATATTCCAATTATGAGCCTCCTCAAACGAGCTCTAGGTCTTCTTGAGCAAGCAAGTTGGATGCACCCCCACTAGTTCCATTGGAGAGCCTACCTTAGCTCATATGTGCATCCGTTGCATGGCAATCCCTACTCCTCACATCATATCTATCATTTGGCTTTCTCTCGCCTATGATTGTCCTCATTGATGTGAGCCCTTCACATCTTTTTGTCTTCCTCCTCTACCATATTCTCCATTTTCCATCCTAAGTGTTAACTTTCTTGCTTACGTTCATCCATTGCATGAGTGCTCAAAATGTCGAAAAAGAGTGGATCATTTTGACTTGTACCTGGCTAGTGGTCTGGGGACGAGTCAAGATAAGATTCCAAAGAAGACCAAGTGTGAAACTTTAGTAGATTAAGTTCTCAACAATAAAAACTATGTTTTAATCTCTCGTATATCCGTATCCCTTTCTTGCACGCAAACACCATTTAGAGACATTCGAGTCACGGACAGCGAGAGCTCCTGCACCTTTATGTTCTTATGTTGCTTGTTTCAATGCTAATATATACTCTTGCGTGTTATGACTTGAATTGAATTACATGACTTGATTACTTTACTTAAGAGTTCTTATATGGTTGGTAGCATGTCACCACAGAAATTATGTTTGTTATCATTTACCTGCTCGAGGACGAGCAGGAATTAAGCTTGGGGATGTTGATACGTACCAAACGTATCTATAATTTCTGCTTGCTCCATGCATGTTTTATGTGATATTGTTATGCTTTTGATACACTTTCATATCTTTTTATAACATATTTTGGAACTAACCTATTAATGGTTGCAAGAGTGCACAAGTTCTTATTTTTCTACTTTATGTGTAAGAATTACTTGGATAAAGGAAAAATCACAAAAAGGAGCCTTGTAGGAGTTGGATTCTAACACTCCCGAAATCTGTCCCCACCAGACAGGTTTTAAAGATCGCCTTGGAAACGCTAGAAGAAGGGCTCAAACGAAAAAACTTAAAACTACAAAGTTGTAGGGATTTTTTTTCCTGTGGATTTAGACATAAAATTCGGACCAATCGGAATACGGATGCTTCCAGAAACCCCGAAATACAGAAGACGTAATCTGCATGACGGGAATCCGAGAGTTTATATAAAGAGAGGAAACCTAGGTCAAAGGGCATCACGAAAATTCCTCCCCCTTGGCAGCTGTCTTGAGGGGGAGATCAATCTCCACAGCAGCACCATCTCCAAGGAAGAAGAAGGGGCCAAGGGCCGCTGCCCCAAGGGCCGTGGCCACCGCCGTGGCCGTGGCCGTGGGCGCCGCCGTCGCCGTCTCCTTCATCTTCTCCGGGCTGCACCTCTCCATAAAAAACTCTCCCTCTCACCGTGTACATGTGTGAGTAGTTCCACTCGGGGCTAAGACTTATATCTTGATCTATGTGGTTTCTCTCTTTCCCATGATGTGATCTTTGTTGTGATCATAGGCTATGTTAATCTAGGCTGATCCCATGATATTTCCCATTCCTCTATGTATTGGATTGATGTACTCAATTGATCTTATCTAGTATAATCTCCGAGACCAAGGTGACAGCGGTCTATTGGAGATGGGTTAGAAGAATATTATCATGAGTGATTTCCTCTTTTGTGTGTGGATTGAAGATTGAGAGTCTCTTGGTGCTTGTCTTTGACTATCCTTTAGATATATTGTGGTGATTGTGGTACTCTCTTTGGATGGCCGCGGGGACATTGGGAAATCCATAGATTGAGAACTACGAACTCTGAGGTGTGCTTTTGTAGCCCTACACAATTCTCGTCCTCTCTTGACCACAAAGGAATGATCTCCGAGTACGTCTCCATTGCATGTTTTATGGGAAATATCATGTGATTAGACTATGTTAATGTTGTTGGGAGTTGCCACTAGTGAAATTATGAAGCCTAGGCCTTGTTTCCATCATTGTTACACCGTTTGTGCTCACTTTTGTTACTTGTTTCTTTGCTACACTTTTTATTACAGATTTATATTACTTCGTTTTATCACACCTATCACCCATATTTTACCATCTCTTCGCCGAACTAGTGCACCTATACAACTCCTAGTTGTATTAGGTGTGTTGGGGACACAAGAGACTTCTTGATCTTAATTGCAGGGTTGCTTGAGAGAGACCATCTTCAACCTCTACTTCACTGAGTTCGATAAACCTTAGGTCATCCACTTGAGGGAAATTACTACTGTCCTACAAACCTCTGCGCTTGGAGGCCCAACATAGTCTACAATAGAAGCGTGCGTAGACATCAAGCTATTTCTACATAATTCTCATCCTCTCTTGACCACAAAGGAATGACCTCCGAGTGCGTCTCCATTGCTTGTTTTATGGGAAATATCATGTGATTAGACTATGTTAATGTTGTTGAGAGTTGCCACTAGTGAAAGTATGAAGTCTAGGCCTTGTTTCCACCATTGCAATACCGTTTGTGCTCACGTTTACCACTTGTTTCTTTGCTGCACTTTTTATTACAGATTTATATTACCTTGTTTTGCCACACCTATCACCCATATTTTATCATCTCTTCGCCGAACTAGTGCACCTATACAACTCCTAGTTGTATTTGGTGTGTTGGGGACACAAGAGACTTTTTGTATCTTAATTGCAGGGTTGCTTGAGAGAGACCATCTTCAACCTCTACTTCCCTGAGTTCGATAAACCTTAGGTCATCCACTTGAGGGAAATTGCTGCTGTCCTACAAACCTCAGCGCTTGGAGGCCCAACATAGTCTACAAGAATAGAAGCGTGCGTAGACATCAATGGTGCAAGAGTCGGACCTAGCAAGTAAAATATATATGTATGCTGAGCCGACTAAAGAACTGGCTGAAGACAAGCAAGGGATGGCCTTAGCTAAAAATTTGTGGAGTCAGACCAATTCCGACTGTACATCAACTGCACAAACATATTTCACAAATTATGGTGAAACAGATGGATCTACCGAGCCAAAGAAAATAGGCGAAAAATACGAAACAGATCCAGAACTTACGAAGAACCCGAAGCGGTTGGGAACTATGGATCTATAATATTTCTCAAGAAAACAATTGACGCGGAACAATATCTAAAGGATCTTAACCTATCTACCAATATGCATGGTGAAATCTTTCGCTAAACTACCTCAATCTACTAAAACGGTGGAGCTCAAAGCTCTAAAATAATGGCAATGAAAAAAAACTGTGACGTGAGGTAGAAGATAAGAACTTACTTGAATGGCGTGCTAGAGTGGCACGGCCCCAGACCGTTTATCGCGAACGCTAAAAGAAGGGAAGCTGGAAGCAGCAATGAGGATGAAGCTTGCGTTCTTCAGCGCGCGAGGAAGAAGATGAGGGGAATATGCGGACGAGGTGAAATAAACAGATGAGTATGAGAGGCCTATTTATAAGGGACCTCAACCCAAAACCCGAGGCATCACATGATGATGGATAACGGTAGGAAATCCATCGATTCCCGCAAACGAATCTAATGGGCATTAATTGCGCAGCCAAAATCGGGATAAACCGTTCGAAAATTCCAGAAACACTGAAGAGTCGGATCCATTGTTAAAGCAACAGAATGGAGTCGGCATCGGCTCTCTGGAAGTATGAGTCGGCTCAGATAAAAGAGTCGGCCCCATGAAGTTAAGGGGAATAAAGAAGATTGTTGTGAAGACTAAAGCATCACGCCAATCCTGGGGGCTAATGTCGGGGGGATGGATACGTATGAGGGCCCGCTAAAGAAAACCCGGCCACAAGCCTGCCGCGTCAAGCATGAAGATCGAAGCCGTAGAAGGAATTTGACTTACCTTGTATATCACATAATATCTTTGTAAAGTTGAATAGGACTCCGCTTCGTGTAGGAGTCGGACTCGCGGAACCCCGGGACCCGACGCCTTTATAAGTCGAGGTCCACGGGATGCAGAGGCAACTCAATCTCAATCCAAGATAGGACTAGACACTTGCGGCGTAACCTAGATCTCCCTGAGGTGAAGGTTGCGAACCGATTCTCTTGTGATCAATCCATCAAATCTTCTAATTGAGGAGTCGATACCCATAATAATAAGAAGCATGAGTAGGTCTTTACCTTGAGACAAAGAGGGGCCGAAACCTGAGTAAGTCGCCGAGTCTCTTGTCCATGATGACTCTCCTCGCATCCACCTCGTAGCAAAGGTCCCATGTCAAGTTCGACTCTTCGAACATCTGCCGTGACTTTACCACGACAGGTCAATCCTCCCTCCGACAGGGTTCCGGGAAGAGGTCTTCTGGTGCTCCCGATCTTGGAAGCGTGGAGGCGGCGGAACAGAGGCGAGATCACGAAAAAGGGTTCTGTCCTCGGGGGTTTCGGGACAAATGAAATATATAGGCGAAGGGGGCAGCCAGGGGGCCCACTGGGTGTCCAGGCGGCCTCTCGGTGCGACCCCACCATAGGGCGCGCCCAATGGCCGCCTGGGCACCAGGTGGGGCCCCTTTGGCCCCCCTTCGGGACTCTAGAAGCTTCCGTTATGCTGATTTTTTATATATTTTTCCGAAAAAAATTCTGGCATTTTACGTAATAGAAAACCTGAAATAAAAAGATAGCAGAAAACATAAACTGGCGCTGGGGTGCACTGAGTTAATATGTTAGTACAAATATGATCGAAAGTGTATGAAAGTGTATCAAAAGCATAGCAATATCACCCAAAACATGCATGGAGCAAGCAGAAATTATAGATACGTTTGGGACGTATCAACGTACCATGGGTCGAGGATGCGCAAGAATCACCAAACCCCCATACACTCTCCTCGAGGTACTTGTCTCTTTGTGAACCTCCTGATTAGATAGAGAGTTGTCGACAATAAGTGCATGAGTTTCTTCGGACTAATGCGAGTATTCGATTGTTGGCACTTCCACCTTCCATATTTTGCTAGCCTCTTCGGTACCATGCATTGCCCTTTCTCATCTTGAGAGTTGGTGCAAACTTCGCTGGTGCATTCAAACCCTTGGCATGATACGCTCTGTCATCATAAACCTCCTTATATCTTCCTCAAAATAACCACCATACCTACCTATCAAGGCATTTTCATAGACTTTCCGAGATACATTGCCATGCAACATCCATCATCTCATGACTTGATCTTCATGTCATACATGCTTTTGCTTGATCGAGGAGCCACATGCTAGTTGGGCTTTGCCCTTATAATTGCTACATGACGCGCTAGTATCATTGCATATCCTGCTACACTGGCAGATTCATACAGTTGCATACATCATGATAGTTTTCATTTTTTTAATGTTTAGTACTTCTTGTAAAGTGTGAAGATCTTCTATAATCTTGTAAAATATAGAGTATTGCCCTTAAGTGAGGAAAAGATCCCAAAGAGGACAAATTAAAAGATCCCAAAAGAGGACTAATGAGAGATAAATAGAAAGTTCCAACGAGGCCACAAAAATACAAAAAAAAGATAAAGGAGAAAAAATATATAAAAAGAGAGAATGGGGCAACACTACTATTCCTTTTGAAAGATCCACACTCGTACTCCATAGTCATAATTGTACTCCATAGAGATTATCATTCATGCATAACTATGTGGGAATCCTTACACTATAGAACTTGGCTTGCATATTCCAAAGATGAGCCTCCTCAAAAGAGCTCTAGGTCTTCATGAGCAAGCAAGTTGGATGCACCCCCACTAGTTTCATTGGAGAGCTTACCTTAGCTCATATGTGCATCCGTTGTATGGCAATCCCTACTCCTCACATCATATCTATCATTTGGATTTCTCTCGCCTATGGTTGTCCTCATTGATGTGAGCCTTTGACAACTTTTTGTCTACCTTCCCCATCATTTTTCTCTTTGCCATCCTGATACGTCCCAAACGTATCGATAATTTCTGCTCGTTCCATGCATGTTTTGTGTGATGTTGCTATAATCTAGATACACTTTCATACACTTTTGATCATATTTGGACTAACCTACTAACTCAGTGCACCCTAGTGCCAGTTCCTGTTTTATGCTGTTTTTCTATTTCAGTTTTCCCTATATAAAAAGTGCTCCAAAAATCTGGGAAAATCAGATAAAAAATGAGCGTGGGGGGGGGGGGCGCCTGGACCCCTGGTGGCCCCCCCTGGCTGCCCCCCTTCGCCTATTTCATCTCCGTCACGGGAAAACTCCGAAGACAGAACCCTATTTCGCAAACTCGACTCTGTTCCGCCGCCGCCGCGCTTCCAAGATCGGGAGCACCGTCAGGTCCCTTCTCGGCACCCTGCCGGAGGGAGGATCGACCTCCGGGAGCTTCTCCTCCACCATGGACGCTTCCCGGATGTGTCGTGAGTAGTCTACCTTGGACCATGGGTCCGTCATCAGTAGCTATGTGATGTTCTCCTCCCCTCTTTGTTCTTCATGGTTTAGACCTCGTGAGCTTCCCTACATGATCGAGGCACATATGTAATTCTTCTGCTATTGCTATGCTGAGTTTGATGGGATCTGATGGATTATGAGATTATGTTCAGATTGTGATAGAGTAATATATTTGGTTTTTATCTCTTATATTTTTGTTCCTAAGTAATTCTTGCATGTTCTCCGTTGCTGTTTATTGCTTTGGCCAAGTAGTAGGTAGTGATTCCAAGAGGGAACATTATGCTCGATTGTGGGTACATGCCCCCTGATGACACGCTTGAGTGATAGAAACATGAGTCTAGGGGATGTGTTGTGGACACAAGGGGGAAAACAACGATGCTTGTAACCGTGGTTGCAAGGATTGTTTACTTTACGCAAAGTTCTTTTTAACGCAGTTGTCTATTGCTTTGGGTTTACACTTTGGCTGGGGCTCGCAACTTAATACCAGCGAGATGTTCTGGGTAGATATTTGAAGGTGGATGATTAGTAGTAGATGCAGATGGATTTCAGTCTACTTATTTTGGCTTACTGCCCATGCTTATGAACCTCTTCCTTTCTTTTGTAGCATAGTTAGCATTGCGTGCGTTTATAATCCTATCAGTTGCCCATCTGTAATTTGTTTACCTCGCATAGCAGTTTTATCGTCTTTTGGGAGAGAGACGTCACTAGTGAACATCATGGGACCCCGGTCCATATTCTCATCACTATTTACAAGCTTGTTTCCTTTTCAGTATTTACTTTCAATTGCTATCACTATCATTATCCCTTGTGTTTTTTATCCTTTGTAAACAACAAGACCGGAGAGATTGACAACCTCTCTGAACTTAGTTGGGAGCAAAGTTATTTGTGTTGTGTGCAGGTCCAGGTCAAGGAAGCAACGTTTGTCGTAAATGGTGCCATTGTTTCCTTGCCACCTACTTATCATCGCCGGTGTCCTACGGGAGACAAACCCTATCCTCTACATAGGGGAAATGCGCTGCTATCCTACACCTCACCTTCCACTTGGGATAACCAACGAAGGGCGAGAAGCCATTATCATCTCTCGCGCATCAAGAAATTTTCTGGCGCCGTTGCCAGGGACTCCGAGTGATAAGATAGGGGAGTTGCCCAGTATCTTTTACCTTTGCTTTTTAGTCTTGTTAGTTTACCTTTCAGTTTTTATCTTAGTGTCCTTTATCAAATACCGATTTTTTTATAGTATGTCTAGTTCCTTACTTTCCAATCAATGTCTGACTTCTTTGAAACTAGATCTTATTGGCATGGAGGATTCACCGAGGATCAACAAAAGTGGTACTAGGAACACCGCTTGTCTCAAAAGGGGATACACTTATGGAAACAAATACGCCAGTTGTATTAGTATGCTAGAAACTTGTGCTCAATATATAATATATCTTTCCGCAGGGATGAATCTTGTTGCTTTATGAGGCACAAACACCTTGCTTTATAATGAGAGTACAATGATGATGACACCTTGGCTTCTTATGCTAAGAGAAACTATGATTTTTATGATGCAGAGGAAATAGAATAATTTGTTGCTTATAAGGGTGCCTATGAAATTACTTCTCTTCTTAAAACTATCGATGATGCCCCTTAAAAATCTGAGAGTCTTGTTATACTTAACTATTGTTGAGAAAACTACGATGCAAATTATTATATTACTGATCATCTTGAGAGGATCTCTCCCCCAAAGTAAGAGACTAATGATTTGCAGGACTCTATGGAAGAAGAAATTGCTGAACCTGAAAGCTCCTTGGATGAAAAAGAGGAGCAGAGTGACGAACAAAAGGAGGAAGAATGGAGGCATCCACGTCTACCTTCTAATGAGCGTAACTCTTTGACTCTTACCTTATATGAGTGTTATGATCCCATGGATTCTTTTGAAATATCCCTTTTTGATGAAGTTGATGCCTTCTATGCTTATGGCCGTGATGCCACTATGGATGATGCTTATGGAGATGAACTTGCTATAGTTCCTCATGTTAAGCATGAAAATTTTGCTATTGCACCCACACTTTATTGTCCTATTATCCTTTCGAAATCTTCAACTCATATTCCGGAGAATTGTGCTCTTATCAAGGCTCAATGTGATGGGCTGCATTTATCTTATAATCCTAAAGACCGTGTTGAAAACTATACACGTGTGCTTGTAGGTCATGAACAACACGATTTATGTGATAGTTATATTCTTGATGTTCTTCATGATACTACTGAAAATTATTTTGAGAGAGGGAAGTTTGGTTGTAGAAACTTCCATATTACTAAAACTCCTCTCTTTATGTTGAAAGTTTTGAAGATGTTCTTGTTCCACCTTCCTATGCTGGTTTATTTTTGCTTCTTTGATTTATTTTCTTATAAGATGCCTATGCATAGGAAGTGGGTTAGACTTAAATGTGTTTCATATCTCCTTCTTGATGCTCTCTTTTGCTTCAAATCCTTATTCTTATGAGAGTATCTTTTAAAATATTCTTGCATATCTTAAAGGCGTAAAAGAAAGCGCTTGTTGGGAGGCAACCCAAGATGTTTTTACTTCTGTTTTAGTGGTCTTCATGATAGTTACTACTGTAGCAACATCATTATATATTTATTTTCAAGCTTTGTGCCAAGTTATAGCGTCATATGACAAGTGAAGCGAAAGTTGTGACATGCTGTCCAGAAAACAGATTCTGTCCCTGTGACGGAAAAAATCGGATCAAATCACCAGCTCATATTTTTGAGCAGATTTTTTTACACAACATGCTCTATACAATCGCGGAACTTTTGTATGTTCTGATTTTTTTATTTGAGTTGCAGAAGTACCCCTAAAAAATTCTTTACTACCTGTTGTTCTGTTTTTCACATATTCTGCCACGTTTTGTCTCTCCTTACTTTTGCAAACCTTAAGCTTGCTTTTTATTTGGAAAAACCTTTTGTAAATCTTGAGAAACAGTAGCTATTCAAGAATATCTTTATATCCAATGGGGAAAAATATTTTATTAAGAGTGCTAACCTCTCTAATCAGCTTATGATGAGTTATGTATGAAGGGAGTTTTCAAGTGTGCGATGGAAGATGATGAAAGAAGATCCAGGAGTGTCAAGCGTTCAAGGTTGGGGATTCCCCCATGCATCCCCAATAAATATTCAAGGAGACTCAAGCGTCTAAGCTTGGGGATGCCCCCGTGCATCCCCTTCTCCATCAACAATCATCAGTTCGTCCTTCGTCTCACTATATTTTTATCACTTCATGCGTTATGTGCTATGCTTGGAGTGTCTCGCTCTTAGGTTTTATTTTTTAGTTTGCTTTAGCTTTTCTTCCTGTTCATAACAAGTTAGACCCCGTCTTACTTTGTGTGGGAGAGAAACACACTCCACTTTCAAAATCTAGAACACATCATAGGATTTTTCATGCCTATCTTTTTACTGTTGTGTGTTCTTTATCTTTTCGTAGCTACTGCCATGTTTAGTTTTAGTCTTAGTTTGCCTTTAGCATGAGCCTTGGATTTTGTTTAGTTTGTTGCTGGAACTCTCTTTAGTTTTCATGTTTATCTTGTTAAGAGAGTCTGTTGTTGCACCGAGTTGTGTCTTGTCTTGAAAGTAGGTAATTGATGTTGCTATTTAATTTTAGTAGTAACTTGCAATTGTTTTGAGGTATTGATGTGAGTAATGTTTGAACTTTTGGTGTCAAGAGCTCTAGCCTATTAGTGATAGGTGTCGTATTTTGGGCAATCCGTGTTTATTTTCAAAACCTACAAAACTAGTTGAGAACTCTAGCTACTAGATGGATCACTAATCTTTGGAGGGATCAAATATTAGAGTACACCCACGTACCATGAGTCGAGGATGCTCAAGGATAACCAAACCCCCATACACTCCTCCTCGGGGTACTTGTCTCTTTGTGAACCTCCTTATTACATTGAGAGTTACCGATAATAAGTGCATGAGTTCTTCAGACTAATGTAAGTATTGAAAGTTGACACTTCGACCTCCTCATATTTGCTAGCCTCTCCTGTGCCATGCATTCCCTTCTTCTCACTCCGAGAGTTGGCGTCCACCTTCGCCGGTACATCCAAACCCTTGGCATGATATGCTCTGTCATCATAAACCTCCTTATATCTTTCCTCAAAACAACCACCATACCTACCTATTAAGGCATTTCCATAGGCTTTCCGAGATATATTGCCATGCAGCATCCACCTCTTCATGACTTGATCTTCATGTCATACATGTTCCTGCTACACTGGCAACGACATACATTGCATACATCATGATAGCTACATCTTCTTTATGATTTGAGTACCTTGTAAAGTTTGAAAGATCTTCTATACCCTCTTGTAAATGAGAGTGTTTCCCTTAAGTGAGGAAAACATCCCAAACTGGACAAAATAAAAGATCCCAAAGAGGACGCATGAGAGTTAAATAGAAAGAGCCATTGAGGCCACCAAAAAAATACAAAAAATAGAAAAAAGAGAAAAAGAAAATAAAAAGAGAGAAAGGGGCAACACCACTATCCTTTTGAAAGATCCACACTAGTACTCCCTCTTATCCTTATACTCCATAGAGATGATCATGCATATAGCTATGTGGGGACGTTCACACTATAGAACTTGGCTTGCATATTCCAAGGATGAGCCTCCTCAAAAGAGCTCTAGGTCTTCATGAGCGAGCAAGTTAGATGCACCCCCACTAGTTCCATTGGAGAGCTTTTCAGCTCATATGTGCATCCGTTGCATGACAATCCCAACTCCTCACATCATATCTATCATTTGACCTTCTCGCCTATGATTGTCCTCAATTATGTGAGTCTTTCTCACCTTTTTTGTCTTCCTCCTCCACCATATTCTCTCTTTTCCATCCTAAGTGTCAACTTTCGTGCTTACTCTCATCCATTGCATGAGTTCTCAAAATATCGAAAAGGAGTGGATCAAATTGACTTGTACCTGGCTAGTGGTCTGGGGACGAGTCAAGATAAGATTCCAAAGAAGACCAAGTGTGAAAATTTAGTAGATTGAGTTCTCAACAAAAATACTTTTTTCTCATATTCCCTATCCCCCTTCTTGCACGCAAACACCATTTGGAGACATTCGAGTCACAGACAGCGAGAGCTCTTGCACCTAATGTTCTTTCGTTACTTGTTTCAATGCTAATACAAACTCTTGCATGTTATGACTTGAATTGAATCACATACCTTGATTGCTTTAATTTTCAAAGTTCTTATATGGTTGCTAGCATGTCACCACATAAATTATGTTTATTATCATTTACCTAGTCGAGGACGAGAAGGAATTAAGCTTGGGGATGTTGATACGTCCCAAACATATCGATAATTTCTGCTCATTCCATGCATGTTTTGTGTGATATTGCTATGATCTAGATACACTTTCATACACTTTTGATCATATTTGGACTAACCTACTAACTCAGTGCACCCCAGTGCTAGTTCCTGTTTTCTGCTGTTTTTCTATTTCAGTTTTTCCCCATATAAAAATTGCTCCAAAAATCCGAGAAAAATCAGATAAAAAATCAGTGTTCCGGAAGCTTCCAGTGCCCCGAAGGAGGGCCAGGGGCCACCACCAGGTGCCTAGGCTGCCACCTGGCGCGGCCAAAGGAACTCCGAAGACAGAACCCTATTTCACAAACCGCCTCTGTTCCGCCGCCGCCGCACTTCCAAGGTCGGGAGCACCGTCAGGACCCTTCCCGGCACCCTTCCGGAGGGAGGATCGACCTCCGGGAGCTTCTCCTCCACTATGGACGCTTCCCGGATGTGCCGTGAGTAGTCTACCTTGGACCATGGGTCCTTGATCAGGAGCTATGTGATGTTCTCCTCCCCTCTTTGTTCGTCAAGGTTTAGACCTCGTGAGCTTCCCTACATGATCGAGGCACATATGTAATTCTTCTGTTGTTGTTATGCTGAGTTTGATGGGATCTGATGGATTATGAGATTATGTTCAGATTGTGATAGAGTAATATATTTGGTTTTTATCTCTTATATTTTTATTCCTATGTAATTCTTGCATGTTCTCTGTTGCTTTTATTGCTTTGGCCAAGTAGTAGGTAGTGACTCCAAGAGGGAACGGTATGCTCGATTGTGGGTACATGCCCCTGATGACACGCTTGAGTGACAGAAACATGAGTCTAGGGGATGTGATGTGGCCACAAGGAGGAAAACAACGGTGCTTGTAACCGTGGTTGCAAGGATTGTTTACTTTACGCAAAGTTCTTTTTAATGCAGTTTTCTGTTGCCTTGGGTTTACAGTTTGGGTGGGGCTCGCAACTTAATACCAGCGAGATGTTCTGGATAGATATCTCAAGGTGGATGATTAGTAGTAGATGCATATGGATTTCGGTCTACTTATTTTGGCTCACTGCCCATGCTTATGAGCCTCTTCCTTTATTTTTGTAGCATAGTTAGCATTGCGGTGCGTTTATAATCCTGTCAATTGCCCATCTGTAATTTGTTTACCTCGCATAGAAGTTTTATCGTCTTTTGGGAGAGAGACATCACTAGTGAACATCACGGGACCCCGGTTCATATTCTCATCACTTTTTACAAGCTTATTTCCTTTTCAATATTTACTTTCAGTTGCTATCACTATCATTGTCCCTTGTGTTTTTGATCCTTTGTAAACAACAAGACCAGAGAGATTGACAACCTCTCTGAACTTAGTTGGGAGCAAAGTTATTTGTGTTGTGTGCAGGTCCATTTCAAGGAAACAACGTTTGTCGTAAACGGTGCCATTGTTTCCTTGCCACCTACTTATCATCGCCGGAGTCCTATGGGAGACAAACCCTATCCTCTACATAGGGGAAATTTGCTGCTATCCTACATCTCACCTTCCACTTGGGTTAACCAACGAAGGGCGAGAAGCCATTATCATCTCTCGAGCATGACATCCTAAGTGCCAAAATATCTTGCCCGCGCTCATCCATTGCATGAGTGCTCAAAGTCAAAAGGGAGAGGATCAGTTTTACTTGTGCCTGACTAGTGGTCTGGGGATGAGTCAAAATAAGATTCTGAAGGAGACCAAGTGTGAAGTTTTATAAGATTGAGTACTCAATTAAACTATATAGTATTTTTTATGCTCTAAGCCCATCTCCCACTTCTTGCACGCAAACACCATTTGGAGACATTCGAGTCACAGACAGCGAGAAATCTTGCACCTTTATGTTCATGCTTTGCTAGTTTGAATACTAGATATAGACTCTTGCTTATTATTGTCTTGACTTGAATTACATATCTTATTTGCTTTACTTTGAAGTTCTGATATGTGTGTTAGCATGTCACCATATAAATTATCTGTGTTATCATTTTCCTACTCGAGGACGAGCAGGAATTAAGCTTGGGGATGTTGATACGTCCCAAATGTATCTATAACTTCTGCTTGTTCCATGCTCTTTTAGGTGACATTTCTATGTGTTTTGCTACACTTTCATACATTTTTACACATATTTGGACTAACCTACTAACTCAGTGCACCCAGTGCCATTTTCTGTCTGCTAATGTCTATGAATTGAAGGTTTTTACCCATATTTACGGAGCTCCAAAAATTCCAACAAAAATATATAAAAATCAGCACGACAGAAGCTTCGGGAATCACCAAAGGAGGGCCATAGGGGGGCCACCCCCTCCCAAGCGTCCAGGGGGCGCGAACCCACCCTAGGCCACGCCACCAGGGCGCATGGGGGGAGGGGCCACCCCCTGGTGCCCTCATTCGTCCTATATTTACTTCCCATCACGGAAACCCTCGGAGAGAACCCCGCATCACGATTTTCACCTATGTTCCGCCGCCGCCTCGCTTCCAAGATCGGGAGCACCAAAATACCTCTTCCCGGCACCCTGCCGGAGGGAGGATTGGCCTCCGAGAGCTTCTCCACCACCATGAGTGATTCCCGGATGTGCCGTAAGTAGTTCCCCTTGGACCATGGGTCCATGACCAATAGTTATGTGATGTCTTATCTCCAATCTTGTGCTTCAATTCTTAGCCATTGTGAGCTTCCCTACATGATCAAGGCATCTACGTAATTCTTTCTGTTGTTGCTGTGTTGTGTTTGGTGGGATCCGATGGATTATGAGATTATGTTCAGATTGTGATGAGTTATATATTTGGTTCCCCTTTTATATTAAGTTCTTGAGTGAATCTTGCATGTTCTCCGTTCCTTTTTTTTCTTTGGCCAAGTAGTAGATAGTAACTCTAAGAGGGAGTGTTTATGCTTGATTGTGGGTGCATGCCCCCCGATGTCTAGCTTGAGTGAAAGAAACATGAGACTGGTGATGTCTACGCACGCTTCTATTCTTGTAGACTATGTTGGGCCTCCAAGCGCAGAGGTTTGTAGGACAACAACAATTTCCCTCAAGTGGATGACCTAAGGTTTATCGAACTCAGGGAAGTAGAGGTTGAAGATGGTCTCTCTCAAGCAACCCTGCAATTAAGATACAAGAAGCCTCTTGTGTCCCCAACACACCTAATACAACTAGGAGATGTATAGGTGCACTAGTTCGGCGAAGAGATGGTAAAATACGAGTGATAGGTGTGGCAAAGCAAGGTAATATAAATCTGTAATAAAAAAGTGCAGCAAGCAAACATGTGACAAAAGTGAGCACAAACGGTGTAACAATGGTGGAAACAAGGCCTAGGCTTCATACTTTCACTAGTGGCAACTCTCAACAACATTAACATAGTCTAATCACATGATATTTCCCATAAAACATGAAATGGAGACGCACTCAGAGGCCATTCCTTCGTGGTCAAGAGAGGACGAGAATTATGTAGGGCTACAAAAGCACACCTCAAAGTTCGTAGTTCTCAACCTATGGACTTCCCAATGTCACCGCGTCCATCCAAAGAGAGTACCACAATCACCAAAACATATCTCAAGGATAGTCAAAGACAAGCACCAAGAGACTCTCAATCTTCAATCAACACACAAAAGAGGAAATCACTCATGATAATATTCTTCTAACCCATGTCCAATAGACCGCTGTCACCATGGTCTCGGGGATTATACTAGATAAGATCAATTGAGTACATCAATCCAATACATAGAGGAAGGGGAAATATCATGGGATCACCCTAGATTAACATAGCCTATGGTCACAACGAAGATCACATCATGGGAGAGAGATAAGAATACATAGCTACCGGTAGAAACCTCAGCCCCGAGGGAGAACTACTCCCGCTTCATGGAGGGAGTAAGCAACATCGATGGAGATGAATCCGGGGGCACTTCCCCGTCCCGGCAGGGTGCCGGCACAGGAATTCTGGTCCCCTGAAGCTTGTCGGCGATGGCGGCGGAGATCGGAATCGCTTCTGGAAAAAGTACTTCGATATTAGGGGTTTCCACCCCGAGGGATAAATATAGGCGGAGGTGGTGTTGAGGGGACCCACCAGGCAGCCAGGAGGCCTCCTGGCGCGGCCTAGGGTGGGGCCATGCCAGGGAGCCTCCTGGTCTCCTGGTGGTGGCCCCCCTCCGCTACCTTGGTGATTCCGGAAGCTTCCGGGTCGCTGATTTTTTATCTGATTTTTCCGGGTTTTTTGGAGCACTTTTAATGGACGGAAAACCTGAAATACAAAAACAGCAGAAAACAACAACTGGCAGCTGGGTGCACTGGGTTAATAGATTAGTCCAAATATGCTCAAAAGTGTATGAAAGTTCAAGCAAATCATGGCAAAGTCACACAAAACATGCATGGAGCAAGCAGAAATTATAGATACGTTTGGGACGTATCAACATCCCCAAGCTTAATTCCTGCTCGTCCTTGAGTAGGTAAATGATAACCAGCATAATTTCTGTGGCGACATGCCACACAACCATATAAGGACTTTTTAAGTAAAGCAATCAAAGCATGCAATTCAGTTCAAGTCTTAACAAGCAAGAGTCTATATTAGCATTGACACAAGCAACAAAGGAACAAAAGGTGCAAGATCTCTCGCTGTCCGTGACTCGAATGTCTCCAGATGGTGTTTGCGTGCAAGCAGGGGACTGGGAAAAAGAGAGAGAAAAGGTTGTTGAGAACAACTATCTACTAAAGTTTCTCACTTAGTCTCCTTTGGATTCTTATCTTGACTCGTCCCCAGACCACTAGCCAGGCACAAGTCAAACTGATCCACTCCCTTTCGATATTTTGAGCACTCATGCAATGGATGAGCGTGAGCAAGAAAGTTGACGCTTAAAAGGCGAAACAGAAAGAAGGTGGAGGAGGAAGACAAAAAGGTGTGAAAGGCTCACATCAATGAGGACAATCATAGGCGAGAGAAGGCCATATGATAGATATGATGTGAGGAGTAGGGATTGCCATGCAACGGATGCACATGTGAGCTAAAAGCTCTCCAAGGTAACTAGTGGGGGTGCATCTAACTTGATTTCTCAAGAAGACCTAGAGCTCGTTTGAGGAGGCTCATCATTGGACTATACAAGCCAAGTTCTATAGTGTGAAGGTCGCCACATAGCTATATGCATGATGATGATCTCTATGGAGTACAAGGGATAGATGATGAAGTACTAGTGTGGATCTCTCAAAAGGAATAGTAGTGTGCCCCCTTCTTTCTTTTTATTTTTCTTTTTCTCTTTTTTCTATTTTTTGTATTTTTTTGGTGGCCTCAATGGCTCTTTCTATTTAACTCTCATTTGTCCTTTTTGGGATCTTTTGATTTTGTCCTCTTTGGGATCTTTTTCTCAATTAGGGGTAACACTCTATATATTACAAGAGTATAGAAGATATTTCACACTTTACAAAAGTACTCACATAAAGAAGATGTAACTATCATGATGCAAATGTATGCCTCTGCCGGTGTAGCAGGATATGCAACGATACTAGCGCATCATGTAGCAATGATTAGGGAAAGAGCCAACTAGCATGCGGATCATCGATCAAGCAAGTAGCATGCATGACATGAAGATCAAGTCATGAGAAGATGGATGTTGCATGACAATGTATCTCGGAAAGGCTATGGAAATGCCTTGTAGGTAGATATGGTGGTTGTTTTGAGGAAAGATATAAGGAGGGTTATGATGACAGGGCGTATCGTGCCAAGGGTTTGGATGCACCGGCGAAGTATGCGCCAACTCTCAAGGTGAGAAAGGGCAATGCACGGTACCGAAGAGGCTAGAAAAAGTATAGGTGGGTGGAAGTGTCAACTTTCGAATACTCACATTAGTCCGAAGAACTCATGCACTTATTATCGGTAACTCTCAATCTAATCAGGAGGTTCACAAAGAGACAAGTATCCCGAGGAGGAGTGTATGGGGGTTTGGTTATCCTTGCGCATCCTCGACTCATGGTACGTGAGTGTACTCTAATATTTGAACCCTCCAGAGGTTAGTGATCCATCTAGTAGCTAGAGTTCTCAACAAGGGTTTTCGTTTTAAAAAATTACACGGATTTCCCAAAATACGACATCTATCACTAATTGGCTCGAGCTCTTGACACCGAAAGTTCAAACATTACTCTAGTCAATACCTCAAAACTATTGCAAGTTAGTACTATAAAGAGAATAGCAACTTCAACTACCTACTTTCTAGTCAAGACACAAAACTCAGTGCAACAGGAAAACTCTCTAACAAGATAAAACATGCAACCTATAGAAAGTTCAACCTGAGACAAAAGAAAAGCTCTAGAAGAAAACTAAAGCACTACAACTAAACAGGGCAGCAGTTAAGAAAAGAAAAAGAACAATTCACAGCTAAGGAAATAATTATGCAAATCCTATGAGGAGTTCTAGTTCAAACGGAGTGTGTTTTCTCCCACACAAAGTAAGACGGGATCTAACTTGTTATGAACAGCAAGCAAAGCTAAAGACAACTAAAAAATAAAACCTAAGAGCGAGACGCTCCAATCATAGCACATAACGCATGAAGTGATAAAAATATAGTGAGACGAAGGACAAACTGATGATTGTTGATGGAGAAGGGGATGCACAGGGGCATCCCCAAGCTTAGACGCTTGAGTCCCCCAACCTTGAGCGTTTGACACTCCTCAATCTTCTTTCATCATCTTCCCTCGCACACTTGAAAACTCCCTTCATACATAACTCATCATGATCTGATTAGCGAGGTTAGTACCCATAATAAATAAAAAAAATTCCACTGGATATAAAGATATTCTTGAAGAGCTATCATTTGTCAAGATTTCCAAAGAGTTTTTGCAAAGAAAAATCAAGCTTAAGGTTAGCAAAAGTTAGGAGAGACAAAACGTGGCAGAATCTGTGAAAAACAGAACAACAGGTAGTAAAGAATTTTTTAGGGGTACTTCTGCAACTCGAATCAAAAAACTCATAACAGACGCTCGAAAGTCAATTTTATGGAGCACGCTGTCAAAAAAATTCAGATCAAAAAGATGATTTGGTGATTTTAAGATAATTTTTCCGTCCAAGGACAGAATCTGTTTGCTGGACAGCATGTCACAACTTTTGAACTTTTTTGCAATCGGAGGCTAGACTTGGCACAAAGATTGAAAATAAAGATACAATGATGTTGCTACACTAGTAACAATCATCAAGACCACTAAAAACTGAAAGTAAAAACTCAAACCAAAGATAACAAGGGTTGTCTCCCTAGAACTCTTTTTTTATGACCATAAAGATAGACTTAAGATTTTAATGATGCTTTCATAGGAATTTCTCCTATAAAACCTCCTAGCCTACCCAGCTCCTCATCCCAGATTCTGGAAACTATCTCGGCCGTTCCTGCTAATGAACAGTCATTCCTGTGTTGCTGGCTGCCTAATCCACGTTGGTTCAATTAGAAATTGCTTAGGGATGGGATGACATGCGGTTAAAGCCCATGACTGGTGGCCCGGTAGAACTGTGTTACACTGTGGGTTCTGTGCGGGCAAGGTAAAAAAGGAACCGATGGGTCCTCCTGGCGCGGTAAAACCTAATCTCCCAATCCCCACCACGCTCCCACTCTCGCCCTCGTCCCCTTTTGCCGCCGCCGCCTCCTCTCCTCGCCGTGGAGCCCCCATGCCGCCGGCCTCCTCCTCGATTTGGATCCAGGGTGGACCAGGAGATCCGTGCACATAGGCCGCGGTGGCGGCAGTGGTGGCAGGGAAGGCGGTGCTCCTTTCTCCTGTTGCCGACGACCATCAACCATCTTTGCGAGCACACAGGGTCACGGGGCGTGAAGAGAGTGGAAGAGGTCGAGGAAGGGAAGCGTTACGGATTGGCCGGTGGGACGTCAGATGGTGCAGCGGCGCTGCCTTCTCATCTCCCCACGCCACCACCTGCTCGTCCTCTGGTGAGCCCTTCTCCTCTTCTCTTCCTCGTTTCTCCTTCTTCTCTGATCTCACCCAATCCATCCCTCTCACTAATCTCTACTGCCTGCCGCTACAAGAGGAATTGGTGATGGCTAGCTCTACACCACCTCTCCATTCGCTGCCATGGGGAATACCACCTTACGTAATAGTGTTGCTGCATAAGTAATACTCCCTCCGTTTCCATAATAGATGACTTCCAAATAGATGAATCTAGACTACATTTAGTTGAAGATACATCTATTTGCAAGTCATCTAATATGGAACGGAGGGAGTAACAAATATAGAGCATGTGTGTGGCATATTTCATTTCCCAAGTTTATATGCAACATTAGTGATATTGCTTATTAGTAACCTATGGAAGCCGTAAAAGTCTGTGCGCACATACATCCATCCTTGGATCCTTGCTCTTGGTGGGGGAAGGAGGAGGCAGAGAGCAATGTTCTGCTTGCATCAGTTGAGAATATGTAGTATAGTAAGTGCATATTTTATACTGAACATTAGTTTGGACACACAAATACATATATGCTGAGGAGCCGTGTATCATGGTTCTGGATCGGGCGCAGGTTAGAACCGTGGGAGTGCACGGGCGATCTCGTCATCATGGTGTTTGTGGAGAAGCAGGGGTGGCTGAGGAGGTGATGGTGGGGGGGGGGGGGGGGAGGAGGCCCTTGGCCGCAATGCCCAGGCCGCCACCACAGCAACATATGGGAATGGATGATGCCGTAGTCATGGCTGAGGTTGGACTTTGACACGGTCTTACTGCTTAATTTTATGAATATGCCATCCTTTTGGTTAGGAAATTCAATTTTTCCTGATATCTTTTTACTGGTCATGTCTTTTGTTTGGTTTTCCACCCCTTGCCTATTCTCCACTTAATGATATATGCACGCAGAAGTTCTGTTTGTTCATGACAAATTAACGAGTATACTTATGTTCAGGGGTTCCTACACATAGATGAATATCCTCCTGGTGCTAATCAAGGATTCAATATTCCATCAGCTTTGGTTAGCTTTCTTGAGTTTGATTCTAGCCGAAGATACCCCAAAACAGATCCAATGTTTGTGTCAGCTTTGTTAGAAAATTTTAAGGTAAATATATTATTTTTACTATCTTGTGAGTTTTATATATTCTGCTGTAATTTTCTCCATTATGATATTATTATGTGCTGCAGGAAGATAATGTTGTGGAAGCATACACAGAAGTGTTTTGAGATGAAGAATTTGTGAGGAAGAGCGCAGATTGAAAAAAGCAGGTAATTATGTACTTGATTCATATCTGTACTTTGTACGATGTCTTGAAAACTTGGGCTCATACATTCAGGGCTGGTGCTTTTGATCAGTAAAACAGAATGCGACAAAGATCATGGTTCCTTTTTATGGAAGGTAAACTGGTACCTCTTATGACTTCAACTGCTAATACTATGATTTGTATCTTTTGGTTTTCCTAATTGTAGTGTCACTCAATGCAGCTATATGGAGTCGGATCCAGTAAAAAATGTTGTTGAGGGTGTGGAGAGGTTTAGAAAAGAAAATTGTGATCTCATCATTGTGGATACAAGTGGAAGGCACAAACAAGAAGCAACCCTCTTTGAAGAAATGTGCCAAGTTTCAGAAGCAGCGGTAATACGCTCAGAAATCTTACTTTAAATGAGTAAATGAAAATCTCACCTGAAACAAATGAAAACCTCACCTGCAGTCTCACCCTTATTATGCAGAAACCGGACCTGGTAGTATTTGTGATGGGCAGTAGTATTGGTCAGGCTGCTTTTTCTCAGGCCCAAGCATTCAGGCAAATTGTTCCGGTTGGTGTTGTAATTATTACAAAAATGGACGGCCATGCAAAAGGAGGTGGCACACTTAACGCGTTAGTATTCACTTCCCTTTCTTCTCCCGTGCCCTTTTTTGTGATTTTATTCTTCAAAAAAATAGTCCAGTCTTTTATAACAAGATGCGATCCTGTGATTAATAAGAACCCATAAGTTCTTCATGTCATGGCATTATTCAACTGTTTACTTATTATTCTGTGCATATCCATCGTTGAATAACTATTACACTATTGAGAGAAGACATATTATAGTTGTGATCCTAGCACCGTTCTTGCTAAACAGACTATGTAACTTGCAATAATATTTGCTTGCGAGGTCAGAAGGTAGAACAACATAGCTTGGATTATTTGCCTGCTAAGAAATGGTTCTACTATATTTCCTCGGCAAGATCAGACCAGTGTTTTTCAAAGATTTTTTTTAGATTAGCTGGTGTTAGCTACCAAGATAAATCCAGGGATGCTTTTTTCTTATGCACCACTCTTTGTGGTTAATCCTTGACATGGCATCTTACAAAATATCCATGGATACTTTCTTATGCATTTATGACTACTATCTGCTAATGCAACCTTAAGAACTACAAGTTTCAAATGAAACCTTAAGATCCAGCCTTCCATGGTTGAAGCAAAATAATCCCGACAAGGTAACACTCATGATATATTAAATTACCTAAAGAGGTTTACTGATAGAAAAACAAAATGTATTTGTACAGCTTCTTGAAGTAAAATAATTAGTGATATACTTGTTGAACCAAAATAATTTTGACAAGATAAAGGTCATTATATATTATGCTTTTCCTCAATCTATTTCTCCTTCCGTACTTACTTTTAAAATTTTCTATTGTCATTCCAATTCAAATATTTGTATTTTACCCCTCCTTTGTGATGTCCTAATTGAGTTGTGCTGCCACAAAGTTAATTCGCCTATTCATAATTGTACATCACATTTCACCACTACTGGATATATATAGACATTTCAGATCAGTCAACATGATATCGAGGAATTGAAATGTTGGGTCAGTACTTTACTAGAGTATCACGAGCTTATTACCATTGCAAGGTTGGTTCTGCTCATGCTTGGTCGTTGGTTCTGTAAAATGCACATTAGATTGCCCGAGTAAGCTAGAGTATATTTGTATGTTTTCTTCCTTTGATGTTGCTTCAAATGACTGGGTATTTTTATTCTATTTTTCAGATTATAGCTTAGTAAATCATAGGACTATCCAAAGTTGTTTGTCGGCTTCTATGGTATTCAGTTGTGTTGTTTTGAGTAATTGAGTTACTCAGTAGTACTCTAATTCCAAAAGTTGTTTCTCTGGTTCCACCGTGTTTTGCCTTTCGCACTCTTTTTTACCATACTACTCACTTATATAGTATGATGACGGTGAGCTAACTTCATGATGCATTTCCACTTGTGCAAGTGTTTATTTATTCTCTTAGCCAGGAAACCATTTCCCCAAATTGTACCCTGCTTAGCTTATTGATATTTGCTATATAATCGACTTAGGTTACAAAAGTTGTGTCTTAAATGTTTCTGTAGAGCGAACAAAATTGGTTCAGAATAAAGGATATATACATAATCAGCATTATTTTCATGCTTCTTTTGTTCCGCCAAATGAACTTAGGTTTTCATCCACAAATTAATAATCCCCAACTTGAGAGAATATTGCTAAGCCAATTCAACCTAATGTAGCTTACTGTCATCTAATGTTTGCTCTTTCCTGTTCTTATTTTCTCGTGTGAGTAAGATACACTAATTATTTTTTAAATAGCTTTTTGTATATATTTATGGTGAATACAAATATATTGGAAGTTACAGTCTTAGTGGTCTGATTGCAGGTCTGATATCTGGGGAGATAGTTATTTGAGAAAACTGGAGCTGTAATGAAGCACAAGACATGTGTTCCATTACTTACTAAGAAAATGTGAACAAGGTATGTTCTTCATGTCATGTCATGATTTAAATATTTAATTACTTTTCTGCATGTTCATCGTGGAGCAATTACTAAATGTTTATTCTACTCACATTAACTGAGATGAGCCTTAGAATGCCTTCTTAATGCATATGAGTACTGTCATTGCTTAGCATACATGGAAAGATGAAAAAAAAAATCTTCTTCGTTTCCAGATTCATATTTCTGAGTCGCCATAGCGGCACTCGAAGTGAGCATCATCAAACCCCATCATGATGTACCCTTCCATGCCATCCTCCTCTCTGTCGTCCACATGCCCATCAGCAGCGTAGCAAGGGACACCACTTAAGACAGGGTGAGCAGCGGCAGGCATCCGTGGTGTGTTGCAAAGAACACCGTCACGGATAGCTCGATGCAGTCAGCCATCATCTAGACTGGGCCCATGGCCCTAGCTAGATGTGCCATGTGTGATGCCATCCACCAGGGAAGGGCGGTGCCTGCTATAGTATGGATGAGTATGTCAAACTGAGGTGAGTGGCTAATGCTTGAACTTTGTTATGCAAGTAGCTGAAGCTTTAACTTGAATACTCAACTTATTTGTACACATATTTTGGTAGGTCGGCTCATGTTAGGTGCCATTTTCTTGCTATTGATATAGTGTTGTTTGGATAGTTTATTGGTGGATTAACTAGACAACATATGATGTATCTACTTAACTGCTAATGTGTATGTATGTGGTCTTTAAAGTTACTGAAATATTCCAAGCAGAAGTGAATTTGTCAAATTCCTTTGGGTTGTCACATATTCTTCCGTTTCCTACCTATGATTAAGAGGTTTACAGTAAGAAGTTAAGACATCTTGAAGAGTTTAAGTGTATGAGATACAATCTTTCCTGTTCAGTACAATCTTTCCGTTTCCTAGACTCACACATTTTGTTCATTTATTAAGTTTGCGAATAAGTACAACCTCATCAACACATATTTTGTATCATTTGCTTATTTAATCCATTCGGATCAATTCTCCATAGTTCATGCAATATGTTTGCATTTAGCTTGGAAGTTTGTATAATATATGCATTTAAAAGATTTGGTTAACATGTCCCATATCGCAACTCCATGCTCCCAGATGCTTACGTGGGAGTCATACACATGGCTTTAATATAAGCATGATTTTTGTAGTTGTTGAGAGTTTTGTTGCAACTGCAAATCCCCGTTTTACATCTTATTTGTATCCTGATTATTATCTTTTGTTTCCTCACCATTCAATTGTGGCGTACCCTCTGTGGTAGCCACCTCCTCTCCTCTCCCCCAATTCTATGTCGTCGCCTCTTATCTCATTTATGTAGTCAGGGCCCTTAGTTTAGGCACAAAGTTGTTAATTACCTCATTGCAAGAATGGGTTGACTTTGGTTTCTGATCTCTCAAATCCATCCAGCTGCCCCTTTCCTTAGTTACATACAGATATGCAACTTGAGTGCTATGGATAATCTGTTGGTAATGACTATAATAAGGTACCCACAAGAGAAATAACAATGTTGATTGATAGGAACTGTATTAATGTTTTTATCATCATGTTGTTACCTTTTTCTGTTTGTTGCAATTAGCAAGTTTTCGATCATGCTTTGTGTTGTGCCTGCAAGATGACAATATATGATTGTCTTTACTTTTCAGCATCATGCAGATTAGTGGATCCCTCTCTCAATTGACACGAGGAAATTATATAACTTTGGTAAGGTCAGATTTTCTCTTTTTGCATTGCTCCTTTTCTTCTTCAAATGTCATGTGATATGCACTATGTATTTATGTCTCGTCTATAAATCATATGCTCGCAGGTCCCACTGTATCTCCCACCAGTTCGCCACATAACTTGTTGTCCAAATTGTTGCCAAGTTATCTTTTGATGGGCTTTCCACTTCTTGGTCTCATATGTTTGTTTTGTAAGCTATGAGAGTGCAAACTTTTGCTGGAGACGAACTTGCAACGTATTAGTAGAAAGTACATAGTAATGCTTGGTTTTAATTAGCTTATTGCGCCAATGGATTGGCGCAATGGGTAGGATTATATTATCAATCTTTAATATTCTTACTTACATGGTTTGAATGCTTGTTTCACTCTCGCCCTTTGCGCCATTGGCATTTTAACTTGCATGGTTTGGATGCTTGATTCGCCAAGATGATATGTTTTAGATTAATAACTCTTATTTGCACTTTCTTAACCCTGAAACATATCAGCTTATCTCATTTCAATTTAAAAAAGCAATGAGAACCTGGTTTCCTTTGGGCCTTTGCGCCATTGGCGCAACGGGTCATCTAGTAAGGAATAAGAGTTGAAGAACAAAAGAGAGCATCAAGAAGCAAATAACAAACACATTTAAGTCTAACATGCTTCCTATGCAAAGGGATTTTGTAGAGGAATAACTCATTGAAGCATAAAGATATTAACATAGGAAGGCAAAATAAGTGCAACTTCAAAGCCTTCAACATAAAGAGAGTGAACTTGATATTATTGAAATATCTATAAGAATATGTTCCCTTCTCATAATAATTTTCAGTAGGATCATGAATAAACTCAACAATATAAGCATCACATAAAGCATTGTTACCATGATCCACATGCAAAAGGGTACTCTTACTTTCCACATAAGCATAATCTTTCTCATTGGTAATAGTGGGAGTAGGACTATCATAAACAACTTGAACACTATAGATTAATTGTGTATTGGGAAGATGGTGTTCAACAAGGGAGTAATTACCTCCATGATTATGATAAGTTTCATAAGGATAATTTCTCCTTATGTCATAGGTACCTTTAAAATCACTATAGATAGGAGTTATAACATCATCATAGTAGAGAAGAGCATTATCATTGCTAGCACCTATATTTGTAAACATGATGTCTTTATTCTTACTAGCAAAATAATTATCAATTACCACATCACCAATGGGTAAAGGACTTGCAATCCTATCATCCCCAAGCTTAGAGCTCTCCATATCATCACTCTCAGAGTTGGTACCAAAAAGATTTTCAAGATCATAAGTAGCATTATCATCATTTTCCCAATCACAAAAAGTAACATGCATATCATAATCAAGATCATATTCAATAGTGCCTATGAACTTAACATCAGAATAATAATGAATGCAATCAAGCTCACCTTCCTCCAAAAATTTCTGTCTGTTAGGATAAAAATTGATGCGAGGAATATGCTCAGGCTAGGTTGATACCCATTCTTCTTCCTTCTTGCTCCTCTTCCTCCTCCTCTTCTTTTTCTTCTTCTTCACCTTAGGAGGGAGTGGTTGGAGATGATGTTTCTCCACATATCCTGGTTTATTAGAAACAATAGAGGAAACTTGGGAGAAACTCTCCTTTTTATTAGTAGAGATATGAGAGACATTTTTTTTACTTTGGTAAAGTTCCCTCATTTTTAATCTTACTTATGTAATCATTTTCATGGCAATTAACAACACAATAGAGATGGAAATTTTGCAAAGTGTTTCTAATTCCTAAGGCATTAACATCTAGCCAAGAAGTCTTTTCTGATAACTCTTCACACATCAAAAATAACATACGTTCATCATAAAAATCAGAAGTGATCATGTTATCACACAACTGATTAACATTTATGCTTTCAAAGTTCATGCATTAAAAATTAAAGTGACCCTCTATGCAACAAAGTTCACAAGTAAAAGGATTAATGCCACATAATTCTCTAGCAAATTCATTTAAATCTTTGACCCAAGTGATTGTTCTTTCATGCTTATGTTGCTTATAATACTTCTTTTCTTCAATCATAGGCCTTTCACAAGGTCTATCCACTCCACAAAAATTAACATGCTTATATAAAACTTCATTTTCAGGAATTGGATCATGCATGTTGCAATCATCATGAACAATTTCATTTTTTTTGCAAATCTCTTTAAAAGGTTCATGATGCTTGATCCAATTCTCCTTAGGCATATTAAGATGTGAAGCCAAAGATTTGAGGAAATCAACAAGGAGTTGAGAATCAAGCCCAAACTTAGCACTAAACTTATTAAAACTTGCAGTTTCAACAAAGGACTTAATGCAATCATACTCATAATTTATACCTGACTCTTTACCTTTGTCGATCTCCCAATCTTCAATATTGCATTGAATTCTTTCAAGGAGTTCCCATTTAGCATAAATCTTTTCGTTTGTGAAAGAACCCATAGAGGAAGCATTGAGCAAGTCTTTATCCTGTCGAGAGAGCCTCACATATAAATTAGTAATAATTATATCTTTCGGGAGCCCATGGTTAGGACATTTTAGCATTAAAGTTTTCAGTCTTCCCCAAGCTTGAGCCTTGCTCTCTCCGTCGTGAGGATAGAAATTATAAATATAATTCCTATTCTCATGAACTTTATGAAGAGGATAAAACTTGGAGTAAAAGAGAGTCTGGATCTCTTCCCAATCCCGTAGGTGAGAATCATCTAGTATCATATACCATTCCAATGCTTTTCCTTTCAGTGACAAGGCAAACAATTTCTTCATGACTTCACCTCTTGTCAAACCTGAAATCTTAAATAACTCACAAATTTTTGTAAGTTTCAACAAATGAATACTAGGATTGACTGTCCCATCATAACAATCATTAATAATTATTTCAACTATCCCAAGTGGTATTTTGAACGGGATACATTCAGTAGGCGGAGGAGACTTCTCTACCACGGGTGTGGTAAAGCGGCATTCCCCAAACAGCGAACTAAGAGTGCAGTTTTCCATAAGCATAACTAGTGAAAATAAAAAAAAGAAACAAAAAGATTTAATTGCAAGATCTAAAGATATACCTTCAAAACTTACCTTCCCGGCAACGGCATCAGAAATAGCTTGATGTCTACGCACGTGTAACGCCCCTAGATCTTATCACTGTCATTAAACTAATTGGACTGCCTAGTCATCATAAACATCCTTTTTAAAATTTTCATTAGGAAATAATTCCACTTCAAAGCATTTAAAAAGACAAGACAAGGTAAAAATTTTCAATGTGGTTAAACGCAAATGTTCATGACTTCGTAAATAACCCATAGGTCCTTATAGAATTTAAGTCAACATTTTGGAATTACCAAATTGTCCTTGGAATTTCCATAAGCAAAGTTGCAAAATAAGTTGATCCAAAAATAATGCACCCAATTTTATTAAATCCCTAATAATCAGTGGGTCATATTAAACTAGCAATGGTATTTTATCACAATGTTTAAATAATATAAACAAATGAAAACATTAGTAAATTATCCCCATTTAATCTTTTGATAATTAAATATATTGCAAATGAATTTATTTGCTTCCCAAAATTTTTGTAGCCGCATATTAAATTACAATACAAATAATGGGTCAAGGTTCACATTTTACTAAAACTCAATGTTGATTAAATAAAATAGAAAATAAAATGAAATAAGAAATAAAAAAGAATAAAAACTATTCCTCGCACTGGGCAACCCAAGCCGGCCCAGCCCACTCCTCCCCTTCTTCCTCGTCGCTACAGTGGAGGTCACCATGGCGACCGAGGCAGAGCCTGCGTCCCTGTCGAACCCGCTCCTCCTCGCGCCGCTACAGGAGCCCGGAGGGGATAAGACCGAGCCACCTGCTGTAACAGCCCAGATTTCACAAAAAATAAAATTTTTGTTTTCTGCGTGAATTGTTTGATTGACTGATTTGTTTGCGGTGTTTGCATCCCCGATTTATCGATCGGCGATTATTTCCCCCCCTCTTATCTCGTATCGGACGGAGCCCGACCCTTGCCACCTCGACACTCGACCTTTGCGACACCGGGTTTCACCCGATCCCCGTCGCGAAAACCGCACGAGACCAGCCGCAACCAACGGAACGAAAAAACCCCGTTTAATAATTAAACGGGATATTTTTATAGCGTGCCGGAAAGTGTTTTCAGAACGGTTCCAGCGCCAGGTGAACGCCTCCGGCTCGACGCACTGATCGCGCAGTTCGAAGTTTTACCCGAATCGGAGGTACTGCGGACCCCCGGCAGTCAGAAACGTGAGCACCATGCGCGCGAGGTATAAACCGGGGATGTTTTTGCAAACTGCCAGCCACCCATGCTATATAAAGACCACCACACTCCCACCCATTTTCAGGGTTTCCCTGAGCCAAAATTGCAGCCACACCCCCAGATTTGCCGCCAATTTTTGTCCAATTAGCCCAGATCCGAAAAACCCTAGCCCAGGCCATCCCTGGCCGTCAGATCTGGAGATCTGCGGCTCAGGAGGCGCCACGTCAGCCCCCTGCCTCCTCTCTCCTCCAGCCCATGGGCACGCCGCCGCCTGCATCCATGGCGCCGCCGCATGCGCCGCCGGCAGCAGCGGGCCACCGGCCGCCGGCCACCCTCTCTCCCCCGCGCCCTCTTCCTCTCCTCCTCTTCCTCCCGGTTCCTCTCTCACCCCATCTTCTCCCGCGCAGGAACCAAGCCGCCGCCGCAGCCATGGAAACCGACCACGGGAGCTTGACGCCGCGCGCTGCCCGGAGCTCCTCCGACCGGATCCGGCGAGCAGCCGGCTGGAGCCGCCGCCCCCGCCGCTCCTGGTCCCCTCCTCGCCTAGCGCCGCCTGCCGCCGGTGGCCGGCGCGCTACCGGACTGTGCCGCCGCGGCCGTCCTCCCGCTCGGGAGCGAGCGGCTCCTCCAAGCCAGCCGGCCAGGTGGGCCGCCTCCAGGCCCAAGCGCCCCGGCCCGAAGGCCACGGCCCAGCTCCCTCCAGGCCGCCAGCCACTGCCTCTAGTGGGCCGAGCCCACTAGTGGGTGAGACCCCGTTTTTTTCTTTTTCTCGTCTGTTTTTTTTCTTTTAGCTCTGTAATTTTTCTAAGTGCTGAGAAAACTGCTGCTGATTCAATTTTGCAACGACGATAGCAAGCGATCTGTAGCTCCGATGACGTCGCCCCCAAAACGAAAACTGCTTAGAATTGCGTGTACTTTAATCCGTATTTTGTGAGTTAATTGTTTTGAGGTTGTTTAGATATAGTTTTTGCTGTTCAAAGTGGGCATCAGGCCGTTAATTGCTTTAAATTCCTGTTATTGTGCTGCTGTTGATATTTTGTTGCAACTTTGCATGATGATTGTAACAAATCCATGAGGCCTATTGCATTGATTCCTTTTGCTTTGCGTTAAGCAATGTTTCTACTTCAGTTTCATGCATTCACATGCCATATTTTCCTGCTGCATCATGTTTATTTCTTGCTCCAAAGTATCTATCCTGATGTTGTTGTACTGCTATTGCTGAAACTGTTATTTTGTTGCAACTTCGGTCGACGATTGCTTCGCAACCGTTTATCGGAATTGAGTGATTCCAGTTGCATATTGTTAAGCATGATGTCTAATTTCATTCCATGTATTGCTATGTCATATTGCTGCACTTATGCATATAGATTTACCCCTGTTTATACAGCATGTGTGCATAAATTGTTTTGCTTGTATCTTTTAACCGTAACTCCGTTTGGGGTGTTCTTTATATGTAACTTGATTAGTTTTTCGTGTTCTTTGTGTTTATGCTATTGTTTGCTGTTGTTAACTAAGATAAAATATGGTTTAGGACAGAACAGTACCAAATCTTTTAATCATCGTGCGACACTTAGTGTTATGCCATGTATAGGATTGTGTCTCACTTAAATTGTCTAGCATAGATAGTTTACTTTGTGCTTCACCTCTTGACCTGTTTGTGTGCTATGCCATGCTTGCTTGAGTTGCCATGTTAATAACTGTTGTTTGGTCACCTGTAGCTAAACAACTTGAACCACCGTAAACGTGCGGTATCGTCGTGTGTGACGAGTGCCCCACTTAAATTGTTAGTAACCGCTCTCGACGGTAGGTGCGATGTCTCGTGTTACTTCTTGTTGATGCTTGCTCGTGTTTGCTCCGTAGTAATAGTGGTGCACCGTTGATTGCTTTCCAGTGTTTACTTCTTGTGTGCTCTCGCGGGTACCTCTCGGAGACGATGCGAGCTTGCGATCGACTACACCTTCGAAACCCGACTTATCAACAGGCAAGGACTTGCATTACTTATGATCCATTCTATTTCAACCAGCGGTTTGCATGCTAGTGTAGGTTAGGCTCGATGTTTGATCCTACCACATGTTTACAGCTTCTTTCAAACCGATACAACCATGTCCCCTCCCAGCAAACCTTGTACTGCTATGTTACTTTTGCTCGTTGCTCAGCCCCTGCTTAGTATGCATGCTTAGGATGCTACGATGTTACCCTGTTACTCTTTGGGCTGGGATATCACCTGATTATTATATTGTTATTGATGATATGATTATTATTATAATGTTGACTATATTCGACGAAGGATGGAAGGTCTAGGCTATCCCGCCCCGACGCTTTGTTCCATTCGAGTCACCTAGGCCCCGAGTTCCGGGTATTGGTTTTAAGACTGAGTGTGCCTAACCGCGTGTGGGATTTTATGGGGGTCCCCTTCTCTTACCTACCTAGCTTCAAACATTTCTAGTGGTGGCCCAAGCTGATTTACCATTTGAAAACGTGTGTGTGTCTGTTGGGTCGCTCCTGGCAGATATTATTTAAAACAACCAGGGCCAGGAGGACATAGTTTCTTGGCTGGCCCACTTTGTCCGGCTGAGGACCCGGTTATCCCAATGTGTGATGAACCGGGTATCCAAACCTGCGACAGACGGTAGAGACCAGATCGAGAGAGCGGCCGGCTCCTGAGATGGATGTCGACTCACCGGGGGCCACCCGGATTTGTTCGTTGTTAGTTAGAGGGACCTGTCGTTTTGGATCTCTTGGAACTAAATCATAAAATGGTTGCCTATGATGGGTAGCAACTGAGAGTGATGGACGTGCGTGCGGAGCCTCGTAATGGGCAGTTGGTACACCCCTGCAGGGTTAAATCTTTTCGAGAAGCCGTGTCCACGGTTATGGACGACTTGAGACCTACTCCTTGTTCATAGACAACAACAACTGAGATAATCTTAATATAACTTGATCAACGTGTGCGTGTGCCTTGACTGCTTCTTCTTCGTCGGGATGCGAAGAGGAGGACAAGGATAGGATAAGTGTTATGTTTGCGCAAGTAGTTGATAACAAGACTTGTTGGAGGCGATTCCTCATCGAATGCTTGGCTTCTTACCTTACTCTTTAGATCGTTAGCCACTTTATAAATGCTAGTGCAGCAGCAACCTCACCACTTATCTCTACCTTACCGTAAACTACTAGTTGTCCTAGAATGACGAGTGATGAAGTCCTTGCTGGGTCAGATGACCACTACAGTTGGATGCTGAGTACCTCTGTACTCATGATACTACCCCCAACCTCTTTTCAGGGTTCTGATCGACAACAGGTATGGTGATCGAAGTTTCACGTGGAGACTCGACGACGACTAGTTAGGCGGATCCCGGCGGACGGCCTGGACCCGTGTGGTTATGGGATCGATGCTTTTCTCTTTGCCAGTAGTCATTTGCTTGTAGTCTGTACTCAGACATGTATCTTCCGCTGTTTTATTATATTTGAGGCAGTTGTATGCCGATTGTATGAGATGTTGTATCCTTGTATCTGTAATGTTGTGATATCATGTTGGAAATCCGGGGCATATGGCTTTGTCATATGTCGCGGTGGGTCCGATATGTGCTTCGTCCTCGGGTTCGGGCGGAAACGCCCGAATCTGAAACAGTACCGCATATCGGGCCTTACACCTGCCCCGTGGACTCCCGCAAGATCTTTCCCCTCCTCTCGCGCCCTCTCACGCACGTGCTCTACCTCGTCCAAGCGGAGCCACGACGTCTTCATCGGTGCGGCAAGCCGCCTCCCGGAGCTACGAGCGCCTGTCCAGGACCTCCGCAGTGCTCATCCCGTTCGCCCCCGCCGTCGATCTGAACCCGGAGGCCACCGCATCGGCTGAATCGGCCGCTCCCCTTCGCCTCGACTGTCGGTTACTGGCGCCGAATTCGCCGCCTCTGCACAACCTCCGCCCGCCCCGAGAACCTCCCCGCGCTCATCTGTGAGCCCCCTTGCCTTTCCCCTCTTCCCTCCTTCGATCTGTCGCGGTAGCTCGCTCCACCGACGAGCCGTGCCCTGCTATGGCCGGGCACACGCTCGCCGTGGCTCTGGCCGCGCCTATCACGCTCCGACCACGCCCTGGCCACGACCACAGCCGTCCCTTGGCCGCGGCGTGGAGCCCCCCACCCCCCGTGCGTACGGGTGGCCGGAGGGCCAAGCCCCAGACGCCCCATGGATGTGCTCTCCTACTTGCGCGCTGCTTTGCAGCTTCTGCGGCACGCGACCGCTTTGCCACGTGAGGCCGCATCCCTTCCCACCCTGCCGCGGCTCCGCTCGCCGGAACCTTCCCCTTCGCCGCCGCTGCCTTGCCCCTGGTCCTGGCCGCCGGAGCCACCGTTCCCGTCCGTGGCCAGCCAGCCTTGTCCCGTTTTGGTTAAGGGATTAATCCCCTTTTTAGTTTAAGCCCCCACACCTCAATGACGCATGGGCCCCACCCCTCCTAATTAAACTGCTAGTTAATAAAAATGAAAATAACCTTTGGGCATATCACATGTGGGCCCTACCCCTATTAAATCATTTTAATTAAGTTATACTAACCCTGTGCCCATGACTGTTGGGCCCCACCGGTTATTAGATTAACTAAAACTGTTAGGGATAATCTGTTACAATGACAAGTGGGTCCCAACCTATTAAGTTAATAAAACTGTTTAGCTCAAAAATGTATTAACTCTGAGGGTATGACATGTAGCTCCCACTGGGAATTTAATTAAATTAAATGATTTAAATTGCTTCTGTGTATGACATGTAGGCCCCACCTGTCAGACACTGTTCTGGATAAGGTTGTGGATAATGTTTAATTAAATAATAAAATAAAATCCAGAAATTGATTTAATTGATTTCAAACTTTAAAATTCAATATCTTTTAAACCGTAAGTCAGATTCAAAAACTTTATACATCAAAATTGATCAGAAAGATACGTAGAATACGAATACGCTATCCGTTGGTCTACCACCCCCCTCTAACATACCGAACATCAAATTGTCCCCCTCCGGACCGACTGTCCGATGATTGCCCGATACCGGTAAACTATCCGGATGAATTTATTCTGAACACGAAAGTTGTTCGGATTGTTTCAACTAGTACGGTTACACCATCCACACGTTTGTCGGATGTCCACGACAACTCCGGCATGAACCCTTCCCGCTCCGGACACCCTGTCCGGTAATCACCCGTTGTCGGTATTTCATCCCCGGATGAATTCCCGCTCCGAGCAACGTGCATTGCACTACGTTATAACACTGTCTATTTGTTATGTTTACTTTGTATTTACTGTCCCCCCCTTGTTCTCCGATAGATCCCGCTGCTGGGTACGACTACTATGTCGATGACCCTGCCTCTATTGCCGAGCTTCCAGGCAAGCAGAGCCATTCTCTTCCCCAGATATCGCCTATCTTTTCCGTACATTTCTTGCACTAGGCATTGTTACTACTTCTGCTAGGTTACAATCCTATTCAATTGCATAGCCTGTCTTTGTTGCCCCTTGATGTACCTTCCTTTATCCTATGCTGCCTATAAATATATATTATATTCAGTAGTGAGCCCTGTGCATTGTTAGTCAACTAGGATTAGATAGCGGGCCGTGATCACTCTGGGGAGTGAACGCTGATACGATGATTATAACTGCACATGTACGGTACAATGCAGACACCGCCTCAGGCCCCTATCTCAGCTTTGCCTAGCAACATCAAGTGGAGCTATCGAGGGGTAAGCATCGTACTCCACTCGTTGCTGACTCTGTATAGCCTCCCTAGGGTCCTGAACAATGGTTGTCCTTGAGGTAAGAAGTCGGGCGACCCAATGGTGCCCACGAGTGGTATGCGACGGGACGACAGGGAGGGTACGACCAGTGTACCGGTGTGCTTGGCCCCTGATCGTTGGACCCGAGAGTTACCAAACCACGAAAGTGGAGCTCCTCCAGAAGCACACACGAGACAAGGTAAGGAGATGGTTCACCTTGTTGGTAACCGCAGAGACTTGGTGGGACGACAGGGCAGGCACCGATGTATCGGTGGTCCTGACTGCTGTCGTTGTCCGCGGGTCAGTTAAGTCGAGGCAACGATAACGGTTGTCCCGCAAGTTAATAAAATGACTAATGGTTCGGCGGCTGACTTGAGTAGCCTTTTGGCTTATATGCGCTGCCTACACGTGGGAATTACGAGTTATGGGATCCTCTGCTTCGTAGTGTCGTCCGAGGACTCTTCAGACGTCAGCAGTACTGCGGGTTGAATGCCGGGAAATGGTGTTGTCTTATTTGCTCGCGCGGTGGTGTCTTATTTGGATTTGATTTAACTTCACCGGCCAGCCACGCACCGTGCAGGAGTACGTTCGGGTTGGGGTCCAAGGCCCGGCGTACTTAGGATTTAGACCGGCGGATGGCCTCTTTGTTGAGTTTGAAAGATGGGCTATGGAGTGTCGGATAGCCTCGGTGGGGCGTTCCCTAAAAAGGTGCCCGCCACCCTGGAGATCCGTGCGTGTAGTGTAACACAAGTGCACCCCTGCAGGGAAGATTAATCTATTCGAATAGCCGTGTCCACGGTAACAGGACCCTTTATGCTGAAGCTGGATCTTACCACTACAAACTATTATTATTAAACTGTATGGTTCCGGGTTTGCTTCCTCGCAGGGAAGTCGAGGAGGTGATATCGGAGGCATTGCTAATTATTACAACTTATTATTATACAATGCTGCAGCAACTTCTGCTGCATTGTTACTTTATGCTTTATATAAACTATTGGCTATTCTCTCCCCATGCTGCAAGACTCGTCGGAAGATGCTAGTCTTCGATAGGCCTAGCTTCTTACCCTCATTCTGATTTCTATCTTGCAGTACACTATATATAGCATCCCTTTCCTTTTGATACAATGCATAATTGCTTAGTAGCGGACGTAAGACTCGCGGGTATGCTAGATACTCACCTTTGCTTTATTCCCCCCTTTTTGTTTTACCTGATCGGTCGCTGCAGTCGACGTTGGAGCCTTGGAGTCCAGGAGAAGGAGATCCCCGATGTCGACCACCGCAACGTGAAGTTCCTCGATGCCTTCTACAACGTCGAGTTCCCCGTTGACCAGGAGTAGTTTGGAGGTTCCCAGGCAGGAGGCCTCGCCTTTTCGATCTGTTGTTCTTTGTGCTAGCCTTCTTAAGGCAACCTTGTATCCCTGTGTCTGTACTCGGATACCATTGCTTCCGCTAACTTTGTGCTTTCGAGCTGTTGTATTCGAGCCCTCGTGGCCCCTGGCTTTTATTAAACAACTTGTATTATTTTATTTGTAGAGTTGTGTTGTGATATCTCATCGTGAGTCCCTAATCTCGGTCGTGTACCTTGCGTGTATGATCACACTACACGGTCTGGTTTTGGGGGCGTCACAAGTTGGTATCAGAGCCGACTGCCTGTAGGAAGCCACCCCACCACTACTTGGTCGAAGTTGAGTCTAGACTTTGAAAAAATAACTATTTTGCTAACTTAATATTTGGCTTACGGGCCCACATCGATGTCACTACGTGTGATATCTATGGTATTAGGATCTTTTACTCCGTACCTTTCCTCCGGGACTCTGCTCTCTCTTCCTTTCGGGTTAAAGATTTTTGCTAACTCTAACGCTAGGTTCTCGTGACTACTTCCTCCCGGAGAGCCCCTCATTACTGATGATCGCTTGCTTCACGAGAAGATGTCGAAAACACTCCCCAGTGAATTGTCGAGACCATATGTGCCAATCACCTTTACAATTCATTGCCACGAATAAGTCCGTATGTATGACCACATACACCTTTCGTTCATCCAATTCAATCCCAGTCGCTCTTGTCTTCACAAGATGCATCGAATACTTGTCGTTGTTTCAGGAATCCTTAGAGCCTACTGCCTTGCAGCTTCTTTTCACCCTGCGGATAATTCCTCACATTTATCGAGGATCCGTTCATCCCCACTTGTTTATGTGATTCCAATAATACTTTGAAATACTATCCGATCTCGCGACAATCCTCGGCAGCCTACTGCTTTGGAGATTCTTCTTGCCTGCTTACACTATGATTAATCCCGTTTGTCTTGTGGTCTTCGATGCCCTCCCTTGGCCTTGCCATCCCGATCTGTTGAACATCGTGTGAGTAAATGCACGCAGTCATCGGTTAATCCTATGAATTCGTTCTTCCGGCTCAGATGTCATTCCGGACATGAGCTGGATCTTGGTAAGTTAGACCTTCCTTGATTGTCCATTTTTTTGGACATCGTAATTCCTTTGTACTCCAGCGTCGAACTATTCAGATGCTTCTATCTCCGATGTCTTTGCATTCTTTCTTCTTATGGTTGGGTACCGATACTCATACAAAACTCTCCATACCCCCACCTGACCTTTTTGGTGGATTACTACCTACCATCCCCTTGTGTCCTAAATCATTGACGAGCTTCCCTGATGTGAAATGCCTTTGGCGAATGGTATCATCTGGTCCGTGTCATCGGCCTTCTGCTTTCAAACTTGTATCTCTTGTTCCTGTTGATTGTCGTATAGATTCGTAAAATGTCCCTTTGGGTTGTATCTATGCTTCATCCATCTGTGTGAACCCATGAAACTTCTACGGGTCATACCCTACTGGTTTTATGCCAGATAAATTTTTGAACGCTACAAATTCATCGACAACGAGAAGTGAATGAAAGGATATGCATTGAAGAAGTGGGAGTCGACCCTGAACCTTGTGTTCATGCCCATGGATATTATGTAGAACTTATCATGAGAGCTTCTTGTAAAGGTAATTATCCCCTTGGTATAAATTCGGCTGCACCTATGATCCTCCATTCTACCTTCGAGTATTACCTCCTGGAACCTCGAGGATATCATACCTTTGCACTACATCTAATGAATTTTGATGGAACAATACTTATCCCTGTCGTAACCACTGTATGGGTTCTGGGTTGTTGTCAACTGAGAACACCAAATACTTTTGCTTCACCATTCCGTTTGCTTGATGTGTCCGTTGTTCGATTGTATTTTCTTGAAACCTTTTGACATGAAGTGTCGTGGTCATCATCAGCATTTTTGCTTCTTCCAGGTGTCCATTGAATTCATGGTGAGAAATATCATTCTTGCCCCTCGACGATTTCTATTATCATCGACAACATCCTTTGACTCCCTGCCAATACAAACTTGGGCATGTATATCTTGCTCTGCTTTCCCTTGGGAAAGATATACACCTGATACTGATGTATCATCACATTTTCCTTTACATTGTTCTGTTTCACCTTTCTGTAATGTATCTTACCTGAGCAGTGATAATTCTCTGCTTATGTAAACACTTCAGTGTACTACTTTGATCGTACCCCATTCTACTAATGTTGATGACTTTTTGGTGACCACCAATGGACGAGAACTTTGCCAATTGGTCCGCCTCGTCTTAACGAGCAGGAAAATGGTTCTCTTCGTCCCTCGCCCTTGGTACCGACGTTGTTGCCGACATAGCTAACAAGGTGTTCTCTGACTTACCTTGCAACTTGATCACATTGTTTGTCACCACCCTTCGTATTCAATGTGGGCCCATAACCCACAGTTCCACATGATCGAAACCTGACTCTCTTTTACCTTTCTGTTCTCGAGGTTATTCCTCTTGCTTGACCTCGTGTGTAATTCACGAGTCCTCTGCCTTGTGATATTCAGTTCGATATCAAACACGGTGCTTATGCCTGATGCTCTGAACCCCTTTTCATCATCCATCATCGACATCGAATGCATGTCTATCCGCTTGAAACTTCTCATACCTCCGTTGTCTCTCTCGATGTATTTCCCTGAGTTTAAACTTGAGAAATACTCTGTACCCCATTCCCTTGGACAACCTCGGTTGATTAACCTTGTACCGATCCGACCCCATTAAGTTTGCCACCTACCCCTTTCCATAAGCACAATGAAGCCCCGAAGGAAGAATGACAACTCGTCGTGATGCATCGATTTAGAGAAATGAAGACATCAACGAGAAGGATTAACTTCTTTGAGAAGGACAACAAGAACAAGAAGTTTCGTTAGAATATGAAACCAAAACCTTACCCTTTTCACTACCTTTTAAATTCTCGGGACGAGAATTCTTGTAGTGGGGGAGATTTGTAACGCCCCCAGATCTTATCACCGTCATTAAACTAATTGGACTGCCTAGTCATCATAAACATCCTTTTTACAATTTTCATTAGGGAATAATTCCACTTCAAAGCATTTAAAAAGACAAGACAAGGTAAAACTTTTCAATGTGGTTAAACGCAAATGTTCATGACTTCGTAAATTACCCATAGGTCCTTATAGAATTTAAGTTAACATTTTGGAATTACCAAATTGTCCTTGGAATTTCCATAAGCAAAGTTGCAAAATAAGTTGATCCAAAAATAATGCACCCAATTTTATTAAATCCCTAATAATCAGTGGGTCATATTAAACTAGCAATGGTATTTTATCACAATGTTTAAATAATATAAACAAATGAAAACATTAGTAAATTATCCCCATTTAATCTTTTGATAATTTAATATATTGCAAATGAATTTATTTGCTTCCCAAATTTTTTGTAGCAGCATATTAAATTACAATACAAATAATGGGTCAAGGTTCACATTTTACTAAAACTCAATGTTGATTAAATAAATCAGAAAACGAAAACGAAATAAGAAAAAAAAAGAATAAAAACTATTCCTCGCACTGGGCAACCCAAGCCGGCCGAGCCCACTCCTCCCCTTCTTCCTCATCGCTACAGTGGAGGTCTCCATGGCGACCGAGGCAGAGCCTGCGTCCCCGTAGAACCCGCTCCTCCTCGCGCCGCTACAGGAGCCCGGAGGGGATAAGACCGAGCCACCTGCCCCGTGGACTCCTGCAAGATCTTTCCCCTCCTCTCGCGCCCTCTCACGCCCGCGCTCTACCTCGTCCAAGCTGAGCCGCGGCCACGACGTCGTCATCTGCGCGGCCATCCGCCTCCCGGAGATACGAGCGCCTGTCCAGGACCTCCGCAGTGCTCATCCCGTTCGCCCCCGCCATCGAGCTGAACCCGGAGGCCACCGCATCGGCTGAATCGGCCGCTCCCCTTCGCCTCTACTATCGGTTATCGGCGCCGAATTCGCCGCCGCTGCACAACCGCCGGCCGCCCCGAGAACCTCCCCGCGCTCCTCTGTGAGCCCCCTCGCCTTTCCCCTCTTCCCTCCTTCGATCTGTCACGGTAGCTCGTTCCCCCGATGAGTCGTGCCCTGCTATGTCCGGGCGCACGCTCGCCGTGGCTCTGGCCGCGCCTAGCATGATCCAGCCACACCGTCGCCACGACCACAGCCGTCCCTTGGCCGCGGCCTGGCGCCCCCCCCCCCGTGCGTACCCATGGCCGGAGGGCCAAGGCCCGGCCGCGCCATTGACGCGCTCTCCTCCCTGCGCGCTGCTTTGCAGCTTCTGCGGCGCGCGACCGCTCTGCCACGCGAGGCCACATCCCTTCCCACCCTGCCGCGGCTCCGCTCGCCGGAACCTCCCCCTTCGCCACCGCTGCCTTGCCCCTGGTCCTGGCCGCCAGAGCCACCGTGCCCGTGCGTGGCCAGCCAGCCTTGTCCCGTTTTGGTTAAGGGATTAATCCCCTTTTTAGTTTAAGCCCCCCACCTCAATGACGCACGGGCCCCACCCCTCCTAATTAAACTGCTAGTTAATAAAAATGAAAATAACCTTTGGGCATATGACACGTGGGCCCTACCCCTATTAAATCATTTTAATTAAGTTATACTAACCCTGTGCCCATGACTGTTGGGCCCCACCGGTTATTAGATTAACTAAAACTGTTAGGGATAATCTGTTACAATGACAAGTGGGTCCCAGCCTATTAAGTTAATAAAACTGTTTAGCTCAAAAATGTATTAACTCTGAGGGTATGACATGTGGCCCCCCACTTGGAATTTAATTAAATTAAATGATTTAAATTTCTTCTGTGTATGATCATGTAGGCCCCACCTGTCAGACACTATTCTGGATAAGGTTGTGGATAATGTTTAATTAAATAATAAAATAAAATCACGAAATTGATTTAATTGATTTCAAACTTTAAAATTCAATATCTTTTAAATCGTAAGTCAGATTCAAAAACTTTATACATCAAAATTGATCAGAAAAATACGTAGAATACGAATACGCTATCCGTTGGTCTACCACCCCCTCTAACATATCGAACATCAAATTGTCCCCCTTCGGACCGACTGTTCGATGATTGCCCGATACTGGTAAACTATCCAGATGAATTTATTCTGAACACGAAAGTTGTTCGGATTGTTTCAACTAGCACGGTTACACCCTCCACATGTTTGTCGGATGTCGACGACACCTCCGGCATGAACCCTTCCCCCTCCGGACACTCTGTCCGGTAATCACTCGTGGTCGGTATTTCATCCCCGGATGAATTCTCGCTGCGAGCAACATGCATTGCACTACGTTAGAACACCGTTAACTTTGCATATGTCATGTCATGCATCTATTTGTTATGTTTACTTTGTATTTACTGTCCCCCCCTTATTCTCCGGTAGACCCCGCTGCTACCGCCGACTACACCGCTGCTGGGTACGACTACTACGTCGACGACCCTGCCTCTACTGCCGAGCTTCCAGGCAAGAAGAGCCATTCTCTTCCCTAGATATCGCCTATATTTTCCTTACATTTCTTGCACTAGGCATTGTTACTGCTGCTGCTACGTTACAATCCTATTCAATTGCATAGCCTGTCTTTGTTGCCCCTTGATGTACCTTCCTTTATCCTATGCTGCCTATAAATATATATTATATTCAGCAGTGAGCCCTGCGCATTGTTAGTCAACTAGGATTAGATAGCGGGCCGTGATCACTCTGGGGAGTGAACGCGGATACGATGATTATAACTTCACAGGTAAGGTACAATGCAGATACCGCCTCAGGCCCCTACCTCGGCTCTGCCGAGCCACATCAAGTGGAGCTATCGAGGGGTAATCCTCGTACTCCACTCGTTGCTGACTCTGTATAGCCTCCCCAGGGTCCTGAACAATGGTTGTCCTTGAGGTAAGAAGTCGGGCGACCCAACGGTGCCCGCGAGTGGTATTGCGACGGGACGACAGGGAGGGTACGACCAGTGTACCGGTGTGCTTGGCCCCTGATCGTTGGCCGCGAGAGTTACCAAACCACGAAATTCGAGCTTTTCCAGGAGCACACGCGAGACAAGGTAAGGAGACGGTTCACCTTTTTGGTAACCGCAGAGACTTGGTGGGACGAAAGGGCAGGCACCGATGTACTAGTGGTCCTGACTGCTGTCGTTGTCTGCGGGTCAGTTAAGTCGAGGCAACGATAACGGTTGTCCCGCAAGTTAATAAAATGAGTAATGGTTCGGCGTATGACTTGAGTAGCCTTTTGGCTTATACGCGCTGCCTACACGTGAGAATTACGAGTTATGGGCTCCTCTGCTTCGTAGTGTCGTCCGAGGACTCTTCAGACGTCAGCAGTACTACGGGCTGATTGCCGGGAAAGTGGTGTTGTCTTATTTTCTCACGCGGTGGTGTCTTATTTGGATTTGCTTTAACTTCACCGGCCAACCACGCACCATGCAGGAGTATGTTCGGGTTGAGGTCCAAGGCCCGGCGTACTTAGGATTTAGACCGGCGGATGGCCTCTCTATTGAGTTTGAAAGATGGGATACGGAGTGTCGGATAGCCTCGGTGGGGCGTTCCCTAACAAGGTGCCCGCCACCCTGGAGATCCGTGCGTGTAGTGTAACACAAGTGCACCCCTGCAGGGAAGATTAATCCACGGTAACAGGACGCTTTATGCTGAAGCTGGATCGTACCACTATAAACTATTATTATTAAACTGTATGGTTCCGGGTTTGCTTCCTCGCAGGTAAGTCGAGGAGGTGATCTCGGAGGCATTGCTAATTATTACAACTTATTATTATACAATGCTGCAACAACTTCTGCTGCATTGTTACTTTATGCTTTATATAAAATGTTGGCTATTCTCTCCCCATGCTGCAAGACTCGTCGGAAGATGCTAGTTTTCGATAGGCCTAGCTTCTTACCCTTATTCTGATTTCTATCTTGCAGTCCACTATATATAGCCTCCCCTTCCTTTTGATACAACGCATAATTGCTTAGTAGTGGACGTAAGACTCGCGGGTATGGTAGATACTCACCTTTGCTTTATTTCCCCTTTTTGTTTTGCCTGATCGGCCGCTGTAGTCGACGTTGGAGCCTTGGATTCCAGGAGCAGGAGATCCCCAATGTCGACCACCGCAACGTGAAGTTCCGCGATGCCTTCTACAACGTTGAGTTCCCCGTTGACCAGGAGTAGTTTGGAGGTTCCCAGGCAGGAGGCCTCGCCTTTTCGATCTGTTGTTATTTGTGCTAGCCTTCTTAAGGCAACCTTGTATCCCTGTGTCTGTACTCAGATACCATTGCTTCCGCTAACTTTGTGCTTTCGAGCTGTTGTATTCGAGCCCTCGTGGCCCCTGGCTTTTATTAAACAACTTGTATTATTTTATTTGTAGAGTTGTGTTGTGATATCTCACCGTGAGTCCCTAATCTCGGTCGTGTACCTTGCGTGTATGATCACTGTACACGGTCTGATTTTGGGGGCGTCACATCACGCTTCTATTCTTGTAGACTATGTTGGGCCTCCAAGCGCAGAGGTTTGTAGGACAGCAGCAATTTCCCTCGAGTGGATGACCTAAGGTTTATCGAACTCAGGGAAGTAGAGGTTGAAGATGGTCTCTCTCAAGCAACCCTGCAATTAAGATACAAGAAGCCTCTTGTGTCCCCAACACACCTAATACAACTAGGAGTTGTATAGGTGCACTAGTTCGGCGAAGAGATGGTAAAATACGAGTGATAGGTGTGGCAAAGCAAGGTAATATAAATCTGTAATAAAAAAGTGCAGCAAGAAAACATGTGACAAAAGTGAGCACAAACGGTGTAACAATGGTGGAAACAAGGCCTAGGCTTCATACTTTCACTAGTGGCAACTCTCAACAACATTAACATAGTCTAATCACATGATATTTCCCATAAAACATGAAATGGAGACGCACTCGGAGGCCATTCCTTCGTGGTCAAGAGAGGACGAGAATTATGTAGGGCTACAAAAGCACAACTCAAAGTTCGTAGTTCTCAATCTATGGACTTCCCAATGTCACCGCGGCCATCCAAAGAGAGTACCACAATCACCACAACATATCTCAAGGATAGTCAAAGACAAGCACCAAGAGACTCTCAATCTTCAATCAACACACAAAAGAGGAAATCACTCATGATAATATTCTTCTAACCCATGTCCAATAGACCGCTGTCACCATGGTCTCGGGGATTATACTAGATAAGACCAATTGAGTACATCAATCCAATACATAGAGGAAGGGGAAATATCATGGGATCACCCTAGATTAACATAGCCTATGATCACAACAAAGATCACATCATGGGAGAGAGATAAGAACAAATAGCTGTTGGTAGAAACCTCAGCCCCGGGGGAGAACTACTCCCGCTTCATGGAGGGAGGAAGCAACATCGATGGAGACGAATCCGGGGCCACTTCCCCGTCCCGGCAGGTACACTTCAACCTTTGCCTATTCCAGAGTGGAAATGGGACAAAGTCACTATAGATTTCATCACTGGCTTTCCAAAAACCCAGAAAGGAAACGATGCCATCTTCGTTGTTGTTGATAGGCTTTCCAAAGTTGCTCACTTTCTTCCAGTTCGCGAGTCTATAAGTGCTAGCCAGTTAGCGGACTTGTACGTCTCTAGAATTGTGTCTCTTCACGTTGTTCCTTTGGAAATCAATTCTGATCGTGGTAGCCTTTTCACCTCTAGATTTTGGGGAAGTTTTCAGAAAGCTATGGGAACTCATCTCTCCTTTAGTACAGCTTTCCATCCTCAGTCTAGCGGTCAAGTCTAAAGGGTTAACCAAATCCTTGAAGACATGCTCAGAGCTTATGTTATCTCATTCGGAAAGAATTAGGAGAAGTCTCTTCCATTCGCGGAATTTGCTTATAACAATAGTTTTCAATCTAGTCTGAACATGGCTCCTTTTGAACTCCTATATGGACGACGATGTCGAACACCTTTAAACTGGGTAGAAACCGGTGAAAGACAATTCTTTGGACCGGACATGATCATGGAAGCAGAAGAGCAAGTTCACATTGTTCGTGATCAATTGAAAGCAGCCCAGTCTCGTCAGAAAAGCTACTATGATCGTCATCATAGGCAAGAGAGCTACAATCTGGATGAGAAGGCTTACCTTTGGGTTACTCCTCTGAAGGGAACCCAACGTTTCGGTATCAAAGGCAAGTTGGCCCCACGTTACATCAGACCTTTCCGCATTCTTGCTAAACGTGGAGAAGTTTCCTACCAACTTGAACTACCCCCGCACCTTTCCCGAGTACATGATGTATTCCATGTGTCACAACTCAGGCATTGCTTCAAGGACCCCATCCGCGAAGTCGACCATGAAACACTTGATCTCCAAGATGACCTTTCTTATCGAGCGTACCCCGTTCGTATTCTTGATTCCGCAGAGCGTGTCACTCGTCGTCAGAAGATTGTGTTTCTGAAAGTGCAATGGTCACACCACTCTGAGAGAGAAGCCACATGGGAAAGAGAAGTCTGTCTCCGTGCCGAGTACCCCTCCTTCCTCCCACAGACTTCTGAATCTCGAGACGAGATTGTGTTGAGTGGGTGCGAGTTGTCACAACCCCAAGTTAGGTATGTGCTAGGATTAGCAAGTCACTTTGCATCATGTTAATTTTTTTTCAAAAGAAATCAATTGAAATCAAATTCAAACTCAAATGGGAGAAGGAACACCCCCCCAGATGAATTAATTCAAATGGCCAGAAATAAAGTTGCTCCAAAAATTCATTTTTCATTTTTGAAAAGTCTCATAAATGAGTATGATCACATATCAAGTGATGTGGGACCAACCCCATGCTCATGGATTTTTCAAATATTCAAACAGGACCTTGGAATTAATCAAAACCCCCTATTTGATTTAAAATTCAAATGTTTTGAATTTTAAAAATGTTCAAACTTTACAAGTGTTATTTTGAAGCCATGTAAAAAGTTTCAGCATTTAATAAAATGTCTAGCTATTTAATTTAGTTAAGACAAAACAAATACAGAAAAGTTTTTAAAGAAAGGAAAGATTAAACAGACAGAAAATAGAAAAGAGAAAGGAGCCCACTTACCTGGGCCTCCTCGGCCCAACTTACCGCACTGCAGCCCAGGCCTGCTGGCCCCCTTGTCGTCTTGCCCGGTGGCGGAAAGCTCCTCGGTGGCGGGCATGCCGCGGCTGCCACGCCACCAGCCTGCCTGGAGACCTCCCAGGCGTCCTTATCGCGCCAGGAGACGTCCCGTGGACGCCCGCCTCACTTCCCCCTCCTCTCCACTGCTCTCGCGATCTCCTTTGCTCGATTTCTTCGCCGACAGGAAGCTCACCGGAGCACACCGCCGTGGACGACGTGTCCACCATGCCCTAGAGCTCAAGCTGCTGTGTCCCTCCTACTCGTCGTCGTCGACTTCCTCTCCCCGAAGCAGATGGAGCCATGATTTTGACTCAAGCCGTCGCAATCGCCCTCGAGCCCTCGCCGGATCCGCGACTCGTCGTCGTCAAATACTCCGGCTACGTTCCCTCCCGACTCCGTCGACTACCTCGTCGTGTTCCCTGTAGCCTGGTGAGCGTTTCCCCCAAGCTCACAGCGCCCCTCCCTCCTTCTAGCCCGATTCTCCATGGGAGCCGTGGCTCCTCGTCGCTGGTATGCTCGTCAGCGAGCACCCGTGAAGCAAACAAACTCGAGAACCTGTCCGTCATCTTCACTGTGACCTCACGCGTCGAATGAGCTAGCGCCTGCTTGATTTGGTGCACTTTGGCGACGTTTGTCTCTTCACCGGGCTTCTGTTGCCGCCGGCGAGGTCGCCGTCGTCGCTATGGTCATCACCTTGGACGCCCGCGTGCACTAGGCGACGTGCGAGAGCATGGGCTACGTCCCTGTGGTCTCAGTGCATCGAATGGTGGCCAGGAGAGGAGGAGAGCAGAGCGCCGCCGCGGATTTTGTCTCCGGCGACTAGCCGCCGGCGAGATGACGGGGACGTCATTAGTTTAAGTGCTAATCCCCCCTCAGAGACACTTACACGTGGGCCCTAGCCCCTAATTAACCCACTGTTAATTAAAACAAATCGGGAGTTGACACTGAGAGGCTGATAGCCCTGGCCCACAGGCCAGTTTGACCAGAGTCAAACCCCTGACGCCAGCATTACATCACAGTGACGCAATAAGTGCTTTTTCTATTTAAAAACAATTCCAGAAATGGCAGAAAATATATGAAACTTTGGAAATTCATAACTAATTCATTATAACTCCAAATTTAACATATAAGATATGAAAAATGAACAGGAGAAAATAATCTATCCAAATATATAACTTTCAACTATGTTTGAGTTGAATTTAAAATGGGACCAGTAGCATTTTCTATTTGGTTTAATTGGAATTTAATCAAATTGAATTCAAATGCTTTTGCAATTTGAACCTTAGCAACATGCCACATTTCACCTGAACATCAGAGGCATATCATAAACATTTCAAGATGAGTTACATTGATCAAACAATAGCATTTGTAACTTGGCTAAATTGAATTCAAATTGGAGTTTGAATTTGCAATTTCATTTGCAACATACTCCATTTAAACGGAATTACCTCACACATCAGAAGCATATACATCAAGTTTCAACCTTCAACCATGTGATTGTGCATTGTATTTATATTGCTTCCTTGTTTGTTGTTTGTCGAGTAGAAGTGGAACCGGAACAGGAGGCTGCCCCCTTCGTTGAAGATCCCGAGACTGAACCTCGTCAACAAGGCAAGCAAACCCCCATTGATCATGTCGATAAAATCCCACTTCCCTCTCATGTCTCGCTTATGCATTGTATAGGATGATTACCATGATGCGTTTCTACCGCATAGATGAACCCATTCCTTTGCATGACCTATCATTTTGTCACGGTAGTAAGCAAACCACAATCCTAGCAAATGTAGGAGTTGGTTGATATCATGTGACCCCTACAACTGTTACTGCTTATTGCATGCTTAGAGTGATACAATGTTGATACTGTTATGTGAGTCGGGATGGTAGTGATCATGTTGATGATGGTGGAAATGTGTTGGTGAATCTACCCTAATACAAGGTGAACGATGAGAGGCTGTGTAGGAGTACACAGTGGGTTGTCTCGTTGAACACCGCCTTAAGCCCGAGTTCTTGTGTGGTGATCCAAGCTGAAGAGTACTACCACATGTTGGGCAAACGGATCCCCGCTCAACCTACTAACTCACCCCTTCTCAGTTCAATGAGTCGCAGTAGTTCGGAGTTCTTGTAGGTTTGTGGCCTGGATGCAAGGTGAGAGAACGGCTCAACCGAGACCGGCTTATGCACCACGCACACATCTTCTGGGACCACTTCGGTAGACCGGCCGGGTTACGAATGTGGAAACCATCCCAGATAGGCGTCTTCATTGAACCTGAGTTGGCTGTGAGGTAAAAGTTGTGGAGATTATCCTTGCCGACACCCGCTTGAAGGGTGACGAGATCCCGGCGGTAAATGATGGTTTCATGTGTGTAGAAGTACACCCCTCCAGGGTTAATAAACTATTCGAATAGCCGAGTCCACGGTAAGGGACTACTTGGAAAGCTGTGCCTGATTATTAGACAACTTGAACTGGATACTTATAAAACTTGCCAAGATAAGTGTGAGTGCTATGGCGTGCTTTCTCGTGGGGAAGTCGAGGAGGGCACCATAGTGGTGTAATTGGTTGAAGAGATGTAGTGGACTCGTGTACGCTTCTTACCTCAAGTCTGGTACTCGTAGTTCAGGACTAGCCAAGTCAAAGCTGGCACTTCTGCATTTGAACCCCACCTCCCTTTACCTTGATACATGTGCATGAGTAGTATAGTTCCTACGTAAGTCTTGCTGAGTACGACTTTGTACTCACGTTTGCTTATTCTATGTTTTAGATGAACCCACTGACCCCAAAGGTGGATTCTTCATCGAGCTCGACGTCTGAAGACCAAGCTAGTGTAGTCCCAGTCAGACGACTGGTCCCTCGTGAAGGGCTTTGTGTTTAAATAAGGCTTCTTAAGCCATTTTTTAAGTTTGTCTGTACTCAGACCTACTTTGCTTCCGCTTGTTTGTTGTAATGTTGGATCACATGCTTGTGATCTCTGTGTGCACTCTGTGAGAGTTATCAATAAAATGTATACTTTGTAGAGAATTGCAATGATACCTTCTGTTCATACAAGGCATGTGTGATGCATGTATGTTTATAACATGCATGTCTTTGTATGGGTTTTCGAGACCTTAGTTGTGATCTGGCTGGCGGTCTTTTATACACAAAGTAGCCCTTAGATGTGCGCAGCTTGGGGCATCGCGATGCGATTGCTCGAGACTCTGTCTCGTGCACACTTTTATGTATGACCGAGCCCGCCCTAGACCCCGACTAAGTGATCGGGCTGGAGTAAGTCTATGTAAGAGTTATGAGATAGTCGATAGTATGGTTGAGGCGACTTGTCTGTGAATATGGGAGTTCATCACCCATATCATTTAGACTTGTGTGCGGACGATGAGGACCCATCTCAGTTGATCATCCGTCCTGGATGGGATGCCCCTCACGTACGATGCTTTCCGAGAATGTTCTGTGCTTGGCCTTGTCTGCTTAGACAAGTGGGTACGGTTCTCGACTCTCCATATGACTATGTCGTAGCGGGACTTGCATACGCTAACCCTGGGTCCCGACAGACTTGGTATCAGAGCAGGACTGACTGTAGGATTATCAGCCTTGGCCGAAGTCGAGTCTAGCTTGCTATAGTTATATAGTTACTCTAGGTATATAAGGGAACAACGTAAGGCTTCTTTTTTCTCCTTACCCTCATTGTTCTGAGTTCTGAGTCACCCTCATCTTGTTCTACGGGAAGATAGGACTAGGCTCATCTATGTCTTACTAGAACATCTCATTGTTTGCTTCCTTGTAGCCGTAGGAAAGTTGTGATCGGTTTGTTAAAGTTGTTCTGTTTCCTGATTTCTTACATCGTACTACATTGCAAGAAAAGACATTTCTTACAATTACAACCGTTATGCTGTCCGAGTCATTCCAGGTTTCTTCATAATTTGATGCATTTGCAAACTCCTTCTTTCTGTTTCAAATGGCCGATCTTCCCCCTCGGCAGATTGTTCGTTTGACTAGGTGCCTCGGTGTGCGTGGCCATCCCGCCATGCTGATCGAGATGATGTCCTTCATTGGATACCGATGGTACCCTGAGTACACAGTTGAGCAGCAGTTCCTTGACTTCAACCAGACCCAGTTCCATTGCATTGTCAGGATCTACCCGCACCACACTGGAGTCACTCAGCCTATCCACTTTGGACATGGCATTGGCATGACTGAGAACATGGTTGCGCAGGATGCTGCATACTCATGTATGACTCTGCTGAGAGAGGAGCACGCTTTGCTTGGAGACACATCTTTCCTCTATATCCCTGCTGCACTTCCAGGAGAAGAGGGGTATTACACCGGACTGTACACAGATCACTCTTTGGAGGATCCTTTGCTTCAGATCACTGCTCGGCACACTTGTGATAGAGATCGTGATGCATGTGCCCTTCATTTTGAGCTTCACGCCACCCGTGTCCGTCTGTATCGAGCACTTACACTCCTGGCTCCTTTTGTGAGTGTTGGATCAGTGGAGTATGATGCTATCTACCCAGTAAGGACACAAATGCCTTCTCGAGTTGCTTGGCCCGAGATTGGAGGCATTTTTCCACCCCGTGGTCCTCTGCTTCCACCCTACGATGGACCTAGGCTCCATCCTTGCCCAAATATATATCAGGGTCCACAGGCCTCCGTGTTTTCCGATGGTCACCTTGAGCTACCGGGTTACGCGGGTAACTTTTACGAGGACTACTATGGAGATGGAGATGAGTGAGATCGCCTGTGGTCTTGCTTTAGTGAGGATGCAGTAGTATCTTAGTATATTGTACGCAAGGTGTTCTAAGTTCCAGAGGCTTAGATAAATAATGTATAGGAAGTCAGAGTGCCTCTGAAGGATGTATCATCTTCATCACGTTTGTATTAGCTTGGAGCTTGTACTGAAACGATGTATGGTTTGTATGACAGCTTGTGAATATATGGCTTGTATGCTTTTATCACCATGTTGTCAAGATGATTACTTCCTTTGCTCTGTGATTCTTCCATTACCTTCAATACCTTGTTTAGACTCTTCCAATCAACTCTGTTTGACTTTGGTTTTCATCTTCAGGATGTCTCAAGGAACCCGTGGCCAGCTTGGTCGTGCCCATGGTCGTGGGAATGATCCGGAGGAAGGCAACCTTCCACCCCCACCCACGATGGCTCAGGTTCTGATGGAGGTTGAGAGGAACCGCCGAGACTCTCACCATTTGCTGGAGGTCATTGCCTGCAACACCACTCAGCAGCGCAACGAGTTGGTGTCTTTGAATGACTTCATCCGGCTTCATCCCCCGATTTTCAGCTACTCCACCGAGCCCCTTGACGCCGATGACTGGCTTCGCAGCATCGAGAGGAAGCTCTAGGCAGACCATGTTGCAGATGGTGACAGGGTCAGCTATGCCACCTACCACCTCGAGGGTGCAACTAGCTCTTGGTGGGAGAATTTCCTGAACATGCGTCCCATGGGACCGCCCACAACTTGGGATGAGTTCTGCACTTCATTCCGTGAGCACCACATTCCAAAGGGTCTTATGGACCGCAAGCGTGAGGAGTTCTGCAACCTCACCCAAGGCAGAAGGACTGTTGACGAGTTTAGTCGTGAGTTCAACCGGCTGGCTCGTTATGCTACTGAAGAGGTCTCCACCGACGCTAATAAGCAAGAGAGGTTCCGTCGTGGACTCAATTCTAGACTCCGTCGTGAGCTCAACCTGCATGACTTTTCCACCTTCCAGGTCCTTGTCAACAAGGCCATCAAGGCGGAGGACATGAACACCCCCAATGACTTCCGCAAGCACCCTAGAGACGATGGTTCATCCAGCTCAGGCTCTCAGAAGCGCAAGATCTGGATCCCCAACAGCATGTTTCGCCAGAACAACCCACCGAGGCCATCCTATGTGGCGCCTCGTCCACCAGCTTCGTTCCACCCAGCTCCACCGAACAACCCAGCTCCACGCACTGTCTTTGGAGCCTGCTAAAAGTGTGGTCAGGGAGGCCACTACTCCCGCGAGTGTCCCCAGAACCAGCTCCAGAATCAGAATGCTCCACCCCATGTGATACGTCCAAAACATATCTATAATTTCTGCTTGCTCCATGCATGTTTTGTGTGATATTGCTATGATCTAGATACACTTTCATACACTTTTGATCATATTTGGACTAACCTATTAACTCAGTGCACCCCAGTGCCAGTTCCTGTTTTCTGTTGTTTTTTTTATTTCAGTTTTCCGCCATATAAAAAGTGCCAGAAAAATTCCGGGAAAAATACAGGAAAAATCAGCGTACAGGAAGCTTCGCGAAGAGCCCGGGAGGGGCCAGAGGGGAGCCAGGGGGCCCAGGAGGCCACCCGTCGCGGCCCCACCCCTGGCCGTGCCAGGGGGGGCGCCTGGGGCTCCTGGTCCACCTCTGGCTGCCCCCCTTCGCCTATTTATTCTTCGTCACGGGGAAACTCCGAAGACAGAACCCTATTTCGCAAACTCGCCTCTGTTCCGCCGCCGCCGCGCTTCCGAGATCGGGAGCACCAGAAGACCTCTTCCCGGCACCCTTCCGGAGGGAGGATTGACCCCCGGGAGTCTCCTCTCCACCATGGATGCTCCCCGGATGTCTCGTGAGTAGTTTTCCTTGGACCATGGGTCCGTGATCAGTAGCTATGTGATGTTCTCCTCCCCTCTTTGATCTTCATTGTTTAGACCTCGTGAGCTGCCCTACATGATCGAGGCACTTTTGTAATATTTCTGCTATTGCTATGTTGAGTTTGATAGGATCTGATGGATTATGAGATTATGTTCAGATTGTGATTGAGTAATATATTTGGTTCTTATCTCTTATATTTTTGTTCCTAAGTAATTCTTGCATGTTCTCCGTTGCTGTTTATTGCTTTGTCCAAGTAGTAGGTAGTGACTCCAAGAGGGAACGTTTTGCTCGATTTTGGGTTCATGCCCCCCGATGACACGCTTGAGTGATAGAAACATTAGTCTAGGGGATGTGTTGTTGCCACAAGGGGGAAAACAACGGTGCTTGTAACCGCGGTTACAAGGATTGTTTACTTTACACAAAGTTCTTTTTAATGCAGTTGTCTGTTGCTTTGGGTTTACACTTTGGGTGGGGCTCGCAACTTAATACCAGCAAGATGTTCTGGATAGATATCTCAAGGTGGATGATTAGTAGTAGATGCAGTTGGATTTTGGTCTACTTATTTTGGCGTACTGCCCATGCTTTTGAGCCTCGTCCTTTCTTTTGTAGCATAGTTAGCATTGCGGTGCGTTCATAATCCTGTCAATTGCCTTTCTGTAATTTGTTTACCTCGCATAGCAATTTTATCGTCTTTTGGGAGAGAGACATCACTAGTGAACATCACGTATCCTGGTCCATATCCTCATCACTGTTTACACGCTCATTTAATTTTCTGCTTTACTTTAAATTGCTATCATTATCCCTTGTGTTTGATCCTTTGTGAACAACAAGACCGGAGAGATTGACGACCTCTCTGAACTTCGTTGGGAACAAAGTTATCGTGTCTGTGTGCAGGTCCGCGTCAGTTGCGCCGCTGACACCTACTTATCATCTCCGGAGTCCTACTGGAGACAAACTTTGGTATCTTCACCGAGGGAAATTTGCTGTTATGCTACATCACGCCTTCCACTTGGGGTTTACCAACGAAGGGCGAGAAATCACTATCATCATCTCGCACATCAAGCCAAATTTCTGGCGCCGTTGCCGGGGACTCCGAGTGTTAAGATAGGGGAGTTGCACACTACCCTTTACCTTTGTTTTTTAGTCTTGTTAGTTTACCTTTCAGTTTTTATCTTTGTTTCTTTTATCAAAAATTACAAAAAATATATTTATCTTGCTAGTTGTCATTATGTCTGGCCCTTTTGCCTTTGTTGAGACAGAGGTTCTCACCTTTAAACAAAAAGTTGGAGAAAGTTTAAAAGATGCTTGGTATAGAATTAATGATTCTCAAAAAAGAGCCACCAAGAAGCAATCCACTAGTATCCTTCTTAGAAATTTTTATGTCGGGATTACTCCTTGGAATAGGTTCATATTAGATACTGATATCAATAGGAATTTTCTAGAAGCCCCGACTTGGGAGTCTCTTGATGTTATTGAAAATCTTGTTGGAAATCTCCCTATTGCTAGCATGCAAGAAGATATAACTCTATCTCACATTATGAAGAAACTTGAAAAGATAGAGTTAGAAATACCAAGTATAACTAGGATAAATGAGTTGGATCACAAGATTCAAGGGAATTTGAATAGGCTTGATAGCTCCATGCTTAAAATTATTAAAACTTTGGAGGTCATCAAATCCCGTGATACGGATCTTTCTAGGATAGATAAGATTGAGGAAATCATTAATACTCTAGGAACTACTTTTTCCTCAATCAAACCAAAAAAGGTAGAGACTTCGGCAAGAAGGGAACCTAAGTTCAATTATGTCCCTAAGGTTCCCCGACCTAAAAATAAACCACCTATTACCAAAGAAGTTGAAACCGTGAAAACTTTGGAAGAAATACCTCTCTTTGATAATTTTATAAATGAATCTTCCATTGATTTTCCGCCTTTTGGTTTTCTACATAGAAGTATCTTCATTATGCCTTTATTTGAAAGACCTCTTAAGACTAGTTGTACAATTGAAGAGCTTTATGATGATCTTGATAATGTATCGATTGATACAACTTGATCTTTTGCATCATGCCTAGCTTAAAGGCATAAAAGAAAGCGCTTTCGGGAGGCAGACCGCAACGAATTTAGGTTGTTCTTTTTGCTTTTGTTGTGTCTTGATGATTGTTACTACTGTAGCAACATCATTGTATCTTTATTTTTCAACTTTGTGCCAAGTTATAGCCTCTTACGACAAGGGAAGTAAAAGTTGTGACATGCTGTCCAGAAAACAGATTCTGTCCCCGTGACCAGAAAAATTCCAGAAAAATCCCATTTCATCTTTTTGAGCTGAAATTTTTACACAGTATGTTCTATACAATTACGAAACTTCTGTATGTTCTGAGTTTTTTGATTTGAGTTGCAGAAGTACCCCTAAAAAATTCTTTACTATATGATGTTCTGTTTTTCACAGATTCTGCCACGTTTTGTCTCTCCTAACTTTTTCAAACCATAAGCTTGCTTTTTTCTTTGCAAAAACTTTTTGGCACTCTTGAGAAACAGTAGCTCTTCAAGAATATATTTATATCCAGTGGGGTAAAATTATTTATTAAGGGTACTAACCTCTCTAATCAGCTTATGATGAGTTATGTATGAAGGGAGTTTTCAAGTGTGCGATGGAAGATGATGAAAGAAGATCCAGGAGTGTCAAGCGCTCAAGCTTGGGGATGCCCCCATGCATACCCAATAAATATTCAAGGATACTCAAGCGTCTAAGCTTGGGGATGCCCCCGTGCATCCCCTTCTCCATCAACAATCATCAGTTCGTCCTTCGTCTCACTATATTTTTATCACTTCATGCGTTATGTGATATGCTTGGAGCGTCTCGCGCTTAGGTTTTGGTTTTAGTTTTCTTTAGCTTTTATTTCTGTTCATAACAAGTTAGATCCCGACTTACTTTGTGTGGGAGAGAAACACGCTCCACTTTCAAAATTTAGAACACATCATAGGATTTTTCCTGGTTATCTTTTTGCTGTTGTGTGTTCTTTATCTTTTCATAGCTACTGCCATGGTTAGTTTTAATCTTAGTTTGTCTTTAGCAAGAGCCTTGGCTTTTGTTTAGTTTGTTGCTAGAACTATTTTTAGTTTTCATGTTTATCTAGTTAAAGAGATTGGTTGTTGCACTGAGTTGTGTCTTGTTTTGAGAGTAGGTAATTGAGGTTGCTATTTAATTTTAGTAGTAACTTGCAATGGTTTTGAGGTATTGATGTGAGTAATGTTTGAACCTTTGGTGTCAAGAGCTCTAGCCTATTAGTGATAGGTGTCGTATTTTGGGAAATCCGTGTGTATTTTCAAAACCTACAAAACTAGTTGAGAACTCTAGCTACTAGATGGATCACTACTCTTTTGAGGAGTCGAATATCAGAGAACACTCACGTACCATGAGTCGAGGATGCGCAAGGATAACCAAACCCCCATACACTCCTCCTCGGGGTACTTGTCTCTTTGTGAACCTCCTTATTAGATTGAGAGTTACCGATAATAAGTGCATGAGTTCTTCGGACTAATGTAAATATTGAAAGTTGACACTTCCACCTTCCCATATTTTTCTAGCCTCTCCTGTGCCGTGCATTGCCTTCTTCTCACTCCGAGAGTTGGTGTCCACCTTCGCTGGTACATCCAAACCCTTGGCATGATACGCTCTGTCATCATAAGCCTCCTTATATCTTTCCTCAAAACAGCCACCATACCTACCTATCAAGGCATTTCCATAGCCTTTCCGAGTTATATTGCCATGCAACTTCCACCTCTTCATGACTTGACTTCATGTCATACATGTTCCTGCTACACTGGCAGCGACATACATTGCACACATCATGTTAGTTACATCTTCTTTATGTTTTGAGTACCTTGTAAAGTGTGAACGATCTCCTTTACCTTCTTGTAAAATAGAGTCTTGCCCTTAAGTGAGGAAAAGATCCCAAAGTGGACACAATAAAAGATCCCAAAGAGGACAAATGAGAGTTAAATAGTAAGAGCCATTGAGGCCACAAAAAATACAAAAAAATAGAAAAAAGAGAAAAAGAAATAAAAAGAGAGAAAGGGGCAACACTACTATCCTTTTGAGAGATCCACACTAGTACTCCCTTTATATCCTTGTACTCCATAGAGATGATCATTATGCATATAGCTATGTGGGGACCTTCACACTATAGAACTTGGCTTGCATATTCCAAGGATGAGCCTCCTCAAACGAGCTCTAGGTCTTCATGAGCGAGCAAGTTAGATGCACCCCCACTAGTTCCATTGGAGAGCTTCCTAGCTCGTATGTGCATCCGTTGCATGGAAATCCCTACTCCTCACATGATATCTATCATTTGGCATCTCTTGCCTAGGATTGTCCTCGTTGATGTGAGCCTTTCTCATCCTTTTTGTCTTCCTCCTCCGTACTTCTCTCTTTGCCATCCTAAGTGTCAACTCTCGTGCTTACGCTCATCCATTGCATGAGTTCTCAAAATATCGAAAAGGAGTGGATCAAATTGACTTGTACCTGGCTAGTGGTCTGGGGACGAGTCAAGATAAGATTCCAAAGAAGACCAAGTGTGAAACTTTAGTAGATTGAGTTCTCAACACAAAAATACTTTTTTCTCGTATTCCCTATCCCCTTCTTGCACGCAAACACCATTTGGAGACATTCGAGTCACGGACAGCAAGAGCTCTTGCACCTATTGTTCTTTTGTTACTTGTTTCAATGCTAATATAGAGTCTTGCCTGTTATGACTTGAATTGATTCTCTAACCTTGATTGCTTTACTTTTCAATGTTCTTTTATGGTTGCTAGCATGTCACCACATAAATTATGTTGTTATCATTTACCTACTCGAGGACGAGCAGGAATTAAGCTTGGGGATGTTGATACGTCCAAAACGTATCTATAATTTCTGCTTGCTCCATGCATATTTTGTGTGATATTGCTATGATCTAGATACACTTTCATACACTTTTGATCATATTTGGACTAACCTATTAACTCAGTGCACCCCAGTGCCAGTTCCTATTTTCTGCTGTGTTTTTATTTCAGTTTTCCCCCATATAAAAAGTGCCAGAAAAATTCCGGGAAAAATACAGGAAAAATCAGCGTACAGGAAGCTTCGCGAAGAGCCCGGGAGGGGCCAGAGGGGAGCCAGGGGGCCAGGCGGCCACCCGGCGCGGCCCCACCCCTGGCCGCGCCAGGGGGGGCGCCTGGGGCCCCTGGTCCACCTCTGGCTGCCCCCCTTCGCCTATTTATTCTCCGTCACGGGGAAACTCCAAAGACAGAACCCTATTTCGCAAACTCGCCTCTGTTCCGCCGCCGCCGCGCTTCCGAGATCGGGAGCACCAGAAGACCTCTTCCCGGCACCCTGCCGGAGGGAGGATTGACCTCCGAGAGTCTCCTCTCCACCATGGATGCTCCCCGGATGTCTCGTGAGTAGTTTTCCTTGGACCATGGGTCCGTGATCAATAGCTATGTGATGTTCTCCTCCCCTCTTTGATCTTCATTGTTTAGACCTCGTGAGATGCCCTACATGATCGAGGCACTTTTGTAATATTTCTACTATTGCTATGTTGAGTTTGATAGGATATGATGGATTATGAGATTATGTTCAGATTGTGATTGAGTAATATATTTGGTTCTTATCTCTTATATTTTTGTTCCTAAGTAATTCTTGCATGTTCTCCGTTGCTGTTTATTGCTTTGGCCAAGTAGTAGGTAGTGACTCCAAGAGGGAACGTTTTGCTCGATTGTGGGTTCATGCCCCCCGATGACACGCTTGAGTGACAGAAACATGTGTCTAGGGGATGTGATGTTGCCACAAGGGGGAAAACAACGGTGCTTGTAACCGCGGTTACAAGGATTGTTTACTTTACGCAAAGTTCTTTTTAATGCAGTTGTCTGTTGCTTTGGGTTTACACTTTGGGTGGGGCTCGCAACTTAATACCAGCGAGATGTTCTGGATAGATATCTCAAGGTGGATGATTAGTAGTAGATGCAGTTGGATTTCGGTCTACTTATTTTGGCGTACTGCCCATGCTTTTGAGCCTCGTCCTTTATTTTGTAGCATAGTTAGCATTGTTGTGCGTTCATAATCCTGTCAATTGCCTTTCTGTAATTTGTTTACCTCGCGTAGCAATTTTATCGTCTTTTGGGAGAGAGACATCACTAGTGAACGTCACGTATCCCGGTCCATATCCTCATCACTGTTTACACGCTCATTTACTTTTCTGCTTTACTTTCAATTGCTATCATTATCCCTTGTGTTTGATCCTTTGTGAACAACAAGACCGGAGAGATTGACAACCTCTCTGAACTTCGTTGGGAACAAAGTTATCGTGTCTGTGTGCAGGTCCGCGTCAGTTGCGCCGCTAACACCTACTTATCATCTCCGGAGTCCTACTGGAGACAAACCTTGGTATCTTCACCGAGGGAAATTTTCTTCTGTGCTACATCACGCCTTCCACTTGGGGTTTACCAACGAAGGGCGAGAAATCAATATCATCATCTCGCACATCACCGTGCCGGAGGGAACAACAACGGTCGTGGCAAGCCACCCCCGAAGGTCTACACCACCAAACCCGCTCCTCCCGCCACTCGTGGACGTGTGAATCAGATCTCGGCCGAAGAGACTGACGACACTTCTGACGTCATTCTTGGTACGCTCCCAGTCAATTATGTTTATACTTCCGTTCTTTTCGACCCAGGAGCATCTCATTCATTCATGTCGGAAAGTTATGCACTTCGTCATGAGTTATCCTTTGTTGAATTTTCCACCCCCATGATTATTCAAACTCCAGGGTCAAGATGGCAAACTAATAGAGTAAGCCATGGTAATCAAATTGCAATTGAGGGATTAGTATTCCTTGCTTCACTCATAGCCCTCAAGTCTTCAGACATCGATGTAATCCTTGGCATGGATTGGCTAGCAAGGCAGAATGCCTACCTTGATTGCAAAGGCAAATCAGTGAAACTAACCCACCCTTCAGGCAAGACAGTCAACTAAACCTCACCCCCAGAACAAGAACCCAAGTGCATTCTTTGAACGTACTTCCCCTTCCCGACCTTGAAGATATTCCGATGGTTCGTGACTTCCCGGATGTCTTTCCTGAAGAGCTGCCGGGAATGCCACCCGACAGATGTGTAGAGTTCATAGTAGATCTTATGCCAGGAACCGCACCAATTTCCAGACGCCCATACAAAATGGCCCCACGTGAGTTAGCTGAGCTTAAAACCCAACTTGAAGCTTTGTTGGAAAAAGGCTTCATCCGCCCTAGCTCATCGCCATGGGGTTTCCCCGTTCTGTTCGTAACGAAGAAAGATGGAACAGAAAGGATGTGCGTAGACTATCGCCCGCTAAATTTAGCGACGATAAAGAACAAGTACCCATTGCCCAGGATCAATGATCTTTATGATCAACTTGCTGGATCCTCTGTCTTCTCCAAGATGGATTTGAGATTAGGTTATCGTCAAATCAAAATCCGAAACGAGGACATTCCCAAAACGGCTTTCACTACTCGTTATGGTCTTTACGAGTACACTGTCATGTCCTTTGGTTTAACCAATGCCCCCACCACTTTCTCGCGCATGATGAATTCGATCTTCATGGAGTACCTAGATAAATTTGTTGTGGTTTATCTCGATGACATTCTCATCTACTCGAAGAACGAAGAAGAACATGCCGAACATCTAAGGCTGGTATTGATGAAACTTAGAGAGCACCGCCTGTATGCTAACTTCTCCAAGTGTGAATTTTGGCTACCAGAAGTGACCTACTTAGGCCACGTGATTTCTGCAAAAGGCATTGCTGTGAATCCCTAGAGAGTTCAGGCCGTCCTTGACTGGACTCCACCTGAATCAGTTAAGCAAGTTAGGAGTTTTCTTGGCCTAGCCAGCTATTGTCGTCACTTCGTCGAGAACTTTTCTAAAGTTGCAAAGCCTCTAACTGAACTCCTCAAGAAATATAAGAAATTCCAATGGACTCCCAAGTGCGAGGAAAGATTTCAAGAGCTAAAAATAAGATTGACTTCTGCACCCGTACTTGCGCCTCCAGACACCAAAAAGGATTTCGAGATATTTTGTGACGCATCACGGCAAGGGTTAGGATGCATACTTATGCAAGATAGACATGTGGTAGCTTATGCTTCACGCCAGTTGCGTCCACATGAAGAGAACTATCCTACCCATGATATTGAACTCCTTGCCGTAGTTCATGCCCTGACAACTTGGCGACATTACCTCCTTGGTAATCGTTGTGAGATCTTTTCCGACCACCAAAGCCTAAAATACATATTCACCCAGCCAGATCTTAATCTCAGGAAAAAACACTGGATTGAGTTGATAAAAGATTACGACGTAGGAATTTCTTACACCCCATGCAAAGCCAATGTCATGGCTGATGCACTAAGTCGTAAGTCGTATTGTAACAACCTCATGTTACAACAGTATCAACCACTTCTTCATGAGGAATTTTGCAAACTCAACCTTAAGATTGTTCCTCATGGCTATATTTCTACCTTGGTGGCGAAACCAACCCTTAAGGATAAAATTATAGCCGCCCAGAAACGTGATAGTGGTATTCGAGAGATCAAGAAGAACATTGCTAGCGGAGTTGCTAAATGTTTCTCCATGAATGATCAAGGTGTTGTTTTCTTTGGCACTCGATTGGTTGTACCATGAAAACACAATCTTAGGAGGCTAATTCTTAAGGAGGCCCATGACACACCCCTTTCGATACATCCTGGTAGCACAAAGATGTATCGAGACCTACGCCAGAGATTTTGGTGGACTAGGATGAAGCGACAAATTGCTCAGTTCATTTCCGAATATGATGTTTGTCGTCGCATTAAGGCCGAACATCAAAGACCTGCTGGTACACTTCAACCTTTTCCTATCCCAGAGTGGAAATGGGACAAAGTCACTATAGATTTCATCACTGGCTTTCCAAAAACCCAGAAAGGAAATGATGCCATCTTCGTTGTTGTTGATAGGCTTTCCATAGTTGCTCACTTTCTTCCAGTTCACGAGTCTATAACTGCTAGCCAGTTAGCGGACTTGTACGTCTCTAGAATTGTGTCTCTTCACGGTGTTCCTTTGGAAATCAATTCTGATCGTGGTAGCCTTTTCACCTCTAGATTTTGGGGAAGCTTTCAGAATGCTATGGGAACTCATCTCTCCTTTAGTACAACTTTCCATCCTCAGTCTAGAGGTCAAGTCGAAAGGGTTAACCAAATCCTTAAAGACATGCTCAGAGCTTGTGTTATCTCATTCGGAAAGAATTGGGAGAAGTCTCTTCCATTCGCCGAATTTTCTTATAACAATAGTTTTCAATCTAGTCTGAACATGGCTCTTTTTGAACTCCTATATGGACGACGATGTCGAACACCTTTAAACTGGTCAAAAACCGGTGAAAGACAATTCTTTGGAGCGGACATGATCATGGAAGCAGAAGAGCAAGTTCGCATTGTTCTTGATCAATTGAAAGCAGCCCAGTCTCGTCAGAAAAGCTACTATGATCGTCATCATAGGCAAGAGAGCTACAATCTAGATGAGAAGGCTTACCTTCGGGTTACTCCTCTGAAGGGAACCCAACGTTTCGGTATCAAAGGCAAGTTGGTCCCACGTTACATCAGACCTTTCCGCATTCTTGCTAAACGTGGAGAAGTTTCCTACCAACTTGAACTACCCCCGCACCTTTCCCGAGTACATGATGTATTCCATGCGTCACAACTCAGGCGTTGCTTCAAGGACCCCATCCGCGAAGTCGACCATGAAACGCTTGATCTCCAAGATGACCTTTCTTATCAAGAGTACCCCGTTCGTATTCTTGATTCTGCAGAGCGTGTCACTCCTCATCAGAAGATTAAGTTTCTGAAAGTGCAATGGTCACACCACTCTGAGAGAGAAGCCACGTGGGAAAGAGAAGACCGTCTCCGTGCCGAGTACCCCTCCTTCCTCCCGCAGACTTCTGAATCTCGGGACGAGATTCTGTTGAGTGGGGGCGAGTTGTCACAACCCCAAGTTAGGTATGTGTTAGGATTAGCAAGTCACTTTGCATCATGTTAAAAAAAAGTCAAAAGAAATCAATTGAAATCAAATTTAAACTCAAATGGGAGAAGGAACACCCCCGGAATGAATTAATTCAAATGGCCAGAAATAAAGTTGCTCCAAAAATTCCTTTTTTATTTTTGAAAAGTCTAATAAATGAGTATGATCACATATCAAGTGATGTGGGACCAACCCCATGCTCATGGATTTTTCAAATATTCAAACAAGACCTTGGAATTAATCAAAAACCCCTATTTTATTTAAAATTCAAATGTTTTGAATTTTAAAAATGTTCAAACTTTACAAGTGGCTAGCCTATGTTATTTTGAAGCCAAGTAAAAAGTTTCAGCATTTAATAAAATGTCTAGCTATTTAATTTAGTTAGGACAAAACAAATACTGAAAAGTTTTCAAAGAAAGGAAAGATTAAACAGACAGAAACTAGAAAAGAGAAAGGAGCCCACTTACCTGGGCCTCCTCGGCCCAACTTACCGCACTGCAGCCCAGGTCTGCTGGCCCCCTTGTCGTCTTGCCCGGCGACGGCAAGCTCCTCGGTGGCGGGCATGCCGCGGCCGCCACGCCACCAGCCTGCCTGGAGGCCTCCCAGGCGTCCTTATCGCGCCAGGAGACGTCCCATGGACGCCCGCCTCACTTCCCCCTCCTCTCCACTGCTCTCGCGATCTCCTTTGCTCGATTTCGTCGCCGACAGGAAGCTCACCGGAGCGCACCGCCGTGGACGGCGTGGCCACCATGCCCTAGAGCTCAAGCTGCTGTGTCCCTCGTACTCGTCGTCGTCGACTTCCTCTCTCCGAAGCAGATGGAGCCGTGATTTGGACTCAAGCCGCCACAATCGCCCTCGAGCCCTCGCCGGATCCACGACTCGTCGTCGTCAAATACTCCGGCTACGTTCCCTCCCCGACTCCGTCGACTACCTCGTCGTGTTCCCTGTAGCCTGGTGAGCGTTTCCCCCAAGCTCACAGCGCCCCTCCTTCCTTCTAGCCCGATTCGCCATGGGAGCCGTGGCTCCTCTTCGCTGGTGTGCTCGTCAGCGATCACCCGTGAAGCAAACAAACTCGAGAATCTGTCCGTCATCTTCACTGTGACCTCACGCGTCGAATGAGCTAGCACCTGCTTGATTTGGTGCACTGTGGCGACGTTTGTCTCTTCGCCGGGCTTCTGTTGCCGCCGGCGAGGTCGCCTTCATCGCTATGGTCATCACCTTGGACGCTCGCGTGCACTAGGCGACGTGCGAGAGCATGGGCTACGTCCCTGTGGTCTCAGCGCATCGAATGGTGGCCAGGAGAGGAGGAGAACAGAGCGCCGCCGCGGATTTGGTCGCCGGCGACTAGCCGGCGGCGAGATGACGTGGACTTCATTAGTTTAAGTGCTAATCCCCCCTCAGAGACACTTACATGTGGGCCCTAGCCCCTAATTAACCCACTATTATTTAAAACAGATCGGAAGTTAACACTGAGAGGCTGACAGCCCTGGCCCATAGGTCAGTTTGACCAGAGTCAAACCCCTGACGCCAGTATTACATCACAGTGACGCAATAAGTACTTTTTCTATTTAAAAACAATTCCAGAAATGGCAGAAAATATATGAAACTTTGGAAATTCATAACTAATTCATTTTAACTCCAAATTTAACATATAATATATGAAAAATGATAAGGAGAAAATAATCTATCCAAATATAAAACTTTCAACTATGTTTGAGTTGAATTTAAAATGGGACCAGTAGCATTTTCTATTTGGTTTAATTGGAATTTAATCATCTGTAGGATCGCAGCTGTGCCCTGAGCTACTGCGGCCACAGCCTCTCCAAGGATAGGGTTCTCTGGAGGCGGCATGTTCGCTCTTGGCATCCTGTTTACAGGAACACTTGTGAGAACATGGTCGAAACATTGATGTAACCAGAAGATAAAGCAATATTGACAACAAGACTTCCTCACGAGGTATGAGGAAGCCGAAGGCTGAAATTCCACCAAGGTTAACCCGGAAAGTCGAAAACTAGGTGCTACTGGAATCCCCAAACCGAGATCATCCGAATCCAAGATAATAATCTGCTAGCGAGCACACAACAATATATATACGAGTGGTTGGAAACCTGAACAATGAGACATCTGTCCTGAGCGGCCCGCCATCACGGTCGTCCATAGGGGAAAAGACACCACATCCACATTACCATAGGATGCCCGCCAATCCTGTATGGACGTTTCACCTGGGGTACGCCATAAGAGAGGTAGAGCATTCAACCCCAAGTGGCGGCTCAGTGGTCTCAAAGACGCCAACACATCTCGTCGCTAGCAAAAAATTATAGAGGAATCGGAGCCTCATGTAAACGAGAACCTAGATTTGTTTTTTGAAAGGGGATAAGTTGCAGAGAGAAAACAACGTTTCACTTCCTCACGGAAAAGGGGTGGGAGGGTGGGGTAAGAAGAAAAAGAAAGAGTTCCTACTCTCCGATTTTTCCTTAGTAACTACAAAATAGTTTCTAGACTCAACTTCGGCTAGTAAGGGGTCCTACAGTCAGTCCTGATCTGATACCAAGTTGTAAGGCCCCCGATGCGGTGCTAACTCGAGTTAGTCGCTTTCGCGCCCCGCTCAAGTTAGTATCGCATAAAGAGCCACCGACTCACGACACTCACACTCGTGTTGCTGCCGGATTCTCGACAACAGGTATATGAACAAGGAACTTAAACTAAGACATAAAATATATAGAGTCCAGGGCATACATCGCCACTGGATAATTATTACATCATCTCAGAGGTCCGCGGACCCAACAGTACATCATGCAACAAGCGGAAGACAAACACGACCGAGTACGGTCAAAAGCCAAATTGCCCTAGAGAGGGCTGCACATAAAGAGTCCACCCACAGATCGTCGAAGCCCAACTTTAGGATCTACTAAACGAGGCCGATCTCATCGTCATGCTCCTGGGGCACCTCCACGAAGTATCGTCCAGAGCTCGGGTCAAGATAGTACTCCACTGCAGCGGCCGATCAGGAAAAACAGTAAAAGCACAAAAGGAAAACTGGGGTGAGATTATATCATTACAGGATAACTAACTCCCTACGGTAAGACAAGATAAAAGTACAGGTTGCATCCGCACTAGCATATATGGTGGCTATCGTTCTATTAGAGTAGAGGTAAGATCCCAGAAATACACGTGACCTCGAGTCGTAAGTCTGCTATCCACCTACCTACGTCAAACATAACACAACCTGGATATTCTCTCGGTCCCCCTGGACGAAGAAAAGCAACCAAGTCACTCACACGGTAGGCAAGTTTTAATTATGATTCAAATTGATGTTATTCTATGAACAAGGAGTAGGTCTCAAGTCGTCCATAACCGCGGACACGGCTTTTCGAAAAGATTTAACCCTGCAGGGGTGTACCAACTGCCCATCATAGGCTTCGCATGTACGCCCGGTTTCCACTTGGTTAGGTAAAATCCTGAAACTCCGGAACGTCAGAGTCCCTCTAACTAACAACGCACAATTCCGGGTGGCCCCCGGTGAGTCGACATCCAACTCAAAATCCGGCCTCGCTCTCGAATCGGCCTCTACCGTCTGGACGAGGTCGGGTTAGTTGCCTAAACAGATGTGGACAACCCCCTAGCTCCCTGGGTTGGACCAATAAGAGAAACCATGTCTCCGCTGGCCCGGGTTGTTTCGAAAATAGCTGGGGTACCAACCAAGCACACACACGTTTGCAAAAGTAAAACAGCTCGGGCCACCACTAGAATTGTTTGAAGCTAGGTAGGTAAGACAAGGGGACCCCATAGAATCCCACACACGATTAGGCACGCTCATCAAGAAACACAATACCCGGAACTCGGGACCTAGGTGACTCAAATGGAACAAAACACCTGGCGGGAACAACCTGGTCTCCCATATTTCGTCAAATATAAATTAACATCATAATAATAATAAATATCAACCAACTTCTTAAAATAACATGATATCCCAAACCATAGCATAGAGTAAGCAGTAAGTTTTCCTACTCATACTAAGCAATGGCTGAGCCGCGGTAACTTAGCAATACAATGTTTTGCTGCGATGTGGGGGTCATGGCTGTTTGGTTTTGAACGTGGCATAAGCAAGGTGGATAGGATCAAACAAACGTTCTAGCTACAGCTAAGCAGGTAGGCAGAAAGGTATCAAGTAATGGTATGAATCTTCCCCTTGCCTGGGTAATCGATCGTCAAAGCAGACGCAGCAGGGTCCTCGGGCTCGGTGTCGGAAATCTCCACGTAAGTCTCCTCGGCGGTCTCAGGTGATAACGTATGGTACCGGCAAGGAAAAGGAATAAAAGTAAGCAACGGGTGCAAAGCACAGGCAAGGATGGTATGACCAAGTTTAAATGACATGATGTGACCCTATCTAGTCAGATTTAAATGAAGGTGGTGACGACACGTCAACAACTTCATATGCAATTTATTTACGTAATCATGGCTTTGGTCTTAGCCTTATTTTTGGTGTAAGTAACATGGCAACATGACATGATCAACAAAGCATTTAACAGAAACAAAACAAACGTGAAAAGTAAACATCGATTCCGGAGGCAGAATAGTGCCGGTGAAATTGACACAAGGAAGGTCACAGGAGGTGTGGAAAAGATGCATGGGTGTACCACCTTGTGGGACCCCCAAGATCAAAGTGTGACAGGGGAAAAGTCAATCATGGCATGGTCACATGTGGGTGCAACTTCCTTCCACATTGTTTCACAATTTTATGTTGTTCAAACATAAAAACAGAGGTGATCATGCTGACCCGTAGATTTTTCTACCCCAAAATGATATAAGATATGCCCCCCTTTGTCGGGACCCGGGGTTAGCGTATGCAAGTACAGTTAAGACATAGTCATATGGAGAGCCGAGAACCGCACCCACTTGTCTAAGCAGACAAGGCCAAGCACTGAACATTCTCGGAAAGCATCGTACGTGAGGGGCATCCCATCCAGGCCGGATGAGCAACTGTGATGGGTCCTCATCGTCCGCACACAAGTCTAATGATATGGGTGGTGAACTCCCATATTCAAAGACAAGTCGCCTCAACCATACTATCGACTATCTCAAAACTCTTACATAGACTTACTCCAGCCCGATCACTTAGTCGGGGTCTAGGGCGGGCTCGATCATACCACAAAGTGTGCACGAGACGGAGTCTCGGACAATCGCATCGCGATGCCCCAAGCTGCACACATCTAAGGGCCACTTGGTGTATGAAAGACCGCCAGCCAGAACACAACTAAGGTCTAGAAAACCCATACAAAGACATGCATGTTATAAACATACACGCAGCACACATGCCTTGTATGAATAGCAGGTACCATTGCAATTCTCTACAAAGTGTACATTTTATTTATAACTCTTATAGAGTACACACAGAGATCACATACATGTGATCCAACATTACAACATAAAGCGGAAGCAAATTATGTCTGAGTACAGACAAGTTTAACAAATTGGCTTAAGAAGCCTTATTCAACATAAAGCCCTCCACGAGGGAACCAGTCTGCTGACTGGGACTAGACTAGCTTAACTTCAGTCGTCCAGCTCGATGAAGAAACCACCTTCGGGGTCAGTGGCGTCATCTAAAACATAGATGAATCAAACGTGAGTACAAAGGCGTACTCAGCAAGACTTACATAGGAGCTATACTACTCATGCACATGTATCAAGGTAAAGGGAGGTGGGGTTCACTTGCAGAAATGCCAGCTTTGACTTGGCTAATCCTAAACTACGAGTACCAGACTTGAGGTAAGAAGCGTACACGAGTCCACTACTTTCTCCAACCAATTACACTACTATGGTGCCTTCCTCGACTCCCCCACGAGAAAGCACGCCATAGCACTCACACTTATCTTGGTGTATTTTAGAAGTATCCGGTTCAAGTTATCTAATAATCAAGCTAAGCTTTCCAAGTAGTCCATAACTGCGGACGTGGCTATTCGAATAGTTTTGTTAACCTTGCAAGGGTGTACCGCTACACACACATGATCATCATTTACCGCCTTTGATCTCGACACCATTCAAGGGGTGCCAGCGAGGATGCTCACCACAACTGTTACCTCATAGCCTATCTAGTCCAAGAAAGCCGCCTACTTGGGTTGGCTACCACAATCGTGAACCCGGCCGGTTTACCGAAGTGGACCCAAGCGATGTGTGCGTGGTGCATAAGCCGGTCTCGGATGAGCCGTTCTCTCACTTAGCATCCAGGCCACAAGCCTACCAGAACTCCGAACTACTGCGACATCTGGACATCGAAAAGGATGAGTTAATAAGTTGAGAGGGGTCAGTGAGCCCAATGTGTGGTTGTACTCTTCATCTTGGATCACCACACAAGAACTCGGACTTAGGGCGGTGTTCAACGAGACAACCCACCGTGTACTCCTACACAGCCTCTCATCGTTCACCTTGTATTAGGGTCGATTCACCAACACTTTTCTACCATCATCAACATGATCACTACCATCCCGACTCACATCACAGTAACAACATGGTATCATACTAAGCATGCAATAAGCGATAGCATTTGCAGGGGTCACATGATATCAAACAACTCCTACAGTTACTAGGATTGTGGTTTTCTTAGTACTGTGACAAAATGATAGGTCATGCAAAGGAATGGGTTCATCCATGCGGTAGAAACGAAGCATGGTGATCATCCTAAACAATGCATAAGCGAGACATGAGAGGGAAGTGGGATTTTATCGACATGATCAATGGGGTTTTGCTTGCCTTGCTGACGAGGTTCGGTCTCTGGATCTTCAGCGAAGGGGGTGACCTCTTGCTCCGGTTCCACCTCTACTCGACGAACAAAGCACGAAGTAGCAATCAATATGAATGCAATGCTCAAGCACATGATTGAATGTTAATGCTTGAAGTACAAGTTTTGATGTGTGAGGCAATTCCATTTAAGTGGAATATATTGCATTTAAAATGCAAATTCAAACTCCACATTTGAATTCAACATTAGCCAAGTTATATGTGATATAGTTTGATCATTTGGAATTACCTTCAAATGTGTATGATATGCCTCTGATGTGTAAGTGAAATGTAGCATGTTTCCATGGTTCAAGTTGCAAAAATATTTGAATTGAATTTGATTTAATTCCATTTAAATCAAATAGCAAATGCTACTGATCACATTTTAAATTCAACTCAAACAGAGTTGAAAGTTGCATATTTGGAAAGATAATTTTCTCCTGATCATTTTTCATATATTATTTGTCCAATTTGGAGTTAATATGAATTTTCTATGAATTTCCAAAGTTTGGGGTATTTTCTGGATTTTTTGGAATTATTTTTATTTCAAAAATCTCTGGAAATTCATTATTGCGTCAACACTACATCAGTATGACATCAGGGGCTTGACTCTGGTCAAACTGACCTGTGGGGTCACTCTGTCAGCCTCTCTGGGATAAATCCCTGTTAATTTAAATTAACAGAGAGATTAGAGGGGTTCTGGGCCCACCTGTAAGTGACTCTGGGGGTGATTAATTAGTGCTAATCGCTCGTCCACGTCATCTCGCCGGCGGCTCAACGCCGGTGACCATCCAGCACGGCGGAGCTCCTCGGGACGGCGGTGCGGGGCATGATTCGCAGCGCCGGAGGCACTGGAGTGCAGCCCGTGCACTCACGCTTCACGTGGAAGCCACGGTGTGGCCAGGGGGTGACGGAGACGACGGCGGGGACCTCCCCGGCGGCAACCGGAGCACGGCGGCAACGCGGGTGGCGCTACCGTGCAAAGCAGGGGGCAAGAAGTAGGGTGTTGTGCTCCTGGTGGCTCCGGGAACTCCATGGACACCAACAGGAAGACAACGGTTCACAGGAGCGACCTCACCGTCGGCCATGGCGGTGACGGAGCTCGGCTCCCATGGTGGCGTAGGATACAGAGCGAGAGGGGACTATCTAGGTGAGGGGAAACGCTCACCGAGATGCGGGGAGTGCGGTGGTGCAGAGGTTGGAGGCGAGGAGGGAACGTAGCCGGAGTATTTGACAACGACGAGTCGCGGATCCGGCGAGGGCTCGAGGACGATTGCGGCGGCTTGATTCCAAATCACGGCTCTGCCTGCTTCGGGAAGAGGAAGTCGACGGCGGCGAGTACGAGGGACACCGTAGCTTGAGCTCTAGGGCACGGTGGCCACGTCTTCCACGGCGGTGCGCTCCGGTGAGCTTCCTGTCGGCGACGAAATCAAATGAAGGGGATCGCGAGAGCGGTGGAGAAGAGGGGGAAGTGAAGCGGGCGTCCACGGGACGTCTCCTGGCGCGATAAGGACGCCTGGGAGGCCTCCAGGCAGGCAGGCTGCTGCCGCCGGCGTCGGCATGCACTCCAGCGAGCTGCTTGCCGCGCCGGGGAAGAAGACAAACGGGGGCTGCGGGCTGGGCTGGCTTGCTGGGCCGCGGGCGATGAGTTGGGCCGAATGGCCAGGTAAGCTCCCTTTTTCTTTTTCTCTCTGTTTAATCTTTCCTTTCTTTTTCTGTAATTTGTTTTGGCTCTGATAAAAATACCAAACCATTTTATTAAATGCTGAAAACTTTTACATGGCCTCATAATAATATGGACAAGCCACTCATAAACTTTCAACATTTTTAAAATTCAAAAGATTTGAATTTTAAATCAAATAGGGGGATTTCTTTAATTCCAAGGTACTGTTTGAATATTTGAAAAATCTGTGAGCATGGGGTGGGTCCCACATCACTTGATATGTGATCATACTCATTTATAAGACTTTTAAAAACTCTAACATGAATTTTTGGAAAAGATTTTTATCTGGCCTTTTGAATTAATTCATCTGGGGGGTGTTCCTTCTCCCATTTGGATTTTGAATTTGATTTCCAAGATTTCTTTTTGAAATTTTGACATGAAGCAAAGGCACTAGCTAACCCTAGCACATACCTAACAGAGGGATCTGACACCCTTCGAATTTGCAAAACAGATTGCAAATTCAAAAGAAATGTGAGGGCTAAAATGCAAATTTACCATCACTCCAAAAATAGAAGGGGCAAACTGAAAAAAGGACCTAACCATTGAGATCAGTGGACAAAACTACCCCAAATTCATATATGGCATGAATGTTTGGGGTGGCAAGTTCAAAAGTCCAGATTCAGAATTGAATTTGAATTCAATTAGGAATTTGGAATTTAAACAGAAAAGAAAAACAAAAGAAAAGAAAAATGAAAGGAAAAAAAAAGGACTCAGCCAACTTGGGCTTGTCTCGGGCGAAGACGGCCCATTCCAGGAGTAAACAGTGGGCTCAGCCCACTTCCCATTCGGGCAGCACCTCACTGACGTGAGGGGCCCGCTTGCCACCCTCACAGAAAAAGAAAAAAGGGCATGCGCTCGGGGGGGCTCGAACCCTCGACGCATCTCTCTTCCCCCTCACCCCTGACCACTACGCCACTACACGTTTGCTCGACAGGTTAAGGGATTTAGGAGACATAAGCAGACTCCGCTCCTCTGAACCTGACGAGACGACACCTGCGGCAGAGAACTACGGCGAGGCTCGCATCGAGCACACGTCGCCGGCCGGGCAGTGGCTGCGCGGAGCCTCTTCCTCGCACATCTAGCTACCAGGGGACCTAGGCCACGCTCTCCAGGACGCCACGGTGAGAGCTCTAGTTCACCGGATTCAGAGCGACGGCGAAGCAAGTTCAGAAAACGGCTACGCCGCTGACGACATTCAAACGAGGCGGCCATCGCACTGGGGTGCCTAGCTATACGATGAGCGCGCGGGATCTACAGCTGGGACATACCAGAGCAGCCCGGCGTTGACGGTTGGCCGGAAGTGGCCTCGACGGCGACGGTAACTCCACCGCAAAACGGGGCGGCGCCTGCAACAGCAGAGCTTCAGACAACGGCCACTGTACTCGCACTCGGCCAAAAGGTGGGCGCTTTGCTGCCTTTGGCATGCTCTGGACACGCCCAGGACACGCTCTCAACGCAACACGACCTGCCACGGCCACGGTGGCCACGGTCTGCACGGCAACGGCGGCGACATCGGCCGGAAACGAAACAGAACGCGGCTACGGTTCGGGATCTAACGCACGGTCTACGGGGACGGTGCTGGCTCACCTTGGTGTGCTTGGAGGCGACGTCGAACGCACCGAGGAGGAGGAGGAAGAAGACCACCGACGACGGGGAAGACGACGGCCCGCGGCGAAGGTTGTCGGCTCGAACTCACAGGGCAGCTCCCCTTCTGCTCCTGGAGGTCGGGATGGGTTAGGAAGGGCGGCAAGAAGGTGTGTGCAAGCGCAGGCTCGACGGCGGCGCGCGACAGGGACGAATTCGAGACCTCACCGGCGGAAACAAGGGAGCTCCCCGGCGAGCAGAGAGGCGGCGACAGATTGAATTGAGATGGGGGGGGGGAAGAAACCCTAGGCCTCGGGGTTCTTATAGGCGGCCTCGACGCGTGATGTGACGGCCGGAGACGGCTGCACCGGACGGCTCCGACAGCCTCCTCTCTCGACGTCCGCGACGGCGGCCTAACGGACCAGGTGACCGTCACCGCTCCCTTCTATGCGCGACGTTGGATCAAGATCCTACGGCCGAAAGGGCTCCCGCGTAACGATTCTGATGGGCTGGGCTGCGGCGAGTGGAGCCAGGCCAGAAGGCTGGGCCTGGTTTCACCTTTTTCTAGAGTAAAATGAGAGAGTTTTCCATTAAAAATATAACAGAACCTTCTAGCATTTTTCTAGAGCAAAAGTCAAAGGAGAAAAACATACAAAAATATGTTTTGGAATCCTTGCAATATTCCCCAATTTCTAAAATTGGTCTGAGCATTATTGGAGCAACTAAAATGTGGGGCCATTTTTAAAAATTCAAATCACATTGAACTGTGTCCCAAATTTTTAGAGTTGCAAAATATGGAGCAAGGCTTTTGAAAAGCTTAGGAGGGGCAAGGAATTGGCTATGCCAAGTTTGGGGTTAAGGAGAGCATGCATGCAACAATTAAAATTCCTCAAACACCCTTCTTGATCCATTTTGGATGCAAACTCAAACAAACCAAATGGGCTCCAATCCCAATGCAAATTTAAATCACCACATGAAATTACAATCTTTAGCATCATGCCAAGTTACAAAGTCAACAGACAAGGTACAATCTCATGGTGATTTCATATTATTGCAAATGGGTTGTTACACACAAACTGAGGAAACAGTGCAGGGTGAACTCAGAAAGTAAAGCATCAGGTTAAGTCATCAGTGCATAAACAGAATAACAGAGGTTGAAGAAATAGCACCGGGACACTGAAGACGAAGACTTGATGAACCAGTTCAAGTTGCTGTGACAACTCTACGTCTGGTTGGAGAGGCTGAGATTGAACTCAGAAGACATAGTCTTCACCTTATTCTCCTTGAACTAGAGTCCTCAGACTCCGTCCAATAACTCAGGTGAGTCTTCAAGGTACACTCCTGAAACCTTCACAGACTCAGTCACTTCGGGAAGTCACAATTGCATCTTGACTTCCTCAGACTGAATACTTGTACACAGGCTGGAAGATCACAGTCTTCAAGAGTAAAAAGCTTCGGATCACTCGAACCGACTTCCTCAGAAATGCTCAACTACTGAGGCTGGTGGTTTTCCTCACTTAGATTCTTCAATGTCCTCAGAGGTGGGTTGCTCTCAAATGACAAGTGTCAGTTTTTCTCTCGGAGCAGCCAACCCACAAATGGGGCTGGGGGTGGCTATTTATAGCCGCGGAGCAACCCGAGGTGAAATGACATAAATGCCCATGCACGCAATTACTCTCGTGCCCTCGGATATGACCGTTGCTAGATAGGTTCTAGCCTCTCACCACGCAACACGTGGCATGGTCAAACTATTCTCTCTCTTCACATTTTTCAGAAGAATCGCACTGACGATCTTTCGACTCCTCAACCGAAGTTAGTTACCTCAGTGTCCTGAAGAACAATGTCTCATACACCCGAGGACTGAACTTCTACCGCAAGAGATTTCCTCAGGGTTTTCTTCAGGATTTCTAATTGAGCACTTCCTCAGAAATACAGAACTCATTTTCCTCAACCCCTCTAACAGTACTGTGTTTTCCTACGAATCAAGAAGTATAAAAAGTCTTAGCGAAGACTACGCTTCAACTTCGTCTTCAGCGCGAACGTTCTCAGGATCGTCCTCAGCTTCAGCTTCAACCGAACGCTTCAGGATCCTGATTCCTCAGGATTTCGCGCAACTTCATTTTTCAGGAAACACATCAAGTTCTCCAATGTTCCTCAACATTTTGGGGGGTCGACAACGGTGGTTAACCTCATCCTCAGGGACTGTCTTCCGGTGTATACTCACAAACACATCAGTCCCTCAACCGTTTTGTCATCAAATACTCCAAAACCTCAAAGGGGGCACTAGATGCACTTACAATCTCCCCCTTTTTGGTGATTTGATGACAATCCGGTTAAAAATTCAACGGGATAAAATAAATAATTTTTGAGGAAAGACTAAACAAAAAAAAATTCATTGTTTCCGGATATAGAGATGCTCCCCTTGAGGATATGCATGTTTTGAAGACTTGATATAGTTTTTGAAAAAAAACATGAGGAGCTCCCCCTATATCTCGGTTTGTTTGAAACAGTGCATTATATAAAATAATTTGAGGAATAACACTGAGTAATGTAGTTGCTGAGGAATCACATGAGTAATAGATAAACTTGACGAATAGCATGAGGTAACTTAAGAGTATCAGAAACCACACAAAATATCAGTGTACAACTCATTACAAAAATGATCAGAAGAACGAGAGTTGCAACTGAGGAACCCATAATAACCCGCTTGAAGACAACTAAATTTCTCCCCCTTTGTCATTAAGTGAACAAAAAGGAGAGACTACTGCTAACGTCCCAAAGAAGTGCCTCAGGGTTGATCATCAGGACGGAGGCACGCCGTGGCAGTGTGAGGACAAGCTGCAGCGTCTTCAACTTCTTCAGGCGAGAACTCTGGTGCTGAAGAAAAGGAGTCCATCTCCAGAGGTGGTGTCTAGCTTTTGGTGAATTGACGTGGAGGCCGAATCTCAGGAAGTGGAGGCTGTCTGAGGTTGAGCTTGGCAAGGTCTTCAGGAGTGATCAATTCAGTCATCAGAGCATTAAGACGTTGATATATATGATGAGCATACTGATGAACCTTCTTCTGAGTGGTATGCATCTGAGCCATGTAGCTGAGGATGTCACCAATCTGACGCTTTGTCTAGTCATGATTCCTATCCACTTTCTGATGCAGACTGATGAGGATCTCGCGATCAGTCATCAGGCGAGCTTGAGTGGTTTCCTCAGTCGAGGCATGAGTGCGCTCCTCGTGAGTGGTGCGAGACTGAGGCTGACGAATGTTCCCGCCAAGCGAGTCCTGAGGAAGTACTGCTTCATAGAATGGTGCTTTGCCCTTGGCATTTTCATCAAGAGTGTGTTGAAGCACTTCAACGGGAGGAACATACGGACGATGATTAGCCTGATCAGGCTTGAAGTTGATGCCAGTCTTGGTGCAGATGAGCCTCATGATCCATGGAGCATATGGTTTCAAAATATGAGGATTTTGAGCTGCATCCACAAGCGTCTTGAAGAAGAAGTCTGAGACATTAATTGGAGCCAACATGCAGAGACTATATAGGATGTTCTTCATGATGCCTACGACTTCCTCGGCAGTTGATTCATAGCCTTTGATGGGGCAGAAGGACTTAGCCAATATGCGGTACAATGTGCTTGGGAGATACTGAAGCTCAGAAACTAGGAACTTGGTTCGGGGCGGAGCTTCAGGGGCTTGCGGCTTCATCAGCATAGTCATCAGGTCATCCCGAAGAAGTGGAGCACCGTAGGTGCTGGGTACTAAAGCTTCAGAGGGAGGGAGCTGAAGAATTTCCACGATCTCAGGCACTGAGGCAGTGTAGTGTTGATGCTGAGTCATCCATTGAAGCACCCAAGTGTTGATGTCTTTGGGATCCCCTGAGACACAAAGTGTTGCATAAAATTGAAGCACAAGTTCTTCATTCCAGTGGATGCACTCGGAGCAGAACTGAAGCAGCTGGGCATGATGCAAATCCTGAAGCACATTGTTGAAGCAAGGGATGGCCTCCATATCCAAATGAGGAATATGTATGAGGAAAAACATTTTGGGCCATGTAGAGGACTGAGGCATAATAGTTTTTCTGGGTAGCCGTCCAGAACCTCAGGAGCTTGCTGGGTGGTGGGGAGTGGTATGGATTTTGAATCCCAGTCTGAAAGAAGCTCATGGCATTGAAGAATGCATCAGTGTTGAAGTTGGGACGAGCATCAGCTTCAAGGTTTCTATAGAATGGCTTCTTCTGCTTCGGACACAGAGAAATGGCTGAGGCTGGCTCCTGATGAGCTGGTGATGCTGAGGCAAAGGGTGGCTGAGGTGGAGAAGTATGGTCTTCAGCATGGGACTCGGGCACAACCTTTGGTGAAGTGGCAGTTGCTGAGGGAGAGGAGACATGTCGATTCTCAGTGCGATCAGGTGCCGCCTCAGTATCAACATTTGTGTTGTGCTCGGCTTCAGCTTCAGTTTCAGCTGCGGGGGGATCTGTCTTAGGATATATAGTGGTTGTTTCCGCAGCATCAGTATCAGCAGTAGTGGTTGCTGCAGCATCAGTATCAGCAGCAGAATTTGTGGGAGCACTTGTGGCTTCCGGTTCATCAGCATCAGACGCTGAGGACGATGCACCAACTGATTCTTCAGACTGCCGATAAGTATCAGGAAGCACCTCGGTCACGGTGGGGGAGTGAGGCTCTGGGGAAAAGATAGTATGAGTGGGAGAGTTTGTCAGCCCATATTCCTCATCATGGACGCGAGGAGTACCATGATCCATAATGTCTACGTCCATGTCTTCAATCTCAGTGATAATTGGTGGTGGTGGGCACTGAGGAGTTGTAACAATGGGTGTTGCTACAGTGGGTGGAGTGAAGACAATTAAGCTGCGCTGACGATTTGGAGGTGGAGTTGAGGCAGCAGTGATGAGGACAGGGGTATCAGCGGCCTTTGATGCCGGAGGTGCTGAGGAAAGTGGTGTAGCATCAATGGGGTCCTCAACAGTGGGCTTCTTCGCGGCAGGTGGAGTTGAGGGTTGGGCTTCGGGCAGGCGCTTGAGGCCTTTGGCAGAGGCATCAGAGTGTACTGAGGAAGCAGGTTGTTGAAGCTTCAACAATTTTGTCATCTGCTGAGACATCCGTTCCTTGGATTTGCCGATATAAGCACGGTTGGCTTCACACTCAATATTGAGGCGTTGAACTTCACATTGATGCTCGAGAACCTCTTGAGGAGTAACAACAGTGATATGTTTCTTTTTTAAGTCACTGAGGACTTTCTTCAGTTTGGCCTTCAACTATTTCTGAAGGTCACGTTGATGAATCTCATTGATGAGGAACTGTTGAACATAGAACTTGATGTCTTTAGGGATGTCCAAATCATCAAGAGGAGTGTCAGGCTTGACAGACCATATTTCAATGTACTCCAAGATCTTCTTGGGATCAAGGAGAAGTGGGATTTCTGAGCCCGTTGCTTCAGCTTTGCGTCTGGCTGCAGCATGCACATATTCAATCTTATCTGCTTCAGTGGCGACGAAGCCGGCCAAATCCTCAAATTCATCTTCATTATCCGAGGTATGAGGAGTATGATGAATGGCGCCACACATAGCAGTTTTCTTGGGTAAGGGTCTGGGGCCACGTTGAAGAACAATTTTGGTCTTCAGCTGAGATTGAGGCATTGTGGTTGAGGCCTCAGGAGCATTACCAGATTCATCAGTGCGAATCCTTGAGGAAGGGGCAGCACCATCCGTGCGTTGGCATGAGGAACCAGTAACTTGAGGGTTAGCTGAGGACTTCTTGCAGGGCTTGATGCCAGCAGCCTTTTGCGGTGCTGAGGCGGAGGTTGTGGCCTGGGTTGAGACTGAGCCTGAGTCGGAATCTATATTGAGGCAGTCAAGTCACGGACCAGATTCTTGACATGGCTGCTACTGCGCTTGAGGTATTGTTCATATGACTCAGGAAAGTCATCAGGAGTGTGCACTGTTGTGGGATCAGGAGTGACACCCGGTGCAGGTGGAGGTCGAGCCTTGATACCCAAAGTCTTCAGCGGTAGATTGACAACAAACATTTCTTCATGCTGAGGATTAAGCCATTGATATGCCACCCAACGCTTGGCCCATTCCCTCGTGATCTTCTGGACCCTTTTCTTACGATCATCAGGAGTTTCACGTTCGGGAGTCTTCAGCTTCTCATAGAGCTCAGGAGGCAGGTCTTTAGCAGTATCAGTGAGCTTACGCCGAGGAGCCATTTTCTTCAGTGGTGGAGACTGAGGAATGGTACGTTCAAGCTGAGCTGCAAATGAAGTGAGACTATGAGAACCATACGATTCCTCAGTAGACATGTACCTTTGACAGAATTAAGTTGCGAGGGAAGTGGGGACGGTTATATGCGTTCATGAGGAATAGGCTGAGGAAAGCAAATGAATGAGGCATAGGTATAGGTCTCAGAAAGCTAGCAGTACATATGAGGATTGAATGGTTTGAGGACACAACAGTATTGAGGAATATGACACTGAGGAATAAGCCACTGAGGAATAGGCATACCAGAACTGAGGTGAATGCTGAGGAACCACGAGTCAGTTCTTCCCCGGCGACGGCGAACTCCGGCGACGTTAGCACGAGATCTTGAGGAGCTCAAGGGCGGCGGCGCGTGAGTGAGAGAAGAGGTGGGGGAAAATGACCGGGGGGTAGAGGACTATTTATAGAGGGCTGAAAGCTGAGGGGTTGCGAAATTTGTGGACCAGATTGCCCCTGATTGTTGGGATCCTCAGTGGATATCATAATGGTGGATAAGCATGACGTGCGGTAAAATCGCAACAAATTGAAGACAGTTGTAACTGTAAATCCTTGATTTTAGGATATTGAGGACAAAGGATGAGGATGAAGACAAATGGTCTCAGGCTGATGATGAAGACTAATGGTCTCAGCCTGAGGAATACATGATTTTCAGATGAACGCATATGAGATAGACAGATTAGATAAGTGAGCACAGAGGGACGGGTCCGATCACGTTTACCTAGATGAAGAAGCAAAAGCTGAAGAACAATAACTATAGGTGAACGATGTTGAGGACAAACACGGTGATCATCTGAAATGAAGACTTCAACTGAGGAAGCTGAGGAACAACAAATCCTGAGGTGTTTGGGCGGTGGCGCTACCCACCTTATAGGGAATGAGACACTTGATACCATACAATTGTCGTATGGATCTTGAGTCAATTCCACGCTAATTTCTTCACACTTAGCAAGGTAGTTCCTCATGATTTGAGGAGTACGACGCATCGTGTGTTGTACATCAGGATTCTTCAATATTGTTTAAGCGTTAGGATGTGTGTCCATTCACTGGATGTTTGAGGAATCTAAGATATTTAGCTCACACCTCAGAGTGCTAAATCGCTTCTCATCCAAAGGCTTAGTGAATATATCAGCAAGTTGGTCTTCAGTCTTCATGTGGCTGATGACGATATCTTCCTTCAATACATGATCCCGAAGAAAGTGATACCGAATCTCAATGTGCTTCGTCCTCGAGTGCTGTACAGGGTTTTGAGAGATCTTGATGGCGCTCTTATTGTCACATAGTAGTGGTACTTTCTTCAGGTTGATGCCGTATTCCTTCAGAGTTTGCTTCATCCAAAGAAGCTGTGAGCAGCTAGCACCAGCAACAATGTATTCAGCTTCAGCAGTGGAGAGGGAGATGCAGTTCTGCTTCTTTGATGACCAACACACTAGAGAACGTCCGAGGAAATGACATGTTCCTGAGGTTGACTTCCGATCCACTCGATCTCCAGCATAATCTGAGTCTGAGTACCCAATGAGATCCAGCTGTGTGCCTTTTGGATACCATAAGCCTAGCGACGGGGTGTGAGCCAAATATCGAAGAATTCGTTTCACCGCTTGGTGATGCGATTCCTTAGTGTTGGGAAACGTAGTAGAATTCAAAAATTTCGAGCCTACGTAACAAGCACCCAAGATCATCCAAGATAGATTGCATACAAGGTTTAGGTCTTTGCTCACCAACGGTTGCAGCGGAAGAAGAGTTGGTGAAGCGGGTGGGCGTAGTGGAAGTAGATCTCGCAAGTTCTCCCACGAACAGTCCCTCGATCAATCCCACGAACAAGTCCCGCGATCTAGTCCCACGGACAAGTCCCATGAACAAGCTCCTCGAAGAAGGGTCGAAGGTACGACCCCTCCATTAGTATCCACACATCCCGTAGCAGCAATCCAGCAGCACTCCGCCGTCCAGAGATGAACGCCACCGAGAAAACTAGAGGGAGAAAACCCTAACGGATTCCGATCTAGAACATCGTCTAAACCGGGGTCTAAAAGTGGAGCAACGGGGTTTAGAGGAGGGAGGGTGGCGCATAGACCTTGGGGACAAGTTGTGTTGCGCCCCCCACCCCTCCCCCACATTATATAGGTGGCCAAGAGGCCCTTGGGGCGCAATAAGGTGGGTGGGGAGTCCAACTTGGACTCCCAAACCTCCCAAATCTTCCCATACCTTCCCACCGGAAACCTGCCATATTGGAGAGTTGGACTTTCCACCTGGAGGAGGATTCCTTCCCCTTGGTGCGCCCCCCACCCCTTGGCCGGCCAGGGCAGCCTAGGTGGCTTGCCCCCCAAGGCTAGGGGCGCAGGGGAGTGGGTGGTACAGCCCGGAACCTTCCGGAACCTTCCATGACCTTCTAGAAGCTTCCGGGACCTTCCGGGACATACCGGGACCGTTTCGGGACATTCCGGACACTTCTGGAGCACTTCCAGGACCTTTCGAGACCGTTCTCGGACGTTCCGGAGCCATCCGGATAGTTTCCAAGACCATCCGAGTTACAGTTTAAGCCACCCGATGACCGCGAAGGTTGTCGGGACGCCCAACGATTATCCAGAAACTATTCCGGTTGATCCAGGACTTCCCCAGTACCATTCTCATATGATTCGGAACCACCTGGGACTACTCCAGAGTGATCCGGACATATCCTTAAATACCCAGAACTACTTCTGGTGCCCTTATGAACAATTCCATAAATCTCCGGAACTACTTCCGGTACCCGTATGAACTATTCTGCTTTGCTTCCACTAAACCTTCTACCATACTAGTATTCTAACAGACTATTGCTCGTTAAGTGTGTGACCCAATAGGTTCGGTATAATGCGGACATGACTCAGAACATCTTCCGGACATAGGTCAACAGCCTTTTGTCAATAGCCAATAATCAACAGCGGAGCCATGGACACCCATGTTGACTCCCACACATACACGAAGAAACTTCGAGTGAACCATTATGTTTAGTCATGTACCATTCCCTTTGCTTCGCGATATATGACAAAGTTAGAGGAGAGAAGTTTGGCACCCATGTGTAACAACTTTTGAACACAAGCCACTCGTTATCCTCTTTGCTCGTTTGTCCCTTTTCTCGTTATCGTATTCCGGTATCCCCGTGACTGAATCACAATGCGTCTGGCCAGACTATAATGGATACCGTCATACCGAGTGGGCCCGAAGTGAATATCTTCTTCATCGTGAAGGAGAAAATCCCATTCTTGAACTATCACAGTCACTAGCCACACCATCTGACATACCCAGAACTTATTTTACTACTTCCCATTTACGGGAGGATTCATCTAAGAACCAAAGCATGTCTTCCTGTGTGAAGCAACTCGATACTCTCATGGTCTAAGGAATTACGTATATGAAAACATTTCATGATATGACTTATAACGTAGTTACGATGTGATCTCTAAGTATATCATTCAATACTGGGGTCGGTTCAACATCATTGTTCTGCTAACAATATGTTCCCATTGCTACTAACATCCTTGTTACAAGAACAATGTCCATGATTAAGAAAACGTAATCATCAGTTAGCACATGAGCTGGTCTTAGAGGCTAAACCAGGAACTCTTGGTGTTTACATTTCCACACATGCAAATGAGTTTCCTTCTGAATCTCATAGTCAGGGTCATTGCAATTATAGCACAGAAATATAAACATTAATTACGAACGTGGAAATATATATATATAATAACATTTTATTATTGCCTCTAGGGCATATTTCCAACAGTCTCCCACTTGCACTAGAGTCAATAATATTGTCAGTGCTTGAGCACTTTACACCTATGGCATACCAGTGTAATAAATGCCTCATTTGTGGTATAGACCTCATCTTCGGATCTGACGTTTCAGGCCCGTTTGTATCTTGCATATCTTCGCGTTTTCACGCTATCATAAAATTCACTAATTTTATCAGTTTAGCTTTGTATATGTTTGAATCATTTGGTAGGACCTTGGTTCCTTAGAATAAGTCCTGAAATCATTCATCAATGTTCCATGAGCTTCAAGCATCTAGGAAACCATACCATGTTCATAAATGAACTGATGATTCAAAATACCCTCCCTTGTTACTTCTTTAAGCAACAATATACTTAGCCTCTGTTATAGAATTCGCCACAGTATCTAACTTTAACACAGTTCCTTCATACTGTGCCACCCTTATGTGTGAAACACATAATCCCAATTAAAATCGAAAATCGATCGGAGTAAGTATGAAGACTGAATTGGTGTAACTGTTTACATCAAAATTCAGCTGGTGTAACTTGTTACAACGAGCTCTTCATTATCTCCATTTTCTGAGAAACATATCTTATCTATCATAAGTTTAACTTTTCACTGCTTGTCCAATGATCAACATATTGATCACTTTGGTATCTTGCTCACAACCTTTTGGAGCGTTGGACATATCTGGTCGTTTTACATATTATGGTGTACATGATTAATCCAAACACACATGTGAGTGAAATTCAATTCATGTGTTTTGCTTATCTATGTTCATGAACACCGATTTCCGCAAACAACTTTTCACCATGACCTCGGCAAGAACATCCTTCCTGGCGTTTTCATACTAAACTACTTTAGTATCATGTCAATATGCAGTGTTGGCTTTAGCATGATCAGGCACTTACTATCTTCATAGATCACTGCGCTCAATACTAATGCTATATTAGCCCAAGTACTTCAGCTGAAAACTATTTTCAATAAAGTCCTTATTTGTGTCAAGAAATTTATATCATTTCTTATCAACAATATGTCATATACATAAAGTTTTAGAAATATTATTCAGCTCCCACTTACTTTCTTGAATATTCAAGCATCTTCGTTATTCCTGATGAAAACAAACTCTTTTGGCAATTTCATCACAACGAAAATTCCAACTCCATTATGCTAGCTTCAGTCCATCACTGGATATCCAAGGCTTGCATCTATTTTAGCATCCTTTGAATCGACAAAACATTCCGGTCGTATCACATATACGTCCTTTGTTATATTTCCGTGTAGGAACTTTGTTTTGACGTTCATTCTACCATATCCTATAAATGAGATATGTAGTAATTGCTAATATAACCCGAACTGACTAAAGCATTTCTACGGTCGACACTATTTCGCCGTAGTCAACCTTTGAACTTGCTAGAAAACAATTTTCCAACGAGTTGAGCTTTATGGATAAAACAATTTCATCCGAATCAATTATAGATCCATATATATATTCTTCAGACTTTTAGTCTTTCCGAGGGTCTACCAAGTTCAAAACTTGACTTACTTCCATGGATACTATCTCGGATTATTTGGCATTTAGCCAAATCCCGGAGTCAGGGCCCATCAACGATTCTTTGTATATCACAGGTTTATCATTGTCGAACAACAATATCTCGTTTTACATATCATGAATGTTTGTACGATTTTTGTCTAACCTGTGTGGTTCAGCTGCACACTCCTCTGAAGATTCAACAATCTTTGACAAGTTGCACTGTCCTCCCACTCACTCTTTTGTAAGAAACTATTTTTCTTCAAAACACATTGTTCTTAACAGCAAACAGTTTTGTTTTTGTGTAGTGATAGAGGAATACCAAAACTGTTGGCATAACCTTAACAAAGTAGCAGTTATCTGATTTGGGGTTTTGAGTATGTCAAACATATGCCTCATATACCCAAATTTTAAGAAAAGACAACATGGTTTTAACAGTCCATACCACATCTAATATGGTGTCATTTCAACAGATTTGATGATGCTCTTTTCAGTGTAAAAGCCGTAGTCACTAACGCATAACTTTAATAAGTATAATGGCAAATTGATAAACGCCATATTTGATCTTTACCGTGTCATACATGGCTTGATTACATCTCTCGAACACTTTACTCATAGTGATGTTCCGGGAGACGCAAGTTATGACAGTTCTTCACAACTCATCAGACGTTCACTAAACTTGTAACTAAAATATTACTTTCTACAATCTAATTTGCAGAAGCTTTATTTTCTTGTTACAATGAATTTCTATTTCACTCTAAAATTCCTTGAACATTTCAAAGATTTCAGACGTATGTCTCTATTGAACAGATATCCACATATCTACTTCAACTCATTAGTGAAGATAGGGAATCCACTGCACACAACTACACTTATTGGACTACACACATCATCATGTATGATTACCAATGGTTTAGTTGCCCGTTCATGTATGGCCTATCAACGGTGTTTTAGTCACATTACTTCGAGACAAAGATCGCAAGCGTCAAGTGATTCATAATCATATGACTCGAAAGTCCATCACTTATGGAAATTCTTCATGCATGTTATGTCACTTGTGATAAACGGCAGTGCCACATCTATGTGGTATTTCTGTCAGTCTTGCGACGTTTAGCGTCAGTGTTATGGATGTTTAGTATTATTATCAAGATTCATAACATACACCCTATTCATAATGGAAGTATGGCCTTTACGTTATTCATAGCTTTGAACAACTCTCTTGCAACAAACATGATTCAAAATGATGTTTTGCAACAAGGCTAAAGTGTAGTAACAATTTACTCAACTCTAAAATGAATTATGAAGATAATCATAGAGTCAACACACGGTATAGTAAACCTTTTACCGTGTTCCCGAGCGTGTCAAAACTCATCATTAGCTAGTCATAAAGGCCATAGTATTTCTTGTATCGAGTTGCAACAATATGCAATCGATGTGATATTACGGTGATCAACTGTTTAATCAAAATATACAGAATCCACAATTAACTGCTTAATCATGATTCCCAAGAATTACATCTCTTGACCAGCAATGAATTCATCTATAACTCTGTATGACTTTCATTTCTGAGCTGGTTATTCCAGTCTTCTTTCGTTTTGCCTTTATACGTATCATAGTTCTATTTCCAATGTCACTCCTACTCACAGAATATCACACATGATCAAGGGTGGCGCAGGCCATGGACTTTCCGGCGTGTAAGTCTTACTAACTCCCTATGGAACTTCCTTTCCCTTAATCCTCATCATCATATGATCATTGTTCTTCTGGATCCCACACTTATCAGTTTTGTTTAGAGCACAATGAACATTTTCACTAATGCTTACAATCATACATTGTACTAGATATCTTATATCCAACATTAATTGTCTTACTACTGAAAACTTATTTTTCAGTTCCATGAATATAACATAACTATCCCAAACTTTTCGAAGTTCGGGTTTCATGGTGGTGAAGACAATGCACTTAGCTGTCGTGGAATTCTAGCATTTTGGATTATGGACATAAGTCACATCATCCATAGCATCAGCGGGAGAGCATCAAAAATTTGCGATAGGACAAGCTCCTTCTCGACACTATTGAGGATAGTCCTCACAATACGGTACCAATCGTAAAGTTTTTACCAGATAAAACAGTTAATCAAAATCAATTGGGAAGGTGGTAACGCGAGCCATTATTCTACAACGATAATGCAAATACTAAGACTTTGTTCATAATTAAGTTGCACTTGTGATTAATCAATTTAATTACTTAGTGCGCTCCCACTCAGATCAATATCTCTCGTAATTGATGCTGGAGTGATTCAAGATCCAACCCAATCGTCCGCCATTGATGTGACATCACTGATGACTTAGACTGGACCGGTAGGCCAACTTGCCAATCACGCCAAAGGTGATTCTTGTTCATCTTTCGATGGGCGTGTTCCGGTAGCAAACTTTTATCCAAACCGTCAAGATAACCAAGTGTAATGTGCTGTGTGTTCTTTTAACACACCCGTCTTTTATGCGTCACACCGTGTGCACCCATGTGACATGACCTGCTCCGGTGTGAAACATAGTATAGACGGTGCTACAGTTGGGAGAACACTATCAACTTGATATTGTTTTGCGAGAGATCACCCTAATAAAACACGACTACCGCGCATCAAACAAGGGTGCATCAAAGGGATAAACATCACAGGCAGTTCATAAAATTATGTGATATAGTATAGCCCTTTGCTTCGTGAAGTCTTCATTATCTTCACGTCGTCGTGGTTGAAGTCACCGTGTCCACCAACTTTGTCCTTGGTGCCGGGACCAACACCACGGCTTCCGGCATGTGCGTCGGGGTCCACCTCCGCATCGTAGATCATCACCTTGCATCTATCTATTGCTTTGCCTCGAGCTAATAAACAGTTCTGGCACGCAGGCCATAATTAAGTGACAATCATATGACTCCAGTCATCATGCCGTACCACGACACGCAGGTCGCGAATAAATATTACATAACATATAGCATCTCATACAAACACATTGAAAATCTTGAAGGCTATACCACATCACATGCATACTCTGCAAAAACGAGTTAGATCGCCATCTACACGGGTTGTTGCAACTTTTATCGTGGTTGTTAAGCAGGTTTACAAGGCAAACGAGAAACCCTAGACAAAACAAAAACACGATACTTCTTTTGTTGCTAGTTTAACATACGGGGTGCGTGTAGCAACTAATGCCACAAGCCAAACTTCGTTAAACGCGTGACCCCCGTGTGGATTTGAGTTCATAAAATCCACAAGCCCGTTCATGTAAAATTTTCTATAGCAAGACTAGGATGAGATCCAAGGAATTTGATGTAGTCCATGATCAAGGCAACCAGCATACTAAGAGCAGCATAGAGGGATCATGGCAAAACTCAAACCTTGTAGCAAAATCACATCATGCCGTCGAGCAAAGAAAAGATCACATGATAGGGAAGCAAACAAGAAAATCAATGCCTCATATCACACATATGATCTAGACCTAAACATGCATCTAATCAAGGATCGCTCATGATACCACTGTTGGGAAACGTAGTAGAATTCAAAAATTTCGAGCCTACGTAACAAGCACCCAAGATCATCCAAGATAGATTGCATACAAGGTTTAGGTCTTTGCTCACCAACGGTTGCAGCGGAAGAAGAGTTGGTGAAGCGGGTGGACGTAGTGGAAGTAGATCTCGCAAGTTCTCCCACGAACAGTCCCTCGATCAATCCCACGAACAAGTCCCACGATCTAGTCCCACGGACAAGTCCCATGAACAAGCTCCTCGAAGAAGGGTCGAAGGTACGACCCCTCCATTAGTATCCACACATCCCGTAGCAGCAATCCAGCAGCACTCCGCCGTCAAGAGATGAACGCCACCGAGAAAACTAGAGGGAGAAAACCCTAACGGATTCCGATCTAGAACATCGTCTAAACCGGGGTCTAAAAGTGGAGCAACGGGGTTTAGAGGAGGGAGGGTGGCGCATAGACCTTGGGGACAAGTTGTGTTGCGCCCCCCACCCCTCCCCCACATTATATAGGTGGCCAAGAGGCCCTTGGGGCGCAATAAGGTGGGTGGGGAGTCCAACTTGGACTCCCAAACCTCCCAAATCTTCCCATACCTTCCCACCGGAAACCTGCCATATTGGAGAGTTGGACTTTCCACCTGGAGGAGGATTCCTTCCCCTTGGTGCGCCCCCCACCCCTTGGCCGGCCAGGGCAGCCTAGGTGGCTTGTCCCCCAAGGCTAGGGGCGCAGGGGAGTGGGTGGTACAGCCCGGAACCTTCCGGAACCTTCCATGACCTTCTAGAAGCTTCCGGGACCTTCCGGGACATACCGGGACCGTTTCGGGACATTCCGGACACTTCTGGAGCACTTCCAGGACCTTTCGAGACCGTTCTCGGACGTTCCGGAGCCATCCGGATAGTTTCCAAGACCATCCGAGTTACAGTTTAAGCCACCCGATGACCGCGAAGGTTGTCGGGACGCCCAGCGATTATCCAGAAACTATTCCGGTTGATCCAGGACTTCCCCAGTACCATTCTCATATGATTCGGAACCACCTGGGACTACTCCAGAGTGATCCGGACATATCCTTAAATACCCAGAACTACTTCTGGTGCCCTTATGAACAATTCCATAAATCTCCGGAACTACTTCCGGTACCCGTATGAACTATTCTGCTTTGCTTCCACTAAACCTTCTACCATACTAGTATTCTAACAGACTATTGCTCGTTAAGTGTGTGACCCAATAGGTTCGGTATAATGCGGACATGACTCAGAACATCTTCCGGACATAGGTCAACAGCCTTTTGTCAATAGCCAATAATCAACAGCGGAGCCATGGACACCCATGTTGACTCCCACACATACACGAAGAAACTTCGAGTGAACCATTATGTTTAGTCATGTACCATTCCCTTTGCTTCGCGATATATGACAAAGTTAGAGGAGAGAAGTTTGGCACCCATGTGTAACAACTTTTGAACACAAGCCACTCGTTATCCTCTTTGCTCGTTTGTCCCTTTTCTCGTTATCGTATTCCGGTATCCCCGTGACTGAATCACAATGCGTCTGGCCAGACTATAATGGATACCGTCATACCGAGTGGGCCCGAAGTGAATATCTTCTTCATCGTGAAGGAGAAAATCCCATTCTTGAACTATCACAGTCACTAGCCACACCATCTGACATACCCAGAACTTATTTTACTACTTCCCATTTACGGGAGGATTCATCTAAGAACCAAAGCATGTCTTCCTGTGTGAAGCAACTCGATACTCTCATGGTCTAAGGAATTACGTATATGAAAACATTTCATGATATGACTTATAACGTAGTTACGATGTGATCTCTAAGTATATCATTCAATACTGGGGTCGGTTCAACATCATTGTTCTGCTAACAATATGTTCCCATTGCTACTAACATCCTTGTTACAAGAACAATGTCCATGATTAAGAAAACGTAATCATCAGTTAGCACATGAGCTGGTCTTAGAGGCTAAACCAGGAACTCTTGGTGTTTACATTTCCACACATGCAAATGAGTTTCCTTCTGAATCTCATAGTCAGGGTCATTGCAATTATAGCACAGAAATATAAACATTAATTACGAACGTGGAAATATATATATATAATAACATTTTATTATTGCCTCTAGGGCATATTTCCAACAGTCTCCCACTTGCACTAGAGTCAATAATATTGTCAGTGCTTGAGCACTTTACACCTATGGCATACCAGTGTAATAAATGCCTCATTTGTGGTATAGACCTCATCTTCGGATCTGACGTTTCAGGCCCGTTTGTATCTTGCATATCTTCGCGTTTTCACGCTATCATAAAATTCACTAATTTTATCAGTTTAGCTTTGTATATGTTTGAATCATTTGGTAGGACCTTGGTTCCTTAGAATAAGTCCTGAAATCATTCATCAATGTTCCATGAGCTTCAAGCATCTAGGAAACCATACCATGTTCATAAATGAACTGATGATTCAAAATACCCTCCCTTGTTACTTCTTTAAGCAACAATATACTTAGCCTCTGTTATAGAATTCGCCACAGTATCTAACTTTAACACAGTTCCTTCATACTGTGCCACCCTTATGTGTGAAACACATAATCCCAATTAAAATCGAAAATCGATCGGAGTAAGTATGAAGACTGAATTGGTGTAACTGTTTACATCAAAATTCAGCTGGTGTAACTTGTTACAACGAGCTCTTCATTATCTCCATTTTCTGAGAAACATATCTTATCTATCATAATTTTAACTTTTCACTGCTTGTCCAATGATCAACATATTGATCACTTTGGTATCTTGCTCACAACCTTTTGGAGCGTTGGACATATCTGGTCGTTTTACATATTATGGTGTACATGATTAATCCAAACACACATGTGAGTGAAATTCAATTCATGTGTTTTGCTTATCTATGTTCATGAACACCGATTTCCGCAAACAACTTTTCACCGTGACCTCGGCAAGAACATCCTTCCTGGCGTTTTCATACTAAACTACTTTAGTATCATGTCAATATGCAGTGTTGGCTTTAGCATGATCAGGCACTTACTATCTTCATAGATCACTGCGCTCAATACTAATGCTATATTAGCCCAAGTACTTCAGCTGAAAACTATTTTCAATAAAGTCCTTATTTGTGTCAAGAAATTTATATCATTTCTTATCAACAATATGTCATATACATAAAGTTTTAGAAATATTATTCAGCTCCCACTTACTTTCTTGAATATTCAAGCATCTTCGTTATTCCTGATGAAAACAAACTCTTTTGGCAATTTCATCACAACGAAAATTCCAACTCCATTATGCTAGCTTCAGTCCATCACTGGATATCCAAGGCTTGCATCTATTTTAGCATCCTTTGAATCGACAAAACATTCCGGTCGTATCACATATACGTCCTTTGTTATATTTCCGTGTAGGAACTTTGTTTTGACGTTCATTCTACCATATCCTATAAATGAGATATGTAGTAATTGCTAATATAACCCGAACTGACTAAAGCATTTCTACGGTCGACACTATTTCGCCGTAGTCAACCTTTGAACTTGCTAGAAAACAATTTTCCAACGAGTTGAGCTTTATGGATAAAACAATTTCATCCGAATCAATTATAGATCCATATATATATTCTTCAGACTTTTAGTCTTTCCGAGGGTCTACCAAGTTCAAAACTTGACTTACTTCCATGGATACTATCTCGGATTATTTGGCATTTAGCCAAATCCCGGAGTCAGGGCCCATCAACGATTCTTTGTATATCACAGGTTTATCATTGTCGAACAACAATATCTCGTTTTACATATCATGAATGTTTGTACGATTTTTGTCTAACCTGCGTGGTTCAGCTGCACACTCCTCTGAAGATTCAACAATCTTTGACAAGTTGCACTGTCCTCCCACTCACTCTTTTGTAAGAAACTATTTTTCTTCAAAACACATTGTTCTTAACAGCAAACAGTTTTGTTTTTGTGTAGTGATAGAGGAATACCAAAACTGTTGGCATAACCTTAACAAAGTAGCAGTTATCTGATTTGGGGTTTTGAGTATGTCAAACATATGCCTCATATACCCAAATTTTAAGAAAAGACAACATGGTTTTAACAGTCCATACCACATCTAATATGGTGTCATTTCAACAGATTTGATGATGCTCTTTTCAGTGTAAAAGCCGTAGTCACTAACGCATAACTTTAATAAGTATAATGGCAAATTGATAAACGCCATATTTGATCTTTACCGTGTCATACATGGCTTGATTACATCTCTCGAACACTTTACTCATAGTGATGTTCCGGGAGACGCAAGTTATGACAGTTCTTCACAACTCATCAGACGTTCACTAAACTTGTAACTAAAATATTACTTTCTACAATCTAATTTGCAGAAGCTTTATTTTCTTGTTACAATGAATTTCTATTTCACTCTAAAATTCCTTGAACATTTCAAAGATTTCAGACGTATGTCTCTATTGAACAGATATCCACATATCTACTTCAACTCATTAGTGAAGATAGGGAATCCACTGCACACAACTACACTTATTGGACTACACACATCATCATGTATGATTACCAATGGTTTAGTTGCCCGTTCATGTATGGCCTATCAACGGTGTTTTAGTCACATTACTTCGAGACAAAGATCGCAAGCGTCAAGTGATTCATAATCATATGACTCGAAAGTCCATCACTTATGGAAATTCTTCATGCATGTTATGTCACTTGTGATAAACGGCAGTGCCACATCTATGTGGTATTTCTGTCAGTCTTGCGACGTTTAGCGTCAGTGTTATGGATGTTTAGTATTATTATCAAGATTCATAACATACACCCTATTCATAATGGAAGTATGGCCTTTACGTTATTCATAGCTTTGAACAACTCTCTTGCAACAAACATGATTCAAAATGATGTTTTGCAACAAGGCTAAAGTGTAGTAACAATTTACTCAACTCTAAAATGAATTATGAAGATAATCATAGAGTCAACACACGGTATAGTAAACCTTTTACCGTGTTCCCGAGCGTGTCAAAACTCATCATTAGCTAGTCATAAAGGCCATAGTATTTCTTGTATCGAGTTGCAACAATATGCAATCGATGTGATATTACGGTGATCAACTGTTTAATCAAAATATACAGAATCCACAATTAACTGCTTAATCATGATTCCCAAGAATTACATCTCTTGACCAGCAATGAATTCATCTATAACTCTGTATGACTTTCATTTCTGAGCTGGTTATTCCAGTCTTCTTTCGTTTTGCCTTTATACGTATCATAGTTCTATTTCCAATGTCACTCCTACTCACAGAATATCACACATGATCAAGGGTGGCGCAGGCCATGGACTTTCCGGCGTGTAAGTCTTACTAACTCCCTATGGAACTTCCTTTCCCTTAATCCTCATCATCATATGATCATTGTTCTTCTGGATCCCACACTTATCAGTTTTGTTTAGAGCACAATGAACATTTTCACTAATGCTTACAATCATACATTGTACTAGATATCTTATATCCAACATTAATTGTCTTACTACTGAAAACTTATTTTTCAGTTCCATGAATATAACATAACTATCCCAAACTTTTCGAAGTTCGGGTTTCATGGTGGTGAAGACAATGCACTTAGCTGTCGTGGAATTCTAGCATTTTGGATTATGGACATAAGTCACATCATCCATAGCATCAGCGGGAGAGCATCAAAAATTTGCGATAGGACAAGCTCCTTCTCGACACTATTGAGGATAGTCCTCACAATACGGTACCAATCGTAAAGTTTTTACCAGATAAAACAGTTAATCAAAATCAATTGGGAAGGTGGTAACGCGAGCCATTATTCTACAACGATAATGCAAATACTAAGACTTTGTTCATAATTAAGTTGCACTTGTGATTAATCAATTTAATTACTTAGTGCGCTCCCACTCAGATCAATATCTCTCGTAATTGATGCTGGAGTGATTCAAGATCCAACCCAATCGTCCGCCATTGATGTGACATCACTGATGACTTAGACTGGACCGGTAGGCCAACTTGCCAATCACGCCAAAGGTGATTCTTGTTCATCTTTCGATGGGCGTGTTCCGGTAGCAAACTTTTATCCAAACCGTCAAGATAACCAAGTGTAATGTGCTGTGTGTTCTTTTAACACACCCGTCTTTTATGCGTCACACCGTGTGCACCCATGTGACATGACCTGCTCCGGTGTGAAACATAGTATAGACGGTGCTACAGTTGGGAGAACACTATCAACTTGATATTGTTTTGCGAGAGATCACCCTAATAAAACACGACTACCGCGCATCAAACAAGGGTGCATCAAAGGGATAAACATCACAGGCAGTTCATAAAATTATGTGATATAGTATAGCCCTTTGCTTCGTGAAGTCTTCATTATCTTCACGTCGTCGTGGTTGAAGTCACCGTGTCCACCAACTTTGTCCTTGGTGCCGGGACCAACACCACGGCTTCCGGCATGTGCGTCGGGGTCCACCTCCGCATCGTAGATCATCACCTTGCATCTATCTATTGCTTTGCCTCGAGCTAATAAACAGTTCTGGCACGCAGGCCATAATTAAGTGACAATCATATGACTCCAGTCATCATGCCGTACCACGACACGCAGGTCGCGAATAAATATTACATAACATATAGCATCTCATACAAACACATTGAAAATCTTGAAGGCTATACCACATCACATGCATACTCTGCAAAAACGAGTTAGATCGCCATCTACACGGGTTGTTGCAACTTTTATCGTGGTTGTTAAGCAGGTTTACAAGGCAAACGAGAAACCCTAGACAAAACAAAAACACGATACTTCTTTTGTTGCTAGTTTAACATACGGGGTGCGTGTAGCAACTAATGCCACAAGCCAAACTTCGTTAAACGCGTGACCCCCGTGTGGATTTGAGTTCATAAAATCCACAAGCCCGTTCATGTAAAATTTTCTATAGCAAGACTAGGATGAGATCCAAGGAATTTGATGTAGTCCATGATCAAGGCAACCAGCATACTAAGAGCAGCATAGAGGGATCATGGCAAAACTCAAACCTTGTAGCAAAATCACATCATGCCGTCGAGCAAAGAAAAGATCACATGATAGGGAAGCAAACAAGAAAATCAATGCCTCATATCACACATATGATCTAGACCTAAACATGCATCTAATCAAGGATCGCTCATGATACCACTGTTGGGAAACGTAGTAGAATTCAAAAATTTCGAGCCTACGTAACAAGCACCCAAGATCATCCAAGATAGATTGCATACAAGGTTTAGGTCTTTTCTCACCAACGGTTGCAGCGGAAGAAGAGTTGGTGAAGCGGGTGGACGTAGTGGAAGTAGATCTCACAAGTTCTCCCACGAACAGTCCCTCGATCAATCCCACGAACAAGTCCCACGATCTAGTCCCACGGACAAGTCCCATGAACAAGCTCCTCGAAGAAGGGTCGAAGGTACGACCCCTCCATTAGTATCCACACATCCCGTAGCAGCAATCCAGCAGCAGTCCGCCGTCAAGAGATGAACGCCACCGAGAAAACTAGAGGGAGAAAACCCTAACGGATTCCGATCTAGAACATCGTCTAAACCGGGGTCTAAAAGTGGAGCAACGGGGTTTAGAGGAGGGAGGGTGGCGCATAGACCTTGGGGACAAGTTGTGTTGCGCCCCCCACCCCTCCCCCACATTATATAGGTGGCCAAGAGGCCCTTGGGGCGCAATAAGGTGGGTGGGGAGTCCAACTTGGACTCCCAAACCTCCCAAATCTTCCCATACCTTCCCACCGGAAACCTGCCATATTGGAGAGTTGGACTTTCCACCTGGAGGAGGATTCCTTCCCCTTGGTGCGCCCCCCACCCCTTGGCCGGCCAGGGCAGCCTAGGTGGCTTGCCCCCCAAGGCTAGGGGCGCAGGGGAGTGGGTGGTACAGCCCGGAACCTTCCGGAACCTTCCATGACCTTCTAGAAGCTTCCGGGACCTTCCGGGACATACCGGGACCGTTTCGGGACATTCCGGACACTTCTGGAGCACTTCCAGGACCTTTCGAGACCGTTCTCGGACGTTCCGGAGCCATCCGGATAGTTTCCAAGACCATCCGAGTTACAGTTTAAGCCACCCGATGACCGCGAAGGTTGTCGGGACGCCCAGCGATTATCCAGAAACTATTCCGGTTGATCCAGGACTTCCCCAGTACCATTCTCATATGATTCGGAACCACCTGGGACTACTCCAGAGTGATCCGGACATATCCTTAAATACCCAGAACTACTTCTGGTGCCCTTATGAACAATTCCATAAATCTCCGGAACTACTTCCGGTACCCGTATGAACTATTCTGCTTTGCTTCCACTAAACCTTCTACCATACTAGTATTCTAACAGACTATTGCTCGTTAAGTGTGTGACCCAATAGGTTCGGTATAATGCGGACATGACTCAGAACATCTTCCGGACATAGGTCAACAGCCTTTTGTCAATAGCCAATAATCAACAGCGGAGCCATGGACACCCATGTTGACTCCCGCACATACACGAAGAAACTTCGAGTGAACCATTATGTTTAGTCATGTACCATTCCCTTTGCTTCGCGATATATGACAAAGTTAGAGGAGAGAAGTTTGGCACCCATGTGTAACAACTTTTGAACACAAGCCACTCGTTATCCTCTTTGCTCGTTTGTCCCTTTTCTCGTTATCGTATTCCGGTATCCCCGTGACTGAATCACAATGCGTCTGGCCAGACTATAATGGATACCGTCATACCGAGTGGGCCCGAAGTGAATATCTTCTTCATCGTGAAGGAGAAAATCCCATTCTTGAACTATCACAGTCACTAGCCACACCATCTGACATACCCAGAACTTATTTTACTACTTCCCATTTACGGGAGGATTCATCTAAGAACCAAATCATGTCTTCCTGTGTGAAGCAACTCGATACTCTCATGGTCTAAGGAATTACGTATATGAAAACATTTCATGATATGACTTATAACGTAGTTACGATGTGATCTCTAAGTATATCATTCAATACTGGGGTCGGTTCAACATCATTGTTCTGCTAACAATATGTTCCCATTGCTACTGACATCCTTGTTACAAGAACAATGTCCATGATTAAGAAAACGTAATCATCAGTTAGCACATGAGCTGGTCTTAGAGGCTAAACCAGGAACTCTTGGTGTTTACATTTCCACACATGCAAATGAGTTTTCTTCTGAATCTCATAGTCAGGGTCATTGCAATTATAGCACAGAAATATAAACATTAATTACGAACGTGGAAATATATATATAATAACATTTTATTATTGCCTCTAGGGCATATTTCCAACACTTAGGTGCCGCTTGGAATCGGGCACACATGCAAACGCTCAATATTATATCAGGCCTAGATGCACATAAATATAGCAGAGAACCTATCATGGAGCGGTATACCTTCTGATCGTAGTCCTTGCCATTTTCATCAGGACCCAGTTGTCCATTTGTAGGCATCGGTGTCTTGATACCCTTGCAGTCTTGCATCCCGAATTTCTTAAGGCACTCCTTGAGGTACTTCTCCTGAGAGATGAAGATGTCGTTGCTTTCTTGACGAATTTGAAGCCCTAAGAAGAACTTCAGTTCGCCCATCATGGACATCTGATACTGTTCACTCATCAAGAATGCAAATTCTTCACTGTATTTCTTGTTAGTGCATCCAAATATAATGTCATCAACATAAATTTGACATATGAATAATGCATCATCATATCGTTTTGTGAAAAGAGTTGGATCGAGGGAACCATATTTGAAGTCCTTACTGATGAGGAAGTCCCTTAGTGTGTCATACCAAGCCTGAGGGGCTTGCTTCAGTCCATAGAGGGCTTTCTTCAATCTGTACACCATATCAGGTTTCTTGGCGTCTTCAAAGCCTGGGGGTTGAGCAACATATACTTATTCCTCGATATTACCATTGAGGAAAGCACTTTTCACATCCATTTGATATAACTTGATATTATGATGGTTAGCGAATGCAAGCATAATACGAATGGACTCAAGTCTAGCAACAGGAGCGAAGGTTTCACCGAAGTCGATCCCCTCGACTTGTGTATATCCTTGAGCTACGAGACGATCTTTGTTTCTGATGACTTGTCCATCTTCATCGAGCTTGTTGCGGTAGATCCACTTCGTGCCGATGACATTGTGAACTCGAGGATCCGGACGTTTGACTAATTCCCAAACATCATTCAGTTTGAACTGAAGAATTTCGTCTTGCATCGCCTGAATCCATTCCGCTTCTTGGAATGCCTCGGTGACTTTGGTGGGCTCTGAAATTGATACAAACGAGAAATGCCCACAAAAGTTAGCTATCCGATTAGCTCTTGCACGAGTAAGAGGACCTGGTAGATTGACGTCAGCGAGGACTTTGTCCACTTGAACTTCATTCGCCATGCGAGGAAGTCGAGGAGGATGATCTTGAGGCGCATCTTCGTCACTGCTATCAGATTCATTTGCATCTGCTTCAGGAGTATCAGTATCCTCAGGATCAGGATCGTCATCAGGATTATTTGCATCAGGATTTGGATGTTCTTCAGGAGCAGGAGGTATGTGTGTTTCTTCAGGATGATCTACAGGAATGATATCACTAGCACCCATCTTCTTGATCTGTTCTTCAGGTGGAGCTTCATCTAAATCATGTGGCAGGTGCTCTCTTTGGGAGCCATCAGATTCATCAAAATGCACGTCTACAGTTTCAACAATTTTATGATGATTTTTGTTGAAGACTCTGTAGGTGTGCAATTCGAGGCCATAGCCAATCATGAAGCCTTCATAGGCTTTTGGCTCAAATTTAGATTGATGATGAGGCTCACGGATCCAACAAGGTGCGCCGAAGACCTTGAAGTAACTTACATTGGGTTTCTTACCAACCATTAGCTCGTATGAAGTTTTCTTGAGGAACTTATGAAGATACACCCGATTGACAATGTGGCAGGCAGTGTTGATTGCTTCAGCCCACCATATGAGAGGCGTGTTGTATTCAGCAAGCATCGTTCGAGCCATCTCGATGAGGGTTCGGTTCTTCCTTTCAATGACTCCATTTTGCTGAGGAGTGTATGGAGCTGAGAACTCATGAGTGATGCCCATCTCATCGAGGAATTCCTATACGTCAGAGTTCTTGAATTCGGTGTCGTTGTCACTTCGAATGTGCTTGATCTTTAGGCTGTAGTTGTTCATGACGCGCTTGGCGAAGCGTTTGAAGACAGCTTGGGTTTTTGACTTAAAATGAGGAAATGCACCCAAGTGTAACGTGAGAAGTCATCAACAATAACCAGACCATAGCAATTTCCTCCGAAGCTTGAGTACTTAGGAAGACCGAAGAGATCCATATGAAGAAGCTCAAGAGGATGAGTAGTAGTCATGATGGTCTTGGCGGGATGCTTGGCCTTGGTCATCTTTCCAGCTTCGCAAGCACCACATAGCCGGTCCTTCGTGAATCTGATTTCCTCAATTCCTAGGACATGTTTATTCAGTACCAGCTTCTGGAGATTCCTCATTCCAGCGTGGCCGAGTCTTCGATGCCATAGCCAGCACTCTGAGGCTCGTGCCATGAGGCATGTAGCGACCTGAGGACCTTCAGATAAATCTACAATATACAGATCACCTTTCCTAACTCCACTGAAGACAATGGAGTTATCGTTAACCATATAGACAACACAACCATATTTTCCGAAGAGAACAACGAGATCAAGATCACATAGCATAGATACAGACATCAAGTTTTATCCAAGGGATTCAACAAGCATGACTTTATCAATGTGTTGGTCTCGAGAGATAACCACTCTGCCGAGACCCAATACCTTACTTTTACCTTTATCGGCAAATGTGATGGTTTTCTTTGAAGAAGGACTCAAAGATGATTCCATAAGAAGGCTTCTGTCACCAGTCATGTGATTTGTGCATCCACTGTCCATCACCCATTCAGTCTTTCCCTGCAAAGGAATTAGTATCTCATACAGCAAGTTATGAGCCAGTCTCAGTTTGAGGAATTTATGGTTCCTCAGAATTAATTCCTCAGGATGTTCCTCAGGATTAATTCCATGAAACCAAACAATATAAATATCCTTCAACTGACTCCATTGATGTTGTCCTAGGCATATGATCTGCAAAGTTTATGATAGCCATAGGACATGTCCCTGCACAGATGATTAGTTCTTCTTTACCACCCACATCTTAATGGGTGGCTTTGAGGTACATGAGGGATGATGAGGGCGATGAGACCTAATGGGACGTGAGATGGTGGTATCAGGATAAACAAATGAATAAGCATTCTTATGAGGGGCTTCCCTTTGAACAAAATGGTTAGCAGATACATGATTATAACCATTTCCATTTGTGGTATCGTCCTCAGATGATACCCTCAGCTCGTTTGCATCTGCATTCACATCAAGATTAGTGATGAGGTCCTTCTGAACCCAAATCTTCTTGACTGGAGGGTCGTTCCTGCAGTTAGTTCTGATGTATCTGGCAAATACCTCACCATTAACATCCTTAAATAGTTTATAGTTTGAGTCAAAAGACTCAATCACCACACCTGAAGAAACAACATCATAACCAGATAAAGTATAGGGATCAGGAGGAGGCATCTTTGCCCGAACCCAAGTGGTCTCAGGATATTGTTCAGGTTTCCAGTAAGACCCATCAGGGTTGAGTTTACGAGTGAATGTGACACCTTCTTTCCTCGGGTTCCTGTTGAGGATCTGTTTCTTGAGGACGTCACATAGAATCTGATGTCCTTTCAGACTCTTGTACATGCCGATTTCTAGTAGACTCTTCAACCTAGCATTTTCTTCAAAAATGTCTATGGTATCCTCAGATGAGGGGTTAGATACCACAGAAGCAATAGAAATAACAGAGTCTGAAGACATTGAAGAACTAGGCACAGAGATAATACGGTCATGTTCAATGCATTTTAAACAGGGAGGATTGAATCCTTCTTGTGGCATGATGATCTGTTGGGAGAGGAGTGAGTCATTTTCTTTCCTTAGATCGTCATGAGACATCCTCACACGTTCAAGTTCTTGCTTCTCATGAGGAACTCGTGAGCCAGCTTCTCATGATCGGTGAGGAGTGCCTCATGACGATTGAACAAGTCATCAAACTTTGACTGAAGAACTTTTGATTCATCAGTCAACTTTTGAGTCTTCGTCATTTCCTCAACCAACATATCATCACTCTTGTTTAGTGAGATCTGGATCTTTTCAAGTGCACGTTGTTGTTTAGATGCAAGTTTAGCAAGTTTAGCATAGTTTTCATCAGGTTCTTCCTCAGAGGGATCATCTGACGATGAGTAAGTAGATACCTTGGAGGACTTGGCCATGAAGCAGAAGGTAGGGGTTGTGTCTTCAGCTTCATCATCAACATGTGATGGATCAGATTCCTCAGTGCTGAAGATTGACTTGGAGACATGCGACGTGTCAAGAGCCAGTCCAGCCACACTCTCAGATTCTTCAGTTTCTTCCTCAGCATCAGGGTCGGAACCAGATTCTTCAGAGTCCAATTCTTTGCCGAGATATGCGCGAGCCTTACGGGAGTTGCTATTTCTGTATCCAGCGGGATTTGAGGATCTTGAAGATTTCTTCTTTGTCTTTTCATCAGAACTGTCATCTTTCCCTTTCTTCTTCTTCTTCTTCAATCTAGCTTCCTTTTCCCATAGAGGACACTCAACGATGTAATGTCCAGGTTTCTTGCACTTCTGGCAGACTCTCTTTCTTGTTTCGACAGATTCATCATCTTTGCTTTTTCTTGAGGAAGATCTTGAAGAATTTCCGAAGCGATTCTTCTTCGTGAATCTTTGGAACTTTCTGGTGAGGAGAGCAAGTTCCCGGCTGAGGGTTTCAGGATCATCAGTATCAGCCTCAGATTCCTCATCAGAGGATACTCTTCGAGCTCTAGCTTTTAGCGCGCGGACTTTAGGCGTGGAGTTGTACAAGTCTCGTTTTTCAGAGTGCTTCAGTTAATGAGCATTGAGGCGCTCGAGAATGTCAGCAGGATCTAGAGTCTTGAAATCAGGCCTTTCTTGAATCATCAGTGATATGAACTCAAATGAGTCATCCAGTGACCTCAGTAGTTTCTTCACCACCTCATGATCTGTGATATCAGCAGCACCCAGTGCTTGAAGTTCATTGGATATGTCAGTGAGTCTATCAAAGGTTTGTTGCACATGCTCGTTGTCCAGCCTCTTGAACCCGTTGAAGAGACTGCGGAGTGTATCAACTCGTGAGTCTCGTTGAGCTGAGACTCCTTCATTTACTTTTGACAGTCTAGTCCATATCTTCTTTGTTGTATCCAGACCACTGATACGGTTGAACTGAGCCTTGTTGAGATGACCACCTATAATGCTTCGAGCTTTTGCATCAAGTTGTCAGTTTTTCTTGACAACTTCAGGAGCAGTCATCAAATTAGCTTCAGGAATGCCTTGATCAACAATATCCCACAGATCCTTATCAATGGCTTCGAGATGCATCCTCATCTTGTTCTTCCAGTAGGGGTAGTCTATCCCGTCGAAGATGGGGCAGTTTGAAGCAACGCTCATTGCACCTGAGGTCGACATAACTAAAACTCCAGGTGGTTAAACCGAATCACACAGAACAAGGGAGTACCTTGCTCTGATACCAATTGAAAGTGCAATATGTCGACCAGAGGGGGGTGAATGGGAGATTTTAAAAAACACGAGGAATTTCTAGTTCCTCAGGACTGAGGCAATGCGAAATTGAGGAAGTTGAAACCTGAGGAAGAACACACGAAGTACAATAGCAATGACGTAAATGTAAAAACAACCTATTGCACAGCTAAGGTAAGATTGAGGCACAACCTGAGGAAACAGTGCAGGGTGAACTCAGAAAGTAAAGCATCAAGATAAGTCATCAGTGCATAAACAAAATAACTGAGGTTGAAGAAATAGCACCAGGACACTGAAGACGAAGACTTGATGAACCAGTTCAAGTTGCTGTGACAACTCTACGTCTGGTTGGAGAGGCTGAGATTGAACTCAGAAGACATAGTCTTCACCTTATTCTCCTTGAACTAGAGTCCTCAGACTCCGTCCAATAACTCAGGTGAGTCTTCAAGGTAGACTCCTGAAACCTTCACAGACTTAGTCACTTCGGGAAGTCACAATTTCATCTTGACTTCCTCAGACTGAAGACTTCTACACCGGCTGGAAGATCACAGTCTTCAAGAGTAAAAAGCTTCGGATCACTCGAGCCGACTTCCTCAGAAATGCTCAACTACTCAGGCTGGTGGTTTTCCTCACTTAGGTTCTTCAATGTCCTCAGAGGTGGGTTGCTCTCAAATGACAAGTGTCAGTTTTTCTCTCGGAGCAGCCAACCCACAAATGGGGCTGGGGGTGGCTATTTATAGCCGCGGAGAAACCCGAGGTGAAATGACAAAAATGCCCATGCACGCAATTACTCTCGTGCCCTCGGATATGACCGTTGCTAGATAGGTTCTAGCCTCTCACCACGCAACACGTGGCACGGTTAAACTATTCTCTCTCTTCACATTCTTCAGAAGAATCGCACTGACGATCTTCCGAATCCTCAACCGAAGTTAGTTACCTCAGTGTCCTGAAGAACAACGTCTCAGACACCCGAGGACTGAACTTCTACTGCAGGAGATTTCCTCAGGGTTTTCTTCAGGATTTCTAATTGCGCACTTCCTCAGAAATAAAGAATTCATTTTCCTCAACCCCTCCAACAGTACGGTGTTTTCCTACGACTCAAGAAGTATAAAAAGTCTTAGCGAAGACTACGCTTCAACTTCGTCTTCAGCGCGCACGTTCTCAGGATCGTCCTCAGCTTCAGCTTCAACCGAACGCTTCAGGATCCTGATTCCTCAGGATTTCGCGCAACTTCATTTTTTCAGGAAACACACCGATTTCTCCAATGTTCCTCAACATCTTGGGGGGTCGACAACGGTGGTTAACTTCATCCTCAGGGACTGTCTTCCTGTGTATACTCACAAACACATCAGTCCCTCAACCGTTTTGTCATCAAATACTCCAAAACCTCAAAGGGAGCACTAGATGCACTTACAGGTGAATCTACCCTAATACAAGGTGAACGATGAGAGGCTGTGTAGGAGTACACAGTGGGTTGTCTCGTTGAACACCGCCTTAAGCTCGAGTTCTTGTGTGGTGATCCAAGCTGAAGAGTACTACCACATGTTGGGCAAACGGATCCCCGCTCAACCTACTAACTCACCCCTTCTCAGTTCAATGAGTCGCAGTAGTTCGGAGTTCTGGTAGGTTTGTGGCCCGGATGCAAGGTGAGAGAACGGCTCAACCGAGACCGGCTTATGCACCACGCACACATCTTCTGGGAGCACTTCGGTAGACCGGCCGGGTTACGAATGTGGAAACCATCCCAGATAGGCGTCTTCATTGAACCTGAGTTGGCTGTGAGGTAAAAGTTGTGGAGATTATCCTCGCCGACACCCGCTTGAAGGGTGATGAGATCCCGTCGGTAACTGATGGTTTCATGTGTGTATAAGTACACCCCTGCAGGGTTAATAAACTATTCGAATAGCCGCATCCACGGTAAGGGACTACTTGGAAAGTTGTGCCTGATTATTAGACAACTTGAACTGGATACTTATAAAACTTGCCAAGATAAGCGTGAGTGCTATGGCGTGCTTTCTCGTGGGGAAGTCGAGGAAGGCACCATAGTGGTGTAATTGGTTGAAGAGATGTAGTGGACTCGTGTACGCTTCTTACCTCAAGTCTGGTACTCGTAGTTTAGGACTAGCCAAGTCAAAGCTGGCACTTCTGCATTTGAACCCCACCTCCGATACATGTGCATGAGTAGTATAGTTCCTACGTAAGTCTTGCTGAGTACGACTTTGTACTCACATTTGCTTATTCTATGTTTTAGATGAACCCACTGACCCCGAAGGTGGATTCTTCATCGAGCTCGACGACTGAAGACCAAGCTAGTGTAGTCCCAGTCAGACGACTGGTCCCTCGTGAAGGGCTTTGTGTTTAAATAAGGCTTCTTAAGCCATTTGTTAAGTTTGTCTGTACTCAAACCTACTTTGCTTCCGCTTGTTTGTTGTAATGTTGGATCACATGCTTGTGATCTCTGTGTGCACTCTGTGAGAGTTATCAATAAAATGTATACTTTGTAGAGAATTGCAATGATACCTGCTGTTCATACAAGGCATGTGTGCTGCGTGTATGTTTATAACATGCATGTCTTTGTATGGCTTTTCGAGACCTTAGTTGTGATCTGGCTGGCGGTCTTTTATACACCAAGTGGCCCTTAGATGTGCGCATCTTGGGGCATCGCGATGCGATTGCTCGAGACTCTGTCTCATGCACACTTTGATGTATGATCGAGCCCGCCCTAGACCCCGACTAAGTGATCGGGCTGGAGTAAGTCTATGTAAGAGTTATGAGATAGTCGATAGTATGGTTGAGGCGACTTGCCTGTGAATATGGGAGTTCATCACCCATATCATTTAGACTTGTGTGCGGACGATGAGGACCCATCTCAGTTGATCATCCGGCCTGGATGGGATGCCCCTCACGTACGATGCTTTCCGAGAACGTTCTGTGCTTGGCCTTGTCTGCTTAGACAAGTGGGTACGGTTCTCGGCTCTCCATATGACTATGTCGTAGCGGGACTTGCATACGCTAACCCCGGGTCCCGACAGTCGCTGATTTTTTATCTGATTTTTCCGGATTTTTTGGAGCACTTTTAATGGCCGGAAAACCTGAAATACAAAAACAACATAAAACAGCAACTGGCAGCTGGGTGCACTGGGTTAATAGATTAGTCCAAATATGCTCAAAACTGTATGAAAGTTCAAGCAAATCATGGCAAAGTCACACAAAACATGCATGGAGCAAGCAGAAATTATAGATACGTTTGAGACATATCAACTAGGGGATGTGATGTTGCCACCAGGGAGAAAACAATGGTGCTTGTAATCGCGGTTGCAAGGATTGTTTACCTTACGCAAAGTTTGCTAATGCAATGGTCTGTTGCTTTGGGTTTACACTTTGGGTGGGGCTTGCAACTTAATACTAGCGAGATGTTCTGGATAGATATCTCAAGGTGGATGATTAGTGAGTAGATGCAGTTGGATTTCGGTCTACTTGTCTTGGCGTACTACCCATACTTTTGAGCCTGTAACTTTCTTTGCAGCATAATTAGCATTGCGGTGCATTTATAATTCTGTCAATTGCCCAGCTGTAATTTGTTAACCCAGCTTAGTTGTTTTATCGTCTTTTGGGAGAGAGACATCACTAGTGAACATCATGGGACCCCGGTCCATATCTCCACCACTGCTTATACATCAACCATTTACTGCTTTATTTCCTTTTCGTTGCAATCACAACTACTATTACCACCCTTGTGTTTGATCCTTTGTAAACGACAAGGCCGGAGAGATTAACAACCTCTCTGTACTCGTTGGGAGCAAAGTTATTTGCTTTTGTGTGCAAGTCCACGTCTTCTGTAAGGGCCAGAGCAGTAGACAACTACTAGTAGATCCTTGGAGTCCTACTGGATTCGATAAACCTTACTGTCGTTGGGTAAGGGAAATTTACTGCTAGCTACATCTCAACCTTCTACTTGGTGTACCCAACAAGGGGCAAGAAGCCATCAGATAGCCAGAAACCATTGCCTATGGACTAGTTCGCACAAACGCACACGATAATTCAAACGTTTGAGATGACCTTTTCATCGCAAACACTTATCGACGAATATCCGCCTGAGATTATGATCGTATAGCACACGTTTAATCCAAAGACTACGTTTGTGTTCTTCAAATCTAAACAAACAGTTGTGCACAAATGCTCGTGTGGCTTGAGAATTGAATCCCAAACTCCTCTTCCCGATCGAACTGCGTGATTTTCGCTGCAAATTACAAACAATTGTGAATAAAATATGGTGTGAAATTAGAATTATTCCCAAACGCTCATTATGATCGAACTGTGTGTGTTATGCATAGTCATCAGTGACGAATTTAAATGAAAAAACGTGTGCAATGATATAAATAATAACTAAACAACTTAATTATGTAACCGTCTGGAATGTAATATGAAATAAAAAGAATATTATGCAATATTCACATCATTTAACGAATGTAATAAAAGCACGTTCATATCAACCATCACACACATTATATTTCAAAGCTATCGCAATATTTCATAACTTGCACCGCAGTACACATCAAGATTTTACAACTGACATCATAGTACATAATTGAGCAATAAATTTGGCATCCAACATCTAAAATATTTCAAAACTAACATAACAAACGAACCTCATCTACAAATATGGTTAAGTGGAAGGCGAATATTGATGGCGTCATTGACAGGACCACCAATGGCATATGGTGTCACAACCCTGCAAAACACAATAAAAATTGTACCTCTTTTTCCAAAGTTCTGTTCATAGCATTAAGATAAGTAGAATAAACTTGCAGCTATTATTTTTTGCAGAATGTCACATATGTGGGAGTATTGTATCTTACTGTGACAGTGAATTGATCTACATAATCAATCTTCACAAGTATCATCCGGCACTTTGTTAGTCATATCTCGTACTTAGGTCCACCATCACTTCTTCGTAGTTCGTAGGTATGTCTTGTTCCATTAACTTGAGAAGTGAATCATGAATACTATTTTGCACAAGGGAAAATATGAATTCTTGAATCCTACTTTGTTTAGTAAAAGCTTTAACCAAAACTTCATGATCATTATCATTAGTTTCTCCTCTAAACTGTAGAGCTTTGGTTCCTGAACATATTCCGTTGCGCTACTCTAACATCTCGAGGCAAGGTCAATTACCTTGGTTGAACTTTCACTTTTTTCCATTAACAAATTCATCAAGAACATTTCTTGACAAACACCAAAACACTTAGCAACACAAGTTTTTCTCTTTTGGTTCTAGTTGTGGAAGATGCATCCATAGTTGTCTAAGGATACACTAGAAAGATAATTTATCATATAAATTAGGCTTCCTAGAAACCACGACACACCACAACATATATAGTGTTGGTTTCCACGAACTCAGATGGTTCCCTATACTGAAGTGAGTGTTTGCATATTAAACTAATAACTCTAAACAACAATAACGTAACTCGGTAAGAGATAAGTTAGACCATACACTATTCACTAGAGTATGATTATAATGTTCAGGCACATCAACAATATTGAAGTGTCGCAAAACATCGTAATTTGTGGAACAACTTTCACAAGTCTTTATGCCTAAGACTAACTCAAAAATTTTGCCACTTTAATCAAATCGTAGAGACTTGTCTTTCTTATTCATTTAATACCCGTCTTCATTCTGAAATCCCTTTGATCAGATCAAATTATTTCAGACTCATGTTTCATTAGTGAATACACATATTCATCTAAGTCCACATCTGAAGTTCACGAAATAATGAAATTCATTACTTGCTGAAATATGATACATCATTTATGTATGATATTCTACAATCATTGCAAACTCTGTTTTACCAGAATGCAAGGTTTCAGGCATCTCACCTAAAGAGGCATGGTTTGCATGTTTCAAGAGATCAAGTATCTCAAGACTTCATCAAACCAATCATGACTTAAGCGGTAGTGTCATAATTAAGTTTGGATAATTCTTGGCATCACAATATTTCTTATAAATGATCAAACTACTATCATCAATATAAGAATAACTCATTCATAACCGTAATGTAACCATAGAGATATCATTCATAAAAAGAGAACAACTGACTTGTTACTCACTAATATGAATAAGTGTCTTCGCGAGATGGAAGACACACTAATAAATTTCATATTCAAACGATCATAAATTTATTCATATAATTAATAAAATGATAGATGTAGAGGGAGAGTGTTGTCGACCATCAACTATCTTGATTGTCGTCAGCACACATTGTCACCTCATCCCTTCCAAGACACTCTATAAGCAGTAAGTTCAAGCATCAAATACTTGATCATCCACAATTAGTGTTTGTGGGGAAAGGCATTTATAACTCGTATATCAAATATACTTTCTCCGTCAATGACTATTCCTGCATTGGTTCCACCATTAAAGTTCACAACTTTAAACACGACCTCATGACAGGTGAACGATTCTCCTTCATGACATAGTCTATACATGGTCTTTTGTAGCTAGGAGGAAGAGGATCCCACTTCCCAGTTATCGCAAAGTAACCAGTCATTTAGTAGTCCAAGTTGTACACAAGGTGTTCATGTATCTTATACAGTTTCTAAGTCACTTTCTTAGCAGGTTGTTCCTTTCACCATAGTTGAAAGAAACCCCGTCCATTTACTCATTCTTCATTACTCTGATTTTCGACGAAGTGTTTCAAGTTCATCTACCACGTCATATGTGCTGATGTCGTTTAACATGCACTTGAACTTTAGATTCCATTGAATAAAGTATGGTGTATTGGAAAATCATTCATAAGTGACGGTGAGTACGATACTCATCATTATCTTCCTCAATTACGGAGTTATCAGGTGTATCTCTTAGAATTTCTCGTATTACGTTTAGCAAGTCATTACTAATGAGTATATCTCTAACGGTGTTGGTATACGTAAATGAAGTAAGACCTATCTACCTTAAGTTCTTCATTACACTAAAAAACCCATAGTTATAAACATTTGGGTATGACATTGTCTATAATGATATTTTCTAATACATGAATATTAAGTTCATAATATGTGGAGTTCAATTCTAATTAATTCTAAAACTCCCACTTACTTAAACATCTCTCAAATTTACTAAGTGATTACACAATCCTAGAAGAACAAACCTCCCCCGATCGTCACGACCATCAGTATGTTGTTTAAGGTAGGCCATCATGCCAATCACATCAGTTATGTGACTCATGCTCGATCTTTCGATCTTCTGTGTTCCAGGCTCGCATCTACATACGTCAACCCTGCCATTCTGTCCTTAATGTTAGCTGCTTAGCAAGTCCATACCAACATATGTCAGGCTTGCCAAACCCAACCTCATGCGAACGCCGTTGATTATGTGTGAGACCCAATGTATGGAGTGTCGGCCATAAGGGAGATCCTTCCAGGCGGTGCCCATTAAGGGAGAACACAATGCTGGTATTGTGAGAGATTGTCCTATTATGCTACCGTCTTTATATCTAGCATATTAGTAAAACAAGAAGTAAACCAATAACTCATACATGCTATGATTGTCCCCGACATGCAAATTAAAGTTAAAACGCCTTCTACTTTATCTTTTTCAAGTTTTACGTGGCTGCTAGGGGTTTCGAGAAAAAACTCGTTTTCTATCGTACGAAAACAAGCCACAATAGCAATCCTGCAATTGTCTCTATTACACCCTTTTCGGGGCTCTCCATTACAAACGTCTTCGCATCGCTAATGTTAGAGCGACAAACACCTCCAGCCAATTATATGGTACAAGCCATATGTCAAGTGTGGAACCAGTCTAGCGTAAATGCGTAAGGTCGGTCGGGGCCGCTTCATCAGAACATTACCGCAATGCTAAACGAGTACACGTGATGACGAAGAAATCCATTGTTGCAACCCTATTAAGGAATGGACTTGGACTTCTTTTACCTTTCCTTTAACCTCTGAAATATCTCCATTAGCATGTTCATGATAAGATGACAATTTATCCATGTCTAGTTTCAAAGAATCATAAAATATTTTTGGCATTGTAGAAACCATGGATCCAATATCACAAAAAGCAAGGAAGCCTTGGTTAGAGATGCTGATACGTCCCAAACGTATCTATTATTTCTGCTTGCTCCATGCATGTTTTGTGTGACTTTGTCATGATTTGCTTGAACTTTCATACACTTTTGAGCATATTTGGACTAATCTATTAACCCAGTGCACCCAGCTGCCAGTTGCTGTTTTCTGCTGTTTTTGTATTTCAGGTTTTCCGGCCATTAAAAGTGCTCCAAAAAATCCGAAAAAATCAGATAAAAAATCAGTGAGCCGGAAGCTTCCAGATTCACCAAGGTAGCGGAGGGGGGCCACCACCAGGAGACCAGTAGGGTCCCTGGCGCGACCCCACCCTAGGCCGCGCCAGGAGGCCTGATACGTCCAAAACGTATCTATAATTTCTGCTTGCTCCATGCATGTTTTGGGTGATATTGCTATGATCTAGATACACTTTCATACACTTTTGATCATATTTGGACTAACCTATTAACTCAGTGCACCCTAGTGCAAATTCCTGTTTTCTGCTGTTTTTCTATTTCAGTTTTCCCCCATATAAAAAGTGCCAGAAAAATTCGGGTAAATTCAGATAAAAAATCAGCGTGACGGAAGCTTCGAGAAGAGCCCGGGAGGGGCCAGAGGGGAGCCAGGGGGGCCCAGGCGGCCACCCGGCGCGGCCCCACCCCTGGCCGTGCCAGGGGGGCGCCTGGGGCCCCTGGCCCACCTCTGGCTGCCCCCCTTCGCCTATTTATCCCCCGTCACGGGAAAACTCCAGAACAAGAACCATATTCCGCGAACTCGCCTCTGTTCTGCCGCCGCCGCGCTTCCAAGATCGGGAGCACCAGAAGACCTCTTCCCGGCACCCTGCCGGAAGGAGGATTGACCTCCGGGAGTCTCCTCTCCACCATGGATGCTCCCCGGATGTCTCGTGAGTAGTTTTCCTTGGACCATGGGTCCGTGATCAGTAGCTATGTGATGTTCTCCTCCCCTCTTTGATCTTCAATGTTTAGACCTCGTGAGCTGCCCTACATGATCGAGGCACCTTTGTAATATTTCTGCTATTGCTATGTTGAGTTTGATCGGATCTAATGGATTATGAGATTATGTTCAGATTGTGGTAGAGTAATATATTTGGTTTTTATCTCTTATATTGTTGTTCCTAAGTAATTCTTGCATGTTCTCCGTTGCTGTTTATTGCTTTGGCCAAGTAGTAGGTAGTGACTCCAAGAGGGAGCGTTGTGCTAGATTGTGGGTTCATGCCTCCCTGATGACACGCTTGAGTGACAGAAACATGCGTCCAGGGGGTGTGCTGTTGCCACAAGGGGGAAAACAACGGTGCTTGTGACCGCGGTCACAAGGATTGTTTACTTTACGCAAAGTTCTTTTATTGCAGTTGTCTGTTGCTTTGGGTTTACACTTTGGGTGGGGCTCGCAACTTAATACCAGTGAGATGTTCTGGATAGATATCTCAAGGTGGATGATTAGTAGTAGATGCAGATGGATTTCGGTCTACTTATTTTGGCGTACTGCCCGTGCTTTTGAACCTCTTCCTTTCTTTTGTGCATAGTTAGCATTGTGGTGCGTTCATAATCCTGTCAATTGCCCTTCTGTAATTTGTTTACCTCGCATAGTAGTTTTATCGTCTTTTGGGAGAGAGACATCACTAGCGAACATCACGTATCCCGGTCCATATCCTCATTACTGTTTCCAAGCTATCTTTACTTTTCTGCTTTTACTTGCTATCATTATCCCTTGTGTTTTACCCTTTGTGAACAACAAGACCGGAGAGATTGACAACCTCTCTGAACTTCGTTGGGAACAAAGTTATCTGTGTCTGTGTGCAGGTCCACGTCAGTCGCGCCGCTGACACCTACTTATCATATCCGGGGGTCCTACGGGAGACAAACCTTGGAATCTTCATCGAGGGAAACTCGCTGATGCACTGCATCACGCCTTCCACTTGGGGCTCACCAACGAAGGGCGAGAAGCCGCTAAGCAAGAGAATTTCTGGCGCCGTTGCCGGGGATTCTGAGTGCTAAGATAGGGCAGTTGCACACTACCCTTTACCTTTGGTTTTTAGTCTTGTTAGTTTATCTTTCAGTTTTTATCTTTGTGTCTTTTATCAAAAACTAGAAAAAAATCTGCCACACTTGCTGCCACTATGGGTTCCACTGAAAACACCAAGTTGTGTGACTTCACTAGTCACAACAACCAGGACTTTATCTGCACTCCCATTGCCACACCTGCCACTTCAGCTACCTCTTATGAAATTAAACCTGCTTTGTTAAACCTTGTTATGAGAGATCAATTCTCTGGTGATGGAGATGATGCTGCTTTACACTTGAATAATTTTGTTGAATTAGGTGATATGCAAAAATATAAAGAAGTAGAAGGTGAGGTTGTTAAGCTCGAGCTCTTTCCTTTCTCTTTAAGTGGAGATGCTAAACTCTGGTTTCAATCTTTTCCTAGAAATAGCATAGTTCTTGGGATAAGTGCAAAGATGCTTTTATAGGGAAGTACTACCCTCCTGCTAAGATTATCCAATTGAGGAATAATATTATGAATTTTAAGCAATTGGATAATGAACACGTTGCCCAAGCTTGGGAACGAATGAAATCTATTATGAAGAAATGCCCTACACATGGTTTGACTACTTGGATGGTTATCCAGAGTTTTTATGCAGGCTTGAACTTTACCTCGCGGAACCTGTTAGATTCGGCCGCAGGAGGAACCTTTATGTCAACTACACTTGGTGCTGCTAAAAAGCTTCTCGATAAGATGATGTCCAATTATTCCTAATGGCACACCGAACGCGCTCCGACAGGTAGGAAGGTAAATTCTGTCGAGGAAATTACCTCCCTCAATGAAAAAGTTGACTTAATTATGTCTCTACTTACCAAGAAACCCTCTATTGATCCTCATGATGTTCCTTTAAATTCTTTATTTGCTCAAGAACAAGTAGATTTGAACTTTATTGCTAGAAACAACTTCAACAACAATGCTTATAGGGGAAATTTTGCTAGCAATCCGAGACCGTTTCCATCCAATTATGGGAACAACAACACTTACCCTAGCAACAAGAACCCCTCTTCTGAATTAGAAAGCATGCTTAGAGACTTTATCACTACCCAAAAAGCCTTCAACAAAAATGTAGAGGAGAAATTAGCTAAAATAGATAATCTCTCTTTGAAGGTAGAAAGCTTAGCCCTTGATATTGAGATGCTTAAAATTAGAACCTCCCCCCTTGAGGAGAATAAGGCCCTCCTATTAATGCTATCCAGTTAAAAATCAATGAAAACATTAGGATGATGGATAACTCAAAGAAAGATGGGCTAGAGAAAAAGAGGAAGAGGATAGAATTAAGAGCCTTCCTACAAGCCACATAGTTTCCACTATCCAAATTGTTGAGGACACTCAAACTATTAGCACCCAATGCACTCCTAGTCCCGTTGGACCTATTAATGGTGATGCTAATACCTCAACCGTAGATAAAGAAACTCCTATGAACATAGAGGGTTTCAAACAAGTGAGCCTAGATGACACTACTACCACCTTTGATAGTAGTGATATTGATTTTGATAGTTGCACCCTCTCAGAAGTTATTAGCTAGTTACACAAAATGTCTAGAGACCCCCACACTAGCACACTTAATCTTGCCTTCACGGAGCATATCACAAATGCTCTTATCAAAGCTAGGGAGGAGAAGCTTAGAGTAGAAGCCTCCATACCTAGGAAGCTAGATGATGGTTGGGATCCTATGATCAAAGTTAAATTAAATAACTTCTCTTGCTATGCTTTATGTGATGTTGGAGCTAGTACCTCTGTTATGCCCAAAAGAATATTTGATATGTTTGAATTGAAGCCTCTTGAGCCTTGTTCTTCTGGTGTTCGTCTTGTTGATTTTTCCATAAAGAAACCTTTGGGGAAGATCAACGATGTTCTTATCATTGTCAATGACAAATATGTTCCCGTTGATTTTATTGTTATGGATATAGAGTGTGAACCTTTATGTCCAATTATTTTGGGACATCCTTTTCTTCGCACCGTTGGTGCGGTTATTGACATGAAAGAGGGGAATATAAAATTCCAATTCCCATTCAAAAAGGGGATGGAACACTTCCCTAGAAAGAAAATCAAGTTACCTTTTGAGTCCGTTACTCGGGCTAGTTATTCTCTTTCTCTTGATAAAACTTGATTCTTCTTTTGTATCATGCCTAGCTAATGGCTTTAAAGAAGCGCTTTCGGGAGGCAGCCCGCAACGAATTTAGGTTTTTATTTTTGCTTTTGTTGTGTCTTGATGATTGTTACTACTGTAGCAACATCATTGTATCTTTATTTTTCAACTTTGTGCCAAGTTATAGCCTCTTACGGCAAGGGAAGTAAAAGTTGTGACATGCTGTCCGGAAAACAGATTCTGTCCTCGTGACCAGAAAAAATCCAGAAAATCCCAGTTCATCTTTTTGAGCTGAAATTTTTACACAGTACATTCTATAACATTACGAAACTTCCGTATGTTCTGAGTTTTTTGATTTGAGTTGCAGAAGTGCCCCTAGAAAATTCTTTACTATCTGCTGTTCTGTTTTTCACAGATTCTGCCACGTTTTGTCTCTCCTAACTTTTGCAAACCTTAAGCTTGCTTTTTCTTTGCAAAAACTTTTTGGCACTCTTGAGAAACAGTAGCTATTCAAGAATATATTTATATCCAGTGGAGAATTTTTTTAGTTATTAAGGGTACTAACCTCTCTAATCAGCTTATGATGAGTTATGTATGAAGGGAGTTTTCAAGTGTGCGATGGAAGATGATGGAAGAAGATCTAGGAGTGTCAAGCGCTCAATCTTGGGGATGCCCCCATGCATCCCCAACAAATATTGAAGAAGACTCAAGCATCTAAGCTTGGGGATGCCCCCCGTGCATCCCCTTCTCCATCAACAAATCATCAGTTCGTCCTTCGTCTCACTATATTTTTATCACTTCATGTGTTATGTGCTATGCTTGGAGCGTCTCGCTCTTAGGCTTTGTTTTTAGTTTTCTTTAGCTTTGCTTGCTGTTCATAACAAGTTAGATCCCTTCTTCCTTTGTGTGGGAGAGAAACACGCTCCACTTTCAAAATCTAGAACACATCATAGGATTCTTCATGCCTATCTTTTTGCTGTTGTGTGTTCTTTATCTTTTCATAGCTACTACCATGTTTAGTTTTAGTCTTAGTTTGTCTTTAGCAAGAGCCTTGGCTTTTGTTTAGTTTGTTGCTGGAACTCTTTTTAGTTTTCATGTTTATCTTGTTAAAGAGAGTTGGTTGTTGCACTGAGTTGTGTTTTGTCTTGAAAGTAGGTGATTAAGGTTGCTATTTAATTTTAGTAGTAGCTTGCAATAGTTTTGAGGTATTGTTATGAGTAATGTTTGGACTTTTGGTGTCAAGAGCTCTAGCCTATTAGTGATAGGTGTCGTATTTTGGGCAATCCGTGTTTATTTTCAAAACCTACAAAACTAGTTGAGAACTCTAGCTACTAGATGGATCACTACTCTTCTGAGGAGTCGAATATCAGAGAACACTCACGTACCATGAGTCGAGGATGCGCAAGGATAACCAAACCCCCATACACTCCTCCTCGGGGTACTTGTCTCTTTGTGAACCTCCTTATTAGATTGAGAGTTACCTATAATAAGTGCATGAGTTCTTTGGACTAATGTAAGTATTGAGAGTTGACACTTCCACCTTCCCATATTTTGCTAGCCTTTCCCGTGCCATGCATTACCTTCTTCTCACTCTGAGAGTTGGTGTCCACCTTCGCCGGTACATCCAAACCCTTGGCATGATACGCTCTGTCATCATAAGCCTCCCTTTATCTTTCCTCAAAACAGCCACCATACCTACCTATCAAGGCATTTCCATAGCCTTTCCGAGTTACATTGCCATGCAACTTCCACCTCTTCATGACTTGATCTTCATGTCATACATGTTCCTGCTACACTGGCAGAAGCATACATTGCATACATCATGATAGTTACATCTTCTTTATGATTTTGAGTACCTTGTAAAGTGTGAAACATCTCCTTTACCTTCTTGTAAAATAGAGTGTTGCCCTTAAGTGAGGAAAAGATCCCGACGTGGACACATTAAAAGATCCCAAAGAGGACAAATGAGAGTTAAATAGAAAGAGCCATTGAGGCCACCAAAAAATACAAAAAAATAGAAAAAAAGAGAAAAAGAAATAAAAAGAGAGAAATGGGCAACAGTACTATCCTTTTGAGAGATCCACACTAGTACTCCCTTGATATCCTTGTACTCCATAGAGATGATATTTATACATATAGTTTGGAGAGCTTTCTAGCTCGTATGTGCACCCGTTGCATGGCAATCCCTACTCCTCACATCATATCTATCATTTGGCATCTCTTGCCTATGATTGTCCTCATTGATGTGAGCCTTTCTCATCCTTTTTTGTCTTCCTCCTCCACCATATTTCTCTCTTTGTCATCCTAAGTGTCAACTTTCGTGCTTACGCTCATCCATTGCATGAGTGCTCAAAATATCGAAAAGGAGTGGATCAAGTTGACTTGTACCTGGCTAGTGGTCTGGGGACGAGTCAAGATAAGATTCCAGAAAAAGACCAAGTGTGAAACTTTAGTCGATTGAGTTCTCAACACAAAAATACTTTTTCTCGTATTCCCTATCCCCCTTCTTGCACGCAAACACCTTTTGGAGACATTCGAGTCACGGACAGCGAGAGCTCTTGCACCTTTTGTTCTTTTGTTACTTGTTTCAATGCTAATATAGACTCTTGCATGTTATGACTTGAATTGAATATCTAACCTTGATTGCTTTACTTTTCAAAGTTCTTTTATGGTTGCTAGCATGTCACCACAAAAATTATGCTTGTTATCATTTACCTACTCGAGGACGAGCAGGAATTAAGCTTGGGGATGTTGATACGTCCAAAACGTATCTATCATTTCTGCTTGCTCCATGCATGTTTTGGGTGATATTGCTATGATCTAGATACACTTTCATACACTTTTGATCATATTTGTACTGACCTATTAACTCAGTGCACCCCAGTGCCAGTTCCTGTTTTCTGCTGTTTTTCTATTTCAGTTTTCCCCCATATAAAAAGTGCCAGAAAAATTCCGGAAAATTCAGATAAAAAATCAGCGTGATGGAAGCTTCGAGAAGAGCCCGGGAGGGGCCAGAGGGGAGCCAGGGGGGCCCACGCGGCCACCCGGCGCGGCCTCACCCCTGGCCGCGCCAGGGGGGCGCCTGGGGCCCCTAGCCCACCTCTGGCTGCCCCCCTTTGCCTATTTATCCCCCGTCACGGGAAAACTCCAGAATAAGGACCCTATTCCGCGAACTCGCCTCTGTTCCGCCGCCGCCGCGCTTCCAAGATCGGGAGCACCAGAAGACCTCTTCCCGGCACCCTGCCGGAGGGAGGATTGACCTCCGGGAGTCTCCTCTCCACCATGGATGCTCCCCAGATGTCTCATGAGTAGTTTTCCTTGGACCAAGGGTCCGTGATCAGTAGCTATGTGATGTTCTCCTCCCCTCTTTGATCTTCATTGTTTAGACCTCGTGAGCTTCCGTACATGACCGAGGCACCTTTGTAATATTTCTGCTATTTCTATGTTGAATTTGATCGGATCTGATGGATTATGAGATTATGTTCAGATTGTGATAGAGTAATATATTTGGTTTTTATCTCTTATATTGGTGTTCCTAAGTAATTCTTGCATGTTCTCCGTTGCTATTTATTGCTTTGGCCAAGTAGTAGGTAGTGACTCCAAGAGGGAGCGTTGTGCTAGATTGTGGGTTCATGCCTCCCTGATGACACGCTTGAGTGACAGAAACATGAGTCTAGGGGGTGTGTTGTTTCCACAAGAGGGAAAACAACGGTGCTTGTGACCGCGGTCACAAGGATTGTTTACTTTATGCAAAGTTCTTTTATTGCAGTTGTCTGTTGCTTTGGGTTTACACTTTGGGTGGGGCTCGCAACTTAATACCAGCGAGATGTTCTGGATAGATATCTCAAGGTGGATGATTAGTAGTAGATGCAGATGGATTTAGGTCTACTTATTTTGGCGTACTGCCCGTGCTTTTGAACCTCTTCCTTTCTTTTGTAGCATAGTTAGCATTGCGGCGCGTTCATAATCCTGTCAATTGCCCTTCTGTAATTTGTTTACCTCGCATAACAGTTTTATCGTCTTTTGGGAGAGAGACATCACTAGCAAACATCACGTATCCTGGTCCATATCCTCATTACTGTTTCCAAGCTATCTTTACTTTTCTGCTTTTACTTGCTATCATTATCCCTTGTGTTTTACCCTTTGTGAACAACAAGACCGGAGAGATTGACAACCTCTCTGAACTTCGTTGGGAACAAAGTTATCTGTGTCTGTGTGCAGGTCCACGTCAGTCGCGCCGCTGACACCTACTTATCATATCCGAAGTCCTACAGTAGACAAACCTCGGTATCTTCACCGAGGGAAACTCGTTGCTGCACTGCATCACGCCTTCCACTTGGGGCTCACCAACGAAGGGCGAGAATCCGCTAAGCAAGGCCTCCTGGCTGCCTGGTGGGTCCCCTCGACACCCCCTCCGCCTATATTTAGCCCTCGGGGTGGAAACCCCTAATATCGAAGTACTTTTTCCAGAAGTGATTCCGATCTCCGCCGCCATCGCCAACAAGCTTCGGGGGACCAGAATTCCTATGCCGGCACCCTGCCGGGACGGGGAAGTGCCCCGGGATTCATCTCCATCGATGTTGCTTCCTCCCTCCATGAAGCGGGAGTAGTTCTCCCTCGGAGCTGAGGTTTCTACCAGTAGCTATGTGGTCTTCTCTCTCTCCCATGATTTGATCTTCTTTGTGATCATAGGCTATGTTAATCTAGGGTGATCCCATGATATTTCCCCTTCCTCTAGTATTGGATTGATGTACTCAATTGATCTTATCTAGTCTATCTATAATAGTATGAATACTACGATCATAAACAAAATAACTAGATAGACCATGAAAAATATCAAGAGCTCTAGCTTCATCACACTCTAAAAAGTCTCCTTCAGTTATAATATAAGGAGAGTGTTTACACCACTTAAAAAGACCATGGTAAAAATTTCTAAGCACAATTTTGATAGGTATCCAAGACATAATTCTCTTATGTTCATCAGAAATTCTGTAGCATGCCTTCTTCATATTTTCTCCATACCTTTGACGGAAATCTAGAACTTCCGATTCCCTCAAAGCACCAAGTCCTAACATGTTCATCTAAACAAGAAGGACTACTACAAGCAAGGTAAATAATTTTTTTGTATTTTTTATAAAGGACACTAAGATAAAAACTGAAAGGTAAACTAACAAGACTAAAAAGCAAAGGAAATAAATTGAGCGTGTAAACAGTGATGAGAATATGGACCGGGGTCCCGTGATGTTCAATAGTGATGTCTCTCTCCCAAAAGATGATAAAACTGCTATGCGGGGTAAACAAATCACAGCTGGGCAATTGAGAGGATTAAAAACGCACCGCAATGCTAACTATTCTACAAAGAAAGGAAGAGGCTCAAAATCATGGGCGGTACGCCAATATAAGTAGACCGAAATCCAACTGCATCTACTACTAATCATCCACCTTGATATATCTATCCAGAACATCTCGATGGTATTAAGTTGCGAGCCCCACCCAAAGTGTAAACCCAAAGCAACAAACAACTGCATTAAAAGAACTTTTCGTAAAGTAAACAATCCTTGCAACCGCGTTTACAAGCATTGTTTTTTCCCCTTGTGGCAACAACACATCCCCTAGACTCATGTTTCTGTCACTCAAGCTAGTCATGAGGGGGCATGTACCCACAATCAAGCATAATGTTCCCTCTTGGAATCACTACCTACTACTTGGCCAAAGCAATAAACAACAACGGAGAACATGTAAGAATTACTTAGGAACAAAAATATAAGAGATAAAAAACCAAATATATTACTCTATCACAATCTGAACATAATCTCATAATTCATCAGATCCCACTCAGCATAGCAACAACAGAAATATTACATATGTGCCTTGATCATGTAGGGCAGCTCACAAGGTCTAATCCATGAAGAACAAAGAGGGGAGGAGAACATCACATAGCTACTGATCACGGACCCATGGTCCAAGGTAGACTACTCACGGATCATCCGGGAAGCGTCCATGGTGGAGGAGAGGCTCCCGAAGGTCAATCCTCCCTTAGGCAGGGTGCCGGGAAGAGGTATGCTGGCGCTCCCGATCTTGGAAGCGCGGCGGCGGCGGAATAGAGGCGAGATCACGAAAAAGGGTTCTGTCTTCGGAAGAATACCGTCACGGAGAATATATAGGTAAAGGGCGGCAGCCAGGGGGGCCACCAGGGGTCTAGGTGCCCCCTGGCGCGGCCAGTCCCTAGGGCGCGCCACCAGGGCCCCTGGGCCCCTGGTGGTGTGCCTCTGGCCCCACCCAGGTGATTCCGGAAGGTTCTTCTGCACTGATTTTTTATCTGATTTTACCCAAATATTTGGAGCACTTTTAATATGGGGGAAACCTGAAATAGAAAAACAACAGAAAACAAGAACTAGCACTAGGGTGCACTAAGTTAATAAATTAGTCCAAATATGATCAAAGTGTATGAAAGTGTATCTAGATCATAGAAATATCAGACAAAACATGCATGGAGAAAGCAGAAATTATAGATACGATTGGGACGTATCAGGGACAACCGTTGTTCAGGACCCTAGGGCGGTTATGCAGAGTCAACAACGAGTGGAGTACAAGGATTACTCCTCGATAGCTCACACTTGATGTGGCTCGGCAGAGCCGTGGTAGGGGCCTTTGGCGGCGTCTGCTTTGTACCATACCTGTTGTAGTTATAATAAATTGTATCCGCGTCACTCCCCAGAGTGATCATGGCCCACTATCTAATCCTAGTTGACTAGCAATGCGCAGGGTTCACTACTGAATAATATATATATACATATATATATATATATATATATATAATTATTAGGCAACATAGGATAAAGGAAGGTACATCAAGGGGCGACAATAACAGGGTATGCAATTGAATAGGATTGTAACGTAGCAGCAGCAATGCCTAGTGCAAGACATGTACGAAAAAGATAGGCGATATCTGGGGAAGGAAAATGGCTCTGCTTGCCTGGAAGCTGGACGGTAGAGGTACGGTCGTCGACGACATAGTTGAGCACATGGACACCGGCAGCGGTCGTCGGGACTACCGGACAATAAAAGAAGGGGAAGAAACAATAAATACACATCAATAATAGCAATACAACTACAAGACTTCGCAAACGCAATGTTAGGGGTGAACTAAAGCGGTGCTACACGTTGTAAACGGAACGAGAATTTAACCGGCTCTGGACGATTACCGGACAGTGCAACCAGAGGGGGAATGTCTTGTGTGCGGTATGTTAGAGGGGTGTGTGTGTGGGGGGGGGGTATGGGTAGCGTATTCGTATTCGTTATATTTTTCTGATCAATTTACATGTATAAAGTTTTTCCATCTGAGTTACGGATTAAAATGTATTAATTTCTACAGTTTTAAATCATTTAAAAGCATTTTCTGGAATTTCTTTATTTTTAAAATGCAACATTATCCAAAAACTTATCCAAAACAGTGCTGACAGGATGGACCCACAAGTCATTCACAGAAGTAATTTATATCAATTAGTTTATTAAAAAGCTAGTGGGGTCCCCATGTCAGCCACTGGATTAATACTAAATCAATTTTATTTATAAAACTGACAGGTGGGGCCCAGGTGTAAGTGACTCAGAGTTAAATATATCAGATAATTTAATATAATGGCCTGGGGCCCACTTGTAAGTGACTTAGGGGGTTATCTTATCTTTTTAATCCCTGGTTAATTAGTGGCGCCCTGGCCCACTGTCCTTGGCTTGGTAATTTAACAGGGGGTTAGGATGGGAGATTAGTGGGGTCACTTCCCACGTCCGAGCACGTCGTTCTCGCCGACGGCGAGGGCCTAGGGGCACGGCGACGAGGCCGTCGCGACCAAGGCCAGTAGGGCGGGCGCGTGCAGCAGCTGCTGCAATGCAGCGCATGAGGAGGAGCAGGGCGCGGCCGGCGCGCCATAGCAATGGCGGCCCCGGCGTTGGAGCACGGTGGGAGGAGGAGCTCCGGCAGCTATCGCGTGCGGGGGAGGGAGGAATCGAGCGTGGGGCTCGCCGCGCGTCTACTGGGACACTCGATGGACGAGAGGGAGGACCACATTGACGGCCACAACGAGCGCCCACGGCGGCCTGCGGCGATGGCATCGACGGGGGGCGCGTTCCACGACCCAGAATCGAGCGCGAAGGGTTGGGGAAGAAGGGGGAGCTCACCAGGAGCTTGATGCTGTGCTCGGGGATGCCGGAGGAGGCTTGTAGGCGCGGCAATCGATGACGGCGTGCGCCACGGCCGCGGATGGGGAACGGCCCGATTCCGGCGAGGTAGTCCGTCTCGGCTCGAGTACTTCCTCGTGAAGATGAAGATGACCCCGATGAGTTGACTGGACAGCTTGTCCCGGTGGGAGGAGGTCGTTGGACGCGCGGGCACGGCAGTGCGACCACTAGCGGCGCGGGTATGAACTATCCCAAGCAATGGGGGTCGGTGGCGAGGGGGGAAAGGGGCTGCGCTAGTGTTTGGGTGCGGGGGAGGGGCTCGGGGGCTTTTATGCTCGCCGACGAATGACGGATAGCCGCCACGGCGACAACGGCCATGGCATCCGTGGGATTGCTGCCACGCTACCTCCATGAATAGGCGGTAAAAGACAAGGGGGTGGGAGATGGGCCAAATAGTTGGGCCTTGCCTAGTGCGTAGAATAGGATTTTTGCATTTCTTTGTTTTCTTTTCTGTTTTCTTTTTGTTTGTATTTTGTTTAGCCACAAAATGAACTTTAATCAAAGTGAAACTTGTGGGTACATTTGATTTGCACCTTAGAGAGTTGCCACAAAAAATTTGGGCATTTAATAAAATCATTTGGTATTTGTTTTTGGACTGCAACTGATTAAAAGGGACTTTTGCCTGCTGTTTTGATTTGTTTGATTTATTTAACAAGTTAATAAATCCCCATATCCATATGGACATGATCCACTGATTATTTAACATTTTACAAAATTGGTGGCACAATTTTTGGACAAAGTTTTATTCATCACTTTGTTTTTAATATCAAGCAAAAGGGTTTTTGGATATGATTAAATGCAAAGATGATCAAGTCATGATTAGCAACAGTAATTGTCATTAGCAAAAGTGATTACTGTTACATGACACTGAGGATGTTACGTCCGCTGCTCTAAAAGCCAAAACCGAGCCTTCTGGTGCAATGGGCCCTTTTAGCAGCCCAGCCGATCCTTACTTGCATCGCAATAACCCGAGGCCAGAGCAGACCACTCCCTTCCTCCTCACCCAACCCGCAGCTAGGCCAACCCACGCCGCGGCCCCCTTCTCCATCCTCCTCTCCCGTCCCACGCCGCCGTTCCACCCTCTCCGTTTCCTCCCTCCCCTCTGCTTCTCTGCCTCCTCTCCCCCTCTCACATCCGCTCCGGATCGGTCGGCGACCTGAAGGCAGGCAGCGCCATGGATCGGTCCCTGCAGGAGAAAGATAACATGAGAGGGAGAGAAGGCGAGGATGGGAATGCTGGAGCGCCGGATGAGGAAGGGTTCGGCGGTTGGGGAGGCTCGTTTGCTGCAGACTCACATGAGGACTAAGGATCTTCCTGAATGGTTATGGTTTTACCCCTCCCGAACAATCTTGTTCTTGGCACCATGAACTGAACCGTGATCTTGAGAGTGTCCAAAAACTTATATTACCTATCCTTTTTATCTTGCCACGACTACTAACATTCATTCTTCTATTCAATCTTTTCGTGCAGAGTCTCGAGTGTGTGATAAACTATGATTCGTAGTGCTCAGCGCTCCCAGGTTAACATTCAATCTACTCTTCTGCTGATCAACACAAGGTAGCACGACCATTTAGTGACAATATGAGTGTAAATGCCATTAGTTTGCACATCAGGATAAAATAAATGAGGACACAACAACATATTTATTGCTGTAAAGGGGAAGATCATAGCTACGAAATTTCGTACTTAGCTGGTGTCTATATGGAGAACTGTTGTTGTTACGTGTCTGTGCATGTAAGTTAGCTCTTTGCGAACAATTAAGGTTGGATGTTCTATTCCTCGACTGTCGTTTTTTGTTTGGATCAATGATATATTGTTTAATGGACTTATGGCTCCATTAGAAATAGTCTTGTTTAATGTGGGTGTACAGCTGGTAGTTATACTAAATAATATCAAGCAAACACTTTAAAAATTAATTGTATATGCACAAAGAAGACAATACTTATTTTCCATTATGAATTTCTTATCCATTAATACTTCCAGGGAATGATAATTGGTTACCAAATTGTCATCTTCCTGGATTTGCTTCCAGTGTTTCTGATTTTTACCTGTTTCTCGGTCCAATCTGCAATATATGGGCTTATATTTACTTCAATGGATAAGTCGCTAGGCCCCCGCATCCTGCTAGATGATTGCTATGGTTTAATTCTTAGAAGCATGCTTATGGCTGTGAGCATCTTAAAATGAAGTGTCTCATTCCAAGAGAAATTTACGTCAATCCTCATGTCTCAACATTACAATTTAGATGGTGAATTAACTAGAATAGTTTTTCCACTGGTTGACTATATTTCCGCATTCAAATAAAAGGTCCCTGGTTGGGTGGTTGGGTTGAAACCTGAAGTAAATAAGCAATCATATTGATCCTATAAGGGTTTTGATGTAATGATTGCCAAGGAAGCTCCGTATTTACTTATTTTCATGCTACTATTTGACTAATGATTTTTATTCCTAGATTGAGTTCAATCATCTGCATTTATGACAGGCACATGCATTTGCAAGGCAAGGTGTTCGCCCGGTGGACTTGGAACTCAAGACAATATGTAATTTGGGTTCCATTTTGTTAGCGAGGCTCGTGGTGGAGGCGACGAGGTAAGTCTAATTTGAGTTGCCTTTTTATAGGTAGCAGTTCACATGGAAAGTGGGTTGCTACTGGATATATCATATCTTTTTCTTTTACTTTATCCATGTTCATTGTTAGAGTTAGAAGTTAACATGATACAATCCCTTGCCTCAATGCAACCGTGTCCGAACAAGATTTAGTGTTCGTTCATAATTGCTTACATCATGGAGCCATATTATTGACATTAGTGAACTGAAGTATTTAATTATTTACTAGGTCCTATATAATAGTTTAATATATATAAGTAATTATGGTCATAATAATAAAAGGTTAATCTATACAAAGTACCATAGATTAGTATTACTAATATAACATACTGAAGCTGCTACTGCCACAAATCTTCTATCAAACAAGATAGAAGAGGATGTCAAATTCATAAGCAACTTGAGTAGACATTTCTTCATGGTCAGATGATGCACATGTTTTTGTCCTTGTGTGTGACAATTGTTAATTACTTCATTGCACCGTCGAATTTTTTTATATATATCCCCAGAAAAATAAATGAAATAATCTATTTGTAAGCTGACACTTTACACCTTCAATTGGTTGTTCCAGCACTCAGGTTTGGAAGGAACAATTGAGTATTCTAGCACCACATCCGCACTAATGATAGGTGAGCTTCAATTTGTTAACTAATTAGGATGATCTCTTGCTGCATGCCATTGACAACCCTATTACACCAACTCTGACTCAGGTTGAGGAGCAAATTTTTTTGGCTTTCAATAGGTTGAAGGGTGACACAGAAAATAAGGCAACCACGACCGTAATGCCGAAAGCGAAGCAAAGCTTGGAGCGACATGAAAACCAGATCCTGAGTTAGACATCCCCATGACATTTCATTAAGAACAGAGATGTGTATGCAACCAACCGAGAATGCGAGCACAGGATCTCAAACTCGGGCGGGTGGGTAGGTATCAGAATCTTCTGACCATCCGGGTGCAGCCACGGTCCACAAGCCTAGAGGGAGATGGTATGAAAGTTTGCTGGCTTCAATAATTGTCACATGAATTTAATGGGTATTTGGAGTTTGCTCATTTTTCAGTTTGTTGTGGGTTTAAAGGGAGGAATTTGTGTATCCTTCTATAAACCTGTTTATGTGGTCATCTGTTTTCTCAATGATTGTCTAATTAATTTCTAGAAGGAAAAACAAGACATTTCATGTGAATGAATTCTTAAAACTTCAATTAAGCTTGTTTGGTAGTATTCCTTGCATGTTTATGTTAGGTTCCATAATGCGAGCTTTTGAAAGAAAAAAACTAAATATTTCTGTTGCTTAGATTTTATAATATTTCTACCATCTTTTTACTAAAATAAACGGACATGACAACGCCTGCTAACAATGATCTAGTATGGTACTAAAGTAGTACCACATTGCCTTTTTTTGAGATAAGTACCACATTGGCTAGGCTAGCCCGGCCGCAAGCATGCATACATGCATGGCCGTGGCGTGGTGGCCACTTGGTCCAATTGGCCATATGGGCCCAAAGGCCCATGTCGCCATGGCTCCCACCTTTTTTTTCTTCTTCTTTTTTCTTTTTCTTTTTCTTCCTTTTAAAGTAAAATAAAAGAAGCTTTATTCCTTTTAATCATTTAAATTATATTTTAATATTTAATTTATTTAATTAAATAATCAAACAAATCTAAATAACTTTTCGAACAATTCGGAACCATGAAACTTTTTCCGTCTCCCTTCCGAAATAATTTCGGAGTTCTCTCTTATTTCTTCGGCGATCCCGATTCTATCTTTAATGCGTTGAATACCCTTAAGTGTGACACCCTACGGTTCGGGAACAACAGACATGATTAGACACTCTCTGACCAATGACTAATCAATTGGACCTGGTTACAATCCTTGATAGCCCCTGCGCTTCCATCGAATGAACTTCATCGTTGTTGGGTCCGTTAACGTTGAGTCTTGTTCCCTTTGTTCTATGGTACTTTGCTTGTCCAAGGTTTGATCGTCGGTATACAATATACCTAGTTCATCCTCGTTACCGACAAACATGTTTACTCGTTCTCGTGATATTACAACCCGTGACCTAGTCACATGATTGTAATCTTTATGATGTAATATCACCGAGTGGGCCCAAAGTACCTATCCGTCACTCCGATGGACAAATCTCGCTTTGATCTATTTGCATACTCATTGACGTATCTAGTTCGGAATACCCAAAGTACACCTTTATGACCAACCTATTTCAGTCAGGCAGTGGATGCAAATCAAAGCATCCTAATATATAGTACTTACGTATGATCATTACGGTCAAAGGATCTGGTCACTACGTTATAGTTATTGCAATGTTGAACTTATGTGAATCGATCACATTACAACACTTCTTGTGGGTGGGTATCCATCATATCGTTCTTTCAATGATACGACCCCATTGTCAATAGGCGATTATGACCTCATGATCAGGAAACCTTGATCATCCGATTGATAATGAACTAGTATACTAGAGTTAACTAGGGACTTGATTGTTTTATACAACATGTGTATTAATGTTTCCGCTTAATATAGTTATAGCACGGTATAAAACTTATTATGAACTAATTGAATATGCCAATAAACATATTTTATTTGCCTCTAGGGCACATTCCCAACAGTGAAGACATGATTCTAGACATCGGACATCCAACCCCTTTTGGACGTCCAACATTGGCGACGAGGACGGCGACCTCTGAGTACAGAAGCTCTGCCACCATCGATGGACTTCCGATGGAGTTCGTACGTCCGACATCTTGGTCGTTCGACATTGGTCGGATATCCGACACGACCACATCCTCCAAGTACAACAGCAACCCCTCCAACGACGGACTTCCGACGACTTTCGAACGTCTGACATGTCGGACTTCCGACATCCAACGGACGTCTGATGAACCCGACACATGACTCCTTCAGAACTGAAGTCTTCAAGTCCCGACGAACGTCCGAACTATTTCAGAAGTCCGAAACTGCATGCGCGCAGTCAGGCGGGCTGCAACCCTTGTATCCCACCTATTACCCCATAGACTATATATACCTAGCCCCCAACGCCTTTTAGGGTTAGACCACGTTTAAGATAAACCCTAGTTCTATAGAATTGCTCCAAGCATTCATCTTGAATTCTTGTCTCCAATTCGTATCGATCTGGAGATCATATACTGCAAGTTCTGTGTGATTTGTTGTTCCATCGGGAATTAGTAGATTGAAAATTACTGTTTCGTGGTCGACAACTACGTTGTGCAAGCGTGTGAAGCTGTGAATATCCAAAGGATAGAGAGCTGTTGCATTGGCATCAGGGATCTAGCGAGGAGAGTTCATCGGCGTCACCAAGTTATCTATCATCATCAACATTATCACCATACGCTTACTGAGAAGATCAGGCTACCCCATATCAAGAGGCAAGAATAAATATTGCAGATATTGCAAGAAAGAAGGAAATGAAATCTCTGAGTGTTTTAAGTTGCAGAACAAGGAAAAGAGGAATGGCACATACAAACCGAAAGGTAACAAAGGTGTAAATTCTGCTAATGTTGCTCGTGAAGAAATTTTTGATGATGCTCTTGTCGTTATTGCTAGATGTGCTAAGACCAATGATAAATGGGTACTTGATACTGCACATTTCAAATTATCATCAGCTTTATGTCCCGAATTAGATGTTGATATTGAGCACATGTCTAAAGTTTCCTATTCGAGTGCAGTTGCTTCACTTATGTACGCCATGGTTTATTCTCGTCCTAATTTATCCATCAAGTGTTGTTAGTAGGTACATGGCTAATCCTAGAAAAGAGCATTGGAAAGTTGTTCAGCGGATTTTTAGATATCCGCGAGGTACTTCTAATGCTTATTTAAAGTTTGGGAAATCAAAAGATGGGCTTGTTGGTGATGACCCTCAACTGTAGGGGATCGAGATAGTCTTTGCGGGTAAGATAACCCAATTTATTGATTCGACACAAGGGGAGCCAAAGAATATTTATAAGATTTAACAGTTGAGTTGTCAATTCAACTGCACCTGAAATATATTTTCTTGCAACAAAATATTAGTAGCAACGGCGATATGAAAGTGATAGTGGCAATAGCGAGTAAAACAGCAAAAGTAAATAACTAGTAACCAACAGGATTAAAACACTGTAGGCTAGGGAGAAGTATGGTTGGGTGCTGCTTGGATGAGAGTGAACATGTAATAGATTTTAACACGGGGCAAGGCACACAGAAAAGCAAAGATCATCTAGGAAAATATCATACATTAGGCATGTATCCCGTAGGTATTTGTGCGTGCTTGCAATAAGAACTTGCACATGATCTTTTTTCCTACCATCCCGCTACGAACGGGGCCAAAAGGAACTTATGGAGATTAAGGTGCTCCTGTCAAAGAGCACCGGAACAAAGAATTAACAGTAAATGGATACATAAAATCCTCAAATTATAGTCCATCCCCTTTGGTGTCCCAAGCTGTCACCTTTGGGATCACCGGTTTCGGACCATAATAGGTGCATACAACTCATAGATAGGATCAAGAACACAAATAAACTCATGAAAACACAAGTGGTTCAGATATGAAAACATGGCACTCGGGCCCAAAGTGACAAGCATTAAGAGCAAAAAGTTGTAGCAAAGATGATACACACCAAAGTAGATGATAGGCAACATGCCCCCAACAATCTGAAGAACTATTACATGATCTAACTCATCCAATGCCTACCATCCCCTTTGCCTACAGTAGGGAATTACTCACACATGAAAGGAGAAGTCATGGAGGGATGATGGATTGGTGATGACGATGGCGATGATCTCCCATCACCGGAGGCCAAAACAAGCTCCAGATTAGCCCTCCCGGAGAAGAATAGATGGTGGCGGAGGCTCCACGATGGAAATTGGGAAAACGACTTCTCTTCTGGGGGTTTCCTCACGACGAGAATAAATAGGGGCCTTGGTAGGGCACCAGATAGGCGGAGGACCCACCCAAGCGTCCTCCCGGCGCGGCCATGGGTTGGGCCGCGCCAGCAGGGCACCTGGGGCCCGCCTTGCTTCCCTCTGGCCCCACTTCTGGCTCAGGGTCTCTCCGGGTGCGTGGATTTTTGTGATTTTTCCTGGAATTTTCTGAGACAACTAAAAATCCATATTCCTGCATATAGGAAAACCATACAGGCAGCTCTGCTGAAAACATCGTCAGTCCGGGTTAGTTTCGTTCAAATCATGAAAGAATGAGGCCAAAACAATAGCAAAAGTGTTTGGAAAAGTAGATACGCTTGAGACATATCAACTCCCCCAAGCTTAGCATATTGCTTGTCCTCAAGCAATTCAGTTCAACGAACTGGACGCGACAAAGAAAAGTTTGACAAACTCTTTTGCTTCATAAGATGTATCTAAGCATGTACTACGAAAAGAGTTTAGCAAGTGTTAAAACAATGTTATTAGGACAATACACAAAACAATCCTTCTTTCAAGTGATCAATCACAAACAACCAGAAGTAAATAATACGCTACTGAAAATCAAGACAAGATCACAATGCACATAGCTTGAAAATACTAGAGTGGTATCTCGCTAGCCTCCTGATACGTCCAAAACGTATCTATAATTTCCGCTTGCTCCATGCATGTTTTGTGTGATATTGCTATGATCTAGATACACTTTTGATCATATTTGGACTAACCTATTAACTCAGTGCACCCCAGTGCCATTTCCTGTTTTCTGCTGTTTTTCTATTTCAGTTTTCCCCCATATAAAAAGTGCCAGGAAAATTCCGGGAAAAATACAGGAAAAATCAGCGTACAGGAAGCTTCGAGAAGAGCCCGGGAGGGGCCAGAGGGGAGCTAGGGGGCCCAGGCGGCCACCCGGCGCGGCCCCACCCCTGGCCGCGCCAGGGGGGTGCCTGGGGCCCCTGGTCCACCTCTGGCTGCCCCCCTTCGCCTATTTAACCCCCGTCACGGGAAAACTCCAGAAGCAGAACCCTATTCCGCGAACTCGCCTCTGTTCCGCCTCCGCCGCGCTTCCAAGATCGGGAGCACCAGAAGACCTCTTCCTGGCACCCTGCCGGAGGGAGGATTGACCTCCGGGAGTCTCCTCTCCACCATGGATGCTCCCCGGATGTCTCGTGAGTAGTTTTCCTTGGACCATGGGTCCGTGATCAGTAGCTATGTGATGTTCTCCTCCCCTCTTTGATCTTCATTGTTTAGACCTCGTGAGCTGCCCTAAATGATCGAGGCACCTTAGTAATATTTCTGCTTTTGCTATGTTGAGTTTGATAGGATCTGATGGATTATGAGATTATGTTCAGATTGTGATAGAGTAATATATTTGGTTTTTATCTCTTATATTTTTGTTCCTAAGTAATTCTTGCATGTTCTCCGTTGCTGTTTATTGATTTGGCCAAGTAGTAGGTAGTGACTCCAAGAGGGAACGTTGTGCTAGATTTTGGGTTCATGCCCCCCCCCCCCCGATGACATGCTTGAGTGACAGAAACATGAGTCTAGGGGATGTGCTGTTGCCACAAGGGGGAAAACAACGGTGCTTGTGACCGCGGTTACAAGGATTTTTTACTTTACGCAGAGTTCTTTTTAATGCAGTTGTCTGTTGCTTTGGGTTTACACTTTGTGTGGGGCTCGCAATTTAATACCAGCGAGATGTTCTGGATAGATATCTCAAGGTGGATGATTAGTAGTAGATGCAAATGGATTTCGGTCTACTTACTTTGGCGTACTGCCCGTGCTTTTGAGCCTCTTCCTTTCTTTTGTAGCATAGTTAGCATTGCGGTGCAATCATAATCCTGTCAATTACCTTTCTGTAATTTGTTTACCTCGCATAGCAATTTTATCGTATTTTGGGAGAAAGACATCATTAGCGAACATCACGTATCCCGGTCCATATCCTCATTACTGTTTCCACGCTTTATTTACTTTACTTCTTTTATTTGCTATCATTATCCCTTGCGTTTTATCCTTTGTGAACAACAAGACCGGAGAGATTGACAACCTCTCTGAACTTCGTTGGGAACAAAGTTATCTGTGTCTGTGTGCAGGTCCGCGTCAGTTGCACCGCTGACACCTACTTATCATCTCTGGAGTCTTGCTGGAGACAAACCTTGGTATCTTCACCGAGGGAAAACTGCTGCTGCACTACATCTCAACCTTCCACTTTGGGTAACCAACGAAGGGGAGAGAAGCCATCAAGCAAGTTTTCTGGCGCCGTTGCCGGGGACTCCAAGTGCTAAGATAGGGGAGTTGCACAGTACCATTTACCTTTGTTTTTTCGTCTTGTTAGTTTATCTTTCAGTTTTTATCTTTGTGTCTTTTATCAAAAACTACAAAAAAATCTGCCACACTTGCTGCTACTATGGGTTCCACTGAAAACACCAAGTGTGTGACTTCACTAGTCACAACAACCAAGACTTTATCTGCACTCCCATTGCTACACCTGCCACTTCAGCTACCTCTTATGAAATTAAACCTGCTTTGCTAAACCTTGTTATGAGAGATCAATTCTCTGGTGCTGGAGATGATGCTGCTTTACACTTGAATAATTTTGTTGAATTATGTGATATGCAAAAGTATAAAGAAGTAGAAGGTGATGTTGTTAAGCTCAAGCTCTTTCCTTTCTCTTTAAGGGGAGATGCTAAAATCTGGTTTCAATCTTTGCCTAGAAATAGCATAGATTCTTGGGATAAGTGCAAAGATGCTTTTATAGGGAAATACTACCCTCCTGCTAATATTATCCAATTGAGGAGTAATATTATGAATTTTAAGCAATTGGATAATGAACACGTTGCCCAAGCTTGGGAACGAATGAAATCTCTTGTCAAGAAATGCCCTACACATTGTTTGACTACTAGGATGGTTATCTAGACTTTTTATGCAGGATTGAACTTTACCTCGCGGAACCTGTTAGATTCGGCCGCGGGAGGAACCTTTATGTCAACTACACTTCGTGCTGCCACAAAGCTTCTCGATGAGAGGATGACCAATTATTCCCAATGGCATAGCGAACGCGCTCCAACAGGTAGGAAGGTAAATTCTGTGGAGGAAATTACCTCCCTCAATGAAAAAGTTGACTTAATTATGTCTCTACTTACCAAGCAACCCTCTATTGATCCTCATGATGTCCCTTTAAATTCTTTGGTTGCTCAAGAACAAGTAGGTGTGAACTTTATTGCTAGAAACAATTTCAACAACAATGCTTATAGGGGAAATTTTGCTAGTAATCCTAGAACGTTTCCATCCAACTATGGGAACAACAACACCTACCCTAGCAACAAGAACCCCTCTTCTGAATTAGAAAGCATGCTTAGAGACTTTATCACTACCCAAAAAGCCTTCAACAAAAATGTAGAAGAGAAATTAGCTAAAATAGATAATATCTCTTTGAAGGTAGAAAGCTTAGCCCTTGATATTGAGATGCTTAAAATTAGAACCTCCCACCTTGAGGAGAATAAAGCCACTCCTATTAATGCTATCCAGTTACAAATCAATGAAAACATTAGGATGATGGCTAAACTCAAAGAAAGATGGGCTAGAGAAAAGAGGAAGAGGATAGAATTAAGAGCCTTCCTACACACCACACAGTTGCCACTATCCAAATTGTTGAGGACACTCAAACTATTAGCACCCGATGCACTCCTAGTCCCGTTGGACCTATTAATGGTGATGCTAATACCTCAACCGTAGATAAAGAAACTCCTATGAACATAGAGGGTGTGAAACAAGTGATCCTAGATGACACTACTACCACCTTTGATAGTAGTGATATTGATTTTGTTAGTTGTACCCTCTCAGAAGTTATTAGCTTGCTACACAAAATGTCTAGGGACCCCCACACTAGCACACTTAATCTTGCCTTCACGGAGCATATCACAAATTCTCTCATCAAAGCTAGGGAGGAGAAGCTAGGAGTAGAAGCCTCCATACCTAGGAAGCTAGATGATGGTTGGGACCCTATGATCAAAATTAAATTAAATAACTTCTCTTGCTATGCTTTATGTGATGTTGGAGCTAGTACCTCCGTTATGCCCAAAAGAATATTTGATATGTTTGAATTGAAGCCTTTTGAGCCTTGTTCTTTTGGTGTTCGTCTTGTTGATTCTTCCGTAAAGAAACCTTTGGGGAAGATCGACGATGTTCTTATCATTGTCAATGAGAACTATGTTCTCGTTGATTTTATTGTTATGGATATAGAGTGTGAACCTTTATGTCCAATTATTTTGGGACGTCCTTTTCTTCGCACCGTTGGTGCGGTTATTGACATGAAAGAGGGGAATATAAAATTCCAATTCCCATTCAAAAAGGGGATGGAACACTTCCCTAGAAAGAAAATCAAGCTACCTTTTGAGTCCGTTACATGGGCTAGTTATTCTATTTCTCTTGATAAAACTTGATCCTTCTTTTTGCATCATGCCTAGCTAATGGCATTAAAGAAGCGCTTTCGAGAGGCAGCCCGCAACGAATTTAGGTGTTTATTTTTGATTTTGTTGTGTCTTGATGATTGTTACTACTGTAGAAACATCATTGTATCTTTATTTTTCAGCTCTGTGCCAAGTTATAGCCTCTTACGGCAAGGGAAGTAAAAGTTGTGACATGCTGTCCAGAAAACACATTATGTCCTCGTGACCAGAAAAATTCCAGAAAAATCCCAGTTCATATTTTTGAGCTGAAATTTTTACACAGTATGCTCTATCCAATTATGAAACTTCCTTATGTTCTGATTTTTTTTATTTGAGTTGCAGAAGTGCCCCTAAAAATTCTTTACTATCTGCTGTTCTGTTTTTCACAGATTCTGCCACGTTTTGTCTCTCCTAACTTTTGCAGACCTTAAGCTTGCTTTTTCTTTGCAAAAACTTTTTGGAACTCTTGAGAAACAGTAGCCCTTAAAGAATATCTTTATATCCAGTGGGGAAAAATTATTTATTAAGGGTACTAACCTCTCTAATCAGTTTATGATGAGTTATGTATGAAAGGAGTTTTGAAGTGTGCGATGGAAGATGATGAAAGAAGATCCAGGAGTGTCAAGCGCTCAAGCTTGGGGATGCCCCCATGCACCCCCAATAAATATTCAAGGAGACTCAAGCGTCTAAGCTTGGGGATGCCCCCGTGCATGCCCTTCTCCATCAACAATCATCAGTTCGTCCTTCGTCTCACTATATTTTTATCACTTCATGCGTTATGTGCTATGCTTGGAGCGTCTCGCTCTTAGGTTTTGTTTTTAGTTTTATTTAGCTTTGCTTGCTGTTCATAACAAGTTAGATCCCGTATTACTTTGTGTGGGAGAGAAACACGCTCCACTTTCAAAATTTAGAACACATCATAGGATTTTTCCTGCTTATCTTTTTGCTGTTGTGTGTTCTTTATCTTTTCATAGCTACTGCCATGTTTAGTTTGAGTCTTAGTTTGTCTTTAGCAAGAGCCTTGGTTTTTGTTTAGTTTGTTGCTGGAACTCTTTTTAGTTTTCATGTTTATCTTGTTAAGAGAGTTGGTTGTTGCACTGAGTTGTGTCTTGTCTTGAAAGTAGGTGATTGAGGTTACTATTTAATTCTAGTAGTACCTTGCAATAGTTTTGATGTATTGTTGTGAGTAATGTTTGAACTTGTGGTGTCAAGAGCTCTAGCCTATAAGTGATAGGTGTCGTATTTTGGGCAATCCGTGTTTATTTCCAAAACCTACAAAAAACCAGTTGAGAACTCTAGCTACTAGATGGATCACTACTCTTCTGAGGAGTCGAATATCAGAGTACACTCACGTACCATGAGTCGAGGATGCGCAAGGATAACCAAACCCCCATACACTCCTCCTCGGGGTACTTGTCTCTTTGTGAACCTCCTTATTCGATTGAGAGTTACCGATAATACGTGCATGAGTTCTTCGGACTAATGTAAGTATTGAAAGTTGACACTTCCACCTACCCGTATTTTGCTAGCCTCTACCGTACCGTGCATTGCCTTCTTCTCACTCCGAGAGTTGGTGTCCACCTTCGCCGGTACAACCAAACCCTTGGCATGATGCGCTCTGTCATCATAAGCCTCCTTATATCTTTCCTCAAAATAGCCACCATACCTACCTATCAAGGCATTTCCATAGCCTTTCCGAGTTACATTGCCATGCAACTTCCACCTCTTCATGACTTGATCTTCATGTCATACATGTTCCTGCTACACTGGCAGAGGCATACATTGCATACATCATGTAGTTGCATCTTCTTTATGTTTTGAGTACCTTGTAAAGTGTGAAAGATCTCCTTTACCCTCTTGTAAAATAGAGTGTTACCCTTAAGTGAGGAAAAGATCCCAAAGTGGACACATTAAAAGATCCCGAAGAGGACAAATGAGAGTTAAATAGCAAGAGCCATTGAGGCCACAAAAAAATAAAAATAAAAAAAGAGAAAAAGAAATAAAAAGAGAGAAAGGGGCAACACTACTATCCTTTTGAGAGATCCACACTAGTAATTCCTCTATATCCTTGTACTCCATAGAGATGATTATTATGCATATAGTTCCATTGGAGAGCTTCTTAGCTCGTATGTGCATCCTTTGCATGGCAATCCCTACTCCTCACATCATATCTATCATTTGGCATCTCTTGCCTATGATTCTCCTTATTGATGTGAGCCCTTCTCATCCTTTTTGTCTTCCTCCTCCACCATATTCTCTCTTTGCCACCCTAAGTGTCAACTCTCGTGCTTACGCTCATCCATTGCATGAGTGCTCAAAATATCGAAAAGGAGTGGATAAAATTGACTTGTACCTGGCTAGTGGTCTGGGGCCGTGTCAAGATAAGATCCAAAGAAGACCAAGTGGGAAACTTTAGTAGATTGAGTTCTCAACACAAAAATACTTTTTTCACGTATTCCATATCCCCCTTCTTGCACGCAAACACCATTTGGAGACATTCGAGTCACGGACAGCGAGAGCTCTTGCACCTAATGTTCTTTTGTTACTTGTTTCAATGCTAATATAGACTCTTGCATGTTATGACTTGAATTGAATCTCTAACCTTGATTGTTTTACTTTTCAAAGTTCTTTTATGGTTGCTAGCATGTCACCACAGAAATTATGCTGTTATCATTTACCTACTCGAGCACGAGCGGGAATTAAGCTTGGGGATGTTGATACGTCCAAAACGTATCTATTATTTCTGCTTGCTCCATGCATGTTTTGTGTGATATTGCTATGATCTAGATACACTTTCATACACTTTTGATCATATTTGGACTAACCTATTAACTCAGTGCACCCCAGTGCTAGTTCCTGTTTTCAGCTGTTTTTCTATTTCAGTTTTCCCCATATAAAAAGTGCCATAAAAATTCCGGGAAAAATACTGGAAAAATTAGCGTACAGGAAGCTTCGAGAAGATCCCGGGAGGGGCTAGAGGAGAGCCAGGGGGGCCAGGAGGCCACCCGGCGCGGCCCCACCCCTGGCCGCACCAGGGGGGTTCCTGGGGCCCCTGGTCCACCTCTGGCTGCCCCCCTTCGCCTATTTATCCCCCGTCATAGGAAAACTCCAGAAGCAGAACCCTATTCCGCGAACTCGCCTCTGTTCCGCCGCCGCCGCGCTTCGAAGATCGGGAGCACCAGAAGACCTCTTCCCGGCACCCTGCCGGAGGGAGGATTGACCTCCGGGAGTCTCCTCTCCACCATGGATGCTCTCCAGATGTCTCGTCAAGAGTTTTCCTTGGACCATGGGTCCGTGATCAGTAGCTATGTGATGTTCTCCTCCCCTCTTTGATCTTCATTGTTTAGACCTCGTGAGCTGCCCTACATGATCGAGGCACCTTTGTAATATTTCTGCTATTGCTATGTTGAGTTTGATAGGATCTGATGGATTATGAGATTATGTTCAGATTGTGATAGAGTAATATATTTGGTTTTTATCTCTTATATTTTTGTTCCTAAGTAATTCTTGCATGTTCTCCGTTGCTGTTTATTGCTTTGGCCAAGTAGTAGGTAGTGACTCCAAGAGGGAACATTGTGCTAGATTGTGGGTTCATGCCCCCCCCCCCCCCGATGACATGCTTGAGTGACAGAAACATGAGTCTAGGGGATGTGCTGTTGCCACAAGGGGGAAAACAACGGTGCTTGTGACCGCGGTTACAAGGATTGTTTACTTTACGCAGAGTTATTTTTAAGGGACAATTACATTTTTTCCCCTAGTTCTGCCGGCCCGTGGGTTTTGCCCTTACTTTTCGGCTTTGCTCAGTTTTTCCCTTAAATTTGTCTCTGAGGTCATCCGAACGCCCTTTGACCGTTAGACCAATACTTTGAAAATGCATAACAAATTCATATGAACTCAGAAAAATGCAAATAAGATATCAAAATGTTTAAAAAAGCATTACCTGTAAGTGCATGTTATTAGCATTCACGAACAAAATAATATTTAAACTACTTGAGGTTATTAATGTTATTAACATTATTAAACATTAAAGGGTATAAACAATACATTTTCATGATTAAAAATGACATGCGAATGTAGGTGATGTCTTCTGAACATTCTGATATCTTATTTGCATTTTTCTGGGTATATATGAAGTTGTTATGCATTTTCAAATGACTTTGACCATTAATTTTAAAATTCATAACAAGTTCATGTGAATTCAAAAAATCTCAAATAAGATATCAGAATGGTCAGCAGACATCACCTAAACTTGCATGCCGTTTTTATTCATGATTTTTTTATTGTTTACACATTTTTATTTTTAATAATGTTAAGAACGTTAGTAACCTTGGGTAGGTTAACAATTAATATTTTCATATGTGCAAATGATACACACATAAAGGAAATGCTTTTCTGAATAATTAAATATCTTATTTGCATTTTTCTAAGTTCATATGAATTTGTTATACATTTTCTAAGTATTGGTCAAACGGTCAAAGGGCGTTCGGATGACCCGAGGGACAAATCTAAGGGCAAAACTGAGCAGAGCCGAAAAGTAAGGGCAAAACCCACGGGCTGGCAAAACTAGGGGCAAAAATGCAATTGTCCCTATTTTTAATGCAGTTGTGTGTTGCTTTGGGTTTACACTTTGGGTGAGGCTCGCAACTTAATACCAGCGAGATGTTCTGGATAGATATCTCAAGGTGGATGATTAGTAGTAGATGCAGATGGATTTCGGTCTACTTACTTTGGCGTACTGCCCGTGCTTTTGAGCCTCTTCCTTTCTTTTGTAGCATAGTTAGCATTGTGGTGCGTTCATAATCCTGTCAATTGCCTTTCTGTAATTTGTTTACCTCGCATAGCAATTTTATCGTATTTTGGGAGAAAGACATCATTAGCGAACATCACGTATCCCGGTCCATATCCTCATTACTGTTTCCACACTTTATTTACTTTACTGCTTTTATTTGCTATCATTATCCCTTGTGTTTTATCCTTTGTGAACAACAAGACCGGAGAGATTGACAACCTCTCTGAACTTCGTTGGGAACAAAGTTATCTGTGTCTGTGTGCAGGTCCGCGTAAGTTGCGCCGCTGACACCTTCTTATCATCTCTGGAGTCCTGCTGGAGACAAACCGTGGTATCTTCACCGAGGGAAAACTGCTGCTGCACTACATCTCAACCTTCCACTTGGGGTAACCAACGAAGGGGCGAGAAGCCATCAAGCAAGTTTTCTGGCGCCGTTGCCGGGGACTCCAAGTGCTAAGATAGGGGAGTTGCACACTATCCTTTACCTTTGTTTTTTAGTCTTGTTAGTTTATGTTTCAGTTTCTATCTTTGTGTCTTTTATCAAAAACTACAAAAAAATCTGCCACACTTGCTGCTACTATGGGTTCCACTGAAAACACCAAGTTGTGTGACTTCACTAGTCACAACAACCAAGACTTTATCTGCACTCCCATTGCTACACCTTCCACTTCAGCTACCTCTTATGAAATTAAACCTGCTTTGCTAAACCTTGTTATGAGAGATCAATTCTCTGGTGCTGGAGATGCTGCTGCTTTACACTTGAATAATTTTGTTGAATTATGTGATATGCAAAAGTATAAAGAAGTAGAAGGTGATGTTGTTAAGCTCAAGCTCTTTCCTTTCTCTTTAAGGGGAGATGCCAAAATCTGGTTTCAATCTTTGCCTAGAAATAGCATAGATTCTTGGGATAAGTGCAAAGATGCTTTTATAGGGAAGTACTACCCTCCTGCTAAGATTATCCAATTGAGGAGTAATATTATGAATTTTAAGCAATTGGATAATGAACACGTTGCCCAAGCTTGGGAACGAATGAAATTTCTTGTCAAGAAATGCCCTACACATGGTTTGACTACTTGGATGGTTATCCAGACTTTTTATGCAGGCTTGAACTTTACCTCGCGGAACCTGTTAGATTCGGCTGCGGGAGGAACCTTTATGTCAACTACACTTGGTGCTGCCACAAATCTTCTCGATGAGATGATGACCAATTATTCCCAATGGCACACCGAACGCGCTCCAACAGGTAGGAAGGTAAATTCTGTTGAGGAAATTACCTCCGTCAATGAAAAAGTTGACTTAATTATGTCTCTACTTACCAAGAAACCCTCTATTGATCCTCATGATGTCCCTTTAAATTCTTTCGTTGCTCAAGAACAAGTAGGTGTGAACTTTATTGCTAGAAACAATTTCAACAACAATGCTTATAGGGGAAATTTTGCTAGTAATCCTAGACCGTTTCCATCCAACTATGGGAACAACAACACCTACCCTAGCAACAAGAACCCTTCTTCTGAATTAGAAAGCATTCTTACAGACTTTATCACTACCCAAAAATCCTTCAACAAAAATGTAGAAGAGAAATTAGCTAAAATAGATAATCTCTCTTTGAAGGTAGAAAGCTTAGCCCTTGATATTGAGATGCTTAAAATTAGAACCTCCCCCCTTGAGGAGAATAAAGCCACTCCTATTAATGCTATCCAGTTACAAATCAATGAAAATATTAGGATGATGGCTAAACTCAAAGAAAGATTGGCTAGAGAAAAAGAGGAATAGGATAGAATTAAGAGCCTTCCTACACACCACACAGTTGCCACTATCCAAATTGTTGAGGACACTCAAACTATTAGCACCGAATGCACTCCTAGTCCCGTTGGACCTATTAATGGTGATGCTAATACCTCAACCGTAGATAAATAAACTCCTATGAACATAGAGGGTTTCAAACAAGTGAGCCTAGATGACACTACTACCACCTTTGATAGTAGTGATATTGATTTTGATAGTTGTACCCTCTCAGAAGTTATTAGCTTGCTACACAAAATGTCTAGGGACCCCCACACTAGCACACTTAATCTTGCCTTCACGGAGCATATCACAAATGCTCTCATCAAAGCTAGGGAGGAGAAGCTTAGAGTAGAAGCCTCCATACCTAGGAAGATAGATGATGGTTGGGACCCTATGATCAAAATTAAATTAAATAACTTCTCTTGGTATGCTTGATGTGATGTTGGAGCTAGTACCTCCGTTATGCCCAAAAGAATATTTGATATGTTTGAATTGAAGTCTTTTGAGCCTTGTTCTTTTGGTGTTCGTCTTGTTGATTCTTCCGTAAAGAAACCTTTGGGGAAGGTCGAAGATGTTCTTATCATTGTCAATGACAACTATGTTCCCGTTGATTTTATTGTTATGGATATAGAGTGTGAACCTTTATGTCCAATTTTTTTGGGACGTCCTTTTCTTCGCACCGTTGGTGCGGTTATTGACATGAAAGAGGGGAATATAAAATTCCAATTCCCATTCAAAAATGGGATGGAACACTTCCCTAGAAATAAAATCAAGCTACCTTTTGAGTCCGTTACATGGGCTAGTTATTCTCTTTCTCTTGATAAAACTTGATCCTTCTTTTTGCATCATGCCTAGCTAATGGCTTTAAAGAAGCGCTTTCGGGAGGCAGCCCACAACGAATTTAGGTGTTTCTTTTTGCTTTTGTTGTGTCTTGATGATTTTTACTACTGTAGCAACATCATTGTATCTTTATTTTTCAGCTTTGTGCCAAGTTATAGCCTTTGACGGCAAGGGAAGTAAAAGTTGTGACATGCTGTCCAGAAAAATTCCAGAAAAATCCCAGTTCATCTTTTTTGAGCTGAGATGTTTACACAGTATGCTCTATACAATTATGAAACTTCCGTATGTTCTGAGTTTTTTTATTTGAGTTGCAGTAGTGCCCCTAAAAAATTCTTTACTATCTGCTGTTCTGTTTTTCACAGATTCTGCCACGTTTTGTCTCTCCTAACTTTTGCAGACCTTAAGCTTTCTTTTTATTTGCAAAAACATTTTGGCGCTCTTGAGAAACAGTAGCTCTTAAAGAATATCTTTATATCAAGTGGGGAAGAAAATTATTTATTAAGGGTACTAACCTCTCTAATCAGTTTATGATGAGTTATGTATGAAAGGAGTTTTCAAGTGTGCGATGGAAGATGATGAAAGAAGATCCAGGAGTGTCAAGCGCTCAAGCTTGGGGATGCCCCCATGCATCCCCAATAAATATTCAAGGAGACTCAAGCGTCTAAGCTTGGGGATGCCCCCGTGCATCCCCTTCTCCATCAACAATCATCAGTTCGTCCTTCATCTCACTATATTTTTATCACTTCATGCGTTATGTGATATGCTTGGAGCGTCTCGCTCTTAGGTTTTGTTTTTAGTTTTCTTTAGATTTTCTTGCTGTTCATAACAAGTTAGATCCCGTCTTACTTTGTGTGGGAGAGAAACACGCTCCACTTTCAAAATTTAGAAAACATCATAGGATATTTCCTGCTTATCTTTTTGCTGTTGTGTGTTCTTTATCTTTTCATAGCTACTGCCATGTTTAGTTTTAGTCTTAGTTTGTCTTTAGCAAGAGCCTTGGGTTTTGTTTAGTTTGTTGCTGGAACTCTTTTTAGTTTTCATGTTTATCTTGTTAAGAGAGTTGGTTGTTGCACTGAGTTGTGTCTTGTCTTAAAAGCAGGTGATTGAGGTTACTATTTAATTCTAGTATTAGCTTGCAATAGTTTTGAGGTATTGTTGTGAGTAATGTTTGAACTTGTGGTGTCAAGAGCTCTAGCCTATTAGTGATAGGTGTCGTATTTTGGGCAATCCGTGTTTATTTTCAAAACCTACAAAAAACCAGTTGAGAACTCTAGCTACTAGATGGATCACTACTCTTCTGAGGGGTCGAATATCAAAGAACACTCACGTACCATGAGTCGAGGATGCGCAAGGATAACCAAACCCCCATACACTCCTCCTCGGGGTACTTGTCTCTTTGTGAACCTCCTTATTAGATTGAGAGTTACCGATAATACGTGCATGAGTTCTTCGGACTAATGTAAGCATTGAAAGTTGACACTTCCACCTTCCCATATTTTGCTAGCCTCTCCGTACCGTGCATTGCCTTCTGCTCACTCCGAGAATTGGTGTCCACCTTCGCTGGTACATCCAAACCCTTGGCATTATACGCTCTGTCATCATAAGCCTCCTTATATCTTTCCTCAAAACAGCGACCATACCTACCTATCAAGGCATTTCCATAGCCTTTCCGAGTTACATTGCCATGCAACTTCCACCTCTTCATGACTTGATCTTCATGTCATACATGTTCCTGCTACACTGGCAGAGGCATACATTGCATACATCATGTAGTTACATCTTCTTTATGTTTTGAGCACCTTGTAAAGTGTGAAAGATCTCCTTTACCCTCTTGTAAAATAGAGTGTTGCCCTTAACTGAGGAAAATATCCCAAAGTGGACACATTAAAAGATCCCGAAGAGGACAAATGAGAGTTACATAGAAAGAGCCATCGAGGCCACAAAAAAATAAAAAAAAATAAAAAAAGAGAAAAAGAAATAAAAAGAGAGAAAGGGGCAACACTACTATCCTTTATATCCTTGTACTCCATAGCGATGATCATTATGCATATAGTTCCATTGGAGAGCTTCTTAGCTCGTATGTGCATCCTTTGCATGGCAATCCCTACTCCTCACATCATATCTATCATTTGGCATCTCTTGCCTATGATTCTCCTTATTGATGTGAGCCCTTCTCATCCTTTTTGTCTTCCTCCTCCATCATATTCTCTCTTTGCCACCCTAAGTGTCAACTCTCGTGCTTACGCTCATCCATTGCATGAGTGCTCAAAATATCGAAAAGGAGTGGATCAAATTGACTTGTACCTGGCTAGTGGTCTGGGGACGAGTCAAGATAAGATCCAAAGAATACCAAGTGTGAAACTTTAGTAGATTGAGTTCTCAACACAAAAATACTTTTTTTCTCGTATTCCCTATCCCCCTTCTTGCACGCAAACACCATTTGTAGACATTCGATTCACGGACAGCGAGAGCTCTTGCACCTAATGTTCTTTTGTTACTTGTTTCAATGCTAATATAGACTCTTGCATGTTATGACTTGAATTGAATCTCTAACCTTGATTGTTTTACTTTTCAAAGTTCTTTTATGGTTGCCAACGTGTCACCACTGAAATTATGCTGTTATCGTTTACCTACTCGAGGGACGAGCAGGAATTAAGCTTGGGGATGTTGATACGTCCAAAACGTATCTATAATTTCTGCTTGCTCCATGCATGTTTTGTGTGATATTGCTATGATCTAGATACACTTTCATACACTTTTGATCATATTTGGACTAACCTATTAACTCAGTGCACCCCAGTGCCAGTTCCTGTTTTCTGCTGTTTTTCTATTTCAGTTTTCCCCCATATAAAAAGTGCCAGAAAAATTCCGGGAAAAATACAGGAAAAATCAGCGTACAGGAAGCTTCGAGAAGAGCCCGGGAGGGGCCAGAGGGGAGCCAGGGGGGCCCAGGCGCCCACCCGGCGCGGCCCCACCCCTGGCGCGCCTGGGGCCCCTGGTCCACCTCTGACTGCCCCCCTTCGCCTATTTATCCCCCGTCATGGGAAAACTCCAGAAGCAGAACCCTATTCCGCAAACTCGCCTTTGTTCCGCCGCCGCCGCGCTTCGAAGATCGGGAGCACCAGAAGACCTCTTCCCGGCACCCTGCCGGAGGGAGGATTGACCTCCGGGAGTCTCCTCTCCACCATGGATGCTCCCCGGATGTCTCGTGAGTAGTTTTCCTTGGACCATGGGTCCGTGATCAGTAGCTATGTGATGTTCTCCTCCCCTCTTTGATCTTCATTGTTTAGACCTCGTGAGCTTCCCTACATGATCGAGGCACCTTTGTAATATTTCTGCTATTGCTATGTTGAGTTTGATAGGATCTGATGGATTATGAGATTATGTTCAGATTGTGATAGAGTAATATATTTGGTTTTTATCTCTTATATTTTTGTTCCTAAGTAATTCTTGCATGTTCTCCGTTGCTGTTTATTGCTTTGGCCAAGTAGTAGGTAGTGACTCCAAGAGGGAACGTTGTGCTAGATTGTGGGTTCATGCCCCCCCGATGACATGCTTGAGTGACAGAAACATGAGTCTAGGGGATGTGCTGTTGCCACAAGGGGGAAAACAACGGTTCTTGTGACCGCGGTTACAAGGATTGTTTACTTTACGCAGAGTTCTTTTTAATGCAGTTGTCTGTTGTTTTGGGTTTACACTTTGGGTGGGGCTCGCAACTTAATACCAGCGAGATGTTCTGGATAGATATCTCAAGGTGGATGATTAGTAGTAGATGCAGATGGATTTCCGTCTACTTACTTTGGCGTACTGCCCGTGCTTTTGAGCCTCTTCCTTTCTTTTGTAGCATAGTTAGCATTGCGGTGCGTTCATAATCCTGTCAATTGCCTTTCTGTAATTTGTTTACCTCGCATAGCAATTTTATCGACTTTTGGGAGAGAGACATCACTAGCGAACATCACGTATCCTGGTCCATATCCTCATTAATGTTTCCACGCTTTATTTACTTTACTTCTTTTATTTGATATCATTATCCCTTGCATTTTATCCTTTGTGAACAACAAGACCGGAGAGATTGACAACCTCTTTGAACTTCGTTGGGAACAAAGTTATCTGTGTCTGTGTGCAGGTCCGCGTCAGTTGCGCCGCTGACACCTACTTATCATCTCTGGAGTCCTACTGGAGACAAACCTTGGTATCTTCACCGAGGGAAAACTGCTGCTGCACTACATCTCAACCTTCCACTTGGGGTAACAAACGAAGGGGCGAGAAGCCATCACCTCCATGAGTGAAGCAAAACATAAATGCAGAAACTCCTCCGGAATTTTAAAGGAGACTAGAACTAAGAATTTCAGAACAAGCAATATCACAATCATGCAGAAGACAAGGTGGTACTTTGGGACAATGCATGTTACACTAAGAATGACAATTATGCTCTCAATAGTTGGTTCTTTGAAGAAAGAAGTGGAGACTCTCGAACAGTGGCTTTTGATGGCAAGGTTGAAAACCCGTGGTTGGAAGCAAAGACTAAAAAAGTACAGAGCTCTTGGTTTTTAAAACAGAGATAAAATTCTTTTGGGAAGTGCAACTTTCTAGTCAACGGTAGACAGTAAAGGTCTCTCAATATCTCCCATACCAACCACATTAATGGCGGTTCCCATGCTTTTTTCTTACACTTATGTTCCCTTATCCACCTATCCTTTGCCGGTCTATGGTGCCTTTTTATTCGTTCCATCTATAATTAGCAGCATTTTGCCCATTTCATTCCATCATGAAGTACATGGGAAGTGTAACTTTTTTATCAAATGTGAAAAAAGTGAGAACTGGGCATTCTCCAGACCAGCCTCTGCCTCAGAAATTTTCCTAGTTAAAACTTTGTCAAGGAGTAAAACATTTTTGGCATGGAAGATACTGATTTTCCCTCACCGCACCATGAGCTTGTACGGTTACAAAAAGGAAACTTTTGAATAAATTTCGAGATGGTACAAGAAAGTCCGAGTTAGGGATGGCAGGTAAATACCATATATAGGAAGGTATGGTGGACTCAAGTGGGATAACTGGTTTGAAAAGGAGTTTGGATGCACAAGCAGAATTCCACTTAGTGCGAGCGAACGCTAGAAAAAGACTGGGAAGCGACCAATTAGAGAGCAATAAAAGTCATAATCATGCAGAGCGACAAATCAACATTGAATCCGACATGAAAGTGATATAAGTATTCTGAAATAAAAAGATCATCAAGGCATGATAGACTTTTTAGTCATAAACATGTTTGAACATGTGCCAAGTCAATCCAAGAATTCTCCGAATGGAAATACCACTTCAATATGCCAAACCATGAACAATGCAATGCATGTAAATCATTTCAATAACACATTATGCACTCTAGCTATTTGAGATTAGCCACAAAGAAAGCATGAACCACAGGGGAAATATTGTAAACATAGCACTATGTCGCTACAAGCTGGTCTCTAGATCATAAGTACATGAATATGTACAAAAGTAGAAACAAGAAGAGTTCATACCGGTTTTCCTTGTTGCTTCCCTTTTGTCGATCTTCGTCATTACTGCCTTGTCACTTGCACGATCGAACGTGGGAAATATAATCAAATGCCATCACGGACTTGAGCTGAAATCTGAAAACAAAGCAAACTAAAGAGAGAAAGGAAAATATTTTTGGGTTTTTTCAAAGGTTTAACGAAAGAAAAAAGAAAATAGGAATATTTTTGTTGTTTTTGCAAATTAAGAGTGAACAAAGAAGAACGACAAAAACTTCGAAAAGATCAAAGCGAACAAAAGAAAATGGATAATACAATGGAAAAGGGAGAAGGGCACGTACTCCCCCAAGCTTAGGCATTTGGTCTAAGTTGGTAACAGCTACTGCGGTCCCTAGGAGCCTCCCGCTCCGGGGTAGTACGCGTGAGTCCAAGGGTCGTACGAGGCTTCAGGTGTGTACATCGAAGCCCTCAGATCCTCCCACAAAGAAGGCTCTGCGCTCCAAGCAGAAGAAGACCCTTCACCCCACTAGGTGACGGTCTCCCCCTAGAAAGGTGGAAACTCACCGTGCTCCTCCTCATCGGGCACAAGCCCCTCCATGGGGTTATGAAACTGCTGTTGGACCACATACTCATCGAACTGGTAACATTGAAGGAACATGCGCTCCTGCGAGTATAATCAAACAAAATAGGTGCGGGTAGACGAATCTCCCGAATAGTGGCCAATCCAAACCTTAGAATATAATTAAGGTTACCAAAGTCGGAAGTCCTGGTAAAAAACTCATGCCTCTTCATGGCAACAAGATCAAAGCTTAAATAATTAAAAGTCTCATCATCAGGATGTGCAGTGCGATTAAGGGACTCAAGGATAAGTGTGGCGTAAACACCACCAAAGAGATCTCCCTTGTTGCCATTAGCAGCAAGGCGACGAGAAATTAAGGAACCCACATTATACTTACTCTCCCCTGAGAGGGCGTTCGCTAGGATAGCGACATCAGGTGCAAAAATGTTGCTCGTGTTGTCACGAGCTAACACCCCTCTAGCAATAAAATACGCGAAATACCTGAGGTGGGGGAATAAGATGCTAGAAATCTTCGAACGCTGGATATCCTTCGTGTCTTGGCTGCAAAGAGAGCTGAAGAGGGTTCTCAGCTCGATGGGCTGAGTGTTCATATTTTCCGTCTGTCCAACGTTCGACACACCTATTATTTCACAAAATCTTGACAAAGGCATGGTCAAAAGATCACTGTAAATTCTAAACTCAATAATACCAGCATCATGATTATATATGAAACTATTAATAAAATAGAGGTGAGTGTACGATACTGAGCAATACTGCATGTTGCAAGCCGTGTCAAACCTGCATTAGCACAAAGGCTGTAAAACTCCTCCTTAATTCATGCAGCTTCAAGGAAAACTTCGCACGAATACGTCATTGCACGTGCTGGACTTGTGTCTTCCAACAACTCTAGGGGCACATGATCTTCATTATAGCTCACCCTAGCAGCTGAGGATGAAGCTGCAGCTCTAGTAACTCGGTCGGTGCGCTCGGGCTTCTTCTTCCCAAGCCACCCCTTTAGTTTTCCTAACAAACTCATTTCTGAAATTTTTGACAATTCACAAAAATAGAGATTTAAGAAAAATGAGTTGAGGAAAACTACTCTACTCACTTACCTAAGGCATAAACTTGCATCAAAACTTGGAAAATAAATTTCTACACATGCATGCAAGCTCATATGAACAGCACCAAGAACTACTAAATACTCACAAATGAGGCCACCAATCAAAAATCTAATTGCAGGGGTGGAGGAGTCACATACTAGGGAGTATTTGCCCAAAATTTCAGGTCAAACGACGGGTTGTAGAGAGAGATCGAAATTCTGGCTGGCCGACCTGTGGGCCCCAGGCGCCCTGTGGGCGCGGCCCGGGGGCAGGCCGCGCCAGCTGGCCGCCTGCCCCACTGGTGGCCCCCTGTTCAGCCCAGTTGCCTTTGGATCACTTTTGTCTTGAAAAAATTGATTTTCATTTTTGTGGAATTTTTCTGACAACTTCACTGTGGAAAAAATTTCGACGTTCAGAAAGGTGAGAAACTTTCTAAAAACTTGAAACAGTGGTTAGAAATGTGAAGCTTCAAAAACATAAAAACTTGGTACAACAAAGAGAACAAAAGCTAAAGAAAATGAAAAAATAACAAGCTCTACTTTTTACCTATATAAAACATGCTAGCTAGCAAGGTTGATCAAGTCTTGCCAACAAACCGGCGATATATAGAGCAGAAAGTCTCACCTCTTATAACGTGATCATTGTACCTTTACTTTAATGGACATTGTACCCATCATAATGTTTTTGTATTTGTGGTGCACATGTAGAGGGAAATCCCATTCTCCAATCTTCATGGTCTCGATATTCCCTATGGAGTTAAGGCCATGCCTTTTGTCGATATTCTTTACAAAATGCACCGTGTGTTCTTTATCATCCACGTTGAAGGTAACCTTCCCTTTATTGCAATCAATAATAGCACCTTCGGTGTTAAGAAAAGGTCTAACAAGTATAATAGACATGCTCCCATCCTCGGGCATGTCAAGCACAACAAAATCTATAAGGATTAAGCAATTAGCAACATCAACCGGAACATCCTCACAAGTACCAATCGGGACGGGTGTTGACTTGTCAGCCATATAAAGAGAGATATATGTAGGGATTAGTTTATCTAAACAATGTCTCTTGTAAAGAGAAAGGCATAAAACTCACTCCTGCACCAAGATCACATAAAGAAGTTTTGACATAATTATTCTTTATGGAGCAAGGAATGGTGGGTATACCTGGATCACCAATCTTCTCAGGAATCTTTCCACTGAAAGAGTACTTAGCAAGCATAGTAGATATTGCCTCATTAGGGACTTTTCTTTATTAGTAACAATATCTTTCATATATCTCGAACAAGGAGTTAATTTAATAGCATTAGTTAAAGGAATTTGAAGAAAAAGAGGTTTCATCCATTCACAAAATTTATTATAGTGCTCTTCTTTGGTTTTGAGAGACTTGCCTGGAAAGGGCATGGGTTTCTGTACCCATGGTTCTCTTTCCTTCCCATGTATTCTTGCGATGAAGTCTTCTCTAGTGTATTTCTTGCGTTTATCGGGTGCTTCTTCTTCTCGCACCTCGGAAGGATCATTCTTTTCCTTATCTTTTTCGGGCTCAGCACCGTCTTCAGTTTCAGCATCGGAGGTAGATATACTATTTGGATCAGCAGCAGGTTCTTCTTCTACTATGGGCTCATTTGAATTGTCAACTTCCTTATGTTTCTTCTTCTTCTTTTTCGGAGAGATAACAAATTCTTCTTCCTGTATTTTTGAATCTTGCTGGATCCTCTTCGGATGCCCCTCTGGATAGATAGGGTCTTGGGTGTGTGTTCCACCCCGAGTCTTTATACCATAAGCCTGTAAATTATCTTGTTTGGCATTGTTAGCAAGGAAATATTTTTGCACATCAGAAATTATTTCAAGTTGAGTTTTAACCATATGAAAATTCTTAACAAGACACTTAAAATCATTAACTGTTCTACCTAGAACATCAAGTAAACTTTTGATAGCAAGAGTATTATCATGCAACTGACTTTGACTCCTCATATGAAAGTGATTTTGCTTCATAATAAAATTATCAAGCTCATCTAAGCATTGATCAGGAGGCTTAACTTGAGGGATGTCACTTGCATTGAAATCTAAAAGAGATTGTACCTCTACCAAGGGAGGGTGAGTAGTAGGATCACACAACTTCTCAGTAGGAGGTAGATTCTTCACGTCTTCTTTTTTAATACCTTTCTCCTTTATAGACTTCTTCGCTTCTTGCATATCTTCGGGTCTTGGAACAAGCATGCCCCTCTTCTTTGGTGGTGGAGGTGGCTCAGGGACGGACCAATCTTCGTGGTTCTTGGCAATCTTGCCCATTAATTCTCCAGCATCGTCCGACGTTCTTTCCCTGAAAACAAAGCCAACACAACTATCCAAATATGATCTAGATTCATCATTTAGACCAACATAAAATATATTAAGTAATTCATTCTTAGGGACTCCATGTCCCGGTCTAGCCTTGATTAAGCTACAATACCTCCCCCTAGCTTTAGGGAGGTTCTCATCCTACAACTGTTTAAAGTTATAATTTATTTGTAAAGCAGCATGTTGCATATGAGCCGGAAAGTATTTATCAACAAAATATTGAGCCAAATCTTGAGGACTCTTAATGGAACCATAGGGTAGTGCATCATACCATGCTTTAGCGTCTTCCTTCAAAGAGAAAGGAGGAAGCTTAGTCACATAAAAGTTTCGTATCTTCTCATCGGTAGTAAACAAGCCACCTAACTCAGTGAGTTTGGTCAGGTGTGCAATAGCATCATTGTTTTCTCTGCCATAAAAGGGGTCAGCTTCAGCTGTAGATATAAGTGAAAGATCAACAGAGAAATCATAATCAGGATCATTGATGCATATAGGAGATGTAGAAAATTCAGGATCAGGAGTAATCTTGTTCTTCATGGAGTGTTTTTCAAGAAGCTTCTGAACAACACCAGGGTCAGAGTTTGCACACTCTGTAAGTTCCCTGCATAAATCATCATCAAGAATAATATAATCATCCTCAAGGAGTCTCTCCTTGAGTTTGTACAAGTCTGGGTAACCAAAGGCTTTGCAAGTGGGAAAATAGGTAGCAGGAGTTTGAGTCTCGGACTGTGCTGCAACCTGAGCAATTTGAGATTCAAGATAGCGACCAAGAAAACCAATTTCCTCGAGAGTAGTGGAAGCATGCATCATCGAAAGTATCGGACATAGTAACAAACTCAGTGGAAGTAGCATGTGGTGGTGGCGGTGAAGTGATACGTCCCAAACGTATCTATAATTTCTGCTTTCTCCATGCATGTTTTGTGTGATATTGCTATGATCTAGATACACTTTCATAAACTTTTGATCATATTGGGACTAACTTATTAACTCATTGCACCACAGTGCCAGTTCCTGTTTTCCTATTCCAGGTTTCCCCCATATTAAAAATGCTCCAAAAATTCGGGAAAAATCGGATAAAAAATCAGCGCAACGGAACCTTCCGGAATCACCAAAGTGGGGCCAGAGGGCCACCACCTGGGACCCAGGCGGCCACCTTGTGCGGCCTAGGGCTTGGCCGCGCCAGGGGGTGCCTGGACCCCTGGTGGCACCCCTGTCTGCCCCCCTTTGCCTATTTATTCTCCGTGTCGCGAAACCCCTGAGGAGAGAACCCCTTTTCGCGATCTCGCCTCTGTTCCGCCGCCTCCACTCTTCCAAGATCGGGAGCGCCAGCAGCCCTCTTCCCGGCACCCTGCCGGAGGGAGGATTGACCTCCGGGAGCTTCCCCTCCACCATGGACGCTTCCCGAATGTGCCGTGAGTAGTCTCCCTTGGACCATGGATCCGTGATCAGTAGCTATGCGATGTTCTCATCCCCTCTTTCTTCTTCATGGTTTAGACCTCGTGAGCTGCCCTACATGATCGAGGCACATATGCAATTTTCTGTTGTTGCTATGCCGAGTTTGCTGGGATCTGATGGGTTATGAGACTATGTTCAGATTGTGATTGAGTAATATATTTGGTTTTTATCTTTTATATTTTTGTTTCTAAGTAATTCTTGCATGTTCTCCGTTGATGTTTATTGCTTTGGCCAAGTAGTAGGTAGTGACTCCAAGAGGGAACATTATGCTCGATTGTGGGTTCATGCCCCCCGATGACACGCTTGAGTGACAGAAACATGATTCTAGGGGATGTGTTGTTGCCACAAGGGGGAAAAGAATGGTGCTTGTAACCGCGGTTGCAAGGATTGTTTACTTTACGCAAGGTGCTTTTTAATGCAGTTGTTTGTTGCTTTGGGTTTACACTTTGGGTGGGGCTCGCAACTTAATACCAGCGAGATATTCTGGATAGATATATCAAGGTGGATGATTAGTAGTAGATGCAGTTGGATTTGATCTACTTATTTTGGCGTACCGCCCAAGCTTTTGAGCCTCGTCCTTTCTTTGTAGCATAGTTAGCATTGCGGTGCTTTTTAATCATGTCAATTGCCCAGCTGTAATTTGTTTACCTCGCATAGCAGTTTTATCGTCTTATGGGAGAGAGACATCACTAGTGAACATCACGGGACCCCGGTCCATATTCTCATCACTGTTTACACGCTCATTTAATTTCCTGTTTTTACTTTCTAGTTGCTATCACCATTATCATTATCCCTTGCGTTTGATCCTTTGTATAAACAACTAGACCAGAGAGATTGACAACCTCTCCGAACTTCGTTGGGAGCAAAGTTATTTGTATTGTGTGCAGGTCCATGTCAGTTGCGCCGTTGAGACCTTCTTATCATTACCGGAGTCCTACGGGAAACAAACCCTATCCTCTACATAGGGGAAATTTGTTGCTATCCTACATCTCACCTTCCACTTGGGGTAACCAACGAAGGGCGAGAAACCATTATCATCATCTCGCACATCAAGAAAATTTCTGGCGCCGTTGCCGGGGACTCCGAGTGCTAAGATAGGGGAGTTGCACACTATCGTTTACCTTTGTTTTTTAGTCTTGTTAGTTTACCTTTCAGTTTTTATCTTTGTGTCCTATATCTAAAATTACAAAAAAATCTGCAACACTTGCTGCTACTATGGGTTCCACTGAAAACACCAAGTTGTGTGACTTCACTAGTCACAACAACAAATACTTTATCTGCACTCCTATTGCCACACCTGCAACTTCAGTTACCTCTTATGAAATTAAACCTGCTTTGCTAAAACTTGTTATGAGAGATCAATTCTCTGGTGCTGGAGACGATGCTGCTTTACACTTGAACAATTTCGTCGTGTTATGTGATATGCAAAAGTATAAAGAAGTAGAAGGTGATGTTGTTAAGCTTAAGCTTTTTCTTTTCTCCTTGAGGGAAGGAGCTAAAATCTGGTTTCAATATTTGCCTAGGAATAGCATAGATTCTTGGGATAAGCGCAAAGATGCTTTTGTTGGGAAGTAATACCCACCTGCTAAAATTATCCAATTGAGAAGTAACATTATGAATTTTAAACAATTGGATAATGAACACATTGCCCAAGCTTGGGAACGTATGAAGTATCTTGTAAAGAAATGCCCTACACATGGTTTGACTACTTGGATGGTTATCCAGACTTTTTATGCAGGCTTGAACTTTACCTCGCGGAACCTGTTAGATTCGGCCGCGGGAGGAACCTTTATGTCAACTACACTTGGTGCTGCCACAAAACTTCTCGATGAGATGATGACCAACTATTCCCAATGGCACACCGAATGCGCTCCAACAGGTAGGAAGGTAAACTCTGTCGAGGAGATTACCTCCCTAAATGAAAAAGTTGACTTGATTATGTCTCTAATTACCAAGCAACCCTCTATTGATCCTCATGATGTTACTTTAAATTCTTTGGTTGCTCAGGAACAAGTAGATGTGAACTTTATTGCTAGAAACAACTTCAACAACAATGCTTATCGGGGCAATTTTGCTAGCAATCCTAGAACGTTTCCATCCAACTATGGGAACAACAACATTTATCCTAGCAACAAGAACCCCACTTCTGAACTAGAAAGCATGCTTAGAGACTTTATCACTACCCAAAAAGCCTTCCTCAAGAATGTAGAAGAGAAATTAGATAAGTTAGATAATCTCTCTTTGAAGTTAGATAGCTTAGCCCATGATGTTGAGATGCTTAAAATTAGAACCTCTCCCCTTGAGGAGAGGAAGGCCACTCCTATTAATGCTATCCAATGACAATTCAATGAAAATATTAGGATGATGGATAAACTTAAAGAAAGATGGGCTAGATAAAAAGAGGAAGATGATAGAATTAAGAGCCTCCCTACACACCACACAGTTGCTACTATCCAAATTGTGGAGGACACCAAAACTATTAGCACCCAACAAACTCCTAGTCCCATTGGACCTATTAATGGTGATGCTAATACCTCAACCGTAGAATAAGAAACTTCTATGAAAATAGAGGGTTTCAAACAAGTGAGCCTAGATGACACTACTACCACCTTTGATAGTACTGATATTGATTTGATAGTTGTACCCTCTCTGAAGTTATTAGCTTGCTACACAAAATGTCTAGAGACCCCCACACTAGCACACTTAATCTTGCCTTCACGAAGCATATCACTAATGCTCTCATCAAAGCCAGGGAGGAGAAGCTTAGAATAGAAGCTTCCATACCTAGGAAGCTAGATGATGGTTGGGACCCTATGATTACAATTAAATTGAATAACTTCTCTTGTTATGCTTTATGTGATGTTGGAGCTACTACCTCCGTTATGCCCAAAAGAATGTATGACATGTTTGAATTGAAGCCTTTTGATCATTGTTCTTTTGGTGTTCGTCTCGTTGTTTATTCCGTAAAGAAACCTTTGGGGAAGATCGACGATGTTCTTATCATTGTCAATGACAATTATGTTCCTGTTGATTTTATTACTAAGGATATAGAGTGTGAACCTTTATGTCCAATTATTTTGGGACGTCCTTGTAACGACCCGATTCGCTAAGAATCCAAGTCTCTGTGCATTCTGTGCTAGTCCCTGGATCAATAGCTAGCACACACATACACGATGTAATATCAAGAATAAACCACATGTCATATATATTACATCGAAGATCCAGTATTACAATTTATCATACCTGCATAGCTCAAGGCTAGCTTAGAAATAGAATACCGCGGAAACATAAAAGCTTCATGGCGTCCATCAACTCCACCGGCATAGTTGAGTATAGACATCGTAACCCTACATCGTATCACTTACTCGTCGTATAAAATCCTGCAACACTGAAGGTTACAGCCCGACAACGGGTCAGTACATCTGATTTGTACGGCAAGTCACACGAAAAAGTATATATAACAGAACTACCACTACATGCAGGATATATCAATGGAAGGCTTATGGTTTAGTTTTGCAGAAAGCCAGTTTTTCCCTTACATACTACAACTAATCAAATTTTAATTTATCTTGCTAGTCCTAAGTATGGTTGAATCGGGCTACACCAATTCCAACCATCCCTTTATTAAAAGTTCCCACTCAAATTCTTATTAACATTAATTATCTGTCAAGACCATCCAACAACAATAATTCCCAGTTGCTCAAAGTTGTCCGTAACCGTGGACACGGCTAATCATGATCAGTTTTTACACTCTGCAGAGGTTTGTACACTTTCCCCACTGGACTCAACCCGAAGATTGAGACATAGTCTTTCAGAAGAGGTTGCCTCCACCCTTTGGTAGCCGGTACACCTATCATATCTACATCAGCTAGCTACCAAGGCCAGGTTCCCCACAACTTACTCATCTAAGCTAGAGCCCATATAGCCATTGGTTGTACATGGAAGCTACTAGTCACACTGTCTGTCCGATCTTTTTGAGCCTGGACGGCGCCCACTGCGTTCAGAGGGTACTCGCCATGACGCACCCGGTTCACCACCAAAACAACCATTGAGTGCATTTCACCCTGGCACTGTCCTTAGACAAGGCACAACCACCAGGATGCAACCCGCCCGTCCCGAAGTGATTTCTATTTAAGTTTGCTAGTCAAGTCATAAATCCTCACATAGCTCAATGATAACTCAACCAATCCCCGTCTACAAAGCAATAGCAGTATATAACAACCACGATCCTAGGGCGACAATGAAATACAAGGTCAGAGCATATGGCTATCCTACTAGGTTTAAATCATAACTAATATATAGTCCTACACATGTATAGAGTGATAATTTGCTACATGCATAATAGAAAATATAGGTTGAGGTATGGTCAAAGTGTAACTTGCCTTTTCCATTCGGTGAAGTTCTTCGCTCTCACGGTCCAGTCAACTCTACTTGTCACACTCCGAGCAATCTATCGCAAACGAAGGAACTCGAATAAGCAATCACACCACAAGGACAAAACAAAAGATCAACAAAACAATCACAAAGGTTTTTGCAACAAAACAAAAGCTTTGAAGTGCAGAGGTGTGGATGTGCTCGAAGGTGATCAGTGGAAGTGAACTCGAGAGAGTAAACAGATAAAGATTCATCGGTAAGTAGTTGTGATCATGGACATTTATGAATTCAAGGTGAATATCATGCCCACATGAAAAGTGTGTGAATCTTACCGACAACATATCTTAAATGATCCGATATGCCAAAAGAATCACGTGAAACGGAATACTACAACGCAGGTCATAGCAAGTACAAAATTGAATTGAATTTGAATTTAAACAGATCAATAAACATTTGAATTTTTGTGTACACATGCTATAGAAAGAAATTACATGGAACGAGTGACCCAACGCAAAAAGAATCACTCGATTTGGATCAACGGTTTAAAGGATACGGCCTCCGGAATTTGAATATGAATTTAAAATAAATTCAAATTCAAAAGTGTGCAAAGTGTGCAAAAAATTGATTCCATGCTAAACTACAGAACAACACGAGTGCGTAGGAAAAAGTTTCACCTCGATCCGACGCACGGTGAAGGAGATATTGCGAGTACGGCGTCGGGGTGTTTTCTGCCAACAGGGACCTATCCGCAATTAAAGTTTTTCCGGAAAAAGCGATCGGGTCCCTTGTCCAGATCTGGCCGGAGTTGACTCCGGCGATGCTCCGGCGATGCGCGGCTCCGGCGACGATGCGGGGACCAGCGAGGTGGCCGCGTAGAGAAGGGGGCCGGCCGGTCAGGGGCGCTCCGGCGAGTTAGAGGCGCAGCGCGGCGCGGCTCCGGCTCGGGCGGGGGGCAAGCGGCTCGCCGTGGCGGCTCCGGCGGCACGGCGCCATGGCGGCGCGGTTTCGCGACGGGAGGCGCACATGAGGTGGGGTGGCGGCGGCCGGCGCGAGGCGGAGGGGAGGTGGCGCGGCCGGGCGGCGGCGAGGGCGCGATGACGTCGGCGGGACCCGCGGGGCTAGGGTTTCCAATACAAAAAAAATAAAAAGAAAAGAAATTTTCTGAAATCTATAAATAGGCAAAGAAAAAGAAAAAAAAAACCGGGCCCGTTTTGCACTCTACTGCGTCCACGGCGGAAAAACGCTATTGGGCCGGCTCGGTACGCATTTTTTTTTATTAAGACCGAAGCTTCAAACAATTGTAGAAAAATAAACACTCATCATAAAAATATGAAATAAATTTCTAAATTCTTCAAATAATCTAAAGAAAATTATTTAATGAATACATTTTCCAAAAAGGAAAATAAAAATAAAACAGTTTCTAAATACTTTATTTAAGTATAAAATACTTTTCATAAATCAAATAAAATCCAATAAATTATTAAAATATTTTTAATTCGTCAAGAACATTAAAAACCATTTCTAAATAATAAAATATAAATTTAAAATTGTTAAACCAATAAATAATTTTGGTAAAATAAAAATATCCCATTGGAATACTTTTTCAACTCTTTTAAAATATTTAATAAATCATTTCAATGAAATGAAAACTCTCTTAGCATTATAAAATCACTAAAATAATTTTAGAGTTATTTATAATACTCACAATAAATTTTAAAAACTTTAAAGTACTATTTTAAATATTTTCCAACTTTATTAAAAAGGGTATAAGTCATTTTATACTCTCAAATGAATTTCCTTGAGTTGAAAAATGTTTTGAATATTCAAAAGAATTCCGATAATGAGTTCAAACATTTTCCAACCTTTTAATATGTTGAAGGATTCATATTACCTTCTCTCATTTTGTTTTGTTGGTCTTGTTTTAAATAATATATTCCAAAAACACCAATTATGAATATTAGGGAAAGTCCTTTTATTCCCTCTGTTTTTAATATTCAATAAACTCCCAAAAAGTTTTAAATCCCAGAGAAAATCAAACACATCAAGCAAACAATCATTATCTATTTAATTTTATTAATATTCCAAAATTTCGAAAATTTTGGGATGTTACAGTCCTTTTCTTCGCACCATTGGTGTTGTTATTGACATGAATGAGGGGAACATAAACTTTCAATTCCCTCTCAAAAATGGTATGGAACACTTCCCTAGAAAGAAAATCACCTCGAACAGGTCACCTCGAAGCCACATTCCATTGCGGGAAGCTTCATGGTTTCGTTGGGAGCCTCCAATTATTTTGTGGAGATTTCCCCAACTTAGTTTGTAAAGGTTTGGTTGACACCTTCAAGGCCGCCTCGTAGTGGATCACGACATCTTGCATTGGTAAGAGCGTGAGCAGAAATAGGGTGGCCCTCGTTGGCTTTGTGTGAGCATTGTGCTCCTCACCCTGTCCAAACGGAGACGTACTTCTCGAAAGAGAAGGAAATTCAGTAACATATCCTTGTCTCCCGTGTTCCCTTTACTTTTACTTTGTGCAAGTTATTTTCATCGCATTTATCTTTCTTGCTTTTGTTGTGTTGCACATGTTGGCATATAGGTTGTTCACATAGTTGCATATCTAGAAAACCTATATTTATTGTTGAGCCTAATTTGTTAAGAAAACATTAAAAATTGTTAGTCACCTATTCACCCCCCCTTCTAGTCGACTTCCAATCCTTTCAGTTGTTCCACTGAGTTGTGTCTTGTCTTGAAGTAGGTAATTGAGGTTGCTATTCAATTGTAGTAGTAGTCTGCAATAGTTTTGAGGTATTGCTGTGAGTAATGTTTGAACTTTTGGTGTCAAGAGGTCTAGCCTATTAGTGATAGGTGTCATATTTTGGGCAATCCGTGTTTATTTTCAAAACCTACAAAACTAGTTGAGAACTCTAGCTACTAGATGGATCACTAATCTTTGGAGGGATCGGATATTAGAGTACACTCACGTACCACGAGTCGAGGATGCGCAAGGATAACCAAACCCCCATACACTCCTCCTCGGGGTACTTGTCTCTTTGTGAACCTCCTTATTAGATGGAGAGTTACCAATAAAAAGTGCATGAGTTCTTCGGACTAATGTAAGTATTGAAATTTGACACTTCCACCTCCTCATATTTGCTAGCCTCTTCCGTACCGTGCATTGCCCTCTTCTCACTCTGAGAGTTGGCGTCCACCTTGTCAGTGCATCCAAACCCTTGGCATGATACACTCTGTCATCATAAACCTACTTATATCTTTCCTCAAAACAGCCACCATACCTACCTATTAAAACATTTCCATAGCCTTTCCGAGATATATTGTCATGCAACATCCACCTCATTATGACTTGATCTTCATGTCATACATGTTCCTGCTACACTTGTAGATGCATAGATTGCAGACATCATGATAGCTACATCTTCTTTATGTTTGAGTACCTTGTAAAGTGTGAAAGATCTTCTATACCTCCTTGTAAAATAGAGTTTTGCCCTTAAGTGAGGAAAAGATCCCAAAGTGGACAAAATAAGAGATCCCAAAGAGGACAATTGATAGTTAAATAGAAAGAGCCATTGAGGCCACAAAAAAATACAAAAGAATAGAAAAAAGAGAAAAAAGAAAATAAAAAGAGAGACAGGGGAAACACTACTATCCTTTTGAAAGATCCACACTAGTACTCTCTCTTATCCTTGTACTCCATAGAGATGTTCATTTAGGCATATAGCTATGTGGGGAACTTCACACTATAGAACTTGGATTTCATATTCCAAGGATGAGCCTCCTCAAACAAGCTCTCTTCATGAGCGAGCAAGTTGGATGCACCCCGACTAGTTCCATTGGAGAGCTATTCTTAGCTCATATGTGCATCTGTTGCATGGAAATCCCTACTCCTCACATCATATCTATCATTTGGCCTTCTCGCCTATGATTGTCCTCATTGATGTGAGCCTTTCTCACATTTTTTTCTTCCTCCTCCACCATATCTCTCTCTTTGCCATCCTAAGTGTCAACTTTCGTGCTTACGCTCATCCATTGCATGAGTGCTCAAAATATAGAAAATGGAGTGGATCAAATTGACTTGTACCTGGCTAGTGGTCTGGGGATGAGTCAAGATAAGATTCCAAAGAATACCAAGTGTGAAACTTTAGTAGATTGAGTTCTCAACAAATATACTTTTTCTCGTATTCCCATATCCCCTTTCTTGCACGCAAACACCATTTGGATACATTCGAGTCACGAACATCGAGAGCTCTTGCCTAATGTTCTTTCGTTGCTTGTTTCAATGCTAATATAGACTCATGCATGTTATGACTTGAATTGAATCACATACCTTGATTGCTTTACTTTCAAAGTCCTTATATGGTTGCTAGCATGTCACCACAGAAATTATTCTTGTTATCATTTACCTTGTCACAACCCCAATTTAGGTATGTGCTAGGGTTAGCTAGATCCTTTGCATCATGTAAAAAAAAACTCAAAAGAAATCCAAATGAAAAAAAATCCCTAAAGAATTTAATTCAAAAGGCCAGAAAAAATTTTCTTCCAAAAATTCCTCTGTTATTTTTTGAAAAGTCTTATAAATAAGCATAATCACATATAAAGTGAAGTGGGTCCCACTCCATGCTCCAAGATTTTTCAAAAAGTCCAAACAGAGCTTGGAAATTAAATAAATACCCTATTTGATTTGAAATTCAAATTATTTGAATTTCAAAAATCTCCAAAACTTGTGAGTGGCTAGATATATATATATATATTGTAAGCTCACATAAAAGTTTTGAAGATTTTACTAAATGCTTTGCTATTTATTTGAAAGCAAAACACAAAGCAGAAAAAGGAAAAAAAAAGAAACAAAACCATAAAGAAATACTCCCTCCGTTCCAAAATAACTGTCTCAACTTTGTACTAGCTCTAGTACAAAATTATACTAAGGTCAAGACAGTTATTTTGGAACGGAGGGAGTAATAAATAGCGCTTCCCTGGAAGAAGCCCAACTTACCCCCCAGCCTCCAGGCCGGTCCAGCCCTGCCCACCTGCGCTTGTCGTCTTCCTCAAGCTCCTCGGTGGCGAGCCGAGAGCGCGCGGCGGCCGCCACCGCGACACCGAGGCCCTTCCAAGCCTCCCCGACCCCTATCCTCTCGCCACGGAGCACGCCACGTACCCTCTCACCACTTCCCCCTCCTCTGGCTCCCTCTAGCTCTCTCTCCCTTGCCGATTTCATCACGGCCGAGCGCACCGGAGAGCGCCGCTGCGCGCTGCCGTGGCCAACGGCCTTTGCTCGCCGCGCAAGCTTGTCCAGGGGAACCTACGCCGTCGACTACATCTCCCAGCGACTTGAATCGGGCCGGAACGCCCCCTAGTTGACGACATCATCGTCATCGTCCGCTGCAAACTGCCGGCCGCCGTGGTCAAATACGTCGCCGTCGAGCTCTCCCTGCTCCCGCTGTGGACGTCCTTTACTCCGGGGTGATCTCCTCTAACTTCCCCCTAACCCCGGCTCCTCCCGCTCCCTTTTTCTCCATGGCCGTCGTGCTGCTGCTTCGGCCGCCGCAGACCTTGACGCCGGCGAGGCCTCAGGCCTCCCTTGAGTGCCCTACGGGCTCTAGAAGACGCGGGCGAGCGAGGGCTTCCGTTTGGAACCCCCAGCTACCGCTCCCGAGCCCTCTGTGCGGGCGCCGCCGTGCGCTGTGGTCGCCGCCGGCTAAACACCGGTGTGCAGATTAGCTTAAGGGCTAATCAGCCCTTAATCCCCCCACCGTGTCACAGACAGGTGGGCCCAGCCCTAAACTAACCCCCCTGTTTAATTTAAATCGGGGTTAACCCCCTGAGCCACTGACAGGGACGGCCCACTGGTCAGACCCCCCCCCCCACGTCATGCTGATGCCAGCATGACGCAATAATCCTTTTTCTAGATTAAAAGTATTCAAAAAAATCCTGAAAAAGATATAAACATTGAAAAATCATAGAAAATTCATACTAACTCCAAATTAAGCATATAATATATGAAAAATTATCAGAAAAATGAAAGGATTAAGAATATGCAATTTGTTTTTATGTTTGACCATTTTAAAATGGGTGAACAGTAGAAAATGTGCATATGGCTTAATTTGAAATTGAATTTGAAGTTTGAATTTGCAATTCAATTGCAATAAACTTCAATTAAATTGAATTGTAAACAAACCAGTGCCATATGCATCATGGACAACCTTAACATGTTCTTGAGCATTGTACTTTATTTGTGCCCCCCTTTGTTGATGATTGATCCGGTAACAGACTTTCCGAGACGGAGATCACCCCTTGAAGAAGAAGTTCGATAAACCCGGGTATCGTCAGCAACGCAAGCAAACCCCATTGATCATGTCTATAAAATCCCACTTCCCTCTCAGTCTCGCTTATGCATTGATTAGGATGATCACCTTGTTATCGATTCTACCGCATAGTTGAACCCATATCCGATGCATGACCTGTCATATTGTCACAGTAGTAAGCAAAACACAATCCTAGCTGACATAGGAGTTGATTGATATCATGTGGGCCCTGCAACTGTTACTACTTATTGCATGCTTAGATTTTACAATGAGGATAATTTTTATGTGAGTTCGGATGGTAGTGAACATGGTGTTGATGAGGGTGAAAATGTTTGGTGAACCTACCCTAATACAAGGTGAACGATGAGAGGCTATGTAGGAGAACACAGTGGGTTGTCTCATTGAACACCGCCTTAAGCCCGAGTTTTGTATGGTAATCTGAGACAAAGAGTACAACCACACATTAGGCTTACTGGCCCCTCTCGACCTATTAACTCACCCCGATCCAAGTCCAGGAGTCACACCTAGTTCGGGATTTCCATTCGGCATATTAATAGAAATATAAAGGAAATGAAATGTGGCATTCTTGGTAGGGCTTGTAGAACATGGCTTGTCAAGCGGAGAATCATCCGTCGAGGTGGTCTTGTCAGTCGTGCCTACATGGTTTGAGTCCTGACTGGAAACTCGGCCGGAATTCCAGTTGGGTTTGGAACTCAGACAGTTCACTCCTTGGACTAGAACGGTGCCGTGAGGTAAGTGTCGTGGTGAACATCCTCGCCGGCACCCCTTGAATGGTGAAGAGTACTTGGCGGTAACTGATGGTCATGTGTGTGTAGCGGTACACCCCTGTAGGGTTAAAAAACTATTCGAATAGCCGCGTCCGCGGTCATGGACTACTTGGAAAGCTGTGCGTGATTATTAGACAACTTGATTGGATACTCTAAAACTCGCAAGATAAGCGTGAGTGCTATGGCTTGCTTTCTTGTGGGGAAGTCGAGGAAGTATCCATAGTGGTGTATTGGTTGGAGACTTGGTAGTGGACTCGTGTACGCTTCTTACCTCAAGTCTGGTACTCATAGTACAGGACTAGCCAAGTCAAAGCTGGCACTTCTGCATATTGAAACCCCACCTCCCTTTACCTTGAAACTTGAGCATGAGTAGTATAGTTTTGACGTAAGTCTTGCTAAGTACGACTTTGTACTCACGTTTGCTTATTCTATGTTTTAGATGGAAACCCAGACGCCGATGGAGACACCTTCCTGAAGCTCGACGTTGACTAAGCTAGTATAGTTCCAAACAAAAGTCTGGTCCCTCGTGGAAGGGCATGTATGTTGAACAAGGCTTCTCTAAGCCATATGTTAATCTTGTCTGTACTCAGACCTAATTTGCTTCCGTTGTTTGATGTAATTTGCTTCCGTTGTCTCTACTCATATGATCTTTGTGTACTCTATGTGTAAGTCAATAAAGATATACTTTGTAGAGTTCATGCAATATGTACCTGCTGTTTACACTAGATATGTATGCTGCGTGTATGATTATAACATGCATGTCTTAGTGTGGGGTTCGATAGCTTACTTGTGTTCTTGCCGACGGTATTTTATACACCAAGTGGCCCTTAGATGTGCGCAGCTTGGGGCATCGCGATGCGATTGCTCGTGACTCTGTCACGTGGCACACTTTTTTGTATGATTGAGCCTGCCCGAGACCCCGACTAAGTGATCGGGCTGGGGTCTGTTTATGTAAGTGTTATAATTCAATCGATAATATGGTTGAGGCGACTTGTCTATGAGTATGGGATTTCACCACCCATAATAATTTAGACTGGTGAGCGGGCGATGAGGACCCATCTCAGTTGATCATCCGGCCTGGATGGGATGCCCCTCACGTTCGATGCTTTTCGAGAGTGTTCCGTGCTTGGCCTTGTCTTCTTAGACATGTGGGTACGACTCAAGGCTCTCCATATGATTCAGTTGTGACTGGAATTACATACGCATATTACGGGTCCCGACAGACTTGGTATCAGAGCAGGACTGTCTGTAGGATTATTCAACCCTTGGTTGAAGTCGAGTCTAGCATTCTATAGTTATATAGTTACTTGGGTATAAAGGGAACAACATAAGGCTTCTTTTTCTCCTTACCCTCATCGATCTGAGTTCTGAGTCACCCTCATATTTTCTGCGGGAAGATAGGACTAGGCTCATCTATTTCTTACTAGAACATCTCCTTGATTGCTTCTTTGTAGCCGTAGGAATGTCGTGGTCGTCCAGAGTCATCCTGTTGTTGATTTCCTTGAGGAAGTTCTGTCCAACCTCCTCAAGGTTGTTTCATTTTCCATCCCGGTGTAGTCGTTATGCTGCCCGATTTATTCCGTGTTTCTAGGAATCTTTGCCTTTGCATTACAATCTTTTCCTCCTCGTCATGTCCTCTTATCTTTGCTTCCATCGTAAAACCTGTTTTGATTTTTGATTTTTATCACACAGGATGTCAGGTGGAACTCGTAGTGTTGTTCGTCGCAATCGAGACCGTGATCGGAATCGAAGTAATGCTGAACCTCCACCACCGCCTTCTGTGGCGGAAATCATGATGGAAGCTGAGCGGAATCGACATGATCAAACACGCCTTCTGGACCTCATCGAGCAGAATACTGCTCATCGACGCAATGTGGTTGTGAGCATTCAGGATTTCATCCTCCTCAAGCCACCGGTATTTCGATGTTCTTCTGAGCCCCTTGAAGCTGATGATTGGCTCCGTTCCATCGAGCGTAAGATTGATACGGCACATGTTTCTCCCAATGATCGTGTGATGTTTGCGGTATACTTTCTGGAAGGTGCTGCTGGTGAATGGTGGGAGAAATATGTTGCAATGCAACCTGATGGTCACGTAGTGACTTGGCAGAAATTCCGTGATTCCTTCCGAGGGTACCACATTCTAGATGAGATGATGGAAAGAAAGAAGGAAGAGTTTTTCAATCTAACTCATGGAGATAGGTCCATCCACGAGTATATGACTGAGTTCAACCGTCTTGCTCGTTATGCCCAAGAGGAGATATCCACTGATGCCAGGAAGCAAGCAAGGTTCCGCAAGGGACTTAGCCCTGTTATTCGTCATGATCTCAATCTTCATGAGTTTGTCGACTTTGAGGATTTAGTGAATAGGTCCTTCAGAGCTGAGTATGGCAATGCTGTGTTCGAAGAGTCTCGCAAGGATGCTCGTGAGTTTGCTCCATCTTCTAGTTCGGCCCCTCAGAAACGCCGAATATTGATTCCAACTAGTGCCATTCCTTCACACCTTATTTCAAGGCCATCCTACATGGTGCCTCAACCTCCTCCACCAAACACGAATCCCAACAGATATGGTAGTGAGCCTTCCACCCTTGCTCCACCCCCTGACACCAGAGTTCGCTACAAGTGTGGTCAGCCTGGCCACATCGCATGGAAATGTTCATTGTCGGTGAAAGTGGATCCTCGTCCAAGACATGATGCCACCCCACCCAAGTCTTCCAAAGCTAAGTCTTCACGAAAATCAACCTCCAACTCCTTGCAAGCAGAGTCCTTAGCCACTGTTAGTGGTTGTGTGAACCGAATCTCAGTTGAGGAAGCTATTGATACTTCTGACGTTGTCCTTGGTACGCTCCCAGTCAAGCATGTTCCCGCCTCCGTTCTTTTCGATCCAGGAGCTTCTCATTCATTCATTCATGTCGGAGAGTTATGCACTTCGTCGTGTGTTCCGCTTTGAAGAAATGTTTTCTCCAATGATCATCCAAACTCCTGGGTCAAAGTGGCAAACTAATAGGGTAAGCCATGGAAATCAAATTGCAATTGAGGGTTTAGTATTCCTTTCTTATTTTATAGCCCTCAAGTCTTCAGACATTGATTTCATCTTAGGTATGGATTGGTTGTCAAGACAGAATGCTTTCCTTGATTGTAAAGCCAAGTCAGTTAAACTTACCCATCCTTCAGGCCAGACAATTGACTACACCTCACCCAGTTCTAGAATCCAAATGCATACTTTGAATGTGCTTCCCCTTCCTGACCTTGAAGATATTCCGGTGGTTCGTGGCTTCCCGGATGTCTTTCCTGAAGAATTGCCAGGAATGCCTCCTGACAGATGTGTAGAATTCATTGTAGATCTTGCCCCAGGAACCGCCCAAATTTCCAGACGCCCATACAAAATGGCCCCACGTGAGTTAGCTGAGCTGAAAATCCAACTTGAAGCTCTGTTGGCAAAAGGCTTCATCCGCCCTAGCTCATCGCCATGGGGTTGCCCCATTCTGTTCGTAACGAAGAAAGATGGAACAGAAAGGATGTGCATAGACTATCGCCCGCTAAATCTAGCGACGATAAAGAACAAGTACCCACTGCCCAGGATCAATGATCTTTATGATCAACTTGCTGGATCCTCTGTCTACTCCAAGATGGATTTGAGATTAGGCTATCATCAAATCAAAATCAGAAATGAGGACATTACAAAAATGGCTTTGCCTACTCGTTATGGTCTTTACGAGTATACTGTCATGTCCTTCGGTTTAACCAATGCCCCTGCTACTTTTTCACGCATGATGAACTCGATCTTCATGGAGTATTTGGACAAGTTCTTCGTGGTTTACCTCGATGACATACTTATATACTCGAAGAACGAAGAAGAACATGCCGAGCATCTTAGGCTAGTATTGATGAAACTTCGAGAGCATCGCCTTTATGCCAATTTCTCTAAGTGCGAATTTTGGCTACCAGAAGTGACCTACTTAGGCCACGCTATTTCTGCAAAAGGCATTGCTGTCAATCCCGAGAGAGTTCAGTCCGTCCTTGACTGGACTCCACCTGAATCGGTTAAGCAAGTTAGGAGTTTTCTTGGCCTAGAAAGCTATTGTTGCCGCTTCGTTGAGAACTTCTCCAAAGTTGCAAAGCCTCTAAATGAACTCCTCAAGAAAGATAAGAAATTCGAATGGACTCCCAAGTGCGAGGAAAGCTTTCAAGAGCTGAAAAGAAGATTGACTTCTGCACCCGTACTTGCGCCTCCAGACACCAAAAAGGATTACGAGATCTATTGTGGCGCTTCACGGCAAGGGTTAGGATGCATACTAATGCAAGATCGACATGTGGTAGCATACGCTTCACGCCAGTTGCGTCCACATGAAGAGAACTATCCTACCCATGATCTTGAACTCGTTGCCGTTGTTCATGCCCTGAAAACTTGGCGACATTACCTCCTTGGTAATCGTTGTGAGATCTATTCCGACCACCAAAGCCTCAAATATATTTTCACACAGCCAGATCTTAATCTCAGGCAAAGACGCTGGATAGATTTGATAAAAGATTATGACTTAGGAATTTCTTTCTCCCCAGGCAAAGCCAATGTCATGGCTGATGCACTAAGTCGTAAGTCGTATTGCAACAACCTCATGTGACAACAGTATCAACCACTTCTTCATGAGGAATTTCGAAAGCTCAACCTCGAGATTGTTCCTCATGGACCTCTTTTCAACTTGGTGGTGAAACCAACCCTTGAGGATCAGATCATAGTTGCCCAAAGGCGTGCACGAGGTGTTCACCGGATCAAGGAGAACATTGCTAGCGGAGTTGCTAAATGTTTCTCCAAAGATAGTAAAGGAACAGTATTCTTTGAAAATCGTTTGGTAGTACCTAAGAATAGGGATCTAAGGAAACTCATCCTTAAAGAAGTCCATGACACTCCCCTCTCGATTCATCCTGGTAGCACAAAAATGTACCGAGATATACGCCAGAGATTTTGGTGGACTAGGATGAAGAGAGACATTGCTCGATATGTTGCCGAATTTGATGTTTGTCGTCGCATTAAGGCCGAACACCAAAGACCTGCTGGTACTCTTCAACCTTTGCCTATTCCCGAGTGGAAATGGGACAAAGTCGGTATGGACTTCATCACTGGCTTTCCAAAAACCCAGAAAGGAAATGATGCCATCTTCGTTGTCATAGATAGGCTTTCCAAAGTTGCTCACTTCCTTCCCGTTCGCGATTCTATAACTGTTATTCAGTTAGCGGACTTGTATGTCTCTAGAATTGTATCTCTTCATGTTGTTCCTTTGGAAATCAATTCTGATCGTGGTAGCCTTTTCACCTCTAGATTCTGGGAAAGTTTTCAGAATGCTATGGGAACTCATCTCTCCTTTAGTACAGCTTTCCATCCTCAGTCTAGCGGTCAAGTTGAAAGGGTTAACCAAATTCTTGAAGACATGCTCAGAGATTGTGTTATATCATTCGGAAAGAATTGGGAGAAGTCTCTTCCATTCGCCGAATTTGCTTATAACAACAGTTTCCAGTCTAGTCTGGACATGGCTCCTTTTGAATTCCTCTATGGACGAAAATGTCGAACACCCCTAAACTGGTCAGAAACCGGTGAAAGACAATTCTTTGGACCGGATATGATCAAGGAAGCAGAAGAGCAAGTTCGCATTGTTCGTGATCAATTGAAAGCAACCCAGTCTCATCAGAAAAGCTACTATGATCGTCATCATAGGCAAGAAAGCTACAATCTAGATGAGAAGGCTTACCTTCGGGTTACTCCTCTGAAGGGTACCCAACGATTCGGTATCAAAGGAAAGTTGGCCCCATGTTACATCAGACCTTTCCGCATTCTTGCTAAACGTGGAGAAGTTTCCTACCAACTTGAACTACCCCCGCACCTTTCCCGAGTACATGATGTATTCCATGTGTCACAACTCAGGCGTTGCTTCAAGGACCCCATCCGCGAAGTTGACCATGAAACTCTTGATCTCCAAGATGAACTTTCTTATCGAGAGTAACCCGTTCGTATTCTTGATTCCGCAGAGCGAGTCACTCGTCGTCATAAGATTAAGTTTCTGAAAGTGCAATGGTCACATCACTCTGAGAAAGAAGCAACAAGGGAAAGAGAAGACCGCCTCCGTGCCGAGTACCCCTACTTCCTCCCGACGACTTCTGAATCTCGGGACGAGATTCTTTTGAGTGGGGGCGAGTTGTCACAACCCCAATTTAGGTATGTGCTAGGGTTAGATTGATCCTTTGCATCATGTAAAAAAATTCAACATAAATCCAAATGGGAAAAAGAAAAGTCCTAAAGAATTTAATTTAAATGGCCAGACAAAAATTTCTTCCAAAAAATCCTCTGTTATTTTTTGAAAAGTCTTTTAAATAAGCATAATCACATATAAAGTGAAGTGAGTCCTACTCCATGCTCCAAGATTTTTCAAAAAGTCCAAACAGAGCTTGGAAATTAAATAAATACCCTATTTGATTTGAAATTAAAATTATTTGAATTTCAAAAATCTCCAAAACTTGTGAGTGGCTAGATATATATATTCTAAGCTCACATAAAAGTTTTGAAGATTTTACTAAATGCTTTGCTATTTATTTGAAAGCAAAACACAAAGCAGAAAAAGAAAAAAAAAAGAAACAAAAACAGAAAGAAATAATAAAGAGGGCTTCCCTTGAAGAAGCCCAACTTCACCCCCCCAGCCTCCATGACGGCCCAGCCCAGCCCACCTGCACTTGTCGTCTTCCTCAAGCTCCTCGGTGGCGAGCCGAGAGCGCGCGGCGGCCGGCACCGTGACGCCGGGGCCCTTCCAGGCCTCCCCTACCCCTATCCTCTCGCCACGGAGCACGCCACGTACCCCCTCACCACTTCCCCCTCCTCTGGCTCCCTTTAGCTCTCTCCCCCTCGCCGATTTCGTCACGGCCGAGCACACCGGAGAGCGCCGCCGCGCGCTGCCTGGGCCAACGGCCTTTGCTCGCCGCGCAAGCTTATCCAGGGGAACCTACGGCGTCAACTACGTCTCCCAGCGACTGGAATCGGGCTGGAACGCCCCCTAGTTGACGCCATCATCATCGTCGTCCGCTGCAAACCGCTGGCCGTCGTGGTCAAATACGTTGCCGTCGAGCTCTCCCTGCTCCCGCTGTGGACGTCCTTGACTCCGGGGTGAGGTCCTCTAACTTTCCCCCTAACCCCGGCTCCTCCCGCTCCCTTTTTCTCCATGGCCGTCGTGCTGCTGCTTCGGCCGCCGCGGACCTTGACGCCGGCGAGGCCTCATGCCTCCCTTGAGTGCCCTGTGGGCTCTAGAAGACGCGGGCGAGCGAGGGCTTCCGTTTGGAACCCCCAGCTCCAGCTCCTGTGCCCTCTGTGCGGGCGCCGCCGTGCGCTGTGGTCGCCAACGGCTAAACGCCGGTGTGCAGATTAGCTTAAGGGCTAATCACCCCTTAATCCCCCCCACCGTGCCACAGACAGGTGGGCCCAGCCCTAAACTAACCCCTCTGTTTAATTTAAATCGGGGTTAACCCCCTGAGCCACTGACAGGGCTGGCCCACTAGTCAGAACCCCCCCCCCCCCCCACGTCATGCTGATGCCAACATGACGTAATAATCCTTTTTCTAGATTAAAAGAATTTAGAAAAAATCCAAAAAAGATATAAACTTTGAAAAATCATAGAAAATTCATACTAACTCTAAATTAAGCATATAATATATGAAAAATTATCATAAAAATGCAAGGATTAAGAATATGCAATTTGTTTTTATATTTGACCATTTTCAAATGGGTCAACAGTAGCAAATGTGCATATGGCTTAATTTGAAATTGAATTTGAAGTTTGAATTTGCAATTCAATTGCAATACACTTCAATTAAATTGAATTGTTAACAAACCAGTGCCATATACATCATGGACAACCTTAACATGTGCTTGAGCATTGTACTTAATTTGTGCCCCCCTTTGTTGATGATTGATCAGGTAACAGACTTTCCGAGACGGAGATCACCCCATGAAGCAGAAGTTCGATAAACCCGTGTATCGTCAGCAAGGCAAGCAAACCCCATTGATCATGTCTATAAAATCCCACTTCCCTCTCAGTCTCGCTTATGCATTGATTAGTATGATCACCTTGTTATCGATTCTACCGCATAGTTGAACCCATATCCGATGCATGACCTATCATCTTGTCACAGTAGTAAGAAAAACACAATCCTAGCTGACATAGGAGTTGATTGATATCATGTGGCCCCTGCAACTGTTACTGCTTATTGCATGCTTAGAGTTTACAATGAGGATACTTTTGATGTGAGTCGGGATGGTAGTGAACATGGTGTTGATGAGGGTGAAACTGTGTTGGTGAATCTACCCTAATACAAGGTGAACGATGAGAGGTTGTGTAGGAGTGGACAGTGGGTTGTCTCGTTGAACACCGCCTTAAGCCCGAGTTCTTGTATGGTAATCCGAGACAAAAAGTACAACCACACATTGGGCTCACTGACCCCTCTCGACCTATTAAATCACCCCGATCCAAGTCCAGGAGTCACACCTAGTTCGGGATTTCCATTCGGCATATGCATATAAATATAAAGGAAATGAAATGTGGCATTCATGGTAGGTCTTGTAGAACATGGCTTGTCAAGCGGAGAACCAATCGTCGAGGTGGGCTTGTCAGTCGTGCCTACATGGTTTGAGTCCTGACTGGAAACTCGGCCGGAATTCCAGTTGGGTTTGGAACTCAGACAGTTGACTCCTTGGACTAGAACGGTGCCATGAGGTAAGTGTCGTGGTGAACATCCTCGCCGGCACCCCTTGAATGGTGACGAGTACTTGGCGGTAACTAATGGTCGTGTGTGTGTAGTGGTACACCCCTGCAAGGTTAACCAACTATTCGAATAGCCGCGTCCGCTGTCATGGACTACTTGGAACGTTGTGCCTGATTATTAGACAACTTGATTGGATACTCTAAAACTCGCAAGATAAGCGTGAGTGCTATGGCGTGATTTCTTGTGGGGAAGTCGAGGAAGTATCCATAGTGGTGTATTGGTTGGATACTTGGTAGTGGACTCGTGTACGCTTCTTACCTCAAGTCTGGTAGTCGTAGTATAGGACTAGCCAAGTCAAATTTGGCACTTCTGCATATTGAAACCCCACCTCCCTTTACCTTGAAACTTGAGCATGAGTAGTATAGTTCTGATGTAAGTCTTGCTGAGTACGACTTTGTACTCACGTTTTCTTATTCTATGTTTTAGATGGAAACCCAGACCCCGATGGAGACACCTTCCTGAAGCTTGACATTGACTAAGCTATTATACTTACAGACATCAGTCTGGTCCCTCGTGGAAGGGCATGTATGTTGAACAAGGTTTATCTAAGCCATTTGTTAATCTTGTCTGTACTCAGACCTAATTTTCTTCCGTTGTTTGATGTAATGATGGATCATAGTCATATGATCTTTGTGTACTCTATGTGTAAGTGAATAAAGATATACTTTGTAGAGTTCATGCAATATGTACCTGCTGTTTACACTGGACATGTATGCTGCGTGTATGATTATAACATGCATGTCTTAGTGTGAGGTTCGATAACTTAGTTGTGTTCTTGCCGGCGGTCTTTTATACACCAAGGGGCCCTTAGGTGTGCGCAGCTTGGGGCATCGCAATGCGATTGCTCGTGACTCTGTCACGTGGCACACTTTGTTGAATGATTGATCCCGCCCGAGACCCCGACTAAGTGATCGGGCTGGAGTCTGTTTATGTAAGTGTTATAATTCAATCGATAATATGGTTGAAGCGACTTGTCTATGAGTATGGGATTTCACCACCCATAATCATTTAGACTTGTGAGCGGGCGATGAGGACCCATCTCAGTTGATCATCCGGACTGGATGGGATGCCCCTCACGTTTGATGCTTTCCGAGAGTGTTCTGTGCTTGGCCTTGTCTGCATAGACAAGTGGGTACGACCCTCGGCTCTCCATATGATTCAGTTGTGACTGGAATTACATACGCATATTCCGGGTCCCGACAGACTTGGTATCAGAGCAGGACTGTCTGTAGGATTATTCAACCCTTGGTCGAAGTCGAGTCTAACATTCTATAGTCATATAGTTACTTGGGTATAAAGGGAACAACGTAAGGCTTCTTTTTCTCCTTACCCTCATCGATCTGAGTTCTAATTCACCCTCATCTTTTCTGTGGGAAGATAGGACTAGGCTCATCTATGTCTGCTTAGAAAAGTGGGTACAACTCTCGGCTCTCCATATGATTGAGTTGTGACTGGAATTACATACGCATATTCCGGGTCCCGACATACCTACTCGAGGACGAGAAGGAATTAAGCTTGGGGATGTTGATACGTCCCAAACGTATCTATAATTTCTGCTTGCTCCATGCATGTTTTGTGTGATATGGCTATGATCTAGATACACTTTCATACACTTTTGATCATATTTGGACTAACTTATTAACTCAGTGCACCACAGTGCCAGTTCATGTTTTCTGCTGTTTTTCTATTCCAGGTTTCCCCCATATGAAAAATGCTCTAAAAATTCGAGAAAATCGGATAAATATCAGCGCAACGGAACCTTCCGGAATCACCAAAGTGGGGCCATAGGGCCACCACCAGGGACACAGGCGGCCACCTGGCGCGGCCTAGGGCTTGGCCGCGCCAAGGGGGCGCCTGGACCCCTGGTGCCCCTGGCAGCCCTCCTTCGCCTATTTATTCACTGTGTCGCGAAACCCCCGATGAGAGAACCCCTTTTCGCGATCTCGCCTCTGCTCCCCTGCCGCCGCTCTTCCAAGATCAGGAGCGCCAGCAGCCCTCTTCTCGGCACCCTGCCGGAGGGAGGATTGACCTCCGGGAGCTTCCCCTATACCATGGACGCTTCCAGGATGGGCTGTGAGTAGTCTCCCTTGGATCATGGGTATGTGATCAGTAGCTATGTGATATTCTCCTCCCCTCTTTGTTCTTCATGGTTTAAACCTCGTGAGCTGCCCTACATGATCGAGGCACATATGTAGTTTTCTGCTGTTGCTATGCTGAGTTTGATGGGATCTGGTGTATTATGAGACTATGTTCAGATTGTGATTGAGTAATATATTTGGTTTTTATCTTTTATATTTTTGTTCCTAAGTAATTCTTGCATGTTCTCCGTTGCTGTTTATTGCTTTGGCCAAGTAGTAGGTAGTGACTCAAAGAGGGAACGTTATGCTCGATTGTGGGTTCATGCCCCCCGATGACACGCTTGAGTGACAGAAACATGAGTCTAGGGGATGTGTTGTTGCCACAAGGGGGAAAACAACGGTGCTTGTAACCGCGGTTGCAAGGATTGTTTACTTTACGCAAGGTGCTTTTTAATGCAGTTGTCTGTTGCTTTGGGTTTAAACTTTGGGCGGGGCTCGCAACTTAATACCAGCGAGATGTTCTGGATAGATATCTCAAGGTGAATGATTTGTAGTAGATGCAGTTGGATTTCGGTCTACTTATTTTGGCGTAACGCCAATGCGTTTGAGCCTCGTCCTTTCTTTGTAGCATAGTTTGCATTGAGGTGTTGATGGCGTGGAAGTGGTAATGGCTTCTCGCCCATCGTTGGTTACCCCAAGTGGAAAGTGAGATTTAGGATAGCCGTAAATTTCCCTTATGTAGAGGATAGGGTTTGTCTCCCATAGGACTCCGGCAATGATAAGTAGGTAGTGAAGTTGTAACACCCTCGGTGTCATGTAACAGTGATTACTTTTGTTTAAGACAAATTACTGTTGTTAATCCTTCTTTGATCCTCCTTGCATCTGATCATGTCAAAACCCCCTTTGAATTGATAATGAACAAAAAGTGCAAAATAAAAATTTGTCAAAAAATTGTGAAACCAATTTTGTTAAATGCATAAAAATCAGTGGACCATGTTAAACCAACATTGGATATTTATTGCAATATTTAAATATTGCAAACAATTAAACTAGTGCTAAAATAGCCCCTTTCACTAGTTGCATAATAAAAATAAATATTAAATGAATTTATTTTGTACCCAAACTTTTTGTGGCACTCTATCAATGTGAAATGTTAATTATGGGACAAGTTCCATATTTTACAAAAAGTCCAAAATGCTAACTAAAATAAATAAAAACAGAAAAGAAAATACAGAAAAGAAAACAAAAACAAAAAAAATAACTATCTGGCGCCCAAGGCGAAACCAACAGGCCCAGCCCACCCGCCTCCGCCATCTTCAACCTCTGTTCACCAAGGGGGGCTCGTGTCGAGCATCCCGCGGCCAGGCCATCGCCGTGGCAGCCTTCGGGCGTCTCCGGCGAGGGATAAGACCCCGGCACCCCCCCTCTCGCAGAAACCCTAGCGTCACCGGCTCCTAGATCTCGAACCCCCTCGCCCTCTGTTCCTCCCGCACGACTCCGAGCGGCACCGTCGCCACCACCTCCGCGCCGACGCGGCCAACTAGGGCAATAGGCCGCTCCGACGTGTCCAGCAGCGCCCCCGCGGACGACTACCTCGCCCCACGTCGTCGTCAATCGCCGGGAGCCTCTCTGCACTGGGAATCGTCGCCGTCTCCTACCTCCAGCCGCCGGCAATCGGCTTCGATTCCGGCCGCCCCGAAGCTCCTCGCGCCCCCCGAGCACCCCATCCGACTCACTGTGAGCTTCCCGCTCGATTCCCCCCTTTCCTCTTCAGATCCGCCGCGATAGCTTCCCCTCCCCGTCAATGCCGAGCCGCCCGGGCCGCCATGGCTGGAGCTTGCTCCGTGCAACGGCCACCCTAGCCCCCCGTGTGCACCTCTTTGCGGTGGCTGCTCGCAGCGCATGGCCGCACCCTCCCGCGCAGGCCATGGCCCGCCGCGCCTCCTCACTGGCCGGCCTCGCCGTGCTCTGCCTCACCGGTGGGCATGGTTGAGTTGGTCGTGGGCTAGCCCCTCCCATCGACTAGTGGGGCCCACCCTTTTAATTAACTTCTAATTGCCAAGTAAATGAAAGATTAGTTAACCCCCTGTGTATGACATGTGGGCCCTTGCAGATTAATCCCTGCTAATTAAACTCAATTTAGACTAACAAGTCAGTGACATGTGGACCCCATGTGCTATTTAGATATTTAATAATTTTATTAAACCTGTGAGTATGACTGTTGGGCCCCACTTATAAGAATTAAATAAAATGAATATTATTTGCTGTGAGCCTGACATATGGGTCCCACCTGTTAGCACTGTTCTGGATAGACTTGTGGATAATATTTCTATTTTAATATTAAAATAAATTCACAAATTCTTTTAAAACGATTAAAACTTTGAAAATCAATATCTTTTAAACCGTAAGTCAGATTCAAAAACTTTATGCATCAAAATTGATCAGAAAAATATAACGAATACAAATACGCTATCTGTATGTCAAACACACCCCTCTAACCCAACGAACATCGACACCCCCTCCGGGCCGTCTGCCCGATAATTGCCCGATACCGTAAAACTCTTTGGATGAATTTATTCCGAACACGAAAGTTGTTCAGAATGGATCAAATAACACGGATACACCCTCCGTATGTTTGTCCGATGACCATGACACCTCCGGCATGGTACCTTCCCCCTCCGGACACCCTGTCCGGTAATCACCCGGAGCTGGCAGTTCATCCACGGATGAATTCCCGCTCCGATCCATACACCTTGTATTGCGTTAGAGCACCGCCAACACCGCGTTTGCTATTTCATGTATTTGTATTGCTATTATTGCCGTGTATTTATTGTTTCTTCCCCCTCTCTTATTGTACGGTAGTTTCGACGTTCGCGGCTGATGCCCCTGTGATCGACTACTTCGTCGACGACCGTACCTCTACCGTCGAGCTTCCAGGCAAGCAGAGCCATTCTCTTCCCCAGATATCGCCTATCTTTCCGTACTTTTCTTGCACTAGGCATTGCTGTTGCTGCTACATTACAATCTTATTCAATTGCATAGCCTGTCATTGTTGATGTACCTTCCTTTATCCTATGCTGCCTATTATATATATTATATTCAGCAGTTAGCCCTGCGCCTTGTTAGTCAATAGGATTAGATAGCGGACTTTGTTCACTCTGGGAGTGAATGCGGATACGATACATTAAAACTGCTACAAGTACGGTTCAGAGCATACACCGCTTCAGGCCCCTACCCCGGCTCTGCGGAGCCACCTCAAGTGTGAGCTATCGAGGAGTAATCCTTGTACTCCAATTGTTGCTGACTCTGTATAGCCGTTCTAGGCTACTGAACCATGATTGTCCTTATAGGTAAGGAGTCGGGTGACCCCACGGTGCCCGCGCAGGGTATCTTAGCGGAACGACAGGTCAAGTGTATTCCACCGGTGTGCGGCGGGCCTAGTACTGTTCGTGGCCAACAGATATCCTGTTGTACAAAAGTCGGGCTCTTCGGAGCAAACGCGAGACAAGGTAAGGAGACGGTTCACCTTGCCGGTAACCGCAGGAGTTGGTGGGACGACAGGGCAGGCACCGATGTTACTGGTGGACCTGGCTGCTGTCGTTGTCCGTGACTCACCCGAATAGGGGCAACGATAACGGTTGTCCTGATACAACAACAACAACAACAACAACAACAACAACAACAACAAAGCCTGTCAGTCCCAAACAAGTTGGGGTAGGCTAGAGCTGAAACCCAAAAGATATCGTAACCAAATCACGATTCTGGCACGTGGAAAGCTGACTTCCACGCACCCCTGTCCAGAGCTAGGTCTTTGTTGATAGCCCAGTCCTTTAGGTCTCTCTTCACAGACTCCTCCCAAGTCAAGTTTGGCCTCCCCCGACCTCTCTTGACATTATCAGCACGCCTTAACTGCCCGATATGCACAGGCGCTTCAGAAGGCCTACGCTGGATATTCCCAAACCATCTCAGACGATGTTGGACAAGCTTCTCTTCAATTGGTGCCACCCCAACTCTCTCCCGTATAACATCATTCCGGATCCGATTCTTCCTTCAGTGGCCACATGCCCATCTCAACATGCGCATCTCTGCCACACCTAGTTGTTGGACATGTCGCCTTTTAGTTGGCCAACATTCAGCACCATACAACATCGCAGGTCGAATCGCCGTTCTATAGAACTTGCCTTTTAGCTTTTGTGGCACTCTCTTATCACAGAGAACACTAGAAGCTTGGCGCCACTTTAGCCATCCAACTTTGATTCGATGGCTGTCATCTTCATCAATATTACCATCCTTCTGCAGCATTGACCCCAAATATCGAAAGGTGTCGTTTTGAGGTACCACTTGCCCCTCAAGGCTAACTTCCTCCTCTTCCCCATGGTTAGTAGTACTAAAACCGCATCTCATGTACTCAGTTTTAGTTCTACTAAGCCTAAAACCTTTCGATTCCAAAGTCTGTCTCCACAGCTCCAGCTTCCTATTAACCCCCGCCCGACTATCGTCGACTAGCACCACATCGTCTGCAAAGAGCATACACCATGGGATGTCCCTTGTATATCCCATGTGACCTCATCCATCACCAATGTGAAAAGATAAGGGCTCAAAGCTTACCCCTGGTGCAGTCCTATTTTGATTGGGAAGTCATCAATGTCGCCATCGCTTGTTCGCACACTTGTCACAACATTGTCGTACATATCCTTGATGAGGGTAATGTACTTTGTCGGGACTTTCTGTTTTTCCAACGCCCACCACATGACATTCCGCGGTATCTTATCGTATGCCTTCTCCAAGTCAATGAACACCATATGCAGGTCCTTCTTTTGCTCCTTGTATCTCTCCATAAGTTGTCGTACCAAGAAAATGACTTCCATGGTCGACCTCCCATGCATGAAACCAAATTGGTTTTTGGTCACGCGTGTCATTCCTCTTACACGGTGCTCAATGACTCTCTCCCATAGCTTCATTGTATGGCTCATTAGCTTAATCCCACGGTAATTAGTACAACTCTGAACATCCCCTTTGTTCTTGAAGATTGGTACTAATATACTCCGCCTCCATTCTTCAGGCATCTTGTTTGACCGAAAAATGAGGTTGAAAAGCTTGGTTAGCCATACTATCTCTTTGTCTCCAAGGGCCCATCGCCTTGCCTCCTTTCATCCTTTTTAAAGCCTCCTTGAGCTCGGCCTCCTGGATTCGCCGCACAAAACGTCTATTCATCTCATCAAAGGATTCATCCAGCTCAATGGTAGAGCTCCCATTCTCCTCATTGAACAACTTGTCGAAGTATTGCCTCCATCTACGCCTGATCTCTTCGTCCTTCACCAGAAGTTGATCTGCTTCGTCCTTGATGCATCTCACCTGATCAACATCCCTCGTCTTCCTCTCTCGGATCTTGGCCATCTTATAGATGTCCCTTTCACCTTGCTTCGTGTTTAAACGCTGGTAGAGGTCCTCATACGCCCGCCCCCTAGCTGCGCTCACAGCTCGCTTTGCTGTCTTCTTCGCCACCTTGTACTTATCTATGTTGTCCGCACTCCTATCGAGGTATAGGCATCGGAAACAGACTTTCTTCTCCTTAATAGCCTTCTGGACATCCTCGTTCCACCACCAGGTATCTTTAGCTTCGACTCTACTACCCCTGGTTACCCCAAACTCCTCTGAAGCTATCCTCCGGACGCAGGTCGCCATCTTCATCCACATATTGTTTGCATCACCTCCTTCCTCCCAAGGGCCCTCCTTCATGACCCTATCCTTGAAAGCCTGAGCCGACTCCCCCTTGAGCTTCCACCACTTCGTTCTAGCGACTTTGGTGCGCTTGTCCCGCTGGACACGAATCCGAAAGCGGAAGTCAGCCACCACAAGCTTATGTTGAGAGACAACACTCTCTCCAGGTATCAGCTTACAATCTAGGCAAGCACGCCTATCTTCTCTTCTTGAGAGGATGAAATCAATCTGGCTAGAATGTTGTCCGCTACTAAAAGTCACTAGATGTGATTCCCTCTTTCTAAAGAGGGTGTTAGCTATGACCATGTCGTAGGCTAAAGCGAAGCTTAAGACACCCACTCCGTTTCTGTTCGCAGTGGTCCCCGTATACCACAGCTTGAAATCGGTCTCCTCTACCTCCTTCGCCTTCTGTCCCTACCACTTGGTTTCTTGGATGCATAGGATATCAACACCTCTCCTCCCTGCTGCATCCACTAACTCCCGCAACTTACCTATCAGGGACCCTACGTTCCAACTACCTATGCGAACCATCTTAGGCTCGGAACGGTTGTCCTGATAGAAAATAATAAAATAACTAACGGTTCAGGTGGACGACTTGAGAGGCCGCAAAGGCCTGTACGCACTACCTTCACGTGGGATAACGGTGCGGGCCCTCCGCATAGTGGTCTCATTCGAAAGCTCTGAAAGACGTCCATTTCAGCATTGTGGCACGGTCGGATCCGCATCCCAGAGGAGTTGCGTGGAATTTACCCAGTACACAATGACCCAGAGGGCGAGGGGCGACGATCCAAGACCCCCTTGCGCTTAGGACTGTAGACCGGCGGGGACCTCTCTGATGAGTCGTAGGATGGGCCTCGGCGTGTCGGATAGCCTCGGTGGGGTGTTCCCTAACAAGGTGTACGCCACCCTGGAGATCCGGGCATGCAAGCTGAACAGTAGTGCACCCTGATACGCCAAAACGTATCTATAATTTCTTCTCGTTCCATGCATGTTTTGTGTGATATTGCTATGATCTCGATACACTTTCATACACTTTTGATCATATTTGGACTAACCTATTAACTCAGTGCACCGTAGTGCTAGTTCCTGTTTTCTGCTGTTTTTCTATTTCAGTTTTCCCCCATATAAAAAGTGCTCCAAAAATTCGGGAAAAATCAGATAAAAAATCAGCGCAGAGGAACCTTCCGGAAGAACCTGAGTGGGGACAGAGGGCCACCACCAGGGGCCCAGGCGCCCTGGTGGCGCGCCCTAGGGCCTGGCCGCGCCAGGGGGGCGCCTGGACCCCTGGTGCCCCCCCTGGCTGCCCCCCTTCGCCTATATATTCTCCGTGACGAGAAACCCTCGAGGACAGAACCCTTTTTTGCGATCTCGCCTCTATTCCGCCGCTGCCGCGCTTCCGAGATCGGGAGCACCAGCAGACCTCTTCCCGGCACCCTTCCGGAGGGAGGGCCGACCTCCGGGAGTCTCCTCTCCACCATGGATGCTTCCCGGATGACTCGTGAGTAGTTTCCTTTGGACCATGGGTCCGTGATCAGTAGCTATGTGATGTTCTCCTCCCCTCTTTGTTCTTCATGGTTTAGACCTCGTGAGCTGCCCTACATGATCGAGGCACTTTTGTAATCTTTCTGCTGTTGCTTTTCTGAGTTTGATGGGATCTGATGGATTATGAGATTATGTTCAGATTGTGATTGAGTAATATATTTGGTTCTTATCTCTTATATTTTTGTTCCTGAGTAATTCTTGCATGTTCTCCGTTGCTGTTTATTGCTTTGGCCAACTAGTAGGTAGTAACCCCAAGAGGGAACGTTATGCTCGATTGTGGGTTCATGCCCCCCGATGACACGCTTCAGTGACAGAAACATGAGTCTAGGGGATGTGCTGTTGCCACAAGGGGGAAAACAACGGTGCTTGTAACCGCGGTTGCGAGGATTGTTTACTTTACGCAAATTGCTTTTTAATGCAGTTGTCTGTTGCTTTGGGTTTACACTTTGGGTGGGGCTCGCAACTTAATACCAGCGAGATGTTCTGGATAGATATCTCAAGGTAGATGATTAGTAGTAGATGCAGTTGGATTTCGGTCTACTTATTTTGGTGTACTACCCATGCTTTTGAGCCTCTTCCTTTCTTTTGTAGCATAGTTAGCATTGCGCTGCGTTCATAATCGTGTCAATTGCCCTTCTGTAATTTGTTCACCTCGCATAGCAGTTTTATCGTATTTTGGGAGAGAGACATCACTAGTGAACATCACGTATCCCGGTCCATATCCTCATTACTGTTTCCACACTCATTTACTTTTCTGCTTTTACTTTCAGTTGCTATCATTATCCCTTGTGTTTGATCCTTTGTGAACAACAAGACCGGAGAGATTGAAAACCTCTCTGAACTTCGTTGGGAACAAAGTTATTTGTGTCTGTGTGCAGGTCCGCGTCAGTTGTGCCGCTGACACCTACTTATCATCTCTAGAGTCCTACTGGAGACAAACCTTGGTATATTTACTGAGGGAAATTTGCTGCTGTGCTACATCACGCCTTCCACTTGGGGTTTACCAATGAAGGGCGAGAAAATCACTATCATCACCTCGCACAGCAAGCCAAATTTCTGGCGCCGTTGCCGGGGACTCCGAGTGCTATGATAGGGGAGTTGCACACTACCCTTTACCTTTGTTTTTTAGTCTTGTTAGTTTACCTTTCAGTTTTTATCTTTGAGTCTTATATCAAAAATCACAAAAAATTATTCATCTTGCTAGTAGTTCTCATTATGTCTGGCCCTTTTGCCTTTGTTGAGACAGAGGTTCTCACCTTTAAACAAAAAGGTGGTGAAAGTTTAAAAGATGCTTGGTATAGAATTAATGATTCTCAAAAAAGAGCCACCAAGAAGCAATCCACTATTATCCTTCTTAGAAATTTTTATGTCAGGATTACTCCTTGGAATAGGTTCATATTAGATACTTCTATCAATGGGAATTTCCTAGAAGCCCCGATTTGGGAGTCTCTTAATGTTATTGAAAATCTTGATGGAAATCTCCCTATTGCTAGCATACAAGAAGATATAACTCTAGCTCACATTATGAAGAAACTTGAAAAGATAGAGTTAGAAATACCAAGTATAACTAGGATAAATGAGTTGGATCACAAGATTCAAGGGAATTTGAATAGACTTGATAGCTCCATGCTTAAAATTATTAAAACTTTGGAGGTCATCAAATCCCGCGATACGGATCTTTCTAGGATTGATAAGATTGAGGAAATCATTAATACTCTAGGAACTACATTTTCCTCAATCAAACCAAAAAGGGTAGAGACTTCAGCAAGAAGGGAACCTAAGTTCAATTATGTCCCTAGGGTTCCCCGACCTAAAAATAAACCACCCATTGCAAAAGAAGTTGAAACCGTGAAAACGTTGGAAGAAATACCTCTCTTTGATAATTTTACAAATGAATCTCCCATTGATTTTCCGCCTTTTGGTTTTATCCCTAGAAGTATCTTCATTAGGCCTTTATTTGAAAGACCTCTTAAGACTAGTTGTACAATTGAAGAGCTTTTTGATGATCTTGATAATGATTCGATTGATACAACTTGATCTTTTGCATCATGCCTAGCTTAAAGGCATAAAAGAAAGCGCTTTCGGGAGGCAGCCCGCAACGAATTTAGGTTTCTTTTTGCTTTTGTTGTGTCTTGATGTTTGTTACTAATGTAGCAACATCATAGTATCTTTATTTTTCAGCTTTGTGCCAAGTTATAGCCTCTTATGATAAGGGAAGCAAAAGTTGTGACATGCTGTCCAGAAAACAGATTCTGTCCCTTGACAGAAAAAATCGAAAAAAAAACACCAGATCATCTTTTTGATCTGAATTGTTTTGACAACGTGCTCTATACAATTGTGAAACTTTCGTATGTTCTGAGTTTTTTGATTTGAGTTGCAGAAGTGCCCCTAAAAAATTCTTTACTACCTGCTGTTCTGTTTTTCACAGATTCTGCCACGTTTTGTCTCTCCTAACTTTTGCAAACCTTAAGCTTGCTTTTTCTTTGCAAATTTTTTTGGCAATCTTGAGAAACAATAGCTCTTCAAGAATATCTTTATATCCAGTGGGGAAAAATTATTTTATTAAGGGTACTAACCTCTGTAATCAGCTTATGATGAGTTATGTATGAAGGTAGTTTTCAAGTGTGCGATGGAAGATGATGAAAGAAGATCCAGGAGTGTCAAGCGTTCAAGCTTGGGGATGCCCCTATGCATCCCCAATAAATATTCAAGGAGACTCAAGCGTCTAAGCTTGGGGATGCCCCCGTGCATCCCCTTCTCCATCAACAATCATCAGTTCGTCCTTCGTGTCACTATATTTTTATCACTTCATGCGTTATGTGCTATGCTTGGAGCGTCTCGCTCTTAGGTTTTATTTTTAGTTTTTTTTAGTTTTGCTTCCTGGTCATAACAAGTTAGACCCCATCTTACTTTGTGTGGGAGAGAAACACGCTCCACTTTCAAAATCTAGAACACATCATAGGATTTTTCCTGCTTATCTTTTTGCTGTTGTGTGTTCTTTATCTTTTCATAGCTACTGCCATGTTTAGTTTTAGTCTTAGTTTGTCTTTAGCAAGAGCCTTGGCTTTTGTTTAGTTTATTTCTGGAACTCTTTTTAGTTTTCATGTTTATCTTGTTAAAGAGAGTTGGTTGTTGCACTGAGTAGTGTCTTGTCTTGAAAGTAGGTAATTGAGGTTGCTATTTAATTCTTGTAGTAACTTGAAATAGTTTTGAGGTATTGATGTGAGTAATGTCTGAACTTTTTGTGTCAAGAGTGTTGGGATACGGGGCAGAAAACACAAAATTTTCATACCTACGGTACCAGAACCCAAGATCTATGCTATGGCGATGTAAAGTAACGGAGGGAATCGGTGTTCATACCTTTGAAGACCGAAAGAGGGAAACGTTCTTCCGAACGTGGTTGGCGTAGACTCAGAACTACGACCTTCCTGTCATGTAGAAGACCACCACCGGCGAGGATGACTCCCGGTAAACCTCCAGCAACGAAGTAGCACCACAGGTGTAGTGCCTCGAAGAGATTATACACGTACGGTACAATCGATGTTCCTCCCGGGCCCCGAACCAGGCGAGCAGCGGAAGAAAGACGGCTACGGATCCCGACTCCAGTAGATCGACGGCCTGCCTTATGGTGGAGAACTCCAATCCAGGTGCAGACTCCAAACAAGGGGAGTCCACTTCCGGGAAGGAGAAGGAGGAAAAAGGAGATATTGGTGTGTGGGAAAAAGGGGGGGGGACTACCCCTCCTTATATAGGCCAAGGGGGGGGGTGTGATCCTCCTCCCCTCCCCCATGTGGGACTAAACTCCCAAGGGGGGGGGTACGCCGTCCATAGGGGGGGTTGGGCCCCACCCTTGGCGCCAAGCCCAAGGGGGAAAACCCCCTCCTCCCCTAATGGGCCCCATGGGCCCATATAGCCTTTTTCCCATTTTTTAATTTATTTAATATGTTTTAAATATTTAATTCAGATAATTAAATAATAAAAAATTATTAAAACAATTAAATTTTATTTTGAACTATTCAAAATGTCCGGAAACCATTCCGTCCTCCTCCGGAACTATTCTGGTGATTTCTCCTATTTCACCGATTGATCCCGTAACTGTCCTATGCATCGATTGCCCTTAAGTGTAACACCCTAACGGTCCGGGAAACAGCAGACATGGTCGAGACTCTTCTCATTGACCAATGAATAGTCAGTTGGACCTGGTTACAATCCTTGACAGCCCCTGCGCTTCCATCGAATGAACTTCGATCGCTTTTGGAAACCGTTAACGATACGACGTAATCCCTTTGTGCTGCGGTACTTTGTTTGTCCGAGGTTTGATCGTCGGTATCCTACATACCGTGTTCACATATCGTTCACAACAAACAACTTCTCTCGTCCATGATCATTGCATCTCTTGTGACCTAGTCATGTCCTTGCAAGGTGTTGATGCAATATCACCGAGTGGGCCCAGAGTACCTGTCCTGTCACAAGGACTGACAAATCCCGCTCTGATCTATTAACATACTCATCAACCATCTATTTCGGAATACCCAAAGTGCACCGTTATAGCCAGCATATTTCAATCAGGCGGTGGGATACAAATCAAAGTCTCCTCATAGATGGTAATTACGTATGATCATTACGGTCTAAGGACTAAGCCATACGTTACAAAGTCATAGCAACGCTGAACTATGTGACTCGATCACATTGCAATACTTTAGGTGGGTGTACGTCCATCACATCATTCCCCTTAATGATATGACCTCATTGTCAATGGACTTAAGTGTCGCCATGATCAGGAAAGCTTGATCAATCAATTGCCCAATGAGATAGTTTACCCGAGTTAAACTACGAACCATGTTTTATACTACACCTGTATTAGTATTTCCGAGTAATACAGCTATAGCACAGTATAAAACGTATTATGAACAAAACGGATATGTGACAAATATCTTTATTAATTTGTCTCTAGGGCACATATCCAACAGTCTCCCACTTGCACTAGAGTACAAATTACACTAGTTTACATCAGGTATGTATCTAACACCAATGGTCTCTCGGTGTTCTTCAAACTTGCCCTGTGGAAGAGGTTTAGTCATCGGGTCAGCTGCGTTCAGATCCGTATGTATCTTGTGAATCCTAGTGTGTCCATCCCTGACGTAGTCTCGCGTCACATGGAACTTTCGGAGGATGTGCTTGGCTGTAGAGTGAGTTCTTGGCTCCTTCGCATTAGCAATGGCACCCGTGTTGTCGCAGAAGATTCCCACGGGGTCAGTGCAACTGGGAAAGACGCCAAGCTCGATCACGAACTTCTTCAGCCACAGCGCCTCGTTTGACGCTTCGCAAGCGGCAATATACTCCGACTCTATTGTAGATTGAGCGACGACTGACTGTTTGCCGTTCCTCCAGCTAATTGCGCCACCGTTCAACATGAAAACATATCCTGTCTAGGATTTCGAGTCATCTAGATCTGAGCGGAGGCTTGCGTCAACATAACCTTTTACGGTGAGCTCCTCATCAACTCCTCCATAAACGAGAAAGAGATCCTTGGTTCTTCTTAAGTACTTAAGGATGTTCTTTACTGCTGTCCAGTGAGCCATTCTCTTCATTCTCATCATGATCATCATTAATGTCATGATCGTTATGAATATCGTTCTGGCCATTCTCTTCAGCTCCCACTGTGGAAGATGGTTCCAGAACAATTTCCGTAGCCGTTTCTTCCAATTGGAGTGATTGGTCAGTCACTTCATCGAGGTCTATTTTCCTCCCACTCAACTCTTTCGCGAGAAACTCCTTCTCAAGAAAGTGTCCCGTCTTGGCAACAAACGTTTTGCTGTCAGACTTGTTGTAGAAGGTGTATCCACAAGTTTCCTTGGGATAGCCCATAAAGATGCACTTATCCGCCTTGGATTCAAGTTTGTCAGGCTGTAGTTTCCTTACATAAGCCTCACAACCCCAAATCTTCAGGTGAGACAACTTAGGTTTTGTGCCATGCCATTCTTCAAATGGTGTTGTCTTTATGGATTTGGATGGTGCCCTATTAAGAATATGAACGGCAGTTTCTAATGCATACCCCCAGAATGACACAGGCAAATCAGTATGAGACATCATCGATCGTACACTATCCAATAGGGTTCGATTACGTCGCTCAGCTACACCGTTTCTCTTAGGTGTGCCTGCCGGCGTAAGCTGTGGTGCTATGCCACAAGACTTCAGATGATTGCCAAACTCGTGACTCAAATACTCGCCACCTCGATCCGATCGAACGTCCTTGATTTTCTTCCGAGTTGATTTTCGACCTCATTCTGAAATTCCATGAACTTTTCAAAGGTTTCAGACTTGTGCTTCATCAAGTAAATATACCCATATCTACTCAAGTCATCAGTAAAGGTCACGAAGTAACGAAGACCATTGCGAGTGGGGACGTTCATGGGTCCACATACATCCGAGTGTATGATCCCCAATAAGACATCCGCACGCTCCATTACGCCATTGAATGGAGTCCTTGTCATTTTGCCCATGAGGCATCGTTCACATGTATCAAGGGATCCAAAATCCAATGACTCAAGAAGTCCATCCTTATGGAGCTTCTCCATGCGTTTTATATCAATATGACCAAGTCGGCAATGCCACATCATCATGTGATCTTCATCATTCTTCAATCTTTTGGCCTCAATATTGTTAATGTGACACACGTCACCATCGAGATCAAGTACGAATAAACCATGCAACTCCGGTGCGTGAACATAAAACATTTCATCCTTATAAATCGAACAACTAATTGTATCAGACTTAAAAGAATAGTGGTCTCGCTTCAAGCAAGAGCCACTAACAATGTTCACACTCAACGCGGGTACATAGTAGCAATTATTCAGAACTAAAACCAATCCCGAAGGGAGACTAAGATGCTTCGTGCCGACCGCTAAGACCTCAATCTGACAGCCATTCCCCACGCGCATCGTCACTTCATCTTTGAGCAAGAGTCTCCTATTCCTTAGTCCCTGAATGGAATTAGAAATATGAGCGATAGATCCTGTATCAAATATCCAGGATGTGTTCCCGGCGCTTGTCAAGAGAAGATCAACAATATGTATATCAAATATACCTTTGTCTCTCTTGGCGACCTTGCCAGCCTTCTTGTCCTTTAGGTACTTGGGACAGTTGCGTTTCCAGTGACCTTCACCCTTGCAGTAGAAGCACTCCACTCCGGGTTTAGGCTTGGGTGCCTTGGGAGGAGCGGCAACTGACTTGCCATCCCTCTTGGGGCCACCTCTCTTGGCCTTCTCCCGCCTGCTTGACTTCTTGAAGTCAGTGGTCTTGTTGACCATGAAGACGGCGTGCTCCTTCTTGATCTCAACCTCGGTGCTCTTCAGCATGGCGAACAACGCAGAAGGGGTTTTGGTCATCCTCTGCATGTTGTAGTTCAGCACAAAACCTTTGTAGCTAGGGGGAAGCGACTGCAACACCCTATCAACAGCAAGTTCATCTGGAATCTGGCATTCCAGAGCATTCAAGCGCTGAACGTAGCCAGACATTTTGACTACATGCTCACTCAAGCTGCCGTGCTCGTCCATCTTTGCTGAGAAGAAGGCTTCAGAAGCCTCGTACCGTTCAGCCCTGGCTTGAGGTGCGAAGACCGCCTTGAGGTCGGTGATAATCTCATATGCACCCATCCTCTCAAAGCGTTTCTGCAGCTCAGCCTCCATGAAGTAGAGCATACCACTCTGGACAAGGTTGTAATCATCAGTCCTGGAGAGATAGACATTCTTCTCGTCTTGACTGGCATCATCTGCTGGTGCGTCACCTAACGCGTCCTCTAGTACGTATGCCATCTTGAGGGGAACGAGGAGAATCCTCAGGGTGCGGAACCAGTTGGTGAAGTTTGTCCCATCTGTTTTTAGCTGATCTTTCTCTAGGAATGATCCTAAGTTGAACGAGGGGCGAGGTGCCGCTATCTACAAGGTTGATTCACAAGGATACATATTTAGACTTTTGTTCATAATGTGGAGTTTCAATTTAATCTCAAAATTCTAGAAAGCTCCCACTTAGATAAACACCTCTCAATTTAACTAAGTGATTACACAATCCCAGCCCCCATACCTCCCCCGATCGTCACGGCCATCAGTATGCGAACCAGGTAGGCCTCTAAGCCAATCACATCAGGCATGTGACTCGTGCTCGACCTTTCGGTCTCCTGTGTTCCAGGCCCGCATCTACATACGTCAAGCCTGCCAATCGAACCTTGATGTTAGCTGTTCAGCAAGGCCATATCTGCATATGCCAGGCTTGCCGAACCCAACCTCATGCAAACTCCGTTTAATATGTAGGACAACTCCGGTATGTACGGAGCATCAAGCCATATGGGAGAACCTTCCAGGCGGTGCCCACCAAGGGAGAACACAATGTTGGTATTGTGAGAGATGGTCCTGTTTCGTGCTACCGTCGATATATCTAGCATACTAGCATAAAACAGGAAGTAAAACTGTAAATCATACAACCTATGATCCCCCTTCATGCAAATCAAATTTAAACGCCTTTCTACTTTAGCTTGTGCAAGTTTTACGTGGCTGCTAGGGGTTTCGAGAGAGAGAACCGTTTCTATCCTGTGAAAAACATGCCACAACACCGTCTCCCATTCGTCTCTATTACACCCCTGTCGGGGCCCTCCGTTGCAAACATCTTCGTATCGCTAATGCAGAGAGACAGACACCCCCAGCCACTTTATATGGTACAAGCCATATGTCAAGCGTGGAACCAGTCTCGCGTAAACGCGTAAGGTCGGTTGGGGGCCGCTTCATCAAATATTGCCGCAACGCTAAATGAGTACACGTGGGAGGGTAACGAATGAAGATTCGATGCCCACATCCTAGATGTGTTCTACCCGTACAATACATCTACGCATAGCTAGCTCTGATACCACTGTTGGGATACGGGGCAGAAAACACAACATTTTCATACCTACGGTACCCGAACCCAAGATCTATGCTATGGCGATGTAAAGTAACGGAGGGAATCGGTGTTCATACCTTTGAAGACCGAAAGAGGGAAACGTTCTTGCGAACGTGGTTGGCGTAGACTAAGAACTACGACCTCCCTGTCATGTAGAAGACCACCACCAGCGAGGATGACTCCCGGTAAACCTCCAGCAACGAAGTAGCACCACAGGTGTAGTGCCTTGAAGAGATTATACACGTACGGTACAATCGATGTTCCTCCCGGGCCCCGAACAAGGCGAGCAGCGGAAGAAAGACGGCTACGGATCCCGACTCCAGCAGAGCGACGGCCTGCCTTATGGTGGAGAACTCCAATCCAGGTGCAGACTCCAAACAAGGGGAGTCCACTTCCGGGAAGGAGAAGGAGGAAGAAGGAGATATTGGTGTGTGGGGAAAAGGGGGGACTACCCCTCCTTATATAGGCCAAGTGGGGGGTGTGATCCTCCTCCCCTCCCCCATGTGGGACTAAACTCCCAAGGGGGGGGGGGGGTGCGCCGGCCATAGGGGGGTTGGGCCGCACCCTTGGCGCCAAGCCCAAGGGGGGAAACCCCCTCCTCCCCTAATGGGCCCCATGGGCCCATATAGCCTTTTTCCCATTTTTTAATTTATTTAATATGTTTTAAATATTTAATTCAGATAATTAAATAATAAAACATTATTAAAACAATTAAACTTTATTTTGAACTATTCAAAATGTCTGGAAACCATTTCGTCCTCCTCCGGAACTATTCCGGTAATTTCTCCTATTTCACCGATTGATCCCGTAACTGTCCTATGCATCGATTGCCCTTAAGTGTAACACCCTAACGGTCCGGGAAACAACAGACATGGTCGAGACTCTTCTCATTGACCAATGACTAGTCAGTTGGACCTGGTTACAATTCTTGATAGCCCCTGGGCTTCCATCGAATGAACTTCGATCGCTTTTGGAAACCGTTAACGATACGACGTAATCCCTTTGTGCTGCGGTACTTTGTTTGTCCGAGGTTTGATCGTCGGTATCCTACATACCGTGTTCACATCTCGTTCACAACAAACAACTTCTCTCGTCCATGATCATTGCATCTCTTGTGACCTAGTCACGTCCTTGCAAGGTGTTGATGCAATATCACCGAGTGGGCCCAGAGTACCTGTCCTGTCACAAGGACTGACAAATCCCGCTCTGATCTATTAACATACTCATCAACCATCTATTTCGGAATACCCAAAGTGCACCGTTATAGCCAGCATATTTCAGTCAGGCGGTGGGATACAAATCAAAGTCTCCTCATAGATGGTAATTACGTATGATCATTACGGTCTAAGGACTAAGCCATATGTTACAAAGTCCTAGCAACGCTGAACTATGTGACTCGATCACATTGCAATACTTTAGGTGGGTGTACGTCCATCACATCATTCCCCTTAATGATATGACCTCATTTTCAATGGACTTAAGTGTCGCCATGATCAGGAAAGCTTGATCAATCAATTACCCAATGAGATAGTTTACCCGAGTTAAACTACGGACCATGTTTTATACTACACCTGTATTAGTATTTCCAAGTAATACAGCTATAGCACAGTATAAAACGTATTATGAACAAAACGGATATGTGACAAATATCTTTATTAATTTGTCTCTAGGGCACATATCCAACAAAGAGCTCTAGCCTATTAGTGATAGGTGTCGTATTTTGGGCAATCCGTGTGTATTTTCAAAACCTACAAAACTAGTTGAGAACTCTAGCTACTAGATGGATCACTAATCTTTGGAGGGATCAAATATTAGAGTACACTCACGTACCATGAGTCGAGGATGCGCAAGGATAACCAAACCCCAAGACACTCCTCCTCGGGGTACTTGTCTCTTTGTGAACCTCCTTATTAGATTCAGAGTTACCGATAATAAGTGCATGAGTTCTTTGGACTAATGTAAGTATTGAAAGTTGACACTTCCACCTTCCCATATTTTCCTAGCCTCTCCCGTGCCGTGCATTGCCTTCTTCTCACTCCGAGAGTTGGTGTCCACCTTCACCGGTACATCCAAACCCTTGGCTTGATACGCTCTGTCATCATAATCCTCCTTATATCCTTCCTCAAAACAGCCACCATACCTACCTATCAAGGCATTTCCATAGCCTTTCCGAGATATATTTCCATGCAACATCCACCTCTTCATGACTTGATCTTCATGTCATACATGTTCCTGCTACACTGGCAGCGACATACAGTGCATACATTATGATAGCTACATCTTCTTTATGATTTTGAGTACCTTGTAAAGTGTGAAAGATTTCCTATACTTTCTTGTAAAATAGAGTGTTTCCCTTAAGTGAGGAAAAGATCCCAAAGTTGACACAATAAAAGATCCCAAAGAGGACAAATGAGAGTTAAATAGAAAGAGCCATTGAGGCCACCAAAAAATAAAAAAAATAGAAAAAAGAGAAAAAAAAAGAAAAAAAAATAGAGAAAGGGGCAACACTACTATCCTTTTGAGAGATCCAAACTAGTACTCCCTTTATATCCTTGTACTCCATAGAGATGATCATAATGCATATAGTTATGTGGGGACCTTCACACTATAGAACTTGGCTTGCATATTCCAAGGATGAGCCTCCTCAAACGAGCTCTAGGTCTTCATGAGCGAGCAAGTTAGATGCACCCCCACTAGTTACATTGGAGAGCTTCCTAGCTCTTATGTGCATCCGTTGCATGGCAATCCCTACTCCTCACATCATATCTATCATTTGGCATCTCTTGTCTATGATTGTCCCCATTGATGTGAGCCTTTCTCATCCTTTTTTTTGTCTTCCTGCTCCGTACTCCTCTCTTTGCCATCCTAAGTGTCAACTCTCGTGATTACGCTCATCCATTGCATGAGTGCTCAAAATATTGAAAAAGGAGTGGATCAAATTGACTTGTACCTGGCTAGTGGTCAGGGGACGAGTCAAGATAAGATTCCTGAAAAGGACCAAGTGTGAAACTTTAGTAGATTGAGTTCTCAACAAATAAATATTTTTTCTCGTATTCCCTATCCCCCTTATTGCACGAAAACACCATTTGGAGACATTCGAGTCACGGACAACGAGAGCGCTTGCACCTAATGTTCTTTTGTTACTTGTTTCAATGCTAATATAGACTCTTGCATGTTATGACTTGAATTTAATCTCTAACCTTGATTGCTTTACTTTTCAAAGTTCTTGTATGGTTGCTAGCATGTCACCACAGAAATTATGCCGTTATCATTTACCTACTCGAGGACGAGCAGGTATTAAGCTTGGGGATGTTGATACGTCCAAAATGTATCTATAATTTCTTCTCGTTCCATGCATGTTTTGTGTGATATTGCTATGATCTAGATAAACTTTCATACACTTTTGATCATATTTGGACTAACCTATTAACTCAGTGCACCACAGTGCCAGTTCCTGTTTTCTGCTGTTTTTCTATTTCAGTTTTCCCCCATATAAAAAGTGCTCCAAAAATTCTGGAAAATCAGATAAAAAATCAGCGCAGAGGAACCTTCCGGAAGAACCTGAGTGGGGCCAGAGGGCCACCACCAGGGGCCCAGGCGCCCTGGTGGCGCGCCCTAGGGCCTGGCCGCGCCAGGGGGCGCCTGGACCCCTGGTGGCCCCCCTGGCTGCCCCCCTTCGCCTATATATCCTCCGTGACGAGAAACCCTCGAGGACAGAACCCTTTTTCGCTTTCTCGCCTCTGTCCGCCGCCGACGCGCTTCCGAGATCCGGAGCACCAGCAGACCTCTTCCCGGCACCCTGCCGAAGGGAGGGCCGACCTCCGGGAGTCTCCTCTCCACCATGGATGCTTCCCGGATGACTCGTGAGTAGTTTCCTTTGGACCATGGGTGCGTGATCAGTAGCTATGTGATGTTCTCCTCCCCTCTTTGTTCTTCATGGTTTAGACCTCGTGAGCTGCCCTACATGATCGAGGCACTTTTGTAATCTTTCTGCTGTTGCTATGCTGAGTTTGATGGGAATTGATGGATTATGAGATTATGTTCAGATTGTGATTGAGTAATATATTTGGTTCTTATCTCTTATATTTTTGTTCCTAAGTAATTCTTGCATGTTCTCCGTTGCTGTTTATTGCTTTGGCCAAGTAGTAGGTAGTAACCCCAAGAGGGAACGTTATGCTCGATTGTGGGTTCATGCCCCCGATGACACGCTTCAGTGACAGAAACATGAGTCTAGGGGATGTGCTGTTGCCACAAGGGGGAAAACAACGGTGCTTGTAACCGCGGTTGCAAGGATTGTTTACTTTACGCAAAGTGCTTTTTAATGCAGTTGTCTGTTGCTTTGGGTTTACACTTTGGGTGGGGCTCACAACTTAATACCAGCGAGATGTTCTGGATAGATATCTCAAGGTGGATGATTAGTAGTAGATGCAGTTGGATTTCGGTCTACTTATTTTGGTGTACTGCCCATGCTTTTGAGCCTCTTCCTTTCTTTTGTAGCATAGTTAGCATTGCGGTGCGTTCATAATCCTGTCAATTGCCCTTCTATAATTTTTTCACCTCGCATAGCAGTTTTATCGTCTTTTGGGAGAGAGACATCACTAGTGAAGATCACGTATCCCGGTCCATATCCTCATTACTGTTTCCACGCTCATTTACTTTTCTTCTTTTACTTTCAGTTTCTATCATTATCCCTTGTGTTTGATCCTTTGTGAACAACAAGACCGGAGAGATTGACAACCTCTCTGAACTTCGTTGGGAACAAATTTATTTGTGTCTGTGTGCAGGTCCGCGTCAGTTGCGCCGCTGACACCTACTTATCATCTCTGGAGTCCTACTTGAGACAAACCTTGGTATCTTTACTGAGGGAAATTTGCTGCTGTGCTACATCACGCCTTCCACTTGGGGTTTACCAATGAAGGGCGAGAAAATCACTATCATCACCTCGCACATCACACCCCTGCAGGGAGTTTGATCTATTCGAATAGCCATGTCCACGGTAACAGGACGCTTTATGCTGAAGCCGGAGCCTACTACTACAAACTATTACTATTAAACTGTTGGTTCTGTTTTCTCTTCCTCACAGGGAAGTCGAGGAGGCGATCTCGGAGGCATAAATAATTGTTATCTAATACAACTTACTATTATACAATGCTGCAACAACTTCTGCTGCATTTTTATTACATTCATGTTATTGAACTGTTGGTTATTCTCTTCTTGTGCTTCAAGACTCGTTGGAAGATGCTAATCTTCGATAGGCCTAGCTTCTTACCCTTATTCTGATTTCTACCTTGCAGTCCACTATATACAGCCTCCCCTTTCCATTTGATACAAATGCATAATTGCTTAGTAGAGGACGTAAGACTCGCGGGTATGCTAGATACTCACCTTTGCTTTATTTCCCTTTTTCGGTTTTCCTGATCGGCCGCTGTAGTCGACGTTGGAGCCTACGAGAAGAAGATCCCCGATGCCGACCACCGCAACGTGAAGATCCCCGATGCCTTCTATGATGTCGAATTCCCCTTTGACCAGGAGTAGTTCGGTGGATCCCAGGCAGGAGGCCTCGCCTTTTTGATCTGTACCTCTGATGTTATTTTTTCTAGCCTTCTTAAGGAAAAACTTGGCTAACTATGTCTGTACTCAGATATTATGATTGTCTAACTTATGTATTCGGATCCTCGTGATCCCTGGTTTGTAATATCAGTTTTATCTTATTTGAGTCTAGTGTTGTGATGTGATATTATCATCGTGGCACCCTGATTTCGGTCGTGTACCTTGCGTGTATGATTATTGTACACAACTTGATTTTGGGGGCCTCACAAGTTGGTATCAGAGCCGACTGCCTCTAGGAAGCCACCCCACCCATACTTGGTCGAAGTTGAGTCTAGACTTTGAAAAACTATTTTGCTAACTTAATGTTTGGCTTACAGGCCCACATCAATGTCACTACCTGTGATATCTATGGTATTAGGATCCTTTTCTTCGTACCTATGCTCTGGGACTCTGCTCTCTTATCCTTACTGGTAAGTTTTACTAAATCTGACAATAGGATCACGTTCTCTTGATTCCACCCGACGTTCTGGTGCTACCCCATTGATTGAGTCGTGTCGCAGGAGTTCTACCCCAGGTCCCGGACCGCGGATCCCATTCTCATTCTAGGCAGGTCGCGCGTTCTCTGGCATTAACTCCTGTGGCCAAAAGTTTTCTTGCGGCGTGATTGACATATCGGAAGCTATGTCACGTCGTGTAATCCTTACCGCGGACTGCGCGCCGCCTAGTGTGTCCTTTTTCCTTAATTTCTACGACGTTACGCTGCCCGATTTCCCGATTGACTCTATGTATGGATGTGTATGTCTTATATGACTACTCCTATATATCCGCGCCTCCTCTTCGTTTTCGCATTACCTCATGCTTGCTTCCAGTATCTCGCTAAATTTTCATGGCTGAAATACCCCTGTTAAAATCTAAGCAGGATGGCTGATGATCTCCCACCTCCACCTTATATGGCCGCAATACTGCAACAGTTTGATCTGAACCGTCAGTTTATGACCGGAGTAATGGCCCAACTTTCAACTTCGAATTCCCCAATAACGCTGCCAGAATTTGTGCGACTCAACCCGTCTGTTTTCTGCAACTCCACCAATCCGATGGATGATGATGATTGGCTCCGTGACATCCTGTTTGAGATGGAGTCAGCTAATGTTTCCCCGACCAGCTATGTTACGTTTGCGGCATTTCATCTGAAGGGTTCAGCCGCTCAATGGTGGGAAAGTCACAGGCGTGTGCTGCCTGCTGGGACTATGACCACTTGGCAAGATTTCCAGTTAGCTTTCCATGCATGGCACATTCCTCGAGGTCTTGTAGACCAGAAGCAGGAGGAGTTCCTCAAACTTAGAAAAGGCACAACAACTTTTGTTGAATATCATAGGAGATTCCTTGAACTGTCTCGCTATGCTGAGGATTACGTTGACACCGACGCTCGCAAGCAGGAGAAATTCCGTGAAGGATTGCATCCCGATATGAAGCTCGCACTGGCTGTTAATGATTTCGCAGACTTTGCGATGCTCGTCAGCAAGGCATTCCAAGTTGAAACTTCTGTGGCTGATCACCGGGAATCCCTCAAGCGTACTCGAGATGTTGGCCCATCCTTGGATCGGCCTGCTCAGAAACTTCGAGTCTATTTCCCGCACAATCTCCATCACCGACCTGCTCCAACGCCAAGGCCATCTTATGTTGCACCTCGTCTGCCTCCTCCGCCGAGACAGCTAACAAGCCATGCTGGACGACCCAATACTATATAGCTCCTTCCCATGTTGATGGGTTATGCAGCAAGTGTGGCCTGTCAGGACACCTTGCTATCAACTGTCAGCCTGCTGGTCGTAAGAAGAGCACTCGAAGCCGCCATTTCCGGAACTCTAAGGCCAAACCACCTACAGTTGCACTTGGCCATGCCAATCATGTCGATGTAACAAAGGCTCGGAAGGATCCGACTATTGTGATGGTAACCCTTCTTGTTAATTCAGTACGAGCTTCTGTTCTGTTTGATTCAGGAGCGTCGCATTCCTTCGTGTCTGAGGCATTTGCACTCAAGCAAGAATTACCATTAGAGCGCATGTACTCTCCGCTGGTGGTCAGTTCTCCAAGATCCAAGTGGGAGACCTCGATGATATCCCATGCTTAGCGGCTTCTCGCCCTTCGTTGGTGAGCCCCAAGTGGAAGGCGTGATGCAGTGCAGTAGCGAGTTTCCCTCGGTGAAGATACCAAGGTTTGTCTCCCGTAGGACTCCGGATATGATAATAGGTGTCAGCGGCGCGACTGATGTGGACCTGCACACAGACACAGATAACTTTGTTCCCAACGAAGTTCAGAGAGGTTGTCAATCTCTCCGGTCTTGTTGTTCACAAAGGGTAAAACACAAGGGATAATGATAGTAAGTAAAAGCAGAAAAGTAAAGATAGCTTGGAAACAGTAATGAGGATATGGACCGGGATACGTGATGTTCGCTAGTGATGTCTCTCTCCCAAAAGACGATAAAACTTCTATGCGAGGTAAAAAAATTACAGAAGGGCAATTGACAGGATTATGAACGCACCGCAATGCTAACTATGCTACAAAAGAAAGGAAGAGGTTCAAAAGCACGGGCAGTACGCCAAAATAAGTAGACAGAAATCCATCTACATCTACTACTAATCATCCACCTTGAGATATCTATCCAGAACATCTCGCTGGTATTAAGTTGCGAGTCCCACCCAAAGTGTTAACCCAAAGCAACAGACAACTGCAATAAAAGAACTTTGCGTAAAGTAAACAATCCTTGTGACCGTGGTCACAAGCACCGTTTTTCCCCCTTGTGGCAACAGCACACCCCCTAGACTCATGTTTATGTCACTCAAGCGTGTCATCAGGGAGGCATGAACCCACAATCTAGCACAACGCTCCCTCTTGGAGTCACTACCTACTACTTGGCCAAAGCAATAAACAGCAACGGAGAACATGCAAGAATTACTTAGGAACAACAATATAAGAGATAAGAACCAAATATATTATTCTATCACAATCTGAACATAATCTCATAATCCATCAGATCCCATCAAACTCAGCATAGCAAAACAGAAATATTACAAAGGTGCCCCGATCATGTAGGGCATGTCACGAGGTCTAAACAATTTAGATCAAAGAGGGGAGGAGAACATCACATAGCTACTGATCACGGACCCATGGTCCAAGGAAAACTACTCACAAGACATCCGGGGAGCATCCATGGTGGAGAGGAGACTCCCAGAGGTCAATCCTCCCTCCGGCAGGGTGCCGGGAAGAGGTCTTCTGGTGCTCCCGATCTTGGAAGCGCGGCGGCGGAACAGAGACGAGTTCGCGGAATAGGGTTCTTTTTTATATGGGGGAAAAATGAAATAGAAAAACAGCAGAAAACAGGAACTGGCACTGGGGTGCACTGAGTTAATAGGTTAGTACAAATATGATCAAAAGTGTATGAAAGTGTATCTAGATCATAGCAATATCACACAAAACATGCATGGAGCAAGCAGAAATTATAGATACGTTTTGGACGTATCAACATCCCCAAGCTTAATTCCTGCTCGTCCTCGAGTAGGTAAATGATAACAAGCATAATTTCTGTGGTGACATGCTAGCAACCATAAAAGAACTTTGAAAAGTAAAGAAATCAAGGTTAGAGATTCAATTCAAGTCATAACATGCAAGAGTCTATATTAGCATTGAAACAAGTAACAAAAAGAACAAAAGGTGGAAGAGCTCTCGCTGTCCGTGACTCGAATGTCTCCAAATGGTGTTTGCGTGCAAGAAAGGGGATAGGGAATACGAGAGAAACATTATTTTTTTGTTGAGAACTCAATCTACTAAAGTTTCACACTTGGTCCTTTTCAGGAATCTTATCTTGACTCGTCCCCAGACCACTAGCCAGGTACAAGTCAATTTGATCCACTCCTTTTCGATATTTTGAGCACTCATGCAATGGATGAGCGTAAGCATGAAATTTGACACTTAGGACGACAAAGAGAGAAATATGGTGGAGGTGGAAGACAAAAAGGATGAGAAAGGCTCACATCAATGAGGACAATCATAGGCAAGAGATGCCAAATGATAGATATGATGTGAGGAGTAGTGATTTCCATGCAACGGGTGTACATACGAGCTAGGAAGCTCTCCAAATTATATGCAAAAAGATCATCTCTATGGAGTACAAGGATATAAAGGGAGTACTAGTGTGGATCTCTCAAAAGGATAGTAGTGTTGCCCCTTTCTCTCTTTTTATTTCTTTTTTTTCTCTTTTTTCTATTTTTATTTTATTTTTTGGTGGCCTCAATGGCTCTTTCTATTTAACACTCATTTGTCCTCTTTGGGATCTTTTGATGTGTCCACTTTGGGATCTTTTCCTCACTTAAGGGCAACACTATATTTTACAAGAAGGTAAAGGAGATCTTTCACACTTTACAAGGTACTCAAAATCATAAAGAAGATGTAACTATCATGATGTATGCAATGTATGCTTCTGCCAGTGTAGCAGGAACATGTATGACATGAAGATCAAGTCATGAAGAGGTGGAAGTTGCATGGCAATGTAACTCGGAAAGGCTATGGAAATGCCTTGATAGGTAGGTATGGTGGCTGTTTTGAGGAAAGATAAAGGGAGGCTTATGGTGACAGAGCGTATCATGCCAAGGGTTTGGATGTACCGGCGAAGGTGGACACCAACTCTCGGAGTGAGAAGAAGGTAATGCACGGCACGGGAAAGGCTAGCAAAATATGGGAAGGTGGAAGTGTCAACTCTCAATACTTACATTAGTCCGAAGAACTCATGCACTTATTATCGGTAACTCTCAATCTAATGAGGAGGTTCACAAAGAGACAAGCACCTCGAGGAGGAGTGTATGGGGGTTTGGTTATCCTTGTGCATCCTCGACTCATGGTACGTGAGTGTAATCTAATATTCGACCCCTCAGAAGAGTAGTGATCCATCTAGTAGCTAGAGTTCTCAACTAGTTTTGTAGGTTTTGAAAATAAAAACGGATTGCCCAAAATACGACACCTATCACTAATAGGCTAGAGCTCTTGATACCAAAAGTCCAAACATTACTCATAACAATACCTCAAAACTATTGCAAGCTACTACTAAAATTAAATAGCAACCTTAATCACCTACTTTCAAGACAAAACACAACTCAGTGCAACAACCAACTCTCTTTAACAAGATAAACATGAAAACTAAAAAGAGTTCCAGCAACAAACTAAACAAAAGCCAAGGCTCTTGCTAAAGACAAACTAAGACTAAAACTAAACATGGCAGTAGCTATGAATAAATAAAGAACACACAACAGCAAAAAGATAGGCATGAAGAATCCTATGATGTGTTCTAGATTTTGAAAGTGGAGCGTGTTTCTCTCCCACACAAAGTAAGAAGGGATCTAACTTGTTATGAACAGCAAGGAAAGCTAAAGAAAACTAAAAACAAAACCTAAGAGCGAGACGCTCCAAGCATAGCACATAACACATGAAGTGATAAAAATATAGTGAGACGAAGGACGAACTTATGATTTGTTGATGGAGAAGGGGATGCATGGGGGCATCCCCAAGCTTAGACGCTTGAGTCTCCTTGAATAATTATTGGGGATGCATGGGGGCATCCCCAAGCTTGAGCGCTTGACACTCCTGGATCTTCTTTCATCATCTTCTATCGCACACTTGAAAACTCCCTTCATACATAACTCATCATAAGCTGATTAGAGAGGTTAGTACCCTTAATAAATAATTTTTCTCCACTGGATATAAAGATATTCTTGAAGAGCTACTGTTTCTCAAGAGTGCCAACAAGTTTTTGCAAAGAAAAAGCAAGCTTATGGTTTGCAAAAGTTAGAAGAGACAAAACGTGGCAGAATCTGTGAAAAACAGAACAGCAGATAGTAAAGAATTTTTTAGGGGAACTTCTGAACTCAAATCAAAAAACTCAGAACATACGGAAGTTTCGTAATGGTATAGAGCATACTGTGTAAAAATTTCAGCTCAAAAAGATGAACTGGGATTTTTCTGGTCACGAGGACAGAATCTGTTTTCTGGACAGCATGTCACAACTTTTACTTCCCTTGCCGTAAGAGGCTATAACTTGGCACAAAGTTGAAAAATAAAGATACAATGATGTTGCTACAGTAGTAACAATCATCAAGACACAACAAAAGCAAAAAGAAAAACCTACATTCGTTGCGGGCTGCCTCCCGAAAGCGCTTCTTTAGAGCCATTTGCTAGGCATGAAGATCATAAAAGTTGCTCTCATAAAAATAAGGATTTGAAGCAAAAGAGAGCATCAAGAAGCAAATATGAAAAACATTTAAGCCTAACCCACTTCCTATGCATAGGCATCTTGTAAGAAAATAAATCAAATAAGCACAAAGTGACATGCATAGGAAGGTGGAACAAGAACAACTTCAAAACTTTCAACATGAAGAGAGGTGTTTTTGTAACATGGAAGTTTCTACAACCAAACTTTCCTCTCTCAAAGTAATTTTCAGTAGCATCATGAACAACATCAAGAATATAACTATCACATAAATCATGTTGTTCATGACCTACAAGCACATGTGTATTGTTTTCAACACGGTTTTTAGGATGATAAGATAGATGCAACCCATCACATTGAGCCTTGATAAGAGCATAGTTCTCCGGAATATGAATTGGAGATTTCAAAAGGATAATAGGACAATCAAGTGTGGGTGCAATAGAAACAATTTCATGCTTAACATGAGGAACTATAGAAAGTTCATCTCCGTAAGCATCATCCATAGTGGCATCATGGCCATAAGCATAGAAGGCATAAACTTCATCAAAAAGGGATATTTCAAAAGAATCCATAGGATCATAACACTCATATAAGGTAAGATTCAAAGAGTTACTCTCATTAGAAGGTAGACACGGATGGATCCATTCTTCCTCCTTTTTTTCGTCACTCTCCTCCTCTTTTTCATCCAAGGAGCTTTCGGTTTCATCAATTTCTTCTTTCATAGAGTCCTGCAAAACATTAGTCTCTTCCTTTGGAGGAGAGATTCTCTCAAGATGATCAGTAATATAGTAATTTGCATCATAATTTTCCAAACAATAGTTAAGTATAGCAAGATTCTCAGATTTGTAAGGGGCGTCATCAATATTTTCAAGAAAAGAAGTAATTTCAAAGGCACCCTTAAAAGAAACAAATTCTTCTATTTGTTCCATCATAAAAATCATAATTTCCCTTAGCATAAGAAGCTAAGGTTTCATCCTCATTGTACTCACATTGGAAAGCAAGGTGTTTGTGCCTTAAGCAACAAGATTCATCCCTGCAGAAAGATATATTATATATTGAGCACAAGTTTTTAGCATACTCATACGATTGATGTATGAGTCTCCATAAGTGTATCCCTTTTTGAGACAATCGGTATTCCTTGTAATATTCTTATTGATCCTCGGTGAATCCTCCATGCCAATAAGATCTAGTTTTAAAGAAGTTAGACATTGATTGGCAAGTAAGGAACTAGACATACTATATATATATATTTTGATTTTTGATAAAGGACACAAAGATAAAAACTGAAAAGTAAACTAACAAGACTAAAAAAACAAAGGTAAAGGGTAGTGTGAAACTCCCCTATCTTAGCACTCGGAGTCCCCGGCAACGGCGCCAAAAATTCTCTTGCTTAGCGGCTTCTCGTCCTTCGTTGGTGAGCCCCAAGTGGAAGGCGTGATGCAGTGTAGCAGCGAGTTTCCCTCGGTGAAGATACCAAGGTTTTTCTCCCATAGGACTCCGGATATGATAAGTATGTGTCAGCGGCGCGACTGACGTGGACCTGCACACAGACACAGATAACTTTGTTCCCAACGAAGTTCAGAGAGTTTGTCAATCTCTTCGGTCTTGTTGTTCACAAAGGGTAAAACACAAGGGATAATGATAGCAAGTAAAAGCAGAAAAGTAAAGATAGCTTGGAAACAGTAATGAGGATATAGACCGGGATACGTGATGTTCGCTAGTGATGTTTCTCTCCCAAAAGACGATAAAACTGCTATGCGAGGTAAACAAATTACAGAAGGGCAATTGACAGGATTATGAACGCACCGCGATGCTAACTATGCTACAAAAGAAAGGAAGAGGTTCAAAAGCACGGGCAGTACGCCAAAATAAGTAGACCGAAATCCATCTGCATCTACTACTAATCATCCACCTTGAGATATCTATCCAGAACATCTCGCTCGTATTAAGTTGCGAGCCCCACCCAAAGTGTAAACCCAAAGCAACAGACAACTTCAATAAAAGAACTTTTCGTAAAGTAAACAATCCTTGTGACCGTGGTCACAAGCACCGTTGTTTTCCCCCTTGTGGCAACAGCACACCCCCTAGACTCATGTTTCTGTCACTCAAGCGTGTCATCAGGGAGGCATGAACCCACAATCTAGCACAACGCTCCCTCTTGGAGTCACTACCTACTACTTGGCCAAAGCAATAAACAGCAACGGAGAACATGCAAGAATTACTTAGGAACAACAATATAAGAGATAGGAACCAAATATATTACTCTATCACAATCTGAACATAATCTCATAATCCATCAGATCCCATCAAACTCAGCATAGCAACAGCAGAAATATTACAAAGGTGCCTCGATCATGTAGGGCAGCTCACGAGGTCTAAACAATGAAGATCAAAGAGGGGAGGAGAACATCACATAGCTACTGATCACGGACCCATGGTCGAAGGAAAACTACTCACAAGACATCCGGGGAGCATCCATGGTGGAGAGGAGATTCCCGGAGGTCAATCCTCCCTCCGGCAGGGTGCCGGGAAGAGGTCTTCTGGTGCTCCCGATCTTGGAAGCGCGGCAGCGGCGGAACAGAGGCGAGTTCGCGGAATAGGGTTCTTTTTTATATGGGGGAAAACTGAAATAGAAAAACAGCAGAAAACAGGAACTGGCACTGGGGTGCACTGAGTTAGTAGGTTAGTCCAAATATGATCAAAAGTGTATGAAAGTGTATCTAGATCATAGCAATATCACACAAAACATGCATGGAGCGAGCAGAAATTATAGATACGTTTTGGACGTATCAGCCCACAACAACCGTATTGAAATTGGAGGATTAGTGTTTCCTGCATCGCTCATGGTCCTCAAGGTAACTACCATAGACGTCATTCTTGGTATGGATTGGATGAGATAAGGCTCGCATCGATTGCGACGTTAAGGAAGTCCGGCTCACGCACCCCTCAGGCCAGATAGTCTACTATTCAGCCCAGATGATTCAACATGCCGAGAACCAGATATATGCTCTGAATGCCCTGAATGCTGCACCTCTCTAAGGGATCGAAAACATTCCAGTCGTTTGCAATTTTCCCAATGTCTTTCCAGAAGAACTGTCGGGAATACCCCCAATCAGAAATATCGAATTCATCATCGACTTGAAGCCCGACACCGTTCCTATTGCCAAGCGTCCGTACAAGATGCCACCACATGAACTCCTTGAACTTAATGAGGAAATCGACAAGGCACTCCGAAAAGGATTCATTCGCCCCAGTTCATCTGCTTGGGGAGCACCTTCGCTCTTTGTCAAGAAAAGCGATGGCACAAATCGTTTGGTCCAAGATTACCGACCTATCAACCAGGCAACAATACAGAACAAGTACCCGCTTCCTCTGATCAACGATCTATATGATCAACTTGCTAGATCTACGGTATTTTCGAAACTTGACCTGAGGTTGGGTTACCATCAGATCCGGGTTCGTAAAGAGGATATTCCGAAGACCGCCTTTATTACTCGCTATGGTTCATACGAGTACACTGTCATGTTGATGGCGGAGAAGTTAATAGGTTTAGTTGGGTTGCCTTCCCTGTTAACAACGCCAATAAACGATTCTTGATAACCCACAAGTCTAGGGGATCAATTGTAGCTTTTCGATAAATAATAGTATCGATCCCACGAGGAGCAGAAGGTGTTGATAAGTGACACTGGATAAGGAAAGGGCATCAAACACTCAAAGGTAAATATTTAGGGGTTTTTGGTTTAAGCAACAGAAAAGTAAAAGACAGGCAAAGTAAACAGGGTAACTGAGGAGTAGCAAGTGGCCCAATCCTTTCACAAGGATAAGCCTAGGAATTGAACTTATAAAAGCCGAAGCGTTCTCGAGAAAACACGGGAGAGATAGTCAAGTAACTTTCACCATACTCCGCCAAGTAATATGTATCGTGTTGATAAGTGTCGGTGGGTGGATCAATGCTAGTACACCTTCTAGACTAAGATAAGTGTACTCTTATGATTACACACCTTGCAAGCATCCGCAAATACAAGGTAGTAATTAAGGCATAAGCCTAACCACATCATTACGATCAAGGATCCATAACTCCCTTGTGTGAAAGTCTGCGAACTGGGGTTCAGGTTTCTGTCACTCCGACAACCCACCATAAGCATACTTTGTGTACAATGTATTCCTCTAGGCGCATGAAAGGTTAAGTGTTATGTGTTCGACTCACATAACACCACTAGAGAAATAGCAACACAACTTAAGTATCAAACAACAAATAATACTTCAACATCATTTGACTAGTAACAACTAGACTCCTCCCATGTTCTCAAGAACTAAAGTAACTACTCACAAGACATAAAAGAGATCATGATCAGAGGTGATAGATGGGTGGTAAACAATCTGGACACAATGATATTTCTCCAACAAAACTCAATAGCATTCATCACAAAGTAGTAATCAACACCAACAGAGTAGAGAGGATAGATAGTAAGGATTACAACACAAGTTGCAATTGTGAGATGAGATGGATGGAGATGGAGATGGTGCTGATGTTGGGGATGATGTTGATGATGATATGAATGATACCCGTGACGATGATGATGATGATGGCGACGATCTCCCCTTCCGGGAGGTGATCTCCCCGGCGGAATCTTCCCGCCGGAGATGGATTTTCTCCTCTGTAGGTTTCCGCCTCGTGGCGGCGGTGAAACACGAAAACGACTCTTCTTTTGGGGTTTCCACCCCAGGGGGCTTATATAGGCGAAAGGGGGCACTGAGGGGGGCCACCAGGCACCTAGGAGGGGGCCGCGCCAGGCACCCTTCTGGATGCCTGGTGGGTCCCCTCACCTCCTCCTTCGGTGATCCCTAGTTAATGTTCATAAAAATGCTCCCCGTAAAATTTCATCGCATTTGGACTTGATCTGATTCAGCAACTTGGTATCCACTTTTTACCGCTGAATTCTGGTTTTGCTGCTCTGGCACTGGAAAGTTGTAAACTGTGTAAAATAAGCCAAAACAACATAAGAACAATACTTTAAAGTGGAATATATCAATGAATAGGGTGAAATCACAATATAAAATAGTGATGCTTTTTGGACGTATCAACTCCCCCAAGCTTAGACCTCGCTTGTCCTCAAGCGATTGCTGAGCTCGGTAAACCTGTCCACAAGTTTAGAGAGTGAAGTGCCGATAAAATAATACGAACAAGAAGCATCAAGATTCCTCACCAAGCTTAAGCATCCTCAACAGCAACCTCAACTCATAAGGTCCTTATGAGAACGTAGTAACAATTATAACAAAGTAGGACCTGGAAAACTCATCAAATCATGACAAACATATCCTTGTTCAAGGAACAACTAATAACTTTTACTTTTGTTCTTTCACTTATAATGGAACAGTTGAAGCTTTTGAAAGAACATGCTATTAGTCAAGAAGTGCACATATCAACACAAAGGAAGATGTTTACTAAGCATAAGCTTTTGTAAACAACTCACTTATCAAAAGATAATGTCAACAAAGATGTAACATGCTAGATTTCAATGCAACTTTATATGCAAGCATCTTTATCAACATCAAATGTCTGTTCTTTCTCTCTAGAAAGGAAGGAAGTAGGAAGGACTGACTCAGCACAAAATAAAGATAAACCCCGTGCAAAAGGGTAAGCAGGGAAAACTTATGTGCCATCTCTAGATCAAACAGAATAAAAACAAACTTTTGGGAGGTGCATGATCCGTCAACGACTGCTGATAGATAACTCCCTCACTTCATGATTTGGACAAGTTTCGAGGAACGGCTCTCATGTGGGGACGATCACATCCCCTTGGATTCCTTTGTTTATCACTCGTAAAAGGGCGAAGGAACTCTTGTGTTAGTATTTATCTTTTACGAGCTGGGCACTCATGCCAGTCCCTTCTCGTATTAGGGGTTTGCAGATTAGACATGCAATCCCAAGATAAAACTTGTCCAAATTAAGAAGATCATGGGTCACCCACCACTTCCTCATGAGCTGAATCAGCGGCACAAAACAGAAGATTTTGAACATCTAAAGATAGCACATAAATTATATACTTTAGGAGTGGTAGTGGAATACCACTAGTAGGAAGGTATGGTGGACTCAAGTGGAAGAAGTTGGTTTCAAGGTATGGAAGTACAAGCAGAATTCCGCTTAGTACAGATTTTTGGCTAGAAAGGCTTTGAGAGAGCAGACAATTGATGACAACTTAGATGCAAGCAATACAAAGCATAAACATTAATACTAGCATGAAACATCAAGTTGTCTTCCTTGTCAACATAACACTTCAAGCATAACAACACAAAGGTTTTGGATATGTCGCTACTTTGCGAAAAACATGCTTGTTGTTATGACCAAAGCTATACTTGCCAAGATTAAATAAATTTTTCGAAGCCATACCTGATATAAGGTCAATACTCCCCATAAGAATCATCTCATAATGTCGATTGCGTAAAGAGAATACCAAGTGCAGCGAAAAAACCAATAGAATTCTCATTAATATTCCTTCATAGACGACTCCACACTCACGGATACAAAGCTCTCCACAAGAGGAGTGATAGAGCTCAAAGCAACACCTATTTCATAAAGTGACCTCCCTAGACATGATACGACTCTACTTGACTCCTAAAAAAAGATAAAGATAAAGATACCGGGCATTCCCCCAATACCCCAAGATTGGAACAAGCTAAGGGGGTGCCATTACCCGAGGATTTTTACTCCTCATTCTTGTTCTTCTCAGTCAGGTACTCCTTGGCGAAGCGCTTCCATGGCAGATGTTCTCTAGTCTCGAAGGACATTCCCGTCTCCAAGATCCTACACTCAGCACCTAAACCCATGCGCAGAAACTTTAATTCATACTCACAGTTCTGGTTCTGCAGATCATAGATCTGTGCTTGGAGTTCATAAAATTTTTCTTCTAATGCGACCAAACTTGAACACATCTCCTTCATCTCCTTCTTGTGGGAAGCCTCGATCTCGTTCATGATGTCGAAGTTAGCTTCAACACCGCGCTCCACCATATTCTTGAACTTCAAGACCTCATGTTCCATCTCCTTCAGCCACTCCTTGGTGCTCCCTTCCTTGACAGGTCCCTTCAGATCTTCCTTGTGGAGAACACCGTCCTCCACACGAAGGACCTGGGGGTGCTTCTTCACCTCTGCGAGATAAGGGTTGATGACATTGACGATGAACTTGTCCTTGGGGGAACTTGGAGAAGCCATGGCACCTAGATCTGCTGAAAGTTTTCCTGGCAGAAACAGACCGAGAAAGAAAACACGCGAAATCGAGAGATACGGTGCCGGGACTTTCTGGGCAAATATATAGCAAAAATTTCTGCGACAGAAGGAAGGTTTCAAGCCTAGGTGGAGTCGGAGGCGGAGTCCAGGGCAGCCAGGAGGGTGCCCGGCGTGGCCAGGAGTGGGGCCACGCCAGGGGACCTCCTGGCCTCCCTGGAGCTCCTCTCCGGCTCCACTCGGGCTTGGAATTTTGCTAATTTTGCAAAAACTCTGAAAAAAGTTAATTTTTATTGACGTTCGCGGTGTTTTCTTACCATAATTCATACCTTTACTAATTCTGCTCCTGCCGGAGTCTGAAACTGGGCTGCAACATGTTCTTCATGAGTACTTGTATATATCATGTTTGCATCCACATTGATTGGATCACCTGCCATATAATGTTTGAGTCTTTGTCCATTCACAACTTGAGGTTTGGTGCCTTCGAAATTATTGATCTTGATAGTACCGGACCGATATACTTCTTCGATACGAAAAGGTCCTTCCCATCTGGAAAGTAGTTTACCTAGACAAAACCTGAAACGAGATCTAAACAACAAAACTTTATCACCAACATTAAATTCATGTTTCAGAATTCTTTTATCGTGCCACTTCTTTACCTTTTCCTTGAACATTTTAGCGCTCTCGTAAGCTTCACTTCTCCCCTCATCTAGAGTAGTCAAGTTCATGAGATGCTTTTCACCAGCTAACTTTGGGTCAGCATTCAGCTCTCTGACAGCCCAGAAAGCTTTATGCTCTAACTCTAATGGTAAATGGCAAGCCTTGCCATAGACCATCTTATACGGAGACATGCACATGGGGTTTTTGTAAGCAGTTCTATACGCCCACAAAGCATCTCCTAACTTCTTTGACCAGTCCTTTCTAGAACTGTTTACTGTTTTCTGCAAGGTCAACTTGATCTCCCTATTGGTGAGATCAAATTGCCCACTAGTTTGAGGGTGGTACGGTGATGCAATCCTATGATTGAGATCGTACTTGGCTAGAGGTTTCCTAAAAGCTCCATGCGTGAAGTGTGACCCTCCATCTGTCATGAGGTACCTTGGTACTCCAAACCTAGGAAAAATTACATCTTTGAGAATTTTCAAAGATGTCTTGTGATCAGCACTCTTAGTGGGGATTGCTTCAACCCACTTGGTTACATAATCAACAACAACTAAGATGTGTGTGTACTTGTGTGAAGGAGGAAAAGGACCCATAAAATCAAAACCCCAGCAATCGAAAGGTTCGATCACTAGTGAGTAATTCATAGGCATCTCATTTCTCCTGCTAATGTTACCAACTCTCTGACACTTATCACAAGATAGAACGTACCTTCGGGCGTCCTTAAAGAGAGTAGGCCAATAAAAACCTGATTGTAAAACTTTATGTGCGGTCCTTTCACCGGCATGATGTCCTCCATAGGGACTATCGTGACATTGTCGAAGAATATTCTGCTGCTCGTGCTCCGGTATACACCTTCTTACGATCCCGTCCACACCTTCTTTATAAAGATGTGGATCATCCCAAAAGTAGTGCCTCAAATCCGTGAAGAATTTCTTCCTCTGCTGAAATGTGAAACCTGGAGGCAAAAACTTTGCAACGATAAAATTAGCATAATCTGCAAACCAAGGGTCGGACTGAGATTGTACTTTTACAACAGCAAGCTGTTCATCTGGGAAACTGTCGTTGACTGGAATAGGATCGTGCGGGATATCTTCCATCCTTGAAAGATTATCCGCCATCGGATTGTCTTCTCCTTTTCTATCGACAATCTGCAAATCCAATTCTTGAAGAAGGAGTACCCACGTAATGAGTCTAGGTTTGGCATCCTTTTTCTGCATAAGATACTTAATGGTAGCATGGTCAGTATGAATAATAACTTTAGAATCAACAATATACTGCCTAAACTTATCACAAGCAAACACCACTGCCAAGAATTCCTTCTCGGTAGTAGCATAATTCTTTTGAGCACTATCAAGTGTTTTGCTGGCATAGTGGATGACATTCAACTTCTTGTCAACCCTTTGTCCTAAAAAAGCTCCAACAGCAAAATCACTAGCATCACACATAATTTCAAAGGGAAAATTCTAGTCAGGTGGTTGTACTATAGGAGCGGTTATCTAGGCTTTATTAAGAACTTCAAAAGCTTCCTTACAATCTTCATCAAATACAAAAGGAGCATCCTTCTGGAGAAGATTGGTAAGGGGTCTCGAGGTCTTAGAAAAGTCCTTGATAAATCTTCTATAGAAACCAGCATGACCTAGAAAACTACGAATACCTTTAATGTCCCTTGGATAAGGCATCCTTTCAATAGCTTCAATTTTTGCCTTGTCCACTTCAATTCCCCTTTCGGAAATCTTGTGTCCAAGAACTATCCCTTCGTTAACCATGAAATGGCACTTCTCCCAATTGAGCACCAAATTTGTTTCTTCACATCTCTGCAAAACTTTATTAAGATTGTGGAGACAGTGGTCAAAGGAGTTTCCATAGACGGAAAAGTCGTCCATGAAAATTTCTACAATCTCCTCACAGAAACCATGAAATATTGCAGACATACACCTCTGAAAAGTAGCAGGTGCATTACACAAACCGAAAGGCATACGCCTATAAGCATAAGTACCATAAGGACACGTGAAAGTGGTCTTCTCTTGATCCGCGGTGTTGACGTGAATCTGGGAGAAGCCAGAGTACCCATCAAGATAGCAGAAGTGGGTGTTTTTAGACAACCGCTCGAGCATCTGATCAATAAAGGGCAAATGATAGTGGTCCTTCCGGGTGGCCTTGTTTAACTTCCTGAAATCAATACACATTCTATATCCAATAATAGTCCTCTGAGGTATTAGTTCATTTTTATCATTAGGAACAACAGTCATACCTCCTTTCTTAGGAACACAATGACCGGGACTTACCCACTTACTATCAGCTATAGGATAGATGATACCTGCGGCTAGAAGTTTGAGAAACTCCGTCCTAACCACGTCCTTCATCTTTGGGTTCAACCGTCGTTGATGATCAACAACCGGTTTAGCATCGGGCTCGAGATTGATAGTATGTTGGCAAATGGATGGACTAATACCCTTGAGATCATCAAGAGTATAGCCAATAGCACCTCAGTGTCTGCGGAGTGTCTCCAATAATCGCTCTTCTTCATACCCTGAAAGGTTAGAATTGATAATAAAAGTATATACTTTCTTTTTATCTAAATAAGCATACTTGAGCGTATCGGGTAGTGGTTTTAGGTCGAACATCGGGTCTTCTTTCGGTTGCGAGAGGATTCCGAAAGGTTCAACCGGGAGGTTGTGCTTCAGGATGGGAGTTTGTCTTAAAAATATGTCTTATAGTTCATCCCTCTCCTGTATATGTATATCATTCTCGTTGTCTTCCATAAATTGCTGCAAAGTGTCATTAGGAGGAATAGCAATGGAAGCAATTTCTTCAATAATTTTGTCATTACTTGACAGGTCAGGACCACGAGGCTGCTTAGAAAACTTAGAAAAATTAAATTCATACGGCTCACCGTGAATTCAACAGAAACTTTACCTTTCTTGCAATCTATTATAGCTCTGCAAGTGCTGAGGAAGGGCCTACCATAGATAATAGGGCAAAAACTATCTTGCACTGAACCAAGTACAAGAAAGTCTGTAGGATATTTTACCTTCCCGCAGAGTACTTCAACATCTCTTACAATCCCAACTGGAGAGATTGTTTGTTTATTTGCAAGATGGATAGTGACATCTATGTCCTCGATCTCACATGGATAAATCTCGTGCATGATCTATTGATAAAGTGTGAAGGGAATAGCGCTGACGCTAGATCCCAAATCACATAGCCCATAGTAATTATGATCTCCTATTTTGACAGATACAACTGGTGTACCTGAAATTGGGCCTTTGTTCCTGGCTGTGACAATGTTAGTGGCAACAGCACAAAAACTAATAGTGGATTCTTCGTTATCACTGGTTACCAGATCCTTGACCATTGCAACTTGAGGCTGGACCTTGATCATGTCCTTAGGTTCGTCAGTGGTCCTTCTATTCTTGTTTAGAATACCTGTAACAAAAGAGTGCTCCTTTATCCTGGAGGGAGAAGGAGGCTATTCATACACAACTGCAGGTAAAACAGGATCAGTAACATTAATCTCAATTGGTGACTCCTTGAAAGGTTTATGATGTTGACTCTCCTTCTTCCTGGAAGAATCAATATGAGAAGCAAAGTCCTTGCAAAAGTCAACCATTAGCTGGGAATCAATACCAATTTTTGAGCAAAAGGTATTAAAGTAATCAGTCTTCACATAACTCTCAATGTAGTCATGCTCATAGTTTATAGCGGGTTCAATACCTTTATCAATTTCCCAGTCTTCAGTGTTCTTCTGGATCCTTTCTATAAGATCCCATTTTTCTTCCATACTTATGGTCTGGAATACCCCACTAGAGGAGGCATCCAACATCTCCTTGTCCTGGCGAGAAAGCCTGGCATAAAAATTTGTAAGTATAATTTCCTTGGGGAGCTCATGGTTTGGGCATTTGAGCATCAGGGACTTCAGTCTCCCCAAAGCTTGAGCGATGATCTCTCCGTCGTGAGACCAAAAGTTGTAGATGTAGTTCCTGTCTTGGTGAATTTCACGAAGAGGATAAAAATTTGCATAAAAGAGAGACATAAGCTCTGTCTATTCAAGCAGATCAGAGTTATCGAGTAGCTTATACCAATCTGAAGCTTTATCTTTGAGTGATATGGAGAATAGTTTCTTCATGACGAACTCCATCGTCACACCTGCAAGCTTAAATAAAGAACATAATTGTGATAAATATAGCAGGTGTTCTCCCGGATGTCCTTCTCCTGTATAACGATTAGCCAAGACATAATCAACAATACCAGATGGTATTTTATAGGGCACAATTTCATTAGGGGTAGGAGTGACCACCACAGTCGTGGGGCGGCTCCTTACTAATAACGAACCAACAGCAGAAGAGTCCATAAGGACTGAAAGTAACAACAGAAAATAAAGGTTCCCTTACCGGCTTCACTTACCAATAGCGCTACACTCCCCGGCAACGGCGCAAGAAAAGCTCGTTGATGGCGGAGAAGTTAATAGGTTTAGTTGGGTTGCCTTCCCTGTTAATCGCGCCAATAAACGATTCTTGATAACCCACAAGTCTAGGGGATCAATTGTAGCTTTTCGATAAATAAGAGTATCGATCCCAGGAGGAGCAGAAGGTGTTGATAAGTGACACTGGATAAGGAAAGGGCTGCAAACACTCAAAGGTAAATATTTAGGGGTTTTTTGTTTAAGCAACAAAAAAGTAAAAGACAGGAAAAGTAAACAGGGTAACTGAGGAGTAGCAAGTGGCCCAATCCTTTCACAAGGATAAGCCTAGGAATTGAACTTATAAAAGCCGAAGCGTTCTCGAGAAAACACGGGAGAGATAGTCAAGTCACTTTCACCATACTCCGCCAAGTAATATGTATCGTGTTGATAAGTGTCGGTGGGTGGATCAATGCTAGTACACCTTCTAGACTAAGATAAGTGTACTCTTATGATTACACACCTTGCAAGCATCCACAAATACAAGGTAGTAATAAAGGCATAAGCCTAACCACATCATTACGATCAAGGATCCATAACTCCCTTGTGCGAAAGTCTGCGAACTGGGGTTTAGGTTTCTGTCACTCCGGCAACCCACCATAAGCATCCTTTGTGCACAATGTATTCCTCTAGGCCTATGAAAGGTGAAGTGTTATGTGTTCGACTCACATAACACCACTAGAGAAATAACAACACAACTTAAGTATCAAACAACACATAAAACTTCAACATCATATGACTACTAACAACTAGACTTCTCCGATGTCTCAAGAACTAAAGTAAGTACTCACAAGACATAAAAGAGATCATGATCAGAGGTAATAAATGGGTTGTAAACAATTTGGACACAATGATATTTCTCCAACAAAACTCAATAGCATTCACCACAAAGTAGTAATCAACACCAACAGAGTAGAGATGAGATGGATGGAGATGGAGATGGTGCTGATGTTGGGGATGATATTGATGATGATCTCAATGATGCCCGTGACGATGATGATGATGATGGCGACGATCTCCCCTTCCGGGAGGTGTTCTCCCCGGCGGAATCTACCCGCCGGAGATGGCTTTTCTCCTCTGTAGGTTTCCGCCCCGTGGCGAAGGCGAAACACGGAAACGACTCTTCTTTTGGGGTTTCCACCCCAGGGGGCTTATATAGGCGAAAGGGGGCACCGAGGGGGGCCACCAGGCACCCGGGAGGGTGCTGGCGTGGCCCTTCTGGCTGCCTGGTGGGTCCCCTCACCTCCTCCTTCGGTGATCCCCAGTCAATCTTCATAAAAATTCTCCCCGTAAAATTTCAGCGCATTTGGACTTGATCTGATTCAGCAACTTGGTATCCACTTTTTACCGCTGAATTCTGGTTCTGCTGCTTCGGCACCGGAAAGTTGTAAACTGTGTAAAATAAGCCAAAACAACATAAGAACAGTACTTTAAAGTGGAATATATCAATGAATAGGGTGAAATCACAATATAAAATAGTGATGCTTTTTGGACGTATCACAAAGGTGTCAAGTTTGAGTGGACAGATAAATGTCAGGAAAGTTTCCAAGCTCTCAAGGACAAGCTCACTTCTCCTCCGGTGCTTGCTCCCCCTGATACCCGGAAGGACTTCGTGATATATTGCGACGCGTCTCATCAAGGATTAGGATGTGTCCTAATGCAAGAGCGCAAAGTGATTGCTTATGGCTCTCGTCAGTTGCGTGCTCACGAAGAAAACTATCCAACACATGATCTCGAATTGGCAGCAGTAATTTATGCATTGAAGCTGTGGCGACATTACATCGTTGGTAATCATTGCGAGATCGACACCGACCACCAAAGCCTAAAGTACTTGTTTACTCAGCCAGACCTGAATCTACGCCAACAAAGATGGCTCGAGACAATAGCCGGTTTCAACATGGATATTCATTATACTCCTAGCAAAGCTAATGTGATGGCTGATGCCCTGAGCCACAAAGCCTACACTTCTGAACTTGATGTCCAGTTACAGCAACCACTTCTATATGAAGAGCTTCGCAATCTGAACCTTGAAATTGTTCCGCAGGGACATGTGAATTCCCTGGTTCTTAAATCTGACCATGACGACATCATCAAGGTGATACAAGGTTATGACTGACATTGCGAAGATTAAGAGCTATCTCGCCAGTGGGAATCCCTCATTCTTCCATGTTGCCGATGATGGTACGATGTACTTCAAGGGTCGCTTAGTGGTCCCGACAAAAAAGGCCAACCTAGACTACACCTCGGATGTCATGAAAGAAGCTCACGATACACCTTTGTCGATTCACCCTGTAATACCAAGATGTACCAAGACATTCGTCAGCGGTACTGGTGGTCTAACATGAAGCTAGACATTGCTCGATATGTTGATGAGTGTGACGTTTGGCGTCGCGTCAAAGCTGAACATCAAAGACTTGCTGGAACTCTGCAACCACTCTCTATTCCTGAATGGAGATGGGACAAGATCGAAATGGACTTCGTCACTGGTTTTCCTAGATCACAGAAGGGTCATGATGCTATCTTTGTCATCATCGACTGGTTCTCCAAGGTTGCCCACTTTCTGCCTGTCAAGGAGACGATAGCTGCTAGTCAGTTAGCATACATGTATGTTTCCAGAATTGTTTCCATCCACGGTAGTCCGTTGGAGATCAGTTCCGACCGTGGCTGCTGTCGTTGTCCGCGACTCACATGAATAGGAGCAATGATAACGGTTGTCCTGATAGAAAATAATAAAAAACCTAATGGTTCAGGTGGATGACTTGAGAGGCCACAAAGGCCCGTACGCACCACCTTCACGTGGGATAACGGTGTGGTCCCTCCGTGTTGTGGTCTCATTCGAAAGCTTTGAAAGACGTCCATTTCAGCATTGTGGCACGGTCAGATCCGCATCCCAGAGGAGTTGCGTGGAATTTACCCTGTACACAACGACCCGGAGGGAGAGGGGCGACGGTCCAAGACCCCCTTGCGCTTAGGACTGTAGACCGGCGGGGACCTCTCTGATGAGCCGTAGGATGGGCCTCAGCGTGTCGGATAGCCTCGGTGGGGTGTTCCCTAACAAGGTGTACGCCACCATGGAGATCCGAGCATGCAGGCTGAACAGTAGTGCACCCATGCAGGGAGTTTGATCTATTCGAATAGCCGTGTCCACGGTAACAGGACGCTTTATGCTGAAGCCAGAGCCTACTACTACAAACTATTACTATTAAACTGTTGGTTCCGTTTTCTCTTCCTCGCAGGGAAGTCGAGGAGGGGATCTCGGAGGCATATATAATTTTTATCTAATACAACTTACTATTATACAATGCTGCAGCAACTTCTGCTGCATTGTTATTACATTCATGTTATTGAACTGTTGGTTATTCTCTTCTTGTGCTTCAAGACTCGTTGGAAGATGCTAGTCTTCGATAGGACTAGCTTCTTACCCTTATTATGATTTCTACCTTGCAGTCCACTATATATAGCCTCCCCTTTCCATTTGATACAAATGCATAATTTCTTAGTAGCGGACGTAAGACTTGCGGGTATGCTAGATACTCACCTTTGCTTTATTTCCCTTTTTCTTTTGCCTGATCGGCCGCTGCAGTCGACGTTGGAGCCTAGGTGCAGAAGATCCCCGATGCCGACCACCGCAACATGAAGATCCCCGATGCCTTCTACGATGTCGAGTTCCCCTTTGACCAGGAGTAGTTCGGTGGATCCCAGGTAGGAGGCCTCGCCTTTTCGATCTGTACCTCTGATGTTATTTGTGTTAGCCTTCTTAAGGCAAAACTTGGCTAACTATGTCTGTACTCAGATATTATGATTGTCTAACTTATGTATTCGGATCCTCGTGATCCCTGGTTTGTAAGATCAGTTTTATCTTATTTGAGTCTAGTGTTGTGCTGTGATATTATCATCGTGGCACCCTGATTTCGGTCGTGTACCCTGCGTGTATGATTACTATACACAACTTGATTTTGGGGGCGTCACAGAAGTGAACAATGGCGATGTTCACAACTCAGGGTTGCTTACTTCACCTGGACCTGCACACAATAAAATTAACTTTGCTCCCAACGAAGTTCAGAGAGGTTGTCAATCTCTCCAGTCTTGTTGTTTACAAAGGATCAAACACACAAGGGATAATGATAATGATAATGGTTGCAACTGAAAGTAAATGCGAGAAAATAAATGAGCTTGTAAACAGTTATGAGAATATGGACCGGGGTCCCGTGATGTTCACTTGTGATGTCTCTATCCAAAAGACGATAAAACTGCTATGCGAGGTAAACAAATTATAGATGGGCAATTGACAGGATTATAAACGCACCGCAATGCTTACTATGCTACAAAAGAAAGGAAGAGGCTCATAAGCACGGGAAGTACGCCAAAATAAGTACACCGAACTCCATCTGCATCTACTACTAATCATCCACCTTGATATATCTATCCAGGAAATCTCGCTGGTATTAAGTTGTGTGCCCCACCAAAAGTGTAAACCCAAAGCAACATACAACTTTATTAAAAGAACTTTTCATAAAGTAAACTATCCTTGCAACTGCTGTTACAGGCACCGTTGTTTTCCCCCTTGTGGCCACAACACATCCCCTATACTCATGTTTTTGTCACTCAAGCGTGTCATCAGGGGGAATGTACCCACAATCGAGCATAATGTTCCCTCTTGGTGTTACTACCTACCACTTGGCCAAATCAATAAACAACAACGAAGAACATGCAAGAATTACTTAGGAACGAAAATATAAGAGATCAAAACCAAATATATTACTCTATCATGATCTGAATATAATATCGTAATCCATCATATCCCATCAAACTCAGCATAGCAACACTAGAAGAATTACATAAGTGCCTCGATTATGTAGGGCAGCTCATGAGGTCTAAACCATGAAGAACAAAGAGGGGAGGAGAACATCACATAGATACTGATCACAGACCCATGATCCAAGGTAGACTACTCACGGCACATCCGGTGGAGGGGAAGCTCCCGAAGGTCAATCCTCCCTCCGGCAGGGTGCCGGGAAGGGTCCTGACTGTGCTCCCGATCTTGGAATCGAGGCGTCGGCGGAACATAGGAGAATTTGCGAAATAGGGTTATGTCTTCGGAAGTTTCCCGTGACGGATAATAAATAGGCGAAGGGGGTAGCGAGTGGGTCACCAGGGGCCCAGGCGCCCCCTGGCCACGCCAGGTGGCTGCCTGGGTGCCTGGTGGTGGCCCCCTGGCCCTCCTTCTGGCATCGGGAGTCTTCCGACACGCTGATTTTTTATCTGATTTTTCCCGTATTTTTGGAGCACTTTTTATATGGGGGAAAACTGAAATAGAGAAAAAGCAGAAAACAGGAACTGGCACTGGGGTGCACTGAGAGTAGGTTAGTCCAAATATGATAAAAAAATGTATGAAAGTGTATCTAGATCATAGCAATATAACGCAAAACATGCATGGAGCGAGCAGAAATTATCGATAAGTTTGAGACGTATCAACATCCCCAAGCTTAATTCCTGCTCGTCCTCGAGTAGGTAAATGATAACAGGCATAATTTCTGTGGTGACATGCTAGCAACCATATAAGAACTTTGAAAAGTAAAGCAATCAAGGTATGTAATTCAATTCAAGTCATAACATGCAAGAGTCTATATTAGCATTGAAACAAGCAACGAAAGAACATTGGGTGCAAGAGCCATCGCTGTCCGTGACTCGAATGTCTCCAAATGGTGTTGCGTGCAAGAAGGGGGATAGGGAATACGAGAAGAAAAAGTATTTTTGTGTTGAGAACTCAATCTAATAAAGTTTCACACTTGGTCTTCTTTGGAATCTTTTCTTGACTCGTCCCCAGACCACTAGCCAGGTACAAGTCAATTTGATCCACTCCTTTTCGATATTTTGAGCACTCATGCAAGGGATGAGCGTAACCACGAGAGTTGACACTTAGGATGGCAAAGAGAGAATATGGTGGAGGAGGAAGACAAAAAGGATGAGAGAGGCTCACATCAATGAGGAAAATCATAGGCGAGAAGGCCAAATGATAGATATGATGTGAGGAGTAGGGATTTCCATGCAACGGATGCACATATGAGTTGAAAAGCTCTCCAACGGAACTAGTGGGGGTGCATCTAACTTGCTCTCTCATGAAGATCTAGAGCTCTTTTGAGTTGGCTCATCCTTGGAATATGCAAGCCAAGTTCTATAGTGTGAAGGTCCCCACATAGCTATATGCATGATCATCTCTATGGAGTACAAGGATAAGAGGGAGTACTAGTGTGGACCTTTCAAAAGGATAGTAGTGTTGCCCCTTTCTCTCTTTTTATTTTTTTTATTTTTTTGGTGGCCTCAATGGCTCTTTCTATTTAATTCTCATTTGTCCTCTTTGGGATCTTTTATTTTTTACACTTTGTGATCTTTTCCTCACTTAAGGGCAATACTCTAATTTACAAGAGGGTATAGAAGACCTTTCACACTTTACAAGGTATTCAAATCATAAAGAAGATGTAGCTATCATGATGTATGCCGTGTATGTTGCTGCCAGTGTAGCAGGAACATGTATGACATGAAGATCAAGTCATGAAGAGGTGGATGTTGCATGGCAATATATCTCGGAAAGGCTATGGAAATACCTTGATAGGTAGATACGGTGGCTGTTTTGAGGAAGGATATAAGGAGGTTTATGATGACAGAGCGTATCATGCCAAGTGTTTGGATGTACCGGGGAAGATGGACGCCAACTCTCGAAGTGAGAAGGAGGCAATGCACATCACTGGAGAGGCTAGCAAATATGAGGAGGTGGAAGTATCAACTTTCAATACTTACATTAATCCGAAGAACTCATGCACTTATTATCGGTAACTCTCAATCTAATGAGGAAGTTCACAAAGAGACAAGTAACCCGAGGAGGAGTGTATGGGGGTTTGCTTATCCTTGCGCATCCTCGACTCATGGTACGTGAGTGTACTCTAATATCCGATCCCTCAGAAGAGTAGTGATCCATCTAGTAGCTAGAGTTCTCAACTAGTTTTGTAGGTGTTTGAAAATAAACACGAATTTCCCAAAAGACGACACCTATCACTAATAGGCTAGATCTCTTGACACCAAAAGTTCAAACATTACTCACATCAATACCTCAAAACTATTGCAAGTTACTACTAAAATTAAATAGCAACCTGAATTACCTACTCTCAAAACAATACACAACTCAGTGCCAAGGCTCTTGCTAAAGACAAACTAAGACTAAAACTAGACATGGCAGTAGCTACGAAAAGATAAAGAACACACAACAGCATTAAGATAGGCATGAAGAATCCTATGATGTGTTCTAGATTTTGAAAATGGAGCGTGTTTATCTCCCACACAAAGTAAGACGAGATCTAACTTGTTATGAACAGCAAGAAAAGCTAAAGAAAACTAAAAATAAAACCTAAGAGCAAGACGCTCCAAGCGTAGAACATAACTCATGAAGTGATAAAAATATAGTGAGAAGAAGGACGAACTGATGAATGTTGATGGAGAAGGGGATGCACGGGGGCATCCCCAAGCTTAGACGCTTGAGTCACCTTGAATATTTATTGGGGATGCACGGGGGCATCCCCAAGCTTGAGCGCTTGACACTCCCAAATCTTCTTTCATCATCTTCCATCGCACACTTGAAAACTCCCTTCATACATAACTCATCATAGGCTGATTACAGAGGTTAGTACCCTTAATAAATAATTTTCCCCAATGGATATAAAGATATTCTTTAAGAGCTATTGCCAAAAAAAATTTGCAAAGAAAAAGCAAGCTTAAAGTTTGCAAAAGTTAGGAGAGACAAAACGTGGCAGAATCTATGAAAAACAGAACATTAGGTAGTAAAGATTTTTTTAGGGGTACTTCTGCAACTCAAATCAAAAAACTCAGAACATACGAAAGTTCCGTGATTGTATAGAGCACGTTGTGTAAAACATTCAGCTCAAAAAGATGAACTGGTGATCTGATCCAATTTTTTCCGTCACAAGGACAGAATCTGTTTGCTGGACATCATGTCCCAACTTTCACTTCCCTTGTCATATGAGGCTATAACTTGGCACAAAGCTTGAAAATAAAGATACAATGATGTTGCTACAGTAGCAACACTACTGGAAAAACAGCTATAGATAATATTGACACTAATGGCGCACTATACATGTGGTGCGCCATTACTATTTAGTAATGGCGCACCATGTGCAGGTGCGCCATTAGTAACCTAAACAGTAATGGCGCACCTGGTGAAAAGTGCGCCATTACTACGTTTGACCAAGGTTTGACCCATTCCTGGACATAGTAATGGCGCACTTTTTATAAGTGCGCCATTAGTAAGGTGACATAGTAATGGCGCACTTGGTGAAAGGTGCGCCATTACTATGTCTTTGACCAAGGTTGACCCAGTCAAAGGCATAGTAATGGCGCACTTTGTGAAGGTGCGCCATTACTAACTTTCTGAGGTGGCCAAATTTTTCTGAGGTGCGCCTCCGATGAAAAAGTTTTTTATATGAAAAATCATCTACTCGAAAAGTTACGGGGCTTTGAAGATCTAGAGGGCAAAAAATGGAAAAAATTTCAAACTTAGTAATGGCGCACCTTCCCAAGGTGCGCCATTACTATCTTCCTGCCTTCAAAATTCAAAAAAATAAAAAAAAAACTTAGTAATGGCGCACCAGCCCAAGGTGCGTCATTACTATCTTCCCGCCTTCAAAATTCAAAATATGTCAAAAAATAAACTTAGTAATGCCGCACCTTGGGCAAGGTGCGCCATTACTATCTTCCCGCCTTCAAAATTCAAAATAAATAAATAAAATAAAAAAATGTTAGTAATGGCGCACCTGCCCTAGGTGCGCCATTACTATGCCATATATATTGGTTGGCCGACCTCCTCTCTTCCTTACCTCTTCATTTTTCTCCTCATCTCCTCCACTCCATCTCCTCCTCTCCTCCACTCCATCCTCTCCTCCAATCCATCTCCACTCCTCTCCTCCACACCATCTCCACTCCTCTCCTCCGGCGACCTCCTCCTCCTCTCCGGTGACCTCCTTCCACTCCTCTCCGGTGAGCTCCTCCTCACTCCTCTCCGACGAACTCCCTCCGGCGAACTCCTCCTCCCCTCCGGAGATGTAGGTGAGCTCCTCTCCGGTGACCTCCTCCTCCTCCCCCCTCCTCTCCTTCTCACGGTCTCTCCTTGGTGCTCCTCTTCGGCGAACTCCTCTCCGGTGAACTCCTCTCCGGCGAACTCCTCTCCGGTGAACTCCTCTCCGGTGAAGAGAACATACAAGATCCAAAAATGAGAACGAAATATGCAAAAAAAACGTGCAAAAAAACGAGCAGAAAAAAAAACGAGAAAAAAACGAAAAAAAATCGCGATCTAGATTCAAAATTCAAAATAGTAATGGCGCACCTTGAGGGTTAGAATGTGCGCCATTACTATTTTCCCGCCTTCCAAATTTAAATTTTTTTTTGAAAAAATAATAAATAAAAAGTTACTAGTGGCGCACCTAAAGAGATAGTAATGGCGCACATTTGGTGCGCCATTACTACCTGAGATAGTAATGGCGCACCAAATGTGCGCCATTACTATCGCTTACTAATGGCGTGATAGTATGGCGCACCTAATGTGCGCCATTAGTAGCCAAAATAGGTGCGCCATTAATGACCATTTTTCAAGTAGTGTAACAATCATCAAGACCACTAAAAACAGAAGTAAAAACATCTTGGGTTGCCTCCCAACAAGCGCTTTCTTTTACGCTTTTAAGCTAGGCATAAGGCAAAGGAAGAATCAAGTTTTATCAAGAGAAAGAGAATAGCTAGCCCGTGTAACGGACTCAAAAGGTAACTTGACTTTCTTTCTAGGGAAGTGTTCCATCCCCTTTTTGAGAGGGAATTGAAATTTATATTCCCCTCTTTCATGTCAATGATAGCACCAACGATGCGAAAAAAAGGACGTCCCAAAATAATTGGACATAAAGGTTCACACTCTATATCCATAATAATAAAATCAACGGGAACATAGTTGTCATTGACAATGATAAGAACATCGTCGATCTTCCCCAATGGTTTCTTTATGGAAGAATCGACAATATAAACACCAAAAGAACAAGAATCAAAAGGTTTCAATTCAAACATATCATACATTCTTTTGGGCATGACGGAGGTACTACCTCCAACGTCACATAGAGCATAGCAAGAGAAGTTATTTAATTTAATTTTGATCATAGGGTCCCAACCATCATCTAGCTTCCTAGGTATGGAGGCTTCTATCCTAAGATTCTCCTCCCTAGCTTTGATGAGAGCATTTGTGATATGCTCCGTGAAGGCAAGATTAATTTGCTAGTGTGGGGGTCTCTAGACATTTTGTGTAGCAAGCTAATAAATTCTGAGAGGGTGCAACTATCAAAATCAATATCACTACTATCAAAGGTGCTAGTAGTGTCATCTAGGCTCACTTGTTTGAAACCCTCTATGTTCATATGAGTTTCTTCTTCTACAGTTGAGGTATTAGCATCACTATTAATAGGTCCAATGGGACCAGGAGTGCATTGGGTGCTAATAGTTTCGGTGTTCTCAACAATTTGGATAGTGGCAACAGTGTGGTGTGTAGGAAGGCACATAATTCTACCCTCTTCCTCTTTTTCTTTAGCCCATCTTTCTTTAAGTTTAGCCATCATCCTAATATTTTCATTAATTTGCAACTAGATAGCATTAATAGGAGTGGCCTTGCTCTCCTCAAGGGGAGAGGTTCTAGTTTTTAACATCTCAACATCAAGGGCTAAGCTGTCTACCTTCAAACAAATAATTATCTAATTTAGCTAGCTTTTCTTCCACATTCTTGTTGAAGGATTTTTGGGTAGTGATAAATTCTCTTAGCATGTTTTCTAATTCAGAAGTGGGGTTCTTGTTGCTAGGGTAAGTGTTGTTGTTCCCATAAGTGGATGGAAACGTTCTAGGATTACTAGCAAAGTTGCCCCTATAAGCATTGTTATTAAAGTTGTTTCTAGCAATGAAGTTCACATCTACTTGTTCCTGAGCAACCAAAGAATTTAAAGGAACATCATGAGGATCAATAGAGGGTTGCTTGGTAAGTAGAGACATAATTAAATCAACTTTATCATTTAGGGAGGTAATTTCCTCGACAGAATTTACCTTCCTACACGTTGGAGCGCGCTCGGTGTGCCATTGGGAATAGTTGGTCATCAGCTCATCAAGGAGTTTGGTGGCAGCACCGAGTGTAGTTGACATAAAGGTTCCTCCCGCGGCCGAATCTAACAGGTTCCGCGAGGTAATGTTCAAGCCTGCATAAAAAGTCTGGATAACCATACAGGTAGTCAAACAATGTGTAGGGCATTTCTTAACAAGATATTTCATACGTTCCCAATCTTGGGCAACGTGTTCATTATCCAATTTCCTAAAATTCATAATGTTACTCCTCAATTGGATAATTTTAGCAGGTGGGTACTACTTCCCAATAAAAGAATCTTTGCACTTATCCCAATAATCTATGCTATTCCTAGGCAAAGATTGAAACTAAATTTTAGATCCGTCCCTCAAAGAGAAAGGAAAAAAGCTTGAGCTTAACAACATCACCTTCTACTTCTTTATACTTTTACATTTCACATAATTCAACAAAATTATTCAAGTGTAAAGCAGCATCATCTCCAACACTAGAGAATTGATCTCTCATAACAAGGTTCAGCAAATGTAAGGCCCGATATGCGGTACTGTTCCAGATCTAGATGTTTCCATCCAGATCCGGGGACGAAGCACATATCGGTCCCACCACGACATATGACAAAGCCATATGCCCCGGATTTCCAACATGATATCACAACATTACAGATACAAGGATACAACATCTCATACAATCGGCATACAACTGCCTGAATACAATACAACAGCGGAAGATACATGTCTGAGTACAGACTACAAGCAAATGCCTCGCGGCAAAGAGAAAAGCATCGATCCCATAACCACACGGGTCCAGGCCCTCCGACGGGATCTTCCTAACTAGTCGTCGTCGAGTCTCCACGTGAAACGTCGATCACCATACCTGTTGTCGATCAAGAACCCTGGAAACAGTTTGGGGGTAGTATCATGAGTACAGAGGTATTCATCATCCAACTGTAGTGGTCATCTGACCCAGCAAGGACTTCATCACTCGTCATTCTAGGACAACTAGTAGTTTACGGTAAGGAAGGGGTAAGTGGTGAGCTTGCTGCCGCACTAGCATTTGTGAAGTGGCTAACGATCTAGAGAGTAAGGTAAGAAGCCAAGCATTCGATGAGGAATCGCCTCCAACAAGTCTTGCTATCAACTACTACGCAAACATAACACCTATCCTATCCTTGTCCTCCTCTTCGCATCCCGACGAAGAAGAAGCAGTCAAGGCACACACACGTTGATCAAGTTATGTTAAGATTATCTCAGTTGTTGTTGTCTATGAACAAGGAGTAGGTCTCAAGTCGTCCATAACCGTGGACACGGCTTCTCGAAAAGATTTAACCCTGCAGGGGTGTACCAAATGCCCATTACGAGGCTCCACACGCACGTCCATCTCTCTCAGTTGCTACCCATCATAGGCAACAATTTTATGATTTAGTTCCAAGAGATCCGAAACGACAGGTCCCTCTAACTAACAACGAACAAATCCGGGTGGCCCCCGGTGAGTCGACATCCATCTCAGTAGCCGACCGCTCTCTCGATCTGGTCTCTACCGTCTGTCTCGGGTTTGGATAGCCGGTTAATCACACATGGGAAACCGGGTCCTCAGCCGAACAAGGTGGGCCAGCAAGGGAACTAAGTCCTCACTGGTCCGGGTTGGTTTGAAAACAACTGGCAGCTGACCAGCACACACACGGTTTCAAATGGTAAATCAGCTTGGGCCACCACTAGAAATGTTTGAAGCTAGGTAGGTAAGAAAAGGGGACCCCATAAAATCCCACACGCGGATAGGCACGCTCAGTCTTAAAACCAATACCCGGAACTCGGGTCCTAGGTGACTCGAATGGAACAAAGCGTCGGGGCGAGATAGCCTAGACCTTCCATCCTTCATCGAATATAGTCAACATTATAATAATCATATCATCAACAACAATATAATAATGTGATATCCCAAACCCAGGAGTAACAGGGTAACATCGTAGCATCCTAAGCATGCATACTAAGCAGGGGCTGAGCAACGAGCAATAGTAACATAGCACTACATGGTTTGCTGGGAGGGGACATGGCTGTATCGGTTTGAAAGAGGCTGTAAACATGTGGTAGGATCAAACATCGAACCTAACCTAGACTAGCATGCAAACTGCTGGTTGAAATAGAATGTATCATAAGTAATGTATAGTCCTTGCCTGTTGATAAGCGGGTTCCGAAGGTGTAGTCGATCGCAAGCTCGCATCGTCTCCGAGAGGTACCCGCGGAAGCACACAAGACGGTAAACACTGGAAAGAAATCAACAGTGCACCACTATTACTACGGAGCAATACAATATCAAAGAGGCAACACAAGGCACGGCAACGCGAAACGGATCTATCGTCGAGAACGGTTACTAAAGATTTAAGTGGAGTACTCGTCACACACGACGAATACCGCACGTTTACGGTGGTTCAAGTTGTTTAGCTACAGGTGACCAACCAACGGTTATTAACATGGCAACTCAAGCAAGCATGGCATAGCACAAAAACATGTCAAGAGGTGAAGCACAAAGTAAACTATCTAATCTAGTCATTTTAAGTGAGGCACAACCTAAACATGGCATACACTAAGTGCCGCACGATGTTTAAAACATTTGGTACTGTTCTGACCTAAACCATATTTTAGGTTTGTTAACAACAGAAACCAATAGCATAAACAAAAATTACACAAAAAACTAATCAAGTTACATATAAAGAACACCCCAAACGGAGTTACGGTTAAAAAGATACAAGCAAAACAAGCTATGCACACATGCTGTATAAACAGGGGTAAATCTATATGCAAAAGTGCAGCAACATGACATAGAAATACATGGGATGAAATTAGACATGATGCTTAACAATATGCAATTGGAATCACTCAATTCCGATAAACGGTCGCGACACACTCGTCGACCGAAGTTGCAACAAAATAACAGTTTTAGCAACAGCAGCACAATAACATCAGGATCACCACTTTGGAACAAGATTTAATACAGCTAAAGCACCCGAACATGGCAAGTTAAAGCATGGAATTGAAGTACACACGATGCTTAACACATAGGAGAAAGAATAAGTACAATAGGCCTCATGGATTTGTGACAATCATCATGCAAAGTTGCAACAAAATAATAACAGCAGCACATGATAGGAAAAGTATCAGTTAACGGCCTGATGCCCACTTTAGGACACAATTACACAATCAAGATGAGCTCAAATGAAAATGCTCACAAGATATGAATTAAAGTACACGCAATTCTAAACAATTCGTCTTTTGGGCGCGAAGTCATCCTGGCTACGGATCGCTTGCTATCGTCAACGCGGAATCGAATCAGCAGCAATTGTTCCAACACTTTGCAAAAATAACAGGGTGCTGGAAAACAACAGAGGCGAAAAAAATAAAAAAAAGGGGGCCTCACCCCACTGGGCTCGGCCCAAGTGACTGGAGGGGGCGGCCTAGGCTGGCCTGGGCGCTGGAGTGGGCCACTGGGCTGCGCCTGGCCTAGAAACAGGAGGCAGTGGAGGCGCTGGATCGGGGATCCTCCCGATCCCGATCGAGCGGGCACGGCGGCGGCTTTCCCGGTGGCGCGCCGGCCACCGGTGCTAGCGGCGGAGGGGGCTGGAGGCGAGGAGGCGCCGGGACCGGGCGGTGCGAAGTGGTCCAGGGGGCGGCTCGAGCTTGGCCTTGGAGCCATGGCCATGGCGAACGACGGCCTGCAGCAGGGAGATGGAGGGGGTGAGGAGGAGAAGGGAGGAGGGAAGGAGAGGAGAGGGAGATGGAGAGGTGCAGGCGGCGGAGCTGCGGCTTGCGGCTCACCGGCGCGGACGCGGGGCCGGAGGCGGCGGGGCCTCCACGGGCTGGAGGGAGTCCAGGAGAGAGAGAGCGAGAAGAGGCTATGCGCGATCCGGGCCGTCGGATCTCCGGATCTGGCGGTCCAGAACTCATTGGGCAAAAATTGAGAAAAATTGGGGGTGTGGCTGCAAAATTGGACTAGGGAAACCCTAGAAGTGGGTGGGAGTGTGGTGGTCTTTATATAGCTCCGGTGGCTGGCAGTTTGCAAAAACATCTCCGGTTTTTCTCTCGCGCGCGCGGTGCTCACGTTTCTGACAGCCGGGGGTCCGCAGGACCTCCGATTCGGGTAAAACTTTGAACTGCGCGATCAGTGCTTCGAGCCGGAGGCGTTCACCTCGCTCTGAAACCGTTCCGAAAACACTTTCTGGGGTGCTATAAAAATATCCCGTTTAATTATTAAACGGGGTTTTATTTCCGTTGGCTGCGGCTGGTCTCGTGCGGTTTTCGCGACGGTGATCGGGCGAAACCCGGTGTCGCAAAGGTCGAGTGTCAGGGTTGCAAGGGTCGGTCTCCGTCCGGTACGAGATAAGAGGGGGGAAAATAATCGCCGATCGATAAATCGGGGATGCAAACACCGCAAACAAATCAGACAATCAGACAATTCACACCGAAATTTTTTTTTTTAATTTTTCTGAAAACTGGGCTGTTACAGTAAAGCACGTTTAATTTCATAAGAGGTAGCTGAAGTGGCAGTTGTGGCAATAGGAGTGCAGATAAAGTTTTTGTTGTTGTGACTGGTGAAGTCACACAACTTGGTGTTTTCAGTGGAACCCATAGTAGCAGCAAGTGTGCCAGATTTTTTTGTAATTTTTGATATAAGACACAAAGATAAAAACAAAAAGGTAAACTAACAAGACTAAAAAGTAAAGGTAAAGGATAGTCGGCAACTCCCCTATCTTATCACTCGGAGTCCCCGGCAATGGCGCCATAAATTTGCTTGATGGCGTGGAAGTGTTAATGGCTTCTCGCCCTTCGTTGGTTACCCCAAGTGGAAGGTGAGATGTAGGATAGCAGCAAATTTCCCCTATGTAGAGGATAGGGTTTATCTCCCATACGACTCCGGCAATAATAAGTAGGTGGTGAAGTGAACAATGGCGTCATTCACAACTCAGGGTTGCTTACTTCACCTGGACCTGCACACAATACAATTAACTTTGCACCCAACGAAGTTCGGAGAGGTTGTCAATCTCTCCGGTCTTGTTTTCTACAAAGGTTCAAACACACAAGGGATAATGATAATGATAATGATAATGGTAGCAACTGAAAGTAAATGTGAGAAAATAAACGAGCTTGTAAATAGTGATGAGAATACGGACCGGGGTCCCGTGATGTTCACTTGTGATGTCTCTCTCCCAAAAGACGATAAAACAGCTATGCGAGATAAACAAATTATAGATGGGCAATTGATAGGATTATAAACGCACCGCAATGCTACAAAATAAAGGAAGAGGCTCATAAAAATGGGCAGTACGCCAAAATAAGTAGACCGAAATCCATCTGCATCTACTACTAATCATCCACCTTGAGATATCTATCCAGAACATCTCGGTGGTATTAAGTTGCGTGCCCCACCCAAAGTGTAAACCCAAAGCAACAACCAACTGCATTAAAAGAACTTTGCGTAATGTAAACAATCCTTGCAACTGCGGTTAAAAGCACTGTTGTTTTCCCCTTTGTGTCCACAACACATCCCCTAGACTCATGTTTCTATCACTCAAGCGTGTCATCAGGGGGCATGTATCCACAATCGAGCATAACGTTCCCTCTTGGAGTTACTACCTACCACTTGGCCAAAGCAATAAACAGCAATGGAGAACATGCAAGAATTACTTAGGAACAAAAATATAAGAGATCAAAACCAAATATATTAGTCTATCACGATCTGAACATAATCTCATAATCCATCCGATCCCATCAAACTCAGCATAGCAACAACAGAGGAATTACATAAGTGCCTCGATCATGTAGGTCAGCTCACGAGGTCTAAACAATGAAGAACAAAGAGGGGACGAGAACATCACATAACTACTGATCACGGACCCATGGTCCAAGGTAGACTACTCACGGTACATCCAGGAAGCGTCCATGTTGGAGGGGAAGCTCCCGGAGGTCGATCCTCTCTACGGCAGGGTGCCGGGAAGGGTCCTGACGGTGCTCCCGATCTTGGAAGCGCGGCGGTGGCGGAACAGAGGAGAATTTGCGAAATATGGTTCTGTCTTTGGAAGTTTCCCGTGACGGAGAATAAATAGGCGCAGGGGAGCAGCCAGGGCGGCCACCAGGGGCCCAGTCGCCCCCCCCGGCGCGGCCAGGCCCCTGGCCGCGCCAGGTGGCCGCCTGGGAGCCTGGTGGTGGCCCCCTGGCCCTCCTTCGGGCTTCGGGAGTCTTCCGACACGCTGATTTTTTATCTTATTTTTCTCGTAATTTTGGAGCACTTTTTATATGGGGGAAAACTGTAATAGAAAAACAGCAGAAAACAGGAACTGACACTGGGGTGCACTGAGTTAGTAGGTTAGTCCAAATATGATCAAAAATGTATGAAAGTGTATCTAGTTCATAGCAATATCACACAAAGCATGCATGGAGTGAGCAGAAATTATCGATCCGTTTGAGAGGTATCAGGTGAATTTTTAATCCTGTCAATTGACCAGCTGTGATTTGTTTACCTCGCATAGCAGTTTTATCGTCTTATGGGAGAGAGACATCACTAGTGAACATCACGGGACCCCGGTCCATATTCTCATCACTGTTTACATGCTCATTTAATTTCCTCTTTTTACTCTCTAGTTGCTATCACCATTATCATTATCCCTTGCGTTTGATCCTTTGTAAACAACAAGACCGGAGAGATTGACAACCTCTCCGAACTTCATTGGGAGCAAAGTTATTTGTATTGTGTGCAGGTCCATGTCAGTTGCGCTGTTGACACCTACTTATCATTACCGGAGTCCTACGCGATACAAACCCTATCCTCTATATAGGGGAAATTTACTGCTATCCTACATCTCAACTTCCACTTGGGGTAACCAACAAAGGGTGAGAAACCATTATCATCATCTCACACATCATGAAGCAAACTTACTTATAACTGAAGGTGAATCAATCGTAGCACTAGTGCTCAGAATAGTACCTTTTCTTGTATTGGATGTTAAGATTGGAACCTTAGGGTCTCATTTCTTACCCATAGTGGATAAAGTGCAACAGGCGGAATATTTCGAGTAGACTTGTAAATAAAGTTGTGCTCCCTGATACGTACAAAATGCATCACTATTTTATATAGTGATTATTTCCTATTCATTGATATATTTCATGTTATGATACTATTATTATGTTGTTTTGGCTTGTTTTACACAGTTGGCAACTTTTCGATGCTGAAGCAACAGACACAGGATTCAGCGGTAAAAATTGCACGCTGAGTTGCTGAAGCAGAAGACCTCCAAATTACCTGAAAATCGGCGGAGGCCATTTTCCGGAAGGATGACGAGGACACACAAAACAGGAGCCAGAGCGGGGCCACAGGGTGCCCAGGCATCCACCTAGCGCGGCCCTCACCTGGGGCGCACCGGGAGGGCGCCTGGACACCTGGGGCCACTCCCGGCTCCCCCCTCTGGCCTATAAATCAATCGTCACCCAAAAACCCTAAAAATGGAGGAGTTTCGCGAGTTCCTTCGCCGCTCCGTGGCGGAAACCTACAGAGAAGAAAAGACATCTCCGGCGGGCAGATTCCGCCGGGGAGAACACCTCCCGGGCATCATCGATATTATCATCAACATCATCCCCAACATCAGCACCATCTCCACCAGCATCCTATCTCATCTCACAATTGCAACTTGTGTTGTAATCCGTACTATCTATCCTCTCTACTCTATCGGTGTTGATTACTACCTTGTGATGAATGCTGTTGAGTTTTGTTGGAGAAATATCATTGTGTCCAGATTGTTTATCATCTATTTATCCCCACTAATCATGATCTCTTTTATGTCTTGTGAGTAGTTAATTCATTTCTTGAGGACATGGCAGAAGCCTAGTTGCTAGTAGTCATATGATGTTGAAGTAGTATGTGTTGTTTGATATTTAAGTTATGTTGTTATTTTCCTAGTGGTGTCGTGTGAGTCAAACACTCAACACTTCGCCTTATTAAGGACCTAGGGGAATGCATTGTGTATAAAGAATGCTTACGGTGGGTTGCCGGAGTGACAGAAACCTGAACCCCAGTATGCACACTTTTGCACAAGGGAACAATGGATCATCTATCGTATTGCTATGGTTAGGATTTTGCCTTAATTACTACTCCCTCTGATCCGTGAAAAGTGTCGCTCATTTTGTACTAAGCTAGTACAAACTTTGTACTAAGTGGGCGACACTTTATATGGATCGGAGGGAGTATCTTGTATTTGCGGATGCTTGCAAGATGTTTAATCATAAGAGTGCACTTATCTTAGTCTAGAAGGTGTGCTAGCATAGATCCACCCACTCAACACTTATAATTACAACACATAGTATCGATACGGAGTATGGTGAAAGAACGTGACTATCTCTCCCGTGTGTCCTCAAGAACACTTTTAGCCTTATTAAGTTCAGTTGCCAGGCTTATCCATTGCTCTAAAGGATTGGGCCACTTGTTGCTCCTTAGTACCTTTTTACTTTGCTCTCTTTTACCTTCCTGTTGTTTATACCGAAAACCCCCTAAAAAGTTATCTTTCAGTTCCTGCAGTTATTTCTCTACAAAAGTCACTTACCAATACCTTCTGCTCCTCGTTGGGTTCGACACTCTTATTTATCAAAAATTCTACAATCGATCCCCTACAGTTGAGGGTCATCAAGTACTATTTTCTGGCGCCGTTGCCGCGGAGCGTAGCGCTATTGGTAAGTGAAGCTGGTAAGAAAGCTTTTATATTTCTGTCTTTATTTTGCTATTGCTAATTTTTGTCCTTATGGACATCTCTACTCTTGGTTCGCTGTTTATGGGGAAACGCCCCTCTACTGTGGTGTTCACTCCCACCCCTACTGTAAGGCCCGATATGCGGTATTGTTCCAGATCTAGATGTTTCCATCCAGATCCGGGGACGAAGCACATATCGGTCCCACCGCGACATCTGACATAGTCATATGCCCCGGATTTCCAACATGATATCACAACATTACAGATACAAGGATACAACATCTCATACAATCGGCATACAACTGCCTCAAATACAATACAAAGCGGAAGATACCTGTCTGAGTACAAACTACAATCAAATGCCTACTGGCAAAGAGAAAACATCGATCCCCATAACCACACGGGTCCATGCCCTCTGCCGGGATCCGCCTAACTAGTCGTTGTCGAGTCTCCACGTGAAACGTCGATCACCATACCTGTTGTCGATCAAGAACCCTGAAAAGACTTTGGGGATAGTATCATGAGTATAGAAGTACTCAACATCCAACTGTAGTGGTCAACTGACCCAGCAAAGACTTCATCACTTGTCATTCTAGGACAACTAGTAGTTTACGGTAAGGATGGGGTAAGTGGTGAGGTTGCTGCCGCACTAGCATTTATGAAGTGGCTAACGATCTAGAGAGTAAGATAAGAAGCCAAGCATTTGATGAGGAATCGCCTCCAACAAGTCTGCTATCCACCTACATACACAAACATAACACCTATCCTATCCTTGTCCTCCTCTTCGCATCCCGACGAAGAAGAAGCGTTCAAGGCACACACACGTTGATCAAGTTATATTAAGATTATCTCGGTTGTTGTTGTCTATGAACAAGGAGTAGGTCTCAAGTCGTCCATAACCGCGGACACGACTTCTCGAAAAGATTTAACCCTGCAGGGGTGTACCAACTGCCCATTACGAGGCGTCGCATGCTCACCCATCTCTCTCAGTTGCTACCCATTATAGGCAACCATTTTATGATTTAGTTCCAAGAGATCCAAAACGACAGGTCCCTCTAACTAACAACGAACAAATCCGGGTGGCCCCCGGGGAGTCGACACCCAATCGAAAAGCTGGCCACGCTCTCGGATCGGACTCTTCCGTATGGCCAAGGTCAGGTTTAGTCTCACCTATATAACAGGGGACTTCCCTAGCTCACTAGTGTGTACCAACAGAGGAACTCTGTCTCCGCTGGCCCGAGTTGTTTGAAAACTACTGGCAGCTGACCAGCACACACACGGTTTCAAATGGTAAATCATCTTGGGCCACCTCTAGAAATGTTTGAAGCTAGGTAGGTAAGAAGAGGGGACCCCATAAAATCCCACACGCGATTAGGCACGCTCAGTCTTAAAACCAATACCCGGAACTCGGGTCCTAGGTGACTCAAATGGAACAAAGCGTCGGGGCGGGATAGCCTAGACCTTCCATCCTTCGTCGAATATAGTCAACATTATAATAATCATATCATCAACAACAATATAATAATGTGATATCCCGAACCAAGGAGTAACTGGGTAACATCATAGCATCCTAAGCATGCATACTAAGCAGGGGCTGAGCAACGAGCAATAGTAACATAGAAGTACAAGGTTTGCTGGGAAGGGACATGGCTGTATCGGTTTGAAACAGGCTGTAAACATGTGGTAGGATCAAACATCGAACCTAACCTAGACTAGCATGCAAACCGCTGGTTGAAATAGAATGGATCATAAGTAATGTATAGTCCTTGTCTGTTGATAAGTCGGGTTCCGAAGGTGTAGTTGATCGCAAGCTCGCATCGTCTCCGAGAGGTACCCGCGGAAGCACACAAGACGATAAACACTGGAAAGCAATCAACGAGCAAGCACTCTATTACTAAGGGGCAACACAAGATCAAGAAGACATCACACGACACGGCAACGCGATACGGATCTATCGTCGAGAGCGGTTACTAACATTTTAAGTGGGGTATCGGTCACACACGACGAATACCACACGTTTACGGTGGTTCAAGTTGCTTAGCTACAGGTGATCAACCAACGGTTATTAACATGGAAACTCAAGAAAGCATGGCATAGCACACAAACATGTCAAGAGATTAAGCACAAAGTAAACTATCTATGCTAGTACATTTAAGTGGGGCACAACCTAAACATGGCACAACACTAAGTGCCGCACGATGATTAAAACATTTGGTACTGTTCTGTCCTAAACCATATTTTAGGTTGGTTAACAACAGAAAATAATAGCATAAACACAAATTACACGAAAAACTAATCAAGTTACATATAAAGAACACCCCAAACGGAGTTACGGTTAAAAAGATACAAGCAAAACAAGTTACGGGCACAATCTGCCAACATCACGAAGCACACTTTAGGGCAATGCATAACCAGGTTTTTGAATGATAACATGCTCACAAATGATATGGAACTAAAGTAGACATCACAGGGAAGGCATGGCAAAAATAATCATGCAAATAGGCATCATAGATCAAAAGATATTAAGCAAATAACATGGCATCGGAACGTTACAGACTTAGAGAAAAACAGAGGTGGCTGTCAAAAACAGTGGGATAGCAACTTTGGAGCTAAAAAAACTATATGACCAGCAAGCATATCATGGCAATGCAATACATATAATGGAAGTAGACATGATGCTTAACAATATGCAATTGGAACCACTCAATTCCGATAAACGGTCGCGACACACTCGTCGACCGAAGTTGCAACAAAATATAAACAGCAGCACACTAACAGTAGGGTAGCTACTTTGGAGCAAGATACAATCAACATGCAGCAATAAAATATGCCATGTGAATGCATGGAACTGAATTAGAAACAATGGTTAACGCAATGCAAAAGGAATGACTCAATTCCGATGTAAGGTTGCGAAGCAACCGTCGCCTGAAGTTTCAACAAATTAACAGTTTCAGCAAGTTTAACAGCAGCAGTTGCAATTAACGATCTGATGCCCTGTTTAGCACATAATTACACAATCAAGATGACATCAGATGCAAAATCTCACAAAAGATGAATTAAAGTACACACAATTCTAAGCAATTTTCATTTTGGGCGCATCGCGATCCGAGCTACGGTTTGATCGCAAATCTACTCGCAAAAACAGATCAGCAGCAATATTACACATGACTTAGAAAAAAAAATCTGGAAAAAGGAAAAACAACAGGGGGAGAAAAAAAAGGGCATGGGCCTCACCCAGTTGGGCTCGACCCATCTGGAGCTGGAGGCCGGGCGGCTGGCTTGGGGCTGGTGGGCTGCGGTGGGCCGGGGGCGGTCCAGGCGTTGGAGAGGAGGCAGCCGTCCCCGCTGGGACGCACTGCGGCGGCGCCGGCACGGCTGGCTTTCCGGCCACCGGCGAGGGGAGGCGGCGCTCGTGGCGGCTGCAGGGGGCCTGGCGCGGCGCGGAGCGGAAGCTCCTGGAGGCGGCGGTGCAGGACCTGGGACGGGGCGGCGCCGGATGAGCTCCCGCTCGAGGAGGCGCGAGCACCTCCTGGCCGTCCATGGCGCGGCTCGCCGGCGGCGGCTTCCTGGTACCTGCGGCGAGAGGAGAGGGGTGAGGGAGGAGGGAGAAGAGGAAAAGGGAGAGGAGGAAGGGCTCGGGGCTCGCCGGAGGTCGGGCTGCGGCCTGGCCGGAGGCTGCGGCGCGAGGAGCACGGCGGCGGCGGCCACGGGCCAGGCGGTTGGGAGCTACGGGGAGGCCAGATCTGGGCCGTCAGATCCCAGATCTGACGGTCTGGATCAGAGGGAAGCTATGGTTTCGGGATTTTTGGGGAAAAATGGGTTGAAATGAGTTTTGTGAGGGGGGTGGCTGCACATTTTTGGCTAGGGAAACCCTAGAAAGAGGTGGGAGTGTGGTGGTCTTTATATAGCCCAGGTGGCTGGCAGTTTGCAAAAACATCCCCGGTTTTTCTCTCGCGCGCGCGGTGCTCACGTTTCTGACCTCCGGGGGTCTGTCGGACCTCCGATTCGATTAAAACTTCGAACTGCGCGATCAGAGCGTCGAGCCGGTGGCGTTAACCTCGCGTTGGAACCGTTCCGAGAACACTTTCCGACGCGCTATAAAAATATCTCGTTTAATTATTAAACGGGGTTTTCGTTCCGTTGGCTGCGGCTGGTCTTGTGCGATTTTCGCGACGGTGATCGGGTGAAACCCGGTGTCGCAAAGGTCGAGTGTCAGGGTGGAAAGGGTCGGTCTCCGTCCGATACGAGATAAGAGGGGGAAAAATAATCGCCGATCGATAAATCGGGGATGCAAACACCGCAAACAAATCAGACAATCAACCAATTCACACCGAATTTATTTTTTTATTTTTTGTGAAAACTGGGCTGTTACACCTACATAAATTGTGCCTTATAATATACCAACTGGTATTAATGATTATGTCTTGGCTAATCGTTATGCAGGAGACATACATCCCAGTGAACACCTGTTATATTTATCGCAACTATGTTAATTATTCAAGCTTGCAGGTGTGTCAAGGGAGTTCGTTATGAAGAAACTATTCTCCGTATCACTTACAGATAAAGCTTCATATTGGTATAAGCTCCTCGATAACTCACATTTGCTTAATTGGCAAGAGCTTATGTCTCTCTTTTATACAAAGTTTTATCCTCTTCACGAAATTCATCGAGACAGGAACACCATATATAACTTTTGGCCTCGTGGCGGAGAGAGCATCGCTCAACCTTGGGGGAGACTGAAGTCTCTAACGTTCAAGTGTCCTATTCATGAACTCTCCAAAGAAATTATACTTACAATTTTTTATGCTAGGCTCTCTCGTCAGAATAACGAGATGTTGGATTCCTCCTCTAGTGGGGTATTCCAAAAAATATGCGTTGAAGAGAGATGGGATCTCATTGAGAGGATCCAGAAGAACACTAAAGACTGGGAAATCGATAAAGGTATTGAACCCGCTATAAATTATGAGCATGATTATATTGAGAGCTATGTGAAAACTGACTATTTTAATACCTTTTGCTCTAAGATTGGTCTTGATTCCCAGCTTATGATTGATTTTTGCAAGAACTTTGCCTCTCACATTGACTCTTCTAAAGAAGAGAAGGATCAGTATAACAAACCCTTTGAAGAATTACCTATTGATATAAATGTTGCTGGCCCTATTTTGCCCGCAGTTATGTATGAAAAGCCCCCTTTTCCCACAAGGATGAAGGAGCACTCTTTTGTGACAGGCATAATAAACAAAAGTGAGAGACGAGCTGACGAACCTGAGGACCAGATCAAGGTCGATCCTCAAGTTGAACTTGAGCGCTATGCGATTTGGGATCAAGTGCTAGCGCTATTCCTTATTCACTCTATCAGGAGATCATGGGTGAGATTTCACCCTGTGAACTTGAAGAAGTTGATGTTACTATTTATCTAGCAAACAAAGAAACTATCTCTCCCATTAGAGTTGTGAAAGATGTTGAAGTCCTATGTGGAAAAGTAAAGTATCCTACCGACTTTCTAGTACTTGGTTCAGTACAAGATAGTTTTTGCCCTATTATCTTTGGTAGGCCTTTCCTCAGCACTTGTGGTGCTATAATAGATTGCAGAAAAGGTAAAGTTTCTTTTTAATTCTATGGTGAGCCATATGAATTTAACTTTTCTAAGTTCTCCAAGCAGCCTCGTGGTACTAATTTACCTAGTGATGATAAAATTATTGAAAATATTGCTTCTAGTGCTATTACTCCTAATGATCCTTTGCAGCAATATATGGAAGACCACGAGAATGATATGCATATGCAGGAGAGAAATGATTTAGACGAAATATTCACAAGACAAACTGCAATCCTGAAGCACAACCTCCCGGTTGAACCTTTAGGAATCCTAGCACAACCAAAAGAAGACCCGGTGTTTGACCTCAAACCACTTCCCGATACGCTCAAGTATGCTTATTTAGATGAAAAGAAAATATATCCTGTTATTATCAATGCTAACCTTTCAGGATTTGAAGAAGAGCGATTATTAGAGACACTTCATAGACACCGTGGTGCCCTGGGCTATACCCTTGATGACCTTAAGGGGATTAGTCCATCGATTTTCCAACACACTATCAATCTCGAGCCCGATTCTAAGCCAGTTGTTGATCGTCAACGACGGCTCAACCCAAGGATGAAGGACGTGGTTAGGACTGAAATTCTCAATCTTATAGCCGCAGGTATCATCTATCCTATAGCTGATAGTAGGTGGGTCAGTCCAGTTCATTGTGTTCCTAAGAAAGGAGGTATGATTGTTGTTCCTAATGATAAAAATGAACTAATACCTCAAAGAGTTGTCATTGGATATAGAATGTGTATTGATTACAGGAAGTTGAACAAGGCAACCAGGAAGGACCACTTCTCGCTGCCCTTTATAGACTAGATGCTTGAGAGGTTGTCCAAAAACACCCACTTTTGTTATCTTGACGGGTACTCTGGCTTCTCTAAAATTCACGTTAACACTACCGATCAAGAGAAGACCACTTTCACATGTCCATACGGTACCTATGCTTACAGGCGTATACCTTTTGGTTTATGCAATGCACCTGCTACTTTTCAGATATGTATGTCTGCTATTTTTCATGGTTTCTGTGAGGAGATTGTGGAAGTCTTCATGGACGATTTCTCCGTCTATGGAACTTCCTTTGACCACTGTCTCCACAATCTTAATAAAGTTTTGCAGAGATGCGAGGACACAAATTTAGTTCTAAACTGGGAAAAGTGCCACTCCATGTTTAACGAAGGGGTCGTTCTTGGTCACAAGATTTCCGAAAGGGGAATTGAAGTGGACAAGGAGAAGATTGAAGCTATTGAAAGGATGCCCTATCCAAGGGACATTATAGGTATTCGTAGTTTTCTCGGTCATGCCGGTTTCTATAGAAGATTTATTAATGACTTTTCTAAGACCTCGAGACCCGTCACTAATCTTCTCCAGAAGGATGTTCCTTTTGTATTTGATGAAGATTGTAAGGAGGCTTTCAAAGTTCTTAAGAAAGCTTTGATAACCGCTCCTATAGTACAACCAGCTGATTGGAAATTTCCCTTTGAAATTATGTGTGATGCTAGTGATTTTGCTGTTGGAGATGTTTTATGACAAAGGGTTGATAATAAATTGAATGTTATACATTATGCTAGCAAAACCCTTGAATTATGGTACTACTGAAAAGGAATTCTTAGGAGTAGTGTTTGCTTGTGATAAGTTTAGACCTTATATTGTTGATTCTAAGGTTATTATTCATACTGACCATGCTGCTCTCAAGTACCTTATGGAGAAGAAGGATGCCAAACCAAGACTCATCCGGTGGGTACTCCTTCTTCAAGAGTTTGATTTACAAATTGTTGATAGGAAAGGAACAGACAATCCGGTGGCGGACAATCTTTCAAGAATGGAAGATATACTGCCTGACCCCATCCCAGTAAACGACAGTTTTCCAGACGAACAACTTGCCGTTGTAAAAGTACAATCTCTTTCCGACCCTTGGTTTGAAGATTATGCTAATTTTATCGTTGCAAAGTATTTTCCTCTAGGTTTAACATTTTAGCAAAGGAAGAAGTTCTTCCATGATTTGAGGCACTACTATTGGGATGACCCTCATCTTTTCAAAGAAGGTCCGGACGGGATCATGAGAAGATGCATACCGGAACACGAGCAGAAGGACATTCTTAGACAATGTCACGATAGTCCCTATGGAGGACATCATGCCGGTGAGAGGACCACACATAAGGTTCTCCAATCAGGTTTTTATTGGCCTACTCTCTTTAAAGATGCTAGAAATTATGTTTTATCTTGTGATAAGTGTCAGAGAGTTGGTAATATTAGTAGGAGGAATGAGATGCCTATGAATTACTCTATAGTGATTGAGCCTTTTGATTGCTGGGGTTTTGACTTTTGGGGTCCTTTTCCTCCCTCACACAAGTGCACTCACATTTTAGTGGATGTTGATTATGTAACCAAGTCGGTTGAAGCAATCCCCACTGAGAGTGTTGATCACAAGACATCTTTGAAAATGCTCAAAGATGTAATTTTCCCTAGGTTTGGTGTACCTAGGTACCTCATGACTGATGGAGGATCACACTTCACGCATGGAGCTTTTAGAAAATCTTTAGCCAAGTACGATGTCAATCATAGAATTGCTTCACTATACCATCCTCAAACTAATGGGCAAGTTGAGCTCACCAATAGAGAGATCAAGTTGATCTTTCAAAAGACAGTCAACAGTACTAGAAAGGACTGGTCAAAGAAGTTAGGAGACGCTTTGTGTGCGTATAGACCAGCTTACAAAAACCCCATGGGCATGTCTCCCTATAAGATGGTCTATGGAAAGGCTTGCCATATTCCATTAGAGTTGGAACACAAAGCTTTCTGGGCTGCTAGAGAGCTTAATGATGACCCAAAATTAGCCGGTGAAAAGCGTCTCATGAACTTGAATTCTCTAGATGAGTGGAGAAGTGAAGCTTACGAGAGTGCTAAAATGTTTAAGGAAAAGGTAAAGAAGTGGCATGATAGAAGGATTTTGAAACGTGAATTTAATGTTGGTGAAAAAGTTTTGTTGTTTAGATCTTGTTTCAGGTTTTCTCCAGGTAAGTTACTTTCCAGATGGGAAGGGCCATTTCATATCGAAGAAGTTTACCGCTCCGGTGCAATCAAGATTAAAAAATTTGATTGCACCAAACCTCAAGTTGTGAACAGGCAAAGACTCAAGAATTACATGGCGGGAGACCCCATCAATGTTGATGTAAATTTAATACACACAAAAACTCATGAAGCATATGTTACAGCCCAGTTTCAGACAGCAACCGAAGCAGAATAAAAAAGATATGTATTACGGTAAGGAAACCTCACGAACCGCCATAAAAATTCCATATTAGGAGTTTTTGCAAAATTAGGAAAATTTGAATCCTGATTGGAGCCGGAGAGGAGCTCTAGGGGGCCCAGGCGCCCCCCCTGGTGCGGCCTACCTCCTGGCCGCGCCGGGAGGCCACCTGGACACCCTGGAGTTCGCCTCCGACTCCGCTTTGGCTCGTTGCCTTCCTTCTGTTGCAGAAATTTTTGCTATATATTTGCCCGGATAGCCCCGTCATGGTCGAGATGATGATAATGGTTTCTCGCCCTTCGTTGGTTACCCAAAGTGGAAGGTGAGATGTAGGATAGCAGCAAATTTCCCCTATGTAGATGATAGGGTTTGTCTCCCGTAGGACTCCGGCAATGATAAGTAGGTGTCAACAGCGTAACTGACGTGGACCTGCACACAATACAAATAACTTTTCCCCCAACAAAGTTCAGAGAGGTTGTCAATCTTTCCGGTCTTGTTGTTTACAAAGGATCGAACACAAGGGATAATGATAATGGTGATATCAACTAGAAAGTAAAACCAGGAAATTAAATGAGCATGTAAACAGTGGCGAGAATATGGACCGGGGTCCCGTGATGTTCACTAGTGATGACTCTCTCCCAAAATACGATAAAACTTCTATGCGAGGTAAACAAATCACAGCTGGGCAATTGACAGGATTAAAAACGCACCGCAATGGTAACAATGCTAAAAAGAAAGGATGAGGCTCAAAAGCATGGGCGGTATGCCAAAATAAGGAGACAGAAATCCAACTGCATCTACTACTAATCATCCACCTTGAGATATCTATCCAGAACATCTCGCTGGTATTAAGTTGCGAGCCCCACCCAAAGTGTAAACCCAAAGCAACAGACAACTGCATTAAAAAGAACTTTGCGTAAATTAAACAATCCTTTCAACCACAGTTACAAGCACCGTTGATTTCCCCCTTGTGGCAACAACACATCCCCTAAACTCATGTTTCTGTCACTCAAGCGTGTCATCGGGGGGCATGAACTCACAATCGAGCATAACATTCCCTCTTGGAGTCACTAACTACTACATGGCCAAAGCAATAAACATCAATGGAGAACATGCAAGAATTACTTAGAAACAAAAATATAAAAGATAAAAACCAAATATATTACTCAATCACAATCTGAACATAGTCTCATAATCGATCAGATCCCAGCAAACTCAACATAGCAACAACAGAAAATTACATATGTACCTCGATCATGTAGGGAAGCTCACGAGGTCTAAACCATGAAGAAGAAAGAGGGGAGGAGAACATCACATAGCTACTGATCACGGACCCATGGTCCAAGGGAGACTACTCATGACACATCCGGGAAGCGTCCATGGTGGAGGGGAAGCCCCCGGAGGTCAATCCTCCCTCCGGCAGGGTGTCGGGAAGAGGGCTTCTGGCGCTCCCGATCTTGGAAGCGCGACGGCGGTGGAACAGATGCGAGGTCGCTAAAAGGGGTTCTCTCCTCAGGGGTTTCGCGACACGGAGAATGAATAGGCAAAGGGGGGCAGCCAGGGGGGGCACCAGGGGTACAGGCGCCCCCCTGGCGCAACCAAGCCCTGGGCCGCGCCAGGTGGCCGTCTAGGTCCCTGGTGGTGGCCCTCCGGCCCCACTTTGGTTTTTCCGGAAGGTTCCGTTGCGCTGATTTTTTATCCGGTTTTCCCAAATTTTTGGAGCATTTTTAATATGGTGAAACCTGTAATAGAAAAACAGCAGAAAATAGGAACTGGCACTGTGGTGCATTGAGTTAATAAGTTAGTCCAAATATGATCAAAAGTGTATGAAAGTGTATCCAAATCGTTGCAATATCACACAAAACATGCATGGAGCGAGCATAAATTATAGATACGTTTGGGACGTATCAACATCCCCAAGTTTAATTCCTGCTCGTCCTCGAGTAGGTAAATGATAACAAGCATAATTTTTGTGCTGACATGCTAGCAACCATATAAGGACTTTGAAAGTAAAGAAATCAAGGTATGTGATTCAATTCAAGTCATAACATGCAAGAGTCTATATTAGCATTGAAACAAGCAACAAAATAACATTAGGTGCAAGAGCTCTAGCTATCCGTGACTCAAATATCTCCAAATGGTGTTTGCGTGCAAGAAGGGGGGTATGGGAATACGAGAAAAAAGTACATTTGTTGAGAACTTAATCTACTAAAGTTTCACACTTGGTATTCTTTGGAATCTTATCTTGACTCGTCCCCAGACGAATATCCAGGTACAAGTAAATTTGATCCACTCCTTTTTTGATATTTTGAGCACTCGTGCAATGGATGAGCGTAAGCACGAAAGTTGACACTTAGGATGGCAAAGAGAGAGATATGGTGGAGGAGGAAGACAAAAAGGTGAGAAAGGCTCACATCAATGAGGACAATCATAGGCGAGAATGCCAAATTATATATATGATATGAGTAGTACGGATTGACATGCAACGGATGCACATATGAGCTAAGGTAAGCTCTCCAATGGAACTAGTGGGGGTGCATCCAACTTGCTCGCTCATGAAGATCTAGAGCTCGTTTGAGGAGGCTCGTCCTTCAAATATGCAAGCCAAGTTCTATAGTGTGAAAGTCCCCACATAGCTATATGCGTAGATGAGCATCTCTATGGAGTACAAGGATAAGAGGGAATACTAGTGTGGATCTTTCAAAAGGTATAGTACTGTTGCCCCTTTCTCTCTTTTTACTTTCTTTTTCTCTTTTTTATATTTTTTTGGTGGTATCAATGGCTCTTTATTTTTAACTCTCATTTGTCCTCTTTGGGATCTTTTATTTTGTCCACTTTGGGATCTTTTCCTCACTTAAGGGCAACACTCTATTTTACAAGAAGGTATAGAAGATCTTTCACACTTTACAAGGTACTCAAACATAAAGAAGATGTAGCTATCATGATGTTTGCAATGTATGCCTCTGCCAGTGTAGCAGGAACATGTATGACATGAAGATCAAGTCATGATGAGGTGGATGTTGCATGTAAATATATCTCGGAAAGGCTATGGGAATGCCTTGATAGGTAGGTATGGTGGCTGTTTTGAGGTAAGATATAAGGAGGTTTATGGTGACAGAGCGTGTCATGCCAAGGGTTTGGATGCACCGGCGAGGTGGATGCCAACTCTCGGAGTGAGAAGAGGACAATGCACAGTACTAAAGAGGCTAGCAAATATGAGGAGGTGGAAGTGTCAACTTTCAATACTTACATTAGTCCGAAGAACTCATGCACTTATTATCGGTAACTCTCAATCTAATAAGGAGGTTCACAAAGAGACAAGTACCCGGAGGAGGAGTGTATGGGGGTTTGGTTATCCTTGCACATCCTCGACTCATGGTACGTGAGTGTACTCTAATATCCGATCCCTCCAAAGATTAGTGATCCATCTAGTAGCTAGAGTTCTCAACTAGTTTTGTAGGTTTTGAAAATAAACACGGATTTCCCAAAATACGAAACCTATCACTAATAGGCTAGATCTCTTGACACCAAAAGTTCAAACAGTACTCACAACAATACCTCAAAACTATTGCAAGTTACTACTACAATCGAATAGCAACCTCAAGTACCTGCTTTCAATGACAAGACACAACTCGGTGAAACAACTAACTCTCTTAACAATATAAACATGAAAACTAAAGAGAGTTCCAGCAACAAACTAAACAAAATCAAAGGCTCTTGCTAAAGATAACACTAAAACTAAAACTAAACATGGCAGTAGCTACAAAAAGATAAAGAACACACAACAGAGAAAGATAAGCATGAAAAATCCTATGATGTGTTCTAGATTGGAGTGAAGCATGTTTATCTCGCACACAAAGTAAGTTGGTGTCAGAACCCCAACTAGGGTAAGTGCTAGGGTTTGCTTGTGCCGCTTTGCATCATGCAAAAATTCAAAAGAAAATTCAAAAATGGGGAAAAGAAAAAGCCCTGAGAAATTAAATCAAATGGCCAGATAAAAAGTTGCTCCAAAAATCACTGTGATAATTTTTGAAAAGTCCTAGAAATAAGTGAGATCACAATTAAAGTGGAGTGGGTCCCACTCAAGGCTCACTGATTTTTCAAATATATTATAAGTGCCTTGGAATTAAAATAAAACCCTATTTCATTTGAAATTCAAATTGTTTGAATTTCAAAAATGTCCAAATCCTAAATGTGACTAGCTACTGGTCACCTAGGGTTTATAAAAATATTTGGGCATTTAATAAAATTGCTGTGCTATTTATTTGGAGAAAAACAAAGCAAAGAAAAATAGAAAACAGAAACAGAAAACAGAGGAAAGAATAAAAGAAAAACCCAGCCCACCCCCCTGGCCACCTAGCCCAACTAACTGTACCCCTGGCCCAGCCCACCTGCCCCCCGGTGTCGTCTTCCTCCCAGGCGCCCGAAGCAGCTCGGTGGCGCGCTCACCGCCGCGCAAGCCACCGAGGAGCTTCCAGGCCCTCCCCTTCTCCCCCAGGACGCCACGCAACGCCCCTAGACGCCCCCATTCCTTTCCCCCTTCTCCAGCTCCATTCCCCTTTCTCTGCATCGCGAATTTGGCCGCCGCAGAGAGCACGCCGGAGCGGCCCCGAGCTAATCACGTGGCCACTGGCCTCCTTCCTCCTCGCTGTGATGTCTAGAAGGTCGAGGAACACCGTCTTCGTCGGATTCCCTGTCTAATCGAGCCCGAGCAGCTCCAACCGCGACGCTAGGGTCGTCGTCTTCCCGCCGGCCGCCGTGGAGATTTTCTTCAATTGCTCCGTCAGCCGACCTCCTCAGCCTCCCTAGCCAACGCCTTCGAAATCCTGGTGAGATTCCTGTTCGCCCCAACCCTTCCGCGCCTCTCCCCGTGGTTTCCTTCGCCGTCTCCATCGAGACAGTGCACCGGTCGTCGCCATTGCTGGAGCTGCCGAGCTCCAGAGCTTCCCTAAGACCCCCAATGGCACCGTTGGATGCGCAAGCCTACGGGCTACACGCCCATCCTATTCCAGCCCCCTCCCGTGCACGTTTGTGAATTCCGGCGATGCTCCGGCCATTATTCCGGCGACCCTCGCCGTTAAACCTAACCCCTGGCTAATCACCCACTAAACCCCCCTAAACCCAATGACAGATGGGCCCCAGGCCCACCTAACCCCTCTCTGTTAGTTAAACAGAGGGGATTAAACCCCTCTCCCACTGACAAGCCGACCCCAGCAGTCAGACCCCCCTCCACGTCATGCTGATGTCAGCATGACGCAGTAATCAATTTCTGATTTAAAAGAAATTACAGAAATTCCAGAAATTCTTTTAAACTTTGAAAAATCATAGAAAATTCAAATTAACTCCAATTTAAACATATAATATATGAAAAATTATCAGAAAAATGCAAGGATTAAGAATATGCAATTTGTTTTCATGTTTGACCATTTTAAAATGGGGCAACAGTAGAAAATGTGCATATGGCTTAATTTGTATTCAAATTTGAAGTTTGAATTTGCAATTCTTTTGCAATACACTTCAATTAAATGGAATTGTCAACACATCAGTACCATGTACATCATGTTTTCACAACTAATCATGTGTTTGAGCATCGCAATTATATTTATTCCTTGTTTGATTGTTTGCTCGATAGACGTGCAACTGGAACCGGAGGCCAACCCTACTTCGTTGAAGACACCGTACCGAACTTCGTTAGCAAGGCAAGCAAACCCCATTGATCATATCTATAAAATCCTAATTCTCTCTCAGTCTCACTTATGCATGTTAGGAAATCACCTTGTATCGATTCTACCGCATAGTTGAACCCATATCCGATGCATGACCTATCATCTTGTCACAGTAGTAAGCAAACCACAATCCTAGCTGACATAGGAGTTGTTTGATATCATGTGGCCCCTGCAACTATCACTGCTTATTGCATGCTTAGTGGTACAATGAGGTTGCTTTTGATGTGAGTCGGGATGATGGTGAACATGGTGTTGATGAAAGTGAAACTGTGTTGGTGAATCCACCCTAATACAAGGTGAACGATGAGAGGCTGTGTAGGAGTACACAGTGGGTTGTCTCGTTGAACACCGCCTTAAGCACCGAGTTCTTGTATGGTAATCCAAGACAAAGAGTACAACCACACATTGGGCTCACTGACCCCTCTCGGCCTAGTACCTTGATCCGTGTCGACGTCCAGGAGTCACATTAGTTCGGGCTTTCCATTTGACATGTGCATAGAAAAAGAACGAAGGAAATGGTTGCATCATATAGATATGTGGGTGCACCTATGAGGCAGGAAAACCATCTACTAAAGGTGGCGTCTCGGTCACCTACATTGTCTGAGTCCGTATCGTTGAACCGGCCGGACTCTCGAGCGGCAGCAACTCAGATAGTCGACTCCTGGAATAGACCGGTTGTGAGCGAAGTGTCGTGGTGAACATCCTCGCTGTCACGTCTTGAACGGTGGCGAGACCTGGCGGTAACTGATGGTCATGTGTGTGTAGTTTACACCTTTGCAAGGTTAACAAAACTATTCGAATAGCCGCGTCCGCGGTTAAGGACTACTTGGAACATGTACCTGATTATTAGAAAACTTGAATGGATACTTCTAAAACTCGCGAGATAAGCGTGAGTGCTACGGTGTGCTCCTCTTGGGGAAGTCGAGGAAGTAACCATAGTGGTGTATTGGTTGGAGACTTGATAGTGGACTCGTGTACGCTTCTTACCTCAAGTCTGGTACTCGTAGTTCAGGACTAGCCAAGTCAAAGCTGGCACTTCTGCATGTTGAACCCCACCTCCTTTACCTTGAAACTTGAGCATGAGTAGTGTAGTTTTTATGTAAGTCTTGCTGACTACGACTTTGTACTCACGTTTGCTTATTATATGTTTTAGATGAGAACCCGGACCCTCGATGGAGTCACCGACATAAAGCTCGACGTTGACCTTGGTAGTATAGTTCAAGACAGTAGTCTGGTCCCTCGTGGAAGGGCATGTATGTTTACAAGGCTTCTCTAAGCCATTTGTTAAACTTTTCTATACTCAGACCTAATTTTCTTCCATTGTATGATGTAATGTTGATCACAGACATGTGATCTTTGTATGCTCTATGTGTAAGTCAATAAAGAATTACTTTGTAGAGTTATGTGATGATACCTGCTGTTCATACTAGGCATGTGTGCTGCGTGTATGTTTATAACATGCATGTCTTAGTATGGGTTTTTGAGACCTTAGTTGTGATCTGGCTGACGGTCTTTTATACACCAAGTGGCCCTTAGATGTGCGTAGCTTGGGGCATCGCGATGCGATTGCTCGTGACTCTGTCATGTGGCACACTTTGTTGTATGATCGAGCCCGCCCTAGACCCCGACTAAGTGATCAGGCTGGAGTAAGTATATGTAAGAGTTAGGATTCAATCGATAACATGGTTGAGACGACTTGTCTATGAGTATGGGATTCACCACCCATAAGCATTTAGACTTGTGAGCGGACGATGAGGACCCATCTCAGTTGATCATCCGGCCTGGATGGCATGCCCCTCATGTTCGATGCTTTTCGAGAATGTTCTGTGCTTGGCCTTGTCTGCTTAGACAAGTGGGTACGGTTCTCGGCTTTCCATGTGATTGCATCGTGACTAGAATTATATACGCATACCCCGGGTCCCGACAGACTTGGTATCAGAGCAGGACTGTCTGTAGGATTATTCAACCCTTGGTCGAAGTCGAGTCTAGCACTCTATAGTTATATAGTTACTTTGGGTATAAGGGAACAACGTAAGGCTTCTTTTTCTCCTTATCCTCATCGATCTGAGTTCTGAGTCACCCTCATCTTGTTCTACGGGAAGATAGGACTAGGCTCATCTATGTCTTACTAGAACATCTCGTTGATTGCCTCCTTATAGCCGTAGGATTGTTGTGGTTGTCCAGACTCATCGTTCTGTTAAGTTCCTTGAAGAAGTTCTGTCCAATTTCTTCGAGGTTGTTTCATTTTCCATCCCGGTGTAGCCGTTATGCTGCCGGATTTATTCCGAGTTTCTGTGGATCTTTGCCTTCGCATTATAATCTTTTCCGCCTTCATCATGTCTTGTTATCCTTGAATCCATCATTCAACCTGTTCTGATTGTTTATTTTTATCACACAGGATGTCAAGTGGAACTCGTAGTGCTGTTCGTCGGAATCGAGACCGTGTTCGGAATCGAAATGATGATGAACCTCTATCACCGCCTTCTGCGGAGGAAATCATGATGGAAGCTGAGAAGAATCGACGTGATCAAACGCGCCTTCTAGAGCTCATCGAGCAGAATACCGCCCATCATCGCAATGTGGTTGTCAGCATTCAGGACTTCATCCTCCTCAAGCCACCGGTATTCCGATGTTCTTCTGAGCCCTTGAAGCTGATGATTGGCTCCGTTCCATCGAGCGTAAGCTTGACACTGCACATGTTGCTCCCGATGACCGAGTTATTTTCGCGGTATACTTCCTGGAAGGTGCTGCTCTTCAATGGTGGGAGAACTATGTCACAATGCAGCCAGATGGTCACGTAGTGACTTGGCAGGAGTTCTGTGTTGCCTTTCGAGGGTACCACATTCTGGATGAATTGATGGAGCGCAAGAAGGAAGAATTCTGCAACCTGACTCAAGGAGAGATGTCCATTCACGAGTATGTGAGAGAGTTCAACCGCCTTGCTCGATATGCCCAAGATGAGATCACCACCAATGCCAGAAAGCAGGCAAGGTTCCGCAAGGGACTTAGCCCCATCCTTCGCCATGATCTCAACCTCATCGAATTTGCCACCTTTGAGGATTTAGTCAACAGATCCTTCAGAGCTGAGCATGGCAATGAAATTTTCGAGGAGTCTCGCAAGCATGCTCTTGAGCTTGCTCCTTCTTCAAGTTCAGCCCCTCAGAAACGCAGAATTTGGATTCCAACCAGAGCCATACCTCAAAACTTTCTGCAGAGACCAACCTCCAATTTATGCCATCCACCCCAACACATTATTCCACCCCGGAATGATGGTGTGCAGCCAAGCAATCCCACTCCCAACAATTCAGACAGGGTATGCTTTAAGTGTGGTCTTCCATGCCATTACTATCGTCAATGCCCTCAGGTCTTGATGGCACCACGTCATTCTCGACCCAAGCCTCCAAAGAAATCAACCACCAAAGCCTTTCTAGCAAAGCCTTCATCCACTAGTAGTGGTTGTGTGAACCAAATATCAGTTGAGGAAACCACTACTGCTTCTGACGTCATCCTTGCCACACTCCCAGCCAATCATGTCCCCGCCTCCGTTCTTTTCGATCCAGGAGCTTCTCATTCATTCATGTCGGAGAGTTATGCACTTCGTCATGAATTCCCTTTTGAAGAAATGTTTTCTCCAATGATCATTCAAACTCCTGGTTCAAAGTGGCAAACTAATAGAGTAAGCCATGGAAATCAAATTGCAATTGAGGGTTTAGTATTCCTTGCCTCTCTTATAGCCCTCAAGTCTTCGGACATTGATGTCATCCTAGGCATGGATTGGTTATCAAGGCAGAATGCCTTCCTTGATTGTAAAGCCAAATCAGTTAAACTCACCCACTCTTCAGGCCAGACCATTGACTACACATCACCCAGCTCTAGAACCCAGATGCATACTTTGAATGTGCTTCCCCTTCCAGACCTTGAAGATATTCCGGTGGTTCGTGACTTCCCGGATGTCTTTCCTGAAGAGCTGCTGGGAATGCCACCCGACAGGTGTGTAGAATTCATAGTGGATCTTATACCAGGCACAGCCCCAATTTCCAGACGCCCATATAGAATGGCCCCACATGAGTTAGCTGAGCTAAAAACCCAACTTGATGCTTCGTTGGCAAAAGGCTTCATCCGCCTTAGCTCATCTCCATGGGGTTGCCCCGTTCTGTTCGTAACGAAGAAAGATGGAACAGAAAGGATGTGCGTAGACTATCGCCCGCTAAATCTAGCAACGATAAAGAACAAGTACCCACTGCCCAGGATCAATGATCTTTATGATCAACTTGCTGGATCCTCTGTCTTCTCCAAGATGGATTTGAGATTAGGCTATCATGAAATCAAGATCCGAAACGAGGACATTCCCAAAATGGCTTTTACTACTCGTTACGGTCTTTACGAGTACACCGTCATGTCCTTCGGTTTAACCAATGCCCCCGCCACATTCTCGCACTTAATGAATTCGATCTTCATGGAGTACCTAGATAAATTTGTTGTGGTTTATCTTGATGACATTCTCATCTACTCGAAGAACGAAGAAGAGCACGCATAACACCTTAGGTTGGTATTGATGAAACTTAGAGAGCATCGCCTTTATGCCAAGTTCTCCAAGTGTGAATTTTGGCTACCAGAAGTGACCTACTTAGGCCACGTGATTTCTGCGAAAGGTGTTGCAGTCAATCCCGAGAGAGTTCAGGCCGTCCTTGACTGGACTCCACCTGAATCGGTTAAGCAAGTTAGGAGTTTTCTCGGCCTAGCAAGCTATTGCCGTCGCTTCGTAAAGAACTTTTCTAAAGTTACAAAGCCTCTTACTGAACTCTTCAAGAAAGATAAGAAATTCCAATGGACCGCCAAGTGCGAGGAAAGTTTTCAAGAGCTAAAAAGAAGATTGACTTCTGCAACCGTACTTGCAGCTCCAGACACCAAAAGGGATTTCGAGATCTATTGTGATGCTTCACGGCAAGGGTTAGGATGCATACTTATGCAAGATAGACATGTTGTAGCTTATGCTTCACGCCAGTTGTGTCCACATGAAGAGAACTATCCTACCCATGATCTTGAACTCGCTGCCGTAGTTCATGCCCTGAAGACTTGGCGACATTACCTCCTTGGTAATCGTTGTGAGATCTATTCTGACCACCAAAGCCTCAAATATATTTTCACCCATCCAGATCTTAATCTCAGGCAAAGACGCTGGATAGAGTTGATAAAAGATTATGACTTAGGAATTTCTTACACCCCAGGCAAGGCCAATGTCATGGCTGATGCACTAAGTCGTAAGTCGTATTGTAACAACCTCATGTTACAACAGTATCAACCACTTCTTCATGAGGAATTTTGAAAGCTCAATCTCGAGATTGTTCCTCGTGGATCTCTTTTCAACTTGGTGGCGAAACCAACCCTTGAGTATCAAATCGTAGTTGCCCAAAGGCGGGCACGAGGTGTTCGCCGGATCAAGGAGAACAATTCTAGCGGAGTTGCTAAATGTTTCTCCACAGATAGTAAAGGAACGGTATTCTTTGAAAATCGTTTGGTAGTACCAAAGAATAAGGATCTAAGGAAACTCATCCTCAAAGAAGCCCATGACACACCCCTCTCAATTCATCCCAGTAGCACAAAAATGTACCGAGATCTACGCCAGAGATTTTGGTGGACCAGGATGAAGAGAGACATTGCTCGATTTGTTGCTGAATGTGATGTTTGTCGTCGCATTAAGGCCGAACACAAAAGGCCTGCTGGTACACTTTAACCTTTGCCTATTCCAGAGTGGAAATGGGACAAAGTCGGTATGGACTTCATCACCGGCTTTCCAAAACCCCAGAAAGGAAATGATGCCATCTTCGTTGTCATTGACAAACTTTCCAAAGTTGCTCACTTCCTTCCTGTTCGCGAGTCTATAACTGCTAGTCAGTTGGCGGACTTGTACGTCTCTAGAATTGTGTCTCTTCACAGTGTTCCTTTGGAAATCAATTCTGATCGTGGTAGCCTTTACACCTGTAGATTCTGGGGAAGCTTTCAGAATGCTATGGGAACTCATCTCTCCTTTAGTACTACTTTCCATCCTCAGTCTAGCGGTCAAGTTGAAAGGGTTAACCAAATCCTGGAAGACATGCTCAAATCTTGTGTTATCTCATTCGGAAAGAATTGGGAGAAGTCTCTTCCATTTGCCGAATTTTCTTATAACAATAGTTTTCAATCTAGTCTGAGCATGGCTCCTTTTGAACTCCTATATGGACGACGATGTCGAACACCACTAAACTGGTCAGAAACCGGTGAAAGACAATTCTTTGGACCGGATATGATCAAGGAAGCAGAAGAGCAAGTTTGCATTGTTCGTGATCGATTGAAAGCCGCACAGTCTCGTCAGAAAAGCTACTATGATCCTCATCATAGGCAAGAAAGCTACAATCTGGATGAGAAGGCTTACCTTCGGGTTACTCCTCTGAAGGGAACCCAAAGATTCGGTATCAAAGGCAAGTTGGCCCCACGTTACATCGGACCTTTCCGCATTATCGCTAAACGTGGAGAAGTTGCCTACCAACTTGAACTACCCCCTCATCTTTCCCGAGTACATGATGTATTCCATGTGTCACAACTCAGGCGTTGCTTCAAGGACCCCATCCGCGAAGTCGACCATGAAACGCTTGATCTCCAAGATGACCTTTATTATCGAGAGTACCCTGTTTGTATTCTTGACTCCGCAGAGCGTGTCACGCGTCGTCAGACGATCAAGTTCCTCAAAGTGGAATGGTCACATCACTCCGAGAAAGAAGCAACATGGGAAAGAGAAGACCGCCTCTGTGCCGAGTATCCCTCCTTCCTTCCGACGACTTCTGAATCTCGGGACGAGATTCTTTTGAGTGGGGGCGAGTTGTCAGAACCCCAACTAGGGCAAGTGCTAGGGTTTGCTTGTGCCCCTTTGCATCATGCAAAAATTCAAAAGAAAATTCAAAAATGGGGAAAAGAAAAAGCCCTGAGAAATTAAATCAAATGGCCCGATAAAAAGTTGCTCCAGAAATCACTGTGATAATTTTTGAAAAGTCCTAGAAATAAGTGAGATCACAATTAAAGTGGAGTGGGTCCCACTCAAGGCTCACTGATTTTTCAAATATATTATAAGTGCCTTGGAATTAAAATAAAAACCCTATTTCATTTGAAATTCAAATTGTTTGAATTTCAAAAATATCCAAATCCTAAATGTGACTAGCTACTGGTCACCTAGGGTTTATAAAAATATTTGGGCATTTAATAAAATTGCTCTGCTATTTATTTGGATCAAAACAAAGAAAAGAAAAATAGAAAACAGAGAAAATAATAAAAGAAAAACCCAGCCCACCCCCCTGGCCACCTGGCCCAACTAACCGTACCCCTGGCCCAGCCCACCTGCCCCCCGGTGTCGTCTTCCTCCCCGGCGCCCGAAGCAGCTCGGTGGCGCGCTCACCGCCGCGCAGGCTACCGAGGAGCTTCCAGGCCCTCCCCTTCTCCGCCAGGACGCCACGCAATGCCCCTGGACGCCCCCATTCCTTTCCCCCTCCTCCAGCTCCATTCCCCCTTCTCTGCATCGCGAATTTGGCCGCCGCAGAGAGCACGCCGGAGCGGCCCCGAGCTAACCACGCGGTCACTAGCCTCCTTCCTCCTCGCTGTGATGTCCAGAAGGTCGAGGAACACCGTCTTCGTCGGATTCCCCGTCTAATCGAGCCCGAGTAGCTCCAACCGGGACGCCAGGGTCACCGTCTTCCCGCCGGCCGCCGTGGAGATCTTCTTCAATTGCTCCGTTAGCCGAGCTCCCCAGCCTCCCTAGCCAACGCCTTCGAACTACTGGTGAGATTCCCGTTCGCCCCAACCCTTCCGCGCCTCTCCCCGTGGTTTCCTTCGCCGTCTCCGTCGAGAAAGTGCACCGGCCGTCGCCATTGCTGGAGCTGCCGAGCTCCAGAGCTTCCCCAAGACCCCCCAATGGCACCGTTGGATGCGCAAGCCTACGGGCTACACGCCCATCCTATTCCAGCCCCCTCCCGTGCACGTTTGTGAATTCCGGCGATGCTCCGGCCATTATTCCGGCGACCCTCGCCGTTAAACCTAACCCCTGTCTAATCACCCACTAACCCCCCCCCCCCCCCAAACACAATGACAGATGGGCCCCAGGCCCCCCTAACCCCTCTCTGTTAGTTAAACAGAGGGGATTAAACCCCTCTCTCACTGACAAGCCTACCCCAGCAGTCAGACCCCCCTCCACGTCATGCTGATGTCAGCATGACGCAGTAAATCAATTTCTGATTTAAAAGAAATTCCAGAAATTCCAGAAATTCTTTTAAACTTTGAAAAATCATAGAAAATTCAAATTAACTCCAATTTAAACATATCATATATGAAAAATTATCAGAAAAATGCAAGGACTAAGAATATGCAATTTTTTTTCATGTTTGACCATTTTAAAATGGGGAAACAGTAGCAAATGTGCATATGGCTTAATTTGTATTCAAATTTGAAGTTTGAATTTGCAATTCTTTTGCAATACACTTCAATTAAATGGAATTGTCAACACATCAGTACCATGTACATCATGTTTTCACAACTAATCATGTGTTTGAGCATCGCAATTATATTTATTCCTTGTTTGATTGTTTGCTCGATAGACGTGCAACTGGAACCGGAGGCCAACCCTACTTCGTTGAAGACACCGTACCGAACTTCGTTAGCAAGGCAAGCAAACCCCATTGATCATATCTATAAAATCCCAATTCTCTCTCAGTCTCACTTATGCATGTTAGGAAATCACCTTGTATCGATTCTACCGCATAGTTGAACCCATATCCGATGCATGACCTATCATCTTGTCACAGTAGTAAGCAAACCACAATCCTAGCTGAAATAGGAGTTGATTGATATCATGTGGCCCCTGCAACTATCACTGCTTATTGCATGCTTAGTGGTACAATGAGGTTGCTTTTGATGTGAGTCGGGATGATGGTGAACATGGTGTTGATGAAAGTGAAACTGTGTTGGTGAATCCACCCTAATACAAGGTGAACGATGAGAGGCTGTGTAGGAGTACACAGTGGGTTGTCTCGTTGAACACCGCCTTAAGCACCGAGTTCTTGTATGGTAATCCAAGACAAAGAGTACAACCACACATTGGGCTCACTGACCCCTCTCGGCCTAGTACCTTGATCCGTGTCGACGTCCAGGAGTCACATTAGTTCGGGCTTTCCATTTGACATGTGCATAGAAAAAGAACGAAGGAAATGGTTGCATCATATAGATATGTGGGTGCACCTGTGAGGCAGGAAAACCATCTGCTAAAGGTGGCGTCTCGGTCACCTACATTGTCTGAGTCCGTATCGTTGAACCGGCCGGACTCTCGAGCGGTAGCAACTCAGATAGTCGACTCCTGGAATAGATCGGTTGTGAGCGAAGTGACGTGGTGAACATCCTCGCTGTCACCTCTTGAACGGTGGCGAGACCTGGCGGTAACTTATGGTCATGTGTGTGTAGTTTGCACCCTTGCAAGTTTAATAAAACTATTCGAATAGTCGCGTCCGCGGTTAAGGACTACTTGGAACCTGTACCTGATTATTAGACAACTTGAATGGATACTTCTAAAACTCGCATGATAAGCGTGAGTGCTATGGTGTGCTCCTCGTGGGGAAGTCGAGGAAGTAACCATAGTGGTGTATTGGTTGGAGACTTGATAGTGGACTCGTGTACGCTTCTTACCTCAAGTCTGGTACTCGTAGTTCAGGACTAGCCAAGTCAAAGCTGGCACTTCTGCATGTCCTCCTTTACCTTGAAACTTGAGCATGAGTAGTGTAGTTCTGATGTAAGTCTTGCTGAGTACGACTTTGTACTCACGTTTGCTTATTCTATGTTTTAGATGAGAACCCAGACCCCCGATGGAGTCACCGACATGAAGCTCGACGTTGACCTTGGTAGTATAGTTCCAGACAGCAGTTTGGTCCCTCGTGGAAAGGCATGTATGTTTACAAGGCTTGTCTAAGCCATTTGTTAAACTTGTCTGTACTCAGACCTAATTTGCTTCCGTTGTATGATGTAATATTGATCACAGACATGTGATCTTTGTATGCTCTATGTGTAAGTCAATAAAGAAGTACTTTGTAGAGTTATGTGATGATACCTGCTGTTCATACTAGGCATGTGTGCTGCATGTATGTTTATAACATGCATGTCTTAGTATGGGTTTTCGAGACCTTAGTTGTGATCTGGCTGGCGGTCTTTTATACACCAAGTGGCCCTTGGATGTGCGCAGCTTGGGGCATCGCGATGCGATTGCTCGTGACTCTGTCACGTGGCACACTTTGTTGTATGATCGAGCCCGCCCTAGACCCCGACTAAGTGATCGGGCTGGAGTAAGTATATGTAAGAGTTAGGATTCAATCAATAACATGGTTGAGGCAACTTGTCTATGAGTATGGGATTCACCACCCATAAGCATTTAGACTTGTGAGCGGACGATGAGGACCCATCTCAGTTGATCATCCGGCCTGGATGGCATGCCCCTCATGTTCGATGCTTTCCGAGAACGTTCTGTGCTTGGCCTTGTCTACTTAGACAAGTGGGTACGGTTCTGAGCTCTCCATGTGATTGCATCGTGACTGGAATTACATACGCATACCCCGGGTCCCGACAGTTGGGGTCTAACTTGTTATGAATAGGAAGCGAAGCTAAAGAAAACAAAAAAAATAAACCTAAGAGCGAGACCCTCCAAGCATCGCACATGACGCATGAAGTGATAAAAATATAGTGAGACGAAGGACGAACTGATGATTGTTGATGGAGAAGGGGATGGACGGGGGCATCCCCGAGCTTAGACGCTTGAGTCTCTTTGAATATTTATTGGGGATGCATGGGGGCATCCCCAAGCTTGAGCGCTTGACAATCCCGGATCTTCTTTCATCATCTTCCCTCGCACACTTGAAAACTCCCTTCATACATATCTCATCATAAGATGATTAGAGAGGTTAGTACCCTTAATAAAATAATTTTTCCCCACTATATATAAAGATATTATTGAAGAGCTACTGTTTCTCAAGATTTCCAAAAGGTTTTTGAAAATAAAGAGAAAGCTTAAGGTTTGCAAAAGTAAGGAATGGCAAAACATGGCAGAATCTGTGAAAAACAGAACAACAAGTAGTAGAGAATTTGTTTCGGGGCACTTCTGCAACTCAAATCAAAAAACTCAGAACATACGAAAATTTCACAATTGTATAGAGCATGTTGTGTAAAAAAGTTCAGCTCAAAAAGATGAACTGGTGATTTGTTTTGATTTTTTCCGTCAAGCAGACATAATCTGTTTTCTGGACAGCATGTCCCAACTTTTGCTTCCCTTATCATAAGAGGCTAAACTGTTGGATATATGCTCTAGAGGCAAATAATATATTATTATTCCAATATATCTAAGCAAGTTCATAACCAGTTTCATAACGTGCTAGAACTGTATCAGTGAAACAATGATACAGGTGTAGTATAGAATCCCCAAGAGTTCCTAGTTAGCCTCTATTTCAATAACTAGTTCATGGTCAACATGATGGTCGTGGTTTCGCGATCATGGACAATTAAGTCTCTTGACTATGAGGTCACCTCACTAGATGAGTGACGTGATGAAAATTACCCAAAGTAAGCATTACAGCATGATCAATCTTATGAAGGTTCAGTGTTGTAATTACAGAACGTAGTAGACCGTTCCTTTGACCGTGCGTACGTGCATAATTGCTATCTACTCGGATGCTTTGACTTACATCCCACCACCTGACTGAAATATGCGGGTCATAACGGATGTATCTTGGGTATTATGTGGATATATGTTGAGGAGTATTGTTACAAGAGCGGGATTTGTCAATCCATATGATGGATAGATACTCAGGGCCCACTCGGTGAGATTCCATCCATAAAGTTGCGCAGCGTGTGACTAGGTCACGGGGATGAATATCACGGGAACGAGTGAATAAGTATTTGTCATAACAAGGTTGAACCAGACATAGGATGTCAATGATCGAATCTCGGACTAATCCAATATTGTTGACAAAGGGAATGCTATATGACGTAAGGTCCAATCGGTATTGATATCCGGAATGCACAGGGGTCATTATGGGCATCCAGGTCCCGCTGATGATCATTGACCGTAGCCTCATCTCGGTCATGACTGGAGTGTTCTCGGACCGTAGGGTAACACACTTAAGGGCTCGATGAAATCAGAGACCTTTTCGGAACTATCGGAGTTACCAGAGAATAAAGGAAGCAGCATCGAAAAAGTTCCGTGTTGACCTGAAGGAGTTTCGGAGTGAGCCGGAAGGTGTTCCGGAGCACCGGGAGAAGGAATAATATGATTTAGTTATTAATTAATTGAATTAATAATTAAAAACATTTTATTTAAAATTAAAAAGTGCTATGGGCCTTATTATGAAAGAGGCCCATTAGGGGAAATAAAGGGGAAAAGAAAAAAGGAAAGAGGGGGAGGCGCCATGGGACCTTAGGGCCCATGAGGGTGGCGCACCCCTCCCCCCTTGGCCGGCCACCCCCCTAGCAAGGGACTTCAGTCCCACCTTGCTAGGGGAGAGGGGTTGACTCCCTCCCCTCTGCCAATATATAGATGGGCAGGGTGCACATATTTAATACACAGAAATTCGTGAGAAAATAAATATTACTCCGAATTGAGATCGGTTTTTTCCGGTCTTCTCCCCTTGCTCGTCTCTTCCACGGTGGGCTCACTAGTGTGATCCTGTAGTGGAATTGAGGCGTCTCTGCTAGAATCGGAGGCTGTCGTGCTGCCGAAGCTCCGTCCGGAGGTCTGGTTCCGCCACCTTCGCTGGATCGGAGATCGGAGGTCGTCATCGAGTCTCGTACGTGTGCGAGTACTACGAGGTGCTACACATGTGGCACTACACCCATCCGGGTGCTCAACACAGCCAGGGGGCTGTGAAACTTGTTCGACTACACCAGCCACTTTTGCGGGAACGTTTCCCGCGCAACGGACTACACCCCGAGGTATGTTATTCTGCACTCCTTTCCGTTACGGTAATACGGCTAGCTAGATCTTGGGTTATGGGAAACGCTAGTTAGGAAAAAATTGTGTTTTCCGCTGCGCACCCCAACATAAACTTGGCACAAAGCTTGAAAATAAAGATACAATGATGTTGCTACAGTAGTAACAATCATCAAGACCACTAAAAAGATAAATAAAAACATCTTGGGTTTCCTCCCAACAAGCGCTTTCTCTTACGCCTTTAAGCTAGGCATGAAGATTATATAAGATGTTGATACGTCTCAAACGTATAAATAATTTCTGCTTGTTCCATGCGTGTTTTGTGTGATATTGCTATGATCTAGATACACTTTCATACACTTTTGATCATATCTGGACTAACCTACTAACTTAGTGCACCCCAGTGCCAGCTCCTGTTTTCTGCTTTTTTTATTTCAGTTTTCCCCCATATAAAAAGTGCTCCAAAAATCCGGGAAAAAACAGATAAAAAATCAGCGTGCCGGAAGCTTCCCGAACCGTGAAGGAGGGCCAGGGGGCCACGACAACGTGCCCAGATGGCCACGTGGCGCGGCCAGGGGCCTGGCCGCGCTAGGGGGGCGCCTGGACCCCTGGTGGCCCCCCTGGCTGCCCCCCTTCGCCTATTTATTCTCCGTCACGAGGAAACTCGCCTCTGTTCCGCTGCCGCCGTGCTTCCAAGATCGGGAGCACCGTCAGGACCCTTCCCGGCACCCCGCCGGAGGGAGGATCGACCTCCGGGAGCTTCTCCTCCACCTTGGACGCTTCCCAGAAGTGCCGTGAGTAGTTTCCTTTGGACCATGGGTCCGTGATCAGTAGCTATGTGATGTTCTCCTCCCCTCTTTGTTCTTCATGGTTTGGACCTCGTGAGCTGCCCTACATGATCGAGGCACATATGTAATTCTTCTGCTGTTGCTATGCTGAGTTTGATGGGATCTGATGAATTATGAGATTATGTTCAGATCGTGATAGAGTAACATATTTGGTTTTTATCTCTTATATTTTTGTTCCTAAGTAATTCTTGCAGGTTCTCCGTTGCTGTTTATTTCTTTGGCCAAGTAGTATCTAGTGACTCCCGAAGGGAACGTTATGCTCGATTGTGGTTACATGCCTCCTGATGACACGCTTGAGTGACAGAAACATGAGTCTAGGGGATGTGTTGTGGCCACAAGGGGGAAAACAACGGTGCTTGTAACCGTGGTTGCAAGGATTGTTTACTTTACGCAAAGTTCTTTTTAATGCAGTTGTCTGTTGCTTTGGGTTTACACTTTGGGTGGGGCTCGCAACTTAATACCAGCGAGATGTTCTGGATAGATATCTCAAGGTGGATGTTTAGTAGTAGATGCAGATGGATTTCGGTCTACTTATTTTGGCGTACTGCCCATGCTTATGAGCCTCTTCCTTTCTTTTGTAGCATAGTTAGCATTGCGGTGCGTTTATAATCCTGTCAATTGCCCATCTGTAATTTTTTTACCTCGCATAGCAGTTTTATCGTCTTTTGGGAGAGAGAAATCACTAGTGAACATCACGGGACCCCGGTCCATATTCTCATCACTGTTTACAAACTCATTTACTTTTTAGTATTTACTTTCAGTTTCTATCATTATCAGTATCCTGTGTTTTTGATCCTTTGTAAACAACAAGACCAGAGAGCTTGAACACCTCTTCTAACTTCGTTGGGAGCAAAGTTAATTGTGATGTGTGCAGGTCCGCGTCAGGTGCGCCGCTGACACATACTTATCATTGCCGGAGTCCTACGGGAGACAAACGCTCTCCTCTACATAGGGGAAGTTTGCTGCTATCCTACATCTCACCTTCCACTTGGGGTAACCAACGAGGGCGAGAAGCCATTATCACTTCCACGCCACCAAGAAAATTTCTTGCGCCGTTGAAGGGGACTGCGAGTGATAAGATAGGGGAGTTTCCCACTACCTTTTACCTTTACTTTTAGTCTTGTTAGTTTACCTTTCTGTTTTATCTTTGTGTCTTATATCGAAAATTACAAAAAAATCTGCCACACTTGCTGCTACTATGGGTTCCACTGAAAACAGCAAGTTGTGTGACTTCACCAGTCACAACAACAAAGACTTTATCTGCACTTCCTATCTGCACACCTTCCACTTCAGCTACCTCTTATTAAATTAAACCTTCTTTACTAAACCTTGTTATGAGAGATCAATTCTCTGGTGCTGGAGATGATGCTGCTTTACACTTGAATAATTTTGTTGAATTATGTGATATGCAAAAGTATAAAGAATTAGAAGGTGATGTTGTTAAGCTCAAGCTTTTTCCTTTCTCTCTGAGAGGAGAAGCTAAAATCTGGTTTCAATCTTTGCCTAGGAATAGCATAGATTCTTGGGATAAGTGCAAAGATGCTTTTATTGGGAAGTACTACCCACCTGCTAAAATTATCCAATTGAGGAGTAACATTATGAATTTTAGGCAATTGGATAATGAACACGTTGCCCAAGCTTGGGAACGTATGAAATCTCTTGTTAAGAAATTCCCTACACATGATTTGACAACCTGGATGGTTATCCAGACTTTTTATGCATGCTTGAACCTTACCTCGCGGAACCTGTTAGATTCGGCCACGGGAGGAACCTTTATGTCAACTACACTCGGTGCTTCCACAAAACTCCTCGATGAGATGATTACCAACTATTCCCAATGGCACACCGAACGCGCTCCAACAGGTAGGAAGGTAAATTCTGTCGAGGAAATTACCTCCCTAAATGATAAATTTGATTTAATTATGTCTCTATTTACCAAGGAACCCTCTATTGATCCTCATGATGTTCCTTTAAATTCTTTGGTTGCTCAGGAACAAGTAGATGTGAACTTCATTGCTAGAAACAACTTTAATAATAATGCTTATAGGGGCAACTTTGCTAGTAATCCTAGACAGTTTCCATCCACTTATGGGAACAACAACACTTACCCTAGCAAAAAGAACCCCACTTCTGAACTATAAAACATGCTTAGAGACTTTATCACTACAAAAAAAGCCTTCAACAAGAATGTGGAAGATAAGCTAGCTAAATTAGATAATCTTTGTTTTAAGGTAGACAACTTAGCCCTTGAGGAGAGAAAGGCCACTCCTATTAATGCTATCCAATTACAAATTAATGAATATATTAGGATGATGGCTAAACTTAAAGAAAGATGGGCTAGAGAAAATAGGAAGAGGATAGAATACAGAGCCTTCCTACACACCACACAGTTGCCACTATCCAAATTGTTGAGGACACCGAAACTATTAGCACCCAATGCACTCCTGGTCCCATTGGACCTATTAATGATGATGCTAATACCTCAACCGTAGAAGAAGAAACTGCTATGAACATAGAGGGTTTCAAACAAGTGAGACTGGATGACACTACTACCACCTTTTTTAGTAGTGATATTGATTTTGATAGTTGCACCCTCTCAGAAGTTATTAGCTTACTACACAAAATGTCTAGAGACCCCCACACTAGCACACTCAATCTTGCCTTCACGAAGCATATCACAAATGCTCTCATCAAAGATAGGGAGGAGAAGCTTAGGATAGAAGCCTCCATACCTAGGAATCTAGATGATGGTTGGGACCCTGTGATCAAAATTAAATTAAATAACTTCTCTTTCTATGATTTATGTGACGTTGGAGCTAGTACCTCCGTCATGCCCAAAAGAATGTATGATATGTTTTAATTGAAGCCTTTTGATTCTTGTTATTTTGGTGTTCGTCTTGTCGACTCTTCCATAAAGAAACCTTTGGGGAAGATCGACGATGTTCTTATCATTGTCAATGACAACTATGTTCCCGTTGATTTCATTATTGTGGATATAGAGTGCGAACCTTTATGTCCAATTATTTTGGGACATCCTTTTCTCCGCACCGTTGGTGCTATCATTGACATGAAAGAGGGGAATATAAAATTTCAATTCCCTCTCAAAAAGGGGATGGAACACTTCCCTAGAAAGAAAATCAAGTTACCTTTTGAGTCTGTTACACGGGCTAGCTATTCTCTTTCTGATAAAACTTGATTCTTCTTTTGCCTTATGCCTAGCTTAAAGGCGTAAAAGAAAGCGCTTGTTGGGAGGCAACCCAAGATGTTTTTACTTCTGATTTTAGTGGTCTTGATGATTGTTTCGATTGTAGCAACATCATTGTATCTTTATTTTCAAGCTTTGTGCCAAGTTATAGCCTCATATGACAAGGGAAGCGAAAGTTGTGACATGTTGTCCAGAAAGCAGATTCTGTCTTTGTGGCGGGAAAAATCAGATCAAATCACTAGTTCATCTTTTTGAGCTGAATTATTTACACAGCGTGCTCTATACAATCACGGAACTTTCATAGGTTCTGAGTTTTTTTGATTTGAGTTGCAGAAGTACCCCTAAAAAATTCTTTACTACCTGTTGTTCTGTTTTTCACTGATTCTGCCACGTTTTGTCTCTCCTAACTTTTGCAAACCTTAAGCTTGATTTTTCTTTGCAAAAACCTTTTGGAAACCTTGAGAAATAGTATCTCTACAAGAATATCTTTATATCCAGTGGGGAAAAATTATTTATTAAGGCTACTAACCTCTCTAATCAACTTATGATGAGTTATGTATGAAGGGAGTTTTCAATTGTGTGATGGAAGATGATGAAAGAAGATTTGAGAGTGTCAAGCGCTCAAGCTTGGGGATGCCCCCATGCATCCCCAATAAGTATTCAAGGCGACTCAAGCGTCTAAGCTTGGGGATGCCCCCGTGCATCCCCTTCTCCATCAACAATCATCAGTTCATCCTTCGTCTCACTATATTTTTATCACTTCATGCGTATGCGCTATGCTTGGAGCGTCTCGGTCTTAGGTTTTATTAGTAGGTTTCTTTAGATTTTCTTGCTGATCATAACAAGTTAGACTCCGTCTTACTTTGTGTGGGAGAGAAACACGCTCCACTTTCAAAATCTAGAACACATCATAGGATTCTTCATGCCTATCTTTCTGCTGTTGTGTGTTCTTTATCTTTTCGTAGCTACTTCCATGTTCAGTTTTCGTTTTAGTTTTTCTTTAGCAAGAGCCTTGGATTTTGTTTAGTTTGTTGCTGGAACTCTCTTTATTTTTCATGTTTATCTTGTTAAGAGAGTTGGTTGTTGCACTGAGTTGTGTCTTGTCTTGAAAGCTGGTGATTGAGGTTGCTATTTAATTTTAGTAGTAACTTGCAATAGTTTTGAGGTATTGATGTGAGTAATGTTTGAACTTTTGGTGTTAAGAGCTCTTGCCTATTAGTGATAGGTGTCGTATTTTGGGCAATCTTTGTTTATTTTCAAAACCTACAAAACTAGTTGAGAACTCTAGCTACTAGATGGATTGCTAATCTTTGGAGGGATCGAATATTAGAGTACACTCACGTACCATGAGTCGAGGATGCGCAAGGATAACCAAACCCCCATACACTCCTCCTAGGGGTACTTGTCTCTTTGTGAGCCTCCTTATTAGATTGAGAGTTACCGATAATAAGTGCATGAGTTCTTCAGACTAATGTAAGTATTGAAAGTTGATACTTCCACCTCCTCATATTCGCTAGCCTCTCATGTGTCGTGCATTGCCTTCTTCTCACTCCATGAGTTGGCGTCCACCTTCGCTGGTACATCCAAACCCTTGGCATGATACGCTCTGTCATCATAAACCTCCTTATATCTTTCCTCAAAAACAGCCACCATACCTACCTATCAAGGCATTTCCATAGCCTTTCCGCGATATATTTCCATGCAACATCCACCTCTTCATGACTTTATCTTCATGTCATACATGTTCCTGCTACACTGGCAGCGGCATACATTGCATACATCATGATAGCTACATCTTCTTTATGATTTGAGTACCTTGTAAAGAGTGAAATATCTTCTATACCCTCTTGTAAATTGGAGTGTTACCCTTAAGTGAGGAAAAGATCCCAAAGTGGACAAAATAAAAGATCCCAAAGAGGACAAATGAGAGTTAAATATAAAGAGCCATTGAGGCCACCAAAAAATACAAAAAATAGAAAAAAATAGAAAGAAAAATAAAAAGAGAGAAAGGGGCAACACTACTATCCTTTTGAAAGATCCACACTAGTACTCACACTTATCCTTGTTCTCCATAGAGATGATCATTCATGCATATAGCTATGTGGGGACCTTCAAACTATAGAACTTGGCTTGCATATTCCAAGGATGAGCCTCGTCAAAAGAGCTCTAGGTCTTCATGAGCGAGCAAGTTAGATGCGCCCCCACTAGTTCCATTGGAGAGCTTTTCAGCTCATATGTGCATGTGTTGCATGGCAATCCCTACTCCTCACATCATATCTATCATTTGGCCTTCTCGCCTATGATTGTCCTCATTGATGTGAGCCTTTCTCACCCTTTTTGTCTTCCTCCTCCACCATATTCTCTCTTTGGCATCCTAAGTGTCAACTCTCGTGCTTACGCTCATCCATTGCATGAGTGCTCAAAATATCGAAAAAGGAGTGGATCAAATTGACTTGTACCTGGCTAGTGGTCTGGGGACGAGTCAAGATAAGATTCCAAAGAAGACCAAGTGTGAAATTTTATTAGATTGATTTCTCAACAAAAAATACTTTTTTCTCGTATTCACTATCCCCCTTCTTGCACGCAAACACTATTTGGAGACATTCGAGTCACGGACAGCGAGAGCTCTCGCACCTAATGTTCTTTCGTTGCTTGTTTGAATGCTAATATAGTCTCTTGCATGTTATGACTTGAATTGAATCACATACCTTGATTGCTTTACTTTTCAAAGTTCTTATATGGTTGCTAGCAGTTCACCACAGAAATTATGTTTATTATCATTTACCTACTCGAGGACGAGCAGGAATTAAGCTTGGGGATGTTGATACGTCTTAAACGTATCGATAATTTATGCTCGTTCCATGCATGTTTTGTGTGATATTGCTATGATCTAGATACACTTTCATACACTTTTGATCATATTGCTATAAAAAGCGCTCCAAAAATCCGGGAAAAATGAGATAAAAATCAGCGTTCCGAAAGCTTCCCGAACCCTGAACGAGGGCCAGGGGGCCACCACCAGGTGCCCAGGCGGCCACCTGGTGCGACCAAGGGCCTGGCCGTGCCAGGGGGCGCCTGGACTCCTGGTGGCCCCCCTGGTTTCCCCCTTCGCCTATTTATTCTCCGTCATGTGGAAACTCCAAAGACAGAACCCTGTTTCGCAAATTTGCCTCTGTTCCGCCGCCGCCGCGCTTCCAAGATCGGGAGCACCATCAGGACCCTTCCCGGCACCCCGCCGGAGGGATGTTCGACCTCCGGGAGCTTCTCCTCCACCATGGACGCTTCCCGGATGTGCCGTGAGTAGTTTCCTTTGGACCATTGGTTCGTGATCAGTAGCTATGTTATGTTCTCCTCCCCTCTTTGTTCTTCATGGTTTAGACCTCGTGAGCTGCCCTACATGATCGAGGCACATATGTAATTCTTCTGCTGTTGCTATGCTGAGTTTGATGGGATCTTATGGATTATGAGATTATGTTCAGATCGTGATAGAGTTATATATTTGGTTTTTATCTCTTATATTTTTTTTCCTAAGTAATTCTTGAATGTTCTCCGTTGTTGTTTATTGCTTTGGCTAAGTAGTAGGTAGTGACTCCAAGAGGGAACGTTATACTCAATTGTGGGTACATGCCCCCTGATGACACGCTTGAGTGACATAAACATGAGTCTAGGGGATGTGTTGTGGCCACAAGGGGGAAAACAACAGTGCTTATAACCGCGGTTGCAAGGATTGTTTACTTTATGCAAAGTTCTTTTTAATGCAGTTGTTTGTTGCTTTGGGTTACACTTTGGGTGAGGCTCGCAACTTAATACCAGCGAGATGTTCTGGATAGATATCTCAAGGTGGATGATTAGTAGTAGATGAAGATTGATTTTGGTCTACTTATTTTGGCGTACTTCCCATGCTTATGAGCCTCTTCCTTTCTTTTGTAGCATAGTTAGCCTTGCGGTGCGTTTATAATCCTGTCAATTTCCCATCTTTAATTTGTTTACCCTCACATAGAAATTTTATCATCTTTTGGGAGAGAGACATCACTAGTGAACATCACGGGACCCCGGTCCATATTCTCATCACTGTTTACAATCTCATTTACTTTTCAGTAACTACTTTCAGTTGCTATGATTATCATTATCCTGTGTTTTTTATCCTTTGTATACAATAAGACCGGAGAGATTGACAACCTCTCTGAACTTCGTTGGGAGCAAAGTTAATTGTGTTGTGTGCAAGTCCCTATCAGGTGCGCCGCTAACACCTACTTATCATTGTCAGAGTCCTACGGGAGACAAACTCTATCCTCTACATAGGGGAAATTTTCTGCTATCCTACATCTCACCTTCCACTTGGGGTAACCAACGAAGGGCGAGAAGCCATTATCACTTCCAGGCCATCAGATGTTCTCATAATAATAAGGATTTGCGGCAAATAAAACATCAAGAAGCAAATATGAAACACTTTTAAGCCTAACCTAGTTCCTATGCATAGGCATCTTGTAAGAAAATAAATCAAAGAAACACAAATTGACATGCATTGGAAGGTGGAACAAGAACAACTTTAAAACTTTCATCATAAAGAGAGGTGTCTTTGTAACATGAAAGTTTTGACAACCAAATTTTCCTCTCTCAAAGTAATTTTCAGTACTATCATGAACAACATAAAGAATATAACTATCACATAAAGCATGTTGTTCATAACCTACAAGCACACGTGTATTGTTTTCAACACGATTTTTAGGATCATATGATAAATGCAACCCATCACATTGAGCCTTGATAAGAGCAACATTCTCCGGAATATGAGTTGGATATTTCAAAAGGATAATAGGGGAATCAAGTATGGGTGCAATAGCAACAATTTAATTCTTAACATGAGGAACTATAGAAAGTTCATCTCCGTAAGCATCATCCATAGTGGCATCACGACCATAAGTATAGAAGGCATCAACTTCATCAAAAAGGGATATTTCAAAAGAATCCATAGGATCATAACACTCATATAAGGTAAGAGTCAAAGAGTTACTCTCATTAGAAGGTAGATATGGATGGATCCATTCTTCCTCCTTTTGTTCGTCACTATCCTCCTCTTTTTCATCCAAGGAGCTTTCAGGTTCAGCAATTTCTTCTTCCATGGAGTCCTGCAAAGCATTAGTCTCTTCCTTTGGGGGAGAGATTCTCTCAAGATGATCAGTATTATAATAACTGCATCGTAATTTTCCAAACAATAGTTAAGTATAGCAAGACACTCAGATTTGTAAGGGGCATCATCAATATTTTTAAGAAGAGAAGTAATTTCATAGGCACCCTTATAAGCAACAAATTCTTTTATTTGCTCTGCATCATAAAAATTATAATTTCTCTTAGCATAAGAAGCTAAGGTTTAATCATCATTGTACTCACATTGGAAAACAAGGAGTTTACGCCTCATAAAGCAACAAGATTCATCCGTGCAGAAATATATATTATATATTGAGCACAAGTTTCTAGCATACTCATACAACTGATGTATTTGTTTCCATAAGTGTATATCCTTTTGAGAAAAGCGGTGTTCCTTGTACCACTTTTCTTGATCCTTAGTGAATCCTCCATGCCAATAAGATCTGGTTTCAAAGAAGTAAGACATTGATTGGCAAGTAAGGAACTAGACATACCTTTTTTTGATAAAGGACACTAAGATAAAAACTGAAAAGTAAACTAACAAGACTAAAAAAACAAAGGTAAAATATAGTGTGCAACTCCCCTATCTTAGCACTCGGAGTCCCCAGCAACGGCACCAGAAATTTGCTTGATGGTCGAGATGATGATAATGGTTTCTCGCCCTTCGTTGGTTACCCCAAGTGGAAGGTGAGATGTAGGATAGCAGCAAATTTCCCCTATGTAGAGGATAGGGTTTGTCTCCCGTAGGACTCTGGCAATGATAAGTAGGTGTCAACGGCGCAACTGACATGGACCTGCACACAATACAAATAACTTTGCTCCCAACAAAGTTCAGAGAGGTTGTCAATCTCTCCGGTCTTGTTGTTTACAAACGATCAAACGCAAGGGATAATGATAATGGTGATAGCAGCTAGAAAGTAAAAGAAGGAAATTAAATGAGCGTGTAAAGAGTGATGAGAATATAGACCAGGGTCCCGTGATGCACTAGTGATGTCTCTCTCCCAAAAGACGATAAAACTGCTATGCGAGGTAAAGAAATCATAGATGGGCAATTGATAGGATTAAAAACGCACCGCAATGCTAACTATGCTACAAAGAAAGGACGAGGCTCAAAAGTATGGGCGGTACGCCAAATAATTAGACCGGAATCCAACTGCATCTACTACTAATCATCCACCTTGAGATACCTATCCAGAACATCTCGCTGGTATTAAGTTGCGAGCCCCACCCAAAGTGTAAACCCAAAGCAACAAACAACTATATTAAAAAGCACGTTGCGTAAAGTAAACAATCGTTGCAACCGCGGTTACAAGCACCATTGTTTTCCCCCTTGGGGGAACAGCACATCCCCTAGACTCATGTTTCTGTCACTCAAGCGTGTCATCGGGGGGCATGAACCCACAATCGATCATAACGTTCCCTCTTGCAGTCACTACCTACTGATAACCCTCAACTGTAGGGGATTGAGATAGTCTTCGCGGGCAAGATAACCCAATTTATTGACTCGACACTTGGAGAGCCAAAGAATACGTACAGGCTTTAACAATTGAGTTGTCCATTCAACCGCACCTGAAATAAACACTTGCTTGCACAAAGATATTAGTAGCAACGGTAGTATGGAAGTGGTAGTGGTGATGATAATAGTGGCGATGAAACAACAAAAGTAAAACAGCAAAAGTAAACAACTAGTAACCAGCAGGATTCAAACACTCTAGGCTAGGGAGATGGATGGTTGGGCGCTGCTTGGATGAGATTGAACATGTAATAGATTCTAACACAGGCAAGGCTCACACAAAAGAAAGGGTCATCTAGGCAAATATCAAACATCATGCATGTATCCCAAGGTAGTTGTACGTGCTTGCAATAAGAACTTTGCACAACATCTTTTGTCCTACCCTCCCGCTACGAACGGGGCCAAAAGGAACTTAGGGAGATTAAGGTACTCCTGTCAAAGAGCACGGAAACAAAGCATTAACACTTCATGGATACACGGAATCCTCAAATTATAGTCCATCCCCTTTAGTGTCCCAAGATGTCACCATTGGGATAGCCGGTTCCGGACTATAATAGGTGAATACAACTCATAGATAGGATCAAGAACACCAACAAACTCAAGAAAACAAAGGGTGATCAGATCTGAAATCATGGCACTCGGGCCCAAAGTGACAAGCATTAAGAGCAACAAGTTGTAACAGAGATGATAAACACCAAGTAGATGATAGGCAACATGCCCCCAAAAATCTGATGAACTATTACATGATCTAACTCATCCAACCCCTACCATCCCCTTTGCCTATAGAGGAGAAGTCATGGAGGGGTGATGGAGAGGCGGTGATGATGACGATGGCGATGATTTCCCCTCACCGGAGGCCAAAGCAGCCTCGAGATTAGCTCTCTCGGAGAAGAACAGAGGGTGGCGGCGGCTCCGCGACGTAGATCGGAAAAACAACTTCTTTTCTGGAGTTTCCTTGTCGAGGGAATAAATAGGGCCAAGGTAAGGCACCAGGGGGTGCGGGACCCACCCAGGAGGGCAGATGGCGCGGCCAGGGGCTGGGCCGCGCCACACACCCTTCTGGGTGCCCCCTGGCTGCCCTATGGCCCCCCTTTGGCATCATCGAAATTTCGGGAACGCCGATTTTTTATTTGATTTTTGTGGATTTTTCCAGCGTACCTAAATATCCAGAAACCTGCACAATATAAAACAACACTGGCAGGTCTGCTGAAAACAGCGTCAGTCAAGGTTAGTTTCTTCCAAATCATGCAAGAACAATAGCAAAAGTGTTTGGAAAAGTAGATACGTTTGAGACGTATAAACTCCCCCAAGCTTAGCTATTGCTTGTCCTCAAGCAATTCAGTTTAACGAATTGGACGCGACAAAGAAAACTTTGACAAACTCTTTTGCTTCATTAGATGTATATAAGCATGTACTACAAAAGAGTTTAATAAGTTTTGACACCATGCTACAAAGACAATGCACGAAGCAATCCTTCTTTCATGTGATCAGTCACAAACAAACAAAAGTAATTAATATGCTACTGAAAATCAATTCAAGATCACAATGCACATAGCATGAACATACTAGAGTGGTATCTCGCTAGCCTCCATGAGTGAAGCAAAACATAAATGCGGAAGCTCCTCCGGAGTTTTAAAGGAGACTAGAACTAAGAACTCAAAGTAAGAAACATCAAAATCATGCAGAAGACAATGTGGTACTTTGGGACAATGCATGTTACACTAATAATGACAATTATGCTCTCATAGTTGGTTCTTTGGAGAAAGGAAGGTGGAGACTCTCGAACCGTGGCTTTTGATGGCAAGGTTGAAAACCCGTGAATGGAAGAAAAGACTAAACATGTGCCAGAGCTCTTGGTTTTGAAAACAGAGACAACATTCTTTTGAGAAGTGCAACTTTCCAGTCAATGGTGAACGGTAAAGCTCTCTCAATATTTCCCATGCCAACCATATTAATGTTTTTTTCTTACTCTTGTTCCCTTATCCATAAATCCTTTGATGGTCTATGGAACCTTTTATTTTGCCTCAAGTATGGAAGGAGGATATCATTCCACCTATCATTAGCAGCATTTGGTCCATTTCATCCCATCATTAAGTATGGGGGAGGTGTAACTCTCTATATTTATTATTTAATTTGACTAGTTAAAAGTCCCATCAAAATATTTTTGGCATGATAGATACTGATTTTCCCTCACCGCACCATGAGCTAGTACGGTTACAAAAGGGAAGATTTTGAATAAATTTCGAGATGGCACAAGAAAGTCTAAGTTAGGAGTGGCCGGTAAATACCACATATAGGTAGGTATGGTGGACTCAAGTGGAAAAACTGGTTTGAAAAGGAGTTTGGATGCACAAGAAGAATTCCGCTTAGTGCCAGTGAGGGCTAGCAAAAGACTGGGAAGCGTCCAACTAGAGAGCAATAATTGTCATAATCATGCATAGCGACAAAGCAACATTTAATCGGGCATGAAAGTGATATTACCCACTCTGAATTAAAAATATCATCAAGGAAGAACAGACTTTTTAGTCTTAACATGCGTGAACATGTGCCAAGTTGATCCAAGAATTCTCCAAAGGGAAATACCACTTCAATATGCCAAACCATGAACAATGCAATGCATGGCAATCATTTCAAGCAACACATTATGAACTCTAGCTATTTGAGACTAACCACAAAGAAAGCATGAACCACTGGGAAAGCATTGTAAACATAGCACTATGTTGCTACAAGCTGGTCTCTAATCATAAGTACAGGCATATGTACAAAAGTAGAAACAAAAATAGTTCATACCGGCTTTCCTTGTTGCATCCCTTCCGTCGATCTTTGTCATTAGTGCCTTGTCACTTGCACAATCGACCGTAGGAAAATATAATCATCACAGACTCGAGCTGAACTCTGAAACAAAGAAAACTAAAGAGCAAAGGAAACATTTTTTGGGTTTTTCAAGGTTTAACGAAAGCAAAATAAAGGATAAATCTTTTTGGGTTTTTGCAAACTAAAATAACAAAGAAGAACAGGCAAAGACTTCAAAAAGATCAAAGCGAACAAAACGGAAGATACAATGGAAGGGGAGGAGAGTACGTACTCCCCCAAGCTTAGGATTTTGGCCTAAGTTGGGCTCGTCTACTGCGGTCCCGAGGAACATCCTGCTCTGGGGTAGTACTGGTATGTCCATGGGTCGTAGGCGCCTTCGGGTGCGTATACTGAAGACCTGGGGTCCTCCCACGTAGAAGAGGAAGGTCTCGCCTCCCAACCAGAGGAATACCCCCCGTCCCATGGGGCGACGGTCTCCTCCTTGACGGGTGGATACACCACGCGCTCCTCCTCATCTGGCACAACCCCCTCCGTGGGGTCGTGAAACTGGTATCTCCCCATGTTCTCATCAAACTTGGTATCTGAAAAGCGGTATCCGTTACTGCGAGAAAAATCAAACACAAGTGGTGCAGGTAGACGGATGGTGCGTTCCACATCGCCCTCAAACCGCAAAATATAATCAAGTGCATATCGGTCAGAGGCCCTGGTAATAGAGAAGTGTCTCTTCATGGCAACCAAATCAAGACTAACAAAAGGCAAAACTGTATCATCTAGGCGCGGTTCTCCTTGGTGAAACTGCAAAAGAAGTGTGGCATAGACGCCACCAAAGAGGTCCCCCTTGTTGCTATTAGTAGAAAGGCGTCTAGCAATCAGCGTGCCCACATGATACTCGTGATTCCCTGAGAGGGAGTTCGCCATGATAGCAGTATCAGGCGAAGAAGTGTTGCTCGTGTTGTCTCGAGCCAACACCCCTCTAACAATATAATACGCGAAATACCTGAGATGAGGGAACATAATATTGGAGATCTTCTGACGGCTAGTGTCCCTCACTTCAGTGTTGCAAAACGAGTCGAGAAGGGTCTTGAGTGCAGCAGTTTGAGAATATTTCCTCCTCTTCTATCCTCAGTCGGCCAAACCTAAAGATTCACAAAAGGTACTCATAGGCATGGTTAGTAACCTTTCATAAATCTGAAATACAACAGCATCACTTTCAGGATAGAATCTAAAAGTGTTAATAAAGATAGCAGTGAGCGTCTCATACTGTGGCACACGGCTCGTCACAAGCCATGTCAAACCTGCTCTGGCACACAGGGCGTCGAATTCCTCCTATATGCCGGCATCCGCCAAGAAATCTCTGCATGGAAATGCCATGGCCTTTGCGGGTGATGCGTCCAACAGCTCCAAGGGTACGATTTCTTCGTTGTAGCTCACCCTCATAGCCGAAGGTGAAGCTGTGGACCGCGTAACACGACTAGAGCGCTCGGGTTTCTTCTTCCCAAGCCATCTTCCTAGCCTATCCATTTCTGAATTTTTTGACAAATCACAAAAACTGAGGTTTAAGAAAAACTATTTTGGGCAAAACATTCTACTTACTTTACCAAGGCTCATACTAGCAACAAAACTTGGAAAATAAATTTCTATACATACATTTAAGCTCAGCTAAACAACACCAAGAACTACTAAATACTCACTAATGAAGCCACCAACAAGAAAACTAATTGGAGGGGTGAGGGAGTCACATACCAAGGAGTATTTGTTCCAAATTTCAACTCAAGCGAGTGGATGTAGAGGGAGATGGAAGTTCCGTGCTCAAGAATAGCAAGAACATGAAACCAGAGCAAGAACACGAGTTTTTGGGGAGAAAGAGAGAGAGTGGAAGAAGAGATGCCAACAGGGGGTGCCTTTGGGCCCCAGGAGGGTGTGTGGCGTGGCCAGGGGTTGGGCCGTGCCACCTGGCCTCCTGGGCCCGAGGTGGACCCCCCTGGTCAGCCTCAGTTGCCCCCCGATGGCTTCTTACCTGGAAATTTTTATTTTGAATTTTCTGGAATTTTCCGGGCAACTTCACTTTGGAGAATTTTTCAAAGTTCAAAAAGATGCAAAAACTTTCGTGAACTTGGGGCAAAAGTTAGAACAAGTGAAGCTTTAAACACAAAAACTTAGGTACAGCAGGGAGAATAAAATCTAAAGGAAAGGAAAACATAAAAAGCTCAGCTTTTTACCTATATAAAACATGCTAGTTAGCAAGGTTGATCAAGTCTTACCAACAAACCGGTGATTTATAGAGCAGAAAGTCTCGCCTCTTATGAAGTGATCATTGCATTCTCACTTTGATGGACATTGTCCCCACCATAATTGTTTTGTATTTGTGGTACACATGTAGTGGACAATCCCATTCTCCAATCTTCACGGTCTCGATATTCTCAATGGAGTTATGGCCATGCCTTTTGTCGATCTTCTCTGGAAAATACACCGTGTGTTCTTTGTCATTAACGTTGAAGGTAACCTTCCCTTTATTGCAATCAATAATGGCACCTGCGATGTTAAGAAAAGGTCTACCAAGAATAATGGACATGCTCCCATCCTCGGGCATGTCAAGTACAACAAAATCAGTAAGTATTAAGCAATTGGCAACTTCAATAGGAACATCCTCACTAATACCGATCGGAATGGCCGTTGACTTGTCAGCCATCTAAAGGGATATATCTGTAGGAATTAGTTTCTCTAAACAAAGCCTTTTATAGAGAGAAAAGGGCATAACACCCACTCCTGCACCAAGATCACATAAAGCAGTTCTAACATAATTATTCTTTATGGTGCAAGGAATGGTGGGTATACTTGGATCACCGAGATTCTCAGGAATATTGCCACTGAAAGAGTACTTAGCAAGCATAGTAGATATTGCCTCATTAGGAACGTTTCTTTTATTAGTAACAATATCTTTCATATATTTGGAGTAAGGAGGTAACTTAATAGCATTAGTCAAAGGAATCTGAAGAAAATAAGGTATCATCCACTCACAAAACTTGTTGTAGTGCTCTTCTTCTTTGGTTTTGACAAACTTACATGGAAAGGGCATGGATTTCTGTACCCATGGTTCTCGTTCCTTCCCATGTCTTCTTGCGATGAAGTCTTCTCTAGTGTACTTCTTGCGCTTATCATGTGCTTCTTCTTCTCGAACCTCAGGTGGATCATTCTTTTCAGCATCTTTTTCAGGTTCAACACCGTCTTCAGTCTCAGCATCAGAGGTAGATATGTTGTTTGGATCAACAACATGTTCTTCTTCTTCTATAGGATCATTGGAATTTTCAGCTTCCTTGTGTTTCTTTTTCTTTTTCTTCTTCTTTGGAGAGCTAACAATCTCTTCTTCCTGTACTTGAGAATCTTGCTCGATCCTCTTCGGATGCCCCTCTAGATAGAGAGGGTCCTGGGTGTGTGTTCCACCCCGGGTCTTTATACCATAGGCCTGTAAATTGTCTTGTTTGGCATTATTAGCAAGCAAATCTTTTTGCACATTAGAAATTTGTTCAAGCTGAGTTTGAACCATATGAAAATGCTTCACAAGACATTTAACATCATTAACTGTTTTTCCTAGAACATCAAGCAAACTTTCGATATCTAGAGTATTATCATGCAACTGACCTTGTATCTTCTCATTGAAGTGACTTTTCTTCATAATAAAATTATCAAGCTTATCTAAGCATTGGTCAGGAGGCTTACCTTTAGGGATGTCACTTGCATTGAAATCTAAAAGAGAGTGTACCTCTACCATAGGTGGGTGAGTGGTAGGCTCACACAGCTTTTCAATTGGAGGTAGATTCTTCACGTCTTTAGCTTTAATACTTTTCTCTTTTATAGACTTTGCTTCTTGCATATCTTCGGGGCTTAGGACAAGCATGCCCCTCTTCTTTAGTGGTGAAGGTGGTTCAGGGACGGACCAATCTTCGTGGTTCTTGGCAATCTTCCCTATCAATTCTTCCGCATCGTCCGGTGTTCTTTCCCTGAAAACACAACCAGCACAACTATCTAGATAGGATCTAGATTCATTGGTTAGACCAGCATAAAATATATCAAGTAATTCATTCTTAGGGATCTCATGTCCCTGTCTAGCCTTGAGAAAACTGCAAAACCTCCCCCAACCTTTAGGGAGATGCTCATCCTGCAACTGTTTAAAGTTATAAATTCTTTGTAAAGCAGCATGTTGCATATGAGCAGGAAAATACTTATCAACGAAAGATATAGCCATGTCTTGAGGACTTTGAATGGAACCACATGGTAGTGCATCATACCATGCTCTAGCATCTCCTTTCAACGAAAAAGGAAGAAGCTTGGTCACATAAAAGTTCCGGATCCTTTCATCAGTGGTAAACAAGCTACCCAACTCAGTGAGTTTGTTCAGGTGCTCGATAGCATCATCATTTAATCTTCCATAAAAGGGGTCAGCTTCAACTGTGGATATAAGTGAAATGTCAACAGATAAATCATAATCAAGATCAGTGATGCATATAGGAGACGTAGCAAAAGTAGGATCAGGAGTAAACTTGTTCTTCAAGTAGTGCTTTTCAAGCAACTTCTTTATAGCGGCAGGGTCGGAATCAGCACATTCATTAAGCTCCCTGCATAAATCATCATCAAATATAATATAATCTTCCTCAAGTAGTTTCTCCTTAAGGCCAGTAAGATCATGAGTTTTTCCAATAGGGGTTTTGGTAACAGGATTTCAACTTCCGAGAATCGGGCAGCAGCAACAATCTGTTCTTCAATAAAAGAACCAAGTGGACCAGTAGTATCAAAGGTAGTAGAAGCATCATCAAAAGTGTCTGACATATTTCCAGACTCAGCAGAAGTAGCATGTAACTGAGGTGAATCAAACTTACTCATAACTGAAGGTGAATCAAGTTTAGCACTAGTGCTAAGAGTGGTACCTCGTCTTGTACGGGATGGTAAGATCGGAACCTTGGGGTCTCCTTTCTTACCCATAGTGGATAACGTGCAGCAGGTAGGATACTTCAAGTAGAAATGTAAATAAAGCTATGCTCCCCTGCAACGGCGCCAGAAAACTGTACTTCATAACCCTCAAATGTAGGGGATCGAGATAGTCTTCGCGGGCAAGATAACCCAATTTTTTGATTCGACACTTGGGGAGCCAAAGAATACATACAGGCTTTGACAATTGAGTTGTCAATTCAACCGCACATGAAATAAAAACTTGATTGCACAAAGGTATTAGTAGCAAAGGTAGTATGGAAGTGGTAGTGGTGATGATAATAGTGGCGATGAAACAGCAAAAGTAAACAACTAGTAACCAGCAGGATTGAAACACTGTAGGCTAGGGAAATGGATGGTTGGGCGCTGCTTGGATGAGATCGAACATGTAATAGATTCTAACACGGGCAAGGCTCACAGAAAAGAAAGGATCATCTAGGAAAATATCAAACATCAGGCATGTATCCCAAGGTAGTTGTACGTGCTTGCAATAAGAACATTGCACAACATCTTTTGTCCTACCCTCCCGCTACGAATGGGGCCAAAAGGAACTTAGGGAGATTAAGGTACTCCTGTCAAGGAGCACCGAAACAAAGCATTAACACTTCATGGATACACGGAATCCTCAAATTATAGTCCATCCCCTTTGGTGTCACAAGCTGTCACCATTGGGATCGCCGGTTCTGGACTATAATAGGTGCATACAACTCATAGATAGGATCAAGAACACCAACAAACTCAAGAAAACAAACGGTGATCAGATCTGAAATCATGGCACTCGGGCCCAAAGTGACAAGCAATAAGAGCAGCAAGTTGTAACAGAGATGATAAACACCAAGTAGATGATAGGCAACATGCCCCCAACAATCTGATGAACTATTACAGGATCTAACTCATCCAATACCTACCACCCCCTTTGCCTACAACATGGAATTACTCACACATGAGAGGAGAAGTCATGGAGGGGTGATGGAGAGGCGATGATGATGACGATGGCGATGATTTCCCCTCACCGGAGGCCAAAGCAGCCTCCAGATTAGCTCTCCCGGAGAAGAACAGAGGGTGGCGGCGGCTCCGTGACGTTTATCGGAAAAACGACTTCTTTTCTGGAGTTTCCTCGCCGAGGGAGTAAATAGGGCCAAGGTAGGGCACCAGGGGGTGTGGGACCCACCCAGGAGGGCAGGTGGCGCGGCCAGGGGCTGGTCCGCGCCACACACCCTTCTGGGTGCCCCCTGGCTATCATGTGGCCCCCCTTTGGCATCATCGAGGCTTCGGGAACGCTGATTTTTTATTTTATTTTTGTGGATTTTTCCAGCGTACGTAAATATCCAGAAACCTGCACAATATAAAAAAGCACTGGGAGCTCTGCTGAAAACAACATCAGGCAGGGTTAGTTTCGTCCAAATCATGCAAGAATTAAGCCAAAACAATAGAAAAAGTGTTTGGAAAAGTAGATACGTTTGAGACGTACACGTACTACTTGGCCAAAGCAATAAAAAGCAACGGAGAACATGCAAGAATTACTTAGGAACAAAAATATAAAAGATAAAAACCAAATATATTACTCAATCACAATCTGAACATAGTCTCATAATCCATCAGATCCCAGCAAACTCAGCATAGCAACAACGGAAAATTACATATGTGCCTCGATCATGTAGGGCAGCTCACGAGGTCTAAACCATGAAGAACAAAGAGCGGAGGAGAACATCACATAGCTACTGATCACGGACCCATGGTCCAAGGGAGACTACTCACGACACATCTGGGAAGCGTCCATGGTGAAGTGGAAGCTCCCGGAGGTCAATCCTCCCTCCGGTAGGGTGCCGGGAAGAGGGCTGCTGGCGCTCCCGATCTTGGAAGAGTGGCGGCGGAAGAACAGAGGCGAGATCGCGAAAAGGGGTTCTCTCCTCGGGGGTTTCACGACACGGAGAATAAATAGACAAAGGGGGGCAGACAGGGGGGCCACCAGGGGTCCAGGCGCCCCCTTGGCGAGGCCAAGCCCTAGGCCGCACCAGGTGTCCACCTGGGTCCCAGGTGGTGGCCCTCTGGCCCCACTTTGGTGATTCCGGAAGGTTCCGTTGCGCTGATTTTTTTATCCGATTTTCCAGAATTTTTGGAGCATTTTTAATATGGAGGAAACCTGGAATATAAAAACAGCATAAAACAGGAACTGGCACTGTGGTGCACTGAGTTAATAAGTTAGTGCAAATATGATCTAAAGTGTATGAAACTGTATCTAGATCATAGCAATATCACACAAAACATGCATGGAGCAAGCAGAAATTATAGATACGTTTGGGACGTATCACCCCGGCACCGTATCTCGCAATTTCGTGTGTTTTCTTCTCGACCTATTTCTGCCAGGAAATCTTTTACCTAGACCTAGGTTCCATGGCTTCCCCAAGTTCCCCCAAGGACAAGTTCGTCGTCAACGTCATCAACCCTTACCTCTCTGAGGTGAAGAAGCACCCTCAAACCGTTTGGTTGGAGGACGGGGTTCTTCACCAAGAAGATCTAAAGGAACCTGTGAAGGAGGCGAGCATCGAGGCCAGGCTTGAAGAAGTGGAGCAAGAAGTCTTCAAGTACAAGAAGATGGTTGAGCATGGTGTTGAAGCGAACTTCGACCTCATCAACGAGCTAAAGACGTTCTACAAGAAGGAGATGAGGGGGATGTGGTCAAGCATCACCTCAGAAGAAGAAAGAATTGAAGAGCTCCAAGGGAAGATTTATGTTCTGCACAACTAGAACTGTGAGTATGAACTAAAGTTTCTGCGCATGGGTTTAGGTGTTGAAAGCAGGATCTTGGAGTCTGAAGCTTCTTATGAGATGGGAGAACCTCTTCCATGGAAGCGCTTCGCCAAGGACTACGTGATCAATAGGAACAAGAATTAGGAGTGAAATCTCCTCGGGTAATGGCATCCCCTTAGCTTGTTCCAAGCTTGGGGGAGTGCCCGGTATCTTTATCCTTATCTTAGTCTTTTAGATTCAAGTAGAGTCGTATCATGTCTAGGGAAGTTATTATATGAAATATGTGTTTGCATTGAGGTCTATCACTCCTTTGTGGAGAATTTTGTATCCGTAAGTGTGGAGTCGTCTATGATGTAATATTAATGAGAAGTCTATTGGTTCCTTCGCTGAATTCGGTATTATCTCCACGCAATTGACCTTATATGATGATTCTTATGGGGAGTATTGACCTTATATCAGGTATGGCTCCGAAAACTTTATTTAATTTTGGCAAACATAGCTTTGGTCATGACAACATGCATGTTTTCTCAAGTAGCGACATAGCCAAAATCTTTATGTTATTATTCTTGAAGTGTTATGTTGACAAGGAAGACAACTTGATGTGTTATGCTAACCTTAATGTTTATGCTTTATATGTTTTGCATCTAAGTCATCATCAATTGTCTGTTCTCTCAAAGCCTTTGCTAGCCAAAACTCTTTGCTGAGAAGATTTCTGCTTGTGCATCCATACCCTGAAACCAATATCTTCCACATCCGTCCACCATACCTTCCTATTCGTGGTATTTCCCTACCACTTCTAAAAGTATAGAATTTATGTGTTATCCTTAAATGTTCAAAATCTTCTGTTTTGTGCCTCTTGTTTAGCTCATGAGGAAGTAGTAGGTAATTCATGATCTTCTTAAGTTGGACAAGTTTTACCCCGGGATTGCATGTCTAATCTGCAAACCCATAATACGAGGAGGAACTGGCATGAGTTGCCTAGATCAAAATCTAATACAACAAACAAACCCTCCTTCACGCTTGGTCTATGAGAAATCAGAAACTTTGGCAGTGATAAACAAAGGAGATTAAGGGGATGTTATCATCCCCACTTGGGAGCCGCTCCACAAAACTTGTCCAGCTTAAAAATTAATAGAGCTATCTATTAGTATTCGTTGACAAAGTATGCACCTCCAAAAATTTATTTTTATTCTATTTGATTTAAGGATAGCACATAAGTTTTCTCTGCTTGCCTATAACAAGGCCTTTCCTTTACTTTTATGTTGAGTCAGTATTTCCCACTTCCTTCTTTCCTTAAAGAGAACAGACACTTGATGTTGATGAGGATTGATTCATATAATGCTGCATTAAGTTTTTCCATGCCTCATCCTTGTTGACATTATCATTTGATAAGTAAGTTGTTTGCAAAAGCTTTTTCCAAGCAACCGTCTTCCTTTGTGTTAGCATTTTCACTTCATGACTAATAACATGTTCTTTCAAAATCCTTAGTTGTTTCATTATAAAGAGAAAGAGAAAAAGTAAAAGTTATTATTTTTCATTTGACCAAGGATATGTTTGCCATAATTTGATGATTTTTCTCAGCCCTACTTTTGATTATAATTTTTACTACCCTCTCATAAGGGCCTTATGAGTTGAGGTTGCTGTTGAGGATGCTCGAGTTTGGTGAAAAAATCATGATGCTTTCTGTCCGTATTCTATTTATCGACACTTCACTCTCTAAACTTTTGGACAGGTTTACCGAGGTCAGTATTTTCTTGGGGACAAGAGAGGTCTAAGCTTGGGGGAGTTGATACGTCCAAAATGCATCACAATTTTATATAGTAATTCTTTCCTATTCATTGATATATTTCATGTTATGATGCTATTCTTATGTTGTTTTGGCTTGTTTTACACAATTTGCAACTTTCCGATGCCGAAGCAGCAGATGCAGGATTCAACGGTAAAAAGTGGACGTTGAGTTGCTGAAGCAGAAGACCTCCAAATTAACTGAAAATTTTGTTTTCGGTATGAATTGTTTGATTGTCTGATTTGTTTGTGGTGTTTACATCCCCGATTTATCGGTCGGCGATTATTTCTCTCCCTCTTATCTCGTATCGGATGGAGACCAACCCTTGCCACCTTGACACTCGACCTTTGCGACACCGGGTTTCACCCGATCATCGTCGCGAAAACCGCACGAGACCAGCCGCAGCCAACGGAACGAAAACCCCGTTTAATAATTAAACGGGTTATTTTTATAGCGTGCCGGAAAGTGCTCTCGGAACGGTTCTTGCACGAGGTGAACGCCTCCGGCTCGACGTGCTGATCGCGCAGTTCGAAGTTTTACCCGAATCGGAGGTCCTACGGACCCCCGGCGGTCAGAAACGTAAACACCGCGCGCGTGAGAGAAAAACCGGGGATGTTTTTGCAAACTGCCAGCCACCTGGGCTATATAAAGACCACCACTCCCCCACCCCTTTCTAGGATTTTCCTAGTCCAAAATTGCAGCCACACCCCTGATTTATCTCAGATCTGCCCAAATATCCCTCCACCAGCCGAAACCCTAGCCTCCTAGTGATTTCCAGCCTTCAGATCCGGCCACCGAGGGCTCAGATCGTGCCACATAGCCCCCAGGAGCTCCGCACTGGAATTGGGCCCTTCCGGCCCGCCGCGGGACGAACCGGGCCGCGCAGCCGCCGCCTCCACGCCTCTGGTCGTCGCCGGCCACGGCCAGCCACCGCGCCATGCCCGACGCCGGCAGCCGGAGCCGCCGCAGTTCGGTGACCGCCGCCTTCGCGCGCTCCTCCCTCTCCTATCCTCCCGGCCTCACCTTCCTCCTTCTCCCCGTGCAGCAAGCCCCCATGGCCGAGCCTCCATGGCCATGGCAAGCTCGAGCTCGGAGCTCGTGGCCCGGGCGACATGGTTGCCGCCGGCCCCGATCCGCCCCGGATCCGGCGAGATCCGGCCCTCCTCCGCCAAGCCTGGCCTTCCCGAGCCTTCCTGTGCCCTCTCCAGGCCTCCACGGCCGCCGGCGACCACCTCCAGCCCGCCATGGATCCGTGCAGCCCGAGCTCGACCCCTGTAAACTTTCTAAGTCCCAGATTTTTTTGTCTCAAGTGCCTTACTTGCAACGCGTTTTCCCGTTGACTCGTAGGTCGGAACGAATGATTCTTTTTTTGTATTGTTGTGCTCTCTGTGCTCTAGCATCCATATTTTGTGAGCTCTCTGTTTTGAGGTCATCTTGTTTGGGTAATTATTGGTCAAACAGGGCACCAGATCGTTAAACTGCTGTGAAGGTGTCTGAAACTGTTAATTTGTTGAAACTTCTGGCGACGGTTGCGTCGCAACCGTACGTCGGAATGGAGTGGATCCTTTTGAATCCTGTTAAGCATTGTTTATACTTCAGTTCCATGCATTCACATGCCATATTTTCTTGAATCATGATGATTGTATCTTGCTCCAAAGTAGCTACCCTGCTGTTAGTGTGCTGCTGTTTATATTTTGTTGCAACTTCGGTCGACGAGTGTGTCGCGACCGTTTATCGGAATTGAGTGATTCCAATTGCATATTGTTAAGCATCATGTCTAATTTCATCCCATGTATTTCATTGTCATGATATGCTTGCTGGTCATATAGTTATTGAGCTCCAAAGTTGCTATGCTGCTGTTGTTGACAGCCACATCTGTTTTTCTCTAAGTCAGTAACGTTCCGATGCCATGTTGCATGCTTAATATCTTTTGATCTATGATCCCTATTTGCATGATTCCTTTTTCCATGCCTTCCCTGTCATGTCTACTTTAGTTCCATATAATTTGTGAGCATGTTTGCATCTATTATCCTGTTTATGCATTGCTCTAAAGTGTGCTTCCTGATGTTGGCAGATTGTGCCCGTAACTTGTTTTGCTTGTATCTTTTTAATCGTAACTCCGTTTGGGGTGTTCTTTATATGTAACTTGATTAGTTTTTCGTGTACTTTGTGTTTATGCTATTGTTTGCTGCTGTTAACCAACCTAAAATATGGTTTAGGTCAGAAAAGTACCAAATCTTTTAATTGTCGTGGGGCACATAGTGATATGCCATGTTTAGGATTGTGCCTCACTTAAACTGACTAGCATAGATAGTTTATTTTATGCTGCACCTCTTGTCATGTTTGTGTGCTATGTCATGCTTGAGTGAGATGCCATGTTAACAACCTTTGTTGATCTCCTGTAGCTAAACAACTTGAACCAATATAAACGTGTGGTATCGTCGTGTGTGTCGAATACTCCACTTAACCTGTTAGTAACCGCTCTCGACGGTAGGTGTGATGTCTTTTGTTGACTTATTGTTGATGCTTGCTCGTGTTTGCCTCGTAGTAATAGATGGTTGCTCGTTGACTGCTTTCCAGTGTTTACCGTCTTGTGTGCTTCTGCGGGTACCTCTCGGAGACGATGCGAGCTTGCGATCAACTACACCTTCGGAACCCGACTTATCAACAAGCAAGGACTATACATTACTTATGATCCATTCTATTTCAACCAGCGGTTTGCATGCTAGTCTAGGATAGGTTCGATGTTTGATCCTACCACATGTTTACAGCCTCTTTCAACCGATACAACCATGTCCCTTCCCAGCAAACCTTGTACTGCTATGTTACTATTACTCGTTGCTCAGGCCCTGCTTAATATGCATGCTTAGGATGCTACGATGTTACCCTGTTACTCCTTGGTTTGGGATATCACATTATTATATTGTTGTTGATGATATGATTATTATAATGTTGACTATATTCGACGAAGGATGGAAGTTCTAGGCTATCCCGCCCCGACGCTTTGTTCCATTTGAGTCACCTAGGATCCGAGTTCCGGGTATTGGTTTTAAGACTGAGCGTGCCTAACCGTGTGTGGGATTTTATGGGGTCCCCTTTTCTTATCTACCTAGCTTCAAACATTTCTTGAGGTGGCCCAAGCTGATTTACCATTTGAAACCGTGTGTGTGCTTGGTTGGGCCCCCAGCAGTTTTAAAACAACTCGGGCCAGCGGAGACAGAGTTCCTCTGTTGGTCCACACTGGTGAGCTAGGAAAGTCCCCTATTATATAGGTGAGACTAAACCCGACCTTGACCATACGGAAGAGTCCGATCCGAGAGCGTGGCCAGCTTTTGGATTGGGTGTCGACTCCCCGGGAGCCACTCGGATTTGTTCGTTGTTAGTTAGAGGGACCTGTCATTTCGGATCTCTTGGAACTAAATCATAAAATGGTTGTCTGTGATGGGTAGCAACTAAGAGAGATGGGAGTGTGTGCGGAGCCTTGTAATGGGCAGTTGGTACACCCGTTCAGGGTTAAATCTTTTCGAGAAGCCGTGTCCACGGTTATGGACGACTTGAGACCTACTCCTTGTTCATAGACAACAACAACTAAGATAATCTTAGCATAATTTGATCAACGTGTGTGTGTGCCTTGACTGGTTCTTCTTCGTCGGGATGCGAAGAGGAGGACAAGGATAGGATAGGTGTTATGTTTGCGTAAGTAGTTGATAGCAAGACTTCTTGGAGGCGATTCCTCATCGAATGATTGGCTTCTTACCTTACTCTCTAGATCGTTAGCCACTTCATAAATGCTAGTGCGTCAGCAACCTCACCACTTACCCCATCCTTACCGTAAACTACTAGTTGTCCTAGAATGACGAGTGATGAAGTCCTTGCTGGGTCAGATGACCACTAAAGTTGGATGCTGAGTACTTCTGTACTCATGATACTACCCCAAACTCTTTTTAGGGTTCTTGATCGACAACAGGTATGGTGACCGACGTTTCACGTGGAGACTCGACGACGACTAGTTAGGCGGATCCCGGCGGAGGGCCTGGACCCGTGTGGTTATGGGGATCGATGTTTTTCTCTTTGCCACTAGGCATTTGATTGTAGTCTGTACTCAAACATATATCTTCCGCTGTTGTATTGTATTTAAGGCAGTTGTATGCTGATTGTATGAGATGTTGTATCCTTGTATCTGTAATGTTGTGATATCATGTTGGAAATCCGGGGCATATGGCAATGTCATATGTCGCAGTGGGACCGATATGTGCTTCGTCCCCCGATCTGGATGGAAACATCTAGATCTGGAACAGTACCGCATATCGGGCCTTACAGATTCCGCCGGGGAGAACACCTCTCGGAAGGGGAGATCATCGCCATCGTCACCACCATCGTCACGGGCATCATCGATATCATCATCAACATCATCCCCAATATCATGACCATCTGCACCACCATCCTATCTCAACTCACAATTGCAACTTGTGTTGTAATCCATACTATCTATCCTCTCTACTCTATCGGTGTTGATTACTACCTTGTGATGAATGCTATTGAGTTTTGTTAGAGAAATATCATTGTGTGCAGATTGTTTATCATCTATTTATCCCCACTGATCATGATCTCTTTTATGTCTTGTGAGTAGTTACTTTATTTCTTGAGGACATGGGAGAAGCCTAGTTGCTAGTAGTCATATGATGTTGATGTAATATGTGTTGTTTGATATTTAAGTTATGTTGTTATTTTCCTAGTGGTGTTGTGTGAGTCGAACACTCAAAACTTCGCATTATTAAGGACCTAGGGGAATGCATTGTGTATAAAGAATGCTTACGGTGGGTTGCCGGAGTGACAGAAACCTGAACCCCAGTTTGCACACTTTTGCACAAGGGAACAATGGATCATCGATGGCATTGCTATGGTTAGGCTTTTGCCTTAATTACTATCTCGTATTTGCGGATGCTTGCAAGATTTTTAATCATAAGAGTGCACTTATCTTAGTCTATAAGGTGTGCTAGCATAGATCCACCCACTCAACACTTATCAACACAACACATAGTATCGATACGGAGTATGGTGAAAGCACGTGACTATCTCTCCCGTGTGTCCTCAAGAACACTTTTAGCCTTATTAAGTTTAGTTGCCAGGCTTATCCTTTGCTCAAAAGAATTGGTCCACTTGTTACTACTCAGTACCTTTTTACTTTTCTTGCATTTACCTTCCTGTTGCTTATACTGAAAACCCCCTAAAAAGTTATCTTTCAGTTCCTGCAGTTATTTCTCTATCAAAGTCACTTACCAATACCTTCTACTCCTCGTTGGGTTCGACACTCTTATTTATCGAAAATGCTACAATCGATCCCCTACAGTTGAGGGTCATCACTCCCTGGCAACGGCGCCAGAAAAAAGTACTTGATGACCCTCAACTGTAGGGGATCGAGATAGTCTTCGCGGGTAAGATAACCTAATTTATTGATTCGACACAAGGGGAGCCAAAGAATATTTATAAGCTTTAACATTTGAGTTGTCAATTCAACCACACCTGAAATATACTTGCTTGCAACAAAATATTAATAGAAACGGTGATATGAAAGTGATAGTGGCAACATCGAAAGTAAAACAGCAAAAGTAAACAACTAGTAACCAGCAGGATTAAAACACTGTAGGCTAGGGAGATGGATGTTGGGCGCTGCTTGGATGAGAGTGAACATGTAATATATTTTAACACGAGGCAAGGCACACATAAAAGCAAAGATCATCTATGCAAATATCAAACATTAGACATGTATCCCGTAGGTAGTTTTGTGTGCATGAAATAAAAACTTGCACAACATCTTTTGTCCTACCATCCCTCTACGAACGGGGGCAAAAGGAACTTATGGAGATTAAGGTGCTCTTGTCAAAGAGCACCTGAACAAAGCATTAACACTCAATGGATACATGAAATCCTCAAATTATAGTCCATCCGCTTTGTGTCCCAAGCTATCACCTTTGGGATCGCCGGTTCCGGACCATAATAGGTGCATACAACTCATAGATAGGATCAAGAACACAAATAAACTCATGAAAACACAAGTGTTTCAGATCTGAAAACATGGCACTCGGGCCCAAAGTGACAAGCATTAAGAGCAACAAGTTGTAGCAAAGATGATAAACACCAAAGTAGATGATATGCAACATGCCCCCAACAATCTGACGAACTATTACATGATCTAACACATCCAATCCCTACCATCCCCTTTGCCTACAGCAGGGAATTACTCACACATGAAAGGAGAAGCCATGAAGGGATGATGGATTGGTGATGGTGATGACGATGACGATGACGATGATCTCCCCTCACTAGAGGCCAAAACAACCTCCAAATTAGCCCTCCCGGAGAAGAACAGAGGGTGGCAGCGACTCCATGACAGAAACTGGTAAAACGACTTCTCTTTTGGGGTTTCCTCGTGACGAGAATAAATAGGGGCCTTGGTAGGGCACCAGAGGGGTGGAGGACCCACCCAGGCAGCCTCCCGGCGCGACCAGGGGTGGGGCCGCGCTAGCAGGGAGCCTAGGGCCCCTTGGCTGCCCTCTGGCCCCACTTCTGGCTCAGGGTCCCTCCGGGTGCGTGGATTTTCTGTGATTTTTCCTGGAATTTTCTGAGACACCGAAAAATCCATATTCCCGCAAATAAGAAAACCATACAGGCAGCTCTACTGAAAATAGCGTCAACCTGGGTTAGTTTCATCCAAATCATTCAAGAATGAGGCCAAAACAATAGCAAAAGTGTTTGGAAAAGTAGATACGTTAGAGACGTATCAGTTGGTTATGTTGATTCTGATTTTTCTGGTGATTTGGATAGGAGAAGATCACTCACAGGTTATGTTTTCACCGTTGGTGGTTGTGTTGTGAGTTGGAGAGCGACTTTGCAGTATATTGTTGCTTTGTAACATCCCAATTTTCTAAATTTGCATGTTAATAGATCATCATATGCATCTCATGCTGTTTCCGCATTTTTCTGGAGTTTTAAAAAAATATTTTTAACATTTTTCAACACATGACAGTTCGCTGGAGAGGATATAAAAGGACTTATCCCCATTTTTAAATTGTTGGAAAATAGTTTAAAATATTTTTGGGACACTTTTTAAATTTACTTTGGAGTTATAAATATTTTCTAAAAATATTTTGGGAATTTATTTATGCTCCGGAAAAGTTTTAAAATCATTTTCGGAGTTTTTCCATATTTTTAAATTGCCGGAAAAGTATTTAGAAATATTTAAAAATAAGTTGCGAAGTTTTTATTTTTATTAAATATTTTGGTAATGCCAAAAAATCAATTTTATTATTTTAATTTTTTTGGTGAAAACGGAAATTAAAAATATTTATCCGTAATTTTTCTAAAATTATTTTGGGCCTAATGGGCCTGGTGTGTTTTTTTCCGCCTTTTTGAATTCGTTTTTATTTCGGTTTAAAAAAAAGTTCGCGGAGCGGGTTATAAATACCCGCGTACCCGCGGGTTTTAGGGTTTCGCCCGACCCGCCAAGCCGCCGCCGCCCGATCCGCCGAGTCGCTGCCTCCCGTCGCCGCCGGGCCGCCGCGGTAAGCCGCCGCCACCACCCGTCGCCTCGCCCCGCGCCGCCCCTCGGAACGCCGCACCGTGCGCCGCCGCCGCGCCAGGGCGCCGGCTGTGCCGCCGCTGCCGCCGCCGGTTCGCCGGATTCCGGCCAGATCCGGACAGTTTCCGTGTAGGGACCCGATCGCTTTTTTTAAGTTATTTTATTTATTGTTGGGTCATTTTTGCAGATTGCATCCCGTTTTCGCCCGGTACCGTTTTCGCGAGTACTTTTTAACCGTAACTCGAAATTGAGTGATTCCAGTGGCGTTGCGACCGTGAAGAAATTTTTCTAGCCATTAGACTAAGTTTTACAAAAGTTTGAAGTTTTCAAATTTGAATCCCAAGCAGATCCAAATTTGAACTTCCTGAAGCCGTATCTTTTTAACGGTGTGCCCGTTTGCGCCGTTTCTTGTTGCGTTGGTTTTATTTTGTCGAGTACATTAAGTTTCGCTTTTGTTAGGAAAATTTTTCTACTGTTCTTTGTATGTTTATTACTGTTTGTGCATAATTGTATTGAATATATGTTTATTGGTGCTATGTTTGCTCGTATAGATTGTCCGGAGTGCGCCGCCTCATTTTGTGAGGATTGTGTTCGTCAGGAACAGGAAGAAGGCAAGTGATGCTTTGACCATACTCATACCTATAATTTTCTATATGCATTATGTTAAGAATATCACCTTATTACATGATAGGTAGTTTACTTTACTGTTGCTGCAAAACCAGTTAGGATAGCCACATGTCTTGACTTGTATTTGTAGATCAACCTAGCCGTGTTGTTACTTTATTGCTATGCTTTGTAGACGTGGTTGGGTAGTGGGAATTCATGGAGTGCATGTGAGCTATTTAATAATTTGTGTAGCAACTTTATAAGGAAAGTGCCGGGGTTAAATGCACCCAATGGTTGTTTTGGTGGTGAACCGGGTGTGACATGGTGTCTACCCTCGGAACGCAGTGGGCGCCGTCCAGGCTCAAAAAGATCAGACATGCAATATTACTAGTAGCTTCCGTGTACAACCACTGGCTATATGGGCTCTGGCTTAGCATGAGTACATTGTGGGGAACCTGGCCCTGGTAGCTAGCTGATGTAGATGTGTGTTAGGTGTATCGGCTACCAAAGGGTGGAGGCAACCTCTTCGGAAAGTCTTCGTCTCAATCTTTTGGGTTGAGTCCAGTGGGGAACGTGTACAACCTCTGCAGAGCATATAAACTGATCATGATTAGCCGTGTCCACGGTTACGGACGAACTTTGAGCAACTGGTCAGTACTGTTGATGAATGATCTTGACAGATGAACACTTAATAATAATTTTGGTGGGAAAGAGTAGCATGGGTTGCTGTGTGTTTCAGGTAGAATTCAACTTAAAATTTTGACTAGTTTAGTTCGGGAGAAAATTGGCTTTCTACAAAACAAAACCATAAGCCTTTCCTTTGACTCACCTTGCATGTAGTTGTAGGTCCTTATAAATACTTTTTCCGTGTCACTTGCCGTACAAATCAGATGTACTGACCCGTTGTCGGGCTGTAACCTTCGGTGTTGTAGGGTTTTCAGACGACCAGTAAGGTGCGTTTAGGGTTGCGAGTCTACACTCAGCATGTTCGCTTGTGGATGTTGATGGGACTCCTCGTTGCTTGCTTTTGCTTCCGCTATATTTATGTTGAATAAGCTAGCCTTGAGCTATGCAACTTGTTATTTGTTTTACTCTGGATCATACGTTGTAATAATGATGCACTTGTACTTTGATATACATCTATGATACTGTGTGTGCCAGCGAGTTCGATCCAGGGACTGGCACTTGATCACAGAGACTTCAATTCTATGTGAATTGGGTCGTTACAGATGGTATCAGAGCAGTGCGTTGACTGTAGGACGTGACCCTATAAAATGGATTAGAAAAGCCATAGGAATGAAAATATTTCTTTACATCACTCTGTCTTGTACTTACTTACCTTCTCTATCTCGTATTCATACCTGTTCTAATCTTGCCTTTCCTCTCTTTGATTATAGATGACCACTTTTTCATACCGCGCCATGGTGTTTGGACCTGAGCTCAGGGGGATTTGCCACTACCTGAACATCTACGCGCCAGTCTTTCAGCCAGGCATCATGGAGACAAGGGGAGCTGATGACTATTGGAAAGTGGAGACATTTATCCTAGGAAGCATGACAAACAAGGAAAGGGTGATCACGGAGTCATTCGAGGTGCATGCCCAGGAGAAGGAGCAGTGTGTGAACATAGCCGCTCACATAGCTCTTGGACACATCATTGAGACGTATGCCGCCCAGCTAAAGGGTACGGTGTACACGGAGATGGCCAAGATCCTTCCATCGGGGAACATATGGCCAAAGAAGTTCAAGTATGTGCCTGGGGCCATTTGGCCAGGTACAACTAGCTACATCATCCAGAGCCTGGAGAAGCACATCCATTGCCTGGAGAAGGACACTCAGTCAGACCTCTACACCATCACTGAGTTGCAGCAGAAGAACACCAGGCTCAAGAGGGACAACAACAAGATGAAGAAGGAGAGGTTGGAGATGCAACCAGAGATAACGAGGCTGAAGGAGAAGATGAAGGCCAATGGAATTGAAGAACAAGAAGAGGAACCAGAAGTAGAGACCTCGGCAGAAGAAAGGAGCCGAGTCCCAAAAGGCGCAACCGCATTAGCGTGCGCGAATACCGCATGCTGTTTAGCAAAGACATCATTCGGAATTACTTCACCGGAAATTAGTTTACTACCGTTATCGTGTTAGCGTATTTGACCATGTCGACTTATTCGGTGTGGCAATACTAGGTTGCTTGATATATTCTTATTCGTGGTTGTGTTGAGGATTTTATATTATTCGTGGTTGTGGTGAGGATTTATGTTATTCGTGGTTGTGTTGAGGATCTTATATCAGTTATACAATATATTTTAAACTATATGGTGTGATATGTGATGGTTTTTCGTATGAGTGCATTGGTTGATGATTGTTATATGTTTGATGCTATGGTGATATTGTTTGGTGAAGTTGATTGGTGATATATGTATTGTATATATAATGCTTGTCATGATCATCATAAGCATATGGGGTAGGATATATTTCCCAAGCTACTTTCTGTCTACAACTTACCTATTCTTTCCCAACAGATGCCACCGAGACGCGATCCCACGGGGAATGAGAAAAACAACAATGGAGTGCCAGCTTACATGCAGCAGTTACTTCAAGGACAAGCTCAGTTGATCCAGTTGCTCACTCAGAATATGGGCAACAACAACAATTCGCCACCACCACCACCTATGGACACGCTGGCGAGGTTCCTGAGGTTGATTCCTCAGAGGTTCTCTAGCACTCCTGAGCCCATAGTGGCAGCTGACTGGCTTCATTCAGTGGGCCGGAACATGGAGACAGTTGGCTGTACGGAGGCACAGAGGGTGAGGTTTGCCTCACATTTGCTGGAGGGTCCTGCCGCAGCATGGTGGGACAACTACTTGGTGACTTATCCCATCGACACCATCACTTGGGTGCAGTTTCAGTCTGCCTTTCGCGCCGCACATGTTTCAGCAGGCGCCATGAGCTTGAAGAAGAAGGAGTTCCGCAGTTTGCGTCAGGGAGGTCGTTCGGTGGCCGAGTATGTTGAGGTGTTCAACAAGCTTGCAAGATATGCTCCAGATGATGTCAGGAATGATGCAGCAAGGCAGGAGAAGTTCTTGGAGGGGCTGAATGATGAGTTGGGAGTCCAGTTGACAGTGGCTACCTTTTCTAACTTCCAAGGGCTCATAGACAAAGCTATTGTGTTGGAAGGCAAGCAGCAGGCCATTGAGAACCGCAAGAGGAAGTACAACAACAACAATGGTGGAAAGTATAACTCTGGACTGCATTAGAATCCACGCAATTCTTATGGTCGCAATGGAGGACATAACCATGGACATAACCACAATGCTGGGAATGGCCATGTACACAGTGGAGGACACAACCATCATGGTGGGAATGGTCACAACCATAATGGCCACAACCACCACAATGGTAACAAGAATGGCAATGGAAATGGCAATGGAAATGGAAGGAACAATGGGAATGGGAGAAGCAATGGAGCCAATGGAGGAAATGGTAACAACCGTCAGAATGACCAGGCACCAAAGGACTTGAGTCACATCCAGTGTTTCAAGTGCAAGAACATGGGACACTATGCCACAGACTGTCCAGAGTCCAATGGGAATGGAGTCGTCAAGCCCAATCCTTTCAACAAGGGGCATGTGAACCATGTCAACGTGGAGGAGATCTATGATGAGCCTGATGCTGTGATTGGTAAGTTCTTTATCAATTCAGTACCCACACTTGTTCTTTTTTATTTTGGTGCATCGCATTAATTCATATCGAGGGTATTTGTGGATAAGCATGAGTTACCTACCGTAGTTCTTAAGTCATCTTTGATCATAAGTTCACCGGGAGCGGAGTTGTCAGCTAGTTTGGGATGCTATCAGTTGAGCCTAGCCATAGGGAAGCATGTTTTTCCTACAGATCTGATTATATTGCAGTCACAAGGTTTGGATGTTATATTGGGCATGGATTGGCTAGCCAAGTACCAAGGGGTTATTGATTGTGCTAGTCGGTCTATCACTCTCGGTACACCGAATGGGAAGAAGATCAGATATGTGTCCAAGTATAAGCATCAAACGCTCAGGTGAATTCTCTTAAGGGGGGTAGCCTAGATGATGTGCGTGTTGTGAGGGATTATCCGGATGTGTTTCCGGAGGAGTTTCCAAGTATGCCACCGGATAGGGAGATTGAGTTCCTTATTGCTTTAATACCAGGCACGGGGCCTATTGCTAAGAGACCGTATAGGATGCCCGCTAAGGAACTTGCAGAGTTGAAGGAACAGATTAGAGAGTTGCAGGCAAAGGGCTTCATTCGCCCAAGCTCGTCACCTTGGGGATCTCCAGTGTTGTTTGTTGAGAAGAAGGATGGAACACAGAGGATGTGTGTGGATTACCGTTCTCTGAATGATGTTACTATCAAGAACAAGTATTCTTTACCTGTGATTAATGATCTATTTGACCAATTGGAGGGAGCTTGTGTATTCTCTAAGATTGATCTTCGTTCTGGTTATCATCAAGTGAAGATTCGGGAGAAGGATATTCCGAAGACTGCTTTTACTAGAAGGTATGGATTGTATGAGTATACTGTTATGTCATTTGGATTGACTAATGCTCCTCCATACTTCATGAATAGGATGAACAAGGTGTTTATGGAGTTCTTGGATAAATTTGTTGTGGTGTTCATTGATGATATATTGGTGTATTCCAAGAATGAGAAAGAGCATGAGGCACATTTGCGTTTGGTATTGGAGAAGCTCAGGGAGCACAAATTGTATGCCAAGTTCAGCAAGTGTGAGTTTTGGTTGAAGGAGGTAGGATTCCTTGGACATGTTGTGTCAGGAGAAGGAGTAGCTGTGGACCCATCCAAGTTTTCAACAGTTACAGAATGGGAGACACCCGCGACAGTTGGAGACATTCGAAGTTTCTTTGGTCTTGCAGGATATTATAGGAGGTTCATTGAGAATTTCTCCAAGCTTGCAAAACCAATGACTGAGCTGTTGAAGAAAGAGAATAAATTTGTTTGGAGTGAGTGACATGCGAGATGATGATAGTGATTTCTCGCCCTTCGTTGGTAAACCCCAAGTGGAAGGCGTGATGTAGCACAGCAGCAATTTTCCCTCGGTGAAGATACCAAGGTTTGTCTCCAGTAGGACTCCGGAGATGATAAGTAGGTGTCAGCGGCGCAACTGACTCGGACCTGCACACAGACACGATAAATTTGTTCCCAACGAAGTTCAGAGAGGTTGTCAATCTCTCCGGTCTTGTTGTTCACAAAGGATAAAACACAAGGGATAATGATAGCAATTGAAAGTAAAGCAGAAAAGTAAATGAGCATGTAAACAGTGATGAGGATATGGACCGGGATAGTGATGTCTCTCTCCCAAAAGACAATAAAATTGCTATGCGAGGTAAACAAATTACAGAAAGGCAATTGACAGGATTATGAATGCACCGCAATGCTAACTATGCTACAAAAGAAAGGGCGAGGTTCAAAAGCATGGGCAGTACGGCAAAATAAGTAGACTGAAATCCAACTGGATCTACTACTAATCATCCACCTTGAGATATCTATCCAGAACATCTCGCTGGTATTAAGTCGCGAGCCCCACCCAAAGTGTAAACCCAAAGCAACAGACAACTGCATTAAAAAGAACTTTGCGTAAAGTAAACAATCCTTGTAAGCGCAGTTACAAGCACCGTTGTTTTCCCCCTTGTGGCAACAACACATCCCCTAGACTCATGTTTCTGTCACTCAAGCGTGTCATCGGTGGGCATGAACCCACAATCGAGCAAAACGTTCCCTCTTGGAGTCACTACCTACTACATGGCCAAAGCAATAAACAGCAACGGAGAACATGCAAGAATTACTTAGGAACAAAAATATAAGAGATAAGAACCAAATATATTACTCAATCACAATCTGAACATAATCTCATAATCCATCAGATCCTATCAAACCCAACATAGCAATAGCAGAAATATTACAAAAGTGCCTCGATCATGTAGGGCAGCTCACGAGGTCTAAACCATGAAGAATAAAGAGGGGAGGAGAACATCACAAAGGTACTGATCACGGACCCATGGTCCAAGGAAAACTACTCACGAGACATCCGGGGAGCATCCATGGTGGATAGGAGACTCCCGGAGGTCAATCCTCCCTCCGGCAGGGTGCCGGGAAGAGGTCTTCTGGTGCTCCCGATCTCGGAAGCGCGGCGGCGGCGGAACAGAGGCGATTTTGCGAAATAGGGTTCTATCTTCGGAGTTTCCCCGTGACGGAGAATAAATAGGAAAAGGGGGCAGCCAGAGGTGGACCAGGGGCCCCAGGCGCCCCCCCTGGCGCGACCAGGGGTGGGGCCGCGCCGGGTGGCCGCCTGGGCCCCCCTTGGCTCCCCTCTGGCCCCTCCCAGGCTCTTCTTGAAGCTTCCTGTACGCTGATTTTTCCTGTATTTTTCCCGGAATTTTTCTGGCACATTTTATATGGGGGAAATATGAAATAGAAAAACAGCAGAAAACAAGAACTGGCACTGGGGTGCACTGAGTTAATAAGGTTTTAACCGTAACTCGGAATTGAGTGATTCCAGTTGCGTTGAGACCGTGACGAAATTTTCTAGCCAGTAGAATAAGTTTTACAGAAGTTTGAAGTTTTCAAATTTGAATCCCAAGCAGATCCAAATTTGAACTTCCGGTAGCCGTATCTTTTTAACGGTGCACCCGTTTGCGCCGTTTCTTTTTGCGTTGGTTTTATTTTGTCGAGTACATTATGTTTCTTTGTATGTTTATTACTGTTTGTGCATAATTGTATTGAATATATGTTTATTGGTGCTATGTTTGCTCGTATAGATTGTCCGGAGTGCGCCGCCTCGTTTTGTGAGGATTGTGTTCGTCAGGAATAGGAAGAAGGCAAGTGATGCTTTGACCATACTCATACCTATAATTTTCTATATGAATTATGTTAAGAATATCACCTTATTGCATGATAGGTATTTTACTTTACTGTTGCTGCAAAACCAGTTAGGATAGCCACATGTCTTGACTTGTATTTGTAGATCAACCTAGCCGTGTTGTTACTTTATTGCTATGCTTTGTAGACGTGGTTGGGTAGTCGGAATTCATGGAGTGCATGTGAGCTATTTAATAATTTGTGTAGCAACTTTATAATAAATAGAAATCACTTCTGGACGGGCGGGTTGCATCCCGGTGGTTGTTCCTTGTCTAAGGACAGTGCCGCGGTTAAATGCACCCAATGGTTGTTTTGGTGGTGAACCGGGTGCGACATGGTGTCTACCCTCTGAACGCAGTGAGCGCCGTCCAGGCTCAAAAAGATTAGACATGCAATATTACTAGTAGCTTCCGTGTACAAGCACTGGCTATATGGGCTCTGTCTTAGCATGAGTACGTTGTGGGGAACCTGGCCCTGGTAGCTAGCTGATGTAGATGTATGTTAGGTGTACCGGCTACCAAAGGGTGGAGGCAACCTCTTCGGAAAGTCTTCGTCTCAATCTTCGGGTTGAGTCCAGTGGGGAACGTGTACAACCTCTGCAGAGCGTATAAACTGATCATGATTAGCCGTGTCCACGGTTACGGACGAACTTTGAGCAACTAGTCAGTACTGTTGATGAATGATCTTGACAGATGAACACTTAATAATAATTTCGGTGGGAAAGAGTAGCATGGGTTGCTGTGTGTTTCAGGTAGAATTCAACTTAAAATTTTGACTAGTTTAGTTCAGGAGAAAATTGGCTTTCTGCAAAACAAAACCATAAGCCTTTCCTTTGACTCACCTTGCATGTAGTTGTAGGTCCTTATAAATACTTTTTCCGTGTCACTTGCCATACAAATCAGATGTACTGACCCGTTGATGGGCTGTAACCTTCGGTGTTGCAAGTTTTTCAGACGACCAGTAAGGTGCGTTTAGGGTTGCGAGTCTACACTCAGCATATTCGCTTGTGGATGTTGATGGGACTCCTCGTTACTTGCTTTTGCTTCCTCTATATTTATGTTGAATAAGCTAGCCTTGAGCTATGCAACTTGTTATTTGTTTTACTCTGGATCATACGTTGTAATAATGATGCACTTGTACTTTGATATATACATCTATGATACTGTGTGTGCCAGCGAGTTCGATCCAGGGACTGGCACTTGATCACAAAGACTTCAATTCTATGTGAATTGGGTCGTTACAGGCTTGTTTCACTACTGATGCTGAGTATATCGCTATTTCTGAGGCATGCAAAGAAGCTATCTGGTTGAGAGGTTTATACACTGAGCTTTGTGGAGATTTGCCTTGCCCTACCATATTTTGTGACAGTCAAAGTGCTATATGTCTTACTGATGGCACTGAAGTAGTGCTCCTCCTTGGCTACCCCAAGTGGAAGGTTGAGATGTAGCGTAGCAGTAATTTCCCTTGGCGAAGATACCAAGGTTGAGATCGAACCAGTAGGACTCCAACGACGACAAGTAGGTGGTAAAGTTAACAATGGCGCCGTTCACAACCGAGGGTTGCTTACTTTACCTGGACCTACACACACAACACATAACTTTGCTCCGAACGAGTACAGAGGGGTTGTCAATCCCTCCGGCCTTGTCGTTTACAAAGGATGAAACGCAAGAGATAATGATAGTGGTAATGATAATTGCAACTGAAAGTTAAAACGAGAAATAAAGTGGAGGTGTAAACAGTGGTGGAAATATGGACCGGGGACCCATGACGTTCACTAGTGATTGAACTCTCCCAAAAGACGATAAAAAACTAAGCTGGGTGAACAAATTACAGATGGCCAATTGACAGAATTATAAACACAACGCAATGCTAATTATGCTACTTGAAAGTAAGAGTGCTCAATAGTATGGGCAGTACGCCGAGACAAGTAGACGAATATCCATTTGCATCTACTACTAATCATCCACCTTGAGATATCTATCCAGAACATCTCGCTGGTATTAAGTTGCGAGCCCCACCCGAAGTGTAAACTCAAAGCAACAAACAATTGCATTAACAATCTATGCGTAAGGTAAACAATCCTTGCAACCGCGGTTACAAACACGGTTGTTTTCTCCCTGGTGGCAAAAGGACATCCCCTAGTCTCATGTTTCTGTCACTCAAGCTAGTTATCGGGGGGCATGAACCCACAATCATGCATAAGGCTCCCTCTTGGAGAAACGATCCATCACTTGTCCAAAGCAATAAACAACAACGGAGAACATGCAAAAATTACTAAGAACGAAATATAAAAGGTAAACCAAATATATAACTCATCACGACCTGAACATAATCTCATAATCCATCGGATCCCAGCAAACTCAGCATAGCAACAGCAGGAAAATTACATAGGTGCCTTGATCATTTAGGTAAGCTCATAATGTTTAAACATTGAAGAACAAGGGTGGAGAGAAGACATCACATAGCTACTGATCATGGACCCATGGTCCAAGGGAGACTACTCACGGCACATCCGGGAGGTATCCATGGTGGTGGAGAGGCTCCCGAAGGTCAATCCTCCCTCCGACAGGGTGCCGGGAAGAGGTCTTCTGGCGCTCCCGATCTTCGGAGCGCGGCGGCGGAACACAGAGGTAATTCGCGATGCGGGATTATCCTCGAGGGTTTCCGGGACTAGGGGTAAAAATGGGACGAAGGGGGGCACCAGAGTTGGGGCTCACCTCCCAGGCGCCCTGGTGGCGTGGCTGGGGGTGGGGCCCCCCCTCCGAATCTCCTTCAGTGCTTCCGGAAGCTTCCTGAACGCTGATTTTTTTCTAATTTTTCTGGCGTTTCAAATTGGTGAAAAATCACTGCAACTAAAGACATCAACAGACAGGAACTAGCATTGGGTGCATTGAGTTAGTAGGTTAGTCCAAATATGTGTAAAATGATATAAAAGTGTATCCAAATATGTAGCAATGTCACATAAATGGGCATGGAACGAGAAGAAATTATATATACGTTTGGGACGTATCACTTACTAAGAATCAAATGTATCTTGAGAGATCGAAGAACATTGATGTCAGATATCACTTCATTCGAGATGTTATGCTAGAGGTGATTTGAAGGTGAGTGATGGCACTGAAGTAGTGCTCCTTGTTGGCTACCCCAAGTGAAAGGTTCAGATGTAGCGTAGCTGTAATTTCCCTTGGCAAAGATACCAAGGTTTGAGTCATTCCAGTAGGACTCCAACGACGACAAGTAGGTGGTAAAGTGAACAATGGTGCTTGGCGCCTTTCACAACCCAGGGTTTCTTACTTTACTTGGACTTGCACACACAACAAATAATTTTCCTCCCAACGAGTACAGAGAGGTCGTCAATCTCTTCGGCCTTGCCGTTTACAAAGTATCCAACGCAAGAGATAATGATAATGATAAGTGCAATGTAAAGTAAAGGCCGTAAAATAAAGTGAAGGTGTAAAAAGTGGTGGAAATATGGACCGGGGTCCCATGAAGTTCACTAGTGATGTCTCTCTCCCAAAAGACGATAAACAACTATGCGAGGTGAACAAATTACAGTTGGGAAATTGACAGGATTAAAAATGCACCGCAATGCTAACTATGCTACAAAAGAAAGTAAGAGGCTCAAAAGCATGGGCAGTACGCCAAGATAAGTAGACCAAAATCCATCCGCATCTACTCTCTAATCATCCACCATGAGATATCTATCCAGAACATCTCGCTAGTATTAAGTTGCGAGCCCCACCGAAAGTGTAAATCCAAAGCAACAGACAACTGCATTAAAAGAACTTTGCATAAAGTAAAAAAATCCTTGCACCCGCAAGTACAAGCACCGTTGTTTCCCCCTGGTGGAAAAACACATCCCCTAGACTCATGTTTCTGTCACTCAAGATAGTCATCGGGGGGCATGAACCCACAATCATTTATAACGCTCCCTCTTAGAGTTACGATCCATCACTTGGCCAAAGTAATAAAAACCAACTGAGAACATGCAAGAATTACTCAAGAACATAAATATAAAAGGAGAAGAACCAAATATATTACTCATCACAATCTAAACATAATCTCATGATCCATCAGATCCTATTAAACTCAACATAGCAACAGCAGAAAAATTACATAAGTCACTTGATCATGTAGGGAAGCTCACAAGGTCTAAACATTGAAGAACAAAGATGGAGAGAATACATCACATAGCTAGTGATCATGGACCCATGGTCCAAGGTGGACTACTCACGGCTCATCAGGGAAGCATCCATGTGCTGGAGAAGCTCCTGGAGGTCAATCCTCCCTCCGGCAGGGTGCCAGGATAGGGTCTTGTGGCAGCCCCAATGTTGGAAGCGCGGCGGCGGCGGAACAGAGGAGAGATAGCGAAAACGGGTTCTGTCCTCGAGGGTTTCGGAAGGCGAGGTAAATATAGGCTGAAGGGGCCCAAGGGGTGGCTCCGGGTGTCCAGGCGGCCACCCGGCGTGGCCACCAGGGGGGGCGCGCTCCTAGGGCGCCTAGACCCCTGGTGGGCCCTATCTGGCCGTACTTAGGGGCTCTCGAAGGTTCCCTATCGCTGATTTTGTATATATTTTTCCCGGAATTGGGGCACCTTAAGTAATGGGAAAACCTGAAATACAAAAACTGCATAAAACAGAAACTAGCACTGTGGTGCACTGAATTAATAGGTTAGTCTACATTAAAAAAAATTACATTCAAAAAAATTAATAGGTTAGTCCAAATATGATCAAAAGTGTATGAAAGTGCATCAAAAGCATAGCAATGTCAACCAAAACATGCATGAAGCAAGCAGAAATTATAGATACGAATGGGACATATCAGTGAGCAAGAGAAGTATGCATGATAATCCTACTGATATGATGACAAAGCCAGTTCCGACCAATAAGTTTGAGCTTTGTTCAGACTTAGTTGGTATTTCTCACTAGTCATATGGACTTTGACGCAAAAGGTTTTTATGCTGATATGGATGGAGTTATTTGCTTTCTTCGACTACTGGAGGGAATTTGGTTCAAGGTGGAGCTTGTTAAAATATGATCCAAATTCTTCTAACGTGTTATACACGGACACTATGTCATGATCGGTTGATACGTCCCAAACGTATCTATAATTTCTGCTTCCTCCATGCATGATTTGTGTGACTTTGCCATGTTTTGCTTGAACTTTCATACACTTTTGATCATATTTGGACTAACCTATTAACGCAGTGCACCCAGTTGCCAGTTCCTGTTTTCTGTTGTTTTTATATTTCAGGTTTTCCAGCCATTAAAAGTGCCAAATAAATTCCGGAAAAATTATATAAAAAATCAGCGTCCCGGAAGCTTCCCGAAGAACCAAGAATGGATGGGAGTGGACCCAGGAGGGTCCCTGGCACGGCCCACCCTAGTGCGCGTCGGGCACCCTCCTAGCTGCCCTGTGGCCCCCCTCGGTACCCCCTTTGGCTCCTATTTATTCTCCCATCGCAAAAACCCTGATTCCAGACCCGTTTTCTCCAGAAGTAATTCCGATCTCCGCCGCCATCGCAGACAAGCTTCGGGGGACCGGAATTCCTGTGTCGGCACCTTGTCGGGACGGGGAAGTGCCCCCGGATTCATCTCCATCGACGTTCCTTCCTCCCTCCATGAAGCGGGAGTAGTTCCTCCTCGGGGCTAAGGTTTCTACCAGTAGCTATGTGGTCAATTCTCTCTCCCATGATGTGATCTTCATTGTGATCATAGGCTATGTTATTCTAGGGTTATACCATGATATTTCCCATTCCTCTATGTATTGGATTGATGTACTCACTTGATCTTATCTAGTATAATCCCCGAGACCAAGTTGAAAGTGATCTATTGGACATGGATTAGAAGAATATTATCATGAGCTATTTCTTCTTTTGTGTGTTGATTGAAGATTGAGAGTCTGTTGGTGCTTGTCTTTGACTACCCTTGAGATATGTTGTGGTGATTGTGGTACTCTCTTTGGATGGCCGCGGTCCATAGATTGAGAACTACGAACTCTAAGGTGTGCTTTTGTAGCCCTACATAATTCTCGTCCTCTCTTGACCACAAAGGAATGACCTCCGAGTACGTATCCAATGCATGTTTTAGTGGAAATATCATGTGATTAGACTATGTTAATGTTGTTGGGAGTTTCCACTAGTGAAAGTATGAATCTTAGGCCTTGTTTCCACCATTGTTACACCGTTTGTGCTCACTTTTGTCACATTTTTGCTTGCTGCACTTTTTATTACAGATTTATATTACCTTGCTTTGCCACACCTATCGCTCGTATTTTACCATCTCTTCGCCAAACTAGTGCACCTATACAACTCCTAGTTGTATTAGGTGTGTTGGGGAAACAAGAGACTTTTTGTATCAGAATTGCAGGGTTGCTTGAGATAGACCATCTTCAACCTCTACTTCCCTGAGTTCGATAAACCTTAGGTCATCCACTTGAGGGAAATTGCCGCTGTCCTACAAACCTCTGCACTTGGAGGCCCAACATAGTCTACAAGAATAGAAGCGTGCGTAGACATCAAGCTATTTCTGGCATCGTTGCCGGGGAGGTAAGCGTTGAAGGTATATCTTTAGATCTTGCAATTAATTCTGTTCATTTCTTGTTTTTATTTTCACTAGTTAGGCTTTTTGGAAAACAATAAAAAAATGAGAGACCTCTATGAGCTCTACCTTGAATTGGGAAATGAAGTGTTTGAAGAGAAAATAAAAAAACCTATGGAACTTTATTTGCATAACACTATGATAGTAGTAATGTTATTTGGATGTCTTCTTTGAATACTTTTGATGCTAACATTAGCCTCCAAGTTATTTGGATCATTTGCATTAATGTTATTTGGATCATTTGCATAACAAGGGATGCTACGTTTTATGAGGATGATCTTTTTAGCCCCCAAGTTTTGATGAGGAAATTTATTTTGATGATACTTTGCCTCCTATCTATGATGATTATTGTGATGAAACTTATGCTATAAAGAATAAATGTTTGCAAGTGTATCATGAAAAGAATGATTCATGTGATAGCTATTTTCTTGAGTTTTCTCCCACTATTACTAATGAGAAGGATTTTGCTTATGTGGGGTGTAACAAATTTTCTATGCTTGTGGATCATGATAAGAAATTTATATGTGATACTTATATTGTTGAGTTTATTCATGATCCCACTGAAAATTATTATGAGAGGGGAACATATGCTCATAGATATTTCAATAATATCAAGTTCTCTCTCTTTATGTTGAAGGTTTTGAAGTTGCACTTGTTTTGCCTTCCTATGCTTATTGTTTTGTGCTTCAATAAATTATTTCATTGCAATATTCCTATGCATAGGAAGCATGTTAGACTTACATGTTTGATATTTTCTTGTTGAGTCTCTCTTTTGTTCATCAACTCTTATTCCTACGAGAGCATCACTAAAATCTTAAGCCTATCTTTATGGCTATAAAGAAAGAGCTCTAGGGAGACAACCCTTGTTATCTTTACTTTGAGTTTTTACTTTCAGTTTTTAGTGGTCTTGATGATTTTTACTACTGTAGCAACATCATTGTATCTTTATTTTCAAGCTTTGTGCCAAGTTATAGCCTCATATGACAAGGGAAGTGAAAGTTGTGACATGCTGTCCAGAAAACAGATTTTGTCCTCGTGACGGGAAAAATCAGATTAAATCACCAGTTCATCCTTTTGAGCTGGTTTTTTTACACAGAGTGCTCTATACAATCACGGGACTTTCGTATGTTCTGAGTTGTTTGATTTGAGTTGCAGAAGTGCCCCAAAAAAATATTTACTACCAGCTGTTCTGTTTTTCACAGATTCTGCCACGTTTTGCCTCTCCTTTCTTCTGCAAACCTAAAGCTTTCTTTTTCTTTGCAAAACCATTTTGGAAATCTTGAGAAACAGTAGCTCTTCAATAATATCTTTATATCGAGTGGGAAAAAATATTTTATTAAGGGTACTAACCTCTCTAATCAGCTTATGATGAGTTATGTATGAAGGGAGTTTTCAAGTGTGCGATGGGAGATGATGAAAGAAGATTCGGGAGTGTCAAGCGCTCAAGCTTGGGGATGCCCCCATGCATCCTAAATAAAGATTCAAGGAGACTCAAGCGTCTAAGCTTGGGGATGCCCCCGTGTAACCCCTTCTCCATCAACAATCATCAGTTCGCCCTTCGTCTCACTATATTTTTATCACTTCATGCGTTATGTGCTATGCTTGGAGCGTCTCACTCTTAGGTTTTATTTTTAGTTTTCTTTAGCTTTGATTTCTGTTCATAACAAGTTAGACCCCGTCTTGCTTTGTGTGGGAGATAAACACGATCCACTTTCAAAATCTAGAACACATCATAGGATTTTTCATGCTTATCTTTTTGCTGTTGTGTGTTCTTTATCTTTTCGTAGCTACTGCCATGTTTAGTTTTAGTCTTAGTTTGTCTTTAGCAAGAGCCTTGGCTTTAGTTTAGTTTTTTATGGAACTCTCTTTAGTTTTCATGTTTATCTTGTTAAGAGAGTTGGTTGCTGCATTGAGTTGCGTCTTGTCTTGAAAGTAGGTAATTGAGGTTGCTATTTAATTTTAGTAGTTACTTGCAATAGTTTTGAGGTATTGATGTGAGTAATGTTTGAACTTTTGGTGTCAAGAGATCTATCCTATTAGTGATAGGTGTCGTATTTTTGGGAATCCGTGTTTATTTTCAAAACCTACAAAACTAGTTGAGAACTCTAGCTACTAGATGGATCGCTAATCTTTGGAGGGATCGGATATTAGAGGACACTCGCGTACCATGAGTCGAGGATGCGCAAGGATAACCAAACCCCCATACACTCCTCCTCGGGGTACTTGTCTCTTTGTGAACCTCCTTATTATATTGAGAGTTACCGATAATAAGTGCATGAGTTCTTCGGACTAATATAAGTATTGAAAGTTGACACTTCCACCTCCTCATATTTGCTAGCCTCTTCCGTACCGTGCATTTCCCTCTTCTCACTCCGAGAGTTGGCGTCCACCTTCGCCGATACATCCAAACCCTTGGCATGATACACTCTGTCATCGTAAACCTCCCTATATATTTCCTCAAAATAGCCACCATACCTACCTATCAAGGCATTTCCATAGCCTTTCCGAGATATATTGTCATGCAACATCCACATCTTCATGACTTGATCTTCATGTCATACATGTTCCTGCTACACTGGCAGCGACATACATTGCATACATCATGATAGCTACATCTTCTTTATGTTTTGAGTACCTTGTAAAGTGTGAAAGATATTCTATACCCTCTTGTAAATTAGAGTGTTGCCCTTAAGTGAGGAAAAGATCCCAAAGTGGAAAAATCAAAAGATCCCAAAGAGGAAAAATGAGAGTTAAATAGAAAGAGCCATTGAGGCCACCAAAAAATACAAAAAAATAGAAAAAAGAGAAAAAGAAATAAAAAGAGAGAAAGGGGCAACACTACTATCCTTTTGAAAGATCCACACTAGTACTCCCTCTTATCCTTGTACTCCATAGAGATGATCATTCATGCATATAGCTATGTGGGGACCTTCACACTATAGAACTTGGCTTGCATATTCCAAGGATGAGCCTCCTCAAAAGAGCTCTAGGTCTTCATGAGTGACCAAGTTGGATGCACCCCCACTAGTTCCATTGGAGAGCTTTTCTTAGCCCATATGTGCATCTGTTGCATGGCAATCCCTACTCCTCACATCATATCTATCATTTGGCCTTGTCGCCTATGATTGTCCTCATTGATGTGAGTCGTTCTCACCCTTTTTGTCTTCCTCCTCCACCATATTTCTCTCTTTGCCATCCTAAGTGTCAACTCTCATGCTTACACTCATCCATTGCATGAGTTCTCAAAATATAGAAAAGGAGTGGATCAAATTGACTTGTACCTGGCTAGTGGTCTGGGGACGAGTCAAGATAAGATTCCAAAGAAGACCAAGCGTGAAACTTTAGTAGATTGAGTTCTCAACACAAAAATACTTTTTTCTCGTATTCCCTATCCCCCTTCTTGCACGCAAACACCATTTGGAGACATTCGAGTCACGGACAGCGAGAGATCTTGTACCTAATGTTCTATTGTTACTTGTTTCAATGCCAAAGTAGACTCTTGCATGTTATTACTTGAATTGAATTACATACCTTGATTGCTTTACTTTTCAAAGTTCTTATATGGTTGCTAGCCTGTCACCACAGAAATTATGCATGTTATCATTTACCTACTCGAGGACGAGCAGGAATTAAGCTTGGGGATGTTGATACGTGTAACAGCCCAGATTTCACAAAAATTAATTTTTTTGTTTTCTTCGTGAATTGTTTGATTGTATGATTTTTTTGTGGTGTTTGCATCCCCGATTTATTGATCGACGATTATTTTCCCCCTCTTATCTCGTACCGGACGGAGACCGGACCTTGCCACCTTGACACTCGACCTTTGCGACACCGGGTTACGCACGATCACCGTCGCGAAAACCCGCACAAGACCAGCCGTAGCCAACGGAACGAAAAACCCCGTTTAATAAGTAAACGGGTTATTTTTATAGCGTGTTGGAAATTGTTCTCAGAACGGTTCCAGCGTGAGGTGAAAGCCGCCGGCTCGACACGCTGGTCGCGCAGTTTGAAGTTTTACCCAAATCGGAGGTCCTGCGGACCCCTGGCAGTCAGAAACGTAAACACCGCGCGCGAGAGAGAAAACCGGGGATGTTTTTGCAAACTGCTGGCCACCTGGGCTATATAAAGACCACCACTCTCCCACCCCTTTCTAGGGTTTTCCCTAAGCCAAAATTGCAGCCACCCCCCTCAACTTTGCCCAAAACACCCCCATTTTCGTCCACAAACCCTAAAATCTGAGAATTTTTTCCCCAGCGGATCTGGACCGTCGGATTGGCCGATCCAACGGCCCAGATTGCACCCTGCCTTCCACCTCCCACCTCTCCTATCTCCTCCCATCTCCACCGCGCCGCCCGCGCCGCCGTCTTCTCCCGCCGACGAGCCGATGTGGATCGCCGGACGCCCCAGGTCAGCGCCGCCGCGCCCTCTCCTCCTCCTCGCCTCCCTAATCCCCTCCCTCTCTCCTCGCAGCGCCACCGACTGCCGTTGCGCGCCATGGATGCCCCATGGCCGCCGGCCTCGAGATCGGCAACCGCCAACGTCATCGGAGCCGCTGCTATAAGGCCCCCGATGCGGTGCTAACTCGAGTTAGTCGCTGAAACAACTCTGGATACTCGGAACGGAGATGATCTTCACGCTCCCACGTTGCTTCCTTCTCCTAATGATATGCCCACTGGACATTCATGAACTTTGCGGTCTTGTTGTGAGTCTTGTGCTCGGACTTCTGAAGAACACGGACTGGACTCTCTGAGTAAGAAAGGTCCGCACTCAGCTGTATCTCGCCCAAGTCAACGGCCTGCTCTGGCTGCTTGAAGCACTTCTTTAGATGGGACACATGGAACACGTCATGCACCATGGACAGACTCTCTGGAAGCTCGAGCCGAAAGGCAAGAGGTCCTCTAGTCTCAAGGATGCGGAAAGGTCCGACAAATCTTGGAGCGAGCTTTCCTTTTATGCCAAAGCGGTGAGTTCCCCTCAATGGAGACACTCTCAGGTACGCCGAATCACCAACCTAAAACGCTACACCATGGTGCCTTTTTTCATAATAGGCCTTCTTCCTAGACTTCGCTGCCTTTAGGTGCTCTCGGACAATCTTCACTCTGTCCTCTGCCTCCTGGATCACATCTGGACCGAACAACTGCCTCTCACCTGTTTCGGACCAGTTCAAAGGTGTCCTGCACTTTCGGCCATACAAGACTTCAAACGGTGCTGCCTGCAGACTTGCCTGATAGTTGTTGTTGTAAGAGAACTCAGCATACGGCAAGCACTCTTGCCACTTCATGCCAAAGATATGACACATGCTCGAAGCATGTCCTGGAGGATTTGGTTCACGCACTCGACTTGCCCACTTGTCTGAGGGTGATAAGCGGTACTTAACAACACTGTCGTACCAATCGCCTTTTGAAAGGCCTGCCAGAACTTAGAGGTGAAAAGGCTGCCTCTATCGGAACTGATCTTCTTGGGAATGCCATGCAAAGATACAACTCTTGCGGTGTACAAATCCGCCAACTGAGCTGCTGAAATGGAGTCCTTCACTGGAAATAAGTGGGAAACTGTGGAAAGATTGTCAATGACAACAAAGATGGCATTGTTCTTCTTCTGCGACAAGGGGAAACCTGTGATGAAATCCATATCTATGTGATCCCATTTCCACTCCAGAATCTCAAGTGGCTGAAGCAACCCTGCAGGTTTCTGGTGTTGTGCCTTGACTCTCTTGCACACATCACACTGAGACACGTAACGGGCAACATCCCACTTCATACACGTCCACCAAAAGCTTTGCTTGAGATCTTGATACATCTTTGTACTGCCAGGGTGAATCGATAGCTTGGAATCATGGGCTTCCTTCATGATGACCTCTCTAAGATCTCCCTCCTTGGGAATAACAACTTGTTCTTCAAACAACACGGTGCCATCATTATGCACTGAAAAGGAACCGTACTTTGGAACTGAGGCGGCAATACCCTGTTTGATCTTTTGTATCATTGAGCTGCCAGACTGAGCTTCACAGATCTTTTCATGGATAGTGGGCTCTACCACAAGGTTGGCAAGGTAGCCTGCTGGAACTAGCTCGAGATTGAGCCTTCGAAAGGACTCACACAAATCAGGGTGGATCTTCTGCACCTGGATACTATTGCAATCACCCTTGCGGTTCAGCGCATCATCTATGACATTCGCCTTCCCAGGCGTGTACTCAGTAATGGTTTCAAGCCATCTTCTTTGCCTCAAGTTCAGATTTGGCTGAGTGAACAAGTACTTCAGACTCTTGTGGTCGGTGAACACATCCACCTTCCTCCCTAGGAGGAGGTGTCGCCAAGTGATCAAAGCGTGCACAACTACTGCCATCTCCAAGTCGTGCGTGGGATAATTCCTCTCACTCGTCTTCAACTGCCACGAGGTATAAGCCACAATATTTCTGCCTTGCATCAAAACTCCGCCTAGACCTTGCAAGGAGACATCACAAAACACTTGAAAAGGCTGTGATTCATCTGGCGGCGTGAGAATTGGAGCTGTGGTTAACTTCTCTTTCAAATCTTCGAAGGCTGACTGGCAAGCTGGTGACCAAGTGTATTGTTTGCCTTTGCACAACAATTCAGTCATTGGCTTCGCTATGTTGGAGAAATTCTGCACAAACCTCCTGCAATAACTGGCGAGGCCGAGAAAACTCCTTAGCTGCTTCACATTCTTTGGAGGAGCCCACTCTTGAATAGTGCGGACTTTCTCTGGATCAACCGCAATTCCCTCAGTGGAAATAACATGGCCCATAAAATTTACCTTGTCCAGCCAAAACTCACAGTTGGAGAACTTGGCGTAGTACCGGTGCTCTCTCAGCTTCTGCAGCACCAAGCGCAGATGTTCAGCCTCTGACTTGGAATAGAAAAGAATGTCGTCGAGGTAGAGGATCACAAACACATCAAGCCATTCTTGGAACAAATAGTTCATAGCTCTCATGAATGTTGGAGGGGCATTTGAGAACCCGAAAGTCATGACTGTGAACTCATACAACCCATAAAGTGTGCTGAACGCGGTCTTGGAAATGTCCTCTTCACGAACACGGATTTGGTGATACCCCATCCTCAAGTCAAGCTTGGAAAACACCTTTTCCCCCATTCAACTGTTCAAACAGATCATTGATGCGGGGTAAAGGGTATTTGTTTTTGATGGTCTTCTTGTTGATACCGCGATAGTCCTGGACCAAGCGGCTAGTCCCATCATTCTTCTGGACAAACTGTAAGGCCCGATATGCGGTACTGTTCCAGATCTAGATGTTTCCATCCAGATCCGGGGACGAAGCACATATCGGTCCCACCGCGACATATGACAAAGTCATATGCCCCGGATTTCCAACATGATATCACAAAATTACAGATACCAGGATACAGCATATCATACAAGCGGCACACAACTGCCTTAATACAATACAACAGCGGAAAATACATGTCTGAGTACAGACTACAATCAAATGCCTACTGGCAAAGAGAAAAACATCGATCACCATAACCACACGGGTCCAGGCCCTCCGCCGGGATCCGCCTAACTAGTCGTCGTCGAGTCTCCACGTGAAACGTCAATCACCATACCTGTTGTCGATCAAGAACCCTGAAAAGAGTTTGGGGGTAGTATCATGAGTACAGAAGTACTCATCATCCAACTGTAGTGGTCATCTGACCTGGCAAGGACTTCATCACTCGTCATTCTAGGACAACTAGTAGTTTACGGTAAGGATGGGGTAAGTGGTGAGGTTGCTGCCGCACTAGCATTTGTGAAGTGGCTAACGATCTATGGAGTAAGATAATCAGCCAAGCATTCGATGAGGAATCACCTCCAACAAGTCTTGCTATCAACTACTTACGCAAACATAACACCTATCCTATCCTTGTCCTCCTCCTCGCATCCCGACGAAGAAGAAGCAGTCAAGGCACACACACATTGATCAAGTTATATTAAGATTATCTCAGTTGTTGTTGTTGTCTATGAACAAGGAGTAGGTCTCAAGTTGTCCATAACCGTGGACACGGCTTCTCGAAAAGATTTAACCCGGCAGGGATGTACCAACTGCCCATTACGAGGCTCCGCACGCACGCCCATCTCTCTCAGTTGCTACCCATCACAGGCAACCATTTTATGATTTAGTTCCAAGAGATCTGAAATGACAGGTCCCTCTAACTAACAACTAACAAATCTGGGTGGCCTCCGGTGAGTCGACACCCAAATAAAAATCTGGCCGCGCTCTCGAATCGGTCTCTACCGTCTGTCGCAGGTTTGGATAGCAGGTTAATCTCACATGGGAAACCGGGTCCTCAGTCGGACAAGGTGGGCCAGCAAGGGAACTATGTCCTCACTGGTCAAGGGTGGTTTGTAAACAACTGGCGACCGACCAGCACACACACGGTTTCAAATGGTAAATCAACTTGGGCCACCACGGGAAATGTTTGAAGATAGGTAGGTAAGAAAAGGGGACCCCATAAAATCCCACACACGGTTAGGAATGCTCAGTCTTAAAACCAATACCCGGAACTCGGGTCCTAGGTGACTCGAATGGAACAAAGCGTTGGGGCGGGATAGCCTAGACCTTCCATCCTTCGTCAAATATAATCAACATTATAATAATCATATCATCAACAACAATATAATAATGTGATAGCCCATACCAAGGAGTAACAGGAGGTAACATCGTAGCATCCTAAGCATGCATACTAAGCAGGGGCTGAGCAATGAGAAATAGTAACATAGCAGAACAAGGTTTGCTGGGAGGGGACATGGCTGTATCGGTTTGAAAGAGGCTGTAAACATGTGGTAGGATCAAACACCGAACCTATCCTAGACTAGCATGCAAACCGCTGGTTGAAATAGAATGGATCATAAGTAATCCATAGTCCTTGCTTGTTGATAAGTCGGGTTCCGAAGGTGTAGTCGATCGCAAGCTCGCATCGTCTCCGAGTGGTACCCGCGGAAGCACACAAGAAGGTAAACACTGGAACGCAATCAACGAGAAAGCATCTATTACTACGAAGCAAACACGAGCAAGCATCAACAAGAAGGCAACACGAGACATCGCACCTACAGTCGAGAGCGGTTACTAACAGGTTAAGTGGAGTACTCTTCACACACGACGATACCGCACGTTTACGATGGTTCAAGTCGTTTAGCTATAGGTGATCAACAAAGGTTGTTAACATGGCAAAGCACAGAAGCATGGCATATCACACAAACATGGCAAGAGGTGAAGCATAAATAAACTATCTATGCTACTCAATTTAAGTGGGGGGGGGGGTAAAACCTATACATGGCAACTATTACGGACCCCACGATATTTATTGCATTTGGTACTGTTTTTCCCTAAACAATATTTTATTATTTTTATTAGCAAGCAAGAGCAGCATAAACACAACCTACACGCAATTCTAGTCAAGTTACATATAAAGAACATTTTTAACAGAGCAACGGTTGAAAAGTTATTAAATAAACAATTTACAATGGCAAGCAGTTGTATTTAGCAGGTAAACAACATGTAAACAAGTTCAAACATGGTACCAAGCAACATTTTAATAATCTACACAAAAATCTAAGCAATTTTCATGTTTAAAGCGTTGCGATCCGAGCTACGAGCTAAAAGATACGGGAACCGCAATAAAAACAATACAATCTGCAAAATAAATAAACTAGAAAAGGAAGAAAACTCTAACGGGCCGAAATCTACTGGGCCCAATAGAAAATAGAAAAAAAAAGAAAAGAAAAAAAAAAGGGTGCCTCACCTCTGGTCTGAGGCCCAGTGTGACGCCCCCAAAATCAATCCATGTACAGTAATCATACACGCAGGGTACACGACTGAGATTAGGGTGCCACGGTGAGAATATCACAGCACAACACTAAACACAAAAGGATAATCAAATATATTACAATAGAGGGGGGTCACGCGGACCCGAATACATAAGTCATACAAGCCATAATATCTGAGTACAGACATAGTTAGTCAAGTTTTGCCTTAAGAAGGCTAGCACAAATCACATCAGAGATACAGATCGAAAAGGCGAGGCCCCTGCCTGGGATCCGCCGAACTACTCCTGGTCAACGGGGAACTCGACGTCGTAGTAGGTGCCTCCGGGGTACTCCTGCTCCTGGGCTCCAACGTCGGCTGCAGCGGCCGATCAGGCAAAGCAAAAAAGGGGAAATAAAGCAAAGGTGAGTATCTAGCATACCCGCGAGTCTTACGTCCTCTACTAAGCATTATGCATTGTATCAACGGAAAGAAGAGGCTGTATATAGTGGACTGAAAGACAGAAATCCAGAGCAAGGGTAAGAAGCTAGGCCTATCGAAGACTAGCATCTTCCGACGATGTCTTGCAGCATGAGGTAAGAATCAGCCAACAGTTTATATAAAGCATAAAGTAACAATGCAGCAGAAGTTGCTGCAGCATTGTATAATAATAAGTTGTAATAATTAGCAATGCCTCCGAGTTCACCTCCTCGACATCCCCGCGAGGAAGAAAACCCGGAACCATACAATTTAATAATAATAGTTGTAGTAGTAAGATCCAGCTTCAGCATAAAGCGTCCTGTTACCGTGGACACGGCTATTCGAATAGATTAATCTTCCCTTCAGGGGTGCACTTGTGTTACGCTAAACGCACGGATCTCTAGGGTGGCGGTAACCTTGTTAAGGAACGCTCCACCGAGGCTATCCGACACTTCATAGCCCATCTTTCAAACTCAACAGAGAGGCCATCCGCCGGTCTAAATCCTAAGTACGCCGGGCCTTGGACCCCAACCCGAACGTACTCCTACACGGTGTGTGGCTGGCCGGTGAAGTTAAAGCAAATCCAAATAAGACACCACCGCACGAGAAAATAAGACAACACCACTTCCCTGCGCAGGCCGCGGTACTGCTGACGTCTGAAGAGTCCTCGGACGACACTACGAAGCAGAGGAACCCATAACTCGTAAATCCCACGGGTAGGTATTGCGTACATGGCATATAGCCAACTCAAGACATTCACTGAACCGTTTAGCATTTTAATTAACCTGCGTGACAACCGTTATCGTTGCCTCGACTTAACTGACCCGCGGACAACGACAGCAGCCAGGACCACCAGTACATCGGTGCCTACCCCGTCGTCCCACCAAGTCACTGCGGTTACCAACAAGGTGAACCGTCTCCTTACCTTGTCTCGCGTGTGCTCCTGGAGGAGCTCGACTTTCGTAGTTTGGTAACTCTCGCGGCCAACGATCAGGGGCCAAGCACACCGGTACACTGGTCGTACCCTCCCTGTCGTCCCGTCGCAATACCTCTCGCGGGCACCGTTGGGTCGCCCGACTTCTTACCTGAAGGACAACCGTTGTTCAGGACCCTATGGCGGTAAGACAAAGTCAGCCTCGAGTGGAGTACAAGGATTACTCCTTGATAGCTCACACTTGAGGTGACTAGGCATAACCCAGATAGGGGCCTTTGGCGGTGTCTGCTTTGTACCGTACATGTGTAGTTGTATATACTGTATCCGTGTTCACTCCCCTTAGTGATCACGTCCCGCTATCTAGTCCTAGCTAACAATGCGCAGGGCTCATTGCTGAATACATGCATAATTATAACAGGCAGCATAGGATAAGAAAGGTACATCAAGGGGCGACAAAAACAGGCTATGCAATTGAATAGGATTGTAACGTAGCAGCGGCAGTAACAATGCCTAGTGCAAGAAATGTACGGAAAGATAGGCCATATCTGGGGAAGAGAATGGCTCTGCTTGCCTGGAAGCTCGACGGTAGAGGTAGGGTTGTCGACGAAGTAGTCGTACTCAGCAGCGGTGTAGTCGACGGCAGCAGCGGGGTCTACCAAAGATTAAGGGGGGGAAGAAACAGTAAATACAAAGCAAGCATATACAAACAGATGCATGACATGACAGATGAAATGTTAGCAGGGTTCTAACGCAGTGCAATGCACTTTGCTTGGAACGGAAATTCATCTGAGGATGAACTACCAGCTCCGGGTGATTACTGGACACGGTGTCCGGAGGGGGGGGGAGATGTCATGCCGTAGGTGTCGTGGACATCCGACATATGTGTGGGTGGTGTATCCGGGTTAGTTGAACTATTCCGAGAAACATTCGTGTTCGGAATAAATTCATCCGGGCACTCTAACAGTACCGGACAATTTATCGGACGGTCGGTCCGGAGGGGACGGATCGATGTTCGTCGTGTTAGAGGGGTGTGATAGACATACGGATAGCGTATTTGTATTCGTTATATTTTTTTGATCAATTTTCATGTATAAAGTTTTTGAATCCGAGTTATGGTTTAAAAGTTATTGAATTTCAAAGTTTTCAATCATTTAAATGATTTTATGAATTTCTTTTATTATTTATTCAACATTATCCATAACATTATCCAAAACAGTGCCTGACATGTGGGACCCACATGTCAGCCTCTGTTGATTTATAAAACATTTTAATAAATCAGAAAAGCATCTAGGCCCACATGTCATACACTTCAATTCTATTAATTCTTTTAATTATATCAAACTGACAGTGGGGCCCATGTGTCATACTAACAGAGACAACTAGTCAGTTTATTTAATTTAGTTATTGACCAGGGCCCACCTGTCATTCACACATGGGGGTTTTAATTTCTTTTAGTGAGTTTAACAGGCAATTAGGGGAATTGGGCCCACTGGTCATAGAGATGGACGGGGGGGGGGGGGGGGGCTTATTAGCAACGGGGGGTTAGCCTTACAGGGGATTAACCCCGCGGCTTGGACCTGCGTGCACTCCGGCGAGACAGTGCACACCGGCGGCAACCACGGGGGCACGACAGTGTGGCCAGCGTGCTAGAGCGCGCGCGCAGCAGCCACGGGAGCGCAATGGGCGCGGCCGTGCTCGAGGCCAAGCGCGACGAGCAGCAGGAGTGAGCACGGGCTCACCGGTGTAGACCGACCGCGGCGGCCGGTGCACGGCCTCGTGCCAAACGACGACGGGGGAGGCAAATCCAACGGGAGAAGGGGTGGAGCTCACCGGGCAGGCTCACGGAGGCCTCACGGGTTAATGGGAGCGCAGGGGAGGCGCGAATCGACGCCGGCGAGCCGTGGTGGTCCGCGGCGGGGAGGAGCCCAATTCCGGCGAGGCAGCGGTCTTCAGCGACGATGAACGGCTTTGGGCGAGGGAGTCGACCGCGAGGAAACGTCCGGACACCAAGGGACGGCGAGGCGGGGTCGTTGGCCGCGTCAACTCAACGGCGCAGCCACGGCTCCGCCATGGACGAGCTCGGGGAGAGGAAGAGGGGGGCGAGAGGGAAGGGGAAAGTGGGCAGGGGGGTCAGGGGCAGGTGGAGGAGGCCATGTAACCATGAGGGAGCAGGTGAGGGAGGGGGGCGGCCAAGTAGGGGCGTCCATGGCCATGGCCAAGCCACGGCGATGGAGGCAAGTGAGACGGGATGGGGGCAGGTAGGGGAAGGGGGTTGGGCCGGGTGGGCCATGTGCCCAGGGCGTCTGTTAGTTGGGTTGTTTTCTGTTTTTTTTTTTCCTTTTTCTTTTCTGTATTTTGTATTTGTTTTTCTAACCTAGGCAATTTTGTAAAATATGTTAGGTGCCTCAAAATTAGTATATCATTATATAGCAATGCCACAAAAGTTTTTGCAGCAAAAGAAAATCATTAGATATTTCTTTTAAACATTAAATGCCCAAAGTAAGGGTTTTAACCTACTGTTTGAATTGTTTGGTATTTTCTATAACTTAATAAATACCCAAACCCATTTGGATTTGGCCACTGAATATTTGTGATTTTATAAAAGTAGTTTCACAATTTTTGGAGAAAGTTTATTTTGCACTTTGGTTTTATTATTTAATAATCCACCAAAGGCATTTTGAACTAGATTGATTTGAATTCAATTCAAAGGGTATTTAATTTGAGCTTGGAATTGTTTGGATTCAAGTTGACCAAGGTCCATGATAACATGACTTTCAACAATATAAAAAAAAAGAAGTTGAATTTGAACTGAACCAAGTTGATCAAACAAAAGTTTTGAACAGTAATGATCAACAGTAATGGTGATTACTGTTCATTGACAGTGAGAGTGTTACAATCTCCCCCACTACAAGAATTCTCGTCCCGAGAATTTAAGTGGTAGCGAGGAAAAGATCGGGGTATTCATCGCGAAGGCGATCTTCGCGTTCCCAAGTGGCTTCATCTTCAGAATGATTCGACCACTGAACCTTGAGGAACTTGACGGTCTCGTTGCGGGTTCGACGCTCAGACTGATCGAGAATGCGGCTCGGATGTTCTCGATAAGTCAAGTCTTGTTGTAGCTCGATCATATCATGCTACACTTCGCGGATAGGGTCCTTGAAGCAGCGACGGAGTTGCGACACGTGGAATACATCATGGACTTGGGAGAGGTTCGACGGCAATTCCAACCGGTATGCCACGGGTCCACTCCTGGAAAGGATACGGAATGGGTCGATGTAGCGAGGAGCCAGCTTGCCCTTGATACCGAAGCGATGAGTGCCCCTCATGGGAGTGACACGGAGATATGCGTATTCACCAGGTTGATACTCCATTTCTCGGTGTTTGAGGTCATAGTTGCTCTTCTGACGAGACTGGGCGGCCTTGAGATTTTCCTGCACAATGTGAACCTGATCTTCAGCTTGTTGGACAAGATCCGGTCCGAAGTAGGGTCGTTCCCCAGTTCCTAACCAATTCAAGGGGGTTCGACATTTACGTCCGTATAGAACTTCGAAGGGGGCCATCTTCAAGCTAGCCTGATAGCTATTGTTGTACGAGAATTCCGCGTACGGGAGGGCATCCTCCCATTTCATGCCGAAAGAAAGGACACAAGCGCGAAGCATGTCTTCCAGCACTTGATTAAGTCGTTCAACTTGGCCTTGAGACTGAGGGTGATAAGCGGAGCTGAGATTCGGACGAGTCCCGAAGGCTTCCATGAAACTCGTCCAGTATCGTGAGGTGAAAATGCTGCCACGGTCTGAACTGATCTCCAGTGGAATACCATGGAGTGACACAATTCGGGAGATATACAAGGCTGCTAGCTGACTAGCAGTGATCGTCTCCTTGACCGGCAGGAAGTGAGCAATCTTGGAGAATCGGTCGATGACGACAAAGATGGCATCGTTACCTTTTTGTGACTTAGGAAAACCGGTGACGAAGTCCATATCGACTTTGTCCCACTTCCAATCAGGAGGAGGGAGTGGTTGCAACCAACCAGCAGGTTTCTGATGTCCGGCCTTGACGCGACTGCAAACATCACATTGAGAAACATAGCGGGCGATGTCTTGCTTCATGTAAGGCTACCAGTACCGTTGACGAAGGTCTTTATACATCTTGGTACTGCCAGGGTGGATTGACAAGGGAGAATTATGGGCTTCTTCCATGATATCCGGACCACAGTAAATGATGGCCGGGCTCACAAGAACTACTAAGCGGCCCTTGAAGTACACAGTATCACCATCATTGGCATCAATGGTAAAAGAGGAGGGCTTTCCTTCTGCGATGTCCTGCTTGATCTTCACAATGTCAGGGGCCAGAGATTGTCTACTCTTGATGAGGGCGTCGATTTTTGACTCGAGAACCAGGTTATTGACGTAACCTTGAGGAACAATCTCGAGGTTCAACTTGCGAAACTCTTCATACAGAAGTGGTTGCTGCACCTGAACCTCAAGTTCAGAACAGTAAGCTTTGCGGCTCAAGGCATCGGCCATCACATTAGCCTTTCCAGGGGTATACGAAATATCCATGTTGAAGTCGGCTATTGTCTCGAGCCATCGTTGTTGACGAAGATTCAGGTCTGGCTGAGTAAACAGGTACTTCAGACTTTGGTGGTCGGTGTAGACCTCGCAACGATTACCGACGAGGTAATGTCACCACAGCTTCAATGCATAAATTACTGCTGCCAATTCGAGGTCATGTGTTGGGTATTTGTCTTCGTGAGCACGGAAATGACGAGAGCCATAAGCAATCACTTTGCGCTCTTGCATTAGGACACAGCCTAATCCTTGATGAGACGCGTCGCAATATATCACGAAGTCCTTCTGAGTATCAGGGGGAGCGAGCACCGGGGGAGAAGTTAGCTTGTACTTGAGCGCTTGGAAACTTTCTTGACATTTATCTGTCCACTCAAACTTGATGCCTTTGTGAAGCAGATTAGTCAGAGGCCTGGCAATCTTGGAGAAATTCTCGACGAAACGGCGGCAATAGCTAGCGAGCCCGAGGAAACTGCGGACTTGGTTAACGGTCATGGGAGGGGTCCAGTCAAGAATATCCTGGATACATTCTGGGGTGACGGCAATGCCATCCTTGGAAATCACATGTCCAAGGTAGGTTACTTCGGGAAGCCATAACTCACACTTAGAATACTTAGCGTAGAGTTTGTGTTCTCGAAGCTTCTCCAGTATAAGACGAAGTTCAGCATGTTCTTCTTCTTTCTTTGAATATATCAATATATCATCCAGATAAACCACGACGAACTGGTCGAGGTACTCCATGAAAATATAATTCATCAATCTGGAGAAGGTGGCTGGAGCATTGGTTAAACCAAAGGACATGACAGTGTACTCGTATGAACCATAGCGAGTAATGAAGGCAGTCTTCGGAATGTCCTCATCACGGACTCGGATTTGGTGATAGCCCAACCTCAAGTCGAGTTTGGAAAACACCTTCGATCCGGCAAGTTGATCATACAGATCGTTGATCCGGGGAAGTGGGTATTTGTTCTGGATGGTGGCTTGGTTAATGGGCCGATAATCTTGGACCAATCGGTTTGTCCCATCGCTCTTCTTGACAAAGAGCGAAGGTGCTCCCCAAGCTGAGGAACTGGGGCGAATGAATCCTTTCTGAAGTGCCTTGTCGATTTCCTCCTTAAGTTCAAGGAGTTCATGTGGCGGCATCTTGTAAGGACGCTTGGCAATAGGGGTGGTGCCGGGCTTCAAGTCGATGACAAATTCAACTTCTCTGATCGGGGGTATTCCCGGTAGTTCTTCTGGGAAGACGTCGGGAAAATCACGAACGACTGGAACGTTCTCGATGCCTTCGAGGGGGGCGGCATTCAAAGCATTCATCATAAATATCTGTGTTTCAGCATTACGGGTAACTCGGGTGGGGTGGTTAACAATCTCGCCAGAGGGGTGAAAAAGTTGGACAGACTTGGTGCCACAATAGAGTGCGGCATCGTGAAATTTCAACCAATCCATTCCCAGAATGAGGTCTATGGTGGAAGACATCAGGATTATGGGGGAAGCATGGAATTCAATTCCTTCAATTTCAACGATGGTTTCGGGCACGATCTTGGTGGTTCGGCATTGTCCTATCGGGGTGCGAACAACCATCGGTGGGTTCATCTTTTCCAATGCGAAGTTATGCGACAATGCAAATGCTTCCGACATGAATGAATGCGATGCTCCTGTATCAAATAAAACAGTAGCAGGTACGGAATTAACGAGAAGGGTACCCATCACGGTAGCGGGTTGTTGCTGAGCTTCTTCAACATTGACGTTGTTAGCATGTCCACGAGCATAAGTAGAAGACCCAGTATTATAGTTGGGGGTCCTGTTGTTTCCACGACCATTTCCGCGGCAAGCGGGGTGAACTACCAGTTGCTTCTGTTTCTGGGGGCACTCTCTGGAAAAAATGCCCAGGTTGGCGGCACGTGAAGCATAATCCATCCTGAGGACGAAGGGGGGTAGCATTGGGTGGTGCAGGCAGAGCTCTTGGCAACTGCGGTGGCGGAGGCAGACGGGGTGCAGCATAAGACGGCCTTGGAGCAGGGACAGGTGAATGGGTCACACTGGTAGGGAGCCAGATACGACGCTTCTGTGTTGCACCCAAAGATGAGCCAACGTCACGATAACGCTTCAGAGAGTTCTTGTGCTCCATCTGGGCAGTCTCGACGGTGATAGCCTTGTTCACCATGGTGGCGAAGTTGGCGAAATCATGAACAGCAAGAGCGAGCCTGAGGTCTGGGTTGAGGCCACAACGGAACTTCTGCTGCCTGCGAGCATCAGTGGTGATCTCTCCTTCCGCATAGCGAGAGAGGTTGAGGAACTCGCGCTGATAGGCTTCAACAGTCATGTCGCCCTGAGTGAGGTTGCGGAATTCTTCCGCCTTACGTTCCATGATCCCTTGAGGAATGTAGCGGGCGCGAAAGGCAGACTGAAATTCATCTCAAGTGATGACTTATCCAACTCGCAGTGAACGCTTGTGGGTACTCCACCACTGAGCAGCGGCGCCTTTCAGGTGATAAGACCCAAACTTCACATAGTCGGCTGGATCGACATTAGCAGACTCCAGCTTGTGAGTGATGTCGCGAAGCCAGTCATCAGCATCCAACGGCTGAACAGTGTTGCGGAACATAGTGGGGTTGAGGCGGGTGAAGTCGTGCAGAGTCACGGTGGCATGCTGATGGTGGTGCCCATTCTGATTCGGCTGGGGGAACTGAGCCATGATATTCTGCATGAACTGACGGTTCATCTCGAAGTGCTGCATCATCGCGGCCATGTAATCCGTCGGCGGAGGTGGGTCGTTGGCACCACGACCACGACCACGACCACGACCACCACGACCAGCCATCCTGCTAGAATTTAACAGGGGTATTTCAGCGATGAAAATTTAGCGAGATACCGGAATCAATCCTGAAGTAGAACGACAACGGAAAGGAGGCACGGATATATATAGGAGTAGTCATATAAGACATACACATTCACACACAGAGTCAATCGAAAATCGGGCAGCGTAACGTCGTAGAAATTAAGGAAAAAGGACTCACTAGGCGGCGCGCAGACCGCGATTAGGATTACACGACGCGACATAGATTCCACTATGTCAATCACGCCGCAAGAAAACTGTTGGCCACAGGAGTTAATGCCAGAGAACGCGCGGCCTGCCCAGAATGAGAATGGGATCTGCGGTCCGGGACCTGGGGTATGACTCCTGCGACACGACTCAATCAATGGGGAAGCACCAAAAACGCCGGGTGGAATCAAGAGAACGTGATCCTAATGTCAGATTTTGTAAAACTTACCAGCAAGGATAAGAGAGCAGATTCCCAGAGCATAGGTAAGGAGAAAAGGATCCTAATACCATAGATATCACACGTAGTGACATCGATGTGGGCCCGTAAGCCAAATATTAAGTTAGCAAAATAGTTTTTCAAATTCTAGACTCAACATCGACCAAGTAGTGGTGGGGTGGCTTCCTACAGGCAGTCGGCTCTGATACCAACTTGTGACGCCCCCAAAATCAATCTGTGTACAGTAATGATACATGCAGGATACACGGCTGAGATTAGGGTGCCACGGTGAGAATATCACAGCACAACACTAAACACAAAAGGATAATCAAATATATTACAATAGAGGGGGGTCACGCGGACCCGAATACATAAGTCATACAAGCCATAATATCTGAGTACAGACATAGTTAGTCAAGTTTTTCCTTAAGAAGGCTAGCACAAATCACATCAGAGATACAGATCGAAAAGGCGAGGCCACCTGCCTGGGATCCACCGAACTACTCCTGGTCAACGGGGAACTCAACGTCGTAGTAGGCGCCTCCGGGGTACTCCTGCTCCTGGGCTCCAACGTCGGCTGCAGCGGCCAATCAGGCAAAGCGAAAAAGGGGAAATAAAGCAAAGGTGAGTATCTAGCATACCCGCGAGTCTTACGTCCTCTACTAAGCATTATGCATTGTATCAACGGAAAGAAGAGGCTGTATATAGTGGACTGAAAGACAGAAATCCAGAGAAAGGGTAAGAAGCTAGGCCTATCGAAGACTAGCATCTTCCGACGATGTCTTGCAGCATGAGGTAAGAATCAGCCAACAGTTTATATAAAGCATAAAGTAACAATGCAGCAGAAGTTGCTGCAGCATTGTATAATAATAAGTTGTAATAATTAGCAATGCCTCTGAGTTCACCTCCTCGACATCCCCGCGAGGAAGAAAACCCGGAACCATACAATTTAATAATAATAGTTGTAGTGGTAAGATCCAGCTTCAGCATAAAGCGTCCTGTTACCGTGGACACGGCTATTCGAATAGATTAATATTCCCTGCAGGGGTGCACTTGTGTTACGCTACACGCACGGATCTCCAGGGTGGCGGGAACCTTGTTAGGGAACGCTCCACCGAGGCTATCCGACACTTCATAGCCCATCTTTCAAACTCAACAGAGAGGCCATCCGCCGGTCTAAATCCTAAGTACGCCGGGCCTTGGACCCCAACCCGAACGTACTCCTGCACGGTGCGTGGCTGGCCGGTGAAGTTAAAGCAAATCCAAATAAGACACCACCGCGCGAGCAAATAAGACAACACCACTTCCCTGCGCAGGCCGTGGTACTGCTGACGTCTGAAGAGTCCTCGGACGACACTACGAAGAAGAGGAGCCCATAACTCGTAATTCCCACGGGTAGGTAGTGCGTACATGGCATATAGCCAACTCAAGACATTCACTGAACCATTTAGCATTTTAATTAACCTGCGTGACAACCGTTATCGTTGCCTCGACTTAACTGACCCGCGGAACACGACAGCAACCAGGACCACCAGTACATCGGTGCCTGCCCCGTCGTCCCACCAAGTCACTACGGTTACCAACAAGGTGAACCGTCTCCTTACCTTGTCTCGCGTGTGCTCCTGGAGGAGCTCGACTTTCGTAGTTTGGTAACTCTCGCGGCCAACGATCAGGGGCCAAGCACACCGGTACACTGGTCGTACCCTCCCTGTCGTCCCGTCGCAATACCTCTCGCGGGCACCGTTGGGTCGCCCGACTTCTTACCTGAAGGACAACCGTTGTTCAGGACCCTAAGGCGGTAAGACAAAGTCAGCCTCGAGTGGAGTACAAGGATTACTCCTTGATAGCTCACACTTGAGGTGACTAGGCATAACCCAGATAGGGGCCTTTGGCGGTGTCTTCTTTGTACCGTACCTGTGCAGTTGTATATACTGTATCCGTGTTCACTCCCCTGAGTGATCACGTCTCGCTATCTAGTCCTAGCTAACAATGCACAGGACTCACTGCTGAATATATGCATAATTATAACAGGCTGCATAGGATAAGAAAGGTACATCAAGGGGCGACAAAAACAGGCTATGCAATTGAATAGGATTGTAACGTAGCAGCGGCAATAACAATGCCTAGTGCAAGAAATGTACGGAAAGATAGGCGATATCTGGGGAAGAGAATGGCTCTACTTTCCTGGAAGCTCGACGGTAGAGGTAGGGTCGTCGACGAAGTAGTCGTACTCAGCAGCGGTGTAGTCGACGGCAGCAGCGGGGTCTACCGAAGATTAAGGGGGGGAAGAAACAGTAAATACAAAGCAAGCATATACAAACAGATGCATGACATGACAGATGAAATGTTAACGGGGTTCTAACGAAGTGCAATGCACTTTGGTCGGAACGGAAATTCATCTGAGGATGAACTACCAGCTCCGGGTGATTACCGGACACGGTGTCCGGAGGGGGGGGAGATGTCATGCGAGAGGTGTCATGGACATCCGACACCTGTGTGGGTGGTGTATCCGGGTTAGTTGAACTATTCCGAGGAACATTCGTGTTCGGAATAAATTCATCCGGGCACCCTAACAGTACCGGACAATTTATCGGATAGTCGGTCCGGAGGGGAACGGTTTGATGTTCGTTGTGTTAGAGGGGTGTGATAGACATACGGATAGCGTATTCGTATTCGGTATATTTTTCTGATCAATTTTCATGTATAAAGTTTTTGAATCCGAGTTACGGTTTAAAAGTTATTGAATTTCAAAGTTTTAAATCATTTAAATGATTTTCTGATTTTCTTTTATTATTTATTCAACATTATCCAAAACAGTGCCTGACATGTGGGACCCACATGTCAGCCTCTGTTGATTTATAAAACATTTTAATAAATCAGAAAAGCCTCTGGGCCCACATGTCATACACTGCAATTCTATTAATTATTTTAATTATATCAAACTGACAGTGGGGCCCATGTGTCATACTAACAGAGACAACTAATCAGTTTATTTAATTTAGTTATTGACCAGGGCCCACCTGTCATTCACACATGGGGGTTTTTATTTCTTTTAGTGAGTTTAACAGGCAATTAGGGGAATTGGGCCCACTGGTCATAGAGATGGAGGGGGGGGGGGGGTTATTAGCAACGGGGGGGTTAGCCTTACAGGGGATTAACCCCGCGGCTTGGACCTGCGTGCACGCCGGCGAGACAGTGCACACCGGCGGCAACCACGGGGGCACGACAGTGTGGCCAGCGTGCTAGACCGCGCGCGCAGCAGCCACGGGAGCGCACTGGGCGCGGCCGTGCTCGAGGCCAAGCGCGACGAGCAGCAGCCATGAGCACGGGCTCACCGGCGTAGACCGACCGCGGCGGCCGGTGCACGGCCTCGCGCCAAACGACGACGGGGGCGACAAATCCAACGGGAGAAGGGGTGGAGCTCACCGGGCAAGCTCGCGGAGGCCTCACGGGTTAACGGGAGCGCAGAGGAGGCGCGAATCGACGCCGGCGAGCCGTGGTGGTCCGTGGCGGGGAGGAGCCCAATTCCGGCGAGGCAGCGGTCTTCAGCGACGATGAACGGCTTTGGGCGAGGGAGTCAACCGCGAGGAAACGTTCGGACACCAAGGGACGGCGTGGCGGGGTCGTTTGCCGCGTCAACTCAACGGCGCAGCAACGGCTCCGCCATGGACGAGCTCGGGGAGAGGAAGAGGGGGGCGAGCGGGAAGGGGAAAGTGGGCAGGGGGGTCAGGGGCAGGTGGAGGAGGCCCTCTAACCACGAGGGAGCAGGTGAGGGAGGGGGGGCGGCCAAGTAGGGGCGTCCATGGCCATGGCCAAGCCACGACGATGGAGGCAGGTGAGACGGGACGGGGGCAGGTAGGGGAAGGGGGTTGGGCCGGGTGGGCCATGTGCCCAGGGCGTAGGTTAGTTGGGTTGTTTTCTGTTTTTATTTTTTCTTTTTGTTTTCTGTATTTTTTATTTGTTTTGCTACCCTAGGCATTTTTTTAAAATATGTTAGGTGCCTCAAAATTAGTATATCATTATATAGCAGTGCCACAAAAGTTTTTGCAGCAAAAGAAAATCATTAGATATTTCTTTTAAACATTAAATGCCCAAAGTAAGGGTTTTAACCTACTGTTTGAATTGTTTGGAATTTTCTATAACTTAATAAATACCCAAACCCATTTGGATTTGGCCCACTGAATATTTGTGATTTTATAAAAGTAGTTTCACCATTTTCGGAGAAAGTTTATTTTGCACTTTGGTTTTATTATTTAATAATCCACCAAAGGCATTTTGAACTAGATTGATTTGAATTCAATTCAAAGGTTATTTAATTTGAGCTTGGAATTGTTTGGATTAGAGTTGACCAAGGTCCATGATAACATGACTTTCAACAATATAAAAAAAAGAAGTTGAATTTGAACTGAACCAAGTTGATCAAACAAAAGTTTTGAACAGTAATGATCAACAGTAATGGTGATTACTGTTCATTGACAGTGAGAGTGTTACACCCAGCTGGCGGCTGGAAAGGCTGGCTCGGCCTGGGGCTGCTGGCGCGGCCCATGATGCCGGCTGGATCTGGGGGCGCCTGGTGGGCCGAGGGAGGGGAGACCGGCCCAGGGTGGTTGGCTGGCTCGCCCGGCATGGTCCTCTCCAGGACGAAGACCGCGGCGGCAAGCTCACCGTTCGACGACGAGCGGCACGACAGAGGGGATGGGGCGGCCGGCTCCACGCGCGGCGGAGGAGGCCCGGCTAGGGGCGGATCCGGTCGCCGGTGAGGTGGCCGCGGCGAGAGGACGTCGGGGCGAGAAGATCGGGCGGCGACTTCGAGCGCAGCAGGGTCTCCCATGGCGGCATCTCACGGCAGAGAGAAAAGAGAGAGGTTAGAGGGAGAGGGAGAAGAGAGGGAGAGGGAGAGCGAGAGGAGCGCGGCGGGGCTGGACCTACAGCGGCTCGCTGGAGCTGCTGCCGGCGCGGCGGCTGGACTACACGGGCGGCGGCCTCGGGCGGATCCACGGGCGGATGGAGAAGCTGCACTGCGGGCTGGCTCGGGCAGGGGAGGTTCCACGGGGGTGACGTGGCGGCCTCTGGGCCGTCGGATCGCCAAATCTGACGGTCCAAAGCGCCTGAGGGGGAAGTTTCAGATCTGGGCTAGGGTTTGGACGAAAATGGGGTATTTTTGTGCCAGATCTGGGGCTGGTGGCTTCCTATGTGCTTAGGGGAAACCCTAAGTTGGGTGGTGGTCTTTATATAGCCCAGGTAGCTGGCAGTTTGCAAAAACATCCCCGGTTTTTCTCTCGCGCGCGGTGGTTACATTTATGACCGCCGGGGGTCCGCAGGACCTCCGATTCGGGTAAAACTTCGAACTGCACGATCAGCGCGTCGAGCCGGAGGCGTTCACCTCGCGATGAAACCGTTCTGAGAAAACTTTACGGCGCGCTATAAAAATAACCCGTTTAATTATTAAACGGGGTTTTGCGTTCCGTTGGCTGCGGCTGGTCTCGTGCGGTTTTCGCGACGGTGATCGGGTGAAACCCGGTGTCTCAAAGGTCGAGTGTCAGGGTGGCAAGGGTCGGTCTCCGTCCGGTACGAGATAAGAGGGGGGGGGAATAATCGTTGATCGATAAAGTGGGGATGCAAACACAACAAACAAATCAGACAATCAAACAATTCACACCGAAAACAAATTTTTTATTTTTTTGTGAAATCTGGGCTGTAACAATACAACACCACCAACAAGGGATCTTGTCCCGAGATCCTGGACGATCCGGGGGAGAGGGGAAGGGGGAGAGAAAGGAGTCGACGATCTTCAACACCACTAACAAGGGATTCTGCTCCATTTCGAACAACGAACCTCCGTCGAGATAAATTTCCGCAGAGAGATGGCGATGTCGAAAAACGAAACCATCAGGTGTCACGAGGAAGAAGGATAGCGAGATCCGGATCTAAGGATAGTGATTTTCGACGCAAGTCGTAAAAACACCGGTAAAAGGAGGGATGGCAATGGATGACCGAGATGATACCCAAAATCAGAGAAGCTAAAGGTACTACAGAAATTCCCAAACCTAAGATCGGAATCGAGACAATACGCTGCAAGCAAGGCATTGTAACAATTTCGATACTTATCTTACTCGAGATCCTAAAGTTTGAAAGGGATACGGCGAGAATTAAAACTCTTACTTCACTTGTCCTGACCAGAGCAAGCGTAAGGAGTCAAAAGATTCCTACTCTCCGACAACTAACTTCGTAACTACAAAATAGTTTTCGTCTAGACTCGACTTCGGCCAGAGAAGGGATCCTACGGTCGGTAAGGATCTGATACCAAGTTGTAAGGCCCAATATGCGGTACTGTTCCAGATCTAGATGTTTCCATCCAGATCTAGGGACGAAGCACATATCGGTCCCACCGCGACATATGACGAAGTCATATGCCCCAGATTTCCAACATGATAGCACAACATTACTGATACCAGGATACATCATATCATACGAGCGGCATACAACTGCCTTAATGCAATACAACAGCGGAAGATACATGTCTGAGTACAGACTACAATCAAATGCCTACTGGCAAAGAGAAAAACATCGATCCCCATAACCACACGGGTCCAGGCCCTCTGCCGGGATCCGCCTAACTAGTCGTCGTCGAGTCTCCACGTGAAACGTCGATCACCATACCTGTTGTCGATCAAGAACCCTAAAAAGAGTTTGGGGGTAGTATCATGAGTACAGAAGTACTCATCATCCAACTGTAGTGGTCATCTGACCCAGCAAGGACTTCATCACTCGTCATTCTACGACAACTAGTAGTTTACGGTAAGGATGGGGTAAGTGGTGAGGTTGCTGCCTCACTAGTATTTGTGAAGTATCTAACGATCTATGGAGTAAGATAAGAAGCCAAGCATTCGATGAGGAATCGCCTCCAACAAGTCTTTCTATCAACTACTTACGCAAACATAACACCTATCCTATCCTTGTCCTCCTCCTTGCATCCCGATGAAGAAGAAGCAGTCAAGGCACACACACATTGATCAAGTTATATTAAGATTATCTTAGTTGTTGTTGTTGTTGTCTATGATCAAGGAGTAGGTCTCAAGTCGTCCATAACCGTGGACACGGCTTCTCGAAAAGATTTAACCCTGCAGGGGTGTACCAACTACCCATTACAAGGCTCCGCACGCACGCCCATCTCTCGCCGTTGCTACCCATCACAGGCAACCATTTTATGATTTAGTTCCAAGAGATCTGAAATGACAGGTCCCTCTAACTAACAACGAACAAATCCGGGTGGCCCCTGGTGAGTCGACACAAACTCAAAAGCCGGCCGCGCTCTCGAATCGGTCTCTACCATATGTCGCATATTTGGATAGTCGGTTAATCTAACATGGGAAACCGGGTCCTCAGCCGGACAAGGTGGGCCAGCAAGGGAACTATGTCCTCACTGGTCCAGGGTGGTTTGTAAACAACTGGCGGCCGACCAGCACACACACGGTTTCAAATGGTAAATCATCTTGGGCCACCACTGGAAATGTTTTAAGCTAGGTAGGTAAGAAAAGGGGACCCCATAAAATCCCACACGCGGTTAGGCACGCTTAGTCTTAAAACCAATACCCGGAACTCGGGTCCTAGGTGACTCGAATGGAACAAAGCGTCGGGGCGGGATAGCCTAGACCTTCCATCCTTCGTTGAATATAGTCAACATTATAATAATCATATCATCAACAACAGTATAATAATGTGATAGCCCATACCAAGGAGTAACAGGAGGTAACATCGTAGCATCCTAAGCATGCATACTAAGTAGGGAATGAGCAACGAGCAATAGTACCATAGAAGAACAAGGTTTGCTGGGAGGGGACATGGCTGTATCGGTTTGAAAGAGGTTGTAAACATGTGGTAGGATCAAACATCGAACCTATCCTAGACTAGCATGAAAACCGCTGGTTGAAATAGAATGGATAATAAGTAATGCATAGTCCTTGCCTGTTGATAAGTCGGGTTCCGAAGGTGTAGTCGATCGCAAGCTCGCATCGTCTTCGAGAGTTACCCGCGAAAGCACACAAGAAGGTAAACACTGGAAAGCAATCAACGAGAAAGCATCTATTACTACGAAGCAAACACGAGCAAGCATCAACAAGAAGGCAACACGAGACATCGCACCTACAGTCGAGAGCGGTTACTAACAGGTTAAGTGGAGTACTCGTCACACACGACGATACCGCACGTTTACGATGGTTCAAGTCGTTTAGCTACAGGTGATCAACAAAGGTTGTTAACATGGAAAAGCACAGAAGCATGGCATATCACACAAACATGGCAAGAGGTGAAGCATAAATAAACTATCTATGCTAGTCAATTTAAGTGGGGGGGGGGGGTAAAACTATCTATGCTAGTCAATTTACATGGAAACTATTACGGACCCCACGATAATTATTTTATTTGGTACTGTTTTTCTCTAAACAATATTTTATTATTTTTATTAGCAAGCAAGAGCAGCATAAACACAACCTACACGCAATTGTAGTCAAGTAACATATAAAGAACATTTTTAACAGAGCAACGGTTGAAAAGTTATTAAATAAACAATTTACAGTGGCAAGCAGTTGTAATTAGCAGGTAAACAACATGTAAACAAGTTCAAACATGGAAACAAGCAACATTTTAATAATCTACACAAGAATCTAAGCAATTTTCATGTTCAAAGCGTCGCGATCCGAGCTACGAGCTAAAAGATACGGGAACCGCAATAAAAACAATACAATCTGCAAAATAAATAAACTAGAAAAGGAAGAAAACTCTAACGGGCCGAAATCTACTGGGCCCAACAGAAAATAGAAAAAAAAGAAAAAAAAGAAAAAAAAAAGGCGCCTCACCTCTGGGCTGAGGCCCAGCTGGCGACTGGAAATGCTGGCTTGGCCTAGGGTTGCTGGCGCGGCCCATGAGGCCGACTAGATCTGGGGGCGCCTGGTGGGCCGAGGGAGGGGAGACCGGACTAGGGCGGTTGGCTGGCTCGCTCGACCTGGTCCTCTCCTGGACGAAGACCGCGCCGGCGAGCTCGCCGCCCGACGACGAGCGGCGCGACGGAGGGGATGGGGCGGCCGGCTCCACGCGCGGCGGAGGAGGCCCGGCTAGGGGCGGATCTGGTCGCCGGTGAGGGGGGCCGCGGCGAGAGGACGGCTGGGCGAGCAGATCGGGCGGCGACTTCGAGCTCAGCAGGGTCTCTCATGGCGGCTTCTCACGGCATAGAGAAAAGAGAGAGGTTAGAGGGAGAGGGAGAAGAGAGGGAGAGGGAGAGGTAGAGGAGCGCGGCAGGGCTGGACCTGCAGCGGCTCGCCGGAGCTGCTGCCGGCGCGGCGTCCGGACTACACGGGCGGCGGCCTCAGGAGGATCCACGGGCGGATAGAGAAGCTCCACTGCGGGCTGGCTCGGGAAGGGGAGGCTCCACGGGGGTGACGTGGCGGCCTCTGGGCCATCGGATCGCCAGACCTGACGGTCCAAAGCGCCTGAGGGGGCAGTTTCAGATCTGGGCTAGGGTTTGGACGAAAATGGGGTATTTTTGTGCCAGATCTGGGGCTGGTGGCTGCCTAGGTGCTTAGGGGAAACCCTAAGTGGGGTGGTGGTCTATATATAGCCCAGGTGGCTGGCAGTTTGCAAAAAACATCCCCGGTTTTTGTCTCGCGCACGCGGTGGTTACGTTTCTGACCGCCGGGGGACCGCAGGACCTCTGATTGGGGTAAAACTTTGAACTACGCGATCAGCGCATAGAGCCGGAGGCGTTCACCTCGCGATGAAACTGTTACGAGAACACTTTCCGGCGCACTATAAAAATAACCCGTTTAATTATTAAACGGGGTTTTTCGTTCCGTTGGCTGCGGCTGGTCTCGTGCGGTTTTCGCGACGGTGATCGGGTGAAACCCGGTGTCGCAAAGGTCGAGTGTCAGGGTGGCAAGGGTCGGTCTCCGTACGGTACGAGATAAGAGGGGGGAAAATAATCGTCGATCGATAAATCGGGGATGCAAACACAACAAACAAATCAGACAATCAAACAATTCACACCGAAAACAAAAATTCTAATTTTTTTGTGAAATATGGGTTGTTACACAAAAAAAGCTGGTGCACCCCAAGGGGAAGTGCTCGCGCAGACAAAACCGCCTGCCTCCAACTCTGTCAATTGTTTCTTGAGCTCAATCAACTCCTTCGAACACATCTTGTACGGATGCCGAGAAATCGCCTGGGTACCAGGCTCTAGCTCAATAACGAACTCAATTGCTCGAACTGGGGGAATTCCTGGCAACTCCTCTGGAAAGACGTATGGGAACTCACAGTCAACTTTGAGTTCTTCGAGCAAAGGTGCAACTCCTGCGTTTAAGGCGTACAACTGTGCTGCTCCTGCCGCTGAGCCACAAGTGTACAAGACTTCTGGGCCTGAATCATGTGTCAACTTCACGGATCTGGTCGGACAATCAATATTGGCCTTGTACTGCACAAGCCAATCCATGTCCAAGATGACGTCAATGTCGGAACGTGGAAGCAAAATCAAGGAAGCGGAGAAAAGGAGACCCTGATTATCGATTCTTACAAACAGGGCATGGACAGAAGAAGCCATCTTGGAACCGGGAGAAACAATAGACAATGAACCGGGCAAATCCTCCAAGGTGAGGACCTGCTCATCAGCGAACCTCTGGGAGACGAAAGAATGGGAAGCTCCGGAATCGAACAAAACTGTCGCGGAAACTGAACACACAAGCAACCTACCAAGAACGATCTCTGAAGACTGTTGCGCATCTGTCATCATCACATTGTTCACCCGAACTGCACGTGGATGTGCCTGCACCATCGCAGTGCTCGGAGTAGAGCGAGGTGGAGGCGGTGGGAGCCGAGCAAAGCATGGATCGGTGCAGTTGGGAGAAGTGTGCCCCGGCTCTGCACTTGTTGAAGATCACGCCTGGCCTGGGCTGGGGCTGCGGCCTGGGTGGCCTCGCATGTGGTGGTGTAGAGCGAGGCCCTTGCTGAACTGGGACGGGAGGGCGGGCAAAAGTGCGCACAACTGCCCCCCTCTGCTGGAACTGCTGCATCTGCGGTGGTGCCTCGGTGACCCAAGTCTTTGCCTTCTTGTGGACCATCACTGCGGAATTGCGCTCTCTCTGGCGCTTCCTGTCTGCATCCCACTCTGCTCTGGCTGACTCCTGGCGGATAACCTGATCCAAGAACTGCGAGAACAGCGTGGGGTTGCACTGGTGAGTGCGTACTTGATCTCTGTGCTGAGACCCCCATGGAATCTGGCAATGCACTTGGCCTCTGTGTTGACCTCCTCCGGAGCGTACCTGGCGAGCCTGACGAAGGCTAGGTTGTACTCCTGAACTCACATGTCACCCTGTCTCAGAGCCAAGAACTCCTCTCGCTTCCTGTCCATCAAGCCACTCGGAACATGCGCTGCTCTGAAGTCTGCGACGAAGTCTCCCCACGTGATGACAACATCGCCCTTGTTGGCCTTGTTGGTATCGTACCAGCTGGCTGCTGCACCCTGAAGCTGGAAGGAGGCGATGGTGACGTAGTCGACTGGTCTGACGGTGTTTGCATTGAAGTGCTTCTTGATCTCTGCGATCCAATCATCCGCTTCCAGCGGGTCTCGAGCCTCGGAGAACCTGGGGGGGGTTGATAGCAAGGAACTTTTGCAGAGTCGTGTACTGTGGTCGATCACTCCTCTGGGCAGTCTGGTTCTGCAGCATCTGTAAGATCGCAGCTATGCCCTGAGCCAGTATGGTCAGAGCCTCCCCAAGGAGAGGGTTATCTAGCGGCGGCATGTTCCCTCTTGGCATCGAGGTATGAGGAAGCCGAAGGCTGAATATCCACCAAGGTTAACCCAGAAAGTCAAAAGCTAGGTGCTACTTGAATCCCCAAACCGACATCATCTGAATCCAAGATAATAATCTGCTAGCGATCACACAACAATATATATGAGTGGTTGAAGACCTGAACGTTGAGACATTTTCCCAGAGCGGCCCGCCAAAGCGGTCTCCTATAGGGGGAGGAACCACATCCGGAGGATGCCAACCATCCCTGTATAGGAGTTTCACCTGAGGTACGTCGTAAGCGAGGTGGAGCTATCAACCCCAAGTGGCGGCTCAGTGTTCTCAACGTACGCCAACTCTTCTATTCGCTAGGGATAAGTTGCAGAGAGAAAACATGGTTTCACTTCCTCACGGAAAAAGGGGTGGGAGGGTGGGGTAAGAAGAAAAAGAAAGAGTTCCTACTCTCTGTAAGGCCCGATATGCGGTACTGTTCCAGATCTAGATGTTTCCATCCAGATCCGGGGACGAAGCACATATCGGTCCCACCGCGACATATGACGAAGTCATATGCCCCGGATTTCCAACATGATATCACAACATTACAGATACAAGGATACAACATCTCATACAATCGGCATACAACTGCCTTAATACAATACAACAGCGGAAGATACATGTCTGAGTGCAGACTACAATCAAATGCCTACTGGCAAAGAGAAAAGCATTGATCCCATAACCACACGGGTCCAGGCCCTCCGCCGGGATCCGCCTAACTAGTCGTCGTCGAGTCTCCACGTGAAACTTCGATCTCCGTACCTGTTGTCGATCAGAACCCTGAAAAGAGTTTGGGGGTAGTATCATGAGTACAGACGTACTCAGCATCCAACTGTAGTGGTCATCTGACCCAGCAAGGACTTCATCACTCGTCATTCTAGGACAACTAGTAGTTTACGGTAAGGAAGGGGTAAGTGGTGAGGTTGCTTCCGCACTAGCATTTATGAAGTGGCTAACGATCTAGAGAGTAAGATAAGAAGCCAAGCATTCGATGAGGAATCACCTCCAACAAGTCTTGCTATCAACTACTTACGCAAACATAACACCTATCCTATCCTTGTCCTCCTCTTCGCATCCCGACAAAGAAGAAGCAGTCAAGGCACACACACGCGTTGATCAAATTATATTAAGATTATCTCAGTTGTTGTTGTCTATGAACAGGACGTAGGTCTCAAGTCGTCCATAACCGTGGACACGGCTTCTCGAAAAGATTTAACCCTGCAGGGGTGTACCAACTGCCCATTACGAGGCTCCGCACGCACGCCCATCTCTCTCAGTTGCTACCCATTATAGGCAACCATTTTATGATTTAGTTCCAAAAGATCCGAAACGACAAGTCCCTCTAGCTAACAACGAACAAATCCGGGTGGCCCCCGTTGAGTCGACATCCAGCTCAGGAGCCGGTCGCTCTCTCGCTCTGGTCTCTACCGTCTGTCGCAGGTTTGGATAGCCGGTTAGTTCTCTTATGAGACCGGGTCCTCATCCGGACAAAGTGGGCCAACCAAGAGACTATGTCCTCACTGGTCCGGGTTATTTTAAATAATATCTGCCAGGAGCGACCCAACAGACACACACACGTTTTCAAATGGTAAATCAGCTTGGGCCACCACTAGAAATGTTTGAAGCTAGGTAGGTAAGAGAAGGGGACCCCATAAAATCCCACACGCGGTTAGGCACGCTCAGTCTTAAAACCAATACCCGGAACTCGGATCCTAGGTGACTCGAATGGAACAAAGCGTCGGGGCGGGATAGCCTAGACCTTCCATCCTTCGTCGAATATAGTCAACATTATAAAATCATATCATCAACAATAATATAATAATAAGGTGATATCCCAACCCAAAGAGTAACAGGGTAACATCGTAGCATCCTAAGCATGCATACTAAGCAGGGGCTGAGCAACGAGCAATAGTAACATAGCAGTACAAGGTTTGCTGGGAAGGGACATGGCTGTATCGGTTTGAAAGAGGCTGTAAACATGTGGTAGGATCAAACATCGAACCTAACCTATACTAGCATGCAAACCGCTGGTTGAAATAGAATGGATCATAAGTAATGCAAGTCCTTGCCTGTTGATAAGTCGGGTTCCGAAGGTGTAGTCGATCGCAAGCTCGCATCGTCTCCGAGAGGTACCCGCGGAAGCACACAAGAAGTAAACACTGGAAAGCAATCAACGATGCACCACTATTACTACGGAGCAAACACGAGCAAGCATCAACAAGAAGCAACACGAGACATCGCACCTACCGTCGAGAGCGGTTACTAACAATTTAAGTGGAGTACTCGTCACACACGACGATACCGCACATTTACGGTGGTTCAAGTTGATTAGCTACAGGTGACCAGACAACGGTTATTAACATGGCAACTCAAGCAAGCATGGCATAGCACACAAACAGGTCAAGAGGTGAGGCACAAAGTAAACTATCTATGCTAGTCAATTTAAGTGGGGCACAACCTAAACAAGGCATAACACTAAGTACCGCACGATGATTAAAAGATTTTGTATTGTTCTGTCCTAAACCATATTTTATCTTGGTTAACAACAGCAAACAATAGCATAAACACAAAGAACACGAAAAACTAATCAAGTTACATATAAAGAACACTCCAAACGGAGTTACGGTTAAAAAGATATAAGCAAGACAAGCTATGCACACATGCTGTATAAACAGGGGTAAATCTATATGCAAAAGTGCAGCAACATGACATAGAAATACATGGGATGAAAGTAGACATGATTCTTAACATTATGCAATTGGAATCACTCAATTCCGATAAACGGTTGCGAAGCAATCGTCGACCGAAGTTGCAACAAAATAACATTTTCAGCAATAGCAGCACAATAACATCATGATAGCTAATTTGGAGCAAGATATAAACATGATGCAGCAAGCAAATATGGCATGTGAATGCACGAAACTGAAGTAGAAACATTGCTTAACGCAACGCAAAAGGAATCAATGCAATAGGCCTCATGGATTTGGTACAATCATCATGCAAAGTTGCAACAAAATAACAACAGCAACACATAATAGCAAAAACTAGCAGTTTAACGGCCTAATGTCCTGTTCAGCACACAATTACACAATCAAGATGAGCTCAAAGGAAAATGCTCACAAAATATGAATTAAAGCACACGCAATTCTGAGCAACTTTCGTTTTGGGGGCACGTTCATCGGAGCTACGGATCACTCGCAAACTTCAACGCAATATCGAATCAGCAGCTAAATTACTCCAGACTTTGCAAAAATAAATAGCACCAGAACAAAATAGAAAAAAAAGGAAAAGGGGGCCTCACCCCACATGGGCTCGTCCCAAGTGGCTGCTGGGCTGGCTGCTGGAGGTCTGGCGCCTGTATCTGGCGGATCTGGGCCGCGGGCCCACGTGGCTGAGGAGGCCCACCCTGGGCGGTTGGGGCGCTGTGGGCGTCCGGCTGGAGGCCGTGCCCCGATCCCGCCTGGATCGAGCGGGCAGTGGCCGCCGGAGGGCGTTGACCGGCGAGGGGGAGGCGGCGGAGCTCGGCGCGGCTGCCGGAGTCCGGCTGGAGGCGGCGGCGGGCGGTGTGCTGCGGGCGAAGGCAGTGGAGGCGCTCGCGGGGTCGTGCTCCCATGGCGCGGCGGCTTCGAGGTCGAGGCCGACCGGTCATGGCGGCGGCGGCTCGGCTTCCACGCGGCAGCGACCTGCGACGAGGCGAGGGAGGCGGTGAGGGAAGCAGGAGGGAGAGGAGAAGGGCACGGGGAGGAGAAGAGGTGGCCGGGCGGTGGCTCGCCGGCAGCTGGGCGGTGGCTCGCCGGCAGCCGGCGGCTGGCCGGAGTCGCGGGCGGCGCGGCCACGGAGCTCGGGAGGAGAGGGCCTCCAAGCCTAGATCGGGCCCGGCGGCTGGCCCTGCGGGGCCCGGGCACCCTGGCTGCTGCGGGAGGAGGCTGGAGGGCCACGTGGCTGTGATCTGAGCCACAGATCTCAGATCTGATGGCTGAAATTTGGAGGTTGGCTAGGGTTTCGAGGGAGAGAGGGATTTGGGGGTAAATTTTGAGGCAGAGTAGGGGGTGGCTGCAATTTTCCATGGGGTAAACCCTAATTGGGTGTGGGAGGCTGGTGGTCTTTATATAGGCAGGTTGGCTGGCCAGTTGACGCAAACGCCCTCGGTACCCCTCTCGCGTGTCCGGTGATCGCGTTCGTGACCGCCGAAGGTGCATACGGACTCCGATTCCGACGAAATCTCGAACCACGCGCTCAGCGCGTCAAGCCCGTCGATCGTACCTCACTGCGGTGACATTCCGACAACATTTTCCGGCGCGCTATAAAAATAACCCGTTTAATTATTAAACGGGGTTTTTCGTTCCGTTGGCTGCGACTGGTCTCGTGCGGTTTTCGCGATGGTGATCGGGTGAAACCCGGTGTCGCAAAGGTCGAGTGTTAGGGTGGCAAGGGTCGGTCTCCGTCCGATACGAGAATAAGGGGGAGAAATATTCACCGATTATTATTTCGGTGAAGCAAACACTGCAAACAACTCAGACAATCAAACAATTCACAACGAAAACAAAAATTTTAATTTTTGTGAAAACTGGGCTGTTACACTCTCCGATTTTTCCTTAGTAACTACAAAATAGTTTCTAGACTCAACTTCGGCCAGTAAGGGGTCCTACAATCAGTCCTGCTCTAATACCAAGTTGTAAGGCCCCCGATGCGGTGCTAACTCGAGTTAGTCGCTTTCGCGTCCCGCTCAAGTTAGTAGCGCATAAAATGCCACCGACTCACGACACTCGCACTCGTGTCGCTGCCGGATTCTCGACAACAGGTATAAGAACAATGAACTTTATAATAAGACATAAATATATAGAGTCGAGGGTATACATCGCCACTTGTATTTATTACATCATCTCAGAGGTCCATAGACCCAATAGTACATCATGCAACAAGCGGAAGACAATCACGACCGAGTACGGTCAAAATCCAAATGGCCCTAGAGAGGGCTGCACATAAACAAGTCCACCCACGGAACGTCGGAACCCAACTATAGGATCTACTGAACGAAGTCATCCTCATCGTCGTCCTCCGGGGGCACCTCCACGAAGTAACGTCCGGTGCTTGGGTCGAGGTAGTAGTCAACTGCAGCGGCCGATCAGGCAAAATAGTAAAAGCACAAAAGGAAAACAGGGGTGAGATTATATCATTACAGGATAACTAACTTCCTACGGTAAGACAAGGTAAAAGGAAAGGTTGCAGCCGCACTAGCATATATGGTGGCTATCGTTCTATTAGAGTAGAGGTAAGATCCAAGAATGCACGTGACATCGTGTCATAAGTCTACTATTCATCTACTTACGTCAAACATAACACAACTTGGATCTTCTCTCGGTCCCCCTGGACGAAGAAAAGCAACCAAAGCACTCACACGGTAGGCAAGTTTAATTATGATCCAGTTTGATGTTATTCTATGAACAAGGAGTAGGTCTCAAGTCGTCCATAACCGCGGACACGGCTTTTCGAAAAGATTTAATCCTGCAGGGGTGTACCAACTGCCCATCATAGGCTTCACATGTACGCCCGGTTTCCACTTGGCTAGGTAAACGCCTGAAACTCCGGAACGTTAGAGTCCCTCTAACTAACAACGCACAATTCCGGATGGCCCCCGGTGAGTCGACATCCAACTCAGAAGCCGGCCGCGCTCTCGAATCGGCCTCTACCGTCTGCACGAGGTCGGGTTAGTTTCCCAAACATATGTGGACAACCCCTAGCTTCCAGGTTTGGAACCATGTCTCCGCTGGCCCGGGTTGTTTCGAAAACTGCTGGGGAACCAACCAAGCACACACACGTTTGCAAATAGTAAATCAGCTTGGGCCACCACTAGAACTGGTTGGAGCTAGGTAGGTAAGACAAGGGGACCCCATAGAATCTCACACACGATTAGGCACGCTCGTCAACAAACACAATACCCGGAACTCGGGACCTAAGTGACTCAAATGGAACAAAGCACCTGGCGGGAACAACCCGGTCTCCCATCTTTCGTCAAGTATAATTAACATCATAATAATAAATATCAACCAACTTCTTTAATAACATGATATCCCAACCATAGCATAGGGTAAGCAGCAAGTTTTCTTACTCATACTAAGATGTGGCTGAGCAGTGGTAACTTCGCAATACAATGTTTTGCTGGGATGTGTGGATCATGGCTGTTTGGTTTTGATTATGGCATAAGCAAGGTGGATAGGATCAAACAATCGTTCTAGACTACAACTAGGCAGGTAGGCAGAAAGGTATCAAGTAATGGTATAAATCTTCCCCTTGCCTGGGTAATCGGTCGACGGAGCAGACGTAGCAGGGTCCTCGGGCTCGGTGTCGGAAACCTCCACGTAAGTCTCCTCGGCAGCCTCGGGTGCTAACGTAAGGTATCGGCAAGAAAAGCACACAAGTGAACATTGAGATCAACAATGCTCAAGCATGGATGAGATGATCAAGTTTAATAGAGATGGTGTGACCCTAGCTAGTCAAATTTAAAGGTAGGTGTTGACGACACGTTAACAACTTCATATGCAATTACTTATATTTTTTTTGCTTTGGTCATAGCCTTAATTTTGGTGTAATTATCATGGTAACATGGCATGGCATGAACAAGAATAACAAGTTAACCAAGATAAGTGCATCGTGAAAAATAAACTATCGATTCCGGAGATGGAGAAGTGTCGGTGAAATTGACACCAAAAGGTTAAGGTTCAAAAGAGGGGAGTAAACAACCCTAGCATATGAAAATATTGTACGTGTTGATCACTTGACTTGAACATGCATGAAGAAAAGAAAAGCATCAAGAAAAAGCAAGAAGGAAAAGCTATGTGTCCAAACACTTTTGCTACCATAGCATTGGGAGATCAACACCTGACTTGCTTGCATAGAGGATCATGGCCAAAGGTGCACCACACAAGGAAACTTTGTGGTGTGAGAAAACAAGGTGGCAAGGGGCATCATGTGCACATGGTACCACCCCTATAGCAGTTAGCAAAATGATTACATTTTTATTTGCACACCTCACCCAATAATGGCAGAAGCTACTTCAAAATTCCTACGTGCAAGCCCCCATGTGCAACATGTCACAAAAGAAACAAGTTGCAAAAAACAAAAGAAAAGGGGGTTGTACTATGTGAAGCAAATCACATGGACACACATTTTGCATTGCCCAAAATACAAAATGTACTATTCCAACATGATCACTGCATTTTTCTACCCAAGACTCATGTACAACATGTTGTGCAAAAAGTGCAAAATTCAAACAGATATGAATTTTTAAAGAAAAATGAAATAAACAAAAGAGAAAAGGAAAGCAAAAAAATAATAGAGGGGGAGGCCTATGCGGGGCCAGCTTCGGTGGTCTCTGGACAAAATCAGTTGCTGCTTCTCCCACGCGCGGGAAGGCTTGCTGGGCCAGGCCCCTCTCGGCTGCTGCTGGAAAAAAAAGAAAAAAAAAGGGGGGGCTTGCCTCTACGGGGACTCGAACCCGTGCCCCCCCTCCCAAGGTGAAGTGCAGTGTCTGAACCACTACGCCACTAACTGCTCTCGACCGGATACAGGCAGCAAAAAAATTAACACAACCGCCCTTGTATCTGAACCTGGCGACCAAACTAAAGAAGGAACGACACCGGCGACAGATCAACTTCCGACGACAACCGCGATGGTTGCGCTCTTCCGTGGACTCCTCGGAGAGGGCTGCGTGTACACGGCACATCCAGGAGCCCATTTCATCTCGAGATCACTCCGGTTTCTCAAAGGCGGCAGCTTGGTCTCGCCGTAAGACCATGGCGGAGAACCGGCTCTGCACCAACCGGGAGAACATGCCGGAGCCGCTGCTCGCGGGCAACACAGCCCTTGGGGCGCTCTGCTGCACAATACACACTCCACACGCGCACACATGCTAACAGAATGCCAGGGACACGCGCACGACGTGCATGGCAGCGCAACTCGACAGGAATGCCTCCGGCGTTGACAGGAGCTATGACGGGACGCTAGAGAAAACTATGGCGACTGCGGGGAAACGAGGTGCTCACTTCTCACCTAGGGGTGCTCACGGGTGATCTCGACGACGCCGGAGAGGAGGTGGAATACCAGGACGTCGAAGGGGAAGGAGAGGCCGAAAGCGGCACCGCGGGCTCGGGGCGTTTCAGAGATCCTAGCGCGAATCTGCAGGGATGAGAGGGTGAGGACGTGCTGCAGAAGGGCGCAAGCGAGCACACGCTCGCCGGGATTATGGGACGGCGACGAATTTCACCGGAGTCGTCGGCGGTCACGGGGAACAGGGGAGCGGCGAGTCGACCATGGCGGCGGCGGCGAGAGGAAACGAAGGGGGGATTGGAACCTAGGGTTCCATGGGGAGCCTCTGCGTGAGCTTATAAGGAGGGCCTCCCGCTGGCTAAGGGGCTCCACCGGCTGCCGTGGCGCCGTCTGTGAGAGGGAAGGGGGAAAAGTTGGAGCTCCACGCTGGAAAGGTGGGGAAGAAGGGGGCATACCCCTTTGCCGTGGGCTGGGCTGTGGGAAGAGGAGGGATAGGCCTACTGGACCGGGACTGGCCGACAGGTTCCTCTGGAAAAAAAAACAGAGACGACCCTTTTCCAAATAAAAATCCAGGAAAACCCTAGGACTTTTACAGAGAGAAAAAGGGAGAGATAAAAAAACTCCAGCACCAAAATTCTTCCTGGAATATTCCTGATTTTATAAAAATGGTTTGACCATTTTTGGAGCAAGTGGAATTTGAACCTTTTAAATTTGAATTCAAATGTTTTCCCTTTTGCCTACCTATTTTCAGAGGGTGAAAAATAGTTATAAAATCATGAAAAATTCCCTAAACTCCAAAGTATTGGCTTGGCAAAGTTTGGAATTCAATGGGCACACATGCATTTGCAACAGAACACAATTCAGTTCTTTTGGCATTTGATCAATTCATACAAAATGAAAAGACAAGTGGGATCAACTTCTTCATCACCACCATGACCACATGAAAAGTCACACCTTACATGATCACAACTTGAACACCAAAAGACGGGAAGGTACAAATACATGGTGAACAGAGGAATTCCACTCTTGGGCTGTTACAGCTGCCCACCTCCGCCCGAGGGACTGCGCCGCCGGATCCTCCCGCAGCCGCCCGGCTTGCCCGGCCGCCTCCGGCCCCCCTCGCCTCGCCTTGCACCGCCGCGCCTGCCTCGCCGGCCGCCGCCTCCCGACGCCCTAATCCAGTCGGATCGGGCACCAGCCGCCATGGCCACATGGGCCGCCCCTGTCCCGGCCGGCCTAGCCAGCCCCAACCGCCCAGCGGCCTAGTGGCCCAGCAACCGCCGTCGGCCAGATGGGCCTCTGCCCAGCAGGTCCACCCTTTTTTCTCGTTTTTATTTCTTTTTCTGTTATTTTGGCTAAGTCCCTGAGAATTGTTATTTTTATCTGTTTTGCGTTGTAGTTTGCGAGTAAACCGTAGCCCGGATCACGTTGCGCCCAAAAGAAAAATTATTTAGTTTTGTGTGTTCTTCAATCAATCTTTTGTGAGCATTTTAATTTGAGTCCATCTTGATGTTGTTAATCACTGTTGAAGTGGGCACCATACTGTTAACTGCTGCTAATTTCTGTCATGTGATGCTGCTGTTATTTTATTGCAAGTTTGATTGATGATTGTGTCACATCCATGAGGCCTATGCTATTAATTCTTGTTGCATACTGTTAAGCATCATGTCTACTTCAATCCTATTCAACCACTTGTCATGTTTGCCTGCTGTAGCTATATTAATTCTTTCTCTAAAGTGGTGACCCTGATGACATGTGTTGCTTTTTATATAAAGTTGCTACTTTGCTGCCCTATACCTTTTGAACCATGCATCCTATTGAGCATTGCAATATGTCATTTGATCTCTGCCACGTCTACTTCCATTATATGTATTGCATTTTCATGTTTACATTCCTGGTCATAGTTATGTTTAGCTCCAAAATTGCTATGCCACTGTTTTTGACAGCCACCTCTGTTTTCTCTTAAGTGTGTAACTTTCCAATGCCATGTTGCACACTTAATATCTTTTGATATGTGATGCCTATGACCTTGATTCTTGTTTGTACCTGATCATCATCATGTCTACTTCATGCCCACATATTGCTATGTCATGTTGCTGCACATTTACATATAGTTTTTCTCCTGTTTATACAGCATGAAAATAACAGTTTCTGCCTTGTTTTCCTGATTTTCACTAGACCAGTAATGTTTTATTGCTTTTTGCTTGGGCTACAATTAATTGTTCATGATGCCTATTTTAATGATTCCTTTTGCCATACCATGCCTGCCATGTCTACTTTAGTTGCATATCATTTTGCTGCATGTTTACAACCTTTTTCTTGTTTATTGGTTGCTCTAAAGTGTTCTTCCGGATGTTGGCAGATTGTGTTCAAAACCTGTTTTACTTATATCTTTTTAACCGTAACTCTGTTTGGAGTGTTCTTTACATGTAACTTGATTAGAATTTCATGTACTTTGTGTTTATGCTATTGTTTGTTGTTGTTAACCAACCTAAAATATGGTTTAGGGCAGAACAATACCAAATGCTTTAATTATCGTGGGGCACTTAGTGTATGCCATGTTTAGGTTGTGCCTCACTTAAATTGACTAGCATAGATAGTTTATCTTATGCTTCAAATCTTGTCATGTTTGTGTGATATGTCATGATTGAGTGAGATGCCATGTTAACAACCTTTGCTCATTTTGTGTAGCTAAACAACTTGAACCATTCTAAATGTGCGGTATCGTCGTGTGTGACGAGTACTCCACTGAACATGTTAGTAACCGATCTCGACGATAGATGCGATACCATAGTGCGTTGTCTCGTTTTGCCTTCTTGTTGATGCTTTCTCATGATTGCTTCGTAGTAATACATGCTTGCTCGTTGATTGCTTTTTCCAGTGTTTCCTTCTTGTGTGCTTCCGCGGATACCTCTCGGAGACGATGCGAGCTTACGATCGGCTACACCTTCGACTTCGTCTTCTCATCATCTCGCTCGCACCTAGGTGTAGGATAGAACTATTGTTTGATCCTACCACTTCATATTCATGCCTCTCAAATAAACCCAAACAGCCATGTCCTCCACATCCCAGCAAACCTTGTTCGGCTATGTTACTATTGCTTGCTTCTCAGCCACTGCTTAGTATGCATGCTAGGATGTTATCAACTGTTAGCCTATTACTCCTTGGTTTGGGCTATCACCCTATTATATTGTTGTGGATGATATGACTATTATAATGTTGACTATATTCGACGAAGGATGGAAGGTCTAGGCTATCCCGCCCCAACGCTTTGTTCCATTCGAGTCACCTAGGACACGAGTTCCGGGTATTGTGTCTCTTGACGAGCGTGCCTAACCGCGTGTGGGATTTTATGGGGTCCCCTTTTCTTACCTACCTAGCTTCAAACATTTCTAGTGGTGTCCCAAGATGATTTACCATTTGAAAACCGTGTGTGTGTCTTTTGGGTCGCTCCTGGAAGATATTCTTTAAAATAACTTGGGCCAGCTGAGACATGGTTTCTCTTGTTGGTCCACCCCAGGGAGCTAGGGGGCTGCCCACATGGTGTGGGTAGCTAACCCGACCTTGTCCAGACGGTAGAGGCCAATTCGAGAGCGCGACCGGTTTTCAGTTGGATCTCGACTCACCGGGGCCACCCGGATTTGTTCGTTGTTAGCTAGAGGGACCTGTCGTTTCGGATCTCTCGGGACTAAATCATAAAATGGCTGCTGTGATGAGTAGAAACTGAGAGAGATGGGCGTGCGTGCGGAGCCTTGTGATGGGAAGTTGGTACACCCCTGCAGGGTTAAATCTTTTTGAGAAGTCGTGTCCACGTTTATGGACGACTTGAGACCTACTCCTTGTTCATAGACAACAAGAACTGAGATAATCTTAATAACTTGATCAACGTGTGTGTGCCTTGACTGCTTCTTCTTCGTCGGGATGGGAAGAGCAGGACAAGGATAGGATAGGTGTTATGATTGCGTAAGTAGATGATATCAAGACATGTTGGAGGCGATTCCTCTTCGAATGCATGGTTCTCATCTTACTCTAAAATAGACCGTTCGCCACTCATATATTGCTAGTGCGTCTCCAACCTCACCACTACCCCATATTACCCGTGAGAAGTCAGTTACAAGACTTTTGATATAGCTCACCTCTTTCTTTTCTCTTTTACGCACTTTATGCGACGATCTTGGACTTCAGTGGAGCTCGACGGCCCTTCTTCTGGACGCTTTCACGAAGACTCGACGACGACTAGTTAGGTGGATCCCGGCGGAGAGCCTGGACCCGTGTGGTTACGAGAAAGGTGTGTTTTACCTTTTCCACTAGGCACTTGAATGTAGTCTGTACTTAGACATGTATCTTCCGCTGATGTAATGTACTTAAGGCAGTTGTATGCCGATTGTATGAGATGTTGTATCCTTCTAGTTGTAATGTTGTGATATCATGTTGCAAATCCGGGGCATATGGCATTGTCATATGTCGCGGTGGGACCAAGATGTGCTTCGTCCCCGGATCTGGATGGAAACATCTAGATCTGGAACAGTACCGCATTTCGGGCCTTACAATACCTCCCAAACGTATCTATAATTTCTTCTTGCTCCATGCATGATTTGTGTGACTTTGCCATGTTTTGCTTGAACTTTCATACACTATTGATCATATTTGGACTAACCTATTAACTCAGTGCACCCAGTTGCCAGTTCCTGTTTTCTGCTGTTTTTATATTTCAGGTTTTCCGTCCATTAAAAGTGCCAAATAAATTCCGGAAAATTACATAAAAATCAGTGTCCCGGAAGCTTCCCGAAGAACCAAGGATGGAAGGGAGTGGACCCACCAGGGCCCCTGCCCCCTAGGGCGCGCCGGGCACCCTCTTGGCTGCCCTGTGCCCCCCCCCTGGTGCCCGCTTTGGCTCCTATTTATTATCCCGTTGCAAAAACCCTGATTCCAGACCCCTTTTCTCAAGAAGCAATTCTGCCATCGCCGACAAGCTTCGGGGGACCAGAATTCCTGTGCCGGCACCCTGCAGGGACGGGGAAGTGCCCACGGATTCATCTACATCGACGTTGCTTCCTCCCTCCATGAAGCGGGAGTAGTTCCTCCTCGAGGCTAAGGTTTCTGCTAGTAGCTATGTTGTCAATTCTCTCTCCCATGATGTGATCTTCGTTGTGATCATAGGCTATGTTAATCTAGGGTTATACCATGATATTTCCCCTTCCTCTATGTATTGGATTGATGTACTCACTTGATCTTATCTAGTATAATCCCCGAGACCAAGGTGACAGCGGTCTATTGGACATGGATTAGAAGAATATTATCATGAGTGATTTCCTCTTTTGTGTGTGGATTGAAGATTGAGAGTCTCTTTGTGCTTGTCTTTGACTATCCTTGAGATATGTTGTGGTGATTGTGGTACTCTCTTTAGATGGCCGCGGTGACATTGGGAAATCCATAGATTGAGAACTACAAACTCTAAGGTGTGATTTTTTAGCCCTACATAATTCTCGTCCTCTCTTGACCACAAAGGAATGACCTCCGAGTACGTCTCCAATGCATGTTTTAGTGGAAATATCATGTGATTAGACTATGTTAATGTTGTTGGGAGTTTCAACTAGTGAAAGTATGAATCTTAGGCCTTGTTTCCACCATTGTTACACCGTTTGTGCTCACTTTTGTCACATGTTTTATTGCTGCACTTTTTATTACAGATTTATATTACCTTGCTTTGCCACACCTATCGCTCATATTTTACCATCTCTTCGCCGAACTAGTGCACCTATACAACTCCTAGTTGTATTAGGTGCGTTGGGGACACAAGAGACTTTTTCTATCTTAATTGCAGGGTTGATTGAGAGAGACCATCTTCAACTTCTCCTTCCCTGAGTTCGATAAACCTTAGGTCATCCACTTGAGGGAAATTGCTGTTGTCCTACAAACCTCTGCGCTTGGAGGCCCAACATAGTCTAAAAGAATAGAAGTGTGCGTAGACATCATCGGTGTGTGGCTTTGCGTTGGTACCGGCGTGTACGAATACAACTCGTTTGCTTGTCCTACAATGACTCTTATGTATTGCCTCCTATATATATCCCTTGTAGTCGCACTTAAAGACTGTCTGTCGTCTCGTGCTTGTAATACTCCTCCATCATAGTGAAGTTGCACCTTCGTGCGCCCGTGGTTTTTTCCCGCAAGGGTTTTCCACGTTAATTCTGTGTCTCTCATCTTTTATTTGATCTCGTTTTATCTAACAAGTATTGTTTAAGAAATATAAAGTGATAAACAACAGTTGTTTACACTACATATAACTACGTAGGCACTGAAATAATAGATGTTTTACACTATTAGGCGTTCTTCGGTACAATGATATGTATGTCACGGTTGAGACCCACATCATAGCATACATTTGAACAAAGACTAGTATCTATGTATGGAAGACACTTGGCATCATGAACAAAGCCAACTAATATTGTTATGCATGTTTCAGAAGTCTATTAGGAAGAAATGAGGGACACTACTTGACAAACTAAGTATTTGTGTTTATTAACTTTAGAATTAGAATACATGAGGAATAACTACCTGTGCGATTCAGGTGCAGATTGAATCTGGAAATTCAGGAGGTCTAATGGATGTCTAAGATTCTAATTGTTACTACAATTTAAAATCACTTGAATTGGAACACATACTTCTTATCCTAGCAACTCACACAGATATCTAGTTCTGCTCTATTGAGTGCATGAATCTTCATTGGTAGCAGAAAAATTGTGCCCTCTCTGAAGAGAAATTACAGAAACTAATGTAAAAAGAGATTTTAGAATTTCTTTTCAAAATAAATGAAAATCTCCAGACTGCTAAGAAACCCCACCTATTCCTCCTAAGCTCATGTCACGGATCCATCCTCGACGACAACGCCGAACAACCGACAGACGGACCCAGGGTCCACTAGGCAGGCGGTCGACACAGATGTTTGGCTGGCAGTGGCCTAACATGTACTATGTGCTAGTCGTGGTGTGTGTGAGGGGTATTTAACCCATGCACTGGAACATTGTTTTCATCAAAAAGAAAAGAAAGAAATCTGAATCTCACCTACTCCTCTCTGTTCCTCATCCCTCCTCTCTAAATTGTCATCCCAAATCCCCCACTATCCCCTATCATATTGGTGAGAACTGTCACGGCCCACTGGTGTACCAGGCTGCGTCCTGTGAGCCGGGCCATGTCCCATGTGTCAGGTGTGCATGGGTGAGCAGCTCTTCTCCTTAAGAGGGAGTCTGCCGTGTGTGTGTGGGGGGGGGGGGGTTATGTAATCAGATATTGCCACTTCTTAACCTAAGCTTTCCTCTGGTCTCATCCAGATCCCCAATTTCACCCTTCAATCCTAGATCCTCTGCTATCTCGGTGCGAGTTCGTTACAATAGGTAATCACCATGCTGGCTCAGAGTAGGAAGAACCAAGAGGTCGAAGAAGTAGGGAAGAAGATGGAGGAGATGGAGGAGCAAAATCAGGCCATGACGGACCTAATGAAGCAGATTATGGAAGGGTTCCAGGAGCTCAAGACCACCGTGGCGGAGCTCAAGGAGAAACAGGTCCAGACTGATAGGAAATTTCTCGTCATTTTGTTTTGGTGTTGATTAAAATACAGGATTGCAGGTCTAACTGTGTCATGAGCATTTCAGGTTTATTAACAGGACACAAAGAATGTGGAGGGAAACGTGTCACTTAGGGATTAAGAAGGCACATCCAACATGTATTCCTTCATGTTAGATTCCTGTGCCTAAAAGTTGCTATGGAAGAGCTTTTGTTGGTGTGCCATCAAGTTGGTTGTACCGGTCTACCAGGACGGTTGTACGGCCCTTTTCATGGGACGGTACTACCGGCCCGGTACCGGTGCCTCCACCGGGATGGGGGGATTTTTCCCTCTAGTCCTGGCCGGTGGCTGGGCGGTGGTGGTACGGTTGTACCGCTCGCCCTTCTCATCCACCAGCTAGGGTTAAGGGGGCAGTTGTACCCCCCCCCCTACCGGCCTCTCCACCGGGCTAGGACCTTTCCCTTCTGACCCAGGGTCGGCGGTCGAGCGGTGGTGCCCCGGTTGTACGGGTAAATCTTGTACTACCGGGCACGGAGCGGTTGTACCACCCGGACCACTGTGCCACTTCCTAGAGTTAGAATGTAGGGGGCACTGTTCGTGGAGGACCGGTTGTACCGGGCTGGCAGGCCGGTTGTACCGGTTTGTGTGTTTTTTCACATGACGGTTGGATCTTGAGGGAGGTATAATAGGGGTTCTTCTTCCTCCTTGCCACACTCTCTCTCAATTGACGCCCAAAAGCTTCATCGACCCCGATCTCCATTTCTAGCCACCCAAAGTTGTTGTGTTGCTAGGGATTGAGGGAGGAGACCCAGATCTACACTTCCATCCAAAGGAAAGTTTGTTACCCATCCATTTTGTAGTGGATCTTGTTACTCTTGTGGTTTGGAGCCATTAAGAGCTTGAGGCCACCTCAGAGCCACATTCCATTGTGGTGAAGCTTCGTGGTGTTGGTGGGATACTCCGGCGTGTTGTGGAGCTGCCCCACCCTTGTTGTAAAGGTTTCGTGTGCGCCTTCAAGGCACCGTTACTGGATTCACGACATCTTGCATTGACAAGAGCGTGAGGAGAATAGGGTGACCCTTGTTGGCTTCTTGTGAGCATTGTGCTCCACACCTTCTCCAAACGGAGACGTACTTCTTGCAAGAGAAGGAACTTCTGTAAACATATCCTTGTCTCTCGTGTATCCTTTATCGGTTATTTACCTTTACTTTATGCAAGTTATTTTCATTGCTTATATCTTGCTTTCTCATATAGTGTTGCATTAGTTGCCATACAGGTTGCTCACTTAGTTGCACTCTAGACAACCTATTTATTGTTGAGCCTCAATTTGTTAAGAAAAGCTTAAAAATTGCTAGTCACCTATTCACCCCCCTCTAGTCGACATTCTGATCCTTTCACAGACCCGTGCGGCGCTTGAGGCTGTGCGGGCACAAGGCGACGGCGACGACACGGGAGCTCCTCCATCACCAGCAGCGCCTGCCACCGTCAGTGTCCACGCAGCCACGTCTTCGGCAACTCCATCGGCGGGGTTCAGGAGCGCGGGGTTGGGCGTCGATCTGCCCGGCCAAGGTCAAGGCCAAGGTGGGGTCATTGTGTCCTCTCCAAGGGCGGCGCCAACTCCATCGCCGCACTTGCTGTGTCCACCACGAGATCCACGCGCCATCGACCACAACTATGATGGGCGGGGTTGATCTGGGTCGTTTGACCGCCACGCCGTCCATCTCTTCCGGGGTGACCCACCTGGGCTCCTCGGGCCTGGGACGCACGCCCCGGTCACAGGTGTGCCTCAACCTCATTCCTCTCTTTCTGCTATCATGTATGCTCGAGGTAGGGAGTTTGATGATGGGGGTGAGTACCATGACTCATGGGGGCGTCCTCCGGGATCACAGGCGCCTAAGATGGAGTTCCCAAAATGTGATGGGGAAAATCCAAAGTTATGGCAACAACAATGTGAGGTGTATTTTGAAGTGTTTAGGGTTCAGGAGTGCTACAAGACTCGCTATGGTGTGTTGAGTATTCATGGAACTGCTGCATTGTGGTGGTAGAATGTGGAAGCTCAAGGCTGCATTGAAAATTGGCAAGCTATGTGTGGTCTAATGAAGGAGAAATTTAGCAAGAGCAAATACGCCAACTACCATAGACAAATGCGTGTTGTTAGGAAAACGGGCTCAGTAGTTGAGTACTTTGAGAGATTTGAGCACCTTCGCCACCAAATTATTTTGTATAACTCTGGGCCGGATGAGGGTTTGTTTGTCGATAAGTTTATGTCGGGTTTGCGCGATGATATAAGTTCTGCTATTGGGCTGCACCGTCCAGAAGACCTCGATACTGTTGGAAATATGCCCTAGAGGCAATAATAAAATGTTATTATATATATTTCCACATTCGTAATTAATGTTTATATTTTTGTGCTATAATTGCAATGACCCTGACTATGAGATTCATAAGAAAACTCACTTGCATGTGTGGAAATGTAAACACCAAGAGTTCCTGGTTTAGCCTCTAAGACCAGCTCATGTGCTAACTGATGATTACGTTTTCTTAATCATGGACATTGTTCTTGTAACAAGGATGTCAGTAGCAATGGGAACATATTGTTAGCAGAACAATGATGTTGAACCGACCCCAGTATTGAATGATATACTTAGAGATCACATCGTAACAACGTTATAAGTCATATCATGAAATGTTATCATATACATAATTCCTTAGACCATGAGAGTATTGAGTTGCTTCACACAGGAAGACGTGCTTTGGTTCTTAGATGAATCCTCCCGTAAATGGGAAGTAGTAAAATAAGTTCTGGGTATGTCAGATGGTGTGGCTAGTGACTGTGATAGTTCAAGAATGGGATTTTCTCCTTCACGATGAAGAGATATTGACTTTGGGCTCACTCGGTATGACGGTATCCATTCTAGTCTGGCCAGACGCATTGTGATTTAATCACAGGGATACCGGAATACAATAACGAGAAATAGAGACAAACGAGCAAAGAGGATAACGAGTGGCTTGTGTTCAAGAAGTTTTTACACATGGGTGCCAAACATCTCTCTTCTAACTTTGTCATATATCATGAAGCAAAGGGAATGGTACATGAATAAACATAATGGTTCACTCGAAGTTTCTTCGTGTATGTGCGGGAGTCAACATGGGTGTCCATGGCTCCGCTGTTGATTATTGGCTATTGACAAAAGGATGTTGACCTATGTCCATAAGATGTTCTGAGTCATGTCTGCATTATACCGAACCTATTGGGTCACACACTTCATGAGAAGTAGTCTATTAGAATGCTGGAATGGTAGAACGTTTAGTGGAAGCAAAGCAGAATAGTTCATACGGGTACCGGAAGTAGTTCCGGGGATTTATGGAATAGTTCATAAGGGCACCAGAAGTAGTTCTGGGTATTTAAGGATATGTCCAGATCACTCTGGAGTAGTCCCAGGTGGTTCCGGAACATATGAGAATGGTACTGGGGAAGTCCTGGATCAACCAGAATAGTTTCCGGATAATCGTTGGGCGTCCCGACAACCTTCGTGGTCATCGGGTGGCTTAAACTCTAACTTGGATGGTCTTGGAAACTATTTGGATGGTTCCGGAACGTCCGAGAACGGTCCCGAAAGGTCCTGGAAGTGCTCCAGAAGGTTCCGGAATGTCCCGAAACGATCCCGGAAGGTCCCGGAAGGTCCTGGAAGCTTCTGGAAGGTTCCGGAAGTTTCCGGGAAGTACCACCTACTACCCCACGCCCCTAGCCTTGGGGGGCAAGCCACATAGGCTGCCCTGGCCGTCCAAGGGGTGGGGGCGAACCAAGGGGAAGGAATTCCCCTCCTGGTGGGAAGTCCAACTCTCCAATATGGCAGGTTTCCGATGGGAAGGTTTGTGAGGTTTGGGAGTCCAAGTTGGACTCCCCACCCTCCTTATTGCGCCCCAAGGGCCTCCTGGCCACCTATATAATGAGGGGAGGGGGTGGGGGGCGCAGCACAACTTGTGCCCAAGGCCTATGCACCACCCTCCCTCCTCTAAACCCCGTTGCTCCACAATTAGACCCCGGTTTAGACGTTGTTCTAGATCGAAATCCATTAGGGTTTTCTCCCTCTAGTTTTCTCGGTGGCGTTCATCTCTGGACGGCAGAGCGCTGCTGGATTGCTGCTACGGGATGTGTGGATACTAATGGAGGGGTCGTACCTTCGACCCTTCTTCAAGGAGCTTGTTCATGGGACTTGTCCGTGGGACTAGATTGCGGGACGGTTCGAGGGATCGATATCCTCGCGGTTGGGAGGTCATTGAAATTCCTAGCTGCGGGGATCTGCACCGATGGTCTTCACCAACTCTACTTCCGCTACATCGGTTGGTGAGCCATGACCTAAAACCTTGTATGCAATCTTCTTGGATGATCTTGGGTTCTTGATTCGTAGGCCGAAATTTTTTGTTTTCTACTACGTTTCCCAACAGTGGTATCATGAGCGATCCTTGATTAGATGCATGTTTAGGTCTAGATCATATGTGTGGTATGAGGCATTGATTTTCTTGTTGCTTCCCTGTCATGTGATTTTTTCTATGCTTGATGGCAAGTTGAGGTTTTGCTACAAGGATTGAGTTTTCCATCGATCCCTCTATGTTTCTTTCAGTATGCTGGTTGCCTTGATCATGGTCTGCATCAAACTCTTTGGATCTCATCTTAATCTCGCAATAGAAGATTTAACATGGAGGGGCTTGTGGATTTTATGAACTCAAATCCACATGGGGGTCACACGTTGAACGAAGTTTGGCTTGTGGCATTAGTTGCTACACGCACCCCGAACGTGAAACTAGCAACATTGAAGTATCGTGTTTGGTTTGTTTAGGGAACAACGTTTGCATGTAACCTGCTAATCAACCACGATAAAATTTGCAACAACCCGTGTAGATAGCGATCTAACTTGTTTTTGCAGAGTATGCATGTGATGTGGTATAGCCTTCAAGATTTGCAATGTGTTTGTATGAGATGCTATATGTTATGTAATATTTATTCGCGACCTGCGTGTCGCGGTATGGCATGATGACTGGAGTCATATGATTGTCATTTAATTATGGCATGCGTGCCAGAACTGTTTATTAGCTCGAGGCAAAGCAATAGATAGATGCAAGGTGATGATCTACGATGCGCAGGTGGACCCCGACGCACATGCCGGAAGCCGTGGTGATGTTCCCGGCGCCAAGGACAAAGTTGGTGGACACGGTGACTTCAACCACGGCGACGTGAAGACAATGAAGACTTCACGAAGCAAAGGTCTATACTATATCACATAATTTTATGAACTGCCTGTGATGTTTATCCCTTTGATGCACCCTTGTTTGATGCGCGGTAGTCGTATTTTATTAGGGTGATCTCTCGCAAAACAATATCAAGTTGATAGTGTTCTTCCAACTGTAGCACCGTCTATACTATGTTTCACACCGGAGCAGGTCATGTCACATGGGTGCACACGGTGTGACGCATAAAAGGCGGGTGTGTTAAGAACACACTGCAATTACACTTGGTTGTCTTGACGGTTTGGATAAAAGTTTGCTACCGGAACACGCCCATCGAAAGATGAACAAGAATCACCTTTGGCGTGATTGGCAAGATGGCCTACCGGTCCAGTCTAAGTCATCAGTGATGTCACATCAATGGCGGACGATTGGGTCGGATCTTGAATCACTCCATCATCAATTACGAGAGATATTGATCTGAGTGGGAGCGCACTTAGTAATTAAATTGATTAATCATAAGTGCAACTTAATTATGAACGAAGTCTTAGTATTTGCATTATCGTTGTAGAATAATGGCTCGCGTTACCACCTTCCCAATTGATTTCGATTAACTGTATTATCTGGTAAAAACTTTATGATTGGTACCGTATTGTGAGGACTATCCTCAATAGTGTCGAGAAGGAACTTGTCCTATCGCAAATTTTTGATGCTCTCCCGCTGATGCTATGGATGATGTGACTTACGTCCATGATCCAAAATGCTAGAATTCCACCACAGCTAAGTGCATTGTCTTCACCACCATGAAACCCGAACTTCTAAACGTTTGGGATAGTTATGTCATATTCATGGAACTAAAAAATTGTTTTCAGTAGTAAGAAAATTAATGTTGGATATAAGATATCTAGTACAATGTATGATTCTAAGCATTAGTGAAAATGTTCACCGTGCTCTAAACAAAACTGATAAGTGTGGGATCCAGAAGAACACCGATCATATGATGATGAGAATTAAGGGAAAGCAAGTCCAAAGGATGTTAGTAAGACTTACACGCCGGAAATTCCATGGCCTGCTCCATCCTTAATCATGTGTGAGCTTTTGTGAGTGGGAGTGACGTTGGAAATAGAACTATGATACGTATAAAGGAAAAACGAAAGAAGACTGGAATAACCAGCTCAGAAATGAAAGTCATACGGATTTATAGATGAATTCATTGCTGGTCAAGAGATGTAATTCTTAGGAATCATGATTAAAAAGTTAATTGTGGATTCTGTATACTGTGATTAAACTGTTGATCACCGGAATATCACGTCGATTGCATATTGTTGCAACTCAATGCAAGAAATACTATGGCCTTTATGACTAGCTAATGATGAGTTTTACACGCTCGGGAACACGGTAAAAGGTTTACTATACCGTGTGTTGACTCTATGATTATCTTCATAATTCATTTTATAGTTGAGTAAATTGTTACTACACTTTAGCCTTGTTGCAAAACATCATTTTGAATCATGTTTGTTGCAAGAGAGTTGTTCAAAGCTATGAATAACGTAAAGGCCATACTTCCATTATGAATAGGTTGTATGTTATGAATCTTGATAATAATACTAAACATCCATAACACTGACGCTAAATGTTGCAAGACTGACAGTAATACCACATAGATGTGGCACTGCCGTTTATCACAAGTGACATAACATGCATGAAGAATTTCCATAAGTGATGGACTTTTGAGTCATATGATTATGAATCACTTGACGCTTGCATATATTGTCTAAAAGAAATGTGACTAAAACACCGTTGATAGGCCATACATGAAAGGGCAACTAAACCATTGGTAATCATACATGATGATGTGTGTAGCCCAATAAGTGTAGTTGTGTGTAGTGGATTCCCTATCTTCACTCATGAGTTGAAGTAGATATGTGGATATCTGTTCAATAGAGACATACGTCTGAAATCTTTGAAATGTTCAAGGAATTTTAGAGTGAAATAGAAATTCATTGTAACGAGAAAAATAAAGCTTCTGCAAATTAGATTGTAGAAAGTAATATTTGAGTTACAAGTTTAGCGAACGTTTGATGAGTTGTGAAGAAGTGCCATAACTTGCGTCTCCCGGAACACCACTATGAGTAAAGTGTTCGAGAGATATAATCAAGCCATGTATGACACGGTAAGATCAAATATGACGTTTATCAATTTGCCATTATACTTATTAAAGTTATGCGTTAGTGACTACGGCTTTTACACTGAAAAGAGCACCATCAAATCTGTTGAAATGACACCATATTAGATGTGGTATGAACTGTTAAAACCATGTTGTCTTTTCTTAAAATTTGGGTATATGAGGCATATGTTTGACATACTCAAAACCGCAAATCAGATAAGTACTACTTTGTTAAGGTTATGCCAAAAGTTTTGGTATTCCTCTATCACTACACAAAAGCAAAACTGTTTGTTGTTAAGAACGTTGTGTTTTGAAGAAAAATAGTTTCTTACAAAAGAGTGAGTGGGAGGACAGTGCAACTTGTCAAAGATTGTTGAATCTTCAGAGAAGTGCGCAGCTGAACCACACAGGTTAGACAAAACTCGTACAAACATTCAAGATATGTAAAACGAGATATTTTTGTTCGACAATGATAAACCTGTGATATACAAAGAAGCGTTGATGGGCCCTGACTGCAGGATTTGACTAAATGCCAAATAATCCGAGATAGTATCCATGGAAGTAAGTCAAGTTTTGAACTTGGTAGACCCTCTGAAAGACTAAAAGTCTGAAGAATATATATATGGATCTATAATTGATTCGGATGAAATTGTTTTATCCATAAAGCTCAACTCGTTGGAAAATTGTTTTCTAGCAAGTTCAAACGTTGACTACGGCGAAATAGTGTCGACCGTAGAGATGCTTTAGTCAATTCGGGTTATACTAGCAATTACTACATATAGGATATGGTAGAATGAACGTCAAAAAAAAGTTCCTACCCGGAAATATAACAAAGGACGTATACGTGATACGACCGGAATGTTTTGTCGATTCAAAGGATGCTAAAATAAATGCAAGCCTTGGATATCCAGTGACGGACTGAAGCTAGCATAATGGAGTCGGAATTTTTTTTGTGATGAAATTGCCAAAAGAGTTTGTATTCATCAGGAATAACGAAGATGCTTGAATATTCAAGAAAGTAAGTGGGAGCTGAATAATATTTCTAAAACCTTATGTAGATGACATATTGTTGATTAGAAATGATATAAATTTCTTGACACGAATAAGGACTTTATTGGAAATAGTTTTCAGCTGAAGTACTTGGGCTAATATAGCATTAGTATTGAGCACAATGATCTATGTAGATAATAAGTGTCTGATCATGCTAAAGCCAACATTACATGTTGACATGATACTAAAGTAGTTTAGTATGAATACGCCAAGAAGGATGTTCTTGCCGAGGTCATGGTGAAAAGATGTTTGCGGAAATCGGTGTTCATGAACACAGATAAGCAAAACACATGATTTGGATTTCACTCACCTATGTGTTTGGATTAATCATGTACACCCTAATATGTAAAACGACCAGATATGTCTAGTGCTCCAAAAGGTTGTGAGCAAGATACCAAAGTGATCAATATGTTGATCATTGGACAAAAAGTGAAAAGTTAAACTTATGATAGATAAGATATGTTTCTCGGAAAATGGAGATAATGAAGAGCTCGTTGTAACAAGTTACACCAGCTGAATTTTGATGTAAACAGTTACACCAATTCAGTCTTCATACTTACTCTGATCGATTTTCGATTTTAATTGGGATTATGTGTTTCACACGTAAGGGTGGCACAATATGGAGGAACTATGTCAAGTTCGATACTGTGGCGAATTCTATAACAGAGGCTAAGTATATTGTTGCTTAAAGAAGTAACAAGGAGGGTATTTTGAATCATAAATTCATTTATGAACATGGTATGGTTTCCTAGATGCTTGAAGCTCATGGAACACTGATGAATGATTTCATGACTTATTCTAAGGAACCATGGTCCTACCAAATGATTCAAACATATACCAAGCTAAACTGATAAAATTAGTAAATTTTATGATAGCGTGAAAACGCGAAGATATGCAAGATACAAACGGGTCTGAAACGTCAGATCCGATGATGAAGTCTATACCACAAATGAAGCATGTTTTACACCGGTATGCCATAGGTGTAAAGTGCTCAAGCACTGATAATATTATTGACTCTAGTGCAAGTGGGATACTGTTGGAAATATGCCCTAGAGGCAATAATAAAATGTTATTATATGTATTTCCACGTTCGTAATTAATGTTTCTATTTTTGTGCTATAATTGCAATGACCCTGACTATGAGATTCGGAAGAAAACTCACTTGCATGTGTGGAAATTTAAACACCAAGAGTTCCTGGTTTAGCCTCTAAGACTAGCTCATGTGCTAACTGATGATTACGTTTACTTAATCATGGACATTGTTCTTGTAACAAGGATGTCAGTAGCAATGGGAACATATTGTTAGCAGAACAATGATGTTGAACCGACCCCAGTATTGAATGATATACTTAGAGATCACATCGTAACAACGTTATAAGTCATATCATGAAATATTATCATATACATAATTCCTTGGACCATGAGAGTATCGAGTTGCTTCACACAGGAAGTCATGCTTTGGTTCTTAGATTAATCCTCCCGTAAATGGGAAGTAGTAAAATAAGTTCTGGGTATGTCAGATGGTGTGGCTAGTGATTGTGATAGTTCAAGAATGGGATTTGCTCCTTCACGGTGAAGAGATATTGACTTTGGGCCCACTCGGTATGACGGTATCCATTCCAGTCTGGCCAGACGCATTGTGATTTAATCACGGGGATACCGGAATACAATAACGAGAAATAGAGACAAACGAGCAAAGAGGATAACGAGTGGCTTGTGTTCAAGAAGTTTTTACACATGGGTGCCAAACATCTCTCCTCTAACTTTTTCATATATCACGAAGCAAAGGGATTGGTACATGAATAAACATAATGGTTCACTCGAAGTTTCTTCGTGTATGTGCGGGAGTCAACATGGGTGTCCATGGCTCCGCTTTTGATTATTGGCTATTGACAAAAGGATGTTGACCTATGTCCAGAAGATGTTCTGAGTCATGTCCGCATTATACTGAACCGATTGGGTCACACACTTAACGAGAAGTACTCTGTTAGAATGCTGGAATGGTAGAAGGTTTAGTGGAAGCAAAGCAGAATAGTTCATACGGGTACCGGAAGTAGTTCCGGGGATTTATGGAATAGTTCATAAGGGCACCAGAAGTAGTTCTGGGTATTTAAGGATATGTCCAGATCACTCTGGAGTAGTCCCAGGTGGTTCCGGAACATATGAGAATGGTACTGGGGAAGTCCTGGATCAACCAGAATAGTTTCCGGATAATCGTTGGGCGTCCCGACAACCTTCGTGGTCATCGGGTGGCTTAAACTCTAACTCGGATGGTCTTGGAAACTATTCGGATGGTTCCGGAACGTCCGAGAACGGTCCCGGAAGGTCCTGGAAGTGCTCCAGAAGGTTCCGGAATGTCTCAAAACAATCCCGGAAGGTCCTGGAAGCTTCTGGAAGGTTTCGGAAGTTTCCAGGCAGTACCACCCACTACCCGACGCCCCTAGCGTTTGGGGGAAAGCCACCTAGGATGCCCTGGACGGCCAAGGGGTGGGGGCGCACCAAGGGGAAGGAATTCCCCTCCAGGTGGGAAGTCCAACTCTCCAATATGGCAGGTTTCCGGTGGGAAGGTTTGGGAGGTTTGGGAGTCCAAGTTGGACTCCCCACCCCCCTTATTGCGCCCCAAGGGCCTCCTAGCCACCTATATAATGAGGTGAGGGGGTGGGGTGCGCAGCACAACTGGTCCCCAAGGCCTATGCGCTACCCTCCCTCCTCTAAACCCCGTTGCTCCACAATTAGACCCCAGTTTAGACGATGTTCTAGATCGGAATCCGTTAGGGTTTTCTCCCTCTAGTTTTCTCGGTGGCGTTCATCTGTGGACGGCGGAGCGCTACTGGATTGCTGCTACGGGATGTGTGGATACTAATGGAGGGGTCGTACCTTCGACCCTTCTTCGAGGAGCTTGTTCATGGGACTTGTCCGTGGGACTAGATTGCGGGACGGTTCGAGGGATCGATATCCTCGCGGTTGGGAGGTCATTGAAATTCCTAGATGCGGGGATCTGCACCGACGGTCTTCACCAACTCTACTTCCGCTACATCGGTTGGTGAGCCATGACCTAAAATCTTGTATGCAATCTTCTTGGATGATCTTGGGTTCTTGATTCGTAGGCCGAAATTTTTTGTTTTCTACTATGTTTCCCAACAGATACTGCTTGTACTCTTGCCATGTTGCAGGAAGAGGAGCCGGAACCAATGAAGCGGCGATCCTGGTACAAGCACGAGCGTGATCCAGTTCGTCATGAGCGCAAGGCGCAGAACATGCTACCTTACCGCGGCGGCAATTACTCCAAGCTGGACGAATCTCGGTCAGCTTCCACGTCCAAGAGTAAGGATAAGCTGGAGTCCCTCAAAGCCTTCCGGCAAGCTACAGGGTTGTGTTTCATATGTGGGGAGAAGTGGAGCAAGAGTCACAAGTGTCCTAATCAAGTTCCTGTCCATGTCATTGAAGAACTGCAGGAGGTGATGCAGTTACAAGACAAATCTTAGGACGATGCCGAGCTCGAATAATCTAGAGACGAAGCTTATCTGATGTTGCTGCGTTCTCCAACAGTTTTGGCCAAGAGCAACAAGCGCACCTTGCGCCTTTACGGGTTCATCGGGAAGCGCCACATTCTAATATTGGTGGATTCAGGCATCGACAACTCTTTTGTGAAGGAACAATTGGCCAATGATCTCCGGCTCAAGACACAACTGACACCGCCATCCACGTTTGTCATTGCTGATGGAAACAAGATGAGTTGCGATTTGTTTGTACCACAGCTGTAATGGGGAGTTCAAGGCCATTCATTTGTCCAGGATTTCAAGGTGTTGCTGATACGTCCCAAACGTATCTACTTTTTCAAACACGTTTCCTATTGTTTTGGCCTCATTCTTGTATGATTTGAACGAAAATAACCCGGACTGACACTGTTTTCAGCAGAGCTGCCTGTATGGTTTTCTTGTATGCATGAATATGGATTTATAGGTACTTCAGAAATTCCCAGAAAAATTACAGAAAATCCACGCAATTGAAGGAATCCTGGGCCAGCAGGTGGACCAGAGGGGTGCCGGGGGCCCCAGGCGCCCTGCTAGCGCGGCCACCCCCATGGACGCGCTAGGAGGCCGCTTGGGTGGGTCCCACCCCCTCTGGTGACCTACCTTAGCCCCTATGTTTACCCGTCGCGAGGAAACCCAAGAACAGAAGTCGTTTTCCCAATTCTCATCGTGGAGCCGCCGCCGCCTCTGTTTATCTCCGGGAGGTCCAATCTGGAGGCTGTTTTGGCCTCAGGTGAGTGGAGATCATCGCCATCGTCATCACCATCGCCACTCCATCATCCCTCCATGACTTCTCATTTCATGTGTGAGTAATTCCCTCCTTTAGGCAAAGGGGATGGTAGGGATTGGATGAGTTAGGTCATGTAATAGTTCGTCAGATTGCTGGGGGCATGTTGCATATCATCTACTTTGGTGTTTATCATCTTTTCTACAACTTGTTTCTCTTAATGCTTGTCACTTTGGGCCCGAGTGCCATGTTTTCATATCTTAACTACTTGTGTTTTCATGAGTTTATTTATGTTCTTGATCTTATATATGAGTTGTATGCACCTATTATAGTCCGGAACCGGCGATCCCAATGGTGACAGCTTGGGACACCAAAGGGGGTGGACTATAATTTGAGGATTTCATGTATCCATTGAGTGTTAATGCTTTGTTCCGGTGCTCTTTGACAAGAGCACCTTTGACGAGGGGGTGACCCTACGACTCCTATGGATGAGCCTACCTGGTGTACCCGAAGACAGAAGGCCAACAGAGATGCCGCCTGGGCCCAACCTTGGCCCACTATTGGCACCGACATAGGAGTCCACGACTCATAAGGAAGGTGCAAACTTGCCATACGGTACAAGATCAGGGTTGGGAAACCTCATCTGTAATTCTAGACAGACTCCCCGAGACCTAGCCTAGTATATAAGAGCTACGAGGGGAGACGTCGAGATCAAGCAATACACAATCTGTAACCCTAGCCTTGCGCGCATCAGCCCTGGCCTTCCTGTAATCGCCATCTCCAATCAATAACATCGAGCAGGAACGTATGCTCCTGTTAGCCGACGAGCTATCTTTCAACCTGTGCCTCTCATGATTAACCCAGGGTCCCTGACCATGGGATTTGCAGGGGTACATCCCCGTCAATTGGCGCCGTCTGTGGGAACTACACAGGTTGGAATTACGATCTCGGCGGTTCCATCCTCAGCAAGCCACAACTCAAGAGCAAGAACCAGATGCAATCCACCCGAAGAATTCAAGATCACGGCAAACATCTCCGCCGACCCAGCGAGATCGCTCAGCCTGCAGCCGTGCCAAGACCAATACTACGGCGGCAATCGAGCCCACCGCCATCGAAAGAGAACTCGACGACCCAAAAGAAAGGCGCGAGGGTTCCACATGGAGATTCCGATCGACGAGCTACAACACGAAGTAGAGGGCTTGCCGACCACTCGACGACCCACCACCACCCAGGAACCCGCCGCGCAACAAAATACCGACTCCGAGCTCGAGATCAGCGATCGCCAAGATCATCGCCAACGAGGAAGAAACCGATGACCCAGAAGCAGGCGCGAGGATTCTACGAAGAGACCCCACTCAACGAGTCGAACTATACAGCCACGCGCTCTCCGACCACTCGACGACCCGCCGCCGTGCAGTCAGCTGCCGCCCGCCAGGACAGCGACTCTGAGACTCAGACCGGCAAATACTACGACCCAGATCGAAGACCAGACAAATTTTCCAGTCTTATAAGGAACCAGAATCTAAGCGATGGGATCGAAATCGACCCGCGAGTTCACGAGCACCCAGCGGATCACGCGCTGTTCTTCTGAATCTCAAGGAGGAAACGCCACGCCGTATCCGGCAAACTCACAGTCTAGGAACATCTAGAAGGACCCTGCACGATCCACTTCTTTGAAGAAAACTTGGGATACATCAGATCGAGTCACACTCTGGGAGCGTGCCTCCTGTTCAACGAACTCGCCGACAGCCTCAAGGAAGAAAAACAGCGAGAAGCCAAGCGCACCCGACGATCCGAGCAGTCGCCGACTCAAGGAGAGGTGTACACGATCCAAGAGGGCAGGGTATCGCAAGCCCAACAGGACGCCTACACCCTGCAAGCCAGAGCAGCCGAGAACCTAAACACAGTCGAAGTCTACCAGCTACACAACGCAAAAACCAGCATCACGTTCTCCCAGAGCGATCACCCGCCCGTAGTCCCAAGGCCGGGACACGCGCCCCTGGTACTCGACTCTCCAATTGGAGGGTACGACATGGACAGAATCTTCATGGACGGAGACAGCATCATGAACATAATCTTCGTCAGCACCCTACGCAAGATGTTGATCCCACGATCAGTATGGAAGAAATCAAGCACCGTGCTATACGGAGTAGTACCAGGAGAAGCGGCCACTTCCCTTGGAGTAATCGAGCTCGAAGTTTTCTTTGGCAGCAGACGCAATTTCGCAAGACACACCCTCGAGTTCGAAGTACTCGATTGGCAGTCGCAATACCATGCCATATTGGGACGTCCAGCATTCGCGCAATTCATGGTGATTCCGCACTACGCCTACCTCAAACTCAAGATGCCCGGATCCGCGAGCGTCATTACAGTCAACGGGAGCTTCACCAAATCAGACAAGTGCGATCGCGATTTCCACAAAGTCTCTGACACATTCGGAGCCGAGCAAGAACTCACAGAAATAGCCATGGCGACAGACAAAAGTATCTTTCCGCTAGCAAGCCAAAGCGAGACAAAAGAGTATGGACGGGACTTCAGGATCGACAGCGACACGACCACCCACCAGGTGCACCCGACGGACCCAGAAAAAATAGTCCGCGTGTACGCCCACCTCCCGGAAGAGCAAGCGACTGCCCTCATCGCTTTCCTCTACGAAGAATGGGAAATATTTTCCTGGTGCCCAGCCGACATGCCAGGAGTACCGCGTGAGCTCGCGGAACACGCGCTGCGCATCAAGCCAAACACCAAGACAGTGAAGCAGGCGCTACGAATATTTTGAGAACCCAAGCGCAGAGCAATCGGGGAGGAAGTCAACCGATTACTCGACGCCCAATTTATCCGAGAGACGAAGAAAGCCACTTGGGTCGCCAACCCTGTGCTGGTTCCCAAGAAAGACACAGACGTAATGCGAATGTGCGTCGACTACGGGCCAGTCAACAAACACTGCCCAAAAGACCACTTTCCCCTGCCAAGAATCGATCAGATAATCGACTCGATAGCAGGATGCGATTTACTATCGTTCCTCGACGCCTACTCAGGATACAATCAGATCAGGATGAAGGAAGAAGACGAAGAGCATACATCATTCATCACCTCTTATGGCGTATTTTGCCACAAAAAAATGCCCTTCGGACTCAAGAACGCCGGCGCCACATACCAGCGGATGATGCAAGCCTGTTTAAAAGAGAAAATAGGAAGAAACGTGCAAGTCTACGTGGACGACATCGTCATCAAAACCTACAGTGCAAACACGCTACTCGACGACCTGCGCGAGACCTTCACAACACTCAACAAGTACAGAATCAAGCTCAACCCGAAGAAGTGCGCATTCGGCGTCCAAGCCGGGAAGTTGCTCGGGTACATGGTCTCCGCTCGAGGAATCGAGGCGAACCCCGAAAAAGTTCAAGAAATCGCCAGAATGAAGGAACCAACCGACATCACAGGCGTGCAGCAGCTCACCGGAAGACTCGCAACCCTGAGTCGTTTCATCAGCAGATTGGGAGAACGCACATTGCCATTCTACTAGTTGCTGAGAAAAGGAGAGAAATTTGAGTGTCGTCGATATGTAACGGCAGATGCCATGGGGATGGCTAATGAGGGGGAAAACCGAGGTTAGTGTCACTGGTACCGGAAGCGAGAATGGGAACACACGGTGAGACACCACGATGTACCCAGGTTCAGGGCTCTCCGTAGAGATAACACCCCTAGTCCTGCCGAGCTAGCTATATGCAATAACTCTGGCTACAATGAATGCTCCTTGATCTATTTGAGAGGAAGAAGAAGAGGGCCTCTGGTCACTACTCTCTCCTAGCTCTCTCTATGGTGGGTGAGATTGTAATAACTTCTCTGTCGTCCCCCACGCAGGAGGGGTACCCGGGGCTCTTATAGGCCGAGCCCGGGGTACAAAAGTAAATACACAAGAGGGAGGGCCCAGCTGTCTGTCTTAGATCCGCTAGAGACCTAACATCATGCTTCTCCGGATGACCCGGTGTAGACTTGCGGCTCGCCATACCGCTATCACGTAGACCTCAGTAGTGAACAGTGAAGCTAGATACTTAGACCTGTCGTCCTGTCCGCGTGATCGGCGCTGGAGGAGACCGCACGCCTCTCACAGTCCCGATCTTCAAGGATTGCGCATTAAATGCTCTTGTACCAGGTGTCCGACCTGGACCTCTGATCGGACGTTGTTCTTCTTACTTCGGCCGAATGCTCCTTGGTGAGGCCGATTGCGCCTTCTCCGGGACAATCGGCCCTCACTTGGAACAGATCGGCCCACTTCTTGCTTGATCTTGTTTAGCTCGGCCTTGATTAGATCGGTGACCATCAGGTCGGTGATCTTTGCCTTGATGAATTGTTTCCCCTGGGTGACCCTACCCGGGGGTCATTCCCCCGACAGTAGCCCCTGAAGCTGCGGAGGTCCCACCGAACTCAGAGACGGCGGGGCCTGCACAGGTTCCTTCTCTTATAAAATGCTAACTCTTTGCTTCTGACCGATTGCTTACTTAGGCTGGTTGCTTGATATGTGCCAATTGCTCCCAATGGGTCGATTGCTCTTGATCTTCCGATTGCTCTTAATGGGCCGATTTCTCTCAGCCTGCCGATTGCTCTTGACCTCCTCGACCAATCCGCCCAACGGTTGGTTTGACTGGAATGTTGACCGAACTTGCCGCCTTGAAATCGCCGAAGAATACGGGACGTCGTGCCATGATTTGACATTCCATAACCGCCGCCTTGACCCATGCGCGCACGTCCCGTCCCATCTGCCGGATCTTCTGTGCTCCGAACTGATGTTGCTCTGTGGATACACGCGGCCACACCGTCTACCAGATCGGCACACCCGATCCCACTATCTCCTCGCCGTTCCTTTAAGTATCCCGTGGGGTGAGAGACGCGTCTCGCACCCCTCACTCCACCATCTTCCTCGAGCTCTCCTTCATTGCCGCCGCCACTGCACCGCTCGCCCCGCCGTGCTGCTGCCGCTGCTCCTGACGCCAAAGGCCGCTGCACCGAGGACCGTGCTGCCGCAAGCCGCCGTCGTTGCCCTTGCTCCTCCTCTGCCACCATAGGTGGGCTTGGCTCTAGATTTCCGCCGCCTCCGCCGCCGTCTTCTCCGCCACCGCCGCCTTCTTCCTCATCTCCGTCTTGCTCTTCCTTGCCCACCACGGAGTCCGACGCCTCCATGGGGGATGACGCCGCCGCAGGCTCCCAGAGGGGGGCTTGGAAAGGCTCAACTGTCATAGAGATGCACATTGCTCCTCCGTCGGTCTCGCAAGATTCTGGCGGACCTTGAATTACGCATTCCCGGCGACGAGATTGTACCCGCGCCCCGGGACGGCGAGCGTGTTGTCTTCCTCGCGCATTTCGAGCGCGGATTCGGGCTTCCGGTGAGCCAGTTCTTCCATGACTTCCTTGCCTTCTATCGCCTGCAGCCGCACCACCTTGGAGGAAATGCCATCATGCTTCTCTCCACTTTTGTGGCGCTGTGCGAAGGCTACCTCGGAGTCCGGCCCACCATTGGGCTCTGGTGCCGGCTCTTCCACTTCCGCAGCTTCCAAGTAGGCACTGGTGTGTATACTATCAACCCCAAGACCAAGAACAAGGAGGAAGTAAAGGTGATGGCCGAATGCGGCGGTGCCACCATATACCTCCGCCAAGTTGGACTCTATCCTCATGCCCAACTGCCTCAGTCCATCAATAACTGGCAGATGGGGTTCTTTTACGTTTCCTCACCAAAGAACGAAGATCTGTTGAATCTGCCTGAACTCTCTCTGCCGCCTCCGACTGCAAAGTACCACTGGGCTGAGAAACCAGGGGACGGGGACACCGATCTGGATCGTGAAGTGGCCTATATCCAGAAACTGATGGAAAAAGGGCTACAACCCGCCGATCTGGTGGTGACCTGGCTCTGCCGCCGAGTGCTCCCGCATCAACGCCGCTGCCACCGGATCTGCGACATGCATCTGCGCCTTGATCCCACTCGTATTTGCACCTTCCGAATCAACGAAGCTGATTTCCTCCGCCGAATCAACAGTATTACCAACCTCAAGGTCGTTGGTCCTTTCGAGTTCGGAGTGACGCCGTACAACCAAGCTCGGCCCTGCCCTGAGGTATGCTCTAAACACTATCTTTTATCTTGGCTCTCATTTCCCCCGTACTAACTTTGATCGGACCCTTCTCCTCAGGAGTTCCTTGGCTCTAGGCTCATGCAGGACGGACAGTACGCCTCGGGCTATCACCCCGACCGAGCTGAAGAAGACGCCCAAGATGTGGAACTTGAAGAGGAGACCGAAGCTCGAACTGCTTCTGTTGGACTTGGCTTCAAAAAGCCTGGTGAGTCTGATTCCTCTGTCAAACGCTTCATGGCTGAATGGAGCAGCGATTCTGATCCTCTTGGTGACTTCGGCGCAGAATCTGAATCGGCCGAGCAGCCGCTGCCTAAGGGAAAACGCCCCCGACCTGATGACGCCGCCGGCCCCTCCAAGGTTGCCAAGAAGAAAGGGAAGACAGGCATGCACCGAGACGCTCCCGAGATTAGTGGCCCTGTGCTTTCTCCCACTCCCCTGAATATTGCCCGCCCTGAATTTTCTATGGCAAGATTTGCTGCTCAACTTCCCCGAGTTGCCGGGTATGCTTATCTTCATATTTTTTGTTCTTCTCGATTCTTCCTGTACTGCTTTTCTCACTTGTGATATTTTTTATTGCAGGGCTTCCCGATCTGTTGACCCTGCGGGACCTGGGGGTGCTCCGATTGCTCCCCCTCCCCCCTCTGCTGCTCCTCGTACGACCCCTGCTACCTTGGCTACTTCCAACGTGCCTGCGCCTGCTCGCAAGAGAGGTTCTGCCGATACCCACAAGGCCGAGCGGGCCAAGAAGAAAGCTGTTGCTGCCGCCACACAGGCGCGGGAGACTGCTCCACTGCCGACCTCTCCTACTCCTCCGACTACTGGCGCGCAGTCGGCCACTCCTGCCCCGACCACCACTACTACTCTGATTCTGCTGGACCCTTCTGGCATCGCACATACTGATGTGTCGCTGCCAGTTCGGCCTGCCGCTGATGCGCCTCAGCCTGAGGCTTCTCCAGCCCAGGCCACTTCTGCCGACCCAATTCCTGCCACTGGCTCGGATAGTGTTGCTGCTGCCTCCACCGAACCAGCGACTTCTCCATCCACTGTTCCACAAGCCGCTCACGCCGTCGCCGGATCCAGTGCTTCTACAGCACCATCCTCTGGCACCCTCATGCGCCAACCGTCGTCCAGCCGCCAGCTCGTGCTGGTCGACCGGTTCCGCGAGGCGTACCTTGGAGCTTCCGACGTCTCGCCCGTCCGACCTGCTGCCGATTCGGCCACTCCTCCGCCTCCAGGATCCGAGGACCAACTTCCGTGCCACCTCTTGGGCCGGTTGGGTGGTCTTGCCACTGATATCAGACACTTCACTGACGGGGCGCTGAACCAAATCCTTGCCTCCGATCACTCTGCTACTGTAAATTTTATTTTCAGTGGGGGCGCGCCTAGCGCACCCACTGGGTGTAGTCCCCGAGATTCGGGCCGATTGCTTGCAATATGTCTGGATCTTCATTTCTCTTTATTACCCTATGTTTTTGCTTAGATCTGATCGGCCCATTTTTCAGGCCATCTGTGATAGACGTAAATCTGTCTTTTAAGAACTTCTGGCCGCTTATTCAGCGGGTCACAAGTCTATTGCTACCTTGAAGAAAAATGCTGACACTCAAGCTGCCAATATTCAAGAGCTAACAGGTATATTTTTGCTCATCCTTTCTCGTTTCTCCCGATTGTGATTCGCCCTTACTTGACTGCAAACTTGTAGCTGCCGCCACCCACTCCTCCGAGCCGGAAGCTGCCCAGAAAAGGATCGCCGAACTGGAGAGCCAGCTCGGAGAGAAGAATGGCCAGCTCGGCCGTGCCGAACAAGAAAATCAACGTCTAGCCGCTGTTGATACCGAGCTGCAGGCCACGCTTCAAAAGGCTACCAAAGATCTTGCTGCCGCCAGAACTGCCCATGAACAAGAATTGGAGAGGCTTGTCGACGCTCGTCATGAGGTAGAGGGCCAGCGGCTCAAAGAGAAAGATCTTGTTGTCAAGCGCGCTGAGGACATGGATGTCCAACACCAGACAGAGATCCAACGTGCGCAGGCTGGTGTTGATCTTGCGCTCTCCTGCCTCCACCGAGTGGACCTCGCCCTTGCAGGTAATTTTTTTTTGTTGTACTCCGATCTGATTTTGTTGTTTCCCGAGCTAACTTTATTCTCCGATTGCTTTTGCCAGATGCCTGGCCCAACTCCACTACTGCCGCTGATGAGGCTGTTGCCGCAGCCCGCCGAGTGCGGGGTGTGGTGGTTGCTGCTGATGCTTGCTGGGATGCCGAGGACTTCGTGGTTGCTCTGGATGCTAGGATTCCCCATGTGAAAGGTGCACTATGCACTTACAAGACTGGTATTCAGAAGCTGAACAACAAGTTATTCAAGGGCAAGCAGAAAGCCATTGCTTTTGATCAGCATGAGGATGTCGCCTGGAGTCTACGAGCTGTTACCCGCCAGATTGATAATATGCTCGATTCTGCCTTCCGGTCTGGAGTACAGGCCGCCCTCTCTATTGCAAAGAGCTGGTACCCTGGAATTGATCTGCAACTGATGACCGCTGGAGGGCTCGGAAGAAATCATTGCCGAGCTCTGGACTCAAATCTGCCAAATCGCCCAGGAGCTTGCAAATGGTATGGATCTCCTGGAGGTTACTCCTTATGTTGACTTTGCTCGTCAACCGACTGGAGTTGCCTCCTTCAGCGACCTTCTGTATACCAAAAGTGAAGATAAATCGCCTCAATCCCGACCTACTTGTCAGACCGGCAGCGAGAACTCCCACTCTTCAGATTATGCGGATGATGGCGCCGAGCAAGAGAGCGAAGGGTCCTCCGACGGACACTCGGTGAGTGCCTCCCAAGACCCCTCGCATGATCAGGCCAAGACCACCGCCTCTTCTGCTCCGTGGGGTGCTACCAACACGGCCCCAACTACTTCTTCTCCGATTGCTCCCTCCGCGCCAGATGCGCCGGATGCTCCAGATGCACCAGCCGCTTGAGCTCGGCCTACCGATCTAGTTTCCTCGTTTTGCTTAAAAAACAGTTAAATTTCAAGTGCGCCCGTCGAGGGCCACTTTCATGTAATGAACATCATTCGGCCAATCGGCCCTATCTGCTTGTGAACTTGCTTTTGCTTAGACAATTATGGCACTCTGCCTTTGCGTTTTTCAACCGATTGCCTTTTTCTTTGCCATTTGCTCTCTCTTGGTCAATATCCTCACCAACCTTACAGCCGACATGCGGTCTGTGGTTGGATCGGAGAATAGACCTCGAAAGAATTTTTGACAAGTACTTCCAGGTTATTAGTTTTTCTCGCAAAGGTAGATCTTTACAGATGGGTCGATTGCAACTTGCCGACTGCTCGCCCAGTCGGTCTGGTCACAATCGGCGGGTCTACGAGCGGCTTAACTCCGAAATAGATATACTTTGAGTACGAACTCTCCGATTGATAGTTCTGCTCGGCCCGGTCCACCCGACATTACAGCCGACCTGCAGTCTGCATTCGGTTTAGACCAGCTTTCACAAAACCCTTCACTCGTTTTGCTCTTTCTCCGAGTATACCCTTTTCGGGGCAACCGGCCAGTCCCCGGGTCTGCTCTTGCTGACCCTAGGACCGGAATATGAATGCAAGTAATTTTATAACTTCTGCCGAATGCAGTCTTATAGACGCACGGCTATTCTCATTGACAATAATTCCACAAAGGGAGGGGATACAACCAATACCATTCAACTGTAAAACGGACATAACAGCTCGGCGTTCCACGGACGGTCCGTTTCTTGCCCCGAAGTATCCACATGTCGGGTCGGCTTCCTGAGATCAATGAGGTAGTACGCATTGTTTTTAAGCGCTCGACTAACGACGAATGGGCCTTCCCAAGGAGAGGACAACTTGTGCTGGCCATCCGATTTCTGGATTCGGTTCAGCACCAAGTCACCCTCACGAAAAGCTAGGGGACGGATCTTCTTGTTGTGGTAGTGACGTAGCTTCTGCTGGTATATTGCCGACCTGGACAAGGCCAGGAGACATGCTTCTTCTCTGAGATCAACGCCGTCCTCATGAGCTTCCTTGGCTTCTGCCTCCGTATACATGGCATGACGAGGTGAATCGAACTCAATGTCACAAGGGAGCATTGCTTCAACACCATACACTAGGAAGAAGGGAGTAAATCCAGTTGAACGGTTCGGTGTGGTGCGCAAACTCCAAAGTACTGCTGGCAGCTCATCAATCCATGCGCCGGGTGCTCTTTCTAGTGGTTCCACCAATCTTGGCTTGATTACGGACAGAATGAGACCATTCGCCCGCTCTGCTTGACCATTTGACTGGGGGTGAGCCACAGATGCGACGTCTAGCCGGATGCCTTGCTGGGAGGCAAACCAAGCTAGCGCCCCCTTTGCAAAGTTTGTTCCATTATCAGTGATGATGCTGTGTGGCACTCCATATTTGACCATGACGTCCGCTATGAATCTGACCGCAGTCGGCCCATCTAGCGTCTTGATCGGCCTTGCCTCTATCCACTTGGTAAATTTGTCCACTGCTACCAGTAAGTCTGTCATGCCACCTCTTGTTGTTTTGAACGGCCCCACCATGTCCAGACCCCAAACTGCAAACGACCAAGTAATCGGGATGGTTTTGAGTGCTGAGGCTGGTAAGTGGCTTTTTTCTTTGAATCTTTGACACCCATTGCAGTGCTTCACCAGATCTTCTGCTGCTGCTTTCGCAGTCGGCCAATAAAAACCATGGCGAAAAGCCTTGGCAACTATTGCTATTACTGATGCGTGATGACCGCACTCGCCTTGGTGGATGTCTCGGAGCAATTCCAGCCCCTTGTCCTCTTCCACACACCGCTGAAGGACTCCTGTTACACTTTGGTGTACCAGATTGTTGTTAATGATCGTGTATGCTCCAGATCAGCGCTGGATTTCCCGAGCTTCTACTTCATCTTCTGGGAGTATACCATCTACCAGGAAATCTCTGAATGGTTCTGCCCCTGACGGCGCTGCTACAATCACCATTACAGTAACTGCTTCTGGCTCTGGTTGTGCGACTTCTTCTAATGGCAGCTCGGAAGAGGAGGAGCCGATTGCGCCTGGCATGGTTTCCTCAGTCCCCGAGCTGACGACAGCAGCCCCTGGTTCGCAATCGGCAGCCCCTAGTGCGGCCGAATGCTCCTTTGCCTTTTGCTTTTTTGCTTCGAGTTCTGCCATCTTCAGGTCGGCCGGAATAAAGATTGACTCTGATTCTGGGGAAGGCTTGATGGATGGCTTGTGTATGTTTTCTAGTGATATGCCTGGAGGAACTTCCTTTCTAGTGGACCCCAGCTTGGACAGTGCATCTGCTGCTTCATTTTCAGCTCGGGGAATGTGATGGAATTCACATCCCTCAAAGAACCCAGACAAATGCTGCACAAGGAATCTGTATCTTGCCATAATTTCATCCTTTGCGTCCCAAGTGCCAGTGGATTGCTGCACCACCAGATCGGAATTGCCATAACACAGAATTGCCCAAATGCCAATCTCCTTGGCCAATCGGACACCGTGCACCAAAGCTTCGTACTCGGCCACATTGTTTGATGCTGCGAAATGGATCTGCAACACATACTCGAGCTTGTCACCCTTTGGAGAAGTGAGAACAACGCCAGCCGCTAGTCCGGTCATCATCTTGGAGCCATCGAAGTGCATTTGCCAGAACTGAGAGTCTGGACAGGGGGGTATATACTGAGTTTCTGCCCAATCCACCAGAAAATCCACCAGAACCTGAGATTTGACTGCCGTCCGAGGCTCATACTTGATCCCATGTGTTGCGATTTCTATGGCCCATTTTGCCACCCGACCGGATGCGTCCCGACTGCCAATGATTTCTTCCAATGGAGCCGAACTGACCACCGTGACCGGATGCGCCTGGAAATAAGGCTTCAACTTTCTTGTTGCCATGTACACACCATAACACATTTTCTGATAATGGGGATAGTTTTGCTTGGAGGTGGAGAGCACTTCACTGACATAATACACTGGCCTCTGGACCGGTTGCGCTTTGTCCTTTTCAGGACGCTCGACCACCATAACAATACTGACCACCCGAGTGGTTGCTGCAATATATAACATCATTGGCTCTTTCTCCTTCGGAGCTGCCAGCACTGGAATAGTGGACATCATACACTTGAGCTGCTTGAATGCATCGTCCGCCTACGGTGTCCAAATGAACTTGTCTGTTTTCTTCATTAGCTGATACAGCGGGATTGCCTTCTCTCCCAGCCGACTGAGAAATCGGCTGAGCGACGCCAAGCATCCGGTAAACTTGTGCACATCTTTGAGACTTCTGGGCTTGCCCATCCTATCAATTGATGCAATCTTCTCGAGGTTGCACTCTATTCCTCTCTCAGAAACCAGAAAACCAAGCAACTTGCCGGCTGGCACGCCGAACACACATTTCTCTGGGTTGAGCTTGATCTGGTATGCTCGCAAATTTGCGAATGTCTCCTTGAGATCATCCAGCAAGGTTGATCCCAGCATCGACTTGACCACAAGGTCATCTACATATACATGAATGTTCCGACCTAACTGAGGCCGAACACATCGCTGCATAGTATGCTGATAAGTAGCGCCGCCATTTTTCAGGCCAAAGGGCATGGTGATGTAACAATAAGCCCCGAAAGGGGTAATAAAAGTTGTTTTAATCTGATCGTTTACATCAAGCTTAATCTGGTGATAGCCTACTGTGGCATCCAGAAAGCACAGGAACTGACAGCCAGCCGTAGAATCAATCACTTGATCGATACGGGGCAACGCAAAGGGGTCCTTGGGGCAGGCCTTATTCAGGCAAGTGTAATCTATACACATCCGCCAAGTTCCATTCTTCTTTGAAACCAGAACTGGATTTGCTAACCAGTCTGGGTAGAACACTTCCTTGATAAATCCTGCTGCGAGCAACTTGGCTATCTCATCGCCGATTGCTCCTCTCTTGTCTTCTGAAAAACGCCAAAGTGCATGCTTGATCGGCTTGGATCCAGGTCGGATATGAAGCTTGTGCTCGGCAAGTTCCCTCGGTACACCAGGCATGTCATGTGGGGACCATGCGAAGATGTCACGGTTCTCACGGAGGAACTCGACGAGCTCGCCTTCCTATTTGCTGCTGAGCCCGGCCCCAACAATGACGCACTTGCTCGGGTCGGAGGGGTCCAGGGCAATCCTCTTGCTGTCCTTTGCTACTTGAAATATGGTCTCATCATCCGGTCTCTTGTCCTTCGTGCTCGGCGTGGGGTCCTTCATCTGAGCTTGGACTGCTGCTACCACCTTGTCAAGCTGGCGCTGCTCTGCATCAATGACCAGAGCATCCGCTAGCTTGGAACCAGCGGACGAACACTCCAGTGACTTCCTGTAGTCACCACACACAGTGATTGGACCATTCGGCCCTGGGATCTTCATCTTCAGATAAGGCTGCATGATGTTGAACATGAACTTGGTGATTGTAGGCGACCCAAGCAGAACATGGTACGGGCTGCTCAGATCAGCCACCTCGAACCAGATCGGCTCTCGGCGGAAATTTTCTTCCGACCCGAATACTACCTCAAGCCGAATGCGGCCTAATGGGGTACATGACAGGCCGGGCACTATCCCATGGAATGTGGTCCTGCTGGGCTCTAACTCGCTCTCACTAATGCCGAGCTTGATCATCGTGTCTCTGTACAGAATGTTGATGGCAATGCCTCCATCAATGAGTGTCCTAGTGAACTTGCATGAATACAATGGTGCCGCCAAGATTGCATCCACCACGAGCATATAACTTCTCGGGTTGGGCATTGCGCTCGGGTGGTCTTCTGGGCCCCATGTTATGGCATTGTTCGACCAGTTCATCCTCTGAGAAATTTCTAGCATGGTGGCATTGATTGTCTGCTCACGGGCTCTCCAACTGCCCTTGTCATCTGACTCGTTGGTGAAGATCATGTATGCTGCATCATGACGTGGATACTGCTGCCGAGCATTTGCTGGTGGTGGGCCTGGGGGTGGGGTTGTGGGGGGGGGGTGGATTTCCTGCTCCTCCCTTTGCCAAACGCTCAACCCAAATGCACTGCCGAGTGGTGTGCGATGTGGGCTTGCCTACTCCACTATGCATCTTGCAGGGCTGGTTCATCATGTCCTCAAATGTGTATGGGGGCTGGTTCATCATCTTTCTGCAGGCTTCATCTTCCGACTGCCTCCCGCAGCCCCTTGTTCTTCTTGGTGCTTCACTGTTGCTACCTGCTGATTGCCATACTGGGCATCTGGCTGCTCATCCTTCCTCTTTTTGAAACCAGTGTTGTTGTTGATGTTGAAATTGGGGGTGTTGCTGTTGTTGTTGAAGTTGTTGTTCCTCTGGATCTCGCGCCTCTCGCGCCATTTGGGACCATTTGGCCCATTTGCTTCTGCCGACTGCTGCTGCTGGCCAGATGGTTGTCCTTGGATAAAACCACTGGGACTTAACGTGATCGGGCGCATTGCAGAGTCAAATGCGGCGAATGAATTTTCTATCCTCATCAGATCGTCCAAAGAAGTTATCTCCTTCCGCAGGAGCTTGTGCTTCAACAAAGACCCGTCCAAGCAGCCGTCTATGAAGTACTGGATGGCTTGGATTTCATGAACTCCCTCGCAAGTGTTCCTGAGCTTGATCCACCGCTGAAGGTAATCGCGAAGGGGCTCGTCCTTTCCTTGTACACAGAGTGCCAGGTGCCGGGACAGGCCTGGGCGCTCATAAGTACCCGTGAAATTGCGGACAAATGCGTCCTCAAAATCCTTCCAGCAATTGACACTATTGTTGGGCAAGCTGTTTAACCAGGACCGAGCTGAACCTTGAAGCATGAGCGGAGCATAGCGTACAGCTACGCGCCGACCACCTCTGCGATACAGACGGCTATCATATAATCGACCAGCCAATCTTCTGCCTTGAGTGATCCATTGTACTTGGGGGTGTCCCTGGGCAATGTGAAGCCTTTGGGAAACTGCTCTTGCCGAATGCGCGGGGCAAAACATGCTGGACCCGCCGGCGCATCGTCTTCTGGTTGCTTATCTTGCTGCAACTGCTCGATTCGGTGTCTTGCGTCGTTGTCCGCGATTGCTCGGGGGCCTAATCGCTGGCTTATTGCCGGCCGGACTGATGCCGCCGGTTGCTCATTGCGCCTGCTGTTGGCTGCTGGCTCATCCCTCCGACTCCCTCCTGCAGCTCCTTGATTCTTCCGACTGCGATGCAAACTTCCATGCGGCGAGGATGCTTGCTGACGGGGATGTACCCCGGCAAATCCCATGGTAAGGGACCCTGGGTTTGTCATGAGAGGCACAGGTTGGACGATAAGCTCGTCGGCTAACAGGAGGATACGTTCCTGCTCGATATTATTGATTGGAGATGGCGATTACAGGGAAGCCGAGGCTAGTGTGCACAAGGCTTGGTTACAGATTGTGTATTGCTTGATCTCGACGTCTCCCCTCCTAGCCTTTATATACTAGGCTAGGCCTCGGGGAGTCCGTCCTGATTATAGATGAGGTTTCCTAACCATGATCTTGTTCCGTACGGCAAGTTTGCACCTTCCTTATGACTCGCGGACTCCTACGTCGGTGCCACTAGTGGGCCAAGGCTGGGCCCAGGTGGCATCTTTGTGGGCCTTCTGTCTTCTGGTACACCGGGTAGGCTCATCCATAGGAGTGGTGGGGTCACCCCCTCGTCAGTAGCCCCCGAGTGCCTTGGGGACTCAAAGAGGCGCGCAGGGACTCGAGTCCACTCTAGCGTTGTTTTGATGTATGCACGATTCAACCGCGTGTCGCTGGCAGTCTGGGGCCATGAAATAACCTGTTTCGAGGGATGCTAAGCTGAAAGGGCCCAAGGTGTCGACTGGTTGAGCCTTGGTGAATTGCACTAGTGGCAAAAACCGCAGTAGCCCAATCAAACCCATGTCCCTCGACATGAGCTTGGAACACTAGTGTCTACCAAAAGTCATGCCGCTGCAGCTCTTGCAGTGATCAATTGCCGCCAGTAAAGGTCGTAGCCTAGGCGTGTCCGCCCGGCTTTTTCTATCATGCATGCGCATGCAAAAGGTTGGGAGTGAAATCGCTCTTCGGCAAGTCCCATCCCGGCCGATCTTCGCAGCGGGGTCTTACCTACACGCTAAGCTTGCATGGCATCTGGGCACAGTGTATCGTGTTCCAGGAATATGTATTTTTATTGAGGCGCAGAGCCTAGTAGATAATGCACCCACTTGGAATAAACAATCAAGTGGGCGGTTTTAGTGATCACTCGTGGAGCTTCTCCGAGTGCTCGAGTGTAGAGGGATATTTGCTCGGGAGGTCGTCGAGTGCTTGAGTATATAGAGTTTTGCGAGTAATGACTCGAATATTGCTTTTGCTCTCGGGTGAGGGAGCACCCGATACTCCAGGACCGCTCGATCTGGCGAGTGCAGGTCTGTTCATCTTTGCGTCGTGGTGAGGGAGCACCCGAAACTCTCATGGGTGCGAGTAATCACTCGAGCACTCTTTTACTTCTGGGTGAGGGAGCACCCGAAAACTCTCATGGATGGATACGCTCCCGATGGGAGTTAGATATATTTGAAAAATGTATGTAAACTTATGCGAAAAAATGGTGCTTGCAAGCTGCCTCTTCTGCTGACTGCCTCTTTAATTTACCTTTTGTTTGGTGTAGATAACTATCTCCTTGCTGGAGGACCGTCAAAAGATGCTCTGGCTGCTAACCGTCACGTCTGCATGACTAGTCATAATGATGGATTTCGGTGGCGTGCTGCAGCCGCATGTTGAGTTATCGATGTGCGCATTGAAACCGCGTGAGATTTGACGCGTCCAGCGCACTGTGTCTCCCGTATCAATGCATCTTTGCCTCGGAATTCGAATCGCCCGGCGTGCTTGGTCTTTGATTTAATGGCTCCCGTCGTCTTGGCTTCTATCTGGGGTTTGTGCTATAAATAGGCCCCTTCTTTTTCTTCTAGCAGCGGTATTCGTCCTCTGCTCATCTTGCTTCTCTTTCTCTTCCTCTTATCATGGCGCTCAAGCGTGGAGCTGGTATGACTGGCTGTGGTCGTGCTCGCCGCGGCCGTGCTGGTCGTACTCCGCGCTCTTCTCGCGGTGGTCGTCATGGTGCAACGTTGGTGCCTTCCTCCTCTTCCTCGGAGGAGGGTGTTTGGTGTTATGACTTTCTCCTGCACGTCCGTGGCCGGGGTGCTGCTCGTATTCTTCTTCCTTCTGTATTTGCTGCTATTGTTTCTGTGCGTGGCCTTGATGGCTTGCTGCTTCGTCTTTAGGGGTGCGCTCGATCTCCTTCTGATGTTAAGTTGGAGATCGACAGTTCCCGCTTGATTTTTCTTGGCTTTGGCTGGAAATCCTTTGCTCGTTGGTCGAACCTTCGTGATGGTGACACTCTTTGTTGCAGTTTTGATGGTAAAGACACTCTTGTCATCCGCGCTTTTGACCCGAGCGGCAACCGCATGGATCCGTACTGGCCTGAGACAGGCAGTGATGGTTCTGACAGGTCAAGGAGTCCTTCGCCTGCGTATTCAACTGCTTCCTCCTCCGGTGACTCTTCGGGTGCTGATGCGGAGCCGTCTTAAACTGCTTCCCTCTCCGGTGCCAAAGAGGATCTCGACGTCGAACCACCAGTCAAGCGGGCGCGCCAAGCAACCTTGTAGAACTGGAGGCGGCAGCATCATCTTCGCCGGCAGCTCGAGTGGAGCTGGAGAAGAAGCTGGTGGAGCATTGTCTTCAACTGTTCTGCAAATAAGTCGAGCTTCACCTTTTGTTACATTGACATCATGAGCCGGCTGCTTCGGCTCCTCCTTTGTCTGTGATGATGCTCGTTGTCTTGGTGCCAATCATCCCAGCATGGGCACTCATGTAGAAGTCATAATTCCTTGGGTGATTGATGTTGTAGGCTTATTGGCTGCTTGTGCCTTTTGTAACTAGGTTAGTTCTCCATGTAATGAGGATTGCCCTCGAGTAATCAGAGCTGCCTTCTATCAAATGTACTTTGAATCTCTCTTTTTTGTACTGAAAGTGATCCTTTGAGATATGAACTTGTGCTTGAGCCTTTGTAATGAAATTTGTCTTTCAGCCCTCTGCAACCGATAGTTGTTTTCGAGTCCTTAGTGTTCGAGGGATGTCTTCGAGTCCTTTGCAACCGAGAGCTATCTTCGAGTCCATCAAAAACTTCGTACTGCAGGTTCTATCGGGTGCGCGACAGCGCTCCCGATGGGAGTAGCCCCCGACGCTACGTTTGAGTCGAAGAGTCGAACGTAGGCTGAGATCTGTTTCCTTTGTCATTCTTCCATTATTTTCGGAACTTTATCGGGTGCGCGGCAGCGCTCCTGATGGGAGTAGCCCTCGAGTCTTTAGGTGATCGTTGGCGATTAGATGAAGACTTAAGTATTTGTCTGTGTCCGGCGCTCCGTCCGTATTTCTTCAGAGTATAGGGTGTTCCATCTGGTTGTAGTCGTGTCTTTCTTTTTTATTCCGGACATAGTTCAACGGGTGGCACTTGTCGATGGGTTTTTGTTTGGACCCTTTTGAGCTTCGGGCTGCGTGAGCAATGATGATGCCTCTCGGGGGGAGAATTTGCAATCGAGTCCCCGAGTGTTTTTGAGAAATATCGCGATTGCGACGATAGCATCTCTCGGGGGGAGTTTTTGTGCTCAAGCCCCCGAGTGCTTTTGTGAGAGATTGTGATTGCGACGATAGCGTCTCTCGGGGGGAATTTTTGTGCTCGAGCGCCCGAGTGCTTTTGTGAGAGATCGGGATTGCAACGATAGCTTCTCTCGGGGGGAGTTTTTGTGCTCGAGCCCCCGAGTGCTTTTGTGAGAGATCGTGATTGCGACGATAGCGTCTCTCGAGGGGAGTTTTTGTGCTCGATCCCCCGAGTGCTTTTGTGAGAGATCACGATTGCGACGATAGCGTCTCTCGGAGGGAGTTTTTGTGCTCGAGCCCCCGAGTGCTTTGTTGTGGTAGGATTTGGGCAACATCATTTTATTGCATCGAAGGTTTACATGAGCTGCCAGATGAGCATGACTGGTGGAGATTATGCGTAGAACAGGCGTAGGTTCGCTATGTTCCATGGATTTCCCACATCCTCGTCAGTCTTCGGGTTCTTCAGTCTATAGGCGCCTCCTCCTATGACTTCTGTGATTATGAACAGTCCTTCCCATTTGGGGTCGAGCTTGTGAACTTTCTCTTGTATGAGCCGTAGGAAAAGGTCGCCCTTGTTGAAGGTTCTGGTGCGCAGGCGACTGCTTTGGTAACTGCGTAGTTTGTCCTGGTATCCCTCTGACTTTTCTAGGGCTGTGTCCCTTGCTTCGTCTGCTGTGTCTTTGTCATCTTGCAGCGCTTCTTCTGCTTCCTCTTCTTCGTACCCTGAGATCCGGGGTGCCCCAAATTTGAGGTCATGTGGTAGCACCGCCTCCGACCCGTACACCATGAAGAAAGGTGTGTACTGGGTTGCAGTATTCGGGGTGGTGCGTAGGCTCCATAGTACGACAGGGAGTTCTTCTACCCAGTTGCCCGCGGCCTGCTCGAGTGGTGCGAGGAGCCGCTTTTTGAGTCCTCCGCATACTAGGACGTTTGTTTTCTCTACTTGGCCGTTGGATTGTGGGTGTGCGACTGATGCATAATTGACTTTGATGCCCAGCTCTTCGCAGAGGTTCTGGAGCTCTGCCGCTTTGGGGTTCGTACCGTTGTCCGTGGTGATGTTGTGCGGCTTTCCGAACTTGAAGGTGATTGATTTGATAAGATTCGCGGCCGTGAGGGCTGTATTGCTGGTAATGGGTGCTGCTTCGATCCACTTGGTGAATTTGTCGACTGCTACTAGCAGGTGGGTTATTCCTCGGGTTGAAGATTTTTTGAGCGGGCCCACCGTGTCGAGTCTCCAGATGGCAAACGGCCATGAGGGTGGTATGGTCTTGAGTTCTGAGGCTTGAGCGTGTGGTTTGCTGGTGAATTTGTGGCAGGCCATGCAACGCCGCATGATGTCCTCTGCGTTCCTCATGGCTGTTGGCCAGTAAAATCCTGCTCTATGCATTTGTGTAGGACCTGGGAAACGCCGGCATGGTGCCCGCAGGTGCCTTCGTGGATCTCCAGTAGTAGGGTCTTGCCGTCTTCCTCGTCTATGCATTTGTGTAGGACCTGGGAAACGCCGCGCTTGTAGAGTTATCCGTTGATTACTGTGAATGTTTTGGAGAGCCGACTAATGCGTTTGGCTTCTGCGACGTCTTGCGGTAGGATGCCGTCGATTAGGAACATGTGGAGTGGCTCTCTCCAAGATTGGTCATCTGGTGTGGGTGGCTCTGGCTCCTCGTCTGCGTTGTGGGCTTCTTCATTAACTACTGGGTCTGCGGCTGCTACTTATGCTGGTTCAACTGTGTTGTCATCCTCCGTGTCTTCCACTGGCCCGAGTCCTTTGATTGTTGTGATGGTCTCGTCTATATAGGCCTGAATGTTTCCACCGATCCGGTTTCTCATGTGTGATTGCGCCATTCGCTGGTGTATTGCTCCTGCATTGCTTAAGCCGAAGGAAATTTTGGGGTGGCCGGCTTTTCCTGAGTCCGTCGGGTGTACTTGGTGTTTGACCGCGTCGCTGTCGATCCTGGAGTCCCGTCCATGCTCTTTTGACTCGCTTCTGCCTGCTAATGGGGAGGTGCTTTTATCTGTCGCCGTTACTGTTTCTGTGAGTTCTTGCTCGGCTGCGAATGTGTCAGAGACTTTGTGGAAGTCTCGGTCACATTTGTCGGACTTGATGAAACTCCCGTTGACTGTGATGACGCCCGCGGATCCTGGCATCTTGAGTTTGAGGTAGGCGTAGTGCGGAATCTCCATGAATTGCCAATCAAGTACTTCGAACTCGAGGGTGCGTCTTGCGAAATTGCGTCTGTTGCCGAAGAAGACTTCGAGCTCGATTAATCCAAGGGAGGTAGCTTCTTCTCCTGGGACTACTCCGTTTAACACGGTGCTTGATTTCTTCCATACTGATCGAGGGATCAGCATCTTGCGCAGGGTGCTGACGAATATTATGTTCATGCTGCTGCCTCCGCCATGAAGATTATGTCCATGTCGTACCCTCCGATTTGAACGCCGAGTACCAGGGGCGCGTGCCCTGGCCTTGGGACTTCAGGCGGGTGGTCGCTCTGGGAGAACGTGATGCTGGTTTCTGCGTCGTGTAGCTGGTAGACTTCGAATGTGTTAAGATTCTCGGCTGCTCTAGCCTGCAGGGTGTAGGCGTCCTGTTGGGCTTGCGATACCTTGCCTTCTTGGATCGTGTACACCTGTCCTTGAGTGGGCGACTGCTCGGCTCGTCGGGCGCTCTTGGCTTCTTGCTGTTTTTCCTCCTTGAGGCTGTCGACGAGTTCATTGAACAGGCGGCAGTCTCCCAGAGTGTGGCTCGATCTGATGTTTCCCCAGCTGTCTTCGAAGCAGTGGATCGTGCATGGTCCTTCTAGCTGTTCCCTGGCCGTGAGCTTGCTAGATCCGGCGTGCCGTTTCCTCCTTGAGATTCGGAATAATAGTGTGTGGTCCGCTGGGTGTTCGTGAGCTCGCGAGTCGACTTCGATCCCTGAACTTAGATTCTGGTTCCTTATGAGATTGGAGAATTCATCTGGCCTTCGATCCGGGTCGTAGTATTCGCCGGTCCGAGTCTCGGATTCGCCGCCCTGGCGGGTGGCGGCTTTCCGTGCGGCGGCGAGTCGTCGAGTGGTCGGTGATGTGCGAGATGATGATAGTGATTTCTCGCCCTTTGTTGGTAAACCCCAAGTGGAAGGCGTGATGTAGCACAACAGCAAATTTCCCTCGGTGAAGATACCAAGGTTTGTCTCCAGTAGGACTCCGGAGATGATAAGTAGGTGTCAGCGGCGCAACTGACGCGGACCTGCACACAGACACGATAACTTTGTTCCCAACGAAGTTCAGAGAGTTTGTCAATCTCTCCGGTCTTGTTGTTCACAAAGGATAAAAACACAAGGGATAATGATAGCAATTGAAAGTAAAAGCAGAAGAGTAAATGAGCGTGTAAACAGTGATGAGGATATGGACCGGGATACGTGATGTTCACTAGTGATGTATCTCTCCCAAAAGACGATAAAATTGCTATACGAGGTAAACAAATTACAGAAAGGCAATTGACAGGATTATGAACGCACCGCAATGCTAACTATGCTACAAAAGAAAGGACGAGGTTCAAAAGCATGGGAAGTACGCCAAAATAAGTAGACCGAAATCCAACTGCATCTACTACTAATCATCCACCTTGAGATATCTATCCAGAATATCTCGCTGGTATTAAGTTGCGAGCCCCACCCAAAGTGTAAACCCAAAGCAACATACAACTGCATTAAAAAGAACTTTGCGTAAAGTAAACAATCCTTGTGACCGCGGTTATAAGCACCGTTGTTTTCCCCCTTGTGGCAACAGCACATCCCCTAGACTCATGTTTCTGTCACTCAAGCGTGTCATCGGGGCGCATGAACCCACAATCGACAAAACGTTCCCTCTTGGAGTCACTACCTACTACTTGGCCAAAGCAATAAACAGCAACGGAGAACATGCAAGAATTACTTAGGAACAAAAATATAAGAGATAAGAACCAAATATATTACTCAATCACAATCTGAACATAATCTCATAATCCATCAGATCCTATCAAACTCAACATAGCAATAGCAGAAATATTACAAAAGTGCCTCGATCATATAGGGAAGCTCACGAGGTCTAAACAATGAAGATCAAAGAGGGGATGAGAACATCACATAGCTACTGATCACGGACCCATGGTCCAAGGAAAACTACTCACGAGACATCCGGGGAGCATCCATGGTGGAGAGGAGACACCCGGAGGTCAATCCTCCCTCCGGCAGGGTGCCGGGAAGAGGTCTTCTGGTGCTCCCAATCTCGGAAGCGCGGCGGCGGCGGAACAGAGGCGAGTTTGTGAAATAGGGTTCTGTCCTCGGAGTTTCCCTGTGACGGAGAATAAATAGGAGAAGGGGGGCAGCCAGAGGTCGACCAGGGGCCCCAGGAGACCCCTGGCGCGTCCAGGGGTGGGGCCGCGCCGGGTGGCCGCCTGGGCCCCCCTTGGCTCCCATCTGGCCCCTCCCGGGCTCTTCTCGAAGCTTCCTATACGCTGATTTTTCCTGTATTTTTCCCGGAATTTTTCTGGCACTTTTTATATGGGGGAAAACAGAAATAGAAAAACAGCAGAAAACAGGAACTGGCACTGGGGTGCACTGAGTTAATAGGTTAGTCCAAATATGATCAAAAGTGTATGAAAGTGTATCTAGATCATAGCAATATCACACAAAACATGCATGGAGCAAGCAGAAATTATAGATACGTTTTGGACGTATAAACATCCCCAAGCTTAATTCCTGCTCGTCCTCGAGTAGGTAAATGATAACAGCATAATTTTCTGTGGTCACATGCTAGCAACCATAAAAGAACTTTGAAAAGTAAAGCGATCAAGGTTAGAGATTCAATTCAAGTCATAACATGCAAGAGTCTATATTAGCATTGAAACAAGTAACAAAAGAACAATAGGTGCAAGAGCTCTCGCTGTCCATGACTCGAATGTCTCCAAATGGTGTTTGCGTGCGAGATGGGGGATAGGGAATACGAGAAAAATTATTTTTGTGTTGAGAACTCAATCTACTAAAGTTTCACACTTGGTCTTCTTTGGAATCTTATCTTGACTCGTCCCCAGACCACTAGCCAGGTACAAGTCAATTTGATCCACTCCTTTTCGATATTTTGAGCACTCATGCAATGGATGAGCGTAAGCACGAGAGTTGACACTTAGGATGGCAAAGAGATAAATATGGTGGAGGAGGAAGACAAAAAGGATGAGAAAGGATTACATAAATGAGGACAATCATAGGCAAGAGATGCCAAATGATAGATATGATGTGGCGAGTAGGGATTGCCATGCAACGGATGCACATATGAGCTAGGAAGCTCTCCAATGGAACTAGTGGGGGTGCATCTAACTTGCTCGCTCATGAAGACCTAGAGCTCGTTTGAGGAGACTCATCCTTGGAATATGCAAGCCAAGTTCTATAGTGTGAAGGTCCCCACATAGCTATATGCATAATGATCATCTCTATGGAGTACAAGGATATAAAGGGAGTACTAGTGTGGATCTCTCAAAAAGATAGTAATGTTGCCCCTTTCTTTTTTTTTCTCTTTTTTTCTATTTTTTTGTATTTTTTTGTGTGGCCTCAATGGCTCTTTCTGTTTAACTCTCATTTGTCCTCTTTGGGATCTTTTATTGTGTCCACTTTGGGCTCTTTTCCTCGCTTAAGGGCAACACTCTATTTTACAAGAAGGTAAAGGAGATCTTTCACACTTTAAAAGGTACTCAAAATCATAAAGAAGATGTAACTAACATGATGTATGCAATGTATGTCGCTGCCAGTGTAGCAGGAACATGTATGACATGAAGATCAAGTCATGAAGAGGTGGAAGTTGCATGGCAATATAACTCGGAAAGGCTATGGAAATGCCTTGATAGGTAGGTATGGTGGCTGTTTTGAGGAAAGATATAAGGAGGTTTATGATGACAGAGTGTATCATGCCAAGGGTTTGGATGTACCGGCGAAGGTGGACACCAACTCTCGGAGTGAGAAGAAGGCAATGCACGGCACAGGAGAGGCTAGCAAAATATGGGAAGGTGGAAGTGTCAACTTTCAATACTTACATTAGTCCGAAGAACTCATGCACTTATTATCGGTAACTCTCAATATAATAAGGAGGTTCACAAAGAGACAAGTACCCCGAGGAGGAGTGTATGGGGGTTTGGTTATCCTTGCGCATCCTCGACTCATGGTATGTGAGTGTTCTCTGATATTCGACTCCTCAGAAGAGTAGTGATCCATCTAGTAGCTAGAGTTATCAACTAGTTTTGTAGGTTTTGAAAATAAACACGAATTGCCCAAAATACGACACCTATCACTAATAGGCTAGAGCTCTTGACACCAAAAGTTCAAACATTACTCACAACAATACCTCAAAACTATTGCAAGCTACTACTAGAATTAAATAGCAACCTCAATTACCTACTTTCAAGAGAAGACACAACTCAGTGCAACAACCAACTATCTTAACAAGATAAACATGAAAACTAAAAAGAGTTGCAGCAACAAACTAAACAAAAGCCATGGCTCTTGCTAAAGACAAACTACGACTAAAACTAAACAAGGCAATAGCTATGAAAAGATAAAGAACACACAACAGCAAAAAGATAAGCAGGAAAAATCCTATGATGTGTTCTAAATTTTGAAAGTGGAGCGTGGTTCTCTCCCACACAAAGTAAGACGGGATCTAACTTGTTATGAACAGCAAGCAAAGCTAAAGAAAACTAAAAATAAAACCTAAGAGCGAGACGCTCCAAGCATAGCACATAACGCATGAAGTGATAAAAATATAGTGAGACGAAGGACGAACTGATGATTGTTGATAGAGAAGGGGATGCACGGGGGCATCCCCAAGCTTAGACGCTTGAGTTTCCTTGAATATTTTTTGGGGATGCATGGGGGCATCCCCAAGCTTGAGCGCTTGACACTCCTGGATCTTCTTTCATCATCTTCCATTGCACACTTGAAAACTCCCTTCATACATAACTCATCATAAGCTGATTAGAGAGGTTAGTACCCTTAATAAATAAATTTTCCCACTGGATATAAAGATATTCTTGAAGATCTACTGTTTCTCAAGAGTTCCAAAAAGTTTTTTCAAAGAAACAGCAAGCTTAAGGTTTGCAAAAGTTAGGAGAGACAAAACGTGGCAGAATATGTGAAAAACAGAACAGCAGATAGTAAAGAATTATTTAGGGGCACTTCTGCAACTCAAATCAAAAAACTCAGAACAAACGGAAGTTTCTTAATTGTATAGAGCATACTGTGTAAAAAATTCAGCTCAAAAAGATGAACTGGGATTTTTCTGGAATTTTTCTGGTCACGAGGACAGAATCTTTTTTCTGGACAGCATGTCACAACTTTTACTTCCCTTGCCGTAAGAGGCTATAACTTGGCACAAAGTTGAAAAATAAAGATACAATGATGTTGCTACAGTAGTAACAATCATCAAGACACAACAAAAGCAAAAATAAAACCTAAATTCGTTGCGGGCTGCCTCCCGAAAGCGCTTTCTTTTATGCCTTTTAGCTAGGCATGATGCAAAAGATCAAGTTGTAGCAATCGAATCATTATCAAGATCATCAAAAAGCTCTTCAATTGTACAACTAGTCTTAACAGGTCTTTCGAATAAAGGCCTAATGAAGATACTTCTAGGGATAAAACCAAAAGGCGGAAAATCAATGGAAGATTCATTTATAAAATTATCAAAGAGAGTTATTTCTTCCAAAGTTCTCACTGTTTTAACTTCTTTGGCAATAGGTGGTTTATTTTTAGGTCGGGGAACCTTAGGGACATAATTTAACTTAGGTTCCCTTCTTGCCGAAGTCTCTACCTTTTTTGGTTTGATTGAGGAAAAGTAGTTCCTAGAGTATTAATGATTTCCTCAATCTTATCTATCCTAGAAAGATCTGTATCACGGGATTTGATGACCTCCAAAGTTTTAATAATTTTAAGCATGGAGCTATCAAGCCTATTCAAATTCCCTTTAATCTTGCGATCCAACTCATTTATCCTAGTTATACTTGGTATTTTTAACTCTATCGTTTCGAGTTTCTTCATAATGTGAGATAGAGTTATATCTTCTTGCATGCTAGTAATAGGGAGATTTCCAACAAGATTTTCAATAACATTAAGAGACTCCCAAGTCGGGGCTTCTAGAAAATTCCCATTGATAGCACTATCTAATATGAACCAATTCCAAGGAGTAATCCCAACATAAAAATTTCTAAGTAGGATAGTAGTGGATTGCTTCTTGGTGGCTCTTTTGTGAGCATCATTAATTCTATACCAAGCATCTTTTAAACTTTCTCCACCTTTTTGTTTAAAGGTGAGAACCTCTGTCTCAACAAAGGCAGAAGGGCCAGACATAATAACAAATAGCAAGATAAATATTTTTTTTGTAAATTTTGATAAAAGACACAAAGATAAAAACTGAAAGATAAACTAACAAGACTAAAAAACAAAGGTAAAGGGTAGTGTGCAACTCCCCTATCTTAGCACTTGGAGTCCCCGGCAACGGCGACAGAAATTTGGCTTGATGTGCGAGATGATGATAGTGATTTCTCTCCCTTCGTTGGTAAACCCCAAGTGGAAGGCGTGATGTAGCACAACAGCAAATTTCCCTCGGTGAAGATGCCAAGGTTTGTCTCCAGTAGGACTCCGGAGATGATAAGTAGGTGTCAGCGGCGCAACTGACGCGGACCTGCACACAGACACGATAACTTTGTTCCCAATGAAGTTTAGAGAGGTAGTCAATCTCTCCGGTCTTGTTCTTCACAAAGTATAAAAACACAAGGGATAATGATAGCAATTGAAAGTAAAAGCAGAAAAGTAAATGAGCGTGTAAACAGTGATGAGGATATGGACCGGGATACGTGATGTTCACTAGTGATGTCTCTCTCCCAAAAGACGATAAAATTGCTATGCGAGGTAAACAAATTACAGAAAGGCAATTGACAGGATTATGAACGCACCGCAATGCTAACTATGCTACAAAAGAAAGGACGAGGTTCAAAAGCATGGGCAGTACGCCAAAATAAGTAGACCGAAATCCAACTGCATCTACTACTATTCATCCACCTTGAGATATCTATCCAGAACATCTCGCTGGTATTAAGTTGCGAGCCCCACCCAAAGTGTAAACCCAAAGCAACAGACAACTGCATTAAAAAGAACTTTGCGTAAAGTAAACAATCCTTGTAACCGCGGTTACAAGCATCGTTGTTTTCCCCCTTGTGGCAACAGCACATCCCCTAGACTCATGTTTCTGTCACTCAAGCGTGTCATCGGGGGGCATGAACCCACAATCGAGCAAAACATTCCCTCTTGGAGTCTCTACCTACTACTTGGCCAAAGCAATAAACAGCAACCGAGAACATGCAAGAATTACTTAGGAACAAAAATATAAGAGATGAGAACCAAATATATTACTCAATCACAATCTGAACATAATCTCATAATCCATCAGATCCTATCAAACTCAACATAGCAATAGCAGAAAGATTACAAAAAGTGCCTCGATCATGTAGGGCAGCTCACGAGGTCTAAACAATGAAGATCAAAGAGGGAAGGAGAACATCACATAGCTAATGATCACGGACCCATGGTCCAAGGAAAACTACTCACGAGACATCCGGGGAGCATCCATGGTGGAGAGGAGACTCCTGGAGGTCAATCCTCCCTCCGGCAGGGTGCCGGGAATAGGTCTTCTGGTGCTCCCGATCTCGGAAGCGCGGCGGCGGCGGAACAGAGGCGAGTTTGCGAAATAGGGTTCTGTCCTCGGAGTTTCCCCGTGACGGAGAATAAATAGGAGAAGGGGGGCAGCCAGAGGTGGACCAGGGGCCCAAGGCGCCCCCCTGGCGCGGCCAGGGGTGGGGCCGCGCCGAGTGGCCGCCTGGGCCCCCTAGCTCCCCTCTGGCCCCTCCCGGGCTCTTCTCGAAGCTTCCTTTACGCTTATTTTTCCTTTATTTTTCCCAGAATTTTTCTGGCACTTTTCATATGGGGGAAAATTGAAATAGAAAAACAGCAGAAAACAGGAACTGGCACTGGGGTGCACTGAGTTAATAGGTTAGTCCAAATATGATCAAAAGTGTATGAAAGTGTATCTAGATCATAGCAATATCACACAAAACATGCATGGAGCAAGCAGAAATTATAGATATGTTTTGGACGTATCAGTCGGCCATCGTGCGGATGTATAGTTCGATTCGTCGGGTGGAGTTGCTTCGTAGGAACCTCGCGCCTGCCTTCTGGGTCTTCGATTTCTTCCTTGTTGGCGATGATCTTGGCGGTGGCTGATCTCGAGCTCGGAGTCAGTGTCTTGTTGTGCGGCGGGTGCCCGGGTGGCAATGGGTCGTTGAGTGGCCAGCAGGTCCTCCTCTTCGTGTTGTAGTTCGTCGATTGGGGTCTCCGTGTAGAACCCTCGCGCCTTTCTTTTGGGTCATCGAGTTCTCCTTCGCTGGCGGTGGGCTCGGTTGCCTCCGTAGTATTGGGCTTGGCACGGCTGTTGGCCGAGTGATCTTGCCGGGGCGGCAGAGATGTTCGTCGTGATCCTGAGTTCCTCAGGTAGATTGCATCTGATTCTTGTCCTCGAGTTACGGCTTGCTGGATACGGAACCGCCGAGATCGTAATTCCAACCTGTGTAGTTCCCACAGACGGCGCCAATTGACGGGGATGTACCCCGGCAAATCCCATGGTCAGGGACCCTGGGTTAGTCATGAGAGGCACAAGTTGGACGATAAGCTCGTCGGCTAACAGGAGGATACGTTCCTTCTCGATATTATTGATTGGAGGTGGCGATTACAGGGAAGCCGAGGCTAGTGTGCACAAGGCTAGGTTACAGATTGTGTATTGCTTGATCTTGACATCTCCCCTCCTAGCCTTTATATACTAGGCTAGGTCTTGGGGAGTCCGTCCTGATTACAGATGAGGTTTCCTAACCATGATCTTGTTCCGTATGACAAGTTTGCACCTTCCTTATGACTCGCGGACTCCTACGTCGGTGCCACTAGTGGGACAAAGCTGGGCCCAGGCGGCATCTTTGTGGGCCTTCTGTCTTCTGGTACACCGGGTAGGCTCATCCATAGGAGTCGTGGGGTCACCCCCTCGTCACCTGCCTTTGCTGCCGTTGCGGCGCATTCGGCTGGTTCGCACCCACAGTTGCCCGAACTGACTTTGAAGCTACTGGACCTTGCTGCTCGGTGGCTGCCTTTTTCTGCTAGTTTGATGTGGTTATGAGGTCGCGCATTCGGCGCGTCCTCTCCCGCAGCTCTCCCGCGGTTTCCAAGTGCTCTAGCTCGGTGGCGATTTTCTCGGCAGCTCTCATGTTCTTCACGGGAGAACTATATGAGATTTGAGGAACAGTGATGAGTGTTGTTACTGGTTGCTGGGCTCCTCCCAGCTCTCTGCCGACCTCTCGGCCTGCTGCTTGGAGCTCCTCAATCACAGGAGGTGGGATAACACGCTGCCGAATGCCATGCGCTGCGTTGTATTCCCGAACTGATTCCTCCATTCGGCGCTTTTCAGCATCGATCCTCTCTGATTGCTCCTTCAAAGCCTGACGCACCTTTTCCAGCTCGGCCTGAGCCAGAACTGGATCGGCATGAAGATCCACGGGAGTGCTAAGCACATCCGGTGGGTTGATTGGGCCTGCCGGTGCCGTGGTTGCTGCCCTCGCGGCTCGAGTTGCTAAAGTGGAACTGTGGCGACTAGATGCACCTGCCATCATGACCTCCGCACGGATGTGCGCAGTCGTGCCGTCTGTTCCCACGGCATCCGGCCCTCCTGGCAACGGATCCATGAGCTCAGAGAACACCCGTACCTCCCTGGGAAACACATCAGGAAGCGCTGCTACGAAGACGCGATGTCCGCCAACAGGAATTATGATGCCGCGCGGTAAAGGCATTCCAGACCCAAACCGCGAGGCGTTGTCGATGACGAAGTCCCACGCTCCGCTCCTCATCACCAGGCCGGAGGCGAAGCGTATGCGCGATGCAGATGATGGTCCCGTCCGGATCAGAATTCTAGTCGACGCCTCGGCCTGCCCCACGGTGGGCTCCAACTTTCGTCGATATGTAACGGCAGATGCCATGGGGATGGCTAATGAGGGGGAAAAACCGAGGTTAGTGTCGCTGGTACCGGAAGCGAGAATGGGAACACACGGTGAGACACCACGATGTACCCAGGTTCGGGGCTCTCCGTAGAGATAACACCCTAGTCCTGCCGAGCTAGCTATATGCAATAACTCTGGCTACAATGAATGCTCCTTGAGCTGTTTGAGAGGAAGAAGAAGAGGGCCTCTGGTCACTACTCTCTCCTTGCTCTCTCTATGGTGGGTGAGATTGTAATAACTGCTCTGTCGTCCCCCACGCTGGAGGGGTACCCGGGGCTCTTATAGGCCGAGCCCGGGGTACAAAAGTAAATACACAAGAGGGAAGACCCAGCTGTCTGTCTCAGATCCGCTAGAGACCTAACATCATGCTTCTCCGGATGACCCGGTGTAGACTTGCGGCTCGCCATACCACTATCTCGTTGACCTCAGTAGTGAACAGTGAAGCTAGATACTTAGACCTGTCGGCCTGTCCGTGTGATCGGCGCTGGAGGAGACCGCAAGCCTCTGACAGTCCCGATCTTCAGGGATTGCGCATTAAATGATCTTGTACCAGGTGTCCGACCTGGACCTCTGATCGGACGTTGCTCTTCTTACTTCGCCCGAATGCTCCTTGGTGAGGCCGATTGCGCCTTCTCCGGGGCAATCGGCCCTCACTTGGAACAGATCGGCCCACTTCTTGCTTGATCTTGCTTAGCTCGGCCTTGATTAGATCGGTGACCATTAGGTCGGTGATCTTTGCCTTGATGAATTGTTTCCTCTGGGTGACCCTACCCGGGGGTCATTCCCCCGACAAGCCGAAGAAGTGCGCATTCGGCGTCCCAGCCGGGAAGTTGCTCGGGTACATGGTCTCCGCTCGAGGAATTGAGGCGAACCCCGAGAAAGTTCAAGCAATCGCCAGAATGAAGGAACCAACCGACATCACAGGCGTGCAACAGCTCACCGGAAGACTCGCAGCCCTGAGTCGTTTCATCAGCAGATTGGGAGAACGCACATTGCCACTCTACCAGTTGCTGAGAAAAGGAGAGAAATTAGAGTGGACCGAAGAAGCCCGCAAAGCATTCGCGGACCTGAAGAAGACACTATCGACCCCACCGATCTTGGCGGTCCCCAAATAAAAATAAAAATTGTACCTCTACGTGGCAGCACAAAACAGCGTGGTAGGTACAACACTCGTCGTCGAGCGCACAGAAGAAGGAAAGGTCCAGAGCATACAAAGTTCGATCTACTACCTCAGCATGCTCTTGAAAAAGTCCAAACAGCGGTACCCGCACTACTAGAAGCTACTATTGGCCATCATCCCGACCTCAAGAAAAGTGTCGCACTACTTCGACGAACACCCTATCACAATCGTGAGCAGCGCACCACTCGCGGACATCCTCAACAACCCCGGAGGGACTGGGCGAGTCGCCGAGTGGAACATTGAGCTCAGCCCGCGGGACCTGCAATTCAAGCACCCAACAACAATCAAAGCCCAAGTACTTCCAGACTTTCTGGTCGAGTGGACGGAGGTCTAGACACCAGGCCCCTCGGACCTATCGAACTCATGGACAATGTTCTTTGATGGGTCAAAAAGACAGCAAGGAGCCGGAGCAGGAGTCGTTCTGGTCTCCCCCAAAGGAACCAAGCTCAAATACGTCCTCTAGATACACTTCAGCCACGCCTCCAACAACGAAACCGAATACGAGGCACTGCTCTACGGCATGCGCATGGCCAAAACATGTGGTGCCACTCGCCTCATAATCTACGGAGACTCCAACCTCGTCGTCCAGCAGGCGATGAAAGACTGCAATGCAGTAGACGACAACACGAAGGCCTACCAGAAGATCTACAACACGCTCGAAGGAAGTTTTGGTGGCTGCGAGCTCAACTATATCCCGAGAACAAACAACACAGAAGCCGACGAACTCGCAAACATTGGCTCGACTCGAGGACCAGTACCACCAGGCGTCTTTCTCGAAAGCATCAGCCAGAGATCCATCAAGGAAAAAACAGCAGCACCAGAGGCAGCTGTAGATGACGACAGCACAGAGCCAACACAGGTGGAATCAGCAAGTCCATCTAAAGGCAACAACAGTCAAGCGGTCGAACCTACAGATCCAATAACACTCAAAGGACCAGCATGGACAAAACCGTTCCTCCGATTCCTAATCGAAGGCACGCTACCGCAAGACGTCTCAGAAGCTCGGCGCATCAGTCGTCGATCCAAGGCATTCACAGTGATCAACAGACAACTATACAAGCGCAGCATCACCCAGATACTCCAGAAGTGCATCGACGAAGAATACGACAAAGCCCTACTGCTCGAAATCCACGAGGGCACCTGCGGGCACTACGCGAGCAGTCGAGTGCTCGTGTCCAAAGCATTCCGAGCAGGGTTTTATTGGACCACCGCGATGAAAAATGCAGAAGACATCGTGCGGCGTTGCATCGCCTGTCAAAAATTCACCAGCAGGCCACGCGCTCCAGCCTCAGAACTCAAGACCATACCACTATCATGGCCGTTCGCCACCTGGGGACTCGACATGGTAGGCCCACTCAAGAAGTCATCAAAAGGAGGAAGAACACACCTACTAGTAGCAGTCGACAAGTTCACCAAGTGGATCGAAGCAGTGCCCATCACCAGTTCCACAGCCCTCACGGCAGTGAACTTTATCAAATCAATCATCTTCAGGATCGGGGTGCCACACAACATCATCACGGACAATGGCACGAACTTCACAGCGGCAGAATATTAGAACTTTTGCGAAGAACTGGGCATCAAAATCAACTACGCATCAGTCGCGCACCCGCAGTCTAAAGGCCAGGTGGAAAAAGCAAATGGCCTAGTATGCGGAGGACTCAAAAAGCGGCTCCTTGCACCACTCGAGCAGGCCGCGGGAAACTGGGTAGAAGAACTCCCTGCAGTACTATGGAGCATGCGCACCACCCCAAATACGGCAACCCAGTACACACCTTTCTTCAAGGTGTACGGGTCGGAGGCAGTACTACCACATGACCTCAAATTTGGGGCACCCCGGATCTCGGGGTACGAAGAAGCAGAAGCAGAAGAAGCACTGCAAGATGACAAGGACACATCAGACGAAGCAAGGGACACAGCCCTAGCGAGATCAGAGGGGTACAAGGATAAGCTGCGCACTTACCAAAGCAGCCGCCTGCACACCAGAACCTTCAACAAAAGAGACCTTGTTCTACGGCTCATACAAAACAAAGTCCACAAGCTTGCCCCGCAATGGGAAGGACCGTTCATAATCTCAGAAGTCGTAGGAGGAGGCGCCTATAGACTAAAGAACCGGAAGACTGACGAGGACGTGGGAAATCCATGGAACGTACCGACCCTACGCCTGTTCTACCCATAGTCTATACCAGTCATGCTCATCTGGCAGCTCATGTAAACCTTCGACGCAATAAAATGATGTTGCCCAAATACTGCCAAAAAGCACTCGGGGGGCTCGAGTACAAAACTCCCCCGAGAGACGCTATTGTCGCTCACGCGATCTTTACCCAAAGCACTCGGGGGCTCAAGTACAAAACTCCCCCCGAGAGACGCTATTGTCGCTCACGCGATCTTTACCCAGAGCACTCGGTGGCTCAAGTACAAAACACCCCCCGAGAGACGCTATTGTCGCTCACAAGATCTTTACCCAAAGCACTCGGGGGCTCGAGTACAAAACTCCCCCCGAGAGACGCTATTGTCGCTCACAAGATCTTTACCCAAAGCACTCGGGGCCTCGAGTACAAAACTCCCTGATGTGCGAGGTGATGATAGTGATTTCTCGCCCTTCGTTGGTAAACCCCAAGTAGAAGGCGTGATGTAGCACAGAAGCAAATTTCCCTCAGTAAAGATACCAAGGTTTGTCTCCAGTAGGACTCCAGAGATGATAAGTAGGTGTCAGCGGTGCAACTGACGCGAACCTGCACACAGACACAAAAACTTTGTTCATAACGAAGTTCAGAGACGTTGTCAATCTCTCTGGTCTTGTTGTTCACAAAGGATCAAACACAAGGGATAATGATAGCAACTGAAAGTAAAAGCAGAAAAGTAAATGTGCGTGGAAACAGTAATGAGGATATGGACCGGGATACGTGATGTTCACTAGCGATGTCTCTCTCCAAAAAGACGATAAAACTGCTATGCGAGGTGAACAAATTACAGAAGGGCAATTGACAGGATTATGAACGCACCGCAATGCTAACTATGCTACAAAAGAAAGGAAGAGGCTCAAAAGCATGGGAAGAACGCCAAAATAAGTAGACCGAAATCCAACTGCATCTACTACTAATCATCCACCTTGATATATCTACCCAGAACATCTCGCTGGTATTAAGTTGCGAGCCCCACCCAAAGTGTAAACCCAAAGGAACAGACAACGACATTAAAAAGCACTTTGCGTAAAGTAAACAATCCTTGCAACCGCGGTTACAAGCACCGTTGTTTTCCCCCTTGTGGCAACAGCACATCCCCTATACTCATGTTTCTGTCACTCAAGCGTGTCATCAAGGGGCATGAACCCACAATCGAGCATAACGTTCCCTCTTGGGGTTACTACCTACTACTTTGCCAAAGCAATAAACAGCAACGGAGAACATGCAAGAATTACTTAAGAACAAAAATATAAGAGGTAAGAATCAAATATATTACTCAATCACAATCTGAACATAATCTCATAATCCATCAGATCCCATCAAACTCAGCATAGCAACAGCAGAAAGATTACAAAAAGTGCCTCGATCATGTAGGGCAGCTCACGAGTTCTAAACCATGAAGAACAAAGAGGGGAGGAGAACATCACATAGCTACTGATCACGGACCCATGGTCCAAAGGAAACTACTCACGAGATATCCGGGAAGCATCCATGGTGGAGAGGAGACTCCCAGAGGTCGGCCCTCCCTCCGGCAGGGTGACGGGAAGAGGTCTGCTGGTGCTCCCTATCTCGGAAGCGCGGCGGCGGCGGAACAGAGGCGAGATCGCGAAAAAGGGTTCTGTCCTCGAGGGTTTCTCATCATGGAGAATATATAGGCGAAGATGGGCAGCCAGGGGCCCCCCAGGGGTCCAAGCGCCCCCCTGGCGCGGCCAGACCCTGGGGGGCGCCACCAGGGCACCTGGGCCCCTGGTGGTGGCCCTCTGGCCCACTCAGGTTCTTTCGGAAGGTTCTTTTGCGCTGATTTTTTATCTGAATTTTCTCGAATTTTTGGAGCACTTTTTATATGAGGGAAAACTGAAATAGAAAAAAAGCAGAAAACAGGAACTGGCAATGTGGTGCACTGAGTTAATAGGTTAGTCCAAATATGATCAAAAGTGTATGAAAGTGTATCTAGATCATAGCAATATCACACAACACATGCATGGAGCAAGCAGAAATTATAGATACGTTTTGGACGTATCAACATCCCCAAGATTAATTCCTGCTCGTCCTCGAGTAGGTAAATGATAACAACATAATTTCTGTGGTGACATGCTAGCACCCATATAAGAACTTTGAAAAGTAAAGCAATCAAGGTTAGAGATTCAATTCAAGTCATAACATGCACGAGTCTATATTAGCATTGAAACAAGTAACAAAAGAACATTAGGTGCAAGAGCTCTCGCTGTCCGTGACTCGAATGTCTCCAAAGTGTGTTTGCGTGCAAGAAGGGGGATAGAGAATACGAGAAAAATATTTATTTGTTGAGAACTCAATCTACTAAAGTTTCACACTTGGTATTTTTCTGGAATCTTATCTTGACTCGTCCCCAGACCACTAGCCAGGTACAAGTCAATTTGATCCACTCCTTTTTCAATATTTTGAGCACTCATGCAATGGATGAGCGTAAGCACGAGAGTTGACACTTAGGATGGCAAAGAGAGAAGTACGGAGGAGGAGGAGGAAGACAAAAATAATCAGACAGGCTCACATCAATGAGGACAATCATAGGCAAGAGATGCCAAATGATAGATATGATGTGAGGAGTAGGGATTGCCATGCAACGGATGCACATATGAGCTAGGAAGCTCTCCAATGGAACTAGTGGGGGTGCATCTAACTTGCTCGCTCATGAAGACCTAGATCTTGTTTGCGGAGGCTCATCCTTGGAATATGCAAGCCAAGTTCTATAGTGTGAAGGTCCCCACATAGCTATATGCATAATGATCATCTCTATGGAGTACAAAGATAGAGGGAGTACTAGTGTGGATCTCTCAAAAGGATAGTAGTGTTTCCCCTTTCTCTCTTTTTATTTATTTTTTCTTTTTTTTCTGTTTTTTGTATTTTTGTGGCCTCAATGGCTCTTTCTATTTAACTCTCATTTTTCCTCTTTGGGATCTTTTATTGTGTCCACTTTGGGATCTTTTCCTCACTTAAGGGCAACACTCTATTTTACAAGAAGGTAAAGGAGATCTTTCACACTTTACAAGGTACTCGAAATCATAAAGAAGATGTAGCTATCATGATGTATGCAATGTATGTCGCTGCCAGTGTAGCAGGAACATGTATGACATGAAGATCAAGTCATGAAGAGGTGGATCTTGCATGGCAGTATATCTCGGAAAGGCTATGGAAATGCCTTGATAGGTAGGTATGGTGGCTGTTTTGAGGAAAGATATAAGGAGGTTTATGATGACAGAGCGTATCATGCCAAGGGTTTGGATGTACCGGCGAAGGTGGACACCAACTCTCGGAGTGAGAAGAAGGCAATGCACGGCACATGAGAGGCTAGCAAAATATGGGAAAGTGGAAGTGTCAACTTTCAATACTTACATTAGTCCGAAGAACTCATGCACTTATTATCGGTAACTCTCAATATAATAAGGAGGTTCACAAAGAGACAAGTACCCCGAGGAGGAGTGTATGGGGGTTTGGTTATCCTTGCGCATCCTCGACTCATGGTACGTGAGTGTTCTCTGATATTCGACTCCTCAGAAGAGTAGTGATCCATCTAGTAGCTAGAGTTCTCAACTAGTTTTGTAGGTTTTGAAAATAAACACGAATTGCCCAAAATACGACACCTATCACTAATAGGCTAGAGCTCTTGACACCAAAAGTTCAAACATTACTCACAACAATACCTCAAAACTATTGCAAGCTACTACTAGAATTAAATAGCAACCTCAATTACCTACTTTCAAGACAAGACACTATTCAGTGCAACAACCAACTCTCTTTAACAAGATAAACATGAAAACTAAAAAGAGTTCCAGCAACAAACTTAAAAAAAGCCAAGGCTCTTGCTAAAGACAAACTAAGACTAAAACTAAACATGGCAGCAGCTACGAAAAGATAAAGAACAAACAACAGCAAAAAGATAAGCATGAAAAATCCTATGATGTGTTCTAGATTTTGAAAGTGGATCGTGTTTCTCTCCCACACAAAGCAAGACGGGGTCTAACTTGTTATGAACAGAAAGCAAAGCTAAAGAAAACTAAAAAGAAAACCTAAGAGTGAGACGCTCCAAGCATAGCACATAACGCATGAAGTGATAAAAATATAGTGAGACGAAGGACGAACTGATGATTGTTGATGGAGAATGGGATGCATGGGGGCATCCCCAAGCTTAGACGCTTGAGTCTCCTTGAATATTTATTGGGGATGCATGGGGGCATCCCCAAGCTTGAGCGCTTGACACTCCTGGATCTTCTTTCATCATCTTCCATGGCACACTTGAAAACTCCTTCATACATAACTCATCATAAGCTGATTAGATAGGTTAGTACCCTTAATAAAATAATTTGTTCCCACTGGATATAAAGATATTCTTGAAGAGCTACTGTTTCTCAAGAGTACCAAAAGGTTTTTGCAACGAAAAAGCAAGCTTAAGGTTTGAAAAAGTGAAGAGAGGCAAAACGTGGCAGAATCTGTGAAAAACAGAACAGCAGGTAGTAGAGAATTTTTTCGGGGCACTTCTGCAACTCAAAAAAAAACTCAGAACATACGAAAGTTTCACAATTGTATAGAGCATGCTGTCAAAAAAATTCAGATCAAAAAGATGATATGGTAATTTTATTCGAATTTTTCTGTCAAGGGACAAAATCTGTTTTCTGGACAACATGTCATAACTTTTGCTTTCCTTATCATAAGAGGCTATAACTTGGCACAAAGATGAAAAATAAAGATAGAATGATGTTGCTACAGTAGTAACAAACATCAAGACACAAAAAAAGCAAAAAGAAACCTAATTCGTTGTGGGCTGCCTCCCAAAAGCTCTTTCTTTTATGCCTTTGAGCTAGGCATTATGCAAAAGAAGAATCAAGTTTTATCAAGAGAAAGAGAATAACTAGCCCATGTAACGGACTCAAAAGGTAACTTGATTTTCTTTCTAGGGAAGTGTTCCATCCCTTTCTTAAGAGGGAATTGGACTTTTATATTCCCCTCTTTCATGTCAATAACCGCACCAACGGTGCGAAGAAAAGGACGTCCCAAAATAATTGGACACAAAGGTTCACACTCTATATCCATAACAATAAAATCAACGGGAACATAGTTGTCATTGACAATGATAAGAACCTCGTCGATCTTCCCCAAAGGTTTCTTTACGGAAGAATCAACAAGACGAACACCAAAATAACAAGGCTCAAAGGGCTTCAATTCAAACATATCATATATTCTTTTGGGCATAACGGAGGTACTAGCTCCAACATCACATAAAGCATAGCAAGAGAAGTTATTTAATTTAATTTTTATCATAGGGTCCCAACCATCATCTAGCTTCCTAGGTATGGAGGCTTCTACTCTAAGCTTCTCCTCCCTAGCTTTGATGAGAGCATTTGTGATATGCTCCGTGAAGGCAAGATTAAGTGTGCTAGTGTGGGGGTCTCTAGACATTTTGTGTAGCAAGTTAATAACTTCTGAGAGGGTGCAACTATCAAAATCAATATCACTACTATCAAAGGTGGTAGTAGTGTCGTCTAGGCTCACTTGTTTGAAATCCTCTATATTCATAGGAGTTTCTTCATCTTCGGCTGAGGTATTAGCATCACCATTAATAGGTCCAACGGGACTAGGAGTGCATTGGGTGCTAATAGTTTGGGTGTCCTCAACAATTTGGATAGTGGCAACTGTGTGGTGTGTAGGAAGGCTCTTAATAATATCCTCTTCCATAGGGATAACTTCCGGTTTGGCTGCCATTTGATTTATCAAAGTAGATTGGGTGTGGGACATATTCGAAACATGGGTTTCGGTGGCGGTAAGTCTAGCCTGGAGATTAGAAATCTCACTATTCAGGCTATCAAGTTGTTCACTAATGTTTTGCAGAATGGCAGTATGCTCACCTATTTTCTTAGAGAAGGCTTTGTTTTGTTCAAACTGGGTGTGCATATAGTTCTTAGTAGCTTTCTCTATTTCTACCAATTTCTCATAGCTAGGTAGGTCTCTTTTCATATAAGCAGGATTATAGGAGTTGTTGCTAGGGTAGGTGTTGTTGTTCCCATAGTTGGATGGAAACGGTCTAGGATTGCTAGAAAAATTACCCCTATAAGCATTGTTGTTGAAGTTGTTTCTAGCAATAAAGTTTACATCTACTTGTTCTTGGGAAACCAAAGAATTTAAAGGGACATCACGAGGATCAATAGAGGGTTGCTTGGTAAGTAGAGACATATTTAAGTCAACTTTTTCATTGAGGGAGGTAATTTCCTCGACAGAGTTTACCTTCCTACCTGTTGGAGCGCGTTCGGTGTGCCATTGGGAATAATTGGTCATCATCTCATGGAGAAGCTTCATGGCAGCACCAAGTGTAGTTGACATAAATTTTCCTCCCGCGGCCGAATCTAACAGGTTCCACGAGGTAAAGTTCAAGCCTTCATAAAAAGTCTGGATAACCATCCAGATAGTCAAACCATGTGTAGGGCATTTCTTAACAAGAGATTTCATTCGTTCCCAAGCTTGGGTAACGTGTTCATTATCCAATTGCTTAAAATTTATAATATTACTCCTTAAGTGGATAATTTTAGCAGGTGGGTAGTACTTCCCTATAAAAGCATCTTTGCACTTATCCCAAGAATCTATGCTATTCCTAGGCAAAGATTGAAACCAGATTTTAGCTTCTCCCCTTAAAGAGAAAGGAAAGAGCTTGAGCTTAACAATATCACCTTCTACTTCTTTATACTTTTGCATATCACATAATTCAACAAAATTGTTCAAGTGTAAAGCAGCAGCATCTCCAGCACCAGAGAATTGATCTCTCATAACAAGGTTTAGCAAGGCAGGTTTAATTTCATAAGAGGTAGCTGAAGTGGCAGGTGTGGCAATGGGGGTGCAGATAAAGTCTTGGTTGCTGTGACTAGTGAAGTCACACAACTTGGTGTTTTCAGTGGAACCCATAGCAGCAGCAAGTGTGGCAGATTTTTTTGTGATTTTTGATATAAGACACAAAGATAAAAACTGAAAGGTAAACTAACAAGAGTAAAAAAACAAAGGTAAAGGGTAGTGTCTAACTCCCCTATCTTAGCACTCGGAGTCCCCGGCAACGGCGCTAGAAATTTTGCTTGATGTGCGAGGTGATGATAGTGATTTCTCGCCCTTCGTTGGTAAACCCCTAGTGGAAGGTGTGATGTAGCACAGAAGCAAATTTCCCTCAGTAAAGATACCAAGGTTTGTCTCTAGTAGGACTCCAGAGATGATAAGTAGGTGTCAGCGGCGCAACTGACGCGGACCTGCACACAGACACAAATAACTTTGTTCCCAACGAACTTCAGAGAGGTTGTCAATCTCTCCGGTCTTGTTGTTCACAAAGGATCAAACACAAGGGATAATGATAGCAACTGAAAGTAAAAGCAGAAAAGTAAATGAGTGTGGAAACAGTAATGAGGATATGGACCGGGATACGTGATGTTCACTAGTGATGTCTCCCTCCCAAAAGACGATAAAACTGCTATGCGAGGTGAAAAAATTACAGAAGGGCAATTGACAGGATTATGAACGCACCGCAATGCTAACTACGCTACAAAAGAAAGGAAGAGGCTCAAAAGCATGGGCAGAACGCCAAAATAAGTAGACCGAAATCCAACTGCATCTACTACTAATCAACCACCTTGAGATATCTATCCAGAATATCTCGCTGGTATTAAGTTGCGAGCCCCACCCGAAGTGTAAACCCAAAGCAACAGACAACTGCATTAAAAAGAACTTTGCGTAAAGTAAACAATCCTTGCAACCGCGGTTACAAGCACCGTTGTTTTCCCCCTTGTGGCAACAACACATCCCCTAGACTCATGTTTCTGTCACTCAAGCGTGTCATCAGGGGGCATGAACTCACAGTCGAGCATAACGTTCCCTCTTGGGGTTACTACCTACTACTTGGCCAAAGCAATAAACAGCAACGGAGAACATCCAAGAATTACTTAAGAACAAAAATATAAGAGATAAGAATCAAATATATTACTCAATCACAATCTGAACATCATCTCATAATCCAACAGATCCCATCAAACTCAGCATAGCAACAGCAGAAAGATTACAAAAAGTGCCTCGATCATGTAGCGCAGCTCACGAGGTCTAAACCATGAAAAACAAAGAGGGGAGGAGAACATCACATAGCTACTGATCACGGACCCATGGTCCAAAGGAAACTACTCACGAGATATCCGGGAAGCATCCATAGTGGAGAGGAGACTCCCGGAGGTCGGCCCTCCCTCCGGCAGGGTGCCGGGAAGAGGTTTGCTGGTGCTCCCGATCTCGGAAGCGCGGCGGCGGCGGAACAGAGGCGAGATCGCGAAAAAGGGTTCTGTCCTCGAGGGTTTCTCGTCACGGAGAATATATAGGCGAAGGGGGGCAGCCAGAGGGGCCACCAGGGGTCCAGGCGCCCCCCTGGCGCGGCCAGACCCTGGGGCGCGCCACCAGGGCGCCTGGGCCCCTGGTGGTGGCCCTCTGGCCCCACTCAGGTTCTTCCGGAAGGTTCTTCTGCGCTGATTTTTTATCTGAATTTTCCCGAATTTTTGGAACACTTTTTATATGGGGAAAACTGAAATAGAAAAACAGCAGAAAACAGGAACTGGCACTGTGGTGCACTCAGTTAATAGGTTAGTCCAAATATGATCCAAAGTGTATGAAAGTGTATCTAGATCATAGCAATATCACACAAAACATGCATGGAGCAAGCAGAAATTATAGATACGTTTTGGACGTATCACTCCCCCGAGAGACGCTATTGTCGCTCACGCGAACTTTACCCAAAGCACTAGGGGGCTGGAGTACAAAACTCCCCCCGAGAGACGCTTTTGTCGCTCACGCGATCTTTACCCAAAGGACTTGGGGGCTCGAGTAAAAAACTCCCCCCGAGAGACGCTATCGTCTCTCACGCGATCTTTACCCAAAGCACTCGGGGGCTCGAGTACAAAACTCCCCTTGAGAGACGCTATCGTCGCTCACGCGATCTTTACCCAAAGCACTCGGGGGCTCGAGCACGACCTCCCCCCGAGAAACACTCACGCAGTCCGAAAACTTAAAGGGCCCTGATAGGTTCCACCTGCTGGAAAACGGTTCAGAAGACACGGCTACAACCAGATGAAACACAATGCACTCTGGAGAAATATGGAAGGAGCGCAGGACGCAGACAATCCTTTAGTCTTCACCTGATCGCCAAACGATCACCTAAAAGACTCGGGGGCTACTCCCATCGGGAGCGCTGCCGCGCACCCAATAAAAGTCAGAAATTAGCGGAAGAGTGACAAAGGAAACAAATCTCAGCCTACGTTCGACTCTCTGACTCAAACGTAACCTCGAGGGCTACTCCCATCGGGAGCGCTGTCGCGCACCCGATAGAACCCATAGTGTAAAGATCTAATGGACTCGAAGACATCTCTCGTTCGCAAAGGACTCGAACACAGCTCTCGGTGGCAAAGGACTCGAAGACAGACTCCATTACAAAGACTCAAGCACAGTTCGCATTACAAGGACCCGAAGATCATTCTCAGTACAAAAAGATTAGGAGTACATTGGATAGAAGGCATCTCTGACTACTCGAAGGCAATCCTCATTACATGAAGAACTAACCTAGTTACAAAAGACACAAGCAGTCGATAAGTCTGCATCATCAATCACCCAAGGAATTATGACTTCTATATGTGTGCTCATGCTGGGATAATTGGCACTAAGACAACGAGCATCATCATAGACAAAGGAGGAGTCGAAGCAGCCAGCCCATGATGTCAATGACATAACAAAAGGTGAAGCTCGACTTATTTGCAGAGCACCGAGGACGATGCTCCACCAGCTTCTTCTCCTGCTCCACCAGGTTCTTCTCCAGATCCACCCGTGTTGCCGATGAAGATGACGCCGCTGCCTCCAGTTCCACAAGGTCGCCTGGCGCGCCCGCTTGATCGGTGGCTTGACGACGGGGTCCTCTTCAGAGCCGGAGGAGGAAGCAGTTGAAGAAGGCTCAGCATCAGTAACCGAAGAGTTGCCGGAGGAGGAAGCAGTTGAAGACGCAAGCGAAGGACTCCTCGACCTGTCCGAACCATCGCTACTTGTCTCCGGCAAGTACGAATCCATGCGGTTGCCACTCGGGTCAAAGGCGCAGATGATAAGAGTTTCTTCGCCATCAAAATGGCAACAAAGAGTGTCACCATCACGCAAGTTGAAGTGTCGAGCAAACGATTTCCAGCCAAAGCCAAGAAAAATCAAGAGGGAACTATCAATCTCCAACTTAACATTAGAAGGAGATCGAGCGCACCCCTGAAGACGAAGCAGCAAGCCATCAAGACTGCGCTCAGAAACAAGGGCAGAAAATGCAGAAGGAAGCAGAATGTGAGCAGCATTCCGGCCACGGACGCGCAGGAGGAAATCATAGCGCCAAAAACCCTCCTCCGAGGAAGAGGAGGAAGGCGTCGACAGTGCACCACCGCGACCACGGCGAACCCGGCCGCGGCTAGTCATACCAGCACCTCGTTTTGGTCCCACAAGAAGATGAAGAAGAGGAGCTAGAGAGGTAGAAGACGAACACTACTGCCAGATGAAGAAAAGGGGTCTATTTATAGCAGAACCCCAAGGGCACGCAGAAGCCCAGACGACGGGAGCAATTAATTCAAAGACCAAGCATGTCGGGCGATTCGAATTCCGAGACAAAGATGCCTTCACACGGGCGGCACTGTGCGTCGGACACGTCAAATCTCGCGCGTCTTCAATACGCGCATCGATAACTCAACAGGCGGTTGCAGCACGCCACCAACAGCCATCATTATGACCGGTCATGAAAACATGACGGTTCGCAGACAGAGCATCTTTGGCGGTCCTCCAGCAAAGATATCGTTATCCTTACCAAGAAGAGGTAAATTAAAATGGCAGCGCAAAATATACAGCCTGCAAGCACCGTTTTTACTAACTCAAATACATTTTTCAAATATATTTAACTCCCATCGGGAGCATCTCCACTAGAGTTTCGGGTGCTCCCTCACCTAAAGAGTAAATATGTGCTCGAGTGATTACTCGCACCCATGAGAGTTTCGGATGCTCCCTCACCTAAAAGAAAAGACGTGCTCGAGGGATTACTCGTACCCATGAGAATTTCGGGTGCTCCCTCACCTAAAAGAAAAGACGTGCTCGAGTGATTACTCGCACACATAAAGAGTTTCGGGTGCTCCCTCACCACGACAGAAGTTAAGCAGACCTGCACTCGCCAGATCGAGCGATCCCAGAGTATCGGGTGCTCCCTCACCTCGAGAGCGAAGGCAATACTTGATTGATTACTCACAAAACTCTAAAGTACCCGAACACTCGAAGACCTCCCGAGCAAGTACTCCTCTACATTATTCCTCGCCTGAGCGCTCGACCAAGCTCCGCGAAGGACTGCTAAAACAACTCACTTGATTGTTTATTCCAACTGGGTGCATTATCAACTAGGCTCCGCGCCTCAATAAAAAATACATATTCCTGGAACATGACACACTGTGCCCAGATGCTACGTAAGCTTAGCGTGTAGGTAAGACCCCGCTGCGCAGATCGGCCGGGCTGGGACTTGCCGCAGAGCGATTTCACTCCCAATCTTTCCCATGCGCTTGCTTGATAGAAAAAGTCGGGCGGACGCGCCTAGGCTACGAACTTTACTGGCGGCAATTGATCACTGTAAGACCTGCAGAGGCTTGACTTTTGCTCGACACCAGTCTTCCAAGCTCATGTCGAGGGACATGGGTTTGATTGGGCTACTGCGGTTTTTTCCACTAGTGCAATTCACCAAGGCTTGACCAGTCGACTCCTTGGGCCCTTTGAGCTTAGCATCCCTCAAAACAGGTTTTGTCATGGCCCCAGACTGCCAGCGACCCTCGGTTGAACTGTGCATACCTAAAACAACGCAAGTATGGACTCGAGTCCCTGCGCGACTCTTCGAGCCCCCCAGGCACTCGGGGGCTACTGACGAGGGGTGACCCCACGACCCCTATGGATGAACCTACCCGGTGTACCCGAAGATAGAAGGCCCACAGAGATGCCGTCTGGGCCCAACCTTGTCCCACTATTGGCACCGACGTAGGAGTCCACGACTCATAAGGAAGGTGCAAACTTGCCATACGGTACAAAATCAGGGTTAGGAAACCTCATTTGTAATTCTAGACGGAGTCCTGTAGACCTGGCCTAGTATATAAGGGCTAGGAGGGGAGACATCAAGATCAAGCAATACACAATCTGTAACCCTAGCCTTGTGCGCATCAGCCCTGGCCTTCCTTTAATCGCCATCTCCAATCAATAACATCGAGCAGGAACGTATCCTCCTGTTAGCCGACGAGCTATCGTCCAACCTGTGGCTTTCATGATTAACCCAGGGTCCCTGACCATGAGATTTGCTGGGGTACATCCCCATCAACCTTAATATCCATAAGTTACTTTTATGTGAAAGCATGGTGGAAAGATTTGTAATTGAATTTTCGAAAATCTGTGAAAATTTCAGCGAATTCCAACGGTTGGATCTCCCTCGACGACCCGCAGACTGAAGTGCATTCGGAACCTGATGGAAATCAGCGCGACTCCATCACAAAAATTCCTGACATTGGCTCGAACATCAACTTGAAGATCCCTCCGGTGAAAGCATGCAAAAGTCAACCCCTCATCAGCACAAACAATTTTAGAAAATTCCAACGCTTAGATCTCCGTCAGCGGCTCTTGCCCTGCAACACGTTTTTGGATCTACGCGAGATCACGAATTTCTAATCACGAATTCGGGTTCAATCTTGACCCACAAGGCTTCTAGTCCAACTCGACATGCCACGGATGACTCGCCAAGGTTTCTAAATCGACTCGCGCCACTACAACGACATCACACAACGAGCAATCGAAGTATCCAGCCCGGCGCGTCGAGTCCTTCTCGGTCACTTGTCGCACCATCGACTCCAAGCACACAAATCATCCTGCGTCGAGCTCCTTTGTATGGGCTCTCCCATACAGAGCTCCATTGTCAGAACCCTCTGTTAGGTATGTGCTAGGATCAAGCCTCACCTTGCATTCATGTAAAAATTTCAAATGAAATTGAAATGGGAGAGAGAACACCCCCCAGATGAATTTAATTCAAATGGCCATTTTGAAAGTTGCTCCAAAAATTCCTTTTGCATTTTTGAAAAGTCCCATAAATGAGTGTGATCACATATCAAGTCATGTGGTTTCAAATACATGCTCATGGATTTTTAAAATATTCAAACAGGACCTTGGAATTAAATAAATATCCCTATTTGAATTGGAATTCAAATATTTTGAATTTCAAGAATGTTCAAAACTTGGGAATGACTGGCTACTGGTCATTGATACGTCTCAAACGTATCTACTTTTCCAAACACTTTTTCTCAAACGTAGGAAAATGGATTTTTGAACATATCAGAAAATTCCCAGAAAAATACCAAAAAATCCACGCACCCGAAGGAGCCCGGAGCCAGAAGTGGGGCCAGAGGGCAGCCAGGGGGGCCCAGGCGCCCTGTGGGCGCGTCCAGGGGTGGGGCCGCGCCGGGAGGCCGCCTGGGCAACTCCCCCCTCCCCTGGTGCCCTACTTTGACTCCTATTTATTCCTGTGACGGGGAAACTATGAAATAGAAGTCGATTTTCTAGAACCCGTCGCGGAGCCGCCGCCAACCTCTGTTCTTCCTCAGGAGGGCTAATCTGGAGGCTGATTTGGCCTTCGGAGAGGGGAGATCATCGCCATCGCCATCGCCATCACCACTCCATCCTTCCTCCATGCCTTCCCTTCACATGTGTGACTAATTCCCTGTTGTAGGCAAAGGGGATGGCAGGGATTGTATGAGATTGATCATGTATTAGTTCTTCAAATTGTTGGGGGCATGTTGCCTATCATCTACTTTGGTGTTTATCATCTTTGCTACAACTTGTTGCTCTTAATGCTTGTCACTTTGGGCCCGAGTGCCATGCTTTCAGATCTGAACCACTTATGTTTTCATGAGTTTATTTATGTTCAAGATCCTATCTATGAGTTGTATGAACCTATTATGGTCTGGAACCGGCGATCCCAAAGGTGACAGCTTGGGACACCAAAGGGGATGGTCCATAATTTCAGGATTCCATGTATCCATTGATTTTATTGCTTTGTTCCGGTGCTCTTTGACAGGAGCACCTTAATCTCCATAAGTTCCTTTTGGCCCCGTTCGTAGCGGGATGGTAGGAAAAAAGATGTTGTGCAAGTTCTTATTGCAAGCACGCACAACTACCCGTGGGATACATGCCTAATGTTTGATATTTGCCTAGATGAACATTAATTTTTTGTGTGCCTTGCCCCGTGGTAGAATCTATTACATGTTCATTCTTATTCATGCAGTGCCGAACCATCCATCTCCCTAGCCTACAGTGTTTTAATCCCGCTAGTTAGTACTAGTTACTTTTGCCGTTATCATTATCATATCACAGTTGCTATTAATGCCTTGTTGCAAGCAAGCATATTTCATGTGCGGTTGAATTGACAACTCAACTGTTAAAGCTTATAAATACTCTTTTTGTCCCCTTGTGTCGAATCAATAAATTGGGTTAACTTACCCGCGAGAACACTACAATCGATCCCCTACAGTTAATGATTTATGGGTTCTATAGACCATCAGGGGATTTATGGGTAAGGAAACAAGTGTAAGCAAAAGGCATTAATATGGTTGGCATGGAAGATATTGAGAGACCTTTACCGTTCACCGTTGACTGGAAAGTTGCACTTCTCAAAAGAACTTAGTCTCTGTTTTCACAACCAAGAGCTCTGGCACATGTTTAGTCTTTGCTTCCTTTCACGGGTTTTCAATCTTGCCATCAAAAAGCCACGGTTCGAGAGTCTCACCTTATTTCTTCAAAGCACCAACTATTGAGAGCATAATTGTCATTCTTAGTGTAACATGCATTGTACCAAAGTATTACATTGTCTTCTGCATGCTTGTGATATTGCTAGTCTGAAATTCTTAGTACTAGTCTCCTTTAAAACTCCGGAGGAGTTTCTGCATTTATGTTTTGCTTCACTCATGGAGACTAGCGAGATACCACTCTTATATGTTCAGGCTATGTGCATTGTGATCTTGTTTTGATTTTCGGTAGCATATTATTCACTTTAGTTTGTTTGTGATTGATCACTTGAAAGAAGGATTGCTTCGTGCATTGTCCTCATAGCATTGTTTTGATACTTGCTAAACTCTTTTCGTAGTATCGGCTTATATACATCTTATGAAGCAAAAGAGTTTGTCAAAGTTTTCTTTGTCGAGTCCAGTTCGTTGAACTGAATTGCTTGAGAACAAGCAATAGGATAGCTTGGGTGAGTTGACACATCTCGAATGTATCTACTTTTCCAAACACTTTTGCTATTGTTTTGCCCTCATTATTTCATGATTTGAACTAAACTAACCCGGACAGACGTTGTTTTCAGTAGAGCTGCCTGTATGGTTTTATTGTGCACAGGAAAATGAATTTTTGGACATCTCAGAAAATTCCCAGAAAAATACTAAAAATCCACGCACCCGAAGGAGCCCGGAGCCAGAAGTGGGGCTTGAGGGAAACCAGGGGGCCCAGGCGCTCTGTGGGCGCGGCCAGGGGTGGGGCCGCGCCGGGAGGCCTCCTGGGCGACTCCCCATCACCACTCCATCCTTCCTCCATGAATTCCCTTCACATGTGTGAGTAATTCCGTGTTGTAGGCAAAGGGGATGGTAGGGATTGGATGAGATTGATCATGTAATAGTTCGTCAGATTGTGTTGAGGCAGAATAAAAGGTTCTATAGACCATCAGGGGATTTATGGGTAAGGGAACAAGTGTAAGCAAAAGGCATTAATATGGTTGGCATGGGAGATATTGAGAGACCTTTACCGTTCACCGTTGACTGGAAAGTTGCACTTCTCAAAAGAACTTAGTCTCTGTTTTCACAACCAAGAGCTCTGGTACATGTTTAGTCTTTGCTTCCTTTCACGGGTTTTCAATCTTGCCATCAAAAAGCCACGGTTCGAGAGTCTCACCTTATTTCTTCAAAGCACCAACTATTGAGAGCATAATTGTCATTCTTAGTGTAACATGCATTGTACCAAAGTATTACATTGTCTTCTGCATGCTTGTGATATTGCTAGTCTGAAATTCTTAGTACTAATCTCCTGGGCGACTCCCCATCACCACTCCATCCTTCCTCCATGAATTCCCTTCACATGTGTGAGTAATTCCCTGTTGTAGGAAAAGGGGATGGTAGGGATTGGATGAGATTGATCATGTAATAGTTCGTCAGATTGTTGGGGGCATGTTTCCTATCATCTACTTTGGTGTTTATCATCTTTGCTACAACTTGTTGCTCTTAATGCTTGTCACTTTGGGCCCGAGTGCCATGTTTTAAGATCTGAACCACTTATGTTTTCATGAGTTTATTTATGTTCAAGATCCTATCTATGAGTTGTATGCACCTATTATGGTCTGGAACCGGCGATCCCAAAGGTGACAGCTTGGGACACCAAAGGGGATGGTCCATAATTTGAGGATTCCATGTATCCATTGAGTTTATTGCTTTGTTCCGGTGCTCTTTGACAGGAGCACCTTAATCTCCATAAGTTACTTTTGGCCCCCTTCGTAGCGGGATGGTAGGACAAAAGATGTTGTGCAAGTTCTTATTGCAAACACGCACAACTACCCCTGGGATACATGCCTAATGTTTGATATTTGCCTAGATGATCATTACTTTTCCGTCTGCCTTGCTCCGTGTTAGAATCTATTACATGTTCATTCTTATTCGTGCAGTGCACAACCATCCATCTCCCTAGCCTACAGTGTTTTAATCCTGCTAGTTACTACTAGTTACTTTCGCCGTTATCATTATCATATCACAGTTGCTATTAATACCTTGTTGCAAGCAAGCATATTGCAGGTGCGGTTGAATTGAAAACTCAACTGTCAAAGCTTATAAATACTCTTTGTGTCCCCTTGTGTTGAATCAATAAATTGGGTTAACTTACCCGCGAGAACACTACAATCGATCCCCTACAATTGAGGGTCATCAGTCATGTAAGTCCATATATATATATTTTGAGCATTTATAAAAATTATTTGCTATTTATTTTGGCAAAGCAAACAAAAGACAGAAAAAAATAAAAGAAAAAGAAAAATGAGCTTACCTGGCAAAGGAGCCCAACCCACCCAGGTCGGCCCAGCCCAGCAGCCTTCTCCTTTGTCTTCTACCTCCCCGCTCCCACAAGCTGCTCGGTGGAAAGCCACTGACGCCGCTTTCCACCTCTTGCTCGCTGTGGTTCTCCCTGAGGCCTCTAGACGCGCCACGACGACTCCCTAGACACGGCCGCATCCATTCCCCCCATTGGCTAGCTTTTCCCTCTCCTCCTTCGTCGCGCCCACGCAAACCCGAGCGCCGCCGCAGAGCACCGTCGTGGTCCGGCGTGGCCAACGACGTCGAGGAGGCAAACCGGCGTGTCCTTCGCGTTCCCCGTCGTCGATTTCGTCACCACACCAACGCCCGCGAGCTGGAGTGCTCCGACAACGACAAATCCAGCTTTCTTCATCCGCCACGGCCGCCGCACGCCGGCAAGGAATTCGTCGCCTCTGTAGCTCCTACGGCTTCTCTGTCCCCTCCATTAGCATCAGAGTAAGCTCCACGTTCTTTTCCCCCTTTTCCCGCTCTATGTGCTGCACCGGGCAGTCAATCCCGTCGAACCCGAGCACGGGTCGCCGCCGACGAGGTCGTCGTCGTGCCCCGGCCGGTGCTCCCCCGTAGTCGCCGTGTGCTCGGGGCAATGAGCACGAGCAAGGGCTACGCCCCAGTGCCCGGAGCGCAGCCAACCGTGGCCGGGAGCCTTGCTCCAGCGAGGCACCGTCGTGGCCAGTGCCACCGGCGACTCAACGCAGGCAGCCCGCCGACGTGGCCACTTATTTAGGGGCTAACCCCCTGGTCATTTGACCCAAGGTCGATTACAGGTGGGCCCTGCCCCCCCCCCTAATCCCCCTCTGTTTAGTATATTAAACGGGGATTAACCCCATAGAGGCTGACCAGTGGGTCCCCCTAGTCACATCCCCCCTGACGCCAGCATGACCTCATGCTTGCGCAATAAAAGGAATTTCTATTTAAAAGAAAATTCATAAAAATAAGAAAATAGCATAAACTTTGGAAATTCATAATTAATTCATAATAACTCCAAATTGGACAAATAATATATGTAACATTATCAGAAAAATGCAAGGAATCTGAATGGACTTTGTTTTTATGTTTGACCAATTTAAATTGGGTGAACAAAGACAAATGTGCATATGCCATTCTTTTGAATTCAAATTTGGAGTGAATTTTCAAATGACTTTGCAACCCCCTTCTTTTAAATGGAATTGTCAACACCTTGTAACCATTAACATGACATTGCAACCTTGATCATGTGTATGTGCATTGCATTTATATTGATAGCTTGTTTGCCATGTTTGTCGAATAGAAGTGGAGCCGGAGTCGGAGATCACCCCCTCGGTTGAAGATACCCCGTACGACCCTCGTCAGAAAGGCAAGAAAACCCCCATTGATCATGTCGATAAAATCCCACTTCCCTCTCAGTCTCGCTTATGCATTGTTTAGGATGTTTACCATGATGCATTTCTATCGCGTAGTTGAACCCATTCCTTTGCATGACCTATCATCTTGTCACAGTAGTAAGGAAAATCAAAATCCTAGCAGATGTAGGAGTTGATTGATATCATGTGGCCCCTGCAACTGTTACTGCTTATTGCATGCTTAGAGTTACAATGATGTTACTCTTTTGTGAGTCAGGATGGTAGTGATCATGTTGATGCTGGTGGAAATGTGTTGGTGAACTTGACCTAAACATGGTGAACGATGAGAGGCCGTGTAGGAGTACACAGTGGGTTGTCTTGTTGAACACCGCCTTAAGCCCCAGTTCTTGTATGGTAATCCGAGACAAAGAGTACAACGACAAATTGGGTTCACTGACCCCTCTCGACCTATTAACTCACCCCGTTCCAAGTCCAGGAGTCACACCTAGTTCGGGATTTCCATTCGGCATATGCATAGAAAGATAAAGAAGTGAAATGTGGCATTGATGGTAGGGCTTGTAGAACGTGGCTTGTCAAGCGGAGAACCATCCGTCGAGGTGGGCTTGTCAGTCGTTCCTACATGGTTTGAGTCCTGATTGGAAACTCGGTCGGAATTCCAGTTGGGTTTGAAACTCAGATAGTTGACTCCTTGGACTAGAACAATACCGTGAGGTAAGTGTCGTGGTGAACATCCTTGTCGGCACCCCTTGAATGGTGACGAGTACTTGACGGTAACTGATGGGCATGTGTGTGTAGCGGTACACCCCTGCAGGGTTAATAAACTATTTGAATAGTCGCGTCTGCGGTAATGGACTACTTGGAAAGTTGTGCTTGATTATTAGACAACTTCAACGGATACTCTAAAACATGCCAAGATAAGTGTGAGTGCTATGGTCTGCTTTCTCGTGGGGAAGTCAAGGAAGTATCCATAGTGGTGTATTGGTTGGAGACTTGGTAGTGGACTCGAGTACGCTTCTTACCTCATTCTGGTATTCGTAGTACAGGACTAGCCAAGTCAAAGCTGGCACTTCTGCATTGAAACCCCACCTCCTTTTACCTTGAAACTTGAGCATGAGTAGCATAGTTCTGATGTAAGTCTTCCTGAGTATGACTTTGTACTCATGTTTTCTTATTTTATGTTTTATAAACCCAGACCCAGATGGAGTCACCTTCCTGAAGCTCGACGTGGACTAAGCTAGTATAGTTCCAGACAGCAGTCTGGTCCCTTGTGGAAGGGCTATGTATGTTGAACAAGGCTTCTCTAAGCCATTTGTTAAACTTGTCGGTACTCAGACCTAATTTGCTTCCGTTGTTCGATGTAATGGTGGATCACGGTCATGTGATCTCTTTGTGTACTCTATGTAAGTCAATAAAGATATACTTTGTAGAGTTCATGTGATGAGTACATGTTGTTTACACTAGACATGTATGTTGCGTGTATGGTTATAACGTGCATGTCTTAGTGTGGGGTTCGATATCTTAGTTATACACCAAGTGGCCCTTAGATGTGCGCAACTTGGGGCATCGCGATGCGATTGCTCGTGACTCTGTCACGTGGGACACTTTGTTGTATGATTGAGCCCGCCCAAGACCCCGACTAACTGATCAGGCTGGAGTCTGTTTATGTAAGTGTTATAATTCAATCGATAATATAGTTGAGGCGACTTGTCTATAAGTATGGGATTCCACCACCCATAATCATTTAGACTTGTGAGCGGACGATGAGGACCCATCTCAGTTGATCATCCGGCATGGATGGGATGCCCCTCACGTTCTTCGAGATTTCTGAGAGCGATCTGTGCTTGTACTTGTCTGCTTAGACAAGTTGGTACGGCTCTTGGCTCTTCATATGATTGAGTTGTAGGAGGAATTACATACGCATTCCAGGTCCCGACGGACTTGGTATCAGAGCAGGACTGTCTGTAGGATTATTAACCCTTGGTCGAAGTCAAGCCTATCATTCTATAATTATATAGTTACTTTGGGTATAAGGGAACAACGTAAGGCCTATTTTTTCCTCTTATCCTCATTGATCTGAGTTTTGAGTCACCCTCATCTTGTTCTACGGGAAGATAGGACTAGGTTCATCTATGTCTTTACTAGAACATCTCGGTTATTGCTTCTTTGTAGCCGTAGGACTATAGTAGTCATCTAGAGTCATCATGATATTGAGTTCTTTGAAGAAGTTCTGTCCAATCTCTTGCAGGTTTTCTCCTTTTCATCCCTGTGTAGCCGTTATGCTGCCCGATTTATTCCGTGTTTCTAGGAATCTTTGCCTTTGCATTACAATCTTTTCCGCCTAAATCATGCCCTCTTATCTTGATTCCATCGTACAACCTGTTATGATCGTTGATTGTTATCACACAGGATGTCAGGTGGAACTTGTAGTGTTGTTCGTCACAATCGAGACCGTGATCGGAATCAAAGTAATGATGAACCATCACCACCGCCTTCTGCGGCGGAAATCATGATGGAGGCTAAGAGAAATCATCGTGATCAAACATACCTTCTAGAGCTCATAGAGCGGAATACTGCTCGTCAGCGCAATGTTGTTGTCAGCATTCAGGACTTCATTCTCCTCAACCCGCCGATATTTCGATGTTCTTCCGAGCCCCTTGAATCTGATGATTGGCTCCGTTCCATCGAGTGTAAGCTTGAGACGGCGCATGTTTCTCCCAATGATCGTGTGATGTTTGCGGCATACTTTCTAGAAGGTGATGTTGGTGAATGGTGGGAGAACTATGTTGCAATGCAACCTGATGGTCACGTAGTGACTTGTCAGCAATTCCGTGATGCCTTCCGAGGGTACCATATTCTGGATGAGATGATGGAAAGAAACAAGGAAGAGTTTTGCAATCTAACTCAGGGAGATATGTCCATCCACGAGTATATGACTGAGTTCAACTGTCTTGCTCGTTATGCCCAGGAGAAGATATCCACTGATGCCAGGAAGCAAGCAAGGTTCCGCAAGGGACTTAGCCTTGTTATTCGTCATGATCTCAATCTTCATGAGTTTATAAACTTTGAGGATTTAGTCAATAGATCCTTCAGAGCTGAGTATGGCAATGAGGTGTTCGAAGAGTCTCGCAAGCATGCTCGTGAGTTTGCTCCATCTTCTAGTCCGGCCCCTCAGAAACGCCGGATATGGATTCCAACTAGTGTCGTTCCTTCACACCTTATTTCAAGGCCATCCTACATGGTGCCTCAACCTCCTTCACCAAACACGAATCACAACAGTTATGGTAGTAAGCCTGCCATCCTTGCTCCACCCCCTGACACCAAAGTTTGCAACAAGTGTGGTCAGCCTAGCCACGCACGGAAATGTTCCTTGTAGGTGAAAGTTGATCCTCGTCCAGGACATAATGCCACCCCACCCAAGTATTCCAAGCTAAGTATTCACAGAAATCAACCTCGAACTCCTTGCAAGCAAAGTCCTTAGCCACTGTTAGTGGTTGTGTGAACCAAATCTCAGTTGAGGAAGCTATTCATACTTCTGACGTCATCCTTGGTACGCTCCCAGTCAATCATGTTCCCACTGCCGTTCTTTTCGATCCAGGAGCATCTCATTCATTCATGTCGGAAAGTTATGCACTTCGGCATGAGTTCCCTTTTGAAGAAATTTTTCTCCAATGATAATCCAAACTCCTGGTTCAAAGTGCCAAACTAATAGAGTAATCCATGTTAATCGAATTGCAATTGAGGGTTTAGTATTCTCTGCTTCTCTTATAGCCCTCAAGTCTTCAGACATTGATGTCATCCTAGGAATGGATTGGTTATCAAGACAGAATGCTTTCCTTGATTTTAAAGCCAAATCAGTTAAACTTACCCATCCTTCAGGCCAGACAATTGACTACACCTCACCCAGTTCTAGAATACAAATGCATACTTTGAATGTGCTTCCCCTTCGTGACCTTGAAGATATTCTTGTGGTTCGTGACTTCCCGGATGTCTTTCCTAAAGAACTGCCATGAATGCCTCCTGACAGATGTGTAGAATTCATTGTAGATCTTGCCCCAGGAACCGCCCCAATTTCCACACGCCCATACAAAATGGCCCCACGTGAGTTAGCTGAGCTGAAAATCCAACTTGAAGCTTTGTTGGAAAAAGGCTTCATCCGCCCTTGCTCATCGCCATGGGGTTTTTCGTAACAATTAAAGATGGAACAGAAAGGATGTGCGTAGATTATCGGCCGCTTAATCTAGCGACGATAAAGAACAAGTAGCCGCTTCCCAGGAACAATAATCTTTATGATCAACTTGTTGGATCCTCTGTCTTCTCCAAGATTGATTTGAGATTAGGCTATCATCAAATCAAAATCAGAAACGAGGACATTCCCAAGACGTCTTTCACTACTCTTTATGGTCTTAACGATTTTACCGTCATGTCCTTTGGTTTAACCAATGCCCCCGCCACATTCTCACGCATGATGAATTCGATCTTCATGGAGTATTTGGACAAGTTCGTCGTGGTTTACCTCGATGACATCCTTATATACTCGAAGAACGAAGAAGAACATGCCAAGCATCTTAGGTTGGTATTGATGAAACTTCGAGAGCATCGCCTTTATGCCAAGTTCTCTAAGTGCGAATTCTGGCTACCAGAAATGACCTACTTGGGCCACGTGATTTCTGTGAAAGGCATTGCTGTGAATCCCGAGAGAGTTCAGGCCGTCCTTGATTGGACTCCACCTGAATCGGTTAAGCAAGTTAGGAGTTTTCTTGGCTTAGCAAGCTATTGTCGCTGCTTCGTTGAGAACTTCTCCAAAGTTTCAAAGCCTCTAACTGAACTCCTCAAGAAATATAAGAAATTCGAATGGACCCCGAAGTGCGAGGAAAGGTTTCGAGAGCTAAAAATAAGATTGACTTATGCACCCGTACTTGCGCCTCCAGACACCAAAAGGGATTTCGAGATCTATTGTGACGCCTCACGGCAAGGGTTAGGGTGCATACTTATGCAAGATCGACATGTGGTAGCATACGCTTCACGCCAGTTGCGTCCACATGAAGAGAACTACCCTACCCATGATATTGAACTCGCTGTCGTAGTTCATGCCTTGAAGACCTGGCGACATTACCTCCTTGGTAATCGTTGTGAGATCTATTCCGACCACCAAAGCCTCAAATACATATTCAACCAGTCGGATCTTAATCTCAGGCAAAGACGCTGGATAGAGTTGATAAAATATTATGACATAGGAATTTATTTCACCCCAGGCAAAGCCAATGTCATGGTTGATGCACTAAGTTGTAAGTCGTATTGTAACAACCTCATGTTACAACAGTATCAACCACTTCTTCATGAGGAACTTCGAAAGATCAACCTCGAGATTGTTCCTCGTGGATCTCTTTTCAACTTGGTGGTGAAACCAACCCTTGAGATTCAAATCATAGTTGCCCAAAGGTGTGAACGAGGTGTTCGCCGGATCAAGGAGAACATTTCTAGCGGAGTTGCTAAGTGTTTTTCCACAGATAGTAAAGGAACGGTATTCTTTAAAAATCGTTTGGTAGTTCCTAAGAATAGGGATCTAAGGCAACTAATTCTTAAGGAAGCTCATGACACTCCCCTCTCAATTCATCCTGGTAGCACAAAAATGTACCGAGATCTACGCCAGAGTTTTTGGTGGACTAGGATGAAGAGAGACATTGCTCAGTATGTTGTCGAATGTGATGTTTTCATTGCATTAAGGCCGAACACCAAAGACCTACTGGTACTCTTCAACCTTTGCCTATTCCCTAGTGGAAATGGGACAAAGTCAATATGGATTTCATCACTGGCTTTCCAAAAACCCAGAAAGGAAATGATGCCATCTTCGTGGTCATTGATAGACTTTCCAAAGTTGCTCACTTCCTCCCAGTTCGCGAGTCTATTACTGCTAGTCAGTTAGCGGACTTGTATGTCTCTAGAATTGTGTCTTTTCATGGTGTTCCTTTGGAAATCAATTCTAATCCTGGTAGCCTTTTCACCTCTAGATTCTGGGAAAGCTTTCAGAATGCTATGGGAACTCATCTCTCCTTCAGAAAAGCTTTCCATCCCCATTCTAGCGGTCAAGTTGAAAGGGTTAACCAAATTCTCGAAGACATGCTCAGAGCTTGTGTTATCTCATTCGGAAAGAATTTGGAGAAGTCTCTTCCATTTGCCGAATTTGCTTATAACAAATGTTTCCAATCTAGTCTGAATAGGGATCCTTTTGAATTCCTCTATGGACGAATATGTCGAACACCCCTAAACTGGTCAGAAACTGGTAAAAGACAATTCTTTGGACCGGATATGATCAAGGAACCAGAAGAGAAAGTTCGTATTGTTCGTGATCAAATGAAAGCAGCCCAGTCTCGTCAGAAAAGCTACTATGATCGACATCATAGGCAAGAAAGACACAATCTGGATGAGAAGGCTTACCTTCGGGTTAGTCCTCTGAAAGGAACCCAACGCTTCGGTATCAAAGGCAAGTTGGCCCCACGTTACATCGGACCTTTCCGCATTCTTTCTAAACATGGAGAAGTTGCCTACCAACTTGAAATACCCCCGCACCTTTCCCGAGTACATTATGTATTCCATGTGTCACAACTCAGGCGTTGCTTCAAGGACCCCATCCGCGAAGTCGACCATGAAACGCTTGATCTCCAAGATGACCTTTCATATCGAGAATGCCCCGTTCGTATTCTTGATTCAGCAGAGCGCGCCACTCGTCGTCAGAAGATTAAGTTTCTCAAAGTCAAATGGTCACGCCACTCTGAGAAAGAAGCCACATGGGAAAGAGAAGATCGTCTTAGTGCAGAGTACCCCTCCTTCCTCCCGATGACTTCTGGATCTCAGGACGAGATTCTTTTGAGTGGGGCGAGTTGTCTGAACCCTCTGTTAGGTATGAGCTAGGATCAAGCCTCACCTTGAATTCATGTCAAAGTTTCAAATGAAATTGAAATGGGAGAGAGAACACCCCCGAGATGAATTTAATTCAAATGGCCATTTTGAAAGTTGCTCCAAAAATTACTTTTGCATTTTTGAGAAGTCCCATAAATGAGTGTGATCACATATCAAGTGATGTGGTTTCAACTACATGCTCATGGATTTTTCAAATATTCAAACAGGACCTTGGAATTAAATCAATACCCCTATTTGAATTGGAATTTAAATATTTTGAATTTCAAAAATGTTCAAAACTTGGGAATGACTAGCTACTGGTCATGTAAGTCCATATATAAATTTTGAGCATTTATAAAAATACTTTGCTATTTATTTTCGCAAAGCAAACAAAAGACAGAAAAACAACAGAAGAAAAAGAAAAATGAGCTTACCTGGCAAAGCAGCACAACCCACCCAGGTCGTCCAAGCCCAGCAGCCTTCTCCTTTGTCTTCTACCTCCCCGCGCCCACAAGCTGCTCGGTGGAAAGCCACCGACGCCGCTTGCCACCTTCTGCTCGCCGTGGACGTCCCTGAGGCCTCTAGACACGCCACTACGACTCCCTGGACATGGTCGCATCCATTCCCCCCCCTTGGCTAGATTTTCCCTCTCCCCCTTCGTCGCGCCCACGCAAACCCGAGCGCCGCCGCAGAGCACCGTCGTGGTCCGGCGTGGCCAACGAAGTCGAGGAGGCAAACTGGCGTGTCCTTCGCGTTCCCTATCATCGACTTTGTCACCACACCAACGCCCCCGAGCTGGAGCGCTCCGACGACGACAAATCGAGCCTTCTTCCTCCACCACGGCCACCTCTATAGCTCCTACGGCTTCTCCTTCACCTCCATTAGCATCAGGGTGAGCTCCACGTTCTTTTCCCCCTTTCCCCGCTCTCTGTGCTGCACCGGGCCGTCAATCCCGTCGAACCCGAGCATGGGTCGCCGCCGGCGAGGTCGCCGCCGTGCCCCCGGTGCTCCCCCGTGGTCGACGTGTGCTCGGGGCGATGCACACGAGCTAGGGCTACGCCCCAGTGCCCGCAGCGCAGCCAACCGTTGCCGGGAGCCTAGCTTCAGCGAGGCACCGCCGTTTCCAATGCCACCGGCGGCTCAACATCGGCAGCCCGCCGACGTGGCCACTTAGTTAGGGGCTAACCCCCTAGTCATTTGACCCAAGGTCAATGACAGGTGGGCCCTAGCCCCCCTAATCCCCCTCTGTTTAGTAAATTAAACGGGGATTAACCCCACAGAGGCTGACCAGTGGGTTCCCCTAGTCAGAGCCCCCCTGACGCCAGCATAACCTCATGCTTGCGCATTAAAAGGAATTTATATTTCAAAGAAAATGCGGAAAAGACAGAAAATAGTATAAATTTTGGAAATTCATAATTAATTCATACTAACTCCAAATTGGACAAATAATATATGTAAAAATATCAGAAGAATGCAAGGAATCTGAATATGGACTTTGTTTTTATGTTTGACCAATTTAAATTGGGTGAATAGAGACAAATGTGCATATGGCATTCTTTTGAATTCAAATTTGGAGTGAATTTGCAAATGACTTTGCAACCCACTTCTTTTAAATGGAATTCTCAACACCTTGTAACCATGAACATCACATTGCAACCTTGATCATGTGTATGTGCATTGCATTTATATTGATAGCTTGTTTGCCATGTTTGTCGAATAGAAGTGGAGCCGGAGTCGGAGATCACCCCCTCGGTTGAAGATACCCCGTACGACCCTCGTCAGAAAGGCAAGAAAACCCCCATTGATCATGTCGATAAAATCCCACTTCCCTCTCAGTCTCGCTTATGCATTGTTTAGGATGTTTACCATGATGCATTTATATCGCATAGTTGAACCCATTCCTTTGCATGACCTATCATCTTGTCACAGTAGTAAGAAAAACCACAATCCTAGCAGATGTAGGAGTTGATTGATATCATGTGGCCCCTGCAACTGTTACTGCTTATTGCATGCTTAGAGTTACAATGAGGCTACTCTTTTGTGAGTCGGGATGGTAGTGATCATGTTGATGCTGGTGGAAATGTGTTGGTGAACTTGACCTAAACATGGTGAACGGTGAGAGGTTGTGTAGGAGTACACAGTGGATTGTCTCGTTGAACACCTCCTTAAGCCCGAGTTCTTGTATGGTAATCCGAGACAAAGATTAAAACCACACATTGGGCTCACTGACCACTCTCAACCTATTAACTCACCCCGATCCAAGTCCAGGAGTCACACCTAGTTCGGGATTTCCATTTGGCATATGCATAGAAAGATAAGGAAGTGAAATGTTGCATTCATGGTAGGGCTTGTAGCACATGGCTTGTCAAGTGGAGAACCATCCGTCGAGGTGGGCTTGTCAGTCGTGCCTACATGGTTCGAGTCCTGACTGGAAACTCGGCCCGAATTCCAGTTGGGTTTGAAACTCAGATAGTTGACTCATTGGACTAGGATGGTGCCGTGAGGTAAGTGTTGTGGTGAACATCCTCGCCGACACCCCTTGAATGGTGACGAGTACTTGGAGGTAACTGATGGTCATGTGTGTGTAGCGGTGCACCCCTGCAGGGTTAATAAACTATTCGAATAGTCGCGTCTGCGGTAATGGACTACTTGGAAAGTAGTGCTTGATTATTAGACAACTTCAACGAATACTCTAAAACTTTGCAAGATAAGTGTGAGTGCTATGGCGTGCTTTCTCGTGGCGAAGTCAAGGAAGTATCCATAGTGGTGTATTGGTTGGAGACTTTGTAGTGGACTCGAGTACGCTTCTTACCTCATTCTGGTATTCGTAGTACAAGACTAGCCAAGTCAAAGCTGGCACTTCTGCATTGAAACCCCACCTCCCTTTACCTTGAAACTCTAGCATGAGTAGCATAGTTCTGATGTAAGTCTTCCTGAGTACGACTTTGTACTCACGTTTGCTTATTTTATGTTTTAGATGAGAACCCAGACCCCGATGGAGTCACGTTCCTGAAGCTCGACGTGGACTAAGCTAGTATAGTTCCAGACAGCAGTCTGGTCCCTTGTGGAAGGGCTATGTATGTTTACAAGGTTTCTCTAAGCCATTTGTTAAACTTGTCTGTACTCAAACCTAATTTCCTTCCGTTGTTCGATGTAATGTTGGATCACAGTCATTTGACCTCTTTGTGTACTCTATGTAAGTCAATAAAGATATACTTTGTAGAGTTCATGTGATGAGTACCTGCTGTTTACACTAGACATATATGTTGCGTTCAATAGCTTAGTTGTGTTCTTGCCGGCGGTCTTTTATACACCAAGTGGCCCTTAGATGTGCGCAGCTTGGGGCATCGCAATGCGATTGCTCGTGACTCTGTCACGTGGCACACTTTGTTTTATGATTGAGCCCGCCCGAGACCCCGACTAAGTGATCGGGCTGGAGTCTGTTTATGTAAGTGTTATAATTCAATCGATAATATGGTTGAGGCGACTTGTCTATGAGTATGGGATTCTACCACCCATAGTCATTTAGACTTGTGAGCAGACGTTGAGGACCAATCTCAGTTGATCATCCGGTCTGGATGGGATGCCCCTCACGTTCGAGCTTTCCGAGAGAGTTCTATGCTTGGCCTTGTCTTCTTAGACAAGTGGGTACGGCTCTTGGCTCTTCATATGATTGAGTTTTAGCAGGAATTACATACGCATATTCCTAGTCCCGACATCCATCGTGTAGGAATCGCCGCATCGAGTCCTCTCATCACTCACCGGATAAATTCATCACGACTACTTCGCTGCGCAACTTCGCCGCCTCAACACTTGGAGGCTCGCGGACTCGGGGGCTGAACGTTGCAGTCGCCATCACATCGACTCCGTCCTCTACACCGACACTGGTCGCGGCATCGACTTTATTATCCGCATTGACTCCATTTCTCCACGTCACCTTCTCGTCTTCGACTCCCTCTGCCGCGTCGATTCTACAGCTAAGTTTCTTTACACTCTTATATGCTATGATTCCAAGACCTATATGCAGTCCCGATCAGTCGCCAAAGACGACTATGCAGTCGTGCAGAAACGTCCGAGGGCTACAAAATCATCCCGTCAACTACGCAGTCGTGAGGAACCATCTGAGGGCTACAAAACCATCCTTTGGATCATGCTCAGTTTTATATGATGTCTATTCGTGTTCGTCAAAGTAGTGAGGCTGGGTACCAAAAGGTCGATCTGTCTCCGGGTTCAACAAGTCTGGCATCGCGTCCCTGTTGCCCGGCAATAGTATGCTGCCGGAGGGCCTACTCATGAAAAAGACACATACACCTTATATGCTGCTACATTATCCACTCGACAAAAGTGCAACGTCTACAAATCATGCACCTTACAGTTGTTTTGTATATCGCGTAAGTACACCTTAATGCAATTGCACCTGTTTCTCCTTCTCAGCAGGTGCTCGGTGGCTAGGCGCCCTCATGATGCGGTGATAACCCACAAGTGTAGGGGATCGCAACAGTCTTCGCGGGTAGGTATAACCCTAATTTATTGATTCGACACAAGGGGAGCCAAAGAATACTTATAAGCCTTAGTGGTTGAGTTGTCAATTCAACCACGCCTGAAAAAGCACTAGATAATATATTTAGTAGCAACGGTGTGTTGACGGGTGTAGTCTTAGAGACTTCCCCAATCACCAACACCACAAAGTAGTAACAAAGTATTAGCAGCAGTGATGAGAGCAATAGTAACAACGAAGGAAATAAAGATGAAATATGGACCGGGGTTCAAGGTTTCACTAGAGGTAACTCTCCACGCAAAAAGACAGGTGTTGGGTGAACGAATTACAGTTGGGCAATTGACAAAATTTCACAAACTCTAGCCAAACAAACTAGAGCAATCCTAGTCTAAGAACCAAACGTAGGCATGTGTTCCACATGTAGTTGTACGTGTTTGCAATAAGAACTTGCACAACATCTATTGTCCTACCGTCCTGCTACGAACGGGGCCAAAGGGAACTTACGGAGATTAAGGTGCCCCTGTCAAAGAGCACCGGAAAAAAGCATTAGCACTCTATGAACACATGTGATCCTCAAATTATAGTCCATCCCCTTTGGTGTCCCAAGCTCTCACCATTGGGATCGACAGTTCCGGACTATAGTAGGTGCATACAACCATAGATAAGATCTAGAACAACAATTATAATCATGCAACCATAACGTGCTCCTTTCTGAAATCATGCTACTCGTGCACTAGTAACAAGCATTAAGAACAACAAAATTGCAGCAACAATAATTCATAAACCTCTTAGGACTGAACAAGGTAACAATTCATCGGATCCCAACAAACACAACACCAATTACATCATATGGATCTCAATCATGTGGGGCAGATCATGAGAACTTTGTATTTGAAGATCAAGGGGGAGAAGATACCAACCAGCTACTTCCAAGAACCCGTAGTCCAAGGAGGAACTACTCACCATCCATCATGGGGTGAACAAGAGTTGATGAAGATGGCCCCGGGGGCCAAGGCCCTCTCCGACAGGGTGCCGGAGCAGGATCCTGGTGACCCCTGAAGCTAGGTTTCGATGGCGGAGGAGATCAGGAGTGCTTCTGGAGAAAAGGGTTGGATATCTCGGGTTTTTATGTCATGGGAGATTTTATAGGCAAAGGTGGAGTCCGAGGCGGTGCCCAGGTCGCCCAGGCGCCACCCCGCGCGGGTGGTCCCTGGCCGCGCCGGGAGGGCGCCTAGGGGCGTGGGGCCACCTCCTGGATCCGTCCTCCGGCTGGAGGACTCTTCCGATGTAGATATTTTTTGGGAATTTTTTGGGAATTTTCTGAGCAACTTCATTTTTTGACTTTTTCTGCATTGCAAAAACAAAACAGACAGAAACTGGCACTGGGCTCTATATTAGTAGGTTAGTCCAATAAATGATGCAAAAGCATGGCAAAAAGATGTAGCAATGACACAAAAAGAGCATGGAACGAGCAAAAATTATAGATACGTTTGAGACGTATCACGCGGCGACGCCAACCTCCTCGTCCACGACCGATCCCTACAACAACTCATGCCTATGACGCAAGACACGAGTCGAGGACTTCCTAGGATGACAATCACTCGACAATGAAAAATTCTTGAGCCTATGCTCTACTGCAAGCAGTCGAACATAGCCTCGGGGGCTACTCCCATCGGTAACGATGACGCGCACCCGACGAACACTACTCGCGCATCCGACAAGAACGACGGATTTAGCTTAACAACAACTTGAGCCTATGCCTGACTCTACGAGGCGCACATAGCCTCGGGGGCTACTCCCATCGGGAGCGCTGACGCGCACCCGACGACTGCCGAACTCGACTGCAATTTTGATGCTTCATCGAAATACTTCCATTGGGAGCATACTCATGACATCTTCGAATGCTCATCAGCAAATGATATATGGATGATCCTGTTACTTGTACAAGGACATTCCCCGATGAAGGTTCGAGTGCTCACTCGAAGACGACAAACTATCAACAGAAGATCCGGAAAGGTTAGAGTGCTCACTCAACAAAGCAACATGCACTACGGCAAATTGGAGTCCCTGCGCGACTCTTCAAGTCCCCTGGGCACTCGAGGGCTACTGACGAGGGGGTACCCCCACGACTCCTGACCGTGAGGGTACCTGGTGCGTGTCATGGTTGGCGGCCCACCAGAGTCTCACTCATGGACATCGACATGAAGCCCAAGACTTGAGGCGCAAGACAATGACTCCTACTTGTAGTCAACTAGGACTCATGTAAACCCCTACCTGCTATCTATATAAAGCAAGGCAGGGGCACCACTCTCGACCTCTCAATATCCACGCATAGAACTAGACAGATCTCTCTCCACCAAAGCCCTCGCGGCACCCCTGTACATCATCATCAATACAAGATCAGACAAGCATCATGTAGGGTTTTCCCTCCGGGGGCCTAAAGCTGGGTAAAATCGTGTCTCATGTGTCGCTTTTCCACAGTCTGAATCATCCGACGCGCGGCCACGTCGCACTCCTTCCTCCTATATGAAACCTAGGGTACCTAACCCTAGGATTTTCCGAGGCCGATCCTCATCAGTGGCGCTCTAACTTGCAGCATCGTGAGTTCATCATTCGCACAGATCATCGCAGCTTGTTGCGTCTTAAGGAACAACGCCTTCACACCAGTGTGCAACAAAAGGTGTTCGTCAAGCTAATGGGGTTGCAATTCAAGATTCGGTTCAAACAAGGGATCACCAATGTAACAGCCCAGATTTCACAAAAATTAAAAATTGTTTTCGGTGTGAATTGTTTGATTGTTTTATTTGTTTGCGGTGTTTGCATCCCCGATTTATCGATCGGTGATTATTTCCCCCCCTCTTATCTCGTATCAGACGGAGACCGACCCTTGCCAGCCTGACACTCGACCTTTGCGACACCAGGTTTCACCCGATCACGTCGTGAAAACCGCACGAGACCAGCCGCAGCCAACGGAACGAAAAACCCCGTTTAATAATTAAACGGGTTATTTTTATAGCGCGCCGGAAAGTGTTCTCGGAACGGTTCCAACGCGAGGTGAACGCAGTTTGAAGTTTTACCCGAATCGGAGGTCCTGCGGGCCCCCGGCGATCAGAAACGTAAATACCGCGGGCGCGAGAGAAATACCGGGGATGTTTTTGCAAACTGTCAGCCACCTGGGCTATATAAAGACCACCACACTCCCACCCCTTTTCTAGGGTTTCCCTAGCCACAACTTTGCAGCCACCCCCCTCAGATCTGCCCCAATTTTCGCAGCTATCCCCCCCCCCCCCAAAATCAGCAAACCCTAGCTTCCCTCTGATCCAGACCGTCAGATCTGGGATCTGACGGCCCAGATCTGGCCTCCTCGCATCTCCCAACCGCCTGGCCCGTCTCGCGCCGCCGGCTCCCATGGAGACCAGCACCGCGCCGCCCGACCTCCGGTGAGAGCCGCCGGCCGTCCATCTCCTCCCCGCGCCCTCTCATCGTCCTCCTCATTGCTCCCTCCTGACCCTGCTTGCCTCCTCCTCCCTCGTTGCAGGTCACCGCCGCAACGGAGCCGGCCACCGCGCGCCATGGCCGGGGGCTCCCCGAGCTCAAGACCGCCGGCCCGATATGGCGCCTCCATGGCCGGATCCGGTGGCCTCTGCGCCACCACACTCGACGACGTGCCCCTCCTGGACCCCCTCCTCGCCACCTCTCCCACCACCGGCGCCGCTACAACACAATCATATGGAGAGCCGAGAACCGTACCCACTTGTCTAAGCAGACAAGGCCAAGCACAGAACGTTCTCGGAAAGCATCGAACGTGAGGGGCATCCCATCCAGGCCGGATGATCAACTGAAATGGGTCCTCATCGTCCGCACACAAGTCTAAATGATATGGGTGGTGAACTCCCATACTCATAGACAAGTCGCCTCAACCATACTATCGATTGTATTATAACCCTTACATAGACTTACTCCAGCCCGATCACTTAGTCGGGGTCTAGGGCGGGCTCGATCATACATCAAAGTGTGCACGTGAGGGAGTCACGAACAGTCGCATCGCGATGCCCCAAGTTGCGCACATCTAAGGGCCACTTGCTGTATAAAAGACCGTCAGCCAGATCACAACTAAGGTCTCGAAAACCCATACAAAGACATGCATGTTATAAACATACACGCAGCACACATGCCTTGTATGAACAGCAGGTATCATTGCAATTCTCTACAAAGTATACATCTTTATTAATAACTCTTACAGAGTGCACACAGATATCACAAGCATGTGATCCAACATTACAACAGACAAGCGGAAGCAAAGTAGGTCTGAGTACAGACAAGTTTAACAAATGGCTTAGAGAAGCCTTATCTAAAAAAAAGCCCTCCACGAGGGAACCAGTCGTCTGACTGGGACTACACTAGCTTGGTCTTGGTCTGAGTCTTCATTCTTCGAGCTTCGGGTAGAATCCACCATCGGTGTCGGTGGGTTCATCTAAAACATAGAATAAGTAAACGTGAGTACAAAGTCGTTCTCAGCAAGACTTACATAGGAACTATACTACTCATGCACATGTATCAAGGTAAAGGGAGGTGGGGTTTCACTTGCAGAAGTGCCAGCTTTGACTTGGCTAGTCTTGAACTACGAGTACCAGACTTGAGGTAAGAAGCGTACACGAGTCCACTACATCTCTTCAACCAATTACACCACTATGGTTACTTCCTCGACTTCCCCACGAGAAGAACCCCATAGCACTCACGCTTATCTTGGTGTGTTTTAGAAGTATCCAGTTCAAGTTGTCTAATAATCAACCTAAGCTTTCCAAGCAGTCCTTAATCTTGGACGCGGCTATTCGAATAGTTTTGTTAACCCTGTAGGGGTGTACCGCTACACACACGTGTCATCATTTACCGACTTTTGCATGACACCGTTCAAGAGGTGACAGCGAGGATGCCACCACAACACTTCGCCCACAGCTCCGTTCTAGTCCAGAGAGTCGCCTATCTGAGGGGGATCCGTATGGAAGTCCGGCCGAGGTTCCAGTACAGCCTCAAATGATGTGTGCAGGGTCCCAAGCCGGTCTTGAAAATTCGTTCATCCACTTCGCAGACCGTGCCACAGCCCTACCAGAACTCCGAACTACTGCGACTCTTGGGGTTCGAACGGGGTGAGGTACTAGGATGAGAGGGGTCAGTGAGCCCAATGTGTGGTTGTACTCTTCTTCTTGGATCACCACACAAGAACTCAGACTTAAGGAGGTGTTCAACGAGACAACCCACTGTGTACTCCTGCACAGCCTCTCATCGTTCACCTTGTATTAGGTTAGATTCACCAACACATTTCACTTTCATCAACACCATGTTCACCATCATCCCGACTCACATCAAAAGCAACCTCGTTGTATCACTAAGCATGCAATAAGCAATAACAGTCGCAGGGGCCTCAAGATATCAATCAACTCCTATGTCAACTAGGATTGTGGTTTTCTTACTACTGTGACAAGATGATAGGTCATGCATCGGATATGGGTTCAACTATGCGGTAGAATCGATACAAAGTGATCTCCTAAACATGCATAAGAGAGACTGAGAGGGAATTGGGATTTTATACACATGATCAATGGGGGTTTGCTTTCCTTGGTGACGAGGTTCAGTCACGGGGTCTTCAACGAAGGAGGTGATCTCGGGTTCCGGCTCCACTTCTATCAGCAACATGACAATCATAGGATGAACATAATGTACAATGCACAATCACGTGAATAAGATTGCAATGGTGATGTTCAAGGTACTGATGTGTTGAGCATTCCATTTAAAAGGAGTATATTGCATTTGAAATGCAAATTCAAACTCCATTTGATTTATCGATGAATTTCAAATGCATTTGAATGCATGAAAGTTCATTTGAAAAAGTTGATCATGAAGTGGTGTTGTATAGTTGAGACAAAGCCTCTGATGTGTGGATGAATCCATTGGAATTAGGGGTGTTGCAAAATCATTTGCAAAATCACTCCAAATTTGAATTTGAAAAGGATCCATATGCATGTTTGCTACTGTTCACCCATTTTAAAATGGTCAAACATGAAAAAAAATTGCATATTCATAATCCTTGTATTTTTATGATAATTTTAGACATATTATTTGTCCAATTTGGAGTTAGTATGAATTTTCTATGAATTTTCAAAGTTTAAATGATTTTCTGGATTTTTCTGGATTATTTTAATTCTCTGGAAAAAGGTTTATTGCATCAGCATGATGCAATGCTGATGTCACAGGGGGGGCTGACAACAGGGGCCCACCTGTAAGTGTCTAGGGGTTAATCCCCTCTCTGTTTAAACTAAACAGAGGGGTTAGGGGGCCAGGGGGCCCACTTGTCATTGGCCCTAGGGGGATTAGGGGGGTGGGTTAAGCCTAACTGGCCGGCCACGTCAGATCATGCCGGCGGTTAGCCGCCGGCGACCAAACCGCACGGCGGCGCACACGGGGACAACGGATCAGGGCACGGCTGACCAAGCCGAGGGCACGGGCGTGCTCCTCGTGCTTGCCCGTACCACCTCGTGCCCATGGGGAAGGCTGGGAAGCAGCGGAGCCTCGCCGGCGTCGAGGGACGGCGGCGGCCGGAGTACTGCACAAGCGGGCTCGGCGATTCTGACCACGGGGAGGCGCGCTAGCTTAGGGGAAAAACAAAGGAGCTCACCCCGGTTCGAAAGGAGGACTCGGCGAGGTCGGGGAAGGCCATACGGTGGCGCAATCCGGCGAGAGGCTCACGGCGGCCGGCGGCGATGTGGTGCCGCTGGCGTCGTCTACAGGGCACCCGGGCTCTTGATCCGCTGCGAGTCGAAGAAGAAGAACACGGTGAGGTCACTGGACATGGCCGTTGGGGCAGTTGCGCACGGTGGCCGAAGTCCACGACGGCGTGCTCCGGTGAGGTCTCGGGTGCGGAGAAATTCGGCGAGGGAGAGCGTGGAGAGAGAGCCAGAGGAGGGGTAATGGACATGGGGCTTCGAGGGGCTTCTCCAGGCGCGAGGAGATGGCCAGGGGAGCAGCTGCGTGGCCTCGGCGCCACGGCGACGCCCGCATGCCGGCCACCGAGCTGGTTGCCATCATGGAGGAAGACGACAAGGCTTGGTGGGCTGGCTAGGCCGGGGAAAGACAAGTTGGGCTAGTGGCCTGTGGGGTGGGCTGGGGTTTTCTTTTCCCTTTTTCTTCTCTTTTTTTTCTGTAATATGTTGGCCATGCTAAAATAAATAGCTAGGCATTTTTAAAAATGTTGAAACTTTTTATATGGCCTCATATTATAATAGAGTAGCCACTTATAAAGTTTGGCACTTTTTAAAAATCAAATCATTTGAACTTTAAATCAAATGGGGGTTTAAATTTAATTCCATGCTCCTGTTTGAATATTTGAAAAATCTATGAGCATGGGGTGGGTCCCACATCACTTGATATGTGATCACACTCATTTATAAGACTTTTCAAAAATGCAAAAGGAATTTTTTGGAGAAACTTTTTATCTGGCCTTTTGAATTAATTCATCTGGGGGGTGTTCTCTCTCCCATTTTGATTTCTTTTGAAATTTTTATCATGATGCAAAGGCCTAAGCTTACCCTAGCACATACCTAACTTGGGGTTGTGACAACTCGCCCCCACTCAAAAGAATCTCGTCCCGAGATTAAGAAGTCATCGGGAGGAAGGAGGGGTACTCGGCACTGAGACGGTCTTCTCTTTCCCACGTGGCTTCTCTCTCAGAGTGGTGTGACCACTGAACTTTCAGAAACTTGATCTTCTGACGACAAGTGACACGCTCTGCGGAATCAAGAATACGAACGGGGTATTCTCGACAAGAAAGGTCATCTTGGAGATCAAGCGTTTCATGGTCGACTTCGCGGATGGGGTCCTTGAAGCAACGCCTGAGTTGGGACACATGGAATACATCATGTACTCGGAAAAGGTGCGGGGGTAGTTCAAGTTGGTAGGCAACTTCTCCACGTTTAGCAAGAATGCGGAAAGGTCCAATGTAACGTGGGGCCAACTTGCCTTTGATACCGAATCTTTGGGTTCCCTTCAGAGGAGTAACCCGAAGGTAAGCCTTCTCATCCAGATTGTAGCTCTCTTGCCTATGATGACGATCATAGTAGATTTTCTGACGAGACTGGGCTGCTTTCAATTGATCACGAACAATGCGAAATTGCTCTTCTGCTTCCTTGATCATGTCCGATCCAAAGAATTGTCTTTCACCGGTTTCTGACCAGTTTAGTGGTGTTCGACATCGTCGTCCATATAGGAGTTCAAAAGGAGCCATGTTCAGACTAGATTGAAAACTATTGTTATAAGCAAATTCGGCGAATGGCAGAGATTTCTCCCAATTCTTTCCGAATGAGATAACACAAGCTCTGAGCATGTCTTCAAGAATTTGGTTAACCCTTTCGACTTGACCGCTAGACTGAGGATGGAAAGCCGTACTAAAGGAGAGATGAGTTCCCATAGCATTTTGAAAGCTTCCTCAAAATCTAGAGGTGAAAAGGCTACCACGATCAGAATTGATTTCCAAAGGAACACCGTGAAGGGATACAATTCTAGAGACGTACAAGTCCGCTAACTGGCTAGCAGTTATAGACTCGCGAACGGGCAGGAAGTGAGCAACTTTGGAAAGCCTATCTATGACAACGAAGATGGCCTTGTTTCCTTTCTGGGTTTTTGGAAAGCCGGTGATGAAGTCCATACCGACTTTGTCCCATTTCCACTCGGGAATAGACAAAGGTTGAAGTGTACCAGCAGGTCTTTCATGTTCTGCCTTAATGCGACGACAAACATCACATTCGGCAACAAATTGAGCAATGTCTCTTTTCATCCTGGTCCACCAAAATCTCTGGCGTAGATCTCGGTACATTTTTGTGCTACCGGGATGAATCGAGAGGGGTGTGTCATGGGCTTCTTTGAGGATGAGTTGCCTTAGTTCCCTATTCTTAGGTACTACCAAACGATTTTCAAAGAATACCGTTCCTTTACTATCTGTGGAGAAAAATTTAGCAACTCTGCTAGCAATGTTCTCCTTGATCCGGCGAACACCTCGTGCACGCCGTTGGGCAACTATGATTTGATCCTCAAGAGTTGGCTTCGCCACCAAGGTAGAAAGATAGCCATGAGGAACAATCTCAAGATTAAGCTTGCGAAATTCCTCATGAAGAAGTGGTTGATACTGTTGTAACATGAGGTTGTTACAATACGACTTACGACTTAGTGCATCAGCCATGACATTGGCTTTGCCTGGGGTGTAAGAAATTACTACGTCCTAATCTTTTATCAACTCAATCCAGCGTCTTTGCCTGAGATTAAGATCTGGCTGGGTGAAAATGTATTTGAGGCTTTGGTGGTCGGAATAGATCTCACAACGATTACCAAGGAGGTAATGTCGCCAAGTTGTTAGGGCATGAACTACGGCAGCGAGTTCAAGGTCATGGGTAGGATAGTTCTCTTCATGTGGCCGCAACTGGCGTGAAGCATAAGCTACCACATGTCGATCTTGCAGAAGTATGCATCCTAACCCTTGCCGTGATGCGTCACAATAGATCTCGAAATCCTTTTTGGTGTCTGGAGGTGCAAGTACGAGTGCAGAAGTCAACCTTCTTTTTAGCTCTTGAAAGCTTTCCTCGCATTTGGGAGTCCATAGGAATTTCTTATCTTTCTTGAGGAGTTCAGTTAGAGGCTTTGCAACTTTAGAAAAGTTCTCGACGAAGCGACGGCAGTAGCTTGCTAAGCCAAGAAAACTCCTAACTTCCTTAACCGATTCAGGTGGAGTCCATTCAAGGACGGCCTGAACTCTCTCGGGATTCACAGCAATGCCTTTTGCAGAAATCACGTGGCCTAAGTAGGTCACTTCTGGTAGCCAAAATTCACACTTGGAGAATTTAGCATACAGGCGATGCTCTCTAAGTTTCATCAATACCAGCCTTAGGTGTTCGGCATGTTCTTCTTCGTTCTTCGAGTAGATAAGAATGTCATCAAGATAAACTACAACAAATTTATCTAAGTACTCCATGAAGATTGAATTCATCATGCGTGAGAAAGTGGCGGGGGCATTGGTTGAACCAAAGGACATGACGGTGTACTCGTAAAGACCATAACGAGTAGTAAAAGCCGTTTTGGGAATGTCCTCGTTTCGGATTTTGATTTGATGATAACCTAATCTCAAATCCATCTTGGAGAAGACAGAGGATCCTGCAAGTTGATCATAAAGATCATTGCTCCTAGGCAATGGGTACTTGTTCTTTATCGTCGATAAATTTAGCGGGCGATAGTCTACGCACATCCCTTCTGTTCCATCTTTCTTCGTTACGAACAGAACGGGGAAACCCCATGGCGATGAGCTCGGGAGGATGAAGCCTTTTTCCAACAAAGCTTCCAGTTGGGTTTTAAGCTCAGCTAACTCACGTGGGGCCATTTTGTATGGACGTCTAGAAATTGGTGCGGTTCCTGGGGAAAGATCTACAATGAATTCTACACATCTGTCGGGTGGCTAGGTTTAAAGAGTTGGGTTACTGGATGGTTTTCCTAGAGGAGGACCATGGCTTACTAGGGGCTACAACAGATATGTCAGAGTAACAAAGTACCCCAACACGATGGTTAGTGTGGTTCTTCTGGCTAGAAGACATCTAAAGTGGGAGCAAGAGCTGCAATTGAATCACCATAGGTTTCTAGAGCAAAACCTACATCAAACACTAAGGAAATGTTGGGAATGCAACCTAGAAGTTCTTCTAAAAGTACAACCGAAAAGGAGGGAAGAATTTTGCGAATGCATCAGATTTTGAAGAAACCTGGAATGACTCGGACAGCATAACGGCTGTAATTGCAAGAAAACAATTTTCTTTCAATGTAGATACACCACTTACATAATACGATGTAAGAAATCAGCATTACAACAATGCTAGGAAAACCGGACACAACTTTCCTACGGCTACAAGGAAGCAAACAACGAGATGTTCTAATCAGACAGAGGTGAGCCTAGTCCTATCTTCCCGTAGAATAAGATGAGGGTGACTCAGAACTCAGAACGATGAGGGTAAGGAGAAAAAGAAGCCTTACGTTGTTCCCTTATATACCCAGAGTAACTATATAACTATAGCAAGCTAGACTCGACTTCGGCCAAGGGTGATAATCCTACAGTCAGTCCTGCTCTGATACCAAGTCTGTCGGGACCCGGGGTTAGCGTATGCAAGCCTCGCTACAACACAATCATATGGAGAGCCGAGAACCGTACCCACTTGTCTAAGCAGACAAGGCCAAGCAGAGAATGTTCTCGGAAAGCATCGAACGTGAGGGGCATCCCATCTAGGCCGGATGATCAACTGAAATGGGTCCTCATCGTCCGCACACAAGTATAAATGATATGGGTGGTGAACTCCCATACTCATAGACAAGTCGCATCAACCATACTATCGATTGTATTATAACCCTTACATAGACTTACTCCAGCCCGATCACTTAGTCGGGGTCTAGGGCGGGCTCGATCATACATCAAAGTGTGCACGTGACGGAGTCACGAACAGTCGCATCGCGATGCCCCAAGCTGCGCACATCTAAGGGCCACTTGGTGTATAAAAGACCGCCAGCCAGATCACAACTAAGGTCTCGAAAACCCATACAAAGACATGCATGTTATAAACATACACGCAGCACACATGCCTTGAATGAACAGCAGGTATCATTGCAATTCTCTACAAAGTATACATCTTTAATAATAACTCTTACAGAGTGCACACAGAGATCACAAGCATGTGATCCAACATTACAACAGACAAGCGGAAGCAAAGTAGGTCTGAGTACAGACAAGTTTAACAAATGGCTTAGAGAAGCCTTATCTAAAAACAAGCCCTCCACGAGGGAACCAGTCGTCTGACTGGGACTACACTAGCTTGGTCTTGGTCTGAGTCTTCATTCTTCGAGCTTCGGGTAGAAGCCACCATCGGGGTCGGTGGGTTCATCTAAAACATAGAATAAGCAAACTTGAGTACAAAGTCGTACTCAGCAAGACTTACATAGGAAGTATACTACTCATGCACATGTATCAAGGTAAAGGGAGGTGAGGTTTCACTTGCAGAAGTGCCAGCTTTGACTTGGCTAGTCCTGAACTACGAGTACCAGAATTGAGGTAAGAAGCGTACACGAGTCCACTACATCTCTTCAACCAATTACACCATTATGGTTACTTCCTCGACTTCCCCACGAGAAGCACCCCATAGCACTCACGCTTATCTTGGTGTGGTTTAGAAGTATCCAGTTCAAGTTGTCTAATAATCAAGCTAAGCTTTCCAAGCAGTCCTTAACCGTGGACGCGGCTATTCGAATAGTTTTGTTAACCCTGCAGGGGTGTACCGCTACACACACGTGTCATCATTTACCGCCTTTTGCATGTCACCGTTCAAGAGGTGACAGCGAGGATTCCACCACAACACTTGGCCCACAGCTCCATTCTAGTCCAGAGAGTCGCCTATCTGAGGGGGATCCGTATGGAAGTCCGGCCGAGGTTCCAGTACAGCCTCAAACGATGTGTGCAGGGTCCCAAGCCGGTCTTGAAAAGCCGTTCATCCACTTCGCAGACCGTGCCACAGCCCTACCAGAACTCCGAACTACTGCGACTCTTGGGGTTCGAACGGGGTGAGGTACTAGGATGAGAGGGGTCAGTGAGCCCAATGTGTGGTTGTACTCTTCTTCTTGGATTACCACACAAGAACTCGGACATAAGGCGGTGTTCAACGGACAACCCAATGTGTACTCCTACACATCCTCTCATCGTTCACCTTGTATTAGGTTAGATTCACCAACACATTTCACTTTCATCAACACCATGTTCACCATTATCCCGACTCACATCAAAATCAACCTCGTTGTACCACTAAGCATGCAATAAGCAATAACAGTTGCAGGGGCCTCAAGATATCAATCAACTCCTATGTTAGCTAGGATTGTGGTTTGCTTACTACTGTGACAAGATGATAGGTCATGCATCGGATATGGGTTCAACTATGCGGTAGAATCGATACAAAGTGATCTCCTAAACATGCATAAGCGAGACTGAGAGGGAATTGCGATTTTATAGACATGATCAATGGGGGTTTGCTTGCCTTGCTGACGAGGTTCAGTCACGGGGTCTTCAACGAAGGAGGTGATCTCGGGTTCCGGCTCCACTTCTATCAGCAACATGACAATCATAGGATCAACATAATGTACAATGCACAATCACGTGAATAAGATTGCAATGGTAATGTTCAAGGTACTGATGTGTTGAGCATTCCATTTAAAAGGAGTATATTGCATTTGAAATGCAAATTCAAACTCCATTTGATTTATCGATGAATTTCAAATGCATTTGAATGCATGAAAGTTCATTTGAAAATGTTGATCATGAAGTGATGTTGTATAGTTGGGATAAAGCTTCTGATGTGTGGATGAATCCATTGGAATTAAGGGTGCTGCAAAATCATTTGCAAAATCACTCCAAATTTGAATTTGAAAAGGATCCATATGCATGTTTGCTACTATTCACCCGTTTGAAAATGGTCAAACATGAAAACAAATTGCATATTCATAATCCTTGTATTTTTCTGATAATTTTAGACATATTATTTGTCCAATTTGGAGTTAGTATGAGTTTTCTAGGAATTTTCAAAGTTTAAATGATTTTCTGGATTTTTCTGGATTATTTTAATTCTCTGGAAAAAGGTTTATTGCATCAGCATGATGCAATCCTGATGTCACAGGGGGGCTGACAATAGGGGCCCACCTGTAAGTGTCTAGGGGTTAATCCCATCTCTGTTTAAACTAAACAGAGGGGTTAGGGGGCCAGGGGGCCCACTTTTCATTGGCCCTAGGGGGATTAGGGGGTGGGTTAAGCCTAAGTGGCCGGCCACGTCAGATCATGCCGGCGGTTAGCCGCCGGCGACCAAACCGCACGGCGGCGCACACGGGGACAACGGATCAGTGCACGGCTGACCAAGCCGAGGGCACGGGCGTGCTCCTCGTGCTTGCCCGCACCACCTCGTGCCCACGGGGAAGGCTGGGAAGCAGCGGAGCCTCGCTGGCATCGAGGGACGGCGGTGGCCGCAGTACTGCACAGGCGGGCTGGGCGATTCTGACCACGGGGAGGCGCACTAGCTTAGGGGAAAAACAAAGGAGCTCACGCCGGTTCGAAAGGAGGACTCGGCGAGGTCGGGGAAGGCCAGACGGTGGCGCAATCCGGCGAGAGGCTCACGGCGGCCGGCGGCGATGTGGTGGCGCTGGCGTCGTCTACAGGGCACCTGGGCTCTTGATCCGCTGCGAGTCGAAGAAGAAGAACACGGTGAGGTCACTGGACATGGCCGTTGGGGCAGTTGTGCACGGTGGCCGAAGTCCACGACGGCGTGCTCCGGTGAGGTCTCGGGTGCGGAGAAATTCGGCGAGGGAGAGCGTGGAGAGAGAGCCAGAGGAGGGGGAATGGACATGGGGCTTCGAGGGGCTTCTCCAGGCGCGAGGAGATGGCCAGGGGAGCAGCTGCGTGGCCTCGGCGCCACGGCGACGCCCGCATGCCGGCCACCGAGCTGCTTGCCGTCATGGAGGAAGACGAAAAGGCTTGGTGGGCTGGCTGGGCCGGGGAAAGACAAGTTGGGCTAGTGGCCTGTGGGGTGGGCTGGGGTTTTCTTTTCCCTTTTTCTTCTCTTTTTCTTTTCTGTAATATGTTGGCCATGCTAAAATAAATAGTTAGGCATTTTTAAAAATGCTGAAACTTTTTATATGGCCTCATATTATAATAGAGTAGACACTTATAAAGTTTGGCACTTTTTAAAAATCAAATCATTTGAACTTTAAATCAAATGGGGGTTTAAATTTAATTCCATGCTCCTGTTTGAATATTTGAAAAATCTATGAGCATGGGGTGGGTCCCACATCACTTGATATGTGATCACACTCATTTATAAGACTTTTCAAAAATGCAAAAGGAATTTTTTGGAGAAACTTTTTATCTGGCCTTTTGAATTAATTCATCTGGGGGGTGTTCTCTCTCCCATTTTGATTTCTTTTGAAATTTTTATCATGATGCAAAGGCCTAAGCTTACCCTAGCACATACCTAACTTGGGGTTGTGACATTTCCCGTTGACTCGTAGCTCTGAATGAAGTGATTCTTTTTTTGTTTGGTTGTGCTTTGTGTGCTCTAGAGTTCATCTTTAGGAAGTTATTTATTTGAGGCCATCTTGAATATGTATTTCTGTGTTGAAGTGGGCATCAGACTGTTAACTACAGTTAAATTCGGTCAAGTGCTGCTGATGTTATTTTTTTGCAACTTTGGGTGATGCTTGTGTCAAATCCATGAGGCCTATTGCATTGATTCTTCTTCCTATGTGTTAAGCATCATGTGTACTTAATTCCCATTCTTTAACTTGTCATGTTTGGGTGCTTTAGCTATATTAAATCTTGCTCCAAAGTGGCGATCCTGATGTCAATGTGCTGCTGTGCTAAAAACTGTTAATTTATTGCAACTTCGGGTGATTGTTGCGTCGCGACCGTTTATCGGAATTGAGTGATTCCAATTGCATATTGTTAAGCATCATGTCTACTTCCATTATATGTATTGCATTGTCATGATATGATTTCTGGTCATATATATTTTGAGCTCCAAAGTTGCTATACCGCTGTTCTTGACAGCCACCTCTGTTCTGTAACGTTCTGATGCCATGTTGCATGCTTAATATCTTTTGATCTATGATGCCTATTTTCATGATTCTTTTTTCAATGCCTTCCCTGTCATGTCTACTTTAGTTCCATATCATTTGTGAGCATGTTTGCATTGATTATCCTGTTTATGCATTGCTCTAAAGTGTGCTTCTTGATGTTGGCAGATTGTGCCCGTAACTTGTTTTGCTTATATCTTTTTAACCGTAACTCCGTTTGGAGTGTGCCTTATATGTAACTTGATTAGTTTTTCGTGTACTTTGTGTTTATGCTATTTTTATGTTGTGAACCAACCTAAAATATGGTTTAGGACAGAACAGTACCAAATCCTTTAATTGTCGTGCGGCACTTAGTGGATGCCATGTTTAGGTTGTGCCTCACTTAAATTGACTAGAATAGATAGTTTATCTTATGCTTCACCTCTTGCCATGTTTGTGTGCTATGCCATGCTTGCTTGATCTGCCATGTTAATAACCGTTGGTCGATCACCTGTAGCTAAACAACTTGAACCGATTCTAAACGTGCGGTATCGTCGTGTGTGACGAGTACTCCACTTAACATGTTAGTAACTGCTCTCGACGGTAGGTGCGATGTCTCATGTTGCCTTCTTGTTGATGCCTGCTCGTTTTTGCCTCATAGTAATAGATGATTGCTCGTTGATTGCTTTCCAGTGTTTATCGTCTTGTGTGCTCCCGCGGGTACCTTCGGAGACGATGCGAGCTTGCGATCAGCTACACCTTCGGAACCCGACTTATCAATAGGCAAGGATTATACATTACTTATGATCCATTCTATTTCAACCAGCGGTTTGCATGCTAGTCTAGGATAGGTTCGATGTTTGATCCTACCACATGTTTACAACCTCTTTCAAACCGATATAGCCATGTCCCTTGCCAGCAAACCTTGTACTGCTATGTTACTATTGCTCGTTGCTCAGCCCCTGCTTAGTATGCACGCTTAGGATGCTACGATGTTACCCTGTTACTCCTTGGTTTGGGATATCACATTATCATTATTATTATAGTTTTTTATTATATGATTATTATAATGTTGACTATATTCGACGAAGGATGGAAGGTCTAGGCTATCCCGCCCCGACGCTTTGTTCCATTCGAGTCACCTAGGATCCGAGTTCCGGGTACTGGTTTTAATACTGAGCGTGCCTAACCGCGTGTGGGATTTTATGGGGTCCCCTTTTCTTACCTACCTAGCTTCAAGCATTTCTAGTGGTGGCCCAAGCTGATTTACCATTTGAAACCGTGTGTGTGCTGGTCAGCTGCCAGCAGTTTTTAAACCAACGTGGACCAGTGAGGACATAGTTCCCTTGCTGGCCCACCTTGTCCGGCTAAGGACCCGGTTTACCATGTGTGATTAACCGGCTATCCAAACCTGCGACAGACGGTAGAGACCAGATCGAGAGCGCGCCGACTCCTGAGCTGGATGTCGACTCACCGGGGGCCACCCGGATTTGTTCGTTGATAGTTAGTGGGACCTGTCGTTTCGGATCTCTGGGAACTAAATCATAAAATTGTTGCCTGTGATGGGTAGCAACTGAGAGAGATGGGCGTGCGTGCGGAGCCTTGTAATGGGCAGTTGGTACACACCTGCAGGGTTAAATCTTTTCGAGAAGCCGTGTCCACGGTTATGGACGACTTGAGAGCTATGTCCTGTTCATAGAAAACAACAACTGAGATAATCTTAATATAACTTGATCAACGTGTGTGTGTGCCTTGACTGCTTATTTTTCGTCGGGATGCGAAGAGGAGGACAAGGATAGGATAGGTGTTATGTTTGCGTAAGAAGTTGATAGCAAGACTTGTTGGAGGAGATTCCTCATCGAATGCTTGGCTTCTTATCTTACTCTCTAGATCGTGAGCCACTTCATAAATGCTAGTGCGGAAGCAACCTCACCACTTACCCCTTCCTTACCGTAAACTACTAGTTGTCCTAGAATGACGAGTGATGAAGTCCTTGCTGGGTCAGATGACCACTACAGTTGGATGTTGAGTACTTCTGTACTCATGATACTACCCCCAAACTCTTTTCAAGGTTCTTGATCGACAACAGGTATGGTGATCGACGTTTCACGTGGAGAATCGACGACGACTAGTTAGGCGGATCCCGACGGAGGGCCTGGACCCGTGTGGTTATGGGATCGATGTTTTTCTCTTTGCCACTAGGCATTTGATTGTAGTCTATACTCAGACATGTACCTTCCGCTGTTGTATTGTATTTGAGGCAGTTGTATGCCGATTGTATGAGATGTTGTATCCTTGTATCTGTAATGTTGTGATATCATGTTGGAAATCCGAGGCATATGACTTCGTCATATGTCGCGGTGGGACCGATATGTGCTTCGTCCCCTGATCTGGATGGAAACATCTAGATCTGGAACAGTACCGCATATCGGGCCTTACAACCAACCAGGTTGCGGATGCCTTGTCCCATCAACATGAAGATCCCAGTGTGCTGGCCGTTTCCACAGCTACCCCATCCTGGATGGATAATTTGCAACAAGGATATTCAGATGATCATCATGCGTCCAAGCTGATTTCTGAGCTTAGTGCTTCACCACCTGGCTCAGCCAACAAAGACTTCACCCTGAAAGATGGCCTTCTTCGTTTTTGCGGACGCATTTGAGTGGGTGCTAACTCGCTAGCGCAGAGTCACATCATGCAGGCGCTCCACTTCAGCATTGTGGGCTGTCATTTTGGGGTGTATGCCACATATTTTCGAGTCAAGCAGCTCTTTGCGTGGACCAACATGAAGCACGATATTAAGATTTTCGTGGCAGCCTGTGCAACATGTCAGCATGTCAAACCAGATCATGTCAAAAGTTCAGGGCTGTTACAACCCTTGCCGGTGCCGACCAGGCCATGGGAGATGGTGTGTTTGGATTTTATCGAAGGATTACCCAAATCCCATGGAAAGGACGTGATATTGGTGGTGATTGATAATTTCACCAAGTACGGCCACTTCATTCCTTTGGCGCATCCCTTCACAACAATGCAAGTGGCACAAGCCTACATGACTCATGTCTATCGCCTTCATGGCCTACCTGTGGTGCTAGTTTCTGATCGGGACAAGATATTCACCAGCCATCTACGGCGAGAGCTCTTCAAGATGTCTGATACTGATGGAAATATTAGCATATTTTCTCTTAATATAATCCATGAGTAAACAGTAAACATGGCATTTATGGCATGCATCTCATACCAAAAACTAAACATGCTAGCACGTATAAAACCTTGCACTAAAACATCTATGTAGAACACATGTGATGGCTTCTCGCCCCTCGTTGGTTACCCAAAGTGGAAGGTTGAGATGTAGGCAGCAGCAAATTTTCCTCGGTGAAGATACCAAGGTTTGTCTCCAGTAGGACTCCAACAACGACAGGAAGGTGACAACGGCGCCAGCAATTAGGCGGTTGACGTGGACCTGCACACGCAACAGATAACTTCGCTCCCAACGAGTTCAGAGAGGTTGTCAATCCCTCCGGCCTTTTTCTTCACAAAGGATCAAACGCACGGGATAATAATGATAGTGATAGCAACGGAAAAGTAAATAAAGAAGGAAATAAATAGTGGGTGTAAACAGTATTGGAAATATGGACCGGGATCCCATGATGTTCACTAGTGATATCTCTCTCCCAAAAGACGATAAAATAGCCATGCGAGGTAAACAAATTACAGCTGGGCAATTGACAAGATTATGTGCGCAAACCAATGCTAACTATGCTAGAAAGAAAGGAAGAGGCTCAAAAGCTTGGGCGGTACGCCAAGACAAGTAGACCGAAATCCATCTGCATCTACCTACTAATCATCCACCTTGAGATATCTATCTAGAACATCTCGCTGGTATTAAGTTGTGAATCCCACCCAAAGTGTAAACTCAAAGCAACAGACAACTGCATTAAAGAACTTTGCGTAAAGTAAACAATCCTTGCACCCGCAAGTACAAGCACCGTTTTTTTCTCCCTTGTGGCAACAGCACATCCCCTAGACTCATGTTTTTGTCACTCAAGCTAGTCATTAGGGGCATGAACCCACAATCATGCATAATGCTCCCTCTCTGAGTCACTACCTACTACTTGGCCAAAGAAATAAACAACAACGGAAAACATGCAAGAATTACTCAAGGACATAAATATAAAAGAGGAGAATCAAATATATTACTCAAGCACAATCTGAACATAGTCTCATAATCCATCGGATCCCAGCAAACTCAACATAGCAACAGCAGAAATATTACATATGTGCCTCGATCATGTAGGGCAGCTCATGAGGTCTAAACCATGAAGAACAAAGAGGGGATGAGAACATCACACAGCTACTGATCATGGACCCATGGTCCAAGGTGGACTACTCACGGTTCATCTGGGAAGCATCCATGGTGGTGGAGAAGCTCCCGGAGGTGGTTCCTCCCTCCGGCAGGGTGCCGGGAATAGGGCTCCTGGTGCTCCCGATCTTGGAAGCGCGGCGGCGGCGGAACAGAGGAGAGATCGCGAAAAATGGTTCTGTTTTTTAGGGTTTCTCGTCACGGGGAATAAATAGGCGAAGGGGGGCAGCCAGAAGTGGACCACGGGCCCAGGCGCCCCCTTGGCGCGGCCTAGGGGGTGGCTGCGCCAGGTGGCCGCCTGGGCCACCCTGGCCCCCCTCTGGCCCCACCTGGGCTTTTCTCGAAGCTTCCTGTACGGTGATTTTTCCTATATTTTTCCCGGAATTTTTCCGGCACTTTAAATAATGGGAAAACCTGAAATACAAAAACAGCAGAAAACAGGAACTGGCACTGGGGTGCACTGAGTTAATAGGTTAGTCCAAATATGATCAAAAGTGTATGGAAGTTCATCAATATCATAGCAATATCACACAAAAGAAACGTGGAGCAAGCAGAAATTATAGATACGTTTTGGACGTATCAACATCCCCAAGCTTAATTCATGCTCATCCTCGAGTAGGTAAATGATAACAAACATCATTTCTGTGGTGACATGCTACCAACCATATAAGAACTTTTAAGTAAATCAATCAAGGCATGTAATTCAATTCCAGTCATAACAGGCAAGAGTCTATATTAGCATTGAAACAAGTAACATAAGAACATAAAGGTGCAAGAGCTCTCGCTGTCCGTGACTCGAATGTCTCCAAATGGTATTTGTGTGCAAGAAAGGGGATAGGGATATACGAGAGAGTAAAACATAGTTTTTATTGTTGAGAACTTAATCTACTAATGTTTACACTTGGTCTTCTTTGGAATCTTATCTTGACTCGTCCACAGACCACTAGCCAGGTACAAGTCAAAATGATCCACTCCTTTTCGATATTTTGAGAACTCATGCAATGGATGAGTGTAAGCAAGAAAGTTGACACTTAGGATGGCAAAGAGAGAATAATGATGGAGGAGGAAGACAAAAAAGGTGTGAAAGGCTCACATCAATGAGGAAAATCATAGGCGAGAGAAAGCCAAATGATAGATATGATGTGAGGAGTATGGATTGCCATGCAACAGATGCACGTATGATCTAAGGTAAGCTCTCCAATGGAACTAGTGGGGGTGCATCCAACTTGCTAGCTCAAGAAGACCTAGAGCTCATTTGAGGAGGCTCATCATTGGAATATACAAGCCAAGTTCTATAGTGTGAAGGTCCTCACATAGCTATATGCATGAATGATAATCTCTATGGGGTACAAGATATAAGATGGAGTACGAGTGTGGATCTCTCAAAAGGAATAGTAGTGTGCCCCCTTCTCTCTTTTTATTTCTTTTTCTCTTTTTTCTATTTTTTTGTATTTTTTTGGTGGCCTCATGGCTCTTTCTATTTCTCTCATTTGTCGTCTTTGGGATCTTTTGATTGTATCCTCTTTGGGATCTTTTCCTCACTTTAGGGGAACACTCTATATATTACAAGAAATATAGAAGATCTTTCACACTTTACAAAAGTACTCAACATAAAGAAAATGAAACTATCATGAAGTATGCAAATGTATGCCTCTGCCAGTGTAGCAGGATATGCAATGATACTAGCGCGTCATGTAGAAATGATTAGGGCAAGGCCCAACTAGCATGCGGCTCATCGATCAAGCAAAAGCATGTATGACATGAAGATCAAGTCATGAGAAGGTGGATGTTTCATGGCAATGTATCTCGGAAAGGCTATGGAAATGCCTTGATAGGTAGGTATGGTGGCTATTTTGAGGAAGGATATAAGGGGGTTTATGATGATAGAGCCTATCATGCCAAGGATTTGGATGTACAGGCGAAGGTGGACGCCAACTCTCGGAGTGAGAAGGAGGCAATGCACGGCACAGGAGAGGCTAGAAAAATATGGGTAGGTGGAACTGTCAACTTTCGAATACTCACATTAGTCCGAAGAACTCATGCACTTATTATCGGTAACTCTCAATCTAATAAGGAGGTTCACAAAGAGACAAGTACCCCGAGGAGAAGTGTATGGGGGTTTGGTTATCCTTGCGCATCCTCGACTCATGGTACGTGAGTGTACTCTAATATTCGACCCCTCCAAAGAGTAGTGATCCATCTAGTAGCTAAAGTTCTCAACTAATTTTGTAAGTTTTGAAAATAAACATGGATTGACCAAAATACGACATCTATCACTAATAGACTAAAGCTCTTGACACCAAAAGTCCAAACATTACTCATAGAAATACCTCAAAACTATTGCAAATTACTACTACAATTGAATAGCAACCTTAATTACCTACTTCAAGTCAAGACACAAAACTCAGTGCAACAGGCAAACTCTCTAAACAAGATAAACATGAAAACTCAAGAGAGTTCCAGAAACAAACTAAAAAAAATCTCTTAAAAAGATAAGCATGAAAACTAAGATCTAAACATGACAGCAGCTATGAAAAAGATAAAGAACACACACATCAAAGATAAGCATGAAAATCCTATGTAGTGTTCTAGATTTTGAAAGTGGAGCGTGTTTCTCTCCCACACAAAGAAAGCTGGGTTCTAACTTGTTATGAACAGCAAGCAAAGCTAAAGAAAACTAAAAAGGAAATAAAGAGCGAGACGCTCCAAGCATAGCACATAACGCATGAAGTGATAAAAGTATAGTGGAACGAAAGACGAACTGATAATTGTTGATGGAGAAGGGGATGCATGGGGGCATCCCCAAGCTTAGACGCTTGAGTCTCCTTGAATATTTCTTGGGGTGCACGGGGGCATCCCCAAGCTTGAGCGTTTGACACTCCTGGATCTTCTTTTATCATCTTCCCTCACACACTTGAAAACTCCCTTCATACATAACTCATCATAATCTGATTAGCGAGGTTAGTACCCATAATAAAATAATTTTTCCTCTACTGTAGATAAGGATATTCTTGAAGAGCTACTGTTTCTCAAGATTTTCAAAAAGTTTTTGCAAAGAAAAAGCAAGCTTAAGGTTTGCAAAACAAAGAAAAGGCAAAACAGGACAGAATCTGTGAAAAACAGACCAGCAGGTAGTAAAGAATGTTTTAGGGATACTTCTGCAACTCAAATCAAAAAACTCAGAACATACGAAGGTTCCGTGATTGAATAGAGCACGCTGTGTAAAAAATTCAGCTCAAAAATATGAACTGGGATTTTTCTATGATTTTTCCCGTCACGAGGACAGGATCTGTTTTCTGGACAGCATGTCACAACTTTCACTTCCCTTGTCATATGAGGCTATAATTGGCACAAATCTTGAAAAGTAAATATACAATGATGTTTCTACAGTAGTAAAAATCATCAAGACCACTAAAAATATAAGAAAAACAAAAAGGAAAACCTAAATTCGTTGCGGGCTGCCTCCCGAAAGCGCTTCTTTAAAGCCATTAGCTAGGCCTAATGCAAAAAGGATCAAGTCTTATAAAGAAAATAACTAGCCCGTGTGACGGACTCAAAAGGTAAATTAATATTCTTCCTAGGGAAGTGTTCCATCCCTTTCTTGAGAGGGAATTGGAATTTGATAATCCCTTCTTTCATATCAATAACAGCAACCACGGTGCAAAGAAAAGGGCGTCCCAAAATAATTGGACAAGAAGGTTCACATTCAATGTCCACAATAGTAAAATCAACGGGAACATAATTGTCATTGACAATGATAAGAACATCATCGATCTTCCCCAAAGGTTTCTTTACAGAAGAATCGACAAGACGAACACCAAAAGAACAAGGATCAAAAGGTTTCAATTCAAATAAATCATACATTCTTTTGGGCATAACAGAGGTACTAGCTCCAACATCACATAAAGCATAGCAAGAGAAATTATTCAACTTAATTTTAATCATAGGATCCCAACCATCTTCTAGCTTTCTAGGTATGGAGGCTTCTACCCTAAGATTCTCCTCCCTAGATTTAATGAGAGCATTAGTGATATGCTCCGTGAAGGCAAGATTAAGTGTGCTAGTGTGGGGATCTCTAGACATCTTGTGAAGGAAACGAATAACTTCATAAAGGGTGCAATTATCAAAATAAAGGTCACTACTATCAAGTAAAGTGGTAGTGGTGTCCTTTAGGCTCACTTTTTTGGTAGCTTCTATAGTCATAGGAGTTTCTTCTTCTGCGGTTGAGGTCATAGCATCACCATTAATAGGTCCTATGGGACTAGGGGTGCATTGGGTGCTAAGAGTTTGGATATCCTCAACAACTTGGATAGCAGCAATGGTATGGTGTGTGGGAAGGCTCTTAATTCTATCTTCTTCCTCCTTTTCTCTAGCCCATCTCTCTTTAAGTTTAGCCATCATCCTAATGTTTTCATTAATTTGCACTTGAATAGCGTTCATAGGAGTGACCTTCCTCTCCTCAAGAGGAGAAGTTCTAATTTCAAGCAATTCTACTTCATGGGCTAAATTGTCTACCTTCGACGAGAGATTATCTAATTTTTCTAGTTTTTCCTCTACACTCTTGCTGGAGGCTTTTTGGGTAGTGATGAAGTCTTTAAGCATACTCTCTAATTCAGAAGTGGAGTTCTTGGTGCTAGGATAAGTGTTGTTGTTCCCATAGTTGTTGGAGGGGAACGGTCTAGGAATGCTACCAAAATTACTCCTATAAGCATTGTTATTGAACTTGTTTCTAGAGATAAAGTTCACATATACTTGATCTTGAGCAATCAAAGAATTTAAAGGAACATCATGAGGATCAATAGGAGATTGCTTGGTAATTAGAGACATAATCAAGTCAACTTTTTCATTTAGGGAGGAGATCTCCTTGACAGAGTTTACCTTCCTACCTGTTGGAGCTCTTTCGGTGTGCCATTGGGAATAATTGGTCATCATCTCATTGAGTAGTTTTGTGGCAGCACCAAGCGTTGTTGACATAAAGGTTCCTCCCGCGGCCGAATCTAGCAAGTTCCGCGAGGTAAAGTTCAAGGCTGCATAAAAAGTTTGGATAACCATCCAAGTAGTCAAACCATGCATAGGGCAACTCTTAACAAGAGATTTCATGCGTTCCCAAGCTTGGGCAATGTGTTCATTATCAAATTTCTTAAAATTCATAATATTACTCCTCAATTGGATAATCTTAGCTGGGGGTTAGTACTTCCCAATAAAAGCATCCTTGCACTTATCCCAAGAATATATGCTATTCCTAGGCAAGGATTGAAACCAGATTTTAACTCCTCATCTCAAGGAGAAAGGAAAAAGCTTAAGCTTAACAATATCACCATCTACTTCTTTGTACTTTTGCATATCACAGAGCTCAACCAAATTATTTAAGTGCAAAGCAGCAGAATCTCTAGCACCGGGGAATTGATCTTTCATAAAAAGGTTCAGCAAAGCAGGTTTAATCTCATAAGAAGGTGCTGAAGTGGCACGTGGAGAAATAGGAGTGCAGATAAAGTCACTGTTGTTATGACTAGTGAAGTCACACAACTTGGTGTTCTCGGAGGAACCCATAGCAGCAGCAAGCAAGATAACTATTTTTTTTATTTTTGATAAAATACACTAAAGCAAGAACTGGAAGGTAAACTAACAAGACTAAAAATCAAAGATAAAAGATAGTGTGCAACTCCCCTATCTTGAAGAGTGGAGTCCCCGGCAACAACGCCAGAAATTATCTTTGATGGCTTCTCGCCCCTCGTTGGTTACCCAAAGTGGAAAGTTGAGATGTAGACATCATCAAATTTCCCTCGGTGAAGATACGAACGTTTGTCTTCAGTAGGACTCCAACAACGACAGGAAGGTGACAACGGCGCCAGAAATTAGGCGGTTGACGTGGACCTGCACAAGAAACAGATAACTTCGCTCCCAACGAGTTCAGAGAGGTTGTCAATCCCTCCGGCCTTGTTGTTCACAAAGGATCAAACGCACGGGATAATAATGATAGTGCTAGCAACGGAAAAGTAAATAAAGAAGGAAATAAATTGTGGGTGTAAACAGTATTGGAAATATGGATTGGGATCCCATGATGTTCACTAGTGATGTCTCTCTCCCAAAAGACGATAAAATAGCCTTGCGAGGTAAACAAATTACAGTTGGGCAATTGACAGGATTATGTGCACAAACCAATGCTAACTATGGTATAAAGAAAGGAAGAGGCTCAAAAGCTTGGGCGGTACGCCAAGAAAAGTAAACCGAAATCCATCTGCATCTACCTACTAATCATCCACCTTGAGATATCTATCCAGAACATCTCGCTGGTATTAAGTTGCGAATCCCACCCAAAGTGTAAACTCAAAGCAACGGACAACTGCATTAAAGAACTTTGCGTAAAGTAAACAATCCTTGCGCCCGAAAGTACAAGCACCGTTGTTTTCCCCCTTGTGGCAACAGCACATCCCCTAGACTCATGTTTCTGTCACTCAAGCAAGTCATCAGGGGGCATGAACCCACAATCATGCATAACGCTCCCTCTTGGAGTCACTACCTACTACTTGGCCAAAGCAATAAACAACAACGGAGAACATGCAAGAATTACTCTAGAACATAAATATAAAAGAGGAGAATCAAATATATTACTCAAACACAATCTGAACATAATCTCATAATCCATCGGATCCCAGCAAACTCAGCATAGCAACAGCAGAAATATTACATAAGTGCCTCGATCATGTAGGGCGGCTCACGAGGTCTAATCCATGAAGAACAAAGAGGGGAGGAGAACATCACATAGCTACTGATCATAGACCCATGGTCCAAGGTGGACTACTCACGGTTCATCCGGGAAGCATCCATGGTGGTGGTGAAGCTCCCGGAGGTGGTTCCTCCCTCCGGCAGGGTGTCGGGAAGAGGGCTCCTGGTGCTCCCGATCTTGTAAGCGCGGCGGCGGCGGAACAGAGGAGAGATCGCGAAAAAGGGTTCTATTTTCGAGGGTTTATCGTCACGGGGAATAAATAGGCGAAGGGGGGCAGCCAGAGGTGGACCAGGGGCCCCAGGCACCCCCCTGGCGCGGCCTAGGGGGTGGCCGCCTGGGCCACCCCTGGCCCCCCTCTGGCCCCACCTAGGCTTTTCTCGAAGCTTCATGTACGCTGATTTTTCCTATATTTTTCCGGAATTTTTCTGGCACTTTAAATAATGGGAAAACCTGAAATACAAAAAGAGCAAAAAATAGGAACTGGCACTGGGGTGCATTGAGTTAATAGGTTAGTCCAAATATGATCAAAAGTGTATGGAAGTTTATCAATATCATAGCAATATCACACAAAATAAGGATGGAGAAAGCGGAAATTATAAATACGTTTTGGATGTATCAACATGTACGGCAAGCATATAAACGAGTATAAAGGAGATGAACGAATCATACCCTGCGGTTGGCCAAGCCAATGCGGCGGCTGCGGTAGCAGCCTAGGATTCGTCGGTCGCCTTCTTCAAGGTGGCGGCCTTGGCGGCAGCGGAGTCGTCGTTGTTCTCCATGGTGTTGAGGTAGTCGAAGGAGTGGAAGCAGCGGCCGTAGTCGAAGTAGAGGAAGGATCCGACAGAGTCAAAGCAGAGGACGGGGACGGATCGGGAGTAGTCGCGCCGAGACGCTCCCCAAAAATCTTATTGGCCTTCTCCTGGGCAGGACAACGGAGGTCGCGGTTCCGGAGGCACCTGCTCACCCCACGGACCGTGCACGCGGCCAATGGGCTGGGATCGCCGGAGGAAGCACACAGCATGGAACAGTAAATGACGTCTAGGGTTAAGAGGCAGAGGGAGAGAGTGAGCAAGAGAGTGACTCCACAACCCTAGCGCCTGCTTATGTATGTCGTCGGTGTAACGGGCCTGGGCCGTAGCTCACGATCGAGTCAGCAAACAGCCCACCTCCAACGTCTCGGAGAGTGGCGCTTTAGTTAGGGACTCGTTAATTAATCCCAGATTAATTATCCGTTTGTGACCTGCAAAAATAAGTGCATAGGTGTGAGCTCGGCTCCGCTCATTCCCGCAACCCGCGGCGCGCGCACGTCATGACGTGAAGTGACGAGGTGAGCCGTGGCGAGGCGGGCGGCAGAGGAGGAGGAGCGTGCGTGTACAACTCCTCTTCCTAAGCTCCCAATAGCTAGTGAGTGAGCACCACTTATAAAGAGGTCTAACTCTTCCTCCACTACCAGTATGGAACTAAACTTTAGCACCACTAGCCACCATACATGGGCGCTTAGATATTAACTAGGGATTGTTGTCTTATTGGGGCCAAAGCCCAACTATAATCCAACAATCCCCCACCAGATCTCAAGGCCCATCAGTTTGTCAATTGTTCCAAACCATGTTTAATATACCGGAGACTGTTAAGTTAAACATCCACCTAGAGCAACTGGATTAGACTTCTTCACAGCTGAACAATGGACTATGCCTTGAATTGTCAGATGAGTGTGCAGAATTTTCGCCAGTTGTCAGCCAATACAAGGCTGCCGAAGGCTAAACCCCACGGGTGGAGCGTATTAGTCATACTCATGTCCTTTCATGAGTTGCCTAGAGATAAACCCCATATCATAGACTGTGACCAGCAGTCGGGCTCATATAGGTGTGTTCCTCCAAAGTATGCTCTGTAGGCCATGATCTTGCTTACAGAAGATTTGGAACAACTTAAGACATTTGTCAACCTACCTTACAGTTTTAGAGTATAATGCATCTCAATCGGAGTGGGTGAGTAAGGATACCTTCCTCGGTTGACCGGTGGATTGTTTTCCTAGATTTATCTAGGTTACCCCCATGGCAACTCACGTGGGTTTCAACCCCATCTCCCTCGATGCATTTTCTATCACAACCAGTGATAGACCCTTGGTAAAGGGATCTGCCAGATTCTTAGCCGTCTGGATATAAGGCAACGCTGTAAATCCGGAGTTTCTTGAATGTCTGACATATTTTAATCTTCTTCTTATGTGCTTTGTGGATTGCATGTTGTCCTTTGAACTTTTAGCCTTGACAATTACTGTCTCGTTATCACAGTTCATAAGGATAGCCGGAACCGGCTTATCAACCATGGGCAAATCCATCAAAAGCTCTCGAAGCCATTCTGCTTCGACGCATGATGTATCTAATGATGAGAGTTCTTCTTCCATAGTCGATCTGGTTAGGATCGTCTGCTTGCAAGACATCCAGGAAACAGCACCACCACCAAGTGTGAACACATACCCGCTTGTGGCTTTCATTTCATCAGCATCAGATATCCAATTGCAATCAGTATACCCATCAAGTACCGGCGGGTACCCAGTATAGTGAATTCCATAGTTTGCAGCACCTACTAAGTAGTGCATAACTCACCCAACCGCATGCCAATGCTCATCTCCCGGGTTTGAAACAAACCGGCTCAATTTCATACGGCATATGAGATGTCAAGCCGAGTAGCGTAAGCTAGGTAAATGAGTGAACCAATTACTTGGGAATATCTCAACTGATCCACAGTCGTGCCGTCAAACTTTCGAATGCGCACGCTGGGATCATATGGCGTTGCAGAAGGTTTGCAATCGGCATATCCAAAGCGACTCAAAATCTTCTCAACATAGTGTGATTGCACAAGTGTAATCCCACCCTCATTGTTCCTCAACAGCTTGATGTTTAGAATGACATCCGCCACACCCAGGTCTTTCATCTCAAAGTTTTGAGATAGAAAGTTCTTGACCTCCTCAATTACATTGAGGTTGGTCCCAAAAATCAGTATGTCGTCGACATACAGACACAATATTACTCCTTTGCCCCAACCATGGCGATAGTATACACATTTGTCAGCTTCGTTAACAACAAATCCGACATATGTTAAAGTTTTGTCAAACTAATCATGCCATTGTTTAGGCGCTTGCTTCAGGCCATAAAGAGATTTCAACAACTTGCACACCTTTCTTCCTGACCATTTACAACAAAGCCATCCGGCTGTTGCATGTAAATTTCCTCGTCTAGCTCTCCGTTAAGGAAAGTCGTCTTCACGTCCATCTGATGAACGATAAGACCATGTGAGGCAGTGTAACATCCCAGTTTTCAGAAAAATTAAAAAATTTGTTTTCGGTGTGAATTGTTTGATTGTCTGATATGTTTGCGGTGTTTGCATCCCCGATTTATCGATCGGCGATTATTTTTCTCCCGTTATTCTCGTACCGGACGAAGACCGACCCTTGCCACCCTGACACTCGACCTTTGCGACACTGGGTTTCACCCGATCACCGTCGCGAGACCGCACGAGACCAGCCGCAGCCAACGGAACGAAAAACCCCGTTTAATAATTAAACGGGATATTTTTATAGTGCGCCGGAAAGTGTTTTCAGAACGGTTCCAACGCGAGGTGAATGCCTCCGGCTTGATGCGCTGATCGCGCAGTTCGAAGTTTTACCCGAATCGGAGGTACTCCGGACCCCCGGCGGTCAGAAACATGAGCACCGGACGCGCGAGAGAAAAACCGATGATGTTTTTGCAAACTGCCAGCCACCGGGGCTATATAAAGACCACCACACCTCCACCCATTTTTAAGGTTTCCCTAGCCACAATTTTGCAGCCACCCCCCTAACAATGCCCCCAATTTCGCATTTTTGCCCAATGAGTTCTGGACCGTCAGATCCGGAGATCCGACGGCCCGGATCGCGTCTAGCCACCACCTCTCTCTCTCCTCCCATCTCTCCAACTGCAGCCAGCCCATGGAGCTCCTCGGTCCGCCGGCCGCCTCCACTCCGGCAGGCCGCAGCGCCGCCGCTCCCCTCACCTCCTCGCCCCCCTGTTCCCCTGTGCCCTCCTCCTGTTCTCCCCGTCCCTCACCTCTCCTCTCCGCTCTGCCAGCAGGTCGCCGGAGCCACGAAGCCACTGCCGCCATTAGCGCCCGAGCCGAGCTCGCGGCTGCTGCCTCCCGAAGCCGCCGGCGACTGGAGTTCCGCCGCCCGAGGCCAAGCCGTCCTCCGCGCCCGAACCCCGCCTCCAGTGCCTCCCTCCGGCGCCCCTCGTCCTGCAGCCAGCCGCCCCTTGCCGGCGTTGGAACCGCTGCCGCCGCGGTCTCTGCCCCATGCGGGAGCGAGGAGCCGCCCGCTCGCTGCCCCTTGTGGGCCGGCCCAGCTGCCAGGCGGGCCAGCTAGCTACAGCACGGCCCAAGCCGCCCTTAAGTCCAGTCCAGGCCGAGATGGGGCCTCCAGAGCCCATGGGTGAGAAGCAGCCCATGTATTTTTTTCTGATTTAGCCCCTGCGAATTTCACTAAATCAGGAAACTTTTGCTGCTGTGATCTGTTTTACCACGATGTTAGCGATTAATCCGTAGCTCCGATGAACGTGCCCCCAAAACGAAAGTTGCTCAGAATTGCGTGTACTTTAATTCATCTTTTGTGAGCATTTGCATTTGAGGTCATCTTGATTGTGTAATTGTGTGCTGAAGTGGGCATCAGGCCGTTAAACTGCTACTTTTCCTGTTAGATGCTGCTGTTATTATTTTGTTGCAACTTTGCCTGATGATTGTGACTTATCCATGAGGCCTATTGCATTGATTCTTTTTCCATTGTGTTAAGCATCATGTATACTTCAATTCCATGCTTTAACTTGTCATATTTGTGTGCTCTAGCTATATTAAATCTTGCCCCAAAGTGGTGATCCTGATGTTAATGTGCTGTTGTGCTGAAAACTGTTATTTTGTTGCAACTTCGGTCGACGAGTGTGTCGCGACCATTTATGGGAATTGAGTGATTCCAATTGCATATTGTTAAGCATCATGTCTACTTTCATCCCATGTATTGCATTGCCATGATATGCTTGCTGGTCATATAGTTATTTAGCTCCAAAGTTGCTATGCTGTTGTTTTTGACAGCCACCTCTGTTTTTCTCTAAGTCTGTTACTTTGTGATGACATGCTTGCTTGAGTTGCCATGTTAATAAACGTTGTTTGATCACCTGCAGCTGAGCAACATGAACCACCGAAAACGTGCGGTATCGTCGTGTGTGACGAGTACTCCACTTAAATTGTTAGTAACCGTTCTCGACGATAGATCCGTATCGCGTTGCCGTGCCTTGTGTTGCCTCTTTGATCTTGTATTGCTCCGTAGTAATAGTGGTGCACCGTTGATTGCTTTCCAGTGTTTCCTTCTTGTGTGCTTCCGCGGGTACCTCTCGGAGACGATGCGAGCTTGCGATCGACTACACCTTCGGAACCCGACTTATCAACAGTCAAGGACTATACATTACTTATGATCCATTCTATTTCAACCAGCGGTTTGCATGCTAATCTAGGTTAGGTTCGATGTTTGATCCTACCACATGTTTACAGCCTCTTTCAAACCGATACAGCCATGTCCCTTCCCAGCAAACCTTGTACTGCTATGTTACTATTGCTCGTTGCTCAGCCCCTGCTTAGTATGCATGCTTAGCATGCTACGATGTTACCCTGTTACTTCTGGTTTGGGATATCACATTATTATTGTTGTTATTGATATGATTATTATAAATGTTGACTATATTCGACGAAGGGTGGAAGGTCTAGGCTATCCCGCCCCGACGCTTTGTTCCATTCGAGTCACCTAGGACCCGAGTTCCGGGTATTGGTTTTAAGACTGAGCATGCCTAACCGCGTGTGGGGTTTTATGGGGTCCCCTCTTCTTACCTATCTATCTTCAAACATTTCTAGTGGTGTCCCAAGCTGGTTTTACCTTTTGCAAACGTGTGTGTGCGAGTGTCGACCTCGCAGATTTTCAAACAACTCGGGCCAGCGGAGACAGAGTTCCTTTGTTGGTCCAAACCTGGAAGCTCGAGGGATATCCACAGTGTTGGTTTAGTTACCCCGACCTCGTCCAGACGGTAGAGGCCGACTCGAGAGCGCGGCCGGTTTTTGAGTTGGATGTCGACTCACCGGGGGCCACCCGGATTTGTGCGTTGTTAGTTAGAGGGACCTGTCGTTCCGGATCTCTTGGGACTAAATCATAAAATGGTTGCCTATCATGGGTAGCAACTGAGAGAGATGGGCGTGCGTGCGGATCCTCTAATGGGCAGTTGGTACACCCCTGCAGGGTTAAATCTTTTCGAGAAGCCGTGTCCACGGTTATGGACGACTTGAGACCTACTCCGTGTTCATAGACAACAACAACTGAGATAATCTTAATACAACTTGATCAACGTGTGTGTGTGCCTTGACTGCTTCTTCTTCGTCGGGGTGCGAAGAGGAGGACAAGGATAGGATAGGTGTTATGATTGCTACAGTAGTTGATAGCAAGACTTGTTGGAGGCGATTCCTCATCGAATGCTTGGCTTCTTATCTTACTCTCTAGATCGTGAGCCACTTCATAAATGCTAGTGCGGCCGCAACCTCACCACTTACCCCTTCCTTACCGTAAACTACTAGTTGTCCTAGAATGACGAGTGATGAAGTCCTTGCTGGGTCAGATGACCACTACAGTTGGATGCTGAGTACCTCTGTACTCATGATTCTACCCCCAAACTCTTTTCAGGGTTCTTGATCGACAACAGGTATGGTGATCGACGTTTCACGTGGAGACTCGATGACGACTAGTTAGGCGGACACCGGCGGAGGGCCTGGACCCGTGTGGTTATGGGATTGATGTTTTTCTCTTTGCCACTAGGCATTTGCTTGTAGTCTGTACTCAGACATGTACCTTCCGCTGTTGTATTGTATTTGAGGCAGTTGTATGCCGATTGTATGAGATGTTGTATTCTGTATCTGTAATGTTGTGATATCATGTTGGAAATCCGGGGCATATGGCTATGTCATATGTCGCGGTGGGACCGATATGTGCTTCGTCCCCGGATCTGGGTGGAAACACCTAGATCTGGAACAGTACCGCATATCGGGCCTTACAACTTGGTATCAGAGCCTTACCGACCGTAGGATCCCTTCTCTAGCCGAAGTCGAGTCTAGACAAAAATTATTTTGTAGTTACTAAGTTAGTTATCGGAGAGTAGGAATCTTTTTACTCCTTATCCTTGCTCTGGTCTGGACAAGTGTCGTAAGTGTTTTATTCTCGCCTTATCCCCTTCAAAATTTTAGGATCTCGAGAGTGTGGAGTTTCGGAACCGTTACAATGCCTTGCTTGCAGCGTATTGTCTCGATTCCGAGCTCAGGTGGGAATTCCTGTAGTACCTTTAGCTTCTCCGGTTTCGGATATCATCTGGGTCGTCCTTTGCCCTCCCTCCTTTTGCCGGTGTTTTTACGACTTGCATCGAAAATCACTATCCCTTGATCTGGTTTTCGCTCTCGTTCTTCCTCTTGACACTGACGGTTTCGTTTTTCGACGAAATCGTCCCTCTGCAGAAAATTATCTCGACCCAAGTTCGACGTCGACATGGAGCAGAGTCCCTTGTTGGTGGTGTTGAAGATCGTCGACTCTCTTTTCTCTCCCCCCTCTCCCCCGGATCGTCCTGGATCTCGGGACGAGAACCCTTGTTGGTGGTGTCGTATTGTAACAGCCCAGTTTTCAGAAAAATTAAAAAATTTGTTTTCGGTGTGAATTGTTTGATTGTCTGATTTGTTTGCGGTGTTTGCATCCCCGATTTATCGATCGGCGATTATTTTTCTACCCTTATTCTCGTACCGGACGAAGACCGACCCTTGCCACCCTGACACTCGACCTTTGCGACACCGGGTTTCACCCGATCACCGTTGCGAGACCGCACGAGACCAGCCGCAGCCAACGGAACGAAAAACCCCGTTTAATAATTAAACGGGATATTTTTATAGCGCGCCGGAAAGTGTTTTCGGAACGGTTCCAGCGCAAGGTGAATGCCTCCGGCTCGACGCGCTGATCGCGCAGTTCGAATTTTACCCAAATCGGAGGTATTGCGGACCCCCGGTGGTCAGAAACGTGAGCACCGGACGCGCGAGAGAAAAACCGATGATGTTTTTGCAAACTGCCAGCCACCGGGCCTATATAAAGACCACCACACCTCCACCCATTTTTAGGGTTTCCCTAGCCACAATTTTCCAGCCACCCCCTAACAATGCCCCCAATTTCGCATTTTTCCCAATGAGGTCTGGACCGTCAGATCCGGAGATCCGACGGCCCGGGTCGCGTCTAGCCACCACCTCTCTCTCTCTCCTCCCATCTCTCCAACCGCAGCCAGCCCGTGGAGCTCCTCGGTCCGCCGGCCGCCTCCACTCCGGCAGGCCGCAGCGCCGCCGCGCCCCTCACCTCCTCGCCCCCCTGTTCCCCTGTGCCCTCCTCCTATTCTCCCCGTCCCTCACCTCTCCTCTCCGCTCTGCCCGCAGGTCGCCGGAGCCACAAAGCCGCTGCCGCCGTTAGCGCCCGAGCCGAGCTCGCGGTTGCTGCCTCCCGAAGCCGCCGGCGACCGTAGTTCCGCCGCCCGAGGCCAAGCCGTCCTCCGCGCGCGAACCCCGCCTCCAGCGCCTCCCTCCGGCGCCCCTCGTCCCACAGCCATCCGCCCCTTGCCGGCGTTGGAACCGCCGCCGCCGCGGTCTCTGCCCCGTGCGGGAGCGAGGAGCCGCCCGCTCGCTGCCCCCTGTGGGCCGGCCCAGCTGCCAGGCGGGCCAGGTAGCCCCAGCGCGGCCCAAGCCGCCCTTAAGTCCAGTCCAGGCCGAGATGGGCCCTTCAGAGCCCATGGGTGAGAAGCAGCCCATGTCTTTTTTCCTGATTTAGCCCCTGCGAATTTCACTAAGTTAGGAAACTTTTGCTGCTGTGATCTGTTTTACAACGATGTTAGCGATTAATCCGTAGCTCCGATGAACGTGCCCCCAAAACGAAAGTTGCTCACAATTGCGTGTACTTTAATTCATCTTTTGTGAGCATTTGCATTTGAGTTCATCTTGATTGTGTAATTGTGTGCTGAAGTGGGCATCAGGCCGTTAAACTGCTACTTTTCCTGTTAGATGCTGTTGTTATTATTTTGTTGTAACTTTGCATGATGATTGTGACTCATCCATGAGGCCTATTGCATTGATTCTTTTTCCATTGTGTTAAGAATCATGTGTAATTCAATTCCATGCTTTAACTTGTCATATTTGGGTGCTCTAGCTATATTAAATATTGCCCCAAAGTGGCGATCCTGATGTTAATCTGCTGCTGTGCTGAAAACTGTTATTTTGTTGCAACTTCGGTTGACGAGTGTGTCGCGACCGTTTAGGGGAATTGAGTGATTCCAATTGCATATGGTTAAGCATCATGTCTACTTTCATCCCATGTATTGCATTGCCATGATATGCTTGCTGGTCATATAGTTATTTAGCTCCAAAGTTGCTATGCTGCTGTTTTTGACAGCCACCTCTGTTTTTCTCTAAGTCTGTTACTTTGTGATGCCATGCTTGCTTGAGTTTCCATGTTAATAACCGTTGTTTGATCACCTGCAGCTAAGCAACTTGAACCATCGAAAACGTGCGGTATCGTCGTGTGTGACGAGTACTCCACTTAAATTGTTAGTAACCGTTCTCGACGATAGATCCGTATCGCGTTGCCGTGCCTTGTGTTGCCTCTTTGATCTTGTATTGCTCCGTAGTAATAGTGGTGCACCGTTGATTGCTTTCCAGTGTTTCCTTCTTGTGTGCTTCCGCGGGTACCTCTCGGAGACGATGCGAGCTTGCGATCGACTACACCTTCGGAACCCGACTTATCAACAGTCAAGGACTATACATTACTTATGATCCATTCTATTTCAACCAGAGGTTTGCATGCTAGTCTAGGTTAGGTTCGATGTTTGATCCTACCACATGTTTACAGCCTCTTTCAAACCGATACAGCCATGTCCCTTCCAAGCAAACCTTGTACTGCTATGTTACTATTGCTCGTTGCTCAGCCCCTGCTTAGTATGCATGCTTAGGATGCTACGATGTTACCCTGTTATTTCTGGTTTGGGATATCACATTATTATTGTTGTTATTGATATGATTATTATAAATGTTGACTATATTCGACGAAGGATGGAAGGTCTAGGCTATCCCGCCCCGACGCTTTGTTCCATTCGAGTCACCTAGGACCCGAGTTCCGGGTATTGGTTTTAAGACTGAGCGTGCCTAACCGCGTGTGGGGTTTTATGGGGTCCCCTCTTCTTACCTATCTATCTTCAAACATTTCTAGTGGTGGCCCAAGCTGGTTTTACCTTTTGCAAACGTGTGTGTGCGAGTGTCGACCTCGCAGATTTTCAAACAACTCGGGCCAGCGGAGACAGAGTTCCTTTGTTGGTCCAAACCTGGAAGCTCGAGGGCTATCCACGGTATTGGTTTAGTTACCCCGACCTCGTCCAGACGGTAGAGGCCGACTCGAGAGCGCGGCCGGCTTTTGAGTTGGATGTCGACTCACCGGGGGCCACCCGGATTTGTGCGTTGTTAGTTAGAGGGACCTGTCGTTCCGGATCTCTTGGGACTAAATCATAAAATGGTTGCCTATCATGGGTAGCAACTGAGAGAGATGGGCGTGCGTGCGGAGCCTCGTAATGGGCAGTTGGTACACCCCTGCAGGGTTAAATCTTTTCGAGAAGCCGTGTCCACGGTTATGGACGACTTGAGACCTACTCCTTGTTCATAGACAACAACAACTGAGATAATCTTAATACAACTTGATCAACGTGTGTGTGTGCCTTGACTGATTCTTCTTCGTCGGGGTGCGAAGAGGAGGACAAGGATAGGATAGGTGTTATGATTGCGACAGTAGTTGATAGCAAGACTTGTTGGAGGCGATTCCTCATCGAATGCTTGGCTTCTTATCTTACTCTCTAGATCGTTAGCCACTTCATAAATGCTAGTGCGGCAGCAACCTCACCACTTACCCCTTCCTTACCGTAAACTACTAGTTGTCCTAGAATGACGAGTGATGAAGTCCTTGCTGGATCAGATGACCACTACAGTTGGATGCTGAGTACCTCTGTACTCATGATACTACCCCCAAACTCTTTTCAGGGTTCTTGATCGACAACAGGTATGGTGATCGACGTTTCACGTGGAGACTCGACGACGACTAGTTAGGAGGATCCCGGCGGAGGGCCTGGACCCGTGTGGTTATGGGATTGATGTTTTTCTCTTTGCCACTAGGCATTTGCTTGTAGTCTATACTCAGACATGTACCTTCCGCTGTTGTATTGTATTTGAGGCAGTTGTATGCCGATTGTACGAGATGTTGTATTCTGTATCTGTAATGTTGTGATATCATGTTGGAAATCCAGGGCATATGGCTATGTCATATGTCGCGGTGGGACGGATATGTGCTTCGTCCCCGGATCTGGGTGGAAACACCTAGATCTGGAACAGTACCACATATCGGGCCTTACAGGCAGCCAACGAGAGTAATACTCAAATGGTTGTCAGTCTAGCTACAGGTGAGTAAGTGTCGAAGAAATCATCTTCCTCCTTTTGGGTATAACCCTTGGCCACAAGCCTTGCCTTGTACTTTTCGAAAGTACCAACAGGCCTAAGTTTTCTTTTGAACACCCATTTACATCCCAATGGTTTGCAACCATAGGGACGATCAGTGAGTTCTCACGTTTCGTTTGCCAAGAAGGAATCCATCTCTCTACGGACTGCCTCTTTCCAGTAGTCAGCATCTGGGGATGCATAGGCTTCTGAAATGAAGTTGGGAGTGTCATCCACTAGGTACACGAGGAAATCATCACCAAAATATTTTGCAATCCTTGGCCTCTTGCTCCTAATAGGAGCTTCCTCATCATCCTCCGTAGAGACCTCATCACTGTCGTGCTCATAATATTCCATTGGAATAGCAGGTTCAGGAGTCTCATCAGATTCCAGTCTAGGGATGCTTTGCATATCTCTCATGGGGAATATATCCTCAAAGAATGTAGCATCTCTAGACTCCATGATCGTGCCGACCCTCATGTCGTGCACCTCATATTTCACCACTAGAAATCTAAAACCAACATTATGCTTAGCATAGCCAAGAAAAACACAGTCTACGGTCTTTGGCCCCAACTTGCGCTTCTTAATTATCGGCACGTTGACTTTCGCCAAACAGCCCCAATTGCGCAAGTATGAGAGTGTAGTACTTTTCTTCTCCCATAATTCATATGGAGTGATCTCATTATCCTTTGCGGGAACCTTATTCAGGACATGACATGTTGTCAATATAGCCTCCCCTCACCATGCCTTGGATAAACCCGATGTATCTAACATGGCGTTAACCAAATCAGTTAGAGTACGGTTTTTTCGTTCGACAACCCCATTTGACTGGGGTGAGTAGGAAGGTGTTCTCTCATGAATAATACCATGTTCCGCACAGAATAAATCGAACTCATTAGAAAAGTACTACCCACCACGATCGGACCGAACTCGTTTTAATTTCTTTTCAAGTTGGTTCTCAACTTCTTCTTTGTACATTTTAAATTAATGTAAAGCTTCATATTTAGTACTTCGCAAATATACATAACAAAATCTAGTGGAGTCATCAATCAATGTCATGCAATACTTCATTCCAGCTTTAGTCAACACGCCATTCATCTCACACAGATCTGAATGTACGAGCTCTAGTGGTGCCAAGTGTCTCTCCTTCGCATGCTTATGAGGCTTCCCAGGTTGCTTTGATTGCACACACGAATGGCACTTAGAGCCTTTGGCTAAAGTGAAACTTGGGATTAAATTCATCTTAGCTAGCCGCGACATACAACCGAAATTTATGTGACAAAGACGTGAATGCCAAATATCAGATTCATTTGGAATAGAACTAATTTGATTCACGACTTTATTAAAAAAATCCTCTAAGGAAAGACGGAACAGACTCCCACACTCATATCTTTTGCCAATAAACAGTCCATACCGAGATACGACTACTTTATTAGACTCAAATACTAACTTAAATCCTTCTTTACTTAGAAGGGAACCACTAACAAGATTCTTCTTGATAGCAGGGACATGATGCATGTTCCTCAGTTGCACCATCTTTCCCGAAGTGAACTTCAGATCGACCGTGCCAACACCATGAACAGGAGCATGCGACCCGTTCCCCATCATGACGGAACCATCGTGTGTGACCTGGTAAGAAGAGAAAAGAGATCCGTCAGCACACACATGAATGTTTGTACCTGTGTTCGATCCACCAATCTGTGGACTGAAAAACAGAAAGTATGGTAAACAGATTATCATACCCAGATGCACCATCATTGTTGATCATGGTCACATTGACAGACTTAGAGTCCTGTCCTGGCTTCTTGTACTTGTCTGGGCACTTATTTGCCCAATGTTCCTCAGAACCACGAGTAAAGCAGGCACCTTTTCCCTTTTCTTTCTTCTTACCCTTCTTCTTGAAGGTAGTATTCTGGGCAGAGTTCTTTCCCTTGAACTTGCGAAAATTCTTCTGCACCACATTGGCGCTAGAAGAACTCTCTGCCCCTTTGGCGTGTGAGTCCTTTGCTCTCGTGTTCTGCTCAACACTCAGATGGCCGATGACGTCCTCAACAGAGAACTCACGCCTCAAGTGCTTGAGAGAAGTAGCAAATTTCCTCCATCAAGGAGGGAGTTTTGCAATAATGCAATCCGCGACAAACTTGTCTAGTAACTCACACTTTGGGAGCTCCATCTCCTTTGCAATCACCTGTATCTCATGGGCCTGATTCAGTACAGGACGGTTATCAACCATCTTTTAGTCATGGAACTTCTCCATCGTGTATAGTTCACTACCAGCATCGGTTGCCCCGAATTTAGATTCAAGCGCATCCCACAAGTTCTTGGCAACCCGCATATGGAGATATGCGTTAACCAACTTGTCTCCAATCACACTAATGACGTCTCCCACAAAGATGGTGGTTGCCTCCCTAAACGCCTTCTCCTGTTCAGGAGCAATCGTTTCTGTGGGAGACACACCGCCAGCCCAGAACACGTTCATTGATGTGATCCACAAGATGGTCCTTGTCTGCCAACGCTTAAAATGAGAACCGGTAAAATTTTCCTGCTTCAGTGTAGCAGCGAAGCTTTGAACCGAAAAATGCCTATAATAAGGTTTTTTGATTGATGGAAATATTAGCATATTTTTGGTTAATCTAATCCATGAGTAAAAAATAAACATGGCATTTACGACATGCATCTCATACCAAAAACTAAACATGCTAGCACATATAAAACCTTGCACTAAAACATCTATGTACAACACATATATGACAAGCATATAAACGAGTATAAAGGAGATGAATGAATCATACCCCGCGGTTGGCCAAGCAAATGCGGCGGCTGCGGCAGCAACCTGGGATTCGTCGGTCGCCTTCTTCAAGGCAGCGGCCTTGGCGGCAGCGGAGTCGTCGTCGTTCGCCATGGTTTTGATGTAGTCGAAGGAGTGGAAGCAGCAGACGGATTCGAAGTGGAGGAAGGATCCGACAGAGTCGAAGCATAGGATGGGGAAAGATCGGGAGCAGTCGCGCCTGGACGCTCCCCAGAAACCTTAGCTGTCTTCTCCCGGGCAGGATCTCGAAGGTCGCGGTTCCGGAGGCATCTGCTCACCCGACGGACCGTGCACGCGGCCGATGTGCTGGGATCACCGGAGGCAGCACACAACAAGGAACAGTAAATGATGGCTAGGGTTCAGAGGCAGAGGGAGAGAGTGAGCAAGAGAGTGACTCCACAACCCTAGCGCCTGCTTATGTATGCCGTCGGTGTAACGGGCCTGTGTCGTAGCCCACGACCGAGTCAGCAAACAGCCCACCTCCGTCGTCTCGGAGAGTGGCGCTTCAGTTAGCGACTCGTTAATTAATCCCATATAAATTATCCATCCGTGACCGACAAAAATAAGCGCATAGGTGTGAGCTCGGCTTGGCTCATTCCCGCAACCCGCAGCGCCCGCGAGTCGTGACCTGACGTGACGAGGCGAGGCGTGGCGAGGCGGGCGGCGGAGGAGGAGGAGCGTGCGTGTACAACACCTCTTCCTAAGCTCCCAATAGCTAGTGAGGGAGCAACACTTATAAAGAGGTCTAACTCTCCCTCCACTAGTAGTATGATACTAAACTTTAGCACCACCAGCCATCATACATGGACCCTTAGATATTAACTAGGGATTATGAGCTTCTTTGGTCCAAAGCCCAACTATAATCCAACAGATACTGCCTTTTACATGAGTTCATCCTACCACCCTCAGACGGATGGCCAGACCGAGCGGCTCAACCAATGTTTGGAAACTTATCTCCGTTGTGTGGTGCACGCCTATCCGAAGAAATGGTTTGAATGGCTACACTTGGCGGAGTTTTGGTACGATACCTCATATCACTCGGCGCTGGGAAAACGCCTTTTGAGGTTGTCTACGGGCATGCTCCTCGCTAGCTGGGTATGGTGCCCGGCCGTGCCAGTATTGTGCCAGACTTGGAGGTCTGATTGAAGGTGCGTAGTGACATGTTGTCTCTCTCGCGGCAGCAGTTGCTCCGTGCCCAGCAGTGCATGAAGTCCCAGACTGACAAGCACCGTTCCGAGCGCAACTTCAAGGAAGGTGAGTTGGTCTACCTCAAACTGCAGACTTATGTCCAAACGTCCTTGGCTGATCGGATGAACCAGAAATTGTCCTTCCGCTTCTTCGGGCCATACAAAACTCAAGCTCGTGTGGGCAACACGGCGTACCGCCTCGACCTGCCCAAATCCAGTCAAGTGCATCCTGTCGTACATGTATCGCAACTAAAGAGCCACATTGCTGCTACAGACAAGGTCAGTGATGAGCTCAACTTCTTCGCCTTTTCAGTGCCACAATCTATTCTATCTTCAGAGATGCGTCGGCATGGCACTGCTGCAGCAGGCACGATTCTTGTCCAGTGGTCTGGCTGGTGATGGCTTCTCGCCCCTCGTTGGTTACCCCAAGTGGAAGGTTCGAGATGCAGTGCAGCAGCAAGTTTCCCTCGGTGAAGATACTAAGGTTATCGAACTAGTAGGACTCAAGAGATACAAGTAGGTGGCAACATCGCCAGAAATTGCTTCCTGACTAGGGTGTTGTCGTGGACCTGCACACAGCAACAAATAACTTTGCTCCCAACGAGTACAGAGGAGTTGTCAATTCCGCCGGCCTTGTCGTTTACAAAGGATCAACGCAAGAGATAAAAGGTGCAAAGGAAAGTAAAAGCTGAAAGTAAATTGAGGGTGTGAACAATAATGTGAAGATGGAATGGGGTCCCGTGATTTTCACTAGTGATGTCTCTCTCCCAAAAGACGATAAAAGTGCTAGCGAGGTAAACAAATCACAGTTGGGCAATTGACAGGATTATGAAGGCACCGCAATGCTAACTATGCTGCAAAGAAAGGAAGGGCTCAAAAGCAATGGCCAGTACGCCAAGGTAAGTAGACCAAAATCCCTCTGCATCTACTACGAATCATCCACCTTGAGATATCTATCCAGAACATCTCGCTGGTATTAAGTTGACAATCCCACCCAAAGTGTAAACTCAAAGCAACAGACAACTGCATTAAAAGAACTTTGTGTAAAGTAAACAATCCTTGCACCCACAGCTACAAGCACCGTTGTTTTATCCCTGGTGGCAACGGCACATCCCCTAGTCTCATGTTTCTGTCACTCAAGCTAGACATCAAGGGGCTGAACCCACAATCGAGCATAACGCTCTCTCTTGGAGTTGCAAATAAAATACTTGGCCAAAGCAAATACCGCAACGGAGAACATGCAAGAATTTACTCAAGAACAAAATATAAAAGAGAAGAACCAAATATATTACTCATCACAATCTGAACATAGTCTCATAATCCATCAGATCCCAACAAACTCAGCATAGCAACAGCAGAAATTACATAGATGCCTCGATCATGTGAGGCAGCTCACGAGGACTCGAAAGTGGAAGCACAAAGGGGGAGAGATTCATCACATAGCTACTGGTCACGGACCCATGGTCCAAGGGGGACTACTCACGGCATATCCGGGAGGCGTCCATGGCTATGGATGGTTGATACGGTGAGGATAGTTCTCTCACTCCTCGTTGGTTACCCCAAGTGGAAGGTGAGATGTAGCGTAGCAGCAAATTTCCCTCGGTGAAGATACCAAGGTTATCGAACCAGTAGGACTCCAACAGATACAAGAAGGTGACAACAGCGCCAGAAATTAGGCGGTTGACGTGGACCTGCACACAGCAACAAATAACTTTTCTCCCAACGAGTACAGAAGAGTTGTCAATTCCTCCGGCCTTGCTATTTACAAAGGATCAACGCAAGAGATAATAATAGTGGCAACTGAAAGTAAAGACTGAAAGTAAATTGAGTGTGTAACAATAATGTGAAGATGGACCGGGGTCCCGTGATTTTCACCAGTGATGTCTCTCTCCCAAAAGACGATAAAAGTGCTAGCGAGGTAAACAAATCACAGTTGGGCAATTGACAGGATTATGAAGGCACCGCAATGCTAACTATGCTGCAAAGAAAGGAAGGGCTCAAAAGCAATGGCCAGTACGCCAAGGTAAGTAGACCGAAATCCATCTGCATCTACTACGAATCATCCACCTTGAGATATCTATCCAGAACATCTCGCTGGTATTAAGTTGTGAATCCCACCCAAAGTGTAAACTCAAAGCAACAGACAACTGCATTAAAAGAACTTTGCGCAAAGTAAACAATCCTTGCACCCGCAGGTACAAGCACCGTTGTTTTATCCCTGGTGGCAACAGCACATCCCCTAGTCTCATGTTTCTGTCACTCAAGCTAGACATCAAGGGGTTGAACCCACAATCAAGCATAACGCTCTCTCTTGGAGTTGCAAATAAAATACTTGGCCAAAGCAAATACCGCAACGGAGAACATGCAAGAATTTACTCAAGAACAAAATATAAAAGAGAAGAACCAAATATATTACTCATCACAATCTGAACATACTCTCATAATCCATCAGATCCCAACAAACTCAGCATAGCAACAGCAGAAATTACATAGATGCCTCGATCATGTGAGGTAGCTCACGAGGACTCGAAAGTGGAAGCACAAAGGGGAGAGATAGATCACATAGCTACTGGTCACGGACCCATGGTCCAAGGGAAACTACTCACGGTACATACAGGAGGCGTCCATGGCTATGGAGGGTCTTCCGAAGGGGGTAGCTTCTCCCGGCAGGGTGCCGGAGCATCTTCTCCAGGCAGCCCCGATCTTGAAACGGCGGCGGCGGCGGAACAGAGGCGAGATCGCAAAAGAGGAGTCCGTATTAGGGGTTTCCACCCCGAGGGTAAATATAGGCGAAGGGGGTGTCGAGGGGACCCACCAGGCAGCCAGGAGGCCTCTTGGCGCGGCCTAGGGTGGGCCGCGCCAGGGACCCTCCTAGCCTCCTGGTGGTGCCCCCCTCCGCTGCCTTGTTGATTCCGGAAGCTTCCGAGTCGCTGATTTTTTATCTTATTTTTCCGGATTTTTTGGAGCACTTTTAATGGCCGGAAAACCTGAAATACAAAAACAGTAGAAAACAACAACTGGCAGCTGGGTGCACTGGGTTAATAGATTAGTCCAAATGTGCTCAAAAGTGTATGAAAGTTCAAACAAAACATGGCAAAGTCACACAAAACATGCATGGAGCAAGCAGAAATTATAGATACGTTTGGGACGTATCAATGGTCTCCCGGAGGGGGTTCCTCCTTCCGGAGGGTGCCGGGGCAGCTTCTCCAGGCAGCCCCGATCTTGAAACGGCGGCGACGGCGGTACAGAGGGGAGTTCACGAGAAAGAGATCGATATTAGGGGTTTCCACCCAGAGAGGTAAATATAGGCGAAGGGGGCATCGAGGGGAACCACGAGGCAGTCAGGAGGGTCCCTGGTGCGGCCCAGGGTGGGGCCGCGCCACCTGCCCTCCTGGCTGCCTGGTGGTGGGCCCCCTTCCCTCTCTTGGTGATTCCGGAAGCTTCTGTTGCGCTGATTTTTTATATATTTTTCCCGGAATTTTTGGAGCACTTTTAATGGCCGGAAAACCTGAAATAAAAAAACAGCAGAAAACAGAAACTGGCAACTGGGTGCACTGAGTTAATAGGTTAGTCCAAATAGGTTCAAAAGTGTATGAAAGTTCAAGCAAAACATGGCAAAGTCACACAAAATATGCATGGAGCAAGCAGAAATTATAGATACGTTTGGGACGTATGAACATCCCCAAGCTTAATTCATGCTCGTCCTCGAGTAGGTAAATGATAACAAGCATAATTTCTGTGGTGACATGCCACACAACCATAAAAGGACTTTTAAGTAAAGCAATCAAAGCATGCAATTCAATTCAAGTCTTAACAAGCAAGAGTCTATATTAGCATTGACACAAGCAACAAAAGAACAAAAGGTGCAAGAGCTCTCGTTGTCCGTGACTCGAATGTCTCCAGATGGTGTTTGTGTGCAAGCAAGGGATAGGGAAATACGAGAGAGAAAATAAGGTTGTTGAGAACAACTATCTACTAAAGTTTCACACTTGGACTCTTTTGGATTCTTATCTGGGCTCGTCCCCATACCACTAGCCAGGTACAAGTCAACCTGATCCACTCCCTTTCGATATTTTGAGCACTCATGCAATGGATGAGCGTGAGCAAGAAAGTTGACACCTAAAAGGCGAAACAGAAAGAAGGTGGAGGAGGAAGAGAAAAAGGTGTGAAAGGCTCACATCAATGAGGACAATCATAGGCGAGAGAAGGCCATATGATAGATATGATGTGAGGAGTAGGGATTGCCATACAACTGATGCACATGTGAGCTAAAAGCTCTCCAAGGGTACTAGTGGGGGTGCATCTAACTTGCTTGCTCAAGAAGACCTAGAGCTCGTTTGAGGAGGCTCATCATTGGAATATACAAGCCAAGTTCTATAGTGTGAAGGGTCCCCACATAGCTATATGCATGATGATGATCTCTATGGAGTACAAGGGATAGGAGATGAAGTACTAGTGTGGATCTCTCAAAAGGAATAGTAGTATGCCCCCTTCTCCCTTTTTATTTTTCTCGTTTCTCTTTTTTTTATTTTTTTGGTGGCCTCAATGGCTCTTTCTATTTAACTCTCATTTGTCCTCTTTGGGATCTTTTGATTTTGTCCTCTTTGGGATCTTTTCCTCACTTTAGGGGTAATACTCTATATTTTACAAGAATATAGGAGATCTTTCACACTTTACAAAGGTACTCACATAAAGAAAATGTAACTATCATGATGCAAATGTATGACTCTGCCAGGGTAGCAGGATATGCAATGATACTAGTGCGTCATGTAGCAATGATTAGGGCAAGAGCCAACTAGCATGCGGCTCATCGATCAAGCAAGTAGCATGTATGACATGAAGATCATGTCATGAGAAGGTGGATGTTGCATGGCAATGTATCTCGGAAAGGCTATGGAAATGCCTTGTAGGTAGGTATGGTGGCTGTTTTGAGGAAAGATATAAGGAGGCTTATGATGACAGAGCGTATCATGCCAAGGGTTTGGATGCACCGGTGAAGTATGCGCCAACTCTCGAGCTGAGAAAGGGCAATGCACGGTACCGAAGAGGCTAGAAAAAAGTATAGGTGGGTGGAAGTGTCAACTTTCGAATACTCACATTAGTCCGAAGAACTCATGCACTTATTATCGGTAACTCTCAATCTAATCAGGAGGTTCACAAAGAGACAGGTACCCCGAGGAGGAGTGTATGGGGGTTTGGTTATCCTTGCGCATCCTCGACTCATGGTACGTGAGTGTACTCTAATATTCGAACCCTCCAGAGGTTAGTGATCCATCTAGTAGCTAGAGTTCTCAACAGGGGTTTTTTGTTTTAGAAAAACACACGGATTGCCCAAAATACGACATTTATCACTAATAGGCAAGAGCTCTTGACACCATAAGTTCAAACATTACTCTAGTCGATACCTCAAAACTATTGCAAGTTACTACTACAAAGAGAAAAGCAACTTTAACTACCTACTTTCAGTCAAGACACAGAACTCAGTGCAACAGGAAAACTCTCTAACAAGATAAAACATGCAACCTATAGAAAGTTCAACCTTAAGACAAAGGAAAAGCTCTATAAAAACTAAAGCACTACAACTAAACAGAACAGCAGCTAAGAAAAGAAAAAGAACAGCTCACAGCTAAAAGAATAGGCATGCAAATCCTATGAGGAGTTCTAGTTCAAGCGGAGCGTGAATCTCTCCCACACAAAAGAGTAAGTTGGGGTCTAACTTGTTACTGCAGCAAAGAAAGCAAAAAAAACCTAGAAAAGTAAAGAGCGAGACGCTCCAAGCATAGCACATAACGCATGAAGTGATAAAAATATAGTACAACGAGAGACGAACTGATAATTATTGATGAAGAAGGGGATGCACGGGGGCATCCCCAAGCTTAGACGCTTGAGTCTCCTTGAATATTTATTGGGGGTGCACATGGGCATCCCCAAGCTTGAGCGTTTGACACTCCTGAATCTTCTTTCATCATCTTCCATCGCGCACTTGAAAACTCCCTTCATACATAACTCATTGTAGGCTGATTAGAGAGGTTAGTACCCTAATAAAATAATTTTCCTCTACTGCAAATAAAGATTTCCAGGAAGAGCTACTGTTTCTCTTGCCTGCCCAAAAAAGTTTGCACAAAAAAAGCATGCTTAAGGATTGTAAAACTGCGAAAAGAAAAACCGGGGCAGAAGCTGAGAAAAACAGAACAGCTGAGAAAGGAGAATTTTTCGAGGTACTTATGCAACTCAAATAAAAAAACTCAGAACATACGGAAGTTTCGTAATTGTATAGATCACGTTGTGTAAAAGTTTCAGCTCAAAAAGACGAACTGGGATTTTCCTCTGATTTTTCTAGTCACGAGGACAGAATCTGTTTTCTGGACAGCATGTCACAACTTTCACTTCCCTTGTCATATGAGGTTAAACTTGGCACAAAGCTTGAAAATTAAAGATACAATGATGTTGCTACAGTAGTAACAATCATCAAGACCACTAAGAATAGAACAAAAGCAAAAATAAAACCTAAATTCGTTGCGGGCTGCCTCCCGGAAGCGCTTCTTTAGAGCCATTAGCTAGGCTTAAAGCAGAAGATTAAGTTGCATCTATTGAACCATCATCATGATCATCAAAAGGCTCTTCAATAGTACAACTAGTCTTAATGGGTTTCTCAAATAAAGGACGAATGAAAATGCTTCTTGGAATAAAATCAAAAGAAGGGAAGTCAATTGGAGTTTCATTAAAGTTAAAGATAGGTGTCTCCTCCAAAGTTTTCACCGTTTCAACTCTCTTGGCACTGGGTGTGCTAGCTTTAGCTCGGGGAACCTTGGGTACGTAAACGGGCTTAGGTTCCTTCTTTGTTGGAGTTTCATCCTTTTTGGTTTTGATTGAGGAAAAGGTAGTTCCTAAAGTTTCAATAACTTCCTCAATCTTTTCTATCCTAGAAGACTTTTCATCAAGGGATTTGATAGTCTCCAAAGTTTTGACAATTTCTGCATGGAATTATCTAGCCTATTCAAATTCCCTTGAATCTTACGATCCAACTCATTCACCCTATCGATACTTGGCATCTCTAGCTCTATTTTTTCAAGTTTTCTCATAATGTGAGCTAAAGTAATGTCCTCCTTAATACTAACAATGGGGAGACTTCCAACAAGATTTTCAATAACATTAAGGGCTTCCAAACTGGGGCCTCTATGAAGTTCCCATTGATAGCAGTGTCTAAAAGAAACCTATTCCAAGAAGTAATCCCAACATAAAATTTCTAAGCAGGATGGTAGTGGATTTCTTCTTGGTGGCTCTTTTTTGAGAATCATTAATTCTATACCAAGCATCTTTCAAACTTTCACCACCTCTTTGAGTAAAGGTAAGCACTTCTGCCTCACCAAAGGCAAAAGGACCAGCCATAGTGGTAACTACTGACAAGGTAACAGGTGTTTTTGGTATTTTTGATTAAGGACACAAAAGTAAAAACTGAAAGGTAAACTAACAAGACTAAAAATCAAAGGTAAAAGATAGTGTGCAACTCCCCTATCTTGTAGACTTGAGTCCCCGGCAACGGCGCCAGAAATTTGCTTGATGGCTTCTCGCCCCTCGTTGGTTACCCCAAGTGGAAGGTTCGTGATGCAGTGCAGCAACAAGTTTCCCTCGGTGAAGATACCAAGGTTATCGAACCAGTAGGACTCAAGAGATACAAGTAGGTGGCAACGTCGCCAGAAATTGCTTCCTGACTAGGGTGTTGTCGTGGACCTGCACACAGCAACAAATAACTTTGCTCCCAACAAGTACAGAGGAGTTGTCAATTCCTCCGTCCTTGTTGTTTACAAAGGATCAATGCAAGAGATAAAAGGTGCAAAGGAAAGTAAAAGTTGAAAATAAATTGAGGGTGTGAACAATGATGTGAAGATGGACCGGGGTCCCGTGATTTTCACTAGTGATGTCTCTCTCCCAAAAGACGATAAAAGTGCTAGCGAGGTAAACAAATCACAGTTGGGCAATTGACAGGATTATGAAGGCACCACAATGCTAACTATGTTGCAAAGAAAGGAAGGGCTCAAAAGCAATGGGCAGTATGCCAAGGTAAGTAGACCGAAATCCATCTGCATCTACTACGAATCATCCACCTTGAGATATCTATCCAGAACATCTCGCTGGTATTAAGTTGCGAATCCCACCCAAAGTGTAAACTCAAAGCAACAGACAACTGCATTAAAAGAACTTTGCGTAAAGTAAACAATCCTTGCACCCGCGGGTACAAGCACCGTTGTTTTATCCCTGGTGGCAACAGCACATCCCCTAGTCTCATGTTTCTGTCACTCAATCTAGACATCAAGGGGCTGAACCCACAATCGAGCATAACGCTCTCTCTTGGAGTTGCAAATAAAATACTTGGCCAAAGAAAATACCGCAACGGAGAACATGCAAGAATTTACTCAAGAACAAAATATAAAAGAGAAGAACCAAATATATTACTCATCACAATCTGAACATAGTCTCATAATCCATCAGATCCCAACAAACTCAGCATAGCAATAGCAGAAATTACATAGATGCCTCAATCATGTGAGGCAGCTCACGAGGACTCGAAAGTGGAAGCACAAAGGGGGGAGATTCATCACATAGCTACTGGTCACGGACCCATGGTCCAAGGGGGACTACTCACGGCATATCCGGTAGGCGTCCATGGCTATGGATGGTCTCTCGGAGGGGGTTCCTCCTTCCGGCAGGGTGCCGGGGCAGCTTCTCCAGGCAGCCCCGATCTTGAAACGGCGGCGGCGGCGGTACAGAGGGGAGTTCGCGAGAAAGAGATCGATATTAGGGGTTTCCACCCCGAGGGGTAAATATAGGCGAAGGGGGCGTCGAGGGGACCCACGAGGCAGTCAGGAGGGTCCCTGGCGTGGCCCAGGGTGGGGCCGCGCCACCTGCCCTCCTGGCTGCCTGGTGGTGGCCCCCCTTCCCTCTCTTGGTGATTCCGGAACCTTCTGTTGCGTTGATTTTTTATATATTTTTCCCGGAATTTTTGGAGCACTTTTAATGGCCGGAAAACCTGAAATACAAAAACAGTAGAAAACAGAAACTGACAACTGGGTGCACTGAGTTAATAGGTTAGTACAAATAGGTTCAAAAGTGTATGAAAGTTCAAGAAAAACATGGCAAAGTCACACAAAATATGCATGGAGCAAGCAGAAATTATAGATACGTTTGGGACGTATTAGCTGGCCAGCGTCATGTGCTACCTGGGAAAAAGAAGTACATTTGCATCGCCGTTTTCCGCAAGCACCGGCCTGGGGTCTTGCCGTGTCTAAGGGTGGGGAAATGTCACGGCCCACTGGTGTACCAGGTTGCGTCCTTTGACCTGGGCCATGGCTATGTATCAAGTGTGCGTGGGTGAGCAACTCTTCTCCTTAAGAGGGAGGCTGCCGTGTGTGGGGGGGGGGGGGTTAGATATTGCCATTTCTTAACCTAAGTTTTTCTCTGATCTCATCCAGATCCCCAATTTCCCCCTTCAATCCCTAGATCCTCTGCTATCGCGGTGCGAGTTCGTTACAAAAACCCAGTCGGGGACTCACTGCCCTAGATTTGTCATAGAAACACCGTAATGAGACTTGAGGGCGACCATCATATTAGCAACACAAGTGTGGGGCTCTTCTTAACAAGATTCTGACAACTTGTTTTTCTACACAAAGAGAAAATGATTAATGCCACCTGCACTAAGTAAATTAGTCATCCAGCGTGCAACAGATGTAAAGTACTTTCTCTTATCAAGGCCTCAAACATATGCAAGAATTCCCATCTGCTTCTGAAGCTTAACATCATGAGGGAGCAAGGATCAGAACTACTCTCTGTTTTGTGCAGTGAGGGAGACAGTTGCAATTAAAATTTGAAAAATAAGATACAGATCAAAAGAAAATTGTTTCTCTAGCTTCATAGTTTGCTACACCAGAGTCCTATTTTAGTTCTAGAACCATCCTTTTACTAGTGTTTTACGCTGGAATCATAATATATGGAAAGACAAGAGCAGTTAAATCAGTTTTAAGCTGTACATTAGATGGGAGAGAACAGAACAACTGCTAGCTAAAAATTGTACATATTGTGCCATCCATTGGACAATTCTATGAATCGTCTATACAGTAGGAGACTAGTAGTAAAAGTTTGTACATTGCTTTTCATGGAAACTGAATTTTCCAATCATAACACATCAACTAACACAATATAACTGCTCATAAGTGTAGATGATTGGTCATGTTCTAAAAGAACTATTTGGCTGAAGCAAACTTTCAGAAGTGAATTTATCCGTCATGCAGTTGCCTCAATATTGAACTTCATTTGAAAAACCATCCTTCACACACAAAATTCTCAAACCTGTATATTAACCCACACTCAGAATATTGCACCAAGAAAGATAGCACATAGATATATATTTAAGTGTCAATGTATCTCTTATAGTCCTATCACTGGTTAACACTGTCCCAGTGCCATTTTATATAGACTGCAATTAATCAAAAAACTTTGCACTATGCATCTATAGCTAGCTTTCTATACTTAATGCATATACCTATTATTACGGAACAATAGTTTGCAACACTCGTCGTATGGAGGAGGCGGCGGACGCTCACACGAGCGACACACCGGCTGACAGGAAGCGTTTCCGACATTTCTTTTATTTTGTCAACAGAACTAAACTCGATCAATAATCGACCAGAAAATTGAAACGTTTCCCAGGAAACTGATCACTCCAGGTATTTTGAGTGCCTGAATCTTCATTGGTACTAGCAGAAAAATGATCATAGACTTAAGGTGATCAGAACCTTTATCCAAGCCACTACAATTACAATATCGATCAGAAAAACTGTCGTAAACAAGTTGTAAACCAATTCATGGTGCTCTGATAAGATGTTGCAAGACGTTGTTGTAAACCCATATGGATCCAACATGAAATCAACAACCCAACAACATTAGGCAAGCATCGATCTAGTGCACCGGTGTTCATGGAAACCACGCAACAGTTGAACCAGTTCCAATACGAACGACAGAAGACGAAGAACATCCAAGAAAAACAAAAGCAAGCGGCGGGCCATGAACTGAACTAGGCATGAGTCGAGAGTCGAGAGCACGGACGGAACCCAGATCGATGGAGCGTTCTCAGTTGGCGCCGCCCACATCCCGGCGGGCACCGGCGACCAGCTGGGAGCAGCTTTGCGCCTGCACCATCCCGGGACCCCGGAGGACAGCTATGGCCTGGACGCGCTCGCGGTTGAAGAAGCCGTCGAAGACGCCTCGAGGGAGACCAGGATGGTCTAGCAGGAGGTCCATCCCCAGCAAACGGACGTAGCACACCTTCACGGCTACAGTGGCTTCCACGGCGCACACCTTGGCCTGCTTGAGCTTGTCCAGGGCGTTCCAGTGCGCAGGGTTGTTGTCGCCGAGCAGATCCTGGAGGGAGTGCAGCGGCCTGGTCGGGACGCCGTGAATTGATATGCCCTGGAGCAGATCGGCACGGGTCGCGACTGATATGGCGAAGTCGAGTTCATCGGACGCGCTCTCGGCCGCCTCCCGCGCGAGCTGGATCCTGGCGCGCCTCTCTCCGCCGTTGCCCATGAGAGCCGGCGACTCGAGGTGCTCAAGCACGGCGGTGAGCATCCCGGGGAGTTGGCGGCAGCGCTCGTCCGCCTCAACAACCACCTGCCGGAACCGCACCTTCCATGCCGCCGCCGCCACTGCCGCCGCCGCCTCCATATCTCTCTCTTCTCCTTCCTCTCTCTATCTCTCTCTCTCTCTGGGATTGGGTTTGCCGGTGGGTTTGGGTTTGGGTTTCTGAATTCTGAATGCTTCTTCTTGCCTTCCGCGGCTCTTGAAGAAGGGAAGAAATTGCCAGGCTGGCGAGGTGGGCCCCACGGCCGTAACCGTTTATTTACCTCGCTTGCCGCCGAACTCAACGATGGGGAAAATGACGAGCGGCTAAAATTCTGTCAGTGACACAGTAATCCACCTGGCTTCTCTCCCAAGACACGGTGACAAAGCACATTTCACCTCCTCCACCGCCCCTATAAATTCCCCCTTCCCCGTCCCTTTCTTCTTCTTCTACATCCACCTTCGATAACATCACGCTCGCCAAGCAGAGAGAGAGAGAAAGATAGAGAGAAGAGAGACACACAGAGAGAAGAGAGATCGGCGCGCGGCAGCAATGACGGACGCGTGGCGGGAGCTGGCGCGGACGGTGCAGCAGAACCTCGTGGACGCCTGCATCTCGGAAGAACCCGTCGAGTTGATCAACCTCACCGTCGCCAAGCTCCAGGCTATGGCCGAGGTTCTGCGCGCGATCAACAATGGCGCCAACCTTGAGGACGCAATCGATGGCTACGTGGAGCCGGATCCCGTCGGAGTCTACCACAACGCGCTCCTGGAGGACGCCCAACGCCAGATCAAGCGACACGGCTCGCTCCACACCTTGGCCGTCTGCGGCGAGCACTTGCACCTCGTACCCGACGCGCAGTTGACAGAGCTATGGGAGAGCTACAACCACACCGTGCTCGACAAGACCACCAGAGCGGAGATGAGGCTCCGCAACGCCACGGTGGCCTACGAGGCGGCCAAGGACGCCGTCGCCTTGGCCTGGGTGCCTCCGGTGGGGTCCCTGATCTGGCACGTCTGGATTCTTGGGGCCGAGCAGATCACGACCCTAGCCATCGACGAGGCCACCATGGCGTTCCGCAACGTGCAGGAGATGCAGGCGACAACCTGAATTACGAGGAACGAATTACGAGTAACAACCAAGTCGATCGCCAGTACAGTAAGCCTCTCCTGTCCTGCTCCTGCGATGACAGATTTTCGCAGTTGGTTTCTGAATGCTAGCTCTAGGGAAGGATGTGTGAGACTCGAAATTCTTGATGAGATAGTTCATGTACGTACTGTTCGTTGGTTCATGTCAGACAGTTTTTGCATTGCATTGTCTGCTAGAATTGTGAGACTTGAAATTCTTGATGAACCAGCAGAAACAGCTAGCATTGTTTCTGAATGCTATCAATATCAGACAGTTTTTGCATTGCGTTAATGTTTGCAGTTGTAGCAAGGTTATTTGTGCTCTAGAATGTCTGACATTAATCATTGGTGGCCGTCACATTCTCTGCAAAGCCAACGTGAATATGTGTGCTTTGAATCTGGTGCTACGTACTTAGCTTCTCTTCCTTGTTGAATCTCCAATTTGGGTCAGCATCTCATGTGTCCACGTTTGGCAAATGTCCATGATCGCGCGCGCGCACACACACAGATGGGCTCTTCTGTAATTCGCCACAAAAGTTCATTAACAGTAATATATATGCCTTAGATTTTCATCGCTACGAGTATATGTAAATGCATAATGATCTTGGGTATTCAATGAACAAAGCAATTAGGAACTGCAATCTTACATACTGGTGCAGTATTTCACTTACTATTTTTTTAGATAATAAAAAGGTGCTAGGAGCGTTCAACTTTTAATTGATAAAACTGCAAGGTTAATCGAATACAAAATTCTCACAAGGCAGATATAAATAGACAATAATTACAACTCTGCTGCCGCGGTTGTATTTAGGGCTCTTCCAATGCATTGTTTCTTAGCACAATATCATACGAGCAATAAAAACTTAAGATACAACCCACGCAATGCATTGTTTCTTAGATGTTGTATCTTACTTAATGATTTTAGCTCCATGCATAAATGTGATTGGTCTAATCATGTTTTTTTGCATATGGCCACGTGCAAGGGTTGTATCTTAGCTAAGATACAACACCTCTCTCTTTCTTCATTAAACACTATGCCACATAAGCAAATTACCTATGATTTCGTGCTAAGATACTAGCATTGGGAGTGCCCTTAAAGTTTCAAAAACTCCACTTAATTACCAATCATTGAGAACAGATTAAGAGGTTATGAATGGGGACGAATACATCTTGGGCAATAGGAGATGATTCAAATTGTCCCTCGGCATTCGCGCACGCGTGTGATGGTGTATTATGTATGTTTTATAACTTGTTGATGCATACATGTACATATATGAATCACACGACAATTATTTGTGATTCATATATATAACCCTATAGTAATTATGTATGTTAGATCAATAGTGGAGATCATGTGTGAAGTGTCATGTTTTCATGGATGTTCAATCACATAAGACAGAGATCGCGTTGCTCTTGATAGTTATTACTCTTTTCCGGTAGCTAGTAATTGTCAAACCTTGTGACCCACCATCAACAAGAAGATAAATTCAGCCGTGCTTCGTCCTTTTGAACTCGTAATGCATACAAGATGACACATTGAATTCCAAATATACTACTCCCTCTGGCCCGAAATACCTGTCGCACGCCATATACATTGTACATTTTGCAAAATAGTCCTGTTAATTTCAAAACTCTCCAGAAAAGTCCCCCGTCCCTTTCCTCCGTCTTCCTCCTGTCGCACACGCATCCGTCCCCACGGCTGCTCACCAGCACCGGCCACCCAGGACCTGCCCCGCTGGGGACCACGACCGTGCCGCCGGGGACCACGACCGCGCCGCCCAGGACCACGACCGCGCCGCCTAGGATCACGTCCGCGCCTCCCAGAAGTACGACCACGCCGCCCAGGACCACGGCCCGCCACGACCTGCGCGTGCGCCACCTCGAGCCAGCGGCCACAGACTGCTTCGTCCACGCAGGCGCCTGTGCGAGAACGACCTGCGTGTGTTCTTTGTGGCGGTGCTGGCCTGCTACTCTTGCTGCGCTAATCAATTTCATCTGCCACGGAGCCGTCGGAGCTCAATTCCGTCCGCCACGGAGCCGCCGGAGCTAAATTCCGCCCACCGCTGCTGATGATACTGCTGGCCTACTGCTTCCTCGACTACTGCTGCTGGGCGACAATGATTTGCTGCTGCTGATGATGACGAATTTCAGTCCTCGGCAACTCTGCTGTGATAGGTGCGGTTTGCTGATTTGTTGCTGCTGCTGATGACGAATCCAGTCCTGTGTAAATAAACTTCAGTCAAATTGGAATTCGCACAGTTACATGTTACTAATCTGGGAAATCAAGCAAATCAGTACTGCTACTAATCTGGGAAATCTAGCAAATCAGTACTGCTACAAGTAATGAGTATGCATGTTCAGTGCAAACTGAATTTAATTCAGTTTAGTGCAAACTGAGCAAAACTGAATTTAGTTCAAAACTGAACCGTGAGCGTATAGTTTTGCTTTGTCAGAAACAATTTTTCACTAATCAATTTGTACTCCATAGCTAAACTGAAAACAAACTTGACAAAAACTGAAAACTAGAGCACTGTCTTTGTTAGATTACTATATCTGTCAGATTAAGCAAAACTGGAGTACTTGAGCAAAACTTTGTTAGCAGCCATGTGAGCAATGTCAAAGATAGCAGAGAGAAAATGAGAACAAATCTGGACATGCTTGAGTAATTGAGTAATTCTCAACCTATTTCTCTGCTGAGAGAAAATGGGAATAGATCTGGACATGCTTGGCACATGCTTCAGCTATTTTCCCATGTATCTTGTCTGTTTTGATGAAAATTGAAAACTGAACTTGATCCCCTGCTTTCAGTTTGGCACATGCTTCAGCTATTGCTCTGCTGCAAAAAAATGAAATAGATCAAAGTTAAAAAAAATCATAAAACTCTGAAAACTGGAGATGTTGTTTGCATTGAAATTAAAGTTTACATGCTCATGTGCAGCCTAGCAATGTAAACTTCTGAAATTGAAGTGTAGATGCTGAAATTGAAACTGAATTTATATTGTTGATGACATAGCTAGCTGCTGAGATCTTGTTGTACTTGGTGTTAAGATTACTGGATTCAATTTAGATATTGAAATAATCAACAAGTAAATAAGGCCATCTAAAAATATAACAAGTGGAATTGTGTAAACTGCAGGTGACAAAGTTTGTGAAAATTACTTTGATAGAGAAATGAATGGGCAGGTGTTGAATAGCCCATCACTATGGTCCTCGATCTGAATAGCACTCCACCTGAAGAAGAGGAAGATGTACAAGATGTACACATGTCGGGAGGAGAGGAAGACATACACATGTCGGGAGGAGAGGAAGACGCACACATGTCTGGAGGAGAGGAAGAAGCAACTGCTGGGCACATGCAAAAACCAGATCTGCCAGATATTCACAAATTTGCAATATATTTTGCATTGAAAGTACTCAGCAAAGACAGAGATATCAACAAGAATGATAAAGAACATATAGCCAGTCTTCTAAACACATCTGTGAGAACCGTAGAAAGGATATGGAGGGAGGCAAACAAGCAGATTGCAAGAGGTGAAGAAGTTGACGTCTCCAATAAAAGGAAGGGAAGATGTGGGAGAAAGAGGAAAGACCTTGGTCTCTCAAGGATACCCTCGATTCCTCTCAACAAAAGATCAACAATGAGAGCACTTGCTAGGTCGTTGGATGAACCATACTCTACATTGCAAACAAGGTTCAAATGGAAAGAAATAAGGCGCCACACAAGCTCTATCAAGCCCTCTCTGAAACCAGAAAACAAGATATCAAGGCTGAAGTTCTGCACTTCAATGATTGATCCTAGTACGGTACAAAATGCTATGCCTTCCTTTAGTGATATGCAGAACATAGTCCATATAGACGAGAAATGGTTTGATATGACAAAGAAGAAAAGAACATACTACCTCCTGCCTGAAGAACAAGACCCCCTCCGCACTATTCATAACAAGAACAGTATCGGCAAGGTCATGTTCTTAACCGCAGTTGCGAGGCCGAGATTCGACGAACAAGGAAACGTAACTTTCGATGGGAAAATTGGAGTCTGGGCCTTCGTCAAAGAAGTTGCAGCAAAGAATAACTCTAAGAATAGATTGAAAGGGACACTGGAAAAGAAGTCTATAATAGTGAATAGAGATGTGATGCGGCAATACCTTTGTGAAAAGGTCATTCCAGCTATTGAAGCCCGGTGGCCAGAAGAAGGTGGAATAATATATATCCAGCAAGATAATGCTAAAACACACGTGCTTCCGAGTGATCGGGGTTTTAAAGATGCGGTAGATGAATCGGGTCTAGATATCAGGTTGACGCAGCAGCCTCCCAATTCCCCATATATGAATGCCCTAGACCTTTCCTTCTTTCCCTCTATCCAGTCCTTGACACTTGAAAGCGCACCAAACACAATCCAGGAACTGATAGAATCCGTTGAAGAGGCATATGATCGATATGATGTGAATAAGCTAGCGAGGGTCTTTATCACACTACAGTCAGTGTTGATCGAGGTCATGAAAGATGAGGGTGGTATGCGATACAAGATACCGCACCTAAACAAGGACAGGATGGAGAGGGATAGGATGCTACATATAAATCTAAGATGTGATGGTGAATTGTACCGGAAGACCTTGGATATCATAGCTGCCCATGGTGGATGAGGGTGTTGTTTGTAATCGTGTTGTTTGTAATTGTGTCTTGTACATTGCATTATGTTTACAGAAAGCTATATATATATATATATATACTCTGGTTTTTGCATGTGTCTTGTGAATGAACTGAATCCAGTGGTTTATCTCAACAGTAGTAGCAGCAGATACATTTATCTTAATCAATAGAATATCTTGTGGGGAAAATAAACATCTTCAATATTGGAGCTGCATCTTATACGACCCAGGAAACATGCAAACTATGGAAGGAATACCATATACCAATTGACTTCCATAGTCTTGCCTGCCGCATGTGCATAAGGCTTTGCTGCTTTACTCTAACAGCAAGCGCTGCATAAAAATAACAGCAAGCGCTGCTTTACTCTAACAAAACCCATTTAAGCCTGAATTAAAACAAGCTAAACTAACACATACAAAATCCATTTAAGCCTGAATTAAAACAAGCTAAACTAACACAGACAAAACCCATTTAAGCCTGAATTAAAACAAGCTAAACTAACACAGCCATAAATTTCCAACATTAGCATCCCTTCTCTCCCACAACCTAAATGTTAAGACTTAATTCAGTTTATGTTTCAGACCAAGACACAATGCATCTCTCGCAATGCTACACAGAAACACACCATTTCCAGTCACTAAACAAGTACTCCAAGAGGGCAAACGAAAAAATTACCTGAGCAGAGAGCCGGTGGCAGCCTCCAAGCGTGAACAAAACGGGCGGCGATGTGTTTGCTGCAGAGCTCCTCAGCCAGCCAGGCACGTCGACGCCGAACAGGTGCCTGTCCATGAAGAAGTAGACCACGCCGGGGTTCCTGGGATGGATGAGCGTGAGCACCGGGAGCTGCCTTGCCACACGAGTCGCTGAACCACACATGGCAGCATGCACTGCCGATGGCTCCGAGCACACCCTTCTAAAAAAAGCATCAATGTTAGACAAAAGGATTAAACAAGGTTCATCTTCAACAACGACAAAAGCACAAGTTAGTTACATCTCCCACATTGTTGCTGAGGCAACATGATGCCACTGGTGTAGTAATATAACCTCCACATTACATACTCTGAAAGTCTGAAGAGACAAACAGAACAGAGAAACAAGAAAGTCCATACAAACACGAGCAGACAAAACTTCAACGATGCAGCAAAACTGTGTTGCTGGATGACTAGCAGTAACTAAATGGCCAAAATCTCGCGCTAGGCCACGCCGGGGTTCCTGGGATGGATGAGCGTGAGCACCGGGAGCTACCTTGCCACACGAGTCGCTGAACCACACCACCACACAGCAGTACTCCAGGTTACTAGCAAAGGAGGGGAGTGAGGACGCTGAGGTTACTATCTGTGCTTACCGACAAAGTTTCTGAGGTCGCTCGTCGGAGAAGCGGCCGGTGGACGGCGTGGGTGAGCTCCCGCCCCAGATTGCCTGTGTGCCGAACACCCACAGATCCAGCGTCGCCCCCAATGGATCCAGCCTCGCTGCCAACGGGTACATCTCCTCTTGATATGCACCGCAGAACCACGCTCTCCGCCGCCCTTTTCCACATGCCGCCGCCCTTGTCACCGCAGCAGCATAAAAACGCAATTTTTACTCCAGCGGAGCTCCGTACGAAGAAAGGAGACCGGGGACTGCGAGAGGAGGAGGGAGCCGGGGAGGAGGGAGTCGGGGAGAAATTTAGGGGCAGCTGTGTGGTGCGGGCGAGCAGGTGATGGCTGGCTATGGCGCGGCGGAGCAAGCGGCGACCGGCGGAGCAGGCGGCGACCGGATCGGGCAGAAAGCGAGAGAGTGGGGGAGGAAGGGAGAGGACCGCGGGTTGTGTCGGAAAACAACGGAGGGGTTTTTCGCAAAATGACCGCTGCGACGAGTATTTCGGGCCGGAGGGAGTACATGCATTAATTTATCGGAGACCTTACATATACAAGTTTTAAAAAACACACTTAATTACCAATCCTCATGAAAAGGTTAAGCGGTTATGAACAGGGACATACGTATCTTAGGAAATATGAGATGGTTCAAATTGTCCCTCAACATTTTAGCATGCGTGTGAGGATGTACAATGTATGTTGTATAACTTTGTTGATGCATGCATGTAGAAGCATGACCCAGCATATAAGATTGATTGCAACTGGTAGAATACGAAGTGCATAAAAGTAAAGAGAAGACTTCTCATTAATATTCCATCATAAATGACCTCACACCAACGGATACAAAGCTCACTCATGAAGGAGTGAAAGACCTTATTGCAAAAAATTATCCTATATAATAACTTCCCTAATCATGACACCACACAAGATATTCAAAAAATAAAAGATAAAGGTAAATATAAAGTGTGGCACCCTGGCTTAGAGCACCGAAACGTCCCGTGTTCCAGCCTAGAGATTGATGTCTTCTTGAAGCAAGGTGGAAAAATTCTCTATTAAAAATATAAGGGGTACAAGGGTTCTGATTACAATGTAGCGAAGCAAGGTGGATGTGACGCCCCCAAAATCAAGCCATGTACAGTAATCATACACGCAAGGTACACGATCGAGATCAGGGACTCACAGTAAGAGATCACAACACAAATCTACAAATAAAATAATACAAGTCGTTTAATACAAGCCAGGGGTCACGAGGGCTCGAATACAACAACTCGAAAGCAAAAAGTTAGCGGAAGCAATAGTATCTGAGTACAGACACAAGGAATACAAGGTTGCCTTAAGAAGGCTAGCACAAATATCAACAACGATCGAAAAGGCGAGGCCTCCTGCCTGGGAACCTCCGAACTACTCCTGGTCGAGGGGGGAACTCCACGATGAAGCAAGCACTGGGGATCTTCTGCTCCTGGACTCCAAGGCTCCAACATCTGATGTCAGCAACCGGTCGGGTATATAAAACAAAAGGGGGAAATAAAAGCAAGGGTGAGTATCTAGCATACCCGCGAGTCTTACGTCCGCTACTAAGCATTTATGCATTTGTATCAATGGAAATGGGAGGATATTTATAGTGGACTGAAGGTAGAAAGTCAGAATAAGGATGAGAAGTGTAAGGCCCGATATGCGGTACTAATATAGATCTAGATGTTTCGATCCAGATCCGGAGTCGAAGCGCATATCAGTCCCACCGCAACATATGGCAATGTCATATGCCCCAGATTTCTAACATGATATCACAACATCACAGCTACAAGGATATAACATCTCATACAATCGGCATACAACTGACATAATACATTACATCAGCGGAAGATACATGTCTGAGTACAGACTACAATCAATTGCCTAGTGGCAAAGAGAAAATCATCGATCCCCATAACCACACGGGTCCAGGCCCTCCGCCGGGATCCACCTAACTAGTCGTCGTCGAGTCTCCACATGAAATGTCGATCACCATACCTGTTGTCGATCAAGAACCCTGAAAAGAGTTTGGGGGTAGTATCATGAGTACATAAGTACTCAGCATCCAACTGTAGTGGTCAACTAGCCCAGCAAGGACTTCATCACTCGTCATTCTAGGATAACTAGTAGTTCACGGTAAGGATGGGGTAAGTGGTGAGGTTGCTGCCGCACTAGCATTTATGAAGTGGCTAACGATCTAGAGAGTAAGATAAGAAGCCAAGCATTCGATGAGGAATCGCCTCCAACAAGTCTTGCTATCAGCTACTTACGCAAACATAACACCTATCCTATCCTTGTCCTCCCCTTCGCATCCCGACGAAGAAGAAGCAGTCAAGGCACACACACGTTGATCAAGTTATTAAGATTATCTCAGTTGTTGTCTATGAACAAGGAGTAGGTATTAAGTCGTTCATAACCGTGGACACGGCTTCTCGAAAAGATTTAACCCTGCAGGGATGTAACAACTGCCCATTACAAGGCTCCACACGCAAGCCCATCTCTCTCAGTTTCTACCCATCACAGGCAGCCATTTTATGAATTAGTACCGAGAGATCCGAAACGACATGTCCCTCTAGCTAACAACAAACAAATCCGGGTGGCCCCTGGTGAGTCGATATCCAACTCAAAAGCTGGTCGCGCTCTCTAATTGGCCTCTACCGCTGGATGAGGTCGGGTTAGCTACCCAAACCATGTGGGCAGCCCCCTATCTCCCTGGGGTGGACCAACAAGAGAAACCATGTCTCCACTGGCCAGAGTTGTTTAAAATATGTTGGGAGCTACCTGGCACACACACAGTTTCGCAAATGGTAAATCATCTTGGGAAACCACTAGAAATGCTTGAAGCTAGGTAGGTAAGAAAACGGGACCCCATAAAATCCCACACGCGGTTAGGCACGCTCGTCAAGAGACACAATACCCGGAACTCGGGTCCTAGGTGACTCGAATGGGACAAAGCATCGGGGCGGGATAGCCTAGACCTTCCATCCTTCGTCGAGTAATAGTCAACATTATAATAATCATACCATCCACAACAATATAATAATGTGATAGCCCAAACCAATGAGTAACAAGGTAACATCGTAGCATCCTAAGCATGCATACTAAGCAGGGGCTGAGCAACGAGCAACAGTAACATAGCAGTACATGGTTTGCTGGGAGGGGACATGGTTGTATCGGTTTAAGAGAGGTTGTAAACATGTGGTAGGATCAAACATCGAACCTAACCTAGACTAGCATGCAAACCGCTGGTTATAATAGAATGGATCATAAGTAATGTATAGTCCTTGACTGTTGATAAGTCGGGTTCCGAAGGTGTAGTCGATCGCAAGCTCGCAACGTCTCCGAGAGGTATCCGCAGAAGCACACAAGAAGGAAACGCTGGAAAAGGCAATTGACGAGCAAGCATCTATTACTACGAAGCAATCACGAACAAGCATCAACAAGAAGGCAACACGGGACAACGCACTACGGTATTGCATCTATCGTCGAGAGCGGTTACTAAAAGGTTAAGTGGAGTATTCGTCACACACGACGATACCGCACATTTAGAAAGGTTCAAGTTGTTTAGCTACACAACATGAGCAAAGGTTATTAACATGGAATCTCACTCTCAAGCATGGCATAGCACACAAACATGGCAAGAGGTGAAGTACAAAGTAAACTATCTATGCTAGTCAATTTAAGTGAGGCACAATCCTAAACATGGCATAACACTATGGGCCCCACGACGATTAAAGCATTTGGTACTGTTCTGCCCTAAACCATATTTTAGGTTGGTTAATGATAGGGCATATTTCCCCATGATTGGTTTTAGTGATTGATGACAACACATTTGCGGTTTAACCGTGTGCCTTGAGTATTTCAGATAACTTAAGCCATGGCACAAGACGGTTATCATCCCCTCGGTTGATGGAATGTGAAGACGGAGTTTCCCTCTCGAATTCTTTTTTTGGTGGTTGAGTCGTAGGAAATCCGTACTATTAAGAGGGGATCTGCGGTGATATGATGGGTGGAATCATCACACTACACTTTTCTCTGCACCCACATATCTTCTTGGCGCCTTCGGAGGAGTCAGTATAGGAGGCCATTCCAGCCTGGGTCTGCTGGGGCGGTAGTACCGCTTGGAGTGTGGTAGTACCGCTCATGCGGTAGTACCGCACCCAGTGCGGTAGTACCGCGGTACAGTATTACGGCAGTCTAGTGCCGCAACCACTACCGCAAGCGTACTGACTGAGCGGTAGTGGGCACGGCACTAGAGTACGGTACTATGGTACCACGGTAGTACCGCACCCAGTGTGGTAGTACCGCGCTACGGTAGTACCGCAGTCTAGTACCGTAACCACTACCGCAAGCGTACTGACCGAGCGGTAGTGGGCACGGCACTAAGCTGCGGTACTACGGCAGCGCGGTAGTGCCGCACCCAGCGCGGTAGTACCGCGCCACGGTAGTACGGCAGGCTAGTACCGTAACCACTACCGCAAGCATACTGACTAAGCGGTAGTGGGCACGGCACTAGGCTGCGGTAGTACCGCGCCACGTTAGTACCGCTCTAAGAGCGGTAGTACCGCGCCACGGTAGTACCGCTCTAAGAGCGGTAGTACCGTGGTTGGTGGGGGTCCAACGGCTGTTTAATGCGTCCCCTATAAAAGGGGGTCTTCTTCTCCAAGGAGACCTTACCTCATTAATTGATGCTCCCCCATTGACGCCCAAAGCTTATTCTTTCCCGATCTCCCTTCCTAGCCATAAAAACTTGTTGATTCTCTAGGCTTTGGAAGAGGAGGCCCCGATCTACACTTCCACCAAAGGATATTTGATTCCCCCCATTATTCTCTTGTGGATCTTGTTACTCTTGGGTGCGTTGGTGCCCTAGACATAAGAGGTCACCTCGGAGCCACATTCCATTGTGGTGAAGCTCCGTGGTTTGTTGGGAGCCTCCAATTAAGTTGTGGAGATTGCCCCAACCTTGTATTGTAAAGGTTCGGTTGCCACCTTCAAGGCCACCGCGTAGTGGTTCACGGCATCTTGCATTGGTAAGAGCGTGAGGAGAATAGGGTGGCCCTCGTTGGCCTTCTTGTGAGCATTGTGCTCCACACCCTCTCCAAACGGAGACGTACTTCTCGAGAGAGAAGGAACTCCGGTAACATATCCTTGTCTCCGTGTTCCCTCTACCTTTACTTTGCAATTTACTTTTCATTGCTTATATCTTGCTTGATTTATTGTTGTAGTTGTTAAGTTGTCATATAGGATCTCACCTAGTTGCATATCTAGACAACTTCTTTTCTTGTTGAGCCTAAACTTATTAAGAAGTCATAAAAATTGTTAGTCGCCTATTCACCCCCCCCCTCTAGTCGACATTCCGATCCTTTCAATTGGTATCAGAGCCACGTCTCTTATTAAGGGCTTTACCGCCTTAAGAGGATGGCGAAGGAGGGGAAAGACAAAGACGTTGAGTTGGTAGGTACTTCGGCCAATCCCTCCTTGGGGGAAAGTCCAAGTACCGCGGGACTCACGAACACGTCTTTGAGGGATGACACAACCACCGTCTCTAGACATGAGTATAATGACGGCATGTCCGCCATAAAAGCTCAAATGAATGAAATGACCCAATTGCTTAGAGCTCTCATGTCTAAGGCTCCCGAGGGGGGCAACGCCGTCATCACACCCAACACTCAAACGTTGGGAGGAGGAGAGTCGGTCTCTCAATTTCATTATGATGGTAGGAATGGCAACCCTTTCATCCCCCTTCATGGGAATGGAGCGGGTGTCAATTCCGCGGTTGCCCCTCCCCCGAGCTATCACCCTTTACCTCTACCCGAGCCTCATTTTGCACATGCAGGAACAACACCTATCCTTAACAAAGATGAGTATCCTATATGGGCATACCGTATGAAGAGGCACTTGAAGGGGTCATCGGAGGAATTGTGGCGAATTATCCAAGAAGGCTTTCATCCATATGATCGCCACAACATGACTCCAAGAGAATACCGTGACAACTTCATCAACAGTCATGCTCTAGTTGTCATTGGGAATGGTTTGAAGCCCGAGCAAGAAAATCTTGTAAGAAAGTGTGAAACGGCCAAGGAGTGTTGGGATCTTCTTGAAAGGACACTCATGGGAAGTGCAAGTATTAGAAGCTCCAAATTTGACAAGGTCCAAGACCAAGCCGATAACTTTGTCAGAAATGAAGGAGAGTCTTCCGAGGATGTTCATCGAAGGTTGGTTGCTCTTGACAATGATATGACGGATCATGGAAGAAAGGAAACCGATGATGATTGGGTCAAAAGGAAGTTCATCTCGGCTATGCTTCTCTATAAGGAGCATCTCACTCAAGTCATTCGTCAAAGACCGTATTTCCGTGACTTGACTTCCAACCAAGTCTTGGATGACTTTGTGGCCATGGAGATTTTGAATGACACGGCCAAGACGAAGATAACACGCCATGGAGGTCCTAAGATGCAATCCCTCGCCTTGAAGGCAAAGGAAGTTCATTTTGAGGAAGATGTTGATGAAGAGGATGTCGGTCCGGAAGACACCAAGTATGCTTACAATGAGCACATGGCTCTTGCATCAAGACAATTTTGGAGCAACAAGAAGAACTTCAAGTCCAACACTAGTAGCTTCAAGCCCAAGGGACAAAGAATAAGAACTTGCTTCAATTGTGGAAATGTGAGTCATTTCGTTATGGATTGTCCATATGAGAAGAGAGAAGATCATGGTGGCAAGCTCATCCAGAAGGACAAGTCCAAGTCACCTTTGAACAAGAATTTTGTGAAGAAGAAGCCACAACGTGTGTTGATGGCTCATGAAGAATACTTCTCCGATGATGAGGATGATGAAGAAGGTGGTGAGATTGTGGCAACCGCCACCGTCGCCATTGCCATGGAGTCTCCCTCATTGTCTTCGCTTTTCAACTCCCCCAACGAAAATCCTCACATCATCCACAAGTGTCTCATGGCGAAGACCACTTCGGTAACTCCTCCCCTTAAACCGTTTACTCCCACTAACCCATCTTTGTTGGATTGTGTGGAGGATAATGAGGAGCCCAAGGTTCAAGAAGGAAAAGAGTTTGAGCTTTTCATGAGCAAACTCAAAGGTGAGGCCAAGAGACACTTTGTGGCTCTCTTGGAGAAATTAGGTGGAGCTCATGCCCACATTGAGGAACTTGAGGAGTCCATCACCGAGTTGCAAGGTCATAGTCGAGACTATGCGGATGAGATAGGAGAGCTATCTCAATCTCTTGAAGAAGAGCGTGAGCTTAAGTTGTCTCTCGAGGAGACATATGCTAGTGATACCTCTAAGCTCAAAGTTGATCTTAAACATGCTAATGCCATTGCTTGTGACCTAAAGACTAAAAATGATGAACTTGTGGAGGCTCATGAGAGACTTCTTGTGGATCATGAGAAAGTTGAAAAGGACCACAAGTCCTTAAAACACGAACTCATGGTTCTCAAGAAAGCACATGAGGAAACCTCCATTAAAATCACTAAAGAGATTAATACTTTTTCTCCTATTCTTATGATAGAGAAACCTAGTTCCACTAATCCTTGTTGTGAGCATATCCCTCTTATTGAGGAAAACGCTAGGTTGAAGGCACAACTAGAGAAGGGACTTGTTTCTTGCATCCAAGGAGAAAAGAATCTCAATGATCTCTTGAGTTCCCAAAAGGAGGTGATTGGCAAGGAAGGAATTGGGTTTGGTGCTAGTTCATCCAAAAAGAAGAACAAGAAAAGGAAGAACAAGAAGAAGAAAGGAAAAGCTCCCCCTCCCACAAAAGATGTAGCATTCGTGAAGGAAGGGGAGAAGCCTCAAGAGAAAGTGGCAAAGGTCAATGAGGGTGGTGTTTCCAAAAGGGGTGATGACATCCCCAATGACTTTGCCGGACCAACTAATCCTTCTTATGCTCTTTGTTGCACTAACGATGGTCATGTATATGCCAAATTTATTGGTTCTTATGATGAATATATTGCTTGGTCTATTTGGGTCCCTAAGACCCTTGTTACTAACGCGAGAGGACCCATTCGTGAATGGGTACCTAAAACCAAGCATTGATTCCATGTAGGTGACGGCTTCCGATGGTGGCTCATGGATACTTGATAGCGGGGCTACAAGTCATATGACCGGAAGCAAGGACATGTTGGTGGACATTGACTATGGACCATCTCGAACCACCCGTGTTCAATTTGGTGATGCAAACACGTCTAAGGTATTGGGTCTCGGTAAAGTAATAATTTCTCCAGACTTGTCCATTGAGAAAGTATTACTCGTTGAGACTTGTGCCTTTAATTTACTCTCCGTTCGTCAACTTGCTATGATGGGTCTTTGTACCTTCTTTGATAAAGACATGGTCACCTTGATGTGGAGCAAAACTCTTAAAGTAGCCTTTGTTGGACACGTGGAGGACGGTATGTATGTGGTGGACTTCTCCAAAGTTCCCACCAAAACCGCCATGTTTCTAATGGCTAAAGTTGATGTGGGATGGCTTTGGCACCGCCGACTAGCCCATGTCAATATGAGATCTTTGCAAACCCTCCTCAACGGTGATCATGTTGTGGGACTAACAAATGTTAGTTTTGCCAAAGATCGTGCTTGTAGGGCTTGTATTGAAGGAAAGCTTCACGAGAAGAAACATCCCATCAAGAATATCATCTCCACCAAGAGGCCGTTGGAGCTCCTTCACATGGATCACTTCGGGCCTCCATCCTATGATAGTCTTGGCGGAAGGAAGTATTGTTTGGTGATTGTGGATGACTATTCAAGATACACATGGGTTTATTTCTTCAAGAGGAAGAGTGATACTCAACAAACCGTCATCGAGTTTGCCAATGAAGCTCAACGTCAACATAACTCAAAGATATTGGCTATTAGAAGTGACAACGGCACCGAGTTCAAGAACTATACCTTGGATGAATTTCTTGGTGATGAGGGGATCAAACATCAATATTCCGCTGCTTATACCCCTCAACAAAATGGTGTTGCGGAGAGAAAGAATCGCACTTTAATTGATGTGGCAAGGACAATGATGGCGGAGTTCAAAAGTCCCTACAACTTTTGGGCGGAAGCCATCAACACCGCTTGTCATGCTACCAATCGTCTTTATCTCCGCAAGATCTTGAACAAGACTCCATATGAAATCCTTACCGGGAAGAAGCCCAACATCAAGTACTTCCGGGTCTTCGGGTGTAAGTGTTTCATTCTTAAAAAGGGTTCCCGTTTGTCTAAGTTTGAGTCTAAGGCAATTGAGGGCATATTTTTTGGGTATGCTTCAAACTCTCACGCGTATAGAGTCTACAACAAGTCTTCCGGGCTTGTTGAAGAATCTAGCAACGTGGAGTTTGACGAACATAATAGATCCCAAGTGGGGCAAAGTGATCTTAATGATGTAGGTGATGAAATTCCTCCGGAAGCCATAAGAAGAATGGGTGTGGGATTTTTCCTACCCATTGAGGAACCCCTTGTGGCGGAAGGAGAAGGACAATGCTCTACTCAAGTGGAGCCATCACCTCCTCAAGATCAAAAAGCCAACCAAGAACAAGATGAAGGCCCTCTCGTTACCGAACAAGATCAAGGTCAAGATCACATCAATGTTGAGGGTGTCGCACCCAATGATGACCAAGATCAAGTTCAAGTTCAAGGACAAACACAAGATGTTGAGCAAGTCCTTGTTGATGCTCCCTCTTCCGAAGATGTTCCTCTCGAGCCATCTCAAGAGGCCATGGAGGAAGAAAGAGCACGTCGAGCACTCAAGATTGCATCCCGGTTAAAGTCTCAAGATCTCTCGGTGGATCAAGTGCTCGGAAGCATCAAGAAAGGGGTAACAACTCGTAGTCAATTGAGAAACTTTTGTGCCCATAATGCGTTTGTTTCTTGTGTTGAACCCCAAAAGGTTTTTGAGGTGCTTGAAGACCCGGATTGGCTTGAGGCCATGCATGATGAGCTCAACAACTTCAAGCGCAACAAGGTGTGGTCATTAGTGGAGAGACCCAAAGGTGATCATAATGTCATTGGGACCAAGTGGATCTTCAAGAACAAGCAACATGCTAATGGTGTTGTCATAAGGAACAAGGCAAGGTTGGTGGCACAAGGTTTTTCCCAAGTCGAAGGTATTGACTACGGTGAAACCTTTGCCCCCGTGGCTCGCCTTGAGTCCATTCATATAGCTCTTGCTTATGCTTCTCATCATAACTTCAAGCTATATCAAATGGATGTGAAGAGTGCTTTTCTTAATGGTCCCATTAATGAGTTGGTATATGTCAAGCAACCCCCCGAGTTCGAGGACCCCAATTTCCCTAATCATGTCTATAAACTCGACAAGGCGCTCTATATCCTAAAACAAGCCCCAAGAGCTTGGTATGATCACCTTACCGAGTTCTTAGTCGATTATGGGTTTCAAATTGGGCAAATCGATCCCACTCTTTTTACTAAGAGGGTTGGTGGGCAATTGTTCATATGCCAACTGTATGTTGATGACATTATCTTTGGTTCGGTTAACCAATCTTTTAATGAAGAATTTGCTAAGCTAATGACCAACAAGTTTGAGATGTCCATGATGGGAGAGTTGGAGTTCTTCCTCGGCTTTGAAGTGAAGCAATTATCTAGGGGAACCTTCATCAACCAAGCCAAATACACTCAAGACATGCTCAAGAGGTTCAAGTATGATGGTCTTAAAGGAGCCAAGACCCCCATGCCACTCAAGTGTCAACTTGACCTCGACCCGAACGACAAAGAGGTAGACCAAAGGGAGTTTCGTTCCATGAACGGTTCCTTGCTTTACCTTTGTGCATCTAGGCCGGATATCATGTTGAGTGTGGGTATGTGTGCAAGATTTCAAGCCGCACCAAAGGAGATCCACGTGGTGGCTGTCAAGAGAATCTTTCGATATTTGGTTCATACCCCAAACTTTGGCTTGTGGTATCCTAAGGGCTCAAGCTTCAATCTCATTGGCTACACGGATTCGGATTGGGCGGGAGACAAAGTGGAGAGGAAGTCCACTTCCGGAGGATGTCAATTCCTTGGTAGGTCTTTGGTGAGTTGGTCATCCAAGAAGCAAAATTGTGTATCTCTCTCAACTACCGAAGCCGAGTATATTGCTGCCGCAAGTTGTTGTGCTCAATTATTGTGGATGAGGCAAACTTTAAAGGATTATGGTGTCACTTGTGACAAAGTGCCTCTATTATGTGACAATGAAAGTACTATCAAGATTGCCTACAACCCCGTTCAACATAGCAAGATGAAGCATATTGAAATTTGACATCATTTCATTCGAGACCATGTGAAGCGGGGTGATATTGATCTTTCATATGTGGGCACCGGAGATCAACTTGCAGATATTTTCACCAAGCCTTTGGATGAAGCAAGATTCCGAGAGTTAAGGCATGAGCTAAATATCATTGATTCGAGTAATGCGGTTTGAAGACTTGGCACACACACCCCATCTCAACAAGGTATCTAGCTTGGATGTAGGCATGGACATAGGGGGAGTGTTGCTTAATTAATGGGCAACCACTCCACCTATTATGCATAAAGAGAAACAATTCTTTCACTATGGTCACTTTCGGCGGCCTTTCTAGGTCACCCAAGGTGATAACGGTGCTTCAAAGAAGAGCATTGTCCATGAACCCAAGATACATCTTTGTGGCGTCATACCAAATAAGCTCAAACATGGTGGCTTCGGCCACCGCCCCTCTTCGTTGGAGAGTGTTTGTGTTCTTGTGTCCGTTTTTTTGGTTTTGCATTTTGGTCACTTCAAGATTGCTCTCTTGTTCGTGTGCTCCTTGATCATGAAGTGACCCTTCCCAGTCGTGTTTTGTCTTGTCTCCATCCTAAGCCTCCCCCCCCCTTAGCCGTCGCGCAAAAGTCCTCCTTGTTTGCAACCTTGGCTGAGTTTTCTGCTTCCTGCGGTACTACCGCAGTCTCGGGGAGAGGCAAAACCGAAGGGGTACGGGAAGTTGTCCCCATACCCCCAGTCAGTTTCCCCTTCTCTCCTCTCTCGAAGCAGCAAGGCTCTCCCGCGGCGCCCTCCCCGGAGTGTCGCATCCGTGCTCCCCCTCCGTGTTCTCCTCCGGTGGGATCAATCCCCACCTCCCCCGTGTGCCATGAATCCCGGTATTGCCCTGTTTCTCCCTCGTGTTGGCTCGTCTTCTTGAGCTTTTGTGTTTAGGGCAATGCTTTTAGATCCACTAGGTTTTTTGCTATTCCTAGGCATTTTGAGGACATGGAAGGATTGCTAGATAGGCATAGAGTAGATTTGTTGGTGTGGTTGTGCTTTGTGGAGGCACGGTAGTACCGGATCTCAGATCCGTGGTCTCAGCTGTCTGCACGGTACTACCGCAGTGTTACTGCGGTACTACCGCTCGAGCGGTACTACCGTAGTACCCTATGGTACTACCGTGGAGCGGTAGTACCGCATTAACCACGGTACTACCGTACCTCCAGAACCTGCAACCTGTATCACCTTCTCTGCTCTATTATTCATCTCCTGGACTTTTGCATCTCATCCTCTTGTTCTTTTTGTGTCTGTCTGTTTTGGGTTTGGTCAGGTGGTGGCTCTCGTTCGCACTTGAAGGGCAGGGCTCCAGCCATTGGCAAAGCACCGTACAGTTCAATGAAGAAGAACGCTCACCGAGAGAAGACGAAGGTGAAGCCAGTGGTCGAGCTCCCTCTGCCAAAGTACCGGGACTACCGTAGGGTCAATCCCTACAGGCAGCCTCGTGATCCATCGTTGATGAAGTCCAAGTTCTGGAACAAGGAGCAGTGTGATGTCTTCTACTTGCTCATATCTGACAGGAAGAACAAGTTTGTGCCCAATGTGAAGTCTGTCAGTCTGGCATACATGGAGCAGCATATGGACTACTTTGTTGATGCTCTTGCTCTGGTGGAACAGTTTGGACTTCGCCACATCATTTCCTTCAACAACCCTTTTGACGCTGATCTCGTGGCCCAGTTCTTCGCCACCGTCTTCTTCCATAATGATGCTGATAGGAACATCACCTGGATGAGTGATGATGATGTTCTCACCTGCAAGTGGAAGGTATTCATGGATATTCTGTAGGTCCCCTACACCACTGTCGATGAGCCGGTGGGGCTGCGTCCTCACACCTCTGCCCCTGCTAAGAAGAAGGGTGAGTTGGCCCCCTATCAGACTTCTGTTGTCTACTATGATGCGAAGGGCAACGAGAAGCACAAGTTGATGCTCACCCCGTTTCTGGATATTATGCACCGGATTTTCCGGACCTCTCTGTTCCCTCGGGTTGGCGATCTGGACAAGATCCATAGCTACTTGGTCAACATGATTCTTCTCTGCCAGGAGTACAGGGGGTCGGCGATGACTCTGGATATCTGCTCGATCATGTATGAGGAGCTCTACAATGTAGTTATGGAGCGCAAGGTCCCTATCTATGGGCCTTACCTTCAGCTGTTGTTTGAGAAGGTTTGGAGTGACACTTATGAGGATCCTCTTCGGCTGGGGCATCTTACCAGGCATGAGGTGGTGCAGCTGCGGATTAAGGCCAACTGGGCTGGTGGTGAGGCTGCTGCTCAGGGTTCCCCAGTTGCTTCTGATGCAGAGATGGCTGATGAGGAGGGTGGAGCTGGTGATGCTGATGAGCCTGCGGCTGGTGGTGGCAGCGTCCGCCGCACTCGCTCTGGTACGAGCTTTGGTGGCAGTGGGAGGTCTTCCTCCCAGGACTTGGAGCAGCCGGGTTGGGCGGCTAAGCTCACTCGCAAAGTGAAGAAGTTGTTCTGCATGCAGTCTCACATGCAGCACAGGATGTATCAGGCTCACAAGAGGGAGAAGGAAAACCGACAGCGTCAGAAGCTGTTCTACAGGCACCAAGGCATGGAAGTGCAGTCCGGATCTGAAGGGAAGATCACTGAAGAGGATGAATGGATCTACCAGTTCAGCACATGGGAGATTGACGAGGAAACTGCCGGCACGTCTTCTTCTGCTCCACCTGCTGATGAGACTGTTGAGGAGCCTGTTGAGGAGTCAGAGGCGGGATCTTCGGATGAGTCTGATGATGGTGATGACGATTATCAGGCGGAGGAGTAGTCCACCACCGTGGGGCGTTACGTCACTCTCTGCCTTTTTGGCGTCTCGATGCCAAAGGGGGAGAGAGTTTAGGACCTCGATTTGCTTTCTTTCAGGGTTGTCGAGTCACAAGTGTGTTTCTGTGTTGGTGTTTCTGTGCTGCCTTTGCCTTTACTTGTGAACTCCGTGTGTTTGCTTTCGTTGTTCGTTTGCCTTGTGAGACCTTCGTGAAGTATGGTGTGAGACATACGCTACCCTTTGCTTAAAGTACTTTATATGTTGCTTATGCTATGCTTGTGCTAATTCTCGCTCATATAATTGTTGTTGGTAGCTTGTGTGGCATGGTAGATAAAATATAGGGGGAGTGTCCATTCTAATGTGTGCACCATGCAATCCAAAGGCTAATCTCAAAAGGTGCACACATCTAGGGGGAGCTAGCCTATATATTGTGGCTCCATGCCATATGCTTCATTCCCTATTATCTTTTTGGGAAAATCGGTTGTTGTCAACAATACACCAAAAAGGGGGAGATTGATAGGGCATATTTCCCCATGATTGGTTTTAGTGATTGATGACAACACATTTGCGGTTTAACCGTGTGCCTTGAGTATTTCAGATAACTTAAGCCATGACACAAGACGGTTATCACCCCCTCGGTTGATGGAACGTGAAGACGGAGTTTCCCTCTCGGATTCTTTTTTTGGTGGTTGAGTCGTAGGAAATTCGTACTATTAAGAGGGGATCCGTGGTGATATGATGGGTGGAATCATCACACTACACTTTTCTCTGCACCCACATATCTTTTTGGCACCTTCGGAGGAGTCAGTATAGGAGGCCATTCCAGCCTGGGTCTGCTGGGGCGGTAGTACCGCTCATGCGGTAGTACCGCACCCACTGCGGTAGTACCGCGGTACGGTAGTACGGCATTCTAGTGCCGCAACCACTACCGCAAGCGTACTGACTGAGCAGTAGTGCGCACGACACTAGAGTACAGTACTACGGTACCACGGTAGTACCGCACCCAGCACGGTAGTACCGCGCTACGGTAGTACCGCAGTCTAGTACCGTAACCACTACCGCAAGCGTACTGACCTAGCGGTAGTGGGCACGGCACTAAGCTGCGGTACTATGGCAGCGCGGTAGTACCGCGCTACGGTAGTACGGCAGGCTAGTACAGTAACCACTACCGCAAGCGTACTAACTAAGCGGTAGTGGGCACGGCACTAGGCTGCGGTACTACGGCAGCGCGGTAGTACCGCACCCACTGCGGTAGTACCGCGCCACGGTAGTACCGCTCTAAGAGCGGTAGTACCGTGGTTGGTGGGGGTCCAACGGCTGTTTAATGCGCCCCCTATAAAAGGGGGTCTTCTTCTCCAAGGAGACCTTAACTCATTAATTGCTGCTCCTCCATTGACGCCCAAAGCTTATTCTTGCCCGATCTCCCTTCCTAGCCATCAAAACTTGTTGATTCTCTAGGGTTTGGAAGAGGAGGCCCCGATCTACACTTCCACCAAAGGATATTTGATTCCCCCCATTATTCTCTTGTGGATCTTTTTACTCTTGGGTGCGTTGGTGCCCTAGACATAAGAGGTCACCTCGGAGCCACATTCCATTGTGGTGAAGCTCCGTGGTTTGTTGGGAGCCTCCAATTAAGTTGTGGAGATTGCCCCAACCTTGTATTGTAAAGGTTCGGTTGCCACCTTCAAGGCCACCGCGTAGTGGTTCACGGCATCTTGCATTGGTAAGAGCGTGAGGAGAATAGGGTGGCCCTCGTTGGCCTTCGTGTGAGCATTGTGCTCCACACCCTCTCCAAACGGAGACGTACTTCTCGAGAGAGAAGGAACTCCGGTAACATATCCTTGTCTCCGTGTTCCCTCTACCTTTACTTTGCAATTTACTTTTCATTGCTTATATCTTGCTTGATTTCTTGTTGTAGTTGTTAAGTTGTCATATAGGATCTCACCTAGTTGCATATCTAGAAAACTTCTTTTCTTGTTGAGCCTAAACTTATTAAGAAGTCATAAAAATTGTTAGTCGCCTATTCACCCCCCCCCCTCTAGTCGACATTCCGATCCTTTTAGTTAACAACAGCAAACAATAGCATAAACACAAAGTACATGAAATTCTAATCAAGTTACATGTAAGGAACACTCCAAACGGAGTTACGGCTGAAAAGATACAAGCAATACAACTTACGGGCACAATCTGTCAACATCAGGTAGCACACATTAGAGTAACAAATAAACAAGCAAAAGGTTGTAAACATGCACAAAAATGATATGCAACTAAAGAAGACATGGCAGGCAAGGCATGGCAAAAGGAATCATGCAAATAGGAATCATGGCTCACTAGTTATAGGCAACACAAAAAGCTATAAAACATTACTGGTCAAGGACTTAGTGAAAATCAGGAAAACGGGGCAGAAATTGTTAATAGCAAGCTGTATAAACAGGGGTAAAACTAAATGCAAAAGTACAGCAACATGACATAGCAATATGTGGGCATGAAGTAGACATGATGTTGATCAGGTACAAACAAGAATCATGGTCACATGCCTTATGGATCAAAAGATATTAAGCGTGCAACATGGCTTCGGAAAGTTGCAGACTTGTTGAAAAACAGAGGTGGATTTCAAAAACAGCGGAATAGCAACTTTGGAGCTAAAATATCTATGACCAGAAATACAAACATGACAATGCAATACATATAATGGAGGTAGACATGGCATAGATAAAAATGACATATTGCAATGATCAATAGGATGCACTGTTAAAAATATATAGGGCAGAAAATTTGCATCTTACGTTAACATCAGCACACTAACAGCAGGGTAGCCACTTTGGGTGAAGATTCAATCAACATGCAGTAGGCCAACTTGACAAGTGAAAGCATATAGCTGAAGTAGACATGATGCTTAACAGTATGCAACAAGAATTACTCAATTCCGATAAACGGTCGCGACGCAAACGTCACCCGAAGTTGGCTCAAAATAACAGTTTCAGCAGCTTAGCGGCAGTTAACGACGGGAAGCCATGTTCAGCACACAATAACTACATCTAAACAACCTCAAATCAAACAACTCACAAAAGATGAAAGTTAGAACACATCACAGGCAACAATTTTCCTTTTGGGCGCAAAGTCATATGAGCTACGGATACTACGCAAATTACGTCGCAAAATAGATACAGTAGCAGTTTTAAACAGAAAAGACTTAGCCACAATCACAGAGGCAAGGAAAAAACGGGATAGCTCACCATGGGCCGAGCCCATCTCGTGAGGTGAGCGCTGGATAGTGTAGGCTTGCCATTGGCGCTAGATAGCAGTGGGTCGGCTGCTGCTGGCTGGGCCGTGGCGCGAGGTGGTGGTCCTCGGTAGCGAGGCCGACCCACCCGTGGTGCTGGAGGCTGGTGGCTCCTCCTCGATCCCGTGCTGCATCGGGTTGCCGGCGGAGGCTTCCGACCTCCGACGAGGTAGCAAGTGCGGCGAGGCAGGGCCAGGAGGGGCGCGGTCGAAGGGGAGCGGGCGCGGAGGCGACGCTGGTCGCCGTTGTCCAGGACGGCGCAGGGTCGTGCGCTCGGGCGGTGGTCGTGGCGTCTCCAGCGGCTCGCCGGCCATGGCGGGTCCTCGGCTGCTGGTGGCGGCCTCCTTGCGCGCGAGAGAGAGGGGTGAGGAGGAGTAGGGAAGGAGGAGAGAGGAGAGGGAAGAGGAGGGGCGGCAGCGTACTTGTCGGCCGGCAGTGGCGGCGCCATGGAGGCGGTGGCGAGCTCAGCCAGATGGGCTTCGGGCGGTCCGCGGCGCGCACTACTAGGGAATGCCCTTATAGTGGCGTCCTTTTTTTGTGTTTAGTGGCGCATTATGGATGTGCCACTAACTACAAGACACTAATAAGGGCTTAGAGGTGGCCCATTCTGGATGCGACACCCCTAAGGCCCTTAGGCGTGGCGCATCTCAGAATGCGGCACCTATAAGCTCTTCGGGGTGGCGCATTCTCAAATGCGCCACGCCTAAGGTTCCTTAGGGGTGGCGCATTCCCAGTGCGCCACTAAAGCCAGACAAAATGCGCCACTAAATGGGTTACAGAAAACAAAAAAAAGAATTACAGAAAAGAATAAAACATTACAGATATTTTTATCATATTATAGAAATTCAAAAGACAATATTACAATGAGCCCAACAATTATTGATACAAAGGAATTGCATTATAATTCTTATTACAAAGATTTACAAGATTACATCCATCGTCGTCTAAGGTTTAGAGGCCAACAAGATTCACAAGATTACATCCATCACAATATTACAATGAGTCCAACAATTATTCAAAACAGAAAGCTAGTTTCTTCATCATCTCTTGTTTGCTCTTCAACCTGCACAAAACAAAGATTTAGAGGTCACATCCATATGAATTCATAGCAAAGGACAACAACGCAATATAGCATCTATTCTTATCAACAACATAAAGCAAGTCGATCAATGGCCAGGATCATGCACATATGCATAAAAATGCATATGCAGTGACCTTTATACACAAAGAGCACCAACAGTATTTGACACTACCATCTACTACACAAAGAGTACATCCAAATTACATGTAGGTCACACATTCATCAAACGACTGCCATATATAACATAAATTGGTCAATTATTCTGACTCCGCTCGGGGAATGGGCGGCATCCTTCTTTCTTCATGAAAGGCCTTGTGTCACGCAAGGCCTTTAGGCGGACTTCTATCTCCCCATTGGATGGTGCAATGTTGGAGTGGAAGATCGACCCCTTCATTTGTACTTCATGACGGATGATAGTCGCCATCTGCCCTTGGATGTGAAAGAACTCCTCCTTAAGATTTGCATTTGCGATTTCCGCCTTCCTTTCGGCCCACGCTTTGAGATGACTTGGCAGCGTAAGGTTGCGTTGTTCCTGTACAATCGCCCGCATGTGATGGAGGGAGTAGTACGCATCCCTCACACTGCCAGCCGGCTGCTTGACGCACGGGAACTGCGTTACGTGGTTGAACACGCTCACGCCAGGCTGATTCTTCCTATACTTGTGCTTCACGGTCTTGCCTCCGGCTTTTATGTAGCCGGTGAGGGCATCATCCAAAACTCTCATTACATACTTGTAATCTTTCTTCTTCACACTCCCCGAGTCTAAACACACGGCATGCGAGTGTTGCGGTGAAAAGCAGATGAGCACGCAGTCTTGATCCTCACTGCATAATTAAAACAATCCAAAAGGAATGTTGGAAGAGGACAATGGAAAGCTAAGAAAGCATATATGCTACGATGGCGAGCGAATGACTTACTTGGGAGAGTAGGTCATAAGAAATGAATCCTTGTCGGCATTATCTAGCATGAAGTCTCTGATGTACCCCGCCGCGAGAGTCGCGTCCCCGTCGTCCATCAAGATGCTTTCACGCATGTAGAAGGGGTCCAATATCGCGAAGATCGGGGTCTTATCTCTCCTGATACTCATAGAAAGGCTGAGCGAGAACAGACGGATAAGGCTATGGTCCAGCCGCTTGAGATGGTACAAATTGAAGATCTCCGAAAACCGCAGGATTATCATATCCGCGGGGATAGTGTTGATGAAGCCCATGAGTGGCACCTTGGCCATGAAAACCGGGTACGAGGGATTCTCTTCTCGAAGAAACATCTTCTCTAATGCCATAATACTATGATGCACACTCTGCATATCCGAAGTTGCAAGGTCGAGCATGTCCTTAGGTAGCATCGCCCTACCCGCCACATGGATTTCAAACGAGAGATCCTTGGGTCTTGGTGGCCCGTCCTGAGCCCGGATCAGCATCGAAGGTGTCACAACCCTAGTTTTGGTATTTGCTTTTATTACTAAAAAAATTGCATCATGTTTAATTTCTTGGTTTAAGAATTGGGGATTTGGAAAAGCCTCAAAAAGAATTTAAATAAAAGGCCTGATAAAAAGTTTTTCCAAAATTCCTCCAAACAATTTTGAAAAGTCCTATAAATGAGTATGATCATTTTAAAAATGATTTTGAATCAAACCCATGCTCATGGATTTTTCAAATATTCAAACAGAGGCTTGGAAATTAAATTTAAATGCTATTTGAATTGGATTCAAATAATTTGAATTCCAAAAATCTCCAAAACTTGGGAGTGACTAGTACTATGTCACATATGTCCAAGATAAATATTTGGGGGTTTTTAAAAATGCTTTGATATTTTTTCAGAGCAAAACAAATAAAACAGAAAGCATAAAAAGAAAAACAGTAAAAAGCCCGAAGCCACTTACCTGGCCCACCTGGCCCAGCAGAGGAGGCCCAGCCCAAAAGGGAAGGGTCGTCTTCCTCCCAGGCCAGGCAGGCAGGCAGCTCGCCGCCGGCCACGGCATGCACGCCAAGCAGCTGCCTGGCTGCCCCCTCTCCCTTATCCGGCGCCGTGGACGCGCTTGGAAGCCTCCTCTTCCTTTCCCCCTCTCCCTGGACCTCTCCCCTCTCGCCTCACCGTTTTCTCCGCCGCACCCGAGAGGAGTCGTCGCCGCCGTGCATGCGCCTGCGTGGCCAATGACGTCGAGCCGCCCCGCCGTGCTGTCCAGAAGCTCCGTCGTAGTCGTCCACGCCATCTCGAGCACCCAATCGAAGCCGCAAAGCTTCAACAACGACGCCCGCGACCTCTGTCTCCTCCACGGCCGTCGGCACACCGTCGTCGAATTCGAGGCCACCGCAGCTCCTCCGCCCCTCCTGTCTGCGCCAGCACGTTCAGGGTGAGCTCCCCGTGTTTTCCCCCCTAACCCCGCTCGCTCTAGTCCCCGGCGTCGCCAGCTCCGTCGAGCCCGAGCTCGGCCGCCGCGTCCCCTTGCTCACCGGCGTGCTATCGGCGTCCCCCTGGCCTCCCCTTGGCGTCCACGAGAAGCGCGCGTGCGAGAGGGCCTGTTTGGCGCCTCTCCCGTGCCAAGAGGTGGCCGGACGGTCCCTCTCCAGTGGGCGCCGCCGCGTCCAGTGCCTCCGGCGGCTAAACGCCGGTCTGCTGGGTCATTAGGGGCTAACCCCCCCCCCCCTCCTAATCCCTCTCTCTCTCACTGACTGGTGGGACCCAGCGCCCTATAATCCCCTGTTAACTTAAACTAAAAAGGATTTAACCCAGAGACAATGACAGATGGGCCCCGCATGTCAAGTTGACTGGTCAGCGCCCCCATGACGACATGCTGATGGTGCGCAATAAATCCTTTTTCTTTTAAACAGAATTCCAGAAAATAGTTAAATCTTTGAAATTCAATAACTTTTAATCCATAACTCCAAATCAAATAATTTATATATGAAAAATCATCAGAAAAATGCAAGGATTCCAAATATCATACTTTCATAGATGAAAAACACATCTATGATGGAGAACCAGTAGCATTTAGCTATATGGCTTATTTGGAATAATTCAAAATAAATGATTAAATCTTTTAAAATTAAATCTTTGCAATGCCAACCTTATCACATGAACATCAGAGGCATATCATACACATGACCACATGGTTTACCATATCCAAACATTAGCAAATGCAACTTTGGCTAATTTGAACCACATTTGGAGTTTGAATTTTAATTTCTTTTCAAATCAACTTCAATTAACTTGTTGCAAATTGAACGTAGATCACATCAGTACCATGCCAGGTTTCATTCTTGAATGTGCATTGCAATGTGATGTTTATACTTTGTTGTCTCGGTGTTTGCTTCTTCTCGATAGATCCATCGCCGGACGTAGCCCCTGTTTCTCCGAAGAGTGGCACCCCGAGTCTCGACAATAAGGCAAGCAAACCCCCTTTGATCATATCTATAAAAACCCAGTTTCCCTCTTGTTCTCTTATGCGTGATTAGGTGATTCACATGTTATCGTTCTACCGCTAGTTGAACCCATCCTTTGCATGACCTATCATTGCTACCACAGTATTAAGCAAACCTCAACCTAGCAGATACAAGATTGTTTGTGTTCATCATGTGGCCCTTCATCCATGATATGCTATGCCATGCTAGAGTTGTTTGCAATGAAGTTGATCCATCTGGGTGATGTATCGGGATGATAGTGAACACATGCAACAAGGTGGTAACGTGTTGATGAAGTCACCCTAAAATAAGTGAACAATGAGAGGCTGTGTAGGAGTACACAGTGGGTTGTCTCATTTACACTTCCCTAGGCCCCGAGTTCTTGTGTTGTGATCCAAGACACAGATTACTACCACATGTTGGGCTCATTGACCCCTCTCGACCTATTAACTCACCCCGACTAAGGTCCAGGATTCGCATGGGTTAACTTTATTCTATTTGCTTTCATAACATAGCACGGTTTTAGGCAAGCGCAGCACCATCCGTCGAGGTGGGCTTGTCGGACCGTCCATACATCGTCTGGGTCCTGAACGGAAACCCCGGCCGGATTCCCGATTGGGGTACAACTCAGATAGGCGATTCCCTGGACTAGAGTTGGAGCCGTGAGGTAAGTGTCGTGGTACTATCCCCGCCGACACCGCTTGAAGGTGACGAGTTCTAGGCGGTAAGTGGTAGTTACGTATGTGAAGAAGTACACCCCTGCAGGGTTAATGAACTATTCGAATAGCCGTGTCCGCGGTTATGGACTACTTGGAGATCTTTACTTGATTATTAGACAACTCAAATGGATACTCTAAAAATCTCAAGATAAGTGTGAGTGCTTTGGATTGCTTCCTCGTGGGGAAGTCGAGGAAGGATCCATGGTTGTGTATTGAAGTGGTGATCAAGATTAGATGGACTCGTGTGCGTCTCTCATCTCAACTCTATGTAGTCGTAGTACAGGATAGCCAAGTCAAAGCTTTCTGCATTACAACCCCACTTGCCTTTACCTTGATACCTGAGCATGAGTAGTATAGTTCTGATGTAAGTCTTGCTGAGTACGACTTTGTACTCACGTTTTCTTATTCTATGTTTTAGAGACGAGACCACTGACCCTGATGGTGGCTCCCCTCAAGCTCGACGTCGACGAAGTAATGTAGTCCCAGACAGCAGCCTGGTCCCTCTGGAGGGTCGTTGTGTTTTCTTAAAGGCTTCTTAAGCCATTTGTTAACCTTGTCTTTACTAAGACATAATTTTCTTCTGTTGTTGTATGATGTAATGTTGGATCACAGTGATGTGATCTCTGCTTTTAACACTACTATATCTGCTTTGTTTAGCAGATGCAATAAAGCTATGAGTTTGTAGAGTTCATGTTGTGTTACCTGCTGTTATACACTTGGCATGCATGCTGTGTGTATGTTTATATCGTGCATGTCATGTGTGGGGTTCGATACCTTAGTTGTGTTCTCGCCGGCGGTCTTTTATACACCAAGTGACCCTTAGATGTGTGCAGCTTGGGGCATCGCGATGCGATTTCTCGTGACTCTGTCACGTGGCACACTTTGTTGTATGATTGAGCCCGCCCGAGACCCCGACTAAGAGATCGGGCTGGAGTTTGTTTATGTAAGTGTTAGGATTCAATCGATAATATGGTTGAGGCGACTTGTCTATGAATATGGGATTTCACCACCCATAATCATTTAGACTTGTGAGCAGGCGATGAGGACCCATCTCAGTTGATCATCCGGCCTGGATGGGATGCCCCTCACGTTCGAGCTTTCCGAGAGTGTCTTGTACTTGACCTTGTCTGCTTAGACGATTGGGTATGGCTCTCGGCTCTCCATATGATTGAATTGTGACTGGAGTTACATATGCAAACCCTGGGTCCCGACAGACTTGGTACCAGAGCAGGACTGCCTGTAGGATTAGTAAACCTTGGTCGAAGTCAAGTCTAGCATTCTATAGTTATATAGTTACTTTGGGTATAAGGGAACAACGTAAGGCTTCATTTTTCTCCTTACCCTCATCGATCTGAGTTCTGAGTCACCCTCATCGGTAGAGGTCGTGGCAGAGGTAGGGGAAGGAGTGCTTGTGTTGCCTCTCCTTCTGAATCTCCCCCTTCTTCTCCTGAGAGGAATGAATTCTTGGTTCATATCCGAACGATCCGTCGCTCGATCAAACTTCCTGAGTATTTTTCACAACTTGTGTTTGGCTCATCGCCTTCGGGTCTTTGGCTCCGATCTGATGGATGTCCTCATGGGCCTGTCTGGGTAAAAGTTAGTTTTTCTAACCAAGGCACCATGTTTTTTGAGAAAGGTTGGAAAAATTTTCTTCGCTCTAGGAATATTTCTCGAGGAGACACCATTATCTTCAAGTTTGATAGTGAAGACACTTTGTCGGCTAGGATCTTTGACTCGGATGGAGACCGAGCCTGTTGTTGTGTGGAGAGCTCCAGCGATGAACAGCTCCTTAGTGAAGAAGATGTTTCAACAGAGGAGGAGGCCAACTCTGAAGAAGATGCCTGAAGTTGTAGATTTTTCTCCCTTTTAGTAGTTTGCCGAGTTTGGCTTTTGCTTGTAAGGTTACTTCCTTTTATGTAAAATCCAGTTGGTTGAATGAAATCTATGAACTTTTGTTGAGTCCATGAGTTTATGAGTCGGTTTTTATTCCTGACTTGAAAAAAATTCTCGGAGTATATGAGAGGCAACCACTTATGATAGTGTGTGTAGCCCCCTGAGTCGATTCAGAATAATGTGGTATCCGTTAATCGACTCATAGGGTAGATCGGCTTGTAGCCCCCATGAGATGGTATGGTCATGTTTATATGTTGTACCGGGTCATCAAAAAAGACTTTGTGTTTAGGAAACTTGCTTAGAAATAGTGTAGCCCCCAAGTGTCGGGTTGTCTTGCATGCAGCAATCTGGGACTTACAATTTCTTGCATATTTTTTGAAGTGTTACTCCCCAAGAGTCAGTATATTCAGCTGGGTGATGTACCGAGTCTTTTTTTTAGAAGAAATTTTGAAGTGTAGTCCCCATGAGTCGGTGTGTGCATCTGTGCGCAGTGCCGAGTCACATAGGTCTTACCTTTAAATCTGTAAGTCATAGATATGACACGATGATTTTATCCCCAGTAAATAAGTCGGCAAGAGCCGGATTTGACAAATGTTGATATGGTTTTGTATGGCAGAAGTCGTCGCGACCGTAGTCGACTTTATAAATGGCGATAGCCGATTCACATGTTATATACTTATTGGTAATAAAATATGTGATGATGCTAATGTATGAAAAAAAAGAAAATATAAAGCCTCATATAGAAGTCGACTCTGGATTCATCGTTTCCTCATCTTTTCTTTGAGAAAAAATTTGGGTTATCCATGAGTCGGAACTCCTCTGTATGCCGTCTCATATTGATCGGCGTGTTTCCGTTTGCTTTAAAACTTTTTCTTGAAAGTTTCTAGCCGGGTTTCGCGTATTTAAATCGTATGAGCATAAGCTATATAGGCCAAGGCGTGTTTTGCCATTTCATGTATATGTCGGGATTTCTTCGGATAAGAGTCGATGAGTGACATCAAGCCCCCCTACTGCCCCTGAATAAGCTTATACACAATTATTTTTACATATATATGCCGAGTTTTCGGATAAAGAGTCATTTATTGTCATTGAACTCCCCGATTCCCCTTAATAAGCAATATAGATGCTCAGTACCAATAGAGGGGTAGATCAAGCCCCCAGGTCTCTGAGATATAATAATGCAATGAATGCAAATGTATGATGCAAAAAATGAATGACATGAAAAAGGTAAAGTAGAGTTAGGGATGGTAGTAGCCATTTGCGACTGAAGTCGACTTAGTTTTATGTGGCGAGATCCAGCGCGACGGAAGTCGACTTATGTATATTTTGATGGCGAAAGCCGGCACGACCAATTTCATCTCATAAATATATATTGTGGCGAAAGCCAGTGCGCACTTAGTCGACTTATGTATATTTTGATGGCGAACGCCGGCACGACCAATGTCGGCTCATAAATATATATTGTGGCGAAAGCCAGTGCGACGTATGTCGACTTAATAAAGCGTACAGTATTTTCCTGTTTCTACTCAAGTGTAATATGGACGGAGTTGTGTGATGTTCCAAGGCCTGGGAGTCTCCTCCATGCGTGTGCGCGTGTCCGCTTTCTCTCGTATATCCACTAGGTAGTAGGATCCGTTGTACAGGTTCTTGCTGACCATAAACGGTCCCTCCCATGGAGAGGATAACTTGTGCATTCCATCTCTTTTTTGTACGAGTCGGAGAACCAAATCACCTTCCTGGAAGGTCCAAATTTTGATGCGACGGCTATGGCAGCGTCGTAAATCTTGTTGGTAAATAGCCGACTGAGCTGCGGCTAGATCTTGTTTTTCATCGAGAATATCCAAGGCGTCTTGTCTTGCTTTCTCATTTTCGGCTTCTACATAAGCAGTGACTCGAGGTGAGTCGTGATGTATGTCACTTGGGAGGACGGCTTCCGTCCATAAACCAGGAAGAAGGGCGTATAGCCTGTTGATCTGTTGGGAGTCGTCCGGATGCTCCATAATACTGAGGGTAACTCCTCCTCCCAGCAACCCGGCGTTCGTTTCAAAGGAACAACGAGTCGGGGTTTGATGCCTCGAAGCAACTCTTGGTTGGCTCTCTCGTCTTGTCCGTTGGACTATGGGTGTGCCACTGATGCAAGCGAGTTGGATGTGCTCGTTCTGGCAGAATCGCTGCATAACCCCTTCTGATAGGTTAGAACCGTTATCAGTGATGATGCTATGGGGATAGCCTAATCTGTGTATGATACAAGAATTTTAGTGTTGTTGCCGCGTCACATTTGCTGACCGGCTCTGCCTCCACCCATTTGGTGAATTTGTCTACTGCCACTAGTATGTGGGTATTCTTGTTGGCTGACCTCTTGAAAGGTCCCACCATATCAAGCCCCCATACTGCAAAGGGCCAGGTGATAGGTATCATCCTGAGTTCTTGAGCCGGCATGTGAGCTTGTTTCGCATAGCGCTGACATCAATCACATTTCTTGACTATGTCCTCTGCATCTGCATGAGTTGTAAGCCAGTAGAAACCGTGTCGAAAGGCTTTAGCTACAAGCGAACGAGAGCCGGCATGATGTCCGCAATCTCCGGAGTGTATTTCATTCAGGATGGCTCTACCTTCTTCCGGTGAGACACATCTCTGAAAAACATCTGCGGCACTTCGCCGATGTAACTCCCATTGATGAGTACAAAGGAATGGCTTCTTCTGACGATTTGTCTGGCCAACATCTCATCTTGAGGAAGTATTCCTCGAGTCTTGTAATCCAAGTACGGTACGACCCAGAAGGGTGTAGCATGAATTGTTGCAACCAAAGCCGGCTCTGGATCTGGCTCTGCTATGTCTTGCTCTGTTGGTGGTTGTACATACGGCTTTGTTAGGACATCCAGGAACACGTTTGGAGGGACCGGCTTTCGCTGAGAGTCGAGTCGGGAGAGAGCATCTGCTGCTTCGTTTTCCCTACGGTCCACGTGGTTCACTTGGTATCCAACAAAAAATCCGGCTTGTCTTTGTACCTCTCGTCGATAAGCTGCCATTATGGGATTTTTGGAATCCCATTTTCCTGACACCTGTTGAGAAACGAGATCAGAGTCGCCATAGCATTGGATCCAATTTATGTTCATCTCACGAGCCAGCCGAAGTCCATGGAGCAAGGCTTCATATTCTGCTGCATTGTTGGTACAAGTAAACTGAAGTTGTAGAACGTAACAGAATTTCTCCCCTTTAGGTGAGGCAAGAACCACACCGGCTCCTGACCCTTGGAGCTGTCGGCTTCCATCGAAGTGCATCATCCAATATTTAGTGACTGGCTTCTCCGGTGATGTTTGGGTTTCTGTCCAGTCATTGATGAAGTCGGCAAGCGCCTGGGACTTAATGGCCGTTCGCGGCTTGTATTTGATGTGATAAGCCCCCAACTCTATGGCCCACTTTGCAATCCTTCCCGTTGCTTCCCGGTTTTGGATGATATCTGCAAGCTGTGCTGAGCTGGCCACAGTTATGGGGTGCTCTTGGAAATAGTGTTTAAGTTTTTGACTAGCCATTAATACACCAAGAACCAATTTCTGCCAGTGAGGATAGCGTTGCTTTGATAAAGTCAGAACCTCACTGACGTAATAAACTGGTCTTTGCAAAGGGTGCTCCTTGCCGGCTTCCATACGCTCAACAACAACCACAGTGCTGACCGCTTGATTGTTGGCTACGATATAAAGTAACATAGGTTCTTTAGGTTTGGGCGCTGCCAGTATTGGAGCCTGGGATAGTTGTTTCTTTAGTGACTCTAGGGACTGGTCGGCTTCGTCATCCCAGACAAACGTTTCTGATTTCCTCAGGAGTCGATATAGGGGGATTGCCTTCTCACCGAGTCGGCTTATGAACCGGATCAAAGCGTCTACACACCTTGTGAGTCATTGAACTCCCTTTACTGAGGCTGGCTTCTGGAGAGTCATGACAGCGTTGATTTTCTCTGGGTTTTCCTCAATACCTCTCTGATACTATGTATCCAAGGAGTTTACCTGCAGGTACCCCAAAGGTGCACTTGGCCGGGTTTAGCTTCATCTGGTATTTTCGCAGATTTTTTAAGGTTTCCGTCAAGTCGCTGATGAGCGAGTCGGCCAATTGGGACTTGATTACTATATCATCCACATAAGCATGCACCTTGCGCCTAATCTGCTCTTTGAAGCAACTCTGCACTGTTCGCTGATATGTGGCTCCCGCATTCTTAAGGCCAAAGGGCATGGAAGTGTAACAGTAGATCCCGGAAGGGGTGATGAAAGCCGTTTTCCCTTGATCTTCAAGGGCCATCTTGATCTGGTGATAGCCAGAATAAGCATCAAGGAAACATAGGAGCTCACATCCCGCGATCGAGTCTATGATCTGGTCAATACGAGGTAGCGCAAAGGGATCCTTTGGGCAGGCCTTGTTTAAATCCGTGTAGTCAATGCACATGCGCCAGGTCCCGTTCTTTTTCAAACCTAGGACCGGGTTTGCGAGCCATTCTGGGTAAAAGACTTCCATGATGAATCCAGCAGCGAGGAGCCGGGTTATTTCTTCCCCAATAGCGTTTCTCCTCTCGTCATTGAAGCGACGAAGAAATTGCTTGACCGGCTTCAGTTTTGGATCTATATTTAGGTGGTGCTCAGCGAGTTCCCTCGGGATGCCTGGCATGTCGGAGGGTTTCCAGGCGAAGATGTCCCGATTCTCACAGAGGAACACGATGAGTGCGCTTTCCTATTTATCAGATAGCTCTGTCTCGATGATGAACTGCTAAGAAGAGTCACCAGGGATAAAGTCAACTTTCTTTGTATCCTGAGCCGGTTGAAATTTGGGGTTGTTGTCGGCAGTCGGTTTCTTCAGGATTGTGGGATCTTCCGGGTCTACTTTTTCTTGGTATGCTGACAAGTCCTCTTTGGCGCGCGTCGACTCGGCAAGCTTGACGTGTTGTTCGTCGCATTCCACTGCCCTGGACCGACTTCCATCGACGGTGATTGGGCCATTAGGACCCGGAATTTTAATTTCAGGTAGACGTAACATGGCCGAGCCATGAATTTGGCGTAAGCTGGTCTGCCCAAGATGGCGTGATATGGGATCTCGAGTTTTACCACTTCAAAGGGTATGAGCTCGGAGCGGAAATTCTCAGCGTTTCCAAAAGTTGTCTCCAGGTAGATTTTGCCTATCGGGCGTGCCGACTTGCCTGGGACTATTCCGTGGAAACGGTGTTGGAGGGTTGCAGCTGTTTTTGGGTTAGCCCCATCCTGCGAAATGTTTCATAATAGAGGATGTTGATGCTGATTCCTCCATCCATGAGCACTTTGTCAAGTGTGTATCCTCCAATTTGTGGAGAGACTACTAGAGCCAGGGCCCCTGGGTTTTCTACCACGGGGGGGGTGGTCATCTCTTGTCCAAGTGATTGGTTGTTCTGACCAATTGAGCCATCTAGGCCAAGCCGTCTCTGTGGTCACAGCCATAGCGGCTCTCCGTTGCAGCTTCCTATCCCTCCTGCAACTGCTGGTGGTGAAGACATGATATGGTGCACGGTCGTTGAGTTGTTTCGGGTTTGCTTGGAATCCAGCAAGCCCGGACTGATTTTGTTGGGCTCCTCCTCCGGGTCCTTGGTGTTGAGGTATTGTGCCGGCTCCTTGGTAGCCAGGATTCTGGTTGTTCCCGTTCTGGCCGGCTCCCCCACCTGACCCAGGAGGTCCCTGGTTTCCTCGTCGTGCAAATTTCTTCATGAAGTAGCAATCTTCCCAGGTGTGATTGGCTGGGCGACCGGGTTTACTATGGGTTGGGCAAGGACCCTTCATAGCCGCTTCATAGTTGTTTGGGCGAAAGTTTCCTTCCGGCTTGCGGTAGTTGTTGCCCCCCTGCTTCTGTCTTTGGGAGCCGACATTTGTGTTGGCTACCAATTCATAAGTAGTCTGGTCAAGCCGTCGCTTGGTTTGCTGATTCTGATTCTGGGATGTTTTGCCACCATTCTTGTTCTGACCGGCTTTATCCTGCTGAGGTTGGGCATCCTTGGTTTTTTCAGACTCGGCATATTTGATGACTACGTTCATGAGCTCTCCTATATCCTTGACCGTCCTCTTGAGTCGGCCAAGTTTGTGGACCAGGGGCTCGAACTTGCAGTTCCTTTCCAAGACGATGACGGTTGTTTGGGCTGTAATAGTGTCTGAGGAGTGGATTATTTCTGCGACCCGTCGCGCCAAGCTCAGGGTCGACTCTCCTTCCTTCTGGACACAATGCTCTAAGTCGACGGTCGTGGTAGCTCGCCGGCATGTGCCTTGGAAGTTCTGGATGAATTTTTCCTTGAGATCCGTCCAGGAGGTGACAGAATTCTCTGGGAGATTTTTGAACCATGTGCGAGCCGGCCCTTCCAACATCATTGTGAGATAACGGGCACACACTCCTTCGCTGGCTTGCAGCATGTCCATGGCTAGATCATAACTTTCGATCAAGGCCGTCGGGTCCAGGTCAGCTGTATAATTTGCGATCTTACGTGGTCCCTTAAAGTCTGATGGCAGGCGTGTATTACGAAGAGCCTGCACCAAGCATCGGTTGCCCACGGATCTGCCGGTGAACTCGGCGTCTTGGTCTTGGGGTGGAAATTGGACCATCTGCTCTACTCGGCGTTCGGGGTAAGGGTTAGATGGTATATCTTGGATCCTTATTGCCCCCGGCGGGTCTGGTGGTGGGGCATGGCGCTGGCGATGGCTGCTCGAGCCGGCCGGAGCTGATGAATCCGCTTGCCGGCTCATACTACGGTATGGGGTCTCGTGTAGGTACTGAAATCCATGTGAGTACTGGGCTTGCTATGTGATTGCGGTTTTGAGCAGATCGATCGCCCCTCGAGTGGCCTGGTCTACTAGGGTGTCTCCACGTATAGGCACGCTAGCGAGGTACCGTGTTGCTGCCACCACATTGGCCATGGGGTTATTATAGTTATCCGGGGGTGTATGGAACCGTTCCTGCCGCGGCGAGGGGACATTTTGCCTTGGTGGCGTGTACCCTGGGGGAGTCGACAGATTTGTGTCCTGGAATAATCTCCCAGCTGGGAGGTCAGCAGGGATCCGGCTCGTGGGCCCTTCAGGGCATGCGTTGGCGAGACTCAGTCGTTGTGCTTCTATACCTTCCGACTCATGTCGCAAGCGCATGGACTCTTGGGCGAGTTGCGTTTCTCTCTCTACCATATGTGCGTTCTGGGAGTTAATTTCTCTTCGTATGCCCATCACCTGGGCCTTGAGCCCGTTGACCTTGGTTCTCCAAGCTTGCTGGTTTTCAGGTGTTATTGGTGCAGCTAAGGCTTCATCCTAGGTGTTTAGCGCATCTGAGAGGGCTTCTGCTCCCGTAAGAACTTCCGGATGTTCCCGATCTGGGTTAGGGGCCGTGTTGTGAGTCGTCTCCACGTTCCGATTCTGTGCTGCACCATCAGCCGGTTGGCTTCCCTCCTCTTCGGTGCCTACCATGAACACTGTTACGCAATATGGAGGCTCGTACTGTGGAAAGTCAGGATGGTATTCAGCTATTCCCGTGCCGAGTCTGTTGCTTCCGGAAGATCGGATGGAGCCAGTATCTGAGAAGCTTGTTTCACTGGGGTGTGAGTCAGCGTCAGATGTTTCTCCCGTAGTGTTGGGTGTCAGAGGCTCGACAGAGCATGCCGGCTCCGGAGATCCAGTGATGAACCCGACAAAGGTGTGCCTTGAGCCGGCAAGTCGTCGACTCGAGGTTTCTAGGGGGACTTCGGGATCCGGCTCTGGCTCAGATCCGTCCGTTCTGCCGATGAAGATGTGAATAGCTCCGATCGGGACCCGATAACCGGATTTGACGGAATTGGCATCAGGCCCCCAAGTTGAGTCGTCGATGCAGAGCCTTCCGCGCCGGCTCCTGGTGATTCGCCCGGTCACGAATCCTTCCATGCCTTGCAGAGCTCCCCTTAGAATTTCAACACCTGCGAGCGCAGGCCCCACGGTGGGTGCCAACTGTCGTGGGAAAGTCACGGCAGATGTCCGTAGAGTCGGACTTATCGTGGGACCTTTGCTGTGAGCCGATTTCGAAGAGAGAGTCGTCATAGGCACAGGACTCGGCGAGTTACCCAGGTTCGGGCCCGACGGTGCGGTAAAGACCTACTCCTGCTTTATGACTATAGGGGGTCGACTCCTCAATAGGAAGAGTCGATCGTATCAATTAAAACGGTGATGTTTCGCCGGCTTAGTCTCGTTGAGATCTAGGCTCTGGAGCGAGTTGTCTAAACCTGGCTTGAGATAAGTTCTCCTCTAGCTCCCGTGGTCCTCGGCTTATAAAGGCGCCGGGTCCCGGGATTCCTAGAGTCCGACTCCTACACGATGTGGAGTTCTATTCTACTTTACAAGTTTTCTATGTGCTATACAAGGTAAGTCGAATTCCTTCTAGGGCTTCAATCTTCACGTTTGGCACATCAAACTCCTCATCGGGTCTTCTTTATGGGCCTCCATATAAAAGTCGGCCCGGAGGTTCTTAATGTCGGGTCTATGGGCCTGATCCATCCCCCCGACAGCTTCCCTCGTGGTGACCACACCCATCGGTCCTGCCAAAGTCCTTGTTGACGGCCAGACCAACAGGGTTCTCGGTGTTGAGATAATTCATGCAAAAAGAGATGCACTCTTCGGTTAGAAAGCCCTTCGCTATGCTTGCATCTGGACGGGACCTGTTACGAACGTATTTTTTGATGTGTCCATTCATCCTTTCGAACAGCATCATGCTGCGCAGAAATGCAGGCCCGAGTTGGACGATATCCTCCACGACGTGGATCAGCAGATGCACCATAATGTCGAAGAACGCGGGCGGGAAATAGATCTCAAGCTCGCATAGTATGAGCATGATCTCCTCCTGTAGCCTTGTGAGTTGCATAGCGCAAATCGACTTCCGGGAGATGACGTCAAAAAAGTTGCAAAGGCCAATCAACGTTTTACGGACGTGCTCGTCCATTATCCCTCGGATCGCAACCGGGAGAATCTGCGTCATTAGCACGGCACAGTCGTGAGATTTCATCCCGCTGAAACATTGCTTCACCTCGTTTAGGTATCTGCTTATCTTCCCCGCGTAGCCGTTCGGAAATTTTACTCCTATGAGGCAGTGGAGAAACCGCTTGATCTCCTCCTCGCATAGAGTGAAGCATATCGGGGGCAGTGATCAATACCGGTCTTCTTCTTGGTCGCCCTTTTTCGTTTGCGAGAGTTTTGCGTTTCCGTATCCTCTTCCTCCTCCGGCTCATCATCGTCGTCACTAGGGGGGTGAAGTTCCCTCCTGATGCCCATAAATTTCAAGTCATTCCTTGCTTTTGGCCCGTCCTTGGTATTCTCCGGCATGTTGAGCAGCGTGCCAAACAAGCTCTCGCACACGTTCTTTGTGATATGCATGAGATCAAGGCTATGAGGACTGCGGAGGAGACTCCAGTATTCCAAATCCCAGAAAACAGACCTCGCTTTCCATACCCTCATCAAGGGCTGAGTCTTCTTTTTTTTCTTTCCCGGCACGGGGCACTCTTTCCAAGTTTTCAGCAAGTTGTCGATTTCTTTGTCGCTCCTTCGAGCTAGGGGTGCTCGGAGCTCCTCGCTTCCATCGAGAAGATGTCCCTGTTTTCTCCACGCGTGTTTCTTGGGAAGCCACCTCTGAGACCCCTGGAACACGGTTTTTGAAGATCCGGGATCTTTTGGTAGTTGGCGGTACGTTGTATTATCCATGCACCTAACGCATGCACAAAATCCTTGGACCACCTGCCCTGAGAAATATCCGTATCCGAGATAGTCGTGCACCGTCGTGATCACCGCGGCTTTCATTGGGAAATATTCTTTTGCGGCGGCGTCCCACGTATTGACTCCGTCTTTCCATAACGTTTCTAGCTCCTCTTTCAACAGCTGCAGATATAGATTAAGGTTTGTACCTGGTTGTTTCGGCCCTTGAACTAGCATACACATTGTTATGTACTTTTTCTTCATGCACTTCCAGGGGGGAAGATTGTATATTCATACAAACACGGGCCAGGTACTGTGTGTGCTGCTCTGGCCGCCAAACGGATTGACTCCATCAGCGCTCACACCAATCCTGAGGTTCCTTGGTTCTTCCCCAAAATCTGGGTATTCGAGGTCCAACGCAGTCCATTGGCTACCATCTGAAGGGTGCCTCAGCATGTCCTCCTTTTCCGGATCCGGGTTCGGGTCATCCTCTTTTAGCTTCTTTCTATCTTCGTGCCAGGTCATGAGCTTTGCTTCCTCGGGATCTACGAAATACCTTTGCAAACGAGGAGTGATAGGAAAGTACCATACCACTTTTCTAGGAACTTTCTTCCCTCTCTTGTATCGACTAACACCGCACACCAAGCATGTGGTTTTCTCTTTGTCCTCACCCCGATAGATCATGCAATAATTTATGCAGACGTGGTATTTAACGTGCGGAAGATCGAGAGGGCACAGGACTTTCTTGGCCTCAGCGATACTAGTTGGGCACGTGTTTCCCTTCGGAAGACGATCGTGCCAGAATCCCATGTTATCATCGAAGCTTTCGTCGGTCCATTTGTGTTTTGCCTTCATCTCCATAGCCCAAAGTGTTACATTCAAGCAGGTATCCCCGTCGTTGCATCCTTCATACAACTTCGTAACCGCGTCTTTCTCTAGTTGCGCCATCTTGGCTTTCTCTCTAGCTACACCTCTTGCGTTCAACGCCTCTTTGACAAGCAGCTCTTGAACATGAGGGTCCCGCACCTAGCTTGAATCCTCATCACGTCCCACATCTTGATCTTCTTGTCCGTCATCTTGATCTACATGATCTGCTTCGGCATCTTCTTCATGATCATGTACGGGATGCTCTTCGTCTTCTCGCCCGCCGCTGTTGTCTAGTTGCCCTTCCTCATTTACTGGCGCCCCACCATTGACGTCCTCCTCGTCACCAGCTTCATCACTTATCCACCGTGTGTAGCCATCCATCAAACCATTATGCTTCAGGTGTCTTTGCAATATTCCGGAATCAGGCTCGGTCACGCACTGCAGTTTGCATCTCCGACACGGACGTCTTATATCCGACCTATTATTCCTTAGCATGTCGTTTGTCGCACATTGCATCCACCTAGACACGGTGATATCGCTCAGCATCTCGCGGACCATGATCGATCGTCTGCGTGCACACAGAGAGCAACACAATTATATATCACAGTCGTCGCTGGAAAAATTCGGCATGACCTTCCCTAATAATGCATGGGAGCATGCGGAGAGTGTGCCAGAAATTTGCTGAAACGGAAATGAATCGACATTTCGGCAAAACATTGGCAACTCAAGATTCACATATACATCAAACCAGCATAAGCTTCACATATACATCAAACCACCATAAGCTTCACATATACATCAAACCACCACAAGATTCACATATACACTTCACATATACATCAAACCACCACAAACTTCACATATACACTTCACATATACATCAAACCACCACAAGCTTCACATATACATCAAACCCAAGCTTCACATATACAACAAACCCCAAGCTAATAAAGGCAAGTATATGGGTGATATATAAACGGAAGAAAAGAGTTGGGGAGGAGGTCCACTTACTTTAATATGAAACAAAGTAAATTTAATGCCAAGTATGGATGGATAAATGGAAGAAATGAGGTGGGGAGGAGGAGAAAACCGAGTAGATCTAGGGTTAGAAGAGTGGATCTAGTTTGAGAAGTGTGTGGAGTGAATGAGAGGTGGTAGGTGAGGTGGAGTAGATAAGGGCAGCTCAAGGTATTTAGTGGCGCATATAGCATCTCAGTGGTGGCGCATTCTTCAAATGCGCCACCCATAAGAGCTTATGGGTGGCGCATACTGGTAATGAGCCACCCCTAAGAACCTTATAGGTGGCGCATTCCCCATATGCGCCACCCATAAGCTCTTAGAGGTGGCGCATTTGCAGATGCGCCACCTATAAGGTTCTTAGGGGTGGCGCATTTTACCAAATGCGCCACGTATAAGCTCATCCAGGCTGGCCCACTCTTAGGGGTGGCGCACTGGAAAATAATACGCCACCCCTAAGGGATTATTGGTGGCGCATTCTGAAGCAGTGCGCCACCCCTAACAGATGGTGGCGCATGTCTTAATATATGTGCCACTAATAAGGTTTCCATGTATAGCTATTTCCCTAGTAGTGGCGGATCTGAGGCCCTGTGGTGCCCTAACCGGCTGGAGGTGGCCTGGGGGCTACGTGGCGCATCTGGAGCCTCAGATCTTCAGATCTGACGGCCAGAAATGGCCAGGGGCTAGGGTTTCAGGACTTGGGGGGACTTGGGGTAGAATTTGGAGGGGAATTTGAGGGGGTGGCTGCAAAATGTGTTAGGGGAAACCCTATAAGGGCTAGGGAGAGTGGTGGTCTTTATATAGGTGGTATGGCTGACAGGTTTATGAAAACACCCTCAGGTTCTCTCTCGCGCATCCGGTACTCCACGTTTCTGACCGCCGGGAGTGCATACAACCTCCGATTCGGACGAAATCACGAACCACGCACTCAGCGCGTCGAGCCCGTCAGTCGTACCTCACTTTGATACCGTTCCGAGAATATTTTCCGGTGCCCAATAAAATAACCCATTTAATTATTAAACGGGGTTTTCGTTCCGATGGCGATGGCTGGTCCTATGCCGAAAATTGCAACAGTGCTCAAATGAACCCGGTGTCGCAAAGGTCGTGTGTCGTTTGGGAAAAAGGTTTGGTCCCGCATCTGATACGAGAAATAGGGGGGAAATATTCACCGTTTAATAAATCGGCGAAGCAAATACTGCAAACAACTCTAACAAACAACAAAATAAGGCAACAAACAATTTTTTTAATTTGGGTGAAAATCCCGGGCTGTTACAATACAACACCACCAACAAGGGATCTCGTCCCGAGATCTTGGACGATCCGGGGGAGAGGGGGTTGAGAAAGAGAGACGACGATCTTCAACACCACCAACAAGGGACTCGGCTCAATGTCGAACGACGAACCTAGTCGAGAAACTTTCCGCAGAGAGATGGCAACGTCGGAGAACGAAACCATCAGGAGGTCAAGAGGAAGAACGATAGTTCAAAGCGACGATTAAGGGAAGCATTCTCACCCAGATCGTGAGGATACTAGGAAAAAGGAATGAAGTCAACCGACGACCAAGATGTAATCCAGAGTCGGATAGGCTAAAGGAACTACAGGATTTCCCAAACCACGGGATCGGAATCGAGACAATACGCTGCAAGCAAGGCATTGTAACGGTTCCGAAACTCCACTTACTCGAGATCCTAGAGTTTGAAGGGGATAAGACAAGAGTAAAACACTTACAACACTTGTCCTGACCAGAGCATAGGTAAGGAGGAAAAATAATCCTACTCTCCAATAACTATCTTAGTAACTACAAAATAGTTTTTGTCTAGACTCAACTTCGACCAAAGAGGGGATCCTACAGTCGGTAAGGCTCTGATACCAAGTTGTAAGGCCCGATATGCGGTACTAATATAGATCTAGATGTTTCCATCCAGATCCGGAGTCGAAGTGCATATCAGTCCCACTGCAACATATGACAATGCCATATGCCCCAGATTTCTAACATGATATCACAACATCACAGCTACAAGGATATAACATCTCATACAATCGGCATACAACTGCCTTAATACATTACATCAGCGGAAGATACATGTCTGAGTACAGACTACAATCAATTGCCTAGTGGCAAAGAGAAAATCATCGATCCCCATAACCACACGGGTCCAGGCCCTCTGCCGGGATCCGCCTAACTAGTCGTCGTCGAGTCTCCACGTGAAACGTCGATCACCATACCTGTTGTCGATCAAGAACCCTGAAAAGAGTTTGGGGGTAGTATCATGAGTACAGAAGTACTCAGCATCCAACTGTACTGGTCAACTGACCCAGCAAGGACTTCATCACTCGTCATTCTAGGGTAACTAGTAGTTCACGGTAAGGATGGGGTAAGTGGTGAGGTTGCTGCCGCACTACCATTTATGAAATGGCTAATGATCTAGAGAGTAAGATAAGAAGCCAAGCTTTCGATGAGGAATCGCATCCAACAAGTCTTGCAATCAGTAATGATTTAGTCCCAAGAGATCCGAAACGAGAGGCCATCCTCCGGTCTAAATCCTAAGCGCAAAGGGACTTTGGACCCCTGCCCTTTGTACTCCTGCACGGTACGTGACTGGCCGGTGAAGCAGACCCACCTCCCACTACCGGAGTAGGCGGTCCAAGCCCGGCAATCAGCCCGAGGTAAAGCTGACGTCTGAAGAGCCATCGAACAAGGCTACAACGCAGAGGGCCCACACCATAATCCCACGTGGAGGTAGTGCGTATAGGGCACGTCGACCCACTCAAGTCATCCGGCTGACCCTTTAAGCATTTTACTATTTTCTGTCGGGACAACCGTTATCGTTGTCCCTATCCGGGTGAGTCGCAGACAACGACAACAGCCAGGTCCACCCCCATAACCAGAGCCGATGGCCGTCTGCCCTGTCGTCCCACCAACTCGTGCGGATACTAACAAGGTGAACCGTCTCCTTACCTTATCTCGCATGTGCTCTTTGAAGAGCCCGACTTTCGTACAACAGGGTATGTCACGGCCAACGAGCAAGGACCAGACCCACGATGGTATCCGCCTGTCCTGCCGTCCCGATACAATCCCTGTGCGGGCACCATCGGGTCACCCGACTCCTTACCTTCAAGGACACCAGTTGATTCAGGTGCCTACCATCAGGTGAAACCAAGAGAAATCACCCTCGATGGTACACTTGAAGAGGTTTGGCTGAGAAATCAGCGGAATGAACTAAAGAGGGGTATCCTCGTATCATCCCGGTGGTGCTACGCTACCGAGCCGGCGACGAGAGTGAAATACAAGTCCATCCACTCGTAAGTCAAACCTGAAGCGACTCGGAGAGTCTCGCTGTTGTAGGTTCCCTTGGGCGTCTGCTCTGTGATACATCCCAAACGTATAGATAATTTCTGCTTGCTCCATGCATGTTTTGTGTGAGATTGCTATGATCTAGATACACTTTCATACACTTTTGATCATATTTGGACTAACCTATTAACTCAGTGCACCCCAGTGCAAGTTTCTGTTTTCTTCTGTTTTTCTATTTCAGTTTTCCCCCATATTAAAAGTGCTCCAAAAATTCGGGAAATATCAGATTAAAAATCAGCGTGAAGGAACCTTCCGGAGTCCCGAAGGGGGACCAGGTGGGACCCACCAGGGGCCCAGGAGGCCACCTGGCGCGGCCTAGGGCTTGGCCGCGCCAGGGGGCGCCTGGACCCCTGGTGGCCCCCCTGACTGGCCCCCTTCGCCTATATATCTCCCGTGACATGAAACTTCCCAAGACAGAACCCTTTTTCATGATCTCGCCTCTGTTCCGCCGCCGCCACGCTTCCAAGATCGGGAGCGCCAGCATACCTCTTCCGGCACCCTGCCGGAGGGAGGATCGACCTTCGGGAGATTCCCCTCCACCATGGACGCTTCCCGGATGTTCCGTGAGTAGTTTCCTTTGTACCATGGGTCCGTGATCAGTAGATATGTGATGTTCTCCTCCCCTCTTTGTTCTTCATGGTTTAGACCTCGTGAGCTGCCCTACATGATCGAGGCACATATGTAATCTTTCTGTTGTTTCTATGCTGAGTTTGATGGGATCTGATGGATTATGATATTATGTTCAGATTGTGATAGAGTAATATATTTGGTTCTTATCTCTTATATTTTTGTTCCTAAGTAATTCTTGCATGTTCTCCGTTGCTATTTCTTTCTTTGGCCAAGTAGTAGGTAGTAACTCCAAGAGGGAACGTTATGCTCGATTGTGGGTTCATGCCCCCTGATGACACGCTTGAGTGACAGAAACATGAGTCTAGGGATGTGTTGTTGCCACAAAGGGGAAAACAATGGTGCTTGTAACAGCGGTTGTAAGGATTGTTTACTTTATGCAAAGTTCTTTTTAATGCAGTTGTCTGTTGTTTTGGGTTTACACTTTGGGTGGGGCTCACAACTTAATACCAGCGAGATGATCTGGATAGATATCTCAAGGTGGATGATTAGTAGTAGATGCAGATGGATTTCGGTCTACTTATTTTGGCGTACTGCCCATGCTTTTGAGCCTCTTTATTTTGTACTCCCTCCGATCCAAATTAATTGACACACACTTAGTACAATTTTCTACTAGAATTGTACTAAGTGTGCGTCAATTAATATGGATCGGAGGGAGTAGCATAGTTAGCATTGCGGTGCGTTTATAATCCTGTCAATTGCCCATGTGTAATTTGTTTATCTCGCATAGCAGTTTTATCGTATTTTGGGAGAGAGACGTCACTAGTGAACATCACGGGACCCCGGTCCATATTCTCATCATTGTTTACACGCTTATTTATTTTTACGCATTTACCTTCAGTTTCTATCATCATTATCATTATCCCTTGTGTTTTTGATCCTTTGTAAACAACAAGGCCGGAAAGATTGACAACCTCTCTGAACTTCGTTGGGAGCAAAGTTATTAGTGTCTGTGAGCAGGTCCGCGTCAGGTGCGCCGCTGACACCTACTTATCATCGCCGGAGTCCTACGGGAGACAAACCCTATCCTCCACATAGGAGAAATTTGTTGCTATCCTACATCTCACCTTCCACTTGGGGTAAGCAACGACGGGCGAGAAGCCATTATCATCTCTCGTGTATCAAGCAAATTTCTAGCGCCGTTGCCGGGGACTCCGAGTGATAAGATAGGGGAGTTTCCCACTACCTTTTACCTTTACTTTTTAGTCTTGTTAGTTTACTTTTCTGTTTTTACCTTTGTGTCTTATATCAAAAATCACAAAAAAATTATTTATCTTGTTGTTGGCATTCCTCCTTGTTTTGATGAACATGTTAGGACTTGGTGCTTTGCGGGAATCGGAAGTTCTCGATTTCCGTCAAAGGGATGGAGAAAATATGAAGAAGGCATGGGACAGAATTTCTGAAGCTCACAAAAGAATTATTCCTTGGATACCTATAAAAATTGTGCTTAGGAATTTTACCATGGTCTTTTTAAGTGGTGTAAACACTCTCTTGATATTATAGCTGAAGGAGACTTTTTAGAGTGTGATGAAGCTAGAGCTCTTGATATTTTTCATAGTCTATCTAGTTATTTTGTTTATGGCCGTAGTATTGATACTGTTATAGATAGACTTACCACTATTGAAAAGAGGATGGATGCTCTTATCATGAACATGCTAATGGAGATATTTCAGAGGTTAAAGGAAAGGTAAAAGAAGTCCAAGTTACATTCCTTCATAGGATTGCGCCGATAGATTTCTTCGTCATGGAGCCAAACCAAAGCAACATTGTGCTTGCAAGGAACTTCCTCCGAGCCATGAAAGACTTCATTGATATTGGCAATGGGTTCAGACGCTTAAGCGGTAAGGCAAAAGGTAAGTATCTCTTTCCTAGGAAGAAGAAGAATGAGTTCATTAAAATCAATTTGAAGGTTTTTACGATTCCGATGATTTTGGAGACCTTTGATTCTTCTTTTGAATTATGCCTAGCTTAAAGGAGTAAAAGAAAACGCTTGTTGGGAGGCAACACAAGATGTTTTTACTTCTGTTTTTAGTGGTCTTGATAATTGTTAATACTGTAGCAACATCATTGTATCTTTATTTTCAAGCTTTCTCCATAGTTATAGCCTCTTATGACAAGGGAAGCAAAAGTTGTGACATGTTGTCCAGAAAATAGATTCTGTCTTCTTGACGGAAAAAATTGGATCAAATCGCCAATTCATCTTTTTGAGCTGATTTTTTTACACAGCGTGCTATATACAATTCCGGAACTTTCGTATGTTCTGAGTTTTTTTATTTGAGTTGCAGAAGTACCCCGAAAAAATTCTCTACTACCTGTTGTTCTGTTTTTCACAGATTCTGTCACGTTTTGTCCCACCTTACTTTTGCAAACCTTAAGCTTTCTTTTTCTTTGCAAAATTTTTTTGGCAATCTTTAGAAACAGTATCTCTTCAAGAATATCTTTATATCCAGTGGGAAAAAATATATTTTATTAAGGGTACTAACCTCTCTAATCAGCTTATGATGAGTTATGTATGAAGGGAGTTTTCAAGTGTGCGTTGGAAGATGATGAAAGAAGGTCCAGGAGTGTCAAACGCTCAAGCTTGGGGATTCCCCCATGCATCCCAACAAATATTCAAGGAGAATCAAGCATCTAAGCTTGGGGATACCCCGTGCATCCCCTTCTCCATCAACAATCATCAGTTCGTCCTTCATCTCACTATATTTTTATCACTTCATGCGTTATGTGCTATGCTTGGAGCGTCTCGCTCTTAGGTTTTATTTTTAGTTTTCTTTAGATTTGCTTTCTTTCATAACAATTTAGACCCCGTCTTAATTTGTGTGGGAGAAAACACACTCCACTTTCAAAATCTAGAACACATCATAGGATTCTTCATGCCTATCTTTTTGTTGTTGTGTGTTCTTTATCTTTTCGTAGCTACTGCCATGTTTAGTTTGTCTTATTTTGTCTTTAGCAAGAGCCTTGGCTTTTGTTTAGTTTGTTGCTGGAACTCTCTTTAGTTTTCATGTTTATCTTGTTAAGAGAGTTGGTTGTTGCACTGAGTTGTGTCTTGTTTTGAAAGTAGGTAATTGAGGTTGCTATTTAATTTTAGTATTAACTTGCAATAGTTTTGAGGTATTGATGTGAGTAATGTTTGAAATGTTGGTGTCAAGAGATCTAGCCTATTAGTGATAGGTGTCGTATTTTGGAAAATCCGTGTTTATTTTCAAAACCTACAAAACTAGTTGAGAACTCTAGCTACTAGATGGACTCACGTACCATGAGTCGAGGATGCGCAAGAATAAACAAACCCCCATACACTCCTCCTCGGGGTACTTGTCTCTTTGTGAACCTCCTTATTAGATTGAGAGTTACCGATAATAAGTGCATGAGTTCTTCGGACTGATGTAAGTATTGAAAGTTGACACTTCCACCTCCTCATATTTTCTAGCCTCTCCTGTGCCGTGCATTGCCTCCTTCTCACTCCGAGAGTTGGCGTCCACCTTCGCCGGTACATCCAAACCCTTGGCATGATACTCTCTGTCATCATAAACCTCCTTATATCTTTCCTCAAAACATCCACCATACATACCTATCAAGGCATTTCCATAGCCTTTCCGAGATATATTGCCATGCAACATCCACCTCTTCATGACTTGATCTTCATGTCATACATGTTCCTGCTACACTGGCAGCGGCATAGGTTGCATACATCATGATAGCTACATCCTCTTTATGATTTGAGTACCTTGTAAAGTGTGAAAGATCTTCTATACCCTCTTGTAAATTAGAGTGTTGCCCTTAATTGAGAAAAATATCCCAAAGTGGACAAAATAAAAGATCCTAAAGAGGACAAATGAGAGATAAATAGAAAGAGCCATTGAGGCCTCCAAAAAATAGAAAAAATAGAAAAAAAGAGAAAAATAAAATAAAAAGAGAGAAAGGGGCAACACTACTATCCTTTTTGAAAGATCCACACTAGTACTCCCTCTTATCCTTGTACTCCATAGAGACGATCATGCATATAGCTATGTGGGAACCTTCACACTATAGAACTTGGCTTGCATATTCCAAGGATGAGCCTCCTCAAAAGAGCTCTAGGTCTTCATGAGCGAGCAAGTTAGATGCACCCCCACTAGTTCCATTGGAGAGCTTTTCAGCTCATATGTGCATCTGTTGCATGGCAAACCCTACTCCTCACATCATATCTATCATTTGGCCTTCTCGCCTATGATTGTCCTCATTGATGTGATCCATTCTCACCCTTTTTGTCTTCCTTCTTCACCATATTCTCTCTTTGCCATCCTAAGTGTCAACTCTCGTTCTTACGCTCATCCATTGCATGAGTGCTCAAAATATCGAAAAGGAGTGGATCAAATTGACTTGTACCTGGCTAGTGGTCTGGGGACGAGTCAAGATAAGATTCCAAAGAAGACCAAGTGTGAAACTTTAGTAGATTGAGTTCTCAACAAAAATACTTTTTTCTCGTATCCCCTATCCCCCTTCTTGCACGCAAACACCATTTGGAGACATTCGAGTCACGGACAGCGAGAGCTCTTGAACCTAATGTTCTTTTGTTACTTATTTCAGTGCTAATATAGACTCTTGCATGTTGTGACTTGAATTTAATCACATACCTTGATTGCTTTACTTTTCAAAGTTCTTATATGGTTGCTAGCATGTCACCACAGAAATTATGTTTATTATCATTTACCTACTCAAGGACGAGCAGGAATTAAACTTGGGGATGTTGATACGTCCCAAACGTATCGATAATTTCTGTTCATTCCATGCATGTTTTGTGTGATATTTCTATGATCTAGATACACTTTCATACACTTTTGATCATATTTGGACTAACCTACTAACTCAGTGCACCCCAGTGCCAGTTCCTGTTTTCTGCTGTTTTTCTATTTCAGTTTTTTCCCATATAAAAAGTGCTCCAAAAATACGTGAAAATCAGATTTAAAGAAATCAGCGTGTCGGAAGCTTCCAGTGCCCCGAAGGAGGGCCAGGGGGCCACCACCAGGAGCCCAGGCGGCCACCTGGCGCGACCAGGGGCCTGGCTGCGCCAAGGGGCCGCCTGGAACCCTAGTGGCCCCCCTGGCTGCCCCCTTCGCCTCTTTAATCTTCGTCACGGGAAAACTCCTAGGACAGAACCCTATTTCGCAAACTCGCCTCTGTTCCGCCGCCGCCGCGCTTCCAAGATCGTGAGCACCGTCAGGACCCTTCCCGGGACCTTGCCAGAGGGAGGATCGACTTCCTGGAGCTTCTCCTCCACCATGGACGCTTCCCGGATGTCCCGTGAGTAGTCTACCTTCGACCATGGGTCCGTGATCAGTAGCTAGAGTTCTCAACAGGGGTTTTTGGTTTTCGAAAAACACACGGATTGCCCAAAATACGACATCTATCACTAATAGGCAAGAGCTCTTGACACCATAAGTTCAACCATTACTCTAGTCAATACCTCAAAACTATTGCAAGTTACTACTACAAAGAGAACAGCAACTTTAACTACCTACTTTCAGTCAAGACACAGAACTCAGTGCAACAGGCAAACTCTCTAACAAGATAAAACATGCAACCTATAGAAAGTTCAACCTAAGACAAAAGAAAATCTCTAGAAAAAAACTAAAGCACTACAACTAAATAGAACAACAGCTAAGAAAAGAAAAAGAACAGCTCACAGATAAAAGAATAAGCATGCAAATCCTATAAGGATTTCTAGTTCCAGCGGAGCGTGAATCTCTCCCAATCAAGCATGTTAGGTTCCGACATTGTAATGACCAGCAAGCAAAACAAAAGAGCTAAGAAAAGTAAAGAGCAAGACGCTCCAAGAATAGCACATAACGCATGAAGTGATAAAAATATAGTGGAACGAGGGACGAACTGATGATTGTTGATGAAGAATGGGATGCATGGGGGCATCCCCAAGCTTAGACGCTTGAGTCTCCTTGAATATTTCTTGGGGGTTTCGGGCGCATCCCCAAGCTTGATCTTTTGACACTCCAAGATCTTCTTTCATCATCTTCCATCGCAAACTTGAAAACTCCCTTCATACATAACTCATCACAAGCTGATTAGAGAGGTTAGTACCCTATTAAAAATAATTTACCTCTACTGCAAATAAATATTTCCAGGAAGGGATACTGTTTATCTTGCATGCCCAAAAGTTTTTGCAAAGAAAAAGCAAGCTTAAGGATTGCAAAACGGCGAAAAGAAAAACCGGGGCAGAAGCTGAGAAAAACAGAACAGCAGAGAGAAAATAATTTTGTAGGGATACTTATACAACTCAAATCAAAAAACTCAGAACATACGAAAGTTCCGTAATTGTATAGAGCACGTTGTGTAACAAATTTAGCTCAAAAAGATGAACTGGGATTTTTCTGTGATTTTTCTAGTCATGAGGACAGAATCTGTTTTCTGGACAGCATGTCACAACTTTCACTTCCCTTGTCGTATGAGGCTATAAAAGGAACAAAGCTTGAAAAGTAAAGATAAAATGATGTTGCTACAGTAGTAACAATCATCAAGACCACTAAGAACAGAAGAAAAACAAAAAGAAAAACGTAAATTCGTTGCGGGATGCCTCCCGAAAGCGCTTCTTTAAATCCATTAGCTAGGCATGAGTGTAATGATGCTCACGAAAGAATAAGAGTTCAAGCACAAAAGAGAGCATCAAAGAAGCAAAGACAAACCACATTTAAGTCTAACATGCTTCCTATGCATGGGCAACTTGAAACAAAATAATTAAATAAAGCACAAAGCAACAAGCATAGGAAGGTAAAACGAGAGCGCCTTCAAGATTTTCAACATGGAGAGGGGTGTTTTCCTAACATGAAAATTTCTATAACCATATTTCCCTCTCTCATAATAATTTTCAGTAGCATCATGAACAAACTCAAAAATATAATTATCACACAAAGCATGCTTTTCATGATCTACTAGCACATAATCATGTAGACTTTCTAAGCAAACCTCATCATCATTAAGAACATCCATAGTAGGCAAAAATAGAGGTTTATCATAAGATTTATCAAGATAGCAAGGTTTATCATAAAGAACAGTAGCAAAATCATCCTTGCAAGTATCATTCATAGGGGCATCGTGGCCACAAGCATCAATTTCATCAAAAAGGGATATTTCAAAAAAAAAACATAGGATCATAGCAATCAATATAGCATTCATCCTCCTTTGGTAAGCATGGAGGGCAATCATATAAAGTAAGAGTCAAAGAGTTACTCTCATTAGTAGGTAGAGATGGGTAGCTACTCCATTCTTCCTCCTTTTGTTCATCACTCTCCTCGTCTTTTTCATCCAAGGAGCATTCAGTTTCAGCAATTTCTTCTTCCGTAGAGTCCTGCAAAGCATTAGTCTCTTCCTCTTGTGGAGAGAACCTTTTGAGATGGTCAGTAATATATTAATTGTCATTAAAATCCTCAGAGCAATAATTAAGTATTTCAAGACTCTCGGATTTGTAAGGGGCATCATCAATATTTTCAACAAGGGAAGCAATTTCATAGGCACCCTTAAAGATAACAACTTCTTCTATTTGTTCTGCATCATAAAAATCATAGTTTCCCTTAGCATAAGAAGCCAAGGTTTCATCATCATTGTACTCACATTGGAAAGCAAGGTGTTTGTGCCTCATAAAGCAACAAGATTCATCCCAGCAGAAAGATATATTATATATTGAGCACAAGTTTCTAGCATAGTCATACAACTCCTGTATTAGTCCCCATGAGTGTATCCCTTTTTGAGACAAGCGGTATTCCTTGTAATGTTTTTGTTGATCCTCCGTGAATCCTCCTTGCCAATAAGATCTAGTCTCATAGAAAGTAGTCATTAGTGGCAAACAAAGTAATAAGCAAAAGTGTACTTATCAAGTGAAATTTATAAGTAAAGTTATGCTCCCCGGCAACGGCGCCAGAAAATAGTCTTGATAACCCACAAGTGTAGGGCATCGCAACAGTCTTCGCGGGTAAGAGTAACCCAATTTATTGATTCGACACAAGGGGAGCCAAAGAATACTTATAAGCCTTAGCAGTTGAGTTGTCAATTCAACCACACCTGAAAAAGCACTAGACAAGATATAAGTAGCAACGGTGTGTTGACGGGTGTAGCCTTTAAGACTTCCCCAATCACCAACACCACAAAGTAGTAAAAAAGTAGTAGGAGCAGCAAAAAAAGTAAAAGTAACAACGAAGGCAATGAAGGTGAAAGATGGACCGGGGTTCAAGGTTTCACTAGTGGTACCTCTCTAGGCAAAAGAACAAGGTGTTGGGTGAACAAATTACAGTTGGGCAATTGACAGAATTGCACCAACTCTAGCCAAAGAACAAAATAGAGCATCCTAGTCTAAGAACCAAACGTAGCATGTGTTCCGTATGTAGTTGTACGTGCTTGCAATAAGAACTTTGCGCAACATCTTTTGTCCTACCATGCCGCTACGAACGGGGCCACTTAAGGAACTTATGGAGATTAAGGTGCTCCTGCGGCGGAGCACCGGAACAAAGCATTAACACTCCATGAACACATGTGATCCTCAAATTATAGCCCATCCCCTTTGGTGTCCCAAGCTGTCACCATTGGGATCGCCGGTTCCGGACTATAATAGGTGCATGAAACCGTAGATAAGATCTAGAACAACAATTATAATCATGCAACCATAACGTGCTCATCTCTGAGATCATGCTACTCGTGCACTAGTAACAAGCATTAAGAACAACAAATTGCAGCAACAATAATTCATAAACCTCTTAGGACTGAACAAGGTAACAATTCATCGGATCCCAACAAACACAACACCAATTACATCATATGGATCTCAATCATGTAGGGCAGCTCATGAGAACATTGTATTGAAGATCTAGAGGGAGAAAATACCACATAGCTACTGCCAAGAACCCGTAGTCCAAGGAGGAACTACTCAAGAAGCATTGTGGGGGAAGGAGAGTCGATGAAGATGGCCCCGGGGGCCAAGGCCCTCCCCGACAGGGTGCCGGAGCAGGATCCTGGTGACCCCCGAAGCTAGTTTTCGATGGCGGCGGAGATCGGAATCGCTTCTGGAGAAAAGGGGTCTGGAATCAGGGTTTCCTCCGCGGGGGTAAAAATAGGGGCCAAAGGGGGCACCGAGAGGGGCCACGAGGCAGTCAGAAGTGCAGGTGGCGCGGCCTAGGGCTGGGCCGCGCCAGGCACCCTCCTGGCTGCCTGGTGCTGGCCCTCCCTTCCTTCCTTGGTGATTCCGGAAGCTTCCGGGACGCTGATTTTTTATATAATTTTTCCGGAATTTTTGGAGCACTTTTAATGGCCGGAAAACCTGAAATACAAAAACAACAGAAAACAGGAACTGGCAACTGGGTGCACTGAGTTAATAAGTTAGTCCAAATATGATCAGAAGTGTATGGAAGTGTATGTAAAACATGGCAAAGTCACACAAAACATGCATGGAGCAAGCAGAAATTATAGATACATTTGGGACGTATCAACATCCCCAAGCTTAATTCCTGCTCGTCCTCGAGTAGGTAAATGATAACAAGCATAATTTCTGTGGTGACATGACACACAACCATATAAGGAATTTTAAGTAAAGCAATCAAAGCATGCAATTCAATTCAAGTCTTAACAAGCAACTGGGGTCTTCATCGTACTGACGAATAGGGTAGGAGGGGAAACTCAAGGGGGTCGGATCGGTACAAGGTCAATCAACCGGGGTTGTCTGCGGAAATAAGGTACAAAGTATCTCCAAAGTTTAAACTCAGAGGAATACATCGAGAGAAACAAAAGAATGCATGAGAAGTTTTAAGTGGATAGGCATGCATTCGAGGTCGATGACAGATGATGAAAAGGGGTTCAGAGCATCATGCATAAGCACTGCGTCTGGTATCGGACTGAATATCACAAGGTATCTGACAAGAGTCAGGTTTCGTTCCTGTGGAATTGTGGGTGATTGGCCCACATTGTATAAGAAGGGTGGTGACATTCCATGCGATCACGATGCAAGGTTTGTCAGGGAACAGTTTTTCGGCTTTGTCGGTAACAAAGTCGGTACCAAGGGTGAGGGACAATGAGAACCATCTTCCTGCTCGTGAAGACGAGGCAGACCAATTGGAAAAGTTCTCGTCCATCGGTGGTTACCGAAATGTCATCGACATTAGTAACACGTTATACTGACGGAGCGGTACACTGTCACACCCCAACTTTTATGCTAAATTCTAGGGTAAACAAAAACTCTGCTTTGTTTGATTGCTATGCCCTGTCGTTCCATGCGTGATAATGCTTTACCTTATGTTGTTGTCTTGCCTTGGCTAAAAAGGAAAAATCAACCTGAGTAGTAGTATAAACTCACAACACCAATTTTCAAACAACCACATTTAGTCACCCATAATAATTGGTGTCAATAAAATGGCTCCCAAATAAATGTTTGTCTATATGGAAATTCATTATTTAAATAACTAAAAATACCTTTATAGCAGAAAGTATTTAATAAAAATATTTCAAAATTGCTAATTGATTAATTGCTATGAATATAATAGTGATAATATTTTTAACATCATTAAAAAATCCATAAAATTCCTAAAACATTTTTTTAATAATTCTGGAGTTTTCTAAAGTATTTAAAAGATTTAAGTCTTAATTGTGTTTCACACTTAAAATCGAAATCGAAGTAGAAGGTTACCAAAACAAATAAAAACAGAAAAAAAAACCTAGCCTACTTAGTTAGGCCGAAGCCCATCTCCCTCCCCCTCCTATTCCACGCCCTCTCTCTCCCAGGAGCCTAACAGGGCGGTCCCGCATGTCATCCTAGCCATGATGTCAGCCACGGGACCCACCGATGACGCCATCACGCTGGCGTCACCTCCCATCCGCCATCGCTACCCAAGCATGGCCAAGGCCGAGGATCGCCTCAGCACGCTCTCGCGCCCTGTTCCCGCCGGGCTCTTCTCCTCTCCACCCTATAAAAGGGATACCCCGGCGCCCCTCACACCCCACTCCAACACCACCTCGCATTCTCCACTGCCTTGTCCCATTGCCCCACTCCACTGCTAGTCGAGAAGAGAGAAGAAAGGAGGAGCAAGGAGAGGAACAGGGAGGAGGAGAAGGAAGGAAGAGAAGCGAGGAGGAGAGGGAAGGACTGCGAGCCTCCCCCTCATTGCCTCGACGTCGGCATAGCCCCGGTGGACCTCCGCCGACCGCCCCGACGACACCGAGCCGGAGCCCATGCACGCCGCCCGTCTACCCCGAGCACGACATCCTCAACCGCACCGAAGGCCAAAAACGGAACCGCCTCACCCTCCTCTACCTCCGCCGCCCACTCCCACTGCCCTCTGCCTGCCAGAGCCACGCCGGTGAGCCCTCCCCTTGCCTCTGTGCGCCATGGCCAGACCAGGCCGAGCCCCCCCCCCCCCCGTGCGCCTGGAGAAGACGGCTCCCTGGCCGTCAGATCTCTTTAGATCCAATAGCCTGGGGAGCCGGTACCCCTTCGCGTTTAAAAAAAACTTAACAGAGCCGCTGCACTGTGCCCAGGCTCTGCCCACTGGAGAGAAAAGCGATTGGGCGTAGTATAGCCCGGGCCGGCCAGCTGAGCCCTTTTTCTTTAAAAAAAATTGCAGAGCTAAAATAATATTAGAAAAATAACCGTAGTTCAGAAAAATATGAAATAAATTTTTTGATGCTCATAGAATTATGCTTTATTTTTCTGCATGTATAGAATTGTGTTTTGCTAAACTAAAATTGTGCTCATTTATTATTATTTCTATTGCTAGATTAATTTGTATAGAATTTATGTTAGTAGTATTAAATTATAAGCTTATTATTAAAATTGCCTCTGGTCAGTAGAAAATTGATATGAATTTAGTTAATAAAAATAAAATATATTTAAAAGTTGTTAGTGAATAAAATGGGTTAAAAACATTGCTTTTGGTGAAAGTTGTTTTATTTAATATTGATGTTAACAAATTCAAGGAGTTGACTACGAGGAGACGTTCTCTCCTGTAGCGATGATAAAGTCTATTCGGATCCTACTAGCAATAGCTGCATATCATGATTACGAGATATGGCAGATGGATGTGAAAACTGCATTCCTAAATGGCAACATTGAGGAAGAGTTGTATATGATGCATTCAGAGGGGTTTGTCGATCCAAGGAATGCTGGTAAGGTTTGCAAGCTTCAACGGTCCATCTATGGGTTGAAGCAAGCATCTCGGAGCTGGAATCTTCGATTTGACGAGGTCATTAAAGCTTTTGGATTTGTCCAAAACGTCGAAGAGTTCTGCGTCTATAAGAAACTGAGTGGGAGCTCTGTAGCATTCCTTGTGTTATATGTAGATGACATATTGCTAATAGGGAACGATAAGAAATTCTTAGAGGAAGTGAAGGAATATCTGAATGGACAATTTTCCATGAAGGACCTAGGTGAAGCTGCGTACATACTGGGGATTAAGATCTATAGAGATAGACCTAATCGGAGGTTGGCCTTGAGTCAGAATACTTATATTGACAAGATTTTGAAAAGGTTCAAAATGGATGACTCCAAGAGAGGTCTCTTGCCAGTTATAAAAGGTGTCAAACTAAGCGTGACTCAATGCCCGACCACAGCTAAAGAGAAAGAGGAGATGTCCTCAAAGCCCTATGCCTCAGCCATAGGTTCTCTCATGTATGCTATGTTATGTACCAGACCGGATTTAGCGCTGGCCATTAGTATGACTAATCGCTACCAGAGTAATCCGGGAATGGCCCATTGGACAGCAGTGAAGAACATCCTTAAGTACTTGAGAAGAACCAAGGATCTCTTTCTTGTTTATGGAGGAGTTGATGAGGAGCTCACCGTAAAGGGTTACGTTGACGCAAGCCTCGGCTCAGACCTAGATGACTCGAAATCCCAGACGGGATATGTCTTCATGTTGAACGGTGGCGCGATTAGCTGGAGGAGCGGCAAACAGTCAGTCGTCGCTCAATCTTCAATGGAGTCGGAGTATATTGCCGCTTGCGAAGCGTCAAACGAGGCGCTATGGCTAAAGAAGTTCGTGATCGAGCTTGGCGTCTTTCCCAGTTGCACTGACCCCGTGGGAATCTTCTGCGATAACACGGGTGCCATTGCTAACGCGAAGGAGCCAAGAACTCACTCTACAGCCAAGCACATCCTCCGAAAGTTCCATGTGACGCGAGACTACGTCAGGGATGGACACACTAGGATTCACAAGATACATACGGATCTGAACGCAGCAGAACCGATGACTAAACCTCTTCCACAGGGCAAGTTTGAAGAACACCGAGAGACCATTGGTGTTAGATACATACCTGATGTAAACTAGTGTAATTTGTACTCTAGTGCAAGTGGGAGACTGTTGGATATGTGCCCTAGAGACAAATTAATAAAGATATTTGTCACATATCCGTTTTGTTCATAATACGTTTTATACTGTGCTATAACTGTATTACTTGGAAATACTAATACAGGTGTAGCATAAAACATGGTCTGTAGTTTAACTCGGGTAAACTATCTCATTGGGCAATTGATTGATCAAGCTTTCCTGATCATGGCGACACTTAAGTCCATTGACAATGAGGTCATATCATTAGGGGAATGATGTGATGGACAGACACCCACCTAAAGTAATGCAATGTGATCGAGTCACACAGTTCAGCGTTGCTATGACTTTGTAACGTATGGCTTAGTCCTTAGACCGTAATGATCATACGTAATCACGATCTATGAGGAGACTTTGATTTGTATCCCACCGCCTGACTGAAATATGCTGGCTATAACGGAGCACTTTGGGTATTCCGAAATAGATGGTTGATGCGTATGTTAATAGATCAAAGCGGGATTTGTCAGTCCTTGTGACAGGACAGGTACTCTGGGCCCACTCGGTGATATTGCATCAACCCCTTGCAAGGACGTGACTAGGTCACAAGAGATGCAATGATCATGGACGAGAGAAGTTGTTTGTCGTGAACGAGACGTGAACACGGTATGTGGGATACCGACGATCAAACCTCGGACAAACAAAGTACCGCAGAACAAAGGGATTACGTCGTATCGTTAACGGTTTCCAAAAAGCGATCGAAGCTCATTCGATGGAAGCGCAGGGGCTGTCAAGGATTGTAACCAGGTCCAACTGACTAGTCATTGGTCCATGAGAAGAGTCTCGACCATGTCTGCTGTTTCCCGGACCGTTAGGGTGTTACACTTAAGGGCAATCGATGCATAGGACAGTTACGGGATCAATCGGTGAAATAGGAGAAATCACCGGAATAGTTTCGGAGGAGGACGGAATGGTTTCCGGACATTTTGGATAGTTCAAAATAAAGTTTAATTGTTTTAATAATGTTTTTATTATTTAATTATCTGAATTAAATATTTAAAACTTATTAAATAATTAAAATAATGGAAAAAAGGCTATATGGGCCTTAGAGGCCCATTAGGGGAGGAGGGGGTTCCCCCCCTTGGGCTTGGCGCCAAGGGGTGGCGCCCAACCCCCCCTTGGCCGGCGCACCCCTCCCCCCTTGGGGGTTTAGTCCCACATGGGGGAGGGAAGAGGGATCACACCCCCCCTTGGCCTTTATATAGAGGGGTAGACCCCCCTTTTTCCATACAACAATTGATCTCCTTCTTCTTCCTTCTCCATTTCCGGAAGTGGACTCCCCTTGTTTGGAGTCTGCACCAGGATTGGAGTTCTCCACCATAAGGCAGGCCGTCGCTCTGCCGGAGTCGGGATCCGTAGCCGTCTTTCTTCCGCTGCTCGCCTGGTTCGGAGCCCGGGAGGAACATCGATTGTGCCGTACGTGTATAATCCCTTCGAGGCATTACACCTGTGGTGCTGCTTCGTCGCTGGAGGTTTGCCGGGAGTCATCTTCGTTGGTGGTGGTCTTCTACACGACAGGGAGGTCGTAGTTCTGAGTCTACGCCAACCACGTTCGTAAGAACGTTTCCCTCTTTCGGTCTTCAAAGGTATGAACATCGATTCCCTCCGTTACTTTACATCGCCATAGCATAGATCTTGGGTTCGGGTACCGTAGGTATGAAAAATTTGTGTTTTCTGCCCCGTATCCCAACAGTGGTATCATGAGCTAGCTATGCGTAGATGTATTGTACGGATAGAACACATCTAGGATGTGGGCATCGAATCTTCATTCGTTACCCTCCCACGTGTACTCATTCAGCATTGCGGCAATGTTTGATGAAGCGGCCCCCGACCGACCTTACGCGTTTACGCGAGACTGGTTCCATGCTTGACATATGGCTTGTACCATATAAAGTGGCTGGGGGGTGTCTGTCTCTCTGCATTAGCGATGCGAAGATGTTTGCAACGGAGGGCCCCGACAGGGGTGTAATAGAGACGAATAAGAGACGGTGTTGTGGCATGTTTTTCGCTGGATAGAAATCGGTTCTCTCTCTCGAAACCCCTAACAGCCACGTAAAACTTGCACAAGCTAAAGTAGAAAGGCGTTTTAACTTTGCTTTGCATGAAGGGGGATCATAGGTTGTATGATTTAAAGTTTTACTTCCTGTTTTATGCTAGTATGCTAGATATATCGACGGTAGCACGAAACAGGACCATCTCTCACAATACCAACATTGTGTTCTCCCTTTTGATGGGCACCACCTGGAAGGTTCTCCCATATGGCTTGATGCTCCGTACATACCGGAGTTGTCCTACATATTCAACGGAGTTCGCATGAGGTTGGGTTCGGCGAGCCTGGCATATGCAGATATGGCCTTGCTGAACAGCTAACATCAAGGTTCGATTGGCAGGCTTGACGTATGTAGATGCGGGCCTGGAACACAAAAGACCGAAAGGTCGAGCACGAGTCACATGCCTGATGTGATTGGCTTAGAGGCCTACCTGGTTCGCATACTGGGCCGTACATATCGGGGGAGGTATGGGGGCTGGGATTGTGTAATCACTTAGTTAAATTGAGAGGTGTTTATCTAAGTGGGAGCTTTCTAGAATTTTAAGATTAAATTGAAACTCCACATTATGAACAAAAGTCTAAATATGTATCGTTGTGAATCCAACCTTGTAGATGGCAGCACCTCGCCCCTCGTTCAACTTAGGATCATTCCTAGAGAAAGATAAGCTAAAAACAGATGCGACAAACTTCACCAACTGGTTCCGCACCCTGAGGATTCTCCTCGTTCCCCTCAAAATGGCATACGTACTAGAGAACGCACTAGGTGACGCACCAGCAGAGGATGCCAGTCAGGACGAGAAGAATGTCTATCTCTCCAAGACTGATGATTACAACCTTGTCCAGAGTGGCATGCTCTACTCCATGGAGGCTTAGCTGCAGAAACGCTTTGAGAGGATGGGTGCATATGAGATTATCACCGACCTCAAGGCGGTCTTCGCACCTCAAGCCAGGGCTGAACGGTACGAGGCTTCTGAAGCCTTCTTCTCAGCAAAGATGGATGAGCACGGCAGCGTGAGTGAGCACGTGGTCAAAATGTCTGGCTACGTTCAGCGCTATAATGCTCTGGAATGTCAGATTCCAGATGAACTTGCGGTTGATAGGGTATTGCAGTCGCTTCCCCCTAGCTACAAAGGCTTTGTGCTGAACTACAACATGCAGGGGATGACCAAAACCCCTTCTGAGTTGTTCGCCATGCTAAAGAGCGCTGAGGTTGAGATCAAGAAGGAGCACGCCGTCTTCATGGTCAACAAGACCACTGACTTCAAGAAGTCAAGCAGACGGGAGAAGGCCAGAAGAGGTGGCCCTAAGAGGGATGGCAAGTCAGTTGCCGCTCCTCCCAAGGCACCCAAGCCTAAACTCGGAGTGGAGTGCTTCTACTGCAAGGGTGAAGGTCACTGGAAGCGCAACTGTCCCAAGTACCTAAAGGACAAGAAGGCTGGCAAGGTCGCCAAGAGAGACGAAGGTATATTTGATATACATATTGTTGATCTTCTCTTGACAAGCGCTGGGAACACATCCTGGATATTTGATACAGGGTCTGTCGCTCATATTTCTAATTCCATTCAGGGACTAAGGAATAGGAGACGCTTGGTCAAGGATGAAGTGACGATGCGCGTGGGGAATGGCTGCAGATTGAAGTCTTGGTGGTCGGCACGAAGCATCTTAGTCTCCCTTCGGGATTGGTTTTAGTTCTGAATAAGTGTTACTATGTACCCGCGTTGAGTGTGAACATCGTGAGTGGTTCTTGCTTGAAGCGAGACCACTATTCTTTTAAGTCCGATACAATTGGTTGTTCGATTTATAAGGATGATATGTTTTATGTTCACGCACCGGAGTCACATGGTTTATTCATACTTAATCTCGATGGTGACGTGAGTCACGTTAACAATATTGAGGCCAAAAGATTGAGGAATAATAAAGATCACATGATGATGTGGCATTGCCGACTTGGTCATATTGGTGTAAAACGCATGGAGAAGCTCCATAAGGATGGACTTCTTGACTCATTGGATTTTGGATCCCTTGATACATGTGAACAATGCCTCATGGAAAAAATGACAAGGACTCCATTCAATGGTCTGATGGAGCGTGCGGATGTCTTATTGGGGATCATACACACGGATGTATGTGGACCCATGAACGTCCCCACTCGCAATGATCTTCGTTACTTCGTGACCTTTACTGATGACTTGAGTAGATATGGGTATATTTACTTGATGAAACACAAGTCTGAAACCTTTGAAAAGTTCAAGGAATTTCAGAATGAGGTCGAAAATCAACTCGGAAGGAAAATCAAGCACCTTCGATCGGATCGAGGTGGCGAGTATTTGAGTCACGAGTTTGGCAATCATCTGAAGTCTTGTGGCATAGTACCACAGCTTACGCCGGCAGGCACACCTCAGAGAAACGGTGTAGCTGAGCGACGTAATCGAACCCTATTGGATAGTGTACAATCGATGATGTCTCATACTGATTTGCCTGTGTCATTCTGGGGGTATGCATTAGAAACCGCCATTCATATTCTTAATAGGGCACCATCCAAATCCGTAAAGACAACACCATTTGAAGAATGGCATGGCACTAAACCTGAGTTGTCTCACCTGAAGATTTGGGGTTGTGAGGCTTATGTTAGGAAACTACAGCCTGACAAACTTGAATCCAAGGCGGATAAGTGCATCTTTGTGGGCTATCCCAAGGAAACTTGTGGGTACACCTTCTACAACAAGTCTGACAGCAAAACGTTTGTTGCCAAGACGGGACACTTTCTTGAGAAGGAGTTTCTCGCGAAAGAGTTGAGTGGGAGGAAAATAGACCTCGATGAAGTAACTGACCAATCACTCCAATTGGATGAAATGGCTACAGAATTTGTTCTGGAACCATCTTCCACAGTGGGAGTTGAAGAGAATGGCCAGAACGACATTCATAATGGAAAAAAAAGGCTATATGGGCCTTAGAGGCCCATTAGGGGAGGAGGGGGTTCCCCCCCTTGGGCTTGGCGCCAAGGGGTGGGGCCCAACCCCCCTTTGGCCGGCGCACCCCTCCCCCCTTGGGGGTTTAGTCCCACATGGGGGAGGGAAGAGGGATCACACCCCCCCTTGGCCTTTATATAGAGGGGTAGACCCCTCTTTTTCCATACAACAATTGATCTCCTTCTTCTTCCTTCTCCATTTCCGGAAGTGGACTCCCCTTGTTTGGAGTCTGCACCAGGATTGGAGTTCTCCACCATAAGGCAGGCCGTCGCTCTGCCGGAGTCGGGATCCGTAGCCGTCTTTCTTCCGCTGCTCGCCTGGTTCGGAGCCCGGGAGGAACATCGATTGTGCCGTACGTGTATAATCCCTTCGAGGCATTACACCTGTGGTGCTGCTTCGTCGCTGGAGGTTTGCCGGGAGTCATCTTCGCCGGTGGTGGTCTTCTACACGACAGGGAGGTCGTAGTTCTGAGTCTACGCCAACCACGTTCGTAAGAACGTTTCCCTCTTTCGGTCTTCAAAGGTATGAACATCGATTCCCTCCGTTACTTTACATCGCCATAGCATAGATCTTGGGTTCGGGTACCGTAGGTATGAAAAATTTGTGTTTTCTGCCCCGTATCCCAACACTTGGATAGTCATACTTCACCGGATATGGTACGGCATACACCTAAGAAGGTGGTATGGCCGGGTTCGTGGAACATCGTCGGACATGGACAAAGTCTGGAGGGACTCTCTATAAGTGCCGCCAAAACCTAGCCTTACAGTACAACCACTATACTCTGGTATGGGACAGGGCTAGTTGGAAGCTTGTTTGTCTTAGTACAGGGGTCTTATAACTACACATGGATGGGTGATTCCACGAATCTGATAGCCCTCGAAGTCGATGGGTGAAATTCTCTAGGCTTAGTGTCAGAAGGAACCTTGGTGATCTTCGACTACGGTGCAGGCTTAGGTCCAAGAGGGACATGACCTGATTCACGGATAGTCCATGTAGTACGCAAGGGGTAGATTCACCTGTACTAGGACAGACAAGGGGAAAACTATGGTCGATTATCCGAGACCCGCATACTGGGGTATGACGATCTCTGGGGACACACGGCGGATGTATCGAATGTGGTGGGTAAAGTGTACAACCTCTACAGAGTGTAAATCTATTCGAGTAGCCGGAGTCCACGGTCATGGACAGCTAGTGAGGCCACACTTTGTGGGGAATAGATGAGAAAGCCCAGTACCGAGTTTATGGTTTGATGATGATGATGTTGATATTGTTGGGAAAAGGTTGGACTTGACTTATCCAAATTCATTGTGGGAAATAAAACTTGCTAAGTTAAAAAAATTCCAACTTAATAATAATATTGAGTAGATAGGAAATCCCTATGAAAAACTCTACCATATAGCCATCCCATTATTTTCGTATGCAAAACTTTGTTTCTTTCTTTAGGTGGTTTGCGAGTACTTTGTATGTACTCATGGATTTGTCCCTGGTTATTAAATCGGCCAGTCTTGGAGGAGCAGGTATATGACGATGATGCTACCGGCGATTACTAGGACGTGCTATGCTCTGATCTACCCTGTGGATTGTGCCGCTGCTACCTTTGTTGCTTTTGCTTATTCCGCTGCTATTCGAGCCCGATGAGGCCTTGTAATACTATGTTATTGTATTCGGTATTGTATGAACATTGAGACTATGATATCCATGTCGAGTTGTGTGGCATGCGACACTTATCATGGGAGCATGACAGTATACATAGCTGGCCACTCCAGGTATATAATCCGGGGTGCCTACAGACTTGGCATCAGAGCGTCTGTTCAGACTGTAGAAGCCTAGTTAGCTTGGACGTTAGTTAGAAATATTTTTGATAAAACAAAATCTCTTATACCTCTTATCCCATTCAAAATGTGTTAAGTCAAGAGAGACCGAAGATTAAGAGGGAATGGTGTCCAGAAACAGATGAGAACTAGTGGAAGATTTTGGTTTAGTCTCCCCTACCCGATTCGTGATCTTATGCTTGTTTGATTTGTGTGGTTTAGTCTTTTGTTAGAGTGACCCTACCCCCACTTAGGATAACACTAACACGTGCACTTTTACCTTGCGAAACAACCTCAGGATGTCTGGATGAAACCGCGCCGACCCAAATGGATCCGGTGATGTGCCACCACCCGATCCGAACATGGCACAACTTTTGCGACTGCTGATGGAGGAGCGCCAGGCTTCTCGTGACAAGCGCCAGGTGAACATGGCTGCACTCCAGCAGCTAGTCCAGGCCGCCACCAATGCCAACCAAGGAGGCGGAGGAGCTGGTGGGAATGAGGAGCCCATGTCTCGGCTCCGAGATTTCCAGAACACCAACCCGCCCCTGTTCTCACAGACGAAGGAGCCTCTGGATGTTGAGGATTGGCTCTGCACCATGGAGAACAATCTCACTGTCGCCATTGTTGGCAACAACGAGAAGGTCATGTATGCCACCCACTACCTCACCGGCACCGCAAGGAGCTGGTGGGAAGGAGTGCGTTCCCGTCTTCCTGAAGGGCAAGTACTCACCTGGGCTGAGTTCTCCGAGAAGTTCAAGAAGGCGCACATCCCGACCGCACTGATCAGGAGGATGAAGGACGAGTTCCGCCACCTCAAGCAAGGGGGCATGACTGTGGTTGGATATCTTTACCGCTTCACTCAGTTGTCGAGGTATGCCCCGGAGGAGGTGGACACCGAGGAGAAGCGGAAGGACCGTTTCTTGGATGGGCTGCACTATGAGCTACAAGTTGTTTTGGTGGCCATGCAGTTCCCCGACCTTGAGTCTCTTGCCGATGCTGCAATCATGATGGAGGGCAAGCTCAAGATGGCCTCTGAAAACCGCAAGCGCCGCATGATGCTACAGGGTGGATCTAGCAACCCCCGACTGCATCTGACGCAACCGCCAAGGCCAGCACCCCAGCCTCAGAGGAGCCCTTACCCAGCGCCACGCCCCAGTGCTCCTGCCCGCCCTGTTGGAGTTCCGCGTCCAGCAGACGGAATTCCCCGCAACCCTGGAGTGATCTGTTTCGGATGTGGTCAGAAGGGCCACTATTCGACATAGTGTCCCAACAAGAAGAATACTGCTCCACGCCCCAATGCTCCAGCACCAGCCAGAAGAAACCCCGGCCGCAACAATGCCCAGTGCGGTGCATCACACGCCGCCAAGGGACATTTGAATCACGTGCAAGCCGAGGAAGCCAAGGAGGAAGGAGGCATCATCGTGGGTACGTTCTCAGTTAATTCGGTACCTGCCCAAATTTTTTTTGATTCGGGTGCGTCACACTCGTTTGTTACGGAGTCATTTGTGAATAGAAGTGGGAAGAAGGCCAAACTCTTGACACAAGTCATGAGCGTGCAAATTCCCGGGTCTAGGGTAACAGCACACCGCACCTGTCTTGATGTACCTATAGAGATCTGCGGAGTCACGTTTCCTGCAGAATTGATTGTGCTAGGAACAAAAGGGATAGAGGTGATACTTGGCATGAACTGGATGTCCAGGTATCGAGGTCGGATAGATTGCATAGAGAGGACAGTCAACCTCACGAGTGTTGATGGAGTTCAGATAGAGTACACCGACAAAGAAGACACTACCCGAGCCTTCTGTCATCAGAGTGTCTCGGTGCCATCACTTGGGGAGGTGGAGGTTGTATGTGAATTTCCGGATGTCTTTCCGGAGGAGTTACCCGGTATGCCGCCTGATCGGGATATCGAGTTCATCATCGAGTTAGTGCCGGGCACAACCCCAATTGCACAGAGACCCTACCGGATGAATGCCGAAGAGCTGGTTGAATTGAAGAAGCAGCTGAATGACATGCTCCAGAAGGGACTGATTCGACCCAGTGCTTCACCCTGGGGTTCGTCAGTTCTCTTTGTGGACAAGAGAGACGACACCATACACATGTGTGTGGACTACCGTAAGCTGAATGAGGTGACCATCGAGAACAAGTATCCACTCCCTAAGATAGAGGATCTGTTCGACCAGTTGAACGGAGCCCGAGTCTTCTCCAAGATCGATCTAAGGACTGGATATCACCAGTTGAAGGTCCGCGAGTCGGACATCCCCAAGACAGCTTTCACGACCCGCTATGGTTTGTTCGAGTACACTGTGATGTCCTTCGGACTTACCCATGCCCCGGCCTATTTCATGAACCTCATGAACAAGATCTTCATGAAGTACCTCGACAAGTTTGTGGTGGTGTTCACTGACGATATCCTGATATACTCCAAGACCGAAGAAGAGCATGTCGAGCATTTGCGCTTAGTCCTCGAGACTTTGTGAGAGCACCAGCTGTATGCCAAGTTCAGCAAGTGCAAATTCTGGCTCAAGGAAGTCGGATTTTTGGTACATGTATTGTCAAAAGGAGGAATATCCGTCGACCCACCAAGATTCAGTCCATCATGGACTGGACAGCCCCGACCAACCAGACCGAAGTTAGAGGATTCCTCGGACTAGCGGGATATTACCGCAAGTTCGTGGAAGGCTTCTCCAGCATTGCCCGTCCTATGATGCAACTGCTGAAGAAGGACCAGAAGTTTGTGTGTTCAGAGAAGTGTGAAGCCAGTTTCCAAGAGTTGAAGAGGAGAATGGTATCTGCCCCAGTGTTGACGATGCCTGACCTGACCAAGAGCTTTGATGTGTACTGCGACGCATCGAAGATTGGTTTGGGTTGTGTCTTGATGCAAGTGGGCAAGGTTATCGAGTAACTGTCACGACAGTTGAGGCCGCACGAATTGAACTACCCCACACATGACTTGGAGGTAGCCCCTGTTGTGCTTGCTCTCATGAGAGGGAGACACTACCTGATGGGTCACCGTTGTGACATATTGATGGTACGAATTAACGCCCCCTCGTTGGTTACCCAAAGTGGAAGGTTGAGATGTAGACAGCAGCAAATTTCCCTCGGTGAAGATACCAAGGTTTGTCTCCAGTAGGACTCCGATAACAACAGGAAAGTGACAACGGCGCCAGAGATTGGCGGTTGGCGTGGACCTGCACACACAACAGATAACTTTGATCCCAACGAGTACAGAGAGGTTGTCAATCCCTCCGGCCTTGTTGTTTACAAAGGATAAAACGCACGGGATAATAATGATAGTGATAGCAACGGAAAAGTAAATAAAGCAGTAAATTGATAATGGGTGTAAATAGTATAGGAAATATGGACCGGGGTCGCATGATGTTCACTAGTGATGTCTCTCTCCCAAAAGACGATAAAATAGCCATGTGAGGTAAACAAATTACAGCTGGGCAATTGACAGGATTATGTGCGCAAACCAATTATAATTATGATATAAAGAAAGGAAGAGGTTCAAAAGCATGGGCAGTACGCCAAGACAAGTAGACCGAAATCGATCTGCATCTACCTACTAATCATACACCTTGAGATATCTATCCAGAACATCTCGCTGGTATTAAGTTGCGAATCCCACCCAAAGTGTAAACTCAAAGCAACGGACAACTGCATTAAAGAACTTTGCGTAAAGTAAACAATCCTTGCACCCGAAAGTACAAGCACCGTTGTTTTCCCCCTTGTGGCAACAGCACATCCCCTAGACTCATGTTTCTGTCACCCAAGCAAGTCATCAGGGGGCATGAACCCACAATCATGCATAACGCTCCCTCTTGGAGTCACTACCTACTACTTGGCCAAAGCAATAAACAACAACGGAGAACATGCAAGAATTACTCTAGAACATAAATATAAAAGAGGAGAATCAAATATATTACTCAAACACAATCTGAACATAATCTCATAATCCATCGGATCCCAGCAAACTCAGCATAGCAACAGCAGAAATATTACATAAGTGCCTCGATCATGTAGGGCGGCTCACGAGGTCTAATCCATGAAGAACAAAGAGGGGAGGAGAACATCACATAGCTATTGATCATAGACCCATGGTCCAAGGTGGACTACTCACGGTTCATTCGGGAAGCATCCATGGTGGTGGAGAAGCTCCCGGAGGTGGTTCCTCCCTCCGGCAGGGTGCCGGGAAGAAGTCTTCTGGTGATCCCGATCTTGGAAGCGCGGCGGCGTAACAGAGGAGAGATCGCGAAAAAGGGTTCTCGTCTCAGGGTTTTTGCGTCAAGAGGAATAAATAGGCGAAGGGGGCAGCCAGGGGGGGCACCAGGGGTCCAGGCGGCCCCCTGGCGCGGCCCCACCCTAGGGCGCGCCGGGAGGGAGCCTGGGGCCCTGGTGGGTCCCCTCTGGCCCCCCTCGGTGATTCCCGAAGCTTCTTCTACGCTGATTTTTTATTGGATTTTCCCGAATTTTTGGAGCACTTTTAATATGGGGGAAACCTGAAATACAAAAATAGCAGAAAACAGGAACTGGCACTGGGGTGCACTGAGTTAATAGGTTAGTCCAAATATGATCAAAAGTGTATGGAAGTTCATCAATATCATAGCAATATCACACAAAAGAGGCATGGAGCAAGCAGAAATTATTGATACGTTTTGGACGTATCACATATACACCGACCATAAGAGCCTGAAGTATATTTTCTCTCAGAAGGAGTTGAACATGAGGCAAAGGAGATGGATCGAGTTGATCCAGAATTATGATCTGGAGATCCACTACCACCCCGGCAAGGCCAATGTAGTAGCAGATGCCCTCAGCCGCAAGCCCTGCACACTTAATGCACTGATCAGAGAGAAGCAGCCAGCTCCGCACGAGGAGTTCGAGAAGCTGGGTTTGGAGCTTGTGGCACCCGGTTTTCTTGCTCACCTCGAGCTGACTCCGACTCTGTTTGATCAGATCAAGGAGGCATAAAAGGGACACAATAGTATCGAGGGAATCAAGAAGAAGATGCCCCTCGGCAAGGCCCCAAAGTTCACGGTAGATGATGAAGGAGTTCTCTGGTTCGATGGCCGATTGTGTGTGCCCGATTGATGTGCGAGGTGATGATAGTGATATTCTCTCCCTTCGTTGGTAAACCCCAAGTGGAAGGCGTGATGTAGCACAGCAGCAAATTTCCCTCAGTAAAGATACCAAGGTTTGTCTCCAGTAGGACTCCGGAGATGATAAGTAGGTGTCAGCGGCGAACTGACGCGGACCTGCACACAGACACAAATAGCTTTGTTCCCAACGAAGTTCAGAGAGGTTGTCAATCTCTCCGGTCTTGTTGTTCACAAAGGATCAAACACAAGGGATAATGATAGCAACTGAAAGTAAAAGCAGAAAAGTAAATGAGCGTGGAAACAGTAATGAGGATATGGACCGGGATACGTGATGTTCACTAGTGATGTCTCTCTCCCAAAAGACGATAAAACTGCTATGCGAGGTGAACAAATTACAGAAGGGCAATTGACAGGATTATGAACGCACCGCAATGCTAACTATACTACAAAAGAAAGGAAGAGACTCAAAAGCATGGGCAGTACACCAAAATAAGTAGACCGGAATCCAACTGCATCCACTACTAATCATCCACCTTGAGATATCTATCCAGAACATCTCGCTGGTATTAAGTTGCGAGCCCCACCCAAAGTGTAAACCCAAAGCAACAGACAACTGCATTAAAAATCACTTTGCGTAAAGTAAACAATCCTTGCAACCGCGGTTACAAGCACCGTTGTTTTCCCCCTTGTGGCAACAACACATCCCCTAGACTCATGTTTCTGTCACTCAAGCGTGTCATCGGGGGGCATGAACCCACAATCGAGCATAACGTTCCCTCTTGGGGTTACTACCTACTACTTGGCCAAACCAATAAACAGCAACGGAGAACATGCAATAATTACTTAGGAACAAAACTATAAGAGATAAGAACCAAATATATTACTCAATCACAATCTGAACATAATCTCATAATCCATCAGATCCCATCAAACTCAGCATAGCGACAACAGAAAGATTACAAAAGTGTCTCGATCATGTAGGGCAGCTCACGAGGTCTAATCCATGAAGAACAAAGAGGGGAGGAGAACATCACATAGCTACTGATCACTGACCCATGGTCCAAAGGAAACTACTCACGAGTCATCCGGGAAGCATCCATGGTGGAGAGGAGACTCCCGGAGGTCGGCCCTCCCTCCGGCAGGGTGCCGGGAAGAGGTCTGCTGGTGCTCCCGATCTCGGAAGCGCGGCGGCGGCGGAACAGAGGCGAGATCGCGAAAAGGGGTTCTGTCCTCAAGGGTTTCTCATCACGGAGAATATATAGGCGAAGGGGGGAAGCCAAGGGGCCACCATGGGTCCAGGCGCCCCCCTGGCGCGGCCAGGCCCTAGGGCGCGCCACCAGGGCGCCTGGGCCCCTGGTGGTGGCCCTCTGGCCCCACTCAGGTTCTTCCGGAAGGTTCCTCTACGCTGATTTTTTATCTGATTTTTCCCGAATTTTTGGAGCACTTTTTATATGGGGGAAAACTGAAATAGAAAAACAGCAGAAAACAGGAACTGACACTGTGGTGCACTGAGTTAATAGGTTAGTACAAATATGATCAAAAGTGTATGAAAGTGTATCTAGATCATAGCAATATCACACAAAACATGCATGGAACGAGCAGAAATTATAGATACGTTTTGGACGTATCACCGATGTAGATGAGTTGAAGCTCAATATCCTGAAGAAAGCTCACGATACACCTTACTCCATCCATCCCGGAGGGACTAAGATGTATCAAGACCTGAAGGACTTGTTCTGGTGGCACGGCACGAAGCGTGAAATTGCCTTGTATGTCGCCAAGTGCGAAATCTGCCAGAGAGTAAAAGCAGAGCACCAGAGACCTGCAGGATTATTGCAGCCACTCCGAGTTCCTGAATGGAAGTGGGAACAAATAGGCATGGACTTCATCACAGGACTGCCGAGGTCGAGCAAGGGTCATGACTCTATCTGGGTCATCGTCGACCGACTCACCAAGGTAGCGCACTTCATTCCCGTGCGAACCACCTATCGAGGAGACCAGCTGGCATACTTGTACATGTCAAGGATCGTATGCCTGCACGGAGTTCCGAAGGAGATTGTGTCTGACCGAGGTACCCAGTTTACCTCGAGGTTCTGGAAGAAAGTCCAGGAGGTACTAGGCACCAAGCTCACATTCAGCACCGCCTATCACCCGCAGACTGGAGGCCAGACCGAGCGAGTGAACCAGATACCAGAGGATATGCTCCGCTCATGTGCTCTAGCCTATGGTTTTAAGTGGGAGGACTGCTTGCCTTATGAAAAATTCTCCTACAACAACAGCTACCAGTCGAGTTTGCAAATGGTCCCATTTGAATCCCTGTATGGGCGAAAGTGTCGCACACACCTAAACTGGTCTCAGACCGGGGAAGGGAAGATTTTTCGGACCCGATGTTCTGAAGGAGGCAGAAGAGCAAGTCCAGTTGATTCATGAGCGCCTCAAGACCGCTCAATCTCGACAGAAGAGCTATGCCGACCCTAAGCGTTGAGAGGTGACTTTTGCAGTTGGAGACTTTGTATATCTCCGAGTCACCCCACTGAAGGAATGCAGCGATTCCATGTGAAGGGGAAGTTAGCCCCCCCCCCGATACATTGGACCATTTGAGGTGATAACCAGACGAGGCCAAGTTGCCTATCAGTTGAGACTGCCAGCAGAGCTATCTGATGTCCACGACGTCTTCCACGTGTCACAACTCCGGAAGTGTCTAGAGGTGCCGAACAAGCGCGATGTTTTCAAGAACATCGATCACCGCACGGTGGATATCAAACAGGATCTCACATACCGCGAGACACCCCTTCGTATCCTGGAAGAAGCCACCTGAGTCACCCATAAGCGCGCGATCAAGTTCCACAAGGTCCAGTGGACAAATCACACAAAGGAGGAAGACACCTGGGAATGGGAGGACTACCTCAAGCGAGATTTCCCGCATCTCTTCACTAGCTTGTGAATCTCAGGGACGAGATTCTTTTAAGGGGGGAAGGTCTGTCACACCCCAACTTTTATGCTAAATTTTAGGGTAAACAAAAACTTTGCTTTGTTTGATTGCTATGCCTTGTCTTTACATGCGTGATAATGCTTTACCTTATGTTGTTGTCTTGCCTTGGCTAAAAAGGAAAAATCAACCTAAGTAGTAGTATAAACTCACAACACCAATTTTCAAACAACCACATTTAGTCACCCATAATAATTGGTGTCAATAAAATGGCTCCCAAATAAATGTTTGTCTATATGGAAATTCATTATTTAAATAACTAAAAATACCTTTATAGAAGAAAGTATTTAATAAAAATATTTTAAAATTGCTAATTGATTAATTGCTATGAATATAATAGTGATAATATTTTTAACATCATTAAAAAATCCGTAAAATTCCTAAAACAATTTTGTTAATAATTTTGGAGTTTTGTAAAGTATTTAGAAGATTTAAGTCTTAATTGTGTTTCACACTTAAAATCGAAATCGAAGTAGAAGGTTACCAAAACAAATAAAAACAGAAAAAAAAACCTAGCCTACTCAGTTAGGCCGAAGCCCATCTCCCTCCCCCTCCAATTCCACACCCTCTCTCTCCCTAGGAGCCTGACAGGCGGCCCCACATGTCATCCTCTTGCCCTAGCCATGATGTCAGCCGCGGGACCCACCGCTGACGCCATCACGCTGGCGTCACCTCCCAGCCGACATCGCTGCCCAACCATGGCCGAGGCCGAGGATCGCCTCAGCGCGCTCTCCCGCCCGCGCCCCTCGCCTGTTCCCGCCCAGCTCTTCTCCTCGCCACCCTATAAAAGGGCTACCCTGGAGCCCCTCTCACCCACTCCAACACCACCTCGCATCCTCCACTGCCTCGTCCCGTTGCCCCGCTCCACTGCTAGCCGAGAAGAGAGAAGAAAGGAGGACCAAGGAAAGGAACAGGGAGGAGGAGAAGGAAGGAAGAGAAGGGATGAGGAGAGGGAAGGTCGGCGAGCCTCCCCCTCACTGCCTTGACGTCGGCATCGCCCCGGTGGACCTCCACCGACCGCCCCGAGCCCCGACGACCCCGAGTCGGAGCCCCTGCACGCCGCCCGTCTACCACGAGCACGACGTCCTCAACCGCACCGAAGGCCAAAAACCGAACTGCCTCACCCTCCTCTACCTCCTCCGCCCACTCCCACTGCCCTCAGCCTGCCGGAGCCACGCCGATGAGCCCTCCCCTTGCCTCTGTGCACCCTGGCCAGACCAGGGCGAGCTCCCCCCCCCCATCGTGCGCCTAGAGAAGACGGCTCCCTGGCCGTCAGATCTCTTTAGATCCAACGGCCTGGGGAGGTCGGTACCCCTTCGCGTTTAAAAAAAACTTCACAGAGCCGCTGCAGTGCCCGGGCTCGACCCACTGGAGAGAAATGCGCTTGGGCGTAGTATAGCCCAGGCCGGCCTGCTTAGCCCTTTTTCTTTTAAAAAAAATCTGCATAACTGAAATAATATTAGAAAAATAACCGCAGTTCAGAAAAATATGAAATAAATTTTGTGTTGTTCATAGAATTATGCTTTATTATTCTGCATGTATAAAATTGTGTTTTGCTAAAGTAAAATTGTGCTCATTTATTATTATTTCTATTGCTGGTTTAATTTGTATAGAATTTATGTTAGTAGTATTAAATTATTAGCTTATTATTAAAATTGCCTCTAGTCAATAGCAAATTGATATGAATTTAGTTAATAAAAATAAAATAAATTTAAAAGTTGATAGTGAATAAAATGGGTTGAAAACATTGCCTTTGGTTAAAGTTATTTTATTTAATATTGATGTTAATAAATCTCCGAAATTATCCTAATGCCTTGTTATAAATTTTAACCTTGTTGAGGTGATATGAAATTTAAATCTTAATAAATAGAAAACCTTGAAAATTGTTTTGTCCTTTGTTGCTTGTGAATTTGTTTGAAAAATTGAGTGATGTTGTGCTTGTTATTGCCCCGTTGTAATAGTGTGAATTTCCTTGTTTCGCAACGTGTAGACGAGACGATTGACCCTGCAGGACAAGATTACCTCTAAGATGCCCCCGAGACTGACCAGGATACCACCGCCGACGAAGGCAAACCACTGTCAAACTCAAAACCCAGCATTACCATTTTTACATTTCTTGGTATCACTTATATTGTATCATGCTATTATCTTCATATGGGTTGGGATTGTATTAGTTATATTAGAAAAACTCCACACCACCCCATAGCCTACCTATTTGGGAAAAACTAAGTAGAACCCCGATGATCCCGACATTCTTTAGAGACCATCACTCAGCTCTAGTATTTAGCATTACATAACAACTTGGATAGTCATACTTCACCGGGTATGGTACGGCATACACCTAAGAAGGTGGTATGGCCGGGTTTGTGGAACATCGTCGGACATGGACAAAGTCTGGAGGGACTCTCTATAAGTGCCGCCAAAACCTAGCCTTACAGTACAACCACTATACTCTGGTATGGGACAGGGCTAGTTGGAAGCTTGTTTGTCTTAGTACAGGGGTCTTATAACTACACATGGATGGGTGATTCCACTAATCCGATAGCCCTCGAAGTCGATGGGTGAAATTCGCTAGGCTTAGTGTCGGAAGGAACCTTGGTGCTCTTCGACTACAGTGCAGGCTTAGGTCCAAGAGGAGCATGACTTGACACACGGACAGTCCATGTAGTACGCAAGGGGTAGATTCACCTGTACTAGGACAGACAAGGGGAAAATTATGGTCGATTATCCGGGACCCGCATACTGGGGTATGACGATTTGTGGGGACACACGACGGATGTATCGAATGTGGTGGGTAAAATGCACAACCTCTACAAAGTGTAAATCTATTCAAGTAGCCGGAGTCCACGGTCATGGACACCTAGTGAGGCCACACTTTGTGGGGAATAGATGAGAAATCCCGGTACCGAGTTTATGGTTTGATGATGATGATGATGTTGATATTGTTGGGAAAAGGTTGGACTTGACTTATCCAAATTCATTGTGGGAAATAAAACTTCGCAAACTTAATAATAATATTGAGTAGATAGGAAATCCCTATGAAAAACTCCACCATATAGCCATCCCATCATTTTCGTATGCAAAACTTTGTTTCTTTCTTTAGGTAGTTTGCGAGTACTTTGTATGTACTCATGGCTTTGTCACTGGTTATTCAATCGGCCAGGCTTGGAGGAGCAGGTATATGACGATGTTGCTATCGGCAATTACTAGGACGTGCTATGCTCTGATCTACCCTGTGGATTGTGCCGCTGCTACCTTTGATGCTTTTGCTTATTCCGCTGCTATTCGAGCCCGATGAGGCCTTGTAAGACTATGTTATTGCATTCGGTATTGTATGAACATTGAGACTATGATATCCATGTCGAGTTGTGTGTCATGCGACACTGATCTTGGGAGCATGACAGTATACACAGCTGACCACTCCGGGTATATAATCCGGGGTGCCTACATACACCGAGGTGTTTACATAAGCAGGGAATTATCACTGCTCAGATGAGTTACATCAGGAGAAAGATTAAACAGACCAATGGAAAGGAAAATGTGATTATACACAAGTATTAGGTACAAATCCTTCCCAAGGTAAAGTAGAGCACGGTATACACGACCAATTTGTATTGGCAGGGAGTCAAGGTAGGTTGTCGATGATAACACAAATCATCGAGGGGCAGGGATGGTATTTCACACGATGAATCCAATTGACACATGGAAGAAGCCATGTAAGATTAGTCGGATAATAATCCACCAAAGGTCGGGTGGTTCGCAAAGAATCTGATGTGAGTATCGACACTCAACTAGAAGGAGAAAGAGTGCAAAGGCATAGGGTGATAGAAGCATCAAAATAATTCGATGCTTAAGTACAAGGGAATTATGATTTCCAGATCGAGAGGTGGATGTAATTATCCATACGGACTTATCGGTGGCATGGGATTGCAAAGGCGATGAACACATAGGTTCTATTGAATTTATCGGAGAATAATCTTCGGAATCTTCAGGCGAAGCAAGCGATCATCTTGGGTAAAGGGCTCTCCGGAAGGACAGAGGTGCAAGAACCTAAAGTCAGAGTTAGTAAAACCTTTAACCCGAAAGAGGAGAGAGATCAGAGTCCCAGAGTAAAGGTGCGGAGAAAAAGATCCTAATACCATAGATATCACAACTGGGTGGTATCGATGTGGGGCCGTAAGCCACACAAAAAGTTAGTAAAATAGTTTTTGTTTGTCTAGACTAAACTTCGACCAAGGAGTTGGAAGGGGGTGTCCTACAGGCAGTCGACTCTGATACCAACTTGTGACGCCCCCTAAATCAAGCCGTGTACAATAATCATTATTGGATATATGCTCTAGAGGCAAATAATATATGATTATTCCAATATATCTAAATAAGTTCATGACCAGTTTCATGTTGTGCTGGAACTGTATCAGTGAAACAATGATACAGGTGTGGTATAGAAACAACCAGAGTTCCTAGTCAGCCTCTCATGATGACTGGTTTATCGTCAACTAATGATTGTGGTTTCACGATCATGGACAATCAAATTAATTGACGGTAAGGTCACCTCATTGAATGAATGATGTGATGAACATTACCCAATGCAAGCATTGCAACATGATCAAATCGTAAAAGTTCAGTGTTGTAATTACAGAACGTAGTAGCCTGTTCCTTTGACTGTGAGATCACGCATAATTGCTATCTTCTGAGGATGCTTTGAGTGCATTAACCGTCACACTGAAACATGGTGACCATAAAGGTGTATCTTGGGCTATCCGATGGGATATGTTGAGGAGTGTTGATTCAAGAGCGGGATTTGTCAATCCATATAATGGAAAGATACTTCATATCCAACTCGGTGAGATTGCATCCATAAAGCTGCGCAGCGTGTGACTGGGTCACAAGGGTGAATATCACGGAAACAATGAATAAGATTTGTCGGTAACAAGATAGAACTAATGCATTGGATGCAGTTGATCGAATCTTGGACTAATATAGTATCGCATGACAAAGGGAATGGTATACAACGTGTATGGTTCAATCGGTTACTTCCGGAATGCACAGGGGTCATTATGGGCATCCAGGTCCCGCTATTGATCATTGGCCGTAGCCTTTGTCTCGGTCATGACTGGAGTGTTCTCGGACCGTAGGGTAACACACTTAAGGGCTCGGTGAATATCGGAGACCTTTTCGGACTATCGGAGTTACCGGAGAAGAGAGAAAGACGTACCGGAAAAGTTCCGTGTTGGTCCGAAGGACGTTCGGAGTGAGCTGGAAGGAGTTCCGGATCATCGGAAGATGAAATAATATGTATTATTTATTAATTAAGTGAATTAATAATTAATAATAATTTATTTCAGATTAAAAAGTGCAATGGGCCTTATTTGTGAAAGAAGCCCATTAGGGGAAGGAGGAAAATAAAAGGGAAAAGGAAAAGAAAAAAGGGGGCGCCATGGGCCTTGGGGACCATGTGGGTGGCGCCCCACTTCCCCCCCTCCTCCTAGCCGCACCATCCCCCCTTGGAAAGGGATTAGTCCCACATTGCCAAGGGAAGGGGAGTTGACTCCTTCCGTCTGCCTATATAAAGATGGGCAGGGGTGCACTTCTTTAATACAGAAAAATTCGCAGAGAATTCAATATTACTCCGAATTGAGATCGGTTTTCACCGGTCTTCTCCCCTCTCTCGTCTCTCTCAAGTCGGGTTCCCCTTGTCTAGAACCTGTGCTGGGATTGAGGCTTCTCTGCTACGCGGACGTCGTCGTGCTGCTGAAACTCCGGTTCCGGGAGGTCTACTTCCGCCACCTTCGCTGGATCGGAGAACGGAGGTCGTCATCGAGTCCGTACGTGTGCGAGTACTACGAGGTGCTGCACGTGCGGCACTACCACCCAACAGGGTGCTAACACAGCCAGGGGGCTGTGAAAGGTTTACGGCTTCATCAACCACGTTTGCGGGAACGTTTCCCGCGCAACGGACTACACCCCGAGGTATGTTTCCGCAAGTCTTTTGGTTACGGCATACAGCTAGATAGATCTTGGGTTAAGGGCGACGCTAGTTAGAAAAATTATTGTTTTCTGCTGCGAGACCGAACAGCGGTATCATGAGCTGGATGTGGGCGTTGATTCTACGATTGTTACCCTCTCACGTGTACTTGTTATATCTGTGGCATTGTTTGATGAAGCGGCCCCCGACCGACCTTACGCGTACGCTTACGCGAGACTGGTTCCACGCTTGACATACGGCTTGTACCGTATAAAGTGGCTCTGGGGGGTGTCTGTCTCTCTTACTTTAGTGGATATGGCATTTGCAACGGAGGGCCCCGTACGGGGTGTAATAGAGACAATCTATAATCAGCGTTGTGGTTCAATGTTCGTAGAAACGGTTGATCTATGAAAAGCCCTAGCAGCCACGTACAACATGCAATATACAAATATAGAGGCCTTTAACTTTATATTGCAGAGGGGGCTATTGTTGTTTACTTAATCTTGATGTAGTGATAGCTTTGCTATGTGTTACTAGAAAGTAGTAAACGTTCATCATGATGAAACAAACTTAAATGGAGACACTGTAGACTTAGTGCCACCATGATCATACATCTTAAAACTTGCCAGTATAGGATACACGACGGTAGCATTAAATAAGATGATCCCTTATAAAATGCCAAACATAAGTATTCTACCGAAGTGTGCACCACCTGGAAGGTTCTCTTTATGATAGGCAGGCCGTGACGATCGGGTGTCATACATACATTAGAGTTCGCATGAGGTTGGGCCTGGAAAGCCTACCATATGTCAATATGGCCTTGCTAAGCAGCATATAACACTAAGGTCAATTTGGCGAGCCTAGCATATGTAGATATGGCCTCGGAATACTAGAGATCGAAAGATCGAGCATGAGTCACATATAGGATGTGATCGCACAAACTAGTTGTCTACCTTTGAAACTAATCCATCGGCCGTTGTGATATTCGAGGACGGATAGTGAATCTGGATCATGTAATCACTAAAACTTCTTAGGGATGATTGTTTTAGTGTGAGCTCATCTATAATATGATTATTATGAACTCATTGTTATGAACTAGTCTTAATTGTTTTCCTTGCAAATATTTTGTACAAAATTAAAATGGAAATGAATCAGTATCATGGATTGGTTACTTTTTTACGTGGTAAAAGACTTAAAGATGATGGGTCAAATTTCGTTGATTGGTACTTATACATTAGGACTGTTCTCAAGAGAGCTAACCTCTTGTTCGTGATACAAGAGCGTATGGGAGACCCTCCAGTAGACAACATGGATGAAAAAGTAATGCTTGATTACCATAATCGTCGAAGGACTTACGCCATGGTTTAAAGTGTCATAGAAACTAGCTTTCCGCAAGATTTACGTGAACAATATGCGGATATGGACACGTTTGACGCAATCGACATGATGAAGTCATTGTTTATACATCGGTTCAGAGTGGCCAGATTTGAGTTAGAAAATAAGTTTCTTACTACAAAGATGGAAGAGAACACTTGTCTGAAAACTCACGTAGCCAAGATGCATGGGATACATCTGAAACTCGTGGAGGACTTTGACTATTGGACCACAGAGGAGTCTGCTATAAACACGGTGCTACACTCGCTTCCACCGAGTTACACAGACTTTGTCCATGACTATGTGGGAAGAGGTGAAAGCCTTTAGTTCTTTGAGTTCATGGTCAACCTCCGAGATTTAGAGGTTGAACCCATTGAAGGAGAAATTGTTGATGGAGAAGGTATATGTTTGATATACTCGTTATAAATGTTTGTTCCCTTATATAACATTTGCAGTTTAATAAGTATTTGATACTTGTTCAGTTTTATGAAAACAGGGCCTGCCGTTGCATGGACGGGAAGAGGTGCGATCCAGGATTGATGGCAACCAAGACAGTTGATGGCCACCAAGATTTCACCAAGACATCTATCATAGAACTATACTTAGAGTATTAGATAAATCTTTTGTAATCGATTAAGTATGAACACTTAGTGATATGTCTTGCATCTCGCAAGACAAAGTTATTCATGTTTTGAGACAAGTTAGTTGTTCCAATTTGATGAATAAAGTGTGCTTATACTATGATTGCAATTGAGTTTATAATATGATAGAAGCATTAATAAAACACCATAATTGTCAAGTGATATTCAATGTTTAATGATTGATTTATTATGAATAACAACGAAGTCAAAAGTCATAGTTAGATTAAATGCATGAGATGAATTCATAAATGATGAACTCATTAGATACTCGATCTATTAACTCATGAATTTATTATCAACCAAGATGACTAATGACGGAGTTCTAGCAAAGTAGAACTTGCGCCAAACATTGTACATAAATGATGTATTAACCAAGCACATGAATAATCATTAAAGATGCTTCGCATGATTAATTGAACAAGGATTCAATTGAGATCATAAATATGAGATTACGGAATCACAGTGAAGTAAAATATGAGAAAACGAATCACCATGATGTGATCAAAGTGATAAGTATTATAGTCTACATAAATGGGAGACTTGTGGAAGTAATACCACAAATTACGATGGAAGTTTAAAGTGCTCAAGCTCCTGAACCATTCGTAGTCATACTAAAATGTAGTATGGTCTAAATACATTCCCCTTACGCTAATGCTATTTTGAATGAACAAAGTTGTTATAATTTATTAAGTGAAAACACCCATTTCATGAAATAAGGAAACCATTCTGAATTTAATGAAGCTGATGACTCCATATGATGATGGTGTTAGAAAGTTTCTAGAAGTTTTATATGATATAACTTTCTTTGTATTAGAGTTGTGAGCAATTGTAAAACACACCTTCCCAAATAGCAAAACTTATATTGCTTGAATTGGTGAATGAGAAGATGGTTCTCAAGGAATAAACCAATGGGAGAAAAGTGAATTCTTTGACCAGGGTGATTGACCCTGCCTCCAGATAACAGAGTAACGCAACGGAAAACGTTCCGCTGAAATGACTCCATGAGAAGAGGAAATATGCTATTGATGATGATCATGGTATATTAGTTAAAGCCTTAGTTTAAAAATAAGAAGATTGTCATGAATACTTTCTGTACAGAACAATAATCATGAGTCTTCTTAAGTGAAACAAAAGGGACACTGCTCATAAATTACGAAGGATTGATGGTTACCTAGGAAACGAGGAGAAATGAAATCATATTGAGTTGCATATGGGATGGCTCACATCCTATGAAATAAAGTAGTTATTTCACATTCCGAATAACCAGGAAGTTATTAAGAATGATGCAACACATAAAGGCATGATTTGGCACATAAAAGATGTTATGGCTAAATTCAATAATGATTGACTACGGAAGCGTAGTAATGCTAAATCAATATGGGTATTTCATTCACGAACACTATGAAGGGACCATAGCTTGAAATTGCATCACATTCAAGTTGTGGAATTTGAAGAGAAGTAGCAATTGGCATAACGAAAGAATGTTTCGATAAGATGGACCATAATACCTCAAGGCAGAAAGTCTCAACCTTGATTTGATTAAGTGATTTTGAAGTAATCAAAATATTGAGATGGACTGCAATTTCATGAAACTGAGTGGGAGCTTTGGAGACTTCCTGAAAACTTGGAATGCAGAGAGCATTTTCTGAATGGGAGCTTTGGGAGCAATATTATTATGTCTGACATAATTAGAATAGAAACTTAATAAAAGCTTACTTACAGATATATGTCAAATATATTTGAGTGGGAGCACAATGTCAATTTCATATATATACGATGATATATGTGAAAACAATCTCATATATATACGTTGATATACATGGAGATTAAGGCTAATAAGATGAAAGGATTACGAGAATCTTATATGAACGAAATACAGATGTGTCAAACACTAAAATCTATAAGGATAGATTAGGACACGTGTAATGAACATCAAAAGGATTGGAATGATATCCTAAATAAGAAAAGGTTCTTGTGGCTAGGCATTATATAAAGGGTGTAAAACCTTAATATCACAAAATAATGTTTTAATGGAAGAATAGGGATGCACTTTGTCTCAAGACATGTGATCCTATATGACCTTTGACATATGATTCTACCATAAAACGGAAGTTGTGAATCCAATAACAGAATGACTCAAAGGTTCTTAGAAGAAGAACATGTTCCGATGTGCTTGGTTGGCAAAACACAGAACCTGAGCAAAGTCCAAGCATTCAGTATCTGAAGAGAAACTGAGGACAATACTCTAAATGATAGAAAAGATAATATACTTGAATGTAATACTGGATTACGATTGCAAGCCTTATTATGGGTCTATATGAATTAGAGATATCACCAAAAGGAATAGAAAGGAAATGTGAGCTATAATTTCACGAACCAAAACTCTACAAAATATAAATATCTACTTAAGGAAGTAGAAGGTTGAATAAAGTTTAGCGTAAGAAGTTTAGACTTCTGGCTGAGTGTATTTTTCAGTATACATGACTATGGGAGTCCTAGGGACTAAAACCATTTTGTCATTAGAGAATACTGTAAAATAAGAAGTCTCACTCTCCCGCCAAACTTATAATTCAAGCATTATTAGATAATGAAGGGTATATCAAGCAAGTTGACCAATACCTGTTGCAAAGGAACATACGAATCTGAACGGGTACAAATCGTTGACGAAACCTCTTCCATGAACAAGCATGATCAATAAACACTTATATGATAAGATGATTATGATCGAGAAAATATGCAACTAGATTATTTGCTATCTAGTGCAAGTGGGAGACTGTTGGATATATGCTCTAGAGGCAAATAATATATGATTATTCCAATATATCTAAATAAGTTCATGACCAGTTTCATTATGTGCTGGAACTGTATCAGTGAAACAATGATACAGGTGTGGTATAGAAACAACCAGAGTTCCTAGTCAGCCTCTCATGATGACTGGTTTATCGTCAACTGATGATTGTGGTTTCACGATCATGGACAATCAAGTCAATTGACAGTAAGGTCACCTCATTGAATGAATGACGTGATGAACATTACCCAATGCAAGCATTGCAACATGATCAAATCGTAAAAGTTCAGTGTTGTAATTACAGAATAGTAGCCTGTTCCTTTGACCGTGAGATCACGCATAATTGCTATCTTCTGAGGATGCTTTGAGTGCATTAACCGTCACACTGAAACATGGTGACCATAAAGGTGTATCTTGGGCTATCCGATAGGATATGTTGAGGAGTGTTGATTCAAGAGTGGGATTTGTCAATCCATATAATGGAAAGATACTTCATGGCCAACTCGGTGAGATTGCATCCATAAAGCTGCGCAGCGTGTGACTAGGTCACAAGGATGAATATCACGGAACGAGTGAATAAGATTTGTCGGTAACAAGATAGAACTAATGCATTGGATGCAGTTGATCGAATCTTGGACTAATCTAGTATCGCATGACAAAGAGAATGGTATACAACGTGTATGGTTCAATCGGTTACTTTCGGAATGCACAGGGGTCATTATGGGCATCCAGGTCCCGCTATTGATCATTGGCCGTAGCCTTTGTCTCGGTCATGACTGGAGTGTTCTCGGACCGTAGGGTAACACACTTAAGGGCTCGATGAATATCGGAGACCTTTTCGGAACTATCGAAGTTACCGGAGAAGAGAGAAAGACGTACCGGAAAAGTTCCGTGTTGGCCCGAAGGACGTTCAGAGTGAGCTGGAAGGAGTTCCGGATCATCGGGAGATGAAATAATATGTATTATTTATTAATTAAGTGAATTAATAATTAATAATAATTTATTTCAGATTAAAAAGTGCAATGGGCCTTATTTGTGAAAGAAGCCCATTAGGGGAAGGAGGAAAATAAAAGGGAAAAGGAAAAGAAAAAAGGGGGCGCCATGGGCCTTGGGGACCATGTGGGTGGCGCCCCACTTCCCCCCCTCCTCCTAGCCGCACCATCCCCCCTTGGCAAGGGATTAGTCCCACATTGCCAAGGGAAGGGGAGTTGACTCCTTCCGTCTGCCTATATAAAGATGGGCAGGGGTGCACTTCTTTAATACAGAAAAATTCGCAGAGAATTCAATATTACTCCGAATTGAGATCGGTTTTCACCGGTCTTCTCCCCTCTCTCGTCTCTCTCAAGCCGGGTTCCCCTTGTCTAGAACCTGTGCTGGGATTGAGGCTTCTCTGCTACGCGGACGTCGTCGTGCTGCTGAAACTCCGGTTCCGGGAGGTCTACTTCCGCCACCTTCGCTGGATCGGAGAACGGAGGTCGTCATCGAGTCCGTACGTGTGCGAGTACTACGAGGTGCTGCACGTGCGGCACTACCACCCAACAGGGTGCTAACACAGCCAGGGGGCAGTGAAAGGTTTACGGCTTCATCAACCACGTTTGCGGGAACGTTTCCCGCGCAACGGACTACACCCCGAGGTATGTTTCCGCAAGTCTTTTGGTTACGGCATACAGCTAGATAGATCTTGGGTTAAGGGCGACGCTAGTTAGAAAAATTATTGTTTTCTGCTGCGAGACCCAACAATCATACATGCAAGGTACACGATCGAGATCATGGACTCACAGTAAGATATCACAACACAACTCTACAAAAAAAAACAATACAAGATGTTTAATACAAGCCAGGGGCCACGAGGGCTTGAATACAACAACTCGAAAGCACAAAGTTACCAGAAGCAATAGTATCTGAGTACAGACACAAGGAATACAAGGTTGCCTTAAGAAGGCTAGCACAAATATCAACAACAATCGAAAAGGCGAGGACTCCTGACTGGGAACCTCCGAACTACTCCTGGTCAAGGGGGGAACTCCACAATGAAGCAAGCATCGAGGATCTTCTGCTCCTGGACTCCAAGGCTCCAACGTCTGATGTCATCAACTGGTCGGGTATATAAAACAAAAGGGGGAAATAAAGCAAGGGTGAGTATCTAGCATACCCGCGAGTCTTACATCTGCTACTAAGCATTTATGCATTTGTATCAATGGAAAGGGGAGGCTATATATAGTGGACTGAAGGTAGAAAGTCAGAATAAGGATGAGAAGCTAGGCCTATCGAAGACTAGCATCTTCACGCGGTTCTTGCGACATGAGAAGAGAATATCCAACAGTTCAAATAAAGCAAAAAGTATCAATGCAGCAGAAGTTGTTGTAGCATTGTATAATAGTAAGTTGTAATAATTAACAATTATCAATGCCTCCGAGAATCCTTCTGAAAGGGCATGCGCCCTTATGTTTGGTTTTGGTAATTGATGACAATCTTTATGGACTAATGGTTTCCTTGAGTTATACTTTAAGGTTTGTCCATAGGCAACGCTTGAAGATCATATGGTGGCTTCAAGGTTGTAAGATGAAGATTTCGTGTTGACCAAGGTGTTCTTCATGGAGCTATCCAAAGATTGGTCAAGGTGATGTGTGCAAGGTCAAGAGGAGCATCACGAAGATATCGTATGCTTGGAGCTTGCCGACCATTTGGTGATAATGGTCGTGTGAAGATGTGCCTAAAAGAGGCTCACCCATAATGGAGTATGGGGGAGCTATCTACAAGTCTTCATCGAGCCGGCGGAATCAAGGAAGATGTTCCAACTTGAGGCGGGCATGATCGTCATCATCAAGCTCAAGTGGATTATGCGCAAGACAAAGGTTTGACTAGATAGGTGTCTAGTTTACCGGCCTCTTGGTAGTAGTTAGGAGACCGTGTTATAGGCTAGGCCGAGTCGTTCGTGGAGAGCTCAAACCTTTTGCATCCTTGGCATCATCTTTATTGGTTCTTGTTTGGCTTTTCTCTTTGTGGGTTTTGGAGCTTGTGGTCTTCTTCATGACAAGCTCTTGTTCATCGAAAACGGATTTCATATGCGTCATCTCTTATGTTTTTCGATGTGGGAGATTTGCCGGTTCTTCTCGGTTAGAGGTTTCACACCTCTATTTGTTTGGCATTTCTCCCTTGCCACTTCTAAATATTTCCAGTCGTGATTAGGCAGCTCTGTTCGTTAGCTTTCCATCAAGCTTGAGTTTGCCTTAATCGGAGTTCATTTGCAGAAGTTGTGGCAGTTCAGGGTTTGCCTGTTTTATTTGGAGTTCATCTGTTGTGTGGCCTGGGCTCCCTGGTTCTGCCAGGGCGGTAGTACCGTGGGCGAGTACCGCACTCACTACCGTAAGTCCACTGGACTTTGCGGTAATGGGCACGGTACTGGCCCCCGGTAGTATCGTGGGGCGGTAGTACCGCTCCCAGTGCGGTAGTACCGTGCCACGGTAGTACCGCGGGCAAGTACCGCACTCACTACCGTAAGTCCACTGGACTCTGCGGTAGTGGGCACGGAACTGGGCTTCAGTAGTACCGTGGGGGCGGTAGTACCGCTCCCGGTGCGGTAGTACCGCACCACGGTAGTACCGCTCTCCGAGCGGTACTACCGTGGTTGGTCGGCTGCCAATGGGTTCCAACGGCTGGATTTGTGGGAGACTATAAAAGGGGGTCTTCTTCCTCCTTCGTCTCCATCGGTTTTGTGCAAGTTCTTCCCCCCATTGTTGACCTCTTTGAGCTTGCTTACTCTCTTCCCCTCCTATGATTCTTGCTCCTTTTTGAGGGAAAATAGAGAGGAGGTCTAGATCCACATTCTCCACCAAGCATCTCTCCTCTAAGTGAGGGGAACCTTGTGGATCTAGATCTTGGAGTTCTTTGTGTTCTCCGTGTTCTTCCTTTCATATTCCTCCATAGCTTTTGTTGCTTTGGTGGGATTTGAGAGTTGGGGACTTGAGCACTTCGTGTGCTCTTGCCATTGCATTTGGTGCATCGGTTTGAGTTCTCTCCGAGGATTCTTTGTAGTGAGTGAAGTTGAGAAGATAGCTACTCTCGAGTGCATTGGCACTCTAGAGCTTGTACCTCGTAGGTGCGTTGGCACCTAGAGGCTTGTTTGTGCGGAGCTCAATCATTGTGGTGGAAAGCTTCGGGACACTACGGGAGCCTCCAATTCGGTTGTGGAGATTGCCTCGAGCATTTGTACGGGTTCGGTGACCGCCCCAAGGGTTGCCATTTGTACGGGTTCGGTGACCGCCTTCAAGTGTCCTAATAGTGGAATCACGGCATCTTGCATTGGTAAGAGCGTAAGGAGAAATAGGGTGGCCCTCGTTGGCTTCGTGTGAGCATTGTGCTCCTCACCCTCTCCAAACGGAGACGTACTTCTCGCAAGAGAAGGAACTTCAGTAACAAATCCTTGTCTCCATCGGCTCCACTTGCGGTTATCTCTACCCTCACTTTGAGCAAGCTTATTACTTTGTTTATCTTGTGCTTGCTCATATTATTGTGCATTGCTTGTCCCATAGATTGTTCATCCAGTCAACCTATTTACTTGTGCACCTACTTTGTGATAGCCATAGTGATCTTGTTATATACCTTGCTATCACATAGTTGTTTATCTTGCTTAGTATAAGTTGTTGGTGCACATAGTTGAGCCTAGCTTATTTATGTTTCTTGCTTGGCAAATTAAATGTTAAGTTTTATTCCGCATTTGTTCAAGCCTAAACCGTAATTATTTTAAGCGCCTATTCACCCCCCCTCTAGGCGACATCCACGTCCTTTCACCTTCCTCGACTTTCCTGCGAGGAAGAAAATCCGGAACAAATCAGTTTAGTAGTAGTAGTTTGTAGTAGTAGAGTCTGGCTTCAGCATAAAGCGTCATGTTATCGTGGACACGGCTATTCGAATAAATTATCTTCCCTGTAGGGGCTGCACTACTGTTACCCTACACACTCGGATCTCCAGGGTGACGCACACCTTGTTAGGGAATGCCCCACCGAGGCTATCCGATACGCTGAAGTCCATCCTTTAATCTCAACAGAAAGGCCATCCGCCGGTCTAAATCCTAAGCACAAAGGGACTCATTCGGTATTTACCTCTGTTTTTTTAACAGTATACAAAAACTTGAAAAACCGATGCAAAAGGGCGGCCCCTCGGCTCATTCGGCCGGCGCAGCCGAGGTGCATTTGAGAAGCCCCCACACACTTTGGAAGAAGGTGGGCGGACCCACCAACCATGGTCCTTTGCACCAACAACACCGTGAGCGAGCGCCACAGCATTTTCCGAGGACACAAGCAAGGTACGTACATGTACATCTAGCCAGGCAGCCGCAAAAACCACCAACGCCCAGGCCCACCCGTCATGTTCGGCGCCACGAGGTTCGTCTGCTCCCCGCGAAAGTCTTATCAGTTACGCCCGCCCTCGTCGACCTAATCCACACAGCAAAGGACACAACGCAAGGCCACCACGCGGCACCACCACCAGCACGATTCCCCCGGTGCGTCGCGCGCCGGCCTCCATGGCGTCCATCTCCACCGCGCCTCGCGCGCCGCTACCCGCCACGGCCGCCTCCTTCCCCTCCTCCTCCTCATCGTCCTCCTCGCGGCAGCTGGACCCCAACCCTAGCCGATTCCTCGCCGCGCACCGCGGCCAGCGCCTCCTCCGCGTCCGCCGCCTGGCGGGCGCCACGCCGAGCCGCCGCGCTTCCGACGCCGCCTCGCTGTTCCGGTGCAGCGCGCGCAGCCCCGGCGCGGACTCCGGCGGCTCCGAGCCCCGCCGAGGCTGGGACGCGCTCTTCCACGACGCCTTCCAGGCCGCCGCGCGGCGGTGGAGCGAGTACGTCGGAAATCACTGGCCCTCGGCGCACCCCTCGAAGGAGGCCGGTCTGGCCAAGAGAGCGGAGAGTTCTCACGAGCAGGAGGGGGAGGAAGACGACGAGGAGTTACGTGTGCTGCAGGAAGAAGGGAAGTGGAGCTGGGAGAGGTGGAAGCAGCACTTCGCTCTCATTGAGGAGAGTGAGCGCCTTGTTGATGAACTGCAGGTTGATTTTTCTCACTGACTAGTGATTACCTTGGGACCCTTTGTTTTGCCACACCGTCTATACTTCCTTATCACAGGAACTAGTAGCACCAAAGACTTTAGGTTTTGGAAAAGGGCACCCCCGACTATGATATACCTCAACACAAAGCAGGTGCAACATTTGATATTTCAGTGGCACAAGCCTGAACAAATTTACATAATGCGGATACTCTATATAAACTAAATCGCTGGCAATTAACTGTTCTTAAGAAGCTTACTCCTTAGGGAGCCGAAGCGCTACTGAAGACAGGCTCAAACCTAAACTGGCTTCTTCGGAGCGGCACATTTTGTGTCAAGTATCAATGTGAATTAGTCCCCAAAGTTCTTTTATGCGTTGAAACTACTAATGTTGTGTTAGACCTAGTGATGGTAGGCTGTAACTTGGGCTTGGCGCCATAACATGTTCCGTTTATGGCCTATGCCACCGGCTACCATGCCAACAACATGTGGGAGATACAATGTCATCATTTGTATTTAAAGTTTGCAATGCTTATATGCTTTTTTATATGCTCAATAGTCTAATAAATTCACAAAGCATGCATCATACCGTGGTATAGACTGATAGAACACCTATGCTCTTAATGAAGAGCTGGAACTACAAGTTACAGTAGAAGCAATGATCATATATGAGTTACAGTTTGGATGATCTTTCTGAAATCACACCACTAAGTTTCATGATTGGCCGCCATGTATTATTGTCAAAAGGTCTTTACTTCATGTCAATATGAAGACGAGTCAGGAGCTTATTTGCATTTTGTATGACGTTTGATGTTTTTTAAATTGTTTGTCATTAGGTCTGCTAGTTTTTTGTATCAGGAATAGTTTGCAACCATTGAGAGTTCTGGTTGTGTCATATCTGGATATGACTTCTTAAAAATTTTATGGGCAAAACTTAATTCCTTGTGCATTGCTGATATACCATATATGTTCTGTTTTTTTGTCAAGATATTTTTTTCCTCTTAAGCGTTAATTTCTATCAAATTGCAAATTTCCTGATGGCTGTGTATTGTGTTTCAGCTACAACTCCGGACTGCTGTGTGTAGAGAAGACTATAGGAGTGCCCACAAACTGAAGTTAGCTATTGCTGCTACATCAAGAAATGATACTGTTGGCAGAGCAATATCTGAGTTACATGTAAGAAATCATAAATATATGCTCTTATGTGTGTGTATAATTAATGGTAAATGGCACCTTTGGTCATTTTAGTTCGCTCGTGACATCATGTTTCTGTACTTTAAAATATCCTAGTTAGGTGCCTGTTAATAGCTAATGAAATAGTCCTATGCTACAGGGGGGTGAATGTCTGGCATGCTTACTGCTTTGTATGGAAATAGTAGCTAATAGCGTATCTAATAACTGTGATAACCCAATTTATGGGCGCCATCAAGGCCTACTCTCACGGAAAATTTCTCTCACCTACTTTTATTACAGTCCCCATCTTAGTCAGCAATATTAGGCCATGTCAGGTGTCGGAACGCCACTGATAACAGAGTGAATAACTTCCACTCACCATTTCTATATATCAGTGTTGTTGAAACTAGATGGGACAGGCTGTTCGTTTTGATAACTTGTGCAATCGGGCCGCTTTGAACCTGTGGCAACAAGGTTGAGCAGGAATTATTTCATACAGCTGTCTATACTGTTGCACCTGCTTGGAAGAATTAAGCGTTAGATAATGAAATGAAATATGAAGTGATGGTGGTTTGAGCCCATGTCCTGAGCAATGGAGCAATTGCACACTTACCTGCTGGGTTTTGTGCATATATTATGTACTAGTTTTGCTCCAGTGATCCAATCAGGGGCAACAAGCTGTGAGCCTGACCGAGCCATCTACCTGTCCAGTTTACATAACCGTGCCGTTGATAAGAGGAACCTATCTGAATGTTTTCAAGTAGAGTAACTATTTGATTCATGATACCAGGAGTAGATTGATACTTTACTACTCTTATATTAATTTGATGATTGACCACCGTTTATCTAATGTTTTAATTCTTACAGAGGGCCATAGAAGAGGAGCGCTATATGGATGCAACTTATATTAGAGACCACGCTGGTGCAGGATTGGTTAGTAACACAAAGGCTCAACAGTCTATTATTTTTGTGTTGTTAGACTTTATGGATGCAAATTAGCAACTGCAAATACTTATTGTGTAGTACCATTTAGTTAAGTCTGGATTAAGCCCAAGTTAAGATGAAGAGGTATGGTATGAGATCACATGCCCACTGCTAGAAACACATGCCACATATTAAACCGTAGACCATGAGCAAAACACCGTGCATTCTTGAACAGAGGGATTAAAAGAGGGTACTCCCTCCGTTCCTTGATGTAAGGTGCCTAAGGTTTTGAGAAAATTTCCAAAATACATGGCATATTGGTATTATACCACCCGTCTAGGCAAATGTACCTACGGAAAGAGATAGAACGGAGGGTCTCTTTCCTACTATTGGCTGATTCGAACTGTTTTCTTCCGATTTTTTCTAGGAGTAGATCAGTCCAATTATAGCATTATACGTATGCGTTAATATTCGTGCAAAAAGCTTAGGCACCTTATATCAAGGAACGGAGGGAGTTTTTTTTTTTGAGAAAACGCAAAGAGACTTTTGCGTTTCTTTCCATTGAAAAGGCAGAGTTCAAGTTACAGTCCTCCTAAGAGGTACAAGGAGTGAGAAATGCAGGAAATCATGTTATCCACCTTAGTTACTGCCCCCCTGTGGCTTCTCTAGATGATTTCATGGTTAGCTCTGTTGTTTATGTATGATGATTATGTCCCACAAGGCCATAACTGTAGCCTAGCAGCTTAAAATTCAGGCAGGATAAGGTTATGTGACAGGCTACTGGCTAATAGGCCTGAATCTCTTGTTTTAGAAACTGGAACACTTTGAGAAGAAAAAGAGTATCTGCACGTGTTATAAAAATATAGCTTTGCAAATGAGTAGCTTTGCCAAGCTTTTGTTAGCCCTTGTACTCTAGTTTACAGATATCCTTTCTACTTCTTGTTTCTTAAATATGTCCAAAAGAATGCCATTACTTGATCCTTTAGAGCATATGCAGTTGGGATGGTGGTCTGGGATTTCTGGAAGTTTTTCTGATCCATATGGTCTTATAATCCGTATAAGCGCTGAACATGGTCGATATGTGGCAAAAAGTTATGATATCAGGTATTACTTTTGCTTATTATTTATTATTGACACTTACAAATTCATGTTTGGTATGTCGATAACTACAAAGTTCTCTTGTTCTATTGAAAGTCGTGTGTATATGTACAAAGCTCTCTTGTTCTATTGAAAGTCGTGTGTATTTTCTTTGATCAATCATTTTCTGTGTCCACTTTCTGTACATGCATTATGTTCATGGATGACTTGAGTTCTTAATTTTGTTTCTATTAGCATTATTTTTGGAAAGAGATCGAAAATAAAATCCCTTCTATAGGTTGGGTTAGCTACTGCAGGGTGTTCACTCTGAAGGAGCCTGTGCTATTATAGAATGGTTGCATATTAGTTGGGATCTTTGGCCGCTGAGTGTAACTACTAGAGAAAAGAGACCAAATAAGGACTGGAGTATGTTTGTTTCTGATTGAACTAATGTGTTAAGATGTTGAGGTGATAGGAAACATGGTACTTAAATCAGTAAGCTTGTGAGGAAACTGGGCCAAATCGTGATTTTCTGTTGATGAAACAGAACTTGAATTCTTAACTCTTAAGAATGACATTGTTATTTTAACACATGAAAGAAATAGTAGTATCTATTTGATCATAAGATTCATAACAGTGGTGTATGAAGAGCTGCTGGAGGAAACGATTTCCTTTCAAACATATAGTTTGTAAGATGGTGTACCAAGGTTGCTTCAATAGTAGTAAGACGAATTTCTTGCACCAATTAATATCACTGGCCATTTCTCCAACTCCAAGGCAGTAAGCACTAGTCCGATGGATGCCTCCGAGCTTACATTTAGCTGTTAAACTATTCATTCAGTCTCTCAATACTGAGCTCTCCATAAGTACGAGTAATATTCATCAAATTATCTTGGAATGGGCACATGACATGGCTTAATATCACATGTGTTTTATTTGCTAAAATAGACTTAGGTTTTAACCCTCTCTTGTATATATGTTCAGGAAGCTGTCTTCAGATGGCCATGGTTTCCCTATATTCGAAATTTATTTTGCAGAGGCAAATGGAGGATACAACCTACAGGTTCGCTGATTTACACTTCAAAGAGAGTAAATTAATACTGAACTGAAATGTCAGGTTACAGTGTTTGCATATGCTCATGTAACTATTGCATCCTTTATTTCTTTTGATATGACAATGTCATTGTAGTATATCATGATGCCCATACTGATAAGCATTGCAATTTTGTATATGTATCTTTGAGTTATGTAGTTGTAGGTCCACCCATGCACTGGTATTTTTCTGATGCACATGAAATACCATGTCTCGACTTCCATCAATGTTGTTATATTTGCAAGGCTTTTTATGTGCATCCTTCATAAGTTTGAATTAATGGCCTTTTCGACGTAGCTGCTTATTAGTTTTCTTATGGCCACTAGTCCATACACGTTGATATTGAACTCTGGTATTTATATGGTATCTGACAAGTGTAGTGCTGTGACATGGCATGACTCCTATACCTGATCTGACCCTAGTTTTAGTATAAAACCGCAAGTTTACAACAATTGTTAGCAATTTGTGAACCTTAGTTTTTTAGTCATGCCCATTTCTGACAAAATAAAGCTTTTATTTCAGGCAGTGCATCTGAAACCAGATGTCCGCGATTTGGACCAGTTGTCAAACATTTTGAGTGGAAAACTAGACATCAACAATATGAACATATCTAGCAGTTCCTTAGGTGCTAAACACGAGGAACACGATGAAGGCATAAACATGGACGATCAAAATAGCGATGATAGTGATGTTGCTGCTGGGCCAGCTAGTTTGAAAAACTTATCAAGTGATTCAACTCCAATTCCTAGGATCAAAATATTGAAGGTTGCCCCTATGGAAAATATTAACCAGGACTATATAATTAAAATATTTGATCAGATTTCAGAGGAAGATGATGACAATGATGATGCTGAGATCGAAAATGAATCTTCACAAGATATTAGTGATGAACATAACGATGAAGAAGCAGAAACAATTTCTGCAGAAGAGAATAGTAACGAGTCCAGTGAGGAAAGTGATATTGAAGAATTGCTATCAATTGGAATTGAAGTTGACAATGATAACTATTTTGCATCACAGTCCTTACCTAAAACCTTTGAACGCATGCCAGCTAAATTAGACAAGAGAGACCGCTTTTCATTTTCCTTCTACACCGAACAATCCAGTAAAAAGCCAGATGCAGAAAAGGCTCAACAGATTCCGAAGAAACGAGTTGGCTTCCGTACCACTGAGCAGGATGGTAATCTCAAGTTTGATCGTGTAAAGTTGTCTGGGGGCAACAGAAAACTACCGGTAAATATTCTCATGCTAATTGTTTTACAATGGCTTTGGAACAAACAGCCTACTATTTACTATGGACTTCCTATGCTATTTAAGTTTCTTTTTAAATGTTGCCAACCTGCACGAACCGGTAAAACATCAAACTAAGCCTTTTATTCTACTGCTAGCAAATTTGGTGAACAGCATTTTGTAAACCGCACCGCCTTTTGTCTTAATGATAGAGGGCATAATTTTTTTTAAATTCTGCAGAATACGTATAACATCTGTTTTTTCAAGTTGGCCTTTGGTTGTTAAGTAGTTATCTGTGTTGAGCATCTTTTGACGTGAACATACCATGAATTGTTTTCGTATCACTTTTGTGCTTTTCTTCAAAGTATCTGAAGAGAATTATATCAACTAATTCATCAAGCCCTGAAAATATATATTTATACTGGGCATGTATTTTCTAATAGCTTTGCTGAGTCGCATTAAGAAAGAAGAGTTTTTCACCTTAGTTTATCTGCTGCAGATACTACAACTTGGTATTAAGCAGCTTAATAACAAGGTTCAGCCAAAACTATATGGAGTTACCCACTTCAGCCGTATTCAGATGCCCATCTCTTCAGATCCTCTTAGTGGTATATATTTCTAATCATTTCTTCCACTTGAGCTTTACATGATATCACTATCTGTGTTCTCCTTTTTACTGGCACCGGCTGAAAGGTACTTCTTGGCAGGTCTATATGAGACTGCTTCTGGGTTTGACTCGGAAGTTCTTAGTTTACGACGGAAATTCGGTCAATGGCAGGAGGATGATTCACGTGAGGAGCACATGGATCTTAAGTTTTATGAGTATGTCGAAGCTGCTAAATTGACTGGGGATAATCTTGTGCCAGCGGGTCAGGTATTATTCTTTGGGTTATGTCCTTTCCATTTGCAATGGAAATGCATCACTTTTTGGGTACATTGATATTTAATTTTGCACATACTAGTTCTCTCTGGTAAGAAGTGTGATTTCATGCATTGCACACTCCTGGATAGCTGTGGAATACCTTTCGTTTTACAGATCAATCTTAGGGGTACCATACTTAGTATTTTGAGTCGCGTACCCATACTCTGAATTTGTAAGAGAACTGCTATACTGACGACACTTTATGCCCGATTTTGAGACGATGCTATGGATCCAGCCGGAGCAAGTCCCAATGGATCAAGTATCGTCTGAAAATCGGGCATGAAGTGTCGGGCACAGAGTAGTTCCGAATTTTTAATGTTGAATCCCCTTGCTATGTTTCTTAGTGGCATTGTGGGACCTCTCTTGTTTTATGTGGTCTTGCAGAGTAATTGAGAGTTTGATTACTAGGGCTGATTAAGACACATTAACTGCTGATGCCATCTTTGCTCAAATTATTCTGATCTCGGAGTTGGTTATTTCTGCTTTACAATTATGCATATTTGATGCTGTCGAGATAGTTAGGCAATAGATGACTTGACTGATAAGCACTGATATAAGTTGAGTATTGCCAGACTTAACAAAATGATCCACACAAATTCTAATTAAGTGCTGGCGTGGATATCAACACCGTAGATTGTAGACGTCGATATATGGTACTCCCTCCGCCCCATAATTCTTGTCAATTTTAACTAAAACCATGACAATAATTATGGGACGGAGGGAGTACTTCCTCCGATCCATATTAATTGTTGCTGAAACGGATGTATCTAGACAGCGACAATTAATATGGATCGGAGGGAATAGTTGTTTTCCTTAGTAATCAATATATGTCAACTCGTAAGTCGTAAGTAGACTTTCTATATTTTTGTGATGATAACATTACTAACTTGCTTCTATCTGATCTTACTTGCATCCAGGTTGTCTTCCGTGCAAAAGTTGGCAAACAGTATCAGCTTCCTCACAAGGGGATCATCCCTAGAGAACTTGGAGTGGTATTTTCTGTGAGAAGATTAGTGATTTTACCTTTTCACCATTAAACTCTTCATCTTATGTTGTGTATGATACAGGTTGCTAGGTACAAGGGGCAAAGGAGAATTGCAGACGCTGGTTTCAAAAATCCTCGATGGGTTGATGGCGAGCTTTTGATACTAGATGGAAAGGTGAAATCATTCATACAAAGTACATATCTATTTGTATATCAATTCATTACTTGTTTTGAACAGATTTCTTTTTGTGCAATTTGCAGTTCATCAGAGATGGTCCTGTGATAGCTTTCTTTTACTGGACATCAAATCTCCATCTTTTTGAATTCTTTAGGCGGTTGAGTCTGCCTGACTAGTTTCATTTGAATAGATGCAGTTCAAGGTGAAGTGAATTTCATCTTAATCTTAGTTTACTATACAACTGCCATTGTTATAAAGTAATGGTAACTACCATGTCCTTTACTGTTGCGTCTTGTTGCACTTGGTCAATATTGTTAATTGTTCATTCAAAAGTGTTCGTGTTGGCTTTGATGATCTTATGCATGTAAATTACTAGATGCGTGGTCTTTGTATGAGCCAATTAGTATTAAATTGGAGAAAATCTCATCGGCTGAATGTCTTTTGTGAAGGCAGATTGTGCTCACTCATAGGGTAAAACACAGAGCCAAAGCCAAAACAAGTGCGTAAAATTTCTATGCCTATTTGGGTAAGATAAATATAACTACTTTTCGAGTGAGTACTTTAGAGGTGTTAAGTGTTATAGAGCTGTGTAGTTACTCTTTTATATAGGAGTATATATGCATATGTACCTCTGGCATGTTTGGCCCATTGCAATATGAGGTCTAGTTCATAACAAGAGGGTTGCCACCTTGATTTTACTATGGCCTGCTTGTTTTTAATCAAGGCTGTGTTTGGTTGTTTTTGCTTGTTTTGAGAAAAGGGTATTTGGCCTACTCTAGGTTGGTTTGAGCATTATAGATTGATAGATAGCTCTGAGAAAACATGATTATTTTACGGTGAGCTGCTTGGTATTTGTGCTTCTCTTTTGGGTTTGAAGAATAAATTGCTTTAGTTGTTACCTGAGAATCCGATCTTGTTTGATCCTTATTTTATTACAAGTACAGGTTCTTAAATAGATAGATGTGCTGGTGGACTGACGTTGCTGATAGTTGCATGCACTCCATGTTACATTGTCAGTAGAGACAGCCCCTTAGGTGTTTGCCTGGTGTAATTGATGGAACGGGTGCGTTGCTAGCCCATTATGCTTACAATTAGCTGCCGAAGCATTGATTAGTGTGTTTGACTAGCTCTTCTTGACTGGTTGGTGCTTGTTGGAGGAACTGTCTAGCACCGCCCTTTAGTCCAAGAGCCGTCGTGTTCACAAGCTTTCATTTCAGTCGTTTGCCATCTGACGGGAAGGACCCTCCCGAGTCCTGAGTACCAGCTGGGAGGTCCTTTTTATAGAATCGATTGACGGTCGATCTGTAGGAACCCAGAACAGGGACTCACTCCTCCATTACCATCCCCCAGGTGGACTTTTTTGCCCCACAGTAGCATGGTTTATAAAGTGTTAAGGCTTCCTAAAGCGTTTGGGGGGGGGGGGGGGGGCTCTGATGCCTAATCGGGCGCTTTAGGCGCCCAAACCGGTCATTTTTTCAAAGCAGAGAGGGGGCGCTCTGACGCCTGGGCGACGCTTTGAAAACCATGTACAGTAGTCACCCTAAGGCCTCATTTGGTCGTTTTCCCGGAGGGATCCCCGTCCTAATCCACCCTTGCAGTACATGGCACAGGTCAGCCCGTGAAATTCTGTCCCATCAAAAGATCGCTGGAGGTCGTTCCGTGGGAAATCGATCCACGACTGGAGGGACGGGAGAGAAAATCCCCGCTTCGTACTCTTCAATCACCAACAGAAAACTCAACCCGTGAAGAAAGGAGTTTCCTCCGCCACAAAAAGTCAATAGATTGGGATTTGCTGCCCCGGGTATTAATCCCGTGTTACCAAACTAGCCCTAACCGGCAGTATATCCTCATAATTTGTACAAGGCCATGAACCTATAATTGACCTTCTGTTACTGGATTTGTCGATTTGCATGAGCATATAAAAGCCCACTGCAGGCCTGTAACTTGAACTCGATCAATCCGAAGACCTACAGATCCTGAACACCAAGGTTGAGATCCTTACCAAGGGTTGGAACCTGAGCTGGGGCACACCGACAGGTGTAGGGTGCCTTTATTTGCACCTGAGTGTATAAACGGCCCAAAAACTTGCATACGTGGGCACTGCCCTATCTAGTGAAGGAATCAGTCACTACTCATGTCAGTGCCTAACTGACGGAGGTATTATGATTCGTGGTTTTCTTTGTTGTCACTAGAATAACTGAATACAAGATAGAAGTGCCTCCAGCAGTAAAACATGACAACCGTTTCTTATAGCTTCTTGGGAGCCTTGAGAGTTGAGACTTCATTAGTTGCTTCTGTTTTCACCAGCAGAAGGTGACTGATGAGCCTTGAGAACCCATCAGTTGACTTCATTAAGGACCTGCTTTCTCATATATCTGTGTGATATCTGCACTTTGCTAATACACTACGATCCACCACAAGTAGAAATACTTGGTGATATTGAATCGCTTATGTTCTGCCTGTCCTCTGCCCCAAGAGGCCGTTTCTACTTAAATTTAGACTTAACATCTTCATACAGCAAGAGACTGAATATTGTATTTGTTACCAGGTCATTCCACAGTCACACATGCTGGTGTACAGTTTACGGATGTAATGTACATAGTTTGCCTTTGGAGCAATTGGATTTTTGCCGGGCATTCATTTTCCATACACGGGGATCGTGCCGAAGATGGCCCCACAATATGATGGACGAGTGCGTCATTCACATAGAAAGCTGTACATCAGAGGCCGATGAAATTCACTACCGGAGAAATAGCTCACTGCCAACTTTGAAGGGTGAGCATTTCTCATTCCACCTCTCTGCTCACCCACACAATTTACGAGTTGAGGCCAAACACTTTGCAGTAGAATGAGCTGATTTATTTTGACGAGTAGAGAATCGAAGCATGTGAAAAAGAAAAAGAAAGTGATGAGTATTTTCCGCCCACTGACCTTCATTCAGGAACCTTTTTGTGGAATATAAGCAACTGTTGTGTGCAGCGTGATGAAATAATTGTGTCATGGTGTAACTAAGGTCACTATTGGCTCCAGCAGCGGAGCAACAAACTGGTGTATATGTATAAAGCATAAAGCTGAACGTCCACGCATTCAATTATGTTAATTACGTGCATTCTCCAGCAACTATGCAGGTGATGATACTCTTTTGTGGTGTTGCCTCATCCGGCTAGCTAAACGGTAGAGCAACTGAGGATACTAGCATAATGCTCGTGCGTTGCCACGAAATAACAAAGTAATGATTTATGAATAATTGTAATTTAAAAAGGTGTGTCAAATAGATAGCATATTGTTTCATTCAAATGACGACCAAAATTGTTTCTCTATCACGTTTATTTCTTCCTTGGTAGTCATTGTGTCTCCTTTAAAACAAAATGTGATCTTTCTTCCTTCTCCCTTTCCCTCTTCCTTCACCTCCATTCGCTTTGCTCTAAAGGTTTCATCATTTCATAGTTGGTCACCTCGCCTTACCAATGAGTCATAGCGGGCACCGCCTGCGAGCAAAAAGAGTCAGTTTTTTTTGCCCCATTCTCAATTTATCTCAGCTTCTCATGGAGAGTGGGAATTAGAAATTTCTCTATGACATGGATGGGATGCAAGCAACCCTTTTTCTACCATATGCTTAGTCCTGACAATATTAAACATGAGTTAAACATGTCACCGTGCTTCAACATCTTAGCAATGCAGAAAGTCTACTATTCTAGAATGGGAAATTGCACAGAGAAATTGGACATGTGTAGATCAAGGGCTATAATAATTATTGTTTCGCGATGCTAATCAGTACTGAAAAAACAATCCATAGAAAAATTAGGATGACCAAAGTCACTCAAAGAGATGAATATACCCATAGAAAAATTAGGATGACCAAAGTCACTCAAAGAGATGAATATACCCAGGACAAGAAATCATACTAAATTAAAGTTGAATACATAAGTAAGTTTAATGGCTAAAATGAAGGAAATGTGTAATGTCTAACAGATGAGCGCACAGATTCAAAGTTATCAGTTGATACAAAATGTGCTGGAAAAAAAATGAGAAACTATCCAACAGTAATCATGATGCACCTTATTAGAGGAAAAGCAACTAAATAAAATCCTGGTAAATTTAAGAGGAGAGATGTCGGTAAGATCTGTAGAAAAATATTACCATTGCTTGGAAAGGAGTTGATTCCTGTAGCAGTTGCGTAAGAGATGATGAACTGATCTCTTCTGAAGATTTCTTACTTATTCACACTTCCTGAGTTCAGCATAAAACACATCATGACATAACAATCTGGTCGGTTCTAGCCGGTTTTTTGTGGGATGTTTTACCGAAATGTTGAAGCTCAGCAATGTTGTTTCATGGTTCAGTAGGTCATTGTGAATTAATTATGTGTTCGTCAAGTTTTATCCCAGGTTATTTACAATCTCAAACAATGAAAGCTTGCTTTCTGCAGTTTACTGAAGGTTCTAATTTGCTAATTTTTACTCAAAGATCTGTTGTCTACTGATCTCTCTCAATCTTATGGTTGATTTTAACATAATTGCAAAAAAGCAACATCAACTTAAAATTTAGTCTGCATTGGAAACCACCAAACAATTTTGAGAAAGATGTTTTTTGACAATCAGTGGGAGTATATGACTTCCATTTTCCTAGGAATAATGCAGGTAAACTTATACAAAAAGCACACACATATACATCAGTACCTGATAATCTCGAACTGCTCATGATTTGAAACCAGCGGCATAATATACAAGGTAGAATTACCATATAAGGATGAACATGAAACATCATGTAGTTTATTCACGAATTTTACTTTAGGAAATGTTTAAAAATAAATTGGTGCCTCAGCTTATGCAAACATGAACTGTCTGTAAATATAATTTCATAAACTATGTATGTGTGTACCTGAGTGTGGTCCTCGCGATGGATGAAGTAGACTTTCCGTGATTCCGTCCTTGACGGTGAGGTTGAAGCTGACTTCACCGGCATTGCAGAGGAGGGCCTGGGTTGGGGAGCCGGCTTCCATGGGCAACACACGCTTGGTCATCAAATCGACTATGTTCGCATGCATTTTCTGTGGACTCATGCCATCCATCAAGCACGTTTATGTTCGCATGCATGTTCTGTGGAGTCATGCCATCCATGGACATCAAGCAAGCCGGCGGCTTGCAGTTTCTATATGTGCGTGTGCTCCTCAAAGAAAAATCCATCCAGCTACCTGCTTCTTGTGTACATGCTTACCTTCACGAAGAATCAATCAACATGGGTTGGTTTTCTCGAGTAATAGTACTTCTGAGTAAAAAGGAAAAAGGAGGAACTGGGCTAGCACATAGGCAGAGCAATATCCAGCCATGTCAGAAGAAAGAGGATATTTACAAAGACAGATTCTGATTGTCCTTGGTAGCAGCTATCTAATTAGCTGGGAAGCAAATAAAAACGAACCCTCTGAAGAAATTGATGTGCAGGAGAGCGGGGACTATGTCAAACACATTTTAAAGGATTTCAGGGCTACGAAATCCGGGTCAAAGCTCTAGAATACAGTCAATTGCATTAGGAAAAAGCAATTTTTGCTGAAAAAGCTAACACGAGCAGCCAAATCGCACCAAAAACTCAAGATGTTCCTAGAGTAAAAGGCACAATCATATCAGAAGGAGCAAAGTCTGCAGGTGCTCCAATCAAGATGTATATGCCAACCACGGACGGCGCGAACGGGTGTGCCCGGACGGACGGGCGTGGCCGGGACGGCACGGGCACGGGCGTGGCCTGGACGGGCGCGGCCGTGGCCTGACCGGGGGCAGCACAGGCGTGGCCGGAGCGGCGCTCTTAATCTCCACGCCCCAGGCGACGCTCTTAATCTCCACATCTCATCTCTCTGCATCAAATATAAGAAATCAATCCACCGTCAATGGAGAGAGAGAGAGCAACGTACAGAGACTGGATTTTGAGCACTTTCTCATTGATTTGAGAGAAACCAGCCAAGTCTGCAGCGAGCCGTGGCTCCCTCTCCGCCCCTTCCAGCCATCGTCCCCATCTAGTCCTAAAGAACGTTTTGGAGCCCGTGGTGTGTGGATCACGATGAGGTGGCGTCCCACTTGTGCATGGTGACGGCCAGGCGCGGAGGAGAGCCACCGAGACGCGCGTGTCGGTGGCCGGAAGAGAGATTGGAGCCGGAACGTGGGGAGCGTGGGGGTGAGGGCATCGGGTGTGTTATTCCTTCGCGTGGTTGAACCATCACCATCACCACAACGACGCCGCCCTGTTGCCCTTTAATAGTATAGATAAGAGCATCCTCTGGACGGTTCGGATGTGTTTTGCCATTCAATGTGGATTTGTATTCCTTTGTGGATTGATGCATATGTTCGTTTCTTCACAAATCAGAAGCAAACCGGAGGTGGGCGTTTTTTTGCACGCGTTCGAACCATCGCTACGTTCGTGTCTTACACCCACGTTAAAACCTTGAAAACCCTTGTCTGTAAAGCGATTGTTGTGCATTCATGCCAATCAATCCGCTTTAGAGAGGATGTGGCTCATTAACATTGATGTCGATTAGTGCAAACATGATTGATCATTGAAGTGGTGACTGCGTTCTCTGCACATGTTCTATTTTGGAGAGGCGTGCAATGGCTGATGAGCTTATTTGGCCGCATTGAAGCCATCGTTGCTTGCGGGTATATAAGCACGACATTGGTGCCATCCACACCCACCCCCCTTCGCAAACCGCCCCCTCTATATCTCGGCTCCCTTGATCTCCATCTTTATCCCACCATGCTTAAGTCCTTGTTCTCCGTATCGGTTGGTGGCAGTGGAGATGGTTCTCCATCCAGATCTTGATGGTGGCACCGTCGATCTCCGGCCTTTCCTCCTTCACGATGCTCGACTCCTTTGGCAAGGGATCCTCATCTTGTTCGGCGAAAAGGAGGACGAGAAGACGCAATAGCTACTGCAAGTGCGTCTCCATCTTGAGGCCGCCCGGAAGATTGAGTTGTTCGCGACGCAAATGGAATACATTTTTTAAGCTAAGAACTGTAAGGCAAAGCGCCCCACAACATTATATTGAATTATAAAGAGATATTTACAAATGTACAGTCTGGTCTACCAAGAGTACAAACCATTACAGAAAACATAAGCAACAGAATTAAATATGTACATTTAAGGTGGAAAAAAATATATCCATCTAAGGAGTTCCTATTTAAACCTTGGCTTGATCCTGTGAGCCAACAAGGTGACATCATGGATAAAACCTCTTCTCCACTTAGCAAAAGATTGTCTTTCATGTTTGAACACTTTGGCATTTCTGACAATCCATATGTTCCACCAGGCTAGAAATACCACCTCAGTGAAAAAAGGCTTATTGAAGGATCCTCTGGCCTGATTGGTGATCTGCACCATGTCACTCCCTAAGGACCATTCAATCTGTAAGTAGTTCCAGATTATGCAACTGAAGTTGCACTGGAAGAACAAGTGGGTTCTATCCTCCAGAGTGTGAGCAGCACAAAGGACACATTCAGGGCCATCCTCGATTATTCAGTGGCGCCTCTGAAGCATGTCCCTGGTGTTAATCCTGTCCATAATAACCAACCAGGCAAAAACTTTGATCTTGAGAGTGCAGCAGCTTCTCCAAACCCATTTCAACAATGGATTAGATTGGATTGGAGAGTGTACTAGGTTATAGTATTTCTTAGTTGTATATTCACCCTTTGACCCCTCTTTCCATGACCATACATCACTGGTACCAGTGAAGCTGTATCCTTCCATCAATGTTAGGACCTGAGCCATCTCCTCATAAGCCTGAAGGGAGAGGGGCAGGTGGAACAATGATGTTATATCCTCTGTGTTTTTGAACTCCTCAAGAGAAATATAGGGGTCTTTAGCAAAGGAGAACATATGTTTAAATCTGTGCTGCATAGTGATCTTGGATCCTTCCAACTGCCAGTTATCAGACCAAAGCAACACGATATCTCCAGTTCCAGTAGCAATGTCAGAACATGCCCTGAATTTGTCCATGAGCTTGCATACATCTTTCCACCAAATAGACCCACATTCAACAGTAGCATGAGGGACCCTATTATAGAAATAGGAGTTCCAAATCAAGTGTACCCAAGGCACATCAATCTTATTATAGAACTTGGCCAGATGTTTCATGAGCAAAGCATCATTCTGCAGGCTGAGATTTAGAATGCCTAGGCCACCCTTATTCTTAGGCCTGCAGATTAAATACCAGACAACCAAGGAATGTCCATACTCATGTCCCTGCTTCCTCCACAGACATTGCCTCTGGATTCTCTCTAATTGCTTGATGATCCCAGGAGGTATCTTCAGGGTGTAAAGGAAATATATGGGCATGGATGAGATCACATAGTTTAACAGTTGAAGCCTGCCACCCTGTGTAAGAAAATTGGAACTGGTTGCAAACCTTCTCTCCATGCAATCTACCAGTGGCACGAAATCAGCCATATTGGGTCTAGTGGTGCCCACAAGTAAACCCAGATAGGTGAATGGAAGCTTGCCCATTTGACAACCAAAAAGCTGAGCAAGATCCTCAAATCTCTATTCAGAGATATTGGTAGGGGTCATGCATGACTTATGAAAGTTAATATCCAGACTAGTAGAGACAGAGAACATTTGTAGATAGTCTTTCAAGTGTTGGATTTGTTGCTCATCTGCAAGCATGACCAAGATGGTATCATCAGCATATTGCACAATTGGTAAGTCTCTGTCATGGTTGGGGAAAGGAAGCTGGATTTTATTTTCCTGCAGCAGATTATTGACCACTAATTGCAACAGATCAGTAGCCAAAACAAACAGTAATGGAGAAAGTGGATCTCCTTGTCTCACCCCTCTCCTACATCTAAACTACTTGCCAGGTACCCCATTGAGCAGTACAGAGGATGATCCTGAATCCAACAACTCCTTGACCCATCTTCTCCATGTTTCATTAAAACCTTTATGCTTAAGGATTTCCAGAATGGCTTCATGTTCAATGGAGTCAAATGCTTTTTCAAAGTCCAACTTCAGGATGATCAGAGGCCTCTTGGAATGGTGACACTGGTGCAGGTATTCAAAAGTCCAAGCTAAACAATCATGTATAGTCCTTGACTTTATGAAGCCATATTGGTTCCTGTGGATGCATCTCATGATATTTCTTTGCAGTCTGTTAGCACCCATCTTGATCAAAATTTTTAAACCCACACTGGTGAGAGAAATGGGCCTAAAATCAGATACCACTTCAGGAGCCAACTTCTTGGGGGATAAAAGTAATGAAAGATCCATTTAAATTATCCACCCTGTCCTGTCCAGCATGAAAGGCCCTTGCTAAATCATAGAAATCCTCACAAACTATCGACCAACACTTTTTTAGGAACATGCCATTGAATCCATCAGGGCCAGGTGCCTTATCAGATGGCATGTGATTGATAACCTCATCCATTTCTTCCTTTTCAAAGGGCATTGTGAGTTCATCTAATCCCTCCACCTGGGAGATCAAAGTGCATTGTGATGCCTTTAGCCACACCCATTCTATTTTTAAAAGCCTCATGGAAAGCAGCTGCTAGACCCTGTTGGTCAGAGCAAACAGAGCCATTGTCCAAAGTGAGTGATGCAATGGAGTTCCTTCTGTGCCTCTCAGTGGCCATTGCATGAAAGAATTTAGAATTCTCTTCACCCATCTTATTGAACCTTTGTGTACACCTTTTCTTCCAGTAGAGACACTGAAAGTGCAACAACTTTTCATGATGCAGCTTTACAATTTTCCTGAAATTGAGTTTAGGTGTTGTCAAAGCTCTGAGTTCCTCCAGATAGTCCAAGATGTAGACCACTCTAGTACATTTCTGGATCAGAAGTTTAAGTTTGGATATGCTCTGTTGCCAAGATTTGAGATCTTTCCTCAGGGTTTAAATTTTTTGTACCAGCCTGGCAGTGATGTGAGACTTAATGTGAAGTTTTGTCCCAGGATTGCTGAACACATTCCAGAAAGCCCTCCTGCTCCACTCAGTAGTTTTCAAACCTGAAAATACAGGCTCTAGGAATTGAAGTTCCAATGAACACCACACATGGAACATGATGAGATGCAGTTTTAGCAAGAGGCATCACTTGGGTCATAGGATAATCAGATATCCAGTTGGCAGAAGTGAAGAACCAATCCAACTGTTGCAGTAGAGGATTGTCCTGCATATTAGACCATGTGTATTTTCTCCCCTTAATTGGTATCTCTAACAAACCTAGATGACCAATGATCTCATTAAAAATGAACATGTCATTGGTGTCACCACTAGGCTGGTTTCTATTCTCCTCAGATATGATAAAATTAAAATCTCCCAAGAGAAACCAATTCTCATCAGAGGGAATAGAGAGATGATACAACCACTGTACAAAAGCATTCCTCCTGACAGCATCACAAGGCCCATACACATTAACCAAAGTCCAGGATTTATTGTTGTGAAGGGAGGTAAACCTGATGGAAAGCCCAAACTGTTGCACATCCAGTAAAGCCCCATGAAAGATGGCAGAATTCCATATGATGACCAGACCCCCAGAAGCTCCCACAGAAGGAGAGAAATCATACTGATCAAATCTTTTAGGGCAGCTGTTTCTTAGTATGTTCAAATCAAAGTTTTCAATCTTAGTTTCTTGCAAGCAAATAATAACACATTTGCTTTCTTCAGATTTAGCTCGAACTTCTCGTTGCCTGACATCTGAATTGAGCCCTCTAACATTCCAACATAAAATTTTCCAACTTCTAGTTTGATTCATTAAGAAACTGGTAAGAGAGAGCAAAAGCAGAGGAAATGCAAACATTGCAAATTCTAGAGTGCCACAAGCACAACCACATCAAGTCTGAACACATCAAAATTAAAACAACTTGGCCAATTTAGGGGCTTGCCAAACCCAGTATTAAGGATAGAACTAATCATGAGCAACAACATGTGAGCCATCATGAGGATTAGCCATAAGCTTTTCCTTTGTAAGCAGAGCATGATCTATCTGAAGATCATCCCCAATGACTTGCATCACCTTGATGGGAGTTGGGGGAATTGCAAGCTGCTGCTTGTCCTGTTGAGGGGTGGTCTGCTGAGGAGCTTGATGGGCCACAAACCCTGTTTATATTTCCATCATCTTGGAACGTGCCTTTTTCTTCTTGGGCTCATTGGGTAGCTCCTGAAAAGAAGGTGCTTTGAAACCTGCATTCTTTGCCGCGCTCCTGGTACATCGTCTGACGGTGGTATCCACCATCGGCGTCTGAGCAGGTTTTCTTCCACGCCTGGGCTTTGGCTGCACTGTCGTCGACTCCTTGGACGTGAAGGTGGTTCCGCTGGGAAGAGCTCCCAGGAAGTGGGCCGTGGCATCGGAGGTTCAGAAGTGTCACCTATGAAAACAAAAGATGTGGACATGGTGTCCCCATCAAACGCCAGATGCTAGGATCTCTTGGAGCAGACGAACGGCTTGATGGGCTTGAAAAGCAGTTCTTTAGGCACCTCTCTGCAGCAGGTTTTCTCAAACTTCGACTCAAACGTTCTCTTCCAGAGCATAGCCGGTGGAAGTTCAGGTCCAACTCTGATTTTGACCATCCCCAAAATGGTGTTGTCGTGTGGGATCTCTCGGGGCTGATAGGGCACAATTGCAAGAGCATTTCCATCTCCTTGCTCCTCTTGAGGCACCTGAATTTGCTGAATTTCGTCCACCTGAGGCACACACACTGGCATGGCAGGCTGCGCCACATCGTCCTCTATCACAATCAGTTGGTCCACCGAATCAGATTGGTCAAGGTGGTCCAGCACCATGGAGTGTTTCTCCTCTGGTTCAGGTACAACTGGAGCACAGTCTTGAACTGTTGCGACGTCCCAGGTATCCCCATCACCTGCTGCTGCAAATCCCCAGTTGGGTGCCTCGTCTGCAGGTTGTGCACGCTGAACCGGCGGCGCAGGTAGACCATTCCAACCAATTGCTGGGTACTGGGGTAGAGCAAAGTTGAGGTTTTCCTCCTGAAGTTGACCGGGCAGCGGATGTGGATTACCATCCATAGGCATGGGGTCATCTTCCTGCGGCAGTTGATTGTTCCAGTTAGCGCCAAGGATGTAGCAAGCCACCGTCCAGCTCACTTTGGCGCCGTGCCATTCAGCAAAGTCGTTGAAGACAACATCCCTAGGCACCAGGTGTGTGTCAGGGAAAGAAGCATACACCATGGCACGCACCTCATAGGGATCATTCTCATCCCAATAGTGGAATTTGCCAAAGGTATTGACAGCTTCACGGATATTGTTCGTATTGCGGTAATCCAAAGGAATCCCAATGAACATGATCCATCCCGACCTTGTGTCCACCGCCCCACGGAAACCCTCGCCCTCATCGTGATTGAAGAAGCGGACGAAGTGCTCATCTCCAAGATTAAAGGGCGGATGCTGGGTGAGGGAGTAACGGACATCAGGGTCACGAACCTCAAATAAACCAACTCCGGTGAACCATGTGTCAGAACCCTCTGTTAGGTATGTGCTAGGATCAAGCCTCACATTGCCTTCATGTCAAAAATTTCAAATCAAATTGAAATGGTAGAAGAAACCCCCCCAGATGAATTTAATTCAAATGGCCACAATAAAAGTCCTTCAAAAATTCCTTTTGCATTTTTGAAAAGTCCCATAAATGAGTGTGATCACATATCAAGTGATGTGGAACCAATCTCATGCTCATGGATTTTTCAAATATTCAAACAGGAGCTTGGAATTAAATAAATACCCCTATTTGAATTCAAATATTTTGAATTTAAAAAATGCTCAAACTTTGGGTGTGACTAGTCACTGGTCATGTAAAGCCATATAAATTTTTTGGGCATTTATAAAAATGGCTAGCTATTTATTTAGCTAAGTCAAAAAAAATAACAGAAAGAAATAGAAAAGAAAAAGGAAAAGGAGAAGAAAATCTGGAAGCAGCCCAACTTAAGCCCCAGGCCCAGCTAGCTGGCCTAGCCCACTTGAGCGCTTGTCGTCTTCCTCCTCGCAAGCCGAAGCAGCTCGCTGTCGATCATGCCCCGTCCGACGACCGCCACCGCGACATCCCCGAGCCACCTCTTCTCGCCACGGAGACGAGGAGAACACGCCTCGTCACTTCCCCCTTCTCCCTAGAGCTCTCCTGCCCTCTCCACGTTTTCCCCAAATCGACTGAGCGCCGCCGGAGTTCATCGCCGACTAGAACCGCAGCCACCGCCGGAGACAGCCCCGAAGGCCATGTCCCCCTTGTTCAGCGCCGTACGCTTCATCCGTCTGGAGAAGCTAGTGTGCTAATTCGACTCGAAGCCGTCGCAATCATCGCCACCGTCTTGCCGAAACCGCCGCACGTCGTTGTCGATTCCGTCGCCTACAGACCCTCCCCGGCCTCGCCGTCACCACCAGCACACTCGTGGCGAGCTTCCGGTTCGCCCTGGCCAGTCCATCGTCTCCCTCCCGTTCTCTGTCGCCGTTTTCCATGAAAGCCGAGGAGCACCGCCGCCATGAACGACAGCGAGGAGGTTCCAGTGCCCCTCCGCTCTTCCCATGATGTCCAACACGCTCCTGGAACCTCCAGGAGTCGTCTGGTGCAGCGCACGCCCAAGCTCCACCTCTGCAGCGACCTTGCTGCCAACCCCAAGCCACGACTGTCGCTAGGGCTCGTCGCCGGCAGCGCTTCGACGACCCCCAGTGACCCCGTCGTACTCAAATGAATGCGCGCGTGCATGGGCTCCATTTTGGTGGCCTTGGCGTGGCAAATGGTGGCCTGTGCCTCCGTCTTGCACAACGCCGCCGCGTCGGTTGGTCGCTGGCGTTGAGTCGCCGGCAAGCTGACGTGGCCGGCGTGGTTAGATGTTAATTAACCCAGCCCTGGGCCACTGACATGTCGGCCCAGGCTGCTAATCACCCCGGGTTAGTTTAATTTAACAGAGATAATTAACTAACCCCACTGACATGCTGGCCCCACCAGTCAGACCCCCCTGACGCCAGCCTGAGCTCACAGTGACGCAATAAGTCCTTTTCCAAATTAAAAGAATAAGTCAGAAATTCCAGAAAATTGAATGAACTTTGAAATTCAATAAATTTTTAACCACAAATCCAAATTAATTAAATAATATATGTAAAATTATTAGAAAAATGCAAGCAATATGAATATGGACTTTGTTTTCATGTTTGACTAATTTAAATTGGGTGAACAGAGACAAATGTGCATATGGCGTTCTTTTGAATTCAAATTTGGAGATGTTTTGCAAATTCTTTTGCAATGCTCTTCTTTTAAATGAAATGCTCAACACATCAGTACCATGAACATCACCTTATACAAATGATCATGTGCTTGTGCATTGTCTTTATATTTATCCCTTGTTTGCCATGTTTGCTCGATAGAAGTGGAGCCGGAACCGGAGGCCACCCCTTCGTTGAAGACACCGTTTGTGAACCTCGTGAGCAAGGCAAGCAAACCCCCATTGATCATGTCAATAAAATCCCACTTCCCTCTCAGTCTCGCTTATGCATTGTTTAGGATGTTTACCATGATGCGTTTCTACCGCATAGTTGAACCCATTCCTTTGCATGACCTATCATCTTGTCACAGTAGTAAGCAAAACCACAATCCTAGCAGATGTAGGAGTTGATTGATATCATGTGGCCCCTGCAACTGTTACTGCTTATTGCATGCTTAGAGTTACAATGAGGTTACTCTTTTGTGAGTCGGGATGGTAGTGATCATGATGATGATGGTGGAAATGTGTTGGTGAATCTAACCTAATACAAGGTGAACGATGAGAGGTTGTGTAGGAGTACACAGTGGGTTGTCGCGTTGAACACCGCCTTAAGCCCGAGTTCTTGTATGGTGATCCAAGACAAAGAGTGCGACCACACATTGGGCTCACTGACCCCTCTCGACCTAGTACCTCACCCCATTTCGAACCCCAGAGGTCGCATTAGTTCGCAAGTTCTGGTAGGGCCGTGGCACGGTATGCGAAGTGGAAGAACGGCTACTCAGACCATCTTGGGACCCTGCACACATCGTTTGAGGATGTATCTGGAACCGCGGTCGGACTTCCATACGGACCCCCTCAGATAGGCGACTCTCTAGACTAGATCGGAGATGTGGGCGAAGTGTTGTGGTGAACATCCTCGCCGGCACCGCTTGAATGGTGCCGAGACCTGGCGGTAACTGATGGTCATGTGTGTGTAGTAGTGCACCCCTGCAGGGTTAACAAAACTATTCGAATAGTCGCGTCCGCGGTTATGGACTACTTGGTTATCTGTGCTTGATTATTAGACAACTTCAACATATACTTTAAAACTGCCAAGATAAGTGTGAGTGGTATGGTTTGCTTTCTCGTGGGAAGTCCAGGAAGGATCCATAGTGGTGTATTGCTTGGGAGACTTGGATAGTGGACTCGTGTACGCTTCTTACCTCATTCTGGTATTCGTAGTACAGGACTAGCCAAGTCAAAGATGGCACTTCTGCATTGAAACCCCACCTCCCTTTGCCTTTATACTTGAGCATGAGTAGTATAGTTCCTATGTAAGTTGCCGAGTACGACTTTGTACTCACGTTTGCTTATTCTATGTTTTAGATGAATCCACTGACCCCGATGGTGGCTTCTTCCTGGAGCTCGACGACTGATCAAGCTAGTGTAGTCCCAGACAGAGGTCTGGTCCCTCGTGGAAGGACTTGTTTATAAATAAGGCGTCTTAAGCCATTTGTTAAACTTGTCTGTACTCAGACCTACTTTGCTTCCGCATGTTTGATGTAATGTTGGATCACGGTCTTGTGATCTCTTTGTGAACTCTGTGAGAGTTAAATAAAGTTTTATACTTTGTAGAGAACTGTAATGATACCTGTTGTTCATACTAGACATGTATGATGCGTGTATGATTATAACGTGCATGTCTTAGTATGGGTTTTCGAGAGCTTGATTGTGATCTTGATGGCGGTCTTTTATACACCAAGTGGCCCTTAGATGTGCGCAGCTTGGGGCACCGCGATGCGATTGCTCGTGACTCTGTCACGTGGCACACTTTGTTGTATGATCGAGCCCGCCCGAGACCCCGACTAAGTGATCGGGCCGGAGTATGTTTATGTAAGTGTTAGAATACAATCGATAGTATGGTTGAGACGACTTGTCTATGAGTATCGGAGTTCACCATCCATATCATTTAGACTTGTGTGCGGACGATGAGGACCCATCTCAGTTGATCATCCGGCCTGGATGGGATGCCCCTCACGTTCGATGCTTTCCGAGAGCGTTCTGTGCTTGGCCTTGTCTGCTTAGACAAGTGGGTACGGCTCTCGGCTCTCCATATGATTGTGTTGTGACAGGACTTTCATACACAATCCCCGGGTCCCGACACCATGACTATGCAGACCTCACTTGGACGCCTCTTTGCTGCAGGAACTCCACAACAGTCTCCCGCATTGGACCCATCCGCCCCTGCTGCGGCACCGGCACCACCTCCGCCACCATGTATGACTCATGGGTGCGATTTGGGCGTACCTTGGGCGAGACGAAGGTGCGCGGGAGTCGCTGAACGCCGCCGTTGATGATCTCGTGGCCCGCCGACAAGAAGCGCTAGGGGTCAAGCTCGTACATTGCCATCGGGGTAGGCGGGGAGGAATCGCAGAATGGGCCGACCTTGTTGATTGGCGGCGACGAGCGATTGTGCGAAGAGTTTGTTTTTTTTGCCTTGGGGAGCTTGAAGCGGCAGGGCAGGGTTATTGGGTGGCGCGAGAACCAAGGGACGACGTGGTGGTGCTATTAATATCCTGACATGCCATGTGAATCGGTTTCCAAACGAGGCCTTCCAGATGCGCAATATTTGAGCAGTCACGTCTCCGATGGCCAAGTCGACACACGCATTGCAGACCCGTTTGGACGTGTAGGTAGATGACAGGTGGCCCTGGGTGCCACAAGAGGAGCACGTGTGAATTCAGGCCACCATGTCATCGACCATAACTTCAAACCTGTCATTGGCTATTTGCGAGGAGGTTGCCGTGTGAAGAGCCGAAGGATCTGGGGTATCCACCATCGAGTTATGAACCGAATCCAGTAACAAATTCTCATTGCGTGCCTCCTGCTAACCACTTGGTTCCACCTGGACGAAAGCATGCAGACTCTTGGACGTCCCTGCCAGTGAGGCTGCAGGCACCGTCGGATGTGCTTCCGATTGGACATGAACGACTGATAGCGTTGCCACAACTGATGCAGTTTCAGATTGCATCGGATTAGCAGGAATCGCTGAATTGATCCTGACTGGTAAAGTCGGGACTGTTCCAAACTGAATGGTTGGGTAAGTTTTTGTCCGGCGAACTTCCGGTACCGTCGACGGTGGAGGACACTCATCGGAAAAATAGATTGTAGCCCGCCTCAAGAAGTTCTGATCGAACCGCAGGCTGCAACCGAAACTTGTAACCCTTGCATATGTCATAGTCGATGATCGTGGAAAAACGCAAGGACTTAGGTTTAGCTTGACCCATCTTGATAGCTGATAGGAGAAGAACGCATAACATTCAACCCTAACTGTGCCCGTCTTTTAGTTGGACTAACCAAGTTCCATTCCTCCTTAGTTTGTTTTTGCCAGAGATTGAACTCATAGATCCATTGAGGTCCTCCATGATTCCACAAGTAGAAATAGCAGATGAACTTTGGAGAAACAAACTTGCGATCAGTAAGAAGGAAACCAACCTTTTTACTGGAAACCGTGAAACTGAACACCCGATCGCGCAGAATGGAGACCTTTAGGGCATCACACCGACCGCCAGTGATGGATTTGAGCGCCACCGCCGCTGAGTCCTCCGTTAACTTTGACTAAGTACGTCCAAATGCGACCACCATGGTGAAATGCCCAGAATCATACGTGGGATGAACCGTAGAGAAACAAGTGCGTCGAACCTCCTCAGAAAACTCCTGTCCAGGAGCCAGATCCAAACCCATCTGGAGGGCTGCATAGACCGCCATGAGATGGCTATCAATGAAAAGAGGAGGAGACGCCGGTGAGGATGATCGGAGCCAAAAGTTGATGTAGAGGCCCAATCAACAAGGATCTTGGATGGAGAGGCTAGGGTTTAGGAGAGGCGACGTGGGGGTGGGGGAGCCATCACGGGAGACCCCTTTCCTTCATAGCTGACTCTTTCTTGTTATTAACTTGACTTGAATAATGGAATACGTTATTGAGCGATCTCTCCGCAACGATAGCGTCCTGGCGCCACCCTTGCCTCTATCAGGGGCGAAGACAGGGGGCCCAACAGGGGCTAGACCCCCCTCAACGATCGCCCCCTCAATGTCCCATGGGCCATACTAGTATTTGTATATGGTATATATGCGCTAATTGGCCGGAGATAATGATATTTTAATTAGTAATTTAGGCCAAGATCATTGTTAATCTGTCGGTACAATGCAAACCGAAGCCCAATAGTACTAGCCCATCGCTTCATCCATCCATTCTGACCAGGCAGAGGCCTACAAGTCTGTTGGTTGATCTCCATCTCCCAGTTCGCTAATACCTAGGGTTTCTGGCCGACTGGCCGCCGCTCAATGCATTGCCCCACTGCCAATCTTGCTTGCTAATAGTCAGATGTTGCTCAAGTTTGCCGGCGCTTAGGAATGACTAAGGCAAAAACACAAGTTGCTTCAATGGTGGTCGCTTTTTTGATTGCGTTATCGAGTGATGCCAGTGAATTCGTCGAGTATAATCTTGATTTAAGGATCGTTTTGAAAGGTACCGGCATATACACTACTAGAAGCGTAGAGCGCGCTTTGCCGTGCCGCCGAGGCCTTTAGGCTTAAATAATGCATTATTATTTTTCACAAGTTTCTGATCTGAATACACATTCCAACACTTGCAAACACTGACAGCAAAATGAACACAGTTGCACCTTGTATCCTGTTACAACAAGAGAAATCAGTAGTTTGGAATAGAATAAGCATAGTAGCTTGCTTGTATCCTGTAGTTGTTGAATAATGTGAGGGCAATTGATAATGATTTGTTTTGTTGTTAAAAAATGGAGATTTATCGCTTAGCTGTTGGGAACATGGATGAATGTTACTAAAGAGTTGAAATAGAAAACATGAACTATTTTAGTATTTGAGAGAAGATAAGGTTCACTATCATCTACCTGTTGGCGATAATTTGTTCCTCCTTAATTTCGGATTGACCAACTTGAGGATTCATGCATGGTTGCTACCATCAAACTGGAGTAGTTGTTTAAAGAAACTGGAGTGGTTTCTGCTTATAAGTGCATTCAGATTTTTTTTGCACAAACTACATATGGTGAAAAAAGGGATGGGACAGCAGATTGGTAACAGACAACACCTAACCGAAGCCCACGACGGCAACACCATCAAGCCAACACAATGAAGAAAAAATTGAATAGCCGCATTGACTGGGTGCCGGGACAATAGACGAAGAAGACAATGCGACAAGAACGCATAGAGCCAATCAGAAATGTCGCAAAGTACTTCTTAATATTCCTACATGAGGATATGAACTGCACACGATGTCTGCTGCAAGCTCCCTCCACTCTATGGTGTTCCACATTCCTCGCTCCTCGAATGGTGTAGCCCATGATCTTGCCCACCAACGCATTTGCAGATCTCGTCCTCCAGACTATCATTGCTACGGATATGCTCATCCAATATCCACTTGTAACAACCTAGCTATGATTTCTGATTCTAACCCTCTCGGTTTTGTTATCCATGTTGTACACTGCTTATGATTCAATAAAATTTACTTTCACGTTAAAAAAAATGTCTGCATTCCCTGCAATCATGATGTACATCCTCACTTATGCTCCACACTATATTAGGTTGCCAACTTTGACCTACATTTGCACAAAAAGACATACTAACGAATTTCTCTCCTATAGATACTAAAATCTAACAGGGTGTACACATAGGAACAACATCAAAGTTATGTTAAAATTAGATGCAATGCAGAAAAAAACTTCAAATCATGATCTTCAACATAAGATTAGGATCTTACATCTTACGGGTAGTTTCTGACACTCCTTGAGTAGACAGGAAAACAACAGTTGGGTCCATAGAAATTTCCCTAGGCATTATGCCACTTATTGAGATAAACTGAAAACATGATCCTGGAGAAGAATCAATGAACCTCGCCTAAAATGGATGCCTCATAATAACTTGGAAATGTAAAAGTAACTAAACTTCATATTTTGCAAAGTATGATTTCTAATTTTTTTTGCATAATGTTACTTATGCTGATCATTCAAATATTTCAAGCTAGATAAAAGTATAGTTTAGTTTTCATGCATTTCTTTACCAAAATTGTTTGGCTTTGTAAAATGTAGCCAAAACATATGCAATTAAATTGCAATGATTTGGGATGTTACCCAAGAAGATTTATAATAAGGATCTCATCGCTTTTGGACAGCAAGATGGAATCACCTCATAGGAACCGGCAGCCAACCAGCAGTGCAGTCTGGGGGGAGCGGTTGCTTCCTGAGTCCTGACAGAGGAAGATACCAACATCTATGCAGTGAGGGAGGCGAGGGCCTATTAGAAAACCACATGTGCCACCATAATAACGCTATGAAAACTCCATTAAAAACAAGCAGCAATGCATACCCAAAAACGTGTGAATCCACATCACTTATACACAAAAAACAGATTATGCCTGAGAAAACATATTAGGGCTGACAAATGATCCAAAGAAACTCGAACCTGAAACTATTATACCATTGCATTTAATACAGACCACAACCTATCCCATACCAAAAATCACAAGGATCACATACGGAGATCTGTTAAAACAAAAAATAATCCCACCCTACAAGAACCAGGTAGATTCAGCACACATTAGGCCAAAAAAATCTACCAAACCATCGTTTTGGGCCAATGACAGATCTTTCACATGAGTCGGAAATGATGAATAAATTCATTGTTCGTCAAAGGCCACGTGTTCCATAAGGTAGCTGTCATAATCGTGTAATGAAGAACAATAGACAGGATGCATAGAGAAGTGCGCACTAAGGAACTAAATAACCCGAAATGCAAATATCCTAAAATGTACTCCCAATGACTTAACCTTTCGTACCTAAACCATTTTTTGTTTCGTTCTAAGCAGCAAAAATTCACAGCCAGGGAAAGTTTCACATCTAACACCAGAACAGGTAGGCATCCCCAACAACGAGCAAACATGTGTGGACAACTGGTCATCTTTCAGCAATAGTTGATCGATGATCCTAGTGTAAGTACCATTATTGGTTCGCACGCATATGAATATTGTACAAACAATCATAAAATGTAATTAGGTGATAGAGTCCGTGGTACATCGAAATCAACATTTGATACATGATACCGAAGCACAACTGCAGTCTAACACACACAGCTTCAAACAAGAAAGTTTGTACTATTTCACACTAAATCTATTACCTTAACTATTGCCTCCTTGGAGTGGCCACAACTTGCAACAAAAATCCTCAAATGTCACTCGGACGCTTTCATGAAATAAAACAAAACAAAAACGGTATTAACACAGGGAATGATACATTTCCAAGTTGCTCCACTCGGTCAGGAATTGATACAGTAATATGATTACAATACACATTAAATGATAAATCGATCTGCAAATATTAATATCAATCATTCAGAATTTAACATGTAGAACCGACAACAGATCGATGATAGACTAATTTGGCAGAACTCACAAAACATTTGTCGCCCTGAATCGCCGCCGACATCTTCAATCAATGCAAATATGCAATACATAGTGGAAATAACCCTGGTGCCCGCTCGATCAAGCTGCGCGATTGTGGCGGTTGCTTTCAGTTTTCCCGCAAACATGAAGGCATCGATCATCCTCCGGGCGATATCCTCCTCCTTCTCTCCCTCGATGACAGCCACGGCGGTCAGGCCTGCTCTGCTGATGGTGCATCCTAGCGCTCCTGATTCGAGAGCAGCGGCCTTCACCGCGACCATGCCAGGAATGAGGGGCGCCCTGGTGGGCTCCACAATGAAGTCGGACAGCATTGCAGAGCCGATGAGAGAGGCGTCTCCCTGCAGAACGGTAACGATGAGTGCGGCGGCCTGGCTGGAGTTGCGAACGTGGTGGTTGATACGGTGAGGATAGTTCTCACTCCTCGTTGGTTACCCCAAGTGGAAGGTGAGATGTAGCGTAGCAGCAAATTTCCCCTATGTAGAGGATAGGGTTTGTCTCCTGTAGGACTCGCAGAGATACAACAAGGTGGTAAAGTGAACAATGGAGCCGAGGTTGCTAACTTCACCTAGACCTGCACACAGATACAAATAACTTTGCTCCCAACGAGTATAGAGGAGTTGTCAATTCCTCCGGCCTTGTTGTTTACAAAGGATCAACGCAAGAGATAATAATAGTGGCAACTGAAAGTAAAGACTGCAAGTAAATTGAGGGTGTAAACAATGATATGAAGATGGACCGGGGTCCCGTGATTTTCACTAGTGATGTCTCTCTCCCAAACGACGATAAAAGTGCTAGCGAGGTAAACAAATCACAGTTGGGCAATTGACAGGATTATGAAGGCACCGCAATGCTAACTATGCTGCAAAGAAAGGAAGGGCTCAAAAGCAATGAGCAGTACGCCAAGGTAAGTAGACCGAAATCCATCTGCATCTACTACGAATCATCCACCTTGAGATATCTATCCAGAACATCTCGCTGGTATTAAGTTGCGAATCCCACCCAAAGTGTAAACTCAAAGCAACAGACAACTGCATTAAAAGAACCATGCGCAAAGTAAACAATCCTTGCACCCGCAGGTACAAGCACCGTTGTTTTATCCCTGGTGGCAACAACACATCCCCTAGTCTCATGTTTCTGTCACTCAAGCTAGACATCAGGGGGCTGAACCCACAATCGAGCATAACACTCTCTCTTGGAGTTGCAAATAAAATACTTGGCCAAAGCAAATACCGCAACGGAGAACATGCAAGAATTTACTCAAGAACAAAATATAAAAGAGAAGAACCAAATATATTACTCATCACAATCTGAACATAGTCTTATAATCCATCAGATCCCAACAAACTCAGCATAGCAACAACAGAAATTACATAGATGCCTCGATCATGTGAGGCAGCTCACGAGGACTCGAAAGTGGAGGCACAAAAGAGGGAGAGATAGATCACATAGCTACTGGTCACGGATCCATGGTCCAAGGGGGACTACTCACGGTACATACGGCAGGCGTCCATGGCTATGGATGGTCTCCCGGAGGGGGTAGCTTCTCCCGGCAGGGTGCCGGAGCAGCTTCTCCAGGCAGCCCCGATCTAGAAACGGCGGCGGCGGCGGAACAGAGGCGAGATCGCCAAAAGGGAGTCTGTATTAGGGGTTTCCACCCCGAGGGGTAAATATAGGCGAAGGGGGGTGTCGAGGGGACCCACCACGCAGGCAGGAGGCCTCCTGGCGCGGCCTAGGGTGGGGCCGCGCCAGGGACCCTCCTGGCCTCCTGGTGGTGGCCCCCCTTTGCTTCTTTGGTGTTTCCGGAAGCTTCCGTGACGCTGATTTTTTATCTGATTTTTCTGGATTTTTTGGAGCACTTTTAATGGCCGGAAAACCTGAAATACAAAAACAGCAGAAAACAGCAACTGGCAACTGGGTGCACTGAGTTAGTAGGTTAGTCCAAATAGGTTCAAAAGTGTATCAAAGTTCAAGCAAAACATGGCAAAGTCACACAAAACATGCATGGAACAAGCAGAAATTATAGATACGTTTGGGACGTACCAACATCCCCAAGCTTAATTCCTGCTCGTCCTCGAGTAGGTAAATGATAACAAGCATAATTTCTGTGGTGACATGCCACACAACCATAAAAGGACTTTTAAGTAAAGCAATCAAAGCATGCAATTCAATTAAAGTGTTAACAAGCAAGAGTATATATTAGCATTGACACAAGCAACAAAAGAACAAAAGGTGCAAGAGCTCTTGCTGTCCGTGACTCGAATGTCTCTAGATGGTGTTTGCGTGCAAGCAAGGGATAGGGAAATACGAGAGAAAAAATAAGGTTGTTGAGAACAACTATCTACTAAAGTTTCACACTTGGTCTCCTTTGGGTTCTTATCTGGACTCGTCCCCAGACCACTAGCCAGGTACAAGTCAAACTGATCGACTCCCTTTCGATATTTTGAGCACTCATGCAATGGATGAGCGTGAGCAAGAAATTTGACACCTAAAAGGCGAAACAGAAGGAAGGTGGAGGAGGAAGACAAAAAGTTGTGAAAGGCTCACATCAATGAGGACAATCATAGGCGAGAGAAAGCCATATGATAGATATGATGTGAGGAGTAGGGATTGCCATACAACGGATGCACATGTGAGCTAAAAGCTCTCCAAGGGAACTAGTGGGGGTGCATCTAACTTGCTTGCTCAATAAGACCTAGAGCTCGTTTGAGGAGGCTCATCATTGGAATATACAAGCCAAGTTCTATAGTGTGAAGGGCCCCCACATAGCTATATGCATGATGATGATCTCTATGGAGTACAAGGGATGGAAGATGAAGTACTAGTGTGGATCTCTCAAAAGGAATAGTAGTATGCCCCCTTCTCTCTTTTTATTTTTCTTTTTTTCTCTTTTATTTTTAATTTTTTGGTGGCCTCAATGGCTCTTTCTATTTAACTCTCATTTGTCCTCTTTGGGATCTTTTGATTTTGTCCTCTTTGGGATCTTTTCCTCACTTTAGGGGCAATACTCTATATTTTACAAGAATATAGGAGATCTTTCACACTTTACAAAGGTACTCACATAAAGAAAATGTAACTATCATGATGCAAATGTATGCCGCTGCCAGTGTAGCAGGAACATGTATGACATGAAGATCAAGTCCTAAGAAGGTGGATGTTGCATGGAAATGTATCTCGGAAAGGCTATGGAAATTCCTTGATAGGTAGGTATGGTGGCTGTTTTGAGGAAAGATATAAGGAGGCTTATCATGACAGAGCGTATCATGCCAAGGGTTTGGATGCACCGACAAAGTATGCGCCAACTCTCGAGGTGAGAAAGGGCAATGCACGGTACCGAAGAGGCTAGAAAAAGTATAGGTGGGTGGAAGTGTCAACTTTCGAATACTCACATTAGTCCGAAGAACTCATGCACTTATTATCGGTAACTCTCAATCTAATCAGGATGTTCACAAAGAGACAGGTACCCCGAGGAGGAGTGTATGGGGGTTTGGTTATCCTTGCGCATCCTCGACTCATGGTACGTGAGTGTACTCTAATATTCGAACCCTCCAGAGGTTAGTGATCCATCTAGTAGCTAGAGTTCTCAACAGGGGTTTTTGGTTTTCGAAAAACACACGGATTGCCCAAAATACGACATCTATCACTAATAGACAAGAGCTCTTGACACCATAAGTTCAAACATTACTCTAGTCAATACCTCAAACCTATTGCAAGTTACTACTACAAAGAGAACAACAACTTTAACTACCTACTTTCAGTCAAAACATAGAACTCAGTGCAACAGACAAACTCTCTAACAAGATAAAACATGCAACCTATAGAAAGTTCAACCTAAGACAAAAATAAAAGCTCTAGAAAAACTAAAGCACTACAACTAAACAGAACAACAGCTAAGAAAAGAAAAAGAACAGCTCACAGCAAAAAGAATAAGCATGCAAATCCTATGAGGAGTTCTAGTTCAAGCGGAGCGTGAATCTCTCCCACACAAAAGAGTAAGTTGGGGTCTAACTTGTTACTACAGCAAACAAAGCAAAAGAAAACTAAAAACAAAACCTAAGAGCGAGACGCTCCAAGAATAGCACATAATGCATGAAGTGATAAAAATATAGTGCAACGAGAGACAAACTGATAATTGTTGATGAAGAAGGGGATGCATGGGGGCATCCCCAAGCTTAGACGCTTGAGTCTCCTTGAATATTTATTGGGGGTGCACATGGGCATCCCCAAGCTTGAGCGTTTGACCCTCCTGAATCTTTTTTCATCATCCTCCATCGCGCACTTGAAAACTTCCTTCATACATAACTCATTGTAGGCTGATTAGAGAGGTTAGTACCCTAATAAAATAATTTTCCTCTACTGCAAATAAATATTTCCAGGAAGATCTACTGTTTCCCAATATTTCCAAAAGGTTTTTGCAAATAAAAATCAAGCTTAAGGTTTGCAAAAGTGAAGAGAGACAAAAGATGGCAGAATCTGTGAAAAACAGAACAGCAGATAGAAACGAATTTTTTAGGGGTACTTCTGCAACTCAAATAAAAAAACTCAGAACATACAGAAGTTTCGTAATTGTATATAACACGCTGGGTAAAAAATTCAGCTAAAAAATATGAACTGGGATTTTTCTCTGATTTTTCTAGTCACGAGGACAGAATCTGTTTTCTTCGACAGCATGTCACAACTTTTACTTCCCATGCCGTATGAGGCTAAACTTGGCACAAAGCTTGAAAATTAAAGATACAATGATGTTGCTACAGTAGTAACAATCATCAAGACCACTAAGAACAGAACAAAAGCAAAAATAAAAACCTAAATTCGTTGCGGGCTGCCTCCCGAAAGCGCTTCTTTAAAGCCATTAGTTAGGCTTAAAGCTTATAGAAGATGCTCTCACAAGAATAAGAATTTTGAAGAAAAAGAGAGCATCAAGAAGCAAATATGAAACAACTTTAAGCCTAACCAACTTCCTATGCATAGGCATCTTGTAAGAAAATAAATCAAAGAAGCACAAAGTGACATTCATAGGAAGGTCGAAAAAGAACAACTTCAAAATTTTCAACATGAAGAGAGGTGTTTTAGTAATATGGAAGTTTCTACAACCAAACTTCCCTCTCTCGAAATAATTTTCAGTAGTATAATGAACAACATCAAGAATATAACTATCACATAAATCATGTTGTTCATGACCTACAAGCACACGTGTATACTTTTCAACACGGTCTTTAGGATTATAAGATAGATGCAACCCATCACATTGAGCCTTGATAAGAGCAAAATTCTCCGGAATAGTTGGAGATTTCAAAAGGATAATAGGGAAATCAAGTGTGGGTGCAACAACAATAATTTCATGCTTAACATAAGGAACTATAGCAAGTTCATCTTCGTAGGCATCATCCATAGTGGCATCATGGTCATCAACAAAGCAAGTATCAAAATCATCAGAAAGGGAAGTATCAAGTGACTCCTCGGAATCATAAGATTCCTCTTCATAGCAATCATTAGCCTCTTCTTGGGCAGCAAGCATTCTATTTTTAAAACCCTCAATATAAGCATTGGAAGTATAATTCTCAAAGCAATAAGCAAGAACAACAAAGTTTTCAGACTTGTGAATAGTATCGTAATACTTTTCAATCAAAGAAGCAATCTCATAAGCACCTTTAAAAGCAACAAACTCTTCAATCTTTTCAACATCAAAGTAATCATAAACACCTTTGGCATAAGAAGATAGGATCTCATTTTCATTAAACTCACATTGGAAAGGAAGGTGTTTACGCTCTATATTAGAGCAGCAAGTAAAATCATAAATGTGGCATAAACACTCAGCATAGCAATAAAAAACTTGTATTTGATCCCATAAGTGTTTCCCTTTCTGAGATAGGCGGTGCCGCGTATAATGAGCATGCTCATCCAATGATTTTCCCTCAACCAAGTCGGTTGGGTTTTTAGCGCGAGCACAAATTGATCGAAGACGAGCCAAGTGAAACATGTCCATCCTACCATATTTGGGTGGTTCCACACCCATGGTGAAGATAGCATTAGTAGGTATTTTTGATAAGGGACACAAAAGTAAAAACCGAAAGGTAAACTGACAAGACTAAAAAGCAAAGGTAAAAGATAGCGTGCAACTCCCCTATCTTGTAGACTTGAGTCCCCGGCAACGGCGCCAGAAATTAGCTTGATACGGTGAGGATAGTTCTCACTCCTCGTTGGTTACCCCAAGTGGAAGGTGAGATGTAGCGTAGCAGCAAATTTCCCCTATGTAGAGGATAGGGTTTGTCTCCCGTAGGACTCGCAGAGATACAAGAAGGTGGTAAAGTGAACAATGGCGCCGAGGTTGCTCACTTCACCTGGACCTGCACACAGATACAAATAACTTTGCTCCCAACGAGTACAGAGGAGTTGTCAATTCCTCCGGCCTTGTTGTTTACAAAGGATCAACGCAAGAGATAATAATAGTGGCAACTGAAAGTAAAGACTGAAAGTAAATTGAGGGTGTAAACAATCCTTGCACCCGCAGGTACAAGCACCATTGTTTTATCCCTGGTGGCAACAACACATCCCCTAGTCTCATGTTTCTGTCACTCAAGCTAGACATCAGGGGGCTGAACCCACAATCGAGCATAACGCTCTCTTATGGAGTTGCAAATAAAATACTTGGCCAAAGCAAATACCGCAACGGAGAACATGCAAGAATTTACTCAAGAACAAAATATAAAAGAGAAGAACCAAATATATTACTCATCACAATATGAACATAGTCTCATAATCCATCAGATCCCAACAAACTCAACATAGCAACAACAGAAATTACATAGATGCCTCGATCATGTGAGGCAGCTCACGAGGACTCGAAAGTGGAGGCACAAAAGAGGGAGAGATAGATCACATAGCTACTGGTCATGGACCCATGGTCAAAGGGAAACTACTCACGGTACATACGGGAGGCGTCCATGGCCATGGATGGTCTCCCGGAGGGGGTAGCTTCTCCCGGCAGGGTGCCGGAGCAGCTTCTCCAGGCAGCCCCGATCTAGAAATGGCGGCGGCGGCGGAACAGAGGCGAGATCGCCAAAAGGGAGTCTGTATTAGGGGTTTCCACCCCGAGGGGTAAATATAGGCGAAGGGGGGGGGTGTCGAGGGGACCCACCAGGCAACCAGGAGGCCTCCTGGCGTGGCCTAGGGTGGGGCCGCGCCAGGGACCCTCCTGGCCTCCTGGTGGTGGCCCCCTTCGCTTCTTTGGTGTTTTCGGAAGCTTCCGTGACGCTGATTTTTTATCTGATTTTTCCGGATTTTTGGAGCACTTTTAATGGCCGGAAAACCTGAAATACAAAAATAGCAAAAAACAGCAACTGGCAACTGGGTGCACTGAGTTATTAGGTTAGTCCAAATAGGTTCAAAAGTGTATGAAAGTTCAAGCAAAACATGGAAAAGTCACACAAAACATGCATGGAACAAGCAGAAATTATAGATACATTTGGGACGTATCAGTGGTGGATGGCAACCTGCTTGGGCAGGGCGGCGCACATCTTTCTGGTGGGTGCCTCGAAGCCAGGGGTGACAAGCACGAAGCAGAGACGGAGCGCTGGCGGGCAGGGGAGCGGGATGAGGTGAAACGGATTGTAGCTGCGGCTGCCGCGCACTAGCATGAAGCCGCCGAGGATGGCCGGCCGGATGTTGTCGGTGTGGAAGCCGCTGACGGCCTTCTCGGACTTGAGCCCGGCGAGCACGAGGCCGTCTAGGGAGAGCAGTGACCCAAAGAGCGCATCGACGACCTTGGCGGTGGCCTCATCTCAAAGATTGAATAATACTCTTTTAGGAGAAACGGCGGGGAGGGGCGCACGTGGACTGGGAGGTGGCCTTCCGTGGCGAGATGCGAGGGGAGGGTCAGCCCGGCCGTCGTCGAGCGCTTAAGCTCCTCATGTGCACCTTCAAAATTCCGAATAGCACGCATTGTGGGCTGCTCGTGCCGTTATTGTCCTTCGCGCTGCCGCCTGTGTGAAGTAGAGATAGGGTTTGGGTTGGAATCGAAACGAATTGAATCGAGGTGTGTGTGGGCAGGCGGCGGCGGTGAGCGGAGATGGATGAGGGAAGGGAAGTTGGGTCGCGGCCGTGCTGTAGCCGTCCGGCGTCAAGGGATAGACAGAGAGTCTCTTTCCTTTTTAGGGAGAGTGAATCCTGGGGAAAGGGAGGAAGGAGAAGGATAGCACCGTGGCTGGGCAAAGGGGAACGGGAGGAGGGGCGGGGACGGTGGCGGCTGGGAACGAACCTAGGAAAAGAGGGGCACATGGAAACTGCCAGTGACTCAGCGCTACAAAGCCCACCCAGAACCGGCTCACCACATGAAGACCGAGTCAAAATCAAATGCGAAATCAGAGCCTCAATCTATTGAGAGCCCTCTAAAATCAGCGAGTATAGTGAATTTAATGATTCCTATTAGTTGTTTCATTATTTGGTGGATCACAACACAATAGCCTATTAATCAAGCATGTAAGAGTATATGTTAATTTACTAATCAAGACGTTTCTTTGAAAAATCGATAAATATTGTTGCTAATTCATATATTCTTATTTTCTAATTAAATTTATTAGTTGATATTTTATCTATCTCTGCTCGTAAAATTATCTCTAAAATACACATGAGCATGTGTATCATCTATTATAGAAGAAAGGATAGGCACCGTCAAAGAGTACACACTGGCCAAAAGACCGTACACGATTAGAACCTTCTATTGCTCATCTAAATCCAGTCAAGATAACTTATACGAGCTAATATTTTGGGTTGTGGGCTGCGAAAGTTTATAGTTTTGATTCACCCCCTATATCCAATTCCTGGCTCCGCCCTTGGCCTCTATGATGTACCATCAAGGAGGAGTGGACCTCATCGCCGCCTCTCCTCCCCGTCAAGGCAAAACACACCTCCCCGCCGCTAGTCCACTACAATCGTGGCTTCAAAATCAGACGTTACGTCAAGGATGAGCCGGCCTCATCGTCAGACAACACCTACGCGGTGTTAAACTATGGGGCACCGCCGCCGCCACACTAGACTTCTCGCAACAAGGCCATCAAGTAGGAGGTGTCTCTAGCAATCACAAAGGCGCATGATATCCTCCTCCACCACCTCGATCATTGTGGCTCCTCATCGTGGGTCATCATCTCCATGGAAAAGAGGGCGACCAAGGAGGCGGCGCTGAAGGATTAACTCAACAAGGCGCACCGATCTTAGATCGCCAAGTCCGACGAGGTGCCCACCTTCCCATATTTTGCTAGCCTCTCCTGTGCCGTGTATTGCCTTCTTCTCACTCCGAGAGTTGGCGTCCACCTTCGCCGGTACATCCAAACCCTTGGCATGATACGCTCTGTCATCATAAACCTCCTTATATCTTTCCTCAAAACAGCCACCATACCTACCTATCAAGTCATTTTCATAGCCTTTTCGAGATACATTGACATGCAACATCCACCTTCTCATGACTTGATCTTCATGTCATACATGCTACTTGCTTGATCGATGAGCCGCATGCTAGTTGGGCCTTGCACTAATCATTGCTACATGACGCGCTAGTATCATTGCATATCCTGCTACCCTGGCAGAGGCATACATTTGCATCATGATAGTTACATTTTCTTTATGTGAGTACCTTTGTAAAGTGTCAAAGATCTCCTATATTCTTGTAAAATATAGAGTGTTGCCCCTAAAGAGAGGAAAAGATCCCAAAGAGGACAAAATATGGGAAGGTGGAAGTAAGAATTCCTCCGAACTTTGCTGCCAACGACTACAAATGAGTTGTCAATTCCTCCGGACTTGCTGTTTACAAAGGATCAACGCAAGAGATAATAATAGTGGCAACGGAAAGTAAGAATTGAAAGTAAATTGAAGGTGTAAACAATGGTGGAAATATGGATCGGGGTCCCATGACGTTCACTAGTGATGTCTCTCTCCGAAAAGAAGATAAAAGTGCTAGCGAGGTAAACAAATCACAACTGGACAATTGACAAGATTATAAACGCACCTGAATGCTAACTATGCTACAAAATAAAGGAAGAGGCTCAAAAGCAATGGGCAGTACGCCAAGGTAAGTAGACCGAAATCCATCTGCATCTACTAAAAATCATCCACCTTGAGATATCTATCCAGAACATCTCGCTGGTATTAAGTTGCGAATCCCACCCAAAGTGTAAACTCAAAGCAACAGACAAATCCATTAAAAGAACTATGCGTAAAGTAAAAAATCCTTGCACCCGCAAGTACACGCACCGTTGTTTTATCCCTGCTGGCTATAGCACATCCCCTAGTCTCATGTTTCTGTCACTCAAGCTAGACATCAAGGGGCTGAACCCACAATCAAGCATAACGCTCCCTCTTGGAGTGGCAACAAATCACTTGGCCAAAGTACAATACGACAACGGAGAACATGCAAGAATTTACTAAAGAACACAAATATAAAAGAGAACAAAATATATTACTCATCACAATCTGAACATAATCTCATAATCCATCAGATCCCAGAAAAATCAGCATATCAACACAGAAATTACAAAGGTGCCTCAATCATGTGAGGCCGCTCACGAGGTCTCGAAAGTGGAAGCACCAAAAGGGGAGGAGAACATCACATAGCTACTGGTCATGGACCCATGGTCCAAGGGGGACTACTCACAAGACATCCGGGAGGCGTCCATGGTGATGGATGGTCTCTCGGAGGGGATTCCTCCTTCCGGCAGGGTGCCGGAGCAGCTTCTCCTGGCATCCCCGATCTTGAAACGTCGGCGGCGGCGGAACAGAGAGGAGAACGGGAATAGCAGATTCATCTTAGGAGTTTTCGTCACGGGGGATAAATATAGGCCGAAGGGGGCACCAAGAGGGGCCACAGGGAAGCCAGGAGGCCTCCTGGCGCGGCCTAGGGTGGGGCCGCGCCAGGGACCCTCCTGGGGCCCTGGTGGGTCCACCCCCTTCCAACTTTAGTTCTCCGGGAAGCTTCCGGGTCGCTGATTTTTTATATTGTTTTTCCGGGATTTATTTGGCACTTTTAATGGCCGGAAAACCTGAAATACAAAAACAACAGAAAACATGAACTGGCAACTGGGTGCACTGAGTTAATAGGTTAGTCCAAATATGATAAAAAGTCTATGAAAGTTCAAGCAAAACATGGCAAAGTCACACAAATCATGCATGGAGCAAGCAGAAATTATAGATACGTTTGGGATGTATTAGCGCCGCGCCGCCAGAGCTCGTCGCGCCGCCGCTCGGAAGCTCGCCGGCGAGCTTCGTCCGCGCCTGACCCGAGCTCCTCCACGACACCCTCGTCCGGCCGCCGGCCTTCCACGTCGCGGACCCGCCTTCCTCGCCCGTCCTCGCCTTCTCGCGCCTCCGCTAGCCACCCCACCTTGCGTCACCGCGCGCAACGCCGGCGCCGGCAACCGCCGCCAGCCACTGGCCGCACGATCCAGTCGGGCCAGCGAGGGAGCCAGCCGCTGGTGGGTCGGCCTGCAGCAGCCGCGGCCCAGGCGGCCCAGCCGGCCAAAGGCCCAGATCCACGCAACCCAACCGCCTCAGCCGCCAGCTGGGCCTCGGCCCGTTAGGGTGAGAGCCAGCCGAGCGCCCCCTTTTTATTTATTTATTTTATTTCGTCTATTTTTTTTGTTTTTGTCTCTGAATTCTGCTAAGTCTGAAATTACCTGCTGCTGTATCTGTTTTGCGACGATAATTGCGACGAATCGGTAGCCCGTATGACGTTGCGCCCAAAAGGAAAAATGTTTAGATTTGTGTGTACTTCAGTTCATCTTTTGTGAGAATTTTGATTTGAGGCCATCTGGATGTTGTTAATCACTGTTGAAGTGGGCACCAGACTGTTAACTGCTGCTAATTTTTGGAAATTGCTGTTGCTGTTATTTTATTGCAACTTTGGTTGAAGATTGTGTCACATCCATGAGGCCTATGCTATTGATTCATTCTTGTATGTGTTAAGCATCATGTGCACTGCAATTAGATGCATTCCCTTGCCATGTTTGACTGCTGTAGCTATGTTTATTCTTGCTCCAAAGTGGTGACCCTGATGACATGTGTTGTTGTTTATACAAAGTTGCTACTTTGCTGTCCTATATCTTTTGAACCATGCATCCTATAGAGCATTGCAATATGTCTTTTTGATCTATGCCATGTCTACTTTCATTATATGTATTGCATTGTCATGTTAGCATTTCTGGTCACAGTTATATTCATCTCTAAAGTTGCTATCCCACTGTTTTTGACAGCCACCTCTGTTTTTCACCAAGTTTGTAACTTTCCGATGCCATGTTGCACGCTTAATATATTTTGATCTGTGATGGCTATTTTTGTTTGTACCTGATCACCATCATGTCTACTTCATGTACACATATTGCTATGTCATGTTGCTGCACATATACATATAGTTTTGCTCCTGTTTATACAGCATGAAAATAATAATTTCTGCCCTGTTTTCCCTATTTTCACTAAGTCCTTGACCAGTAATGTTTTATAGCTTTTTGTGTTTCTTATAACTAGTGAACCATGATGCCTATTTGCATGATTACTTTTGACATGCCATACCTGCCATGTCTACTTTAGTTGCATATCATTTTTGTTCATGTTTTACAACCTTTTGCTTGTTTATTTGTTGCTCTAAAGTGTGCTACCTGATGTTGGCAGAACTTGCCCGTAACTTGTTTTGCTTATATCTTTTTAACCGTAACTCTGTTTGGAGTGTTCTTTATATGTATCTTGACTAGAATTTCATGTACTTTGTGTTTATGCTATTGTTTGCTGTTGTTAACAAACCTAAAATATGGTTTAGGGCAGAACATTACCAAATGCTTAAATTGTCGTGGGGTACTTAGTGATATGCCATGTTTATGTTGTGCCTCACTTAAATTGACTAGCATAGATAGATTACCTTATGCTTCACCTCTTGTCATGTTTGTGTGCTATGCCATGCTTGAGTGAGATGAAATGTTAACAACCTTTTCTCATGTTGTGTATCTAAACAACTTGAACATTTCTAAATGTGCGGTATCGTCGTGTGTGACGAATGCTCCACTTAACCTGTTAGTAACCGCTCTCGACGATAGATGCGACACCGTAGTGCGTTGTCTCGTGTTGTCGTCTTGTTGATGCTTGCTCGTGATTGCTTCGTAGTAATAGATGCTTGCTCGTCGATTGCCTTTTCCAGTGTTTCTTTCTTGTGTGCTTCCGTGGGTACCTCTCAGAGACGATGCGAGCTTACGATCGGCTACACCTTCGAGTTCGTCTTCTCATCAGGTAAGGGGGAGCATATATCATGCTTATAACTTCCAGCTCACTCGCGCCTAGGTGTAGGATAGAATGATTGCTTCATCTTACCACTTTATATTTATGCCTCTCAAATAAACTCAAACAGCCATGTCCTCCACATCCTAGCAAACCTTGTTCGACTATGTGACTATTGCTCGCTGCTCAGCCACTGCTTAGTAAGCATGCTAGGATGTTATCAACTGTTCCCCAATTACTCTTTGGATTGGGCTATCACACTATTATATTTACTGTGGATGATATGATTATTATAATGTTGAGTATATTTGACGAAGGATGGAAGGACTAGGCTATCCCGCCCTGACGCTTTGTTCCATTCGAGTCACCTAGGATCCGAGTTCTGGGTATTGGTTCTAAGACTGAGCGTGCCTAACCGCGTGTGGGATTTTATGGGGTCCCCTTTTCTTACCTACCTAGCTTCAAACATTTCTAGTGGTGGCCCAAGCTGAATTTACCATTTGAAAACCGTGTGTGTGTCTGTTGGGTCGCTCCTGGCAGATATTCGTTAAAACAACCTGGGCCAGCGGGAACATGGTTTCCTTGTTGGTCCAACCTGTCTAGCTGAGGACCCGGCCTCATGTGAGAATTACCGGCAATCCAAACCTGCGTAGACGGTAGAGACCAGATCGAGAGCGCGTCCGGCTCCTGAGCTGGATGTCGACTCACCAGGGGCCACCCGAATTTGTTCATTGTTAGCTAGAGGGACCTGTCGTTTCGGATCTCCCAGAACTAAATCATAAAATGGCTGCCTATGATGGGTAGAAACTGAGAGAGATGGGCTTGCGTGCGGAGCCTTGTAATGGGCAGTTGGTACACCCCTGCAGGGTTAAATCTTTTCGACAAGCCGTGTCCACGGTTATGGACGACTTGGAACCTACGTCTCTACGGCGCAACCATGGGGGACGTGCCCTCTGGCCTCTTGGGCTAATGGGGCCACCCCCGATGCTCCCATGTGGCATATAATTATCTCGTGCCCCAAAAACTCCAGGGAAGAACCTTTTTTGCGAATACCCTACTTTTTTTCGCCGCTGCGATTTCGAGATCGGTATTTACTGCTCTTCGCATCATAGTGTACACCATCAACATTTACTGCTTTACTTTTCCTTTCAGTCAATTATTACTTTTCCCCTTTGTGTTTGACCTTTTGTAAATAACAACGCCAGAGAGATTGACAACTTCTTTGTACTCGTTGAGAGAAAAGTTATTTGTGTTCTTGTGTCTAGGTCCGCGGCAGCCGTCAACTCCCACACATCGAGCAAAATATTGACGCCATCGCCACCTAGTTGTTGTCTCTGGAATCCTACTGGATTGATTACCTTGGTATCTTCACAGAGGGAAATTTACCGCTATCTGCATCATAACCTTTCACTTGGGGTAACCAACGAGGAGGTGTTATCTGCACTCATCAAGCCAAATTTCTGGCGCCGTTGCCAGGGATTCCAAACTTCAAGATAGGGGAGTTGCACACTACCCTTTACCTTTGCTTTTTAGTTTTTTTAGTTTACTTTAAATTTTTATCTTTGCTTGTGTGTTTTATACCAGAAATACTAAAAAAACTGTTTACGTTGTTCTTTCTTGTCTTTGCTACTATGCGTTCCACTAAAAACACAAAGCTTAGTGACTTTACAAGTCACAATAATAATGACTTTATTTGCACTCATATTTCTCCACCCGCCACCTCGTCGCCTTCTTATGAAATCAAACTTGCTTTACTTAATCTTGTTATGAAAGAACAATTCTCCGGAGCTAGAGACAATGCTACTTTGGATTTAAATAATTTTTTTGAACTTTGTGACATGCAAAAGTATAAGGAAGTAGATGGTGACATTGTTAAGCTCAAGATTTTTCCTTTCTCCTTGAGAGGAAGAGCTAAAGAGTGGTTGAAGTCCTTACCTAGGAATAACATAGATTCTTGGGATAAATATAGGGATGCTTTTATTGGGAAGTACTATTCAGTTAAGGAGTAACATTATGAATTTTAGACAAATTGATAATAAACATGTTGCTCAAGCTTGGGAACATATAAAATATCTTGTAAATAATTGCCCTACTCATGTATTGACTACTTAGATGGTTATCCAGACTTCTTATGCAGGCCTGAACTTTGCGTCGCGGAATCTGTTAGACTCGGACACGGGAGGAACTTTTATGTCAACCACATCTGGTGTTGCTACAAAGCTATTAGATGATATGATGACAAAATACTCTCAATGGCACACCGAACGATCTCCAACAGGTAAAAAGGTAAACTCTGTCGAGGAGATCTCCTCTTTAAATGAAAAGGTTGACTTAATTATGTCTTTTCTTACTAAATAAGTGCCTATTGATCCTCGTGATGTTCCTTTAAATTCCTTGTTTGCTCAAGATAAAGAGAAAATTGATGTTAATTTTATTTCCAGGAACAACTTTAATAACAATTCTTATATGAGTAACGTTGGTAACAAATATCCTAAACCGTTCCCTCCCAACAACTCTTATGGGAACAACAACACTTATACTAGCACCAAAAACTCCACTTCTGAATTAGAGAGCATGCTTAAGGACTTTATTACCTCTCAAAAATCTTTCAATAAAAATGTAGAGAAAAAATTAGAAAATTTAGATAGTCTCTGACGAGGATTGACCACGACAAATCCCATGGTTAGGAACCCTGGGTTAGATCGTAGAGGAGATGTGCAGGTTGGAGATACTCGTCGACTAACAGGAGACAGGGATTTACCCAGGTTTAGGGCCCTTGATCGGTGAAACCCGTACTTCCTGCTCGATTGTATTATGATGGAGGCGATTATAGTGGAGGTCGAGGCGAGTTCGCTCAGGACCGGAGGTGTTGCTTGGATATTCGATGCCCCAGACGTCCCCTCTCCCAGCCTTTATATACTATGATGGGTCGCAAGGAGTCCATATAGGTATACAGATAGAGTTTACTAATCTAGTTTCAGTCTTGGACGCCAAGTCGCACCTTCCATAATCCTCAAGGACTCTTACGGCAGTGCCTCGAGTAGGCCAGGCGTGGGCCGGTCGAGGCTTCCAACGGGCCCTTTGTCTTGATACGCACCAGGTACCCTCATCTGTAGGAGTCGTGGGGTCACCCCCTCGTCAGTAGCCCCCGAGTGCCTGGGGACTCGAATAGTCGCACAGGGACTCGAATCCACAATCTCCTGTCTTGATGCATGCAACGCTGCTGCGAGTCGTCGGCTGTTAGCCACAAAATATAGATTATTTGAGGGTTGATAAGCTAAAAAGGCCCAAGGTAGTCGACTGGTTGATCCCACGCAAATTGCGCTAGTGGCAAACACCTCAATAGCCCTAATCAAGACGCGTCCCTCGACACGAACTTTGAAGACAACCGGTGTCTAGTAAATTCCATGCCGCTGCAGGTCTTATAGGATCAATGCCGCCGATCTCAGCAAATAGCCTTAACGCGTTCGTCATTGTCTCAACTTTCTTCATGCATTGCGCATGGAAAACATCGGGAGTGAAGTCGCAGCTGTGGAAAGTCCCGACCCGGCCGACTGCGCAACGGGGTCTTACCTAAGGGCTAAGCTTGCGCAACATCTGTGGTGCAGTGTGTCGCCATCCAGGCATCATATTTATAGAGGCGCAGAGCCTAATTAGAAGTGCACCCACTTGGAAAACAAATCAAGTGGACTAATAGTAGTCACTCGCGGAGTATTTACAAACTCGGGTGAGGAGTCCATAAGAGCTGCACCCACTCAGATGGTCGCCGAGTGGGATGATCGTGTACGCACCCATATGACACTCGAGTGCTTGGGCGGATTGTTCTCCCGTATGTCGATCAGGTCATGCCTTCTAGTGCGAGTAGTTAGTCGAGCACTTCATCATCTTCTGGGTGAGGGAGCACCCGAACTCTATAGATGCATTAGTCCTTGCTGGTGAGAGTGATCGCTCGAGTGCATCTTAGTCTACTGGGTGAGGGAGCACCCGAACTATATTGATGTATTTGTCCTTGATGGAGGGGAGTAGCTACTCGCGTCCTCGAGGTTTGAGCTTTGCTCTGTTTTTTGTAAAGACAGGGCACTCCCGATGGGAGTAATTTTTTTGAAAAATGGTCAAACGTTTTGTAGAAATGAACCTTTGATGGGTAGCGAATGACGCGTACTCAGCACGTCTTGCTTGAGATGTGACGTTGCAGGGCTGCCTGACAAGTTGGGAAGTCACTCATAGTAGGTGCGACGTGGCGTGATGCTCCGCGGTAATTTCGCTCCACGTGATGATGACCCTTGTTTTTCGCGCGGAGTGGGCGGTGTGGTTACTGCGCCGGTTGGGTTTTCCATGTCGCACGAGTGTAGAGGGATCGTTCTGTCACAACCCTAGTTTTGGTATGTGATTTTATTACTAGAAATAATTGCATCATGTTTAAATTCTTGGTTTAAGAATTGGGGATTTGGAAAAGCCTCAAAAAGAATTTAAATAAAAGGCCAGATAAAAAGTTTTTCCAAAATTCCTCCAAACAATTTCGAAAAGTCCTATAAATGAGTATGATCAATTTAAAAATGATTTGGAGTCAAACCCATGCTCATGGATTTTTCAAATATTCAAACAGAGGCTTGGAAATTAAATTTAAATGCTATTTGAATTGGATTCAAATAATTTGAATTTCAAAAATCTCCAAAACTTGGGAGTGACCAGTACTAGGTCACATATGTCCAAGATAAAAATTTGGGGATTTTTAAAAATGCTTTGATATTTTTTTTAGAGCAAAACAAATTAAACAGAAAGCATAAAAAGAAAAATTAAACAAAAGGGCAGAGCCACCTACCTGGCCCACCTGGCATAGCAGAAGAGGCCCGGCCCAAAGGGGCAGGGTCGTCTTCTTCGCGGGGACAAGCACGCGGGCACCTGCGTGGCGAGCATGCCGCCGTCGGCAGCCCGCCCACGGCGCCCCCCTCGTCCCTATCCCCTCGCAGAGGAGCCCCTCGAAGCTCCCCTTCCATTCCCCCTCCTCTGGAACCCTCTCCCCTCTCGCCTCGCCGTTTTCTCCGCCGCACCGAGAGCCCGACGTCGCCGCCGACGTGCGCCACCGTGGCCAGAGGCCACCCCTCGCCGCGCCAGCGTGTCCGTTGTGCTCCTCTCCGTCGTCTTCGTCACCCCATGCGTTCAATCGAGCCGACGAGCCCTGAGGACGCCGCCCCCTTCAACAACTCCCCGCCGGCCGTCGTGCCTTCCTCCGGCGAATTCGTCGTCGCAGCTGCTCCTCCGGCCTCCCCGACCACTCCGGCACGATCAGGGTGAGCGTGCGCTCCTCCTGAACCTCTTCTCGCTCCTCCCCGAGCTCCCAGTCGCCAGCTCCGTCGAGCCCGACCATGGCCGTCGTACTCTCTCGTCGCCGGCGTGCCTCCAGTGCCTCCTGGTGGCCTCCGAGTGCTCTGGGCGACGCGGGCGAACTCGAGGAGCACCCCGGTGCCCTTAGCGTGGCCTCCCGTGGCCGGAGTCGCTGGCTCCAGTGAACGCCACCGCGGCCACAGGCCACCGGCGGCTAAACGCCGGCCTGGCTAACCCCCCCTCTCTTAATCACTCTCTCTCTCTCACTGACGGGTGGGACCCAGCCCCCCTAATCCCCTGTCATCTCTAATTAAAATGGGGTTAACCCCAGAGTGATTGACAGGTGGGTCCCAGGCGTCAGTTTGACCAGTCAGCGCCCAGTGATGTCATCATGATGTCAGCCTGACGCATTAAATCCCTTTTCTAATTAACAGAATTTCCAGAAAATGCTTAAATCTTTGAAATTCAATAACTTTTTATCCATAACTCCAAATCACATAAATTATATATGAAAAATCATCAGAAAAATGCAAGGATTCCAAATATCATACTTTCATGGATGAAAAACACATCTATGATGATGAACCAGTAGCATTTAGCTATATGTCTTATTTGGAATAATTCAAAATAAATGTTTAAATCATTTCAAATTAAATCTTTGCAATGCCAACCTTATCACATGAACATCAGAGGCATATCATACACATGACCACATGGTTTACCATGTCCAAACATTAGCAAATGCAACTTTGGCTAAATTGAACCACATTTGGAGTTTGAATTTGAAATTCTTATTCAAATCAACTTATATTAACTTGTTACAAATTAAACATAGATCACATCAGTACCATGCCATGTTTCATTCTTGAATGTGCATTGCAATGTGATGTTTATACTTTGTTGTCTCGGTGTTTGCTTCTTCTCGATAGATCCATCGCCGGACGTAGTCCTTGTTTTCTCCGAAGAGTGGCACCCCCGAGTCTCGACAATAAGGCAAGCAAACCACCTTTGATCATATCTATAAAAACCCAGTTTCCCTCTTGTTCTCTTATGCATGATTAGGTGATTCACATGTTACCGTTCTACCGCTAGTTGAACCCATCCTTTGCATGACCTATCTTTGCTACCACAGTATTAAGCAAACCTCAACCTAGCAGATACAAGATTGTTTGTGCTCATCATGTGGCCCTTCATCCATGTTATGCTATGCCATGCTAGAGTTGTTTGCAATGGAGCTGATCCATCGGGTGATGTATCGGGATGGTAGTGGACACATGCAACAAGGTGGTAACGTGTTGATGAAGTCACCCTAATATAAGTGAACAATGAGAGGCTGTGTAGGAGTACACAGTGGGTTGTCTCATTTACACTGCCCTAGGGCCCGAGTTCTTGTGTTGTGATCCAAGACACAGATTACTACCACATGTTGGGCTCATTGACCCCTCTCGACCTATTAACTCACCCCGACTAAGGTCCAGGATTCGCATGGGTTAACTTTATTCTATTTGCTTTCCTAACGTAGCACGGTTTTAGGCAAGCGCAGTACCATCCGTTGAGGTGGGCTTGTCGGACTGTCCATACATCGTCTGGGTCCTGAACGGAAACCCCGGCCGGATTCCCGATTGGGGTACAACTCAGATAGGCGATTCCCTGGACTAGAGTTGGAGCCGTGAGGTAAGTGTCGTGGTACTATCCTCGCCGACACCGCTTGAAGGTGACGAGTTCTAGGCGATAAGTGGTAGCTACGTATGTGAAGAAGTACACCCCTGCAGGGTTAATGAACTATTCGAATAGCCGTGTCCGCGGTTATGGACTACTTGGAGATCTTTACTTGATTATTAGACAACTCAAATGGATACTTTAAAAATCGCAAGATAAGTGTGAGTGCTTTGGGTTGCTTCCTCGTGGGGAAGTCGAGGAAGGATCCATGGTTGTGTATTGATGTGGTGATCAAGATTAGATGGACTCGTGTGCGCCTCTCATCTCAACTCTATGTAGTCGTAGTACAGGATAGCTAAGTCAAAGCTTTCTGCATTACAACCCCACCTGCCTTTACCTTGATAACTGAGCATGAGTAGTATAGTTCTGACGTAAGTCTTGCTGAGTACGACTTTGTACTCACGTTTGCTTATTCTATGTTTTAGAGACGAGACCACTGACCCTGATGGTGGCCTCCCCCTTCAAGCTCGACATCGACGAAGTTATGTAGTCCCAGACAACAGCCTGGTCCCTCTGGAGGGTCGTTGTGTTTTCTTAAAGGCTTCTTAAGCCATTTGTTAACCTTGTCTTTACTAAGACATAATTTGCTTCCGTTGTTGTATGATGTAATGTTGGATCACAGTGATGTGATCTCTGCTTGTAACACTACTATATCTGCTCTGTTTAGCAGATGCAATAAAGCTATACGTTTGTAGAGTTCATGTTATGTTACCTGCTGTTATACACTTGGCATGCATGCTGCGTGTATGTTTATATCGTGCATGTCATGTGTGGGGTTCGATACCTTAGTTGTGTTCTCGCCGGCGGTCTTTTATACACCAAGTGGCCCTTAGATGTGCGCAGCTTGGGGCATCGCGATGCGATTGCTCGTGACTTTGTCACGTGGCACACTTTGTTGTATGATTGAGCCCGCCCGAGACCCCGACTAAGAGATCGGGCTGGAGTCTGTTTATGTAAGTGTTATGATTCAATCGATAATATGGTTGAGGCGACTTGTCTATGAGTATGGGATTTCACCACCCATAATCATTTAGACTTGTGAGCGGACGAGGAGGACCCATCTCAGTTGATCATCCGGGCCTGGATGGGATGCCCCTCACGTTCGAGCTTTCCGAGAGTGTCTTGTACTTGGCCTTGTCTGCTTAGACAAGTGGGTATGGCTCTCGGCTCTCTATATGATTGAATTGTGACTGGAATTACATATGCAAACCCTGGGTCCCGACACGTTCCACGTTGGTGGGGTTCCGAGATCGACGGTGAAGGAATGTCCCCTGGATGTAGGTTAAATACCAGAAGGCTGGGTAGATATAGGTTTTACCCAATGCTCGCCTTCTTCTGTTTCTTCTTCCTCTGCTACATCGTGCCTTCTAGTTCATTGCTCTGCGCGGCTATGCGGCGAGGTCCATGTCCAAGAGTCCCAAGGGTGCAGCGCAGGAGTCATCGGCGAGGATTCTTGGGAGGTGGGAGCGCTCGTCCTTTGAAGTTGCAGATCTGGACGCTCTGGTGGCAGATGGCCTTGTCTTGGAGGGTGTCACGTGGATTCCTGGGGATAAATAAGTGCCAGCGCCGCGTGACGATGAGCGGGTATGCTTTCAGAGATTTTTCCCTTGCGGGTTTTCTCTCCCCATTCATCCATTTGTCCGGGGGTTGCTCTTTGCGTATCATCTTCAATTGCATGACTTGTGTACAAACGGGATACTGCATATTGCGTGCTTTATCACTCTCTGTGAGAGTTTCCTGGGGATCTATCCCCATTGGGGGAATTGGAAACGCCTCTTCAATGTAAAGAGGACGAACTCTAAGCATGCCATCGGGGGCATCGACATTTCCATTAAGGAGAAGAGTGTCTATTTTGATCTGGATACACTGGATTGTGTTTATACTTGGCGAAAGGGCTGGTTTTATTTAAAGGATATGCATGTTGATGGCCAACAATTTGTTCTTGCTCCTTTTAACCCAGTTGCGTGGGTGGTCAAGCTGTCGTCTTGGGTCATGCTCTAACTGTTGAAGAGGTGGCTGTTGTTGAGCCTCTGATGCAAAAACTTGCCGTCCTAAAGAAAAGGATAACTGGCGCCCATCTCATTGCTGTGTTTATGAGGAGGCGCACCCAGCCGCTTCAGCACCGGGTACATCCCATGTGGCGGTACACCGGGCTCGAAGACCCGACTAGGTGCTCCCCTGATGACATCTCGGGTAGTGATCTTCTCTTTTGGATCCAGCAAGTCACTAAGTGCACGAGCACTGGTGTTGAGAGTTCCATACTTCCATATGCTAATGATTTCCCTTTCCTGAGGTATGTGCTCGAGTCTTTTGTTAGATCCAGTCAATTATTTACTATCCTGTGGTTGCTGATGATGCTTTTGCTCGTAGAACCATGTTTCCTTGCTGAACAATCCTCCTCAACCTGAGGATGCTGAGATAATCGATGAGCCTGATGTGGTCATGGTGGATCCCGCGCTCGCGGGTGGTGGTGGTGCTTTGCAGGCTGATGTTGGCGAGTCCGCGGGTGGGAGTCATGGTAGTCAGTCGTCAGCTGTTGAAGGTGATGAGGACTTGGGGCCGCTACGTATCAAACGCATCCGTTCCTCGACTGCTGGTGGGCAGACTACGGAGGGTGGCGGTGGTGGACTGCCGCCAGTAGCGCCAGTTGCTACGCCCTATTCTCCCCCGGCTGCTCCGAAAAGGCGAAAACTTGGGGTGCTGCTTCGTGTGGGTGCCGCACCAGTTGGGTGCGTATCTCCTCTTTTTTGAATGATTGTGCTACTGTTTTTGAGTTTCTGTTTTCATGACATGTGATTTGCAGCATTGCTCCCATTCCAGCTACTTCTTCGACGAGTACTGCTGTCATTGATCTCCAGTCGACTGACTCCCTCGCAATGGCTAGTCAGTCGGTTCCTTCCGCGACTCCTGTGGTTTCTGTTTTGGGTACGAACCCCGCGACTGCTGCATCTGGTGGGTCTGCTGCTGCTACTGAGAGTGAATCTCCTCCGAACACAAAACTCGTGTTTCCTGAGGGGTACTTCTTGGAGAACAAGGATCTCCCTATTGAAGAGAAGGCCAAGTTCTTTGATCTCATGGCTGTGCAGGTGCGTATTCCTTCTATCATCTGACTTATCTTGGGGGCGCGGCAGCGCTCCCGATGGGAGTAGCCCCCGAGGCTGCGGGCAACCACTTGTGGTTGGTCGTAGTCTTTGAGCTTGTCTGTCCTTTGCTTGGTTCTGATTTCTGCGAGCCTTGCTGTTCCAGCTGTTGTTCCGTATGTGTGATCAAGTGTTGACTGATGCTGATCGTGCTCGGAGCGCTCATGATGCGGCCCAGGGGAGCCTGACCACCATGCGACGTGAGTTTCTTTTCTCCCTTTTGATTGTGGTACCCTTGCTTGTTTGATGCTTGAGTGACCCTTTTACTGTAGGTTGTAAGAACGATGCTAAAAAGCGGGCTGCTGCCGCGGAGAAAAAACTTTCCTTGCTTCGAGATGCTTTGGATTCGAAGGAGAGAGATTTGCAGGCGCAGCATGGTGAGCTGGAACGGCTGCGGCAAGCTGAGGAGCAGTTTCAACAGGTGGAGGTTGTTGAAGGTGGTTGTCTTCATGATCTGGCGGGCGCCTTGGCGGGTGAGGAGATTGCTATTATGCTTCTTCTTTCCCGGTGGTTCTTGCCTTAGATTATTGATCATTGTTGTTTCCTGGTGATGCAGGCGCCATGAGCGTTGAGATAGTGGCGGCTGCTCTTGCGGACTCGAGCACTCTTCGTGGAACTGTGGATTCAATGGCGAGTTCCGCTAGTTCCGTGAAGGATGTCTGCGGTCGTGCTTCGACTCTCCTGAAGCTTCTTCATGAGCACACGTATCTGGAAGAGGAGAATCGGCTCGAGGGCCTTGACCTGCAGGTTGTGGCGTTTGGGTCAAATGACGATCAGTTGGAGGGCTTGGTCCGCGAGATAGTGGTGAGTGGACTTGCGACATTCTTTGTTGTTCTTCTGGGGCATGGGATTCCCATAGAGGATGAAATTGTGGACAACTTGCCCGGTTATACGACCGAGCAAAGTGCGCGGGCCACTCGTCTTGCTCGTCAGCTACAATTGGTTGTGGAGGCTGATACCCACAAGCCTCAGGGCTCGGAGTAGGGAACTTTATTTGTCTGCTTGCTTGATGAACCTTTTGTAATAAGCTACTTTTGTGGTGGGGGATGTTGAATCTTGACTTGATGATGAAGCCGCCTTGCTCCTTTTCTATCGTATTTTTCTTTCTGCTTGACATTTTTATCTTTTGGCGGTAGGACACCCCGGGCGTTTCTCGGGCTTGGAAGTTACTGAAGGAGGATGGCCGTGAGGGGGCCTACGAGTCCGTCTGCTTGAGGCTTAGGGACGCGGAGGGTGAGATTAGTCGCCTCAAGGGTGCTGTTGCGATCCAACGCTCAAAACGCGAGCGTGCTGAGGCCGTCTTGGATAACTTTGCTGCCTAGATGGGTAAATTGTCTGATCCGGTGAAGGGTGAGCCTTCATGTTGGTGTTGCTTGATTGCATAAGTTCTTTATCTTGTGCTTCTTTCTGATTTTTGCTCTTCTTGTAAAGTGCTTGCTGGTCAATCTCGCGAGGAGGAGGAGGTTGTCTTGCGATCCAACGCTCAAAACGCGAGCGTGCTGAGGCCGTCTTGGATAACTTTGTTGCCTGAATGGGGAAATTGTCTGATCCACTGAAGGGTGAGCCTTCATGTTGGTGTTGCTTGATTGCGCGAGTGGTTTTTCTTGTGCTTCTTGCTGATTTTTGCTCTTCTTGTAAAGTGCATGCTAGTCGATCTCGCGAGGAGGAGGAGGTTTTCCAGTCAAAGTTTTCACGTTTGGATGACCTGGCCATGCAAGCCGAAAATCCCTTTTTTAGGGATAAAGCACGAGCACGGTTGTTTGCCGTGCTACAACTGCGGGTTGGTTGGGTGCCACGAGCTCTTGAGTACTACTGCAAAGTGCTTGGTGGTATCTTCTCTGAGTTTTATCCCTTAGATCATGTTCTGTCCAGTCTTGAGAGGCTATGTCGGGTGTTCTCTCAGCCTGCGGATCTTCGTCGGTTTGTGAATCATCAAATTCACGCAGGAGAACGGTGTGCTTTCGGCTTTCTTCACAGTCATTGGCCTGGAGTAGATATCATGCTGGCGGCTCGAGGTCCTCGTCGTGGTTGAGATGAGCCGATGGACGAGCATTACGCGGCGGTGAATGAGCCTGTGAGTCTGGTTGTGAAGAAGGTATGCGAGGAGAATGACTGTCTTCTGGGTTCCCTTTGTAAGGTGAAGTCGGAACCTGGGGTCTAGAATTTCAGGGAACTTGTAAATTCTTCCTTACGCAATGTATGTTTTGTGGCTGCAAGTCGTTGTAGTCTTCTGATGTCGGGTGTGGAGTTGTGTGGGAGCATTTGCCTCAGACGGTGGCTGCTGCGAGCGAGCCCCCGAGTGCTAAATATGAAGTCGCGTAAGAGAATAATGCCTCGGAGGGTGCCTGCTGCGGGCGAGCCCCCAAGTGCCGAGTGACACGTCCAAAATGCATCACTATTTTATATCGTAATTCACCCCTATTCATTGATATATTTCACATTATGATGTTGTTCTTATGTTGTTTTGGCTTGTTTTACACAGTTTGCAACTTTCCTGTGTCGAAACAGCAGACACATGATTCAGCGGAGAAAGTGGACATAGAGTTGCTGAATCAAAAGACCTCCAAATGAGCTGAAAATCGACGAAGTACGTTTTTTGGAAGATTGACAAAGGAACGCGAAACAGGAGCCAGAGTGGGGGGGGGGCACCAGGTGCTTGCATTTACCTTCTTGTTGCTTATACCGAAAACCCCAAAAAAGTTATCTTTCAGTGCTTGCAGTTATTCCTTATCCAACTTCACTTGTCAATACCTTATGCTCCTTGTTGGGTTCGACACTCTTACTTATTGAAAATGCTACAATAGATCCCCTACAGTTGAGAGTCATCAAGTACTGTTTTCTGGCGCCGTTTCCGGGGCGTGTAGCGCTATTGGTAAGTGAAGCTGTTAAGGAAACTTTTATATTTATGTTTTTATTTAGCTGTTGCTACCTTTTGTCCTTATGGACAACTCTACTCTTGGTTCGATGCTTTTGGGGAAACACCCCACTATTGTGGTGTTTGCTTCCACCCTTATTGAAATTGTTCCTTATAAAATACCAACTGGTATTATCGATTATGTCTTGGCTAATCGCTATGCAGGAGACAGACATCCAGGTGAACACTTGCTATATTTTTCACAACTATGTTCATTATTTAAGCTTGCAGGTGTATCAATGGAATTTGTCATGAGGAAATTATTCTCCGTATCACTTATAGATAAAGCTTTAGATTGGTATAAGCTTCTCGATAACTCACATTTGCTTAATTGTCAAGAGCTTATGTCTCTCTTTTATACAAAGTTTTATCCTCTTCATGAAATTCATGGAGACATGAACTACATCTATAAATTTTGGTCTGATGATGGAGAAAGCATCGCTCAAGCTTGGGGGAGATTGAAGTCCCTAATGCTCAAATGTCCTATTCATGAGCTCCCCAAGGAAATTATGTTTACAAAATTTTATGCCAGCCTTTCTCGTCAGGACACAGAGATGCTGGGTGCCTCCTATAGTGGGGTATTTCAAACGAGAAGCATTGAAGAGAGATGGGATCTCATTGAGAGGATTCAGAAGAACACTGAATACTGGGAAACTGATAAAGGTATTGAACCTGTTATAAATTATGAGCATGATTATATTGAGAGCTATGTGAAAAGTGATTACTTTAATACCTTTTGTTCTAAGATTGGTCTTGATTCCCAGCTAATGATTTATTTTTCTAATGACTTTGCCTCTCATGTTGACTTTTCTAAGAAGAAGAAGGATCAGCACCATAAACCCTTCAAAGAATTACCTATTGCTATTAATGTTGCTGACCCTATTTTGCTTGCAGTTATATATGAAAACCCTCCTTTTCCCGAAAGGATAAGGGGCACTCTTTTGTGACAGGCATAATAAATAAAAGTGAGCGAAGAGCCGATGAGCCTGAGGACCAGATCAAGGTCAATCCTCAAGTTGCATTGGTTAAATAACTTGTTACAGACGATGTCTTAGATTCCAATATAAGTTTTTGTGTTGTTTCCACTAACATTGTTACAGCCAAGAATAAAGGCCCAATTTCAGGCACACCAGTTGTATCTGTTAAAATAGGAGATCATAACTATTATGGGCTATGTGATTTGGGACTAGTGCTAGCGCTATTCCTTATTCACTCTATCAGGAGATCATGGGTGAGATTTCACCTTGTAAACTTGAAGAGATTGATGCTACTATTTATCTAGCAAACAGAGAAACTATCTCTCCTATCAGAATTGTGAGGGATGTTGAAGTCCTATGTGGAAAGGTAAAGTATCCTACCGAATTTCTAGTACTTGGTTCAGTGCAAGATAGTTTTTGCCCTATTATCTTTGGCAGGCCTTTCCTCAGAACTTGTGGAGCTATAATCGATTGCAAGAAAGGTAAAGTTTCTATTGAATTCAATGGTGAGCCATATGAATTTATTTTTTCTAAATTTTCTAAGCAGCCTCATGGCACTGATTTGTCTAGTAATGACAAAATTATTGAATAAATTGCTTCTATTGCTATTCCTCCTAACGGTCCTTTGCAGCAATATATGGAGGACCATGAGAATGATATGTATATGCAGGAAAGAAATGAGCTAGATGACATATTCTTAAGGAAATCTGCTATCCTGAAGCACAACCTTCCGGTTGAACCTTTAGGAATCCTCGCACAACCAAAATAAGACCCGGTGTTTGATCTCAAACCGCTTCTCGACACACTCAAGTACGCTTATTTAGATGAAAAGAAAATAAATCCTGTTATTATCAAAGCTAACCTTTTAGGATTTGAAGAAGAGCGATTATTGGAGACACTTCGTAAACACCGTGGTGCTATTTGCTATACCCGTGATGAACTTAAGGGAATTAGTCCATCAATTTGTCAACATACTATCAATCTCGAGCCCGTTGCTAAACCAGTTGTTGATCAGCAACGATGGTTGAACCCAAGGATGAAGGACGTGGTTAGGACGGAAGCTCTCAAGCTTCTAGCCGCAGGTATCATCTATCCTATAACTGATAGTAAGTGGGTAAGTCCAGTTCATTGTGTTCCTAAGAAAGTACGTATGACGGTTGTTCCTAATGATAAAAATGAACTAATACCTCAAAGGATTGTTATTGGATATAGAATGTGTATTGATTACAGGAAGTTGAACAAGGCAACCAGGAAGGACCACTACCCGCTGCCTTTCATCGATCAAATGCTTGAGAGGTTGTCCAAAAACACCCACTTTTGCTATCTTCACGGGTACTCTGGCTTCTCTCAAATTCATGTTAATACTGCCGATCAAGAGAAGACTAGTGTCACTTTTCCTTAATGTACTTATGCTTATAGGCATATGCCTTTTGGTTTATGTAATGCACCTGCTACTTTTCAGAGATGTATGTCTGCTATCTTTCATGGTTTCTGTGAGGAGATTGTGGAAGTCTTCATGGGCGATTTCTTCTTCTATGGAACTTCCTTTGACCACTGTCTCCACAATCTTAATAAAGTTTTGTAGAGATGCGAGGAAACTAATTTGGTGCTAAATTGGGAGAAGTTCCACTTCATGGTTAACGAAGGGATCGTTCTTGGTCACAAGATTTCCGAGAGGGGAATTTAAGTGGACAAAGCTAAGATTGAAGCTATTGAAATGATGTCTTATCCAAGGGACATCAAAGGTATTCGTAGTTTTCTCGGTCATGCTGGTTTCGATAGAAGATTAATTAAAGAATTTTCTAAGACTTCTAGACCCCTCACTAATCTTCTCCAGAAGGATGTTCCTTTTGTATTTGATGAAGATTGTAAGGAAGCCTTCGAAGTTCTTAAGAAAGCTTTAATAACCGCTCCTATAGTACAACCACCTGATTGGAATTTGCCCTTTGAAATTATGTGTGATGCTAGTGATTTTGCTGTTGGAGCTATTTTAGGACAAAGGGTTGATAAGAAGTTGAATGTTATACATTATGCTAGCAAAACCCTTCATAGTGCTCAAAAGAATTATGCTACTACTAAGAAGGAATTCTTAGCAGTGGTGTTTGCTTGTGATAAGTTTAGGCCATATATTGTTGATTCTAAAGTTATTATTCATAATGACCATGCTTCCCTTAAGTATCTTATGAAGAAGAAGGATGCAAACCAAGGCTCATCAGATGGGTACTCCTTCTCCAAGAAGTTGATTTGCAGATTGTTGATAGAAAAGGAACAGACAATCCGGTGGCGGATAATCTTTCAAGGATGGAAGATATACCGCATGATCCCATTCCAGTCAATGACAGCTTTCCAGATGAACAACTATCTGTTGTAAAAGTACAATCTCTCTTCGATCCTTGGTTTGCAGATTATGCTAATTTTATCGTTGCAAAGTTTTTGCCTCCAGGTTTAACATTTCAGCAAAGGAAGAAGTTCTTCCACGATTTGAGGCATTACTTTTGGGTTGACCCAAATCTTTTTGAAGAAGGTCCGTATGGGATCGTGAGAAGATTTATACCGGAACACGAGGAGAAGGACATTCTCAGACAATGTCACGATAGTCCCTACAGAGGACATCATGCCGGTGAGAGGACCGCACATAAGGTTCTCCAATCAGGTTTTTATTGGCCCACTCTCAATAAGGATGCTAGAAATTATGTTTTGTCTTGTGATAAATGTCAGAGAGTTGGTAATATTAGTAGAAGAAATGAGATGCCTATGAATTACTCTCTAGTGATTGAGCCTTTTGATTGCTGGGGTTTTGACTTTATGGGTCCTTTTCCTCCTTCACACAAGTACACTCATATTTTAGTAGATGTTGATTATGTAACCAAGTGGGTTGAAGCAATCCCCACAGAAATTGCTAATCACAAGACATCTTTGAGAATGCTCAAGGATGTAATTTTTCCTAGGTTCGGTGTACCAAGATACCTCATGACTGATGGAGGATCACACTTCACACATGGAGCTTTTAGGAAATCTTTAGCCAAGTATGATGTCAATCATAGAATTGATTCACCGTACCATCCTCAAACTAGTGGGCAAGTTGAGCTCACCAATAGAGAGATCAAGTTGATCTTACAAAAGACAATTAACAGTTCTAGAAAGGACTGGTCAAAGAAGTTAGGAGATGCTTTGTGGGCGTATAGAACTGCTTAGAAAAACCCCATGGGCATGTCTCCCTATAAGATGGTCTATGACAAGGCTTGCCATTTGTGACGCCCCCAAAATCAGTTCGTGTACAATAATTATACACACAAGGTACAAGACCGAGATTAGGGACTCACTGATACGTCCAAAACGTATCTATAATTTCTGCTTGCTCCATGCATGTTTTGTGTGATATTGCTATGATCTAGATACACTTTCATACACTTTTGATCATATTTGGACTAACCTATTAACTCAGTGCACCCCAGTGCCAGTTCCTGTTTTCTGCTGTTTTTCTATTTCAGTTTTCCCCCATATAAAAAGTGCCAGAAAAATTCCGGGAAAAATACAGGAAAAATCAGCGTACAGGAAGCTTCACGAAGAGCCCGGAGGGGCCAGAGGGGAGCCAGGGGTGCCCAGGCGGCCACCCGGCGCGGCCCCACCCCTGGCCGCGCCAGGGGGGCGCCTGGGGCCCCTGGTCCACCTATGGCTGCCCCCCTTTCCCTATTTATCCTCCGTCACGGGGAAATTCTGAAGATAGAACCCTATTTCGCAAACTCGCCTCTGTTCCGCCGCCGCCGCGCTTCCGAGATCGGGAGCACCAGAAGACCTCTTCCCGGCACCCTGTCGGAGGGAGGATTGACCTCCGGGAGTCTCCTCTCCACCATGGATGCTCCCCGGATGTCTCGTGAGTAGTTTTCCTTGGACCATGGGTCCGTGATCAGTAGCTATGTGATGTTCTCCTCCCCTCTTTGATCTTCATGGTTTAGACCTCGTGAGCTTCCCTACATGATCGAGGCACTTTTGTAATATTTCTTCTATTGCTATGTTGAGTTTGATAGGATCTGATGGATTATGAGATTATGTTCAGATTGTGATTGAGTAATATATTTGGTTCTTATCTCTTATATTTTTGTTCCTAAGTAATTCTTGCATGTTCTCCGTTGCTGTTTATTGCTTTGGCCAAGTAGTAGGTAGTGACTCCAAGAGGGAACGTTTTGCTCGATTGTGGGTTCATGCCCCCCGATGACACGCTTGAGTGACAGAAACATGAGTCTAGGGGATGTGCTGTTGCCACAAGAGGGAAAACAACGGTGCTTGTAACCACGGTTACAAGGATTGTTTACTTTACGCAAATTTCTTTTTAATGCAGTTGTCTGTTGCTTTGGGTTTACACTTTGGGTGGGGCTCGCAACTTAATACCAGCGAGATGTTCTGGATAGATATCTCAAGGTGGATGATTAGTAGTAGATGCAGTTGGATTTCGGTCTACTTATTTTGGCATATTGCCCATGCTTTTGAGCCTCGTCCTTTCTTTTGTAGCATAGTTAGCATTGCGGTGCGTTCATAATCCTGTGAATTGCCTTTTTGTAATTTGTTTACCTGGCATAGCAATTTTATCGTCTTTTGGGAGAGAGACATCACTAGTGAACATCACGTATCCCGGTCCATATCCTCATCACTGTTTACACGCTCATTTACTTTTCTGCTTTACTTTCAATTGCTATCATTATCCCTTGTGTTTGATCCTTTGTGAACAACAAGACTGGAGAGATTGACAACCTCTCTGAACTTTGTTGGGAACAAAGTTATCGTGTCTGTGTGCAGGTCCGCGTCAGTTGCGCCGCTGACACCTACTTATCATCTCCGGAGTCCTACTGGAGACAAACCTTGGTATCTTCACCGAGGGAAATTTGCTGATGTGCTACATCACTCCTTCCACTTGGGGTTTACCAACGAAGGGCGAGAAATCACTATCATCATCTGGCACATCAAGCCAAATTTCTGGCGCCGTTGCCGGGGACTCCGAGTGCTAAGATAGGGGAGTTGCACACTACCCTTTACCTTTGTTTTTTTGTCTTGTTAGTTTACCTTTGAGTTTTTATCTTTGTGTCTTTTATCAAAAAATACAAAAAAAGTCTGCCACACTTGCTGCTGCTATGGGTTCCACTGAAAACACCAAGTTGTGTGACTTCACTAGTCACAACAACCAAGACTTTATCTGCACTCCCATTGCCACACGTGCCACTTCAGCTACCTCTTATGAAATTAAACTTGCTTTGCTAAAGCTTGTTATGAGAGATCAATTCTCTGGTGCTGGAGATGATGCAGTTTTACACTTGAATAATTTTGTTGAATTATGTGATATGCAAAAGTATAAAGAAGTAGAAGGTGATGTTGTTAAGCTCAAGCTCTTTCCTTTCTCTTTAAGGGGAGATGCTAAAATCTGGTTTCAATCTTTGCCTAGGAATAGCATTGATTCTTGGGATAAGTGCAAAGATGCTTTTATAGGGAAGTACTACCCTCCTGCTAAGATTATCAAATTGAGGAGTAATATTATGAATTTTAAGCAATTGGATAATGAACACGTTTCCCAAGCTTGGGAACGAATGAAATCTCTTGTTAAGAAATGCCCTACACATGGTTTGACTACCTGGATGGTTATCCAGACTTTTTATGCAGGCTTGAACTTTACCTCGCGGAACCTGTTAGATTCGGCCGCGGGAGGAACCTTTATGTCAACTACACTTGGTGCTGCCATGAAGCTTCTCGATGAAATGATGACCAATTATTCCCAATGGCACACCGAACGCGCTCCAACAGGTAGGAAGGTAAACTCTGTCGAGGAAATTACCTCCCTCAATGAAAAAGTTGACTTAATTATGTCTCTACTTACCAAGCAACCCTCTATTGATCCTCATGATGTCCCTTTAAATTCTTTGGTTGCTCAAGAACAAGTAGATGTGAACTTTATTGCTAGAAACAACTTCAACAACAATGCTTATAGGGGAAATTTTGCTAGCAATCTTAGACCGTTTCCATCCAACTATGGGAACAACAACACCTACCCTAGCAACAACTCCTATAATCCTGCTTATACGAAAAGAGACCTAGCTAGCTATGAGAAGTTGGTAGAAATAGAGAAAGCTACTAAGAACTATATGCACACCCAGTTTGAACAAAACAAAGCTTTTTCTAAGCAAATAGGTGAGCATACTGCCATTCTGCAAAATATTAGTGAACAGCTTGATAGCCTGAACAGTGATATTTCTAATCTCCAGGCTAGACTTACCGCCACCGAAACCCATGTTTCGAATATGTCCCACACCCAATCTACCTTGATAAATCAAATGGCAGCCAAGCCGGAAGTTATCCCTATGGAAGAGGATATAATTAAGAGCCTTCCTACACACCACACAGTTGCCACTATCCAAATTGTTGAGGACACTCAAACTATTAGCACCCAATGCACTCCTAGTCCCGTTGCACCTATTAATGGTGATGCTAATACCTCAACCGTAGATAAAGAAACTCCTATGAACATAGAGGGTTTAAAACAAGTGAGCCTAGATGACACTACTACCACCTTTGATAGTAGTGATATTGATTTTGATAGTTGTACCCTCTCAGAAGTTATTAGCTTGTTACACAAAATGTCTAGAGACCCCCACACTAGCACACTTAATCTTGCCTTCACGGAGCATATCACAAATGCTCTCATCAAAGCTAGGGAGGAGAAGCTTAGAGTAGAAGCCTCCATACCTAGGAAGCTAGATGATGGTTGGGACCCTATGATTAAAATTAAATTAAAGAACTTCTCTTGCTATGCTTTATGTGATGTTGGAGCTAGTACCTCCGTTATGCCCAAAAGAATATTTGATATGTTTGAGTTGAAGCCCTTTGAGCCTTGTTCTTTTGGTGTTCGTCTTGTTGATTCTTCCGTAAAGAAACCTTTGGGGAAGATCGACGATGTTCTTATCATTGTAAATGACAACTATGTTCCCGTTGATTTTATTGTTATGGATATAGAGTGTGAACCTTTGTGTCCAATTATTTTGGGACGTCCTTTTCTTCGCACCGTTGGTGCGGTTATTCACATGAAAGAGGGGAATATAAAATTCCAATTCCCATTCAAAAAGGGGATGGAACACTTCCCTAGAAAGAAAATCAAGTTACCTTTTGAGTCCGTTACACGGGCTAGTTATTCTCTTTCTCTTGATAAAACTTGATTCTTCTTTTGCATTAAGCCTAGCTTAAAGGCATAAAAGAAAGCGCTTTCGGGAGGCAGCCCGCAACGAATTTAGGTTTTTCTTTTTGATTTTTTTTGTGTCTTGATGATTGTTACTACTGTAGCAACATCATTGTATCTTTATGTTTCAACTTTGTGCCAAGTTATAGCCTCTTACGGCAAGGGAAGTAAAAGTTGTGACATGCTGTCCAGAAAACAGATTCTGTCCTCGTGACCAGAAAAATTCCATAAATATCCCAGTTCATCTTTTTAAGCTGAAATTTTTACACAGTATGCTCTATAAAATTATGAAACTTCCGTATGTTCTGAGTTTTTTTATTTGAGTGGCAGAAGTAGCCCTAAAAAAATTCTTTACTATGTGCTGTTCTGTTTTTCACAGATTCTGCCATGTTTTGTCTCTCCTGACTTTTGCAAACCTTAAGCTTGCTTTTTCTTTGCAAAAACTTTTTGGAACTCTTGAGAAACAGCAGCTCTTCAATAATATCTTTATATCCAGTGGGGAAAAATTATTTATTAAGGGTACTAACCTCTCTAATCAGCTTATGATGAGTTATGTATGAAGGGAGTTTTCAAGTGTGCGATGGAAGATGATGAAAGAAGATCCAGGAGTGTCAAGCGCTCAAGCTTGGGGATGCCCCCATGCACCCCCAATAAATATTCAAGGGGACTCAAGCGTCTAAGCTTGGGGATTCCCCCATGCATCCCCTTCTCCATCAACAATCATCAGTTCGTCCTTCGTCTCACTATATTTTTATCACTTCATGCGTTATGTGCTATGCTAGGAGCGTCTCGCTCTTAGGTTTTGTTTTTAGTTTCTTTAGCTTTGCTTGCTGTTCATAACAAGTTAGATCCCGTCTTACTTTGTGTGGGAGAGAAACACGCTCCACTTTCAAAATCTAGAACACATCATAGGATTCTTCATGCCTATCTTTTTGCTGTTGTGTGTTCTTTATCTTTTCATAGCTACTGCCATGTTTAGTTTTAGTCTTAGTTTGTCTTTAGCAAGAGCCTTGGCTTTTGTTTAGTTTGTTGCTGCAACTCTTTTTAGTTTTCATGTTTATCTTGTTAAAGAGAGTTGGTTGTTGCACTGAGTTGTGTCTTGTTTTGAGAGTAGGTAATTGAGGTTGCTATTTAATTTTAGTAGTAACTTGCAATAGTTTTGAGGTATTGATGTGAGTAATGTTTGAAATTTTGGTGTCAAGAGCTCTAGCCTATTAGTGATAGGTGTCGTATTTTGGGAAATCCGTGTTTATTTTCAAAACCTACAAAATTAGTTGAGAACTCTAGCTACTAGATGGATCACTACTCTTCTGAGGAGTCGAATATCAGAGAACACTCACGTACCATGAGTCGAGGATGCGCAAGGATAACCAAACCCCCATACACTCCTCCTCGGGGTACTTGTCTCTTTGTGAACCTCCTTATTAGATTGAGAGTTACCGATAATAAGTGCATGAGTTCTTCGGACTAATGTAAGTATTGAAAGTTGACCCTAAGTGTCAACTCTCGTGCTTACGCTCATCCGTTGCATGAGTGCTCAAAATATCGAAAAGGAGTGGATCAAATTGACTTGTACCTAGCTAGTGGTCTGGGGCCGTGTCAAGATAAGATCCAAAGAAGACCAAGTGGGAAACTTTAGTAGATTGAGTTCTCAACACAAAAATACTTTTGCTCGTATTCCCTATCCCCTTCTTGCACGCAAACACCATTTGGAGACATTCGAGTCACGGACAGCGAGAGCTCTTGCACCTATTGTTCTTTTGTTACTTGTTTCAATGCTAATATAGACTCTTGCCTGTTATGACTTGAATTGAATCTCTAACCTTGATTGCTTTACTTTTCAAAGTTTTTTTATGGTTGCTAGCATGTCACCACAGAAATTATGTTGTTATCATTTACCTACTCGAGGACGAGCAGGAATTAAGCTTGGGGATGTTGATACGTCCAAAACGTATCTATAATTTCCTACTTGCTCCATGCATGTTTTGTGTGATATTGCTATGATCTAGATACACTTTCATACACTTTTGATCATATTTGGACTAACCTATTAACTCAGTGCACCCCAGTGCCACTTCCTGTTTTCTGCTGTTTTTCTATTTCAGATTTCCCCCATATAAAAAGTGCCAGAAAAATTCCGGGAAAAATACAGGAAAAATCAGCGTACAGGAAGCTTCGCGAAGAGCCCGGGAGGGGCCAGAGGGGAGCCAGGAGGGCCCAGGCGGCCCCACCCCGGGCCGCGCCAGGGGGGCGCCTGGGGCCCCTGGTCCACTTCTGGTTGCCCCCTTCGCCTATTTATTCGCCGTCATGGGGAAATTCCGAAGACAGAACCCTATTTCGCAAACTCGCCTCTGTTCCGCCGCCGCCGCGCTTCCGAGATCGGGAGCACCAGAAGACCTCTTCCTGGCACCCTGCCGGAGGTAGGATTGACCTCCGGGAGTCTCCTCTCCACCATGGATGCTCCCCGGATGTCTCGTGAGTAGTTGTACTTGGACCATGGGTCCGTGATCAGTAGCTATGTGATGTTCTCCTCCCCTCTTTGATCTTCATTGTTTAGACCTCGTGAGCTGCCCTACATGATCGAGACACTTTTGTAATATTTCTGCTATTGCTATGTTAAGTTTGATAGGATCTGATGGATTATGAGATTATGTTCAGATTGTGATTGAGTAATATGTTTGGTTCTTATCTCTTATATTTTTGTTCCTAAGTAATTCTTGCATGTTCTCCGTTGTTGTTTATTGATTTGGCCAAGTAGTAGGTAGTGACTCCAAGAGGGAACGTTTTGCTCGATTGTGGGTTCATGCCCCCCGATGACACGCTTGAGTAACAGAAACATGAGTCTAGGGGATGTGCTGTTGCCACAAGGGGGAAAACAACAGTGCTTGTAATCGCAGTTACAAGGATTGTTTACTTTACGCAAAGTTCTTTTTAATGCAGTTGTCTGTTGCTTTGGGTTTACACGTTGGGTGGGGCTCGCAACTTAATACCAGCGAGATGTTCTGCATAGATATCTCAAGGTGGATGATTAGTAGTAGATGCAGTTGGATTTCGGTCTACTTATTTTGGCGTACTGCCCATGCTTTTGAGCCTCGTCCTTTCTTTTGTAGCATAGTTAGCATTGCGGTGCGTTCATAATCCTGTCAATTGCCTTTCTGTAATTTGTTTACCTGGCATAGCAATTTTATCGTCTTTTGGGAGAGAGACATCACCAGTGAACATCACGTATCCCGGTCCATATCCTCATCACTGTTTACACGCTCATTTACTTTTCTGCTTTACTTTCAATTGCTACCATTATCCCTTGTGTTTGATCCTTTGTGAACAACAAGACCGGAGAGATTGACAACCTCTCTGAACTTCGTTGGGAACAAAGTTATCGTGTCTGTGTGCAGGTCCGCGTCAGTTGCGCCGCTGACACCTACTTACCATCTCCGGGGTCCTACTGGAGACAAACCTTGGTATCTTCACCGAGGGAAATTTGTTGTTGTGGTACATCACGCCTTCCACTTGGGGTTTACCAACGAAGGGCGAGAAATCACTATCATCATCTCGCACATCACTCACGGTGACATATCACAACACAACTCTATAAATAAAACAATACAAGCTGTTTAATAAAAGACAGGGGCCACGAGGGCTCGAATACAACAACTTGAAAGCACAAAGTTAGCGGAAGAAATAGTATCCGAGTACAGATACAAGATTACAAGGTTGCCTTAAGAAGGCTAGCACAAATAACAACAGATCGAAAAGGCGAGGCCTCCTGCCTTGGAACCTCCAAACTAGTCCTGGTCAACGGGGAACTCGACGTCGTAGAAGGCATCAGGGATCTTCATGTAGCTGTGGTCGGCATCGGTGATCACCTGCTCCTGGACTCCAAGGCTCCAATGTCGACTGCAGCGGCCGATCAGGCAAAACATAAAGGGGGAAATAAAGCAAGGGTGAGTATCTAGCATACCCGCGAGTCTTACGTCCGCTACTAAGCAATTATGCATTGTATCAAATGGAAAGGGGAGGCTATGTATAGTGGACTGCAAGATAGAAATCAGAATAAGGGTAAGAATCTAGGCCTATCGAAGACTAGCATCTTCCGACGAGTCTTGCAGCATGGGGACAGAATATCCAACAGTTCATATAAAGCATAAAGTAACAATGCAGCAGAAGTTGCTGCAGCATTGTATAATAATAAGTTGTAATAATTAGCAATGCCTCCGAGATTACCTCCTCGACATCCCAGCGAGGAAGAAAACCCGGAACCATACAGTTTAATAATAATAGTTTGTAGTGGTAAGATCCAGCTTCAGCATAAAGCTTCCTGTTACCGTGGACACGGTTATTCGAATAGATTAATCTTCCCCGCAGGGGTGCACTTGTGTTACACTACACGCACGGATCTCCAGGGTGGCGTACACCTTGTTAGGGAATGCCCCACCGAGGCTATCCTACACTCCGTAGCCCATCTTTCAAACTCAACAGAGAGGTCATCCGCCGGACTATATCCTATGTACGCGGGGCTTTGGACCCTAACCCCGACGTACTCCCGCACGGTGCGTGGCTGGCCGGTGAAGTTAAAGCAAATACAAATAAGACACCACCGCGCGAGCAAATAAGACAACACCACTTCCCGGTGCAGGCCGCGGTACTGCTGACGTCTGAAGAGTCCTCGGACGACACTACGAAGCAGGGGAGCCCATAACTCGTAATTCCCACAGGAAGGTAGTGTGTACATGGCATATAGCAAACTCAAGACATCCACCGAACCATTAAGCAATTTATTTATTTTCTGTCGGAACAACTGTTATCGTTGTCCTTATTTAGGTGAGTCACGGACAACGACAGCAGTCAGGACCACCAGTAACATTGGTGCCTGCCCTGACGTCCCACCAACTCGTGCGGTTACCAACAAGGTGAACCGTCTACTTACCTTGTCTCGCGTTTGCTCCGTAGAGCTCGACTTTCGTACAACAGGATATCTGTCGGCCACGAATAGTACCAGGCCCGCCGCACACCGGTGGAATACACCTGACCTGTCGTTCCGCTAAGATACCCTGCGCGGGCACCGTTGGGTCACCCGACTCCTTACTTTTAAGGATACCAGTTGATTCGAGTGCCTACCATCAAGTGAAACCAGGAGGAATCACCCTCGATGGTACACTTGAAGAGGTTCGACAGAGACATCAATGGAATGAACTAAAGAGAAATATTCTCGTATCACCCCGGTGGTGCCGAGACACCAGCGGAATGAACTAAAGAGGAATACCCTCGTATCATCCCAGTGATGCTACGCTACTAAGCCGACGAGAGTGAAATACGAGTTCGTCCACTCGTAAGTCAAACTCGAAGCGACTCGGTAGAGTCTCGCCGTTGTAGGTTCCCTAGGGCGTCTGCATTGATCCGTACCTGTTGCAGTTATAATAATTGTAATCCGCGTTCACTCATCAGAATGATCACGGCCCGCTATTCTAAACCTAGCTAACAATGCGCAGGGTTTACTGCTGAATATTATATATATATATATATATTTATAAGGCAGCATAGGATAAAAGAAGGTACATCAAGGGGAGACAAAAACATGCTATGCAATTGAATAGGTAAGCAACGTAGCAGCAGCAGTAACAATGCCTAGTGCAAGAAATGTACGGAAAGATAGGCGATATCTGGGGAAGGAAAATGGCTTTGCTTTCCTGGAAGCTCGCGGTAGGGGTAGGGTCGTCGACGAAGTAGTCGTACTCAGCAGCGGTGTAGTCGACGGCAGCAGCGGGGTCTACCGGAGATTAAGGGGGGAGAAACAGTAAATACAAAGCAAGCATATACAAACAAATGCATAACATGATAGATGCAATGCTAACGGTGTTCTAACGCAGTGCAATGCACGTTGCTCGGAGCGGGAATTCATCCGGGGATGAACTGCCAGCTCCGGGTGATTATCGGACAAGGTGTCCGGAGGGGGAAGGTACCATGCCGGAGGTGTCGTGGACATCCGGAAAACATGTGAAAGGTGTATCCGTGTTAGTTGATCCATTCTGAACAACTTTCGTGTTCAGAATAAATTCATCCGGGTAGTTTGTCGGTATCGGGCAATCATCGGACAGTCGGTCCGAAGGGGGACGATTCGATGTTCGTAGTGTTAGAGGGGTGTGGTAGACATACAGATAGCGTATTCGTATTCGTGATATTTTTCTAATCAACTTTGATATATAAATTATTTTAATTCGACTTACGGTTTAAAAGATATTCCTTATTAAAGTTTCATACAATTTAAATCATTTCTGGATTTACTTTTAATATTTAAATAATACATTATCCACAAGAAATAGTTGTCTGGTCAAACCTGACACTGGTCAGCCTCTGGATATTAATAAAAACATTTAGTTTAATTAAACAGTTCATGGGCCCACATGTCATTGACATAAACATTTACTAATTAATTTTTAATTAACTAACATGGGGTGTGGGGCCCAGGTGTCATACTAACCTGCCATAATTTAATTTAACTTAATTTGTTTAGGGGCCTGGGGCCCATCAGTAAGTGACCTAGGGGGTTATTACTAATCTTTTAATTAAGGGGGGAGGGGGGTATGGCCCCACTTGACATACTCCAAGGAGAGGGTGTGCCTCTGTTTAGTTTTTACAGGGGGTTAATTCTAGGGGGGTGTGTTGCCCCCAGTCTCGAGCATGCCGGCGGCGAGCTGGTTACAGCGGCGAGCGGGGAAGGTGGCCGGAGCTCGCGAGGGGAGCAAGCAGCACGACCATCGGGCGGGAGGGCGCGTGCTAGGGCACGACCACCCACAGATAGGGCGCGCTGGACGCGAGCAAGGTGCGACCATGGCGTGGTCTGGCCATGGCGGCCCGGTGGGGGAGAAGCCCTACGGCAAGAAAAAACGAGGGGGAGAGGTGGAATTCGAGGGAGGGGCTCACAGGTGAGGTCAGCGTCGAGGTTTCGTGGCTGTCGGTGAGGAATTTTGCGCGGAGGAGGACGACACCGTGGGTGAGGAAGACTCAATCCAGCGAGGTGGGGGGGGGGTCTTCAATGTCTTCTATCGGCTGAGGAGGCGGAGTAGTCAGTGGGGACGCTCTGGGCGAGCCCTTGGTCATCGGGGGGGGGGGGGGGGGGGGGGGCGTTGGCCGCGCGGGCCGCCGCGGCGCGTCGATGGGGGAGCTCGGGCCAGAGCAATGGCGCAGGTGAGGGGAAGAACGGTGGCTTGAGGGGGAAGGGGAAGGGGAGGCTAGGGGGATCCAGGGGATGGCCTCGGCCTCCTTATCTAGAGGGGAAGGGGGGGAGCAGGTAGCAGGGGGGCAGGTGAGGGTAGGACCATGGCACCCTGCTCCTCTGCCATGGCGCGTACGCGTACAGAGAGAGGGAGGGGGCAGGTGGGGAGGGGAATAGGGGAGAGAGAGGGGGGCTGGGCCCTGGGGTGGGCCTCGCCCCAGGCGGGTTTTAGCATTTTTTTTATTTTTTCTTTTTAGGTTTTCTGTTTCTTTGGTTTACATTTTATTTGGCCACCAATACAATTTTGCAAATTAGGGGAATTACTCCAATAACTCTATTACACTGCATAATGTTGTTACAGAAGTTTATGTTACTTTATAAATTCATTTTATTCCTATATAATTAATAAATGATTAAATATAATATTTTAGCTACTGTTTTAATTTATTTACACTAACAAACTTATTTTAATAAATTCCCATTTCAACAATAACACAGCCTGCTGAATTTTAAGCAATCTTATAAATACCTTTGCATAAATTTTGTGCAACTTTTATATACCACTTTTATTTAATTGCTCTGTGGAAAATTAATAATTCTCAAGGTATTGTTTTTATTTTCTAAATTATTTAACACATGCAACACGATCCCATTAATATTTTATTATGACCTACAGATTATTAGGCATTTAATAAAACTGGTTTCACAACTTTTGGTTTATCTCTATGTTCCACTTTCATTTTAATTTCCATGACAATTTTCTTAATCCAACATTATTGAATTCATATTTATTTTACATTGGGATTATACCAAGGACTAAGAGTTGACTTGGTTTAGCTATTTGCAAGACGATTAATATTCTACCACAATGCTTAGAGAAAATTTATAATCCACATCTATTTGAAAATTTTATCAGGGTTGGAATTGACAGAGCTATGATCAAAGGTAATCATGGTTTGATCAGCAACAATGATGACCATTAACAAGGGGATCACTGTAGTGATTACTGTTACTGGATTAGGGGTGTTACACCATTTGCCATTAGAGTTAGAACACAAAGCTTTCTGAGCTATTAGAGAGCTTAATGCTGACGCAAAATTAGCTGGAGAAAATCGTCTCGTGAACTTGAGTTCTCTATATGAGTGGAGAAGTGAAGCTTACGAGAGTGCTAAAATGTTCAAGGAAAAGGTAAAGAAGTGGTATGATAGAAGGATTCTGAAACGTGAATTTAATGTTGGTGATAAAGTTTTGTTGTTTGGATGTCATTTCAGGTTTTCTCCCAGGTAAACTACTTTCCAGATGGGAAGGGCCATTTCATATTGAAGAAGTCTACCGCTCAGGTGCAATCAAGATTAATAATTTTGAAGGCACCAAACCTCAAGTTGTAAATGGGAAAAGGCTCAAGCATTACATGACAGGAGACCCTGTCAATGTTGATCTGAATTTGATACACACAACAACTCATGAAGAACATGTTGCAGCCCTGTTTCAAACACCAGCAAAAGTAGAATAATAAAAGGTATGTATTAGGTAAGGAAACATCACGAACATCCGTAAAAGTTCCATATTACGAGTTTTTTTTGTAAAATTAGGAAAATTCTAGGCCTCAGTGGAGCCGGAGAGGAGCTCCAGGGGGCCCAGGCGCCCCCCTGGCGTGGCTTACCTCCTGGCCACGCCGGGAGGTCGCCTCGGCACCCCGGAGTTCGTCTCCGGCCCCACTTTGGCTTCTTACCTTCCTTTTGGTGCAGAAATTTTTGCTATGTATTTGCTCGGATCGTCCCAGCACTGTATCTCGCGATTTCGTGTGTTTTATTTTCGAGCTGTTTCTGTCGGGAAATCTTTCAGCTAGACCTAGGTGCCATGGCCTCCCCAAGTTCCCCCAAGGACAAGTTCATCGTCAACGTCATCAACCCTTACCTCGCTGAGGTGAAGAAGCACCCTCAAACTGTTCGGGTGGAGGATGGTGTCCTCCACAGTGAAGATCTGAAGGGACCTGTCAGGGAGGGGAGCATCCAGGACAGGCTGGAAGAAGTGGAGCATGAAGTCTTCAAGTACAAGAAGATGGTCGAGCGTGGTGTTGAAGCCCACTTCGACATCAGCAACGATCTGAAAGCATACTACAAGAAGGTGATGAAGGAGATGTGGTTGAGCGTGACCGCACTGGAAGAAAGAGTGATTGAGCTTCAAGGGCAGATTTATGATCTGCAGAACCATAACTGTGACTATGAACTAAAGTTTCTACGCATGGGTTTGGATGCTGAGTGCAGGATCCTGGGGACTGACATCTCATATGAGAATGGAGAACCCCTGCCATGGAAGCGCTTTGCCAAGGATTACGTGATCAACAGGAACAAGAATGAGGAGTGAAATATCCTTGGGTAATGGCATCCCCTTAGCTTGTTCCAAGCTTGGGGGAGTGCCCGGTATCTTTATCTTTATCTTTTAGAGTCAAGTAGAGTTGTATCATGTCTAGGGAAGTTATCTTATGAAATAGATGTTTGCATTGAGGTCTATCACTCCTTTGTGGAGAGTCTTGTATCCGTGAGTGTGGAGTCGTCTATGATGGAATATTAATGATAAGTATATTGGTTCCTTCGCTGCACCCGGTATTCTTTCCACACAATCGACATTATATGATAATTCTTATGGGCAGTATTGACTTAATATCAGGTATGGCTTTGAAAACTTTATTTAATCTCGGCAAACATAGCTTTGGTCATAACAAAAAGCATGATTTTCTCAAGTAGCGACATAGCCAAAACCTTTATGTTATTATGCTTGAAGTGTTATGATGACAAGGAAGAAAACTTGATGTGTTATGCTTATGTTAATGTTTATGCTTTATATTGCTTTGCATCCAAGTCACCATCAATTGTCTGTTCTCTCAAATCCTTTGCTAGACAAACCCTGTACTAAGCGGAATTCTGCTTGTGCATCCATACCCTGAAACCAATATCTTCCATATGAGTCCACCATACCTTCCTATTCGTGGTATTTAACTACCACTCCTAAAAGTATATAATTCATGTGTTATCCTTAAATGTTCAAAATCTTCTGTTTTGTGCCTCTGGTTTAGCTCATGAGGAAGTAGTAGGTAATTCATGATCTTCTTAAATTGGACAAGTTTTATCCCGGGATTGCATGTCTAATCTAAAAACCCATAATACGAGGAGGAACTGGCATGAGTGCGTCCAACTCGTAAGATAATACAACAAACAAACCCTCCTTCACGCTTGGTCTATGAGAAATCAGAAACTTTGGCAGTGATAAACAAAGGAGATTAAGGGGATGTGATCGTCCCCACTTGGGAGTCATTCCTCGAAACTTGTCCATCTTGAGAAGTAATTGAGCTATCTATTAGCATTCGTTCACAAATCATGCATCTCCCAAAACTTGTTTTCATTCTGTTTGATTTAAGGATAGCACATGAGTTTTCCCTACTTCCCTAGAGCAGGGCCTGTTTTTTACTTTTATGTTGAGTCAGTTCTTCCTACTTCCTTCTTTTCCTAAAGAGAATAGACACTTGATGTTGAAAAGGATTCATTCAAAACGCTGCATTAAAATTTGTCATATCACATCCTTGTTGACATTATCATATGATAATTAAGTTGTTTGCAAAAGCTTAGGACAAGCAAACATCTTCCTTTGTGTTATAATTTTCACTTCCTGACTAATAACATGTTCTTTCAAAATCTTCAAAGTGTTTCATTTTAAAGTGAAAGAGCAAGAATAAAAGTTACTAGTTGCCCTCTGACCAAGGATATGTTTCCATGATTTGATGAGTTTCCTTAGCCCTACTTTTAATTATAATTGTTATTACTCTTTCATAAGGGCCTTATGAGTTGAGGTTGCTGTTGAGGATGGTTGAGTTTGGTGAAGAAATCATGATGCTTCTTGTCCGTATTCTATTTATTGACACTTCACTCTCCAAACTTGTGGAAAGGTTTACCGAGCTCAGTATTCGCTTGGGGACAAGCGAGGTCTAAGCTTGGGGGAGTTGATACGTCCAAAATTCATCACTATTTTATATCGTAATTCACCCCCATTCATTGATATATTTCACATTATGATGTTCTTATGTTGTTTTGGCTTGTTTTACACAGTTTGCAACTTTCCGGTGCCGAAACAGCAGACGCAGGATTCAACGGAGAAAAGTGGAGATAGAGTTTCTGAATCAGAAGACTAAAAATCGACGGAGCGCATTTTTCGGAAGATTGGCGAAGGCACGCGAAACAGGAGCCAGAGGGGGGCCACCGGGTGCCCAGGCGCCCCCCTGGCGCGGCCCCCACCAGGGGCGCGCCGAGAGGCCGCCTGGACCCCTGAGGCCACCCTAGGGTCCCCTCTCTGGCCTATATACCCCTTGTCACCTGAAAACCCTAAAAGAGGAGATTTTACGGAGTTCCGCCGCCGCTCCATGGCGGAAACCTAAAGAGAAGAAAAGGCATCTCCGGCGGGCAGATTCCGCCGGGGAGAACACTTCCCGGAACGGGAGATCATCGCCATCGTCATCACCATCGTCACGGGCATCATCGAGATCATCATCAACATCATCCCCAACATCAACACCATCTCCATCTCCATCTCATCTAATCTCACCATTGCAACTTGTGTTGTAACCATTACTATCCATCCCCTCTACTCTACCGGTGTTGATTACCCCTTTGTGCTGAATGCTATTGAGTTTTGTTGGAGAATTATTGTTATGTCCAGATTGTTTATCATATATTTATCACCACTGATCATGATCTCTTTTATGTCTTGTGAGTAGTTACTCTAGTTCTTAAGGACATGGGAGAAGTCTTGTTGTTAGTAGTCATATGATGTTGAAGTAATATGTGTTGTTTGATATTTAAGTTGTGTTTTTATTCTTCTAGTGGTGTTGTCTGAGGCGAACACATAACACTTCGCCTTGTTAAGGACCTAGGGGAATACATCATGTATAAAGAATGCTTATGGTGGGTTGCCGGAGTGACAGAAACCTGAACCCGGTTTCGCACACTTTTGCACGAGGGAATAATGGATCCTTGATCTTATTGTTGTGGTTATTCTTTTGCCTTAATTTCTACCTTGTATTTGCGGATGCTTGCAAGGTGATTAATCATAAGAGTACACTTGCTTAGTCTAGAAGGTGTACTAGAATAGATCCACCCACTCAACACTTATCAACACAAAACATGGTATCAATGCGGAATATGGCGAAAGCACATGACTACCTCTCCCGTGCGTCCTCAAGAACGCTTTAGTCTTTATAAGTTCAGTTGCTAGGCTTATCCTTTGCTCAAAAGGATTGGGGCACCTGTTGCTCCTCAGTACCCTTTACTTTACTTTTTTTACCTTCTTGTTGCTTATACCGAAAACCCCTAAAAAATTATCTTTCAGTGCTTGCAGTTATTCCTTATCCAACTTCACTTGTCAATACCTTCTGCTCCTCGTTGGGTTCGACACTCTTACTTATCGAAAATGCTACAATAGATCCCCTACAGTTGAGGGTCATCACCAAGTATGAAGTCGCGTGAGCGAATAACGCCTCAGAGGGTGGCTGCTGAGAGCGAGCCCCCGAGTGCCAAGTATGAAGTCGCGTAAGAGAATAACGCCTCGGAGGGTGATTGCTGCGAGCGAGCCCCCGAGTGCCAAGTGTGAAGTCGCGTAAGCGAATAACACCTCGGAGGGTGGCTGCTGCGAGCGAGCCCCCGAGTGCCAAGTACAAAGTCGTGTAAGAGAATAACGCCTCGGAGGGTGGCTGCTGCGAGCGATCCCCCGAGTGCCAAGTAAGATTTTTGTGTAAGATACTTTTGGGAAAATATTTAGCATCTTTCCCTGGTGTTCTTACATAAGGGCGATTGAACCGACTGCCACACTTGCTAGAGGTTGCGTTATTGGAGCTGTGGACCGGCTCTTTTCTTCCGAGAGCTCGGTGAAGCACCTGCAGTTTCTGAGGGTGTGGCTCGATCTTACTTCTGTGCTCTCAATATTGAAACCATGTTCAGTACATGGTCCGTCTGGCTGTTCTTTGGCCGAGCGAGATGTTAGTGTGTCGTCTCGTGACTTCCTGGGTCTCCAGTCCCGCTTTTGGGCGTGTGGTGGGTCTTCCAGGTTGTCTCTTCGCTGCATTCTGTTGTTGTCGCGATGTATGCCGTCTCTATCACCTTGGAAATCGGACACGTCCATGTCGGTTCCTCTGTCGTCGTAGAAGTTGCGCCTAGGCCTTTTTCTTCTTCTGTCGAAATCTCAATCTCCGGCATAGTAGTCATAGTCGCGATCTGAGCGAGTCGTTGGGGCGTCCGATTCGTTGGTACCCCAAGTTGAAGGTTGAGATGTAGCACATTAGCAAATTTCCCTTGGCAAAGATACCAAGGTTTAGCTCAACCAGTAGCACTCCAAGGTCGACAAGTAGGTGGTGAAGCGAGCAACGCGCCGTTTGAGAAATATTGCTCCCTTAACCTGGACCTGCACACACAACAAATAACTTTGCTCCCAACGAGTACAGAGAGGTTGTCAATCTCTCCGGCCTTGCCGTTTACAAAGGATCAATGCAACAGATAAAAGATAGTGATAGCTAGAACTGAAAGTAAAAGTAGGAAGTAAATTTAGGGTGTAAACAGTGGTGGAAATATGGACCGGGGTCCCATGATGTTCACTAGTGATGTCTCTCTCCAAAAAGACGATAAAACTGCTATGCGAGGTAAACAAATCACAGCTGGGCAATTGACAAGATTACGGGCGCAAACCAATGCTAACTATGCTACACAGAAAGGAAGTGGCTCAAAAGATGGGCGGTACGCCAAAATAAGTAGACTGAAATCCATCTGCATCTACTACTAATCATCCACCTTGAGATATCTATCCAGAACATCTCGCTGGTATTAAGTTGCGAGCCCCACCCAAAGTGTAAACCCAAAGCAACAGACAAGTGTATTAAAAGAACTTTGCGTAAAGTAAACAATCCTTGCAACCGCGGTTACAAGCACCATTGTTTTCCCCCTTGTGGCAACAACACATCCCCTAGACTCATGTTTATGTCACTCAAACTAGTCATCAGGGGGCATGAACCTACAACTTGGTCATGCAAGAATTACTCAAGAACACAAATATATAAGATAAGAACCAAATATATTACTCAATCACAATCTGAACATAGTCTCATAATCCATCAAATCCCAGCAAACTCATCATAGAAAAAGAAGAAAGAATTACATATGTGCCTTGATAATGTAGGGAAGCTCACAAGGTCTAATCCATGAAGAACAAAGAGGGGAGGAGAACATCACATAGCTACTGATCATGGACCCATGGTCCAAGGTGGACTACTCACGGATCATCCGGGAAGCGTCCATGGTGGTGGAGAAGCTCCCGGAGGTCAATCCTTCCTCCGGCAGGGTGCCGGGAAGAAGTCTTGTAGAGCTCCCGATCTTGGAAGCGCGGCGGCGGCGGAACAGAGGCGAAATCGCGAAAAGGGGTTCTGTCCTCGAGGGTTTTGTCGTGGGAAAGTCACGGCAGATGTCCGAAGTGTCGAACTTGACATGGGACCTTTGCTGCGAGGCGATTCGTGGAGAGAGTCGGCATTGACAAGAGACTCGGCGATTTACGCAGGTTTCAGCCCCTCTTTGTCTCGAGGTAAAAGGCTACTCCTGCTTCCTCTTATTATGGGTTCCGACTCTCGAAAGGAGAGTCTGTTGATCGATTACAAGAGAGCCGGATCGTAAAAATTAGTCTCGAGGAGATCTAGGTTTCACGCCGACAAGTGTCTAGTCCTATCTTAGGCTAAGATTGTTCCCGACCGTGGATCCCATGGACCTCAGCTTATAAAGGCGTCGGGTCCCGGGATTCCGCGAGTCCGACTCCGACACGAGGTGGAGTCCTATTCTACTTTACAAATATGTTATGTGTTATACAAGGTAAGTCGAAATCCTTCTACGGCTTCGATCTTCTTTCCTTGGCGCAACCGACCTTGGGCCGGGTCTTCTCTCGTGGGCATTCCGTAAGTGAGTCGGCACATAGTCATAATGCCGGGTCATAGGCTTAGTCTATCCCTCCCGACATTAGCCCCCAGGATTGGTGTGATGCTTTAGCCTTCGCAACAATCTTCTTGTCATCATCATGGTTGCCGACTCGTCGTGGTTTGAAAAAACCGACTCCCATTTTTTTATAGGGAGTCGATGTCACTTTTCTTGGTCTTCAAACAACATCTCTTTGTTGAGCCTGGCTTTTTCAACTGTGCCGACTCACACTCTTGGGTGTTAAAACCCGTCTCTATTTTCCAACACTAGATCTGATTTTCCTGTTTTTCTTGGAATCTTTTGAACGGTTTTTATCCCGATTCTGGCAGCGCAATCAATGCCCTTTAGATTCGTTCACGGAAATCGAGGGATTTCCTGCCGTTATACGTCGTCATGCGATGCCTCGGGTTATGGGACGGCTTCTTTATAAATAGGTCTCGGTTCCCATCTTCCTTTTCCATCCATACCTTTTCCCCATCGTCTTCTTCCTCGCGCACCGTAGGTCCGAGCTTCATCTCTTTCGCGGCATCAAGCTCCCATTCCTTTAGCGATCTGTGAAGAGAGGACTGGGGCCGTGCCACTCTCGTGCGTCAACTGAGTAAGTTCTCCATTGCCTACCTCTTGTTTCCAGTTGCTTTTCTCGTCGCCATTGTTGCGGTCCTTCGAGCTTTCACTGTTCGATAACCTGAGGTAGTTCCTTAATGATAGATCTTGACACGTATGTGGGTGCGTAGTTTTTAATGGTAGATCTCGATGTACACGTGGGCGTGTAGTTCAGGGTACCCCGTACACCACTTTGTATCCACTACTCATCTGAGGAGATATGTTAGATTTGTAGATTTTCTGACTGTTTGAGGGCTTCCTGTAGGTCGATAACACGCTCATTATTTTCTTTTGATTTTCCTGAGCTCGGTAGATCTATTTGTTCCACCATGTTTTGTGAAACCTGTTTGCGTAACTGTTGTAGAGTCGATTTCTGTCTGACTTCCTGGATCTGAATTGCATGATTGACATAGAGTCGATTTTAATCCGACTCCTTGGATGTTATTTAGGACTATCCGTCGTGTGTCTCAATAAGCTTAGCACGTATTGTCTTTTAGGTTTTAGATCCGATTCTTGCACCATGGGAAAAAAGGTTGTTGACCAGAAGAAACCGGCAGGTAAAAAGCCACCGAAGCTGCCGACTCAAAGGACAATAGTAGAGGCGAACTGGGACAAAAGTCATGTGACCTTAGAGAAGTTAGAAAAATGGTGGCAGATGGAATCCTTCAGCCTCAAGACAAGATTAAGTGGCGAGTCCCGGGAGAAGAGATCCGGCCAGAGCCCAAGGAGGGTGAAATTATCGTCTTTGCTGATCATGTGACCCGGGGATTTCGTCCTCCTGGGTCAAAGTTCTTCACGAGCGTGTTGCACTTCTACAAGCTGCATCTTCAAGACTTGAGTGCAATTCGGTGCTCAATATATGTCACTTTCAAGTGTTTTGTGAGGCCTACTTACGAATCAAGCCAATTCTCAGTTTGTTTGCTGAGTTTTACTATTGCAACATGCAAACTGAGTATAGCGGAGGGCCGGTTTTGGAATGTTGTGGATTCACTATCCAGAAGCGGGCCAAGTCAATCTTCCCCGCCCCCGGCTTATTAGCAAGGTGAAGGACTGGCAGAAGTCCTATTTATATTGTGCTTCGAAGGAGATCCCTGGTGAGCATCCTCTGCCCGTCTTTCGCGAGAGCTGGCTGGTGTTCCATGATAGTTTGAATTTTTTCCCCAAAGAGAGTCACCAAAAGAGGAACGAGCTGATCATTGCTCGGATGAAGGCTTTATTTGCCAACGGGCTTACTGGCAGGGTTTGACCCGGTGCTAGGTTGGTTGGAAAATCCAGCCTCTCATCATAAGAGATCGTCTTTTGTGCGAATACTCTAGGAAAGATGACCCCATGTGTTTCGCTCATAATGAGCTTTCTCCTGATGAGATAGCAAGAGCTTGCAAGAAGTTTCTTCAGGAGCGTCTTGAATATCTGAAGAGAATCGGTCTGGCTCCGTTCTACATATCCAACCCCGCTCCAAAGGTATGTTCTTACCATCTATTTTGTTCTGCTACTTGACTGAAGTGTTTTTTGTATTTTCGACTCTCCTTTCTTCCAGGACGACGACCTATGGTGGACTGCAGGACAAGATGTTGTTGGCGGTGCTAAGAGTCTGAGTCATACAGTAAGAGTCGGTCGTTCTTCTTTTCTAAAACGCACTTCTTTTCCTGACCTCCTCTTTCATAGGGTGACTCGGGTGATAATGAGGATGAAGAGGAGAAGGAAGAGGTGGAACAAGATGAAGTTCCTCCCGTCGAAGCCGACTCTCACAAGGAGAGTCAGAATGTAGATCCACCGGTATGTATCTTTTTCAGCTCTTCTTAGTTTGTAGGATTTTTTATCTTTATGTTGTATCTTGTCCAATAGGCGCAAGGCTCAAAGAGATGTACCTGTAGTACTGACTCGGAGGACCTGTCGGGGGGATGGATCAGGCCCATAGAACCTGCATTAGAAACCTCCGGGCCGACTTACATATGAAGGCCCACAAAGAAGACCCTACCAGGAGTCTGACGTGCCAAGCGTGAAGATTGAAGCCCTAGAAGGAATTTGACTTACCTTGTATAGCACGTAGCAAACTTGTAAAGTAGAATAGAACTCCACATCATGTAGGAGTCGGACTCTAGGAATCCCGGGACCCGACACCTTTATAAGCCGAGGTCCACGGGAGCCAGAGCTAGAACTTACCTCAAGCCAGGATTAGACAACTCACGCTATAACCTAGATCTCCACGAGACTAAGGTTGCGAAACATCATCACTGTAATCGATATGATCGACTCTTCCTATTGAGGAGTCAATCCCCTTATAGTCAAAAAGCAAGAGTAGGTCTTTACCGCATCGACGGGGCCGAACCTGGGTAAATCACCGAGTCCTGTGTCTATGTTGACTCTCTCCTCGAATTAGCCTCGCAGCAAAGGTCCCATGATAAGTCCGACTCTACGGACATCTGCCGTGACCTTCCCACGACAGTTGGCACCCACCGTGGGGCCTGCGCTCGCAGGTGTTGAGATTCTAAGGGGAGCTCTGCAAGGCATGGAAGGATTCGTGACCGTACGAATCACCAGGAGCCGGCCTGGAAAGCTCTGCATCGACGACTCGACCTGGGGTCCCGACGCCGATTCCGTCGAATCCGGTTATCGGGTCCTGACGGGGATCAACCCCGGCAAATCCCATGGTCAGGGACCCTGGGTTAGTCATGAGAGGCGCAGGTTCGACGATAGCTCGTCGTTAAACAGGGAGGCTCGCTCTTGCTCGATATTATTGATTGGGGAGATGCGATTACAGTGGAGGCCAAGGCTGGAGCGCTCAAGGCTAGGGTTACAGGTGATATTCGATGTCTTTGGCGTCGCCCCTCCTAGCCCTTATATACCGGGCTAGGTCTCGGGGAGTTCATCTACGTGTATAGGTAAACTTTCCTAACCCTAGCTTGCTCCGTACGGAAGGTCTTCGCACCTTCCTTGTGAGTCGAGGACTTCTACGTCGGTGCCATCTAGTGGGCCGAGGCCGTATCTTCATGGGCCTTCTGCGTTCATGGACACCAGGTAGGCTCATCCGTAGCAGTCGTGGGGTCACCCCCTCGTCAGTAGCCCCCGAGTGCCTGGGGGACTCGAAGAGTTGCGCAGGGACTCGAGTACATTTATTTGTCGTTTATTGATATGCACGGTTCATCCGTGGATCGCTGGCAGTCTGGTGGCCATGACAAAACCTGTTTCGAGGGATGCTAAGCTGAAAGGGCCCAAGGAGTCGACGGGTCGAGCCTTGGTGAATTGCACTAGGGAAAATACCACAGTAGCCCAATCAAACCCACGTCCCTCGACGTGAGCTTAGAACACTGTTGTCGAGCAAAAGTCCGACCGCTTCAGGTCTTACGGTGTTCATTTGCCGCCAGTAATGTGTGTAGCCTAAGGCGCGTCCGCCCGGCTTATCTATCATGCTCTGCGCATGGGAAAGGTTGGGAGTGAAATCGCTCTTCGGCAAGTCCCAGCCCGGCCGTACTTCGCAGCAGGGTCTTACCTACACGCTAATCTTGCGTGGCTTCTGGGCACAGTGTATCGTGTTCCAGGAATGTGTGTTTTTGAGGCGCGGAGCATTATAGTATTGCACCCGCTTGGAACAAAACATCAAGCGAGCTGTTCACTCTTTTACCCGAGGAGCTTTGTTTTGAGTGCTCAGTCGGGGGGTTTTTTGCGAGTAATCACTCGAATGCCGTTTTTGGCTCTTGAGGTGAGGGAGCACCTGACACTCGTAGCGCCGTATGGTCCTGGCGAGTGTTTTGTTTGTCTTGCGTCGGGTTGAGGGAGCACCCGAGACTCTCATTGGTGCGAGTGTTCACTCGAGCACGTGGTTGGCCTTTAGGTGAGGGAGCACCCGGGACTCTCATTGGTGCGAGTGTTCACTCGAGCACGTGGTTGGCCTTTAGGTGAGGGAGCACCCGGGACTCTCATGATGTACGCTCCCGATGGGAGTAAGATGTTTTTCTTCCTTGGGGAAAAGATCTGAAAAGATGGAATCCCTGGGCCTTGATGGCGTACTGAGTACGCCTTGCTGTCATATGAAGTTGGCGTGGTGTTCTGCAATTTGTTGACCGCTGCGGTCTATTGTGTGAAGCGACTTGGCGCTGGCCCGCCGAAATTTTCGCGTTGTGCGATCATGGTCCTCTTTTTGCGCGCGTAGTGGGCGGTGTTGTTACTGCCCCGGTTGGATTTTCCATGCTTTTCGCCTCTGTAGGGGATCATGGCACGTTTTACTGGGCGAAAAGGTCGGCCGGTGGCCCTTCTTCCCAGGCTCTTGAGTTAAATACCATGCGGCCGGTGACTTGTAGATTTTACCCAGCCATTGCCTTCCTCCTCTTTCTCTGATTTCCTTCGTGTTCCTGAGTCTTCATCCTTTCTCCTCTGTGTGCTGCTGTGAGATCTATGTCAAAGCGTTCCCGTGCTGCCATCGAGTCGGCCAAGATGTCCGGCAAGTGGGAGCGGTCTTCGTTCGGGGCTGAAGATCTGGATGCGCTGGTTGCTGATGGCATGTTGGTGGCGGGCGATGCCCGTCTTCCTGGCGATGAGTCGACTCCAGCGCCGGCAGCGGACGAGCGGGTATGCTTCCAGGATTTCTTCCACCTTGGGTTTGCCCTTCGGCTGCATCCTTTTGTTCGGGGGTTACTGTATTATTATCGGCTCCAGTTGCATGACCTTACTCCCAATGGTATTTTGCACATTGCGTGTTTCATCACTCTTTGTGAGGCTTTCCTGGGGATTTATCCCCATTGGGGACTTTGGAGAGGTCTTTTTAATGTTAAAAGGACGAACTGTGAGTACGCCGTGGGTCAAGTGGGTATCTCCATTGGGGATAAACATTCATACTTTGACTTGGAGAAGATTGATTCCGTTAGTGGCTGGCGAAAAGGCTGGTTTTATCTGAAGGATCGCTTCATTGTTGGTCAGCAATTTGGTCTTGCTTCCTTCAATCCGGGCACATGGGTGGCCAGACAACCTTCGTGGTCTCATTCTTTGACCGAGGTGGAGTCGTCTGAACTGACTCCATTTTTGGAGAGGATCTCTGTGTTGAAGGATAACTTGACTGGTGGTCAACTTATCTCTGTTTTTGTGGGGAGGCGAGTTCAACCGTTGCAGCATCGAGATCACCCTATGTGGCAGTACAAGGGACTCGATGACTCGACGAGATGCTCGAATGAAGAGCTAGAACCCGATGACCTGCTGGCTCGCATCCAGCACGTGACCAAGTGCTCTAGTATTTCCGAGATGCGCCTTGTCCTTCCTTATGCTTCTGATCATCCTCCGCGATGGTTGGTTCCCATGTTCCTTCATCTGTTTGGACGAGTACCTAGTTTTGTTTTGTTGTTGATATTGCTTGTTTTGCAGGGCCATGCTCCAGTGCCGTGTAATCCTCCGCAGCCGGAGGACGCCGATATTCGAGAAGAGCCCGGTGCTTCCGCAGCTGATAATGATGTGCCAGTTGTTAATGCTGAGATTGTGTTGGTGGAGACCGGAGATAGTGAGGATTCGAGTCCCTTCCGTGTGAGGCGGTCGCGCCCCTTGGATGTTGAAGATCATGCCGCGTTAGGTGATGTTGTCCCTTCCGCTGCTCCTTTGGCTAGGCCTTCCCCTTCGGCTGTTGCTCCGGCCCCTCCTCCGAAGAGGGCCAGGCTTGGGAGGTTGATGCGTCCTCGTGGTGCGCGTGTCGGGTAAGATTCTGCTAAATTTGTGCCCGATTTCTTTTCCTTGTTCTTGCGACTGATTCCTGCTTTTATTTTGTAGTGTTGTGCCTGCGCCAGCTGCTTCGTGCACCAGCGCGGCTGCTACTGAGTTGCGGTCAACCAGTTCTGGGGCGGCAGCCAAGCATCTTGAGGGCCACTCGGCTGCCGCTGGCCAGTCTGGGCCGGCGGCGACTCTTGTTGTTTCGACTGCCGGTGTAGTTCCCGGTGTACCTTCTTCTGGGGCGCCTGGTACTACTTCTTCTGAGCCTAGGACGACCGAGCTTGGTCCTCCGTACTTTGGCCGTCCTGGTCTGGCGATTGAAGAAAAATCTCGTGCTTTCGACCATGTCTCCAAGCTGGTAAGATGATTTGTGTATGTGTCGTTTTATCATCGGGGGCACGGCAGTGCTCCCGATGGGAGTAGCCCCCGAGGCTAGAAGTAACTGTTTGCAGTTGCTTGTAGTCTTGTCTTTAATTAACATCTGATTGCCTGTTTCTTGCAGCCTGCTTTCCAACACTGTGAGCGTTTGGTTCTTGATGCTGAGCGTTGGCAGCGGGCCCATGAGTCCGCTCAGGATGCCTTATCTGCTATCGAGGGTGAGTTTTGTTCTTGTGCTGATGAGCTTTTGGGTGCTTCATCTTTTGTTTTGAGTATTGTCTTTGCCTCGCAGGTCGTCGCTAGGCTGCCGAGAAACGAGCCGAAAAGGCGGAGGAGACTGCTTCCGTTCTCGAGGCTGCCTTGGCTTCCAAGGAGGCAGAGTTGCATGGTCAACATGAGGAGCTTGTTCGCCTTCGCCAGGGTGAGGCGCGCGTGCGCAGGTGGAGGCACTCGAGGGCAAACGTCTTCGCGCCTTGGCGGGCTCGCTTGTGTGTAAGTTCAGCGTTTGACTGCTGCTGTCTCCACTGTTTGCCTTTGGTGACGTTTCTTTGTTTGGTACAACTGCTGTAGGTGCGAAACCGAAGGAAGCTGCTGCGTCGGGGTCTGGGATTCTCCAAGGTGTTGTTGATGCTGTTGCAGATGCTGTTGCAGTGGTCGAAGACGTCTGTGCCCGGGCTTCCAATGTTGTGGGTCTTGCATACGAGCACCTTATGCCGGAGGGTACAAAGGTGCCCGATGGCCTGGGTGCTCGGGTTGCTGCGTTCGGTCCTGATGGCAAAGATGTGGTGGAACTGGTGGCGAAGAGCGTGGTGAGTGGTTCTTCCACGGCCCTGGTCATCCTTATAGGGCATGGGGTTTCCTTTGATGATTCCTTGGTTGAGACCATCCCGCGATATTCTGGTGAGCAGGACGACCGAGCCGATAGGCTGGCTCGTCGCCTGCAACAGGTTGTGGATGCTCAGGGTCCTCCAGGTGGTAGGGATCACCCAATGAATGAGCACTACGTGGCTGTAGATAGGCATGCGCTCCAAGTTGTGAGGCGAGTTTGCGAAGAGAACGACCGCCATCTGGGTGCACTTATTAAGGCGAAGTTGGAGCCTAAGGATTAGGTGCTTCCCTTCATTGTATATGCTTCTTCTTGATTGTATATATCATTTGTATTTGTAGTTGCGTGTGGTGCCTCGGGGGGTGGCTACTTCGGCGAGCCCCCGAGTGCTGAATTTATTTTTGCCGTGATTGCGGAGGACTCCTCGGGGGGTGGCTGCTTTGGCGAGCCCCGAGTGCTAAGTTAATTTGTCGCGATTGCGGAGGACGCGTCGGGGGGTGGCTGCTTCATCGAGCTCCCAAGTGCCAAGTTAGTTTGCCGCGATTGCGGAGGACGCGTCGGGGGGTGGCTGCTTTGGCGAGCCCCTGAGTGCCGAGTTTAGTTTGCCGCGATTGCGGAGGACGCGTCGGGGGGTGGCTGCTTTGGCGAGCCCCCGAGTGCCAAGTTATTTTTCCGCGATTGCGGAGGACGCGTCGGGGGGTGGCTGCTTTGGCGAGCCCCCGAGTGCCGAGTTTAGTTTGCCACGATTGCGCAGGACGCGTCGGGGGGTGGCTGCTTTGGCGAGCCCCCGAGTGCCAAGTTAGTTTGTCGCGATTGCGGAGGACGCGTCGGGGGGTGGCTGCTTTGGCGAGCCCCCGAGTGCCGAGTTTAGTTTGCCGCGATTGCGGAGGACACGTCGGGGGGTGGCTGCTTTGGCGAGCCCCCGAGTGCCAAGTTAGTTTGCCGCGATTGCGGAGGACGCGTCGGGGGGTGGCTGCTTTGGCGAGCCCCCGAGTGCCAAGTTAGTTTGCCGCGATTGCGGAGGACGCGTCGGGGGGTGGCTTATTTGGCGAGCCCCCGAGTGTCGAGTAATTTTGTGGAAAAATATTTATGAAATATCTTTCCTGCTGTTCCTTTACAAACATGAAGAGGGTAGGTTCCTTTTAGAGCGATGATGTAGTGGCTCTAAGGGCCTGGTAGCTTTGTCTCCCAGTTCTGGGATTCTTCGGGCGATGTTCCTTTCCTTCTACGGGGTCGCTTCTTCCGCGAGTCCCGTGGTTCTGCTGTCTTGGTGGGCTACGAATGCTTCTGCTATCTTGTGGAATTCTTTGTCGCAGCGGTCGGATCTGATGAAACTGCCGCTGATTGTGATGACCCCGTTTGGGCCTGGCATCTTCAGCTTGAGGTAGGCGTAGTGGGGTACGGCCATGAAGCGGGAGAAAGATGGCCGCCCGAGGATTGCGTGGTATTGCGACTTCCAATCGACCACTTCGAAGTCAAGTGTTTCCTTGCGGAAGTTCGTCGCGTTCCCGAAGACTACCTCCAGGCTTATCCTCCCGATGGGGTAGACTTCTTTTCCTGGTATGATCCCGTGGAAGGTTGTGCCTGAGGATTTGAGTGCGTTGTTTTGGATGAGCATGTCGTCGAGTGTTCGGGTGAAGATGATGTTGATCCCGCTGCCGCCATCCATGAATAATCGCGACATGTCGTAATTTCCGATTCTGGCCTCAAGTACCAGCGGGGCGTGCCCTGGCTGGGGGACGACTGGTGGGTGGTCGTCTCGGGAGAAGGAGATTTCTGTCTCCGACCCGCGTAGGTACTCTGGGACGGCCGGGTGTGCGGAGGTTGCCAGGAAAACTTGTCTGGTGACTTGTTTCTGCTGCTTGTTGGAAGGTCTGCCTTCTTGTATCATGTAGATCCTCCCGTGGGCTTCTGGGTATTGGTTTTCTTATTCTGGCGTCCTTTGTCGTTCCTGGATGGCGGCCACCTGTCTTGTTGGCAGGGGGGCTGGTGGCGCACCGTGGGCGACTGGCCCAACTGCTACGCTTGCGAGTGGTCGTGCTACTACGACCGAGGAGCGGCTTTTCTCTTCGGCCAACTCGTTGAAGCTTCGGAAGTTCCTGAGGGTGTGGGATGATTTGAGCTCTCCTCGCTCGTTTCTAAATCCGTGTAAAGAGCACGGTCCGTCGAGTTGTTCTTTGGCGGATCGGAATGTGCGGGTGCCGTCGCGTGGCTGTCTTGTCCTCCATTCTCGTCTATGAGCCTGGGGCTCATCTTCTGGGTTGTCTCGGCGCTGTGGTCTATTGTCATCACGGTGCCCGCCGTTCCGGTCATTCGAGAAACCAGCGGCGACCATGTCAGGTCCTCTGTTGTTGTAGAAGTTCCGTCAGGGTCGCTTCCTTCTTCTGTCGTCTCCTCTATCTCCGTTGTAGTCGTAGTCGTACTCTGATCGTGCGGTGTGGGTTTCTGTTTCATTACGAACGGAGTATTCTCCGTCTGCCCAGCTGTTGGCTAGTTCTAGTAGCCGTGCGAGTGTTCGGACTTTCATCTGTCTGAGCTGCTCTTTGAATTCAACGCGCTGAAGACCTCGCCTGAATGCGTCGATCGCACTTTCGTCCGAGATGTCTTCCTCTGAATTCTTGAGTATCGTCCATCGCTGGATGTATGCTCGCAGGGCCTCCCTTGTTCCTTGTTTGCATGCCCGCAGCTCCTCGAGTGAGGCTGGTCGCTTGTATGTTGATTTGAAGTTTTCTATGAAGGCTCCTCGGAACTGGCTCCAGGAGCTGATGGATCCGCGCTGAAGATTTTTCAGCCAGTGTCGAGCGGACCTCTCAAGCATGAGTTGTACGTACTGCATCGCCGTGACATTGGTCCCTCTTTGAAACTTGACTGTTGTTAGGTAGTCGTCGAGCCATGCCTCCGGCTCCTCGAGTCCGTTGTACTTTGGAGTCGTGGAGTTCAGTTTGAACCCGTTGGGCATGCGCGTCTCACGTATGGCACGTGTGAAGCAGAGTGCTCCACATGGCTCGATTTCCTCGTCGGAAGTCTCTTCCTCTGAGTACTCCTCGCGTGCTGCGCGTCTTCGCCTGCTGCGGTTGACTCTGTTCTGCGTGATGTCGTCCCGCGCGTCTCGTCGAGTGCTGCGGCGTCTGCCGTTGTCGTCGCTGTCGCGTTTCTTGTGCTTGTCGGAGCGCCTGCGTCTGTCGTCGTTACTGTCGTTGTCGTCGTCGTCATCTGGAGAACTGGGGTCTCTGTCCGGTGTCCGCTCGTGAGTCTGCCTCTTTGCACTGGATTTTTTAGGTACCGAGGCGTCGATAGCTTCCTTCATTATCTGTAGAGCTATGGAAGTGTAGCGATCCGTTTTGCCCTTTCTGCTTTTCTGGGCATGGGACAGGTAGTCTTGGGCGCTTATGAGCGCTTCCGCTGGAGTGAGAGGCTCCTCCTCGTCGTCGTTTTCCTCTGACCTGAAGTCGTCTTCCAGTTTCCGCACTACTCTCGCCCTTTCTGTCTTCCGCAGGTTGTTGAGTTTCGACCTATTGCGGATGGGGGAGTCGTGACCTGGCGAGTCGCTTCTGGGAGATTGTCTGCGGCTGCTTTTCCTTTTGGGTTCCGCTATGGCTTGCTTCTCCATGGCTAGGCGCCACTATCTCGTCTGCTTTGTTAGCTCTCCCGCTAGCTTGTTGTATGCCCTTAGCTCATCTCTTGTGGCGTCTGATGGTAGTAACCCGCCGCGGGCGACTGCTTCTTTTACCATTGCCATCGATTCCTTGGACAAGTATATTTTTTCTTTGGGTGGTTCGCCTGCCGCTGCAACCGGGGTTTGCTGCCTGCTGCGCGATGGCTGGCTGCCCTGGCCAGGTGCTTGCTGTTTGTTGCTTGGCAGCTGACTGCTTTTTTTATTGCTTGGCCCTTGCTCCACCGGGACTTTCTTTGGTATGGTCCCCGGTTCTCCTAGCTGTACGACCATCTGACTGGTGTTGCCAGGGCCAGCCGCCCTGTTGGTGGTTGGGGTGTCTTTTCGGGTGCCCGGGTCGTCGGCTCGCCCGTTGTTACCTGACGTTGATGTGCCGACTTCTGCCATGAACACCTGCGATGGTGCCCTTGTTGTTTCCTTGCCGATGCGTGCGATCGTGCTTCTCCATGCTGGGGCTTCACTCGAGCAGTCGTGAGTAGCGTGTAGCCGTGAGTTGGGTGCGTAGCTACAACCGCCAGATAGATCGTCCGTGCGGGCGGCGTCTGCTATGGTCGTTGCTGTAGATGTTGCCGTGGGCGCACGGGTGTCGTCGATGAGGCGGAGGGTACCCCAGTGGTTGATGTAGATATGGTACTCTCCGAAGATCAGATTGATGCCGGAGCGTAGGTCGGTGAAGACTGGTTTGAGGGCTGGGAGGTGGGCCGTGAATCCGAGGGACTCGAACAGGTTGGATCTTGCCGGAGCCGCCGAGTCGATGAGTGCTGGTGATGATGAGGCCGCCGAGATCGCGTTCCCAACCTGCGCGGTTCCCACAGACGGCGCCAATTGACGGGGATCAACCCCGGAAAATCCCATGGTCAGGGACCCTAGGTTAGTCACGAGAGGCGCAGGTTGGACGATAGCTCGTCGGCAAACAAGGAGGCTCGCTCCTGCTCGATATTATTGATTGGGGAGATGCGATTACAGTGGCGGCCAAGGCTGGAGCGCTCAAGGCTAGGGTTACAGGTGATATTCGATGTCTTGGGCGTCGCCCCTCCTAGCCCTTATATACCGGGCTAGGTCTCGGGGAGTTCATCTACGTGTACAGGTAAACTTTCCTAACCCTAGCTTGCTCCGTACGGCAGGTCTTCGCACCTTCCTTGTGAGTCGAGGACTTCTACGTCGGTGCCATCTAGTGGGCCGAGGCCGTATCTTCATGGGCCTTCTTCCTTCATGGACACCAGGTAGGCTCATCCGTAGGAGTCGTGGGGTCACCCCCTCGTCAGGTCCCGATCGGATCTATTCATATCTTCATTGGGAAGACAGACGGATCTGAGCCAGAGCGGGATCCTGAAGTCCCCCTGGAAACCTCGAGTCGGCGACGTGCCGACTCAAGGCAAACTTTCGTCGGGTTAATCGCTCGATCTCCAGAGTCGGCACGCTCCGTCGAGTCTCTGGCGCACGACACCACGGGAGAAACATCTGACGCTGGCTCCATCCGATCCGCCGGGAGCAATAGACTCAGCACGGGAACAGCTGAATACAACCCCGACTTTCCGCAGTACGAGCCTCCATATTGCGTGACAGTGTTCATGGCAGGCACCGAAGAGCAGGGAAGCCAACCAGCTCAAAGTGCAGCGCAGAACCAGAATGTGGATACAACTCACAACACGTCCCCTAATCCAGATAGGGAACAACCAGAAGTTCTTACAGGAGCATAAGTCCTCTCAGATGCCCTAAACGCCTTGGATGAAGCCTTAGCCGCGCCGATGACTACTGAAAACCAGCAAGCCTGGAGAACCAGGGTCAATGGACTCAAGGCCCAGGTGATGAGCATTCGGAGGGAAATTAACTCCCAGAACGCACAAATGGTGGAAAGAGAAACTCAACTCGCCCAAGAAACCAGGCGTCTGCGACACGAGTCGGAATTGATAGAAGCTCAGAAACTAAGTCTCGCCAACGCGCGCCCCGCAGGACCCACGAGTCGGATTCCTGCTGACCTCCCGACCCGGCGGCTGTTCCATGATATGAATCAGTCGACTCCCCCAGGGTACACACCACCAAGGCAACATGTCCCCTCGCCACGGCAGGAGCGGTTCCATACACCCCCGGATCATTTCAATAATCCCATGGCAAACGTGGTGGCAGCGACACGGTACCTCGCCAGTGTGCCCGTACACGGAGACACTATGGTGGACCAGGCCACTCGAGGGGAAATCGATCTGCTCAAAACTGAAATCACACAGTAGGCTCAGTACTCACAGGGATTACAGTACTTACATGAAACCCCATATCAAAGTATGAGTCGGTAAGAAGATTCACCGGATCCAGCCGGCTCGAGCAGCCATCGCCAGCGCCGGGCTCCGCCGCTAGACCCGCCGGGGGCGATAAGGATCCAAGACATACCATCCAGCTTCCATCCTCAACGCCGGGTCGAGCAGATGGTCCAACTTCCACCCCAAGATCAAGACATCGAATTCATCAGCAGATCCGTGGGCAACCGATGCCTGGTGCCGGCTCTCCGAAATACACACTTGCCATCAGATTTCAAGGGCCCACGTAAGATCGCAAACTATACCGCTGACATGGACCCGACAGCTTGGATCGAAAGTTATGACCTAGCCATGGACATGCTACAAGCCAGTGAAGGAGTTTGTGCCCGTTACCTCACAATGATGTTGGAAGGGCCGGCTCGCACATGGTTCAAAAACCTCCCAGAGAATTCCGTCACCTCCTAGATGGATCTCAAGGAAAAGTTTATCCAAAATTTCCAAGGCACCTGCCAGCAAGCTACCACAATCGTCGACTTGGAGCATTGTGTCCAGAAGGAAGGAGACTCGACCCTGAGCTAGGCACGACGGGTTTCAGAAATAATCCACTCCTCGGACACCATCACTGCCCAAACAGCCGTCATCGTCTTGGAAATGAACTCCAAGTTCGAACCCCTAGTGCACAAACTTGGCCGACTCAAGAGGACGGTCAAGGATATAGGAGAGCTCATGAACGCAGTCATCAAACATGCCGAGTCTGACAAAACCAAAGACACTGAGCCTCAACAGGATAAAGCCGATAGTAACAAAAATGGCGGCAAAACATCATAGAATCAGAACCAGCAAACCAAGCGACGACTTGATCAGACTACTTCTGACTTGGCAGCCAACACAAATGTCGGCTCCCAAAGACAGAAGAAGGAGGGAAACAACTACCGCAAGCCGGAAGGAAATTTTCGCCCGAACAACTTTGAAGCAACTATGAAGAATCGTTGACCGACCCATAGCAAACCCGGTCGCCCAGCCAACCACACTTGGGAAGATTGCTATTTCATGAAAGAGTTCACACGACGTGGGAGCCAGGGACCTCCCGGGTCAGGTGGAGGAGCCGGTCAGAACGGTAACAACCGAAATCCTGGCTACCAAGGAGCCGGGGCAATGCCTCAACACCAAGGACCAAGAGGAGGAGCCCATCAAAATCAGTCAGGGCTTGCTGGATTCCAAGCAAACCCGAAACAACTTCATGACCGTGCAACATATGACGTTTTCACTACCAACAGCTGTAGGAGGGATAGGAAGCTGCAACGAAGAGCCGCCATGGCTGTGACTACAGAGCCAGCTTGGCCTAGGTGGCTCAATTGGTCAGAATAGCCAATCACTTGGACAAGAGATGACCACCCCCCGGTGGTAGAGAACCCAGGGGCCCTGGATCTAGTAGTCTCTCCACAAATTGGAGGATATACACTTGACAAAATGGTCATGGACGGAGGAAGCAGCCTCAACATCCTCTACTACGAAACCTTTCGCAGGATGGGGCTAACCCAAAAACAGCTGCAACCCTCCAACACCGTTTTCCACGGAATAGTCCCAGGCAAGTCGGCACGTCCGATAGGCAAAATTCACATGGAGACCGCTTTTGGAAACGCTGAGAATTTCCGCTCCGAGCTCATCCCCTTTGAGGTGGTAAAACTCGAGAGCCCATATCACGCCATTTTGGGCAGACCAGCTTACGCCAAATTCATGGCTCGGCCATGTTATGTCAAGATAAAACTAAAGATTTCGGGTCCTAATGTCCCAATCACCGTCGATGGAAGTCGGTCCAGGGCAGTGGAATGTGACGGACAACACGTCAAATTTGCCGAGTCAACACGCGCCAAAGAGGACTTGTCGGTATACCAAGAAAAGGTAGACCCGGCAGACCCCACAATCCTGAAGAAACCGAATCCCGGCAACAATCCCAAGTTTCAACCGGCTCAAGATACAAAGAAAGTCGACTTTGTCCCTGGTGACTCTTCTCAGCAGTTCATCATCGGGACGGAGTTATCTGATAAATAGGAAAGCGCGCTCATCGAGTTCCTCCGTGAGAATCGGGACATCTTCACCTGGAAACCCTCTGATATGCCAGGTGTTCCGAGGGAACTCGCTGAGCACCACCTAAATATAGATCCAAAGGTGAAGCTGGTCAAACAATTCCTTCGCCGTTTCAACGACGAGAGGAGAAACGCTATTGGGGAAGAAATAGCCCGGCTCCTTGCCGCCGGGTTCATCGTGGAAGTCTTCTATCCAGAATGGCTCGCAAACTCGGTCCTCGTTTTGAAAAAGAACGGGACCTGGCGCTTGTGCATTGACTACACAGACTTAAACAAGGCCTGCCCGAAGGATCCCTTCGCGCTGCCTCGTATTGACCAGATCATAGACTCGACTGCGGGATGTGAGCTCCTATGTTTCCTTGACGCCTACTCTGGTTATCACCAGATCAAGATGGCCCTTGAAGATCAAGAGAAAACGGCTTTCATCACCCCCTTCGGGATCTACTGTTACAGTTCTATGCCCTTTGGCCTTAAGAACGCGGGAGCCACATACCAGCGAACAGTGCAGAGTTGCCTCAACGAACAGATTGGGCGCAACGTGCATGCTTATGTGGATGATATAGTGATCAAATCCCAATTGGCCGACTCACTCATCAGTGACTTGACGGAAACCTTCAAAAATCTGCGCAAGTACCAGATGAAGTTAAACCCGGCCAAATGCACCTTTGGAGTACCTGCAGGTAAACTCCTTGGATACATAGTATCAGAGAGAGGTATCGAGGCAAACCCAGAGAAAATCAACGCTGTCATGACTCTTCAGAAACCGGCCTCAGTAAAGGGAGTCCAACGACTCACAGGATGCGTAACCGCTCTGATTCAATTCATAAGACGACTTGGTGAAAAGGCAATCCCCCTGTATCGGCTTCTAAGGAAATCAGAAACATTTGTCTGGGATGACGAGGCCGATCAGGCCCTAGAGTCATTGAAGAAGCAGCTATCCCAGGCTCCAATCCTGGCGGCTCCCAAGCCAAAGGAACCTATGCTGCTTTATATCGCAGCCAACAATCGAGTAGTCAGCGCTGTGGTTGTTGTTGAGCGTATGGAAGCCGGCAAGGAGCACCCCCTACAAAGGCCAGTTTACTACGTCAGTGAGGTTTTGACCCTATCAAAGCAACGCTATCCTCACTAGAAGAAATTGGTTCTTGGTGTATTCATGGCGAGCCGGAAACTTAAACAGTACTTTCAGGAGCAACCCATAACTGTGGCCAGCTCGGCACAACTTGCAGATATCATCCAAAACCGGAAAGCAACGGGAAGGATTGCAAAGTGGGCCATATAATTGGGGGCTTATCACATCAAATATAAACCACGAACGGCCATCAAGTCCCATGCATTAGCCAACTTCATCAATGACTGGACAGAAATCCAAACATCTTCGGATAAGCCAGTCACCAAATATTGGACAATGCACTTCGATGGAAGCCGGCAGCTCCAAGGGTCAGGAGCTGGTGTGGTTCTTACCTCACCTAAAGGGGAGAAATTCTGCTATGTTCTACAGCTACAGTTCACGTGTACCAACAATGCAGCAAAGTATCAAGCCCTACTTCATGGACTACGACTGGCTCCTGAGATGAACATAAGTTGGATCCAATGCTATGGCGACTCTGATCTCGTTTCTCAACAAGTGTCAGGAAAATGGAATTCCAAAAATCCCATAATGGCAGCTTATCGACGAGAGGTGCAAAGACAAGCCGGATTTTTTGTTGGATACCAGGTGGATCACGTGGACCGTAGGGAAAACGAAGCAGCAGATGCTCTCTCCCGACTCGGCTCTCAGAGAAATCCGGTCCCTCCAAACGTATTCCTGGATCTCCTAACAAAGTCGTCTGTACAACCACCAACAGAACAAGACATAGCAGAGCCGGATCCAGAGCCGGCTTTGGTCGCTGCAATTCATGCTACACCCTCATGGGTCATACCTTACTTGGATTACAAGACTCGAGGAATCCTTCCTCAAGATGAGATGTTGGCCAGAAAAATCGTCAGGAGAAGCCAATCCTTTGTAATCATCAATGGTGAGTTACATCGGCGAAGTGCTGCAGATGTCTTTCAAAGATGTGTTTCACCAGAAGAAGGTAGAGCCATCCTCAATGAAATACTTTCTGGAGATTGCGGACACCACGCCGGCTCTCGTTCGCTTGTAGCCAAATCCTTTCGACATGGCTTCTATTGGCTCACAGCTCATGCGGATCCAGAGGACATAGTCAAGAAATGTGATGGATGCCAGCGCTATGCAAAACAAGCTCATGTGTCGGCTCAAGAAGTCAAGATGATACCTATCACCTGGCCCTTTGCATTATGGGGACTTGATATGGTGGGACCTTTCAAACGGTCAGCCAACAAGAATACCCACATATTAGTGGCAGTGGATAAATTCACCAAATGGGTCGAAGCCGAGACGGTCAGCAAATGTGACGCTGCGACAACACTGATGTTACGAGAGTTTACGTCTCGCCCCTCGTTGGTTTACCCAAAGTGGAAGGTGAGATGTAGCGTAGAGGCAAATTTCCCTTAGCGAAGATGCTAAGGTTGAATGTCGAACCAATAGGACTCCAAAAGATACAAGAAGGTGGTGAAGTGAACAATGGCGCCGTTCACAACTCAAGGTTGCTTACTTCACCTGGACCTGCACACACAACAAATAACTTTGCTTCCCAACGAGTACAAAGGAGTTGTCAATTCCTCCGGCCTTGTTGTTTACAAAGGATAAAACGCACTGGATAATAACGATAGTGATAGCAACGGAAAAGTAAATAAGCAGTAAATTGATAGCGGGTGTAAACAGTGTTGGAAATATGGACCGGGGTCCTATGATGTTCACTAGTGATGTCTCTCTCCCAAAAGATGATAAAATAGCCATGCGAGGTAAACAAATTACAGTTGGGAAATTGACAGGATTATGTGCGCAAACCAATGCTAATTATGCTATAAAGAAAGGAAGAGGCTCAAAAGCATGGGCGATACGCCAAGACAAGTAGACCGAAATCCATCTGCATCTACCTACTAATCATCCACCTTGAGATATCTATCCAGAACATCTCGCTGGTATTAAGTTGTGAATCCCACCCAAAGTGTAAACTCAAAGCAACGAACAACTGCATTAAAGAACTTTGCGTAAAGTAAACAATCCTTGCACCCGCAAGTACAAGCACCGTTGTTTTCCCCCTTGTGGCAACAGCACATCCCCTAGACTCATGTTTCTGTCCCTCAAGCTATTCATCGGGGGGCATGAACCCACAATCATGCATAATGCTCCCTCTTGGAGTCACTACCTACTACTTGGCCAAAGCAATAAACAGCAACGAAGAACATGCAAGAATTACTCAAGAACTGTAACGCCCCAGCCACACCCACCGGTTCCCGGCGTACGCCTGGCGGGATCTAGACTGTCCCCACAGACCAACACTAGTCTTTCCTACGCACTTTGTCCTCACTCATGCGCACCCGGGAACAACTTCCCGGTCGGTCACCCATCCTCAAATCGCTCCAAGTCAAGCACGCTTAACTTTGGAGTTCTTTGGATCTGGGCTCCCGGAAAAGAAGTGCACCTTGTTGATATGAGTAGTCTATCATTCCTATTAAGCCACGATGTCACATACACCCCCACTCAAAGGAACCGATGTCCTCATCGGCCCACAGGAACGTTCCCTCTTGGCACCCGTCTGTGCCTCCAGTGCCGACACATGTCCCACATGTTCACGCACTGACCCACACACGCCCGTATAACCGCAAGGGTCGGCTCTGATACCATTTGTAACACCCCGGCCACACCCACCGGTTCCCGGCGTACGCCTGGCGGGATCTAGACTGTCCCCACAGACCAACACTAGTCTTTCCTACGCACTTTGTCCTCACTCATGCGCACCCGGGAACAACTTCCCGGTCGGTCACCCATCCTCAAATCGCTCCAAGCCAAGCACGCTTAACTTTGGAGTTCTTTGGATCTGGGCTCCCGGAAAAGAAGGTGCACCTTGTTGATATGAGTAGTCTATCATTCCTATTAAGCCAGGATGTCACAAGAACATAAATATAAAAGAGGAGAATCAAATATATTACTCAAACACAATCTGAACATAATCTCATAATCCATCTGATCCCAGCAAACTCAGCATAGCAACAGCAGAAAAGATTACATATGTGCCTCGATAATGTAGGGCAGCTCACGAGGTCTAATCCATGAAGAACAAAGAGGGGAGGAGAACATCACATAGCTACTGATCATAGACCCATGGTCCAAGGTGGACTACTCACGGTTCATCCGGGAAGCATCCATGGTGGTGGAGAAGCTCCCGGAGGTGGTTCCTCCCTCCGGCAGGGTGGCAGGAAGAGGTCTTCTGGTGCTCCCGATCTTAGAAGCGCGGCGGCGGCGGAACAGAGGAGAGATCGTGAAAAAGGGTTCCCTTCTTGGGGTTTTTGCGTCACGAGGAATAAATAGGCGAAGGGGGCAGCCAGGGGGTCCACCAGGGGTCCAGGCGCCCCCCTGGCGCGTCCCCACACTGGGGGGCGCCGGGAGGGCGCCTGGGGCCCTGGTGGGTCCCCTCTGCCCCCCCCCCCCCTCGGTGATTTCGGAAGCTTCCTGTACGCTGATTTTTTATTGGATTTTTCCTGAATTTTTGGAGCACTTTTAATATGGGGGAAACCTGAAATAGAAAAACAGCAGAAAACAAGAACTGGCACTGGGGTGCACTGAGTTAATAGGTTACTCCAAATATGATCAAAAGTGTATGGAAGTTCATCAATATCATAGCAATATCACACAAAAGAGGCACGGAGCAAGCAGAAATTATAGATACGTTTTGGACGTATCAAGCACTGAAATTCTTGAAAAAGATCATATACAGATTCGGCTACCCCCACAGCATCATAACCGATAATGGTTCTAACCTATCAGAAGGGGTTATGCAGCGATTTTATCAGAACGAGTACATCTGACTCAACCTTGCATCAGTGGCACAACCACAATCCAACGGACAAGCCGAGAGAGCCAACCAAGAGTTTCTTCGAGGCATCAACCCCCGACTCATTGTCCCTTTGAAAAGGACGTCGGGTTGCTGGGAGGAGGATTTACCCTCAGTACTATGGGGCATCCGGACGACTCCCAACAGGTCGACAGGCTATACGCCCTTCTTCCAAGTCTATGGAGCGGAAGTCGTCCTCCCAAGTGACATACGTCACGACTCACCTTGAGTCACTGCTTATGTAGAAGCCGAAAACAAGAAAGCAAAACAAGAAAACTCGGCATATATATGTAAAAATCACAGTGTATAATCTTATTCAGGGGCAGTAGGGGGGCTCGATGTCACTCATCGACTCTTATCCGAAGAAATCCCGGCATATACATGAACTAGCAAAACACGCATTGGCCTGTATAGCTTAAACTCATACGACCTACGTGTACCCGGCTTAGTCTACATACCTTGGGGGCTTACAACAATGTCTGCTGAGTCTAGTCCTAAGTACAGGGAGCACTAGTCATATGTAGCCGGCTTACAGAGAAGACCCGACTCCTGGATAACCCAATAATCTATCTCAAATACGAGAAGATATGGCATGTTAAATCCAGAGTCAACTTCTATATGAGCCTTCATATTTTCCTTATTTTTTTCATACATTAGCATCATCACATACTCTTTTCATTTTTTTCATCCAAAATATATATCTTGAGCATTAACCTGTGTGACTCGGTATGACACAAAAGATGCTCTTAGGTTTTATTTTTAGTTTAATTTAGTTTTGCTTGCTGGTCATAACAAGTTATACCCCATCTTGCTTTGTGTGGGAGAGAAACACGCTCCACTCTAATCTAGAACACATCATAGGATTTTTCCTGCTTATCTTTTTGTTGTTGTGTGTTCTTTATCTTTTCGTAGCTAGTGCCATGTTTAGTTTTAGTCTTAGTTTGTCTTTAGCAAGCTCCTTGGCTTTTGTTTAGTTTGTTGCTGGACCTCTCTTTAGTTTTCATGTTTATCTTGTTAAGAGAGTTGGTTGTTGCACTGAGTTGTGTTTTGTCTTGGAAGTAGGTAATTGAGGTTGCTATTTAATTCTAGTAGTAACTTGCAATAGTTTTGAGGTATTGATGTGAGTAATGTCTAAACTTTTGGTGTCAAGAGCTCTAGCCTATTAGTGATAGGTGTCGTATTTTGGGCAATCCGTGTGTATTTTAAAAACCTACAAAAACTAGTTGAGAAATCTAAACTACTAGATGGATCACTAATCTTTGGAGGGATCAAATATTAGAGTACACTCACGTACCATGAGTCGAGGATGCGCAAGGATAACCAAACCCCCATACACTCCTCCTCGGGGTACTTGTCTCTTTGTGAACCTCCTTATTAGATTGAGAGTTACCGATAATAAGTGCATCAGTTCTTCGAACTAATGTAAGTATTGAAAGTTGACACTTCCACCTTCCCATATTTTGCTAGCCTCTCCCGTTCCGTGCATTGCCTTCTTCTAACTCCGAGAGTTGGTGTCCACCTTCGCCGGTACATCCAAACCCTTGGCATGATACGCTCTGTCATCATAAGCCTCCTTATATCTTTCCTCAAAACAGCCACCATACCTACCTATCAAGGCATTTCCATAGCCTTTCCGAGATATATTGCCATGCAACATCCACCTCTTCATGACTTGATCTTCATGTCATACATGTTCCTGCTACACTGGCAGCGACATACATTGCATACATCATGATAGCTACATCTTCTTTATGATTTCGAGTACCTTGTAAAGGGTGAAAGATCTCCTTTACCTTCTTGTAAAATAGAGTGTTGCCCTTAAGTGAGGAAAAGATCCCAAAGTGGACACAATAAAAGATCCCAAAGAGGACAAATGAGAGTTCAATAGAAAGAGCCATTGAGGCCACAAAAAATACAAAAAAAAAGAAAAAAAAGAAAAAAAAGAAATAAAAAGAGAGAAAGGGGCAACACTACTATCCTTTTGAGAGATCCACACTAGTAATCCCTTTATATCCTTGTACTCCATAGAGATGATCATTATGCATATAGCTATGTGGGGACCTTCACACTATAGAACTTGGCTTGCATATTCCAAGGATGAGCCTCCTCAAACGAGCTCTAGGTCTTCATGAGCGAGCAAGTTAGATGCACCCCCACTAGTTCCATTGGAGAGCTTCTTGGCTCATATGTGCATCCGTTGCATGGCAATCCCTACTCCTCACATCGTATCTATCATTTGGCATCTCTTGCCTATGATTTTCCTCATTGATGTGAGCCTTTCTCATTCTTTTTTGTCTTCCTTCTCCTCCTCCGTACTTTTCTCTTTGCCATCCTAAGTGTCAACTCTCGTGCTTACGCTCATCCATTGCATGAGTGCTCAAAATATTGAAAAAGGAGTGGATCAAATTGACTTGTACCTGGCTAGTGGTCTGGGGACGAGTCAAGATAAGATTCCAGAAAAAGACCAAGTGTGGAACTTTAGTAGATTGAGTTCTCAACGAATAAATATTTTTCTCGTATTCCCTATCCCCCTTCTTGCACTCAAACACCATTTGGAGACATTCGAGTCACGGACAGCGAGAGCTCTTGCACCTAATGTTCTTTTGTTACTTGTTTCAATGCTAATATAGACTCTTGCATGCTATGACTTGAATTGAATCTCTAACCTTGATTGCTTTACTTTTCAAAGTTCTTATATGGTTGCTAGCATGTCACCACAGAAATTATGTTGTTATCATTTACCTACTCGAGAACGAGCAGGAATTAAGCTTGGGGATGTTGATACGTCCAAAACGTATCTATAATTTCTGCTTGCTCCATGCATGTTTTGTGTGATATTGCTATGATCTAGATACACTTTCATACACTTTTGATCATATTTGGACTAACCTATTAACTCAGTGCACTGCAGTGCCAATTCCTGTTTTCTGCTGTTTTTCTATTTCAGTTTTCCCCCATATAAAAAGTGCTCCAAAAATTCGGGAAAATCAGATAAAAAATCAGCACAGAAGAACCTTCCAGATGAACCTAGGTGGGGCCAGAGGACCACCACCAGGGGCCCAGGCGCCCTGGTGGCGCGCCCCAGGGGCTGGCCGCGCCAGGAGGGCGCCTGGACCCCTGGTGGCCCCCCTGGCTGCCCCCCTTCGCCGATATATTCTCCGTGACGAGATACCCTTGAGAGAAGAACCCTTTTTCACGATCTCGCCTCTGTTCCGCCGCCGCCGCGCTTCCGTGATCGGGAGCACAGCAGACCTCTTCCCGGCACCCTGCCGGAGGGAGGGCCGACCTCCGGGAGTCTCCTCTCCACCATGGATGCTTCCCGGATGTGCCGTGAGTAGTTTCCTTTGGACCATGGGTCCGTGATCAGTAGCTATGTGATGTTCTCCTTCCCTCTTTGTTCTTCATGGTTTAGACCTCGTGAGCTGCCCTACATGATCGAGGCACTTTTGTAATCTTTCTGCTGTTGCTATGCTGAGTTTGATGGGCTCTGATGGATTATGAGATTATGTTCAGATTGTGATTGAGTAATATATTTGGTCCTTATCTCTTATATTTTTGTTCTTAAGTAATTCCTGCATGTTCTCCGTTGCTGTTTATTGCTTTGGCCAAGTAGTAGGTAGTAACCCCAAGAGGGAACGTTATGCTCGATTGTGGGTTCATGCCCCCTGATGACACACTTGAGTGACAGAAACATGAGTCTAGGGGATGTGCTGTTGCCACAAGGGGAAAACAACGGTGCTTGTAACCGCGGTTGCAAGGATTGTTTACTTTACGCAAAGTGCTTTTTAATGCAGTTGTCTGTTGCTTTGGGTTTACACTTTGGGTGGGGCTCGCAACTTAATACCAGCGAGATGTTCTGGATAGATATCTCAAGGTGGATGATTAGTAGTAGATGCAGTTGGATTTCGGTCTAGTTATTTTGGCGTTCTGCCCACGCTTTTGAGCTTCTTCCTTTCTTTTGTAGCATAGTTAGCATTGCGGTGCGTTCATAATCCTGTCAATTGCCCTTCTGTAATTTGTTCACCTCGCATAGCAGTTTTATCGTCTTTTGGGAGAGAGACATCACTAGTGAACATCACGTATCCAGGTCCATATCTTCATCACTGTTTCCACGCTCATTTACTTTTCTTCTTTTACTTTCAGTTGCTATCATTATCCCTTGTGTTTGATCCTTTGTGAACAACAAGACCGGAGAGATTGACAACCTCTCTGAACTTCGTTGGGAACAAAGTTATTTGTGTCTGTGTGCAGGTCCGCGTCAGTTGCGCCGCTGACACCTACTTATCATCTCCGGAGTCCTACTGGAGACAAACCTTTGTATCTTTACTGAGGGAAATTTGCTGATGTGCTACATCACACCTTCCACTTGGGGTTTACCAACGAAGGGCGAGAAATCACTATCATCACCTCGCACATCACCATACATATGAATATCGACATTCGTCGAATCGGCTCTCGCCGACCTATTTTGAATCAGGGAACACAACCCATCGTGTCACATTTATGTGACTTGGCAGATTAAAAGGTAGACCTATGTGACTCGGCACTGCACATAGATACACACACCGACTCATGGGGACTACAATTCAAGTTTTCTTCTCAAATAGAGACTCGGTACGACACACAACTGTGCACACCGACTCTTGGGGAGTAACACTTCAAAACTTCTTCAGAAAATATGCAAGAAATTATAAGTCCCAGGTTGCTGCAGGCAAGACAACCTGACACTTGGGGGCTACATCATTTCGAAGCAAAAGTTTCATAAACACAAAATTCTTCTTTGATGACCCGGTATGGCACGTAAACGTGACCACACCATCTCAGGGGGCTATAGATACATATACTATCATAAACAATCGACTCTCATACATTCTGAGAAACATTTCAAGTCAGGAATAAAACCGACTCATGGACTCATGGATTCAATGAAAGATCATAAATTTCATTCGTCAAACCAACTGTGTCTTACATCAAAGGAGACAACCTTACAAGCAAAAGACAAACCCGGCAATACACTACTAAGAATAAAAACCCACAGCTTCAGACATCTTCTTCAGAGTCGGCTTCATCCTCCGTTGAAGCTTCTTCTTCTTCACTAAGGAGTTCTTCATCGCTGGAGCTCTCCACACAACAGCAGGCTCGGTATCCATCTGAGTCAAAGATCCTAGCCGACAAGGTGTCTTAACCATCAAATCTGAACACAATGGTGTCTCCTCTTGAAATATTCCTGGAGCGAAGAAAAGTTTTCCAACCTTTCTCAAAAAACATGGTGCCATGGCTAGAAAAACTAACTGTCACCCAGACAGGCCCATGAGGACATCCATCAGAACAGATCCAAAGACCCGAAGGCGTCGAGTCAATCACAAGTTGAGAAAAAGACTCAGGAAGTTTGATCCAACGTCGAATCGTCCAGATATGAACCAAGAACTCATTCCTCTCAGGAGAAGAAGGGGGAGACTCGGAAGGAGAGGCAGCACGAGTACTTCTTCCTCTACCTCTACCACGACCACGACCACGACCACGGTCGCGACCTCGAGTACTTGCACGGGGATCGGGCTCGTTGGATGCCAAAGGAGAAGAGGCTTCTAGCTTAGGTTCCATGGGTAAAACAGGAAGAAGAAGAAGAAGAAGATGGATGCGCTTGAAAGATCAAGCTATCCAAGGGATATTTATAGTAGATTCATGGGGAGTATCCATTAATGCCATAAATAATACGGTATAACTACCCATGGTAGATAGCATTTATGGAAAGACTCCTCGATTCCCACAACAAACATCAATGCTTCTAACCGGCGTTTTGGGCAGTGTGATCATAAAAACTAAACCGGATCTTTGACCAAAGGTCAAAAGAAATAATCTTCAAGAAAAAGGAGATGTAAAGCTAAAAAGAGTTGGTGTCGACTTCTAGTAAAGCATCAAATGATAGCTGACTCAACCAGAAGAGCCGACTTCATGGATAAAGGAATCGAAGCAAGATTTAAGAGAGACGACTCCAACTCCCAATCAACGTCAAGCATAAAGTCGACCCTACATCCATGAAGAGCCGGCGGCAATGAAGAAAATAAAGAAGATTGCTTTGAAGACTGAAGCATCACAACAATCCTGGGGGCTAATGTCGGGGGGATGGATCAGGCCCATAGACCCGGCATTAGAAACCTCCGGGCCTACTTACATATGACGGCCCACAAAGAAGACCCGACCAGGAGTCTGACGTGCCAAGTGTGAAGATTGAAGCCCTAGAAGTAATTCGACTTACCTTGTATAGCACGTAGCTAACTTGTAAAGTAGAATAGAACTCCACATCGTGTAGGAGTCGGACTCTAGGAATCCCGGTACCCGGCACCTTTATAAGCCAAGGTCCACGGGAGCCAGAGCCAGAACTTACCTCAAGCCAGGATTAGACAACTCACGCTATAACCTAGATCTCCACGAGACAAAGGTTGCGAAACATCATCACTGTAATCGATACGATCGACTCTTCCTATTGAGGAGTCGATCCCCTTATAGTCAAAAAGCAGGAGTAGGCCTTTACCGCATCGACAGGGCCAAACCTGGGTAAATCGCCGAGTCCTGTGTCTATGTCGACTTTCTCCTCGAATTCGCCTCGCAGCAAAGGTCCCATGATAAGTCCGACTCTACGGACATCTGCCGTGACCTTCCCACGACAGGACCCTCTATTGATTCTGGAGAGTGAGCCTCGACGTGTTCGAAGCAAGACTGTTGATGCGTTGACTCCTGCTCGTGAGTCGAGATACCTTAGGGATGATCCGCCGCAAGCCGACAATTCTTCATCGGAAGGATTATCTGCCCAAGCATCTATCCCCATCAACCGCGGGTGAGTGTTGATACGTCCCAAACGTATCTATAATTTCTGCTTGCTCCATGCATGTTTTGTGTGACTTTGCCATGTTTTGCTTGAACTTTCATACACTTTTGAACCTATTTGGATTAACCTATTAACTCAGTGCACCTAGTTGCCAGTTTCTGTTTTCTGCTGTTTTTGTATTTCAGGTTTCCGGCCATTAAAAGTGCTTCCAAAATTCGGGAAAATATATAAAAAATCAGCGCAACAGAATATTCCGGAATCACCAAGAGAGGGAAGGGGGGCCACCACCAGGAAGCCAGGAGGGCAGGTGGCGCGGCCCCACCCTAGGTCGCGCCAGGGACCCTCCTGACTGCCTCGTGGGTCCCCTCGACGCCCCCCTTCGCCTATATTTACCCCTCGGGGTGGAAACCCCTAATATCGATCTCTTTCTCACGAACTCCCCTCTGTACCGCCGCCGCCGTTTCAAGATCGGGGCTGCCTGGAGAAGCTGCCCCGGCACCCTGCCGGAAGGAGGAACCCCCTCCGGGAGACCATCCATAGCCATGGACGCCTCCCGTATGTACCGTGAGTAGTCCCCCTTGTACCATGGGTCCGTGACCAGTAGCTATGTGATGAATCTCTCCCCATTTTCTTCTTCCACTTTCGAGTCCTCGTGAGCTGCGTCACATGATTGAGGCATCTATATAATTTCTGCTGTTGCTATGCTGAGTTTGTTGGGATCTGATGGATTATGAGACTATGTTCAGATTGTGATGAGTAATATATTTGGTTCTTATCTTTTATATTTTGTTCTTGAGTAAATTCTTGCATGTTCTCTGTTGCGGTATTTGCTTTGGCCAAGTATTTTATTTGCAACTCCAAGAGAGAGCGTTATGCTCGATTGTGGGTTCAGCCCCTTGATGTCTAGCTTGAGTGACAGAAACATGAGACTAGGGGATGTGTTGTTTCCACCAGGGATAAAACAACGGTGCTTGTACCTGCGGGTGCAAGGATTGTTTACTTTACGCAAAGTTCTTTTAATGCAGTTGTCTGTTGCTTTGAGTTTACACTTTGGATGGGATTCGCAACTTAATACCAGCGAGATGTTCTGGATAGATATCTCAAGGTGGATGATTCGTACTAGATGCAGATGGATTTCGGTCTACTTACCTTGGCGTACTGCCCATTGCTTTTGAGCCCTTCCTTTCTTTGCAGCATAGTTAGCATTGCGGTCCCTTCATAATCCTGTCAATTGCCCAACTGTTATTTGTTTACCTCGCTAGCACTTTTATCGTCTTTTGGGAGAGAGACATCACTAGTGAAAATCACGGGACCCCGGTCCATCTTCACATTATTGTTCACACCCTCAATTTACTTTCAGCTTTTACTTTCCTTTGCACCTTTTATCTCTTGCGTTGATCCTTTGTAAACGACAAGGCCGGAGGAATTGACAACTCCTCTGTACTCGTTGGGAGCAAAGTTATTTGTTGCTGTGTGCAGGTCCATGACAACACCCTAGTCAGGAAGCAATTTCTGGTGACGTTGCCACCTACTTGTATCTCCTGAGTCCTACTGGTTCGATAACCTTGGTATCTTCATCGAGGGAAACTTGCTGCTGCACTGCATCTCAAACCTTCCACTTGGGGTAACCAACGAGGGGCGAGAAGCCATCAAGAAAATTTCTGGCGCCGCTGCTGGGGACTCAAGTCTACAAGATAGGGGAGTTGCACACTATCTTTTACCTTTGCTTTTTATTCTTGTTAGTTTACCTTTTAGTTTTTTACTTTCTGTCCTTAATCAAAAATACCAAAAATACCTGCTGCTACTATGGGTTCCAATGAAAACACTAAGTTGTGTGACTTCACTAGTCACGACAGCAGTGACTTTATCTGCACTCCTATTGCTCCACCTGCCACTTCAGCACCTTCTTATGAGATTAAACCTGCTCTTCTTAACCTTGTTATGAAAGATCAATTCTCAGGAGCAGGAGAAGATGCTGCCTTGCACCTAAACAACTTTATCGAGCTCTGTGACATGCAGAAGTACAAGGAAGTGGATGGAGACATCGTCAAGATGAAGTTTTTTCCTTTCTCTTTGAGAGGAAGATCCAAGGAGTGGCTACAATCTTTGCCCAAGAACAGTATCGATTCTTGGAGTAAATGCAAAGATGCTTTTATAGGGAAGTATTATCCCCCTGCTAAAATTATTCAATTGCGGAGTAACATTATGAATTTCAGGCAATTGGATAATGAACACGTTGCCCGGGCTTGGGTACGTATGAAGACGCTTGTCAAGAACTGCCCCACACATGGACTGACTACCTGGATGGTTATCCAGACTTTTTATGCAGGCTTGAACTTCACCTCGCGGAACTTGTTAGATTCGGCCACGGGAGGAACTTTTATGTCAACCACGCTTGGTGCTGCCACAAAGCTACTAGATGAGATGATGATGAACTACTCGCAATGGCACACCGAGAGATCTCCAACCGGTAAGAAGGTAAACTCTGTCGAGGAGATCTCCTCTTTAAATGAAAAGGTTGACCTTATCATGTCTCTACTTACCAAGCAACCTTCTATTGATCCTCAAGATGTTCCTTTAAATTCTTTGGTTGCTCAGGAGCAAGTAGATGTTAATTTTGTCTCTAGAAACAACTTCAACAATAATGCTTATAGGAGTAACCTTGGTAGCAACAATCCTAGGCCTTTCCCATCCAACAACTATGGGAATCCTACCACCAGCAACTCCTACAGCCAGAACTATAGGGAAAAAGACCTGCCCAGCTATGAGAAACTTGTAGAAATAGAAAAGGCCACCAAAAACTATATGCACACTCAGTTTGAACAAAACAAGGCCTTTTCTAGACAATTAGATGAACACTCCTCTATCCTGCAAAACATTAGCAAACAGCTTGAGAGCCTGAACGGTGACATTTCCAGTCTCCAAACTAGACTCACTGCCATCGAGACTTATGTTTCAAACATGTCTCATACCCAATCTACCTTGATAAACCAAATGGCAGCTAAACCCGAAGTTGTACCCAAGGAAGAAGAGAGAATTAATAGCCTTCCTACCTACCACACAGTAGCCACTATCCAAGTAGTTGAGGATGTCCAAACTGCTAGCACCCATCACACCCCTAGTCCCACTGGACATATCAATGGTGATGCTACCACCTCAAACTTAGAAGAGGAAACCTCTATGAACATAGAGCTTTCAAACAAGTGAGCTTAAATGATATCACTACTTCCTTGGTAGATAGTAGTGACTTAGACTTTGACAACTGCACTTTACCAGAATTATTGGTTTCCTACACAAGATGTCTAGAGACCCCCACACTAGCACACTCAATCTTGCCTTCACAGAGCATATCACCAATGCTCTAATCAAAGTTAGGGAGGAGAAGCTTAGACTAGAAGCCTCCATACCTAGGAAGCTAGAAGATGGTTGGGATCCTATGATAAAAATTAAATTGAATAACTTCTCTTGTTATGCTCTTTGTGATGTTGGAGCAAGTACCTCTGTTATGCCCAAAAGAATATATGATATGCTTGAATTGAAACCTTTTGATCCTTGTTATTTTTGTGTTCGTCTTGTTGATTCTTCCATGAAGAAACCTTTGGGGAAGATCGACGATGTTCTTATCATTGTCAATGACAATTATGTTCCTGTCGATTTCACTATTATGGACATTGAGTGTGAGCCCTCTTGTCCAATTATTTTGGGACGTCCTTTTCTTCGCACAGTTGGTACTATCATTGACATGAAAGAGGGAACTATCAAATTCCAATTCCCTCTCAAGAAAGGGATGGAACATTTCCCTAGGAAAAATATTAAGTTACCTTTTGAGTCCGTCACACGGGAAAGTTATTCTCTGGAAAAGACTTGATCTTCTGCTTTAAGCCTAGCTAATGGCTCTAAAGAAGCGCTTTCGGGAGGCAGCTGATACGTCCAAAACGTATCTATAATTTCTGCTTGCTCCATGCATGTTTTGTGTGATATTTCTATGATCTAGATACACTTTCATACACTTTTGATCATATTTGGACTAACCTATTAACTCAGTGCACCCCAGTGCCAGTTCCTGTTTTTTGTTGTTTTTCTATTTCAGTTTTCCCCCATATAAAAAGTGCCAGAAAAATTCGGGAAAATTCAGATAAAAAATCAGCGTGACGGAAGCTTCGAGAAGAGCCCGGGAGGGGCCAGAGGTGAGCCAGGGGGGCCCAGGCGGCCACCCGGCGCGGCCCCACCCCTGGCCGCGCCAGGGGGGGCGCTTGGGGCCCCTGGCCCACCTCTGGCTGCCCCCCTTCGCCTATTTATCCCCCGTCACGGGAAAACTCCAGAAGCAGAACCCTATTCCGCGAACTCGCCTCTGTTCCACCGCCGCCGCGCTTCCAAGATCGGGAGCACCAGAAGACCTCTTCCCGGCACCCCGCCGGAGGGAGGATTGACCTCTGGGAGTCTCCTCTCCACCATGGATGCTCCCCGGATGTCTTGTGAGTAGTTTTCCTTGGACCATGGGTCCGTGATCAGTAGCTATGTGATGTTCTCCTCCCCTCTTTGATCTTCATTGTTTAGACCTCGTGAGCTGCCCTACATGATCGAGGCACCTTTGTAATATTTCTGCTGTTGCTATGCTGAGTTTGATGGGATCTGATGGATTATGAGATTATGTTCGGATTGTGATAGAGTAATATATTTGGTTTTTATCTCTTATATTGTTGTTCCTAAGTAATTCTTGCATGTTCTCCGTTGCTGTTTATTGCTTTGGCCAAGTAGTAGGTAGTGACTCCAAGAGGGAGCGTTGTGCTAGATTGTGGGTTGATGCCCCCCCCGATGACATGCTTGAGTGACAGAAACATGAGTCTAGGGGGTGTGTTGTTGCCACAAGGGGGAAAACAATGGTGCTTGTGACCGCGGTCACAAGGATTGTTTACTTTACGCAAAGTTCTTTTATTGCAGTTGTCTGTTGCTTTGGGTTTACACTTTGGGTGGGGCTCGCAACTTAATACCAGCGAGATGTTCTGGATAGATATCTCAAGGTGGATGATTAGTAGTAGATGCAGATGGATTTCGGTCTACTTATTTTGGCGTACTGCCCGTGCTTTTGAACCTCTTCCTTTCTTTTGTAGCATAGTTAGCATTGCGGTGCGTTCATAATCCTGTCAATTGCCCTTCTGTAATTTGTTTACCTCGCATAGCAGTTTTATCGTCTTTTGGGAGAGAGACATCACTAGCGAACATCACGTATCCCGGTCCATATCCTCATTACTGTTTCCAAGCGACCTTTACTTTTCTGCTTTTACTTGCTATCATTATCCCTTGTGTTTTACCCTTTGTGAACAACAAGACCGGAGATATTGACAACCTCTCTGAACTTCGTTGGGAACAAAGTTATCTATGTCTGTGTGCAGGTCCACGTCAGTCGCGCCGCTGACACCTACTTATCATATCCGGAGTCCTACGGGAGACAAACCTTGGTATCTTCGCCGAGGGAAACTCGCTGCTGCACTGCATCACGCCTTCCACTTGGGGCTCACCAACGAAGGGCGAGAAGCCACTAAGCAAGAGAATTTCTGGCGCCGTTGCCGGGGACTCCGAGTGCTAAGATAGAGGAGTTGCACACTACCCTTTACCTTTGTTTTTTTTGTCTTGTTAGTTTACCTTTCAGTTTTTATCTTTGTGTCCTTTATCAAAAATCAATATATATATATAGTATGTCTAGTTCCTTACTTGCCAATCAATGTCTAACTTCTTTGAAACTAGATCTTATTGGCATGGAGGATTCACCGAGGATCAACAAGAATATTACAAGGAATACCGCTTGTCTCAAAAAGGGATACACTTATGGAGACTCATACATCAATCGTATGAGTATGCTAAAAACTTGTGCTCAATATATAATATATCTTTCTGCAGGGATGAATCTTGTTGCTTTATGAGGCACAAACACCTTGCTTTCCAATGTGAGTACAATGAGGATGAAACCTTAGCTTCTTATGCTAAGGGAAATTATGATTTTTATGATGCAGAACAAATAGAAGAATTTGTTGCTTTTAAGGGTGCCTATGAAATTACTTCTTTTCTTGAAAATATTGATGACGCCCCTTAAAAATCTGAGAGTCTTGCTATACTTAGCTATTGTTTGGAAAATTATGATGCAAATTATTATATTACTGATCATCTTGAGAGAATCTCTCCTCCAAAGGAAGAGACTAATGTTTTGTAGGACTCTATGGAAGGAGAAATTACTGAACCTGAAAGCTCCTTGGATGAAAAAGAGGAGGAGAGGGACGAACAAGAGGAGGAAGAATGGAGCCATCCATGTCTACCTTCTAATGAGAGTAACTCTTTGACTCTTACCTTATATGAGTGTTATAATCCTATGGATTCTTTTGAAATATCCCTTTTTGATGAAGTTGACGCCTTCTATGCTTATGGCCGTGATGCCACTATGGATGATGCTTACGGAGATGAACTTGCTATAGTTCCTCATGTTAAGCATGAAATTGTTTCTATTGCACCCACACTTGATTATCCTATTATCCTTTTGAAATCTCCAATTCATATTCCGGAGAACTATGCTCTTATCAAGGCTCAATGTGATGGGTTGCATCTATCTTATCATCCTAAAAACCGTGTTGAAAACAATACACGTGTGCTTGTAGGTCATGAACAACATGATTTATGTGATAGTTATATTCTTGATGTTGTTCATGATGCTACTGAAAATTACTTTGAGAGAGGAAAGTTTGGTTGTAGAAACTTCCATGTTACAAAAACACCTCTCTTCATGTTGAAAGTTTTGAAGTTGTTCTTGTTCTACCTTCCTATGCATGTCACTTTGTGCTTCTTTGATTTATTTTCTTACAAGATGCCTATGCATAGGAAGTGGGTTAGGCTTAAATGTGTTTCACATTTGCTTCTTGATGCTCTCTTTTGCTTCAAAATTCTTATTCTTGTGAGAGCATCTTCTATAATCTTTAAGCCTAGCTAATGGCTTTAAAGAAGCGCTTTCGGGAGGCAGCCCGCAAAGAATTTAGGTTTTTCTTTTTTCTTTTGTTGTGTCTTGGTGTTTGTTACTTCTGTATCAACATCATTGTATCTTTATTTTTCAGCTTTGGGCCAAGTTATAGCCTCTTACGGCAAGGGAAGTAAAAGTTGTGACATGCTGTCCAGAAAACAGATTCTGTCCTTGTGACCAGAAAAATTCCAGAAAAATCCCAGTTCATCTTTTTGAGCTGAATTTTTTACACATTATGATATATACAATTACGAAACTTCCGTATGTTCTGAGTTTTTTGATTTGTGTTGCAGAAGTGCCCCTAAAAATTCTTTACTATTTGCTGTTCTGTTTTTCACAGATTCTGCCACGTTTTGTCTCTCCTAACTTTTGCAAACCTTAAGCTTGTTTTTTCTTTGAAAAAAAAACTTTTTGGCACTCTTGAGAAACAGTAGCTCTTCAATAATATCTTTATATCCAGTGGGAAAAATTATTTTATTAAGGGTACAAACCTCTTTAATCAGCTTATGATGAGTTATGTATGAAGGGAGTTTTCAAGTGTGCGATAGAAGATGATGAAAGAAGATCCAGGAGTGTCAAGCGCTCAAGCTTGGGGATGCCCCCATGCATCCCCAATAAATATTCAAGGAGACTCAAGCGTCTAAGCTTGGGGATGCCCCCGTGCATCCCCTTCTCCATCAACATATCATCAGTTCGTCCTTCGTCTCACTATACTTTGATCACTTCATGTGTTATGTGCTATGTTTGGAGCGTCTCGCTCTTAGGTTTTGTTTTTAGTTTTATTTAGCTTTTCTTGTTGTTCATAACAAGTTAGATCCCGTCTTACTTTGTGTGGGAGATAAACACGCTCCACTTTCAAAATTTAGAACACATCATAGGATTCTTCATGCCTATCTTTTTGCTGTTGTGTGTTCTTTATCTTTTCATAGCTGTTACCATGTTTAGTTTTAGTTTTGGTTTGTCTTTAGCAAGAGCCTTGGCTTTTGTTTAGTTTGTTGCTGGAACTCTTTTTAGTTTTCATGTTTATCTTGTTAAAGAGACTTGGTTGTTGCACTGAGTTGTGTCTTGTCTTGAAAGCAGGTAATTGAGGTTGCTATTTAATTTTAGTAGTAGCTTGCAATAGTTTTGAGGTATTGTTGTGAGTAATGTTTGGACTTTTGGTGTCAAGAGCTCTTGCCTATTAGTGATAGGTGTCGTATTTTTGGAAATCCGTGTTTATTTTCAAAACCTACAAAACTAGTTGAGAACTCTAGCTACTAGATGGATCACTACTCTTCTAAGGGGTCGAATATTAGAGTACACTCACGTACCATGAGTCGAGGATGCGCAAGGATAACCAAACCCCCATACACTCCTCCTCGGGGTGCTTGTCTCTTTGTGAACCTCCTCATTAGATTGAGAGTTACCGATAATAAGTGCATGAGTTCTTCGGACTAATGTAAGTATTGAAAGTTGACACTTCCACCTTCCCATATTTTGCTAGCCTTTCCCGTGTCGTGCATTACCTTCTTCTCATTCCGAGAGTTGGTTTCCACCTTCGCCGGTACATCCAAACCCTTGGCATGATACGCTCTGTCATCATAAGCCTCCCTTTATCTTTCCTCAAAACAGCCACCATACCTACCTATCAAGGCATTTCCATAGCCTTTCCGAGTTACATTGCCATGCAACTTCCACCTCTTCATGACTTGATCTTCATGTCATACATGTTCCTGCTACACTGGCAGAAGCATACATTGCATACATCATGATAGTTACATCTTCTTTATGATTTTGAGTACCTTGTAAAGTGTGAAAGATCTCCTTTACCTTCTTGTAAAATAGAGTGTTGCCCTTAAGTGAGGAAAAGATCCCGAAGTAGACACATTAAAAGATCCCAAAGAGGACAAATGAGAGTTCAATAGAAAGAGCCATTGAGGCCACCAAAAAATACAAAAAAACAGAAAAAAGAGAAAAAGAAATAAAAAGAGAGAAAGGGGAAACACTACTATCCTTTTGAGAGATCCACACTAGTACTCCCTTTATACCCTTGTACTCCATAGAGATGATCTTTTTGCATATAATTTGGAGAGCTTCCTAGCTCGTATGTGCACCCGTTGCATGGCAATCCCTACTCCTCACATCATATCTATCATTTGGCATCTCTTGCCTATGATTGTCCTCATTGATGTGAGCCTTTCTCATCCTTTTTGTCTTCCTCCTCCACCATATTTTTCTCTTTGTCATCCTAAGTGTCAACTTTCGTGCTTACGCTCATCCATTGCATGCGTGCTCAAAATATCGAAAAGGAGTGGATCAACTTTAGTAGATTAAGTTCTCAACAAAAATACTTTTTCTCTCGTATTCCCTATCCCCCTTCTTGCACGCAAACACCATTTGGAGACATTCGAGTCACGGACAGCGAGAGCTCTTGCACCTTTTGTTCTTTTTGTTAGTTGTTTCAATGCTAATATAGACTATTGCATGTTATGACTTGAATTGAATCTCTAACCTTGATTTCTTTACTTTTCAAAGTTCTTTTATGGTTGCTAGCATGTCACCGAAGAAATTATGCTTGTTATCATTTACCTACTCGAGGACGAGCATGAATCAATCTTGGGGATGTTGATACGTCCAAAACGTATCTATAATTTCTGTTTGCTCCATGCATGTTTTGTGTGATATTCCTATGATCTAGATATACTTTCATACACTTTTGATCATATTTGGACTAACCTATTAACTCAGTGCACCCCAGTGCCAGTTCCTGTTTTTTGCTGTTTTTCTATTTCAGTTTTCCCCCATATAAAAAGTGCCAGAAAAATTCGGCAAAATTCAGATAAAAAATCAGCGTGACGGAAGCTTCGAGAAGAGCCCGGGAGGGGCCAGAGGTGAGCCAGGGGGGCCCAGGCGGCCACCCGGCGCGGCCCCACCCCTAGCCGCGCCAGGGGGGAGCCTGGGGCCCCTGGCCCACCTCTGGCTGCCCCCCTTCGCCTATTAATCCCCCTTCACGGGAAAACTCCAGAAGCAGAACCCTATTCCGCGAACTCGCCTCTATTTCCGCTGCCGCCGCGCTTCCAAGATCGGGAGCACCAGAAGACCTCTTCCCGGCACCCCGCCGGAGGGAGGATTGACCTCCGGGAGTCTCCTCTCCACCATGGATGCTCCCCGGATGTCTTGTGGGTAGTTTTCCTTGGACCATGGGTCCGTGATCGGTAGCTATGTGATGTTCTCCTCCCCTCTTTGATCTTCATTGTTTAGACCTCGTGAGCTTCCCTACATGATCGAGGAACCTTTGTAATATTTATGTCGTTGCTATGCTGAGTTTGATGGGATCTGATGGATTATGAGATTATGTTCAGATTGTGATAGAGTAATATATTTGGTTTTTATCACTTATATTGTTGTTCCTAATTAATTCTTGCATGTTCTCCGTTGCTGTTTATTGCTTTGGCCAAGTAGTAGGTAGTGACTCCAAGAGGGAGCGTTGTGCTAGATTGTGGGTTCATGCCCCCCCCCCCCGATGACATGCTTCAGTGACAGAAACATGAGTCTAGGGGTGTGTTGTTGCCACAAGGGGGAAAACAACGGTGCTTGTGACCGCGGTCACAAGGATTGTTTACTTTATGCAAAGTTCTTTTATTGTAGTTGTCTGTTGCTTTGGGTTTACACTTTGGGTGGGGCTCGCAACTTAATACCAGCGAGATGTTCTGGATAGATATCTCAAGGTGGATGATTAGTAGTAGATGCAGATGGATTTCGGAATAATTATTTTGGCGTACTTCCCGTGCTTTTGAACCTCTTCTTTTCTTTTGTAGCATAGTTAGCATTGCGGTGTGTTCATAATCTTGTCAATTGCCCTTCTGTAATTTGTTTACCTCGCATAGCAGTTTTATCGTCTTTTGGGAGAGAGACCTCACTAGCGAACATCACGTATCCCGGTCCATATCCTCACTACTGTTTCCAAGCTATCTTTACTTTTCTGCTTTTACTTGCTATCATTGTCCCTTGTGTTTTACCCTTTGTGAACAACAAGACCGGAGAGATTGACAACCTCTCTGAACATCGTTGGGAACAAAGTTATCTGTGTCTGTGTGCAGGTCCACGTCAGTCGCGCCGCTGACACCTACTTATCATATCCGGAGTCCTACGGGAGACAAACCTTGGTATCTTCACCGAGGGAAACTCGCTGCTGCACTGCATCACGCCTTCCACTTGGGGCTCACCAACGAAGGGCGAGAAGCCGCTAAGCAGCAGCCCGCAACGAATTTAGGTTTTTATTTTTTCTTTGTTCTGTTCTTAGTGGTCTTGATGATTTTTACTACTGTATCAACATCATTGTATCTTTACTTTTCAAGCTTTGTGCCAAGTTTAGCCTCAGATTGCAAGAAAGGTCAAAAGTTGGTGCTTGCTGTCCAGAAACAGATTTTGTCTCCTTGACGGAAAAATTCTCAATAAATCACCAGATCATCTTTTTGATCTGAATTTTTTTGACAGCATGCTCCATACAATTACCCTTCAGGCGTCTGTTCAAAGTTTTTTTTTTGAGTTGCAGAAGTACCTCGAAAAAATTCTCCTTTCTCTGTTGTTCTGTTTTTCTCAGCTTCTGCCCCTGTTTTTCTTTTCGCAGTTTTGCAATCCTTAAGCTTGCTTTTTCTTTGCAAACTTTTTTGGGAAGGCAAGAGAAACAGTAGCTCTTCCTAGAAATATTTATTTGAAGTAGAGGAAAATTATTTTATTAGGGTACTAACCTCTCTAATCAGCCTACAATGAGTTATGTATGAAGGGAGTTTTCAAGTGCGCGATGGAAGGTGATGAAAGAAGATTCAGGAGTGTGAAACGCTCAAGCTTGGGGATGCCCATGTGCACTCCCAATAAATATTCAAGAAGACTCAGGCGTCTAAGATTGGGTATGCCCCCGATGCATCCCCTTCTTCATCAACAATCATCAGTTTGTCCCTCGTTGCACTATATTTTTATCACTTCATGCGTTATGTGCTATGCTTGGAGCGTCTCGCTCTTTACTTTTGTAGGTTTGTTTTTGCTTTGTTTGCTGTAGTAACAAGTTAGACCCCAGCTTACTCTTTTGTGTGGGAGAGATACACGCTCCGCTTGAACTAGAACTCCTCATAGGATTTGCATGCCTACTCTTTTAGCTGTGAGCTGTTCTTTTTCTTTTCTTAGTTGTTGTTCTGTTTAGTTGTAGTGCTTTAGTTTTTCTAGAGCTTTTCTTTTGTTTTAGGTTGAACTTTCTATAGGTTGCATGTTTTATCTTGTTAGAGAGTTTGCCTGTTGCACTGAGTTTTGTGTCTTGACTAGAAGTAGGTAGTTAAAGTTGTTGTTCTCTTTGTAGTAGTAACTTGCAATAGTTTTGAGGTATTGACTAAGAGTAATGTTTGAACTTATGGTGTCAAGAGCTCTTGCCTATTAGTGATAGATGTCGTATTTTGGGCAATCCGTGTGTTTTTCGAAAACCAAAAAACCCCTATTGAGAACTCTAGCTACTAGATGGATCACTAACCTCTGGAGGGTTCGAATATTAGAGTACACTCATGTACCATGATTCGAGGATGCTAAAGGATAACCAAACCCCCATACACTCCTCCTCGGGGTACCTGTCTCTTTGTGAACCTCCTGATTAGATTGAGAGTTACCGATAATAATTACATGAGTTCTTCGAACTAATGTGAGTATTCGAAAGTTGACACTTCTACCCACCTATACTTTTTTCTAGCCTCTTCGGTACCGTGCATTGCCCTTTCTCACCTCGAGAGTTGGCGCATACTTCGCCGGTGCATCCAAACCCTTGGCATGATACGCTCTGTCATCATAAGCCTCCTTATATCTTTCCTCAAAACAGCCACCATACCTACCTACAAGGCATTTCCATAGCCTTTCCGAGATACATTGCCATGCAACATCCATCTTCTCATGACTTGATCTTCATGTCATACATGCTAGTTGCTTGATTGATGAGCCGCATGCTAGTTGGGCCTTGCCCTAATCATTGCTACATGACGCGCTAGTATCATTGCATATCCTGCTACCCTGGCAGAGGCATACATTTGTATCATGGTAGTTACATTTCTTTATGTGAGTACCTTTGTAAAGTGTGAAAGATCTCCTATATTCTTGTAAAATATAGAGTATTGCCCCTAAAGTGAGGAAAAGATCCCAAAGAGGACAAAATCAAAAGATCCCAAAGAGGACAAATGAGAGTTAAATAGAAAGAGCCATTGAGGCCACCAAAAAACTAAAAATAAAAGAGAAAAAGAAAAAATAAAAAAAATAAAAGAGAGAAGGGGGCATACTACTATTCCTTTTGAGAGATCCACACTAGTACTTCATCTTCTATCCCTTGTACTCCATAGAGATCATCATCATGCATATAGCTATGTGGGGACCCTTCACACTATAGAACTTGGCTTGTATATTCCAATGATGAGCCTCCTCAAACGAGCTCTAGGTCTTCTTGAGCAAGCAAGTTAGATGCACCCCCACTAGTTCCCTTGGAGAGCTATTAGCTCACATGTGCATTCGTTGTATGGCAATCCCTACTCCTCACATCATATCTATCATATGGCCTTCTCTCGCCTATGATTGTCCTCATTGATGTGAGCCTTTCACACCTTTTTGTCTTCCTCCTCCACCTTCTTTCTGTTTCGCCTTTTAGGTGTCAACTTTCTTGCTCACGCTCATCCATTGCATGAGTGCTCAAAATATCGAAAGGGAGTGGATCAGTTTGACTTGTACCTGGCTAGTGGTCTGGGGACGAGTCCAGATAAGAATCCAAAGGAGACCAAGTGTGAAACTTTAGTAGATAGTTGTTCTCAACAACCTTTTTTCTCTTTCTTCCCAGTCCCTTGCTTGCACACAAACACTATTTGGAGACATTCGGGTCACGGACAGCGAGAGCTCTTGTACCTTTTGTTCTTTTGTTGCTTGTGTCAATGCTAATATAGACTCTTGCTTGTTAAGATTTGAATTGAATTGCATGCTTTGATTGCTTTACTTAAATGTCCTTATTTAGTTGTGTGGCATGTCACCATAGAAATTATGCTTGTTATCATTTACCTACTCGAGGACGAGCAGGAATTAAGCTTGGGGATGTTGATATGTCCCAAACGTATCTATAATTTCTGCTTGCTCCATGCATGTTTTGTGTGACTTTGCCCTGTTTTGCTTGAAATTTCATACACTTTTGAACCTATTTGGACTAACCTATTAACTCAGTGCACCCAGTTGCCAGTTTCTGTTTTCTGCTGTTTTTGTATTTCAGGTTTTCCGGCCATTAAAAGTGCTCCACAAATTCCGGGAAAAATATATAAAAAATCAGTGCAACAGAAGCTTCCGGAATCACCAAGAGAGGGAAGGGGGGCACCACGAGGCAGCCAGGAGGGCAGGTGGCGCGGCCCCACCCTGGGTCGCGCCAGGGACCCTCCTGACTGCCTCGTGGGTCCCCTCGATGCCCCCTTCGCCTATATTTACCCCTCGGGGTGGAAACCCCTAATATCGATCTCTTTCTCGCGAACTCCCCTCTGTACCAACGCCGCCGCCGTTTCAAGATCGGGGCTGCCTGGAGAAGCTGCCCCGGCACCCTTCCGGAAGGAGGAACCCCCTCCGGGAGACCATCCATAGCCATGGACGCCTCCCATATGTACCGTGAGTAGTCCCCCTTGGACCATGGGTCTGTGACCAGTAGCTATGTGATGAATCTCTCCCCCTTTTGTGCTTCCACTTTCGAGTCCTCATGAGCTGCCTCACATGATCGAGGCATCTATGTAATTTCTGCTGTTGCTATGCTGAGTTTGTTGGGATCTGATGGATTATGAGACTATGTTCAGATTGTGATGAGTAATATATTTGGTTCTTCTCTTTTATATTTTGTTCTTGAGTAAATTCTTGCATGTTCTCCGTTGCGGTATTTGCTTTGGCCAAGTATTTTATTTGCAACTCCAAGAGAGAGCGTTATGCTCGATTGTGGGTTCAGCCCCTTGATGTCTAGCTTGAGTGACAGAAACATGAGACTAGGGGATGTGTTGTTGCCACCAGGGATAAAACAACGGTGCTTGTACCTGTGGGTGCAAGGATTGTGTAAGGCCCGATATGCGGTACTGTTCCAGATCTAGATATTTCCATCCAGACCCGGGGACGAAGCACATATCGTTCCCACCGCGACATATGACATAGCCATATGCCCCGGATTTCCAACATGATATCACAACATTACAGATACAAGATACAACATCTCATACAATTGGCATACAACTGCCTTAATACAAAACAACAGCGGAAGATATATGTCTGAGTACAGACTACAATCAAATGTCTAATGGCAAAGAGAAAAACATCGATCCCATAACCACACGGGTCCAGGCCCTCCGCCGGGATCCGCCTAACTAGTCGTCGTCGAGTCTCCACGTGAAACATCGGTCACCATACCTTTTGTCGATCAAGAACCCTGAAAAGAGTTTGGGGGTAGTATCATGAGTACAGAGGTACTCAGCAGCCAACTGTAGTGGTCATCTGACCCAGCAAGGACTTCATCACTCGTCATTCTAGGACAACTAGTAGTTTACGGTAAGGATGAGGTAAGTGGTGAGGTTGCTGCCGCACTAGCACTTATGAAGTGGCTAACGATCTAGAGAGTAAGAGAAGAAGCCAAGCATTCGATGAGGAATCGCCTCCAACAAGTCTGCTATCCACCTACTACGCAAACATAGCACCTATCCTATCCTTGTCCTCCTCTTCGCATCCCGACGAAGAAGAAGCAGTCAAGGCACACACACACGTTGATCAAGTTATATTAAAATTATCTTAGTTGATGTTGTCTATGAACAAGGAGTAGGTCTCAAGTCGTCCATAACCGTGGACACGGCTTCTCGAAAATATTTAACCCTGCAGGGGTGTACCAACTGCCCATTACGAGGCGTCGCATGCTCGCCCATCTCTCTCAGTTGCTACCCATTATAGGCAACCATTTTATGATTTAGTTCCAAGAGATCCGAAACGACAAGTCCCTCTAACTAACAACGAACAAATCCGGGTGGCCCCCGGGGAGTCGACACCCAATCCAAAAGTTGGCCACGCTCTCGGATCGGACTCTTCCGTATGGCCAAGGTCGGGTTTAGTCTCACCTATATAACAGGGGACTTCCCTAGCTCACCAAGTGTGGACCAACAGAGGAACTAAGTCTCCGCTGGCCCGAGTTGTTTGAAAACTACTGGCAGCTGACCAGCACACACACGGTTTCAAATGGTAAATCAGCTTGGGCCACCTCTAGAAATGTTTGAAGCTAGGTAGGTAAGAAGAGGGGACCCCATAAAATCCCACACGCGATTAGGCACGCTCAGTCTTAAAACCAATACCCGGAACTCGGGTCCTAGGTGACTCGAATGGAACAAAGCGTCGGGGCGGGATAGCCTAGACCTTCCATCCTTCGTCGAATATAGTCAACATTATAATAATCATATCATCAACAACAATATAATAATGTGATATCCCAAACCAAGGAGTAACAGGGTAACATCGTAGCATCCTAAGCATGCATACTAAGCAGGGGCTGAGCAACGAGCAATAGTAACATAGCAGTACAAGGTTTGCTGGGAAGGGACATGGCTGTATCGGTTTGAAAGAGGTTGTAAACATGTGGTAGGATCAAACATCGAGCCTATCCTAGACTAGCATGCAAACCACTGGTTGAAATATAATGGATCATAAGTAATGTATAGTCCTTTCCTGTTGATAAGTCGGGTTCCGAAGGTGTAGTTGATCGCAAGCTCGCATCGTCTCCGAGAGGTACCCGCGGAAGCACACAAGACGGAAACACTGGAAAGCAATCAACGAGCAAGCATCTATTACTACGGGGCAACACAAGATCAAGAAGACATCACACGACACGGCAACGCGATACGGATCTATCGTCGAGAACGGTTGCTAACAGTTTAAGTGGGGTATCGGTCACACACGACGAATACCGCACGTTTACGGTGGTTCAAGTTGCTTAGCTACAGGTGATCAACCAACGGTTATTAGCATGGAAAATCAAGCAAGCATGGCATAGTACACAAACAGGTCAAGAGGTGAAGCACAAAGTAAACTATCTATGCTAGTCAATTTAAGTGAGGCACAACCTAAACATGGCATAACACTAAGTGCCGCACGATGATTAAAACATTTGGTACTGTTCTGTACTAAACCATATTTTAGGTTGGTTAACAACATCAAACAATAGCATAAACACAAAGTACACGAAAAACTAATCAAGTTACATATAAAGAACACCCCAAACGGAGTTACAGTTAAAAAGATACAAGCAAAACAAGTTACGGGCACAATCTGCCAACATCACGAAGCACACTTTAGAGCAATGCATAAACAGGATAATCTATGCAAACATGCTCACAAATGATATGGAACTAAAGTAGACATGACATGGAAGGCATGTCAAAAAGAATCATGCAAAAAGGCATCATAGATCAAAAGATATTAAGAAAACAACATGGCATCGCAAAGTAACAGACTTAGTGAAAAACAGAGGTTGCTGTCAAAAACAGCAGCATAGCAACTTTTGAGCTAAATATCTATATGACCAGCAAGCATATCATGAAAATGCAATACATATAATGAAAGTAGACATGATGCTTAACAATATGCAATTGGAATCACTCAATTCCGATAAACGGTCGTGACACACTCGTCGACCGAAGTTGCAATAAAATATAAACAACAACACTCTAACAGCAGGGTAGCAACTTTGGAGCAAGATACAATCATGATGCAGCAAGCAATTACGGCATGTGAATGCATGAAACTGAAGTAGAAACAATGCTTAACGCAACGCAAAAGGAATCACTCAATTCCGATGAACGGTTGCGAAGCAATCGTCACCCGAAGTTGCAATAAAATAATAACAGCGGTACTTAACAGGAAAAAAAGCAATTAACGGCCTGATGCCCACTTCAATGCAGAATTAAACTATCTAGACGGCCTCAAACGGAAAAACTTTCTACTTACGAACGCTAGAGCACGCAAAACTAAGCAACTTTCGTTTTGGGGGCACGTTCATCGGAGCTACGGATCAACGGAAAATTACATCGCAAAATTGAATACAACAAGCAATTTCAGGGACTTAGCAAAAAATCGCAGGTTCTGGAAAAAAAACGGAGAGGGGGTTTTGGGCCCTCACCCATGGGCTCGGCCCACTCTGGCTGGAGGTGGCCCGGCGCTGGTGCTGGGTAGGCCGCGGTGGCGTTGGGCCGCTGGGCGCGTGGGCCGGCCTAGCCTGGGCGATTGGTGGAGGCCGCTCGGCCGGCTCTCCTCGTGCCCGATCCCGACGGGAACTGGCAGCGGCGGCTGCCGACCTCCAGCGAGGTGGGCGAGCACGGCGACGATCCTGGGGCGGCGGAGGCGCGTGGACCCGGCGCAAGGCGGCGGCGGCGGGCGCAACAGGCCGGCGGCGAGCCGGATCAGGGCGCAGGGGAGCTCGGGTCCAAGGGCCATTTCCATGGCACGGCGGCTTGGTTCCTGTTGAGAGAGAGAGAGATGCGAGGTGAGAGGAGAGGAGGGAAGAGAGGGAGAGAGGAGGGGAGATGGGAGGAGAGGGAGGCGCCGCGGGGAGGTGGTGCCCGGCTGGCCGGCGTGCTGGCCGGAGGCGGCGGCGGCTGCGAGGAGCCTCCACAGGAGGGGAGAGGAGGTGAGGAGAGAGATGGAGTGGTGGGGGCTAGACGCGATCTGGGCCGTCGGATCTCCGGATCTGACGGTCCAGAACTCATTGGGCAGAAAATTGAGCAAAATTGGGGGTGTGGCTACAAATTTTGGCTAGGGAAACCCTAGAAAGGGGTGGGAATGTGGTGGTCTTTATATAGCCCCGGTGGCTGGCAGTTTGCAAAAACATCTCCGGTTTTTCTCTCGCGCGCGCGGTGCTCACGTTTCTGACCGCCGAGGGTCCGCAGTACCTCCGATTCAGGTAAAACTTCGAACTGCGCGATCAGCGCGTCGAGCCGGAGGCGTTCACCTCGCGCTGGAACCGTTCCGAAAACACTTTCCGGTGCGCTATAAAAATAACCCGTTTAATTATTAATCATCAGGGGGCATGAACCCACAATCATGCATAACGCCCTCACTTGGAGTCACTACCTACTACTTGGCCAAAGCAATAAAAAGCAACGGTGAACATGCAAGAATTACTCAAGAACATAAATATAAAAGAGGAGAATCAAATATATTACTCAAACACAATCTGAACATAGTCTCATAATCCATCGGATCCCAGCAAACTCAGCATAGCAACAGCAGAAAGATTACATATGTGTTTCGATCATGTAGGGAAGCTCACGAGGTCTAAACCATGAAGAACAAAGAGGGGAGGAGAACATCACATAGCTACTGATCATGGACCCATGGTCCTAGGGGGACTACTCACGATACATCCGGGAAGCATCCATGGTGGTGGAGAAGCTCCCGGAGGTGGTTCCTCCCTCCGGCAGGGTGCCGGGAAGAGGTCTCTTGGTGCTCCCGATCTTGGAAGCGCGACGGCGGCGGAACAGAGGAGAGATCGCGAAAAAGGGTTCCATCTCCGAGGGTTTCTCGTCACGGGGAATAAATAGGCGAAAGGGGGCAGCCAGAGGTGGGCCAGGGGCTCCAGGCGCCCTCCTGGCGTGGCCAGGGGTGGGGCCGCGCCCTCTGGCCGCCTGGGGCCCCCTAGCCCCCCTCGGCCCCCACTTTGGCTCTTCTGGAAGGTTCCCGTACGCTGATTTTTCCTATATTTTTCCTATAATTTTTCTGGTACTTTAAATAAGGGGGAAACCTGAAATAGAAAAACAGCAGAAAACAGGAACTGGCACTGGGGTGCACTGAGTTAATAGGTTAGTCCAAATATGATCAAAAGTGTATGGAAGTTCATCAATATCATATCAATATCACACAAAAGAGAAATGGAGCAAGCAGAAATTATAGATACGTTTTGGACGTATCAACATCCCCAAGTTTAATTCCTTCTCGTCCTCGAGTAGGTAAATGATAAAAGCATAATTTCTGTGGTGACATGCTAACAACCATATAAGAACTTTTAAGTAAAGCAATCAAGACATGTAATTAAATTCAAGTCATAACAGGAAAGAGTCTATATTTAGCATTGAGACAAGCAACATAAGAACATAAAGGTGCAAGAGCTCTCTCTATCCGTGACTCAAATGTCTCCAAATGGTGTTTGCGTGCAAGAAAGGGGATAGGGATATACGAGAAAAAGTATTTTTATGTTGAGAACTTAATCTACTAAAGTTTCACACTTGTTCTTCTTTGGAATCTTATCTTGACTCATCCCTAGACCACTAGCCAGGTACAAGTCAAAATGATCCACTCATTTTCGACATTTTGAGCACTCATGCAATGGATGAGCGTAAGCAAGAAAGTTGACACTTAGGATGGCAAAGAGAGAATATGGTTGAGGAGGAAGACAAAAAGGTGTGAAAGGCTCACATCAATGAGGACAATCATAGGCGAGAGAAAGCCAAATGATATATATGATGTCAGGAGTAGGGATTGCCATGCAACGGATGCACATATGAGCTAAGGTAAGCTCTCCAATCGAACTAGTGGGGGTGCATCCAACTTGTTTGCTCAAGAAGACCTAGAGCTGATTTGAGGAGGCTCATCATTGGAATATACAAGCCAAGTTCTATAATGTGAAGGTCCCCACATAGCTATATGCATGAATGATAATCTCTATAAAGTACAAGATATAAGAGGGAGTACGAGGGTGGATCTCTCAAAAAGGAATAGTAGTGTGCCCCCTTCTCTCTTTTTATTTATTTTTCTCTTTTTTGTATTTTTTGGTGGCCTCAATGGCTCTTTCTATTTCTCTCATTCGTCCTCTTTGGGATCTTTTGATTTTTTCCTCTTTGCGATCTTTTAATTTTGTCCTCTTTGGGATCTTTTCCTCACTTTAGGGGCAACACTCTATATATTACAATAAGTATAGAAGATCTTTCACACTTTACAAAGTACTCAAATCATAAAGAAGATGTAACTATCATGATGTATGCAAATGTATGCCTCTGCCAGTGTAGCAGGATATGAAATGATACTACCGCGTCATGTAGCAATGATTAGGGCAAATCCCAACTAGCATGCGGCTCATTGATCAAGCAAGTAGCATGTATGACATGAACATCAAGTCATGAGAAGATGGATGTTGCATGGCAATACATCTCGGAAAGGCTATGGAAGTGCCTTGATAGGTAGGTATGGTGGTTGTTTTGAGGAAGGATATAAGGAGGTTTATGATGACAGAGCGTATCATGCCAAGGGTTTGGATGTACCGGCGAAGGTGTACGCCAACTCTCGGAGTGATAAGAAAGCAATGCACGGCATAGGAAAGGCTAGAAAAGTATGGGAAGGTGGAAGTGTCAACTTTCGAATACTCACATTAGTCCGAAGAACTCATGCACTTATTATCGGTAACTCTCAATCTAACAAGGAGGTTTCACAAAGAGACAAGTACCCTGAGGAGGAGTGTATGGGGGTTTGGTTATCCTTGCGCATCCTCGACTCATGGTACGTGAGTGTACTCTAATATTCGACCCCTCAGAAGATTAGTGATCCATCTAGTAGCTAAAGTTCTCAACTAATTTTGTAAGTTTTGAAAATAAACACAGATTGCCCAAAATACGACATCTATCACTAATAGGCTAAAGCTCTTGGCACCAAAAGTCCAAACATTACTCAAAAGAACATCTCAAAACTATTGCAAGTTACTACTACAAAGAATAGCAACATCAATTACCTACTTCAACTCAAGACACAAAACTCAGTGCAACAAGCAAACTCTCTAAACAAGATAAACATGAAAATTCAAGAGAGTTCCAACAACAAACTAAACAAAATCTCTTTAAAAAGATAAGCATGAAAACTAAGAGCAAAACATGACAGCATCTATGAAAAGATAAAACACACAACAAAGATAAGCATGAAAAGTCCTATGTTGTGTTCTAGATTTTGGAAGTGGAGCGTGTTTCTCTCCCACACAAAGAAATCTGGGTTCTAACTTGTTATGAACAGCAAGCAAAGCTAAATAAAACTAAAAATAAAACCTAAGAGCGAGACGCTCCAAGAATAGCACATAACGCATGAAGTGATAAAAATATAGTGAAACGAGAGACAAACTGATAATTGTTGATGGAGAAGGGGATTCACGGGGGCATCCCCAAGCTTAGACGCTTGAGTCTCCTTGAATATTTCTTGGGGATGCATGGGGGCATACACAAGCTTGAGCGCTTGACACTCCTGAATCTTCTTTCATCATCTTCCCTCGCACACTTGAAAACTCCCTTCATACATAACTCATCGTAATCTGATTAGCGAGGTTAGTACCCATAATAAATAATTTTTTCTCTACTGGAAATAAAGATAATATTGAAGAGCTACTGTTCCTCAAGATTTCCAAAAGGTTTTGCAAAGAAAAATCAAGATTAAGGTTTGCAAAACAAAGAACAGGCAAAACAGGACAGAATCTGTGAAAAACAGACCAGCAGGTAGTAAACAATTTTTTAGGGATACTTTTGCAACTCAAATCAAAAAACTCAGAACATATGAAAGTTTAGTAATTGTATAGAGCACGCTGTGTAAATAATTCAGCTCAAAAAGATGAACTGGGATTTTTCTCTGATTTTTCTAGTCACGAGCACAGAATCTGTTTTCTGGACAACATGTCACAACTTTCACTTCCCTTGTCGTATGAGGCTATAAAAGGCACAAAGCTTGAAAAGTAAAGATACAATGATGTTGCTAAAGTAGTAACTGTTGGAGATATGCCCTAGAGGAAATCATGTTATGATGTTATCTCCTTATGTATTCATGAGTTATTTGTATTGTCCTTGAACATCATCACTGATATGTATCAATAAGTATGTGACTTGTTTGTGAGACTATGTATTCTATGATGATTGTTCTAATGGTCCCTAGTTGATAAGGTTATGCGGACACATATCCTTGACTAGTATATGATTCGATTGATGACTATGTTTTACAAGTCATGAGCATGGAGATGCTACCGATAGTATGAACTTAGTGATGGGATCACTGAGTTGGACAGAGACCCACTTTGAGACGCAGCGAGATATTGTCATCTCTTAGTCTCAATACAATGTATATTCCATGTCCTAGACCTGAGGTCCTCGCATGTTCTCGGGATGAGGAATGACTCACTTAGGGACTATCAAACGCTACACCGTAACTGGGTAGTTATAAAGGTAGCTTACGGGTGAGTCATGATACATGCCGCGAGACATGGTTGATCAAGATGGGATTTGCCCCTCCACTTTGGAGAGATATTCTCTGGGCCCTCTCGAGTGATAAGATTCAGAAAGCATGGCCATGCGACATGGTTTAAGTGTTAACCCGGTTCAGGAATCTGTATCACGGTTTCGAGAAGAGAGGTTAAGCTATCACAAGGGTGACAAGTACTCGCCTTGAGCTTGACAACATATATCGTGAGGCAAAAGGAATGTTGCATATGACACTTTGTAATGGTTCGTCTTATGACTTTACACATATATGGGAGTCGGCACATTCTGCTAGGAACCACTACCGACTATCGAACCGGATGTGATTCGGGACATGTCCATGTGTACGTGAACCTATAGGGTCGCGCGCTTAAGGGGAAAGGAGCCCATTCGGATGTGATCCGAATGGATTATGGATGGAGGGTCCGGATTGCCTCAAGGGTTGAGGCCATTCCACGGGCGCCTATATAAAGGCTAGGGCGAACCCCGAAGGGGTACAGGACAAACCACAACCCTAGCCGCCACTCCACCTCCAGGCAGAGCCGCCGGACCTAGCAGTCCGTCGCCCGGCGCTCCTCCTTGTATGTGCGCATCCCTTGGAGGCGTTGCACCTGCGGGGCTTGGACGAACTGTTTGCGGGATCGGATCGCAGGACTCCGTTCGTGGGATCGGTACGAGGGATCGGTACGAGGGATCGGTACGAGGGATCGGTTCGAGGGATTCGAGGAGCAGCCGCCGACGCGCATCGCCAACTCTCCTTCCGCTGCCATGACTGCGCGTCTAGTGGTAAACCCTAATCACGTAGTTCATCTCCAGTAGCAGTGATCTTGGTTGTGCGCGGTAGAAAATTTTGATTTAGCGCTAGAGTAGCGTACCGCGTGCTTCAACAGTGGTATCAGAGCCTCTGCTATTTGGTGGTGACTTCGTGATGGATTTGCATATAGAGATGTGTAGATCAGATCGGTTTTGCATGTATGTTTGAGGTTCTTGATTTCATGATCTGTCCCGAGGCGCGAGCTACTTAGGTCGTGCCACAACTTATCCCTAGAGGTCGGTTATCCGCCAGTGGGATAGACAGTGTGCCGTAAACCCTATTGTGGCATGCGGATATCACTAGGTGATTGATCCGGGACAAGGATCAGGACACGTCGTACATATGATCTGCGCTGTCCAGAAATCTGTGAGCAGGTTCTGTTCAGAGGCCATATCTTGGTCATATGAACTCCGATTGAGCTCCGTAACCTACCAAACGATGCAGAATGAAAAGATATGCAAAACAGCGGTTCAAAGGCCATATCTTCGTTTTAGTTAATTAGGTGATTTTTCACATACCTAATTTAACTAGTGCTAAAAGAGGTTTAGACGGCGGTAGAACGTCTAACTTGGTTTTGCAGGGTATGAATGTGATTTGGTATAGCCCATTGTGTATGTTATTATTCATGGCCTGCGTGTCATGGTTTTGAAAACCGGCTGGAGCCATATGGTTGTCTCATTATTGTATTAATGACCTGCGTGTCAACTTGTGGAGCCATGTAATGTAATTTACTTTCATAGCTATTAGTTTGTAATAGCATAGTAACTTATGTAACACTTGGCGGTTGACACCATGGTGTGGCGATGGAGATCACCACGAGGACAACCGTACATGGAGATGGAGATCGCCATGGGAGGTTCGCGCACATGGATATGGAGATCATCATGCGCTATGATAAAGGGGCTATACCATATCACTTGTATAAACTGCATGTGAAAGTTTATCCCTTTATGCATCCTTCTTTGACATGGTAGATGTTTTAAGTAGGATGATCCCTCAAAGAATATCAAGTAAAATTTGCCTCCCCAATTTCTTCACATCACATGTCATGTATGTTTAGTAATAGGCCTATAAAATTAGGGTGCTGCTAGATCTCCTTGGAGTGATGGGTTTGTGTCGGACACTTACACGCATAGCACTTGGTTAACTTGTCGAGGCTATCAAAACAGTTTTGGGCTTCGGGGCATAGGTGTTGGTGTGTATGTGATGCGCATCAACAAACATGAGTCGTATGGTTGATGCGATTAGCAAGGAGTTGCTTACCAGTAGGTCGAGTCGGCTAGCAGTGATGCAAAAGCTCACTAGTCAATTCGCCCCATCGGATCCTGAATCACTTAGTGTCAACTAGAGGGATGTTGAACTTAGTGGGATTAATTTTATTAAAGCGTTTAATAAGAATTGCTCTTCATGAATACATGTCTCAGTATTTTGCATTTTATGTTCTAGATCAATGGCACCACTTGCTCCAAATACCAATTTTGCATTGAAATCCATCCTTGAGAAAGATAAACTGAATGGAACAAACTTTACCACTTGGTATAGAAATCTGAGAATTGTTCTCAAGCATGATAAAAAGGAAAATGTTCTAGAGGAACCGCTTCCAGAGGAACCGGCTGATAATGCCACCGCTGCTGCTAAGAATGCCTATCAGAAACTCAAGGATGAGTCTACTGAGATCAGCTGCCTCATGCTGGCTTCTATGGAGCCCGAGCTGCAACAGAAGTTCGAAGACATTAGGGCTTTCGATATGATCGAGAGTCTTAAGGGCATGTTTCAGGTTCAGGCTAGGACCGAAAGGTTCAACGTCTGGCGATCCCTGATGGATTGCAAGCTGAAAGAGGGTGATCCACTGAGCCCACATGTCATCAAAATGATGGGATACATGCAAGCTTTGGATCGTCTTGGGCATCCGTTGACTCCTGATTCAGCTACAGATACCATTCTGGGTTCTCTTCCGCCAAGCTATAACTCGTTCATTACGAACTTTTATATGCATGGCATGGAAAAGAAGCCCACTGAATTGCATGGGATGCTTAAGATAGCAGAGCAGGACATTAAGAAGGGCACACATCAAGTGTTGATGGTGCAGAACACGGCCAAGTTCAAGAAGTCATGGACCAAGAAGAAGGCTAACGCAAAGGGAAAGGACAAGGATGTGATCCCGAATCCAGCCCCGGCGCCTAAGCCTGGACCTGACGCAGAGACCATTTGCTTCTATTGCAAGGAGAATAGTCACTGGAAGAGGAACTGCAACAAGTGGCTCGCCAACAAGGGAAAGAGCAGTGGGAGTACGTCTTCTACAGGTACACTTGTTGTATATGTTATAGACATTTATCTTGCAGATATTTCTAATAGTTCTTGGGTATATGATACCGAATCGGTTGTTCACATTTGCAACTCGATGCAGGGACTAAAAATAAGTAGAGATGTCGCAAGAGGAGAAGTTGACATTCGCGTCGGGAATAAAGCAAGAGTTGCTGCATTAGCCGTCGGCACCATGCAACTTAATTTACCTTCTGGATTTGTAATGGAGCTTGATAATTGTTATTATGTTCCATCGTTAAGTCGAAACATTATTTCTGCCTCATGTTTGATGAGACAAGGTTATGAATTCATTATTAAGGACAATGGTTGTTCTATATATTTGAATAAGATGTTTTATGGCTTGGCGCCCGTTGTGAATGGGTTATTCATTTTGAATCTTGAAGGTGAATCTTTTTATAATATAAATGCCAAGAGGCTTAAACCTAACGATCTGAATACAACTTACTTTTGGCACTGTCGGCTTGGTCATATTAGTGAAAAGCGCATGAAGAAGCTCCATGATGATGGACTTTTAAATTCGTTTGATTTTGAATCATTCGAGACATGAGAATCGTGCCTACTCGGCAAGATGGCCAAGACACCTTTTGAAAAGAGTTGTGAGAGGGCATCCGACTTGTTGGAACTCATACATACTGATGTGTGTGGACCAATGAGCACGACTGCTAGAGGTGGTTACCAGTACTTCGTGACTTTCACCGACGACTTGAGCAGATATGGATATATCTACTTGATGAGGCACAAGTCGGAAACCTTGGAAAAGTTCAAGGAATTTCAAAATGAAGTAGAGAATCAACTCGGCAAGACGATCAAACTTCTATGATCAGATCGTGGAGGTGAATATCTGAGTCAAGAGTTTGATGATCATCTCAAGAGTTGTGGAATAGTTCCACAACTCACTCCTCCTGGAACGCCTCAAAGAAATGGTGTATCAGAACGGAGGAATCGCACCTTGTTGGACATGGTTCGATCGATGATGAGCCAGTCAGATCTACCGTTGTCATTTTGGGGTCATGCTCTAGAAACTGCAGCTTTCACACTAAAATGAGTACCATCTAAATCCGTAGATAAGACACCATATGAGATATGGACTGGGAAGCGTCATAGTTTGTCTTTACTAAAGATTTGGGGTTGTGAAGCGTTTGTCAAGCGACTTCAGTCGGACAAGCTCGCACCCAAATCGGATAAGTGCATATTCGTGGGATATCCAAGGGAAACCTTAGGGTATTACTTCTACAACCGACAAGAGGGCAAAGTGTTTGTCACTCGACATGGTACCTTCCTTGAGAAAGAGTTTCTCACTAGGAAGGCTAGTGGGAGGATGGTGCAACTCAAAGAGGTTCGAGATAAACCATTCGGGGAAGACACAGCAAGTGATGCCATTATGGCAGAGCCAGCCAGTGAACCCGTGGTTGAAGTAGCACCCGCACCACGAAGGTCAGAAAGGTTGTGTAATGCAAGCAATGTATTGTTGTTGGACAACAATGAGACTTTGACATATGCGGAAGCGATGGTGGATCCAGATTCCGAGTTATGGCTTGAGGCCATGAGATCCGAGTTAAAGTCCATGGATGACAATCAAGTTTGGAACTTGGTTGATCTGCCAAATGGTGCAAGAACCATTGAGTGCAAATGGATCTTTAAGAAGAAGACTAATATGGATGGAAATGTTCAAATCCATAAAGCTCGACTTGTCGCGAAGGAGTTTCGACAAGTTCAAGGAATTGACTACAATGAGACCTTCTCGCTTGTAGCGATGCTTAAATCAGTTCGGATTATTCTAGCTATAGCTGCCTATTTCGATTATGAGATATGGCAGATGGATGTCAAAACAGCTTTCCTTAATGGAAATCTAGAAGAGGACATGTATATGATACAGCCCGAGGGTTTTGTCGATCCAGAGAATTCTAGTAAGGTATGCAAACTTCAGAAATCCATTTATGGATTGAAGCAACCATCTTGGAGTTGGAATATTCGTTTTAAAGAGGTTGTCAAATCGTTTGGCTTCATCGACAACGAAAAGGAACCTTGTGTGTTCAAGAAGTTTAGTGGGAGCTCAATCGTATTTCTAATCTTATATGTGGATGGCATATTACTAATTGGGAATGACATTCCAATGCTTGAAGCTGTCAAGGACTCATTGAAAAATAGTTTTGCAATGAAGGACTTGGGAGAAGCAGCTTACATTTTGGGAATCAAGATCTATAGAGATAGATCAAGGAGGCTTATTGGATTAAGCCAGTGTACGTATATTGACAAGGTGTTGAAAAGCTTCAACATGCATGAGGCTAAGAAAGGGTTCTTGCATGTGTCACATGGCATTCATCTAAGCAAGACTCAGGGTCCATCGACTCTTGATGAGCAAAGACGCATGGATAAGATTCCGTATGCTTCGGCCATCGGGTCTATCATGTATGCTATGGTATGTACTCATCCAGATGTTTTCTATGCTCTAAGCGCTACGAGCAGATACCAGGCTAATCCAGGCGAGAGCCACTGGACAGCAGTTAAGAGCATCCTAAAGTACCTGAAAAGGACTAAGGATATGTTCCTAGTTTATGGAGGTGAGGATGAGCTTGTTGTAAAGGGTTACACTTATGCTAGTTTCCAAACCGAAAAGGATGACTTCCGTTCACAATCTGGTTATGTGTTCAATCTGAACAGAGGTGCAATGAGCTGGAAGAGTTCCAAGAAAGAGACGGTAGCTGATTCTGCAACAGAGGCCGAGTACCTTGCAGCTTCTGAAGCTTCAAAGGAAGGTGTTTGGATAAGGTATTTCATTACCCTACTTGGTGTGGTTCCAGACTCGGCAAACCCGTTGGACCTCTATTGTGATAATAGTGGTGCCATCGCACAGGCCAGGGAGCCAAGGCATCACCAGAAATCCAAGCACATAGAAAGGCATTATCATCTCATACGAAAATTCGTAGATGATGGTAATATAAATGTATGCAAAGTACACACGGATGCAAACATTGCTTATCCTTTGACAAAGCCTCTCCCGATGCCGAAGCATGAGGCGCACGTAAGAGCCATGGGCCTTAGATGCCTAACTGATTAACTCTAGTGCAAGTGGGAGACTGTTGGAGATATGCCCTAGAGGAAATCATGTTATGATGTTATCTCCTTATGTATTCATGAGTTATTTGTATTGTCCTTGAACATCATCACTGCTATGTATCAATAAGTATGTGACTTGTTTTTGAGACTATATATTCTATGATGATTGTTCTAATGGTCCCTAGTTGATAAGGTTATGCGGACACATATCCTTGACTAGTATATGATTCGATTGATGACTATGTTTCACAAGTCATGAGCATGGAGTTGCTACCGATAGTATGAACTTAGTGATGGGATCACTGAGTTGGACAAAGATCCACTTTGAGACGCAGCGAGATATTGTCATCTCTTAGTCTCAATACAATGTATATGCCATGTCCTAGACCTGAGGTCCTCACATGTTCTCGGGATGAGGAATGACTCACTTAGGGACTATCAAACGCTACACCGTAACTGGGTAGTTATAAAGGTAGCTTACGAGTGAGTCATGATACATCACGCGAGACATGGTTGATCAAGATGGGATTTCCCCCTCCACTTTGGAGAGATATTCTCTGGGCCCTCTCGAGTGATAAGATTCAGAAAGCATGGCCATGCGACATTGGTTAAGTGTTAACCCGGTTCAGGAATCTGTATCACGGTTTAGAGAAGAGAGGTCAAGCTATCACAAGGGTGACAAGTACTCGCCTTGAGCTTGACAACATATATCGAGAGGAAAAAGGAATGTTGCATATGACACTTTGTAATGGTTCGTCTTATGACAATACGCATATATGGGAGTCGGCACGTTCTGCTAGGAACCACTACCGACTATCGAACCGGATGTGATTCGGGACGTGTCCATGTGTATGTGAACCTATAGGGTCGCGCGCTTAAGGGGAAAGGAGCCCATTCGGATGTGATCTGAATGGATTATGGATGGAGGGTCCAGATTGCCTCAAGGGTTGAGGCCATTCCACGGGCGCCTATATAAAGGCTAGGGCGAACCCCGAAGGGGTACAAGACAAACCACAACCCTAGCCGCAATTCCACCTCCAGGCCGAGCCGCCGGACCTAGCAGTCTGTTGCCCGGCGCTCCTCCTTGTACGTGCGCATCTCTTGGAGGCGCTGCACCTGCGACGCTTGGACGAACTGTTTGCGGGATCGGATCGCGGGACTCCGTTCGTGGGATCGGTACGAGGGATCGGTTCAAGGGATTCGTGGAGCAGCCGCCGACGCGCATCGCCAACTCTCCTTCCGCTGCTATGACTGCTCGTCTAGTGGTAAACCCTAATCACGTAGTTCATATCCAGTAGCAGTGATCTTGGTTGTGCGTGGTAGAAAATTTTGATTTAGCGCTAGCGTAGCGTACCGCGTGCTTCAACAGTAACAATCATCAAGACCACTAAAAACAGAAGCAAAACAAAAAGGAAATCCTAAATTCGTTGCGGGCTGCCTCCCGAAAGCGCTTCTTTAAAGCCATTAGCTAGGCTTAATGCAAATAGATCAAGTCTTTTCAAGAAAATAACTAGCCCGTGTGACGGACTCAAAAGGAAACTTAATCTTTTTCCTAGGGAAGTGTTTCATCCCTTTCTTGAGAGGGAATTGGAATTTTATAATCCCTTCTTCCATATCAATAACAGCACCCACGGTGCGAAGAAAATGACATCCCAAAATAATTGGACAAGAAGGTTCACATTCAATGTCCATAATAGTAAAATCGACGGGAACATAATTGTCATTGACAATGATAAGAACATCATCTATCTTCCCCAAAGGTTTCTTTATGGAAGAATCGACGATACGAACACCAAAAGAACAAGCATCAAAAGGTTTTAATTCAAATATATCATACATTCTTTTGGGCATAACAGAGGTACTAGCTCCAACATCACATAAAGCATAGCAAGAAAAGTTATTCAACTTAATTTTAATCATAGGATCCCTACCATCTTCTAGCTTTCTAGGTATGGAGGCTTCTACCCTAAGCTTCTCCTCCGTAGCTTTGATGAGAGCATTAGTGATATGCTCCGTGAAGGCAAGATTAAGTGTGCTAGTGTGGGGGTCTCTAGACATCTTGTGAAGGAAACGAATAACTTCAGAAAGGGTGCAATTATCAAAATCAAGGTCACTACTATCAAGTAAAGTAGTAGTGGTATCCTTTAGGCTCACTTGTTTGGTAGCTTCTATAGTCATAGGAATTTCTTCTTCTACGGTTGAGGTCATAGCATCACCATTAATAGGTCCTATGGGACTAGGGGTGCATTGGGTGCTAAGAGTTTGGATATCCTCAACCACTTGGATAGTAGCAACAGTATGGTGTGTAGGAAGGCTCTTAATCCTATCTTCTTCCTCCTTTTCTCTAGCCCATCTCTCTTTAAGTTTAGCCATCATCCTAATGTTTTCATTAATTTGCAATTGGATAGCATTCATAGGAGTGACCTTCCTCTCCTCAAGGGGAGAAGTTCTAATTTTAAGCAATTCTACTTCGTGGGCTAAATTTTCTACCTTCGACGAGAGGTTATCTAGTTTGTCTAGTTTTTCCTCTACACCCTTGTTGAAGGCTTTTTGGGTAGTGATAAAGTCTTTAAGCATACTCTCTAATTCAGAAGTGGAGTTTTTGGTGCTAGGATAAGTGTTGTTGTTCCCATAGTTGTTGGAGGGGAACGGTCTAGGATTGCTACCAAAGTTACTCCTATAAGCATTGTTGTTGAAGTTGTTTCTAGAGATAAAGTTCACATCTACTTGATCTTGAGCAATCAAAGAGTTTAAAGGAACATCTTGAGGATCAATAGGAGATTGCTTGGTAAGTAAAGACATAATCAAGTCAACTTTTTCATTTAGGGAGGAGATCTCCTCGACAGAGTTTACCTTCCTACATGTTGGAGCTCTTTCAGTGTGCCATTGGGAATAGTTGGTCATCATCTCATCGAGAAGTTTTGTGGCAGCACCAAGTGTAGTTGACATAAAGGTTCCTCTCGCGGCCGAATCTAGCAGGTTCCGTGAGGTAAAGTTCAAGCCTGCATAAAAAGTTTGGAAAACCATCCAAGTAGTCAAACCATGCGTAGGGCAATTCTTAACAAGAGATTTCATGCGTTCCCAAGCTTAGGCAACGTGTTCATTATCCAATTGCTTAAAATTCATAATAAAGCTCCTCAATTGGATAATCTTAGCAGGGGGATAGTACTTCCCAATGAAAGCATCCTTGCACTTATCCCAAGAATCTATGCTATTCCTAGGCAAGGATTGAACCAGATCTTAGCTTCATCTCTCAAGGAGAAAGGAAAAAGCTTAAGCTTAACAATATCACCATCTACTTCTTTGTACTTCCGCATATCACAAAGCTCAATAAAATTATTTAAGTGCAAAGCAGCATCATCTCTAGCACCAGAGAATTGATCTTTCATAACAAGGTTTAGCAGAGCATGTTTAATCTCATAAGAAGGTGCTGAAGTAGCAGGTGTAGCAATAGGAGTGCAGATAAAGTCACTGTTGTTGTGACTAGTGAAGTCACACAACTTGGTGTTCTCAAAGGAACCCATAGTAGCAGCAAGCAAGATAACTATTTTTTTGATTTTTGATAAAGGACACTAAAGCAAAAAACTGAAAGGTAAACTAACAAGACTAAAAAGCAAAGATAAAAGATAGTGTGCAACTCCCCTATCTTGAAGAGTGGAGTCCCCGGCAACGGCGCCAGAAATTTGCTTGATTGCCCGAGATAACTTCTCGCCCCTCGTTGGTTACCCCAAGTGGAAGGTGAGATGTAGCGTAGCGGAAAATTTCCCTTAGCGAAGATGCTAAGGTTGAGTGTCGGACCAGTAGGACTCCAACAGATACAAGTACGTGGCAAGGAAACAATGGCACCGTTTTAGACAAAAGTTGCTTCCTTGACCTGGACCTGCACACACAACAAATAACTTTGCTTCCCAACGAGTATAGAGGAGTTGTCAATTCCTCCGGCCTTGTTGTTTACAAAGGATAAAACCCACTGGATAATAATGATAGTGATAGCAACTGAAAAGTAAATACTGAAAGTAAATTGATAGCGAGTGTAAGCAGTGTTGGAAATATGGACTGGGGTCCTATGATGTTCACTAGTGATGTCTCTCTCCCAAAAGACTATAAAATAGCCATGCGAGGTAAACAAATTACAGCTGGGCAATTGACAGGATTATGTGCGTAAACCAATGTTAATTATGCTATAAAGAAAGGAAGAGGCTCAAAAGCATGGGCGGTACGCCAAGACAAGTAGACCGAAATCCAACTGCATCTACCTACTAATCATCCACCTTGAGATATCTATCCAGAACATCTCGCTGGTATTAAGTTGTGAATCCCACCCAAAGTGTAAACTCAAAGCAACAGACAACTGCATTAAAGAACTTTGCATAAAGTAAACAATCCTTGCACCCGCAAGTACAAGCACCGTTGTTTTCTCCCTTGTGGAAACAGCGCATCCCCTAGACTCATGTTTCTGTCACTCAAGCTAGTCATCGGGGAGCATGAACCCACAATCATGCATAACGCTCCCTCTTGGAGTCACTACCTACTACTTGGCCAAAGCAATAAACAGCAATGGAGAACATGCAAGAATTACTCAAGAACATAAATATAAAAGAGGTGAATCAAATATATAACTCAATCACAATCTGAACATAATCTCATAATCCATCATATCCCAGCAAACTCAGCATAGCAACAGAAGAAAGATTACATTAGTGCCTCGATCATATAGGGAAGCTCACGAGGTCTAATCCATGAAGAACAAAGAGGGGAGGAGAACATCACATAGCTACTGATCATAGACCCATGGTCCAAGGTGGACTACTCACGGTTCATCCGAGAAGCATCCATGGTGGTGGATAAGCTCTCGGAGGTGATTCCTCCCTCCGGCAGGGTGTCGGGAAGAGGTCTTCTGGTGCTCCTGATCTTGGAAGCGCGACGGCGGCGGAACAAAGGAGAGATCTCAAAAAAGGGTTCCGTCTCCGAGGTTTTCTCGTCACGGGGAATAAATATGCGAAAGGGGGCAGCCAGATGTGGGCCAGGGGCTCCAGGCGACCCACCTGGCGCGGGCAGGGGTGGGGTCGCGCCCTCTGGCCGCCTGGGCCCCCCTGGCCCCCACTTTGGCTCTTCTGGAAGGTTCCCGTACGCAGATTTTTCCTATATTTTTTCCGGAATTTTTCTGGTACTTTAAATAATGGGAAACCTGAAATAGAAAAACAGCAGAAAACAGGAATTGGCACTGGGGTGCACTGAGTTAATAGGTTAGTCCAAATATGATCAAAAGTGTATGGAAGTTCATCAATATCATAGCAATATCACACAAAAGAGGCATGGAGCAAGCAGAAATTATAGATACGTTTTGGACGTATCACCGAGCAACATGATATAGTTGTCCAGCTCCAACAGCACTATGAGGTACCTTTCTATGCTATTTGTGTGATATAGTATCTGGAGCCCCCATAAGCCGGCATGGTTTGTTGAAAAACAATGATGGGTTATGTTTCTAGGGAAAATCTGATTTGTTAGTATCATAAGTCGATAATAATGCCAGAGTCGAAAGAATTTTTGAGCTATTGCCCCCATAAGTCGGTGAGGTATGGCTATACCTCACCGGGTTCAAATTTTTTTTGAAAGTGTAGCCCCCAAGTAGCTGGTTGGGCAGTGTGTCTAAGCCGATACTTAGTTATTTCTTGTTTTGGACAGGCTCTGTCTTTGAAACTCTGCAATGATGCTTGTCAAGTGGAGGAGAGATATAGAGCTAAGGTGGCCAAGCGTGAGCATGCCGAAAAACAAGTCGATCAGTTGCTTCATGAGCTGAAGAAAAAGGAGGATGAGCTGAGTCAGGCGAAAGCCGACTCAGTCGAAGTTCAAAATGCTTTGTCAAAGACATCTGGCGATATGCAGGCTCAGCATGACGCGGCCGAGAAGAAGATAGAGTCGGTTGAGAAGAAGCTGGAGATGCTAAAAGGTAGCATCAACCAACTCGTGTCAGCAATATTTGGTGAGTCGGAAAAGCTTTTGGTAGTTTCTATTATCCTGAATTATTTCTGCTATTTTGCTGATTGGCTCATCTTTTTGCAGGCAAGGAGCGTGATATCGTGAAGGATCCGCCTGCAATGAAGTTGACCTGCAATTTTTCCATTGTGAAGCAGCTGTTTGAAGGTGCCTGCAAGTCTATAGGAGCAACCCAGCTGAAGCCCCCAAGCATGAAGAGGGTTACTGATATGATGGGACCTCTCTCGGTTGTGCCTGAATGGGTGAAGCTTGGTAAGCGCTCAGCTTGCCGGATGGGTGTAATGCAAGGCCTAGAGCTTTCCAATACCTACCATTCTAGCTTAAAGTCGGAATTGTTAGCTGCCGGCTTCCCTGAGTTCAAGGCCGACAATTCGAAATTATCCAAGGATGACCACACCAAGATTCGTAGAGACACTCGTTCTGCCGCAACCAAGATAGCTGATGATATGGAGTTGTCTTCTTTAGAAGCTGGTTATGATGAGACCAACAAGAGGCGCCGAGTCGATCTGTCGGTTCCCACCGAGTTTGCTCTTCTTCCGTCTCCGAAGAAGGTCCCAGAGCCGGTTGGTTCTGTCGAGCCGGCTTCAGGTGCGTAAGAGGATGAGCTGAAGATGGATGACATCTCTGATGCAAACTTGGTTGATATGTGTAATGTACTCATATTATCTATAGGTGCTGTCGGGTCGTCTTCACAAAGCAAAGCCGGTGACCAAGCGTAGGCCTTTTATTGATCAGCTCAAAAAACTTCGTGATACTTTTAATACGGCCATAGTGCCAGGTTTTGTAATATTGGGAGACATGTCCCGTGGCTTGTGACCATTGTGTTGGTCAAATACTTTCATGCTACCTTGCCTTGGATTTTGCCTTGTGGATTCTGAATATGGACCTTTTTATGGCACAAATCGATCTTCGTCTTTTTCCTTTGTTCTCTGTCGACTTATGGTTGTCGTTTTCCTTTGAGATAGTTTGATCTCAGCTGACTCGGTTTATGTACCTTTCTTTGCTATGATTGTAGCCAATTATTCTTGTAGGCAGAAGAGTCGGCGTATGTGCCATAATGCCAAGAACTTGTGATAAGGAATTTTTTTGAAGTGTTGTCCCTCAAGAGTCAGTGCTTGCATTAGTGTGCGGTGTCGAGTCTTTTCCTGAGGAGAAACTTTGAAGCGTGGTCCCTATGTGTCGGTTTATGCACCTGAGTGCTTTATGCCGAGTCACATAGGTTTAATTTGTATCCGTGAGAGAAGATTTATGATCATGCATGATGCTTTATATGCAACACTACTAGGAAAAACGCTACTAGTAGCGCCCCTAAAATGGCTACTAGTAGTGCGCGGTGGCGCGCTACTACTAGCACGCTACAGCTAACTTTTAGTAGTAGCGCGTGTTTGCGCCCGCTACTACTAGTTGTTATAGCAGTAGCGCCCCTCTTGTCCACGCGCTACTGCTAAATTGCAGCAGCACCCTCTTTATTCACGCGCTACTACTATTAATTTCAAAAAACAAAAAAATCTCGTTTGTGTCCGCGCTCCGGCAGTCGCGCCGGTGGCCGCGGGGCAGGGTGGGGACGACGGCGGCTCTGCAGGGCAGTGATGAGGAGGTCACCGTGAGGAGGATGTCATCCTCGGAGTAGCACCGTGAGGAGGAGGAGGTCGCCAGAGTAGGAGCACCGTGAGAAGGAGGAGGTCGCCGGAGGAGGAGCACCATGAGGAGGAGGAGCACCATCAGGAGGAGGTCGCCAGAGAGGAGATGGAGTGGAGGAGTTTGCCAGAGGAGGATCACCGTGAGGAGGAGGAGGAGGTCGTCGGAGAGGAGGAGATGGAGTGGAGGAGAGGAGGAGATCAAGTGTGAGGAGAGGAGGAGAAAAATGCGTGGTGGGGGTTTTGTTGGCTTGCCATGTCACTGATCCGCGAGAGGAGGGCTAGACCAATAGGAAACTTCCACGTCAGACCTAGTAGTAGCGGCCCTCTTGTACAGGCGCTACTGTTAAGTACAGTAGCGCCCCTCTTGTACAGGCGCTACTGTTAAGTTTTTTCAAAAAATTTGGCCTCCAGATCTTAAAAGCACCGTAACTTTTTTTCTGTTAGGTTTTTGAGGATTCTAAAACTGTTCAACGGGGAGGAACCCCGTTGAATTCGGATATAACTTTTCGAGTAGATGATTTTTCATGTAAAAACTTTTTCCTCGGAGTTTGTATACAAAAGTTATGCCCATTTTACAAATTCTAGAGAGATTTTGCAAAAAAATCAAAATTCATATTTTTCAATTTCCCTAACAACTAAACCACATATCACATGGGAATCTCAATTTATTTTATTTTATTGACATTTCCATCATTTTATTTTATTTTTTTGGACTGAAAAGGCGGTCCACTGAGGGGGGGTGCATTTGGTGAATTTCTTGTACAGGCGCTACCACTATGAACTTAGCAGTAGCGCCCCTCTTGTACATGCGCTACTAGTATGGCATGTCTCAAAGGGTGCAGTGAAGACCACTTAGTAGCAGCGTGGGTTTATATCGCGCGCTACTACTATCAACGTAGCAGTAGCGCCCCTCTTGTACATGGCGCTACTGTTAAGTAGCAGTAGCACCCCTTTTATAGAGGCGCTACTGCTAAAGGCCTAGCAGTAGCGCCCCTTATTTGGGGGCGCTACTGTTAAGCCTCTACCTATAAGCTTTTTCCTAGTAGAAGTTGACTTAAACCTCATCTTCTCGCGTTGAGAGAGATTATTGGCTTGGATAAGTCGAAACATCTCTGTAGAGCCGGCTTTCCAGTAACTAGCGTGCCCGACTCTTAGGACTAAATTTGATAGATGGTTTATGTAAACCTTGAAGTTTAGACCAACCGGTTGCGCGTTAGTTATGGAAGCTCTAAACTGTAGAGGCCGGTCGGTGTGGCCAATTTCATGTGTATTCCAGGATATCTTCGGTATGTAAGAGTTGATGGGAGCCATCAAACCCCCATTTTATCCCTTATCAAAACAAACACATGGGAAATTTTTACATGTATATGCCAGCTTTTTCCGGTACGAGCCGATGAGTATGATCAGGCTCCCCCTCTTTCACCTTATCAAAGCAATATACATGCCCAGAGCCGATAGAGTGTTGATCAAGCCCCTAGGTCTCTAAGAATTATGAGATTCAATATGCAATGTGATGTAATATGATGCAATATGTATGAAAAACTACGCAAAACCTGAGGTGAGATCTATTAGGTATCCGCATGATTAACCATTAACCATTATACCAAGTCATCCCCCTTCCTGTTTTGTTCCAGTTTTCTCGTTTAGTATTCCGGTATCCCTTGTGATCAATTCACAGTGTCTGGCCAGACGATGTTGGATGCCGTAATACCGAGAGGGCCCACAGTAGTATCTCTCCATCGTTAGAGGAGAAAATTCCCAACTCGAATCGTTAAGTCCCTTGACACACTTTCGGGTGTGAGTGATCAAAGCCGTTATTGCCACGCCTGTTACGGGTGGTGTTGGGACAGTGTCAAAACCCACCCTCCGGTATGAAGTTACGAAACATTCTTATGGTCATGAAGGACACATGCATATTAAATTTAGATGATTTTACTTATAACATGGGAACGATGTGATCTCAAAGTAAATCATACAATTGGGTCGGTTCAGCACCCTTGTTCTGGCAACAACGTGCTCCCATGTGTTACCGGCATTTCCAATGCCCTATGAACAGGAAAACATGTCATCCATAACACACGGGTTAGTCCTAGAGGCAGACTAAGAACACTCGGTGTTTATACTCCACACCTGCATATGGGTTTTCCTCCGGAGGCAGTTAAGATGTCACTTGGCAAACCTCCGCATAAGCCATTGCAGTTATAGCACAGACATATAAACATTAATAATGAACCTGGAATTATAAAAATACAATTTATTATTGCCTCTAGGGCATAATTCCAACAGAGAATGCGTGCATCGCTGGATGGTGCGCTGATAGGTAGCACCTCCATTCTTCAAACCGAAAGGCATGGTGATATAGCAATAAGCCCCAAAGGGGGTTATAAAGGCAGTTTTTATTTGATCTTCCACAGCAAGTTTGATCTGGTGATAGCCAGCAGTGGCATCCAGAAATGACAAAAGATCGCAGCCGGCCGTAGAGTCAATGACTTGATCTATACGGGGCAGAGCAAACGGATCCTTGGGGCATTCCTTGTTCAGGCAAGTGTAATCGATACACATGCACCAAGTCTTGTTTTTCTTCATCACGAGGACTGGGTTTGCCATCCACTCGGGGTAGAACACTTCCATGATGAAGCCTGCAGCCTTGAGCTTGACGACCTCCTCGCCGATTGCTCTTCTCTTGTCTTCAGAAAAACGTCGAAGGGGTTGCTTGACCAGTTTATAACCTGGCGGAATGTGGAGCTTGTGCTCGGCGAGTTCCCTCGGCACTCCAGGCATGTCTTGTGGAGACCATGGAAAGATGTCCCGGTTCTCACGGAGGAACTCGACGAGCTCGCCTTCCTATTTGCTGCTAAGTCCTCCTCCGACCACAACAAACTTGGCTGGGTCGAAGGGATCTAGAGAAACCTTCTTACTGTACTTGGCCGCCTGGAAAGTGGTCTCCTCGTCTGCTCTCTTGGCTGGGCCGACTGGCAGGGGAACCTTGCTTTGAGCCTGGGCCATTGCGACCACCTTGTCGAGTTGACGCTTCTCTTCGACCACTACCAAGGAATCATCCAAATTTGCACCGGCTGATGAGCACTCGAGGGACTTCCTGAAGTCCCCGGCAACCGTCATGATGTCGTTTGGCCCTGGCAGCTTCATCTTCAGGTAGGGCTCATATGAATTAAGCATGAACTTGGAGATTGTAGCCAATCCCAAGAGGGCATGGTATGGACTGCTGAGGTCGGCGACCTCGAACCAGATCGGCTCTCTCCTGAAGTTCTCCTCTGTCCCAAAGATCACATCCAGTCGAATAAGACCCATGGGAGTGCATGACAAACCAGGGACAATCCCTTGGAACGTCGTCCGACTGCGCTCCAGGTCCCTCTCTGTGAGTCCCAACTTGATCATCGTGTCTCTGTACAGAATGTTGATTGTGCTCCCTAGATCAATGAGCACTCGGGAAAACAGACATGAAAACTTGGGTGCTGCAAACAAGGCATCCACCACGAGCGGATAGGTGCCCGGATTCGGCATGATGCTTGGGTGATCCTCCCTACCCCAAGTAATATTGCAATCGGACCAATGCATGTACTGGGGAATCGGGGGCATGGTGGCATTGACCTCCTGAGCTCGGGCTCTCCGACTGCCCTTGTCGCTTGACTCACTGGTGAAAATCATATATGCGGCATCTTGCCGCGGAAACTGGTTCTGACCTGAGGTGGCGCTCTGTTCTGAGGTGGCGGTGGGGGTGGAGGTGGTAATCCTTCTCCCTTTGCTATACGCTTGACAAAATCGCACTGCCGAGTGGTATGCGCCGCTGGCTTTCCTGGACTGCTGTGCATTTTGCATGGCTGGTCCAGCATGTCCTCGAATGTATACTTGGGCTTCACTGGCCACTGCGGCTTTGCATTCGGCTTCATCTTCTGACTGCCTCCTGCAGCCCCTTGTTCCTCCTGATCTTGGACAGCGGCCACCTGCCGACTGCCATACTGAGCGTCTGGCTGCTCATCTTTACGCTTTCCGCTATTTTGCTGGTTGTTGTTGTTCCGATTGTTTTCTCTGCGCTCCCGCCGACTGAGGCCCTAGTTCCCTGCCTCTGCTTCTTGCGCAGCCCCTCGTGTCTGAACCACACCGCCGATGCCGAGCTGAATGGGCTCGCGCATTGCGGAGTCCGAGACAGCAAACGCATTGGCAACCTTCATGAGCTCGGCCAGTGATGAAAATTCTTTGCGGAGCAGCTTGTGCTTCAGCAATTATCTCGACAAACATCCATCAGTGAAATACTGGATGGCCTGTATCTCATGGACTCCTTCACATGAATTCTTCAACTTGATCCATCGAGCTAGATACTCTCGGAGTGGCTCGTCCTTGCCTTGCATGCAAAGGGCAAGCTGCCGAGGAAGATGCGGCCGATCATACGTGCCAGTGAAGTTGCGAATGAAAGATTCCGAGAAATCTTCCCAGCAGTTGATGATGTTGCCGGGCAAACTGTTCAGCCAAGTCCGAGCTGACCCCTGCAGCATTAGAGGAGCATAGCGTACAACTACACGCCGACTGCCTCGGTCATGTAATCTATCAGCCAGTCCTCTGGCTTAACGGAGCCATTGTACTTGGGGGTGTCTCTGGGCAAGGTGAACCCTTTGGGAAACTGCTCAGTCCGAATGCGGTGCCCGAAACACGCTGGGCCGGCAGCTCCCTCCTGCTCTTGCAGTGCATCTCTTTCCAACAGCTCAATGCGATGCCTGGTATTGTTCTCGCCGATCTGAGGAGCGCCGAGCCGATTGATGATTGCTGGCCTTGCTTCTGGCAGACGAGGTGGGTCATTGCGCTTGCTGCTCACAGTTGGCTCCTCTGCTCTTCTGTTCATGACCGAGGGACCCCGGTTGCTTCTGACCCTGCTCTCACGTCGGGACTGGTCTTGCTGCATGTTCTGCCGCGACGCATTCAGCCGCTGACTGGCCTCTGGAGCCGGCCTCGCAGTCCCTCTTGATGCTTCAGGGCCTGCACCCGGATTATCCAATGTCGCTTGCTGCTGCTGCTTTGTCGACGCCAGTAGCTCGCGCATTCGGCGAGTTTGCTGACGCCGCTCTTCGCCTTCCAGATCCTCCATCTCGTTTGCAATCTTCTCGGCAGCTCGCAAATTCTTGTTGGGCGTGTTGTACGTTGGCCGCTGGACGAATGCCGATGCTGCCGGTTGCTCGGCCCCTGACAGCTCTCTGCCGACAGCACGACCTCTACTCCTGAGATCCTCTAGGACCGCAGGTGCAATCGGCCGCCGCTGGCTGGCGTGCACTGCATTGTACTCTCTGGTGATGGCTCCGAGCCTACGCTCTTCTGCCAACACATGCTCGGCCCTGCGAACTAGAGAAAGCCGTGTTGTCTCCAGATCGGTATGAACTTGATCGAGATCACCATTCCTGTTCACGGGTGTGTACAACACATCCCGCAACACACTGGTGCCGACTCTTTACGCGGCGTCTGCCGCCTCCTTGGCTTTCCTGGCCGCACTCTCCGCACCTTGATTGCTTGATGCAGTCGTTCCCGCCATCATGACGGCTGCGTGCACATGCGGCTCCACTCCGCCGGGAGCTGCCGTGCAGCCCCTGGTCGGGAGTGGATCCGTGGCACTGGAGAAGACGCGCACCTCCCTGGGATACGCCTCGGGGAAGCAGCTGATGAAGAGGCGATGGCTTCCGATTTGCAGCGAAACACCGGGCGGCAGGGGTGCACCGACCCCGAACCGCGCAGCGTAGTCCACCACAAAGTCCACTAACGCACGCCTAAAGATCAGGCCGAAGGTGTGGCTCACGATCGATGACGAGGAAGATCCCGTTCGGATCAGAACTCCAGTCGACGCCTCGGTCTGCCCCACGGTGGGCACCAACTGTCGTCGTTTAATAACAACAGATGCCATCGGGATGTCTAAAGAGAGGGGAAGACTCGAGGGAGAACTATGTCGATGGTGCCGGAAACAGGTTGGGCACAAGCAAGGTGAAGGACACCACGATGTACCCAGGTTCGGGGCTCTCCGGAGAGATAACACCCCTACTCATGCTTGTCTGCTTGCTATAAATGATCTCACGAACTACAATCAATGCTCATGGAGCCGCTCAGAGGAAGAAGAAACCTGTCGTGGGCATGGTTCTCCTCTGCTTCTCTACGGGAACTACTGTGGGAAGTAAATGCGAATGGGGCGTCCCTCTCATAGGAGGGGTACCCGGGGCTCTTATAGTGTGAGCTCGGGGTACTACGGTCATTTCAGTCGGGTGCTGGCCCCAGCTGTCATCCTCTCGTCGGCTGGGGTCCATCGACTGCAAATCTCCGGTTAATCCGGACTTGTCAAGCGGCTGCCCAAGCTGTAGCTTCTAGGTAATGATGAGTGAACAGTGGAGCTATGATCTCTAGTCTTGTCCTCATGTCTCCGGATTCAGAGGAAAAGGGTGAAAACACTCCTCTGACAGATCGGCGAAGTGACTTAGCTTGCTGCCACCCGGATCTCTCGGGATCATGCATTTATGACCTTGTACCAGAGGCATCCGATCTGGACAAGGTCAACTCTTGAGCCGATTGAAGGGTGGGCCGATTGCGCTTGGGCCGACTGCTCACATTCGGCATGGTCGATTGCTTGAGGGCAATCGGCCATGCGACTGCCTAGCTCGGCTCAGCAGCAGCCCAATCAGCCTCATCCTTTTCTTAAAATATTGCTTTCATCTGGGTGACCCTACCCAGGTTTCATTCCCCCGACATAGCGGGTTCAATACCTTTGTCGATTTCCCAGTCTTTAGTATTCTTCTGGATCCTCTCGATGAGATCCCATTTTTCTTCAATGCTCCTTGTTCGAAATACCCCGCTAGAGGAGGCATCCAACATCTCCTTATCCTAACGAGAAAGCCTGGCATAAAAATTTGTAACTATAATATCTTTGGGGAGTTCATGGATAGGACATTTGAACATTAGGGACTTCAGTCTCCCCCAATCTTGAGCGATGCTCTCTCCGTCACGAGACCAAAAGTTGTAGATGTAATTCTTGTCTCGATGAATTTCATGAAGAAGATAAAACTTTGTATAAAAGAGAGACATAAGCTCTTCCCAATTAAGTAGATGTGAGTTATCGAGGAGCTTATACCAATCTGAAGCTTTATCTGTAAGCGATATGGAGAACAATTTCTTCATAACAAAATCCCTTGACACACCTGCAAGCTTGAATAATGAACATAGTTGTGATAAATATAGCAAGTGTTCTCCTGGATGTTTGTCTCCTGCATAACGATTAGCCAAGACATAATCGATAATACCAGTGGGTATTTTGTAAGGCACAATTTCAATAGGGGTAGGAGTGACCACCACAGTTGTGGGGCGTTTCCTCATAAACAATGAACCAAGAGTAGAGGTGTCCATAAGGACAAAGAGAAGCAGCAGCAAAACAAAAACAGAAATATAAAAACTTCCTTACCAGCTTCACTTACTAATAGCGCTACGCTCCCCGGCAACGGCGCCAGAAAACAGTACTTGATGACCCTCAACTGTATGGGATCGTTTGTAGCGTTTTCGATAAATAAGAGTGTCGAACCAAACGAGGAGCAGAAGGTATTGGTATGTGACTTTGGCAAAGAAGTAACTGCAGGAACTGAAAGAAAGATTTTTAGGGATTTTTTATATAAGCAACAAGATGGTAAAAGCGAGCAAAATGAAAGGCAGAGGAGTAACAAGTGGCCCAATCCTTTTGAGCAAAGGACAGGCCTAGCAACTGAACTTATAAAGGCTAAAGCGTTCTTGAGGACACACGGGAGAAATAGTCACGTGCTTTCGCCATATTCCGCATCGGTACTATGTGCTGTGTTGATAAGTGTTGAGTGGGTGGATCTATGCTAGTACACACTCTAGACTAAGATAAGTGCACTCTTATGATTAAACATCTTGCAAGCATCCGCAAATACAAGATAGTAATTAAGGAAAAAGCCTAACCATAGCAATACGATCGATGATCCATTGTTCCCTTGCGCAAAAGCGTGCAAACTGGGGTTCAGATTTCTGTCACTCCGGCAACCCACCGTAAGCATTCTTTGTACACAATGCAGTCCCCTAGGTCAACACCACTAGGAAAATAACAACACAACTTAAATATCAAACAACACATATTACTTCAACATCATATGACTACTAGCAACTAGACTTCTCCCATGTCCTCAAGAACTAAAGTAACTACTCACAAGACATAAAAGAGATCATGATCAGAGGGGATAAATAGATGATAAACAATCTGGACACAATGATATTTCTCCAACAAAACTCAATAGCATTCATCACACGGTAGCAATCAACACTGGTAGAGTAGAGAGGATAGATAGTACGGATTACAACACAAGTTGCACTTGTGAGGTGAGATGAGATGAAGATGGAGATGGTGCTGGTGTTGGGAATGATGTTGATGATGATCACGATTATGCCCATGATGATGGTGATGACGATGATCTCCCCTTCCAGGAGGTGTTCTCCGTGGCGGAATCTTCCTGCCGGAGATGTCTTTTCTTCTCTGTAGGTTGCCGCCACCGAGCGGCAGCAGAACTCGTGAAACTCCTCTCTTTTTATGGTTTTCGGATGACGAGTGATATATAGGCCAGAGGGGGGAGCCGGGAGTGGCCCCAGGGGTCCAGGTGCCCTCCCCGCGCGGCCAGGCTGGGGGTCGCGCTAGGTGGCCACCTGGGCACCCTGTGGCCCCCTCTGTCTCCTCTTTTGTGTGTCTTCGTCATCCTTCTGGAGAACGGCCTCCGTCGATTTTCAGGTAATTTGGAGGTCTTCTGTTTCAGCAACTCAGCGTCCACTTTTTACCGCTGAATCCTGCGTCTGTTGCTTCGGCATCGGAAAGTTGCAAACTGTGTAAAATCAGCCAAAACAACATCAGAATAACATCATAACATGAAATATATCAATGAATAGGAAAGTATTACTATATAAAATAGTGATGCATTTTGGACGTATCACATGCTAGTTGGGATTTGCCCTTTTCATTGCTACATGACGCGATAGTATCATTGCATATCCTGCTACACTGGCAGAGGCATACATTTGCATAGATCATGATCGTTATTCCGTTTTCTTTATGTTGAGTACTTATTGTAAAGTGTGAAAATCTTCCATATTCTTGTAAAATATAGAGTGTTGCCCTTAAAGTGAGGAAAAGATCCCAAAGAGGACAAATAAAAGATACCAAAAGAGGAAAAATTAAAAGATCCCAAAGAGGAAAAATGAGAGATAAACAAAAAGATCCAATGAGGACACAAAAATACAAAAAAATAGAAAAAGAAATAAAAAGAGAGAAGGGGGCAACACTACTATTCCTTTTGAAAGATCCACACTCGTACCCCATTGTCACATTTGTACTCCATAGAGATATTCATATCATTCATGCATAACTATGTGGGGATCCTTACACTATAGAACTTGGCTTGCATATTCCAAGGATGAGCCTCCTCAAAAGAGCTCTAGGTCTTCGTGAGCAAGCAAGTTGGATGCACCCTCACTAGTTCCATTGGAGAGCTTACGTTAGCTCATTTGTGCATCCGTTGCATGGCAATCCCTACTCCTCACATCATATCTATCATTTGGCTTTCTCTCGCTTATGATTGTCCTCATTGATGTGAGCCTTTCACACCTTTTTTTCTCCCTTCTCCATCATTTTTCTCTTTGCCATCCTAAGTGCCAACATATCTTGCTCGCGCTCATCCATTGCATGAGTGCTCAAAATCAAAAGGGAGAGGATCAGTTTGACTTGTGTCTGACTAGTGGTCTGGGGACGGGTCAAAATAAGATTCCAAAGGAGAACAAGTGTGAAGTTTTAGTAGATTGAGTTCTCAATTAACTATATATTATTTTTATGCTCTAAACCCATCTCCCACTTCTTGCACACAAACACAATTGGAGACATTTGAATCACGTACAACGAGAGCTCTTGCACCTTTATGTTCTTACTTTGCTAGGTTCAATACTAGATATAGACTCTTGCTTGTTATTGTCTTGATTTGAATTGCATATCTTACTTGCTTTACTTGAAGTTCTTATATGTGTTAGCATGTCACCGCAGAAATTATCTGTGTTATCATTTACCTACTCGAGGACGAGCAGGAATTAAGCTTGGGGATGATACGTCCTAAATGTATGTATAATTTCTGCTTGTTACATGCTCATTTGGGCGACATTACTATGTTTTTTGCTACACGTTCATACCTTTTTACACATATTTGGACTAACCTACTAACTCAGTGCACCCAGTGCCAGTTTCTGTCTGTTGATGTATGTGAATTGCAGTTTTTACCCATATTTACAGAGCCCAAAAATTCCAAGAAAAAAATATAAAAAATCAGCACAATGGAATCTTCCGGAAGACCGAAGGAGAGCCGGAGGGGGGGCCACCCCCCTCCCAGGCGGCTAGGGGGCGCGTCCCCACTCCTCGTCGCGCCACAAGGTCGCCTGGGAGGTGGGGGCCTCCCTGGTGCCGCCCTTCGGCCTATATTTACCCCCCGATGAGAAAATCCTGAAGGGAGACCCCACATCGCGATTTTCACCTCTGTTCCGCCGCCGCCGCGATCCTGAAATCGGGAGCACCAGGAGACCTCTTCCCGGCACCCTACCGGAGGGAGGATTGACCTTCGGGAGCTTCTCCACCATCATGAGCATTTCCAGGATGTGCCGTGAGTAGTCACCCTTGGACCATGGGTCCATGACCAATAGCTATGTGATGTCTTCTCTCCAACTTTGTGCTTCAATTCTTAGCCCTTGTGAGCTTCCCTACATGATCAAGGCATCTATGTAATTTTCCTGCTGTTGCTATGCTGTGTTTACTGGGATCCGATGGATTATGAGATTATGTTCAGATTGTGATGAGTTATATATTTGGTTCTCTTTTATATTTTGTTCTTGAGTAATTCTTGCATGTTCTCCGTTGCTTCTTATTACTTTGGCCAAGTAGTAGATAGTAACTCCAAGAGGGAGTGTTTATGCTTGATTGTGGGTTCATGCCCCCCCCCCCCGATGTCTAGTTTGAGTGATAGAAACATGAGACTAGGGGATGTGTTGTTTCCACCAGGGAGAAAACAACGGTGCTTGTAACCGCGTTTGCAAGGATTGTTTACCTTACGCAAAGTTTGTTAACGCAGTTGTCTGTTGCTTTGGGTTTACACTTTGGGTGGGGCTCGCAACTTAATACCAGCGAGATGTTCTGGATAGATATCTCAAGGTGGATGATTAGTGAGTAGATGCTGATGGATAAACGGTCTACTTGTCTTGGCGTACGGCCCATACTTTTGAGCCTCTAACTTTCTTGTGGCATAATTAGCATTGCGGTCTATTTATAATTCTGTCAATTGCCCAGCTGTAATTTGTTCACCCAACTTAGCTGGTTTATCGTCTTTTGGGAGAGAGACATCACTAGTGAACATCATGGGACCTTGGTCCATATTTCCACCATTGTTTACACCTCAACTCTTTACTGTTTTATTTCTTTTCAGTTGCAATCACCATCACTATTTCCATCGTGCGTTTACATCCACCTTGGTAGCATGCCACCTTAAAAATTATCGGTGTTATCATTTACCTACTCGAGGACGGGCATGAATTAAGTTGGGGATTTTCTTGTTCCATGCTTGTTTATTGACATTGCTATATGTTTTTTGCTTTAATTTCATACCTTTTACATCATATTTGGGAACTAACCTATGAACCCAGTGCCCAATACCAGTTCCATGCTCAAAAAATTTCACAAAAATTCGTAAAATTCTAATATTCAAGTATGCATCGAAAGCAGTAAAGAAGGACCAGAGGGGGCCACCCCCTGGCTAGGCGCGACTAGGTCTGGGTAGCACCCTCTGATCGCCCCTTTTCACCTATATATATATATATCCCTTAAAACCCGAAAACCCTCAGATCAGAGTTTTTGTTCTAGTACCTTTCGTTGTTCTGTCGTCATTGCGATTCCTAGATCGGGATCCCATACTGTTCTATTATGGCACCCTGCCGGAGGGGAATCATCCCCAGAGGCTTCTTCATCAACCATGCCTGACTCCCAGATGATGGGTGAGTAGTTCCACCTTGGACCTAGGATCCATGGTAGTAGCTATACGATGATCTATCTCCAATCTTGTGCTTCACTAATTAACCCATGTTCTCCATCTTCATTGATCAAGGCATATGTGTTGTAATTGTTATGATGTCATGCTATGTTTCCTAGAATCCAATTGATTTTGGGATTATGTTCAGATTGTAGATGAAATATATTTGATCTCTTTTATATTGTGTTCTTGCAGGCTCTTTGTTGTACTTTGTTGCTTTGGCCAAGTAGTATTTTATAACTCCAAGAGTTAGTGTTGTGCTCGATAGTAGGTTCATTCCTCCTTGCATCTACGCTTGAGTGATAGAAACATGCAAGACGGGGGATGTGCTATTGCTACTAAGGGTAAAACAGTGGTGCTTGTGGCTATTTTGCTTACAAGTGATTCTTACATTATGCATTGAGTTTATAGCATTTATATGTTGCTTTGGGTTTTCAAGTTTTGGTTGTTGCTCGCAACTTAATACCATCGAGATGTTTTGGATTAGATATCTCAAGGTGGATACTTAGTAGTAGATGCTTTGGAATGAGGTCTACTTTCTTCGGTGTGAAGGTCCAGGTTTGGCAAGAAAATATCGGCGCCATTGCTGATGACCACCTCCTTGAAGACATTGAAGTCCTTCTAGTTCGGTAAACCTCGGCCTCGTTGTTGAGGGGAATTTTCTACTTATTACATATTGACCTTCCACTTGGGGTTACCCAACGAGTTTGCGCAATCCACACCATTAGCTCCCCTTCCCGCTGCAGGCTTCTTCCTCTTCAAAAAATTTCCAGAAAAATCCTGGAATCTTTTTGTGTCCAGATAAATTGATTTTCCCGTAAAGAGTAAAACAACAGAAAACATAAGCTCGCTTGGACACTAGGTAAATAGGTTAGTCCAAATAAAATCATATAAAATAATATAAAATGCTATTTAAAGTTTATGAAAGTGATGGCATAATAGCATGAAATAACCAAAGAGTATAGATACGTTGGAGACGTATCATCCACCTATTAGGGAAATCGTTCAACTGCATCATTTACATGACAAATGAACGTTTAATCTTATCACATGCTTTTACAAGTCATCTTTAAATATCGGGATACTCTCCTTTTTAGTGTTTATGATATTCAAAGCTTCATGTAAGATAAGAATTCCATCCAAAATAAATCTCCCTTATACTAAAGCAGTTTGAAAAGGGGAAATAACCCCTTCAACCACCCCATTCAGTCTATTCATCAAGACTTTGGTATATATTTTGTAACTTACATTAAGCAAGAAAATATGTTTGAAATTTTGTATTAGGTAGCATCATTGTTCATAGGGACAAGTGTAATGACCCCATAATTAAGCCTAGAAATATTGAATTGGCCTTTATGGAAATCATCAAACATTGCCTTTAAATCAAACTTCACCAAATCCCAGAAGTGTGAATAAAACTCAATATTGAAACCATCAGGGCCTAGGGATTTGTTGTGTGTCATCCCAAAAATCACATGCTTAATCTCTTCCATGGAATAGGCTGCAATTAATTTGTCACCAACCCCTCCAACTATCACACTAGGATTATCAATGTTCAAAGAGATGCTAGCAGGATCAGGTTGTCCAAAAAGGTTTTAAAATTTGGTTATATATTCAGTTACTTGTTTATCCCCTTCTTTCTTGATCCAGGTGGTTAATAAAATTCTTTCTCATTTTGCCATTTGCTTTGGCATGTAGATACTTTGTATTGCATCACCTTTTAATATTTCATTAACTTTTCCGCCTCTGTTTCCACTTAAGTTTTTCCTCTTTAATACTCTACTCAATTGCTCTCTCAACTCTTTCTTCCCTTGCTTAAAATCTTTTGATAAACCATGAATCTCATTGAATGTATCAATTTTTATCAAGCTTGAGCATGAGATATTTTTAAACTGTACTATACCAATCATTCATGTTTCAGTTACATCCTTTCAACTTAGCCCTAAGGTTTAGATTTTATCCTACCATCTGTCATTACTATATCCACATTTTCCACTCCCTATCCAAGAGTCATAAATTGATTTTTGTATACCATCTCTTACCAGGCAAGAGTTTTCAAATTTAAAGCGTGGGTTGGACTTGGGTATATCCCCGATACCAAGAAATAGAGGAGCGTGATTAGAATTTTTTCCTAATCAAGGCTTTTATTGTAGTCAGGGGGTACTATTCCTCCCAGTCAATACAACTTAACACCCTATCAAGTTTCTTGGGTGGAACTCTGAAGATTGTTCTCCCCAGGTAAAATTCCTACCATTTAAAACAAATTTCATCAGATTAGTCTATTTAGAACTGCATTAAACAAAAAGCTCCAATGCCCAGGTGTTCCTACCTTATTTATTTCAGAGCTTCTCTAGTAATCTTAAAGTCCCTACCAATCAACAGATGGTTTTGACATGCGTGAAGAGTTTTGACAATTCAACAAAGAACATAGCTTTTCTACAAGGGTAGGCTTCTCCATATACTAGCATCAAATCCCAGATAAACTTATTTGTTACATCTTGAACTATCATTTGAATATGGTAATATCTATCCTGCCGAGCTATTAAATCTAGCATAATGTAATTAATGCCTAGGAGGAGTCCACGAGATTCCCCGTGGAGGGGGTATGTGCGAATGAAAATCTTTTGAAGCCTAATGAAGTCAACATTCATGTCCATCATTAGACACCTCATATACTATTAATTTTATAAATGGCTAAAGCAAATTAGAAAACATTAGATCATGTATATTTGAATAAAGAGAGTACTATTTTTCTTACGAAAGCCATTTTTTTGTTGGTAACAATACATATTCAATGGCTTTATAAATTTTGCTGCTCCACGATTCAAGCTTTTAGCAGATTTTCATGATGGTATGGATGTGCAAGTTTTTGCTATAATGGATAATAATTCTCTTGTCGAATTAGCGTTAAAAATAGCGAACATCAAAATTTAGATCGGTTCGGCAGAAACACGGATACACGCAAATATGCAATTCAACCGTCAGAAGTTGCAATATCAGCCGAGCGATATAACAACCAACTCAAATGATATCTTGCAACAACTTTAGTTATTATTTGAAAAAATATGAATAGACCAAACTGGCAAAGGTTTTGTTTTAGTTTTGATGACTTTTTTTTAATTGAGTTTTCATGACTTTTGAGCTGAACTGTCAAATGCTTCGTTCATAAGAGGAGACCGAGGAATGCTTTTTCCTGCTTGCGCCACGTTTTTTGCGTCCCCTTCTCCCCTGGCCGCGTCAAACAAAATAACCTCGTGGGAGCTCTCTCTCTCTCTCTCTCTCTCTCTCTCTCCCTCTCTCTCTCTCTCCTCCGCACCTGGCCTCCTCTCCCTCTTCCCCGCTCGCCAATTCCTTCGCCATCTACCCCCGCCCCCGCCCCCGCGGCCACCGGAATCCGCCGCATCGGACGGAGAATCCGCGGCGCCCCGCCCGCGAATCCGGGCCGCCCGCGCCCAGATCCACACCCCCGCGGCGCCTCCGGATGTCATGAGCCGCCCCCATTTGCCCAAAGACCACGCCTTTCCGCGCGCCAATGGGTTCTCCGACGGCGGGGCACGCCGCCTTTGCGAGATCGAGGAGGCGGATGCCGCGACCACCTTAGCCGCCGACCAGTCCTGGTCCGCCTCGCCGTCGCAGTCCACTTCCCCGTCGTCGGCCTCGTCCTTGCCCATGTCGGCGTGCGGCCAGTACATGCTGCACCGGGTCGGCAAGTTCGACACCCTCGCCGGCGTCGCCATCAAGTACGGAGTCGAGGTAATGCGACGGGACTGCTCTTCTCTTCTCTTTGGTTGGGGCCTCTAGCCACTTTTTATATTACAGTACTAATACGTTGGAATATCAGAGGGGATATAAAATACTAACAGTGTTTAACTTCTAGCTAGCTGTTTTAGATAGATAAGAATGTCATTCTGTTGTATATTGGCAATAATACGGTGGTGTCTGAATGATTTGCATATTTTGATTTGTAGGTAGCCGACATCAAGAGGCTGAATAGCCTCTCCACTGATCTCCAGATGTTTGCGCACAAGAAGCTACGGATTCCTCTCCCTGGAAGGCATCCTCCTTCACCTTTCCAGCAGAATGGTTCATACGAGTTTGATGACAGGTATAAAGGATACTAACTTTGCATTAGTATGTAGCTTCCCTTTTTCCTCTACAAAGCCATTGACATTTTACTTTTAAACCATGCCGGGGTTTGTTTTATTTGAGGTAAACCATACTGATATTGCGTTGGCATCTTTAACCAAGTGTTAAGCTTAATGTTCTGCATATAGACAGTCAAGAATTATTACTTCATAGTTTTTTCAGATGTGTAGCAGGATCAACTGAACTGAGTATTCTGCATTGGGTTTTATTTGAGTTCTGGATCGGCTATGAAATATCATGATACTATGATCATGTCATGTAAAATTGTAGTGTTAAGTGAAGCTGGAATGACACTATGGCCTCGCAGCATCATGTAAAGTTATCTTATTGTTTGAACAACTCCGCAGACACTCGTAATGGAGCCAAAAATATTACTTTTTTCTCTCTTAACAATATCTCTCTTATGAAACTAAGGTTTTCCTTTTGCATGAACCTTTTTCCTTCACGAACACATGGCTTTATATTTGTGATATTTCGTTTATTTAGAGTTTGCTTTTTAAAGTGGATGGATGCATGCATGCATGCTGTAAGTCGGATCACGTGGAATTGGAGTTACATTTTTTTTTCATTAATCAATTTATCCTTTGATATGCCATTAATCAGTTTGGCGGTAACATAATTTTGGAATGTTGGATTCTGCCTGTATGAATGGATGATTACATGTTATTTTGGCAGTATTTGCCTATGCTGTCAATTGTCGTGCCCTACAGCTCACAAAGTGACCATATTGGACATAAGTTAAGCTGACGCACCACCTCACACTTTATTTAGCTGACATAGTTAACAACCTCGTCTGAAATAAACTGCAAGATACAATCTGGGGGAGATTCCCACCAGACACAACCAGACCTATCACCTACAGCACGTCTTGCAAGAGCATGGGCAGCATTGACATGCCCAGAGCCTTGAATGCAGTTAAAATCGAGAAAACAGATTTTGACAAACCTGTGAACATGTCTCTAACCCTCAAATTGTCTTGTGCTTATGCATACTGGCCACAATTTTCTCCTTTGTAATAAGGAGTATAAATCCCAACCACTCTCTAAAATAAATTCAACAAAAAAACATTCACTATGAGCTTGAGGGGCTTTTGGATAAATTTGACTAAAGCAATGCTTGTCCATAATCTATTACATATTTTAATATTCTTTTCTATTTGGGATCGCAAATAACTCTTGTCTGCCTTTTAGATTTTACAATACTTCATGAAACAAGTACTTGCTGTGTTTTCTGTTCGTACCATTATTACCCCTTTTGCTGGCTGTACTTTATGTGTCATCAGGTATAACAGTATAATATTATTTCAGGGAATGTACTCCACGGCGTCTTCATGATGATCTATTGGATTCAGTTTTGCGAACACCAAGACACAAAGTTTCACCAGCCATGAGCCTTTTGCAGGGATATTATGGTCTGACACCACCTCCAAAGAGGGATCCGACACAAGAAGGCACTGAGATGCCACTATATGGAAAAGGCAAATTAATTTCCTTGGTTGATGAGCCGTGGTCTGCAGAGACACCGAATCCCAACATGTTCATATTTGAGCATAAGAAAACCAGAAGCCAGACAATAGGTTCTCTTGCGAATGGTGAGTCTGAGGAGAATGGAGACGGCGAGAGGCCAGTAAGGAGGCGCTCAAAAGCTGACGGCGAGTTATTACCTAGGGAGGAAAATAGTAGCGCACTATTGTCAAGGGCTGGGAAAGGCCTCGCATTGAGGCCAAAGTCAGGCAATCGATCAGACATGAACAAGAGCCATCAGAATCTGATCGAAATGTCGGAGCCTTCGTTTGACAATGGGGTTCAAACTGTAAAGAAATCGTCGAGCACTCCCGAGTTCCAAGAGCCAGAGAGCAACAACAGCTCCTCCATATGGTCAGCAAGCAAGTGGAGCTTGAAACCAGACGCTTTCGGCCTCCCTCTTTTTGACAACATTCCAAAGCCAATTGCGGCTTGGAAAAACAAGGCGGCCCGAGATTAAGAAGTTTTTCCCATCTCTTGGACGCCCACCTGATTCTTTCCCTGATCTCAGGCTATATCCCATGTAAGCCTGGAGGAACTTGAGCTCAGGGTCGGCACCGGTCCTCCCAGCTGCGAAAGCAGGGTAGGACCTTGATTGGAAGATAAGGGCACATCGTCTTGGATGGCGCTGTGTGAGGTGATAGCTTCCGATGTTTGCATGGTTTGTCATGCTATATGTTGGAGATGTTCCAGCGGGTAGAAGCGTTACCTGTCTTGACATAATCTTATAGAAGATGGCACAGAGCCTTGGGTATTCTTTTGTACACATTGGAGATAATGTAGGATCAATAGGCGGACTATATATGTTGTATGTGTGATCCCATACACTAATATAGAAAAGATTGGTCTTAATTTTGCGTTAGCTGTTCAACTGGGGTAAAATTCAGCCATTTTGTTACCGTTGGGGGTTCGTAAACGTGCTGGTTTGGAGACCGTCTCATCTGAAGTTCATGCAAAAATTAGTGCATTTAGGTATAAAACATTCCCATGTCACCTACTTGAAATATCTCAAAAACATTTCGCTTAGGAAGTATTGAATTATAAATATGTTGAAAGTGAAAGAGTTAAGACTAATTATAAATATTTTCATATGCTATTGGAGCTTGAGAAGAGGAGTGATTATTCCTTCGCTGTTCGTCTCGTCATGAATGAGTCAAGTCAGAATCCAAACCTATATCACAAGCGTGCTTTGTTTTTATCAGCCAGAAATGATTAATTAATTAATAATTAATTACGAGTCCATTATGGGCGTGTCACAAATCTGAGATATCACGTGCTACTGCCTGATTCGGTCGTTGCCTCATCCACACGTCACCTTACCCAATCACATATATATTAAAGGTGGTGGCAACTCTAGCCGTCACTTAGATTCGATAACATATACTTTTATGCACATTTCATCGTAGGTCCTTGCTATTGCGTTCAGGAATCTCATCCACCGCGTACTTGATTGTATGGGAGTGCAGGCCTCCAAAATCCAATCTTTGCGATCTTGTACGAAAGAAGAGCGACTAGGTTTTTGAAGAGCGCGTTCGGCGTGATTGCTCGGTAAGTCGGTATTGCTCGCCATCATCCTCTACTTCCACTATGTTCTCGACTTATTGATTGATGAAAACTCCAAGGCTGCCAAGAAGGTTATTGGGGATGTTGCTGCCATGCTCCATGGCTTTGACCTGGCTAATTAGAGTGTAGGATCCGTTAATTCATCTTCCGTTTATTGCTATGTTAGTTGTACTAGTTGTTTATATTGATATGCCCGCCTTATCCGTAAACCGTGCTTACATGTTAAATTACCAGTATAAGATTAATATTTTTAGCTTTATTTTCACAATTTTTTTGAACAATACATGAGAATGCTAGAGCGAGAAGAGATGTAAACCCGCCAAGACATAGCGCTCTATTTTTACATTGATTCTGAAAACGAAAAATCTAAACAGATGAGTCATCAATAATGTGCTTGAGGGTGAGGAATGCAGAGTGATCCTCGATCATTTCGAAAGATACAGTCACTGAGCGCGATAATCAAACGAATATCATATCAAAGGTTCAGAGGCAAGCACTTGAAGGGGTGGGAGAATATGAGGGGAGAGTGTGGCGAGGGGAACATAGGAGAGCCGAGAATCTCTCTAAAAGAAAGTAGAGAGGCCATTTCCAATGAGGACAAAGGAAATATTTTAAAGAATGGGAAGTTGGCGGTTCACTGTCTTCGAAAGAAAAGAAAGGCGGGAAGTTCTGAAGAAAATATTATGAGAGTAACGAAGGCGAAGGCAGTGAACCCACGGTAAATCCATTTTTTACAGGAGTTCAATAGCAAATTTCATTAGCAAAAAAACATTTTGAACTTTTAATACCAAGACCACCATTTTTTCTCTGGTTTATAAACGTACTTTCAAGAAATAAGACATTAGGCTCCATTACAACTTTCCTCTACCGTCTAAAGGAAATATCGTATAAGAACGTCAATCTCAAGTATCAACTTTTTTGAAACGCAAAAAACTGGTATGAAATGGATGGTTAGGGAGTCTAGGGCAGACGAAAGAAGCGCAAGGCAAGCCCCACGGGAAAGCAATCAAGTTGCCCACCCTAGTGAGGTACTTACGATAAATCTGAACTAAAGGTTGAAAAGTAACGCAAGGTGATTTGAAGTGGGATAGTGCAAGTCTCATGTAGGCCTGGGAAAGGAAGAGATGGCACATCCTAGATGTCAGCAGTGGTTTGATGTTGATAGGATTCAGAGTGCAAGAGGATAAATGTAGCTTTGAGAAAGTTAATAGAAATCCCATTCAGTCGTGGCAAAGTTACATCAATTCAACACCCCCTCTTTACATGCGATGCCGAGAGACAACACGTGAATAGAATCAAAGGTATGGCTCAAGAGGTCTATACGTGGACACAAAGGGGAAATCAATTTTTTTTGATAAATTGCGAAAAGCAGGATTTGAACTCAAGATCTTAAGCTCTAATACCATGTTAAGATTCATGCACTAGCCAACGCAACCAAAAGTTTAAACTGATAAAAATGGCCAGCCGATTCATGTATACGCTTCAACAGGAATGACATCAAATGTCATTAGTAAAATCATACAAAATCATTCTTTGGAGCAAATATGCAAAGATGATGAAAAGTTAGGACAAAGAAGGTCTCCTTTGATGCAGACCATTTTTACAAGTAAATCCAACTCCCAGGGACATTAATAAGCAGGATCATAGTTTTGCTCGAGTGAAGAATATTTTGTATCCAGAAGCACCATCATGGAAGAAAGGAAGGACTAGTTTATGGGATGCCAGTATTTGGTGTAGAAACCAGGATCAAACCCATCGGAACTAGAGCTTGAGTTGGAGTTCATCTAAAAACAGTGTTGTAAATTTCCTTATCACATAAAAGAAGTTCTAGATGAGGATGTGTGTGTGTGTGTGTGGGGGGGGGGGGGATAAGATCAGGATATATGCTATAGAAGGTAAAATATGTGGATGACTTAGTGGAGCCAACGAGGCCAAAATAAAAGTTCATAAGGACACATCCATCCAATGAATTATTTATGAATTAAATTAATAAAAAAATACCAATTTATTCAACAAGAATAAGTAAAACAACGCCGGCACTATGCATGGTCAAGTGGTTCGACACAATGATTTATTTTGTAACATGACGCCAGTTGCGATTTTTGTAACATAATGCTAAACTTGTACACTAGGCTTTCTTTGCAATATGGTACTTTTTCTTCTTCAAAATAACTGTTTTAATTTTGTACTACTAGTTATAATACAAAGTTATACTAAGCTAAAGCAATTACAGTACTACTCCTTCCGTAAACTAATATAAGATGTTTTAGATAACTAAAGTAGTGATCTAAAACATGCCATATTAGTTTTAAGAGGGAGTATTTTGGAACGAAGTGAGTACTTGTTGTAAAACTTATGCATATGCTTCGTACATTCATCACATTGACATGATGCTGCCTGCCTGTGGGGGCGAAGAATGAAGGAATATCGCGGATAAAAAAGCACGCATGCCTGCCTTGTGACAACTGACAAGACGACCCTACAAGTCAGCCGCCCGGACGAAATCCTCTCTCCCTTGAACAACAGCTTTGCCCGGCCCCTTCCTCCTCCCCGAAAACCTCCACCGCGCCAACGAACGCAGCGGCCGGCAGCGCAACCCACACCTCGCCTTCACGCACTTCTCCTGCCTTCTCCCCTCCGGCCGACCCGATTTATATACGCAGGCAGCTGGGCTAGAGAAATGCGCGCCTCCCTCTCCCTCCCCCACTCGCCCGCACCGCACCCAACCCCATGGCCATGGCCGACGACGACGGCCCCCTCCCGCCGCCGCCGCCGCCGCCTCGCCGCCGACACAAGAAGCTCCAGCCCAGGAGGTCGCCATTACCCTCCTCACACTTCACCTCTCAACCACTCTATCTATGGCGCCGACGCCCGCATTTGTTGAGCTGATGGACTGGTTACCCCCGTTCCGTGTGTGTGTGGGCGCAGGTACCAGGTGGAGGTGTTCGAGGCCGCGCTGCAGGGGAACACCATCGCCGTGCTCGACACGGGCTCCGGGAAGACCATGGTCGCCGTCCTGCTCGCGCGCCACCACGTCCGCCGCGTCCGCGCCGGCGAGGCGCCCCGCCGGATCGTCGTCTTCCTCGCGCCCACCGTGCACCTCGTCCACCAGGTGGAGCAACCACAACCATTTTATTTTATTTTATTGCTTCGCATTCTATGATCCTGATCGGCGACCGCGTCTTCTCTTCCCTGTGCTCACGCTGCAGCAATTCGAGGTGATTCGAGAGTACACGGACCTGGATGCCGCCGAGTGCTACGGAGCTTCGGGGGTCGGCGACTGGAGTGCCGACCGCTGGAACAAGGAAGTTGGGAGCAAGGAGGCAAGTATTGGGATTTACTCTATCCTGCGACACTTTGCCTCGGTCATTCATTCATTCATCTCTTTTGTGTTTCAGATTGCTGTGATGACCCCACAGATATTGTTGGATGCCCTGAGGCACGCCTTTGTAACGATGAGTGCAGTGAGCTTGCTTATATTTGATGAATGCCATCGTGCCTGCGGAAACCACCCCTACACACGAATAATGCAGGTAAAAGTCTTCTTCTTCTTCTTCTTCTTCTTCTTCTTCTTCTTCTTCTTCTTCTTCTTCTTCTTCTTCTTCGGTTGCTATTTGACACTTCTTCTTCTTCTTCTTCTTCTTCTTCTTCTTCTTAGGTTGCTATTTGACATAATAATTTGACATGTCGAATCTCCTAATGATTTATGTCTCCCTTGAGTTTGTAGGAATTTTACCTTGGTTCTAAGTGGAGGCCAGCTGTATTTGGAATGACAGCATCTCCCGTTGCTACTAAAGGCAAGAATTCTACAGATGTCCATGTGTAGTGCTCTTATCTGCTGGCTGCATCACAAGATCATACATTTCCTTCACTCTGCTACTATCTGTTGAGCCAACAGTGCCCTACTGCGCTGCACTATAAATTGCACTTGGGACCAATTTATCAAATCAAAATCATTCTCCTTCTCTAGTACGATTTATAGACGCTAAATTTTATAAACGTTGTTCCCCCGCTTATTATTTATTATTACTTTTAATAAAAAAACAGTGGAGGAGAGGGAAGTTTCATTTCTGAAAATTTTCGTCCTTATCAGGCAATTCTACAGTACAAGATTGTGAAGCACACATTGCTCAACTTGAGCTTACATTGGATGCCAAGGTTATCTCAGCATTCTCATCTCCTTGCATTTTGAGAGCATTTGGAAACCTATTTTCCAGTAAGAAATAACCTCCATACTTTTACATGCCATTCCAGGTATATATCATACAGGATCGTCGTGAACTTGAGAGCTTTTCCCCTCCTGCAATAGTTGTGAACAAATACTATGATGCTTACTCGTTTGGTTTCGAAGATCTGAAATCGAAGCTACAGATATTGTATGAAGAGGTGATTTAACTTAACTATGTTTTGACTTTCATAAGATACATAATTTTTTGGAGTACCCACACATAGAACATGTTGCATTTCCCTCTTTGCATCTGTATTGCTGTACATATGTTTATTTGTTAAAACTTATCATTGTTGGGCAGTTTGATGCTTTGTTGGTTAGTCTGCAACAATCATCACCAAATAAATTTGAAGACACCAATAACATATTAGAGACGTCAAGAAAGAACTTGTCCAGATACCATGACAAGATATTTTATGGCCTAAATTATCTTGGTCCAATCATCACGACCGAGGTATTGTATTATCTAGTCATTGAGTAGCTTTACCAACTTTTTCGTAAGAGTCCTACAATTGTCATTGTGCTATATCTGATCTAGTTCGTTGAATTAGCCACATAATTCTCTGTTTCCAGTTGAAGTTATTTGATTATTTTTGCCCATATGTAGACTATTCGTATTGGCATATTCCTAGCTGGCATACTATCACAATATCCCGTATGTTTAGAAGTTGCTTATAAGATGCTGGCAGATATTTTACCTAACATTAAGAAGATTAACTCATTTGCAAGTTCATTTAATATGTTTTGATTATGGGGAAAATCCTGTGCATCAAGTACGTTGTACATTTTGAGGGAAGAAATGCTGCATCATGAACAAATAGACTAGTGATTTAGATATCTATCATTTTCCTCACAACGAAAAAGTACATTTCTTAGTATTATGCCGCTGTTGAGCTCATCCCTAATCCTTGAGGACCAAAATAATGGAGTAAATGGACAGTTGAATTGCCAGCATTGTTTGTGAACAAAAGATCACTTAATGTTGAATATGGAACATATCCTTCTTATGAAATATAAGTTGCATGTGAGGAGAAGCTTGAGTCTACTAAAAAGTTCAATTAGTATTGTCATTCAAATGATCGTGCAAGCGTATTAATTGGTTACAATATCACTTTTATTATTTACTGTGAATTGACCATTACACTTCGAGCTATTTATCTTTGTAAATACTCTAAATTAAGATGCTTACAAAGGGAAAAAAATTGGACACCACGGTAATATTGTTTTAGTAACATGATGGACCGAAGGTGTTAGATAAGGCAAAATAGCATAGTTCGAAGTAGGACAGAATAATTTAGTTGAGGTAGTTGCTGAACCATCTGAGCAACAACTGAAGTTAAGCTATATTGAGAGGTAGAGTTCTCTTCTGGGACATTGTAGGAAATATCACGAAGAAACCATACACTTAGATTTCTTGAGAATAATGGTAGTACGAGTAGCATTATTCTGTTTTCTTGTGCCTTACATATGAATTGTAAATTTGGTCTCTTTAATGTATACTATTCGGTAGGTTCTGGTCCAACCATTTCCCTTTCCTGTGACAGTTAGCATACCTTTTTCATCATTCTTCCATATAGTTTTTATTATTTGTATTTTATATAGAATACTAGGTTATTTATTCCTGGAGAGCGAACTGTGTATTACTTTCTTAACAGGTAGTGAAGATATATAGTGAAAGCGTTAAGACAATGGGTGATTCTGAAGATTGCCTCTTCTCTAAAGCTAGCTTCAACCTGCATGTGGCTTATTTTAAAGAAGCTTTAGATTTAATTGAGGGAGTATTGCCACATGGTAGGCCACAAACAAATATCCATTAGTTACATGTGTTATATCTGACTCTTTTCACTCGCTATTGCTCATAAACAGTAATATAACATACAACTAGAATCTGCAGTATCTTTGTGTATATAAAGGGGTAGGTTATAAGATGATTTGCAGAATGAATTGATCCTCTGAATACTTAGATAAGTTGTATTTATTTCAGTACTTTGCATGCTGCATCTCCAAATAAAAATAAAATAAAGTAATGCTTCTGCAAAAACCTCTTAATTTGCACACTCAGTAGAGGTGAGCTATGAGGAAGTACCTGCAATGTGCAGAGTTTCTATAGAAAATGGACAAATAGGCAGTTAAGTGGGTGATCATCAACCATTCAGTAGTTGTGTTTGCTACATGTATACTGTCCATTGTTTTGGGTTGAATGTAGGCAATTGTTTTATGAATGTATAGCCTTAAAGATTGAAATCGCTTGTTTCTTAATGCACATATGTGTTTTGATTTCTTATGCATTGTATTATTGGTACATTTGGTAGTTTCTTCTTCTAATTCTGCTGATGTTATTGCATAATAGGTTATGGTGAACTAATGAAATCAGAATCTGGTTCTGCCGAATTAAGTAAACGGGGATATATTTCTTCAAAAGTGGAAACTCTAATCAACATTTTTAAATCATTTGGGTAAAGCCATATTTTGCTCAAGATGCTTAGTTTTGCCTACTTTTGCTCTTGTGTCAGCAGAAAAGGGTAAATCCACACATATTTTCTCCACAGGTCATCAAACGAAGTGCTTTGCCTAATTTTTGTAGAAAGAATTATGACAGCTAAAGCTGTTGAGAGGTTCATGAGAGGAATTGTTAATTTCTCTACTTTTTCAATTTCTTACTTGACTGGAGGGAGTACATCAAAAGATTCTCTGAGCCCAGCAGTGCAGAAATTTACTTTGGACTTGTTCCGAGCTGGAAAGGTATGCTATTAAAATTGTAACGATTGATTTAAACAGGATTCAAAATGATCTAACTCCATATCAATTCTAGGTGAACTTGCTTTTCACCACAGATGTAACTGAAGAGGGTATTGATGTACCTAACTGTTCTTGTGTCATACGCTTCGACCTGCCCAGAACTGTTTGTAGCTACGTTCAATCTCGTGGTCGTGCCAGAAGGAGCAGCTCAAATTATTTTCTTATGATTGAGAGGTATAATAATCGTCATACTTCATAAGTTGCATGCTGGTATAGCGTATTAAATCTTAGACAAAGTTTTCAGCTACGTACCATTTATTCTTATTCTAAGCACATTTAGCTCACATATTATATTCATAAATTGCATACAAGCTATGCCTTATAAATTTTTTCTGGAAAAGTAAATGACATGCTCTTTTGCATAATTTGGTTTGGGCATGGACGGTATGTTTTGTCAGTCAGCAGCCTGAGTTTCTAGCCCAGGAATTCCTGAATCCCGATCCTCTCAGCTAAAAAACTGTCACAATCATGTTTAAACATTTTTTTTTCATAATCTGTATGATTACCTATCCACCTTTTGATCCTTCACATGATTTTTTCAGGGGAAACATGGATCAGCAGGAACACATATTCCGGATAATACAGACTGAGTACTTTATTAAACGCTTTGCTCTGGATAGACAAGGACACCCCAATGTTTCATCCTCTGACTTGCCTATGAATGAGAAGTATGAATACCATGTTGATTCAACAGGAGCAACTATAACTGCAGACTGCTGTGTCAATCTGATTCGTAAATATTGTGAGAAACTTCCTAAAGATAGGTACACATATGCTTTACCATTTTTGTAGTTTTTGTTGTTCTCTCAGTCTGCATGGTACTGCACCTTATGCATAATTATTGGGCATGCTGGTGTGCTTAAGATTCCTGAACTGTCATGGAACCAATTACATGGATAGCATGTTTGTGAAAAAGTTGGTTAATCTGAATGCCACACACAGCTCAAAGAAAAACTAATTTCCCGTGCTTCCCATGGCAAAATCTTACTGTCTTTCATTAGATAAAGTGATTGACCATTATAACATTCTTCTGCAGGTATTACGTCCCAAAGCCTTCCTTTGAGGTGGCTATCGAAGATGGATCGTACCAATGCACCTTGACTTTGCCTCCAAATGCGGCGTTTCAAAGGATTGTTGGTCCTTTATGCAGTACATCTAATTTAGCCAAGCAGCTTGTATCCCTAGATGCGTGCAAGAAATTGCATCAGCTAAGAGAACTCAATGATCATCTTCTACCTTTGACCAGTGAACCTATTGATATTGATGTTGCTATAAAAGATGGGAAAGTCCTTTCTGGACCAGGTATGTTTATAACGTTTTGCAGTCTTGCTTACATCAAAGTTTATTTCGATAAGAACTTTTCTTTGTCTGTTTTGCTATTTTATTGCACTCATCCATTTTATACACTTCATGGGTATAACAGTCATCAGAGTAAGACTGAGCTTCCATTTGTCAAATATCGTTAACCTTGTGTCACTAATGCTGGTGGGCTTTGTTTATTGTTTTGCACAGTAATGGCAACTCTGTGCGTATGAGGTTGTCTTTTGAACATGTTTGTTGAAGGCTTGAAATAAATATGAAATATCTGCTGACTTTACATAGTTACTTTCTTCATTCTTTTATTTTACCATTTCATCTGAGTGGTTCTGTTACATTGCATACTGATGTCTGTAGTGAACTGTGCAAGTTTAAACAGCAATCCTTTCTTCCCCAATGGTATGAGTGATTCCCTCATTGCAGATGGTAACGAAGTTTCCATTGTTCTTTTCTCATTTTGTCAGGAACAACTAAAAGAAAGGAGCTCCATGGAACAACAAATGTTCTTGCCCTGTCAGGATCATGGATTCACGAAAGTGAAAGTGTCACGCTGAATGCTTACAGATTTGATTTTCTTTGTGACCAAGAGGGTGAAAACTATGCTGGGTTTGTTCTCTTAATGGAGTCAGCACTTGATGATGACGTAGCTTGTTCAAAAATGGATCTCTTCCTGATCCCTAATAAAATGGTCTTCACGACTGTAACTCCATGTGGAAAAGTTCAACTGGACAGAAAACAGGTAATTCAAGAAATAATTACATACTGTAATTCTGTTCTGTCAAGTTTGTTTGTCCATGACTTATTTTCGTTGTTTCTTCAGCTACGTGAGGGGAAGTTGTTCCAAGAATTCTTTTTCAATGGAATATTTGGTAGAATATTTCATGGATCTCGAACAAGTGGAGTGCAAAGGGAATTTCTTTTCAGAAAAGGCCATGAAATACAATGGAGCCCAGAGAGCATGTACTTACTTTTACCTTTGAAGCATTCATCACATATCCAGCAAGATTTTAACATATACTGGGAGGCAATTGAATCCTGCACCCAGGCGGTAGAGCAGTTGAGAAATATGTATCTGGAAGATGAAAATATTCGTGCAAAATTTATTCAACATAGAAGTATCAGGGAGAAAGACATTGTTCATCTGGCCAACAAATCTCTTCATTTTTCTAGCATCAAAGATTCAGTTGTGCTATCACTTCATACTGGGAGGATATACTCTGTTCTTGACTTGATCTATGACACAACTGCTGAGGACTCATTTGATGAGATGTATAATGGAAAAGCTTCACCGTTTTCTTCATTCGTGGACTACTACTGTGAAAAGTAATACCTCTATTACATGTTTTAAACTCTTCATTACTACTAAAATTTATTCTGATATGCTTCCTGACAAAACTTCTCTTTTTATCACTTTTTGTAGGTATGGTATTATTATTCAACATCCAAAACAACCGTTGTTGCTGTTAAAGCAAAGCCACAATGCACACAATCTTCTTTTCTCAAAATCAAAGTACATAGGTACTAGCTATAAATCCTAGTCTAATACAGTCCCCCCTTTTTCTGTTATGATGTTGCAAGATAGCTGTTGCTTTACTCTTAAATCTGCTCTTACATGAAACTCTACATGACCTGTGGCAGATGGTTCTACGGGCGATCCTTTGCTCATGGAAAAAGAGCAAATACACGCCCGTGTCCCACCTGAACTGCTAATCCACATTGATGTGACAATTGAAATTCTTAAATCTTTTTATTTATTGCCTTCTGTGATGCATCGACTTCAGTCTCTCATGCTAGCCAGCCAGCTTCGCAGAGATATTGGTTACACTCAACATATACCAAGTAACCTGGTCTGTTCTCTTTCTTTTTGAGAAATGGTCTGTTCTCTTTCATGAGAATATAATTTTATTACTATGGCTGCTTATGCATCCCTGAATGATTTGATCTGTTTCAATGTCAGATTTTGGAAGCTATTACAACTTTAAGGTGCTGCGAGACATTTTCCCTGGAGCGTTTAGAACTATTGGGAGACTCGGTACTAAAATATGTGGTCGGATGTGACCTGTTTTTAAGATATCCTATGAAACATGAAGGTCATCTTTCTGATATGAGATCAAATGCTGTCTGCAATGCTACACTTCATAAGCATGGAATCTGTCGATCATTGCAGGTAGATGGCTTAAATCCAAGCCTATTAGAATGGTTTCAACTTCCTGAATTTTTTGATGAGTTCTGTTACAAATATTTCTTATTTATTTAGTTCAAGTGCACTGAGGCAATTCAAACAGTTATATTTGAGCCTTCCCCACACACAAGAAATATATATATTAGCACTTTAGATAGCAAGTGGTTTGCTTTTATTCTGCTCCATCTTGAGCTTTAATTTTGTTTGAGCACATGTTAGTCAGATGTTTTCGAGATGGTGTTTCGTCAATGTTCTTTTCAATAAAAAACATGTGTGATGATATCTTAAATAAGGAGGAAGTTATGTACAAGCAGAGTCAAGTTGCATATAGGAGATAGAATATAACCTCGATACCGTTGAGATTGCAAGGTTGAGAATACAATTCAGAGAATGCGTGTATGTTTACTGGATATTTGTTATCTTTCTTTCCAGGGTTACGTGCGGGATAGTGCATTTGACGCACGGCGTTGGGTTGCTCCTGGGCAGATATCGTTGCGACCTTTTCCTTGTAACTGCGGAATTGAGACTGCATTTGTTCCAACTAATGGAAGGTATATCAGTGACGAACCATCTTTTGTCGTTGGAAAACCATGTGATAGAGCTCACAGATGGATGTGCTCGAAAGCAATATCTGATTGTGTTGAAGCTCTAGTTGGAGCATACTATGTTGGTGGTGGTATTGTTGCTGCACTTTGGGTTATGAGGTGGTTTGGTATCGAAATAAAATGCGACAGGAAGTTGGTACAGGAAGTAAAGCTCAATGCAGCTTATATATGCTACTTACCTAAAATCAGTGTTATTGAGGAGTTGGAAGCAAAACTGAAGTACAACTTCTCAGTCAAGGGCCTTCTACTGGAAGCCATAACTCATCCATCTCTGCTGGAATTAGGGGCTGACTACTGTTACCAGGTAAGTGTAGCAGCATATTTCTATATTGGTTCCTGGAGCTATCATTATTTTATTGTGCTTCAATAAGAAATTACTTGTTTTTTTTTCTGAGTTGAATCATAAACTGCTTTCAAACAGTACATATCAATCATCTATGTCTTCTGTTCTTAACATATTGTGTCTAACTTGTGCCTTTTTATTTCAGCGTCTGGAATTTCTGGGTGATTCTGTGCTGGATCTACTAATTACACGGTATCTCTATGTTACCCATACTGATGTTGATCCTGGAGAATTAACAGACTTACGTTCCGCCTTGGTTAGTAACGAGAATTTTACTCAAGTAGTAGTAAGAAACAACATCCACAGTCATCTACAGCATGGGTCTGGAATACTTTTGGAGCAAATCACAGAATATGTAAGATCTAATTTGGAGTGCCAAGGGAAGGATAATAAATTCCTTCAACATGCTACATGTAAAGTACCTAAGGTTAGAAATACAGTTTCACTTACTTTCATTATCTTAACAGCCTACCTTTTTGAATTTGTGCTTTGTTTCTGCGATGGCCTTTTCTCTATGGAGCTTTCCCAGCCAACATTACGCGTACAAGTTATCGAGATGATTTTGTTTGTTTTACAGGTACTTGGAGACATTATGGAAAGCATTGCTGGTGCAATATTTGTAGACACAGATTTTAATGTTGATTTGGTTTGGAAGATTGTTGAACCGTTGCTTTCCCCAATGATTACCCCTGATAATCTTGCATTGCCACCTTATCGTGAGTTGTTAGAGCTGTGTAGTCACCTTGGTTATTTCATACATTCAAAATGCAGTAGTAAAGGAGAAGAAGTAAGTATCGAGATGTCAGTACAATTACGAGATGAACTGCTGATAGCCCAAGGACATGACACAAATAAGAAGAGTGCAAAGGCAAAAGCAGCAGCTCGTATTTTGGCAGATCTGAAGGTAGTGTTTCTAAAAATAAATAAGAATGTTGTATTAGTGTGTAATTCATGGCAGGTGCTTCATGGTTTTAATAGCTGTTCAGTTGAATTGGTAGCAGACTATATCCTGAGTGTACTTTCCTGTACTATTCTGAAGGAAAGATACATATATCTTGTATACTCCTCCCTGGGTTATTTAACTCATTGATATTATTCTGCTTCGAAAATAAGTGATTTGTTTATGCCATTTATCTATGCTAGAAACTTATGTTTAAATTTGAAGCAGAAAAGAGGTCTTTCAATCAAACAATGTTCCTCTAAAGCTAAGCAGTTGGATATTGTCTCTTCGGACCTGCAGTATCATTTGACAAGTGTAAGCTTCTACAATACACAGTTTTCCAGCAAATGCTTTAGCAAAGTACTGTATTTTATATTTTTATTATAGGAAATGACTATTAATACTTATCTGTAGTTGGAACCACCACTTGATTATTGTGAGGTGAATGTCCATCAAGGCGTTTCTGCACTGAAAGAACCAGGTATGTGACATTTCCAATTTTGATCGTCCTTTGGTTAATTTGTTTTGCTTCTTAGTTTACAACCTGTCAAACATAGCATACTAAAATGTATTCAGTATATACCATTATTTTCTTTGCATGGATAAGATGCATGTCTACTCAGAAACCATGCAATTTTGTTTATTTTCAGTTGTTCTTCGACTCAAAATGGATAAAGGTGGACCACGAAGTGCTCTTTTTAAGCTATGCAAGAGATTGCAGTGGCCAATGCCAAAATTCGAATTTGTGGAACAAAGATTCAGGTATGTGCAGGAATGAAACTTTATTCCACTTGAATTTTGTCAATGCTGATCCTCTTGGTCTTTTAATGAAGTAGGCTGTAAATGTGCTAAATTCTTATACTGGGTCAATGCAACAGGACTCCTATTGTTCTGGATGGGGTAACTACAACGAATTTCAATAGCTTCGTTTCAATCATCACCTTGCACATACCTGACGTAACAGCCATTACACTTCAAGGAGAGCGGCGAACTGACAAAAAGTGTTCTCAAGATTCAGCATCGCTGATAATGCTCCACAAGCTTCAAGAGCTCAATGTCTGTATATGCAAGACTTAGCAAAGCATCATGAATCTACTTGCCAGCCAAGGCTCTTTAACCTGGGGACTGACCTTCCCTCCCAAAGTGAATTGTGTTGAAAATGCTTCTGAAAAGCTCGGTGGTAGTGCTAGATAATCCATAATACAGTACTCCCTCCGTTTCTTGATATAAGGTGCCTAAAGTTTTCAGAAAAATTCCAAAATGCATGATATATTGGTATTATACCACCCGTCTAGATAAATATACATGCGGAAAGAGATAGAACGGAGAGTCTCTTTTCTATTATTGGCTGATTCAAATTATTTTCTTTCTATTTTTTCTAGGAAAATATCAGTTCGATTATAGCATTACATGTACGCGTTAATATCCGTGCAAAAACCTTAGGCACCTTATATTAAGGAACGGAGGGAGTATATCGTTCGAGGGATTGAATGCTATATCTGGCTTCTGAAAATAACAGTATACGATTCACTTGCTGGACAAAGAATTTTTTTTGCAAGAAATGATATTTGTTTGGTTTGAATCCGCATTTGGGTCAATTGTATTAGCTCCTTAGCAGAGTTCACTTGTAGTCAATTATGTGTTTTGTTTCATATGGTTAAAATGGAATGAAGATGGGGCTCGGCTGTGGGCTCTCCGGTGGTCGACGCATATCTCACGTTGGTGGTGTCGTCGCATGCGTGTTATGGCTGTGGCAGTATAGGTTGCCTCTAGCTAGGCTAGTCTCATTGGTGTTGTGGCACATGTGGTGTTGTGGAGAGGTGTCGGGTGGCGGCTAGTTCTTCGTTCAAGTTTGTGTGGTCGCAATCTCCACTCCGGGCGTGCTTCAGCTTGCTTGGAGCGTGTTGGTGGTTGGGCATCCTCCCAAGATGTTCACGGAGGTGGAATGTCTCTGGGCTTTGTGCTTATGCTTTGGCCGACTAGGATCGGTATCGGCAACGGATGCGTCGACATGCGTCTCTTTCCTTCTTGAAGGCGTTACCGAAGAGTTCACCCTAACACTAGATTATTGTTGGTCGCTGCTAGGGTTTATCAGTTGTTGGCGTGATCGGATCCCCCCTGGGGTTTGGTGGGGTGAAGTGTAGAGCTATGTGAGAAATCTTTGTCCTGACGGGGGTCGAAGTTGGTGGGGTTGGCGCCTAAGGGTGCCATAAAGCGTTGCCGAAGATCTTCTCCCTTATCGCTTCGGGTCTTTTTTAGCCATCAATCGTTGGCTTGTGATTGGTCGTGGTGTCTAGTTTCATTAGGGATTGCCTTCTTTGTCGTTGGGTTATTTGCGCTCATAACCAACCATGTTTGTGTTTGTGTGGTATTCAGCCTAGTTTTCATATAAACTAGACCAACTCTTTTCTTCTTAATGAAATTGCAGGAGCACCATACCCTCTAATGAGGCCTTTTCTTCCTTACTCCCTCGACAACTTTGTCATCATGCCCTCAATTGGCACTACTGGTGGACTATTGTCCGCCTGAAACCCGAACTCTTTATACCTTAGAGCATCTCCAGCCGTTCGCCCCCCAAGACGTTTTGCGGCGCTATTTTAGCGCCGCTTGGGGGCGCTTGGGCGGCGAAAACGGCTTGGGGCGAGTTTCCCCCCAGTCGCGCCCCCAAGGCAACCCCAAGACGGGCGGGGCTGGCTCAGATTCGGCCCAAATTCGTCCCAAAAACGGCGCAATTTTTTTTGACACAGATTCAGCACGAACATGGAAATATAGGCCAGTTCGGCGCAAATTCGGCATACAACATGATATTACACATAGTTCGGCACAAACACAAAAAAACAGATCAAACTAGACATTGCCTTTGCGCATCCATAGATGATCCACTAGATCTTCCTGCAGTTGACGATGCACGTGCGGGTCTCGGATCTCCTGGCGCATGTTAAGATAGGCTGTCCAATCTGATGGTATCTGGTGATCAACAACTGCAAAAGGCCCCTGGTTGATATATGGTTCAGAGTCATACACTGGCTCCGCTTTCTCGCTCTCAATGATCATGTTGTGCAAGATGACACAACAATTCATCACCTCCCACATTTGATCTTTCGACCAAGTCTGAGCGGGGTACCGGACAACAGCAAATCGAGACTGTAGTACCCCAAATGCCCGCTCGACATCCTTCCTACAAGCCTCCTGGCATTTGGCAAAATGGGCGTGCTTCCCCCCTGACATAGGGTTTGAGATAGTCTTCACAAATACCGGCCATCTTGGATAGATGCCGTTTGCCAGATAGTATCCCTTGTTGTACTGGTGCCCATTGACCTCGAAGTTCACTTGAGGAGCATGACCTTCGACAAGCCTGGCAAAGATATTTGAACACTGCAGGACGTTGATGTCATTGTGTGTTCCTGGCATGCCAAAGAAAGAGTGCCAAATCCAGAGATCATGTGTAGCAACCGCCTCAAGTACCACACTGCAGTGACCTTTTGCACCCTTGTACATCCCCTGCCAAGCAAATGGATAGTTCTTCCATTCCCAATGCATGCAGTCGATGCTTCCAAGCATCCCAGGAAATCCTCTTGCTTCATTCTCTGCTAGGATTCGAGCAGTGTCTTCTGCATCGGGTGCTCGCAAGTACTGTTTTCCAAAGCAGCCAACTACTGCTCTGCCAAATCTGTAGAAACAATCAAGGGCGGTGGACTCGGCCATGCGTGCATAGTCGTCCTGTTCATCACCAGGAGTTCCGTATGCAAGCATCCTCATGGCCGTTGTGCACTTCTGAAGTGAGGAGAACCCAACTGTGCCGGTGCAATCTTTCTTGCAACCGAAGTAGCTGTCGTACTCTCGAAGTGAATTGACAATGCGAAGAAAGAGCTTTCGGCCCATGCGGTACCGGCGCCGGAATGTCTTCTCGCCGTGCAGGGGAACATCGGCAAAGTAGTCGGAGTAGAGCAAACAGTAGCCCTCCGAACGGCCCCTCTCCTTTCCCTTCCGGCGACCCATCTTGGAACCTCCTTGGTGCGGCTCCTTGTTGGCACCGAACAGGTCGGCCAAGGCGACGAGCATCATGAGGTGCTCGTCGTCCTGGGCGCCGGCGTTTGCCTCTTCCTCCATCAACGCGGCGAAGAGTGCCTCGTCGTCGGAGTCCATCTCGGGGACACAATTCGTCGAACAGGTGGGGCGCGATTCTGCGCCGGCGTTCTCGGCTTGGCGTTCCTCGCCGGCCAAACGCCGGTGAACTAGGGGCGGCCTTGGAAGAGGGGAGGCGTGGGAGAAGCAGCGACGTGTTTTGGGTAGAAACGGCTATCTAGCGGCGGCGCGGCGGCCGGCGACGGCAAGGGCGGTGGGGAGAGGTGGGGGAGAGAAGTCCCTTTTTGGGTCGGCTTGGCCTGCCAGTGGGCCAGGAAGAGGATTTTGTTTCGTCCGGCGCCCCCAAGCGATCCCCAGCGCGCTGGGTTCGGGTTGGGTTCGCCGGACTCAAAATCGGCCCTATCCGGCGCTAATTGGGGTCTTGGGGGCGCGACTGGGCGAAATACGTCCGTCCGGCGCTACTTCGCCGTCTTGGGGGGCTCTTGGGGGCGCGGCTGGAGATGCTCTTATCTCTCACGTAAACTACATGTTTCCACCCCTCCAGGGTTCAACTGTAGGTCTACCTTCCCCTTTCATAGTAAAAAATGTTTATGTGCTCACCACGATCATTTAAAAGAGGTCTTTTTAACCGAGATCAAGTCCTTATCACTCCTTTCGATTCAACCCATTAGTTGATCGTAGGTGATTTTAATCTCATCCACTTCCCCCACAATAAAATACTAACAATTCCCGTCACCTCGATGCCAAGCTTTTCAACAATGTCATTAACGATTTTGCCCTCCTTGAACGATCTCTTCTTGATAATTGCTTTATATGGTCAAATAACAGGGATCACCTCGACTCAAGCATCTATACAGCGAATCTAGTCTGGAACTCCACATTCCCATACTCCAGCCTCACTCCCCTTACAAGATTCACAGAAGATAATGTGGCACAGATTATCAACTTATCCACCCCGTCCCGCGTTCCCGCCTATTCAGATTTGAACGTTACTGGGCCTTCCAGCCTACCTTTTTCGCGAATATGCAAAAATTGTGTATCATTTCATTAATAAGTAGAAGAAAAACAATAGTGACATACATAAGAAAAGAGAGAGACGCCACACTAGGTGTGGGAAGCCAAAGAGGGATCAACACATTATAAAACTCTATTAGATCGAACTCCGGCCAACAAGGCAAAGAGACGAGATACATGTTATCTAGACCTCATCACGACCAACATCGAGCACCATCTTTGCAAGGCCACGAATCTAGGATATATCGGATGAACGTACCTCCCACTTATGCGCTTAGAGGATCGGAAAGTGGGATGAACACCTCAACGAACTGGAAGGAGTAGCCATGGAGAGAACGGCTTCGATGTTGTACATTGCGCTCCAGATACCCACACCAAGAGGAGCGAACCAAACCAACATAGCGTTTCTTCAAATCCAACACAAAGCACACCACGAGCAACCAAGACAAGGCCTTCATGAAGAGTACGACATCAAGACACCACCATCGCTCGACCTGGTTAACCGGACATATAGTTTCCCCGTACTCGAATAGGGGCACGGAGAATAGGCCGTGGTAACACCTCCAGGAAGGGTACGCCACTCGTACGTGTCTGCCGCTGCCGGCATCGGCAAGCCGAGCAAGGATTTCCCCCGGCAAAAGCCTGAACAATCCCAAAGGTCACCAAATTAGGATGTGAAGACATAGAAGCCATTGCAAACCAAGAACACCACCGCCGGAGGGAGAGCCGCACCCATCATCACCAATAAAGGTGAAAACGACCGCCGCCGGGCGCTCCACCACCTTCAGCCGCAGTAGTCTAGATATGGCCAAGGGTCTGAATCTGCCGCCATCAGCACTCCACGACCATCCCGAGAGGACGAGGCATGGACGGGACGAGGCTTCTCCGTCGGGAAGATGCCGAACAACGAAAGACAGGGGCCAACAAAACGCTACGTCTAGCCCAAGAGGACAAGATACGCTGCCGGTAGGACATTGGACAACCAAAATCCAGGGAGTGGGTGGCCAGATGAGGTAGAACACAAAGAAGGGGGAGGATTGAAGCGCCGCACTAGGGGTCACCCCCGACTAAGGCGGGGAAGAACAGTGGGAGTCGCGATGGCGGCGCCAGATCTCCACCAATGAAACCACGAGCGAGATCAGGAACCATGGGAGGGAGAGGATCCATCGGATCCGCCACCGGGAGGCGTGCTACCGACCGCATGGCCACCGGGAGTAAACCTGAGAATGGTTCTAAAACCGAACCATACCTAAACTAGTGGAAAATCAACCTTTTGTTCAAACTTCAGCACACTTTGATCCTTCGTTGAAACCATTTCAAAATTTAACCCAATAGGGTAGCGCCCACCCAGGTGGCGCTACCATCTATGGGTAGCGCCGTCGTCTGTGGCGCTATCATAGTGCCGCCGTGGCACGCCGGGTCCCGCATCCTGATAGGGTAGCGCCGTCACTAGTGGAGCTACCCTTTATAGGGTAGCGCCGCTACCGGTGGCGCTACCCTCCTGTATACTTAATTTTAGCTGTATCTTGCGTTGCTTGTATCTTTTTAACCGTAACTTCGTTTGAGATGTTCTTTATATGTAATTTGACTAAAATTTCATGTAGATTATGATTGTGCTATTGTTTGCTATTGTTAACCAATGTAAAATATGGTTTAGGGAAGAACAGTACCAAATGATTTAATTGTCGTGAGGTACTTAGTGATACACCATGTTTTTCTTGCCATTCTCGTCATTCGGCAATATAAGTCAAGACCATATTTTCTTATAGTGCATGTAATGTTTGAAAATATACTCTACATTTGGTAGTATGTCCCAACTACAAACAACAATTGTAACCATCAGTAAGAAGATAGCCAGAGGATAAGTGATATCTACATCAAACACTTCTACTTTCCGGCTTGGTCGGACCAAAAGAAAGCTAGCTAGTCACTATGAGACTAAGCAAAAAAGAAAGAAAGCTACGGATGGTTATGCGTTCTGCAAAGAATTGTTGCAAGTACCTTCAAAGAAGCATCTCTGAGCAGTAATGGTAGTACTAGTGGATAGATGATGGGTTGGGGAGAAGAGTGCTTCCTTCGAGCCCTCAAGCTCCTGCTTCACTTCCTTCTCATTCTTTTGATGAGCCCGTTCTTCCAAGCCAGGACAAAAGCTCCGGATGTCGCCTTCGAGAAGGGCAGCGTCGTCAAGCTCGGCTGCAATGACACAACAAAACTTTTGAAGTCCAAAAATTCTACCTCAAGTCGGTACTCGAGACTCCATTATCGCAGCAGGTACATGCAAAAATATAGAATGATTCCTAAGATTAAAAGCTCCAACAAAGTTTTCTCCTCATGTGTATATATTTCTCATATAGGAATATGGTAAAGATAGAATGATTCCTAAGAAATATATGTTCTTAAAGTGTATAAATATTTATATTTGCTCATTCTTTGTGTATGATTATAGTTTAAATTATATATATATTTCTCATATATGAATATGGTAAATGTACGTTTCCGATCAGATGTTTTTCCGTTACCGTACCGCTTCCGAATCCGCCTAATCTGGTATTCGAATCCGCACAATCCGGTGTTCGAATCCGCATCCGTTCATCTTCCGAATCCGAAAATAAATACGAAATAGGATACGGTATAGAGATTATCCGACCGAATCTGATCCGGTTTCACCCGTACTCATGGAAAACTTCAGGTCCTCTGGAGAAGACAACGACTGCTACTTACAGAACTTCAAGCTTCATGAAGAGGATCACTGCGTTCTGGAGTTCAGGTAGGTATTATTACTATTCAGCCGCTTCATGAGGATAAAACTTTGTTGGAGATTTTAATCTTAGGAATCATTCTATATTTTTGCATGTACCTGCTGCGATAATGGAGTCTCGAGTATCGACTTGAGGTAGAATTTTTGGACTTCAAAAGTTTTGTTGTGTCGTTGCAGACGAGCTTGACGACGCCGCCCTTATCGAAGGAGACATCCGGAGCTTTTTTCCTGGCTTGGAAGAACGAGCTCATCAAAAGAACGAGAAGGAAGTGAAGCAAGAGCTCGAGGGCTCGGAGGAAGCACTCTTCTCCCCAACCCATCATCTATCCACTAGTACTACCACTACTGCCCAGAGCCGCTTCTTTGAAGGTACTTTCAACAATTATTTGCACAACACATAACAATCTGTAGCTTTCCTTCTTGCTTAGTCTCATAGTGACTAGCTTTCTTTTGTTTGGTTCGACCAAGCCGAAAAGTAGAAGTGTTTGATGTACATATCACTTATCCTCTGGCTATCTTCTTACTGATGGTTACAGTAGCTGTTTGTAGTTGGGACATACTACCAAATGTAGAGTATATTTTCAAACATTACATGCACTACAAGAAAATATGGTCTTGACTTATATTGCCGAATGACGAGAATGGCAAGAAAAACATGGTGTATCACTAAGTACCTCACGACAATTAAATCTTTTGGTACTGTTCTGCCTTAAACCATATTTTACATTGGTTAACAATAGAAAACAATAGCACAATCATAATCTACATAAAATTCTAGTCAAGTTACATATAAAGAACATCTCAAACGGAGTTACGGTTAAAAAGATACAAGCAACACAAGATACAACTAAAATTAAGTATACAGGAGGGTAGCGCCACCGGTGACGGCGCTACCCTATAGAGGGTAGCTCCACCAGTGATGGCGCTACCCTATCAGGGTGCGGGACCCAGCGTGCCACGGTGGCACTATGGTAGCGCCACAGACGACGGCGCTACCCCATAGATAGTAGCGCCACTTGGGCGGACGCTACCCTATTGGGTTAAATTTCGAAATGGTTTCGACGAAGGGTCAACGTATGCTGAAGTTTGAACAAAAGGTCAGAATTATGATTTTCCACCCTAAACTATACCCGTATACGTATTTCTCTTACCCATACCCGAACCATACCCGTCTGATATAATTTTCAGCCCAACTAAAACTGAACCCTTATATTTTCCACTTAAACCAAACTAAACCTATTACATAACCATGGGTTTAGACCCAATTATATAATCAAATTCATTATTGGTTTAGCGTACAGGCATTGGCGGGCGTCGTCCACGTCGAGAGACCCGATGTACGCGCAAGGAGAGTCATGCGGTGCCGGCGTGGAATAGGAGGTCAGCATCACGTTATGTGCTATGCTTGGAGTGTCTTGCTTTTAATTTTTAGTTTTTTTAGTTTTGCTTGCTGTTAATAACAAGTTGGACCCTAGCCTTCATTGTTTGGGAGAGAAAACACGCTGCACTTCACTCTAGAACACAACATAGGTTTCATGCTTATCTTTGATTGTGTGTTCTTTATCTTTTCATAACTGCTGTCATGCTTAGCTCTTAGTTTTCATGCTTATTCTTGAAGAGATTTTATTTAGGTTGTTGCTTTTGGAACTCTCTTGAGTTTGCATGCTTATCTTGTTTAGAGAGTTGGCCTGTTGCACTGAGTTTTGTGTCTTGACTTGAGTAGATAATTGAGGTTGCTATTTAAGTATAGTAGTAACTTGCAATAGTTTTGTGGTATTGATTTGAGTAATGTTTGGACTTTTGGTGTCAATAGCTCGAGCCTATTAGTGCTAGGTGTCGTATTTTGGGTAATCCCTGTTTATTTTCGAAAACTATAAAAAAATAGTTGAGAACTCTAGCTACTAGATGGATCGCTAACCTCTGGAGGGGTTGGAGTATATAAAGTACCCTCACGTACCATGGGTCGAGGATGCGCAAGGATAACCAAACCCCCATACACTCCTCCTCATGATACTTGTATCTTTGTGAACCTCCTGATCAGATAGAGAGTTACCGATAATAAGTGCATGAGGTCCTTTGACTAATGCGAGTATTCGATTGTTGGCACTTCCACCATCCATATTTTGCTCGCCTCTTCGGTACTGTGCATTGCCCTTTCTCATCTTGAGAGTTGGTGCAAACTTCGCCGGTGCATCCAAACCCTTGGCATGATACGCTTTGTTATCATAAACCTCATTATATCCTTCCTCAAAACAACCACCATACTAATGACCCTCAACTGTAGGGGATCGATTGTAGTGTTTTCGATAAATAAGAGCGTCGAACCCAACGAGGAGCAGAAGGTATTGGTAAGTGACTTTGGTAAAGAAATTACTGCAGGCACTGAAAGATAACCTTTTAGGGGTTTTCGATATAAGCAACGCGAAGGTAAAAACAAGCAACGTAAAAGGACTGAGGAGCAACAAGTGTCCCAATCCTTTTATGCAAAGGATAATAACTTTAGAATCAACAATATATGGTCTAAACTTATCACAAGCAAATACTACTGCTAAGAATTCCTTCTCAGTAGTAGCATAGTTCTTTTGAGCACTATCAATGGTTTTGCTAGCATAGTGTATAACATTCAATTTATTATCAACCCTTTGTCCTAAAATAGCTCCAACAGCAAAATCACTAGCATCACACATAATTTCAAAGGGTAATTTCCAATCAGGTGGTTGCACTATAGGAGCGGTTATTAAAGCTTTCTTAAGAACTCTGAAGGCTTCCTTACAATCTTCATCAAATACAAAAGGAAGATCCTTCTGGAGAAGATTAGTGAGGGGTCTTGAAGTCTTAGAAAATTCTTTAATAAATCTTCTATAGAAACCAGCATGACCGAGAAAACTACGAATACCTTTAATGTCCTTTGGACAGGGCATTCTTTCAATAGCTTCAATTTTCGCCTTGTCCACTTCAATTACCCTCTCGGAAATCTTTTGACCAAGAATGATCCCTTTGTTAACCATGAAGTGACACTTTTCCCAGTTTAGAACTAAATTTGTATCCTCGCATCTCTGTAAAACTTTATTAAGATTGTGGAGACAGAGGTCAAAGGAAGTTCATAGATGGATAAATCATCCATGAAGACTTCCACAATCTCCTCGCAGAAACCATGAAAAATAGCAGACATGCATATCTGAAAAGTAGCAGGTGCATTGCTGATGCACGAGATAACTTCTCGCCCCTCGTTGGTTACCCCAAGTGGAAGGTGAGATGTAGTGTAGCAGCAAATTTCCCTTAGCGAAGATGCTAAGGTAGAGTATCGAACCAATAGGACTCCAAGATCGACAAGTACGTGGTAATGTGAACAATGGCGCCGTTTACAACCGAGGTTGCTTACTTTACCTGGACCTGCACACACAACAGATAACATTGCTTCCCAACGAGTAAAAAGGAGTTGTCAATTCCTTCGGCCTTGTTGTTTACAAAGGATAAAACACACAGGATAATAATGATAGTGATAGCAACGAAAAAGTAAATAAAGCAGTAAATTGATAGCGATTGTAAAAAGTGTTGGAAATATGGACCAGGGTCCTATGATGTTCACTAGTGATGTCTCTCTCCCAAAAGACGATAAAATAGCCATGCGAGGTAAACAAATTACAGCTGGGCAATTGACATGATTATGTGCGCAAACAAATGCTAATTATGCTATAAACAAAGGAAGAGGCTCAAAAGCACGGGCGGTACGCCAAGACAAGTAGACCGAAATCCATCTACATCTACCTACTAATCATCCACCTTGAGATATCTATCCAGAACATCTCGCTGGTATTAAGTTGCGAATCCTTCCCAAAGTGTAAACTAAAAGCAACAGACAACTGCATTAAAGAACTTTGCGTAAAGTAAACAATCCTTGCACACGCAAGTACAAGCACCGTTTTCCCCCTTGTGGCAACAACACATCCCCTAGACTCATGTTTCTGTCACTCAAGCTAGTCATCGGGGGCCATGAACCCACAATCATGCATAACGCTCCCTCTTGGAGTCACTACCTACTATTTGGCCAAAGCAATAAACAGCAACGGAGAACATGCAACAATTACTCAAGAACATAAATATAAAAAAGGAGAATCAAATATATTACTCAAACACAATCTGAACATAATCTCATAATCCATCGGATCCCAGCAAACTCAGCATAGCAACAGCAGAAATATTACATAAGTGCCTCGATCATGTAGGGCAGCTCATGAGGTCTAATCCATGAAGAACAAAGAGGGGAGGATAACATCACATAGCTACTGATCATAGCCCGATGGTCCAAGGTGGACTACTCACGGTTCATCCGGGAAGCGTCCATGGTGGTGGAGAAGCTCCCGGAGGTGGTTCCTCCCTTCGGCAGGGTGCCGAGAAGAGATCTTCTGGTGCTCCCAATCTTGGAAATGCGGCGACGGCGGAACAACGGAACAGAGGAGAGATCGCGAAAAAGGGTTCCCGTCACGGGGGTTTCACGTCACGGGGAATAAATAGGCGAAGGGGGGCAGCCAGAGGTGGGCCAGGGGCTCCAGGCGCCCCCTGGCGCGACCTAGGGGGTGGCCGCGCCAGGTGGCCGCCTGGGCCCCCCTCGGCCCCCACTTTGGCTCTTCTGGAAGGTTCCCGTACGCTGATTTTTCCTATATTTTTCCCAGAATTTTTCTGGCACTTTAAATAAGGGGGAAACCTGAAATAGAAAAACAGCAGAAAACAGGAACTGGCACTGGGTGCACTGAGTTAATAGGTTAGTCCAAATATGATCAAAAGTGTATGGAAGTTCATCAATATCATAGCAATATCACACAAAAGAGGCATGGAGCAAGCAGAAATTATAGATACGTTTTGGACGTATCAACATCCCCAAGCTTAATTCCTGCTCGTCCTCGAGTAGGTAAATGATAACAAGTATAATTTCTGTGGTGACATGCTAACAACCATATAAGAACTTTTAAGTAAAGCAATCAAGGCATGTAATTCAATTCAAATCATAACAGGAAAGAGTATATATTTAGTATCGAAACAAGCAACATAAGAACATAAAGGTGTAAGAGCTCTCGCTGTCCGTGACTCGAATGTCTACAAATGGTGTTTGCGTGCAAGAAAGGGGATATGGATATACGAGAAAAAGTATTTTTATGTTGAGAACTCAATTTACTAAAGTTTCACTCTTGGTCTTCTTTGGAATCTTATCTTGACTCATCCCCAGACCACTAGCCAGGTACAAGTCAAAATGATCCACTCCTTTTCGACATTTTGAGCACTCATGCAATGGATGAGAGTAAGCAAGAAAGTTGACACTTAGGATGTCAAAGAGAGAATATGGTGGAGGAGGAAGACAAAAAGGGTGTGAAAGACTCACATCAATGAGGACAATCATAGGCGAGAGAAAGCCAAATGATAGATATGATGTGAGGAGTAGGGATTGCCATGCAACGGATGCACATATGAGCTAAGCTAAGCTCTCCAATGGAACTAGTGGGGGTGCATCCAACTTGCTTGCTCAAGAAGACCTAGAGCTCATTGAGGAGGCTCATCATTGGAATATACAAGCCAAGTTCTATAGTGTGAAGGTCCCCACATAGTTATATGCATAAATGATAATCTCTATGGAGTACAAGATATAAGAGGGAGTACGAGTGTGGATCTCTCAAAAGGAATAGTAGTGTGCCCCCTTCCCTCTTTTTATTTCTTTTTCTCCTTTTTCTATTTTTTTGTATTTTTTTGGTGGCCTCAATGGCTCTTTCTCTCTCTCTCATTTGTCCTCTTTGGAATCTTTTAATTTTGTCCACTTTGCGATCTTTTCCTCACTTTAGGGGCAATACTCTATATATTACAAGGAGTATAGAAGATCTTTCACACTTTACAAAGTACTCAAATCATAAAGAAGATGTAACTATCATGATGTATGCAAATGTATGCCTCTGCCAGTGTAGCAGGATATGCAATGATACTAGCGTGTCGTAGCAATGATTAGGGCAAAGACCAACTAGCATGCGGCTCATCGATCATGCAAGTAGCATGTATGACATGAAGATCAAGTCATGATAATATGGATGTTGTATGGCAATATATCTCGTAAAGGCTATGGAAATGCCTTGATAGGTAGGTATGGTGGCTGTTTTGAGGAAGGATATAAGGAGGTTTATGATGACAGAGCGTATCGTGCCAAGGGTTTGGATGTACCGACGAAGGTGGATGCCAACTCTCGGAGTGAGAAGAAAGCAATGCACAGCATATGAGAGGCTACAAAAATATGAGAAGGTGGAAGTGTCAACTTTCGAATACTCACATTAGTCCGAAGAACTCATGCACTTATTATCGGTAAATCTCAATCTAATAAGGAGGTTCACAAAGAGACAAGTACCCCGAGGAGGAGTGTATGGGGGTTTGGTTATCCTTGCGTATCCTCGACTCATGGTACGTGAGTGTACTCTAATATTCGACCCCTCAAAAGAGTAGTGATCCATCTAGTAGCTAAAGTTCTCAACTAGTTTTGTAAGTTTTGAAAATAAATACGGATTTCCCAAAATACGACATCTATCACTAATAGGATAAAGCTCTTGACACCAAAAGTCCAAAAATTACTCAAAACAACACCTCAAAACTATTGCAAGTTACTACTACAAAAAAAATAGCAACCTCAATTACCTACTTGAAGTCAAGACACAAAATCCGTGCAACAGGCAAACTCTCTAAACAAGATAAACATGAAAACTCAAGAGAGTTCCAGCAACAAACTAAACAAAAGCTCTTTTAAAAGATAAGCATGAAAGCTAAGAGCAAGACATGACAGTAGCTATGAACAGATAAAGAACACACACAACAAAGATAAGCATGAAAAATCCTATGTTGTGTTCTAGATTTTGGAAGTGGAGCGTGTTTCTATCCCACACAAAGAAAACTGAGTTCTAACTTGTTATTAACAGATATCAAAGCTAAATAAAGCTAAAAATAAAACCTAAGAGCGAGACACTCCAAGCATAGCACATAACGCATGAAGTGATAAAAATATAGTGAAACGAGAGACGAACTGATAATTTTTGATGGAGAAGGGGATGCACGGGGGCATCCCCAAGCTTAGACGCTTGAGTCTCCTTGAATATTTCTTGGGGATGCATGGGGGCATCCCCAAGCTTGAGCGCTGATACGTCCCAAACGTATCTATAATTTCTGCTTGCTCCATGCATGTTTTGTGTGACTTTGCCATGACTTGCTTCAACTTTCATAAACTTTTGGGCATATTTGGACTAATCTATTAACCCAGTGCACCCAGCTGCCAGTTGTTGTTTTCTGCTGTTTTTGTATTTCAGGTTTTCCGGCCATTAAAAGTGCTCCAATAAAGCCAGAAAAATCAGATAAAAAATCAGCGACCCGGAAGCTTCCGGAATCACCAAGGTAGCGGAGGGGGGCCACCACCAGGAGACCAGGAGGGTCCCTGGCGCGGCCCCACCCTAGGCCGCGCCAGGAGGCCTCCTGGCTGCCTGATGGGTCCCCTCGACACCCCCCCGCCTATATTTAGCCCTCGTGGTGGAAACCCCTAATATCGAAGTACTTTTTCCAGAAGCGATTCCAATCTCCGCCGCCATCGCCGACAAGCTTCGGGGGACCATAATTCCTGTGCCGGCACCCTGCCGGGACGGGGAAGTGCCCCCGGATTCATTTCCATCGACGTTGTTTGCTCCCTCCATGATGCGGGAGTAGTCCCTCCTTGGGTCTGAGGTTTCTACCAGTAGCTATGTGTTCTTCTCTCTCTCCCATGATGTGATCTTCGTTGTGATCATAGGCTATGTTAATCTAGGGTGATCCCATGATATTTCCCCTTCCTCTATGTATTGGATTGATGTACTCACTTGATCTTATCTAGTATAATCCCCGAGACCATGGTGACAGCGGTCTATTGGACATGGGTTAGAAGAATATTATCATGAGTGATTTCCTGTTTTGTGTGTTGATTGAAGATTGAGAGTCTCTTGGTGCTTGTCTTTGACTATCCTTGAGATATGTTGTGGTGATTGTGGTACTCTCTTTGGATGGCCGCGGTGACATTGGGAAATCCATAGATGAGAACTACGAACTCTGAGGTGTGCTTTTGTAGCCCTACACAATTCTCCTCCTCTCTTGACCACAAAGGAATGACCTCCGAGTACGGCTCCATTGCATGTTTTATGGGGAATATCATGTGATTAGACTATGTTAATGTTGTTGGGAGTTTCCACTAGTGAAAGTATGAAGCCTAGGCCTTGTTTCCACCATTGCAACACCGTTTGTGCTCACGTTTACCACTTGTTTGCTTGCTGCACTTTTTATTATAGATTTAAATTACTTCGTTTTTCCACACCTATCACCCATATTTTACCATCTCTTCGCTTAGTGCACCTATACAACTCCTAGTTGTATTAGGTGTGTTGGGGACACAAGAGACTTCTTGTATCTTAATTGCAGGGTTGCTTGAGGGAGAACATCTTCAACCTCTACTTCCCTGAGTTCGATAAACCTTAGGTCATCCACTTGAGGGAAATTGCTGCTGTCCTACAAACCTCTGCTCTTGGAGGCCCAACATAGTCTACAAGAATAGAAGTGTGCGTAGACATCAAGCTATTTCTGGCGCCGTTGCTGGAGAAGTAAGGTTTTAAGGTATATCTTTAGATTCTGCAATTAAATCTTTTTGTTTCTTTTTTTATTTTCACTAGTTAGGCTTATGGAAAACTGCAATCTTAGTTCGCTGCTTCGGGGAGGCCGCTTTACCACACCCGTGGTAGAGAAGTATCCTCCACCTAATGAATGTATCCCACTCAAAATACCACTTGGGATAATTGAAAAGGTTATGAATGATCATTATGCAGGGGATGGAACAGTCCATCCTAGTGTTCATCTGTTGAAACTTACAGAACTTTGTGAGTTATTTAAGATTTCAGGTTTGACAAGATATGAAGTCATGAGGAAATTATTTGCCTTGTCACTGAAAGGAAAAGCATTGGAATGGTATAGGCTACTACATGTTCTCACCTGCTGGATTGGGAAGAGATCCAGTCTCTCTTTTACTCCAAGTTTTATCCTCTTCATGAAGTCCATGAGAATTGGAATTATGTTTATAATTTCTATCCTCATGACGGAGAGAGCATATCTCAAGCTTGGGGGAGACTGAAAACTTTGATGCTAAAATGTCCTAACCATGGGCTCCCCAAAGATATGATTATTACTAATTTCTATGCAAGGCTATCTCGACAGGATAAAGACTTGCTCGATGCTTCCTCGATGGGTTCTTTCACAAACGAAAAGATTGATGCTAACTGGGAACTCCTTGAAAGAATCCAACACAATACTGAAGATTAGGAGATCGACAAAGGTAAAGAGTCAGGTATAATTTATGAGTATGATTGCATTAAGTCCTTTGTTGAAACTGCATGTTTTAATAGGTTTAGTGCTAAGTTTGGGCTTGATTCTCAACTCCTTATTGATTTCCTCAAATCTTTTGCTTCACATCTTAATATGCCTAAGGAGAATTGGATCAAGCATCATGAACCTTTTAAAGAGATTTGCAAAGAAAATGTTAATGATGATTGCAACATGCATGATCCAATTCCTGAAAATGAAGTTTTATATAAGCATGTTAATTTTTGTGGAGTTGATAGACCTTGTGAAAGGCCTATGATTGAAGAAGAGAAGTATTGTAAGCAACATAAGCATGAAAGAACAATCACTTGGGTTAGAGATTTAAATGAAATTTCTAGAGAATTGTGTGACCTTTATCCTTTTACTTGTGAACTTTGCTGCATAAAGGGTCACTTCAATTTTCAGTGCATGTACTTTCAAAACATAACTGTTAGCCAGTTGTGTGATGACATGATCACCCCTAATCTTTATGATGAGATTATGTTATTTTTGATGATTGAAGAGTTATCAGAAAAGACTTCTTGGCTAGATGTTCATGCTTTGGGAATAAATAACACTTTGCAGAATTGCCATCTCTATTGTGTTGTTAATTGCCATGGTAATGATTACATAAAAAATATTAGAAAGGAGGGAACTTTACCAAAGTATAAAAATGTCTCTTATGTTTCTACTAATAAAAAGGAGAGTTTCTCCCAAGTTTCCCCTATTGTTTCTAATGATAAACCAGGATATGTGGAGAAGCTTTCTCTCCAACCACTCCTTCCTAAGGTGAAGAAGAAGAAAAAGAAGAGGAGGAGGAAGAGGAGCAAGAAGGAAGAAGAATGGGTAACAACTTGGCCTGAGCATATTCCTCGCATCAATTTTTATCCTAACGGACATAAATTTATGGAGGATGGTGAGCTTGATTGCATTCATTATTATCTTGAAGATAAGTCTGTAGGTACTATTGAAGATGATTTTGATTATGATATGCATGTTACTTATTGTGATTGGGAAGATGGTGATAATGCTACTTATGATCTTGGAAATATTTTTGGTACCTACTCTGAATCTTGTCATAATCATGAAGGGAATTACTCCCTTTCTGAACACCATCTTCCCAATACACAATTAATCTATAGTGTTCAAGTTTTTTATGATAGCCCTACTCCGACTATTACCAATGAGAAAGATTATACTTATGTGGAGAGTAAGAGTACCTTTTTTGCATGTGGATCTTGGTAACAATGCTTTATGTGATACTTATATTGTTGAGTTTATTCATGATCCCACTGAAAATCATTATGAGAGGGGAACATATGCTTATATATATTCCAATAATATCAAGTTCCCTCTCTTTATGTTGAAGGTTTTGAAGTTGCACTTGTTCTGCCTTCCTATGTTAATATCTTTATGCTTCAATCAGTTATTTCTCTACAAGATCCCTTTGCATAGGAAGCATGTTAGACTTAAATGTGTTTGGTATTTGCTTCTTGATGCCCTCTTTTGTGGTTCAATTCTTATTCCTACGAGAGCATCATTAAAGCCTTAAGCCTATCTTTATGGCTATAAAGAAAGAGCTCTAGGGAGACAACCCTTGTTATCTTTAGTTTGAGTGTTTACTTTCAGTTTTTAGTGGTCTTGATGATTGTTACTACTGTAGCAACATCATTGTATCTTTATTTTCAACCTTTGTGCCAAGTCTAGCCTCCGATTGCAAGAAAGTTCAAAAGTTGTGACATGCTGTCCAAAAAACAGATTCTGTCCTTGGACGGAAAAATTAGCCTAAAATCACCAGATCATCTTTTTGATCTGAATTTATTTGACAGCGTGCTCCATACAATTGAATTTCGAGCGTCTATTTTGAGTTTTTTGATTCGAGTTGCAGAAGTACCCCTAAAAATTTCTTTACTACCTGCTTTTCTGTTTTTCACAGATTCTGCCACGTTTTGTCTCTCCTAACTTTTACAAACCTTAAACTTGCTTTTTCTTTGCAAAAACTTTCTGGCAATCTTGAGAAACAGTAGCTCTTCAAGAATATCTTTATATCCAGTGGAATGTTTTTATTTATTAATGGTACTAACCTCTCTAATCAGCTTATGATGAGTTATGTATGAAGGGAGTTTTCAAGTGTGTGATGGAAGATGATAAAAGAAGATTCGGGAGTGTCAAGCGCTCAAGCTTGGGGATGCCCCCATGCATCCCCAACAGATATTCAAGGAGACTCAAGCGTCCAAGCTTGGGGATGCCCCCGTGCATCCCCTTCTTCATCAACAATTATCAGTTCGTCCCTCGTTGCACTATATTTTTATCACTTAATGCTTTGTGTGCTATGCTTGGAGCGTCTCGCTCTTTACTTTTCTAGGTTTGTTTTTTCTTGGTTTGCTGTAGTAACAAGTTAGACCCTAACTTACTCTTTTGTGTGGGAGAATTACACGCTCCACTTGAACTAGAACTCCTCATAGGATTTGCATGCTTATTCTTTTAGCTGTGAGTTGTTCTTTTTCTTTTCTTAGCTGCTGCTCTGTTTAGTTGTAGTGCTTTAGTTTTTCTAGAGCATTTCTTTTGTTTTAGGTCAAAATTTCTATAGGTTGCATGTTTTATCTTGTTAGAGAGTTTGCCTCTTGCACTGAGTTTTGTGTCTTGACTAGGAAGTAGGTAGTTGAAGTTGCTATTCTCTTTGTAGTAGTAACTTGCAATAGTTTTGAGGTATTGACTAGAGTAATGTTTGAACTTTTGGTGTGAAGAGCTCGAGCCTATTAGTGATAGATGTCGTATTTTGGGCAATTCGTGTGATTTACGAAAACCAAAAACCCCTGTTGAGAACTCTAGCTACTAGATGGATCACTAACCTCTGGAGGGTTCGAATATTAGAGTACACTCACGTAGCATGAGTCGAGGATGCACAAGGATAACCAAACCCCCATACACTCCTCCTCGGGGTACTTGTCTCTTTGTGAACCTCCTGATTAGATTGAGAGTTACCGATAATAAGTGCATGAGTTCTTCGGACTAATGTGAGTATTTGAAAGTTGACACTTCCACCCACCTGTACTTTTTCTAGCCTCTTCGGTACGGTGCATTGCCCTTTCTCACCTTGAGAGTTGGCGCATACTTCGTCGGTGCATCCAAACCCTTGGCACGATACGCTCTGTCATCATAAGCCTCCTTATATCTTTCCTCAAAACAGCCACCATACCTACCTACAAGGCATTTCCATAGCCTTTCCGAGATACATTGCCATGCAACCTCCACCTTCTCATGACTTGATCCTCATGTCATACATGCCACTTGCTTGATCGATGAGCCGCATGCTAGTTGGGCCTTGCCCTAATCATTGCTACATGACGCGCTAGTATCATTCAATATCCTGCTATCCTGGCAGAGGCATACATTTGCATCATGATAGTTATATCTTCTTTATGTGAGTACCTTTGTAAATTGTGAAAGATCTCCTATATTCTTGTAAAATATAGAGCGTTGCCTCTAAAGTGAGGAAAATATCCCAAAGAGGACAAAATCAAAAGATCCCAAAGAGGACAAATGAGAGTTAAATAGAAAGAGCCATTGAGGCCACCAAAAAAATAGAAAAATAGAAAAAAGAGAAAAATAAAAATAAAAAGAGAGAAGGGGGCACACTACTATTCCTTTTGAGAGATCCACACTAGTACTTCATCCTCTATCCCTTGTACTCCATAGAGATCATCATCATGCATATAGCTATGTGGGGACCTTCACACTATAGAACTTGGCTTGTATATTCCAATGACGAGCCTCCTCAAACGAGCTCTAGGTCTTCTTGAGCAAGCAAGTTAGATGCACCCCCACTAGTTCCCTTGGAGAGCTTTTAGCTCACATGTGCATCCGTCGCATGGCAATCCCTACTCCTCACATCATATCTATCATATGGCCTTCTCTCGCCTATGATTGTCCTCATTGATGTGAGCCTTTCACACCTTTTTGTCTTCCTCCTCCACCTTCTTTCTGTTTCGCCTTTTAGGTGTCAACTTTCTTGCTCACGCTCATCCATTGCATGAGTGCTCAAAATATCGAAAGGGAGTGGATCAGTTTGACTTGTAACTGGCTAGTGGTCTGGGGACGAGTCAAGATAAGAATCCAAAGGAGACCAAGTGTGAAACTTTAGTAGATAGTTGTTCTCAACAACCTTTTTTTTCTCTCTTTCTCCCAGTCCCCTGCTTGCACGCAAACACCATCTGGAGACATTCGAGTCACGGACAGCGAGAGCTCTTGCACCTTTTGTTCTTCTATTACTTGTGTCAATGCTAATATAGACTCTTGCTTGTTAAGACTTGAATTGAATTGCATGCTTTGATTGCTTTACTTAAAAGTCCTTATATGGCTGTGTGGCATGTCACCACAGAAATTATGCTAGTTATCATTACCTACTCGAGGACGAGCAGGAATTAAGCTTGGGGATGTTGATACGTCCCAAACGTATCTATAATTTCTGCTTGCTCCATGCATGTTTTGTGTGACTTTGCCATGATTTTCTTGAACTTTCATACACTTTTGAGCATATTTGGAATAATCTATTAACCCAGTGCACCCAGCTGCCAGTTGCTGTTTTCTGCTGTTTTTGTATTTCAGGTTTTCCGGCCATTAAAAGTCCTCCAAAAAATCCGGAAAAATAAGATAAAAAATCAGCGATCCGGAAGATTCCGGAATCACCAAGGTAGAGGAGGGGGGCCACCACCAGGAGACCAGGAGGGTCCCTGGCGCGGCCCCACCCTAGGCCACGCCAGGAGGCCTCCTGGCTGCCTGGTGGGTCCCCTCGACACACCCTCCGCCTATATTTAGCCCTCGTGGTGGAAACCCCTAATATCGAAGTACTTTTTCCAGAAGCGATTCCGATCTCCGCCGCCATCGTCGACAAGCTTCGAGGGACCATAATTCATGTGCCGGCACCCTGCCGGGACGGGGAAGTGCCCCCGGATTCATCTCCATCGACGTTGTTTCCTCCCTCCATGATGCGGGAGTAGTCCCTCCTTGGGGCTGTGGTTTCTACCAGTAGCTATGTGTTCTTCTCTCTCCCATGATGTGATCTTCGTTGTGATCATAGGCTATGTTAATCTAGGGTGATCCCATGATATTTCCCCTTCCTCTATGTATTGGATTGATGTACTCACTTGATCTTATCTAGTATAATCCCCGAGACCATGGTTACAACGGTCTATTGGACATGGGTTAGAAGAATATTATCATGAGTGATTTCCTGTTTTGTGTGTTGATTGAAGATTGAGAGTCTCTTGGTGCTTGTCTTTGACTATCCTTGAGATATGTTGTGGTGATTGTGGTACTCTCTTTGGATGGCCGCGGTGACATTGGGAAATCCATAGATGAGAACTACGAACTCTGAGGTGTGCTTTTGTAGCCCTACACAATTCTCCTCCTCTCTTGACCACAAAGGAATGACCTCCGAGTACGGCTCCATTGCATGTTTTATGGGGAATATCATGTGATTAGACTATGTTAATGTTGTTGGGAGTTGCCACTAGTGAAAGTATGAAGCCTAGGCCTTGTTTCCACCATTGCAACACCATTTGTGCTCACGTTTACCACTTGTTTGCTTGCTGCACTTTTTATTATAGATTTAAATTACTTCGTTTTTCCACACCTATCACCCATATTTTACCATCTCTTCGCTTAGTGCACCTATACAACTCCTAGTTGTATTAGGTGTGTTGGGGACACAAGAGACTTCTTGTATCTTAATTGCAGGGTTGCTTGAGGGAGAACATCTTCAACCTCTACTTCCCTGAGTTCGATAAACCTTAGGTCATCCACTTGAGGGAAATTTCTGCTGTCCTACAAACCTCTGCTCTTGGAGGCCCAACATAGTCTACAAGAATAGAAGTGTGCGTAGACATCAAGCGCTTGACACTTCTTAATCTTCCTTCATCATCTTCCCTCGCACACTTGAAAACTCCCTTCATAAATAACTCATCATAATCTGATTAGCGAGGTTAGTACCCATAATAAAATAATTTTTCTCTACTGGAAATAAAGATAATTTTGAAGAGCTACTGTTTTTCAAGATTGCCAAAAAGTTTTTGCAAAGAAAAAAGAAAGCTTAAGGTTTGCAAAACGAAGAAAAGGCAAAACAGGACAGAATTTGTGAAAAACAGACCAGCAGGTAGTAAAGAATTGTTTAGGGATACTTCTGCAAATCAAATAAAAAACTCAGAACATACGAAAGTTTCGTAATTGTATAGAGCACGCTGTGTAAAAAATTCAGCTCAAAAAGATGAACTGTATCTTTCTCTGATTTTTCTAGTCACGAGGACAGAATCTGTTTTCTAGACGGCATGTCACAACTTTCACTTCCCTTGTCATATGAGGCTATAAAATGCACAAAGCTTGAAAAGTAAAGATACAATGATGTTGCTACAGTAGTAACAATCATCAAGACCACTAAAAACAGAAGGAAAACAAAAGGGAAATTCTAAATTCGTTGCGGGCTGCCTCCCGAAAGCGCTTCGTTAAAGCCATTAGCTACGCTTAATGCAAATAGATCAAGTCTTTTCAAGAAAATAACTAGCCCGTGTGACAGACTCAAAAGACAACTTAATCTTTTTCCTAGGGAAGTGTTCCATCCCTTTCTTGAGAGGGAATTGGAATTTTATAATCCCTTGTTTCATATCAATAACAGCACCCACGGTGCGAAGAAAAGGACGTCCCAAAATAATTGGACAAGAAGGTTCACATTCAATGTCCATAATAGTAAAATCAACGGGAACATAATTGTCATTGACAATGATAAGAACATCATCTATCTTTCCCAAAGGTTTCTTTACAGAAGAATCGACGAGACGAACACCAAAAGAACAAGGAACAAAAGGTTTCAATTCAAATATAGCATACATTCTTTTGGGCATAACAGAGGTACTAGCTCCAACATCACATAAAGCATAGCAAGAGAAATTATTCAACTTAATTTTAATCATAGGATCCCAACCATCTTCTAGCTTTCTAGGTATGAAGGATTCTACCCTAAGCTTCTCCTCCCTAGCTTTGATGAGAGCATTAGTGATATGCTCCGTGAAGGCAAGATTAAGTGTGCTAGTGTGGGGGTCTCTAGACATCTTGTGAAGGAAACGAATAACTTCAGAAAGGTGCAATTATCAAAATCAAGGTCACTACTATCAAGTAAAGTGGTAGTGGTGTCCTTTAGCTCACTTGTTTGGTAACTTCTATAGTCATAGGAATTTCTTCTTCTACGGTTGAGGTCATAGCATCACCATTAATAGGTCCTATGGGACTAGGGGTGCATTGGGTGCTAAGAGTTTGGATATCCTCAACCACTTGGATAGTAGCAACAATATGGTGTGTAGGAAGGCTCTTAATTCTATCTTCTTCCTCCTTTTCTCTAGCCATCTCTCTTTAAGTTTAGCCATCATCCTAATGTTTTCATTAATTTTCAATTGAATAGCATTCATAGGAGTGACCTTCATCTCCTCAAGGGGAGAAGTTTTAATTTTAAGCAATTCTACTTCGTGGGCTAAATTGTCTACCTTCGACGAGAGGTTATCTAGTTTGTCTAGCTTTTCCTCTAAACTCTTGTTGAAAGACTTTTGGGTAGTGATAAAGTCTTTAATCATACTCTCAAATTCAGAATTGGAGTTTTTGGTGCTAGGATAAGTGTTGTTGTTCCCATAGTTGTTGGAGGGGAACGGTCTAGGATTGCTACCAAAGTTACTCCTATAAGCATTGTTGTTGAAGTTGTTTCTAGAGATAAAGTTCACATCTACTTGATCCTGAGCAATCAAAGAGTTTAAAGGTAGATCTTGAGGATCAATAGGATATTTATTGGTAAGTAGAGACATAATCAAGTCAACTTTTTCATTTAGGGAGGAGATCTCCTCGACAGAGTTTACCTTCCTACCTGTTGCAGCTCTTTTGGTGTGCCATTGGGAATAGTTGGTCATCATCTCATCGAGAAGTTTTGTGGCAGCACCAAGTGTAGTTGACATAAAGGTTCCTCCCGCGGCCGAATCTAGAAAGTTCCGCGAGGTAAAGTTCAAGCCTGCATAAAAAGTTTGGATAACCATCCAAGTAGTCAAACCATGCGTAGGGCAATTCTTAACAAGAGATTTCATGTGTTCCCCAGCTTGGGCAACGTGTTCATTATCCAATTGCTTAAAATTCATAATAAAGCTCCTCAATTGGATAACCTTAGCAGGGGGATAGTACTTCCCGATAAAAGCATCCTTGCACTTGTCCCAAGAATCTATGCTATTCCTAGGCAAGGATTGAAACCAGATTTTAGCTTCATCTCTCAAGGAGAAAGGAAAAAAGCTTAAGCTTAACAATATCACCATCTACTTCTTTGTACTTTTGCATATCACAAAGCTCAATAAAATTATTTAAGTGCAAAGCAGCATCATCTCTAGCACCAGAGAATTGATCTTTCATAACAAGGTTCAGCAAAGCAGGTTTAATCTCATAAGAAGGTGCTGAAGTAGAAGGTGTAGCAATAGGAGTGCAGATAAAGTCACTGTTGTTGTGACTAGTAAAGTCACACAACTTGGTGTTCTCAGAGGAACCCATAGTAGCAGCAAGCAAGATAACTATTTTTATTTATTTTTGATAAAGGACAGTAAAGCAAAAACTGAAAGGTAAACTAACAAGACTAAAAAGCAAAGATAAAAGATAGTGTGCAACTCCCCTATCTTGAAGAGTGGAGTCCCCGGCAACGGCGCCAGAAATTTTCTTGATGCACGAGATAACTTCTCGCCCCTCGTTGGTTACCCCAAGTCGAAGGTGAGATGTAGTGTAGCAGCAAATTTCCCTTAATGAAGATGCTAAGGTAGAGTATCGAACCAGTAGGACTCCAAGATCGACAAGTAGGTGGTAAAGTGAACAATGGCGCCGTTTACAACCGAGGTTGCTTAATTTACCTGGACCTGCACACACAACATATAACTTTGCTTCCCAACGAGTACGGAGGTGTTGTCAATTCCACCGGCCTTGTTGTTTACAAAGGATAAAACACACCGGATAATAATGATAGTGATAGCAACGGAAAAGTAAATAAAGCAGTAAATTGATAGCGAGTGTAAACAGTGTTGGAAATATGGACCGGGGTCCTATGATGTTCACTAGTGATGTCTCTCTCCCAAAAGACGATAAAATAGCCATGCGAGGTAAACAAATTACAGCTGGGAAATTGACAGGATTATGTGCGCAAACCAATGCTAATTATGCTATAAAGAAAGGAAGAGGCTCAAAAGCACGGGCGGTACGCCAAGACAAGTAGACCGAAATCCATCTGCATCTACCTACTAATCATCCACCTTGAGATATCTATCCAGAAAATCTCGCTGGTATTAAGTTGCGAATCCCACCCGAAGTGTAAACTCAAAGCAACAGACAACTGCATTAAAGAACTTTGCGTAAAGTAAACAATCCTTGCACCCGCAAGTACAAGCACCGTTGTTTTCCCCCTTGTGGCAACATCACATCCCCTAGACTCATGTTTCTGTCACTCAAGCTAGTCATCGGGGTGCATGAACCCATAATCATGCATAACGCTCCCTCTTGGAGTCACTACCTACTACTTGTCCAAAGCAATAAACAGCAACGGAGAACATGCACGAATTACTCAAGAACATAAATATAAAAGAGGAGAATCAAATATATTACTCAAACACAATCTGAACATAATCTCATAATTCATCGGATCCCATCAAACTCAGCATAGCAACAACAGAAATATTACATAAGTGCCTCGATCATGTAGGGCAGCTCACGAGGTCTAATCCATGAAGAACAAAGAGGGGAGGAGAACATCACATAGCTACTGATCATAGACCCATGGTCCAAGGTGGACTACTCACGGTTCATCCGGGAAGCGTCCATGGTGGTGGAGAAGCTCCCGGAGGTGGTTCCTCCCTCCGGCAGGGTGCCGGGAAGAGGTCTTCTGGTGCTCTCGATCTTGGAAGCGTGGCGACGGCGGAACAGAGGAGAGATCGCGAAAAAGGGTTCCCGTCACGGGGGTTTCACGTCACGGGGAATAAATAGGCGAAGGGGGAAGCCAGAGGTGGGCCAGGGGTTCCAGGCACCCCCCTGGCGCGGCCCAGGGGGTGGCCGCGCCAGGTGGCCGCCTGGGCCCCCCTGGCCCCCTCGGCCCCCACTTTGGCTCTTCTGGAAGGTTCCCGTACGCTGATTTTTCCTATATTTTTCCCGGAATTTTTCTAGCACTTTAAATAAGGGGGAAACCTGAAATAGAAAAACAGCAGAAAACAGGAACTGGCACTAGGGCGCATAGGTTAGTCCAAATATGATCAAAAGTGTATGGAAGTTCATCAATATCATAGCAATATCACACAAAAGAGGCATGGAGCAAGCAGAAATTATAGATACGTTTTGGACATATCAATTGCATAAACCAAAAGGCATACGCCTGCATAAGTACCATAAGGACACGTGAAAGTGGTCTTCTCTTGATCGGCAGTATTAACATGAATTTGAGAGAGCCAGAGTACCCGTCAAGATAGCAAAAGTGGGTGTTTTTGGACAGCCTCTCTAGCATCTGATCGATGAAGGATAGCGGGAAGTGGTCCTTCCTAGTTGCTTTGTTCAACTTCCTGTAATCAATACACATTCTATATCCAATAACAACTCTTTGAGGTATTAATTCTTTTTTATCATTAGGAACAACAGCCATACCTCCTTTCTTAGGAACACAATGAACTGGACTTACCCACCTAATATCAGGTATAGGATAGATGATACCGGCGGCTAGAAGCTTGAGAATTTCAGTCCTAACCACATCCTTCATCTTTGGGTTCAACCGTCGTTGATGATCAACAACAGGTTTAGCATCGGGATCGAGATTGATAGTATGTTGACAAATCGATGGACTAATCCCTTTAAGATCATCAAGGATATAGCCAAGGGCAGCACGTTGTCTGCGAAGTGTCTCCAATAGTCGCTCTTCTTCAAATCCTGAAATAAGCATTGATAATAACATGATATATTTTCTTTTCATCTAAATAAGCATACTTGAGTGTATCGAGAAGTGGTTTGAGGTCAAAGACCGGGTCTTCGTTTGGTTGTGCAAGGATTCCTAAAGCTTCAACCGGAAGGTTGTGCTTCAGGATAACAGTTTGTCTTGCAAATATTTTATCTAAATCATTTGTTTCTTGCATATGTATATCATTCTCGTGGTCTTCCATATATTTCTGCAAAGGATCATTAGGAGGAATAGCAATAGAAGCAATATCTTCAATAATTTTATCATCACTAGGTAAATTAGTACCACGAGGCTGCTTGGAAAACTTTGAAAAGTTAAATTCATATGGCTCACCATTGAATTCAACAGAAACTTTACATTTTCTGGAATCTATTATAGCTCCACAATGGCTGAGGAAAGGCCTACCAAAGATAATAGGGCAAAAACTATCTTGTACTGAACCAAGTACTAGAAAGTCGGTAGGATACTTTACCTTTCCACATAGGACTTCAACATCTCTCACAATTCCAATGGGAGAGATAGTTTCTTTGTTTGCTAGAGAAATAGTAACATCAACCTCTTCAAGTTCACAGGGTGAAATCTCACCCATCCTGATATAGGGAAAAAGGAATAGCGCTAGCACTCGATCCCAAGTCGCATAGCCCGTAATAATTATGATCTCCGATTTTGAGAGATACACCTGGTGTACCTAAAATAGGGCTTTTATTCTTGGCTGTAACAATGTTAGTTGAAACAACACAAAAATTTATATTGGAATCTAAAACATCATTAATAACTAAATCTTTAACCACCGCAACTTGAGGATCGACCTTGATCTGGTCCTCAGTTTCGTCAGTTCTTCTCTCACTTTTATTTATTATGCCTATCACAAAAGAGTGCTCCCTTATCCTTGCGTGAAAATGGGGCTTTTCATATATAACCGCAGGCAGAATAGGGTAAGCAACATTAATAGTAATAGGTAATTCTTTGAAGGGTTTATGATACTGATCCTTCTCCTCCTTAGGGGAGTCAATGTGAGAGGCAAGTTCTTACAAAAATCAATCATAAGCTGAGAATCAAGACCAATCTTAGAGCAAAAGGTATTAAAGTAATCCGTTTTCACATAGCTCTCAATATAATCATGCTCATAATTTATAGCGGGTTCAATACCTTTATTAATTTCCCAGTCTTCAGTGTTCTTCTGGATCCTCTCAATGAGATCCCATCTTTCTTCAACGCTTCTTGTTTGAAATACCCCACTAGAGGAGGCATCCAACATCTTCTTATCCTGACGAGAAAGCCTGGCATAAAAATTTGTAAGTATAATATCTTTGGGGAGTTCATGAATAGGACATTTGAACATTAGGGACTTCAGTCTCCCCCAAGCTTGAGCGATTCTTTCTCCGTCACGAGACCAAAAATTATAGATGTGATTCCTGTCTCGATGAATTTCATGAAGAGGATAAAACTTTGTATAAAAGAGAGTCATAAGCTCATGCCAATTAAGTAAATGTGAGTTATCGAGAAGCTTATACCAATCTGAAGCTTTATATATAAGTGATACGGAGAATAATTTCTTCATGACGAACTCCATTGATACTCCTGCAAGCTTGAATAATGAACATAGTTGTGATAAATATAGCAGGTGTTCACCTGGATGTCTGTCTCCTGCATAACGATTAGCCAAGACATAATCGATAATACTAGTTGGTATTTTATAAGGCACAATCTCAGTAGGGGTGGAAGCGACCACCACAGTAGAGGGGCGTCTCCCCATAAGCAACGAACCAAGAGTAGAGGTGTCCATAAGGACAAAGAGTAGAAACAACAAAATAAAAACAGAAATATAAAAAGTTCCTTACAAGCTTCACTTACTAATAGCGCTACGCTCCCCGGCAACGGCGCCAGAAAACAGTACTTGATGACCCTCAACTGTAGGGGATCGATTGTAGCATTTTCGATAAATAAGAGTGTCGAACCCAACAAGGAGCAGAAGGTATTGGTAAGTGACTTTGCTAAAGAAATAACTGCAGGCACTGAAAGATAACTTTTTAGGGGTTTTCGGCATAAGCAACGAGAAGGTAAATACAAGAAAAGTAAAAGGTACTGAGGAGCAACAAGTGGCCCAATCCTTTTGAGTAAAGGATAAGCCTGGCAACTGAACTGATAAAAGCTAAAGTGTTCTTGAGGACACATGGGAGAGATAGTCACGTGCTTTCGCCATATTCCGTATCGGTACTATGTTTTGTGTTGATAAGTGTTGAGTGGGTGGATCTATGCTAGTACACGTTCTAGACTAAGATAAGTGCACTCGTATGATTAAACACCTTGCAAGCATCCGCAAATACAAGGTATAAATTAAGGCAAAGCCTAACCACAGCAATACGATCAATGATCCATTATTCCCTTGTGCAAAAGCGTACAAACTAGGGTTCAGGTTTCTATCACTCCGGCAACCCATCGTAAGCATTCTTTATACACAATGCATTCCCCTAGGTCCTTAGAAAGGCTAAGTGTTGAGTGTTCGACTCACACAACACCACTAGGAAAATAACAACACAACTTAAATATCAATCAACACACATTACTTCAACATCATATGACTACTAACAACTAGACTTCTCCCATGTCCTCAAGAACTAAAGTAACTACTCACGAGACATAAAAGAGATCATGATCAATGGTGATAAATATGTGATAAACAATCTGGACATAACAATATTTCTCCAACAAAACTCAATAGCATTCACCACAAAGTAGTAATCAACACCAATAGAGTAGAGGAGATAGGTAGTACGGATTACAACACAAGTTGTAATTGCGAGATAAGATAGGATGGTGGTGGAGATGGTGCTGATGTTGGGTATGAGGTTGATGATGATATCGATGATGCCCGTGACGATGGTGATGACGATGGCCATGATCTCCCCTTCCGGGAGGTGTTCTCCCCGGCGGAATCTGCCCGCCAGAGATGTCTTTTCTTCTCTGTAGGATTCCACCACGGAGCGGCGGCGTGATTACCCACAACTGCAGGGATTGAGATAGTCTTCGCGGGTAAGATAACCCAATTTATTGATTCGACTCAAGGGGAGCCAAAGAATATCCACAAGCTTTAACAGTGGAGTTGTCAATTCCACCGCACCTGAGATACACTTACTTGCAACAAGATATTAATAGTAATTGCGACAATAGGGGTAGTGACGATAGCAACGGTAATAGTAACAGAAAAAGTAAAAAACTAGTAACCAGCAGAATTAAAAACACTGTAGGCCAGGGAGATGGATGGTTGGGCGCTGCATGGATAATACACATCATGTAATCAACTTGGGGCAAGGCACACAGAAAAGCAAAGATCATCTAGGCATAAATCAAACATCAGGCATGTATCCCATAGGTAGTTGTACATGCTTGCAATAAGAACTTGCACAACATCTTTTGTCCTATCATCCCGCTACGAACGGGGCCAAAAGGATCTTATGGAGATTAAGGTGCTCCTGTCAAAGAGCTCCGGAACAAAGCATTAAAAATCAATGGATACACGAAATCCCCAAATTATAGTCCATCCCCTTTGGTGTCCCAAGCTGTCACCTTTGGGATCGCCGGTTCCGGGCTATATCAGGTGCAAACAACTCATAGATAGGATCAAGAACACAAATATATTCATGCAAACACATAGGGTTCAGATCTGAAATCATGGCACTCGGGCCCAAAGTGACAAGAATTAAGAACAACAAGTTGAAGCAAAGATGATAAACGCCAACCTAGATGATAGGCTACATGCCCCCAACAATCTGATAAACTATTACATGATCTGACTCATCCAATCCCTACCACCCCTTTGCCTACATCAGGGAATTACTCACACATGGATGGAGAAGTCATGGACGGAGGATGGAGTGGTGATGGTGATGACGATGATCTCCCCTCTCCAGAGGCCAAAACAGCCTCCAGATTAGCCCTCCCGGAGAAGAACAGAGGGTGGCGGCGGCTCCGCGACGAGAATTGGGAAAACGACTTCTGTTCTGGGGTTTTCGCATCACGGGAATAAATAGGAGCATCAGTAGGGGGAGGCCCCCAGGAGGGGGAGGCCCCCAGAGGAGGGGGAGGACACCAGAGGAGGGGGAGGCCCCCAGGCCGCCAGAGGGCGCGGCCCCACCCCTGGACGCGCCAGGGGGGCGCCTGGGGCCCCCGGGACTCCCCTCTGGTCCCACTTCTGGCATCTGGCTCCTTCAGGTGCGTGGATTTTCTGGTCTTTTTCTGGGAATTTTCTGAGACGTCCAAAAATCCATTTTCCTGCGCACAATAAAACCATACAGACAGCTCTCTGAAAACAACGTTAGTCCGGGTTAGTTTCATCCAAATCATGGAAGAATGAGGGAAAACAATAGCAAGTGTTTGGAAAAGTAGATACATTTGAGACGTATCAACCCCCCCAAGCTTAGCATATTGCTTGTCCTCAAGCAATTCAGTACAACGAACTGAACGCAACAAAGAAAACTTTGAAAAACTCTTTTGCTTCAATAGATGTATATAAGCATGTACTTCGAAAAGAATTTAGCAAGTATCAAAACAATGCTATGAGGACAATGCACGAAGCGGTCCTTCTTTCAAGTGATCAATCACAAACAACTAAAAGCAAATAATATGCTACTAGAAATCAAGACAAGATTACAATGCACAAAGTTTGAACATACTAGAGTGGTATTTCGCTAGCCTCCAAGAGTGAAGCAAAACATAAATGCAGAAACTCCTCCGGAGTTTTAAAGGAGACTAGAACTAAGAACTTCAGAATAAATAATACCACAATCATGCAAAAGACAATGTAATACTTTGGGACAATGCACATTACACTCAGAATGACAATTATGCTCTCCTAATTGGTGCTTTGAAGGAAGAAGGTGGAGACTCTCGAACCGTGGAGTTTGATGGAAAGGTTGAAAACCCGTGGAAGGAAGCAAAGACTAAACTTGTACCAGAGCTCTTGGTTTTGAAAACAGAGATAAAAAGGTGTTTTGGGATATGCATGCTTTGTCAACGAATGCTAGTAGACAACTCAATCGCCTCTTTCGCTAGACATGTTTTGAGGAACGTCTCCCAAGATGGAGACGATCACATCCCCTTAATCTCCTTTGTTTATCACTGCCAAAGTTTTCTGATTTCTCATAGACAAAGCGTGAAGGAGGGTTTGTTGGTTGTGATTATATTTTGTGAGCTGGGCGCACTCATGCCAGTCCCTCCTCGTATTGGGGTTTGCAGATTATACATGCAATCCCGGAATAAAACATGTCTAACATAAGACGGTCATGAATTATCTACTACTTCCTCATGAGCTAAAACAGAGGCACAAAACAGGTATGCTTTTGAATAATTTCGAGATGGCACAAGAAAGTCTTCGTTAGGATGGCCGGTAAATACCACATAGGAAGGTATGGTGGACTCATCTGGAAAAACTGGTTTCAAGGATTTTGGATGCACAAGCAGAAATCCGCTTAGTGCGAGCGAAGGCTAGCAAAAGACTAGGAAGCGACCAACTAGAGAGCAATAACAGTCATAATCATGCAAAGCGACAAAGTAACATTGAATCAGACATGAGAGTGATATGACTATTCTGAAATTCAAAGATCATCAAGGCATAGTAGACTTTTCAGTCATGAACATGTGTAAGCATGTGCCAAGTCAATCCAAGAATTCTCCAAAGGGAAATACCACTTCAGTATGCCAAACCATGAACAATGCAATGCATGTAAATCATTCCAACAACACATTATGCATTCTAGCTATTTGGGATTGACCACAAGGAAAGCATGAACACTGGGAAAGCATTGTAAACAAAGCACTATGTCGCTACAAGCTGGTCTCTAAATCATGAGTACAAGCATATGCACAAAAGTAGAAACAAAAAGAGTTCATACCAGTTTTCCTTGTTGCATCCCTTTCGTCGATCTTCGTCATTACTGCCTTGTCACTTGCACGATTGAACGTAGGAAGTTATAATCAAGTGAAAATGCCATCACGGACCCGAGCTGAACTCTGCAACAAAGCAAACTAAAGAGAGAAAAGAAAATATTTTTGGATTTTTCAAAGATTTAGCGAAGAAAAAGAAAAGAGAAATCTTTTTGTTGTTTTTGCAAAATAAAAGAACAAAGAAGAACGGGCAAAAAATTCGAAAAGATCAAAGCAAACAAAATAAAAACGGATAATACAATGGAAAGGTGAGAAGGGAACGTACTCCCCGAAGCTTAGGCTTTTGGCCTAAGTTGGTAGCAGCTACTGCCCCCAGGAGCCTCCTGCTCCAGGGTAAGGGTAAGTCCAGGAGTCGTATGAGCCCTCCGGTGCGTACACCGAAGTCCTCGGATCCTCCCATGAGGAAGGTCCTGCGCTCCAAGCGGAAGAAGATCCCTCGCCATGCTCGGTGAAGGTTTCTCCCTGGAAAGGTGGGAACTCACCATGCTCCTCCTCATCGGGCACAACTCCCTCCATGGGGTTATGCGGCTGGTAATTAGCCAAGAACTCATCGAACTGAATTTCGTTGAAGGACCATCCGTTCCTGCGAGTGTTATTAAACAAGAGTGGTGCAGGTAGACGAATCTCATGAGTAATAGTCCTTTCAAACCTCAAAATATAATCAAGGTTACCAAACTGAGAAGTCATGGTAACAAACTTATGCCTCTTCATAGCCGCAAGATCGAGACTCGCGTATGAAAATGGAACATCATCAGGATGCAGGGTGCGCTCAAGAGACTCAAGGATAAGTGTAGCGTAAACGCCACCATATAAATTGCCCTTGTTACTATTCGTAACAAGGCGCCGAACAATCAAGGCACCCACATTATACTCATTCTTACCAGAGAGGGCGTTCGCATAAATGGCGAAGTCTGGTGCAGAACCGTTGCTCGTGTTGTCACGAGCTAACACCCCTCTAGCAACAAAATACTTAAAATAGCTGAGGTGTGGAAACAAGATGCTGGAAATCTTCGTGCGCCGAATATCGGTCTCCTCCTGGCAGCAAAGGGAGTGGAAGAGAGTCCTCAGCCCGGAAGGCTGCATGGTCATCTTAGCTGTCTGACCAACGTTCGGCACACCTATTATATCACAAAACTGTGCCAAAGACATGGTTATGAGATCATTATAAAGTTTGAACTCGACGGTTCCAGCATCATGGTTATAACAAAAACTGTTGACAAAACAGGAGGTAAGCTTTTTGTATTGCACCACACGGCATAGAGCTAGCCGCGTCAAACCTGCGTTGGCACAAAGGCCATAAAATTCCTCCTTAATTCCTGCAGCTGTAAGAAAATCATCGCAAGGATACATCATTGCGCATGCTAGATTTGTTTCTTCCAACAGCTCCAGGGGCAAATGATCTTCATTGTAGCTCACCCTAACTGCTGAGGGTGAAGCTGCAGCTCTAGTGACTCGATCGGAGCACTCAGGCTTCTTCTTCCCAAGAAACCCCTTTGCTTTTCCAAAGAAACTCATTTCTGAAAAAAATACAATTCACAAAAACAAGGATTTAAACAAAGTGAGTTGAGGCAAACTACAATACTCACTTACCTAAGGCATAAACTCGCATCAAAACTTGGCAAATAAAATTCTACACATGCATGCAAGCTTATAAGAACAACACCAAGAGCTACTAAATAATCACAAATGAAGCCACCAATCAAAAATCTAATTGGAGGGGTGAAGGAGTTACATACCAGGGAGTATTTGCCCAAAATCTTAGCTCAAATGATGGGTCGTAGAGAGAGATCGAAATTCTGGACGGAGAGCAGCAAGAACGCAAGAACAAAGTGCAGAACTTGTGTTTTTGGAGAGAGAGAAGGGAGGAGGAAGAAGACTTACCTGGCTGGCTGCCCTATGGGCCCCAGGCGCCCTATGGGCGCGGCCAAGGGCCAGGCCGCGCCAGCTGGCCGCCTGGGCCCTTGGTGGCCCCCCTGGTCAGCCCCGGGTGCCCCTGGGTCACTCCGGCATGGAAATTTTTAAAGTATTTTTTCTAGAATTTTTCTGATAACTTCACTATTGAAATGTTTTCGAAGTTCAAAAAGCTGCAAAACTCTCTGTAAACTTGAAGCAATGATTAGAGTTGTGAAGTTTCAAAAACATATAAACTTGGTACAGCAAGGAGAATAAAAGCTAAAGCAAATGAAAACATAAAATGCTCCACTTTCTACCTATATAAAACATGCTTACCAGCAAGGTTGATCAAGTCTTACCAACAAACCGCGATATATAGAGCAAAAAGTCTCACCTCTCATGAAGTGATCATTGCACCTTTACTTTAATAGCCATTGTCCCCACCATGATGGTTTTGTATTTGTGGTGCACATGTAGAGGACAATCCCATTCTCCAATCTTCACGGTCTCGATATTCTCTATAGAGTTGAGGCCATGCCTCTTGTCAATCTTCTTCGGAAAATACACCGTGTGCTCTTTGTCAATCACATTGAAAGTAACCTTTCCTTTATTGCAATAAATAATAGCACCTGTGGTGTTAAGAAAAGGTCTACCAAAAATAATAGACATGCTCCCATCCTCGGGCATGTCAAGCACACCAAAATCAGTAAGGATTAAACAATTAGCAACTTCAACGGGAACATCCTCACAAATACCTATGGGAACGGATGTTGACTTGTCAGCCATCTGAAGAGAGATATCTGTAGGGATTAGTTTTTCTAAACATAATCTCTTGTAAAGAGAAAAGGGCATAACGCTCAGTCCTGCTCCAAGATCACATAAAGCAGTCCTAACATAATTATTCTTTATGGAACAAGGAATGGTGGGTATACCTGAATCACCAAGCTTCTCAGGAATCTTGCCACTAAAAGAGTAGTTAGCAAGAATAGTAGATATTGCTTCATTAGGAACTTTTCTTTTATTAGTAACAATATCTTTCATATATCTCGAATAAGGAGGTAACTTAATAGCATCAGTCAAAGGAATTTGAAGAAAAAGAGGTTTCATCCACTCACAAAACTTATTGTAATGCTCTTCTTATTTAGTTTTGAGAGACTTACCTGGAAAGGGCATGGGTTTCTCCACCCATGGTTCTCGTTCCTTCCCATGTCTTCTTGCGATAAAATCTTCTCTAGTGTATTTCTTGCGTTTGTCGGGTGCTTCTTCTTCTTGAACCTCGGGTGGATCATTCTTTTCAGGCTCAGCATCGTCTTCAGTCTCAGCATCGGAGGTAGATATACTATTTGGATCATTGGAATTGTCAGCTTCTTTGTGCTTCTTCTTCTTCCTCGGAGAGCTAACAATTTCTTCTTCCTGTATTTGAGAATCTTGCTCGATCCTCTTAGGATGGCCCTCCGGATAGAGAGGATCTTGAGTGCTAGTTCCCCCTCGGGTTTTAATCCCGAAGGCATGTATATCCTGTTTGGCATTATTAGCAAGCAAATATTTTATCACATTAGAAATTTGATCAAGCTGAGTTTGAACCATATGAAAATGCTCACAAGACATTTGACATCATTAACTGTTCTACCTAGAACATCAAGCAAACTTTTGATAGCAAGGGAATTATCATGCAACTGACTTTGTATCCTCTCATTAAAATGAATTTTCTTCATAATAACATTATCAAGCTCATCTAAACATTGATCAGGAGGCTTACCGTGAGGAATGTCACTTGCATTGAAATCTAAAAGAGAGTGTACCTCTACCATAGGAGGGTGAGTAGTCGGCTCACACAACTTCTCGATGGGGGGTAGATTCTTCACATCTTTAGTTTTAATACCCTTCTCTTTAATAGACTTCTTAGCTTCCTGCATATCTTCGGGGCTTAGGACAAGCATGCCCCTCTTCTTTGGTGGTGGAGGTGGTTCATGTACGGACCAATCTTCGTGGTTCTTGGCAATCTTTCCCATTAGTTCTTCTGCATCGTCCGGTGTTCTTTTCCTGAAAACACAACCAGCACAACTGTCCAAGTAGGATCTAGATTCATCAGTTAGACCAGCATAAAATATATCAATCAATTCATTTTTAGGGACTCCATGTCCCGGTCTAGTCTGGATCAGACTGCAATACCTCCTCCAAGCTTTAGGAAGGTTCTCATCCTGCAACTGTTTAAAGTTATAAATTTTTCGTAAAGCAGCATGTTGCATATGAGATGGAAAATACTTATCAACAAAAGATTGAGCTAAGTCTTGAGGACTCCTAATAGAACCACATGGTAGTGCATCGTACCATGCTTTAGCACTTTCCTTCAAAGAGAAAGAAAAAAGCTTAGTAACATAGAAGTTTCGTATCTTCTCATCAGTAGTAAACAAACCACCTAACTCAGTGAGTTTGGTCAGGTGTGCAATTGCATCATCATTTTCTCTGCCATAAAAGGGGTCAGCTTCAACCATAGATATAAGTGAAAGATCAACAGAGACATTGTAAGCAGGATCAGTGATGCATATAGGAGCCGTAGAAAAAGTAGGATCAGGTACAGTATTGTTCTTCAAAGAATGTTTCTCGAGCAGCTTCTTAATAGCATCAGGGTCAGAGTCGTTAAACTCTGTTAGCTCCCTCCATAAATCATCATCAAGTATCATATAACCATCATCAAGGAGTCTCTCCTTGAGTTTACTCAGATCGGAGAAGTGTAAGTCCCATCAAAAGGATAGCAAGTATCGGGAATTTCAATCCCAAATTTCTTGGCAGCAGCAGCAATCTGTTTCTCAAGAGCGTGACTAAGTGAACCAATATCATCAAGAGTAGTAGAATCATCATCAAAACTATCGGGCATAGTAACGGATTCAGTAGAAGCATCATGTGGTGGCGGTGAAGCAAACTTACTCATAACTGAAGACGAATCAAGTGTAGCACTAGTGTTCAGAATAGTACCTTTTCTCGTACGGGATGGTAAGATCGGGACGTTGGGGTCTTCTTTCTTACCCATAGCGGATAAATTGCAGCAGGTAAAATACTTCAAGTAGACTTGTGAATAAAGCTATGCTCCCCGACAACGGCGCCAGAAAACAGGCTTGATAACCAACAACTGCAGGGGATCGAGATAGTCTTCGCGGGTAAGATAACCCAATTTATTGATTCGACTCAAGGGGAGTCAAACAATATCCGCAAGATTTAACAGTGGAGTTGTCAATTCCACCGCACCTGAGATACACTTACTTGCAACAAGATATTAATAGTAACTGCAATAATAGGGGTAGTGACGATAGCAACGGTAATAGTAACAACAAAAGTAAACAACTAGTAACCAGCATAATTAAAAACACTGTAGGCTAGGGAGATGGATGGTTGGGCGCTGCATGGATAAGACACATCATGTAATCAACTTGGGGCAAGGCACACAGAAAAGCAAAGATCATCTAGGCATAAATCAAACATCAGGCATGTATCCCACAGGTAGTTGTACATGCTTGCAATAAGAACTTGCACAACATCTTTTGTCCTACCATCCCGCTACGAACGGGGCCAAAAGGAACTTATGGAGATTAAGGTGCTCCTTTCAAAGAGCACCGGAACAAAGCATTAACAATCAATGGATACACGGAATCCCCAAATTATAGTCCATCCCCTTTGGTGTCCCAAGCTGTCCCCTTTGGGATCGCCGGTTCCGGGCCATAACAGGTGCAAACAACTCATAGATAGGATCAAGAACACAAATATATTCATGCAAACACATAGGGTTCAGATCTGAAATCATGGCACTCGGGCCCTGATACGTCCCAAACGTATCTATAATTTCTGCTTGCTCCATGCATGTTTTGTGTGACTTTGCCATGTTTTGCTTGAACTTTCATACACTTTTGAACCTATTTGGACTAACCTATTAACTCAGTGCACCCAGTTGCCAGTTTCTGTTTTCTGCTATTTTTGTATTCAGGTTTTCCGGCCATTAAAAGTGCTCCAAAAATTCCGGGAAAAATATAAAAAAATCAGCGCAACAGAAGCTTTAGGAATCACCAAGAGAGGGAAGGGGGGCCACCACCAGGCAGCCAGGACGGCAGGTGGCGCGGCCCCACCCTGGGCCGCGCAAGGACCCTCCTGACTGCCTCGTGGGTCCCCTCGACGCCCCCCTTCGCCTGTATTTACCCCTCGGGGTGGAAACCCCTAATATCGATCTCTTTCTCGCGAACTCCCCTCTGTACCGCCGCGCCGCCGTTTCAAGATCGGGGCTGCCTGGAGAAGCTGCCCCGGCACCCTGCCTGGAGGAGGAATCCCCTCCGGGAGACCATCCATAGCCATGGATGCCTCCCGGATGTGCCGTGAGTAGTCCCCCTTGGACCATGGGTCTGTGACCAGTAGCAATGTGATGAATCTTTCCCCTTTTGTGCTTCCACTTTGGAGTCCTCGTGAGCTGCCTCACATGATCGAGGCATCTATGTAATTTTTGCTGTTGCTATGCTGGGTTTGTTGGGATCTGATGGATTATGAGACTATGTTCAGATTGTGACGAGTAATATATTTGGTTCTTCGCTTTTATATTTTGTTCTTGAGTAAATTCTTGCATGTTCTCCGTTGCGGTATTTGCTTTGGCCAAGTATTTTATTTGCAACTCCAAGAGAGAGCGTTATGCTCGATTGTGGGTTCAGCCCCTTGATGTCTAGCTTGAGTGACAGAAACATGAGACTAGGGGATGTGTTGTTGCCACCAGGGATAAAATAACGGTGCTTGTACCTGCGGGTGCAAGGATTGTTTACTTTATGCAAAGTTCTTTTAATGCAGTTGTCTGTTGCTTTGAGTTTACACTTTGGGTGGGATTCGCAACTTAATACCAGCGAGATGTTCTGGATAGATATCTCAAGGTGGATGATTCGTAGTAGATGCAGATGGATTTCGGTCTACTTACCTTGGCGTACTGCCCATTGATTTTGAGCCCTTCCTTTCTTTGCAGCATAGTTAGCATTGCGGTGCCTTCATAATCCTGTCAATTGCCCAACTGTGATTTGTTTACCTCGCTAGCACTTTTATCGTCTTTTGGGAGAGAGACATCACTAGTGAAAATCACGGGACCCCGGTCCATCTTCACGTTATTGTTCACACCCTCAATTTACTTTCAGCTTTTACTTTCCTTTGCATCGTTTATCTCTTGCGTTGATCCTTTGTAACCGACAAGGCCGGAGGAATTGACAACTCCTCTGTACTCGTTTGGAGCAAAGTTATTTGTTGCTGTGTGCAGGTCCATGACAACACCCTAGCTAGGAAGCAATTTCCGGCGACGTTGCCACCTACTTGTATCTCCTGAGTCCTACTGGTTCGATAACCTTGGTATCTTCACCGAGGGAAACTTGTTGCTGCACTGCATCTCAAACCTTCCACCTGGGGTAACTGATACGTCCAAAACGTATCTATAATTTCTGCTTGCTCCATGCATGTTTTGTGTGATATTGCTATGATCTAGATACACTTTCATACACTTTTGATCATATTTGGACTAACCTATTAACTCAGTGCACCCCAGTGCCAGTTCCTGTTTTCTGCTGTTTTTCTATTTCAGTTTTCCCCCATATAAAAAGTGCCAGAAAAATTCCGGGAAAATACAGGAAAAATCAGCGTACAGGAAGCTTCGCGAAGAGCCCGAGTGGGGCCAGAGGGTTGCCAGGGGGGCCCAGGCGGCCACCCGACGCGGCCCCACCCCTGGTCGCGCCAGGGGGCGCCTGGGGCCCCTGGTCCACCTCTGGCTTCCCCCCTTCGCCTATTTATTCTCCTTCACAGGGAAACTCCGGAGACAGAACCCTATTTCGCAAACTCGCCTCTATTCCGCTGCCGCCGCGCTCCGAGATCGGGAGCACCAGAAGACCTCTTCCCGGCACCCTGCCGGAGGGAGGGCCGACCTCCGGGAGTCTCCTCTCCACCATGGATGCTCCCCGGATGTCTCGTGAGTAGTTTTCCTTGGACCATGGGTCCGTGAAATCTCCAACTCCGGATAATTTTCCTCTTATCAAAGCTCAATGTGATGGGTTGTATTTATCTTATGATCCTAAAAACCGTGTTGAAAACAATACATGTGTGCTTGTAGGTCATGAACAATATGATTTATGTGATAGTTACACTCTTTATGTTGTTCATGATACTACTGAAAATTACTTTGAGAGAGGAAAGTATGATTGTAGAAACCTCCATGTTACAAAAACACCTCTCTTTTTGTTGAAAGTTTTCAAGTTGTTCTTGTTCCACCTTCCTATGCATGTCACTTTGTGCTTCTTCGATTTATTTTCTTATGAGAGGCCTATGCATAGGAAGTGGGTAAGGCTTAAATGTGTTTCATATTTTCTTCTTGATGCTCTCTTTTGCTTCAAAATTCTTATTCTTGTGAGAGCATCTTCTATAATCTTTTAGCCTAGCTAATGGCTCTAAAGAAGCGCTTTTGGGAGGCATCCCACAACTAATTAGGTTTCTTTTTGCTTTTGTTGTGTCTTGATGTTTTTTAATACTGTAGCAACATCATTGTATCTTTATTTTTCAGCTTTGTGCCAAGTTATAGCCTCTTACGGCAAGGGAAGTAAAAGTTGTGACATGCTGTCCAGAAAACAGATTCTGTCCTCGTGACCAGAAAAATTCCAGAAAAATCCCTGTTCATCTGTTTGAGCTGACATTTTTACACAGCATGCTCTATAGAATTAAGAAACTTCCGTATGTTCTGAGTTTTTTGATTTGAGTTGCAGAAGTGCCCCTAAAAAATTCTTTACTACCTGCTGTTCTGTTTTCACAGATTCTGCCACGTTTTGTCTCTCCTAACTTTTGCAAACCTTAAGCTTGCTTTTTCTTTGCAAAAACTTTTTGGAACTCTTGAGAAACAGTATCTCTTCAAGAATATCTTTATATCCAGTGGGAAAATTTTATTTATTAAGGGTACTAACCTCTCTAATCAGCTTATGATGAGTTATGTATGAAGGGAGTTTTCAAGTGAGCGATGGAAGATGATGAAAGAAGATCCAGGAGTGTCAAGCGCTCAAGCTTGGGGATGCACCCATGGATCCCCAACAAATATTCAAGGAGACTCAAGCGTATAAGCTTGGGGATGCCCCCGTGCATCCCCTTCTCCATCAATAATCATCAGTTAGTCCTTCGTCTCACTATATTTTTATCACTTCATGCGTTATGTGCGATCCTTGGAGCGTCTCGCTCTTAGGTTTTATTTTTAGTTTTCTTTAGCTTTTCTTGCTGTTCATAACAAGTTAGTTCCCGTCTTACTTTGTGTGGGAGAAACATGCTCCACTTTCAAAATTTAGAACACATCATAGGATTTTTCCTGCTTATCTTTTTGCTGTTGTGCGTTCTTTATCTTTTCATAGCTACTGCCATGTTTAGTTTTAGTCTTAGTTTGTCTTTAGCAAGAGCCTTGGCTTTTGTTTAGTTTTTTTCTGGAACTCTTTTTAGTTTTCATGCTTATCTTGTTAAAGAGAGTTGGTTGTTGCACTGAGTTGTGTCTTGTCTTGAAAGTAGGTAATTGAGGTTGCTATTTAATTTTAGTAGTAACTTGCAATAGTTTTGAGGTATTGATGTGAGTAATGTTTGAACTTTTGGTGTCAAGAGCTCTAGCCTATTAGTGATAGGTTTCGTATTTTGGGAAATCCGTGTGTATTTTCAAAACCTACAAAACTAGTTGAGAACTCTAGCTACTAGATGGATCACTACTCTTCTGAGGGATCGAATATTAGAGTACACTCACGTACCATGAGTCGAGGATGCGCAAGGATAACCAAACCCCCATACACTCCTCCTCGGGGTACTTGTCTCTTTGTGAACCTCCTAATTAGATTGAGAATTACCGATAATAAGTGCATGAGTTCTTCGGACTAATGTAAGTATTGAAAGTTGACACTTCCACCTTTCCATATTTTGCTAGCCTCTCCCGTGCCGTGCATTGCCTTCTTCTCACTCTAAGAGTTGGTGTCCACCTTCGCCGGTACATCCAAACCCTTGGCATGATACGCTCTGTCATCATAAACCTCCTTATATCTTTCCTCGAAACAGCCACCATACCTACCTATCAAGGAATTTCCATAGCCTTTCCGAGTTATATTGCCATGTAACATCCACCTCTTTATGACTTGATCTTCATGTCTCACATGTTCCTACTACACTGGCAGCGACATACATTGCATACTTCATGATAGTTACATCTTATTTATGATTTTGAGTACCTTGTAAAGTGTGAAAGATCTCCTTTACCTTCTTGTAAAATAGAGTGTTGCGCTTAAGTGAGGAAAAGATCCCAAAGTGGACACAATAAAAGATCCCAAAGAGGACAAATGAGAGTTAAATAGAAAGAGCCATTGAGGCCACAGAAAAATACAAAAAAAATAGAAAAAAGAGAAAAAGAAATAAAAAGAGAGAAAGGGGCAACACTACTATCCTTTTGAGAGATCCACACTAGTACTCCCTTTATATCCTTGTACTCCATAGAGATGATCATCATGCATATAGCTATGTAGGGACCTTCACACTATAGAACTTGGCTTGCATATTCCAAGGATGCGCCTCCTCAAACGAGCTCTAGGTCTTCATGAGCGAGCAAGTTAGATGCACCCCCACTAGTTCCATTGGAGAGCTTCTTAGCTCGTATGTGCATCCGTTGCATGGCAATCCCTACTCCTCACATCATATCTATCATTTGGCATTTCTTGCCTATGATTGTCCTCATTGATGTGAGCCTTTCTCATCCTTTTTGTCTTCCTCCTCCGTACTTCTCTCTTTGCCATCCTAAGTGTCAACTCTCGTGCTTACGGTCATCCATTGCATGAGTGCTCAAAATATCGAAAAGGAGTGGATCAAATTGACTTGTACCTGGCTAGTGGTCTGGGGACGAGTCAAGATAAGATTCCAAAGAGGACCAAGTGTGAAACTTTAGTAGATTGAGTTCTCAACACAATTACTTTTTTCTCGTATTCCCTATCCCCCTTCTTGCACGGAAACACCATTTGGAGACATTCGAGTCACGGACAGCGAGAGCTCTTGCACCTAATGTTCTTTTGTTACTTGTTTCAATGCTAATATAGACTCTTGCATGTTATGAATTGAATTGAATCTCTAACCTTGATCGCTTTACTTTTCAAAGTTCTTTTATGGTTGCTAGCATGTCACCACATAAATTATGCTGTTATCATTTACCTACTCAAGGACGAGCAGGAATTAAGCTTGGGGATGTTGATACGTCCAAAATGTATCTATAATTTCTGCTTGCTCCATGCATGTTTTGTGTGATATTGCTATGATCTAGATACACTTTCATACACTTTTGATCATATTTGGACTAACCTATTAACTTAGTGCACCCCAGTGCAAGTTCCTGTTTTCTGTTGTATTTCTATTTCAGTTTTCCCCCATATAAAAAGTGGCAGAAAAATTCCGGGAAAAATACAGGAAAAATCAGCGTACAGGAAGCTTCGCGAAGAGCCCGAGTGGGGCCAGAGGGGAGCCAGGGGGGCCCAGGCGGCCACCCGGCGCGGCCCCACCCCTGGCTGCGCCAGGGGGGCGCCTGGTGCCCCTGGTCCACCTCTGGCTGCCCCCCTTCGCCTATTTATTCTCCGTCACGGGGAAACTCCGGAGACAGAACCCTATTTCACAAACTCGCCTCTGTTCCGCCGCCGCCGTGCTTCCGAGATCGGGAGCACCAGAAGACCTCTTCCCGGCACCCTGCCGGAGGGAGGGCCGACCTCCGGGAGTCTCCTCTCCACCATGGATGCTCCCCGGATGTCTCGTGAGTAGTTTTCCTTGGACCATGGGTCCATGATAAGTAGCTATGTGATGTTCTCCTCCCCTCTTTGTTCTTCATGGTTTAGACCTCGTGAGCTGCCCTACATGATCGAGGCACTTTTGTAATATTTCTGCTGTTGCTATGCTGAGTTTGATGGGATCTGATGGATTTTGAGATTATGTTCAGATCGTGATAGAGTAATATATTTGGTTTTTATCTCTTATATTTTTGTTCCTAAGTAATTCTTGCATGTTCTCTGTTGCTGTTTATTGCTTTGGCCAAGTAGTAGGTAGTGACTCCAAGAGGGAACATTGTGCTCGATTGTGGGTTCATGCCCCCCGATGACACGCTTGAGTGACAGAAACATGAGTCTAGGGGATGTGTTGTTGCCACAAGGGGGAAAACAACGGTGCTTGTAACCGCGGTTACAAGGATTGTTTACTTTACGCAAAGTTCTTTTTAATGCAGTTGTCTGTTGCTTTGGGTTTACACTTTAGGTGGGGCTTGCAACTTAATACCAGCGAGATGTTCTGGATAGATATCTCAAGGTGGATGATTAGTAGTAGATGCTGTTGGATTACGGTCTACTTATTTTGGCGTACTGCTCGTGCTTTTAAACCTCTTTCTTTCTTTTGTAGCATAGTTAGCATTGCGGTGCGTTCATAATCCTGTCAATTGCCCTTCTGTAATTTGTTTACCTCGCATAGCAGTTTTATCGTCTTTTGGGAGAGAGACATGACTAGTGAACATCACGTATCCCGGTCCATATCCTTATTACTGTTTCCACGCTATATTTACTTTTCTGCATTTACTTTCAATTGCTATCATTATCCCTTGTGTTTTACCCTTTGTGAACAACAAGACAGGAGAGATTGACAACCTCTCTGAACTTCGTTGGGAACAAAGTTATCTGTGTCTGTGTGCAGGTCCACGTCCGTTGCGCCGCTGGCACCTACTTATCATATCTGGAGTCCTATTGGAGACAAACCTTGGTATCTTCACCGAGGGAAACTTGCTGCTGCGCTACATCTCAAACCTTCCTCTTGGGGTAACCAACGATGGGCGAGAAGCCATCAGTAACCAACGAGGGGCGAGACGCCATCAAGCAAATTTCTGGCGCCGTTGCCGAGGACTCAAGTCTACAAGATAGGGGAGTTGCACACTATCTTTTACCTTTGCTTTTTAGTCTTGTTAGTTTACCTTTCAGTTTTTTACTTTTGTGTCCTTAATAAAAAATACCAAAAATACCTGCTGCTACTATGGGTTCCAATGAAAACACTAAGTTGTGTGACTTCACTAGTCACAACAACAGTGACTTTATCTGCACTCCCATTGCTCCACCTGCTACTTCAGCACCTTCGTATGAGATTAAACCTACTCTGCTTAACCTTGTTATGAAAGATCCATTCTCAGGAGCAGGAGAAGATGCTGCCTTGCACCTAAACAACTTTATCGAGCTCTGCGACATGCATAAGTACAAGGAAGTGAATGGAGACATCGTCAAGCTGAAGCTTTTTCCTTCCTCTTTGAGAGGAAGAGCCAAGGAGTGGCTACAATCTTTTCCCAAGAACAGTATCGATTCTTGGAGCAAATGAAAAGATGCTTTTATAGGGAAGTACTATCCCCCTGCTAAAATTATTCAATTGCGGAGTAACATTATGAATCTCAGGCAATTGGATAATGAACACGTTGCCCAGGCTTGGGAACGTATGAAGACGCTTGTCAAGAACTGCCCCACACATGGACTGACTACCTGGATGGTTATCCAGACTTTTTTATGCAGGATTGAACTTCACCTCGCGGAACCTGTTAGATTCGGCCGCGGGAGGAACTTTTATGTCAACCACGCTTGGTGCTGCCACAAAGCTACTTGATGAGATGGTGCTGAACTACAAGCAATGGCACACCGAGAGATCTCCAACCGGTAAGAAGGTAAACTCTGTCGAGGAGATCTCCTCTTTAAATGAAAAGGTTGACCTTATCATGTCTCTACTTACCAAGAAACCCTCTATTGATCCTAAAGATGTTCCTTTAAATTCTTTGGTTGCTCAGGTCAAGTAGATGTTAATTTTGTCTCTAGAAACAACTTCAACAATAATGCTTATAGGAGTAACTTTGGTAGCAACAATCCTAGGCCTTTCCCATCCAACAACTATGGGAACAACGCTTATCCTACCACCAGAAACTCCACTTCAGAACTAGAGACCTTTCTCAAAGAATTTATCACTACCCAGAAAGCCTTCAACAAGAGTGTGGAAGAGAAATTAGATAAATTAGATATCCTCTCTTCGAAGGTAGACAACATATCCCATGATGTAGAGATGCTGAAGATTAGAACCTCTCCCCCCGAGGAGAGGAAGACCACTCCTATGAATGCTATCCAAGTCCAAATTAATGAAAACGTTAGGATGTTGGGAAAACTAAAAGAGAGATAGGCTAGAGAAAAGGAGGAAGAAGAGAGAATTAAGAGCCTTCCTACCTACCACACAGTAGCCACTATCCAAGTAGTTGAGGATGTCCAAACTGCTAGCATCCATCACACCCCTAGTCCCACTGGACCTATCAATGGTGATGCTACCACCTCAACCTTAGAAGAGGAAACCTCTATGAACATAGAGGCTTTCAAACAAGTGAGCTTAAATGATATCACTACTTCCTTGGTAGATAGTAGTGACTTGGACTTTGACAACTGCACTTTACCAGAAGTTATTGGTTTCCTACACAAGATGTCTAGAGACCCCCACACTAGCACACTCAATCTTGCCTTCACAGAGCATATCACCAATGCTCTAATGAAAGTTAGGGAGGAGAAACTTAGACTAGAAGCCTCCATACCTAGGAAGCTAGAAGATGGTTGGGATCCTATGATAAAAATTAAATTGGATAACTTCTCTTGTTATGCTCTTTGTGATGTTGGAACAAGTACCTCTGTTATGCCCAAAAGAATGTATGATATGCTTGAATTGAAACCTTTTGATCCTTGTTCTTTTGGTGTTCTTCTTGTTGATTCTTCCGTAAATAAACCTTTGGGGAAGATCGACGATGTTCTTAATATTGTCAATGACAATTATGTTCCTGTTGATTTCACTATTATGGACATTGAGTGTGAGCCCTCTTGACCAATTATTTTGGGACGTCCTTTTCTTCGCACAGTTGGTGCTATCATTGACATGAAAGAGGGAACTATCAAATTCCAATTCCCTCTCAAGAAATGGATGGAACATTTCCCTAGGAAAAAGATTAAGTTACCTTTTGAGTCCGTCACATTGGCTAGTTATTCTCTTGAAAAGACTTGATCTTCTGCTTTAAGCCTAGCTAATGGCTCTAAAGAAGCGCTTTCGGGAGGCAGCCCGCAACGAATTTAGGTTTTTCCTTTTGCTTTTGTTCTGTTCTTAGTGGTCTTGATGATTGTTACTACTGTAGCAACATCATTTATCTTTACTTTTCAAGATTTGTGCCAAGTTTAGCCTTAGATTGCAAGAAATGTCAAAATTTGGTGCTTGCTGTCCAGAAACAGATTCTGTCTGCTTGACGGAAAAATTCTCAATAAATCACCTGATCATCTTTTTGATCTGAATTTTTTTTGACAGCATGCTACATACAATTACCTTTCAGGCGTCTGTTCAAAGTTTTTTGATTTCAGTTGCAGAAGTACCTCGAAAAAATTCTCCTTTCTCTGTTGTTCTGTTTTTCTCAGCTTCTGCCCCGTTTTTTCTTTTCGCAGTTTCGCAATCCTTAAGCTTGCTTTTTCTTTGCAAACTTTTTTGGGAAGGCAAGAGAAACAGTAGCTCTTCCTGGAAATCTTTATTTGTAGTAGAGGAAAATTATTTTATTAGGGTACTAACCTCTCTAACCAGCCTACAATGAGTTATGTATGAAGGGAGTTTTCAAGTGCGCGATGGAGGATGATGAAAGAAGATTCAGGAGTGTCAAACGCTAAAGCTTGGGGATGCCCATGTGCACCCCAATAAATATTCAAGGAGACTCAAGCGTCTAAGCTTGGGGATGCTCCCGATGCATCCCCTTCTTCATCAACAATCATCAGTTTGTCCCTCGTTGCACTATATTTTTATCACTTCATGCGTTATGTGTTTTGCTTGGAGCGTCTCGCTCTTTACTTTTCTAGGTTTGTTTTGCTTTCTTTGCTGTAGTAACAAGTTAGACCCCAACTTGCTCTTTTGTGTGGGAGAGATTCACGCTCCGCTTGAACTAGAACTCCTCATAGGATTTGCATGCTTATTCTTTTAGCTGTGAGCTGTTCTTTTTCTTTTCTTAGCTGTTGTTCTATTTAGTTGTAGTGCTTTAGTTTTTCTAGAGCTTTTCTTTTGTCTTAGGTTGAACTTTCTATAGGTTTCATGTTTTATCTTGTTAGAGAGTTTGCCTGTTGCACTGAGTTCTATGTCTTGACTGAAAGTAGGTAGTTAAAGTTGCTGTTCTCTTTGTAGTAGTAACTTGCAATAGTTTTGAGGTATTGACTAGAGTAATGTTTGAACTTATGGTGTCAAGAGCTCTTGCCTATTAGTGATAGATGTCGTATTTTGGGCAATCCGTGTGTTTTTTGAAAACCAAAAAAACCCCTGTTGAGAACTCTAGCTACTAGATGGATCACTAACCTCTGGAGGGTTCGAATATTAGAGTACACTCACGTACCATGAGTCGAGGATGCGCAAGGATAACCCAACCCCCATACACACCTCCTCAAGGTACCAGTCTCTTTGTGAACCTCCTGATTAGATTGAGAGTTACCGATAATAAGTGCATGAGTTCTTCAGACTAATGTGAGTATTCAAAAGTTGACACTTCCACCCACCTATACTTTTTCTAGCCTCTTCGGTACCGTGCATTGCCTTTTCTCACCTCGAGAGTTGGTGCATACTTCGGCGGTGCATCCAAACCCTTGGCATGATACGCTCTGTCATCATAAGCCTCCTTATATCTTTCCTAAAAACAGCCACCATACCTACCTACAAGGCATTTCTATAGCCTTTCCGACATACATTGCCATGCAACATCCACCTTTTCATGACTTGATCTTCATGTCATACATGCTACTTGCTTGATCGATGAGCCGCATGCTTGTTGGGCCTTGCCCTAATCATTGCTACATGACGCTTGTATCATTGCATAACCTGCTACCCTGGCAGAGGCATACATTTTCATCATGATAGTTACATTTTCTTTATGTGAGTACCTTTGTAAAGTGTGAAAGATCTCCTATATTCTTGTAAAATATAGAGTATTGCCCCTAAAGTGAGGAAAAGATCCCAAAGAGGACAAAATCAAAAGATCCCAAAGAGGACAAATGAGAGCTAAATAGAAAGAGCCATTGAGGCCACCAAAAAAAAAAGAAGAAAAAAAAGAGAGAAGGGGGCATACTACTATTCCTTTTGAGAGATTCACACTAGTACTTCATCTTCTATCCCTTGTACTCCATAGAGATCATCATCATGCATATAGCTATGTGGGGACCCTTCACATTATAGAACTTGGATTGTATATTCCAATGATGAGCCTCCTCAAACGAGCTCTAGGTCTTCTTGAGCAAGCAAGTTAGACGCACCCCACTAGTTCCCTTGGAGAGCTTTTAGCTCACATGTGCATCCGTTGTATGGCAATCCCTACTCCTCACATCATATCTATCATATGGCATTCTCTCGCCTATGATTGTCCTCATTCATGTGAGCCTTTCACACCTTTTTGTCTTCCTCCTCCACCTTCTTTCTGTTTCTCCTTTTAGGTGTCAACTTTCTTGCTCACGCTCATCCATTGCATGAGTGCTAAAAATATCGAAAGTGAGTGGATCAGTTTGACTTGTACCTGGCTAGTGGTCTGGGGACGAGTCCAGATAAGAATCCAAAGGAGACCAAGTGTGAAACTTTAGTACATAGTTGTTCTCAACAACCTTTTTTCTCTTTCTTCCCAGTCCCTTTCTTGCACGCAAACACCATTTGGAGACATTCGAGTCACGGACAGCGAGAGCTCTTGCACCCTTTGTTCTTTTGTTGCTTGTGTCAATGCTAATATAGACTCTTGCTTGTTAAGACTTGAATTGAATTGCATGCTTTGATTGCTTTACTTAAAAGTCCTTATTTGGTTGTGTGGCATGTCACCACAGAAATTATGCTTGTTATCATTTACCTACTCGAGGACGAGCAGGAATTAAGCTTGGGGATGTTGATACGTCCCAAACGTATCTATAATTTCTGCTTGCTCCATGCATGTTTTGTGTGACTTTGCCATGTTTTGCTTGAACTTTCATACACTTTTGAACCTATTTGGACTAACCTATTAACTCAGTGCACCCAGTTGCCAGTTTCTGTTTTCTGCTGTTTTTGTATTTCAGGTTTTCCGGCCATTAAAAGTGCTCCAAATATTACGGGAAAAATATATAAAAAATCAGCGCAACAGAAGCTTCCGGAATCACCAAGAGAGGGAAGGGGGCCACCACCAGGCAGCCAGGAAGGTGGCGCGGCCCCACCCTGGGCCGCGCCAGGGACCCTCCTGACTGCCTCGTGGGTCCCCTCGACGCCCCTCCTTCGCCTATATTTACCCCTCGGGGTGGAAACCCCTAATATCGATCTCTTTCTCGCGAACTCCCCTCTGTACCGCCGCCGCCGTCGTTTCAAGATCGGGGCTACCTGGAGAAGCTGCCCCGGCACCCTGCCGGGAGGAGGAACCCCCTCCGGGAGACCATCCATAGCCATGGACGCCTCCCGGATGTGCCGTGAGTAGTCCCCCTTGGACCATGGGTCCGTGACCAGTAGCTATGTGATGAATCTCTCCCCCTTTTGTGCTTCCACTTTCGAGTCCTCGTGAGCTGCCTCACATGATCGAGGCATCTATGTAATTTTTGCTGTTGCTATGCTGAGTTTGTTGGGATCTGATGGATTATGAGACTATGTTCAGATTGTGATGAGTAATATATTTGGTTCTTCTCTTTTATATTTTGTTCTTGAGTAAATTCTTGCATGTTCTCCGTTGCGGTATTTGCTTTTTCCAAGTATTTTATTTGCAACTCCAAGAGAGAGCGTTATGCTCGATTGTGGGTTCAGCCCCTTGATGTCTATCTTGAGTGACAGAAACATGAGACTAGGGGATGTGATGTTGCCACCAGGGATAAAACAACGGTGCTTGTACCTGCGGGTGCAAGGATTGTTTACTTTACGCAAAGTTCTTTTAATGCAGTTGTCTGTTGCTTTGAGTTTACACTTTGGGTGGGATTCACAACTTAATACCAGCGAGATGTTCTGGATAGATATCTCAAGGTGGATGATTCGTAGTAGATGCAGATGGATTTCGGTCTACTTACCTTGGCGTACTGCCCATTGCTTTTGTGCCCTTCCTTTCTTTGCAGCATAGTTAGCATTGCGGTGCCTTCATAATCCTGTCAATTGCCCAACTGTGATTTTTTTACCTCGCTAGCACTTTTATCGTCTTTTGGGAGAGAGACATCACTAGTGAAAATCACGGGACCCCGGTCCATCTTCAAGTTATTGTTCACACCCTCAATTTACTTTCAGATTTTACTTTCCTTTGCATCGTTTATCTCTTGCGTTGATCCTTTCTAAACGACAAGGCCGGAGGAATTGACAACTCCTCTGTACTCGTTGGGAGCAAAGGTATTTGTTGTTGTGTGCAGGTCCACGACAGCACCCTAGCCAGGAAGCAATTTCCGGCGACGTTTCCACCTACTTGTATCTCCTGAGTCCTACTGGTTCGATAACCTTGGTATCTTCACCGAGGGAAACTTGCTGTTGCACTGTATCTCAAACCTTCCACTTGGGGTAACCAACGAGGGGCGAGAAGCCATTAGGCCCAAAGTGACAAGCATTAAGAACAACAAGTTGAAGCTAAGATGATAAACACCAATCTAGATGATAGGCAAAATGCCCCCAACAATCTGATAAACTATTACATGATCTAACTCATCCAATCCCTACCACCCCCTTTGCCTACAGCAGGGAATTACTCACACATGGATGGAGAAGTCATGGAGGGAGGATGGAGTGGTGATGGTGATGACGATGGCGATGATCTCCCCTCTCCGGAGGCGAAAACAGCCTCCAGATTAGCCCTCCCGGAGAAGAACAGAGGGTGGCGGCGGCTCTGCAACGAGAATTGGGAAAACGACTTCTGTTCTTGGGTTTTCGCGTCACGGGAATAAATAGGAGCATCGGTAGGGCACCAGAGGAGGGGGAGGCCCCCAGGCGGCCAGAGGGCGCGGCCCCACCCCTGGCCGCGCCAGGGGGGCGCCTGGGCCCCCCGGGACTCCCCTCTGGTCCCAGTTCTGGCATCTGGATCCTTCGGGTGCGTGGATTTTCTGGTATTTTTCTGGGAATTTTCTGAGACGTCCAAAAATCCATTTTCCTGCGCACAATAAAACCATACAGACAGCTCTGCTGAAAAAAGCGTTAGTCCGGGTTACTTTCATCCAAATCATGCAAGAATGAGAGCAAAACAATAGCAAAAGTGTACGGAAAAGTAGATACGTTTGAGACGTATCACGACGGAACTCGCGAAACTCCTCTCTTTTTAGAGTTTTCGGATGACGGTGAATAAATAGGCCAGAGGGGGGGAGCCTGGGATGGCCCGAGGAGTCCAGGCGGCCACCTGGCGCGCCCCTGGTGGGGTCCGCGCCAGGGGGGGTGCCTGGGCATATGGTGTCCCCCTCTGGCTCCCGTTTTGCGTGTCCCCATCATTCTTCTGGAAAATAGCCTCCGTTAATTTTCAGGTAATTTGAAGGTCTTGTGATTCAGCAACTCTGTGTCCAGTTTTTCCGCTGAATCCTGCGTCTGTTGTTTCGGCATCGGAAAGTTGCAAACTGTGTAAAATAAGCCAAAACATCATAAGAATAGCATCATAACATGAAATATATCAATGAATAGGGGTGAATTACGATATAAAATAGTGATGCATTTTGGACATATCACATACCTACCTATCAAGGCATTTCCATAGCCTTTCCGAGATACATTGCCATGCAACATCCATCATCTCATGACTTGATCTTCATGTCATACAGGATTTTGCTTGATCGTAGAGCCGCATGCTAGTTGGGCCTTGCCCTTATCATTGCTACATGACGCGCTAGTATCATTGCATATCCTGCTACACTGGCAGAGGCATACATTTGCATACATCATGATAGTTTTTCAGTTTTCTTTATGTTGAGTACTTCTTGTAAAGTATGTGATCTTTTATACTCTTGTAAAATATAGAGTGTTGCCCTTAAGTGAGGAAAATATCTCAAAGAGGACAAACTAAAAGATCCCAAAAGAGGACAAATTAAAAGATCCGAAAGAGGACAAATGAGAGATAAATACAAAGAGCCATTGAGGCCACAAAAAAACAAAAAAATAGAAAAAAAAAGAAAAAAATAAAAAAAGAGAGAAGGGGCAACACTACTATTCCTTTTGAAAGATCCACACTTGTGCTCCATATAGTATTTGTACTCCATAGAGATTTTCATATCATTCATGCATAACTATGTGGGGATCCTTACACTATAGAACTTAGCTTGTATATTCCAATTATGAGCCTCCTCAAATGAGCTCTAGGTCTTCATGAGAAAGCGAGTTGGATGCACCCCACTAGTTCCATTGGAGAGCTTCCCATAACTCACATGTGCATCCGTTGCATGTCAATCCCTACTCCTCACGTCATATCTATCATTTGACTTTCTCTCACCTATGATTATCCTCATTGATGTGAGCCTTTCACACCTTTTTTTTCTTCCTTCCCCATCATTATTCTATTTTACATCCTAAGTGCCAACATATCTTGCTTGCTCTCATTCATTGCATGAGTGCTCAAAGTCGAAAAGGAGAGGATCAGTTTGACTTGTGCTTGACTAGTGGTCTGGGGACGAGTCAAAATAAGATTTCGAAGGAGACCAAGTGTGAAGTTTTAGTAGATTGAGTTCTCAATTAAGCTATATAGTATTTTTATGCTCTAAACCCATCTCCCACTTCTTGCACCAAACACCATTTGGAGACATTCGAGTCATGGACAGAGAGAGCTCTTGGACCATTATGTTCTTATGTTGCTAGTTTCAATATTAGATATAGACTCTTGCTTGTTATTGTCTTGACTAGAATTGCATATCTTTCTTGCTTTACTATAAAGTTCATATGTGTTGGTAGCATATCACCTCAGAAATTATCTATGTTATCATTTACCTGCTCAAGGACGAGCAGGAATTAAGCTTGGGGATGTTGATACGTCCCAAACGTATCTATAATTTCTGATTGTTCTATGCTTATATGGGTGATATTGCTATGTGTTTTTCTTGTAACTGCGGTTGCAAGAATTGTTTACCTTACGCATAGTTTGTTAATGCTGTTGTTTGTTGCTTTGAGTTTACACTTTGGGTTGGGCTCACAACTTAATACTAGCGAGATGTTCAGGATAGATATCTCAAGGTGGATGATTAGTGAGTAGATGTTGATGAATAAACGGTCTACTTGTCTTGGCGTACTGCCCATACAATATATCCTCTAACTTTCTTGTAACATAATTAGCATTGCGGTGCGTTTATAATTCTGTCAATTGCCTAGCTGTAATTTGTTCACCCAACATAATTGTTTTATCGTCTTTTGGGAGAGAGACATCACTAGTGAACATCATGGGACCCCGGTCCATATTTCCACCATTGTTTACACCTCAATCATTTACTGCTTTTATTTCCTTTCCGTTGCAATCATCACTACTATTCCTGCTTGTGTTTTGATCCTTTGTAAACAACAAGACCGGAGAGATTGACAACTCTCTGTACTAGTTGGGAGCAAAGTTATTTGTTGATGTGTGCAGGTCCACGTCAACCTCTGAAGATCAAGAAAATTTCAGGCGCCATTGACATCTACTTGAAGAACTTGGAGTCCTACGGGAGACATAAACACTAGCCTCTAAAGTTAGGGGAAACTTGTTGATGTCTACTTCTTAACCTTCCAATTGGGGTTACCAATGAGGGGCGAGAAGTTATCACTACCCTCCCGCAATTCACAAAGTGCTACCTCGGGAGTTTTGGCCCATACACTTAAGACTTATTACTAAACTTAAGTTAGTTGTGGATGTTGATGAATTCAGTTCTTTGAGTTTCTTTGTAGTCTTATCTATAATCTACAATACCTAAATAGTTCATCCCCACTAGCCTATTTCTTCTGACATGCAAGCTATCCACATCATTAAGTAGGCCCACCATGTAAAACACATCACTAACTCTTCAGGCACATCCTACCATTAACTTCACATGCACTATTTCTCTTGACATGCAAGCTATCCACATCATCAAGTAGACCCACCATGTAAAATAAATCACTAACTCTTCATGCACATCCTCCCATTAACTCCACATGCGCATGCAACCAATACCAAATAAATATTAAAAAATATGCTCTCATCCTCACAATTTATATGTGAATTTTTTCATAGAAAACCAAATTATAAATTACCTTGCATTTCATTTTCTTATGCGGCAATTTTTTTAATGAATGCACATATGTAGTTGCTATCATTGTTTTAGGTTTAAAGAAGGGTGTGAAGTCTCCATTGTCTCTACTCAAAGTTGTTTTCATCTCTTATCATCTCGCCGATATATTATCAAGCTAATAAATTAACAAAACAAAACTTACACTCATATTTGGATTTTTATTCTTAGATTTTTACTCTAAACAATGCTTGTATCAAAAAAAGAATTTATAGTCAAATTATACTAAGTTTCATAATTTGTTTCATATTTAAAACATCAAATTATTTTTAAGTATCATCTAGTTCATTTAGTCGTAGATGACTTTAGGCTTAAGTGACTTGTAGTTAAATTTGTTGGAAATATGCCCTAGAGGCAAATAATAAAGTATGTTTATTAGCATATTTCATTAGTTCATAATAAGTTTTATACTATGTATAACTGTATTAAGCGGAGACATTAATACATGTGTAGTATAAGACAACCAGGTCCCTAGTTAACTCTAGTATACTAGTTAATTGTGCAATTGATGATCAAAGTTTCATGACCATGGAGACACATACGTCCGTTGACAATGAAGTCATATCATCAGGACAATGATATGATGGACGCACACCCAAATCAGAATATTGCGATGTGATCCAGTCATATAGTTGAACATTGCGATAACTCGACAACGTAATAATCCGATCCTTAGACCGTAAAGATTATTAATCACTATCCCCATAGGATGCTTAGATTGTATCAACCTTTACATCGTAACAGATTAACCATAAAGGTGCAACTCAGGTATTCCGAAGGAATATGTGGAGTATGGATCTGAGCGGGATTTGTCCATCCGAGTGACGGATAGGTACTCTGGGCCCACTCGGTGACATTACATCCTAAAGCTTGCGCAACCATGTGACTAGGTCACGGGTTTGTAATATCACAGGACGAGTAAATATGTTTGTCGATAACGAGGATGGACTAGGTATAGGATACCGACAATCAAACCTCAGACAAACAAAGTACCGTATCGATAAAGGGCTTAGGACTCAACGTTAAAGGTTCATACGATGAAGTGAAATTCTATGGAAGCACATGGTCCACCAAGGACTGCAACCAGGTTGCACCTGATGGCCATTGATCAGGAAGTGTCTCGATCATGTCTGTTGTTATCCCGAACCGTAGGGTGTCACAGTAAGGGTATTCGTCTCATTTAGGATAGATTCGGGATCACAGGAGAAATAAGAGAGAACTTCGAAATTGTTTCGGAGGGGGAAAAAAATAGTTTCTGAGGTTCTGAATTATTCAAAAATTTATTTAAATATGTTTTAGTATTTAATTAATAAATGAAGTATTGAAATACTGATTTAAATAATTAAATTAAATTGCTAAGGGTATATGGGCCCCATGTCGCCCATTAGGTGGAGAGGGAGGCTCCCCCTTGGGCCCTTGCGCCAAGGGTGTCCCTCCCCCCCCCTTGTCCGGCCACCCCCCCCCCCCCACCTCCTGTGGGGTTTAGTCCCACATGGGAAGGGGAGGGATATTGCACCTCCCTTGTCCTATAAATAAAGGGGAGAGATGGTCTTATTTGAGACACACAATTCTGTTTGATCTCAAATTTGAGACAACTCGCTCTTTTTTTTTCTCCTACCTTCGTCGTGTTCTCCTTGTTTGGAGCTTGTACTAGTTTAAGGATTTCTCCATCATATGCACGTCGTCGTTCTGCTGGAATCGGGATACGAATCCATCTTCTTCCGCTGCTCGCCTGGTTCAGAGCCCGGGGGAATGTCGCTTACACCGTATGCGTGTAATCCCACAAGGTGTTGCACCTGCGGTACTCCTTCATCGTCAAGGTCATGAGCGTACGTCTTCACCGACAATGTTTCGATGGGGACGTAATCCTGTCATCGGTCTTCAAGGATCGGGTGGCTTCTGGAGTCGTGCGAGGATCCCCGCCGCATCGAGGATCGACGAGTACGATTACATCAACCACGTCCACGCAGAAATGTTCCTGCTTAACGGACTACATACAGATATGTTATTGATTTCCCTCCATTACTTACATCAGCATAACATAGATCATTGGGTTTGGGTCTCGTAGCTAGAAAAAATATTGTTTTCTGCATCTAAGCCCTAACAAATTTTTGACTTATTATTACTTGTAGTTGTAGAGATGAATTTAGACTTAGCATTATTTGTAGTTTGTAGAGATGAATTTAGACTTTTTGTTATTTGTAGTTGTACAGATGAATTTAGAGTTAGCATTATTTGTACTTTGCGCACATAAATTTAGAATTAGCGTTTTTGTAGTTTGTACAGATGAATTTAGACTTATTATTACTTGTTGTTGTAGAGATGAACTTAGACATAACATTATTTTTAGTAATAGATGAATTAAACTTAATTAGCATAACTTATAGTTGTTGATATTTGAATTTAGACTTAGTTCTACTCAATCTTATTAACTAGTCCTAGATGACTTTAGACTTATTATTATTTGTAGATGTAGATGAATTAACTTAAGTTACTTGTACATAGTTTCATTATAGTCTTATTCATTTAGTGCTATATGACATTAGGCTTAAGTTACTTGTAGGTGCAATTTTATATTTTACTTGTAGATTTACTTATGGTTGTAGATGAATTTAGGTTAAGTTACTTGCAGTTTCATTGTTGTCTTATTCATTTAGTTCTAGATGACTTTAGGCTTAGTGTTATAATTAGTCCTATATGACTTTAGACTTATTATTACTTGTATTACCTCCGATCCATATTAATGTACTCAATTTTATCTAGATTCGTATGTATCTAGTTAAATATTTAGACTAGATGCATACGAATCTAGACAAAGTTGAGTACATTAATATGGATCGGAGGGAGTAGTTAAACTTGGCATTAATTGTAGTTTTAGTTTACTGATAGATTATTTGAATTTGTAGATTAATTTAGTGTTATTTGTATTTTTTTATATTACTAACTTCTTTTATATTTGCATCGTCAAAACTACAATAGAAATTTTACATTAAAAAAATGTGATTCTTGAGGTCATCAATTGGACTTCTCCGAGGAAGTCGGTGCAAGTGATGTTATATGTTGCGAAGTCTAATGTTTAGATCATCAAGTCTATGGAGAAAAAAAGTTAGAGAGCTCAAGCAAGAGAACGACCAGCTTAAGCAGGAGACCAACTAGCTTAAGCAGGAAATGGAGAAGAAAAATAAAAAGTTTGCTTTGTTTAAAGATGGAATAGATCAGAACAAGGAAAAACATAGTTAGGAACATCAAATCAATTCTAGCTAGTTGATTTGTTAAACTTGTATGAATAAGTGTTGACTGAAAATTGTACCAAGCTACTTAGCTTATTGAGTTAAATAATGTATGTTCTCTCTATTTAGTACTGTGGTTGATGTTGTTGAAGTGAATCAAATTATATATGTTGCAATTTGGCAGTGAAACCAATATTTTATGAAATATTTTTAATAAACAAGAAATAGTGATGTGGTACTGTTTTTGCATGCCAAATGTATGAATAATAGTGCTGGCGTAGGCGTGCGGTGCCTACTCCAGCAAGGCATTTTCGGCATTGTCATAGATGAGCTTTTCTCTATTAGTGATTTCCCTACTTGTGCACAGGGACCAAACTTATTTTGGTCGATGCATAGCCAGAAAATTCATCTACACGACTAAGTCCCTAAAACCGATGCCACAAAGAGAAGACCCGAACGATGGTGATCAAACTTGACTTAAAAAAGCTCATGATTCTATCTCACGGAAATCCTTCCTCCTAATAAGTTGACATTGGCGGTTCCCCCTGTTCCTGGATTGACAACATCTTGTCGTATGGTAAAACAATAGTTCTCCTTATGGTGTTCCTGACAAATGGATAACCTATAAGAATGCACTATGCCAGGGGGATCCCCTATCCCCTTACCCATTCATCACTTTAGTCGATGTACTGCAACAAATGATCCTCAGATCACACAGTCTTCCTTACACCCACCTTTTAGATCCTATTTACTTTGAATTTCCTCCGTACATCCTTCAATACGCTAATGATACTCTGGTCATAGTGACTTTTCTGCGACAATTTTCCTAACAAAAAAATCTTGAAAAGATGTTTGTTCTCCTTTATTTCAACAACGACATTACAAACTCAATTTCTCAACTTCTCACCTGCGCTATCTCCAGCTTCCCCAAACCTACGTCGGCTACCTCTGTGCCCTTGCAACTTGTTAGCCTTCATGTTCCAGCCAATCGTATAAAACCATATGGCTATGTACATGATTCTTATGGCAATCTTCTCTACCGTGTAGGTAGACTCATTCTTATTTCGTAGGTCATGGATTATCTAGTTATGTACTAGTTTTCAAACAACTAAAAACCCCGATCAAGGCAATTGGCGCAATATGGAGAGCTTATTTGGGGGCTGTTGAGGACTCTTGTTCTAGATCCAAATGCCTAATTGCATGGAAAATGTTTGTAAACTTAATTAATTTGATACATAAATAAATCCATTATGTAAATCCATGTGGCAACCAAACAAGATTTTTAGAATTGAAAATTCATTTCAGCCAAATGAAATCTTGTAAAAAAATTCATTTCATTTCAACCAAATGAAATGAAATGAGTGTTGCCAAATGAGTTGTTAAGTAATTTGATGATATTAGCATCGAATATTTAGCTACACAAACCGATTGCCATCTAATGAAATTTTCATATAACTATAAACACACCTCCACCCCTAGTGTGACATCCCAGGCTTAATAGGAATGATAGATTACTCATATCAATAAGGTGCACCTTCTTTTCCGGGATCCCATCAGAAAGGAACTTTTAGGTTAAGCGTTCTTGGCTTGGAGAAATTATAGGACGGGTGAATGATTGAGAACTTGATCGTAGGTGCGCACAAGGAAGGACAAACTGCGCAAGAAAGACTACTATTGATATGTGAGGTTAGTCTAGATCTCAAGCGCAACGATCGAGAACATGTACGTGCCAGTAGTGATCAGGGGTGACACGAGGTGGCTCTAGATTAGTGAGGTTTACATGGGTTACATGTGGATGCAAACACTAGCGCACACAGACATTCACAAAGGGAAACGTTCCTGTTGTACCAACGAGGACGTCAATTCCCTTGAAGGGTATGTGTGTGACATCCCGGGCTTAGTAGGAATGACAGGAAACTCATATCAACAAGGTGCTCTTCTTTTTCGCGAGCCCATCAGAAAAGAACTTCCAAGTTAAGCGTGCTTGACTTGGAGTATACTTGTATGGGTGACCGGCTCGAAAGTTGATCTCAGGTGTGCACGAATGAGGAACAAATACATAGAAAATACTAGTTTTGATATGTGAGGACAACCTAGATCCTAGACGCAATGATCGAGGATCAGTCAGTACCGATAGTGGTCGGAACATTACACCCAAATACATTGGATAGCTTGGCTAGACAAACAACACCTTTGCATCCTACCACATATTGCCTCCTACTTATGCCTCTTCTCCCTCATCAAAGTCATACAATCCCAACTACCCACCCGCTCAATATAACCTTTGTGATTACTAACCATGGGCACACAACTTTCTTTTGGCATGGCACCTTGTTACGTCGCATCCTACTAGTCACTGCTTTCCTAAGAATCTACTGCCAGTTCACCAACAACCATGTTTCAGTAGCACATATCATGATCTATGAGCTACTATCGAACACCACAGACCATCTAATAAGTGTTGCCTCGATTGAGTTTGTTGCTCAATCTTTGTGTTTGTAGGATTTCCATCTCTCAAATGGACCGGTCTAACTCCTCCTTGTCAGTGAACTAGCTTGTCCTCCAAGGTAGCCTATGTCATCATATATAATGCACAGAGACATGGAGAATGACTACACCGACCTCATTTGGCACTCTAGGCGCCCGAACAAAGTAAGTTTTTTTGCATGGTTTTTCTTCAAAGGAAGGCTTAATACTCGAGAAAATCTACTCCACAAGAATATTATTTTCGATGGCTTCTTCCCACGTTTCCCATGTTCTAATGAGAACACCTTTCACCTCTCATCTCTTGCCTGAACACCTCTCAATTTGGTTGCAGGTAGCCCTCACAACATCAATAAGGTTCAAGGTCTCTAGCTCATCCACCCCTTATCGGGCTAGACTCCACCCCTTGGTATGAAGTGTTACTCACAGTTATTTGGAAGATCTCGAGTTTCATGAATGCTACTATCTTTCGCAATGAAAATCATGATCACTTTCTCACCATAAGAAAAGTTTGTAATGATTTTGAACTTTGGATTCACTGGTTTAAAGATTCAATTGATAAGGTAGCCGTTAATAGATTAGTGCTCTTCATAACTTGTCGTGGTCTCATAAGGGTTACTTATTTTTTCCCAGGATTTTCCAGAATCGAGATTTGAGGAAACTTCACAGAATCAACTTCCACATAATCTAGCATCAAGTTCTTTCCTGAGATTATAGTTTGAGACTGTGGTATGAGTTGTGTGTTGAAATGTCCGCGATACCCCTAGATTGAAATCATGTGATGAGTTGGTAACACTCGATTTTTCGGAATCGTTTCTCACCGAATATAAACACAAAAGTGATTTATAAATATTATAAAATGATAAATATTATGATAATATGTTGACAACACTAGTAAAATATCACCATTTGCACCATTGACCGTGCTCCTGTTAGCACATTAAGCAGCTAGCAAAATACATAGCTATTTGACCCATTGGTAGCACATGGATTGACTACCAAAATGCATAATAAACACTGTTGGCACATCCATCAATCCAACTATCTATCAATTCATCTATCTATCCATCAATTTAAAATAAGGAGAAGATATGAAAGGTTAGATGAGGAGAAGAGGGGAACACAGATGAGAAGCACACATCATGTTGAGGTATGGGCGTCCTCCGATATTGAAGTGACGAGCAGCGGCACCCCGCAAGGAGGTAAGGAGCGGTGTTGAGAGCACACATAATTTTGGAAGCTCAACCGAGTTCTTTTACACTGTTGCTTTTCCAAACTCTTGCTCTATAGAAACTGCTCAAAAGAACTGGCCCTAAAACACTTATCGTATTTAAGTAATATACGATTGGGAATCCTCTATATCGAGGATTGCTACAAAAGTATCATGGTAATTACAATCGATTTTTCTCTACTTAAGCTGCTCCTAATGCTCCATTTTGTACATCTGCTAAATCTACCAACTAGGTAAAAAAATCCTATATGGCAAGGTAATTAAGACGATAGAGAAGTTTTGTGACCTTAGGAAGAAATGATGCTAGCTACGCGAACCTATGTGAAACATTAAAATGAAAAAAATCACCTATGCATGAATGATTTTAGTTTCTAAATAATTAGATGAAGCAACCTTAGGATGCTCCCAATGCTCCCCCTTGTGCATGTGCTAAGCTTTCCAATTAGGCAAGAAAAATCCTATGTGACAAGATAATTAAGAGAAGAGAGGAGTTTGGCGAGTTCAGGACGAAATGGTGCTAGTTACGGTAACCTATGCAAAACATTAAAAACGAAGAGAACTAGCCTACACATGAAACTTTAGTTGCTAAATAATTAGACGAGATCATTTTAGAAACAACAAGCTAAGCATCAATGCATTGAAAACTCTAATTGCTGAGCTCATTTAATGTACTTGGCATCTGCTTAGCATTTCTGCATTGGAAGAAGCCTTAACTTCACAAATGTTCAATCAAAACTGATATCTACACTTGGTAGCTCTCTTACCTATAAATTTAACCAAACAATGGGGGGAAACAAAACCAACATGTCATGCCACTATCCCAAAACCACTCCAAACTCAACAATTTACAACACCAGCTTCTGCTGTGAGACCACTATATACAAGAGCGCGACGACGGCCTCTTGCCGCCGGCTCTGTCCAAACTCCAAAGTCCAACTACCCATACATGACTACCTTCTTCTTGTGCTCCGCCGTGCACATGTAGTCCAGCGCCGCCCGGTCGCCGAGTCTCCGGCTGCTACCGCAGCCGGCAACGCCGCCCCTGGTGTCGGCCCGTGCCGCCTCGAACCACCGCGCGGCGTACATGCACGAGCACAAGAAGAACACCGCGGTGATGCGGCCGAAGAACACGATCACACCCAGCGTCGTGGCCGCCGTCCACAGGCCACCGGCAGAGGGTTCGGCGCCGCCACGGTCGAGCTGGAGCGAGTGGAACCTAGAGGACGGGGCTCGCCACACGCCGTCGGCCGACCTCGTGAAAGGCGGGCTGATCATCTCCGGCCGACCAGGCGCCATCTCTTTAGCGCAGCTAGTGGTTGGTGTGATTTCATCATCGACCTTTCGCCATGGCTTGCTCCGGTTTTTCTTCTTGGCGCCGCCGGAGCCGCTAACCTGCAGCTGCAGAACATTGGCAATGTACAATTAGCAACTGACTAAGCATAGCATGTTAATTGTAGAGAGTGAATCTTGGAGCTCTGATCAAGGTAGCGGGATACAAGATATATCGGCGGGCTTTTTTGACAGCTCTTTGAAAATATTTGATACAAAGAATACAGCTATATCGGCGAGATATCAGGCTATTTGCCGATATTCAATGAAGGAAAATATATCGGCGAGCTTTTCTAAAAAATATATCGGCTAAATATCGGCTAAATATCGGGCTATTTTAAATCATGGGTCTGATGCACTTTGGTCAACAATAATAAATAATATATAGTAACTGATGGTACTTTGAAAATGAATTTTCTATGATATCGCCATAGAACTGTGGTTCTAATTAAAGACAATCTCATAACAAACAACTAGCCAAAAATTTAAAAATATTATTTTTACCACAAATATGAGACAATCTGAGACTTTTTTTTTTCATATAAGTTCACTTAGGCTATATGGCTAGTCAACTACTCCCTTCGTACCGAAATATTGATAGTTGTGGTTCAACTATTAATATTTCGGTATGAAGATAATAGATGGCTTTTAACTGCTAGTCGATCCATAAGATTGTTAATATATTTGGTGATGAGTTAGGTGGAGACGCTCGTAAGCTTATCTGTGGGAGGGTCATTTTTGGCTTGATCGCTTTAGCTATATAGACATGATATAATTTTTTATTAATAAAAACGTTCTTGGCACTATAGGTTATCTATCAATATGTAGAGAGTGAATCTGTTTTTAATTTATTCTTGAACGTTCAATGTATCGACATCTACTTACCATATTGAGTGTGCGCTTGGAGCATGTAGCTGAGAAGGGTTTTACCCAATATGAATGATGATCTAGTTTGTGCATCGACCCTTTTTCTTAGAGGCATTATTTTAACCGTGTGGGTATATATATATATATATGCATCATTCATATGGTTTAGTTGTGTCTCCGTGCAAGACAATGATATATGCATCCAAGTTATGCAATGGTCAGATACTAATTTGTTATGCTTGTTTTCTTTAATATGACATCATGAGTCAATAGAAGTGTTTTTTCTTTTCTCAAAAATAGGTCCTCAAGAAATTTTAAAATAAAAACTAAACTGGGCTACAACATTTTACAAGTATAAACGAAATTGATCTAAACACTAGGACACAAATCCAATGGTTAGAAAAGGTTTAAAAAATGGGGGTGATGTTTCTAATTAGACGCCTAAAATGGTTAATGTTTAAATCGGTTAAGGTAGCCAACTATCAATTTCCGTTGGAAACCAACACTCGTAATTCTTAACTTATTTCTAAGTCGACACCTACAAGTAGAGACACCAAAAAACATTGCGTAAGAACCACATATATTTGCTTAAGTGTTGTTTAGAATATGGAATCTAAATATGCAATGAAAAAAACATACAAAATTTAAACACATTTTTTTGGAAGATCCATTTGGAGGTAAGATTTGTTGAGGAAGATAGTACAAATGAAGACATTCACAAATATGTATATACACTCATCCTATGAACGTATACACGCACATCATATCCCTATGAGCATCCCCAGAGATTAGTCTTAATTTAGTGAGTTTTGAGATTGATGAAGTCATCCTAAATGCCTCACCATCAACGAAAACATTTCCTCTCACTAAAAGAATATTCGTCTTTATATGAAACACCGAATAGTTAAACCTGGGATTTGATCTCTGGTGAATTAACGATATCATAGTCCTTCTAACTATCCCATTATAGACGAGTTCTCACACACAGAGTTTAGTGTCTTTTTTTTTTTGAACTTAGAGTTTAGTGTCCTTGCAATGCAAGTCATGACATACGATTGTGTGTTATGTTAGTTTTTGAGATTTTAGAAGAATTAATAAAATATGTAGCGTTTTAGAGCTTCGCCACGAGGGAAGCTGCCAAGCACGTTGCGCATGTTTCATTAGTAAAACGCACCCGTGACGCGCCGGCTAAAAGTCGCTAGTCCAAAACCTCATAACAGCGACACGCCGGAGACCCAAAACCCCGTCGCCGCCCTATCCCTCACTCTTCTTCCGCGGAATGGCCGGCGCTGGCAGGTCAATCACGCAGCCCCCCGTCTCCATCTCCATCCCGTTAAATTACTATCCTACTCGTACCACGTAATTAATTAACCAATCACGCAAGTAATTAGCGACAAATCAATCTAATTAAGTTCCAAAACAGCAAAACTGCACGACTGCTAGCTCAAGATCCTTACTACTTCATTACTGGCCATGGCGATCGATCCATCCATCTTCATGCATGTGATGTAACATGTAAGTACCTTTGGTAGGAAGCTGCTTCCCGACGAGACGGACGCGAGCGCATGCTTCTTGACCTGCAACGACCTGAGCAGGAGCAGGAGCAGCCTCCTCCTCCGCTTCCCCTTGTTCTTGCTGCCGTCCGCCGCCTCCTCCTCCTCCTTGCCGCCACGTCTCTTCCGGAGCCATGGCCACGAGAACCAAGACAGGCTCGGCCTGAGCCTGAGACCGAGCCTGAACCTGCGCCGGCGACGCCTCCGCCCCTCCGGCACCGCCGGCACCCTGGAGCCCCAGAAGCAGAACGGCAGGCACGAGCAGACTACACCCCTGCCGTCCTGGCTGCCGGCGACGCCGTCTTCGTCCGTGGCCATGTCGACGGCGACAGCACAGCTCTCGTTGGTGATCCGGCGGCGCGCGCTAGTTGCTAGACAAGTGCGTGCCGGTGACGCGGCAGGGACGACGGCGGCGGCATGCTGCGCGGACGACAAGAAATCCGAGCTCGGAAATGCTTGGATTCTTGGAGGCCGGCTGGTATGATCGAGAGAAGCTTTTAGAGGCGGTGCAATTGTGATTTGTGAGGGTTTTCAAAAGGGAGCAGACCGCAGACGGAGACGGGGTCTGGCTCTGGGCATGACGCTCGTGGAAACAGCCCTGGCACGTCGAGCTTTGCTTGCTAGCTAGCCACCAGTTTGCAAAAGCTAAGAGCAGCACGAATTAGTTAATTAAATTCTCGGTCATGGTCGCCTAATCCGCTCTGTGGCTATCAGCAAGCTTGCAACTAAAATGTTTGAAATAGAGAGATGGGACCGAGTTGTGTATGGAAATTTCTGTGAATCGCGTACCACTGTCGAGGCGTGGAAAACTTGAGGCGAAGAGCAAATAAACAGGTGATGATCGGGCTGCTTTCCCGAGTCCATGTAGACTGTGGTACAAGACAAGAGTGCCAACCGGGCTGCTGACATGTACATTAGTTGTATTCTTCCGGATACTCCCTCAGATACATATCAATTCTCGTTGAAACGTATGTATCAAATATTTCGATACATTAGATTTAGATGCATTTATTTCAATAATAAATTAATAATTAATATTAATCAAAGAAATAACATCTATCTGCATTGTTATCGAGCGGTCATTTGGAGTGATAAAAATGAAGTGGCAAATCTTCAACCAAAATATGATCGTTGTTGCCACTATGGTGCTTCATTATTTTATTCGTGAGCATAAGAGCGAAGATCGACTTTGCTCGGCTTGATCGTGATACTATGTGCCTACGATACTGCATACGTATAACAAATTCAGTGCTGCTTCAGATAGAACAATCATTTCTGACTATGGATATATTTTGTAATGAGTTAGCTACCGCTGTTCCCGATTGTTGGTTCTCCCTTCGTTTGTTTTTTTACTCTGCATATAACATTTGTTTAAAATTAAATTTTATAAAGTTTGATCAATTTTATAGAAAAAACTATCAATATTCACAATACAAACCATTTATATTTTAGATATTGATATTTTTTAATATAAAGTTGATCAAATTTTATGAAGTTTAACTTCGAACAAATCTTTATACGCGCAGTAAAACGAAACGAAAGAGTACTACCTATATTGTCTAGCAATGATGGCTTTTGTCTTTTTTGCGTGAACATTTTCTAATCTAATTGAAAAATATATCAATGTATATTCATGTGAAACTTTTATGCATCTATGGATGGATAGCTACATCTAAATTTGAATTATATATTGGTGGATATTTATGTCGATCTTCAAACCATACATATTGGTTGTATTTTAATTAACATAATTCCAACGTATGTTCGTGCGTACAACACTTAAATAAAATATTATTTTTAAGTTCAAATGTTAGAAAAAAACAATTGCTCAAAAGCCATAAATGTTGGTCCGTCGAAACATCATCCATAGAAAATCTAGCGACACAACAGACTTTTCTCATTATATATTCACTTATGCTCCGGTGCTCCCCCCTTGGTGAAAGCGAGCAGGATCAAATAAGCACGAACGGCTGTGATTAGATGATAACCTTCGCAATTAGGGCCGCGGCGGGTCTCGTAATTTGTATTAAACCCATACGGGCCGCGCGGGGCTGAGGTATTTCCCATCGGAATCGACGTGTAGTGCTGACTGTACCGTGGGACGGAGCGGACGTGGCATTATGTGAAGAAGAAAAGAAAAAGGAGAAACGGAAGCGTCGGCGTGGGCGGAGCGGTGCGTTCACACGAGAACCGAACCGTCAATCCGTATAAAAGGGGTTCGCCCTAACCTCTCCACCTGCACGCTCTCATTCTCCCCCAATTTGGCAAAAAACCACCTCTCCACCGCCCATTCCTCTCCTAGTCTCCGACGAGATCGAGGCGCAATGTCGGCAGCAAGCGCACTCAAAGCGGCGGAGGCAAGGGTTGCAGCGGCCAAGGCGGAGGTTGTAGCGGCGGAGTCGGAGTTTGCAGCGGCCACCGCCCTAGTGGCGGCGGAGGAAGCAGAGGCCGCGGGCGCCGTGGTGGCCGCGGACATTTCCACCGCCACGGGCGCCGACGCAGGCCCATCGGAGCAGCGCCTGGTGAGCATCTTGTAGATTCATCGGTGGTTTCGTCTGCTCTTTTTTGTTAGGATTCGTATTGTGTAGTTCGATTTACCCCAAACTTCCTTGTGTGAGCGTCGCGGGTGGGAACGTTAGGGTTTCGTATTGTGCAGTTCGATTGACCTCAAACTTGCTTGCATGAGCGCCGCGGGCGGGAACGTTAGGGTTTCCCATTATTTTGATGAGGATTGTTCTTTATTAGTTCACTGTACTTTTGTTCAGTATTAAGCCCTGATTGATTGCTGGTTTGGTGGCATACACAGTTGTCAAATATTTCAGTAGGAGTAGTTTAGTAAGTTAACTTTGGTTCTTGGATTTCAATTGTTGTATGAACATATATATGCATTTTTAACTGAACTTGTGCAACTTAAACCTGGAAAGATTATGTGCTAGTTTGGTTAATCCATGCTTCTAAGATAACTGAATTAGAATGAAGTAAATGGGATTGAAGATGGAAGTTGCTGAAGAATATCTCCTAGGCTCTGTTTACTTGATTTATGTTGTTCCTCCCTTGAACTTAAGGAATGTTATGTTTCTTCATCTTCAATTTTAACCTTGGCATCTCTCTCTATTTTGGATCTTCAATATCATGTTTATTCATCTTCTTGAGATGCATGCTGGATAGTGGTCTTGGATGGAATAGATATGCATTTGTTTAAATCTGAACTTGTGCTAGTTAAACCTTAAGATCATGTGCTACTTTTGTTAATCCATGCTTGTGATATAACTGAATTTGAATGAAATGATATGGTTGTATGGAAATAGATATGCATTTTTTTAACCTGAAGTTGTGTTGGTTAAACCTGAAAAGATTATGTGCTAGCTTGCTTAATCCATGATTGTGATATAACTGGATTTGAATGTAATTAAATTGTTCTTTGAAATAGATATGCATATTTAAAACCTGAACTTGTGCACAATTGTGATATTTTATTTACACACTGATTTATGTTAGCTCTGATATTGTGAAGCCATATTCATATCCAATTGTAGATATTTTGGTAAAATACAGTCCATTCACTGTAATAAAGTGACTTTTTTAAGTGCTGTTGTTGGTTTTGGTTGGTAGTGTGAATGCATGTATGTTGGTTCATTGTAAGAAAGTATTTAAGATTTACCCATTGCTCTTTTAATTACTGTTTGATAACTAGTTCTTTAACATTTCATATTAGCTAGTAGTTATTTATTTCTGACAGCTGTTTGTTTCTTCCACTTTTTGTTAATTAGTGGAAGCATTAATGTACATCCTATTTTAGAAGTGTTTCATTAGTGTTTAGCATTTAGCATTTACCCCTGTTTTAATTATTTTTTATAATTTGATTCAATACAATTGATTCCATTGAACCATACATGTAATCCTTGATTATGTATTGATTGTTATCTGTGTGTATCAGTTATCTCTGCTTTAATTATTGTTTCATAATAGCTATTGACATCTATTTATAAATTAGCATTTTCCATTTACCCCTTCTTTAATTATCCTTGATTTTGCTATTTATAATTTAGATCTTTGCAATTCAAATCCATTTATAAATTATATCTTTGTAATTGACACCCATTTATAAATTACATCTTTTCTATTAACATCCATTTATAATTGAAAATAACCAATTAGTTTCTTGGATCATTCATATGAATTGTGCATGATTGTACATCTTTTCTTTATTAAAAAGTGTTTCATAATAGCCAGGGCAGTTAAATATTTATGTCATCAGTAATTAGATCTTTGCAAATAACATGCATTCATAATTGCAGATAACATCCATTTAGATCTTTGAAATTAACATTCATTTATAATTGGAGATGCATCCATTCAGTTATATCTCTGAAATTTAGATCTTTGCAATTAACTCCATTTGTAATGAACTAGGACAATGTACATCCTCTTTAACAAGTGTTTAATAATGAGCTAGGACAGCTATATATTTCTGGAATCAGTAATTAAAATATGCATTTGGTTTTACATTTTGGTAGTACTAACTAGGATAGTTATATATTTCTGAGAGCTATTTGTTGATTCCACTTTGTTAGTTAGTGGAATCATTAAAGTACATTGTTTTTTAGGAGTGTTTAATAATATGTAGTACAACTAAATCATTTCATATAGATTTTTATTACTGGATGCACTGATAGGTGAGTAGGGTACTAAAATTTAGATCTTTTCAATTAAAATATGCATTTGGACTAGGATGATTAATACTCCAACAAATAGATGTTCTATAATTAGATGACCCACAAGTTCCTTGCTTGCTCATTTTTCATATCGTGCATGCTTGGTCTTTAATAATTGTATGATAATTGTGTGCTATAATATAAGTTGATTCCCCCTGTTCCTGAAACAGATTGGCAAGAGAGGCGAGAAGAGGAAGCAGCCTTATCCCTATTCTGACTCGGACAGCAGCACCGATGACGATGTCCCGGTGAGTTTGTTAAAGCATGCAGGTGATCTTATTGTCCTGGTCATGGGATGGATGAATACTAACTTTTTCATGTTTGTTTGATGCTGGCTTTGTGCAGTACAAGTTTGAAGTTGATTCTGAAGGCGAGCTACCTGAAGTGGAGGACTACAATTACAAGTCATTCACGATGTAGGTGGAGGAGCAGCTCTGGAAGGAGGGATGTTCTGCCTACATGAACAAAAGTGGAGACTATTTCTGCAAGTTCCATAAAGGAGGCAAGCATGTCCCTAGGGATGGCCAAAGGTGTGGTCTTCTTGCGCATGTCAAGGCTATCTCTCAGGGCGCTGGTGCTAAAGATCTCCATGATCAGGGCGAACATGCTGCACTCTTAGCTGTCCTGACGCGTTTCGGCGGTTAAGGCACCCTATGTATAAGCTCATGTCTTTTGCTGATGAATGTGTAGTGACGTACAGCTGAACTAGTAGATCGTAGTGAAGTACTCTGTTTATGCGTGCTTGGTGGGTTAATTATGCATGGAGAATGATGAACTTGGTTACTTTTTAATGAATCATAGCTAGTATGTTCTAATGTTGCCTGACCGGATGTTGGCTTAGGGAGCATGCATATACATGTTGGTTGCCTGAGCACTAGCAGTGTGTACTTACAGTACAGGTTGGTTGGGTCAGCATATACAGGTTGGCTCCCTAAGCACTGAAATGAATCTAAGTTTAGACGCCTGAGGAGTTTTGTGATGTTCTGCCCAAATTTGGCACATATCTTTTTTACACAGTCATGAAGTGGCATAGAATTGATCCTATAAATTCCAAAGCTTTTATGTATACTAACTTTGAACTAATTGCCATGGTATCAAATTTGGCCAGGTTTCATTTTTTTTTAAATAATTTTTCATTTTTTTTGCCCTACAGAAGCAACTTTTTGTGAAGGAGGTGCAAGAAATAATTGCCAAAAGTGCAACCAGACAATTTTCACACAAACTAGATCGTATTTGAGGGATGGTGCCCAAAATTTATGAATTTCCTCCATTTGTAACTAATTTCCCTCATTTAATGGAGTTTACGATGATTTTCCCAAAGTAATTCAAATTTGAACTACAAGTGGTTGATATTGTGTTTAAATGTTAAAATCATTTTGGGGTAGAGAAGTAGTGCTTATATCATAGAAAAATTGTTACTTTTCAAAAATTCCAAACCTTTGAAGTAATTGCCATGCTATCAAATTTGGCCAGTTTTTGAAAAAAATCAAACAAATTGAAAAAAAGTCAGAAAAACAAATCCCATTGCATGGAATCATCATTTATGTACTAGTTGCCGTGAAAATATTAGACTTGAGTTTCCATGAACTTTTGAAAATGATCCTTCACAACGAGGTGTATCAGTTATGAACATCTATAGGTTTGAAGCCAAAGGAGCTAGTTTTTGAGCAATCCCATGGCATGGTTTGTGATATTGAGCCCAAATTTGGAGCATTGGTGCATGTTGGAATGGGAAACAATGGCATGCAACTTTTGTTTCATTTTGTTTTAAAAAAAATCATTTTTCATTTTTTTGCCCTACAGAAGCAACTTTTTTTGAAGGAGGTGCAAGAAATAATTGCCAAAAGTGCAACTAGACAATTTTCACACAAACTAGATCGTATTTGAGGGATGGTGAACAAAATTTATGAATTTCCTCCATGTGTAACTAATTTCCCTCATTTAATGGAGTTTACGATGATTTTCCCAAAGTAATTCAAATTTGAACTACAAGTGGTTGATATTGTGTTTAAATATTTTCCAAAAAATCATTTTGGGGTAGAAAAGTAGTGCTTATATCATAGAAAATTTGTTACTTTTCAAAAATTCCAAACCTTTGAAGTAATTGCCATGCTATCAAATTTGGCCAGTTTTTGAAATAATTCAAACAAATTGATAAAAAGTCAGAAAAATAAATCCCATTGCATGGAGTCATCATTTATGTACTAGTTGCTGTGAAAAATATTAGACTTGAGTTTTCATAAACTTTTGAATATGATCCTTCACAACGAGGTGTATCAGGTATGAACATCTATAGGTTTGAAGCCAAAGGAGCTAGTTTTTGAGCAATCCCATGGCATGGTTCGTGATATTGAGCCCAAATTTGGAGCATTGGTGCATGTTGGCATGGGAAACAATGTCATGCAACTTTCGTTTCATTTTGTTTAAAAAAATAATTTTTCATTTTTTTTGCCCTATAGAAGCAACTTTTTGTGAAGGAGGTGCAAGAAATAATTGCCAAAAGTGAAACCGGACAATTTTCTCACAAACTAGATCGTATTTGAGGGATGGTGCCCAAAATTTATAAATTTCCTCCATGTGTAACTAATTTCCCTCATTTAATGGAGTTTACGATGATTTTCCCAGAATAATTCAAATTTGAACTACAAGTGGTTGATATTGTGTTTAAATGTTTTCCATAAAAACATTTTGGGGTAGAGAAGTAGTGCTTATATCATAGAAAATTTGTTACTTTTCAAAAATTCCAAACCTTTGAAGTAATTTCCATGCTATCAAATTTGGCCAGTTTTTGAAAAAAAACAAAAAAATTGAAAAAAAGTCAGAAAAAAACAAATCCCATTGCATGGAGTCATAATTTATGTACTAGTTGCCGTGAAAAATATTAGACTTGAGTTTTCATAAACTTTTGAAAATGATCCTTCACAACGAGGTGTATGAGGTATGAACATCTATAGGTTTGAAGCCAAAGGAGCTAGTTTTTGAGCAATCCCATGGCATGGTTTGTGATATTGAGCCCAAATTTGGACCATTGGTGCATGTTGGCATGGGAAACAATGTCATGCAACTTTTGTTTCATTTTCTTTAAAAAAAATATCATTTTTCATTTTTTTTCATACAGAAGCAACTTTTTGTGAAGGAGGTGCAAGAAATAATTGCCAAAAGTGCAACCAGACAATTTTCACACAAACTAGATCATATTTGAGGGATGGTGCCCAAAATTTATGACTTTCCTCCATGTGTAACTAATTTCCCTCATTTAATGGAGTTTACGATGATTTTCTCAGAGTAATTCAAATTTGAACTACAAGTGGTTGATATTGTGTTTAAATGTTTTCCATAAAATCATTTTGGGGTAGAGAAGTAGTGCTTATATCATAGAAAAGTTGTTAATTTCGAAAAATTCCAAACCTTTGAAGTAATTGCCATGCTATCAAATTTGGCTAGTTTTTGAAAATATTCAAAAAATTGAAAAAAAAGACAGGAAAACAAATCCCATTGAAAATGGTTGAAACTTGGCATGAAGCCCTTAAATGGTATTAACAAGTGACCACCAAAATTTGGGTTCATTCTGAGTTGGTCGAAAAATCCACTTGTCTGAAAAGAGGGTCCTAGACTAGCCCGGAAGGCTCCGTATTGGAGCTCCTCCATTTTTCCACAATCATGAAATCAACTCATATTTTTTTATGGACTCACATGATCAAAACAACATGGAATGCACAATTGTATGCTAATTTTACATGACTTGAAATACATATTTTAAAAATAATTTTGTTTTTGAGAATAACACAAAATAAATGTTCTAAAAATGAACTTAAAATGAAATCACCGCATATGTTTTTTACGGACTCACATGATCTAAGCAAGTTGAAATGACTTTTTTTATATATTTATTGAATGGACAAAAACATTTTTTATAAATATTTTTGTTTTTCAGAATAACAAAAAATAAGTGTTTTGTCACTGGGCCGCTATGAAGCAACTACTATCCGCGTGCTCATGGGCCTGGAGCCAGCCGTGCCCATCCTGCATGGTTCATATAAACCGTCAAATCGGTAGGTTGCGTCTATCAAGGAGGAGGTCGTGCGACGTGATAACCTAAACACGCTCGTAGTAGATCAGATCCACGTCTCCAAACCTTGAGTCCACGACACTATTCACCGTCGTCTCCGCGCCGTGGATAAATCCGTGAAGGTATCGTCGACCTCTGTCGGTGGTGATTGGCAGCAACTCCGCACGCCGGCGTCAACTCTGTCGAGAGATCATGTATGTTAGCCGCCCTATTCCCTCCTCCTAATCCGAATAGGAATACATTGCATTAACCAGTAGGTTTGGTTTAGATTGGTTAGCCACCAAAACTTGTGTCTACACGTTTCGTCGTTTTCCGGTTGATTTGTTAATCTATAGGTTAAAGTGACATACAATTTCCATGTCAAAGGTTTAGTCATCCTTCAACCTCAGCGATCTGCACATCAAAGGGTATTTTTTAGCGTGGTTTGAAGATAATGGTTGGTTTGACAATGCAAGGAGTGATTAGTAACATTTTATGTGATGAATTGTTGGTCGGTACGCTCAAATCAGTTAACAAAAGTGTCATGATTATAAAGAAAAATACTCCCTCCAAATATTATGTATTTTTTCTATTCTTTTGAAAATATAAAAATAATATAGTAAAGTTTGATTAGTTTGATAGATGTGATTGTTCACTCAAATTCTTGAATTAACAAATTCAAATTTTTGAATGAACCATCACATCCATCAGATCTAATCTAACTATAGTATTTAAACGATAGTGCTCCTCGGCATCTGCTTATAAACACGTGTGGGCGTCCCTCGGCGGGCGAGGTGGGACTAAATATTTGGAGGCGCTGTGTGTGGCCGACCCAACTCCATAATAAATCACCATGCAATGTAATGGCCCCTTTAATCGCTCGTCTCCTGGCATGCAATGTAATGGTGTAGGAAATAAATGCAATGTAATAAATGTGCATGCAAAGTAATGACCGGGCCGCATGGTACTTTCAGAAATATGTTTTAGTTTAGCACATATATATTGACAAATAGATGTGTTCATGCATCATGTTATTTTTTTGCAGCATGGAGGACCCTCTCGGTGAAATATCTTGTGGCAGGGTTAATGATATGCCTGAAGGCTCTTCGACGTTATCACCGACTCTTATTTCAGCGGCGGTGCATTACGTTGAAACAGCCGCAAAACACAAGGACCATGCGTTCAAAGATATTTACGTCAATGCCCATTGAAAGGGCATGCGCCCTTATGTTTGGTTTTGGTAATTGATGACAATCTTTATGGACTAATGGTTTCCTTGAGTTATACTTTAAGGTTTGTCCATAGGCAACGCCTGAAGATCATATGGTGGCTTCAAGGGTGTAAGATGAAGATTACATGTTGACCAAGGTGTTCGTCATGGAGCATCCAAAGATTGGTTAAGGTGATGTGTGCAAGGTCAAGAGGAGCATCACGAAAATATCGTATGCTTGGAGCTTGCCGACCATTTGGTGATAATGGTCGTATGAAGGTGTGCCTAAAAGAGGCTCACCCATAATGAGTATGGGGGAGCTATCTACAAGTCTTCATCGAGCCGGCGGAATCAAGGAAGATGTTCCAACTTGAGGCGGGCATGATCGTCATCATCAAGCTCAAGTGGAGTATGCGCAAGACAAAGGTTTGACTAGTTAGGTGTCTAGTTTACCGGTCTCTTGGTGGTAATTAGGAGACCGTGTTATAGGCTAGGCTGAGTCGTTCGTGGAGAGCTCAAACCTTTGCATCCTTGGCATCATCTTTATTGGTTCTTGGTTGGCTTTTTCTCTTTGTGAGTTTTGGAGCTTGTGGTCTTCTTCATGACAAGATCGTGTTCATCGAAAACGGATTTCATATGCATCCTCTCTTATGATTTTCGATGCGGGAGATTTGCCGGTTATTCTTGGTTAGAGGTTTCACACCTCTATGTGTTTGGCATTTCTCCCTTTCCACTTTGAAATATTTCCATTCGTGATTAGGCAGCTCTGTTCGTTAGCTTTCCATCAAGCTTGAGTTTGCCTTAATCGGAGTTCATTTGCAGAAGTTGTGGCAGTTCAGGGTTTGCCTGTTTCATTTGGATTTCATCTGTTGTGTGGCATGGGCTCCCTGGTTCTGCCATGGAGGTAGTACCGCTCTTGGAGCGGTAGTACCGCGCCACAGTAGTACCGTGGGCGAGTACCGCACTCACTACCGTAAGTCCACTAGACTCTGCGGTAGTGGGCACGGTACTGGCCCCCGGTAGTACCGTGGGGCGGTAGTACCGCTCCCAGCGCGGTAGTACCGTGCCACGGTAGTACCGTGGACCAGTACCGCATCCACTACCGGATTCCCACTGGACTTTTCGGTAGTGGGGGCGGCACTGGGGTTCGGTAGTACCGTGGGGCGGTAGTACCGCTCCCGGTGCGGTAGTACCGCACCACGGTACTACCGCTCTCCGAGCGGTAGTATCGTGGTTGGTGGGCTGCCAACGGATTCCAACGGCTGGATTCGTGGGAGACTATAAAAGAGGGTCTTCTTCCTCCTTTGTCTCCACCGGTTTTGTGCAAGTTCTTCCCCCCATTGTTGACCTCTTTGAGCTTTCTTTACTCTCTTCCCCTCCTATGATTCTTGCTCCCTTTTGAGGGAAAATAGAGAGGAGGTCTAAATCCACATTCTCCACCAAGCCATCTCTCCTCTAAGTGAGGGGAACCTTGTGGATCTAGATCTTGGAGTTCTTGGTGTTCTCCTTGTTCTTCCTCTCATATTCCTCCATAGCTTTTGTTGCTTTGGTGGGATTTGAGAGTTGGGGACTTGAGCACTTCGTGTGCTCTTGCCATTGCATTTGGTGCATCGGTTTGAGTTCTCTCTGAGGATTCGGTGTAGAAGTGAAGTTGAGAAGATAGCTACTCTTGAGTGCGTTGGAACTCTAGAGCTTGTACCTCGTGGGTGCGTTGGCACCTAGAGGCTTGTTGTTGCGGAGCTCAATCATTGTGGTGGTAAGCTTCGGGACGCTACGGGGGCCTCCAATTCGGTTGCGGAGATTGCCCCGAGCATTTGTACGGGTTCGGTGACCGCCCCCAAGGGTTGCCATTTGTACGGGTTCGGTGACCGCCCTCAAGTGTCCTAATAGTGGAATCACGGCATCTTGCATTGGTAAGAGCGTGAGGAGAAATAGGGTGGCCCTCGTTAGCTTCGTGTGAGCATTGTGCTCCTCACCCTCTCCAAACGGAGACGTACTTCTCGCAAGAGAAGGAACTTCGGTAACAAATCCTTGTCTCCATCGGCTCCACTTGCGGTTATATCTACCCTTACTTTGAGCAAGCTTATTACATTGTTTATCTTGTGCTTGCTCATATTATTGTACATTGCTTGTCCCATAGGTTGTTCTTCTAGTCAACCTATTTACTTGTGCACCTACTTTGTGATAGCCCTAGTGCTCTTGTTACATATCTTGCTATCACATAGTTGTTTATCTTGCTTAGTATAAGTTGTTGGTGCACATAGTTGAGCCTAGCTTATTTAGGTTTCTTGCTTGGCAAATTAAACGTTAAGTTTTATTCCGCATTTGTTCAAGCCGAAACCGTAATTATTTTAAACGCCTATTCACCCCCCTCTAGGCGACATCCACGCCCTTTAACCCATAATGATTATGTGGACAGTAAAAGAATTAAGGTTATCATCGACCATGCGTGGTTATCAGAAAATGTAAGTCATACAGCTAACTAAACTAGTAAACTAGTCTCATCACAATATTGCTTACCTTGACAAAAACCGGTATTCCTTGTAGGTTCTTGATGCTTAAATTGCGGATTTGTCTGTACGTGTTGGAGATGACCGACACTTATCTACGGCATGGAGGACAGGATTCCTGTTAAGGAATCATAACAAAGGGTATCAACCTCGAAAGTCAAAGCAGACAATTCCTACTGAGAAGAATGGCATTGTTCTAAGAGTTACAGACGAATATTTCATCTGTGACAAGGTAAACATTGCATGTACCCACAATGCACAACATGTACATGGTCATAATCAATGCTAATAAATTGATTTCCCTCACCATGTGTAGGCATACTTCCCGCTGAACATAGCCAATACTCACTGGGCGACTGTTGTTATGCATACACCAAAGGAGCAGTTCCAAGTTCTGGACTCTCTATATGAATTAAGTGAGATACAAAGCGTAGTTAATGAACTAGTATGATTTTATGCATCCTTTTGAATGCCAACTATCCTGACGTGTCAAAGCATATTTAGTTCCAAGTCCGACAATATGATTTTATGCATTTGACTTAAAGTTCAAAATATTTCAGATAGCATCCATCGCAGATGACATACTGGAGGCAAACATCCTTTTGAATGCCAACTATCCTGACGTGTTAACATGGCCTATTGTAGAAGTTGATGATATGCCAAAACAAAAAGATTTGTGAGTATCTAGTTCATGTTATGAGCGTTATAGCAAGGATAGTGAATTGGCATAACTTATTCTTCAATAATTTAATTGCCGTGACTCGTGTGGACTTTTTGTGACGGAGTGCATGGAACACTGGGATGGGGATCGTTGGACTGCTGAAGTAAACCAGGTTCGTTTTTCATGGATTCATAACTATCTTATTAATTTGTTCCTTGCTATAAATGTCCATGTTTTAAATAAATATATTTTTTGTAGGAGAAGGTGAACGACTCTAGGAGAATTAAACTTGCCCGAATTCTTCTGTCAACTACGAACAGTCTCGAGGAAGTCAAAAAGACGGTCGTCACCATCTCAGAGAAAATGATCAAATGAGTTATGTAGTTTAGGGGTAGGTTTTTTGTCCCGTGGTGTACTAGACACAGTGGGTGTTCCTACCGGAGTTTGGATTTAAGTACTATGTTTGTGTGGTTGTTGGCAACATTATGCGTGGAGAATGCTGAACTTGGTTGCTCTACTTATTAATGAATGTTAGCTAGTATGTTCTAAGTTCTCTGTTTGGCACATATTTGTATGTTGGCATTAGACTTCAATCTGAGCATTCTAGGTTACTATTTGATTTAAAAAAATCATTTGCCTTTTTTTTCCACTACAGAATCAACTACAAGTCCTTGATCTTGTGTTTAAAGTTTTTCGAGAAAATCATATTTAGGTAGACAATTGGTTGTTATATCATCGAAAAGTTCTTACTTTAAAAAAATTACAAACCTTAGTACAATATGGTAGTTTGAACCAGTTCATTTAAAAAATGCATATATATGTTCATTCAAAAATGCATATGAGGCATGTTGTAAATATGCCTCATATGTTCAAACTACCTCCTTTTCCTTTAAAATGCATAAATACCAAGTTAACATAGTACAATATGTATGATGATCCATGAGGCATGAACATCTATCACAACATGTTCATGAGGCAAGAACATGTATAGGTTTCAAGGCAAAGGAGGTAGTTTGAACCATCCCCAAGGCATGTTTTATGATATTGCTCCCAAATTTGGCACTTTGGTGGTTGGTGGCATGGGAAACAATGCCATTCAACTGAGGTTTCATTTTGTTTAAAAAAATCATTTTCCATTTTTTGCCCTTAAAGAAGCAACATTTTGTGATGGGGGTGCATCAAATACTTGCCAAAGGTGCAACCATGCAATTTCCACACAAACTAGATCATATTTGAGGGATGCTGCCAAAATTTTATGAATTTTCTCGATGTGTAGCTAATTTCCTACATTTAATGGAGTTTACAATGATTTTCCCAGAGTAATTCAAATTTGAACTACAAGTCCTTGATCTTGTGTTTAAATCTTTTCCAAAAAATCATATTTAGGTAGGCAAGTGGTGGTAATATCATAGAAATGTTCTTACCTTTCAAAAATTTCAAACCTTTCAACTAATTTGCATGGTCTCAAATTTGGCCAGTTTTTGAAAAAAAACAAAAAAAATTGAAAAATAAGTCAAAAAAAGGAATACCCTTGCATGGAGTCATCATTGTACTAGTGGCAATGAAAAATAGTAGACATGAGTTTTGATGGAGTTTAAGATGATTTTATCAAAATAATTAAAATTTGAAATAGGGTTAGTTGCCCAAAACATATATGGAATAGACTTTTTTTGAGCGGTATATGGAATTGACTTTTTGATCGTGCCGTCATACGTACATGGGCCAGCCCAACCGCGCACCACAATGTAGGGTTAGTTGCCGATATGTCATAAAGGTAGGATTTCGTCCCGCAAATCACGTAACCACGTAATCCACGACCCCTCGACGACCTAGAGCACATCTTGGTCATCTTCAACACCTCCGCCAACAGACGACCATCACGATCTACTCCTATACTCGTCATCGAAGACCGCATACGCACATGGATCAGGTATGTTCTCGCCTTCCATTTACGGTGATCAGACAACAACAACCACCAGTAGTCCACTGTCGTACACTAGACGATCCTCCCGTTGTCTCCTATTTTGCAACCATTAAGATGTAGGTTAACCTAATTATCCTGGCATCGCATAATGATCTTGAGACAGGTGGTGATGTCTGCTCGGGCTCATCGTGTTAGTGCTTCTCGTTTGCCGGGTGGAAAGCAGCACATAAGAGGTACGTATCATTCATAAAATACCTATGAATTAAATTCAGTAAATTGTACTCCTCCTGCTTACGTTCAATTGTTTTTTCTGAAGGTCCTGGAATTAATGACGAGGAAGAGTTTGAATGTTTCTGCCAGTATGGCAACCGCGTATCGATGGATGATGCAGAATTTTCTACACTCAAGGCGATGGTTGATAAGCACCTGCCAAGAAAACCATTATATGTGTGCACAATTAATAAATAAATATAGTCAAAGGCAAAGAAAAATGGTAAAGATTTCATTTTCAGTACATATCACTTGTCACATATATATTACTACTTCAGGGATTGACATAGAAAAATTCATGATGCATGCAGTACTTTTCGAGGAGCTTCAGCATGCAGCACATTGTACCACATCTTCAACTACCAGGATTCATTCAAGTCTATTCCAATAATACAGAACTACTGAAAGTTAAGGTTGTAATGAGAAAGTCAAAGGTGAAAGGAAAACTGACAAGTGGTTTCATGTTAACAACAAACTGGATGGAGGTTGTGAAGAAGATTGATATGGGAGTTTGTGAAAACTATGTGTTTTGGTTCCGAGGAAGCCGGGATGGTCTTAAGCTTCTCGTTTATCATCTCTGAAGTCAACAGTAATAGCATAAATTATTCCAGTCACTTAGTTCAACCAAGTTGTCGTGTAATTTCGTTTACAATACTGATTTACATCTTATGTGCTGGACCAGAATATGTTCTTCTGGCATATTGAAACACTCAGAATAATGCCAAAATTTGAAACATTTCCTATGGGTTATGCATTTTCTAGATTTTTTTCCTCCTGAAATGCCTGTAAAACTGCCGCACGCGACAAATCTTGCCACATTTTTCACATTCATGAAATCAACCCATATTTTTTTATGGACTCACATGATCAAAACAACATGAAATGCACAATTGTATGCAAATTTTACATTATTTACACATAATTCATTTTTCCGGTCAAAAAATTCCGGAAAACGGCCCCCGACGGTCTACCCCCCTGGACTTTCACTCACTGGGGTAGAGTCTGGTTGGTTAAAGCTCCTACATGAGAGGCAAGAACTTATGAACACCCCAATCCATCATGCACCCATGATGACCAATGCGTGCATCACCGCGCACTCCACACCGGAAACTTTCTCTTACGGCTTCCACTTTGTGAAGCAAGTCCATTTTCAAACACTCAGAATGATCCCAATTTTTTTGCACTTCTTAACTACACCATACCAACCACGCATGAAAAATTTCAAACATTTCCTATGGGTTATGCATTTTCTACATTTTTTCCTCCTGAAATGCCTGTAAAACAGCACTAGCGACAAATCTTGCCACATTTGTTGAAAATGGTTGAAACTTGGAATGTATCCTTAAATGGCATCAACAAGTGACCACCCAAATTTGGGATAATTCTGAGTTGGTCCAAAAAACCACTTGTCTAAAAAGAGGGTCCCAGACTAGCCCGGAAGGCTCCGTATCGGAGCACCTCCATTTTTTCACATTCATGAAATCAACCCATATTTTTTTATGGACTCACATGATCAAAAAAACATGAAATGCACAATTGTATGCAAATTTTACATTATTTACACATAATTCATTTTTCCGGTCGAATAATTCTGGAAAATGGCCCCCGACGGTCTACCCCCCTAGACTTTCACTCACTGGGGTAGAGGCTGGTTGGTTAAAGCTCCTACATGACAGGCAACAACTTATGAACACCCCAATCCATCATGCACCCATGATGACCAATGTGTGCATCACCGCGCACTCCACACCGGAACCTTTCTCCTACGGTTCCACTTTGTGAAGCAAGTACATCTTCAAACACTCAGAATGATCCCAATTTTTTTTGCACTGCTTAACTACACCATACCAACCACACATGAAAAATTTCAAACATTTCCTATGGGTTATGCATTTTTTACATTTTTTACTCCTGAAATGCCTGTAAAACGGCCACTAGCGACAAATCTTGCCACATTTGTTGAAAATGGTTGAAACTTGGCATGTATCCCTTAAATGGCATCAATAAGTGACCACCCAAATTTGGGATAATTCTGATTTGGTCAAAAAAAACACTTGTCTAAAAAGAGGGTCCCAGACTAGCCCGGAAGGCTCCGTATCGGAGCACCTCCATTTTTTCACATTCATGAAATCAACCCATATTTTTTATGGACTCACATGATCAAAACAACATGAAATGAACAATTTTATGCAAATTTTAAATTATTTACACGTAATTCATTTTTCCGGTCGAAAAATCCCGGAAAATGGCCCCCGACGGTCTACCCCCCCTAGACTTTCACTCACTCGGGTAGAGGCTGGTTGGTTAAAGCTCCTACATGACAGGAAACAACTTATGAACACCCCAATCCATCATGCACCCATGATGACCAATGTGTGCATCACCGCGCACTCGATACCGGAACCTTTCTCCTACGGCTTCCACTTTGTGAAGCAAGTCCATCTTCAAACACTCAGAATGATCCCAATTTTTTTGCACTGCTTAACTACACCATACCAACCACACATGCAAAATTTCAAACATTTCCTATGGGTTATGCGTTTTCTACATTATCATTTGAAAATCAAATTTTTTTTAGATTAACACAAAATAAGTGTTTTTTCACTGGGCCGCTACGAAGCTGCCCACGCGGTCGACGCCTGGTCTCACTGCCCACGGTGGAAGCAGCCGGGCCCATCCTGCATGCGTGATATATACGGTAAATTCGGTAGGTTGCGTCTTTCACGGAGGTCGTGCGACGTGATAACCTAAACACGCTCCTAGTAGATCCGATCCACCCTCCAAACCCTGAGTCCACAACAGTATTCTCCGTCGTTGGTGGTCATAGGAGGCAACTCCGCACGTCGGCGGCGACCTCTGTTGGTGCTTATAGACAGCAACTCCGCACGTCGGCGTCAACTCCATCGAGCGATCTGTATGTTACCCGCCCTATTCCCTCCTCCTAATCCACATGTTTCGCCGCATACGTATGTTTGGTTTAGGAGCAGTGTTGGTTTAGTCCGTATAGCAACCAATTCATAAGCCTTGAACCTGTGCGATCTGGACATGAAAGACATATTTATTTTTAATTGGTTGGTTTAATTTAGTGTTTGTGAAACAAGTGGAAGAACGGTACTACCTATATCTAAGATATTAGTGCACTAATTATGGTTTATATTGAGGTTATTATGCATGAAAATTAGGTCATGATTCTAAAAAAATACTCCCTCTAAATATTTTGTAATATTTCTATGCTTCTGAAAATATAAAAATAATATAGTACAGTTAGATTAGTTTAATAGAGGTGATTGTTCACTCAAATTCTTGAATTATCAAATTCAAATTTTTGAATGAACCATCACATCTATTAAATCTAATCTAACTATATTATTTCAACGATAGTGCACCCCGGCCTCTGCTTATAAACAGGTGTGGGCGTCTCTCCACGGGCGAGGTGGGATTAAATATTTGGAGATGCATGCAATGATAACTAATCGGCAACAGCATGCGGTGCTAGCCTCCTATGCATGCAGCTGTAGCATGCGGTGCTAGCCTCCTATCCTATTTCGTGGGCTTCTATGTCACTTTGATTGCCTTTTTAATTGCCTACATTAAACAAAAGGAGCACTGATAATACAAGAAAATTGAAGCTAATCCTCTAGCTTTGCACCTTGGTCGCACTGTAAGCTCTAGTAAGCCCTACACACCGGAACGGAGGTAGTATGTTTTAGTTTAGCACATGTAACATGGACAATTTTATGTGTTCATGCATCATGTCTTTTTTTGCAGAATGGAGGACCCTCTCGGGGAAATTTCTTGCAACGTAGAGAAGTGGTGTAAACTAGTTGCATCTATGACGGTCGACCAGCGTGGCAAACTTAGCAGCACAACACTGCGGTGTATGATGCAGATACCCCCAATCTAGATGCGAACTACTTTGCTTAGCTATATGTTGGAGGCCTATGAATTATCCTCTGGGAAATTTATCATTGAGGAACGTGTTGGCAAAATTTCATTAACTTCAGTTGATGTTGAGTGCATCACGGGTCTTAACAATACAGGACTGAGCGCCTCATCTATCTTAGATGAGGAAGGAGAGGTGGCAAAAGATCGTATCCCGCCACACTTTCTGAGCAAAACAACTGGCAGTATCAATATCGACGACTTGATCGAATATATTATGACAAATGAAGCTGCAGATGATGATTTCGTTCGTATGTCCGTCCTCGTGCTACTGGGGACAGTGTTGGCGCCATCAGCTACTAAGATTGTTCAGAAGGAGATGTACGCGTTAGTTGAGGATGTTGTGTGGATTAATAAAATTAATTGGAACGCGTTCACACTAGGTTATCTTATGGCTAACATCAAGTTTGTCAAGAAAGGTAGAAAGATTAGGCAGTGGCCGAAAGGGAACTTGCCACTACTGCAGGTACACTATGGTTTCCCATCACATGAAATTCCCAAATGCATTAAAATTATGAATCTAAGTTGTACTGTTTTTTTGTATGCAGTATCTCTATTGGGAGAAGGTGCAGCCACAGGATGATCCTTCATTAGCTATGGGTGTGTCCTTGCGTCCCCTTATGAGGAACTGGACCGAGGCGGCCGCAAATAAGCGAGATTCATATGACGCCGACAATGGGCGTGGTGTCGGTCTTGGCCGTGTGAAGGTTATGCGTTCTGTGCAATCCATACTTATTTTGTGCATATAGTAATTCATACCTATTTACTAGTTTCATAACGTTATTAATCTGCAGATTGAAGATAATATAACGGAGGAGTATTGGAATGAGCCATCAACAAAGTCACCGCATCTTTCTAGGCACAAGGGACAGTCTTCGAAGAGACAAGTCCAGCCGCGTAAGACTGTCGCCAGAAAAGATTCAAAAACTGATATTCTGCTCAAACAGCTCATCCAGGAGATGAGGGACTTTAGAGAAGACATCCAACTTATTCCTCAGGTGAAGCACACAACATGTTATAAAGATTCTAGATGCAGTTTTTCAATTGAAACAACACATGACTTTCATTTTATATTGCAAAATGTTCTTTCAATTATGAATAAGACTGGCGTCGCATAAAAACCATCAGCAGATTGTTCGTCACAGGATGATGAAGACGAGGATGTGGGCGAGTCTTACCAGAATGGCCCCGGACATGGGGAAGTCAAACAAGAAAAAAAAGAATTTATGTACAAGCCAGGAAGTGATTCGCTTGAAGACCAAGAGAACAATGCTTGTTATATTGTACCGTTCAAATTAGAACCCAATGTCATGAAAGACTTTGTCACACCTGCCAAAGAGAAATATAAGATAAAGCAGAAAGGATGGGAAGGCAATGGCACTCCCGAGGATCCATGGACTTTGCATGATGAGGAATTGCCTTACGCACCGGAGGTGCCTATCTCTTCACCGGAGGTGCAGAAAGAGATTTTGCAAGCCGCCCTACGCACGGTTCGTCGCACTGGTAAATCATGAGGGAGTAAGAAAGAACATGAAAACGGCAGTCGAAGGTACCGGTTCGCTATGATTCATATGTGATAAAAAAACCTGTAAAGCGTCAGCCTCGTAGTGGTATCAAGAAAGGTACTGCCCATGACATTATTAGTTTATCTTTGTTGCATCTATGATATTACTAACGAACAACTTATCACATGTCTTGCAGGTTTGTTTGGCACGGGAAATGATATGGCTGAAGGCTCTTCGGCGTTATCACCGGTTCTTATTTCTGCGGCGGTACACTACGTTGAAACAGCCGCAAATCACAAGGACCATGCGAACCTAGATGTTTATGTCAATGCCCATAATGATAAAGTGGACAGTAGAAGACATAAGGCTATCCTCCACCATAAGTGGTTATCGGAAATTGTAAGTCATACAACTAACTACTACTAAACTAGTCTCTTCACAATATTGATTCCCTTGACAAAAACCGTTATTCCTTGCAGGTTCTTGATGCTTACATTGCGGATTTGTCTCTACGTGTTGGAGATGACCGGCACTTATCTACGGCATGGAGGACAGGATTCTTGTTAAGGAAGCATAACAATGGGTATAAACCTCGAAAGTCAAAGAAGACCATTCCTGCTGAGAAGAATGGACTTGTTCTAAGAGGTAAACATTCCATGTACGCACAATGCACAACATATACATGGTCATAATCAATGCTAATAAATTGATTTCCCTCACCATGTGTAGGCATACTTCCCGCTGAACATAGCCAATACTCACTGGGCGACTGTTGTTATGCATACACCAAAGGAGCAGTTCCAAGTTCTGGACTCTCTATATGAATTAAGTGAGATACAAAGCGTAGTCAATGAACTGGTATGATTTTATGCATCCTTTTGAATGCCAACTATCCCAACGTGTCAAATCATATTTAGTTCCAAGTCCGACAATATGATTTTATGCATTTGACTTAAGTTCAAAATATTTCAGATAACATCCATCGCAGATGACATACTGGACGCAAACATCCTTTTGAATACCAACTATCCTGACGTGTTAACATGGCCAATTGTACAAGTTGATGATATGCCAAAGCAAACAGATGAGTGAGTTTCTGGTGCATGTTATTATGAGCGTTATAACAAGGATAGTGAATTAGCATAACTTATTTTTCCAATAATTTTATTGCAGTAACTCATGTGGACTTTTCGTGACGGAGTGCATGGAACACTGGGATGGGGATCGTTGGACTGCAGAAGTAAACCAGGTTCGTTTTTGATGAATTCGTAAACATCTACTTAATTAGTTCCTTCATATATAACTGTCCATGTTTTAAATAAATATATTTTTTGTAGGAAAAGGTGAACGGCTCTAGGAGTCTTAAAGCTGCCCAAATTCTTCTATCAAGTACAAACAATCTCGAGGAAGTTAAAAAGACGGTCGTCACCCTCTCAGAGAAAATGATCAAATGAGGAGCCTTATGTAGTTTAGGGGGTAGGTTTTTTTGTCCCGTGGTGTACTAGACACAGCGGGTTTTCCTACGGGAGTTTGGATTGAAGATACTTTACTCGAATTTTTCCACAAGTACTTTTTTGGTGGAATTTTTCCACCAGTACCAGGCATGGTTTTTATCCCCGTGGAATGAAGTGGATACATTGCCTTCACTAGAGAAGGGATTATATTGCATTGCACAATAATTGAGAGCACACTCAGTTAAACTCAAGAAAAAAATGTCTTTTATTTGATTTCTCATAAGTACAATAATTGAGATCAATTTGAGCAGCAGATCGATTTGTTCACATTCAAACTGATCATAGAACTAACATTACAATAAAAGGATCGAAATCCGCCATGGCCGACTGAGAGGTGGGGTATGGGAGGCAAGGGGCGTGTGGGAAGGACCCAAAAGGTGCGGCCGAGCGAAACTGACTCGCAGAAACCAATTCCCCCACCTTCCTCCTTCTTCTCTTCGTGCCGCCGCACTAGACCACCATGGATCGAGATCCGAGAGCTGTGGTGCTGGCGGAGCAGTTTGCGGCGGGAGATCCAGTGCGGTTGCGGAAGGCGCTGGAGGTGCGCTCTTGGTTCTCGAACATGCAGGGGCTATACCGGGAATCGGTGGTGGCCATGGTCAGGGCGAATCCGTCGGAGTTGACCCGCATTTTTCCAACAGGGAGAGTGCAGGCGGTGTAGGCTCTGGTCTGGGCCATGGAGGAAGCCCCATCTGCGGATCCAGAACAGAGTGAGAGATGGAAGGAGTACAAATCCAAGCGCACCATATGGGGGATCTCAGCGCCTGGCAGCTCCCACAGACCGATTGTGGTGGAGCCACAAGAGGATTTGGAGGCGCCTGGGTGCTCTCACAAGCCGATCAAGATAGATCAGGAGATGAATCGGGAAGAAGACATGGTGATGCTGAGGGGAAATCTGCAGAAGGTTCCGGTGACGGGAGATGCGGAGCTGCCAAAAGATCTGGAGAGCTAGGAGAGGATGAATCCGTTGATCGTGGATGTGAAGATGGAAGGAGAGGATGCAGTGCAGGAAAGTTCTGGTGCTGGAAAGAAGAAGTGGATTCAAAGTGCAGTTCATCGGGATTTGGGGGGGGGGGGGGAGTACAAGCTCTTCCCGCCGTTCCCCACGACTGACGGCGGTGGCAGCGCGTCGCTCTCCGCGGCTGGCAAAGGGGGCCGATCAGCCGCCCCGCTCTTGAGTTGCTCCCCGACCGGCAGCCGATTCTTGATGCTGGCAGGGGAGTGCTCTAGAGATGATGTACATAGCTGGAATGCGAGTAAGTTCCCTGTCACTATTAATAAGTATCTCAGTCATTCTTGTGGTGCTAGAGATGGCGTTGATCTTAGTGAATGCAATGGCAAATACAGTAAGAAAATGCTGAAATGTGCGAAACAGAAAATGATAGATAAAAGTTGTGTGCTGGTAGAGATTTCCATTGGCACCATGTTCCCTCCAGAGGGAAATCTGGAGAGCTTTTATTAGGAGTTAATTATACCACTTTGGATGTATTGACACAGAGTGATGGTCAGTATCACATTAAAATGACAGTGCAAGACACAAAAAGCAAGTATATTTGGAACTTAGTGGTGTTGTATGGGGAGGCCCAGCCGTCCAGGAAATCTGAGTTCCTGGATGAGCTCTCAAGGGTTTTTCAAAGGTCTATAAACCCTATGCTTGTAGGGGGGGGGATTTTAACATCATTAGGAAGGCATCTGAAAAAAATAAACCTGGTACTCCTGGACATTGGAGCTTTATTTTCAACTCCATAATTGAGCAAGCAAGCTTGATAGATCTACCACTTAATGGGAGACAATATATTTGGAGAAATAACCAGGAAATCCCTACCTTCGAAAATTTGGACAGAGTTCTATGTGATGTAGAATGGGATGATAATTACCCCTTAACCACTGTATGTGGGGTTGGGAGAGAGTTGTCTGACCATGTTCCCCTTTTTGTTTGCTCTGGAGATTTACTTAGAGTGGACCCAATTTTAAATTTGAAAATGCTTGGCTAATCAGAGAAGGAATTGATGAAATTGTGACTGAAACTTGAAGAACAAATGGGATAAAAGGATCTAACCTTGATAGATGGCAGAATAAAATAAGAGCTCTTAGAGCAAAGTTGAAAGGGTGGAACAGAAATATGAATGCGTGGTACATAGATCTTAAAAAACTAATTCCAACTCAGCTAGATGAGATAGATAAAATAAGTGAATTATTTTGACTCTCAACAAAAACAGGAGATATACTGTTAAGTCTATGTACAAGTATCTGGTAGTAGATGGGGTTACCTATTCGCAAATTTTTTTGTGGAAAGTAAAAATCCCATACAGAATAATTTTTTTCCTACGGCTAGTCAATAGAAATGCGATCCTAACAAAAGATAACCTGATCAAAAGGAATTGGAAGGGGAGTGCTTGTTGTGTTTTTTGTGGTAAGGATGAAAATATTAATCACTTGTTTTTTGAGTGTTCCTTGGCAAAAATGATGTGGACCATCATGAGGTTTGCTTTTAACATTCCTAGAAACCCTGAAAATGTGGAGGATTTATTAGGACCTTGGATCAATAGGTTCAGGGGGAGTTTGAAAAAGAATATGCTTGTTGGAATATCAGCTATTCTTGGGACTATTTGGAAATTAAGAAATAAAGCTATTTTTGAAAATGAAAAAGTCACTGATCCCAGTGTGCCTTTTCATTTGGTGGCTAATTGGATCTCTGATTGGTATGTTTTACAGACAAAACCAGATGACCAAAGGGTGCTTCAGGAGGGAGCAAGGATCCATAATCAGATTGTGGGGGAGATCTTCGAGAAGATGCGATGGATAATGCATACAGGTAGAATACAAGACTAAAGCTGGAGGAGGAAGAAGACAGTGAAGATGGCGACTAAACCGTCGATGCTGAAACAACCCCTACAGTTGGTCCTGTTTTGGGCTGCCTGTTCTTTATTTTTCTCTCGTTGGAAATTTTTTCCCCTGTAATGAACTGATTATACTTCGCTTATCTAGTTTACTTTTCTGCCTTAGAAGGCTTTCTAGATGGTAGCTCTTGCATCATGGGTAGTGAGCACATGATTTGGAGATGGCGGATGGGTTCCTGGAGGTGTAATCCTCTATGCCCTCATACTCGATAAATGGGGGTGTCTAGTTTCCTTTTTATTTTCTGCTGCCTGTAATAACAAGACATATGATTTCTTTATATGAAATCAGAAGGGTAGCCTTCTTTTGTTCAAAAAATAAAATAAAAGATCCACAAGGAATAACTTTATGCACTGCCATATGGACCTGGCCCAGTGCCATCTATCTTGCCTCGCCAAGTTTTGAATTTGTGCTTGCGGCTCAGGTCTTCACCTTCTCCTAGAAGATAATCGTCATGCAAATCTACAGCTAACAAAGGACCATGATCAACGACCTCCTTCACATGAATGATAACTGAAAATTCAAAAGTTGCACGGTCTCTTGGAGAGCTGGGTACAGGAGGCGAATGCAAATTCTCATCGTCCGAGTCTGGCTTCCATTCTTCATTAGGTGGTGCAGGAATAGACACAGTCAACACCTTGGGTATATCATTAGGATTGCGTAGCCACGCAGTTAAGGGCAGCACCCACTTATCACTAGCCGGGAGCATTTGTATTAGCTCACGTCCACACCAGAGAGGACTAAGTTGACAGTGTCATGATCCCAGCACTCTTCCGGGATCCCCTGCAAACTGAGCAGCGCCTTGTACTTGAAATTCACCTTTGTACCACGAGATGATCGATGCCACCGCTGGAAACTAACCCAAGCTCCTGCGCACTTGAACTTCTCTGACACGTGCACCACACGAGTGCAGTCGGCCTCCAACTCGAATTGCAGGAAAAAATTATATGGTGGGCAAGCAACCTGTACCTTCACCCGACGGACGGCGCAGTGAGCATCAATGGCCGCAGCCAGTGCCGCCGGCGTCGCCAGGACACGAGTATCTCCAAGCAGCGTGGCATACAATGCACAGTTGCGGAACTCCTTCTCCAAAGTATCCATGCCAACCGTGCGCGCAATGACGGCACGCCCACGGGCAGGGCGCATCTCTAGCTCGCCGCGCTGCCATACTTCCTGCGGGAACACGCGCGAGTCGGGGATGCGGGGCCAGGTATCCACAGGCACACAATCACCGGCGACAGGTCCTTGCGAAGGGATGGCGGCGCGGCTCCATTTTTCTCCGCCAGTCATCGCCGCGTAGTAGATTTGGAATTTTGGATTTTTAGACGCCTGCACATGTGCATGGGCCTACGGGTCCCGCCCGCTTCCATTCTGTGCACGTGCCTGCCGAGACGGCCTATCCGAGGAGGATCCTGGCGTTTGATCCAAGGCGGATCCTGACGCAGAATCTACAAGAGATGACCGCCAGGAACAAAATTTTGTCCTGAAGATTTTTCTTGTCATTTCGAAAATATTCAAAGCACTTATATTTGGTGATGAGCGATGCACATCATTTTATGTAATAATTCTGAAAGCATTACACTTATTCTGTCTGTCGCAATACCATATTGTATGGAATACATCTTATAAAAAACATAGGTAGTCTTAGTAAAATGCTATTGTGTGTCCACCAGCAATGTAGCTCTTCTATTGTTGTATCTCTTCCACAATCCTGGACATGTAAAGAAAAAAGGTCAAGCACTTATATATTAGTATTGTCAAATTTGAAATATTGATTTTTTTTGAATAAAGAGAACATATATTGCTTACTTATGGTTTAACTTGCATCTCTTGCTGCGTCTGTTGTGTCCTCGCTCTCTGTAAGCGCCGCACCGGTTTTTGATCTCGTCGAAGGATAGTGGTCGGCCATTTTTGGTCACAATGAGGTTGTCATGCACTTGTTTACTGCTTTTCTTTGGAGCACCTTTTGAAGATACTTTAATAGGATCCCCAACTACAGGTAGGCTACTTTCAGTATTTTCTGTCTGTTTCCTTGCAAAACTACTCTGTCCAACCGACGCTGCATCATACTCATAGCTCTTAGTAATTATGTCCCTCAAACTGTCTTGCAGCTGTTCGAACAACGCCGAGTGTCTACATGAAGCATGCAAAGCTTGTGACACTAACACACTTACTTGGCTATATCTCATTCGTTCAGCTTCCCCAAACCAACCAAATGCAAACAGGTCGCTCTGCCGCCTAGCAGGCATGCCGCCCCTGGCATCTTTTGAGAATCGACGAAGAACAACACATTTCTGTATCTCAGTAAATTTGAGGACCTTCAGTACATGGAGAATATGCTTGCAAGGAAGACCCTTTTGAACCATCCTTTTGCAGCTGCAACTAATCACATCATCAAAATTTGTAGGTCTATATTCCACGTAAAACTTACTCTTGTGGTTATTTCTCCATGCCACCAAGAACGTCACCGACTCTGCCCCAATGTTTCGTTCTAAAATTTCTATGCCGCTGATTTTCTTGAGCTCATCTTGCAACATGTAAAAGTTTGCTGCAGTGAATACTTTGGCAGCAGCTATATCAAGTCCCTTGGAGCTAGTAACTGGCACTAGTAAAGTCTGTGAATATGTGCAATCATCACGTGCCTCGTTCTCACGGATACGGACATTGGCAACCTCGAAGTGCACATCCATATCCACTAGGGTCATTTCTCCGTCAAGGTGTAGGTGAAGACATGAGTTCAAACTCTCACTCCTTTGGTTACTTTTCATCCTTCACCAATATCCTCCGGCCAGATACGAGGCCGCCCACAACCTCCTCTTCCTGTACATACACCTCAACCAAGTTTTTGTGGATTTCGTCTGCCATTTCCTTACAAACGCGTGCCATCTTTCCTCCCACATGTTAGTCGACGTGGTGTAGTACAACAGACTTCTGAACTCATTTAGTGACCTGTGACAAAGGTGTATCTTCATATTTCTTTCAACATGCCATGAGCAAATATGGTGCCACACATCAGGTAGGACTTTAAGAATAGATTTGATCATCGCATTGTCGTCATCCGTGATTACACTCTTTGGATTCCGCTGACACATTGCTTTCAAGAATGTTCTTAGCAGCCACACATACGTCTCTTCGGTCTCGTCTGAAACAATTTCACATCCAAAAACCGTTGTCTTCCGGTGATGATTTAAACCAACAAAAGGTATGAAAGGCATGTCGTACCTATTCATCTTATAGGTGCTGTCAAAAACCATCACATCCCCGAAATCATTATAATCTTGACGAGATTGGGCATCGCACCATAACATTCTGTTCAGACGTCCTTCTGCATCTAACTCGTGCTCGAAAAAAAAACTGGGGTCATTCTTCTTCCGGGTCATCATGATGCCTATGACGGTGGAACCATCACCTTGTGAGAGCAGCTTCCTCTTCTCCTTGGCGCACGAGTTGTATAGATCCCGCCTGACGAACCCTACACCGCCATACCATCCACTTTTGTCAATAAATGATTCCATGATCGCACTCTTTCTAACCCCTTGGGCTACCAAAGATTGTATCTCAGCTTTCTGGAACTCATTGATTTTTCTATGTGACCAAAGAAATGGTACCTTGTCCGGCCTTGCTAGTGTGTGATTGTGATTGTTATCAAAACTTGAAACATACCATACCATCTTCTCTTTATCAAATTTTATGGTAAGATGCGCGTTGCAACCGCAACGAGACAGTCCTCTGAGCCTACGGGTGCGTCCCTCACCGGTACACAACTTGGGGTCACGTTGCCCTTCCTTTGAACATACATATCGCCTGAACCTCCATTCTCTAGAACCACCTTTGGTCCTCCGAACCTTATCCCTCCTAATGCTAAGTCCATTGCCTCATGCATAGTTGTTGTATAACACATAAGCAGCTGGTTCAGTGTAACATCCCAATTTTCTAAATTTGGATGTTAATAGATCATCAAAGCATCTCATGCTATTTCCGCATTTTTCTGGAGTTTTAAAATATTTTTAAACATTTTTCAACTTAAGCCAATTTATTGGAGAGGATATAATATGACTTATCCCCATTTTTAAATTGTTGGAAAATAGTTTAAAATATTTTGGAGACATTTAAAATTTACATTGGGGTTATAAATAATTTCTAAAAATATTTTGGGAATTTATTTATGCTCTGGAAAAGTTTTAAAATCATTTTTTGGAGTTTTTCGGTATTCTTAAATTGCCAAAAAAGTATTTAAAAATATTTAAAAATAAGGTGCAAAGTTTTAATTATTATTTAATATTTTGGTAATGCCAAAAATTCAATTTTGTTATTTTAAATTTTTTGGTGAAAACGGAAATTAAAAATAATTATCTTTTTTTTTCTAAAATTGTTTCGGGCCTCCGAGCGTCCATTCTGTTTTTTTTTCCGAGCTGGGCGCTAATTAGAGTTTGGGCCGGACTCGGATAAGAAAAAAAAACGGAGGAGAGGCTGTCTATAAATAGCTTTGTTTAGGGTTAGACTAATTTCTTTTAGCGTTATAGATTTTAGCCCTAAACTAATCTGCGGGACCCACCACCGCCGACGTCATCGCCGGAATCTCGCTGGAGTTCGCCGGAGTTCGTTTTTTTCGTCGCCGATGAGCACCTCGCGTCGCCCCGCCTCCTAGCCCGCCGCCCCGCCACCGTAATGCGCCGCGCCGCCACCCCAGCCCCACGTCGCCGCCGGCGAGCCGGCGAGCTCGCCCCGGCCACGGGCCGCCGCCGCCCTTGCGCGCCCGGCCGCCGCGCCCCACTCCCGCCGCGACCCTGCCGCCGCCCGCCTGGCCCGCCCGCGCCGCCCGCCAGCCGCGCTCCGGCAGGCTAGCCGGAGCCGCCGCCGCAGCCGTGCTGCCCATGGCCATCGGCCTGTGACGAAGTTTTACAGAAGTTTGAAGTTTTCAAATTTGAATCCCAAGCGGAATCAAATTTGAACTTCCGGTAGCCGTATCTTTTTAACGGTGCGCCCGTTTGCGCCGTTTCTTTTTGCGTTGGTTTTATTTTGTCGAGTACTTTAAATTTAGCTTCTGTTAGACAAGTTTTTCTACTGTTATTTGTATGTTTATTACTGTTTGTGCATATTTGTGTTGAATATATGTTGATTGGTGCTATGTTTGCTCATATAGATTGTCCGGAGTGCGCCTCATCGTTTAGTGAGGATTGTGATCGTCAGGAACAGGAAGGAGGCAAGTGATGCTTTGACCATACTCATACCTATATTTTCTATATGCATTATGTCAAGAATATCACCTTATTGCATGATAGGTAGTTTACTTTACTGTTGCTGCAAAACCAGTTAGGATAGCCACATGTATTGAATTGTATTTGTAGATCCACCTAGCACGTGTTGTTAGTTTATTGCTATGCTTTGTAGAAGTGGTTTGGGTTGTGAGAATTCATGGAGTGCATGTGAGCTATTTGATAACTTGTGTAGCAACTTTATAATAAATAGAAATCACTTTTGGACGGGCGGGTTGCATCCTGGTGGTTGTGCCTTGTCTAAGGACAGTGCCGGGGTTAAATGCACCCAATGGTTGTTTTGGTGGTGAACCGGGTGCGACATTGTGTCTACCCTCTGAACGCAGTGGGCGCCGTCCAGGCTCAAAAAGATCAGACAGGCAATATTACTAGTAGCTTCCGTGTACAGCCACTGGCTATATGGGCTCTGGCTTAGCACGAGTACGTTGTGGGGAACCTGGCCCTGGTAGCTAGCTCATGTAGATGTGTGTTAGGTGTACCGGCTACCAAAGGGTGGAGGCAACCTCTTCGGAAAGTCTTCGTCTCAATCTTCGGGTTGAGTCCAGTGGGGAACGTGTACAACCTCTGCAAAGCGTATAAACTGATCATGATTAGCCGTGTCCACGTTTACGGACGAACTTTGAGCAACTAGTCAGTACTGTTGATGAATGATCTTGACAGATGAACACTTAATAATAATTTTGGTGGGAAAGATTAGCAATGGGTTGCTGTGTGTTTCAGGTAGAATTCAACTTAAAATTTTGACTAGTTTAGTTCAGGAGAAAATTGGCTTCTGCAAAACAAAACCATAAGCCTTTCCTTTGACTCACCTTGTATGTAGTTGTAGGTCCTTTATATATAACTTTTCCGTGTCACTTTCCGTACAAATCAGATGTACTGACCCATTGTCGGGCTGTAACCTTCGGTGTTGCAGGTTTTTCAGACGACCAGTAAGGTGCGTTTAGGGTTGCGGGTCTACACTCAGCATGTTCTCTTGTGGCTGTTGATGGGACTCCACTCAGCATGAATGATCTTGACAGATGAACACTTAATAATAATTTTGGTGGGAAAGATTAGCAATGGGTTGCTGTGTGTTTCAGGTAGAATTCAACTTAAAATTTTGACTAGTTTAGTTCAGGAGAAAATTGGCTTCTACAAAACAAAACCATAAGCCTTTCCTTTGACTCACCTTGCATGTAGTTGTAGGTCCTTTATATATAACTTTTCCGTGTCACTTGCCGTACAAATCAGATGTACTGACCCGTTGTCGGGCTGTAACCTTCGGTGTTGCAGGTTTTTTAGACGACCAGTAAGGTGCGTTTAGGGTTGCGGGTCTACACTCATCATGTTCGCTTGTGGCTGTTGATGGGACTCCACGTTACTTGCTTTTTCTTCCGCTATATTTATGTTGAATAAGCTAGCCTTGAGCTATGCAACTTTTTATTTGTTTTATTCTGGATCATACGTTGTAATAATGATGCACTTGTACTTTGATATACATCTATGATACTGTGTGTGCGAGCGAGTTCGATCCAGGGACTGGCACTTGATCACAGAGACTTCAATTCTATGTGAATTGGGTCGTTACAGATGGTATCAGAGCAGTGTGTTGACTGTAGGACGTGACCCTAGAAAATGGATTAGAAAATCCATAGGAATGAAAATATTACTTTACATCACTCTGTCTTGTACTTACTTACCTTCTCTATCTCGTATTCGTACCTGTTCTAATCTTGCCTTACCTCTCTTTGATTATAGATGACCACTTTCTCATACCGCGCTATGGCGTTTGGACCTGAGCTCAGGGGAATTTGCCATTACCTGAACATCTACGCGCCAGTCTTTCAGCCGGACATAGTGGAGACAAGGGGAGCTGATGACTACTGGCAAGTGGAGACTTTTATCCTAGGAAGCATGACAGAGGAAAGGGTGATCACGGAGTCATTCGAGGTGCATGCCCAGGAGAAGGAGTAGTGTGTGCGCATAGCCGCTCACATAGCTCTTGGATGCATCGTTGAGACGTATGTCGCCCAGCTAAAGGGTACGGTGTACGCGGAGATGACCAAGATCCTTCCATCAGGGAATATATGGCCCAAGAAGTTCAAGTATGTGCCTGGGGCCATTTGGCCAGGTACAACTAGCTAATTCATCCAGAGCCTGGAGAAGCACATCCACAGCCTGGAGAAGGACACTCAGTCAGACCTCTACACCATCACTGAGTTGCAGCAAAAGAACACCAAGCTCAAGAGGGACACCAACAAGCTGAAGAAGGAGAGGGTGGAGATGCAAGCAGAGATAAAGAGGCTGAAGGAGAAGATGAAGGCAAATGGAATTGAAGAACAAGAAGAGGAACCAGAAGTAGAGACCTCGACAGAAGAATATTAACCGATTCCCAAAAGGCGCAACCGCATGCTGTTTAGTAAAGACCGCATGCTGTTTAGCAAAGACAACATTCAGAATTACTTCACCGGAAATTAGTTTACTACCGTTATCGTGTTAGCGTATTTGACCATGTCGACTTATTCGGTATGGCAATACTAGGTTGCTTGATATACTCTTATATTATTCGTGGTTGTGTTGAGGATCTTATATTAGTTATACAATATATTTTAAACTATATGGTGTGATATGTGATGGTTTTTCGTATGAGTGCATTTGGTTGATGATTGTTATATGTTTGATTCTATAGTGATATTGTTTGGTGAAGTTGATTGGTGATATATGTATTGTATATATAATGCTTGCCATGATCATCATAAGCATATGGGGTAGGATATATTTCCCTAGCTACTTTCTGTCTACAACTTACCTATTCTTTCCCAACAGATGCCGCCGAGACGTGATCTCACGGGGAATGGGAACAACAACAACGAAGTGTCAGCTTACATGCAACAGTTACTTCAAGGACAAGCTCATGTGATCCAGTTGCTCACTCAGAACATGGGCAACAACAACAACAATGCACCACCACCACCACCTGTGGACACGCTTGCGAGGTTCCTGAGGTTGAATCCTCAGAGGTTCTCTAGCACTCCTGAACCCATAGTGGCGGATGACTGGCTTCGTTCAGTGGGCCGGAACATGGAGACAGTTGGCTGTACTGAGGCAGAGAGGGGGAGGTTTGCCTCACATTTGCTGGAGGGTCCTACCGCAGCATGGTGGGACAACTACTTGGTGACTTATCCCATCGACACCATCACTTGGGCGCAGTTTCAGTCTGCTTTTCGCGCCGCACATGTTTCAGCAGGCGCCATGAGCTTGAAGAAGAAGGAGTTCCGCAGTTTGCGTCAGGGAGGCCGTTCAGTGGCCAAGTATGTTGAGGTGTTCAACAGGCTTGCAAGATATGCTCCCGATGATGTCAGGAATGATGCAGCAAGGCAGGAGAAGTTCTTGGAGGGGCTGAATGATGAGTTGGGAGTCCGGTTGACAGTGGCTACCTTTGCTAACTTCCAGGGGCTCATAGAAAAAGCTATTGTGTTGGAAGGCAAGCAGCAGGCCATTGAGAACCGCAAGAGGAAGTACAGCAACAACAATGGTGGCAAGTATAACTCTGGACCGCATCAGAAGCCACGCAATTCTTATGGTGGCAATGGAGGACATAACCATGGACATAACCATAATGGTGGGAATGGCCATGTTCACAGTGGAGGACATAACCATCATTGTGGAAATGGTCACAACCATAATGGTCACAACCATAATGGCCACAACCACCACAATGGTAACAAGAATGGCAATGGCAATGGAAGGAACAATGGGAATGGAAGAAGCAATGGAGCCAATGGAGCCAATGGAGGCAATGGAAACAACCGTCAGAATGTCCAGGCACCAAAGGACTTGAGTCACATCCAGTGTTTCAAGTGCAAGAACATGGGACACTATGCCACAGACTGCCCAGAGTCCAATGGGAATGGAGTCGTCAAGCCCAATCCTTTCAACAAGGGGCATGTGAACCATGTCAACGTGGAGGAGATCTATGATGAGCCTGATGATGTGATTGGTAAGTTCTTTATCAACTCAGTACCCGCACTTGTCCTTTTTGATTTTGGTGCATCGCATTCTTTCATATCAAGGGTATTTGTGGATAAGCATGAGTTACCTACCGTAGTTCTTAAGTCATCTATGCTCATAGGTTCACTGGGAGCGGAGATGTCAGCTAGTTTGGGATGCTATCAGTTGAGCCAAGCTATAGGGAAGCATGTTTTTCCTACAAATTTGATTATATTGAAGTCACAATGTTTGGATATTATATTGGGCATCGATTGGCTAGCCAAGTACCAAGGTGTTATTGATTGTGCCAGTCGGTCTATCACTCTCCGTACACCGAATGGGCAGAAGATCAGATATGTGTCCAAGTATGAGCATCAGCACGCTCAGGTGAATTCTCTTAAGGGGGGTGATATGTCCCAAACATATCTATAATTTCTGCTTGTTCCATGCATGTTTTGTGTGACTTTGCCATGTTTTTCTTGAACTTTCATACACTTTTGAACCTATTTGTACTAATCTACTAACTCAGTGCACCCAGTTGCCAGTTGCTGTTTTCTTCTGTTTTTGTATTTCAGGTTTTTCGGCCATTAAAAGTGCTCCAAAAAATCCGGAAAAATCAGATAAAAAATCAGCGTCACGGAAGCTTTCGGAAACACCAAAGAAGCGAAGGGGGCCACCACCAGGAGGCCAGGAGGGTCCCTGGCGCGGCCCCACTCTAGGCCGCGCCAGGAGGCCTCCTGGCTGCCTGGTGGGTCACCTCGACACCCCCCCTTCGCCTATATTTACCCCTCGGGGTGGAAACCCCTAAGACGGACTCCCTTTTCGCTATCTTGCCTCTGTTCCGCCGCCGCCGCCGTTTCTAGATCGGGGCTGCCTGGAGAAGCTGCTCCGGCACTCTGCCGGGAGAAGCTACCCCCTCCGGGAGACCATCCATGGCCATGGACGCCTCCCGTATGTACCATGAGTAGTTTCCCTTGGACCATGGGTCCGTGACCAGTAGCTATGTGATCTATCTCTCCCTCTTTTGTGCCTCCACTTTCGAGTCCTCGTGAGCTGCCTCACATGATCGAGGTATCTATGTAATTTCTTCTGTTGCTATGCTGAGTTTGTTGGGATATGATAGATTATGAGACTATGTTCAGATTGTGATGAGTAATATATTTGGTTCTTCTCTTTTATATTTTGTTCTTGAGTAAATTCTTGCATGTTCTCCGTTGCGGTATTTGCTTTGGCCAAGTATTTTATTTGCAACTCCAAGAGAGAGCGTTATGCTCGATTGTGGGTTCAGCCCCCTGATGTCTAGCTTGAGTGACAGAAATATGAGACTAGGGGATGTGCTGTTGCCACCAGGGATAGAACAACGGTGCTTGTACCTGCGGGTGCAAGGATTGTTTACTTTACGCATGGTTCTTTTAATGCAGTTGTCTGTTGCTTTGAGTTTACACTTTGGGTGGGATTTGCAACTTAATACCAGCGAGATGTTCTGGATAGATATCTCAAGGTGGATGATTCGTAGTAGATGCAGATAGATTTCGGTCTACTTACCTTGGCGTACTGCCCATTGCTTTTGAGCCCTTCCTTTCTTTGCAGCATAGTTAGCATTGCGGCACCTTAATAATCCTGTCAATTGTGATTTGTTTACCTCGCTAGTGATTTTATCTTCTTTTGGGAGAGAGACATCACTAGTGAAAATCACGGGACCCCGATCCATCTTCATATCATTGTTTACACCCTCAATTTACTTTCAGTCTTTACTTTCAGTTGCCACTATTTTTATCTCTTGCGTTGATCCTTTGTAAAAATCAAGGCCGAGGAATTGACAACTCCTCTGTACTCGTTGGGAGAAAAGTTATTTGTATCTGTGTGCAGGTCCAGTTGAAGTTAGTAACCTCGGCGCCATTGTTCACTTTACCACCTTCTTGTATCTTTGCGGGTCCTACGGGAGACAAACCCTATCCTCTACATAGGGGAAATTTGCTGCTACGCTACATCTCACCTTCCACTTGGGGTAACCAACGAGGAGTGAGAACTATCCTCACCGTATCAAGCTAATTTCTGGCGCCGTTGTCGGGGACTCCAGTCTACAAGATAGGGGAGTTGCACACTATCTTTTATCTTTGCTTTTTAGTCTTGTTAGTTTACCTTTCAGTTTTTACTTTTGTTTCTTTAATCAAAAATACCAAAAATACCTGCTGCTACTATGGGTTCCAATGAAAACACTAAGTTGTGTGACTTCACTAGTCACAACAACAGTGACTTTATCTGCACTCCTATTGCTCCACCTGCCACTTCAGCACCTTCTTATGAGATTAAACCTGCTCTGCTTAACCTTGTCATGAAAGATCAATTCTCAGGAGCAGGAGAAGATGCTGCCTTGCACCTAAACAACTTTATCAAGCTCTGCGACATGCAGAAGTATAAGGAAGTGGATGGAGACATCGTCAAGCTGAAGCTTTTTTCCTTTCTCTTTGAGAGGAAGAGTCAAGGAGTGGCTACAATCTTTGCCCAAGAACAATATCGATTCTTGGAGTAAATGCAAAGATGCTTTTATAGTGAAGTACTATCCCCCTGCTAAAATTATTCAATTGAGGAGTAACATTATGAGTTTCAGGCAATTGGATAACGAACACGTTGCCCAGGCTTGGGAACGTATGAAGACGCTTGTCAAGAACTTCCCCACACATGGACTGACTACCTGGATGGTTATCCAGACTTTTTATGCAGGCTTGAACTTCACCTCGCGGAACCAGTTAGATTCGGCCGCGGGAGGAACTTTTATGTCAACCACGCTTGGTGCTCCACAAAGCTACTAGATGAGATGACGCTGAATTACTCGCAATGGCACACCGAAAGATCTCAAACTGGTAAGAAGGTAAATTCTGTCGAGGAGATCTCCTCTTTAAATGAAAAGGTTGATCTTATCATGTCTCTACTTACCAAGCAACCTTCTATTGATCCTCAAGATGTTCCTTTAAATTCTTTGGTTTCTCAGGAGCAAGTAGATGTTAATTTTGTCTCTAGAAACAACTTCAACAATAATGCTTATAGGAGTAACTTTGGTAGCAACAATCCTAGGCCGTTCCCATCCAACAACTATGGGAACAACACTTATCCTACCACTAGAAACTCCACTTCAGAACTAGAGAGTATGCTTAGAGACTTTATCACTACCCATAAAGCCTTCAAAAAGAGTGTGGAAGAAAAATTAGATAATATTTGTTTGAAGGTAGACAACTTAGCCCTTGATGTTGAGATGTAAAAAATTAGAACCTCTCCCCTTGAGGAGAGTAAGGTCACTCCTATTAATGCTATCCAGTTACAAATCAATGAAAATATTAGGATGATGGCTAAACTCAAAGAGATATGGGCTAGAGAAAAGGAGGAAGAAGAGAGAATTAAGAGCCTTCCTACCTACCACACAGTAGCTACTATCCAAGTAGTTGAGGATGTCCAAACTATTAGCACCCATCACACCCCTAGTCCCACTAGACCTATCAATGGTGATGCTACCACCTCAACCTTAGAAGAGGAAACCTCTTTGAACGTAGAGGCTTTAAAACAAGTGAGATTAAATGATATCACTACTTCCTTGGTAGATAGTAGTGACTTAGACTTTGACAACTGCACTTTACCAGAAGTTATTGGTTTCCTACACAAGATGTCTAGAGACCCCCACACTAGCACACTCAATCTTGCCTTCACAGAGCATACCACCAATGCTCTAATCAAAGTTAGGGAGGAGAAGCTTAGACTAGAAGCCGCCTTACCTGGGAAGCTAGAAGATGGTTGAGATCCTATGATAAAAATCAAATTAAATAACTTCTCTTGTTATGCTCTTTGTGATGTTGGAGCAAGTACCTCTGTTATGGCCAACAGAATGTATGATATGCTTGAATTGAAACATTTTGATCCTTGTTCTTTTGGTGTTAGTCTTGTTGATTCTTCCGTAAAGAAACCTTTGGGGAAGATTGACGATGTTCTTATCATTGTCAATGACAATTATGTTCCCGTTGATTTCACTATTATGGACATTGAGTGTGAGCCCTCTTGTCCAATTATTTTGGGACGTCCTTTTCTTCGCACAGTTGATGCTGTTATTGACATGAAAGAGGGGAATATCAAATTACAATTCCCTCTCAAGAAAGGGATGGAACATTTCCCTAGGAAAAAGATTAAGTTACCTTTTGAGTCCGTCACACGGGCTAGTTATTCTCTTGAAAAAACTTGATCTTCTGCTTTAAGCCTAGCTAATGGCTCTAAAGAAGCGCTTTCGGGAGGCAGCCCACAAGAATTTAGGTTTTTATTTTTGCTTTTGTTCTGTTCATAGTGGTCTTGATGATTGTTACTACTATATCAACATCATTGTATCTTTACTTTTCAAGCTTTTTTCCAAGTTTAGCCTCATACGGCAAGGGAAGTAAAAGTTGTGACATGCTGTCCAGAAAACAGATTCTGTCCTCGAGACTAGAAAAATCAGAAAAAAATCCCTGTTCATCTTTTTGAGCTGAAATTTTTACACAGCGTGATCTATACAATTACGAAACTTCCGTATGTTCTGAGTTTTTTTATTTTAGTTGCAGAAGTATCCCTAAAAAAATCGTTTCTATCTGTTGTTCTGTTTTTCACAGATTCTGCCACGCTTTATCTCTCTTCACTTTTGCAAACCTTAAGCTTGCTTTTTCTTTGCAAAACCCTTTTGTCAATCTTGGGAAACAGTAGCTCTTCCTGGAAATATTTATTTACAGTAGAGAAAAATTATTTTATTAGGGTACTAACCTCTCTAATCAGCCTACAATGAGTTATGTATGAAAGGAGTTTTCAAGTGCGCGATGGAGGATGATGAAAGAAGATCCAGGAGTGTCAAGCGCTCAAGATTGGGGATGCCCCCATGCATCCCTAATAAATATTCAAGGAGACTCAAGCGTCTAAGCTTGGGGATGCCCCCGTGCATCCCCTTCTTCATCAACAATTATCAGTTCGTCTCTCGTTGCACTATATTTTTATCACTTCATGCGTTATGTGCTTTTCTTGGAGTGTCCCACTCTTAGGTTTTGTTTTAAGTTTTCTTTTGCTTTGTTTGCTGTAGTAACAAGTTAGATCCCAGCTTACTTTCTTTTGTGTGGGAGAGATTCACGCTCCACTTGAACTAGAACTCCTCATAGGATTTGCATGCTTATTCTTTTAGCTGTGAGCTGTTCTTTTTCTTTTCTTAGCTGCTGTTCTGTTTAGTTGTAGTGCTTTAGTTTTTCTAGAGCTTTTATTTTGTCTTAGGTTGAACTTTCTATAGGTTGCATGTTTTATCTTGTTAGAGAGATTGCCTGTTGCACTGAGTTTTGTGTCTTGACTAGAAGTAGGTAGTTGAAGTTGCTTTTCTCTTTGTAGTAGTAACTAGCAATAGTTTTGAGGTATTGATTAGAGTAATGTTTGAAATTATGGTGTCAAGAGCTCTTGCCTATTAGTGATAGATGTCGTATTTTGGGCAATCCGTGTGTTTTTTGAAACCAAAAACCCCTGTTGAGAACTCTAGCTACTAGATGGATCACTAACCTCTTGAGGGTTCGAATATTAGAGTACACTCACGTACCATGAGTCGAGGATGCGCAAGGATAACCAAACCCCCATACACTCCTCTTCGGGGTACTTGTCTCTTTGTGAACCTCCTTACTAGATTGATAGTTACCGATAATAAGTGCATGAGTTCTTCGGACTAATGTGAGTATTCGAAAGTTGACACTTCCACCCACCTATACTTTTTCTAGCCTCTTCGGTACCGTGCATTGCCCTTTCTCACCTCGAGAGTTGGCGCATACTTCGCCGGTGCATCCAAATCCTTGGCATGATACGCTCTGTCATCATAAGCCTCCTTATATCTTTCCTCAAAACAGCCACCATACCTACCTATCAAGGAATTTCCATTGCCTTTCCGAGATACATTGCCATGCAACATCCACCTTCTCATGACTTGATCTTCATGTCATACATGTTCCTGCTACACTGGCAGCGGCATACATTTGCATCATGATAGTTACATTTTCTTTATGTGAGTACCTTTGTAAAGTGTGAAAGATCTCCTATATTCTTGTAAAAGATAGATTATTTCCCCTAAAGTGAGGAAAAGATCCCAAAGAGGACAAAATCAAAAGATCCCACAGAGGACAAATGAGAGTTAAATAGAAAGAGCCATTGAGGCCACCAAAAAAAGGAGAAAAAGAGAAAAATAAAAAGAGAGAAGGGGGAACACTACTATTCCTTTTGAGAGATCCACACTCGTACTCCCTCTTGTATCTTGTACTCCATAGAGATTATCATTCATGCATATAGCTATGTGGGGACCTTCACACTATAGAACTTGGCTTGTATATTCCAATGATGAGCCTCCTCAAACGAGCTCTAGGTCTTCTTGAGCAAGCAAGTTAGATGCACCCCCACTAGTTCCCTTGGACAGATTTTAGCTCACATGTGCATCCGTTGTATGGCAATCCCTACTCCTCACATCATATCTATCATATGGCCTTCTCTCGCCTATGATTTTCCTCATTGATGTGAGCCTTTCACACCTTTTTGTCTTCCTCTTCCACCTTCCTTCTGTTTCGCCTTTTAGGTGTCAACTTTCTTGCTCACGCTCATCGATTGCATGAGTGCTCAAAATATCGAAAGGGAGTGGATCAGTTTGACTTGTACTTGGCTAGTGGTCTGGGGACGAGTCCAGATAAGAATCCAAAGGAGACCAAGTGTGAAACTTTAGTAGATAGTTGTTCTCAACAACCTTATTTTTTTTCTCGTATTTCCCTATCCCTTGCTTGCATGCAAACACCATCTGGAGACATTCGAGTCACAGACAGCAAGAGCTCTTGCACCTTTTGTTCTTTTGTTGCTTGTGTCAATGCTAATATAGACTCTTGCTTGTTAAGACTTGAATTGAATTGCATGCTTTGATTGCTTTACTTAAAAGGTCCTTTTATGGTTGTGTGGCATGTCACCACAGAAATTATGCTTGTTATCATTTACCTACTCGAGGACGAGCAGGAATTAAGCTTGGGGATGTTGATACGTCCCAAACGTATCTATAAGTTCTTCTTGTTCCATGCATGTTTTGTGTGACTTTGCCATGTTTTGCTTGAACTTCATACACTTTTGAACCTATTTGGACTAACCTACTAACTTAGTGCACCCAATTGCCAGTTGCTGTTTTCTGCTGTTTTTGTATTTCAGGTTTTCCGGCCATTAAAATTGCTCCAAAAAATCCGGAAAAATCAAATAAAAAATCAGCGACACGGAAGCTTCCGGAAACACCAAAGAAGCGAAGGGGGCCACCACCAGGAGGCCAGGAGGGTCCCTGGCGCGACCCCACCCTAAGCCGCGCCAGGAGGCCTCCTGGCTGCCTGGTGGGTCCCCTCAACACCCCCTTCGCCTATATTTACCCCTCGGGGTGGAAACCCCTAGGACGGACTCCCTTTTCGCGATCTCGCCTCTGTTCCGCCGCCGCTGCCGTTTCTAGATCGGGGCTTCCTGGAGAAGCTGCTCCGGCACTCTGCCGGGAGAAGCTACCCCCTCCGGGAGACCATCCATGGCCATGGACGCCTCCCGTATATACCGTGAGTAATTTCCCTTGGACCATGGGTCCATGACCAGTAGCTATGTGATCTATCTCTCCCTCTTTTGTGCCTCCACTTTCGAGTTCTTGTGAGCTACCTCAAATGATCGAGGCATGCATCTATGTAATTTCTGCTGTTGTTATGCTAAGTTTGTTGGGATCTGATGGATTATGAGACTATGTTCAGATTGTGATGAGTAATATATTTGGTTCTTCTCTTTTATATTTTGTTCTTGAGTAAATTCTTGCATGTTCTCCGTTGCGGTATTTGCTTTGGCCAAGTATTTTATTTGCAACTCCAAGAGAGAGCGTTATGCTCAATTGTGGGTTCAGCCCCCTGATGTCTAGCTTGAGTGAGAGAAACATGAGACTAGGGGATGTGCTGTTGCCACCAGGGATAAAACAACGGTGCTTGTACCTGCGGGTGCAAGGATTGTTTACTTTACACATGGTTCTTTTAATGCAGTTGTCTGTTGCTTTGAGTTTACACTTTGGGTGGGATTCGCAAATTAATACCAGCGAGATGTTCTGGATAGATATCTCAAGGTGGATGATTCATAGTAGATGTAGATGGATTTCGGTCTACTTACCTTGGCGTACTGCCCATTGCTTTTGAGCCCTTCCTTTCTTTGCAGCATAGTTAGCATTGTGGCTCCTTCATAATCCTGTCAATTGCCCAACTGTGATTTGTTTACCTCGCTAGCACTTTTATCGTCTTTTGGGAGAGAGACATCACTAGCGAAAATCACGGGACCCCGATCCATCTTCATGATGGATATATGCTCTAGAGGCAAATAATATATGAGTCAGAACCCAAAATTTAGGTTTGTGCTTTTCTAAACTTGCATTTTTGCATCTTGAAAAAAATTGCAAAAGAAAAAGAATTGGGGAAAAGAAAAGCCCTAAATGATTTAAATAAAAAGGCCTGAAATAAATCTTTTTCCAAAATTCTTTTGGATGTGTTGAAAAATCCTAAAAATGAGTGTGATCATTTTAAAAGTGATTTGGGATTAATCCCATGCTCATAGATTTTTCAAAAATCCAAATAGTGGCTTGGAAATTAAATAAATTGCCTATTTGAATTGAAATTCAAATAAATTGAATTTCAAAAATTCTCAAAACTTGGGGTTGACTTCTATAGAGTCACCTAGGTTTTATAAAAATAATTGGGGATTTTATAAAATACCCTAGCTATTTATTTTTAGGGCTAAACAAAAAGAACAGAAAACAAATAAAAAGAAGAACAAAGGAAAAGGCCTTACCTCCCGCCTAGGCGTCGGCCCACCTGGCCCGGCCCATCTCCTGCCCCTGACGTCTTCCTCCTCGCCAGTAGGAGCGCTGGCCGAGCCGTGCGCTGCGGGCATGGCCACCACTTCCTGCTCCCGGCCACGCAGGCCCTCCCCTCCTCTATCTCTCTCGCCTGGAGACGTCCGGAAGGCCCCAGACCACTTCCCTCCCCTCGCGACCTCTCTCCTCTCCTCTGCCGCCATTCCCGAGCCGCAGCCGGAGCACGCCGCCGTAGCCTGCGCGGCCACCGTGCCCCACTCGCCACCTAGAGCTGTCCAGTAGCTCCGCCGGCATCAACTTCATCGCCCCACGCGCGGAATCGAGCCCGGAGGCCCCAGGGACGTCGCCCCCTTCACATCCTCGTCGCCGGCCGCCGTCAACCCCGGCGAGAAATTCGTCGCCCTCAGCTCCTCTCCGGCCTCCCCGAGCTCACCATCTTCACTGCCGTGAGCTTCTCCCCATTTTCCCCCTCCTAGCTTCCCTCCCCGCTCCCCCTTTCACCGGTTGCCATGAGCAGAGGCCACGGCCACCGCTTCTCGTCGTCGTAGCCGTGGCCCAGGGCCTCCTCGAGGTCCCCGGCGTGCTCCAGGAGATGCGCACGAGCGCGAGGCACGCTCCTGTGCCTCCATCTGCCTCCCCCGTGGCCGGAATCGCAACTCTGGCGAGCGCCGCCGTGGCCCAAGCCACCGGCGTCTAGCCGCCGGCCTGTTAGGCCTAAGACCCCCCCCCCCCCGCTAATCTCTCTCTCTCACTGACATGCGGGCCCTAGAGGCTAATTAAACCACTCGGTTTAGTTTAAACCGGGTTTTAACCCCCTCTCTCACTAACAGCCAGGACCCACTGGTCAGCCGCCCCCCTTGCGTCATGCCGACGTCTTAATGACGCAATAAACAGAAAAACCTTTTAAAAAGAAATAAAGAAATTCAGTAAATTCCAGAAATTGGCTGAAACTTTCAAAAATCATAGAAATTCATTTTAACTCCAAATTTAACATATAATATATGAAAAATTATCGAGAGAAAATCCTCTATCCAAATTTCCAAATTTCAGCTATGTTGGAGTTGATCTTAAAAAGATATCAGTAGCTTTTGCTATTTGATTTAATTGGATTTAATTCAAAATGAATTCAATTGCTATTCCAACTTCAAACTTTGAAATGCACCACACATCACTTGTACTTCAGAAGCATTTCACACACATGACCATTTGGTTTCCAATGAACAAACATTAGCAAATGCAAGTTGACCAAATTTGAATAACATTTGGAGTTTGAATTTGAATTCAATTTTCAAATCAACTTCAATTAACATGTGGCAATTCAAACATAGGTCACATCAGCACATTACCATGCTATGTTTTGCATATTGAATGTGCATTGTATTATCTTGATTGTGCTTTACTTCCAGTGCTTCGGTGATTGCATCTTCTCGGTAGAGTTGATCTCGGAGACGAGTTCAACCTCACGTCAGAAGAGTGTTACATCGTGATCGTCAGCAAGGCAAGCACCCCCTCTTTGATCATGTCGATAAAATCCCAGTTCCCTCTCATTCTCGCAAATGCATGTTTAGGATGTCAACATGATACGTTCTACCGTTAGTTGAACCCATTCCTTCGCATGACCTATCATTTTGTCACAGTAGTAAGCAAACCACAATCCTAGCAGATGTAGGAGTTGGTTGATATCATGTGGCCCCTGCAACTGTTACAGCTTATTGCATGCTTAGAGTTGTTACCTGAGGCTACTTTGATGTGAGTCGGGATGGTAGTGATCATGTGAATGATGGTGGTAACGTGTTGGTGAATCTACCCTAAACAAAGGTGAACGATGAGAGGTTGTGTAGGAGTACACAGTGGGTTGTCTCGTTGAACACTGCCTTAAGCCCGAGTTCTTGTGTTGTTATCCAACACTAAGAGTACGACCACACATTGGGCTCACTGACCCCTCTCGGCCTAGTACCTCACCCCGGACCAGTCCAGGAGTTGCAAGTAGTTCGCCCTTTAACGATCTCAAGCAGGTGGAACCAAGGTAAGTGGTTGGCGTAGGTTGTGGGCACGTTGAATCAAGTGATCATGATCGAGTTGAGCTTGATGGCGGTCACACAACGTTTGAGTCCGCATCGGAACAATCGGCCGGATTCCGATTGTGGTCCCAACTCAAATAGGCGACTCCCTAGGACTAGAGAGGGTGCCGTGAGTGAAGTGTCGTGGCAGCATCCTCGCCGGTACTCATTTGAAGGGTCCATCCCCAGGCGGTAACTGATGAGGCGTGTGTGTAGCAGTACACCCCTGCAGGGTTAATGAACTATTCGAATAGCCGTGTCCGCGGTTATGGACTACTTGGAGACCTTTACTTGATCATAGATAACTTGAACCGGATACTTCTAAAACACACCAAGATAAGTGTGAGTGCTGTGGCGTGCTTTCTCGTGGGGAAGTCGAGGAAGGCACCATAGTGGAGTATTGGTTGGAGACTGTTACTTGGACTCGTGTACGTTCTTACCTCTCTCTGGTATTCGAAGTAAAGGACTAGCCAAGTCAAAGCTGGCACTTCTGCAAGTGAAACCCCACCTTCCTTTGCCTTGATACATGTGCATGAGTAGTATAGTTCCTATGTAAGTCTTGCTGAGAACGACTTTGTACTCACGTTTTCTTATTCTATGTTTTAGAGACGAGACCACTGACCCTGATGGTGGCCTCTACCTCGAGCTCAATGTGGACCAAGTCGTATAGTTCCAGGCAGCAGCCTGTGCCCTTTGGAGGGTCGTTGTACTTTTCTTTCAGGCTTCTTAAGCCATTTGTTAAACTTGTCTTTACTAAGACATAATTTGCTTCCGTTGATGTTTGATGTAATGTTGGATCACAAAAATGTGATCTCTCCTTGTAATACAACTACTATGTCTGCTCTGTTTAGCAGAAGTTATAAAGACTGAGTTTGTAGAGTTCATGTTGTGATTACCATCTGTTTATACTAGACATGTGTGCTGCGTGTATGATTATAACATGCATGTCTTAGTATGGGTTTTCGTGACCTTAGTTGTGATCTGGCTGGCGGTCTTTTATACACCAAGTGGCCCTTAGATGTGCGCAGCTTGGGGCATCGCGATGCGATTGCTCGTGACTCCGTCACTTGCACACTTTGTTGTATGATCGAGCCCGCCCTAGACCCCGACTAAGTGATCGGGCTGGAGTAAGTCTATGTAAGGGTTATGATTCAATCGATAACATGGTTGAGGCGACTTGTCTATGAGTATGGGATTCACCACCCATAAGCATTTAGACTTGTGAGCGGACGATGAGGACCCATCTCAGTTGATCATCCGGCCTGGATGGGATGCCCCTCACGTTCGATGCTTACCGAGAGTGATCTGTGCTTGGCCTTGTCTGCTTAGACAAGTGGGTACAGCTCTCGGCTCTCCATGTGATTGCATTGTGACCGGAATTACATACGCTAACCCCGGGTCCCGACAAACTTGGTATCAGAGCAGGACTTCCTGTAGGATTATCAAACCATTGGCCGATGTCGAGTCTAGAATTCTATAGTTATATAGTTACTTCGGGTATAAGGGAACAACGTAAGACTTCTTTTTTTCTCCTTACCCTCATCGATCTGAGTTCTGAGTCAACCTCATCTTGTTCTACGGGAAGATAGGACTAGGCTCATCTATGTCTTTACTAGGACATCTCGTTGATTGCTTCTTTGTAGCTGTAGGAGTGTTGTAGTCTTTCTGAGCCATCATTCCATAGTGTTTCTGTGGAAGTGATGTCTGTTATCCTGTAGGTTGTCTCACTTTCCATCCCGGTGCAGCCGTTATGCTGTCCGTTTGTGGCTTTGATGCTTTTGCATTATAGTCTGCTATCTTAGCATAGAATTGTGTCCTAAATCCTATTCTGATTGTTGATTTTTATCACACAGAATGTCAGGTGTAAATCAAGGTGTTGATCCCAGTTCCGGTAACATAGACGGTGAAGAACCTCCACCACCAACCTCAACGGAAGAAATCATGATGGAGGCTGAACAGAATCGTCGTGATCAGACACGTCTTCTCAAGCGTATTGAGCAGAACACTTCTCGTCAGCATCATAGTGTTGTTACCATCCAGGACTTCATTCTCCTCAACCCGCCAGTATTCCGATGTTCTTCCGAGCCCCTTGATGCCGAGGATTGGCTTCGTTCCCTCGAGCGTAAGCTTGAGACAGCCCATGTTGCTCCAGGTGATCGTGTGCCATTCGCGGCATACTTTCTGGAAGGTGCTGCTCTTCAGTGGTGGGAGAATTTTGTAGCAATGCAACCAGTTGGTCACATGGTGACTTGGCAAGAGTTCTGTGATGACTTCCGTGGATATCATATTCCGGATCAGCTGATGGAGCGCAAGAGAGAAGAATTTTGCAATCTGACCCAAGGAAAGATGTCTGTTCATGAGTATCGGACTGAGTTCACTCGTCTAGCACGTTATGCACAAGAAGAAGTATCCACCGATGCCAAGAAACAAGAAAGGTTCCGCAAGGGACTTAGCCCCGTCCTTCGTCATGACCTGAATCTTCACGAGTTCGTCAATTTCAAGGACTTGGTCGACAAATCCTTCAAGGCCGAGTATGGAAATGAGTTGTACGAAGAGTCTCGCAAGCGTGATCGTGAGTTTGCACCATCTTCTAGCTCAGGTTCTCGAAAACGATGTGTATGGATTCCCTTCAATGACGTCAGTCATGCTGTAAGTGCTTCTAGACCACCAACAACCATATATCGTCCACCTCAACCCAATCTTCCTCCTTGGAATTTTGTTGGACAATCAAGTACTCAAGTTCCTTTCATTCCACGTGGTGTTTGTTTCCAATGTGGACAATCAGGCCACAATGTTCGAGAGTGTCCCCAAAATCATGTAGCCACCACACCTAATCCAAAGCAAGCCTTTCGTCGTGGTAAGCCACCAACCAAGACTTCCAAGGTCAAGCCTCCTGCCTATGAATATGGTTATGTGAATCATGTATCCATTCTAGATTCCCACAAGTCAACCGATGTTGTACTTGGAACCCTTCCTATCAATTCCACCCCAGCGTCGGTTCTTTTTGACCCAGGAGCATCTCACTCATTCATATCCCAGGACTTTGCACTGTCACATGACATCTCTTTTTCGATGTTATCCACCCCCTTAGTTGTGCAAGCCCCTGGATCTAGAGGGCACACCACCATGGTGAGTCATGAAAATGAAGTTTCTATTGAGGGTTTAGTATTCCTTGCCTCACTTATAGCCCTCAAGTCTTCAGACATTGATGTCATCCTAGGAATGGATTGATTATCAAGACAGAATGCTGTCCTTGATTGTAAAGCCAAGTCAGTGAAACTAACCCATCCATCAGGCCAGACAATGAAGTACACCTCACCAAGCTCTAAAACCCAGGTGCTTTCTTTGAATGTGCTTCGTCTTCCAGACCTTGAAGATATTCCGGTGGTTCGTGACTTCCCGGATGTCTTTCCAGAAGAACTGCCAGGCATACCACCTGACAGATCTGTAGAGTTTGTGGTAGATCTTATCCCAGGAACCGCCCCAATATCCAGACGCCCATATAGAATGGCCCCACGTGAGTTAGATGAGCTCAAAATCCAACTTGAAGCTTCGTTGGCAAAAGGCTTCATCCGCCCTAGCTCATCGCCATGGGGTTTCCCCGTTCTGTTCGTAACGAAGAAAGATGGAACAGAAAGGATGTGCGTAGACTATCGCCCGCTAAATCTAGCGACGATAAAGAACAAGTACCCACTGCCCAGGATCAATGATCTTTATGATGAACTTGCAGGATCCTCTGTCTTCTCCAAGATGGATTTGAGATTAGGTTGTCATCAAATCAAAATCAGAAATGAGGACATTCCCAAAACGGCTTTTACTACTCGTTATGGTCTTTATGAGTACACCGTTATGTCCTTCGGTTTAACCAATGCCCCCGCCACATTATCGCGCTTGATGAATTCGATCTTCATGGAGTACTTGGATAAATTTGTTGTAGTTTATCTTGATGACATTCTCATCTACTCGAAGAACGAAGAAGATCACGCAGAACATCTTAGGCTGGTATTGATGAAACTTAGAGAGCATCGCCTTTATGCTAAATTCTCCAAGTGTGAATTCTGGCTACCCGAAGTGACCTACTTAGGCCACGTGATTTCTGCAAAAGGCATTGTTGTCAATCCCGAGAGAGTTCAGGCCGTCCTTGACTGGACTCCACCTGAATCGGTTAAGCAAGTTAGGAGTTTTCTTGGCTTAGCAAGCTATTGTCGCCGCTTCGTCGAGAACTTTTCTAAAGTTGCAAAGCCTCTAACTGAACTCCTCAAGAAAGAGAAGAAATTTGAATGGACTCCCAAGTGCGAGGAAAGCTTTCAAGAGCTAAAAAGAAGATTGACTTATGCACCCGTACTTGCGCCTCCAGACACCAAAAATGATTTCGAGATCTATTGTGATGCTTCACGGCAAGGGTTAGGATGCATACTTCTGCAAGATCGACATGTGGTAGCTTATGCTTCACGCCAGTTGCGGCCACATGAAGAGAACTATCCTACCCATGATCTTGAACTCGCTCCCGTAGTCCATGCCCTAACAACTTGGCGACATTACCTCCTTGGTAATCGTTGTGAGATCTATTCCGACCACCAAAGCCTCAAATATATTTTCACCCAGCCAGATCTTAATCTCAGGCAAAGACGCTGGATTGAGTTGATAAAAGATTATGACTTAGGAATTTCTTACACCCCAGGCAAAGCCAATGTCATGGCTGATGCACTAAGTCGTAAGTCGTATTGTAACAACCTCATGTTACAACAGTATCAACCACTTCTTCATGAGGAATTTCGGAAGCTCAACCTCGAGATTGTTCCTCGTGGATCTCTTTTCAACTTGGTGGCGAAACCAACCCTTGAGGATAAAATCATAGTTGCCCAAAGGCGTGCACGAGGTGTTCGCCGGATCAAGGAGAACATTGCTAGCGGAGTTGCTAAATGTTTCTCCACAGATAGTAAGGGAACGGTATTCTTTGAAAACCGTTTGGTAGTACCTAAGAATAGGGAACTAAGGAAACTCATCCTCAAAGAAGCCCATGATACACCCCTCTCCATTCATCCCGGTAGCACAAAAATGTACCGAGATCTACGACAGAGATTTTGGTGGACTAGGATGAAGAGAGAAATTGCTCAGTTCATTGGTGAGTGTGATGTTTGTCGTCGCGTTAAGGCAGAACATCAAAGACCTGCTGGTACTCTTAGACCTTTGCCTATCCGATCCCCGAGTGGAAATGGGATAAAGTCAGTATGGACTTCATCACTGGCTTTCCAACAACCCAGAAAGGAAATGATGCCATATTCGTTGTCATTGATAGACTTTCCAAAGTTTCTCACTTCCTTCCTGTTCGCGAGTCTATAACTGCTAGACAGTTAGCGGACTTGTATGTCTCCCGAACCGTGTCACTTCACGGTGTTCCTTTGGAAATCAATTCAGACCGTGGTAGTCTTTTCACTTCTAGATTTTGGGAAAGTTTCCAGAATGCTATGGGAACACACCTCTCCTTTAGCACTGCTTATCACCCGTAGTCCAGTGGTCAAGTAGAAAGGGTCAATCAAATTCTCGAAGACATGCTCAGAGCTTGTGTTATTTCTTTCGGAATGAAATGGGAGAATTCTCTTCCTTTTGCTGAATTTGCGTATAACAATAGCTTCCAATCTAGTTTGGGCATGGCTCCTTTTGAATTTCTCTATGTACGGAAATGTCGAACACCCCTAAACTGGTCAGAAACCGGTGAAAGACAATTCTTTGGACCGGATATGATTCAGGGTGCAGAAGAGCAGGTTCGCATTGTTCGTGAGAAGTTGAAAACAGCCCAGTCTCGTCAGAAAAGCTATTATGATCGTCATCATAGGGAAGAAAGCTATAATCTGGATGAGGAGGCTTACCTTCGGGTTACTCCTCTGAAGGGTACCCATCGCTTCGGTATCAAAGGCAAGTTGGCCCCACGTTACATCGGTCCCTTTCGCATTCTCGCTAAATGTGGAGAAGTTGCCTACCAATTGGAACTACCCCCTCACCTCTCCCAGGTTCATGATGTCTTCCACGTCTCTCAACTCAGGCGTTACTTCAAGGACCCCATCCGCGAAGTAGACCACGAAACGCTTGATCTCCAAGATAACCTTTCATATCGAGAGTACCCTGTTCGTATTCTTGATGAAGCCGAGTGTAGCACCAGACGTCAGAAGATAAGATTCTTCAAAGTGCAGTGGTCGCATCATTCAGAGAAGGAAGCCACCTGGGAACGAGAGGATCGTCTACGAGCTGAGTACCCCACCCTCTTCCCGACGACTTCTGAATCTCGGGACGAGAATCTTTTGAGTGGGGGCGAGTTGTCAAAACCCCAAATTTAGGTTTCTGCTTTTCTAAACTTGCATTTTTGCATCTTGAAAAAAATTGAAAAAGAAAAAGAATTGGGGAAAAGAAAAGCCCTAAATGATTTAAATAAAAAGGCCAGAAATAAATCTTTTTCCAAAATTCTTTTGGATGTGTTGAAAAATCCTAAAAATGAGTGTGATCATTTTAATAGTGATTTGGGATTAATCCCATGCTCATAGATTTTTCAAAAATCCAAATAGTGGCTTGGAAATTAAATAAATTGCCTATTTGAATTGAAATTCAAATAAATTGAATTTCAAAAATCCCAAAACTTGGGGTTGACTTCTATAGAGTCACCTAGGTTTTATAAAAATAATTGGGGATTTTATAAAATGCCCTAGCTATTTATTTTTAGGGCAAAACAAAAAGAACAGAAAACAAATAAAAAGAAGAACAAAGGAAAAGGCCTTACCTCCCGTCTAGGCGTCGGCCCACCTGGCCCGGCCCATCTCCTGCCCCTGTCGTCTTCCTCCTCGCCAGTAGGAGCGCTGGCCGAGCCGTGCGCTGCGGGCATGGCCGCCACCTCCTGCTCCCGCCACGCAGGCCCTCCCCTCCTCTATCTCTCTCGCCTAGAGACGTCCGGAAGGCCCCAGGCCACTTCCCTCCCCTCGCGACCTCTCTCCTCTCCTCTGCCGCCATTCCCAAGCCGCAGCCGGAGCACGCCGCCGTAGCCTACGCGGCCACCGTGCCCCACTCGCCACCTAGAGCTGTCTAGTAGCTCCGCCGGCATCAACTTCATCGCCCCACGCGCGGAATTGAGCCCGGAGGCCCCAGGGACGTCACCCCCTTCACATCCTCGTCGCCGGCCGCCGTCAACCCCGGCGAGAAATTCGTCGCCCTCAGCTCCTCTCCAGCCTCCCCGAGCTCACCATCGTCACCGCCGTGAGCTTCTCCCCGTTTCCCCCCTCCTAGCTTCCCTCCCCGCTCCCCCTGTCACCGGTTGCCATGAGCAGAGGCCACGGCCGCCGCTTCTCGTCGTCGTAGCCGTGGCCCAGGGCCTCCTCGAGGTCCCCGGTGTGCTCTGTGACGCCCCCAAAATCAATCTGTGGACAGTAATCATACACGCAGGGTACATGGCTGAGATTAGGGTGCCACGGTGAGAATATCACAGCACAACACTAAACACAAAAGGATAAACCAGTATGTTACAATAAAAAGGGTCACGCGGACCCGAATACATAAGTTATACAAGACATAATATCTGAGTACAGACATAGTTAGTCAAGTTTTGCCTTAAGAAGGCTAGCACAAATAACATCAGAGATACAGATCGAAAAGGCAAGGCCTCCTGCCTGGGAGCCTCCGAAACTACTCCTGGTCCTGGTCAGCGGGGGTCTCGACGTATTAGTATCCTCCTCCGGGGTACTCCTGCTCCAGGGCTCCAACGTCGACTGCAGCGGCCGATCAGGCAAAACATAAAGGGGGAAATAAAGCAAAGGTGAGTATCTAGCATACCCGCGAGTCTTAGGTCCGCTACTAAGCATTATGCATTGTATCAACGGAAAGAAGAGGCTGTATATAGTGGACTGAAAGAAAGAAATCCAGAGCAAGGGTAAGAAGTTAGGCCTATCGAAGACTAGCATCTTCCGACGATGTCTTGCAGCATGAGGTAAGAATCAGCCAACAGTTCATATAAAGCATAAAGTAACAACGAAGCAGAAGTTGCTGCAACATTGTATAATATAGGTTGTAATGATTAACCATAATAACAATGCCTCCGAGTTCCCCTCCTCGACTCCCTGCGAGGAAGAAGACCCGGAACCATACAGTTTAATAGTAATAGTTTCTAGTGGTAAGATCCAGCTTCAGCATAAAGCGTCCTGTTACCGTGGACACGGCTATTCGAATAGATTATACTCCCTGCAGGGGTGCACTACTGTTCAGCCTGCACGCTCGGATCTCCAGGGTGGCGTGAACCTTGTTAGGGAACGCCCCACCGAGGCTATCCGACACGGCGCAGCCCATTCTAGGCTCAACAGAGAGGCCATCCGCCGGACTATATCCTATGCGCCAAGGGGTCTAGGTCCCTTACCCTTGCACGCTCCTGCACGGTACGAGACTGGCCGGTGAAGAAAAAGCAAATCCAAAACACACCTGCTGCAGCAAATAAGACAAGACCGCTTCCCGGCTATCAGCCCGTGGTACTGCTGACGTCTGAAGAGCTTTCGGACGAACTACGACCCGGAGGGCCCACACCGTAATCCCACGTGTAGGTAGTGCGTACAGACCAACGGGTCTCTCAAGTCATCCGCTGAACCATTTAGCATTTTAATATTATCTCGCAGACAACCGTTATCGCTGTCTGACTAACAACACAACGGACAACGAACAGCAACAAGGCCCACCGGTAACGTCGGGGCCTGCCCTGTCGTCCCGTCAAAGCGCGTGGTTACCGACAAGGTGAACCGTCTCCTTACCTTGTCTCGCGTGTGCTCTTGGTAGAGCTCGAATTTTGCGTGGTTTGGTAACTCTCGCGAGATACGAGCAGGGGCCAAGCACGCCAGTAACGTCGGTCGTACCCTCCCTGTCGTTCCCGACAATATACCGCTCGCGGGCACCGTTGGGTCGCCCGACTTCTTACCTTAAGGACAACCGCTGTCCAGGACCCTATGGCGGCAAGACAAAGTCAGCCTCGAGTGGAGTACAAGGATTACTCCTGGATAGCTCACACTTGAGGTGACTAGGCATAACCCAGATAGGGGCCTTTGGCGGTGTCTGCTTTGTTCCGTACCTGTGCAGTTGTATATATAGTATCCGTGTTCACCCCCTGAGTGATCACGGCCCGCTATCTAGTCCTAACTAACAATGTGCAGGGTTCACTGCTGAATATATGCATAATTATAATAGGCAGCATAGGATAAGAAAGGTACATCAAGGGGCGACAAAATCAGGCTATGCAATTGAATAGGATTGTAACGTAGCAGCAGCAGTAAACATGCCTAGTGCAAGAAATGTACGTAAAGATAGGCGATATCTGGGGAAGAGAATGGCTCTGCTTGCCTGGAAGCTCGACGGTAGGGGTCGGGTCGTCGACGAAGTAGTCGTACCCGGCGGCGGTGTAGTCGGCGGTAGCGGCGGGGTCTACCGGAGAATAAAGGGGGGGGAGAAACAGTAAATACAAAGCAAGCATAAACAAACAGATGAATAGCATGGCGTATGCAATGTTAACGGGGTTCTAACGCAGTACAATGTACGTTGCTCGGAGCGGGAATTCATCCGGGGATGAACTGTCAGCTCCGGGGTGACTACCGGACAGGGTGTCCGGAGGGGGAAGGGTTCATGCTGGATTAGTGGCTAATTAAGCCAGAGGGTCCACACGCCAGTGGGTGAACCCACTGGGCTTAACCCGTGCCTGGCCACGCCGGCGACCGAAGCACGATGGCGCCGCCCGGGAGAGCACTCCGGCGACCAAATTGAGCGGCGCTGGGCGGAATCGAACGGGGGGGGGGGGGGGAACGCCGCGCGTCGCCACAGGCCAAAGACGCGCGCTGGGACGGCCCCCAGCAACGGCCACGTCGACCGTGGCGGCGGCCGAAGGTGGATCTAGGCGGGGCGGCGCTCCGGGAGGCTAAACGAGGGGGAAGGGGGGGGGGCGTTCGACTCGGGGCTCACAGTGGAGCACGATGAAGGCGACGGCGAGGCTCGAGGAGGCGCGGTGGCGACGAATTCGGCGATGTAGCCCGCCGGCCAGAGCTTGAAGACGAGCCCGATTGGCGTTGCGCGCGGCGTCACGGTGTCGAAGGGATACACGGCGAGAAGGAGTAGGGCAAGGGGCGGCTGCTGGACAACTTCGTCCGGCGGGGAGAGGCCTTTGGCCGCGTCGCCGGCGACGATGTGGCCACGGTTGGGCCCGGGTGCGCGAGGAGGAGGGTGACGAGGGAGGGAGGCGAGATCCAGGGGGCGTGGGGAGATTAGGGTTAGGGCACGGCGCCGTGGTGCCTCGGGGTGCCTTATAGGTCGCAGGGGAGCTCGCCGATGCCCGCCACGGCGATGGCCATCGCGGTGGCCACGGCCGATGGCCGCCTCGCCCCTGCTTCTCCCATGTAGCGAGAGGAAGGGGGCAGTTCGGGTGGGGGTGGGCCTTGGGCTGGATTCGGTGGGGGTTGGGGAGGTTAGCTGGGCCGGTTGGCCCAGTGGGAGAGGGGGTTAGTTAGGTTTAGTTTTATTTCTCTTTTCTCTTTTCTGTCTTTTGTTTATTTCTGTTTTATATTTGTTTCACCCACTTAGGCATTTTTGTAAAATGTGGTACTGGTCCTATAAGTATTGTTCCACCATACCTAAGTGCTCCAAAAAGTTTGAGAGTTTTTCAAACTCATTTGATATTTTATTTTATTATAAAATGAGTAATTGGCCTGGAATTGCTACTGCTATTATTTATTTGGAATTTTCCATAGCACAATAAAATACCCAAGACCACATTGGCATGGTCCAATGATTATTTGGGATTTTATAAAAGTGGTTCCAAGATTTTTGGAAAAGATTTATTGTCACCATATTTTAAATATTCACCAAAAGGCACTTTGGGTTTTGTTTGGAATCAAGGTTTATCAAGGCTTGATCAAAGGTGATTAGAGGCTTGCTAATCACAGAGAATTATATTAACAAAAGTTTTACAGATGCCTGGCACTAAGGGTGTTACATGCTCCAGGAGATGCGCACGAGCGCGAGGCACGCTCCCGTGCCTCCATCTCCCTCCCCCGTGGCCGGAATCGCCACTCCGGCGAGCGCCTCCGTGGCCCAAGCCACCGGCGTCTAGCCGCCGGCCTGTTAGGCCTAAGCCCCCCCCCCGCTAATCTCTCTCTCTCACTGACATGCGGGCCCTAGAGGCTAATTAAACCACTCGGTTTAGTTTAAACCGGGTTTTAACCCCCTCTCTCACTGACAGCCAGGACCCACTGGTCAGCCGCCCCCCTTGCGTCATGCTGACGTCTTAATGACGCAATAAACAGAAAACCTTTTAAAAAGAAATAAAGAAATTCAGTAAATTCCAGAAATTGGCTGAAACTTTGAAAAATCATAGAAAATTCATTTTAACTCCAAATTTAACATATAATATATGAAAAATTATCAGGAGAAAATCCTCAATCGCAATTTCCAACTTTAAGCTATGTTGGAGTTGATCTTAAAAAGGGATCAGTAGCTTTTGCTATTTGATTTAATTGGATTTAATTCAAAATGAATTCAGTTGCTATTCCAACTTCAAACTTTGAAATGCACCACACATCACTTGTACTTCAGAAGCATTTCACACACATGACCATTTGGTTTCCAATGAACAAACATTAGCAAATGCAAGTTGACCAAATTTGAATAACATTTGGAGTTTGAATTTGAATTCACTTTTCAAATCAACTTCAATTAACATGTGGCAATTCAAACATAGGTCACATCAGCACATTGCCATGCTATGTTTTGCATATTGAATGTGCATTGTATTATCTTGATTGTGCTTTACTTCCAGTGCTTCGGTGATTGCATCTTCTCGGTAGAGTTGATCTCGGAGACGAGTTCAACCTCACGTCAGAAGAGTGTTACATCGTGATCGTCAGCAAGGCAAGCACCCCCTCTTTGATCATGTCGATAAAATCCCAGTTCCCTCTCATTCTCGCAAATGCATGTTTAGGATGTCACCATGATACGTTCTACCGTTAGTTGAACCCATTCCTTCGCATGACCTATCATTTTGTCACAGTAGTAAGCAAACCACAATCCTAGCAGATGTAGGAGTTGGTTGATATCATGTGGCCCCTGCAACTGTTACAGCTTATTGCATGCTTAGAGTTGTTACCTGAGGCTACTTTGATGTGAGTCGGGATGGTAGTGATCATGTGAATGATGGTGGTAACGTGTTGGTGAATCTACCCTAAACAAAGGTGAACGATGAGAGGTTGTGTAGGAGTACACAGTGGGTTGTCTCGTTGAACACTGCCTTAAGCCCGAGTTCTTGTGTTGTTATCCAAGACTAAGAGTACGACCACACATTGGGATCACCCCGGACCAGTCCAGGAGTCGCAAGTAGTTCGCCCTTTAACGATCTCAAGCAGGTGGAACCAAGGTAAGTGGTTGGCGTAGGTTGTGGGCACGTTGAATCAAGTGATCATGATCGAGTTGAGCTTGATGGCGGTCACACAACGTTTGAGTCCGCATCGGAACAATCGGCCGGATTCCGATTGTGGTCCCAAGTCAAATAGGCCACTCCCTAGGACTAGAGATGGCGCCGTGAGTGAAGTGTCGTGGCAGCATCCTCGCCGGTACTCATTTGAAGGGTCCATCCCCAGGCGGTAACTGATGAGGCGTGTGTGTAGCAGTACACCCCTGCAGGGTTAATGAACTATTCGAATAGCCGTGTCCACGGTTATGGACTACTTGGAGACCTTTACTTGATCATAGATAACTTGAACCGGATACTTCTAAAACACACCAAGATAAGTGTGAGTGTTGTAGCGTGCTTTCTCGTGAAGAAGTCGAGGAAGGCACCATAGTGGAGTATTGGTTGGAGACTGTTACTTGGACTCGTGTACGTTCTTACCTCTCTCTGGTATTCCTAGTATAGGACTAGCCAAGTCAAAGCTGGCACTTCTGCAAGTGAAACCCCACCTTCCTTTGCCTTGATACATGTGCATGAGTAGTATAGTTCCTATGTAAGTCTTGCTGAGTACGACTTTGTACTCACGTTTTCTTATTCTATGTTTTAGAGACGAGACCACTGACCCTGATGGTGGCCTCTACCTCGAGCTCGACGTGGACCAAGTCGTATAGTTCCAGGCAGCAGCCTGTGCCCTTTGGAGGGTCGTTGTACTTTTCTTTTAGGCTTCTTAAGCCATTTGTTAAACTTGTCTTTACTAAGACATAATTTGCTTCCGTTGATGTTTGATGTAATGTTGGATCACAAACATGTGATCTCTGCTTGTAATACAACTACTATGTCTGCTCTGTTTAGCAGAAGTTATAAAGACTGAGTTTGTAGAGTTCATGTTGTGATTACAATCTGTTTATACTATACATGTGTGCTGTGTGTATGATTATAACATGCATGTCTTAGTATGGGTTTTTGTGACCTTAGTTGTGATCAGGCTGGCGGTCTTTTATACACCAAGTGGCCCTTAGATGTCCGCAGCTTGGGGCATCGCGATGCGATTGCTCGTGACTCCGTCACGTGCACACTTTGTTGTATGATCGAGCCCTCCCTAGACCCCGACTAAGTGATCGGGCTGGAGTAAGTCTATGTAAGGGTTATGATTCAATCGATAACATGGTTGAGGCGACTTGTCTATGAGTATGGGATTCACCACCCATAAGCATTTAGACTTGTGAGCGGACGATGAGGACCCATCTCAGTTGATCATCCGGCCTGGATGGGATGCCCCTCACGTTCGATGCTTACCGAGAGTGATCTGTGCTTGGCCTTGTCTGCTTAGACAAGTGGGTACGACTCTCGGCTCTCCATGTGATTGCATTGTGACCGGAATTACATACGCTAACCCCGGGTCCCGACAATATGATTATTCCAATATATCTAAGCAATTTCATAACCAGTTTCATACCGTGGTAGAACTGTGTCAGTGAAACAATGATGCAGGTGTGGTATAGAAACTCCCAGAGTTCCTAGTTAGCCTCTACATCGATAACTAGTTCATGGTCAACATGATGATCGTGGTTTTGCGATCATGGACAATTAAGTCTCTTGACTATGAGGTCACCTCACTGGTTAAGTGACATGATGAACATTACCCAAAGTAAGCATTACAACATGATCAAATCTTATGAAGGTTCAGTGTTGTAATTACAGAACGGGGTAGACCGTTCCTTTGACCGTGAGTACGTGCATAATTACTATCTTCCCGGATGCTTTTACTTTCATCCCACCACCTGACTGAAATATGCGGGTCATAACGGTTGTATCTTAGGTATTCCGTGGAGATATGTTGAGGAGTATTGTTACAAGAGCGGGATTTGTCAATCCATATAATGGATAGATACTCGGGGCCCACTCGGTGAGATTCCATCCATAAAGCTGCAGCGTGTGACTAGGTCACGGGGATGAATATCACGGGAACGAGTGAATGAGGATTCGTTCGGAACGAGGTTGAACCATACATAGGATGTCATTGATCGAATCTCGGAACAATCCAGTATCGCTGACAAAGAGAATGCTATACGGCGTAAGGTCCAATCGGTGTTTGATATCCGGAATGCACAGGGGTCATTATGGGCATCCAGGTCCCGCTGATGATCATTGACTGTAGCCTCTGCTCGGTCATGACTGGAGTGTTCTCGGACCGTAGGGTAACACACTTAAGGGCTCGATGAAATCGGAGACCTTTTCGGAACCATCGGAGTAACCAGAGAATAAAGGAAACAATATCGGAGAAGTACCGTGTTGAACCGAAACAAGTTCGGAGTGAACCGGAAGGTGTTCCGGAGCACCGGGAGATGGAATATTATGTTTTAGTTATTAATTAATTGAACTAATAATTAAAATCATTTTATTTCTAATTAATATGTGCAATGGGCCTTAGTGGAGAAAAAGGCCCATTAGGGGAAATAAAAAGGAAAAAGAAAAAGAAAAAGAAGGGGGAGGCGCCATGGGCCCTAGGGCCCATGAGGGGTGCGCCCCCTCCCCCCCTTGGCCGGCCACCTCCCCTTAGCAAAGGGACTTTAGTCCCACATTCCTAAGGGAGAGGGATTGACTCCCTCCCTTCTGCCTATATATAGATGGGCAGGGTGCACATATTTAATACACAGAAATTCGTGAGAAAATAAATATTACTCCGAATTAAGATCGGTTTTCTCCGGTCTTCTCCCCTCCCTTGTCTCTTTCACGGTGGGCTCCCTAGTGTGAGCCTATAGTGGAATTGAGGCTTCTCTGCTAGAATCGGAGGCCGTCGTGCTTTCGAAGCTCCGTCCGGAGGTCTGCTTCCGCCACCTCCGCTGGATCGGAGAACGGAGGTCGTCATCGAGTCTCGTATGTGTGCGAGTACTACGAGGTGCTACACGTGTGGCACTACACCCATCCGGGTGCTCAACACAGCCAGGGGGCTGTGAAACTTGATCGGCTACATCAACCACGTTTGCGGGAACGTTTCCCGCGCAACGGACTACACCCCGAGGTATGTTATTTCCGCACTACTTTCCGTTACGGTAATACGGCTAGCTAGATCTTGGGTTATGGGAACGCTAGTTAGAAAATTTTATGTTTTCTGCTGCGAACCCCAAACAGTGGTATCAGAGCTAGGTCTATGCTTAGTATTACTGTATGGATAGAACACATCGGGGATGTGGGCATTGATTGTATGATTGTTACCCTCTCACGTGTACTTGTTCACATCTGCGGCATTGTCTGATGAAGCGGCCCCCGACCGACCTTACACGTACGCTTACGCGAGACTGGTTCCACGCTTGACATGCGGCTTGTACCGTATAAAGTGGCTGGGGGGTGTCTGTCTCTCTACTTTAGCGGATGTGGCATTTGCAACGGAGGGCCCCGTGCGGGGTGTAATAGAGACAATCGTATGGTTGACGTTGTGGTTGACTTGTAGGTTAAAACCTGTTTAACTATGAAAGCCCTAGAAGCCACGTAAAACTTGCAATATACAACTAGACCGTCTAAACCTTGTATTTCTAAGTGGGGGCTATCGTTCGTTTGTTTGTGGTGTAGTGATAGCTTTGCTATGTGTTACTAGTAAGTAGTAATCGTCATCATAAAACAAACTAAAATGGAGACACTGTAGACTTAGTGTTTCCATAGCTCAGACATCTTAAAACTTGCTAGTATAGGATACATGACGGTAGCATGTGATAAGATGATCCCTTAACAAAGCCAAACACAAGTATTCTACCGAAGTGTGCACCGCCTGGAAGGTTCTCCCATATGGCTTGATGCTCCGTACATACCGGAGTTGTCCTACATATTAAATGGAGTTCGCATGAGGTTGGGTTCGGCAAGCCTGCCATATGCAGATATGGCCTTGCTGAGCAGCATATAACATGGAGGTTAATTTGGCGAGCCTAGCATATGCAGATATGGCCTCAGAATACTAGAGATCGAAAGATCGAGCATGAGTCACAGTACATATAAGATAATGTGATCGCACAAGTTGTTTTCTACCTTTGAAACTAACCCGTCGGCCGTGTGATATTCGAGGTCGGGCAGTGAATCTGGATCATGTAATCACTAAAACTTCCTAGGGATGAATTGTTTTAGTGCGAGCTCATTTATAATGTGATTATATGAACTCATTGTTGTGAACTAGTCTTAATTGTGTTCCTTGCAATTATGTTTGTAGAAAATGGATAATACCCAATACCTTGAAATGGTTTCCTTCTTACATGGTGAAAGACTTAAAGAAAATGGGTCAAACTTCGTTAGTTGGTACTTACGCCTTAGAGCCGTGCTCAAGAGAATCAACCTTTCATTCTTAACTAAAAAGCATGTGGGAAACCCTCCAGCAAACGACATGGATGCACAAGCGGTGATTGATTATCAGTATCGTCGAAGGACATATGCCATAGCTAAGGGTATCATAGAAACCAGCATTCCGCAACCTTTATGTGAGGAGTATGCTGATTTGGATACATATGATATGATCGATGAGCTGAAGTCATCAAACTTGCATCAGTTTATAGTTGCCAGATTTGAGTTAGAAAGTGAGTTTCTCTCTACAAAGATGGAAGAAGGCTCTTGCCTGAAGGCACACTTGGCCAAGATGCATGCGATACATCTGAGCCTCATAGATGATTTTGACTATGAGACCACACATGAGTCTGCGATATACACGGTGTTACACTCGCTTCCACCGAGCTATACAGACCATGTCCATGGCTATGTCGGCAGAGGTTAAAGCCTCGAGTTCTCTGACTTCATGGATAGACTTCAGTACCTGGAGGTTGAACCCATTGAAGGAGAAGTTGTCGATGGAGAAGGTATATACTTGATATACTTTATAAATGTTTACTCCCTTATACAACATTTGCAGTAAATGAGTATCTGATACTTATTCTGTTTTATGAAAACAGGACCTGCCGTTGCTTGGACGGGAAGAGGTGAAATCAAGGATTGATGGATATCAAGTCAGTTGATGGCCAGCATGGATTCCGCCGAGACATCTATCATAGGAGATACTTAGAGTATTAGATAAACCTTATGTAATAATTATAGTATGAACACTTAGTTGTGTGTCTTGCATCTCGCGAGACAAAGTTATTCATGTAATGAGACAAGTCAGTTGTTCCATCTTTATGAATAAAAGAGTGATTATACTTTGATTACGTCTTGATTTATGATATGATAGAAAGCATTTATAATACTACTATTATTGTCAAGAAATATTCAATGTTTAATGATAAAGTTGTCTTGATTATAACAAGTCAAAGATTTGATTGCATGAGGTGACTTCATAACTGATGAATTCATTAAATGTATGATCTATTAACTTGTGAGTTCATTATCGAATGAAAATCATAACTTGATTGCATAGGATGGATTAGATACACGATCTACGAACCTCTGCAATAAATATAACCATGACAAGGTTCTAGCAAGTAGAACTTGTGCCAATCATTATACATAAATGATGTACTAAATGGGCACGTGAGTTATCATTGAAGACTTCATATGATTAATTGAAAGTTGTATTCAATTGAGATCATAAAACTGAGATTCGGGAATCACAGTGAGAAGTGAGAATACAAGGATACATATCACTACGCTACGATCCGAAGTGATAAGTATTGATATTGACATAATGGGAGACTTGTGGAAGTCGTACCACAAACTACGATGGAAGTTGAAAGTGCTAGACTACTTAAACCATTCGTAGTCATACTAAACCGTAGTATGGTCTAAACGTCCTTTCCCCTAGCACTATAGTTATTGTCGAATAAGATTGTTTAATTCATTAAGTTAAAACACCCACTTCATGAATAGGAAACCATCCTGAATCTAACGAGACATGATAGCTCCATAACTGATGGTGTTATAAGGTTTCTTAAAAGAAAGAATTTCTTTGTAATAAAACTACGAGCAATTTAAATTACATATTCTCCCCGAATAGCAAAATTTGTGTTGCTTAATTGGTAATACGAGAAAAGTCTCTCGACACGGATCCAATGGGAGATAATGGAAACTTTGAACGGGGTATTGGACCTTGCCTTCAGAATATCAGAGTATTGCAACGGAAGCATATTCCGTTGTAATGACGCTATATAAGGAAGGATATGCCAAAGATGATTGATCTTGGTATATGAGTTGAAGCCATTGTTGAATTTAGAAGGTTATCATGAAAACGTTCTATACAGAACAATAATCATGAGTCTTCTTAATAAAACAATAAAGAATAACATTGCTTGAAGACACAAAGGAATGATGGTAGCCTAGAACACGAGGAGAAATGAAATAATATTGAGTTACATATAGGATGGCTCACGTCCCGTGAAATAAATCGGTTATTTCATATTCTCGACAAACTGGAGAGTTATTGAGAATAATGTAATGGGCATAAGGCATTATTTGGTTATGACCAAAATTCAATGGTGATTGACTACGGAAACGTAGGAATGCTTTAATCAATAAAATACTTCATTTACACTACGATGGACCATAGCCTGAAATTGCATCTCAGTCAAATTTGGGATTTGAAAGAGAATTGTAATGGGCATGACGAAGGTTACTTCGTTAAAAGGATGGACTATAGTACCTCAAGACAGGAACCCTCAACCTTGATCTGATCAAGTGATTTTGTGATGACCAAAATATTGAGTGGGACTGCATTTTCATGAAACTGAGTTGGAGATTTGAAGACTTCCCGGAAACTTGGAATGCAGACGGCATTTTCTGAGTGGGAGCTTTGGAAACTTTGTCATTATGTGAGACATAGTGAAACAATAAAATGACTTGATGAAAGCTGAAATATATGAGTATATGATGGATATATTTGAGTGGGAGCATGATCATTGTCTCAAACATATATGCATTGATATGTGTGAAGAATGATCTCATATGTATATATATGGATATGCATTGATTGTGTATATAGAGAATCGTCTTATATACATATGTGCATTATGATATATATAGAGCATAAGGCAAATAAAATACAAGATTGCAAAAATCTTCTTTTATATGAAATACCAACACATTACACGTTGAAATCTATATCTATACCTAATAATAAAGGGAGGTACGTTTCTCCCCTTTTTTCGTCCGTCACACATATTTTACATAAAAGTCCCTGCTATTTTTGGAAATTAACCCGCACTACAATAATAAGTGGAAAAAACGTAACGTTTCTTTACTTGGGCCGGCCCAGCGCTGCAATTTAAAATAATTACGGCCCAACTAGGGTTGGTTCCCCACTGAAGCAGGATAATATAAAACGCTTGGCTGCCACACATGGGCCTTGGCCTTTTCTCCAACTACTCGGCCAATTTTGTAATCGCGCGCACACGCAACATATCGTACAAAATATACACTTCACACTTTAAAAAATAATTTGCACTTAGAAAAAATATATTATTTAATAATAATTCACACTGTAAAAACTTATGTCTGAATAATTTAACACATTTAAGTGTATCATCATTTTAATGCATTTTGAAAGTGTGAATTATTTAATAAATATGTTAATGGATTTTTATACATTTTTTATATATGTTTTTTCTAAAATATTATTTTTAGTGCAAACATCATATAAAAATGATGCAAAAAAAAATGAAAATGTTCCTAGGAGAGCAAAGAGTTTTAAGTGTGAACGTTTTTTAAAATTTTACAAAATTTGAGTGCGAATAGTTGTATTTTTATACTTTTTTACACATGAACGTTTTTTGAATATTAATTTTTGTGCTAACATCTTATAAAAGTGGTGCAAAAGAAAATAAAAAGAAATAAAAATGTTCCGAGGAGAGCAAATAGTTTTAAGTGCGATAATTTTTTTAAATTTAACAAAATTTGAGTGTGAATAGTTTTAAAAAAATTTGGCAACAAACTTTTTAAAAATTTAACGTACAAAACGTCTATTTTTCATGTGATCTCTACTATCTAAAAAAAGGCTAACGGTTCTTCATGGTCCCTTCCAAGTGTTTTGCCAGCAGTTTCGTCAACCGTTTATTTTCTTCCACCACGCCTTTTCATCGAGTTTTTCGATCAACCGGTTTTCTTATCCCACCAAATCTTATTTAACCACACCTTACCATATGCGACTTGAATGATATTAACATCTTTCCATGCATAATTCAATCACGTTAATTAAATATTTCCATATATCATTCAATCATATTAATTAAACCTTTTCATATGTCGCTAAATCACATGAATATGTTGTGAGCAACACGAGGATTTATTTCCCCGTTGCAACGCACGGGCATTGTCCTAGTGAGTAGATTAAGATACGGATAATGAAACGAAGTGAAGGTTGGATAATCTTCTAGACAAGAAACAGGTTCTTGTGGCTAGAAATTATATAATGGATGAAATCCAAATATCACAAGCAATGTCTTGATGGAAAAATAGAGATGCACCATGTACTGGACATGTGATCTTATATGTTCTTGGCATATGATTCTACCATATAACATGCATTGTGAATCCAACAAAAAAATGACTCAAAAGTTCTTGGAAGAAGAACAGATTCCGATGTGCTTTAGGAGTAAAACACAGAATCTGAATAAAGTCCATGATTTCAGTATATGAGGAATACTGAGGACTGTACTCTAAAATATAGAGAGGATAATAGACTTGAATGTAATGCAAGATTACAATTGCAAGCCATATTATGGGTCTATATGGAATTAGAGACATCACCAAAGACATGAAAGAAATGTGAGCAAAATTCACGGCACTACAAACATAATACTACTTAAGAAAGTAGACGTATGGATAAAAGTTTAGCGTTAGAAGTATTGAACTTCTGGTTGAGTGTATTTCCCAGTATATATGACTAAGGATGAGTCTTCTAAAGACTGAACCAAGAGATCATTGGAGGATACTGTGAAATAATAGTCTCACTCTCCCGCGAAACTTATATCCAACCATTATATGATAATGAGTGGTATGTTGTAACACTCTCACTGTCAGTGAACAGTAATCACCATTACTGTTGATCATTACTGTTCAAAACTTTTGTTTGATCAACTTGGTTCAGTTCAAATTCAACTTCTCTTTTGATATTGTTGAAACTCTTGTGATCATGGACCTTGGTCAACTTGAATCCAAACAATCCCAAGCTCGAATTAAATACCCTTTGAATTGAATTCAAATCAATCTAGTTCAAAATGCCTTTGGTGGATTATTAAATAATAAAACCAAAGTGCAAAATAAACTTTCTCCAAAAATTGTGAAACTACTTTTATAAAATCACAAATATTCAGTAGACCAAATCCAAATGGGTTTGGGTATTTATTGAGTTACAAAAAATTCCAAACAATTCAAACAGTAGGTTAAAACCCTTACTTTGGGCATTTAATATTTAAAATAAATATCTAATGATTTTCTTTTGCTGCAAAAACTTTTGTGGCACTGCTATATCCTGTTATTCTAATTTTGAGGCACCTAACATATTTTACAAAAATACCTAGGTTAGTAAAACAAATACAAAATACAGAAAACAAAAAGGAAAAATAAAAACAGAAAACAACCTAGCTAACCTAACCCGTGGGCGAAGCCCTCCCCCCCCCCCCCCCCCTGGGCAATGGCCCACCCCGGTCCACTCCTCTCTCTCCTTCCTCCTCCCGCACTGGCGCCATGCCGCCGCCGTGGCCGCCGCTGTCAAGCCGGCCCCGCCCTCCTCACCTGCTCCCCTGTCCCCTAGCCGGCCCGGAGACGATAAGGAGGACCCCCGTGAATTGTGGATCGAGCTCCATCACTACTTTTCCCCCTCACTCGTCCTCTTCTCCGTTTTCCCCCAAATCCCGCGCTGCCGCCGTGCCCGTGGCCATCGGCCACCGCAGTCCAGGCGGGTGTGTACAGAAGGTTGGCCGTGCTCAACTTCGTCGCCTCGCGCTCGCAATCGACGCCTAGACGCGCCGCCGCCGTGAATCGTCCATCCTCTTCCGCCACGGTCACGACCTCGCCGCCGACGAATTCGACGCCCCCAGGACCTCCTCGAGCCCACTGCCCCATTTCGCGCAATCTTGTGAGCATCACTGTGATTCCCCTCTCCCCTCTCCCGTTTTCGCGCACTGGTTCGCCATCTCCACCACGCCGAGTTCCGGCCGCCGCCATGGCCGTGAACACCGTGCTCCCTGTGCCATATCGTCCGCACCAACGGCACCGACGTGTTCCCCGTTGAACGTGCGTTCGATTTGGACACTTTGCTCGCTCGATTTTGCCGCGGTTCGTTGTCTGCCGTTGGAGCCGAACGCCGCCTCCGCCATTGTTGTGTGAGAACTCGCTCCGGTCGTCCTTGTCACCCGCCACCACCACAGATCGCCGCGCGGCCTTCCCCTCGTTCGGTCGGGCCCCCTCACGCCCCCTCCCATCGCTTGTACCGGGCACACGCCGCCGCCGCCGCCCCTGTCTCGTCGGCGAGGACACAGCCGACGTGGCTGTTAACTGCCACGGCTAACCCCCACCCTAACCCGCTGACACCTGAGCCCTAGCCTTTTTAATTAATTAAAGTTGCTTAATTAGACTACTGTTAGTATGACACATGGGCCCCCTTGTCAGCCTAATGAGTAATTTGATTCTTGTTAATAAGCAGTGTATGACACCTGGGCCCCATATGTCAGTAGTTAAATTAAATTAAAATTAGAAATTCCAGTGACTTACATGTGGGCCCAGAGGCTATTTTGATTTATTAAAATGTTTTATAAATAAACAGAGGCTGACATGTGGGTCCTACATGTCAGGCACTGTTTTGGATAATGTTCTGGATAATGTTGAATAAATAATAAAAGAAATTCAGAAAATCATTTAAATGATTTAAAACTTTGAAATTCAATAACTTTTAAACCGTAACTCGGATTCAAAAACTTTATACATGAAAATTGATCAGAAAAATATAACGAATTTGAATACGCTATCCATAGGTCTATCACACCCCTCTAAAACAACAAACATCGAACCGTTCCCCCTCCGGACCGGCAGTCCGATAAATTGTCCGGTACTGTTAGAGTGCCCGGATGAATTTATTCCGAACACGAATGTTTCTCGGAATAGATACTCTAGCACGGATACACCTCCCTTATGTTTGTCTGGTACCCATGACACCTCCGGCTTGATCCTTTCCCCCTCCGGACACCTTGTCCGATAATCATCCGGAGCCGGTGGTTCATCCCCAGATGAATTCCCGCTCCGAGCAACGTGCATTGCACTGCGTTAGAACACCGATAACATTTCATCTCTCATGGCATGCAACTGTTTGTATATGATTGCTGTGTATTTACTGTTTCTTCCCCCCTTAATCTCCGGTAGACCCCGCTGCTGCCGTCGACTACACCGCTGCTGAGTACGACTACTTCGTCGACGACCCTACTACTACCGTCGAGCTTCCAGGCAAGCAGAGCCATTCTCTTCCCCAGATATCGCCTATCTTTCCGTACTATTCTTGCACTAGGCATTGTTACTTATGCTGCTATGTTACAATCCTATTCAATAATAAAGTGTGTTATTATTTATATATTCATGTTCATAATTAATGTTTATATTTCTGTGCTATAATTGCAATGATCCTGACTGTGAGATTCAGAAGAAAACTCATATGCATGTGTGGAAATGTAAACAACAAGAGTTCCTGGTTTTGCCTCTAAGACCAGCCCATGTGCTTATTGATGATTATGTTTCTTAATCATGGACATTGTTCTTGTAACAAGGATGTCAATAGCAATGAGATCATATTGTTAGCAGAACAATGATGTTGAACCGACCCCAGTGTTAAATGATATACTTAGAGAACTCATCGTAAAACAAACGTTATAAGTCATATCATAAAATGTTGTTATATACATAGTTCCTTAGACCATGAGAATGTCAAGTCACTTCACACAAGAAGATGTGCTTTGGTTCTTAGATGAATCTTCCCGTAAATGGGAAGTAGTAAAATAAGTTCTGGGTACATTGGACAGTGTGTCTAGTAACAGTGATAGTTCAAGAATGGGATTTGCTCCTTCACGATGAAGAGATATAGACTCAGGGCCCACTCGGTATAACGGTATCTATTCTCGTCTGGCCAGACACTTTGTGATTTGATCACGGAGATACCGGTATACGTAACGAGGAATGAAGACAAACGAGCAATGAGGATAACTAATGGCTTGTGATCAAAAAAGGTTGTTTCACATGGGTGCCAAAACTTCTCTCCTCTAACTTTGTCATATATCGCGAAGCAAAGGGAATAGTATACGATAAACATAAAGGTTCACTCGAAGTCTTTTCGTGTATGTGTGGGAGTCAACATGGGTGTCCATGGCTCCGCTGTTGATTATTGACAAATGACTATAAGTCTGGAAAGCGTTCCAAGTCATGTCCACATAATACCGAACCTATTGGGTCACACACTTAAAGTACAGTAATCTGTTAGAATGCTAGAATGATTGAAGGTTTAGTGGAAGCAAGTAAAGAGCAAATAATATGGCTAAGATACTTTGGAATTGTTTCAGATAACTTTAGTTCATATGAAAATGGTAATGGGAAAGTTTACGATCAACCGGAATAGTTTCGGTGATCGGTGGACAGCTTAAACAATATGTTGTGTTCACCGGACATAATAACCTTTGCCCGGATGGCTCCGAAACCCATTTAGATGGCTCCGGAACATTCGTTAGAGGTTCCGGAAGGTATTGGAAGTGCTCCAGAAGTGTCCGGAATGTCCCGAAACGGTCCCGGTAGGTCCCGGAAGGTCCTGGAAGCTTCTAGAAGGTTCCGGAAGGTTCCGGGCAGTACCACCCACTGCCCTGCGCCCCTGGCCTTGGGGGGCAAGCCACCTAGGCTGCCCTGGCCGGCCAGGTGGTGGGGGCGCACCAAAAAGGGGTGGGAGATCCTCCAGATGGGATTTCCAAATACCATTATGGAAGGTTTCCGGTGGGAAGGTGTGGGAAGCTTTGGAAGGCTTGGGAGTCCAAGTTGGACTCCCAAACCTCCTTGAGCTGCGCCCTAGGCCCCTTGGCCACCTATATAAGGTGAGCCAAGGGTGGGGGGAAGACACACACAAGTCTCCGGCGCCCCCTGGCTCTCCCTAGTTGCTAGTTGCTCCACTTTTAGACCCCGGTTTAGATTCTAATCTAGATCGGAACTCGCTAGGGTTTTCTCTCTCTAGTTTTCTCGGAAGCGTTCTTCTCTGGACGGCGGAGCGCTGCCGGATTGCTGTGCCGGACGTGTGGATACCGGTGGAGAGATCATAGCTTTGATCTTGCTTCGAGGACCATCTTCTTCTCGGAGATCTGTTCGAGGGATTGTTCGTGGGAGATCTTCTTCGACTACTTCCACTACGTCCACGTTGCTTCACCAACTCTTCTTCCGCTGCAACCATTGGTGAGCATGAAAACCTAAACCTTGTATGTGATCTATCTTGGATGATCTTGGGTTCTTGTTACGTAGGCACGAAATTTTTGAATTCTACTACGTTTCCCAACAGCGGTATCATGAGCGATCCTTGATTAGATGCATGTTTAGGTAGATCATATGTTGATATGAGGCATTGATTTTCTTGTTTGCTTCCCTATCATGTGATTTGTTCTTTGCTCGACGGCATGATGTGATTTTACTACAAGGTTTGAGTTTTGCCATGATCCCTCTATGCTGCTCTTAGTATGCTGGTTGCCTTGATCATGGACTACATCAAATTCCTTGGATCTCATCCTAGTCTTGCTATAGAAAATTTTACATGAACGGGCTTGTGGATTTTATGAACTCAAATCCACACGGGGGTCACGCGTTTAACGAAGTTTGGCTTGTGGCATTAGTTGCTACACGCACCCCGTATGTTAAACTAGCAACAAAAGAAGTATCGTGTTTTGTTTTGTCTAGGGTTTCTCGTTTGCCTTGTAAACCTGCTTAACAACCACGATAAAATTTGCAACAACCCGTATAGATAGCGATCTAACTCGTTTTTGCAGAGAATGCATGTGATGTGGTATAGCCTTCAAGATTTGCAATGTGTTTTGTATGAGATGCTATATGATGTAATATTTTTGCGGCCTGCGAGCCGTAGTACGGCATGATGACTGGAGTCATATGATTGTCACTTAATTATGGCCTGCGTGCCAGAACTGTTTAGTAGCTTGAGGCAAGGCTATAGATGGAGATGCGGTGATGATCAATAGTGTGAAGGTGGACCCCGACACACATGCCGTAGCCGTGAGGAGGTCCCGGCGCCAAGGACAAAAGGTGGTGGGTGGAGACTTCAACCACGGAGTCATGAAGGCAACGAAAAACTTCAAGACACAAAGGGCTATATCATGTCACATATTTTATGAATTGCATGTGATGTTAATCCCTTTGATGCACCCTTGTTTGATGCGCGGTAGTCGTGTTTTATTAGGGTGATCTCTCGCAAAATAATATCAAGTTGATAGTGTTCTCCCAACTGTAGCACCATCTATACTATGTTTCACACCGGAGCAGGTCATGTCACATGGGTGCACACGGTGTGACGCATAAAAGATGGGTGTGTTAAAAGAACACACAGCACATTACACTTGGTTATCTTGACGGTTTGGATAAAAGTTTGCTGCCGGAACACGCACATCGAAAGATGAACAAGAATCACCTTGCGTGATTGGCAAGTTGGCCTACCAGTTCAGTCTAAGTCATCAGTGATGTCACATCAATGGCGGACGACTAAACTTGGATCTTGAATCACTTAGAATCAACTACGAGAGATGTTGGTCTGAGTGGGAGCACTTATTAAATTAATAGTACGATTAATTAGTGCAACTTAATTATGAACATTGTCTAAAGTGAAACTTGTGTTTATGTTGTAGATTGAAATGGCCCATGTCAATCCCCAGTTTAACTTAGGTCCGTTGATTGAGAAAGAAAAATTGAAAGCTGATGGAAGCAACTATGCGGACTGGGTTCGTTCCCTGAGAATTGTACTCAGGAGTGCTAAGAAGGACTATGTCCTGACGACACCTCTCCCAGCAGCACCGGGGCCTGAAGCCACGGTAGCTGAGCAGAATGTGCATCAGACTAAGCTTGATGATAGCACCGCAGTTCAGTGTCTTATGACTGCGTGTATGGAATCAGAGTTACAGGGGAGGTTTGAAAACACCGATCCCCACTTAATTGTTAAGGAGTTAGATGCTCTGTATGCCAAACACGCTAGAACTGAACGATATGAGGTAACTCATGCCATGTGGAATTGCAAGATGAAAGAAGGAACACCTGTCAGTGAGCATGTGATAAAGATCATGCGCCTTGGGCAAAGGTTGACTGAGCTGGGATTTCCGGTCCCGGAATCACTGGGTACAGATATTGTTCTCATGTCACTCCCGCCAAGTTTCAAAGGCTTTGTTCAGAACTATCGCATGAACGGGATGGATAAGTCAGTTAATGAACTGCTTGCAATGCTGAAAAATGCGGAGACTACCATGCAGGCTGACCCTAACTATACGTTAGCGGTTAGCAAGACCACCAGTTTCAAGAAGAAGGGCAAGTCCAAGGGCAAGGGCGCCGGCAAGCCTGGCGCCAAGACCAAGAAACCCTCTGGCACCGGCCCTAACAAAGATACTGACTGCTTCTACTGCAAAGCTAAAGGTCACTGGAAGAGGAACTGCAAGAAGTATCTGGCAGATAGAAAGAAGCCTGGTTTTACCAGCGAAGGTATAAAAGTTATATATGTCATAGATGTTTTTCTTTCCGGCCCTCACTCTAAGTCGTGGGTATTTGATACTGGAGTTGTTGCTCATATCTGTAATTCATTACAGGGACTAAGGAGAATAAGGAAGCTGGAAAAGAATGAAGTGACGATGCGTGTCGGAAATGGAGCTACGATCTCTGCTAAAGCCGTGGGCGTCTACACTATACATCTACCTTCAGGATTTACCATAGAATTAGATAATTGTTATTTCGTTCCTGCTATTTGTAAGAACATTATGTCTGGATCATGTTTAGTCCATGACGGTTATAATTTTAAGTCTGAGAACAATGGTTGCTCTATTTACTTGAAGAATATGTTCTATGGTTTTGCACCTATTAAGAATGGGCTGTTTTATTTAGATCTTGATTGTAGTAACGACATCTTGAACACTAGCTCTAAACGTCTCAAGCAGACTGATAATACCACTTACATGTGGCACTGCCGTCTAGGTCACATCGGAAAGAAACGCATGCAGAAACTTCATAAAGATGGAATTTTGCAATCTTTTGATTTCGAATCATTTGATAAATGTGAGGCTTGTCTGATGGGCAAATTGACTCGGACGCCGTTCACAGGTCATGTAGAACGGGCGACTGACTTATTGGAAATAATACATAGTGATGTGTGTGGTCCGATGAGTATACCAGCGCGCGGTGGATATCTCTACTTCGTAACTTTTACTGACGATTTGAGTAGATATGGCTATATTTACTTAATGAAGCAAAAGTCTGAAACTTTCGAAAAGTTCAAAGAATTTCAGAATGAAGTTGAGAATCATCGTGACAAGAAAATCAAATTTCTACTATCCGATCGTGGTGGTGAATATCTTAGTCATGAGTTTAGAGAACACCTCATAGAGCGTGGAATCGTTTCACAGCTGACGCCACCTGGAACTCCACAGAAAAATGGAGTGTCTGAGAGGCGTAACCGAACTTTGTTAGACATGGTAAGGTCTATGATGTCATTAACTGATCTGCCACTATCTTTTTGGGGTTATGCGTTAGAGACTGCCGCTTTTACTTTAAATAGGGCGCCGTCAAAGTCTGTGGAAACGACACCATACGAGTTGTGGAATGGGAACAAACCCAACATTTCGTTCCTGAAAAATTTGGGGTTGTGATGTTTATGTAAAACATTTACAACCGAACAAACTCGACCCTAAAGCAGACAAGTGCTACTTTGTAGGTTATGCCAAAGACACCGTAGGCTATTCCTTTTACCACCCCTCCGATGGCAAAGTCTTTATTGCTAAAGGAGGAACTTTTCTTGAGAAAGAGTTTCTTAACAAAGAGGTGAGTGGGAGGACAGTACAGCTTGATGAGGTTAGTGAACCTTCGGAACCAAGGAATGAAACGACGGAAGTTGTTCCGGCAGTCATTCCAATGAAGGAACCGGAAGCTCCTGCAAGTGATGTAGGGACTTCTGAGAAGCTGGAGACTGAACCAAGGAGATCAGGCAGATTACGTCAGCTACCCGAGTGGTACGCTAACGAAGTATTCATGTTGGAAGATGATGAGCCTGTGAACTACAAAGGAGCGATGATGAGCCCCAACTCCACTGAATGGCTACAAGCCATGAAATCCGAAATGGAATCCATGTACGAGAACCAAGTATGGGACTTGGTGATCCCTCCAGAGGGTGTGAAACCAATTGAATGTAAATGGATTTTCAAAAGAAAGACAGACGCGGATGGTAATGTTACTATTCATAAAGCTAGACTTGTTGCGAAAGGGTTCCGACAAGTGCAAGGAGTTGACTACAATGAGACTTTCTCGCCAGTAGCAATGCTTAAGTCTGTGCGGATTTTACTAGCAATTGCTGCATATTTCGACTATGAGATATGGCAGATGGACGTCAAAACAGCTTTCCTGAATGGGAACCTCGAGGAGAATGTATACATGATACAACCTGAGGGTTTTGTCGCACCAAAGGATGCTGGAAAGGTGTGCAAGCTTAAAACATCCATCTATGGACTAAAGCAAGCATCACGGAGTTGGAATCTTCGTTTTGATGAAGTGGTCAAAGGTTTTGGCTTCATCCAGAATGGCGAAGAAGCTTGTGTTTACAAGAAAGTAAGTGGGAGCGCAATATCTTTTCTAATACTGTATGTAGACGACATATTGTTGATTGGAAATGATAAAGAATTTCTTAACACTATAAAGGAGTCGTTGAAAAGCAGTTTTTCGATGAAATACTTAGGCGAAGCTGCATACATATTGGGCATTAAGATCTATAGAGATAGATCCCGGCGCCTGATAGGGCTGAGCCAAAGCACGTATATAGACAAGGTTCTGAATAGGTTCAGAATGGAGAAATCTAAGAAGGGATTCCTCCCAATGTCACATGGTGTGGTACTCTGCAAGAGCCAGTGCCCTAAGAACACTGAGGAGCAGGTAGAGATGAGCACAGTTCCATATGCTTCGGCAATTGGATCTGTTATGTATGCCATGATATGTACAAGACCAGATGTTTCCTATGCTCTAAGTATGTGTAGAAAATACCAGAGCAACCCAGGTAGTGCACACTGGGTAGCAGTCAAAAATATTTTGAAGTATCTAAACAGAACTAAGAATATGTTCTTGGTATTCGGAGGTGATGAAGAACTAGTTGTAAAGGGTTACACTGATTCAAGCTTCATGACATATCCGAATGATTTCAAATCTCAATCAGGATATGTTTTCACACTCAACGGGGGTGCCGTAAGTTGGAAAAGTTCTAAGCAAAACACGGTCGCGGATTCTACAACGGAGGCGGAATACATCGCAGCTTCAGAAGCTACGAAGGAGGGATATTGGATTAAGAAGTTCGTCACCGAGCTAGGTGTGGTTCCTAGTGCTGAAGACCCCATGGAGATCTACTGTGACAATAGTGGAGCCGTGGCGCAAGCTAGAGAACCAAGGTCCCACCAGAAATCCAAACACATTGAACGCCGTTATCACAAAATCCGAGAGTTCGTTGACAAAGGATATGTGAAAGTATGCAAGATTCACACGGACCTGAACGTGTCAGATCCGATGACGAAGCCTCTTCCACGAGCAAAGCATGAGCAACACCGAACAGCCATTGGTGTGAGAGAACTTATGTAACTGGTATTATTGTATCTAGTGCAAGTGGGAGACTGTTGGATATATGCCCTAGAGGCAATAATAAAGTGTGTTATTATTTATATATTCATGTTCATAATTAATGTTTATATTTCTGTGCTATAATTGCAATGATCCTGACTGTGAGATTCAGAAGAAAACTCATATGCATGTGTGGAAATGTAAACAACAAGAGTTCCTGGTTTTGCCTCTAAGACCAGCCCATGTGCTTATTGATGATTATGTTTTCTTAATCATGGACATTGTTCTTGTAACAAGGATGTCAATAGCAATGAGATCATATTGTTAGCAGAACAATGATGTTGAACCAACCCCAGTGTTAAATGATATACTTAGAGAACTCATCGTAAAACAAACGTTATAAGTCATATCATAAAATGTTGTTATATACATAGTTCCTTAGACCATGAGAATGTCAAGTCACTTCACACAAGAAGATGTGCTTTGGTTCTTAGATGAATCTTCCCGTAAATGGGAAGTAGTAAAATAAGTTCTGGGTACATTGGACAGTGTGTCTAGTAACAGTGATAGTTCAAGAATGGGATTTGCTCCTTCACGATGAAGAGATATAGACTCAGGGCCCACTCGGTATAACGGTATCTATTCTCGTCTGGCCAGACACTTTGTGATTTGATCACGGAGATACCGGTATACGTAACGAGGAATGAAGACAAACGAGCAATGAGGATAACTAATGGCTTGTGATCAAAAAAGGTTGTTTCACATGGGTGCCAAAACTTCTCTCCTCTAACTTTGTCATATATCGCGAAGCAAAGGGAATAGTATACGATAAACATAAAGGTTCACTCGAAGTCTTTTCGTGTATGTGTGGGAGTCAACATGGGTGTCCATGGCAACGCTGTTGATTATTGACAAATGACTATAAGTCTGGAAAGCGTTCCAAGTCATGTCCACATAATACCGAACCTATTGGGTCACACACTTAAAGTACAATAATCTGTTAGAATGCTAGAATGATTGAAGGTTTAGTGGAAGCAAGTAAAGAGCAAATAATATGGCTAAGATACTTTGGAATTGTTTCAGATAACTTTAGTTCATATGAAAATGGTAATGGGAAAGTTTACGATCAACCGGAATAGTTTCGGTGATCGGTGGACAGCTTAAACAATATGTTGTGTTCACCGGACATAATAACCTTTGCCCGGATGGCTCCGAAACCCATTTAGATGGCTCCGGAACATTCGTTAGAGGTTCTGGAAGGTATTGGAAGTGCTCCAGAAGTGTCCGGAATGTCCCGAAACGGTCCCGGTAGGTCCCGGAAGGTCCTGGAAGCTTCTAGAAGGTTCCGGAAGGTTCCGGGCAGTACCACCCACTGCCCTGCGCCCCTGGCCTTGGGGGGCAAGCCACCTAGGCTGCCCTGGCCGGCCAGGTGGTGGGGGCGCACCAAAAAGGGGTGGGAGATCCTCCAGATGGGATTTCCAAATACCATTATGGAAGGTTTCCGGTGGGAAGGTGTGGGAAGCTTTGGAAGGCTTGGGAGTCCAAGTTGGACTCCCAAACCTCCTTGAGCTGCGCCCTAGGACCCTTGGCCACCTATATAAGGTGAGCCAAGGGTGGGGGGAAGACACACACAAGTCTCCGGCGCCCCCTGGCTCTCCCTAGTTGCTAGTTGCTCCACTTTTAGACACCGGTTTAGATTCTAATCTAGATCGGAACTCGCTAGGGTTTTCTCTCTCTAATTTTCTCGGAAGCGTTCTTCTCTGGACGGCGGAGCGCTGCCGGATTGCTGTGTCGGAGGTGTGGATACCGGTGGAGAGATCATAGCTTTGATCTTGCTTCGAGGACCATCTTCTTCTCGGAGATCTGTTCGAGGGATTGTTCGTGGGAGATCTTCTTCGACTACTTCCACTACGTCCACGTTGCTTCACCAACTCTTCTTCCGCTGCAACCATTGGTGAGCATGAAAACCTAAACCTTGTATGTGATCTATCTTGGATGATCTTGGGTTCTTGTTACGTAGGCACGAAATTTTTGAATTCTACTACGTTTCCCAACACTGGTGGTCCTGGCTGCTGTCGTTGTCCGCGAGTCAGTTAAGTCGAGGCAACGACAACGGTTGTCACGCAGGTTAATTAAAATGCTAAATGGTTCAGTGAATGTCTTGAGTTGGCTATATGCCATGTACGCACTACCTACCCGTGGGAATTACGAGTTATGGGCTCATCTGCTTCTTAGTGTCGTCCGAGGACTCTTCAGACGTCAGCAGTACTGCGGGCTGATTGCCGGGAAGTGGTGTTGTCTTATTTGCTCGCGCGGTGGTGTCTTATTTGGATTTGCTTCAACTTCACCGGCCAGCCACGCTCCGTGCAGGAGTATGTTCGGGTTGGGGTCCAAGGCCCGGCGTACTTAGGATTTAGACCGGCGGATGGCCTCTCTGTTGAGTTTGAAAGATGGGCTATGAAGTGTCGGATAGCCTCGGTGGAGCGTTCCCTAACAAGGTTCCCGCCACCCTGGAGATCCGTGCGTGTAGCGTAACACAAGTGCACCCCTGCAGGGAAGATTAATCTATTCGAATAGCCGTGTCCACGGTAACAGGACGCTTTATGCTGAAGCTGGATCTTACCACTACAAACTATTATTATTAAACTGTATGGTTCCGGGTTTTCTTCCTCGCTGGGATGTCGAGGAGGAGAACTCGGAGGCATGGTTAATTATTACTACTTATTATTATACAATGCTGCAGCAACTTCTGCTGCATTGTTACTTTATGCTTTATATAAACTGTTTGCTGATTCTTACCTCATGCTGCAAGACATCGTCGGAAGATGCTAGTCTTCGTTAGGCCTAGCTTCTTACCTTTGCTCTGGATTTCTATCTTACAGTCCACTATATACAGCCTCTTCTTTCCGTTGATACAATGCATAATGCTTAGTAGCGGACGTAAGACTCGCGGGTATACTAGATACTCACCTGCTTTATTTCCTTTACTGTTTTGCCTGATCGGCCGCTGCAGCCGACGTTGGAGCCCAGGAGCAGGAGTACCCCGGAGGCGCCTACTACGACGTCGAGTTCCCCGTTGACCAGGAGTAGTTCGGTGGATCCCAGGAAGGAGGCCTCGCCTTTTCGATCTGTATCTCTGATGTGATTTGTGCTAGCCTTCTTAAGGCAAAAACTTGACTAACTATGTCTGTACTCAGATATTATGGCTTGTATGACTTATGTATTCGGGTCCGCGTGACCCCCTCTATTGTAACATATTTGTTTATCCTTTTGTGTTTAGTGTTGTGCTGTGATATTATCCCCGTGGCACCCTAATCTCAGCCGTGTACCCTGCGTGTATGATTACTGTACATGGATTGATTTTGGGGGCGTCACAAGTTGGTATCAAAGCCGACTGCCTGTAGGAAGCCACCCCACCACTACTTGGTCGAAGTTGAGTCTAGACTTTTAAAAACTATTTTTCTAACTTAATATTTGGCTTACGGGCCCACATCAATGTCACTACGTGTGATATCTATGGTATTAGGATCCTTTTCTCCTTACCTATGCTCTGGGAATCTGCTCTCTTATCCTTGCTGGTAAGTTTTACAAAATCTGACATTAGGATCACGTTCTCTTGATTCCACCCGGCGTTTTTGGTGCTTCCCCCCATTGATTGAGTCCTGTCGCAGGAGTCATACCCCAGGTCCCGGACCGCGGATCCCATTCTCATTCTGGACAGGCCGCGCGTTCTCTGGCATTAACTCCTGTGGCCAACAGTTTTCTTGCGGCGTGATTGACATAGTGGAATCTATGTCGCGTCGTGTAATCCTAACCGCGGTCTGCGCGCCGCCTAGTGAGTCCTTTTTCCTTAATTTCTACGACGTTACGCTGCCCGATTTTCGATTGACTCTGGGTGTGAAGGTGTATGTCTTATATGACTACTCCTATATATATCTGCGCCTCCTTTTCATTGTCGTTTTACTTCAGGCTTGATTCCGGTATCTCGTTAAATTTTCATCGCTGAAATACCCCTGTTAAATTCTAGCAGGATGGCTGGTCGTGGTGGTCGTGGTCGTGGTCGTGCTGCCAACGACCCACCTCCGCCGCCGGATTACATGGCCGCGATGATGCAGCAGTTCGAGATGAACCGTCAGTTCATGCAGAATATCATGGCTCAGTTCCCCCAGCCGAATCAGAATGGGCACCACCATCTGCATGCCACCGTGACTCTACATGACTTCACCCGCCTCAACCCCACTATGTTCTGCAACACTGTTCAGCCGTTGGATGCTGATGACTGGCTTCGCGACATCACTCACGAGCTGGAGTCTGCTAATGTCGATCCAGCCGACTACGTGAACTTTGCGTCTTATCATCTGAAAGGCGCCACTGCTCAGTGGTGGAGCACCCACAAGCGTTCCCTTCCAGTTGAAGAAGTCATCACTTGGGATGAGTTTCAGTCTGCCTTCCGCGCCCGCTACATTCCTTAGGGGATCATGGATCGTAAGGCGGAAGAGTTCCGCAACCTCACTCAGGGCGACATGACTGTTGAAGCCTATCAGCGTGAGTTCCTCAACCTCTCTCGCTATGCGGAAGGAGAGATCACCACTGATGCTCGCAGGCAGCAGAAGTTTCGTCGTGGCCTCAACCCAGACCTCAGGCTCGCTCTTGCTGTTCATGATTTCGCCAACTTCTCCACCATGGTGAACAAGGCTATCACCATCGAGACTGCACAGGTGGAGCACAAGAACTCTCTGAAGCGTTATCGTGACGTTGGCTCATCTTCGGGCACAACGCAGAAGTGTCGTATCTGGCTCCCTACCAGTGTGACCCATTCACATGTCCCTGCTCCAAGACCGTCTTATGCTGCACCCCGTCTGCCTCCGACACCGCAGATGCCCAGAGCTCTGCCTGCACCACCCAATGCTACACCCCTCCGTCCTCAGGATGGATTATGCTTCACGTGCCGCCAACCTGGGCATTTTTCCAGAGAGTGTCCCCAGAAACAGAAGCAACTGGTAGTTCACCCCGCTGGCCGTGGAAATGGTCGTGGAAACAACAGGACCCCCAACTATAATACTGGGTCTGCCGCTTATGCTCGTGGACATGCTAACCACGTCAATGTTGAAGAAGCTCAGCAACAACCCGCTACCGTGATGGGTACCCTTCTCGTTAATTCCGTACCTGCTACTGTTTTATTTGATACAGGAGCATCGCATTCATTCTTGTCGGAAGCATTTGCATTGTCGCATAACTTCACGCTAGAAAAGATGAACCCACCGATGGTTGTCCGCACCCCGATAGGCCAATGTCAAACCACCAAGATAGTGCCCGGAACCATTGTTGAAATTGAAGGAGTTGAATTCTTTGCCTCGCCCATCCTCCTGAAGTCTTCCACCCTAGACCTCATTCTGGGAATGGATTGGTTGAAATTTCACGATGCCGCACTCTATTATGGCACCAAGTCTGTCCAACTTTTTCACCCCTCCGGCGAGATTGTTAACCACACCACCCGAGTTACCCGTAATGCTGAAAAACAGATATTTATGATGAATGCTTTGAATGCCGCCCCCCTCGAAGGCATCGAGAACGTTCCAGTCGTTCGCGATTTTCCCGACGTCTTCAGAAGAACTGCCGGGAATACCCCCGATCAGAGAAGTTGAATTCGCCATCGACTTGAAGCCAGGCACTGTTCCTATTGCCAAGCGTCCTTACAAGATGCCGCCACATGAACTCCTTGAACTTAAGGAGGAAATCGACAAGGCACTTCAGAAAGGATTCATTCGCCCCAGTTCCTCAGCTTGGGGAGCACCTTCGCTCTTTGTCAAGAAGAGCGATGGGACAAACCGATTGGTCCAAGATTATCGGCCCATTAACCAAGCCACCATCCAGAACAAATACCCACTTCCCCGGATCAACGATCTGTATGATCAAATTGCCGGATCAAAGGTGTTTTCTAAACTCGACTTGAGGTTGGGTTATCACCAAATCCGAGTCCGTGATGAGGACATTCCGAAGACTGCCTTCATTACTCGCTATGGTTCATACGAGTACACTGTCATGTCCTTTGTCTTAACCAATGCTCCAGCCACCTTCTCCAGATTGATGAATTATATTTTCATGGAGTACCTCGACCAGTTCGTCGTGGTATATCTGGATGATATATTGATATATTCCAAGAATGAAGAAGAACATGCTGAACATCTTCGTCTTATACTGGAGAAGCTTCGAGAACACAAACTCTACGCTAAGTATTCTAAGTGTGAGTTCTGGCTTCCCGAAGTAACCTACCTTGGACATGTGATTTCCAAGGATGGCATTGCCGTCATCCGAGAACGTATCCAGGCTATTCTTGACTGGACTCCTCCCAAGACCTTCAAGCAAGTCCGCAGTTTCCTCGGGCTCGCTAGCTATTGCCGCCGTTTCGTCGAGAATTTCTCCAAGATTGCTAGGCCTCTGACTAATCTGCTTCACAAAGGCGTCAAGTTTGAGTGGACAGATAAATGTCAAGAAAGTTTTCAAGCACTCAAGGACAAGCTAACTTCCCCCCGGTGCTCGGTCCCCCTGATACTCAGAAGGACTTCGTGATATATTGCGACGCGTCTCGTCAAGGATTAGGCTGTGTCCTATTGCAAGAGCGCAAGGTGATTGCTTATGGCTCTCGTCAGTTGCGTACTCACGAAGACAAATACCCAACACATGATATCGAATTGGCAGCAGTAATTTATGCATTGAAGCTGTGGCGACATTACCTCGTCGGTAATCGTTGCGAGGTCTACACCGATCACCAAAGTCTGAAGTACCTGTTTACTCAGCCAGGCCTGAATCTTCGTCAACAACGATGGCTCAAGACAATAGCCGACTTCAACATGGATATTTCGTATACCCCTGGCAAAGCTAATGTGATGGCCGATGCCTTGAGCCGCAAAGCTTACTGTTCTGAACTTGAGGTTCAGGTGCAGCAACCACTTCTGTATGAAGAGTTTCGCAAGTTGAACCTCGAGATTGTTCCTCAAGGTTACGTCAATAACCTGGTTCTCGAGTCAAAACTCGACGCCCTCATCAAGAGTAGACAATCTTTGGCCCCTGACATTGTGAAGATAAAGCAGGACATCGCAGAAGGGAAGCCCTCCTCTTTCACCATTGATGCCAATGATGGTGATACTGTGTACTTCAAGGGCCGCTTAGTAGTTCCTGTGAGCCCGTCCCTCATTAACTGTGGTCCGGATATCATGGAAGAAGCCCATAATTCTCCCTTGTCAATCCACCCTGGCAGTACCAAGATGTATAAAGACCTTCGTCAACGGTACTGGTGGCCTAACATGAAGCAAGACATCGCCCGCTATGTTTCTCAATGTGACGTTTGTAGTCGCGTCAAAGCCGGACATCAGAAACCTGCTGGTTGGTTGCGACCATTCCCTCCTCCTGATTGGAAGTGGGACAAGGTCGAGATGGACTTCGTCATCGGTTTTCCTAAGTCACAGAAGGGTAACGATGCCATCTTTGTCGTCATCGACCGATTCTCCAAGATTGCACACTTCCTGCCGGTCAAGGAGACGATCACTGCTAGTCAGTTAGCACACTTGTATATCTCCCGAATTGTGTCACTCCACGGTATTCCGATGGAGATCAGTTCAGACCGTGGCAGCATTCTCACCTCACGATACTGGAATAGTTTCATGGAAGCTTTCGGGACTCGTCTGAATCTCAGCACCGCTTATCACCCCCAGTCGCAAGGCCAAGTTGAACGAGTCAATCAAGTGATGGAAGACATGCTTCGCGCTTGTGTCCTTTCTTTTGGCATGAAATGGGAGGATGCCCTCCCGTACGCGGAATTCTCGTACAACAATAGCTATCAGGCTAGCTTGAAGATGGCCCCCTTCGAAGTTCTATACGGACGTAAATGTCGAACCCCCCTGAATTGGTCAGGAACTGGGGAACGACCCTACTTCGGACCGGATCTTGTCCAGGAGGCTGAAGAACAAGTTCGCATTGTGCAAGAAAATCTCAAGGCCGCACAATCTCGTCAGAAGAGCAACTATGACCGCAAACACCGTGAAATGGAGTATCAACCTGGTGAATACGCTTACCTCCGTGTCACTCCCATGAGGGGCACTCATCGCTTCGGTATCAAGGGCAAGTTGGCTCCTCGCTACATTGGCCCGTTCCGTATCCTTTCCAGGAGTGGACCCGTGGCATACCGGTTGGAATTGCCGCCGAACCTCTCCCAAGTCCACGATGTATTCCACATGTCGCAACTCCGTCGCTGCTTCAAGGATCCTATCCGCGAAGTGGAACATGATATGATCGAGCTGCAACAAGACTTGACTTATCGAGCACATCCGAGCCGCATTCTCGATCAGTCTGAACGTCGAACCCGCAACAAGACCGTCAAGTTCCTCAAAGTCCAGTGGTCGAATCATTCTGAAGATGAAGCCACTTGGGAACGCGAAGATCGCCTTCGCGATGAATACCCCGATCTTTTCCTCGCTACCACTTAAATTCTCGGGACGAGAATTCTTGTAGTGGGGGAGATTTGTAACACTCTCACTGTCAGTGAACAGTAATCACCATTACTGTTGATCATTACTGTTCAAAACTTTTGTTTGATCAACTTGGTTCAGTTCAAATTCAACTTCTCTTTTGATATTGTTGAAAGTCTTGTGATCATGGACCTTGGTCAACTTGAATCCAAACAATCCCAAGCTCAAACTAAATACCCTTTGAATTGAATTCAAATCAATCTAGTTCAAAATGCCTTTGGTGGATTATTAAATAATAAAACCAAAGTGCAAAATAAACTTTCTCCAAAAAATTTGAAACTACTTTTATAAAATCAAAAATATTCAGTAGACCAAATCCAAATGGGTTTGGGTATTTATTGAGTTACAAAAAATTCCAAAAAATTCAAACAGTAGGTTAAAACCCTTACTTTGGGCATTTAATATTTAAAATAAATATCTAATGATTTTCTTTTGCTGCAAAAACTTTTGTGGCACTGCTATATCCTGTTATTCTAATTTTGAGGCACCTAACATATTTTACAAAAATACCTAGGTTAGTAAAACAAATACAAAATACAGAAAACAAAAAGGAAAAATAAAAACAGAAAACAACCTAGCTAACCTAACCCGTGGGCAAAGCCCTTTCCCCCCCCTGGGCAATGGCCCACCCCGGCCCACTCCTCTCTCTCCTTCCTCCTCCCGCACTGGCGCCATGCTGCCGCCGTGGCCGCCGCTGTCAAGCCGGCCCCGCCCTCCTCACCTGCTCCCCTGTCCCCTAGCCGGCCCGGAGACGATAAGGAGGACCCCCGTGAATTATGGATCGAGCTCCATCACTACTTTTCCCCCTCGCTAGTCCTCTGCTCCGTTTTCCCCCAAATCCGAGCGCGGCCGTGGTCGCGCTGCCGGCGTGCTCGTGGCCATCGGCCACCGCAGTCCAGGCGGGTGTGTCCAGGAGGTTTGCCGTGCTCAACTTCATCGCCTCGCGCTCGGAATCGACGCCTGGACGCGCCGCCGCCGCGAATCGTCCATCCCCTTCCGCCACGGTCACGACCTCGCCGCCGACGAATTCGACGCCCCCAGGACCTCCTCGAGCCCACTGCCCCCTTTCGCGCACTCTTGGTGAGCTTCACTGTGATTCCCCTCTCCCCTCTCCCGTTTTCGCGCATAGGTTCGCCGTCTCCACCACGCCGAGTTCCGGCCGCCGCCATGGCCGTGAACACCGTGCTCCCTGTGCCATATCGTCCGCACCAACGGCACCGACGTGTTCCCAGTTGAACGTGCGTTCGATTTGGACACTTTGCTCGCTCGATTTTGCCGCGGTTCGTTGTCTGCCGTTGGAGCCGAACGCCGCCTCCGCCATTGTTGTGTGAGAACTCGCTCCGGTCGTCCTTGTCACCCGCCACCACCACAGATCGCCGCGCGGCCTTCCCCTCATTCGGTCGGGCCTCCTCACGCCCCCTCCCATCGCCTGTACTGGGCACACGCCGCCGCCGCCGCCCCTGTCTCGCCGGCGAGGACACAGCCGACGTGGCTGTTAACTGCCACGGCTAACCCCCACCCTAACCCGCTGACACCTGAGCCCTAGCCTTTTTAATTAATTAAAGTTGCTTAATTAGAGTACTGTTAGTATGACACATGGGCCCCCTTGTCAGCCTAATGAGTAATTTGATTTTTGTTAATAAGCAGTGTATGACACCTGGGCCCCATATGTCAGTAGTTAAATTAAATTAAAATTAGAAATTCCAGTGACTTACATGTGGGCCCAGAGGCTATTTTGATTTATTAAAATATTTTATAAATAAACAGAGGCTGACATGTGGGTCCCACATGTCAGGAACTGTTTTGGATAATGTTCTGGATAATGTTGAATAAATAATAAAAGAAATTCAGAAAATCATTTAAATGATTTAAAACTTTGAAATTCAATAACTTTTAAACCGTAACTCGGATTCAAAAACTTTATACATGAAAATTGATTAGAAAAATATAACGAAATTGATTACGCTATCCATAGGCCTATCACACCCCTCTAACACAACGAACATCGAACCGTTCCCCCTCCGGACCGGCAGTCCGATAAATTGTCCGGTACTGTTAGAGTGCCCGGATGAATTTATTCTGAACACGAATGTTTCTCGGAATAGATCAACTAGCACGGATACACCTCCCTTATGTTTGTCCGGTACCCACGACACCTCTGGCTTGATCCTTTCCCCCTCCGGACACCTTGTCCGATAATCATCCGGAGCCGGTAGTTCATCCCCAGATGAATTCCCGCTCCGAGCAACGTGCATTGCACTGCGTTAGAACACCGATAACATTTCATCTCTCATGTCATGCAACTGTTTGTATATGCTTGTTGTGTATTTACTGTTTCTTCCCCCCTTAATCTCCGGTAGACCCCGCTGCTGTCGTCGACTACACCGCTGCTGAGTACGACTACTTCGTCGACGACCCTACTACTACCGTCGAGCTTCCAGGCAAGCAGAGCCATTCTCTTCCCCTGATATCACCTATCTTTCCGTACTTTTCTTGCACTAGGCATTGTTACTGCTGCTGCTGCTGCTACATTACAATCCTATTCAATTGCATAGCCTGTTTTTGTCGCCCCTTGATGTACCTCCTTTATCCTATGCTGCCTATTATTATTATGCATTATTCAGCAGTGAGCCCTGCGCATTGTTAGATAGGATTAGATAGCGGGCCGTGGTCACTCAGGGGAGTGAACGCGGATACAAATCTTATAACTGAACAGGTACGGTACAATACAGACACCGTCTAAGGCCCCTATCTGGGTTATGCCTAGTCACCTCAAGTGTGAGCTATCAAGGAGTAATCCTTGTACTCCACTCGAGGCTGACTTTGTCTTACCGCCATAGGGTCCTGAACGGCGATTGTCCGTCAGGTAAGAAGTCGGGCGACCCAACGGTGCCCGCGAGAGGTATTGCGATGGGACGACAGGGAGGGTACGACCAGTGTACCGGTGTTCTTGGACCCTGATCGTTGGCCGCGAGAGTTACCGAACCACGAAAGTCGAGCTCCTCCAGGAGCACACGCGAGACAAGGTAAGGAGACGGTTCACCTTGTTGGTAACCGCAGTGACTTGGTGGGACGACAGGGCAGGCACTGATGTACTGGTGGTCCTGGCTATTGTCGTTGTTCGCGAGTCAGTTAAGTCGAGGAAACGACAACGGTTGTCACGCAGGTTAATTAAAATGCTAAATGGTTCAGTGAATGTCTTGAGTTGGCTATATGCCATGTACGCACTACCTACCCGTGGGAATTACGAGTTATTGGCTCATCTTCTTCTTAGTGTCGTCCGAGGACTCTTCAGACGTCAGCAGTACTGCGGGCTGATTGCCGGGAAGTGGTGTTGTCTTATTTGCTCGCGCGGTGGTGTCTTATTTGGATTTGCTTCAACTTCACCGGCCAGCCACGCACCGTGCAGGAGTATGTTCGGGTTGGGGTCCAAGGCCCGGCGTACTTAGGATTTAGACCGGCGGATGGCCTCTCTGTTGTGTTTGAAAGATGGGCTATGAAGTGTCGGATAGCCTCGGTGGAGCGTTACCTAACAAGGTTCCCGCCACCCTGGAGATCCGTGCGTGTAGCGTAACACAAGTGCACCCCTGCAGGGAAGATTAATCTATTCGAATAGCCGTGTCCACGGTAACAGGACGCTTTATGCTGAAGCTGGATCTTACCACTACAAACTATTATTATTAAACTGTATGGTTCCGGGTTTTCTTCCTCGCGGGGATGTCGAGGAGGTGAACTCGGAGGCATGGTTAATTATTACAACTTATTATTATACAATGCTGCAGCAACTTCTGCTGCATTGTTACTTTATGCTTTATATAAACTGTTGGCTGATTCTTACCTCATGCTGCAAGACATCGTCAGAAGATGCTAGTCTTCGTTAGGCCTAGCTTCTTACCTTTGCTCTGGATTTCTATTTTACAGTCCACTATATACAGCCTCTTCTTTCCGTTGATACAATGCATAATGCTTAGTAGCGGACGTAAGACTCGCGGGTATACTAGATACTCACCTGCTTTATTTCATTTACTGTTTTGCCTGATCAGCCGCTGCAGCCGACGTTGGAGCCCAGGAGCAGGAGTACCCCGGAGGCGCCTACTACGACGTCGAGTTCCCCGTTGACCAGGAGTAGTTCGGTGGATCCCAGGAAGGAGGCCTTGCCTTTTCGATCTGTATCTCGGATGTGATTTGTGCTAGCCTTCTTAAGGCAAAAACTTGACTAACTATGTCTATACTCAGATATTATGGCTTGTATGACTTATGTATTCGGGTCCGCGTGACCCCCTCTATTGTAACATATTTGTTTATCCTTTTTTGTTTAGTATTGTGATGTGATATTATCCCCGTGGCACCCTAATCTCAGCCGTGTACCCTGCGTGTATGATTACTGTACACGGATTGATTTTGGGGGCGTCACATATGTCAGAAGAGTTTTTGACCTATACCAGTTGCAAAGGAAACATACGAATCTGAATTGGTGCAGTTCGTTGACGAAACCTCTTCCATGGGCATGCATGATCAATGAACACTTATGTGATAAGATGATTATGATCGGAAAAATGCGGCTATATTATTAGCACTCTAGTGCAAGTGGGAGACTGTTGGATATATGCTCTAGAGGCAAATAATATATGATTATTCCAATATATCTAAGCAAGTTCATAACCAGTTTCATACCGTGCTAGAACTGTGTCCGTGAAACAATGATGCAGGTGTGGTATAGAAACCCCCAGAGTTCCTAGTTAGCCTCCACATCGATAACTAGTTCATGGTCAACATGATGATCGTGGTTTCGCGATCATGGACAATTAAGTCTCTTGACTATGAGGTCACCTCACTGGTTAAGTGACGTGATGAACATTACCCAAAGTAAGCATTACAGCATGATCAAATCTTGTGAAGGTTCAGTGTTGTAATTACAGAACGTGGTAGACCGTTCCTTTGACCGTGAGTACGTGCATAATTACTATCTTCCCGGATGCTTTGACTTACATCCCACCACCTGACTGAAATATGCGGGTCATAACGGTTGTATCTTAGGTATTCCGTGGAGATATGTTGAGGAGTATTGTTACAAGAGCGGGATTTGTCAATCCATATAATGGATAGATACTCGGGGCCCACTCGGTGAGATTCCATCCATAAAGCTGCAGCGTGTGACTAGGTCACGGGGATGAATATCACAGGAACGAGTGAATGAGGATTAGTTCGGAACGAGGTTGAACCAGACATAGGATGTCATTGATCGAATCTTGGAACAATTCAGTATTGCTGACCAAGGGAATGCTATACGGCGTAAGGTCCAATCGGTGTTTGATATCCGGAGTGCACAGGGGTCATTATGGGCATCCAGGTCCTGCTGATGATCATTGACTGTAGCCTCTGCTCGGTCATGACTGGAGTGTTCTCGGACCGTAGGGTAACACACTTAAGGGCTCGATGAAATCGGAGACCTTTTCAGAACCATCGGAGTAACCAGAGAATAAAGGAAACAATATCGGAGAAGTACCGTGTTGAACCGAAACAAGTTCGGAGTGAACCGGAAGGTGTTCCGGAGCACCGGGAGATGGAATATTATGTTTTAGTTATTAATTAATTGAATTAATAATTAAAATCATTTTATTTCTAATTAATATGTGCAATGGGCCTTAGTGGAGAAAAAGGCCCATTAGGGGAAATAAAAAGGAAAAAGAAAAAGAAAAAGAAGGGGGAGGCGCCATGGGCCCTAGGGCCCATGAGGGGTGCGCCCCCTCCCCCCCCTTGGCCGGCCACCTCCCCTTAGCAAAGGGACTTTAGTCCCACATTGCTAAGGGAGAGGGATTGACTCCCTCCCTTCTGCCTATATATAGATGGGCAGGGTGCACATATTTAATACACAGAAATTCGTGAGAAAATAAATATTACTCCGAATTAAGATCGGTTTTCTCCGGTCTTCTCCCCTCCCTTGTCTCTTTCACGGTGGGCTCCCTAGTGTGAGCCTATAGTGGAATTGAGGCTTCTCTGCTAGAATCGGAGGCCGTCGTGCTGCCGAAGCTCCGTCCGGAGGTCTGCTTCCGCCACCTCCGCTGGATCGGAGAACGGAGGTCATCATCGAGTCTCGTATGTGTGCGAGTACTATGAGGTGCTACACGTGTGGCACTACACCCATCCGGGTGCTCAACACAGCCAGGGGGCTGTGAAACTTGATCGGCTACATCAACCACGTTTGCGGGAACGTTTCCCGCGCAACGGACTACACCCCGAGGTATGTTATTTCCGCACTACTTTCCGTTACGGTAATACGGCTAGCTAGATCTTGGGTTATGGGAACGCTAGTTAGAAAAATTTGTGTTTTCTGCTGCGAACCCCAAACACTTCATATCATTTTTTACACCCTCAATTTACTTTCAGTCTTTACTTTCAGTTGCCACTATTATTATCTCTTGCGTTGATCCTTTGTAAACAGCAAGGCCGGAGGAATTGACAACTCCTATGTACTCGTTGGGAGCAAAGTTATTTGTATCAGTGTGCAGGTCCAGGTGAAGTTAGCAACCTCGGCGCCATTGTTCACTTTACCACCTTCTTGTATCTCTGCGAGTCCTATGGGAGACAAACCCTGTCCTCTACATAGGGGAAATTTGCTGCTACGCTACATCTCACCTTCCACTTGGGGTAACCAACGAGGAGTGAGAAATATCCTCACCGTATCAGGGGGTAGCCTGGATGATGTGCGTGTTGTGAGGGATTATCTGGATGTCTTTCCAGATGAGTTGCCAGGTATGCCACCGGATAGGGAGATTGAGTTCCTTATTGATTTAATACCAGGCACTGGGCCTATTGCTAAGAGACCGTATAGGATGCCCGCTAATGAACTTGCAGAGTTGAAGGAACAGATTAGAGAGTTGCAAGCAAAGGGTTTTCTTCGCCCAAGCTCGTCACCTTGGGGATCTCCAGTGTTGTTTGTTGAGAAGAAGGATGGAACCCAGAGGATGTGTGTGGATTACCGTTCTTTGAATGATGTTACTATCAAGAACAAGTATCCTTTACCTGTCATTAATGATCTATTTGACCAGTTGGAGGGAGCTTGTGTATTCTCTAAGATTGATCTTCGTTCTGGTTATCATCAAGTGAAGATTCGGGAGAAGGATATTCCGAAGACTACTTCTACTACAAGGTATGGGTTGTATGAGTATACCGTTATGTCATTTGGATTGACTAATGCTCCTTCATACTTCATGAATATGATGAATAAGGTGTTTATGGAGTTCTTGGATAAATTCGTTGTGGTGTTCATTGATAATATATTGGTATATTCCAAGAATGATCAAGAGCATGAGGCACATCTGCGTTTGGTATTGGAGAAGCTCAGGGAGCACAAATTGTATGCCAAGTTCAGCAAGTGTGAGTTTTGGTTGAAGGAGGTAGGATTCCTTGGACATGTTGTGTCAGGAGAAGGAGTAGCTTTGGACCCATCCAAGGTTTCAACAGTTACGGAATGGGAGACACCCACGACATTTGGAGACATTCGCAGTTTCTTGGGGCTTGCAGGATATTATAGGAGGTTCATTGAGAATTTCTCCAAGCTTGCAAAACTAATGACTGAGCTGTGAAGAAAGAGAATAAGTTTTTTTGGAGCGAGCAGTGTGAAACCAGCTTTCAGGAGTTGAAGAAACGGTTAGTAACTGCACCTGTTTTATGTTTTCCTGATATACATAAGGATTTCCAAGTATATTGTGATGCATCTCGTCGAGGACTTGGTTGTGTTTTGATGCAAGGGGGTAGAGTTGTTGCTTATGCTTCACGTCAGCTTAAGAACCATGAGCAGAACTATCCTACACATGATTTGGAGTTAGCTGCAGTTGTTCATGCATTGAAAACATGGAGGCAATATCTTGTTGGTAATCATTGTGATGTTTTTACTGATCATAAGAGTTTGAAGTATATCTTTACTCAGAAGGAGTTGAATCTCAGGCAGAGTAGATGGCTGGAGATTATTAAGGATTATGATTCAATGTGCAGTATCATCCTGGTAAAGCGAATGTGGTTGCTGATGCATTGAGCCGTAAGAGTCATATCAATGTCGCTAATGTTGACGATATGCCACTTGAGTTATGTGAGTAGTTCAAGAATCTCAGGTTGGAGATAGTTCCTAAGGGATATGTGGCAACATTGGAGGTGAAGCCAAATCTGTTGGAAAGAATCAGAGAGGCTCAGAAGGGTGATGCAGAAATTAAGGAGATAAAGGAGAATATGACCAAAGGGAAAGCGGAGGGTTTCCATGAGGATGAACATGGAGCCATTTGGTTTGAGAAGAGCATTTGTGTACCGCAAGATGCAGAGATCAGGAAGTTGATTCTTCAGGAGGCACATGATTCACCTTATTCTATTCATCCCGGGAATACCAAGATGTATTTGGACTTGAGGGAGAGATTTTGGTGGCCTAGCCTGAAGTGAGAGATAGCCCAGTATATTGCATTGTGTGATGTTTGCCAGAGAGTCAAAGCTGAGCATCAGAATCCAGGAGGATTGTTGCAGCCTTTGCCTATACCATACTGGAAGTGGGATCAAATAGGTATGGACTTTATTACTGGTTTACCCAGGACTCGGTCAGGATATGATTCTATTTGGGTGATTGTTGATCGTCTGACCAAGGTTGCTCACTTCATTCCACTAAAGACAACTTATACAAGTGCTAAGCTAGCCAAGATTTATATGTCCAGGATCGTGTGTTTGCATGGAGTTCCAAGCAAGATTGTGTCTGATAGAGGTACTTAGTTTACATCCAAGTTTTGGCGTCAGTTGCATGAGACTTTGGGCACTAGGCTGGAGTTTAGTACAACGTTCCATCCTCAGATAGATGGGCAGATAGAGAGGGTCAATCAGATCTTGGAGGATATGTTGAGAGCTTGTGCGTTGGATTATGGTTCGAGTTGGGACGACAACTTACCGTATGCTGAGTTCTCATACAACAACAGTTACCAGGCTAGTCTTCAGATGGCACCATTTGAGTTACTGTATGGCAGGAAGTGCAGGACTCCGTTGATGTGGGATGAGGTAGGAGAGCGTCAGCTTTTCGGACCTGACCTGATCAGAGATGCTGAAGAGAAAGTCAAGTTGATTCATGATAGACTGAAATAGCACAGTCCAGACAGAAGAGTTATGCAGAGACGTAACCTATAAAGTTGGAGACCGTGCGTATCTCAAAGTTTCACCAATTCGCGGAATCAAGAGGTTTGGAATCAAGGGCAAGTTAGCACCACGTTTTGTGGGGCCTTACAAGATCTTGGAGCGCAGAGGAGAGATAGCCTATCAGTTGGAGTTGCCAGAAGCTTTGTCAGGAGTTCATGATGTGTTTCACGTATCCCATCTGAAGAAGTGTCATGCAGAGATGGCAGATATTCCTTTGAGAGATACAGTGCCACTTGAGACAATTCAGTTGGAGAGTGACCTGACTTATGAGTAGAAACCTGTGAAGATTCTGGAGACTGCAGAAAGAGTTACCCGCACCAAGACAATCAGGCTATGCAAGGTTCAGTGGGATCATCATACTGAGGAAGAAGCCACTTGGGAGCGAGAAGAAGATTTGAAGCAAGATCATCCACACCTCTTTTCTAGCCAGCCCGAATCTCGAGGACGAGATTCATCTTAAGGGGGGGTACGATTTTAACATCCCAATTTTCTAAATTCGGATGTTAATAGATCATCATATGCATCTCATGCTGTTTCCGCATTTTTCTGGAGTTTTAAAATATTTTTAAACATTTTTCAACTTAAGGCAATTTATTGGAGAGGATATAATATGACTTATCCCCATTTTTAAATTGTTGGAAAATAGTTTAAAATATTTTTGGAGACATTTTAAATTTACTTTGGGGTTATAAATAATTTCTAAAAATATTTTGGGAATTTATTTATGCTCCGGAAAAGTTTTAAAATCATTTTTGGAGTTTTTCGGTATTTTTAAATTGCCAAAAAAGTATTTAAAAATATTTAAAAATAAGTTGCAAAGTTTTTATTTTTATTTAATATTTTGGTAATGCCAAAAATTCAATTTTGTTATTTTAAATTTTTTGGTGAAAACGGAAATTAAAAATAATTATCTGTTTTTTTTTCTAAAATTGTTTCGGGCCTCCGAGCATCCGTTCTGTTTTTTTTTTCGAGCTGGGCACTAATTAGAGTTTGGGCCGGACTCGGATTAGAAAAAAAAACCCGGAGGAGAGGCTGTCTATAAATAGCTCCGTTTAGGGTTAGACTTATTTCTTTTAGCGTTTTAGGTTTAGCCCTAAACTAATCCGCGAGACCCGTCGCCGCCGACGTCATCGCCGCCGACGCCGATGTCATCGCCGGAATCTCGCCGAAGTTCGCCGGAAGTTCGCCGGAGTTCGTTTTTTTCGTCGCCGGTGAGCACCTCGCGCCGCCCCGCCTCCTAGCCCGCCGCCCCGCCACCGTAATGCGCCGCGCCGCCACCCCAGCCCCGCGCCGCCGACGCCGCTTGGCCGCCGCTGCCCTTGCGCGCCCGGCCGCCGCGCCCCGCGCCCGCCGCGACCCCGCCACCGTCGGCCTGGCCCGGCCGCGCCGCCCGCCAGCCGTGCTCCGGCAGGCTAGCCGGAGCCGCCGTCGTAGCCGTGCTGCCATGGCCGTCGGCCTGTGAGGAAGAGAGGAGAGAGTTAGAAAAAAAAGGAAAACGCGTTGAGAAAAAAAAACGAGTCCAGATCTGCTCAACCGTCGGCCAGGGACCCGATCGCGTTTTTCAAAGTTATTTTATTTGCGGATGGGTCCTTTTTGCAGATGGGACCCCGATTTCCACCCGGTACCGTTTTCGCGAGTACTTTTTAACCGTAGCTCGGAATCGAGTGATTCCAGTTGCGTTGCGACCTTGTTGAAAAGTTCTAGCCAGTAGACTAAGATTTACAGAAGTTTGAAGTTTTCAAATTTGAATCCCAAGCAGAATCAAATTTGAACTTCCGGTAGCCGTATCTTTTTAACGGTGCGCCCGTTTGCGCCGTTTCTTTTTGCGTTGGTTTTATTTTGTCGAGTACTTTAAGTTTAGCTTCTGTTAGAAAAGTTTTTCTACCGTTATTTATATATTTATTACTGTTTGTGCATATTTGTGTTGATTATATGTTGATTGGTGCTATGTTTGCTCGTATAGATTGTCCGGAGTGCTCCTCATCGTTTTGTGAGGATTGAGATCGTCAGGAACAGGAAGGAGGCAAGTGATTCTTTGACCATACTCATACCTATATTTTCTATATGCATTATGTTAAGAATATCACCTTATTGCATGGTAGGTAGTTTACTTTACTGTTGCTACAAAACCAGTTAGGATAGCCACATGTTTTGACTTGTATTTGTAGATCAACCTAGCACGTGTTGTTAGTTTATTGCTATGATTTGTAGACGTGGTTTGGGTTGTGAGAATTCATGGAGTGCATGTGAGCTATTTGATAACTTGTGTAGCAACTTTATAATAAATAGAAATCACTTCTGGACGGGCGAGTTGCATCCTGGTGGTTGTGCCTTGTCTAAGGACAGTGCCGGGGTTAAATGCACCCAATGGTTGTTTTGGTGGTGAACCGGGTGCGACATGGTGTCTACCCTCTGAACGCAGTGGGCGCCGTCCAGGCTCAAAAAGATCAAACAGGCAATATTACTAGTAGCTTCCGTGTACAGCCACTGGCTATATGGGCTCTGGCTTAGCACGAGTACGTTGTGGGGAACCTGGCCCTGGTAGCTAGCTGATGTAGATGTGTGTTAGGTGTACCGGCTACCAAAGGGTGGAGGCAACCTCTTCGGAAAGTCTTCGTCTCAATCTTCGGGTTGAGTCCAGTGGGGAACGTGTACAACCTATGCAGAGCGTATAAGCTGATCACGATTAGCCGTGTCCACGGTTACAGACGAACTTTGAGCAACTAGTCAGTACTATTGATGAATGATCTTGACAGATGAACACTTAATAATAATTTTTGGTGGGAAAGATTAGCATTGGTTGCTGTGTGTTTCAGGTAGAATTCAACTTAAAATTTTGACTAGTTTAGTTCAGGAGAAAATTGGCTTCTGCAAAACAAAACCATAAGCCTTTTCCCTTGACTCACCTGGCATGTAGTTGTAGGTCCTTTATATATACCTTTTCCGTGTCACTTGCCGTACAAATCAGATGTACTGACCCGTTGTCGGGCTGTAACCTTCGGTGTTGCAGGTTTTTCAGACGACCAGTAAGGTGCGTCTAGGGTTGCAGGTCTACACTCAGCATGTTCGCTTGTGGCTGTTGATGGGACTCCACGTTACTTGCTTTTGCTTCCGCTATATTTATGTTGAATAAGCTAGCCTTGAGCTATGCAACTTGTTATTTGTTTTATTCTGGATCATACGTTGTAATAATGATGCACTTGTACTTTGATATACATCTATGATACTGTGTGTGCCAGCGAGTTCGATCCAGGGACTGACACTTGATCACAGAGACTTCAATTCTATGTGAATTGGGTCGTTACATTCAGCAACAAACGTCATTTGCATTATCTTCCATATTGTTTCCTGCTTGTCTTCAGCATGGCCTCTGACAATGACTTTTTCATTAGTACCAACCTCTGTCACCTACACGTTCAGAACAGTTGCATTAATTTCAAGATGTGTTATTATGAATCAATCCATTGATCTGCATAATGTGTTTTCTTGTCGGCTACTGGCTAGGATGCATACCTCGCTCATATTAACCGAGGACTCCCCTGAATCATGTGTGTCTACTGTATCTTGTTCGTAACCACTCTCCATGTCAGAATGACCGTAATAGTCAGTTGCATCACTATCTTCCGGAAATAGCTGAAAGTTTGAATAATTCATTATCATTTCATCATGAGTATTGGTTGTTTATCACACATAAAATGATGTCAACATACCCCCATTAATGTATTCCACAACCGAAACCTCATTGTTGTTGTTCACACTGTCACCATCGATGTTTATCTACAAAAATCAATACAAAACATGAGCCAAAATCACTAACTCAAAGAACATTATAACATAAGAAAACATCAAAACATCAAACTCACATTAGCACCTTCCACCTCGTTCTCATGCACTGAATTATCTCCATCCTCATACTCTGAACTAGAATCGTCTGACGAGTCTCCACTATCAGAATTATAGCCTGCCGAACTATCCAAACGCCCTTCATCTTCCTCGATACCGTTATAGATCACTGGGTCTGAATTGGGATGGTTGTATCGTGAAGACTTTGCAGACATAATCAAGGATGTACAGGAGAGTGTATCAAAAATACTATTGGATCATGCATCCATCATACTTGATTCTAACTCTATGAGCCCATCTGCTAGCCGCCCTTTCAAGTTTGAATTGGGAAGGTTGCATCATGAAGACTTTGCAGACATAATTAAGGATGTACAGGAGAGACTCCCCATTGGTCTGACTTCTATTCAAAAATAAAACTTAAAAATAAGAGTCACAAGACAATATCTCTCTGAATGGGCGAAACATACCAATGGGATATACAAAAAAGGAAAGAAAAACATCTCTGCTAGCATTGATGACCTCGACAAAATCATAGAGACTCGCATCTTTTCTCAGCATGAGATTGAATTAAAAAATTAATCTAATGAGAAGATTGCACGTCATTTGCGAGAGGAGTAAATCAAACATTACCAGATATCCTAATTAAACTTCATCTTAAATGGAGACAACGATATATACTTTCAATTAGTCACCATTGTTCGACATAGCAAGAAATGCATTTCTATTCTCCAACAAGACAAAGGGAGGATCAAATGTTAGGAAGAGCTCAAAAGTTATATCACCAAATACTAAAAAGCTCTTTCAGGGCGCTGGATGAAGGTAGTTTCAGTCTTGATATGATTCGAAGACATGATATTCCAAGAGTCACGGTAGAAGAGAATGATATGCTCATGTCACCTTTTTGCGAAGAGGAAGTAAGAGTTGTTGTTCCAAGTGGAAAATAAAAAAATATCTAGGCCCTGATGGCTTCTTTGCAGAATTCTAAGAGAATTTTGGGATGTCATCAAGAATCCAATTGGTCAGTCTTGATGACATCCGAAAATTATCGATGGTGTCGTAATCCTACATGAGACCATACAGGAGATGCATCGGAAAAATATGAAATATATAAGGGCGCGTTTGGTTGCCTGCATACAACCCAACTAGGCCTGCGCGAGAAGAAAACAGGGTGTTTGGTTGCCAACGTTCACTGTTGGGCCTACATCACACGAAACATAAAGCATATCCCAGCCAGGCCTGTTGGAAACACCCGAATTAGCGGTTTCCAATGAGAGAGACTGAGACGAGCGCACATGGTGGATCTCAATGCAGGATGCGTGAGGGATGCGATCACTTATACAGACAGAGCCACCTCGTTAGACAATCAACAATGACGGCAGAGATCAAGGGACATAGTGGAGAGCGTTGTGGGTGAGCTCCGCGCCGGGATGTCCTGCCTTTGCATGTGGGGATTCGTGTAAGGCGAGTCGGAGAAGTCGGTGGCCAGGATCAAGAGGATGTGGTGCGAGACCGGTGCCACCGAGCAGGCCTTCTTCTCCGCGCTAGCCAAGCCCTCCAACATCAACAACTTCGTGGAGATCCTCTTCAAATCCGTTAGTACGCAAGTGTTGTAGCTGGCCATGTTCCTCCTTGCCGAGCTTTCCTCTCGCTACGACATCGTCGCCCTGTTCAAGAAAGGGATTGTTGAGGCCGCCATTCTCATTTTCCGCCTTTCTTAGTCTGTGGAGGTGCTCGTCAAGATTGAAACGGGAGAAGCGTTGGTGGACACCATCCGAAGAGTGCTTGCTGGTTGGAGGACATCTTCTCTTAATGGGAATTTCCCACCTTAAGTGTTTTCATGTTGATGTCAATGCACATATGCGTTATGATCTTGTGAATTAGGTTAGGTAAACCCTATATATCAGAAGTCTGATCCCACGCTGGTCATCAGACCTCTCGCCCCCCGTTGGATTTTGACAAAACGATCCAATGCCTTACAAATTGGCTATAAATAATTCCATGACCTCCCTCCCCCACCTCTCACAACCACGACCTAACCACCACAGCCGCCATCCCGAAGCTTCACGCCCGTCACCGCTGCCGCCGGCGACGGTGGTGAGAGATCGATGGAGAGCAGGGGCGAGGAGCATCTGGTTGATGCATATGTGAACATGGACTGGCTTCCCATCAACGAGGCAAACCAACTCTTCAAGACCCTCGTGGCCGTGATTTGTCAGGGTGCTCGACGCTCGTGGCTGTGATCTGCTGAGATTCTAATTCTCCACGAGCATCACGACCGTCATCCGCCAGGGCCGATGAGAGCAAAAGTGTGCACGTGCACCGACCGTCATGAGCGAGACGATTGATGGCAGATCCCTTTGGCATGGTGATCAGCCATGTGAGATCAATCATCTCAGTATATGGATCTCCTACACCACGTCGCTCTCTCCATAACGCCTGCAACTTCTTCCATCTACGGGAAGTCGTCTCAACTCATGTCGTCGTTCCAATCTTGCAGCGTCGCTGGCAGCGTTGGTCACGGCGAGATCGACACCTACTTCCCTCTACACGGTGTCATTGTTTGTGTCGCCGCCGTCTTTGATACTTCATGCCATTGACACCAGACGAGTTTTGTGTATTAAGTTTCCTAGTGCATTTGTTTTTTAGTTTTAGAACGAAATTCATGCTTTGGTACTATATGTAGCATGTTTCCAACTTATGTATAATATGCTTCCAAATATCTACATATTTGCTTTTGTTTTACACAAACCACTACAATGCATCCCTACTACTTTGTTCATGCTTCAACAATTATCGAACTATGTTTCGAATGGCCGACCATCACATGAGATGCATCAATTCATATTTCAACGAATATAAAATTGTTCTTAAAAAAACTACATATGTCTCATAGAAAAAAGTTATGAAGCATGTTTTGTAGTATTGGAAGCATGTTTATCTTACTATGGAAACAAGTGTATGAAATGGAAGCAAGAACATGATTATAGGGACCTGGAGTGAAAATAATATATAAAAGCAACATAATTAACGGAAGTTTGCGAATATACTTGGAAGCAAATTTCATTCACCATGCTTTACATGGAAGCAAACTTCAGCTACGTTGGAAGCAATGCCAGTAAATAATAGAAACAAAATATGCTTCATGCGTTCCAGAATCATTGTGATAAGGTAATTAATTTATATCCTTAAAATCCATAATAATTAGTTTCCAAAAAACTGCAATTCTGAGCCATTATCGGAAGGGCACCACAGGCAAATCTCACGTACGGTAATTACGGTGATTGGTTTCAAAATTGGTAACTTCCACGTGGGGTGGGATGCATGCAAACAATGCCTCATCCACCACTCATCCAGGTTGCATCCAACGGTCTCCAACTAGTCTGATAGGAAGCAAAACATCAGTAGTCTGATGCCTAGTGCTGCCCATTAGGTTAACAGGTATATTCATGGAGCACAAGAGGTTACTTACCAAATGGAAAAGTATGAAAACGACATATCCGATGCGTTTCTTCCTTGTGTGGGTGAGTCCCACACTATTGAGATGGTCGCGTCGGAAGACTTGGGTGTGTGGATCATCAAGCACATCAAATCATCATCAAAGACATCTTCCGGAAGCAATATAGTTTTAGAAATCTGCTAAGGTGCTATTGGTGTGCACTGGCCGGGTGTATCGATCGGCCAAGCAGAGGAATTGTACAGCTATGCCTCGTGCCACAAGGTAGTGCGCTAGGAGGCGGTTGCACTAGCTGACGCACCAATAGTACCGTTCCCTTCAGGAAGCGATAGTAGCAAGGCACCACCGGCTGCAACCACTGGGCGTGGGCCTCAATGCTTCGGGCACCCGAGCGGTGGTAGAATGGTGGCCCACCGATTGTACTGAATAAGATAAGTTTTATTCAGCCGGTACTACCAGTGGTAGCGAGCGGTTATATTGCTCGGCTGTAGCCGCCACCTCTACCCTAGGGTTCCCGTTTGATTGAAGGGCTCCTCAAACTTGGACGATTGTATCGGTTGTGCATATCGATTGTACAAGTTATGTGCAGAAATGCACATAGCATTAAGATTTTGGAGGCACTATAAAAGGAGGCTTCTTCCTCCTTGTGCGTCACCTCTTGCCTCTCTTTCTCTTCTCCATTGACGACAAAAGCTCTACATTACTGATACATCCAAACATATCTATAGTTTATTCTTGTTCTATGTTATTTCATGACATTTCTGCATGCCTTTATCATACTTTTACATCATTTTATAGCATTTCCTGGAATTAACCTACTGACAAGATGCCCAGTGCCAATTCATATTTTCTGTTTATTTTCTAGAATCCTATACAAAAAATATTCTTAGAATTCACAAATTTTTTATAGAAACCAATTTTTATCTCAGAATAAGATATTTATCAAAAGAAGTCCCGAAGGAGGGCCACCCGGAGAGGAGGCATCCAGGGGGCGCGACCACCCCCCTAACCGCGCCATCAAGTCTCCTGGGATTGTGGGACCATCCCTTGGCTCCCCTTTTTGCCTATATATCCACTTTTACCCTAAAACAATCGGGGAGGAAGAAGTTTTACAAAATTCGTCGCCGTTCCGTCGCAACCTCGAAAGTTTGATCTAGGGCTTCTAGAGCCCTGTACCGGCACCCTGGCGGAGCAAAGAATCATCATCGGAGGCCGCTTCCTCAACATGCTTGCCTCCCGGATGATGTGTGAGTAGTCCACCCTTGGACTATGGGTCCATAGAAGTAGCTACATGGTTTTCTCTCCTCCATGTGCTTCATTGATCTATGTTGCATATCATGATCAAGGTTGTCTTTATGTAATTGCTATATTGTGTTTGCTGGGATCCAATGGATTGTGAGATTATGATCAGATTGTCCATGCTTTATATATTATATCCTTGATATGTTCTTTGTGTGTTCTTGCATCCTCTCTATCATGTGTGATTACTTTGGCCAAGTAGTGGAATATATCTTTAGGAGATGGCCTTATGTTCGATAGTGGGTCCATGCCTCCTCGCATCTAGGCACGAGTGACAGAAACGTCTAAGGCGAGGGATGTGTTGTTGCCACTAAGGCCTTGTTCGGCTGTAGAGGATTTAATCCCCCCACACCCCCACGTGGAATCATTCCTCTAGAGGATTTAATCCACCCCACGTAACTGTGTTCGGTTCTCCTCCCCACCAGTTGCCAATACAACAACATCTAAAATATCATCACAGCACATATACCAACCTAACACAATAGCAGTTCAAATACCGTCACATGGCATACCAGCTCAACACAATATCACTTTAAAATATTGTATCCGATCTTACATACTAGCTCAACACAATATAGTAGTTTAAAATACCATCAGATCATATACTGGTTCACCACAACAACAATGTAAAATATCATACTGACTCAACACTAGAAAACATCGCAACGACAACATAAGTCTTGGCTCTTACACTTTCCCATGGCATCATCAGATCTAACATCAAAGACGACCCTGCGATGCAAAGTTATATCATGAATCAACTTGATGTTTTTTCGATAACGGTAAAAAAATGTAAGTATATGAAGCCTTTATGCCGATCAATAACCAAGCCAGGAAAGAAACACTCACAAGGACATGCTTACTACTTTCTTTGTTCAGAATGAGATGTCGCTGAAAGATATCTAAAGGATCCCTAGGCAACTGCATTTCCAGGAAAATCAACCCGAGAAAGCGCAAAATTAACACTGAATTCTATCAATGCTCAGAATTTCTGAAAGTATTGCTTTTCCATCGAATAAATAGTGTGGGTTCTAAAAAATGGAGGAATAGTTTTTATCATCTGTGTGTAAATGTGGAAGTCTCTTAACATCAGCTCATCATCTAACAGAACCTCGGATGCAGCCTCATCATCTAGCGGAACCTGGGAGCTAGGGTTTACCAGTAAACATCAGAACATAAATCTGATCCTACATAACAAAGTGGAGGAAAAGGGTGGTTCTGAAACTGAACTTTTTATAGTACTAGATTAAAAGTTATAGGAACAAGTACTCATTTTTATCAATAACTCGTTTGTCAAAGCTTAAATAAAACTTATATTTCAAGTGTAAAGATTTCAGAATAAAAGGAACAACACTCCTTGAAACCCATCAGAGTTAAATTGAACTGAAGCTCCCATGTTCCCTCGAAATAACTGAAACATGTGATCTAATAAGAGCAATAGCACAATGTAAGCATGTACCTGTGTTACTCCATTTCAAACCTGAGCCACATAAGAGCAATCTCTGGGCTGGCACTTAGGAAAATCTCTCGATTTTCAGCGATCTTGAAGACTCGGAAATCCTTGATATCTTCATTTGGTGTAATATCCATTGCATTGAGCAGATTGATGCAATTTTTAATTGAGAACTCTCCACGACCTTTTATTTTTTCTTTCTCATCTTCCACCTGCTTCGCCCTCATTTCCATGTACTTCTCCATCATAGTAGCCACATCACCATTAGCCGACCTCCACCTTTTTGGTTCCTTCTCTTGTTCACTTCTTGAGTGTGCACTAGCCACCCTTGGTTCAGGATTGGTCTAGACATCAATGTTTTCTTGCACAAACATCACCTCCACATCATCATTGTGCTCCCTTTCTCCTCCAAGATTCTGAGCATCTATTGATGTTTCTCCATGATTCACATTGTCCCCTAAAAAATTCTCGACTTGTGATTGTGTCAGGTATTGCAATGACTCGATAGAGGTGAAGTTGTATGTTCCCACAACAGTTTGACCTACAAGTTAAAGTCACAAGAGAACATAAGATTTGAAGAAAGAGTAAACAATCAAAAAACAATAACATGAATATAACATTTGAAGCAAGAGCTAACCATCATGCAATTCACCTAAAGCATCATAGAGAGGGAAAGATTTTGTCTTGAACTTCCCAGCTTTATGGTGGGACTATATAGTTGATAAAAGATGGTATAAGAGCATGCAAGAGTAAATGAAAAGACATTGGTCGTCAACAAGGAATGAACGTGCAACATAGTTACAATGATTATGTTTCTCTGGAGTGGGGATCTGCTAAAATCATGCATCGTTGATAGTCCCATGAAACACCACTTTGTTGTCTTATCTCTTTGATCATCTTGTATTCTCTCTTTAACTCTTTCTCCTTGTCTTGAATCTTCTTCTTCTCGTACTTAGCATGTGGATTCTTTTGGTGGAATTTCTTCACCATCAGACTACATGTTTCAGAGCTCCAACCATTTTGGCCCTTATATTCTTGAGTAACGTGCTCCTGAATCAAATCTACAAGATCCTTCTCAAGATTGGTATTCCATTGAGCTCTATCTTCTACATTTTCACATAGAATGTTAATGTTGGGAGACCTTCTCATATATAGAGAAAAAAATCATAGCTAGAGAAATAAAGTTGTACCTTTGGGAGACCCTCTCTTCCTCTTTGCCACGCGCCCTGTAGGTGACACTCTAACCCTTTCGGTTTTTTCTTTCATGAGGTTCAACCTCAGTGATCCTTGAGCAGTCATCATAATTACTTCTGGACAATAGCCCTAACATGAACAACAACAAAAAAAAGTTCCCAAGTGACATGAACAACATCAACAATTTATTAACACGAAAGCAAAACAAGTTCCCAAGTGAAAAATTATTTCAAGTTCCACTAACTATTGTGCGGCATGTTGATAAGCAGTCCACATTTGATGAGAAATTGCATATCTAAGGTTATCGCCTTCATGATTAACTTGATGATTTCGAGGAATATCAATGTCAGGAAGATCAACAAAATTCATGGGAGGTATGTTATCTGGTTGGTTATCTAACCAACGCTCATCTCCCATGTGAGACTGAGTGATGTTATGTAAGATTGCTGCAGCTGCTGGTAGCTTGACTTGGTTCTCTTTTCTATGATGTGACCCCACTTTCAGGATTGGGAACTGTTTCTTCAAGACTCCCAATGCCCGTTCGATGTGATTTTGTAACACGGCATGCCGGTGATTAAATAGCTCCTTGTAATTTTGGGGTAGACAACGACGGTGTGAAGACTCCTTCAGAAGGTACCGGACACCATGATACGGTGCCAAGAAGTAAGGAGTGTTGGCATAACCAGCATCAACCAAATAAAACTTGCCCGGAGGTACATGAAACCCGTTCTCGAGTGCCGACCGAAGAACTTTAGCATCCGTTGTGGATCCCTCCCAACTGCAAGAAATGAATTTAAAGTTCAGGTCGAAGTCACACGCGACCATAACATTATGTCTGAGGTTCCCTTTCTTGTTTCTGAACGGTGCAGCATGGCCTCCGGAAATTGTCATGGGAACAAGTGTACCATCAATGGCCCCGATGCAGTTCTACAATGAAATGCTACATGTTAGCATGTAGAACAAGAAGAGTAAGTTGTCAACGTGGATCGAAGTTGACGAAGCAAAAACCTGGAAATAAGGAAAGAATCTTGTGCTCGATAGAATCTTAGGATGTACTTGGTCGGGATTTGGTGGCTTGTACGTCCCAAACGTATCTATAATATATGCTTGTTCCATGCTCATTTAGGTGACATTGCTATGTGTTTTGCTATACTTTTGTACCTTTTTACACATATTTCGACTAACATACTAACTCAGTGCACCCAGTGCCAGTTTCTGTCTACTAATCTATGTGAATTGCAGGTTATTACCCATATTTATAGTGCTCAAAAACTTCCAAGAAAAATATAAAAAAAAATTAGCGTAACGGAAGCTTCCATAAGCCCGAAGGGCTGCCAGAGAGGGGCCACGCCCCTCTCAGGTGGCCACCTGGCGCGACCAGAAGGGGGTCGCGCCCCAAGGCCTCCTAAGTGGTGGGGCCCTCCCCTGGTGCCCCCTTTGGCCTATATTACCTCCTCGATGCAGAAACCCTAAAAAGAGACCCCACATCGCAATTTTCACCTCTGTTTCGGTGCCGCCGCGATCCCGAGATCGGGATCACCAGAAGACCTCGTACCGGCACAATGCCGGAGGGAGGATTGACCTCTAGGAGCTTCTCCACCACCATGAGCTCTTCCCGGATTTGTCGTGAGTAGTACCCCTTGGATCATGGGTCCATCGGTAGCTATGTGATGTCTTCTGTCCAATCTTGCGCTTCAATTCTTAGACCTTGTGAGCTACTCTACATGATCAAGGCACTTATGTAATTTTCCTGCTTTTGCTATGCCGTGTTTGCTGGGATCCGATGGATTATGAGATTATGTTCAGATTGTGATGAGTTATATGTTTGGTTCTCCTTTTATATATTTTTCTTGAGTAATTCTTGCATTTTCTCCGTTGCTTTTTATTACTTTGGCCAAGTAGTAGATACTAACTCCAAGAGGGAGCGTTATGCTTGATTGTGGGTTCATGCCCCCCGATGTCCAGCTTGAGTGACAGGAACATGAGACTAGGGGATGTGATGTTTCCACCAGGGAGAAAATAACGGTGCTTGTAACCGCGGTTGCAAGGATTGTTTACCTTACGCATAGTCTATTAATGTAGTTGTCTGTTGCTTTGGGTTTACACTTTGGGTGGGGCTCACAACTTAATACCAGCGAGATGTTCTGGATAGATATCTCAAGGTGGATGATTAGTGAGTAGATGCTGATGAATTAATGGTCTACTTGTCTTGGCATACTTCCCATACTTTTGAGCCTCTGACTTTCTTGTGGCATAATTAGCATTGCGGTGCGTTTATAATTCTGTCAATTGCCCAGCTGTAATTTGTTCACCCAACTTAGTTGTTTTTATCGTCTTTTGGGAGAGAGACATCACTAGTGAACATCATGGGACCCCGGTCCATATTTCCACCATTGTTTACACCTCAAATCTTTAGTGCTTTATTTCCTTTTTAGTTGCAAATACCATCATTATTTCCACCGTGCGTTTGACCCTTTGTAAACGACAAGGCCGGAGAGATTGACAACCTCTCTGAACTTGTTGGGAGCAAAGTTATTTGTTTCTGTGTGCAGGTCCACGTCAACCTCATCTCATTTAGGAAACTTAATTTCTGGCGCCGTTGACACCTACTTGAAGAATTCGGAGTCCGCCGGAGACATAAACCTTGGTATCTTCACCGAGGGAAATTTACTGCTAGAGACATCTCAAACTTCCACTTGGGGTAACCAACGAGGGTCGAGAAGCCATCAAGACAATTTATGTCGCCGTTGTCGGGGACTCCAATCTTCAAGATAGGGGAGTTGCACACTATTTTTTCCCTTTGCTTTTTATTCTTGTTAGTTTACTTTCTAGTTTTTTCTTTAAAGTCTTATACCAAAAACCACAAAAAAATTAGTTGCTTTGCTCTTGCTTGTTGCTATGGGTTCCACTGAAAACACCAAGTTGTGTGACTTCACTAGTCACAACAACAGTGACTTTATTAGCACTGCTATCGCTATCATCACCTTCATATGAAATCAAACCTGATTTGCTGAATCTTGTTATGAAAGAACAATTCTCCGGTGATGGAGATGATGTTGCTTTGCACTTAAATAATTTTGTTGAGATTTGTGATATGCAAAAGTACAAAGAAGTACATGGTGACATTGTTAAACTTAAGCTTTTTCCTTTCTCCTTGAGAGGAAGAGATAAGGAGTGGATTCAATCCTTGCCTAGGAATAGCATAGATTCTTGGGATAAGTGCAAGGATGCTTTTATTGGGAAGTAGTATCCACCTGCTAAGATTATCCAGTTGAGAAGTAACATTATGAATTTTAGGCAACTGGATAATGAACACGTTGCCCAAGCTTGGGAACGTATGAAGTCTCTTGTTAAGAATTTCCCTACACATGGTTTGACTACTTGATGGTTATCTAGACTTTCTATGCAGGATTAAACTTTACCTCGCGGAATCTATTGGACTCGGCCGCGGGAGGAAGTTTTATGTCAACTACACTTGGTGCTGCCACGAAGCTATTGGACGAGATGATGAAAACTTATTATCAATGGCACACCGAAAGATCTCCACCAGGTAGGAAGGTAAACTCTATTGAGGAGATCTCCTCTTTAAATGAAAAGGTTGACATGATCATGTCTTTACTTACTAAGCAAGCTCCTATTGATCCTCGTGATGTTCCTTTGAATTCTTTGGTTTCTCAAGAAAGAGAGCAAGTTGATGTTAGTTTTATTTCTCGGAACAACTTTAACAAGAATGATTATATGAGTAATTTTAGTAGCAACAATCCTAGACTGTTCCCATCCAACAACTATGGGAACAACATGTTGGGAAACACAGTAGAAAAAAAATCAGCCTATGTAGCAATCACCCAAGATCATCTATGAAGATTGCATACAAGGTTTTTGGTCATGGATCACCAATCGATGTAGCGAAAGTAGAGTTGGTGAAGACCGTTGGTGCAGATCCCCGCAGCTAGGAATTTCAATGACCTCCCAAGCGCGAAGATATCGAGCCCACGAACCGTTCTGTGATCCATCCCGCGATCAAGTCCCACGAACAAGTCCCTCGAACTAGATCTCCAAGGAAGAAGAAAGTCCTCGAAGAAGGATCAAAGGTATGATCCCTCTATCGGTATCAACACGTCCCGATGTAGCAATCCAGCAGCGCTCCGCCGTCCAGAGAAGGACGCCACAAAGAGAAACTAGAGGGAGAAGAGCCTAGCGGCGTCCGGACTAGAACGATCTAGCCCGAAGAGAATTAGAGGCGCGTGGGATTTAGCTTGGGCCGCCTTGGGGATTTTCTGGTATCTCGTTGGGGCTACCCCTGCCCCCGAATATATAGGTGGAAGCCTGGGGTCGCAACTTGGGCGAGGGTTCTCCCCAAAGTCGGTTTTGGCCACCAAGAGGAGTCCAACACGGATTACAGTTCGAAACGCCACGAACTACGGCGTCTAGGGGGGAAACGCTAGGGACTCTGGCGTCTCGGTGGTAAACGCCAAGGACCCTGGCATTTACCCTTGCCCCCAAGGAAACTTCCTTTTCCACCGACCTACGACCTTGTGGACTTTCCTACATGGTCTAGCTTCGGTTTCCGCGTCTTGGAGAGTTCCATAACCCTCCGGATACTTCCATAAGCTCCTAGGAACCTCCCGAAACCTCCCATAACATTTCTGGAGGTCCCAGAACAATTTTCGAATGTTTCGTAACATTTCCACAATTATTACTGAATGTTGCAAAACCTTCCGAGACTATCACGGATGTCTTGTTACCACTTCAAGACTCTTCTTGAATGTTCCGGAATCATCTGATACCATTCTCGAATATTCCGAAATCATTCGGCACCACCTATAACACTTCTAGTGCTAAACAGAACACTTCTGGTTCCACCCGGAACAATTCTGGTACCCTTTCTCTTTTCATCTCCTAGTTCTCTAACAAACTACTACCCGTTAAGGGTGTGACCCAATAGGTTCGGTATTATGCGGACATGACTCGGAACGTCTTTCGGACGTAGGACAACAACCTCAATAGCCAATAATACACAACAGAGCCATGGACACCCATGTTGACTCCCGCACATACACGAATAAACTTCGAGTGAACCATTATGTTTAGTCATGTACCATTCCTTTTGCTTTGCGATATATGAAAAATTAAGAGGAGAGAAGTTGCACCCATGTGTAACAACTTCTTGGACACAAGCCACTCGTTATCCTCTTTGCTCGTTTGTCCCTTTTCTCGTTATCGTATTTCGGTATCCCCGTGACTATGTCACAATGCATCTGGCCAGACTATAACGGATACGGTAATACCGAGTGGGCCCGAAGTGAATATATCTTCATCTTGAAGGGGAAAATCCCAGTCTCGAACTATCGCAGTTAATAGACACACTATCCGATGTACCCAGAACTTATTTTACTACTTCCCAGTAACGGGAAGATTCATCTAAGAACCAAAGTATATCTTCCTGCGTGAAGCAACTCGATACTCTCGTGGTCTAAGGAATTACGTATATGATAACATTTCATGATATGACTTATAACGTAGTTACAATTTGATCTCTAAGTATATCATTCAATACTGGGGTCGGTTCAACATCATTGTTCTGCTCACAATATGTTCTCATTGCTACTGACATCCTTGTTACAAGAACAACGTCCATGATTAAGAAAATGTAATCATCAGTTAGCACATGAGCTGGTCTTAGAGGCTAAACTAGGAACTCTTGGTGTTTACATTTCCACACATGCAAATGAGTTTTCTTCGGAATCTCACAGTCAGGGTCATTGCAATTATAGCATAGACATATAAACATTAATTAAGAACGTGGAAATATATATAATAACATTTTATTATTGCCTCTAGGGCATATTTCCAACAGTCTCCCACTTGCACTAGACTCAATAATAACTTCTTTGCTTGAGCACTTTACACCTATGGCATACCGGTGTAATGCATGCTTCATTTGTGGTATAGACTTCATCTACGGATCTGACATTTCAGGCCCGTTTTTATCTTGCATATCTTTGCGTTTTCACGCTATCATAAAATTCACTAATTTTACCAGTTTAGCTTTGTATATGTTTGAATCATTTGGCACGACCTTGGTTCCTTAGAATAAGGCACGAAATCATTCATCAATGTCCCATGAGCTTCAAGCATCTAGGAACCATACCACATTCATAAATGAACTTATCATTCAAAATACCCTCCTTGTTACTTCTTCAAGTAACTATATACTTAGCCTCTGTTATAGAATTCACCACAATATATAACTTGACAAAGTTCCTGCATACTGCGCCACCCTTACGTGTAAAACACATAATCCCAATCAAAATCGAAAATCGGTCGGAGTAAGTATGAAGACTGAATTGGTGTAACTGTATACATCAAAATTCCGCTGGTGTAACTTATTACAATGAGCTCTTCATTATCTCCATTTTCTGAGAAACATATCTTATCTTTCATAAGTTTAACTTTTCACTGTTTGTCCAATGATCAACATATTGATCACTTTGGTACCTTGCTCACAACCTTTTGGAGCATTGGACATATCTGGTCGTTTTACATATTATGGTGTACATGATTAATCCAAACACATAGGTAAGTGAAAATCAATTCTTGCATTTTGCTTATTTGTGTTCATGAAAACTGATTTCTGCAAACTATTTTTCACCATGACCTCGGCAAGAACATCTTTCTTGGCATTTTTATTATAAACTACTTTAGTATCATGTCAATATGTAATACTGGCTTTAGCATTGTTGGGGTTCGGGGCAAAAAACACATTTTTTTCATAACCTATGAGACCCATACCCAAGACCTATGCTATGGAGATGCAAGTAACGGACAGAGATAGGTCACATACCAGTATGTAGTCCGTTAAGCGGGAAACGTTCCCGCATGAAACGGGAAACGATGCCGCGCATATCCACGATGACTCCTGTAGCCACCCGATCCTTGTAGACCGATGACAGGATTACGTCCCCGTCAGAACGTTGCTGATGAAGACCTCGCGATACGACCACGACGATGAAGTAGCACCACAAGTGTAGTGCCTCACAGGATTATACACATACAGTATACCCGGCGTCCCTCCGGGCTCCGAACCAGTAGAGCAGCGGAAAGAAGATGGATTCGGATCCCGATTCCAGCAGCACGACGGCGTGTGTATAGTGGAGAAATCCTCAACCAAGTGTAGACTCCAAACAAGGGGAGTCCACTCGAGGAAGGAGAAAGGAGGGAGAGAGAGATGAGAACTTATCTCAAAATATCATGATTAAAAGGGCACCTCTACCCCTCCTTATATAGGCCAAGGAGGGGTGCCATTCCCCCTCCACTTCCGGGGTGGGACTAATCCCAAGGGAGGGGGTGGCGCACCTATAAGGGGGGTGGGCCCCCTCATGGCGCCATGGCCCATGGGGGAGGACTCCCTCTCCCCCTAATGGGCCCTACGAGGCCCATATGCCTTTTAATTCATTTTTAATTATATTTAAATACATTTTAATATTTAATTCAGATAATTGAATAATAAAACATATATTAAACATTATTAAATATATTTTGAACCTTTCAAAATACCCGGAACAACTTCCGGCCTTCATCGGAACAATTCCGGTGTTCTCTCCAATTTCTCCGGTGATCCCGAATCAATCCTTACTGCGTCGAGTACCCTTAAGTGTAACACCCTACGGTCCAGGAAATAGCACACATGGTCTAGACAATTCTCATTGATCAATGACTAATCAATTGGACCTGGTTACAATCCTTGATAGCCCCTGCGCTTCCATCGAATGAACTTCAATCGCTGTTGGATCCGTTAACCGTGTGCCTGTTCCCTTTGTCCTGGTGTACTTTGCTTGTCCGAGGTTTGATCATCGGTATCCACTATACCTAGTTCTTCCTCGTTCTCAACAAACAAGTTTACTCGTTCCCGTGATATTACAACTCCGTGACCTAGTCACACGTTTGCAAACTTTATGATGTAACATCACCGAGTGGGCCCAGAGTACCTATCCGTCACACGGATGGACAAATCCCGCTTTGATCTATTTGCATACTCATTAACATATCTATTCGGAATACCTGAAGTACTCTTTTATGGCCAGCATATTTCAGTCAGGCAGTGGGTAGCAAATCAAGGCATCCTAATAGACAGTAATTACGTATGATCATTACGGTCTAAGGATCGTGTCACTACGTTATAGTTATCGCAATGTCGAACTATGTGACTTGATCACATCACAACACTTCTGGTGGGTGTATGTCCATCATATCATTATCCAATGATACGACTCCATTGTCAACAGACGCCATTGTCTCATGATCAGGAAACCTTGATCATCAATTGCCCAATGGACTAGTATACTAGGGTTGACTAGGGACCTGGTTGTTTGTATACCACACCTGTATTAATGTTTCCGCTTAATACAGTTATAGCATAGTATCAAACGTATTATGAACTAATGGAATATGCTCGATAAAACATATTTTATTTGCCTCTAGGGCACATTCCCAACAGTCTCCCACTTGCACTAGAGTACAAATAATCTAGTTGCATTTTCTCTGGATCATAACTCCTTATTTATCATGCTTTCCCGTGGAAGAGGTTGTATCAACGGTCTGGGTACCATTCAAACCCGTATGTCCTTTTGCAAATCATAATGTCACCTAATTTGACATTCCTTCATTATCCACTATAATGATGAGGTATATATATTTGGCGGTGAAGTGAGACTTCGTTTGTTGTGTCATAGCAATGACATCCGATGGGTCACGCGGACTTTCCCATAGTCATGCACACTTGAAACTCACTCAATCAGAAGTCGAACTTCTTAAGCCATAATATAACTCCTGCTACTTCTAAAGCAGCCACATCAATGTAGATTCAATCCTTAGTGCATTTTATGCAACTTTGATGTCTAACCATGTTTCTTTCAACTTAGGCATTCATTAGTATGATATCTCAATTTTCTAGGTTAGTGTCAAAACTTGAACCAGCATAACATTTATGGTCAAGTCCACTATCCTTTACAAATTTGAGATGTATCCTCAGTTCTCTTCAGACACTGAAGGATAAACTTAACTCTTTGTTCAATGATTTACTCATAAATCATATCCAAACATGTTCTTACTACTAAGAACTTGGGTCACATTACGTCGAGTACATAACTCTGGTTTTATATGAAAGAATCTATGACAAAGGCATAGAGGATCCAACATATCCATTTCTTTCATTAACCATTAACCATTGTTCTTGTACTGAGATTAACTCAACACTTCTCTTGGATATACAAGTAAGGACCACTTCTTGACTTGTCCCATTCTGAACTCCTTCAGAATCTTATCCAGGAAAGTATTACGACTCAATGTTATTAAACACATATCTATCTTAATAGATCTTCAATGATTAATACTTATTCATCTTCATTTATGAAAGATTCAAATAATCATTAACACCAACTGCACCATTCATAATATGTTATCCATATATGAGAATGTTATCATGCTCCCACTCAAATATGTCATGCTCATATTAAGTTATAGGATAACACTCATATCGCTCCCACTCAAATATGTCGGCCACATATAAGACAAGGATAACATCCACATGGCTCCCACTTAGATATGTCAGACACATATTAAGTTCAGGATACTAACCACATGGCTCCTACTCAAATATGTCATTTACATATAAGTCTAGGATAATACTCCCATAGCTCCCACTCAAAATATGTCGTCTACATATTAAGTTTCAGGAAACTATTCAGCTCCCACTCAGTTTCATGCAAATGCATGTTTCCTCGATATTTTGGTTAAGTCCAAAATCCTTTGATCATCCATCAAAATGAGAATTCAGTTTACGAGACACTAGTATCCATATGTTTTTCCAAAACCTTCTTGTTGTACCAATTACAACACTTCTTCAAATACAGGATTTGAGGAAGTCACGGTATTGATAACAATCCTGGATCAATCGTAGTGAATATCCCTTTGACTCAAGCATTGCTACACATTGTAGTCAACCCATTGAATTTGTCAGAAACAATCTTTGTGACAAACCAATCTTGACGTCCCTTTGATGTTCACATTTATTCCTCATAACTCTGAAGTTATTGTGAATATCAAGTAACCTCCTTACTTGATAAGATTCAAGCAATCTTAAATGTAACTCAACATAGGATTTCATGACTCGTAGTCATATCTCGTACTTAGGTCCACCATCGCTTCTTTGTAGTTCGTAGGAATGTCTTGTTCCATTAACATGACAAGTGAATCGTGAATATCATTTTGCACCAGGGGCAAATATATATTCTTGAATCCTACCTTTCTCAGTAAAAGCTCCCATCAGAAGATCATGATCATTATCATTAGTTTCTCCTCTTATTGTAGAGCTTTGCTTCCAGAACATATTCCGTTGCACTACTCTGACATTTGGAGGCAAGGTCAATTACCTTGGTTGAACTTTCACTTTTCTTCCATTACCACATTTATCAAGAACAATTCTTGACAAACACCAAACATAGCAATACAAGTTTTGCTCCTTTTGGTTCTAGTTGTGGAAGATGCATCCATAGTTTTCTAAGGATACACTACAAAGATAATTTATCTTACATAAATCAATCTTCCTAGAAACCACAACACACCATGACATATATAGTGTTGGTTTCCACGAACTCAGATGGTTCCCTATGCTGAAGTGAGTGTTTGCATATTAAATTAATAACTCTAAACAATAATAACGTAACTTGGTAAGAGATAACTTACACCATACACTTTTCGATAGAATATGATCACAATGTTCAGGCACGTCAATCATATTGAAGTGTCTCAAGACATTGCAATTTGTGGAACAACTTTCACACAAGTCTTTATGCCCAAGACTAACTCAAAACATTTGTCACTTTGATCAAATCGTAGAGACTTATCTTTCTTGTTAATTTAATATCCATCTTTACTCTGAAATCCCTTTTGATCATACCAAATCATTTCAGACTCATGTTTCATTAGTGAATACAAATATTCATCTAAGTCCACATACGAAGTTCACGAAATAATGAAATTCACCACATGCTGACATACGATACATCACAATGTATGATACTCAACAATCAGTACACATTCCGTTTACCAGAATGCGAGGTTTTAGTCATCTCACCTAAAAGGCATGGTTTGTATGTGTCAAGAGATCAAGTATCTTGAGACATCATCATACCATTCATGACTTAAACTGTAGTGTCATTATTAAGCCTGGATATTTCTTGGCATTACAATATTTCTTATAAATGATCAAACAACTATCATCAATATAAGAATAACTCATTCATAATCGTAATGTCACCATAAGAGATATCATTCATAAAAGGAGAACAACTGACTTGTTTCTCACTAATATGAATAATTGTCTTCGCGAGATGCAAGACACACTAATAAAGTCCTGATTCAAATGATCATAAAATTTATTCATATATTAATCAATTGATAGATGTAGAGGGAGAGTGTTGTCGACCATCAACTATCTTGATTGCCGTCAGCACACATTGTCACCTTATCCCTTCCAAGTCACTCTCAAGCAGTAAGTTCCAGCATCGAATACTTAATCAACCACAATTAGTGTTTCGTGGGAAAGACATTTATAACTCGTATATCAAATATACCTTCTCCGTCAATGACCATTCCTGCATTGGTTCTACTCTTAAAGTTCTTGACTTTAACCATGACCTCATGACAGGTGAACGATTCTCCTTCATGACATAGTCCAGACATGGTCTTTGTAACTGGGAGGAAGCGGATGAAACTCCCCAGTTATCGCAAAGTAACTAGTCATTCAGTAGTCCAAGTTATACACAAGGTATTCCATGTATCTTATACATTTTCCAAGTGACTTTCTCAGCAGGTTGTTCCTTCCACCATAGTTGAAAGAAACCCCGTCCATATACTCATATTCCATTACTCTGATTTGTGACCAAGTGCTTTCAAGTTCACCTAGCACGTCATACGTGTTGGTTAACATGCATTCACAATTCAGATTCCATAGAATGAATTATGGTGTATTGGACAGTCATTCATAAGTGACGGTGAGTGCGATACTCATCATCATCTTCCTTGATTACGGAGTTGTCAGGTGTATCTCCTAGCAGTTCTTCGTATTATGTTTAGCAAGTCATTACTAATGAGTATGTCTCTAATGGTGTTGGTACACGTCAATGAAGTAAGACCCATTTACCTTAAGTTCTATCATACTAAAAGAGCCATAGTTCTAAACATTGGTATGACGTTATCTACAATGATATTTGCTAAGACATGAAGATTAAGTTCATAATATGGAGTTCATGTTTCAAAAACAATTCTGGAACTCCCACTCAGACAAACATCCCTCATAGTTTATTCTAAGTGATTACACGATCCTTGAAGAACATACCTCCCCCGTGTGACACGACCATCGGTATGTTGTTCAAGGTAGGCCATCATGCCAATCACATCATCCATGTGACTCATGCTCGACCTTTCGATCTCTTGTGTCCCGAGGCCTTGTCTGCACATGCCAGGCTCGCCACAATAACCTTAGTGAGTATATGTCGCGTATGCAAGGCCATGTTTCTGGACTTGCTAGGCTTGCTCCACCCATCTCTTGTGAACGTAAAAATGTTTGACACCCGTGTGACACGTGATGTCTCCATAATGAAGAACTTTCCAGACGGTGCTTCACTAAGGAAGGACACTTTGTTGGATTAGTGAGGGTTCATCCTATTATGCTACCGTCGTATATCTAACATATTAGCAAAACATGATGCAACAGTATAAATCATACATGCTATGATACCCCCCGACATGCAAATTAAAGTTGAAAACGCCTTTCTACTTTATCTTTTGCAAGTTTTACGTGGCTGCTAGGGGTTTCGAGAAAAGAACCGCTTTCTATTCTGCGAAAACAAGCCACAACACCAATCCCGCAATTGTCTCTATTACACCCCTGTCGGGGCCCTCCCTTGCAAACATCTTCGCATCGCTAATGCAGAGAGACAGACACCCCCCAACCACTTTATATGGTACAAGCCATATGTCAAGCGTGGAACCAGTCTCGCGTAAACGCGTAAGGTCAGTCGGGGGCCGCTTCATCAAACATTGCCACAACGCTAAATGAGTACACGTGAGAGGGTAACAATTGGAGAATTGATGCCCACATACTAGATGTGTTCTATCCGTACAATACATCTACGCATAGCCTTGCTCTGATACCACTGTTGGGGTTCGGGGCAGAAAACACAATTTTTTCATAACCTACGAGACCCATACCCAAGACCTATGCTATGGCGATGCAAGTAACGGACAGAGATAGGTCACATACCAGTATGTAGTCCGTTAAGCGGGAAACGTTCCCGCATGAACGTGGTTGGTGTAGTCGTCCCGGCAATCCCCGATGCCGCGCAGATCCACGATGACTCCTGTAGCCACCCGATCCTTGTAGACCGATGACGGGATTACGTCCCCGTCGGAACGTTGCTGATGAAGACCTCGCGATACGACCACGACGATGAAGTAGCACCACAAGTGTAGTGCCTCGCGGGATTAGACACATACAGTATACCCGACGTCCCTCCGGGCTCCGAACCAGTAGAGCAGCGGAAATAAGATGGATTCCGATCCCGATTCCAGCAGCACGACGGCGTGCGTGTAGTAGAGAAATCCCCAACCAAGTGTAGACTCCAAACAAGGGGAGTCCACTCGAGGAAGGAGAAAGGAGGGAGAGAGAGATGAGAACTTATCTCAAAATATCATGATTAAAAGGGCACCTCTACCCCTCCTTATATAGGCCAAGGTGGGGTGCCATCCCCCCTCCACTTCTGGGGTGGGACTAATCCCAAGGGAGGGGGTGGCGCACCTATAAGGGGGGTGGGCCCCCTCATGGCGCCATGGCCCATGGGGGAGGACTCCCTCTCCCCCTAATGGGCCCTATGAGGCCCATATGCCTTTTAATTCATTTTTAATTATATTTAAATACATTTTAATATTTAATTCAGATAATTAAATAATAAAACATATATTAAACATTATTAAATATATTTTGAACCTTTCAAAATACCCGGAACAACTTCCGACCTTCATCGGAACAATTCCGGTGTTCTTTCCAATTTCTCCGGTGATCCCGAATCAATCCTTACTGCATCGAGTACCCTTAAGTGTAACACCCTACGGTCCGGGAAATAGCAGACATGATCGAGACAATTCTCATTGATCAATGACTAATCAATTGGACCTGGTTACAATCCTTGATAGCCCCTGCGCTTCCATCGAATGAACTTCAATCGCTGTTGGATCCGTTAACCGTGTGCCTATTCCCTTTGTCCTGGGGTACTTTGCTTGTCCGAGGATTGATCATCGGTATCCACTATACCTAGTTCGTCCTCGTTCTCAACAAACAAGTTTACTCGTTCCCGTGATATTACAACTCCGTGACCTAGTCACACGTTTGCAAACTTTATGATGTAACATCACCGAGTGGGCCCAGAGTACCTATCCGTCACACGGATGGACAAATCCCGCTTTGATCTATTTGCATACTCATTAACATATCTATTCGGAATACCTGAAGTACTCCTTTATGGCCAGCATATTTCAGTCAGGCGGTGGGTAGCAAATCAAGGCATCCTAATAGACAGTAATTACGTATGATCATTACAGTCTAAGGATCTGGTCACTACGTTATAGTTATCGCAATGGCGAAATATGTGACTTGATCACATCGCAACACTTCTGGTGGGTGTATGTCCATCATATCATTATCCAATGATACGACTCCATTGTCAACAGACGCCATTGTCTCATGATCAGGAAACCTTGATCATCAGTTGCCCAATGGACTAGTATACTAGGGTTGACTAGGGACCTGGTTGTTTGTATACCACACCTGTATTAATGTTTCCGCTTAATACAGTTATAGCATAGTATCAAACGTATTATGAACTAATGGAATATGCTCGATAAAACATATGTTATTTGCTTCTAGGGCACATTCCCAACAAGCATGACCAGGCACTTACTATCTTCATAGATCAATGTGCTCAATACTAATGCTATATTAGCCCAACTGCTTCAGCTGAAAACTATTTCCAATGAAGTCCTTATTCGTGTCAAGAAATTTATTTTATTTATAATCAACAATATGTCATCTACATAAGGTTTTATAAATATTATTCAGCTCCCACTTACTTTCTTGAATATTCAAGCATCTTCATTATTCCTGATGAAAACAAACTCTTTTGGCAATTTCATCACAACGAAAATTCCCACTCCATTTTGCTAACTTCAGTCCATTACTGGATATTCGAGGCTTGCATCTCTACTAGCATCCTTTGAATAGACAAAACATTACGGTCGCATCAGATATATGTCCTTTGTTCTATTTTCGTGTAGGAACTTTGTTTTGACGTTCATTCTACCATATCCTATAAATGAGATATGTAGTAATTGCTAGTATAACCTGAATAGATTTAAGCATCTCTACAGTCGACATTATTTCGCCATAGTCAACCTTTGAACTTGCTAGAAAACATATTTATAACGAGTTGAGCTTTATGGATAAAACAATTTCATCCGAATCAGTTATAGATCCATTTATACATTCTTCAGACTTTACTTTTTCGGATGGTCTACCAAGTTCAAAACTTGACTTACTCTCATGGATACTATCTCAGATTATTTGGCATTTAGCCAAATCCCGGAGTTAGGGCCCATCAACGCTTCTTTGTATATCACACGTTTATCGTTGTCGAACAAAAATATCTCATTTACATAGCATAAATGTTTGTACGAGTTTTGCCTAACCTGTGTGGTTCAGCTGCGCACTTCTCTGAAGATTCAACTATCTTTACAAGTTGCATTGTCCTCCCACTCACTCTTTTGCAAGAAACTATTTTCTTCAAAACACATCGTTCTTAACAACAAACAGTTTTTCTTTTGTGTAGTGAAAGAGGAATACCAAACCTTTTGGAATAACCTTAACAAAGTAGCACTTATCTGATTTGGGGTTTTGAGTATATCAAACATATATCTCATGTACCCAAATTTTAAGAAATACAATATGGTTTTAACATTCCATACCATGTCTAATATGGTGTCATTTCAACAGATTTCATGGTGCTCTTTTCAGTCTAAAAGCCGTAGTCACTAACACATAACTTTAATAAGTATAATGGCAAATTGATAAACGTCATATTTGATCTTACCGTGTCATACATGGCTTGATTACGTCTCTCGAACACTTTACTCATAGTGGTGTTCCAGAAGGCGCAAGTTATGACACTTCTTCACAACTCATCAGACGTTCGCTAAACTTCTAACTCAAATATTACTTTCTACAATCTAATTTGCAGAAGCATTATTTTCTTGTTACAATGAATTTCTATTTCACTCTAAAATTCCTTGAACATTTCAAATGTTTCAGACATAAGTCTTCATTGAACATATATCCACATATCTACTTCAAATCATGAGTGAAGATAGAAAATCCACTGCACACAACTACATTTATTGGACTACACACATCATCATGTATGATTTGCAATAATTTAGTTGCCCGCTCATATATGTCTTATCAATGATGTTTTGGTCACATTATTTCGAGACAAAGTTCGCAAGCGTCAACTGATTCATAATCATATGACTCGAAAGTCCATCACTTAAGGAAGTTCTTCATGCATGTTATATCACTTGTTCGTGTGCGTGTCAAAATTCATCATCAGCTAGTCATAAAGGCCATAGTATTTCTTGCATCGAGTTGCAACAATACGCAATTGAAGTGATATTCTAGTGATCAACTTGTTTAATCACAATATCTAGAATCATCAATTAACTAATTAATCATGATTCCCAAGAATTACATCTTTTGACTAGCAATGAACTCATCTATAACTTGTATGACTTTCATTTCTGAGCTGGGTATTCCAATCCTCTTTCGTTTTGCCTTTATACGTATCATAGTTCTATTTCCGGTGTCACTCCTACTCTCAGAATATCACATATGATCAAGGGTGGCGTAGGCCATGGACTTTCCAGTGTATAATTCTTACTAACAGTCATTGGAACTTCCTTTCCCTTAATTCTCATCATCATATGATCGGTGTTCTTCTGGATCACACTCTTATCAGTTTTATTTGAGCACAATGAACACTTTCACTTATGCTTAAATTCATACATTGTACTAGATATCTTATATCCTACAGTAATTGTCTTATTACTGAAAATTGTTTTCAGCTCCATGAATATCACATAACTATCCCAAACATTTTCAAGTTCGGGTTTCATGGTGATGAAGACAATGCACTTAGTTGTGTTGGAATTCTAGCCTTTTGGATATATGGACATAAGTCACATCATCCATAGCATCAGCGGGAGAGCATAAAAATTTTGCGATAGGACATGGTCCTTCTTGGCACTATTGAGGATAGTCCTCACAATACGGTCCCAATCGTAAAGTTTGTACCAGATAATACAGTTAATCAAAATCAACTGGGAAGGTGGTAACGCGAGCCATTATTCTAAAACGATTGCAAATACTAAGACTTTGTTCATAATTAAGTTGCACTTGTGATTAATCAATTTAATTACTAAGTGTGTTCCCACTCAGATCAATATCTCTCGTAATTGATGTTGCAGTGATTCAAGACCCAACCCAATCGTCCGCCATTGATGTGACATCACTGATGACTTAGACTGGACCAGTAGGCTAACTTGCCAATCACGTGAAAGGTGATTCTTTTTCATCTTTCGATGGGTGTGTTCCTGTACAAACTTTTATCCAAACCCTCAAGACAGCCAAGTGTAATGTGTTGTGTGTTCTTTTAACACACACACGCCTTTTAACACATGTGACATGAACTGCTCTGATGTGAAACATAGTATACACTGTGCTAAAGTTGGAAGAACACTATCAACTTGATATTGTTCTGCAAGAGATCACCTAATAAAATAAAACTACCGCACATCAAACAAGGGTGAATCGAAGGGATAAACATCACAAGAAGTTCATAAAATTTTGTGATATAGTATAGCCGTTTGCTTCGTGAAGTCTTCGTTGTCTTCACGTCGTCGTGATAGAAGTCACCGTGTCCACCAACTATGTCATTGGCACCGGGACCAACACCACGACTTCCGGCATGTGCGTCGGGGTCCACCTCCGCATCGTAGATCATCACCTTTCATCTAGCTATTGCTTTGTTTCGAGCTAATAAACAGTTCTGGCAATAATTAGGTGACAATCATATGACTCCAATCATCATGCCATACCACGACACGCAGGTGATACGTCCAAAACGTATCTATAATTTCTGCTTGCTCCATGCCTCTTTTGTGTGATATTGCTATGATATTGATGAACTTCCATACACTTTTGGTCATATTTGGACTAACCTATTAAATCAGTGCACCCCAGTGCCAGTTCCTGTTTTCTGCTGTTTTTGTATTTCAGGTTTTCCCATTACTTAAAGTGCCAGAAAAAATCTGGGAAAAATATAGGAAAAATCAGCTGACAGGAAGCTTCGCGAAGAGCCCGAGTGCGGCCAGAGTTGAGCCAGGGGTGGCCCAGGCGGCCACCTGGCGCGGCCACCCCCTAGGAGGGAGGAACCACCTCTGGGAGCTTCTCCACCACCATGGATGCTTCCCGGAGGAACCGTGAGTAGTCCACCTTGGACCATGGGTCTATGATCAGTAGCTATGTGATGTTCTCCTCCCCTCTTTGTTCTTCATGGTTTAGACCTCGTGAGATTCCCTACATGATCGAGGCACATATGTAACCTTTCTGCTGTTGCTATGCTGAGTTTGCTGGGATCCGATGGATTATGAGACTATGTTCAGATTGTGTTTGAGTAATATATTTGATTCTCCTCTTTTATATTTATGTTCTTGAGTAATTCTTGCATGTTCTCCATTGTTGTTTATTGCTTTGGCCAAGTAGTAGGTAGTGACTCCAAGAGGGAGTGTTATGCATGATTGCGGGTTCATGCCCCCTGATGACTAGCTTGAGTGACAGAAACATGAGTCTAGGTGATGTGTTGTTGCCACAAGGGAGAAAACAACGGTGCTTGTACTTGCGGGTGCAAGGATTGTTTACTTTACGCGAAGTTCTTTAATGTAGTTGTCTATTGCTTTGAGTTTCCACTTTGGGTGGGATTCGCAACTTAATACCAGCGAGATGTTCTGGATATATATCTCAAGGTGGATGATTAGTAGGTAGATGCAGATGGATTTCGGTCTACTTGTCTTGGCGTACCGCCCATGCTTTTAAGCCTCTTCCTTTCTTTATAGCATAGTTAGCATTGGTTTGCGCACATAATCATGTCAATTGCCCAGCTGTAATTTGTTTACCTCGCATGGCTATTTTATCGTCTTTTGGGAGAGAGACATCACTAGTGAACATCATGGATCCCGGTCCATATTTCCAATATTGTTTACACCCACTATTTATTTTCTGCTTTATTTACTTTTTTGTTGCTATCACTATCATTATTATCCCGTGCGTTTGATCCTTTGTGAACAACAAGGCCGGAGGGATTGACAACCTCTCTGAACTCGTTGGGAGCAAAGTTATCTGTTGTTTATAACACCCTCTGTTGCCTGTAAGAGTAATCATCATCACTGTTGATTATCACTGTTGATTAATCACTGTTGTTCCCCTGAACCTATTCAAACTTTGTGCTGAGCTAATCAAAACCTTGGTGTGGGTGATCAACAACCAAGTCCCAATTGCTTGATCACTTGAAGTCAAACCCTAAAGTCAAAACCTTTCAAATTGCGGATATGCAAATTGTGGTAAAATGAACCTTGCTCAAAAATTATGAAACCAATTTTGTAAAGTGCCTAAAAACATTATAATCATGTTGGACCAGTTTTGGTAATTTTTGAAGTTATAAAATTTTACAAACAATTATAACAGTAGCTAATAAATCCCATTTTAGCCATTTTAAATCTAATTTAAATATTCATTGAGTTTTAAAATGCACCAAACTTGTTGTGTCACCTACATGTGAAATGCATGTAATTTAGAAACCACTAAAACATTTAAATAAAGAAACTAATTACATTAAGAGAAAGCAGTAAAACAGAAGAAAGAAAATACAAAAGAAACTAAACCTCGCCCTAGGCGAGGCCCACCCCCGGCCCACCCCGGCCTTCTCCTTCCTCCCCACCTTCCCCCATCCCATCGGCCACCTGCTCGACGCCGTCGCACGGCCGTGGCCACGGGCGAAGCTGGAGCCCCTCCCTCCCTCACCTGCTCCTTGGCGATAAGGCCGAGCCACTGCCTCCCCCTGGACACCCCCGCCTCCACTTTCCCCTCTCTTCCACCTCGCCATCGTCGGGGAAAATTACGCCCGAGATCACCGTCGCCATGGCGATGAACACGCGTAGCCACTGAGCCCTCAAGGTCCCGCCAGTTTGTCCGTCTCCTTCGCCATCGTCGTCTACACCATCACGCAGAAGCTGTCGTGCCTGGAGCCACCGCACCGCCGGGAATCGATCCGTCTTCCACCTCGGGTCCGGCGAGATCTCCGACCGATTTTGGCTGCTCCGAATCACCATCGAGCCCACTCTCGTGGCTACAACCTCCTGGTGAGCACGCGATTCTTCTCCAACCCTCCATGGACGCACGTTTAGCCCCGAGCCGAAAGCCCCAAATGGTCGTGTTCTTCCCGCCGCCATGGACGTCCTAGCCGAGCTCACAGTGCACCCTAGCCCGCGCCAAGTGCAGCATCATGCTTCTGGTAGACCGTTGTTTTGATTTGGCGCCATCACTCGTTCGATTTCATCACCGTTTGTGTTCTACCATTAGTGCCCGAGCTCGATTCCGCCATTTTCGTCGTAGCCATCACCCCCGTGCGTCCCATCTCGGGGCTAAACGTCAACGACACAGACCGACGCGGCATGGAGCTCTCCGTCGATTGCAACAGGCGGCGTCCCAAATGGTGCTCGGAATCGCGAGAACCGTGAACTCGCCGTGGTTACTGTTCGTCGCCGGCGTGCTTAGCTAGTGTCACTAGCAGGTGGGCCCAGGGCCTGGTTAATCCACTGTCAGTGCTAATCCCCCCCTCCGGTTCATTAGTTAGATAGTTAAGTTAATAAACCCACCCCCTGGACATATGACAGTTGGGCCCATGCCACTTAACCCCTCTGTTAAATAACTGTTAGGTTTAATAGTCACTGACATGTGGGCCCAGTAGATATTTCAAATAATGAAAATGATTTATTTCTAATTGTCTCACTGACATGTGGGACCCCATGTCAGGTTTGACCAGTCAACTGCCTGTGGATAATGTTGCATTTTTATTAATAAAAATAATTCTAGAAAATCTTTTAAATGATTTAAAAATTTGAAAATGAATATCTTTTAATCCGTAAGTCAGATTCAAAAACTTTATACATAAAAATTGATCAAAAAATATAATGAATACAGATACGCTATCCGTATGTCTACCACACCCCCCTAACACAATGAACATCGACACCCCCCCTCCGGACCGTTAGTCCGATGATTTGCCCGATACCGTTAGACTATCCAGATGAATTTATTCTGAACACGAAAGTTGTTCAGAATGGATCAACTAACACGGATACACCCTTCACATGTTTATCGGATGTCCACAACACCTCCGGCATGGTACCTTCCCCCTCCGGACACCCTGTCCGATAATCACCCGGAGCTGGCAGTTCATCCCCGGATGAATTCCCACTCCGAGCAATGTGCATTGCACTGCGTTAGAGCACCGTTAACTTTGCATACATCATGCCATGCATCTGTTTGCTATGATTGTTGTATTTACTGTTTTTATTCCCCCTTTATTCTTCGGTAGACCCCGAGGCTGCCGTCGACTACACCGCTGCTGAGTACGACTACTTCGTCGACGACCCACCCCTACCGTCGAGCTTTCAGGCAAGCAGAGCCATTCTCTTCCCCAAATATCCCCTATCTTTCCGTACTTTTCTTGCACTAGGCATTGTTACTGCTGCTGCTACGTTACAATCCTATTCAAATGCATAGCCTGTTTTTGTCGCCCCTTGATGTACCTTCCTTTATCCTATGCTGCCTATTGTATATATTATATTCAGAAGTGAGCCTTGCATATTGCTAGCTAGGATTAGATAGAGGGCCATGGTCCCTCTGGGGAGTGATCGCGGATACAATACATTACAACTTCTACAGGTACGGTACAATGCAGACACCGCCTCAGAGCCCTAGCTCGGTTCTGCAGAGCCACCATCAAGTGTGAGCTATCAAGGAGTAATCCTTGTCCGCCACTCGTTGCTGACTCTGTATAGCCGCTCTAGGTACCTAAGCAACGGTTGTCGTTAAGGTAAGAAGTCGGGCGACCCAACGGTGCCCGCGAGTGCTATTGCGACGGGACGACATGGAGGGTACGACCAGTGTACCGGCGTGCTTGGCCCCTGATCGTCGGCCGCGAGAGTTACCAAACCACGAAAGTCGAGCTCCTCCAGGAGCACACGCGAGACAAGGTAAGGAGACGGTTAACCTTGTTGGTAACCGCAGAGACTTGGTGGGACGACAGGGCAGGCACAGATGTACTGGTGGTCCTGACTGTTGTCGTTGTCCGCGGGTCAGTTAAGTCGAGGCAACGATAACGGTTGCCCCGCAAGTTAATAAAATGACTAATGGTTCAGTGGATGACTTGAGTAGCCTTTTGGCTTATACGCGCTGCCTACACGTGGGAATTACGAGTTATGGGCTCCTTTGCTTCGTAGTGTCATCCGAGGACTCTTCAGACGTGAGCAGTACCGCGGCCTGCGCCGGGGAGTGGTGTTGTCTTATTTTCTCGCGCTGTGGTGTCTTATTTGTATTTGCTTTAACTTCACCGGCCAGCCTCGCACCGTGCAGGAGTACGTCGGGGTTAGGGTCCAAATCCCCGCGTACATAGGATATAGTCCGACGGATGACCTCTCTGTTGAGTTTGAAAGATGGGCTACGGAGTGTCGGATAGCCTCGGTGGAGCGTTCCCTAACGAGGTTCCCGCCACCCTAGAGATCCGTGCGTGTAGTGTAACACAAGTGCACCCCTGCAGGGAAGATTAATCTATTTGAATAGCCGTGTCCACGGTAACAGGACGCTTTATGCTGAAGCTGGATTTTACCACTACAGACTATTATTATTAAACTGTATGGTTTCGGGTTTTCTTCCTCGCTGGGATGTCGTGGAAGCGATCTCGGAGGCATTGCTAATTATTACAACTTATTATTATACAATGCTGCAGCAACTTCTGCTGCATTGTTACTTTATGCTTTATATAAACTGTTGGCTATTCTCTCCTCATGCTGCAAGACTCGTTGGAAGATGCTAGTCTTCGATAGGCCTAGCTTCTTACCCTTATTCTGATTTCTATCTTGCAGTCCACCATATATAGCCTCCCCTTCCATTTGATACAATGCATAAATGCTTAGTAGCGGATGTAAGACTCGCGGGTATGCCAGATACTCACCTTTGCTTTATTTCCCCTTTTTCGTTTTGTCTGATCGGCCGCTGCAGTCGACGTTGGGGCCCAGGAGCAGGAGTACCCCGGAGGCGACTACTACGACGTCGAGTTCCCCATCGACCAGGAGTAGTTCGATGGATCCCAGGAAGGAGGCCTCGCCTTTTCGATCTGTATCTCTGATGTCATTTGTGCTAGCCTTCTTCAGGCAAAACTTGACTAACTATGTCTGTACTCAGATATTATGGCTTGTATGACTTATGTATTCGGATCCTCGTGATCCCTGGTATTGTAACATATTTGTTTATCCTTTTGTGTTTAGTGTTGTGCTGTGATATTCTCACCGAGGCACCCTAATCTCAGCCGTGTAACATGCGTGTATGATAACTGTACACGGATTGATTTTAGTTGCGTCACATTGTTTGTGCAGGTCCACGCCAACCGCCTAATTGCTGGCGCCGTTGTCACCTTCCTGTCGTTGTCGGGGTCCTACTGGAGACAAACCTTGGTATCTTCACCGAGGGAAATTTCCTGCTGTCTACATCTCAACCTTCCACTTTGAGTAACCAACGAGGGGCGAGAAGCCATCAAAGCTAATTTCTGGCGCCGTTGCCGGGGACACCGGTCTTCAAGATAGGGGAGTTGCACACTATCTTTTATCTTTGCTTTTTAGTCTTGTTAGTTTACTTTTCAGTTTTTTCTTTACTGTCCTTTATCCAAAATCAGAAAAATAGTTATCTTGCTTGTTGCTGCTATGGGTTCCTCCGAGAACACCAAGTTGTGTGACTTCACTAGTCATAACAACAGCGACTTTATCTACACTCCTATTGCTCCACCTGCCACATCAGCACATTCTTATGAGATTAAACCTTCTTTGCTGAACCTTGTTATGAAAGATAAATTCTTCGGTGCTGGAGATGATGCTGCTTTGCACTTAAATAATTTTTTGAGATCTGTGATATGCAAAAGTACAAAGAAGTAGATGGTGATATTGTTAAGCTTAAGCTTTTTCCTTTCTCCTTGAGAGGAGGAGCTAAAATCTGGTTTCATTCCTTGCCTAGGAATAGCATAGATTCTTGGGATAAGTGCAAGGATGCTTTTATTGGGAAGTACTACCCCCCAGCTAAGATTATCCAATTGAGGAGTAATATTATGAATTTTAAGAAATTGGATAATGAACACGTTGCCCAAGCTTGGGAACGCATGAAATCTCTTGTTAAGAATTTCCCTACGCATGTTGTGACTACTTGGATGGTTATCCAAACTTTTTATGCAGGCTTGAACTTTACCTCGCGGAACTTGCTAGATTCGGCCGCGGGAGGAACCTTTATGTCAACAACGCTTGGTGCTGCCACAAAACTACTCGATGAGATGATGACCAACTATTCCCAATGGCACACCGAAAGAGCACCAACAGGTAGGAAGGTAAACTCTGTCGAGGAGATCTCCTCCCTAAATTAAAAAGTTGACTTGATTATGTCTCTACTTACCAAGCAATCTCCTATTTATCCTCATGATGTTCCTTTAAATTCTTTGATTTCTCAAGATCAAGTAGATGTGAACTTTATCTCTAGAAACGACTTCAATAACAATGCTTATAGGAGTAATTTTGGTAGCAATCCTAGACCGTTCCCCTCCAATACCTATGGGAACACCAACACTTATCCTAGCACCAAGAACTCCACTTCTGAATAAGAGAGTATGCTTAAAGACTTCATCACTACCCAAAAAGCCTTCAACAAGAGTGTAGAAAAAAACTAGACAAATTAGATAATCTCTCGTCGAAGGTAGACAATTTATGCCATGAAGTAGAATTGCTTAAAATTATAACTTCTCCTCTTGAGGAGAGGAAGGTCACTCCTATGAACGTTATTCAAGTGCAAATTAATGGAAACATTAGGATGATGGCTAAACTTAAAGAGAGATGGGCTAGAGAAAAGGAGGAAGAAGATAGAATTAAGAGCCTTCCTACACACCATACTGTTGCTACTATCCAAGTTGTTGAGGATATCCAAACTCTTAGCACCCAATGCACCCCTAGTCCCATAGGACCTACTAATGGTGATTCTATGACCTCAACCGTAGAAGAAGAAACTCCTATGACTATAGAAGCTACCAAACAAGTGAGCCTAAAGGACACCACTACCACTTTACTTGATAGTAGTGACCTTGATTTTGATAATTGCACCCTTTCTAAAGTTATTCGTTTCCTTGACAAGATGTCTAGAGACCCCCACACTAGCACACTTAATCTTGCCTTCACGGAGCATATCACTAATGCTCTCATTAAAGCTAGGGAGGAGAAGCTTAGGGTAGAAGCCTCCATACCTACAAAGCTAGAAGATGGTTGGGATCCTATGATTAAAATTAAGTTGAATAATTTCTCTTGCTATGCTTTATGTGATGTTGGAGCTAGAAACTCCGTTATGCCCAAAAGAATGTATGATATATTTGAATTGAAACCTTTTGATCCTTGTTCTTTTGGTGTTCGTCTTGTTGACTCTTCCGTAAGAAACCTTTAGGGAAGATCGATGATGTTCTTATCATTGTCAATAACAATTACGTTCTCGTTGATTTTACTATTATGGACATTGAATGTGAACCTTCTTGTCCAATTATTTTGGGACGTCCTTTTCTTCGCACCGTGGGTGCTGTTATTGATATGAAAGAAGGGATTATAAAATTCCAATTCCCTCTCAAGAAAGGGATGGAACACTTCCCCAGAAAGAAGATTAAGTTGACTTTTGAGTCCGTCACACGGGCTAGTTATTTTCTTGATAAGACTTGATATTTTTTGCATTAAGCCTAGCTAATGGATTTAAAGAAGCTCTTTCGGGAGGCAGCCCGCAACAAATTTAGGTTTTCCTTTTTGTTTTTCTTCTGTTTTTAGTGGTCTTGATGATTGTTACTACTGTAGCAACATCATTGTATCTTTACTTTTCAAGCTTTGTGCCGTTTATAGCCTCATATGACAAGGGAAGTGAAAGTTGTGACATGCTGTCCAGAAAACAGATTCTGTCCTCGTGACGGGAAAAATCATAGAATATTCCCAGTTCATATTTTTGATCGGAACTTTTACACAGCGTGCTCTATATAATCACGGAACTTTCGTATGTTCTGAGTTTTTTGATTTGAGTTGGAGAACTACCTGCTGGTCTGTTTTTCACAGATTCTTTCCTGTTTTGCCTTTTCTTCGTTTTGCAAACCTTAAGCTTGCTTTTTCTTTGCAATTTTTTTTGGAAATCTTGAGAAACAGTAGCTCTTCAATAATATCCTTATTTCTAGTAGAGAAAAAATATTTTATTATGGGTACTAACCTCGTTAATCAGATTATGATGAGTTATGTATGAAGGGAGTTTTCAAGTGTGCGAGGAAGATGATAAAAGAAGATTCAGGAGGGTCAAACGCTCAAGCTTGGGGATGCCCCCGTGCACCCCCAAGAAATATTCAAGGATACTCAAGCGTCTAAGCTTGGGGATGCCCCCATGCATCCCCTTCTCCATCAACAATTATCAGTTCGTCTTTCGTTCCACTATATTTTTATCACTTCATGCGTTATGTGCTATGCTTGGAGCGTCTCGCTCTTTATTTCCTTCTTACTTTTCTTTAGCTTTGCTTTCTGTTCATAACAAGTTAGAACCCAGCTTTCTTTTTGTGGGAGAGAAACACGCTCCACTTTTAAAATCTAGAACACAACATAGAATTTTCATGCTTATCTTTGTTGTGTGTGTTCTTTATCTTTTTCATAGCTGCTGTCATGTTTAGCTCTTAGTTTTCATGCTTATGTTTTTAAGAGCTTTTGTTTAGTTTGTTGCTAGAACTCTCTTGAGTTTTCATGTTTATCTTGTTTAGAGAGTTTGCCTGTTGCACTGAGTTTTGTATCTTGACTTGAAGTAGGTAATTGAGGTTGCTATTCAATTATAGTAGTAACTTGCAATAGTTTTGAGGTATTGCTATGAGTAATGTTTGAACTTTTGGTGTCATGAGATTTAGCCTATTAGTGATAGATGTCGTATTTTGGGAAATCCGTGTTTATTTTCGAAAAACCAACAAAATTAGTTGAGAACTTTAGCTACTAGATGGATCACTAATCTTTGGAGGGATCGAATATTAGAGTACACTCACGTACCATGAGTCGAGGATGCGCAAGGATAACCAAACCCCCATACACTCCTCCTCGGGGTACTTGTCTCTTTGTGAACCTCCTTATTAGATTGAGAGTTACCGATAATAAGTGCATGAGTTCTTCGGACTAATGTGAGTATTCGAAAGTTGACACTTCCACCTACCCATATTTTTCTAGCCTCTCCTGTGCCGTGCATTTCCTCCTCCTCGCTCCGAGAGTTGGCGTCCACCTTCGCCGGTGCATCCAAACCTTTGGCATGATACTCTCTGTCATCATAAACCCCCTTATATCCTTCCTCAAAACAGACACCATACTGATACGTCCAAAACGTATCTATAATTTCTGCTCGATCCATGCATGTTTTGTGTGATAGCTATGAACTAGATACACTTTAATACACTTTTGATCATATTTGGACTAACCAATTAACTCAGTGCACCACAGTGCCAGTTCCTGTTTTCTGCTGTTTTTCTATTTCAGTTTTCCCCATATAAAAATTGCTCCAAAAATTCGGGAAAATCAGATAAAAAATCAGCGCAGAAGAACCTTCCAGATGAACCTAGGTGGGGCTAGAGGGCCACAACCAGGGGCCCAGGCGCCCTGGTGGCGCGCCCCAGGGGCTGGCCGCGCCAGGGGGGCGCCTGGACCCCCTGGCTGCCCCCCTTCGCCTATATATTCTCCGTGACGAGAAACCCTCGAAGCCAGAACCCTTTTTCGCGATCTCGCCTCTGTTCCGCCGTCGCCGCGCTTCCGAGATCGGGAGCACCAGCAGACCTCTTCCCGGCATCCTGCCGGAGGGAGGGCCGACCTCCGGGAGTCTCCTCTCCACCATGGATGCTTCCCGGATGTGTCGTGGGTAGTTTCCTTTGGACCATGGGTCCGTGATCAGTAGCTATGTGATGTTCTCCTCCCCTCTTTGTTCTTCATGGTTTAGACCTCGTGAGCTGCCCTACATGATCGAGGCACTTTTGTAATCTTTCTGATGTTGCTATGCTGAGTTTGATGGGATCTGATGGATTATGAGATTATGTTCAGATTGTGATTGAGTAATCTATTTGGTTCTTATCTCTTATATTTTTGTTCTTAAGTAATTCTTGCATGTTCTCCGTTGTTGTTTATTTCTTTGGCCAAGTAGTAGGTAGTAACCCCAAGAGGGAATGTTATGCTCGATTGTGGGTTCATGCCCCCTGATGACACGCTTGAGTGACAGAAACATGAGTCTAGGGGATGTGTTATTGCCACAAGGGGGAAAACAACGGTGCTTGTAACCGTGGTTACAAGGATTGTTTACTTTACGCAAAGTGCTTTTTAATGCAGTTGTCTGTTGCTTTGGGTTTACACTTTGGGTGGGGCTCGCAACTTAATACCAGCGAGATGTTCTGGATAGATATCTCAAGGTGGATGATTAGTAGTAGATGCAATTGGATTTCGGTCTACTTATTTTGGCGTTCTGCCCATGCTTTTGAGCCTCTTCCTTTCTTTTGTAGCATAGTTAGCATTGTGGTGCGTTCATAATCCTGTCAATTGCCCTTCTGTAATTTTTTCACCTCGCATAGTAGTTTTATCGTCTTTTGGGAGAGAGACATCACTAGTGAACATCACGTATCCCAGTCCATATCTTCATCACTGTTTCCACGCTCATTTACTTTTCTGCTTTTACTTTCAGTTGCTATCATTATCCCTTGTGTTTGATCCTTTGTGAACAACAAGACCGGAGAGATTGACAACCTCTCTGAACTTCGTTGGGAATAAAGTTATTTGTGTCTGTGTACAGGTCCGCGTCAGTTGCGCCGCTGACACCTACTTATCATCTCCGGAGTCCTACTGGAGACAAACCTTGGTATCTTTACTGAGGGAAATTTGCTGCTGTGCTACATCACACCTTCCACTTGGGGTTTACCAACGAAGGGCGAGAAATCACTATCATCACCTCGCACATCACATACCTACCTATCAAGGCATTTCCATAGCCTTTCCGAGATACATTGCCATGCAACATCCACCTTCTCATGACTTGATCTTCATGTCATACATGCTTTTGCTTGATCGATGAGCCGCATGCTAGTTGGGCCTTGCCCTAATCATTGCTACATGAAGCGCTAGTATCATTGCATCCTGCTACACTGGCAGAGGCATACATTTGCATACTTCTTGATAGTTTCATTTTCTTTATGTTGATTACTTTTGTAAAGTGTGATAGATCTTCTATACTTCTTGTAATATATAGAGTGTTGCCCTAAAGTGAGAAAAGGATCCCAAAGAGGACAAAATCAAAAGATCCCAAAGAGGACAAAATCAAAAGAGCCCAAAGAGTACAAATGAGAGAAGTAGAAAGAGCCATTGAGGCCACCAAAAAATACAAAAAAATAGAAAAAAGAGAAAAAAAATAAAAAGAGAGAAGGGGCACACTACTATTCCTTTTGAGAGATCCACACTCGTACTCCATCTTATATCTTGTACTCCATAGAGATTATCATTCATTCATATAGCTATGTGGGGACCTTCACACTATAGAACTTGGCTTGTATATTCCAATGATGAGCCTCCTCAAATGAGCTCTAGGTCTTCTTGAGCAAGCAAGTTGGATGCACCCCCACTAGTTCCATTGGAGAGCTTACCTTAGCTCATATGTGCATCCTTGCATGGCAATCCCTACTCCTCACATCATATCTATCATGATTGTGGGTTCAGCCCCTTGATGTCTAGCTTGAGTGACAGAAACATGAGACTAGGGGATGTGTTGTTGCCACCAGGGATAAAACAACGGTGCTTGTATCCGTGGGTGCAAGGATTGTTTAATTTACGCAAAGTTCTTTTAATGCATTTGTCTGTTGCTTTGAGTTTACACTTTGGGTGGGATTCGCAACTTAATACCAGCGAGATGTTCTGGATAGATATCTCAAGGTGGACGATTCATAGTAAATGCAGATGGATTTCGGTCTACTTACCTTGGCGTACTACTCATTGCTTTTGAGCCCTTCCTTTCTTTGCAGCATAGTTAGCATTACGGTGCCTTCATAATCCTGTCAATTGCCCAACTGTGATTTGGTTACCTCGCTAGCACTTTTATCGTCTTTTAGGAGAGAGACATCACTAGTGAAAATCACGCGACCTTGGTCCATCTTCATATCATTGTTTACACCCTCAATTTACTTTCAGTCTTTACTTTCAGTTGCCACTATCATTATCTCTTGCGTTGATCCTTTGTAAACGGCAAGCCGGAGGAATTGACAACTCCTCTGTACTCGTTGGTATCAAAGTTATTTGTATCTGTGTGCAGGTCCAGGTGAAGTAGCAACCTCGGCACCATTGTTCACTTTACCACCTTCTTGTATCCTTCGGAGTCCTACGGGAGACAAACCTTGGTATCTTTGCCAAGGGAAAACTTGCCGCTGCACTATATCTCACCCTGCACTTGGGGTAATCAACGAGGGCTTGAAGAGTATAACACTCTCTTGCCATCACCAAGTTTTTTGGCGCCGTTTCCGGGGACTCTAGCCTACAAGATAGGGGAGTTGCACACTATCTTTTATCTTTGCTTTTTAGTCTTGTTAGTTTACCTTTCAGTTTTTACCTTTGTGTCCCTTATCAAAAATACCTGTTGCTAGTATGGGTTCCAATGAAAACACTAAGTTGTGTGACTTCACTAGTCACAACAACAGTGACTTTATCTGCACTCCTATTGTTACACCTGCTACTTCAGCACCTTCTTATAAGATTAAACCTGCTTTGCTAAACCTTGTTATGAAAGATCAATTCTCTGGTGCTAGAGATGATGCTGCTTTGCATTTAAATAATTTTATTGAGCTTTTTGATATGCAAAAGTACAAAGAAGTAGATGGTGAAATTGTTAAGCTTAAGCTTTTTCCTTTCTCTTTGAGGGATGAGGCTAAAATCTGGTTTCAATCCTTGCCTAAGAATAGCATAGATTCTTGGGATAAGTGCAAGGATGCTTTTATCGGGAAGTACTATCCCCCTGCTAAAATTATTCAATTGAGGAGTAACATTATGAATTTCAGGCAATTGGATAGTGAACACGTTGCCCAGGCATGGGAACGTATGAAGACGCTTGTCAAGAACTGCCCTACACATGGACTGACTACCTGGATGGTTATCCAGACTTTTTATGCAGGCTTGAACTTTACCTCGCGGAACCTGTTAGATTCGGCCGCGGGAGGAACTTTTATGTCAACCACACTTGGTGCTGCCACAAAGCTACTTGACGAGATGATGCTGAACTACTCTCAGTGGCACACCGAAAGATCTCCAACTGGTAAGAAGGTAAATTCTGTCGAGGAGATCACCTCTCTAAATGAAAAGGTTGACCTTATCATGTCTCTACTTACCAAGCAGTTGTTGGGAAACGTAGTAGAAAACAAAAAAATTCGGCCTACGAATCAAGAACCCAAGATCATCCAAGAAGATTGCATACAAGGTTTTAGGTCATGGCTCACCAACCGATGTAGCGGAAGTAGAGTTGGTGAAGACCGTTGGTGCAGATCCCCGCAGCTAGGAATTTCAATGACCTCCCAACCGCGAGGATATCGATCCCTCGAACCGTCCCGCGATCTAGTCCCATGGACAAGTCCCACGAACAAGCTCCTCGAAGAAGGGTCGAAGGTACAACCCCTCCATTAGTATCCACACATCCCGTAGCAGCAATCCAGCAGCGCTCCGCCGTCCATAGATGAACACCACCGAGAAAACTAGAGGGAGAAAACCCTAACGGATTCCGATCTAGAACAGCGTCTAAACCGGGGTCTAATTGTGGAGCAACGGGGTTTAGAGGAGGGAGGGTGGCGCATAGGCCTTGGGGACAAGTTGTCTTGGTATTCCGCCACCCTTGGCTCACCTTATATAGGTGGCCAAGGGGCCTAGGGCGCAGCTCAAGGAGGTTTGGGAGTCCAACTTGGACTCCCAAGCCTTCCAAACCTACACATACCTTCCCACCGGAAACCTTCCATAATGGTATTTGGAAATCCCACCTGGAGGATCTCCCACCCCTTTTTGGTGCGCCCCCACCACCTGGCCGGCCAGGGCAGCCTAGGTGGCTTGCCCCCCAAGGCCAGGGGCGCAGGGTAGTGGGTGGTACTGCCCGGAACCTTCTAGAAGCTTCCAGGACTTTCCGGGACCTACCGGGACTGTTTCGGGACATTCCGGACACTTTTGGAGCACTTCCAATACCTTCCGGAACCTCTAACGAATGTTCCGGAGCCATCTAAATGGGTTTCGGAGCCATCCGGGCAAAGGTTATTATGTCCGGTGAACACAACATATTGTTTAAGCTGTCCACCGATCACCGAAACTATTCCGGTTGATCGTAAACTTTCCCATTACCATTTTCATATGTTCCGGAACCACCTGGGACTACTCCAGAGTGATCCGGACATATCCTTAAATACCCAGAACTACTTCTGGTGCCCTTATGAACATTTCCATAAATCTCCGGAACTACTTCCGGTACCCGTATGAACTATTCTGCTTTGCTTCCACTAAACCTTCTACCATACTACTATTCTAACAGACTACTGCTCGTTAAGTGTGTGACCCAATAGGTTCGGTATAATGCGGACATGACTCAGAACATCTTCCGGACATAGGTCAACAGCCTTTTGTCAATAGCCAATAATCAACAGCGGAGCCATGGACACCCATGTTGACTCCCGCACATACACGAAGAAACTTCGAGTGAACCATTATGTTTAGTCATGTACCATTCCCTTTGCTTCGCGATATATGACAAAGTTAGAGGAGAGAAGTTTGGCACCCATGTGTAACAACTTTTGAACACAAGCCACTCGTTATCCTCTTTGCTCGTTTGTCCCTTTTCTCGTTATCGTATTCCGGTATCCCCGTGACTGAATCACAATGCGTTTGGCCAGACTATAATGGATACCGTCATACCGAGTGGGCCCGAAGTGAATATCTTCTTCATCGTGAAGGAGCAAATCCCATTCTTGAACTATCACAGTCACTAGCCACACCATCTGACATACCCAGAACTTATTTTACTACTTCCCATTTACGGGAGGATTCATCTAAGAACCAAAGCATGTCTTCCTGTGTGAAGCAACTCGATAATCTCATGGTCTAAGGAATTACGTATATGAAAACATTTCATGATATGACTTATAACGTAGTTACGATGTGATCTCTAAGTATATCATTCAATACTGGGGTCGGTTCAACATCATTGTTCTGCTAACAATATGTTCCCATTGCTACTGACATCCTTGTTACAAGAACAATGTCCATGATTAAGAAAACGTAATCATCAGTTAGCACATGAGCTGGTCTTAGAGGCTAAACCAAGAACTCTTGGTGTTTACATTTCCACACATGCAAATGAGTTTTCTTCTGAATCTCACAGTCAGGGTCATTGCAATTATAGCACAGAAATATAAACATTAATTATGAACGTGGAAATATATATATAATAACATTTTATTATTGCCTCTAGGGCATATTTCCAACAGCAGTATCCTATTGATCCTCAAAATGTTCCTTTAAATTCTTTGATTTCTCAGGATCAAGTAGATGTGAATTGTATCTCTAGAAACAACTTCAAAGATAATGCTTATAGGAGCAACTTTGCTAGTAATCCTAGACCGTTTCCATCCACTTATGGGAACAACAACACCTACCTTAGCAACAAGAACCCCACCTCTGAACTAGAGAGTATGCTTAGAGACTTTATCACTACCGAAAAAGCCTTCAACAAGAATGTGGAAGAAAAACTAGTTAAATTAGATAATCTTTGTTTGAAGCTAGATAACTTAGCCCTTGATGTTGAGATGTTAAAAATCAGAACCTCTCCCCTTGAGGAGAGTAAGGTCACTCCTATTAATGCTATCCAGTTACAAATCAATGAAAATATTAGGATGGTGGCTAAACTCAAAGAAAGATGGGCTAGAGAAAAAGAGGAAGAGGATAGAATTAAGAGCCTTCCTACCTACCACACAGTAGCTACTATCCAAGTAGTTGAGGATGTCCAAACTGTTAGCACCCATCGCACCCCTAGTCCCACTGGACCTATCAATGGTGATGCTACCACCTCAACCATAGATGAAGAAACCCCTATGAACATAGAGTCTTTCAAACAAGTGAGCTTAAATTATATCACTACCTCCTTGATAGATAATAGTGACCTAGACGTTGACAACTGCACTTTATCTGAAGTTATTGGTTTCCTACACAAGATGTCTAGAGACCCCCACCTAGCACACTTAATCTTGCCTTCACAGAGCATATCACAAATGCTCTAATCAAAGTTAGGGAGGAGAAGCTTAGACTAGAAGCCTCCATACCTAGGAAGCTAGAAGATGGTTGGGATCCTATGATAAAAATCAAATTGAATAACTTCTCTTGTTATGCTCTTTGTGATGTTGGAGCAAGTACCTCTTTTATGCCCAAAAGAATGTATGATATGCTTGAATTGAAACCTTTTGATCCTTGTTCTTTTGGTGTTCGTCTTGTTGATTCTTCCGTAAAGAAACCTTTGGGGAAAATCAACGATGTTCTTATCATTTTCAATGACAATATGTTCCCGTTGATTTTACTATTATGGACATAGAATGTGAACCTTCTTGTCCAATTATTTTGGGACGTCCTTTTCTTCACATAGTTAGTGATGTTATTGACATAAAAGAGGGGAATATAAAATTCCAATTCCCTCTCATGAAAGGGATGGAACATTTCCCTAGGAAAAATATTAAGTTACCTTTTTAGTCCGTCACATGGGCTAGTTATTTTCTTGAAAAGACTTGATCATCTGCATTAAGCCTAGCTAATGGCTTTAAAGAAGCGCTTTCGGGAGGCAACCCGCAACGAATTTAGGTTTTTCTTTTTGCTTTTCTTCTGTTTTTAGTGGTCTTGATGATTGTTACTATTGTAGCAACATCATTGTATCTTTAATTTTCAAGCTTTGTGCCTTTTATAGCCTCATACGACAAGGGAAGTGAAAGTTGTGACATGCTGTCCAGAAAACAGATTCTGTCCTTGTGACTAGAAAAATCAGAGAAAAATCCCAATTCATCTTTTTGAGCTGAAATATTTACACAGCGTGCTCTATACAATTAGGAAGCTTGCGTATGTTCTGAGTTTTATAATTTGAGTTTCATAAGTATCCCTAAAAATTTCTTTTCTATCTATTGTTCTGTTTTTCACAGACTCTGCCACGTTTTGTCTCTCCTTACTTTTGAAAACCTTAAGCTTGCTTTTTCTTTGCAAAAACCTTTTAGAAATCTTGAGAGGCAGTATCTCTTCAAGATTATCTTTATTTCCAGTGGAGAAAAAATTATTTTATTAGGGTACTAACCTCTCTAATCAGTCTACAATGAGTTATGTATGAAGGGAGTTTTCAAGTGTGCGATGGAAGATGATGAAAGAAGATCTTGGAGTGTCAAACGCTCAAGCTTGGGGATGCCCATGTGAACCCCCATTAAATATTCAAGGAGACTCAAGCATCTAAGCTTGGGGATGCCCCCGTGCATCCCCTTCTTCATCAACAATTATCAGTTCGTCTCTCGTTGCACTATATTTTTATCGCTTCATGCGTTATGAGGTATACTTGGAGCGCCTCGCTCTTTAATTTTCTAGGTTTGTTTTTGCTTTGTTTGCTGTAGTAACAAGTTAGATCCCAGATTACTTACTCATTTGTGTGGGAGAGATACATGCTCCGCTTGAACTAGAACTCCTCATAGGATTTGCATGCTTATTCTTTCAGCTGTGAGTTGTTCTTTTTCTTTTCTTAGCTGCTGCTCTGTTTAGTTGTAGTGCTTTAGTTTTACTAGAGCTTTACTTTTGTTTTAGGTTGAACTTTCTATAGGTTGCAAGTTTTATCTTGTTAGAGAGTTTGCTTATTGCACTGAGTTTTGTGTCTTGACTAGAAGTAGGTAGTTAAAGTTGCTCTTCTCTTTGTAGTAGTAATTTGTAATAGTTTTGAGGTATTGACTAGAGTAATGTTTGAACTTTTGGTGTCAAGATCTCGAGCCTATTAGTGATAGATGTCATATTTTGGGCAATCCGTGTGTTTTTCGAAAACCAAAACCCCTTGTTGAAAACTCTAGCTACTAGATGGATCACTAACCTCTGGAGGGTTCGAATATTAGAGAACACTCATGTACCATGAGTCGAGGATGCGCAAGGATAACCAAACCCCCATACACTCCTCCTCGGGGTACTTGTCTCTCTGTGAACCTCCTGATTAGATTGAGAGTTACCGATAATAAGTGCATGAGTTCTTCGGACTAATGTGAATACTCGAAAGTTGACACTTCCACCCACCTATACTTTTTCTAGCCTCTTCGGTACCGTGCATTTCCCTTTCTCATCTTGAGAGTTGGCGCATACTTCGCCGATGCATCCAAACCATTGGCACGATACGCTCTGTCATCATAAACCTCCTTATATCTTTCCTCAAAACAGCCACCATACCTACCTACAAGGCATTTCCATAGCCTTTCCGAGATACATTGCCATGCAACATCCACCCTCTCATGACTTGATCTTCATGTCATAGATTTGCATCATGATAGTCTTCTTTATGTGAGTACCTTTGTAAAGTGTGAAAGATCTCCTATATTCTTGAAAAATATAGAGTGTTTCCCCTAACGTGAGGAAAAGATCCCAAAGAGGACAAAATCAAAAGATCCCAAAGAGGACAAATGAGAGTTAAATAGAAAGAGCAATTGAGGCCACCAAAAAATACAAAAAAATAGAAAAAAGAAAAAAGGAAATTAAAAGAGAGAAGGGGGCACACTACTATTCCTTTTGAGAGATCCACACTAGTACTTCATCCTCTATCCCTTGTACTCCATAGAGATCATCATCATGCATATAGCTATGTGGGGACCTTCACACTATAGAACTTGGCTTGTATATTCCAATGATGAGCCTCCTCAAACGAGCTCTAGGTCTTCTTGAGCAAGCAAGTTAGATGCAACCCCACTAGTTCCTTTGGAGAGTTTACCTTAGCTCATATGTGCATCCGTTGCATGGCAATCCCTACTCCTCACATCATATCTATCATATGGCCTTCTCTCGCCTATGATTGTCCTCATTGATGTGACCCTTTCACACCTTTTTGTCTTCCTCCTCCACCTTCTTTCTGTTTCGCCTTTTAGGTGTCAACTTTCTTGCTCACGCTCATCCATTGCATGAGTGCTCAAAATATCGAAAGGGAGTGGATCAGTTTGACTTGTACCTGACTAGTGGTCTGGGGACGAGTCAAGATAAGAATCCAAAGGAAACCAAGTTGGAAACTTTAGTAGATAGTTGTTCTCAACAACCTTTTTTCTCTCTTTTTCCCTATCCCCTGCTTGCATGCAAACACCATCTGGAGACATTCGAGTCACGGACAGCGAGAGCTCTTGCACCTTTTTGTTCTTTTATTGCTTGTGTCAATGCTAATATAGACTCTTGCTTGTTAAGACTTGAATTGAATTGCGTGCTTGGATTGCTTTACTTAAAAGTCCTTTTATGGTTGTGTGGCATGTCACCACAGAAATTATGCTTGTTATCATTTACCTACTCGAGGACGAGCAGGAATTAAGCTTGGGGATGTTGATACGTCCCAAACGTCTCTATAATTTCTGCTTGATCCATGCATGTTTTGTGTGACTTTGCCATGTTTTGCTTGAACTTTCATACACTTTTGAGCATATTTGGACTAATCTATTAACCCAATGCACCCAGCTGCCAGTTGCTGTTTTCTGTTGTTTTTGTATTACAGGTTTTCCGACCATTAAAAGTGCTCCAAAAAATCCGGAAAATCAGATAAAAAATCAGCGTCACGGAAGCTTCCGGAAACACCAAAGGAGCGAAGGGGGGCCACCACCAGGAGGCCAGGAGAGTCCCTGGCGCGGCCCCACCCTAGGCCGCGCCAGGAGGCCTCCTGGCTGCCTGGTGGGTCCCCTCGACACCCCCCTTCGCCTATATTTACCCCTCGGGGTGGAAACCCCTAAGACGGACTCCTCTTTCGCGATCTCGCCTCTGTACCGCCGTCGTCGTCGTTTCAGGATCGGGGCTGCCTGGAGAAGCTGCTCCGGCACCCTGCCGGGAGAAGCTACCCCCTCCGGGAGACCATCCATAGCCATGGACGCCTCCCGTATGTACCGTGAGTAGTTTCCCTTGCACCATGGGTCCGTGACCAGTAGCTATGTGATCTATCTCTCCCTTCTTTGTGCTTCCACTTTCGAGACCTCGTGAGCTGCCTCACATGATCGAGGCACCTTTGTAATTTTCTGCCGTTGCTATTCTGAGTTTGATGGGATCTGATGGATTATGAGACTATGTTCGGATTGTGATGAGTAATATATTTGGTTCTTATCTTTTGTATTTTGTTCTTGAGTAAATTCTTGCATGTTCTCCGTTGCCGTATTTTACTTTGGCCAAATGATTTGTTGCAACTCCAAGAGGGAGTGTTATGCTTGATTGTGGGTTCAGCCCCTTGATGCCCATTGCGGTGCCTTCATAATCCTATCAATTGCCCAACTGTGATTTGTTTACCTCGCTAGCACTTTTATCGTCTTTTGGGAGAGAGACATCACTAGTGAAAATCACGCGACCTTGGTCCATCTTCATATCATTGTTTACACCCTCAATTTACTTTCAGTCTTTACTTTCAGTTGCCACTATCAATATCTCTTGTGTTGATCCTTTGTAAACGGCAAGGCCGGAGGAATTGACAACTCCTCTGTACTCGTTGGGAGCAAAGTTATCTGTATCTGTGTGCAGGTCCAGGTGAAGTAGCAACCTCGGCGCCATTGTTCACTTTACCACCTTATTGTATCCTTCGGAGATCTACGAGAGACAAACCTTGGTATCTTTGCCAAGGGAAAACTTGCCGCTGCACTATATCTCACCTGCACTTGGGGTAATCAACGAGGGCTTGAAGAGTATAACACTCTCTTGCCATCACCACCGCGCTTCCAAGATCGGGAGCACGAGGAGACCTCTTCCCGGCACCCTGCCAGAGGGAGGAACCACCTCCGAGAGCTTCTCCACCACCATTGATGCTTCCAGGATGAACCGTGAGTAGTCCACCTTGGACCATGGGTCTATGATCAGTAGCTATGTGATGTTCTCCTCCCCTTTTTGTTCTACATGGTTTAGACCTCGTGAGCTGCCCTACATGATCGAGGCACATATGTAATCTTTCTGATGTTGCTATGCTGAGTTTGCTGGGATCCGATGGATTATGAGACTATATTCAGATCGTGTTTGAGTAATATATTTGATTCTCCTCATTTATATTTATGTTCTTGAGTAATTCTTGCATTTCTCCGTTGCTGTTTATTGCTTTGGCCAAGTAGTAGGTAGTGACTTCAAGAGGGAGCGTTATGCATGATTGTGGGTTCCTGCCCCCTGATGACTAGCTTGAGTGACAAAACATGAGTCTAGGGTATGTGCCGTTGCCACAAGGGAGAAAACCATGGTGCTTGTACTTGCGGGTGCAAGGATTGTTTACTTTACGCAAATTTCTTTAATGCAGTTGTCTGTTGCTTTGAGTTTACACTTTGGGTGGGATTCACAACTTAATACCAGCGAGATGTTCTGGATAGATATCTCAAGGTGGATGATTAGTAGGTAGATGCAAATGGATTTTGGTCTACTTGTCTTGGCGTACCGCCCATGCTTTTGAGCCTCTTCATTTCTTTATAGCATAGTTAGCATTGGTTTGCGCACATAATCATGTCCATTTCCCAGCTGTAATTTATTTACCCCGCATGTCTATTTTATCTTCTTTTGGAGAGAGACAGCACTAGTGAACATCATGGGACCCCGGTCCATATTTCCAATACTGTTTACACCCACTATTTATTTTCTGCTTTATTTACTTTTTTGTTGCTATCACTATCATTATTATCCCGTGCGTTTGATCCTTTGTCAACAACAAGGTCGGAGGGATTGACAACCTCTCTGAAGTCGTTAGGAGCAAAGCTATCTGTTGTGTGTGTAGGTCCACGCCAACCGCCTAATTGTTGGCACCGTTGTCACCTTCCTGTCGTTGTCGGAGTCCTACTGGAGACAAACCTTGGTATCTTCACCGAGGGAAATTTCCTGTTGTCTACATCTCAACCTTCCACTTTGGGTAACCAACGAGGGGCGAGAAGCCATCAAAGCTAATTTCTGGCGCCGCTGCCGGGGACTCCGCTCTTCAAGATAGGGGAGTTGCACACTATCTTTTATCTTTGCTTTTTAGTCTTGTTAGTTTACTTTTCAGTTTTTGCTTTAGTGTCCTTTATCAAAAATCAGAAAAGTATTTATGTTGCTTGCTGCTGCTATGGGTTCCTCCGAGAACACCAAGTTGTGTGACTTCACTAGTCATAACAACAGTGACTTTATCTGCACTCCTATTGCTCCACCTGCCACTTCAGCACCTTCTTATGAGATTAAGCCTGCTTTGTTGAACCTTCTTATGAAAGATCAATTCTCCGGTGCTGGAGATGATGCTCCTTTGCACTTATATAATTTTGTTGAGCTCTTTGATATGCAAAAGTACAAAGAAGTAGATGGTGATATTGTTAAGCTTAAGCTTTTTCCTTTCTCCTTGAGAGGAGGAGCTAAAATCTGGTTTCATTCCTTGCCTAGGAATAGCATAGATTCTTGGGATAAGTGCAAGGATGCTTTTATTGGGAAGTACTACTCCCCAGCTAAGATTATCCAATTGAGGAGTAATATTATGAATTTTAAGCAATTGGATAATGAACACGTTGCCCAAGCTTTGGAACGCATGAAATATCTTGTTAAGAATTGCCCTACGCATGGTTTGACTACTTGGATGGTTATCCAAACTTTTTATGCAGGCTTGAACTTTACCTCGCGGAACTTGCTAGATTCGGCCGCGGGAGGAACCTTTATGTCAACAACGCTTGGTGCTGCCACAAAAGTACTCGATGAGATGATGACCAACTATGCCCAATGGCATACCGAAAGAGCTCCAACAGGTAGGAAGGTAAACTCTGTCGAGGAGATCTCCTACCTAAATGAAAAAGTTGACTTGATTATGTATCTACTTACCAAGCAATCTCCTATTGATCCTCATGATGTTCCTTTATTCTTTGATTGCTCAAGATCAAGTAGATGTGAACTTTATCTCTAGAAACAACTTCAATAACAATGCTTATAAGAGTAATTTTGGTAGGAATCCTATACCATTCCCCTCCAACAACTATGGGAACAACAACACTTATCCTAGCACCAAGAACACCACTTCTGAATAAGAGAGTATGCTTAAAGACTTCATCACTACCCAAAAAGTATTCAACAAGAGTGTAGAAGAAAAACTAGAAAAATTAGATAATATCTCGTCGAAGGTAGACAATTTAGCCCATGAAGTAGAATTGCTTAAAATTAGAACTTCTCCTCTTGAGGAGAGGAAGGTCACTCCTATGAACGCTTTTCAAGTGCAAATTAATGAAAACATTAGGATGATGGCTAAACTTAAAGAGAGATGGGCTAGAGAAAAGGAGGAAGAAGATAGAATTAAGAGCCTTCCTACACACCATACTGTTGCTACTATCCAAGTTGTTGAGGATATCCAAACTCTTAGCACCCAATGCACCCCTAGTCCCATAGGACCTATTAATGGTGATGCTTTGACCTCAACCGTAGAAGAAGAAACTCCTACGACCATAGAAGCTACCAAACAAGTGAGCCTAAAGGACACCACTACCACTTTATTTGATAGTAGTGACCTTGATTTTGATAATTGCACCCTTTCTGAAGTTATTCGTTTCCTTCACAAGATGTCTAGAGACCCCCACACTAGCACACTTAATCTTGCCTTCACGGAGCATATCACTAATGCTCTCATTAAAGCTAGGGAGGAGAAGCTTAGGGTAGAAGCCTCCATACCTACAAAGCTAGAAGATGGTTGGGATCCTATGATTAAAATTAAGTTGAATAACTTCTCTTGCTATGCTTTATGTGATGTTGGAGCTAGAAACTCCGTTATGGCCAAAAGAATGTATGATATATTTGAATTGGAACCTTTTGATCCTTGTTCTTTTGGTGTTCGTCTTGTTGACTCTTCCGTAAAGAAACCTTTAGGGAAGATCGATGATGTTCTTATCATTGTCAATAACAATTACGTTCCCGTTGATTTTACTATTATGGACATTGAATGTGAACCTTCTTGTCCAATTATTTTGGGACGTCCTTTTCTTCGCACCGTGGGTGCTGTTATTGATATGAAAGAAGGGATTATAAAATTCCAATTCCTCTCAAGAAAGGGATGGAACACTTCCCTAGAAAGAAGATTAAGTTGCCTTTTGAGTCCGTCACACGGGCTAGTTATTTTCTTGATAAGACTTGATCTTTTTGCATTAAGCCTAGCTAATGGCTTTAAAGAAGCGCTTTCGGGAGGCAGCCCGTAACAAATTTAGATTTTCCTTTTTGTTTTTCTTCGGTTTTTAGTGGTCTTGATGATTGTTACTACTGTAGCAACATCATTGTATCTTTACTTTTCAAGATTTGTGCCATTTATAGCCTCATATGACAAGGGAAGTGAAAGTTGTGACATGCTTTCCAGAAAGCAGATTCTGTCCTCGTGACGGGAAAAATCATAGAATATTCCGAGTTCATCTTTTTGATCTGAACTTTTAAACAGAGTGATCTATATAATCACGGAACTTTCGTATGTTCTGAGTTTTTTGATTTGAGTTGGAGAAGTATCCCTAAAATATTCTTTACTACCTGCTGGTCTTTTTTTCACAGATTTTGTCCTATTTTGCCTTTTCTTCGTTTTGCAAACCTTAAGCTTGCTTTTTCTTTGCAAAAACTTTTTTGGCAATCTTGAGAAACAGTAGACCTTCAAGAATATCCTTATTTCCAGTAGAGAAAAATTATTTTATTATGGATACTAACCTCGCTAATCAGATTATGATGAGTTATGTATGAAGGGAGTTTTCAAGTGTGCGAGGAAGATGATAAAAGAAGATTCAGGAAGGTCAAACGCTCAAGCTTGGGGATGCCCCCGTGAACCCCCAAGAAATATTCAAGGAGACTCAAGCGTCTAAGCTTGGGGATGCCCCCATGCATCCCCTTCTCCATCAACAATTATCAGCTCCATGCATGTTTTGTGTGACTTTGTCATGTTTTTCTTGAACTTTCATACACTTTTGAACCTATTTGGACTAACCTATTAACTCAGTGCACCCAGTTGCCAGTTTCTGTTTCTGCTGTTTTTGTATTTCAGGTTTTCCGACCATTAAAAGTGCTCCAAAAATTCCGGGAAAAATATATAAAAAATCAGCGCAACAAAAGCTTCCGGAAACACCAAAGGAGCGGAGGAGGGCCACCACCAGGAGGCTATGAGGGCCCCTGGCGCGGACCCACCGTAGGCCGCGCCAGGAGGCCTCCTCGCTGCCTGGTGGGTCCACTCGACGCCCCCCCTTCGCCTATATTTACCCCTCGGGGTAGAAACCCCTAATACGGACTCCTCTTTCGCGATCTCGCCTCTGTTCCGCCGCCGCCGCTGTTTCTAGATCGGGGCTGCCTAGAGAAGCTGCTCCGGCACCCTGCCGGGAGAAGCTACCACCTCCGGGAGACCCTCCATAGCCATGGACGCCTCCCGTATGTACCGTGAGTAGTTTCCCTTGGACCATGGGTCCGTGACCAGTAGCTATGTGATCTATCTCTCCCCCTTTTGTGCTTCCACTTTCGAGTCCTCGTGAGCTACCTCACATGATCGAGGCATCTATGTAATTTATGTTGTTGCTATGCTGAGTTTGTTGGGATCTGATGGATTATGAGACTATGTTCAGATTGTGATGAGTAATATATTTGGTTCTTCTCTTTTATATTTTGTTCTTGAGTAAATTCTTGCATGTTCTCCGTTGCGGTATTTGCTTTGGCCAAGTATTTTATTTGCAACTCCAAGAGAGAGCGTTATGCTCGATTGTGGGTTCAGCCCCTTGATGTATAGCTTGAGTGACAGAAACATGAGACTAGGGGATGTGTTGTTGCCACCAGGGATAAAACAACGGTGCTTGTATCCGCGGGAGCAAGGATTGTTTACTTTACGCAAAGTTCTTTTAATGCAGTTGTCTGTTGCTTTGAGTTTACACTTTGGGTGGGATTCGCAACTTAATACCAGCGAGAAGTTCTGGATAGATATCTCAAGGTGGATGATTCGTAGTAGATGCAGATGGATTTCGGTCTACTTACCTTGGCGTACTGCCCATTGCTTTTGAGCCCTTCCTTTCTTTGCAGCATAGTTAGCATTGCGGTGCCTTCATAATCCTGTCAATTGCCCAACTGTGATTTGTTTACCTCGGTAGCACTTTTATCGTCTTTTGGGAGAGATACATCACTAGTGAAAATCACGGGACCCCGGTCCATCTTCATATCATTGTTTACACCCTCAATTTACTTTCAGTCTTTACTTTCAGTTGCCACTATCATTATCTCTTGCGTTGATCCTTTGTAAACGGCAAGGCCGGAGGAATTGACAACTCCTCTGTACTCGTTGGGAGCAAAGTTATTTGTATCTGTGTGCAGGTCCAGGTGAACTAGCAACCTCGGCGCCATTGTCCACTTTACCACCTTCTTGTATCCTTCGGAGTCCTACGGGAGACAAACCTTGGTATCTTTGCCAAGGGAAAACTTGCCGCTGCACTATATCTCACCCTGCACTTGGGGTAATCAACGAGGGCTTGAAGAGTATTAACACTCTCTTGCCATCAGCAAGTTTTCTGGCGCCGTTGCCGGGGACTCCAGTCTACAAGATAGGGGAGTTTCACACTATCTTTTACCTTTGCTTTTCAGTCTTGTTAGTTTACCTTTCAGTTTTTTACTTTTGTGTCCTTAATCAAAAATACTAAAAATATCTGCTGCTACTATGGGTTCCAATGAAAACACTAAGTTGTGTGACTTCACTAGTCACAACAACAGTGACTTTATCTGTACTCCTATTGCTCCACCTGCCACTTCAGCGCCTTCTTATGAGATTAAACATGTTCTTCTTAACCTTGTCATGAAAGATCAATTCTCAGGAGCAGGAGAAGATGCTGCCTTGCACCTAAACAACTTTATCGAGCTCTGCGACATGCAGAAGTACAAGGAAGTGAATGGAGACATTGTCAAGCTGAAGCTTTTTCCTTTCTCTTTGAGAGGAAGATCCAAGGAGTGGCTACAATCTTTGCCCAAGAATAGTATCGATTCTTGGAGTAAATGCAAAGATGCTTTTATAGGGAAGTACTATCCCCCTGCTAAAATTGTTCAATTGCGGAGTAACATTATGAATTTCATGCAATTGGATAATGAACACGTTGCCAGGCTTGGGAACGTATGAAGACGCTTGTCAAGAACTGCCCCACACATGGACTGACTACCTGGATGGTTATCCAGACTTTTTATGCAGGCTTGAACTTCACCTCGCGGAACCTGTTAGATTCGGTCGCGGGAGGAACTTTTATGTCAACCACGCTTGGTGCTGCCACAAAGCTACTTGATGAGATGATGTTGAACTACTCACAATGGCACACCGAGAGATCTCCAACCGGTAAGAAGGTAAAGTCTGTCGAGGAGATCTCCTCTTTAAATGAAAAGGTTGACCTTATCATGTCTCTACTTACCAAGCAACCTTCTATTGATCCTCAAGATGTTCCTTTAAATTCTTTGGTTGCTCAGGAGCAAGTAGATGTCAATTTTGTCTCTATAAACAACTTCAACAATAATGCTTATAGGAGTAACTTTGGTAGCAACAATCCTAGGCCTTTCCCATCCAACAACTATGGGAACAACACTTATCCTACCACCAGAAACTCCACTTCAGAACTAGAGACCTTGCTCAAAGACTTTATCACTACCCAGAAAGCCTTCAAAAAGAGTGTGGAGGAGAAATTAGCTAAATTAGATAATATTTGTTTGAAGGTAGACAACTTAGCCCTTGATGTTGAGATGTTAAAAATTAGAACCTCTCCCCTTGAGGAGAGTAAGGTCACTCCTATTAATGCTATCCAGTTACAAATCAATGAAAATATTAGGATGATGGCTAAACTCAAAGAGAGATGGGCTAGAGAAAAGGAGGAAGAAGAGAGAATTAAGAGCCTTCCTACCTACCACACAGTAGCTACTATCCAAGTAGTTGAGGATGTCCAAACTATTAGCACCCATCACACCCCTAGTCCCACAGGACCTATCAATGGTGATGCTACCACCTCAACCTTAGAAGAGGAAACCTCTATGAACGTAGAGGATTTTAAACAAGTGAACCTAAATGATATCACTACCTCCGTGATAGATAGTAGTGACCTAGACTTTAACAACTGCACTTTACCTGAAGTTATTGGTTTCCTACACAAGATGTCTAGAGACCCCCACACTAGCACACTCAATCTTGCCTTCACAGAGCATATCACCAATGTTCTAATCAAATTTAGGGAGGAGAAGCTTAGACTAGAAGCCTCCATACCTAGGAAGCTAGAAGATGGTTGGGATCCTATGATAAAAATTAAATTGAATAACTTCTCTTGTTATGCTCTTTGTGATGTTGGAGCAAGTACCTCTGTTATGCCCAAAAGAATGTATGATATGCTTGAATTGAAACCTTTTGATTATTGTTCTTTTGGTGTTCGTCTTGTTGATTCTTCGGGAAGATCGACGATGTCCTTATCATTGTCAATGACAATTATGTTCCCGTTGATTTCACTATTATGGACATTGAGTGTGAGCCCTCTTGTCCAATTATTTTGGGACGTCCTTTTCTTTGCACAGTTGGCGCTATCATTGACATGAAAGAGGGGACTATCAAATTCCAATTCCCTCTCAAGAAAGGGATGGAACATTTTCCTAGGAAAAAGATTAAGTTACCTTTTGAGTCTGTCATACGGGCTAGTTATTCTCTTGAAAATACTTGATCTTCTCCTTTAAGCCTAGCTAATGGCTCTAAAGAAGCGCTTTCGGGAGGCAGCTGTAACATCCCAAAATTCTCCGAATTTTGGAATGTTAATAAATTAAATAGATAATGATTGTTTGCTTGATGTGTTTGATTTTCTCTGGGATTTAAAACTTTTGGTGTTGAAATGAATATTAAAGTTAGAGGGAATAAAATGACTTTCCCTAATATTCACCGTTGGTGTTTTGGAATTTATTATTTAAAACAAAACTAACGAAACAAAATGAGAGAAGGTAATATGACTCCTTCAATATATTAAAAGTTTGGAAAATGTTTTAAATCATTATTGGAATTCTTTTGATTATTCAAAATATTTTTCAACTAAAGGAAAATTCATTTGAGAGGATATAAAATGACTTATCCCCTTTTTAAATATAGTTGGAAAATATTTAGAATATTACTTTAAAGTTTTTAAAATTTACTATGAGTATTATAAATAACTTTAAAATTATTTTAGGGATTTTATAATGCCAAGGGAGTTTTTATTTCATTGAAATGATTTATTAAATTTTCTAAAAGAGTTGAAACAATATTCCAATGGGATATTTTTATTTTACCAAATTATTTATTGGTGCAACAATTTTTAAAAATTATATTTTATTATTTAGAAATGGTTTGGCAATGCCTTTGACCAAATAAAAATAGTTTAAATAATTTATGGGATTTTATTTGATTTATGAAAAACATTTTATATTTAAATAAATTATTTAGAAAATGTTTTTATTTTTATTTATCTATTTGGAAAATGTATTCATTGCAAAAAAAAATTGTATTATTTGATGAATTTAGAATTTTATTTCGTATTTTTCGGAGTTACGGTTGATTTTATTTTATTGTTTGAAGTTTCGGTTTTTAAAATAAAAAGAAAATCCGCAGCGGCCGGCCCAGAAGTTGTTTCCACTCACGAGCACAATTGGAGCCCAACTCGGACCCATTGTTTTTTTTTCTTGTCTGCCTATAAATAAATTTCCGAAAATCCTTTTTCCTTTTCTTTTTTTCGTTTTTGGAAAACCCTAGAAAAAAACTGTCCGCCGCCGCCGCCTTCGTCCGCCGCCGCCGCGGAACCGCCGCCGGACCGCACCGCCGCCGCCGCGCCGCCAACGTCGACGGCCGGCCGCCGCCCCAGCGCGCCACCCCGGCCCTGCGCCGCCGGCCACCGCGCTCGCCGCCCCGGCCTCGCCACTGGTCGCCGCCGCGCCTCACTGGCCGGTCGAGCCACCCACGCCGGAGCGGAGCTCGCCGGAGCCGCACCGGCCGTGCCCCGCCGTGCCGCGCCGCTGCCCTCCCACGCGCGCGCCGGCCGGCTCTTCGCCACCCCGGCCACCCCACCGCCCCACGACGCCTGCGCCGCCTCCCCACCGGTCGCCAAGCTCGCCGGAGCCGCGCCCCACCTCGCCAGAGTTTGGAGTTCGCCGGAGTATCAAGTTCAGATCTGGGCGAGGACCCGATTGCTTTTTACGAAAAAACTTTATTCGCGAACAGGCCCCTGTTGGCAGAAAACCCCACGTTCTCGCGCCCGCGATATCTCCGCAACCGTAAGTCGGATCGAGGTGAAACTTTTTCCTACGCGCTCGTGTTGTTCTGTACTTTAGCATGGTATAAAATTTTTGCACACTTTGCACACTTTTGAATTTGAGTTTATTTCAAACTCAAATTCAAATTCAAATTCAAATTCCGGAGGCCATATCTTTTATACCGTTGATCCAAATCGAGTGATTCTTTTTGCGTTGGATCACTCGTTCCATGTACCTTCTATTTATATCATGTGTACATGAAAATTCACAAATTTATTGATCTGTTTAAATTCAAATTCAATTCAATGTTGCAATTGCTATGACGGGTGTTGTAGTATTTTGTTTCACGTGATTCCTTTTGCATATTGGATCATATGAGACATCTTATCGACAATATACACATACCATTCATATTGCCATGATCTTTACCTTGATTTCATAATGCCTTGATCATAATTTTGTATCGACAATTCTTTATCCGTTGACTCTCTCGAGTTCACGTTCCACCGATCACCTTCGAGCACATCGACACCTTTGCACTTCAAAACCTTTTTGTTTTGTTGCTAAAACCTTAGTGATTGTTTTCTTGATCTCTTGTTTGTTTTATTGGTGTGATTGCTTATTGAGTTCATTCGTTGCGATAGATTCTCGGAGTGTGACGAATAGAGTTGACTGGAACGTGAGAGCGAAGATCTTCATCGAATGTATAAGGCAAGTGATGCTTTGACCATACTCATACCTATATTTTCTATATGCATTATGTTAAGAAATATCACCCTATTGCATGATAGGTAGTTTATTTTACTGTTGCTGCAAAACCAGTTAGGATAGCCACATGACTTGACTTGTCTACCGTAGATCAACCTAGCCGTGTTGTGCTTTATTGCTATGCTTTGTAGACGTGGTTTGGGTTGTGTGAATTCATGGAGTGCATGTGAGCTATTTAATGATTTGTGTAGCAACTGTTTAATAAATAGAAATCACTTCTGGACGGGCAGGGAGTGCTTCCTGGGGGCTCTTTCCTTATCTAAGGTCGAGATCAGGTTGTACCCCTAATGGTTGGTTTGGTGGTTGACAGTACGTCATGGTGCTACCCTCTGAACGTAAGTGGGCGCCGTGCAGGCTCAAAAAGATCAGACATACTTGGTGACTAGGAGCTTAAATGTACAGCCGCTGGCCATATGGGCTCTGGCTTAGTTGAGTATGATGTAGGAAGCCTCTCCCGTGCAAAGCTAGCAGATGTAGATGTGTTAGGTGGTACCGGCTTGCCGTTGGGTGTAGGTGATCTCTTCTGAAAGACTTCGTCTCAATCTTCGGGTTGAGTCCAGCGGGGAAAGTGTACTAACCTCTGCAGAGTAAAAACTAATCATGATTAGTCGTGTCCCCGGTTATGGACATCCTTGAGCTACTAGAAATTACTGTTACTGGAGGATCTTGACATATGAATCACCTTAATAATTTGAGTGGGCAAGATTAAATAAGGGTGTGGTGTTGGAACTGGTGTGCCCAGTTCGTTCTTTAGTAGTAAGTTCAACTTAAAATTTTGACTAGTTTAGTTCAGGAGAAAATTGGCTTTCTGCAAAAACAAAACCATAAGCCTTTCCTTTGACTTACCTTGCATGTAGTTGTAGGTCCTTTAAATAAACTTTTCCGTGTCACTTGCCGTACAAATCAGAGGTACTGGCCCGTTGTCGGGCTGTAACCTTCGGTGTTGCAGGTTTTTCAGACGATCAGTAAGGTGCATTTAGGGGTTGCGAGTCTACACTCAGCATGTTCGCTTGTGGCTGTTGATGGACTCCACGTTACTTGCTTTTTCTTCCGCTATATTTATATTGAATAAGCTAGCCTTGAGCTATGCAACTTGTTATTTATTTTACTCTGGATCATACGTTGTAATAATGATGCACTTGTACTTGGATATACATCTATGATACTGTGTGTGCCAGCGAGTTCGATCCAGGGACTGGCACTTGAGCACAGAGACTTCAATTCTGTGTGAATTGGGTCGTTACAGATGGTATCAGAGCAGTGTGTTGACTGTAGGTCGTGACCTAGAAAATGGATAGAAAAAGCCATAGGAACAAAATTATTTTATCACTCCTTGACCCTTACTCTCTCACTAGTATTTCTCATCTATTATTCATCTTCTAAAACTTCTCATCTTGTTTTACTATGAATACCCCTTGAGTTTTTTATACCTTGGAAGACAAGACATTTGAGAAGAACATCATCAACCTCGGGGATCAATTGGAGTTATGATTATCGGAACTAGAAGGAATAACCTACGGTGATCAATAAGTTTGACACTGTGAGAGGAACCTTTAAGATCAGCTTAGCTGAGAAGGATGAAGCTTAGAATCAGACCACCACCTTTTAGGTGAAGTTAGATGAACGAATTTCGCGTAGTATGATGAGATCGTATGTCTTGCACATATGACCTTACTCTAGGTGTTGTTGGTGTGTTTTGACTTTGGTGACTGTATTGTTTGTCGTTATGTGTTACTGTCGAACGTAGGTGATTTTGCCGCTTTCTTGTTTGAGTGCATATGTTTGGTGTTATCTTTAGTTGTTGTCTTGTCGTTGTTATAGTTTTGCCCTAACCCTTGTCGTATGGGTTTAATAGATGGAGTATGAAGTAGGACTCGCCTTTTCTGGGGCGATGTCGAGACGGAGGGTGGAGCAATGGATTCGTAATATGGAGGAGCACATGAAGATAAACAAGGTTGGAAGTGAGGACATGGTCCCCTATGCTGTTAAGTACTTGGTAGAAGAGGCTAGTACTTGGTGGAGAATGCACCAAGCAATTGAAGAATCACGAAGGAAGATTACTTGGAAGGAATTTACAAAGATTTTGTTGGGATCCCGCCTCGTCACACCGATGCAAAGGACGGTAACCCTTAAGAGGATCCATTCCTGTACAATTTGCGGAGAAACAGGGCACTCATATGAAGGACACCAAGATGGATGTCCATATTGTGAGGAAATTCACTCGGGTGAAGAATGCCCCACTGCACAAGTCACATGTTTTACGTGTGAAGGAACTGATCATTATCCCGCTCAGTGTCAATTTTTCATCGTGACACAACAAGTGGTTCAACATCAAAAGTAAGAAATGAAGAAAGCTATCCAAGAATTGAAGGAAGCACCCGTGAAGAAGAAAAAGAAGGACATTAGCCACATTCAGTGTTTCCGGTGCAGGAATATGGGACATTACGCCAACATGTGTCCGGAATTAAAGGAAGCACTCATGAGGAAGAAGATAAAGGACCTTAGCCAAATTGAGTGCTATCGGTGCGGGAGCATGGGACACTACATCAATACGTGTCCAGAATTGAAGAGAAAGAAGAAGATGTGAACATGGGAGCAAAGACGTCGACATATTGAAGCTTATGTTTTGCAATTGGAGGACGTACGTAGGTGTGCACTAAGTGTACGTTGTTACCTTGTCATGTTAGTTGGAGATGTGGAACGATGCATGTTTTGCTATGGATTTACTAGATGTTTTATGTCATAGTTGTTTGGTTAAGTTTGCTTGTGGCCTTGACCCTGTTATGTCTTGTTTTGATGTGATGTGTTGTGCTTTGTGTTTCTTCTATGCGAGTAGAATAAGTATACGTTTCATTAGACCCCTTATCTAATTAGTATGTTTCAAGACTGAAGAAGACACAACCAAAAGAAGAATAAATTGGCAAGTGACTCAGCGATACAAAGATTACTTCAACAACGCGAAACTGAAGCTACCTTCATTGAAGACCTGAAGACTAGAAGACCTGGAAGATTCAAGTTTCTACCGTTAGAACGTTTATGTGAGCTGTCATTTCTTGTTTTACCATGTGACGCCCCCAAAATCAATCTGTGTACAGTAATCATACACGCAGGGTACACGCCTGAGATTAGGGTGCCACAGTGATAATATCACAGCACAACACTAAACAAAAAAGGATAAACAAATATGTTACAATAGAGGGGGGTCACGTGGACCCGAATACATAAGTCATACAAGCCATAATATCTGAGTACAGACATAGTTAGTCAAGTTTTGCCTTAAGAAGGCTAGCACAAATCACATCAGAGATACAGATCGAAAAGGCGAGGCCTCCTGCCTGGGATCCACCGAACTACTCCTGGTCGACGGGGAACTCGACGTCGTAGTAGGCGCCTCCGGGGTACTCCTGCTCCTGGGCTCCAACGTCGGCTGCAGCGGCCGATCAGGCAAAACAGTAAAGGAAATAAAGCAGGTGAGTATCTAGTATACCCGCGAGTCTTACGTCCGCTACTAAGCATTATGCATTGTATCAACGGAAAGAAGAGGCTGTATATAGTGGACTGAAAGACAGAAATCCAGAGCAAGGGTAAGAAGCTAGGCCTAACGAAGACTAGCATCTTCCGACGATGTCTTGCAGCATGAGGTAAGAATCAGCCAACAATATATATAAAGCATAAAGTAACAATGCAGCAGAAGTTGCTGCAGCATTGTATAATAATAAGTTGTAATAATTAGCAATGCCTCCGAGTTCACCTCCTCGACATCCCCGCGAGGAAGAAAACCCGGAACCATACAGTTTAATAATAATAGTTTCTAGTGGTAAGATCCAGCTTCAGCATAAAGCGTCCTGTTACCGTGGACACGGCTATTCGAATAGATTAATCTTCCCTGCAGGGGTGCACTTGTGTTACGCTACACGCACGGATCTCCAGGGTGGCGGGAACCTTGTTAGGGAACACTCCACCGAGGTTATCCGACACTTCATAGCCCATCTTTCAAACTCAACAGAGAGGCCATCCGCCGGTCTAAATCCTAAGTACGCCGGGCCTTGGACCCCAACCCGAACGTACTCCTGCACGGTGCGTGGCTGGCCGGTGAAGTTAAAGCAAATCCAAATAAGACATCACCGCGCGAGCAAATAAGACAACACCACTTCCCGGCAATCAGCCCGCAGTACTGCTGACGTATGAAGAGTCCTCGGACGACACTACGAAGCAGAGGAGCCCATAACTCGTAATTCCCACGGGTAGGTAGTGCGTACATGGCATATAGCCAACTCAAGACATTCACTGAACCATTTAGCATTTTAATTAACCTGCGTGGCAACCGTTATCGTTGCCTCGACTTAACTGACCCGTGGACAACGACAGCAGCCAGGACCACCAGTACATCGGTGCCTGCCCCGTCGTCCCACCAAGTCACTGCGGTTACCAACAAGGTGAATCGTCTCCTTACCTTGTCTCGCGTGTGCTCCTGGAGGAGCTCAACTTTCGTGGTTTTGGTAACTCTCGCGGCCAACGATCAGGGGCCAAGCACACCGGTACACTGGTCATACCGTCCCTGTCGTCCCGTCGCAATACCTCTCGCGGGCACCGTTGGGTCGCCCGACTTCTTACCTGAAGGACAACCGTTGTTCAGGACCCTAAGGCGGTAAGACAAAGTCAGCCTCGAGTGGAGTACAAGGATTACTCCTTGATAGCTCACACTTGAGGTGACTAGGCATAACCCAGATAGGGGCCTTAGACGGTGTCTGCATTGTACCATACATGTGCAGTTAAAATATTTGTACCCGCGTTCACTCCCCTGAGTGATCACGGCCCTCTATCTAATCCTAGCTAACAATGCGCAGGGCTCACTGCTGAATGATGCATAATAATAATAATAATAATAATAATAATAATAATAATAATAATAGGCAGCATAGGATAAAGGAAGGCACATCAAGGGGTGACAATGACAGGTTATGCAATTGAATAGGTAAGCAACGTAGCAGCAGCAGTAACAATGCCTAGTGCAAGAAATGTACGAAAAGATAGGCGATATCTGGGGAAGAGAATGGCTCTGCTTGCCTGGAAGCTCGACGGTAGGGGTAGGGTCGTCGACGAAGTAGTCGTACCCGGCAGCAGTGTAGTCGGCGGTAGCAGCGGGGTCTACCGGAGATTAAGGGGGGAGGAAACAGTAAATACACAGCAATAATATACAAAAATATGCATGACATGACAGAGGAAATGTTAACGGTGTTCTAACGCGGTGCAATGCACGATGCTCGGAGCGGGAATTCATCTGGGGATGAACTACCGGCTCCGGATGATTACCGGACAGGGTGTCCGGAGGGGGAAGGATCAAGCCAGAGGTGTCGTGGGTACCGGACAAACATAAGGGGGGTGTATCCGTGCTAGTTGATCTATTCCGAGAAACATTCGTGTTCGAAATAAATTCATCCGCGCACTCTAACAGTACCGGACAATTTATCCGATTGCCGGTCCGGAGGGGGAACGGTTCGATGTTCGTTGTTTTGGAGGGGTGTGATAGGCATACGAATAGCGTATTCGTATTCGTTATATTTTTCTGATCAATTTTCATGTATAAAGTTTTTGAATCTGAATTACGGTTTAAAAGATATTGAATTTTAAAGTTTAAAACATTTAAATCAATTTCTGGAATTATTTTAATTGTTTAATACACATTATCCAGAACAGGGGGTTTGACCAGTCAAACCTGACCAGTGGGTCCCACTGGTCAGCCTCACATGCTAATTAAACATTTTAATTAAACCTAATTACAGTGGGGTCCCACATGTCATAGGAACATTGCATTTCTATTTTAATTAAACTAATTAATTTACAGGTGCGCCCTAGGTGTAAGTGACACAGGGGGTTTAACTAACAGGTTTTATTTAGTTAATAGGGCATGGGCCCATCTGTCATACACATGGGGGTAGTTTAACAAGGGGCTTAGGCTTAACCGAATCATTAGCACTAATCCTAATCGGGCGGGCCCCGCGCGTCAGAGACAGAGGCCACGGGCCAGACTCGTCGGCGGCGAGCTGTGCCACGGCCGGTGAGCTAGCGCTCGCTAGGGGCCACCATTCCACGCGTCGTTTGAAGCTACGGCTTCCTGGGAGAGTGTTGCGTCGAATGGTGGCGTTGGCCGCGCCGGAGATGCACCGGAGCGGCGACATCGATGGCCGGGGCGGCAGACCGAGCAGGAGCTCGACGGCGACATCGAAATAGGGCCCGTGGCGTAGGCTGCGTGTGCGTGATCGAGAGATGGGGGCACGGTAAACGCGAAGACGTACAGGGTGTGCCAAACGCACGCTCTAGGGCGCCGTGGCGGGCTCGCCGGTGGCGAGGCAGCTCTGCCCTAATGGCGCGTCGAGCTACGACGAGAGCGGAGGGGAGTGAGCGTGTGGGGCATACGGGGAGCTCACCAGGAGCTTGTAGCCGTTAAGTGCGCTCGGGGGAGGCGGGGTGCAGCCGGAATTTGAACGGCGACGGAGGCGGCCACGGAGAGGGGAACGGCGACGAGGATCTCCCGGCAGGCGACGGTGGCTCAATTCGCTCCGTGGGGTGACGAAGACGAGCACGGGGTGGCGATTGGACACGCTGGAGGAGGCTAGAACGGTGAGTCGCCGCGGTGGTTCGCCGTGGTGTCCATGACGGGCTCGGGCGGGAGTTTGAAGACGACCAGGGGGCGAGTGCGAGGGGAGGACGAGTACTAGGGGTGGGGAGGCTTGGTCTTATCTCCACCGGGGGGGCAGGTGAGAGGGGGGGAGGGAGCAGGTGGGGTGTGGACATGGCCACAGTGGCCATGGCCATGGCGCACGGCGTGCCCACGCCGGGGTACGGGAGCAGGTGGGGGGGAAGAGACGGGGGCAGGTGGGGAAGGGGAAGTGGGCCGGGCTGGTGGCCCAGGGGGATGGGAATGGGGATGGGCTTCGCCCATGGGGGGGGGTTAGCTAGGTTTTTAATTTTATTTTTCATTTTTCTTTTCTGATATTTTCTGTTGGCATTTATTTTGATCACCATGGCATTTTTGTAAAATGTTTAATGGGTCCATAATTGATGTTGCAACTTAGGTCAGTGCCACAAAAAGTTTTGGGCACCTTTAAAAGTCATTTAATATTTCTATTAACTATTAAATGATTTAATTAGGGTTTTTATCCACTGTTTTGATTTGTTTAAAAATATTTATAGATTAATAAAATCTCCAACTAGGTGGGACATGACCCACTGAATATTTAGGATTTAATAAAAGTAGTTTCACAATTTTTGGAGTAAGTTGATTTTGCACTCTGGTTTTTAATAATCCACCAAAGGCATTTGAAGATTTAAATGGATTTCAATTCAAAGGTCAGTTGAATTGAGCTAGGTATTGGTTTGATTCATCATGACCAAGGTCCAAGATCACAATGCATTCAAGAATAACAAAGTGGAAATTGAATTTGAACTGGTCCAAGTTGATCAAATAAAAGTTCTGAACAGTAGAGATGAACAGTAACCGTGATTACTATTCACTGACAGTGAGGGTGTTACAAATCTCCCCCACTACAAGAATTCTCGTCCCGAGAATTTAAGTGGTAGCGAGGAAAAGATCGGGGTATTCATCGCGAAGGCGATCTTCGCGTTCCCAAGTGGCTTCGTCTTCAGAATGATTTGACCACTGAACCTTGAGGAACTTGACGGTCTTGTTGCGGGTTCGGCGTTCAGACTGATCGAGAATGCGGCTCGGATGTTCTTGATAAGTCAAGTCCTGTTGCAGCTCGATCATATCATGCTCCACTTCGCGGATAGGGTCCTTGAAGCAGCAACGGAGTTGCGACATGTGGAAGACATCGTGGACTTGGGAGAGGTTCGGCGGCAATTCCAACCGGTATGCCACGGGTCCACTCCTGGAAAGGATACGGAACGGGCCAATGTAGCGAGGAGCCAACTTGCCCTTGATACCGAAGCGATGAGTGCCCCTCATGGGAGTGACACGGAGGTAAGCGTATTCACCAGGTTGATACTCCATTTCACGGTGTTTGCGGTCATAGTTGCTCTTCTGACGAGATTGTGCGGCCTTGAGATTTTCTTGCACAATGCGAACTTGTTCTTCAGCCTCCTGGACAAGATCCGGTCCGAAGTAGGGTCGTTCCCCAGTTCCTGACCAATTCAGGGGGGTTCGACATTTACGTCCGTATAGAACTTCGAAGGGGGCCATCTTCAAGCTAGCCTGATAGCTATTGTTGTACGAGAATTCCGCGTACGGGAGGGCATCCTCCCATTTCATGCCAAAAGAAAGGACACAAGCGCGAAGCATGTCTTCCATCACTTGATTGACTCGTTCAACTTGGCCTTGCGACTGGGGGTGATAAGCGGTGCTGAGATTCAGACGAGTCCCGAAAGCTTCCATGAAACTATTCCAGTATCGTGAGGTGAGAATGCTGCCACGGTCTGAACTGATCTCCATCGGAATACCGTGGAGTGACACAATTCGGGAGATATACAAGTGTGCTAACTGACTAGCAGTGATCGTCTCCTTGACCGGCAGGAAGTGTGCAATCTTGGAGAATCGGTCGATGACGACAAAGATGGCATCGTTACCCTTCTGTGACTTAGGAAAACCGATGACGAAGTCCATCTCGACCTTGTCCCACTTCCAATCAGGAGGAGGGAGTGGTCGCAACCAACCAGCAGGTTTCTGATGTCCGGCTTTGACGCGACTACAAACGTCACATTGAGAAACATAGCGGGCGATGTCTTGCTTCATGTTAGGCCACCAGTACCGTTGACGAAGGTCTTTATACATCTTGGTACTGCCAGGGTGGATTGACAAGGGAGAATTATGGGCTTCTTCCATGATATCCGGACCACAGTTAATGAGGGTCGGGCTCACAGGAACTACTAAGCGGCCCTTGAAGTACACAGTATCACCATCATTGGCATCAATGGTGAAAGAGGAGGGCTTCCCTTCTGCGATGTCCTGCTTTATCTTCACAATGTCAGGGGCCAGAGATTGTCTACTCTTGATGAGGGCGTCGAGTTTTGACTCGGGAACCAGGTTATTGACGTAACCTTGAGGAACAATCTCGAGATTCAACTTGTGAAACTCTTCATACAAAAGTGGTTGCTGCACCTGAACCTCAAGTTCAGAACAGTAAGCTTTGCGGCTCAAGGCATCGGCCATCACATTAGCTTTTCCAGGGGTATACGAAATATCCATGTTGAAGTCGGCTATTGTCTCGAGCCATCGTTGTTGACGAAGATTCAGGCCTGGCTGAGTAAACAGGTACTTCAGACTTTGGTGATCGGTGTAGACCTCGCAACGATTACCGACGAGGTAATGTCGCCACAGCTTCAATGCATAAATTACTGCTGCCAATTCGATATCATGTGTTGGGTATTTGTCTTCGTGAGTACGCAACTGACGAGAGCCATAAGCAATCACCTTGCGCTCTTGCAATAGGACACAGCCTAATCCTTGACGAGACGCGTCGCAATATATCACGAAGTCCTTCTGAGTATCAGGGGGAGCGAGCACCGGGGGGAAGTTAGCTTGTCCTTGAGTGCTTGAAAACTTTCTTGACATTTATCTGTCCACTCAAACTTGACGCCTTTGTGAAGCAGATTAGTCAGAGGCCTGGCAATCTTGGACAAATTCTCGACGAAACGGCGGCAATAGCTAGCGAGCCCGAGGAAACTGCGGACTTGCTTGACGGTCTTGGGAGGAGTCCAGTCAAGAATAGCCTGGATACGTTCTCGGATGACGGCAATGCCATCCTTGGAAATCACATGTCCAAGGTAGGTTACTTCGGGAAGCCAGAACTCACACTTAGAATACTTAGCGTAGAGTTTGTGTTCTCGAAGCTTCTCCAGTATAAGACGAAGATGTTCAGCATGTTCTTATTCATTCTTGGAATATATCAATATATCATCCAGATATACCACGACGAACTGGTCGAGGTACTCCATGAAAATATAATTCATCAATCTGGAGAAGGTGGTTGGAGCATTGGTTAAGACAAAGGACATGACCGTGTACTCGTATGAACCATAGCGAGTAATGAAGGCAGTCTTCGGAATGTCCTCATCACGGACTCGGATTTGGTGATAACCCAACCTCAAGTCGAGTTTAGAAAACACCTTGGATCCGGCAAGTTGATCATACAGATCGTTGATCCGTGGAAGTGGGTATTTGTTCTGGATGGTGGCTTGGTTAATGGGCCGATAATCTTGGACCAATCGGTTTGTCCCATCGCTCTTCTTGACAAAAAGCGAAGGTGCTCCCCAAGCTGAGGAACTGGGGCGAATGAATCCTTTCTGAAGTGCCTTGTCGATTTCCTCGTTAAGTTCGAGGAGTTCATGTGGCGGCATCTTGTAAGGACACTTGGCAATAGGAACAGTGCCTGGCTTCAAGTCGATGACGAATTCAACTTCTCTGATTGGGGGTATTCCCGGCAGTTCTTCTGGGAAGACGTCGGGAAAATCGCGAACGATTGGAATGTTCTCGATGCCTTCGAGGGGGGCGGCATTCAAAGCATTCATCATAAATATCTGTTTTTCAGCATTACGGGTAACTCGGGTGGTGTGGTTAACAATCTCGCCGGAGGGGTGAAAAAATTGGACAGACTTGGTGCCACAATAGAGTGCGGCATCGTGAAATTTCAACCAGTCCATTCCCAGAATGAGGTCTATGGTGGAAGACTTCAGAACGATGGGGGAAGCAAGGAATTCAATCCCTTCAATTTCAACAATGGTTCCGGGCACTATCTTGGTGGTTTGACATTGGCCTATCGGGGTGCGGACAACCATCGGTGGGTTCATCTTTTCTAGCGTGAAGTTATGCGACAATGCAAATGCTTCCGACAAGAATGAATGTGATGCTCCTGTATCAAATAAAACAGTGGCAGGTACGGAATTAACGAGAAGGGTACCCATCACGGTAGCGGGTTGTTGCTGAGCTTCTTCAACATTGACGTGGTTAGCATGTCCACGAGCATAAGCGGCAGACCCAGTATTATAGTTGGGGGTCCTGTTGTTGCCACGACCATTTCCACGGCCAGCGGGGTGAACTACCAGTTGCTTCTGTTTCTGGGGGCACTCTCTGGAAAAATGCCCCGGTTGGCGGCACGTGAAGCACAATCCATCCTGAGGATGGAGGGGTGTAGCATTGGGTGGTGCAGGCAGAGCTCTTGGCATCTGCGGTGGCGGAGGCAGACGGGGTGCAGCATAAGACGGTCTTGGAGGAGGGACAGGTGAATGGGTCACACTGGTAGGGAGCCAGATACGACGCTTCTGCGTTGCGCCCGAAGATGAGCCAACGTCACGATAACGCTTCAGAGAGTTCTTGTGCTCCACCTGTGCAGTCTCGACGGTGATAGCCTTGTTCACCATGGTGGCGAAGTTGGCGAAATCATGAACGGCAAGAGCGAGCCTGAGTTCTGGGTTGAGGCCACGACGGAACTTCTGCTGCCTGCGAGCATCAGTGGTGATCTCTCCTTCCGCATAGCGAGAGAGGTTGAGGAACTCGCGCTGATAGGCTTCAACGGTCATGTCGCCCTAAGTGAGGTTACGGAACTCTTCCGCCTTACGATCCATGATCCCCTGAGGAATGTAGCGGGCGCGGAAGGCAGACTAAAATTCATCCCAAGTGATGACTTCTTCAACTGGCAGGGAACGCTTGTGGGTGCTCCACCACTGAGCAGCGACGCCTTTCAGATGATAAGACGCAAAGTTCACATAGTCGGCTGGATCAACATTAGCGGACTCCAACTCGTGAGTGATGTCGCGAAGCCAGTCATCAGCATCCAATGGCTGAACAGTGTTGCAGAACATAGTGGGGTTGAGGCGGGTGAAGTCGTGCAGAGTCACTTTGGCGTGCTGATGGTGGTGCCCATTCTGATTCGGCTGGGGGAACTGAGCCATGATATTCTGCATGAACTGACGGTTCATCTCGAACTGCTGCATCATCGCGGCCATGTAATCCGGCGGCGGAGGTGGGTCGTTGGCACCACGACCACGACCAGCCATCCTGCTAGAATTCAACAGGGGTATTTTAGTGATGAAAATTTAACGAGATACCGGAATCAAGCCTGAAGTAAAATGACAACGAAAAGGAGGCGCAGATATATATAGGAGTAGTCATATAAGACATACACATTCGCACACGGAGTCAATCGAAAATCGGGCAGCGTAACGTCGTAGAAATGAAGGAAAAAGGACTCACTAGGCGGCGCGCAGACCGCGGTAAGGATTACACGACGCGACATAGATTCCACTATGTCAATCACGCCGCAAGAAAACTGTTGGCCACAGGAGTTGATGCCAGAGAACGCGCGGCCTGCCCAGAATGAGAATGGGATCCGCGGTCCGGGACCTGGGGTACGACTCCTGCGACACGACTCAATCAATGGGAAAGCACCAAAAACGTCGGGTGGAATCAAGAGAACGTGATCCTAATGTCAGATTTTGTAAAACTTACCAGCAAGGATAAGAGAGCAGATTCCCAGAGCATAGGTAAGGAGCAAAGGATCCTAATACCATAGACATCACACGTAGTGACATCGATGTGGGCCCGTAAGCCAAATATTAAGTTAGAAAAATAGTTTTTCAAAGTCTAGACTCAACTTCGACCAAGTAGTGGTGGGGTGGCTTCCTACGGGCAGTCGGCTCTGATACCAACTTGTGACGCCCCCAAAATCAATCCGTGTATAGTAATCATACACGCAGGGTACACGGCTGAGATTAGGGTGCCACGGTGATAATATCACAGCACAACACTAAACACAAAAGGATAAACAAATATGTTACAATAGAGGGGGGTCACGTGGACCCGAATACATAAGTCATACAAGCCATAATATCTGAGTACAGACATAGTTAGTCAAGTTTTGCCTTAAGAAGCCTCGCACAAATCACATCAGAGATACAGATCGAAAAGGCGAGGCCTCCTGCCTGGGATCCACCGAACTACTCCTGGTCGACGGGGAACTCGACGTCGTAGTAGGCGCCTCCGGGGTACTCCTGCTCCTGGGCTCCAACGTCGGCTGCAGCGGCCGATCAGGCAAAACAGTAAAGGAAATAAAGCAGGTGAGTATCTAGTATACCCGCGAGTCTTACGTCCGCTACTAAGCATTATGCATTGTATCAACGGAAAGAAGAGGTTGTATAAATCCAGAGCAAGGGTAAGAAGCTAGGCCTAACGAAGACTAGCATCATCCGACGATGTCTTGCAGCATGAGGTAAGAATCAACCAACAATATATATAAAGCATAAAGTAACAATGCAGCAGAAGTTGCTGCAGCATTGTATAATAATAAGTTGTAATAATTAGCAATGCCTCCGAGTTCACCTCCTCGACATCCCCGCGAGGAAGAAAACCCGGAACCATACAGTTTAATAATAATAGTTTCTAGTGGTAAGATCCAGCTTCAGCATAAAGCGTCCTGTTACCGTGGACACGGCTATTCGAATAGAATAATCTTCCCTGCAGGGGTGCACTTGTGTTACGCTACACGCACGGATCTCCAGGGTGGCGGTAACCTTGTTAGGGAACTCTCCACCGAGGTTATCCGACACTTCATAGCCCATCTTTCAAACTCAACAGAGAGGCCATCCGCCGGTCTAAATCCTAAGTACGCCGGGCCTTGGACCCCAACCCGAACGTACTCCTGCACGGTGCATGGCTGGCCAGTGAAGTTAAAGCAAATCCAAATAAGACATCACCGCGCGAGCAAATAAGACAACACCACTTCCCGGCAATCAGCCCGCAGTACTGCTGACGTCTGAAGAGTCCTCGGACGACACTACGAAGCAGAGGAGCCCATAACTCGTAATTCCCACGGGTAGGTAGTGCATACATGGCATATAGCCAACTCAAGACATTCACTGAACCATTTAGCATTTTTATTAACCTGCGTGACAACCGTTATCGTTGCCTCGACTTAACTGACCCGTGGACAACGACAGCAGCCAGGACCACCAGTACATCGGTGCCTGCCCCGTCGTCCCACCAAGTCAGTGCGGTTACCAACAAGGTGAACCGTCTCCTTACCTTGTCTCGCGTGTGCTCCTGGAGGAGCTCGACTTTCGTGGTTTTGGTAACTCTCGCGGCCAACGATCAGGGGCCAAGCACACCGGTACACTGGTCATACCGTCCCTGTCGTCCCGTCGCAATACCTCTCGCGGGCACCGTTGGGTCGCCCGACTTCTTACCTGAAGGACAACCGTTGTTCAGGACCCTAAGGCGGTAAGACAAAGTCAGCCTCGAGTGGAGTACAAGGATTACTCCTTGATAGCTCACACTTGAGGTGACTAGGCATAACCCAGATAGGGGCCTTAGACGGTGTCTGCATTGTACCGTACCTGTTCAGTTAAAATATTTGTACCCGCGTTCACTCCCCTGAGTGATCACGGCCCTCTATCTAATCCTAGCTAACAATGCGCAGGGCTCACTGCTGAATGATGCATAATAATAATAATAATAATAATAATAATAATAATAATAATAATAATAATAGGCAGCATAGGATAAAGGAAGGCACATCAAGGGGTGACAATGACAGGTTATGCAATTGAATAGGTAAGCAACGTAGCAGCAGCAGTAACAATGCCTAGTGCAAGAAATGTACGGAAAGATAGGCGATATCTGGGGAAGAGAATGGCTCTGCTTGCCTGGAAGCTCGACGGTAGGGGTAGGGTCGTCGACGAAGTAGTCGTACCCGGCAGCAGTGTAGTCGGCGGTAGCAGCGGGGTCTACCGGAGATTAAGGGGGGAGGAAACAGTAAATACACAGCAATAATATAAAAACATATGCATGACATGACAGAGGAAATGTTAACGGTGTTCTAACGCAGTGCAATGCACGATGCTCGGAGCGGGAATTCATCCGGGGATGAACTACCGGCTCCGGATGATTACCGGACAGGGTGTCCGGAGGGGTAAGGATCAAGCCAGAGGTGTCGTGGGTACCGGACAAACATAAGGGGGTGTATCCGTGCTAGTTGATCTATTCCGAGAAACATTCGTGTTCGAAATAAATTCATCCGGGCACTCTAACAGTACCGGACAATTTATCGGACTGCCGGTCCGGAGGGGTAACGGTTCGATGTTCGTTGTGTTGGAGGGGTGTGATAGGCATACGAATAGCGTATTCGTATTTGTTATATTTTTCTGATCAATTTTCATGTATAAAGTTTTTGAATCTGAATTACGGTTTAAAAGATATTGAATTTTAAAGTTTAAAACATTTAAATCAATTTCTGGAATTATTTTAATTGTTTAATACACATTATCCAGAACAGGGGGTTTGACCAGTCAAACCTGACCAGTGGGTCCCACTGGTCAGCCTCACATGCTAATTAAACATTTTAATTAAACCTAATTACAGTGGGGTCCCACATGTCATAGGAACATTGCATTTCTATTTTAATTAAACTAATTAATTTACAGGTGGACCCTAGGTGTAAGTGACACAGGGGGTTTAACTAACAGGTTTTATTTAGTTAATAGGGCATGGGGCCCATCTGTCATACACATGGGGGTAGTTTAACAGGGGGCTTAGGCTTAACCGAATCATTAGCACTAATCCTAATCGGGCTGGCCCCGCGCGTCAGAGTCAGAGGCCACGGGCCGGACTCGCCGGCGGCGAGCTGTGCCACGGCCGGTGAGCTAGCGCTCGCTAGGGGCCACCATTCCACGCGCCGTTTGAAGCTACGGCTTCCTGGGAGAGTGCTGCGTCGAATGGTGGCGTTGGCCGCGCCGGAGATGCACCGGAGCGGCGACATCGACGGCCGGGGCGGAAGACCGAGAAGGAGGTCGACGGCGACATCGAAATAGGGCCCGTGGCGTAGCCTGCGTGTGCGTGATCGAGAGATGGGGGCACGGGAAACGCGAAGACGGACAGGGTGTGCCAAACGCACGCTCTAGGGCGCCGTGGCGAGCTCGCCGACGGCGAGGCAGCTCTGCCCTAATGGCGTGTCGAGCTACGACGAGAGCGGAGGGGAGTGAGCGGGTGGGGCATATGGGGAGCTCACCAGGAGCTTGTATCCGTTAAGTGGGCTCAGGGGAGGCGGGGTGCAGCCGGAATTTGAACGGCGACGGAGGCGGCCACGGAGAGGGGAACGGCGACGAGGAGCTCCCGGCAGGCGACGGTGGCTCAATTCGCTCCGTGGGGTGACGAAGACGAGCACGGGGTGGTGATTGGACACGCTGGAGGAGGCTAGAACGGTGAGTCGCCGCGGTGGTTCGCCATGGTGTCCATGACGGGCTCGGGCGGGAGTTTGAAGACGACCAGGGGGAGAGTGCGAGGGGAGGACGAGTACTGGGGGTGGGGAGGCTTGGTCTTATCTCCACCGGGGGGGCAGGTGAGAGGGGGGGAGGGAGCAGGTGGGGTGTGGACATGGCCACAGTGGCCATGGCCATGGCGCACGGCGTGCCCACGCCGGGGTACGGGAGCAGGTGGGGGGGAAGAGACGGGGGCAGGTGGGGAAGGGGAAGTGGGCCGGGCTGGTGGCCAAGGGGGATGGGAATGGGGATGGGCTTCGCCCATGGGGGGGTAGCTAGGTTTTTAATTTTATTTTTCATTTTTCTTTTCTGATATTTTCTGTTGGCATTTATTTTGATCACCATGGCATTTTTGTAAAATGTTTAATGGGTCCATAATTGATGTTGCAACTTAGGTCGGTGCCACAAAAAGCTTTGGGCACCTTTAAAAGTCATTTAATATTTCTATTAACTATTAAATGATTTAATTAGGGTTTTTATCCACTGTTTTGATTTGTTTAAAAATATTTATAGATTAATAAAATCTCCAACTAGGTGGGACATGACCCACTGAATATTTAGGATTTAATAAAAGTAGTTTCACAATTTTTGGAGTAAGTTGATTTTGCACTCTGGTTTTTAATAATCCACCAAAGGCATTTGAAGATTTAAATGGATTTCAATTCAAAGGTCATTTGAATTGAGCTAGGTATTGGTTTGATTCATCATGACCAAGGTCCAAGATCACAATGCATTCAAGAATAACAAAGTGGAAATTGAATTTGAACTGGTCCAAGTTGATCAAATAAAAGTTCTGAACAGTAGAGATGAACAGTAACCCTGATTACTGTTCACTGACAGTGAGGGTGTTACATACCGACAGCTACACATCAAAACTGGTATTTTCCAAACTAGTGTGATGTTTGTATGGGTATTTTTCCCTATCTCTCTCTCTACCTCGCTATCTACATTCTATTCCCCCTCATCCTCATCCCTAAACTGAAGAAGCTACTACAATGGCTTCAAATGTCAAGACTGGAATGAAGATGGATGCAACCGATGATGAGTTCAAAGTGAACCTCGTGTGCCCAGATCCTACAGTAAGAAAGCACAATATTGCTGAAGGAAGGACCCTAGAGCAAGTTTTAGTCCACCAGTACACGTTTATAGCAGTTTGCGCAAACCTGAGTGTAATGAAGAAACGATAGATGTTTTGTTGGCTTGCAGAACCATGGATTTATCTGAACCCAGTTCATGAATAAGAGGGATTTCTGCAATGCCTGTGAGGGTGACCGAGTGTTAGACTACGAGATTCGCTAAACCATATACAAGGTAATGATTTGGGTGCGGAATGGATTGATCACCATGCCGACTACTCTTATTATTCGCTCTTGCTATGAGGGTTAGTAAATCTTGAGTGACTTACTTATAGCAGAGAGACGACGATGTTAAGCTTAAACCATAGAATGGTACGATGTGTGACCTCTGTAGGAGATTACCGTTTGTGTTATATGGTGAGTATAGACCAAGACCAATTCCTATAGGTAGCCTGTAATAATATTCTGTATGACCACCATGAGGAAATCGATAGTTGCTTAGTATTGGCGCCTGACTTGTCAGCCATGAAGGTTCAGTATACGGAAGACTCCTCTTTTGCTAAGGATTCAAGACCTCAAAGGAGTTGGTGAAATCTCTATGAAGGACATCATCTTTGGATCAAGATTTTCGAAGACCACGTCGCATTCCTTTTAAGGGTGGTAGCACCCTAGCTCATCGGAGGATCAATGGACTGTCATGAAGACCCGAACCCTAACCTTTCTTTCTAGCCTTCTCGAATCTTGAGGACGAGATTCCTTTTAAGGGTGGTAGTGTGTAACATCCCAAAATTCTCCGAATTTTGGAATGTTAATAAATTAAATAGATAATGATTGTTTGCTTGATGTGTTTGATTTTCTCTGGGATTTAAAACTTTTGGTGTTGAAATGAATATTAAAGTGAGAGGGAATAAAATGACTTTCCCTAATATTCACCGTTGGTGTTTTGGAATTTATTATTTAAAACAAAACCAAGAAAACAAAATGAGAGAAGGTAATATGACTCCTTCAATATATTAAAAGTTTGGAAAATGTTTAAAATCACTATTGGAATTCTTTTGATTATTCAAAATATTTTTCAACTAAAGGAAAATTCATTTGAGAGGATATAAAATGACTTATCCCCTTTTTACATAAAGTTGGAAAATATTTAGAATGTTACTATAAAGTTTTTAAAATTTACTATGAGTATTATAAATAACTCTAAAATTATTTTAGGGATTTTATAATGCCAAGGGAGTTTTTATTTCATTGAAATGATTTATTAAAAATTTTAAAAGAGTTGAAACAATATTCCAATGGGATATTTTTATTTTACCAAATTATTTATTGGTGCAACAATTTTTAAAAATTATATTTTATTAGTTAGAAATGGTTTGGCAATGCCTTTGAACAAATAAAAATAGTTTAAATAATTTATGGGATTTTATTTGATTTATGAAAAACATTTTATATTTAAATAAAGTATTTAGAAAATGTTTTTATTTTTATTTATCTTTTTGGAAAATGTATTCATTGCATAATTTTCTTTGTATTATTTGCTGAATTTAGAATTTTATTTCGTATTTTTTGGAGTTACGGTTGATTTTATTTTATTGTTTGAAGTTTCTGTTTTTAAAATAAAAAGAAAATCCACAGCGGCCGGCCCAGAAGTTGTTTCCGCTCACGAGCACAATTGGAGCCCAACTCGGACCCATTGTTTTTTTCCTGTCTGCCTATAAATAAATTTCCGAAAATCCTTTTTCCTGTCGAGCCGCCCACGCCGGAGCGGAGCTCGCCGGAGCCGCACCGACCGTGCCCCGCCGTGTCGCGCCGCTGCCCTCTCAAGCGCGCGCCGGCCGCCTCTTCGCCACCCCGACCACCCCACCGCCCCACGACGTCTGCGTCGCCTCCCCACCGGTCGCCAAGCTCGCCGGAGCCGCGCCCCACCTCGCCGGAGTTCGGAGTTCGCCGGAGTATCAAGTTCAGATCTGGGCGAGGACCCGATTGCTTTTTGCGAAAAAAACTTTATTCGCGAACAGGCCCCTGTTGGCAGAAAACCCCCCGTTCTCGCGCCCGCGATATCTCCGCAACCGTAAGTCGGATCGAGGTGAAACTTTTTCCTACGTGCTCGTGTTGCTCTGTACTTTAGCATGGTATAAAAAATTTGCACACTTTGCACACTTTTGAATTTGAGTTTATTTCAAATTCAAATTCAAATTCCGGAGGCCATATCTTTTATACCGTTGATCCAAATCGAGTGATTCTTTTTGCGTTGGATCACTCGTTCCATGTACCTTCTGTTTATATCATGTGTACATGAAAATTCACAAATTTATTGATATGTTTAAATTCAAATTCAATTCAATGTTGCAATTGCTATGACCGGTGTTGTAGTATTCTGTTTCACGTGATTCCTTTTGCATATTGGATCATATGAGACATCTTATCGGCAATATCCACATACCATTCATATTGCCATGATCTTTACCTTGATTTCATAATGCCTTGATCATAATTTTGTATCGACAATTCTTTATCCGTTGACTCTCTCGAGTTCACGTTCCACCGATCACCTTCGAGCACATCGACACCTTTGCACTTCAAAACCTTTTTGTTTTGTTGCTAAAACCTTAGCGATTGTTTTCTTGATCTCTTGTTTGTGTTATTGGTGTGATTGCTTATTGAGTTCCTTCGTTGCGATAGATTCTCGGAGTGTGACAAATAGAGTTGACTAGAACGTGAGAGCGAAGATCTTCATCGAATGTATAAGGCAAGTGATGCTTTGACCATACTCATACCTATATTTTCTATATGCGTTATGTTAAGAAATATCACCCTATTGCATGATAGGTAGTTTATTTTACTGTTGCTGCAAAACCAGTTAGGATAGCCACATGTCTTGACTTGTCTACCGTAGATCAACCTAGCCGTGTTGTGCTTTATTACTATGCTTTGTAGACGTGGTTTGGGTTGTGTGAATTCATGGAGTGCATGTGAGCTATTTAATGATTTGTGTAGCAACTGTTTAATAAATAGAAATCACTTCTGGACGGGCAGGGAGTGCTTCCTAGGGGCTCGTTCCTTATCTAAGGTCGGGATCAGGTTGTACCCCTAATGGTTGGTTTGGTGGTTGACAGTACGTCATGGTGCTACCCTCTGAACGTAAGTGGGCGCCGTCCAGGCTCAAAAAGATCAGACATACTTGGTGACTAGGAGCTTAAATGTACAGCCGCTGGCCATATGGGCTCTGGCTTAGTTGAGTATGATGTAGGAAGCCTCTCCCGTGCAAAGCTAGCAGATGTAGATGTGTTAGGTGGTACCGGCTTGCCGTTGGGTGTAGGTGACCTCTTCTGAAAGACTTCGTCTCAATCTTCGGGTTGAGTCCAGCGGGGAAAGTGTACTAACCTCTGCAGAGTAAAAACTAATCATGATTAGCCGTGTCCCCGGTTATGGACATCCTTGAGCTACTAGACATTACTGTTACTGGAGGATCTTGACATATGAATCACCTTAATAATTTGAGTGGGCAATATTAAATAAGGGCGTGGTGTTGGAACTGGTGTGCCCATTTCGTTCTTTAGCAGTAAGTTCAACTTAAAATTTTAACTCGTTTAGTTCAGGAGAAAATTGGCTTTCTGCAAAAACAAAACCATAAGCCTTTCCTTTGACTTACCTTGCATGTAGTTGTAGGTCCTTTAAATGAACTTTTCCGTGTCACTTGCCGTACAAATCAGATGTACTGACCCGTTGTCGGGTTGTAACCTTCGGTGTTGCAGGTTTTTCAGACGATCAGTAAGGTGCGTTTAGGGGTTGCGAGTCTACACTCAGCATGTTCACTTGTGGCTGTTGATGGACTCCACGTTACTTGCTTTTTCTTCCGCTATATTTATATTGAATAAGCTAGCCTTAAGCTATGCAACTTGTTATTTATTTTACTCTGGATCATACGTTGTAATAATGATGCACTTGTACTTGGATATACATCTATGATACTGTGTGTGCCAGCGAGTTCGATCCAGGGACTGGCACTTGAGCACAGAGACTTCAATTTTGTGTGAATTGGGTCGTTACAGCAGCCCGCAACGAATTTAGGTTTTTCTTTTTTCTTTTGTTCTGTTCTTAGTGGTCTTGATGATTGTTACTACTGTAGCAACATCATTGTATCTTTACTTTTCAAGCTTTGTGCCAAGTTTAGCCTCATACGGCAAGGGAAGTAAAAGTTGTGACATGTTGTCCAGAAAACAGATTCTGTCCTCATGACTAGAAAAATCAGTGAAAAATCCCAGTTCATCTTTTTGAGCTGAATGTTTTACACAGAGTGCTCTATACAATTACGAAACTTCCGTATGTTCTGAGTTTTTTGATTTGAGTTGCATAAGTATCTCTCAAAAATTCGTTTCTCTCTGCTATTTTGTTTTTCACAGATTCTTCCACGTTTTGTCTCTCTTCACTTTTGCAAACCTTAAGCTTGCTTTTTCTTTGCAAAAACCTTTTGGAAATCTTCGGAAACAGTATCTCTTCCTGTAAATCTTTATTTGCAGTAGAGGAAAATTATTTTATTAGGGTACTAACCTCTCTAATCAGCCTACAATGAGTTATGAATGAAGGGAGTTTTCAAGTGCGCGATGGAGGATGATGAAAGAAGATTCAGGAGGGTCAAACGCTCAAGCTTGGGGATGCCCATGTGCACCCCCAATGAATGTTCAAGGAGACTAAAGCGTCTAATCTTGGGGATGCCCCCGTGCATCCCCTTCTTCATCAGCAATTATCAGTTCGTCTCTCGTTGCACTATATTTTTATCACTTCATGCGTTATGTGCTTTGCTTGGAGCGTGTCGCTCTTAGGTTTTGTTTTTAGTTTTCTTTTGCTTTGTTTGCTGTAGTAACAAGTTAGACCCCAACTTACTCTTTTGTGTGGGAGAGATTCACGCTTCGCTTGAACTAGAACTCCTCATAGGATTTGCATGCTTATTCTTTTAGCTGTGAGATGTTCTTTTTCTTTTCTTAGTTGTTGTTCTGTTTAGTTTTAGTGCTTTAGTTTTTCTAGAGCTTTTCTTTTGTCTTAGGTTGAACTTTCTATAGGTTGCATGTTTTATCTTGTTACAGAGTTTGCCTGTTGCACTGAGTTCTGTGTCTTGACTGAAAGTAGGTAGTTAAAGTTGATGTTCTCTTTGTAGTAGTAACTTGCAATAGTTTTGAGGTATTGATTAGAGTAATGTTTGAACTTATGGTGTCAAGAGCTCTTGCCTATTAGTGATAGATGTCATAGTTTGGGCAATCCGTGTGTTTTTCGAAAACCAAAAACCCCTGTTGAGAACTCTAGCTACTAGATGGATCACTAACCTCTCGAGGGTTCAATATTAGAGTACACTCACGTACCATGAGTCGAGGATGCGCAAGGATAACCAAACCCACATACAATCCTCCTGGGGGTACCTGTCTCTTTGTGAACCTCCTGATTAGATTCCGAGTTACCGATAATAAGTGCATGAGTTCTTCAGAATAATGTGAGTATTCCAAAGTTGACACTTCCAACCACCTATACTTTTTCTAGCCTCTTCGGTACCTTGCATTGCCCTTTCTCACCTCGAGAGTTGGCGCATACTTCGCCGGTGCATCCAAACCCTTGGCACGATACGCTCTGTCATCATAAGCCTCCTTATATCTTTCCTCAAAACAGCCACCATACCTACCTACAAGGCATTTCCATAGCCTTTCCGAGATACATTGCCATGCAACATCCACCTTCTCATGACTTGATCTTCATGTCATACATGCTACTTGCTTGATCGATGAACCGCATGCTAGTTGGGCCTTGCCCTAATCATTGCTACATGACGCGCTAGTATCATTGCATATCCTGCTATCCTGGCAGAAGCATACATTTGCATCATGATAGTTACATTTTCTTTATGTGGGTACCTTTGTAAAGTGTGAAAGATCTCCTATATTCTTGTAAAATATAGAGTATTGCCCCTAAAGTGAGGAAAAGATCCCAAAGAGGACAAAATCAAAAGATCCCAAAGAGGACAAATGAGAGTTAAAAAGAAAGAGCCATTGAGGCCACCAAAAAAATAAAAGAGAAAAAGAGAAAAAAAAAAAGAGAGAAGGGGGCATACTACTATTCCTTTTGAGAGATCCACACTAGTACTTCATCTCCCATCCCTTGTACTCCATAGAGATCATCATCATGCATATAGCTATGTGGGGACCCTTCACACTATAGAACTTGGCTTGTATATTCTAATGATGAGCCTCCTCAAACGAGCTCTAGGTCTTCTTGAGAAAGAAAGTTAGATGCACCCCCACTAGTTCCCTTCGAGAGCTTTTAGCTCACATGTACATCCGTTGTATGGCAATCCCTACTCCTCACATCATATTTATCATATGGACTTCTCTCGCCTATGATTGTCCTCATTGATGTGAGCCTTTCACACCTTTTTGTCTTCCTCCTCCACCTTCTTTCTGTTTCTCCTTTTAGGTGTCAACTTTCTTGCTCACGCTCATCCATTGCATGAGTGCTCAAAATATCGAAAGGGAGTGGATCAGTTTGACTTGTACCTGGCTAGTGGTCTGGGGACGAGTCAGAATAAGAATCCAAAGGAGACCAAGTGTGAAACTTTAGTAGATAGTTGTTCTCAACAACCTTATTTTTTATCTCGTATTTCCCTATCCCTTGCTTGCACGCAAACACCATCTGGAGACATTCGAGTCACGGACAGCGAGAGCTCTTGCACCTTTTGTTCTTTTGTTGCTTTTGTCAATGCTAATATAGACTCTTGCTTGTTAAGACTTGAATTGGATTGCATGATTTGATTGCTTTACTTAAAAGTCATTTTATGGTTCTGTGGCATGTCACCACAGAAATTATGCTTGTTATCATTTACCTACTCGAGGACGAGCAGGAATTAAGCTTGGGGATGTTGATACGTCCCAAACGTATCTATAATTTCTGCTTGATCCATGCATGTTTTGTGTGACTTTGCCATGTTTTTCTTGAACTTTCATACACTATTGAGCATATTTGGACTAATCTATTAACCCAGTGCACCCAGCTGTCAGTTGCTGTTTTCTGCTGTTTTTGTATTTCAGGTTTTCCGGCCATTAAAAGTGCTCCAAAAATCCGAAAAAATCAGATAAAAAATCAGCGTCACGGAAGCTTCCGGAAACACAAAAGGAGCGAAGGGGGGCCACCACCAGGAGGCCAGGAGGGTCCCTGGCGCGGCCCCACCCTAGGCCGCGCCAGGAGGCCTCCTGGCTGCCTGGTGGGTCCCCTCGACGCCCCCTTCGCCTATATTTACCCCTCGGGCTGGAAACCCCTAATACGGACTCCTCTTTCGCGATCTCGCCTTTGTTTCGCTGCCGCCGCCGTTTCTAGATCGGGGCTTCCTGGAGAAGCTGCTCCGGCACCCTGCCAGGAGAAGCTACCACCTCCGGGAGACCCTCCATAGCCATGTACTGTGAGTAGTTTCCCTTGGACCATGGGTCCGTGACCAGTAGCTATGTGATCTATCTCTCCCCCTTTTGTGCTTCCACTTTCGAGTCCTCGTGAGCTGCCTCACATGATCGAGGCATCTATGTAATTTCTGCTGTTGCTATGCTGAGTTTGTTGGGATCTGATGGATTATGAGACTATGTTCAGATTGTGATGAGTAATATATTTGGTTCTTCTCTTTTATATTTTGTTCTTGAGTAAATTCTAGCATGTTCTCCGTTGCGGTATTTGATTTGGCCAAGTATTTTATTGCGTTATGCTCGATTGTGGGTTCAGCCCCTTGATGTCTAGCGTGAGTGACAGAAACATGAGACTAGGGGATATGTTGTTGCCACCAGGGATAAAACAACGGTGCTTGTATCCGCGGGAGCAAGGATTGTTTAATTTACGCAAAGTTCTTTTAATGCAGTTGTCTGTTGCTTTGAGTTTACACTTTGGGTGGGATTCGCAACTTAATACCAGTGAGATGTTCTGGATAGATATCTCAAGGTGGATGATTCGTAGTAGATGCAGATGGATTTCGGTCTACTTACCTTGGCGTACTTCCCATTGCTTTTGAGCCCTTCCTTTCTTTGCAGCATAGTTAGCATTGCAGTGCCTTCATAATCCTGTCAATTGCCCAACTGTGATTTGTTTACCTCGCTAGCACTTTTATCGTCTTTTGGGAGAGAGACATCACTAGTGAAAATCACGGGACCCCGGTCCATCTTCATATCATTGTTTACACCCTCAATTTACTTTCAGTCTTTACTTTCAGTTGCCACTATCATTATCTCTTGCGTTGATCCTTTGTAAACGGCAAGGCCGGAGGAATTGACAAATCCTCTGTACTCGTTGGGAGCAAAGTTATTTGTATCTGTGTGCAGGTCCAGGTGAAGTAGCAACCTCAGCGCCATTGTTCACTTTACTACCTTCTTGTATCCTTCGGAGTCCTACGGGAGACAAACCTTGGTATCTTTGCCAAGGGAAAACTTGCCGCTGCACTATATCTCACCCTGCACTTGGGGTAATCAACGAGGGATTGAAGAGTATTAACACTCTCTTGCCATCAAACATCCACCTTATCATGACTTGATCTTCATGTCATACATGCTTTTGCTTGATCGATGAGCCACATGATAGTTGGGCCTTGCCCTAATCATTGCTACATGACGCGCTAGTATCATTGCATCCTGCTACACTGGCAGAGGCATACATTTGCATACTTCATGATAGTTTCATTTTCTCTATGTTGAGTACTTTTGTAAAGTGTGAAAGATCTTCTATACTTCTTGTAATATACAGAGTGTTGCCCCTAAAGTGAGGAAAAGATCCCAAAGTGGACAAAATCAAAAGATCCCAAAGAGGACAAATGAGAGAAGTAGAAAGGGCCATTGAGGCCACCAAAAAATACAAAAAATAGGAAAAAAATAGAAAAATAAAAAGAGAGAAGGGGCACACTAATATTCCTTTTGAGAGATCCACACTCGTACTCCATCTTATATCTTGTACTCCATAGAGATTATCATTCATTCATATAGCTATGTGGGGACCTTCATACTATAGAACTTGGCTTGTATATTCCAATGATGAGCCTTCTTAAATGAGCTCTAGGTTTTCTTGAGAAAGCAAGTTGGATGCACCCCCACTAGTTCCATTGGAGAGCTTACCTTAGCTCATATATGCATCATTGCATGGCAATCCCTACTCCTTACATCATATCTATCATTTGGCTCTCTCTCGCCTATGATTGTCCTCATTGATGTGAGCCTTTCACACCTTTTTTGTCTTCCTCCCCCATCATTTTTCTCTCTTTGCCATCCTAAGTGTCAACTTTATTGCTTACGCTCATCCATTGCATGAGTGCTCAAAATATCAAAAAGGAGTGGATCATTTTGACTTGTACATGGCTAGTGGTCTGGGGATGAGTCAAGATAAGATTCTAAAGAAGACCAAGTGTGAAACTTTAGTAGATTAAGTTATCAACAATAAAAACTATGTTTTACTCTCTCGTATATCCCTATCCCCTTTCTTGCACGCGAACACCATTTGGAGACATTTGAGTCACGGGCAGCGAGAGCTCTTGCACCTTTATGTTCTTATGTTGCTTGTTTCAATGCTAATATAGACTCTTGCCTGTTATGACTTGAATTGAATTACATGCCTTGATTGCTTTACTTAAAAGTTCTTATATGGTTGGTAGCATGTCACCACAGAAATTATGTTTGTTATCATTTACCTACTCGAGGACGAGCAGGAATTAACTGCTTGCTCGATGCCTCTTTTGTGTGATATTGCTATGATATTGATGAACTTCCATACACTTTTGATCATATTTGGACTAACCTATTAACTCAGTGCACCCCAGTGCCAGTTCCTGTTTTCTACTATTTTTTTATTTCAGGTTTTCCCATTACTTAAAGTGCCAGAAAAAATCCGGGAAAAATATAGGAAAAATCAGTGTACAGGAAGCTTCGCGAAGATCCCGAGTGGGGCCAGAGGGGAGCCAAGAGTGGCCCAGACGGTCACTTGGCGCGGCCACCCCCTAGGCCGCGCCAGGGGGGCGCCTGGGGCCCCTGGTCGACCTCTGGCTGCCCCCTTCGCCTATTTATCCCTCTCGTACCGAAACCCTCGAGGACAGATCCCTTTTTCGCGATCTCTCCTCTGTTCTGCCGCGCCGCGCTTCCAGGATCGGGAGCACCAGGATACCTCTTCCCGGCACCCTTCCGGAGGGAGGAACCACCTCCGGGAGCTTCTCCACCACCATGGATGCTTCCCGGATGAACCGTGAGTAGTCCACCTTGGACCATGGGTCTATGATCAGTAGCTATGTGATGTTCTCCTCCCCTCTTTGTTCTTCATGGTTTAGACCTCGTGAGCTGCCCTACATGATCGAGGCACATATGTAATCTTTATGTTGTTGCTGAGTTTGCTGGTATCCGATGGATTATGAGACTATGTTGAGATTGTGTTTGAGTAATATATTTGATTCTCCTCTTTTATATTTATGTTCTTGAGTAATTCTTGCATGTTCTCCGTTGCTGTTTATTGGTTTGTCCAAGTAGTAGGTAGTGACTCCAAGAGGGAGCGTTATGCATGATTGTGGGTTCATGCCCCCTGATGACTAGCTTGAGTGACAGAAACATGAGTCTAGCGGATGTGCTGTTGCCACAAGGGAGAAAACAACGGTGCTTGTACTTGCGGGTGCAAGGATTGTTTACTTTACGCAAAGTTCTTTAATGCAGTTGTCTGTTGCTTTGAGTTTACACTTTGGGTGGGATTCACAACTTAATACCAGCGAGATGTTCTGGATAGATATCTCAAGGTGGATGATTAGTAGGTAGATGCAGATGGATTTCAGTCTACTTGTCTTGGCGTACCGCCCATGCTTTTGAGCCTCTTCCTTTCTTTATAGCATAGTTAGCATTGGTTTGCGCACATAATCCTGTCAATTGCCCAACTGTAATTTGTTTACCTCGCATGGCTATTTTATCGTCTTTTGGGAGAGAGACATCACTAGTGAACATCATGGGACCCCGGTCCATATTTCCAATACTGTTTACACCCACTATTTATTTTCTGCTTTATTTACTTTTTTGTTGCTATCACTATCATTATTATCCCGTGCGTTTGATCCTTTGTGAACAAAAAGGCCGGAGGGATTGAAACCCTCTCTGAACTCGTTGGGAGCAAAGTTATCTGTTGTGTGTGTGCAGGTCCACGCCAACCGCCTAATTGCTGGCGCCGTTATCACCTTCCTGTCATTGTCGAAGTCCTACTGGAGACAAACCTTGGTATCTTCACCGAGGGAAATTTGTTGTTGTCTACATCTCAACCTTCCACTTTGGGTAACCAACGAGGGGCGAGAAGCCATCAGCAGGCCGCGAATAAATATTACAAAACATATAGCATCTCATACAAACACATTGCAAATCTTGAAGGTTATACCACATCACATGCATACTCTGCAAAAACAAGTTAGATCACCATCTACTCAGGTTGTTGCAAATTTTATCATGGTTGATTAGCAGGTTACATGCAAACGGTGTTCCCTATACAAACAAAACACGATACTTCATTGTTGCTAGTTTAACGTTCGGGGTGCGTGCAGCAACTAATGCCACAAGCTAAACTTCGCTCAACGGTGACCCCCATGTGGATTTGTCTTCATAAAATCCACAAGCCCCTCCATGTTAAATATTCTATTGCGATATTAATATGATATCCAAGGAGTTTGATGTAGACCATAATCAAGGCAACCAGCATACTGAAAGCAGCATAGAGGGATCGATGGAAAACTCAATCCTTGTAGCAAAACCTCAACTTGCCATCAAGCAAAGAAAAATCACATGACAGGGAAGCGAGAAGAAAATCAATGCCTCATATCAACATATGATCTAGACCTAAACATGCATCTACTCATAGATCGCTCTGATAACACTATTGGGAAACGCAGTAGAAAACAAAAAAATTCGGCCTACGTAGCAATCACCCAAGATCATCTATGAAGATTGCATGCAAGGTTTTAGGTCATGGCTCAATGATGACCCACAATTGTAAGGGATCTATTGTAGTGTTTTCGATAAGTAAGAGTGTCGAACCCAACGAGGAGCATAAGGTATTGATAAGTGACTTTGAATAAGGAATAACTGCAAAAACTGAAAGATAACTTTTTAGGGGTTTTCGATATAAGAAACAAGAATGTAAAAACAAGCAAGGTAAATAGCTGAGGAGCAGAGAGTGGCCCAATCCTTTTGAGCAAAGGATAAGCCTAGCAACTGAACTTATAAAGACTAAAGCGTTCTTGAGAACACATGGGAGAGATAGTCATGTGCTTTCGCTGAACTACATATTGGTACTATGTTTTGTGTTGATAAGTGTTGAGTGGGCGGATCTATGCTAGTTCACCTTCTAGACTAAAATAAGTGCACTCTTATGATTAAACACCTTGCAAGCATCCGCAAATACAAGGTAGAAATTAAGGCAAAAGCCTAACCATAGCAATACGATCAAGGCTCCATTATTCCCTTGTGCAAAAGCGTGTAAACTAGGGTTCAGGTTTCTGTCACTCCGGCAACCCACCGTAAGCATTCTTTGTACACAATGTCCCTAGGTCCTTAGCAAGGCGAAGTGTTGTGTGTTCGACTCACACAACACCACTAGGAAAATAACAACACAACTTAAATAGCAAACAACTCATATTACTTCAACATCATATGACTACTAACAACTAGACTTATCCCATGTCCTCAAGAACTAAAGTAACTACTCACAAGACATAAAAGAGATCATGATCAGTGGTGATAAATAGACGATAAACAATCTGGACATATCAATATTTCTCCAACAAAACTCAATAGCATTCACCATAAAAGAGTAATCAACACCGGTAGAGTAGAGAGGATACATAGTACGGATTACAACCCAAGTTGCACTTGTGAGATGAGATAGGATGGTGGCGGAGATGGTGCTGATGTTGGGGATGATGTTGATGATGATCTTGATGATGCTCGTGACGATGGTGATGACGATGGCGATGATCTCCCCTTACGGGAGGTGTTCTCCCTGGCGGAATCTGCCCGCCAGAGATGTCTTTTCTTCTCTGTAGGTTTCCGCCATGGAGCGGCGGCGGAACTCGCGAAACTCCTCATTTTTTAGGGTTTTCGGATGACGATGAATAAATAGGCCAGAGGAGGGAGCCTAGGGTGGCCTGCTTAGCGGCTTCTCGCCCTTCGTTGGTGAGCCCCAAGTGGAAGGCGTGATGCAGTGCAGCAGCGAGTTTCCCTCGGTGAAGATACCAAGGTTTGTCTCCCGTAGAACTCCGGATATGATAAGTAGGTGTCAGCGGCGCGACTGACGTGGACCTGCACACAGACACAGAAAACTTTGTTCCCAACGAAGTTCAGAGAGGTTGTCAATCTCTCCGGTCTTGTTGTTCACAAAGGGTAAAACACAAGGGATAATGATAGCAAGTAAAAGCAGAAAAGTAAAGATAGCTTGGAAACAGTAATGAGGATATGGACCGGGATACGTGATGTTCGCTAGTGATGTCTCTCTCCCAAAAGACGATAAAACTGCTATGCGAGGTAAACAAATTACAAAAGGGCAATTGACAGGATTATGAACGCACGGCAATGCTAACTATGCTACAAAAGAAAGGAAGAGGTTCAAAAGCACGGGAAGTACGCCAAAATAAGTAGACCGAAATCCATCTGCATCTACTACTAATCATCCACCTTGAGATATCTATCCAGAACATCTCGCTGGTATTAAGTTGCGAGCCCACCCAGAGTGTAAACCCAAAGCAACAGACAACTGCAATAAAAGAACTTTGCGTAAAGTAAACAATCCTTGTGACCGCGGTCACAAGCACCGTTGTTTTCCCCCTTGTGGAAACATCACACCCCCTAGACTCATGTTTCTGTCACTCAAGCATGTCATCGGGGGGGGGGGCATGAACCCACAATCTTGCACAACGCTCCCTCATGGAGTCACCACCTACTACTTGGCCAAAGCAATAAACAGCAACGGAGAACATGCAAGAATTACTTAGGAACAATAATATAAGAGATAAAAACCAAATATATTACTCTATCACAATTTGAACATAATCTCATAATCCATCAGATCCCATCAAACTCAGCATAGCCACAGCAGAAATATTACAAAGGTGCCTCGATCATGTAGGGCAGCTCACGAGGTCTAAACAATGAAGATCAAATAGGGGAGGAGAACATCACATAGCTACTGATCACGGACCCATGGTCCAAGGAAAACTACTCACAAGACATCCGGGGAGCATCCATGGTGGAGAGGAGACTCCCGGAGGTCAATCCTCCATCCGGCAGAGTGCCGGGAAGAGGTCTTCTGGTGCTCCCAATCTTGGAAGCGCGGCGGCGGCGGAACAGAGGCGAGTTCGCGGGATAGGGTTCTGCTTCTGGAGTTTTCCCGTGACGGGGGATAAATAGGCGAAGGGGGCAGCTAGAGGTGGGCCAGGGGCCCCAGGCGCCCCCTGGCGCGGCCAGGGGTGGGGCCGCGCCGGGTGGCCACTGGTGCCCCCTGGCTCCCCTCTGGCCCCTCCCGGGCTCTTCTCGAAGCTTCCGTCACGATGATTTTTTATCTGAATTTTCCCGAATTTTTGCTGGCACTTTTTATATGGGGGAAAACTGAAATAGAAAAACAGAAGAAAACAGGAACTGGCACTGGAGTGCACTGAGTTAATAGGTTTGTCCAAATATGATCAAAAGTGTATGAAAGTGTATCTAGATCATAGCAATATCACACAAAACATGCATGGAGCAAGCAGAAATTATAGATACGTTTTGGACGTATCAACATCCCCATGCTTAATTCCTGCTCGTCCTCGAGTAGGTAAATGATAACAAGCATAATTTCTGTGGTGACATGCTAGCAACCATAAAAGAACTTTGAAAAGTAAAGCAATCAAGGTTAGAGATTCAATTCAAGTCATAACATGCAAGAGTCCATATTAGTATTGAAACAGGTAACAAAAGAACAAAAGGTGCAAGAGCTCTCGCTGTCCGTGACTCGAATGTCTCCAAATGGTGTTTGCGTGCAAGAAGGGGGATAGGGAATACGAGAGAAAAGGTATTTTTGTTGAGAACTCGTCCCCAGACCACTAGCCAGGTACAAGTCCCCAGACCACTAGCCAGGTACAAGTTTCACACTTGGTCTTCTTTGGAATCTTATCTTGACTCGTCCCCAGACCACTAGCCAGGTACAAGTCAATTTGCTCCACTCCTTTTCGATATTTTGGGCACTCATGCAATGGATGAGCGTAAGCACGAAAGTTGACACTTAGGATGACAAAGAGAGAAATATGGTGGAGGAGGAAGACAAAAAGGATGAGAAAGGCTCACATCAATGAGGACAATCATAGGCAAGAGATGCCAAATGATAGATATGATGTGAGGAGTAGGGATTGCCATGCAACGGGTGCACATACGAGCTAGGAAGCTCTCCAAATTATATGCAAAAAGATCATCTCTATGGAGTACAAGGATATAAAGGGAGTACTAGTGTGGATCTCTCAAAAGGATAGTAGTGTTGCCCCTTTCTCTCTTTTTATTTCTTTTTCTCTTTTTTCAACCTTTTTGTATTTTTTTGGTGGCCTCAATGGCTCTTTCTATTTAACTCTCATTTGTCCTCTTTGGGATCTTTTAATGTGTCCACTTCGGGATCTTTTCCTCACTTAAGGGCAACACTCTATTTTACAAGAAGGTAAAGGAGATCTTTCACACTTTACAAGGTACTCAAAATCATAAAGAAGATGTAACTATCATTATGTATGCAATGTATGCCTCTGCCAGTGTAGCAGGAACATGTATGACATGAAGATCAAGTCATGAAGAGGTGGAAGTTGCATGGCAATGTAACTCGGAAAGGCTATGGAAATGCCTTGATAGGTAGGTATGGTGGCTGTTTTGAGGAAAGATAAAGGGAGGCTTATGATGACAGAGCGTATCATGCCAAGGGTTTGGATGTACCGGCAAAGGTGGACACCAACTCTCGGAGTGAGAAGAAGGTAATGCACGGCACGGGAAAGGCTAGCAAAATATGGGAAGGTGGAAGTGTCAACTCTCAATACTTACATTAGTCCGAAGAACTCATGCACTTATTATCGGTAACTTTCAATCTAATGAGGAGGTTCACAAAGAGACAAGCACCCCGAGGAGGAGTGTATGGGGGTTTGGTTATCCTTGCGCATCCTCGACTCATGGTACGTGAGTGTACTCTAATATTCGGCCCCTCGGAAGAGTAGTGATCCATCTAGTAGCTAGAGTTCTCAACTAGTTTTGTAGGTTTTGAAAATAAACACGGATTGCCCAAAATACGACACCTATCACTAATAGGCTAGAGCTCTTGACACCAAAAGTCCAAACGTTACTCATAATAACAATACCTCAAAACTATTGCAAGCTACTACTAAAATTAAATAGCAACCTTAATTACCTACTTTCAAGACAAAACACAACTCAGTGCAACAACCAACTCTCTTTAACAAGATAAACATGAAAACTAAAAAGATTTCCAGCAACAAACTAAACAAAAGCCAAGGCTCTTGCTAAAGACAAACTAAGACTAAAACTAAACATGGCAGTAGCTATGAAAAGATAAAGAACACACAACAGCAAAAAGATAGGCATGTGTTCTAGATTTTGAAAGTGGAGCGTGTTTCTCTCCCACACAAAGTAAGAAGGGATCTAACTTGTCATGAACAGCAAGCAACGCTAAAGAAAACTGAAAACAAAACCTAAGAGCGAGACGCTCCAAGCATAGCACATAACACATGAAGTGATAAAAATATAGTGAGACGAAGGACGAACTGATGATTTGTTGATGGAGAAGGGGATGCACGGGGGCATCCCCAAGCTTAGACACTTGAGTCTTCTTGAATATTTGTTGGGCATGCATGGGGGCATCCCCAAGCTTGAGCGCTTGACACTCCTGGATCTTCTTCCATCATCTTCCATCGTACACTTGAAAACTCCCTTCATACATAACTCATCATAAGCTGATTAGAGAGGTTAGTACCCTTAATAAATAATTTTTCTCCACTGGATATAAAGATATTCTTGAAGAGCTACTGTTTCTCAAGAGTGCCAAAAAGTTTTTACAAAGAAAAATCAAGCTTAAGGTTTGCAAAAGTTAGGAGAGACAAAACGTGGCAGAATCTGTGAAAAACAGAACAGCAGATAGTAAAGAATTTTTAGGGGCACTTCTGCGACTCAAATCAAAAAACTCAGAACATACGGAAGTTTCGTAATTGTATAGAGCATACTGTGTAATAATTTCAGCTCAAAAAGGATTTTTCTGGAATTTTTCTGGTCACGAGGACAGAATTCGTTTTCTGGACAGCATGTCACAACTTTTACTTCCCTTGCCGTAAGAGGATATAACTTGGCACAAAGTTGAAAAATAAAGATACAATGATGTTACTACAGTAGCAACAATCATCAAGACACAACAAAAGCAAAAAGAAAAACCTAAATTCGTTGCGGGCTGCCTCCCGAAAGCGCTTCTTTAAAGCCATTAGCTAGGCATGATACAAAAAGAAGAATCAAGTTTTATCAAGAGAAAGAGAATAACTAGCCCGAGTAACGGACTCAAAAGGTAACTTGATTTTCTTTCTAGGGAAGTGTTCCATACCCTTTTTGAATGGGAATTGGAATTTTATATTCCCCTCTTTCATGTCAATAACCTCACCAATGGTGCGAAGAAAAGGACGTCCCAAAATAATTGGACATAAAGGTTCACACTCTATATCCATAACAATAAAATCAACGGGAACATAGTTGTCATTGACAATGATAAGAACATCGTTGATCTTCCCCAAAGGTTTCTTTATGGAAGAATCAACAAGACAAACCCTAAAAGAACAAGGCTCAAGAGGCTTCAATTCAAACATATCAAATATTCTTTTGGGCATAACAGAGGTACTAGCTCCAACATCACATAAAGCATAGCAAGAGAAGTTATTTAATTTAACTTTGATCATAGGATCCCAACCATCATCTAGCTTCCTAGGTATGGAGGCTTCTACTCTAAGCTTCTCCTCCCTAGCTTTGATAAGAGCATTTGTGATATGCTCCGTGAAGGCAAGATTAAGTGCTAGTGTGGGGGTCCCTAGACATTTTGTGTAGCAAACTGATAACTTCTGAGAGGGTGCAACTATCAAAATCAATATCACTACTATCAAAGTTGGTAGTAGTGTCATCTAGGCTCACTTGTTTGAAACCCTCTATGTTCATAGGATTTTCTTTATCTACGGTTGAGGTATTAGCATCACCATTAATAGGTCCAACGGGACTAGGAGTGCATTGGGTGCTAATAGTTTGAGTGTCCTCAACAATTTGGATAGTGGCAACTGTGTGGTTTGTAGGAAGGCTCTTAATTCTATCCTCTTCCTCTTTTTCTCTAGCCCATCTTTCTTTGAGTTTAGCCATCATCCTAATGTTTTCATTGATTTGTAACTGGATAGCATTAATAGGAGTGGCCTTATTCTCCTCAAGGGGGGAGGTTCTAATTTTAAGCATCTCAATATCAAGGGCTAAGCTTTCTACCTTCAAAGAGAGATTATCTATTTTAGCTAATTTCTCCTCTACATTTTTGTTGAAGGCTTTTTGGGTAGTGATAAAGTCTCTAAGCATGCTTTCTAATTCAGAAGAGGGGTTCTTGTTGCTAGGGTAAGTGTTGTTGTTCCCATAATTGGATGGAAACGGTCTAGGATTGCTAGCAAAATTTCCCCTATAAGCATTGTTATTGAAGTTGTTTCTAGCAATAAAGTTCACATCTACTTGTTCTTGAGCAACCAAAGAATTTAAAGGAACATCATGAGGATCAATAGAGGGTTTCTTGGTAAGTAGAGACATGATTAAGTCAACTTTTTCATTGAGGGAGGTAATTTCCTCGACAGAATTTACCTTCCTACCTGTTGGAGCGCGTTCGGTGTGCCATTGGGAATAATTGGTCATCATCTCATCGAGAAGCTTTGTGGCAGCACCAAGTGTAGTTGACATAAAGGTTCCTCCCGCGGCCGAATCTAACAGGTTCCGCGAGGTAAAGTTCAAGCCTGCATAAAAAGTCTGGATAACCATCCAAGTAGTCAAACCATGTGTAGGGCATTTCTTAACAAGAGATTTCATTCGTTCCCAAGCTTGGACAACGTGTTCATTATCCAATTGCTTAAAATTCATAATATTACACCTCAATTGGATAATCTTAGCAGGAGGGTAGTACTTCCCTATAAAAGCATCTTTGCACTTATCCCAAGAATCTATGCTATTTCTAGGCAAAGATTGAAACCAGATTTTAGCATCTCCCCTTAAAGAGAAAGGAAAGAGCTTGAGCTTAACAACATCACCTTCTACTTCTTTATACTTTTGCATGTCACATAATTCAACAAAATTATTCAAGTGTAAAGCAGCATCATCTCCAGCACCAGAGAATTGATCTCTCATAACAAGGTTTAGCAAAGCAGGTTTAATTTCATAAGAGGTAGCTGAAGTGGCAGGTGTGGCAATGGGAGTGCAGATAAAATCCTGGTTGTTATGACTAGTGAAGTCACACAACTTGGTGTTTTCAGTGGAACCCATAGTGGCAGCAAGTGTGGCACATTTTTTTCTAGTTTTTGATAAAAGACACAAAGATAAAAACTGAAAGATAAACTAACAAGACTAAAAAACAAAGGTAAAGGGTAGTGTGCAACTCCCCTATCTTAGCACTCGGAGTCCCCGGCAACGGCGCCAGAAATTCTCTTGCTTAGCGGCTTCTCGCTCTTCGTTGGTGAGCCCCAAGTGGAAGGCGTGATGCAGTGCAGCAGCGAGTTTCCCTCGGTGAAGATACCAAGGTTTGTCTCCCGTAGGACTTCGGATATGATAAGTAGGTGTCAGCGGCGCGACTGACGTGGACCTGCACACAGACACAGATAACTTTGTTCCCAACGAAGTTCAGAGAGGTTGTCAATCTCTCCGGTCTTGTTGTTCACAAAGGGTAAAACACAAGGGATAATGATAGCAAGTAAAAGCAGAAAAGTAAAGTTAGCTTGGAAACAGTAATGAGGATATAGACCGGGATACGTGATTTTCGCTAGTGATGTCTCTCTCCCACAAGACGATAAAACTGCTATGCGAGGTAAAAAAATTACAGAAGGGCAATTGACAGGATTATGAACGCACCGCAATGCTAACTATGCTACAAAAGAAAGGAAGAGGTTCAAAAGCACGGGCAGTACGCCAAAATAAGTAGACCGAAATCCATCTGCATCTACTACTAATCATCCACCTTGAGATATCTATCCAGGACATCTCGCTGGTATTAAGTTGCGAGCCCCACCCAGAGTGTAAACCCAAAGCAGCAGACAACTGCAATAAAAGAACTTTGAGTAAAGTAAACAATCCTTGTGACCGCGGTCACAAGTACCATTGTTTTCCCCCTTGTGGCAACAACACACCCCCTAGACTCATGTTTCTGTCACTCAAGCATGTCATCGGGGGGGGGGGGGCACGAACCCACAATCTTGCACAACGCTCCCTCTTGGAGTCACTACCTACTACTTGGCCAAAGCAATAAACAGCAACGGAGAACATGCAAGAATTACTTAGGAACAACAATATAAGAGATAAAAACCAAATATATTACTCTATCACAATCTGAACATAATATCATAATCCATCAGATCCCATCAAACTCAGCATAGCCACAGCAGAAATATTACAAAGGTGCCTCGATCATGTAGGGCAGCTCACGAGGTCTAAACAATGAAGATCAAATAGGGGAGGAGAACATCACATAGCTACTGATCACGGACCCATGGTCCAAGGAAAACTACTCACAAGACATCCAGGGAGCATCCATGGTGGAGAGGAGACTCCCGGAGGTCAATCCTCCCTCCGGCAGGGTGCCGGGAAGAGGTCTTCTGGTGCTCCCGATCTTGGAAGCGCGGCGGCGGCGGAACATAGGCGAGTTCGCGGAATAGGGTTCTGCTTCTGGAGTTTTCCCGTGACGGGGGATAAATAGGCGAAGGGGGGCAGCCAGAGGTGGGCCAGGGGCCCCAGGCGCCCCCCTGGCGCGGCCAGGGGTGGGGCCGCGCCGGGTGGCCGCCTGGGCCCCCCTGGCTCCCCTCTGGCCCCTCCCGGGCTCTTCTCGAAGCTTCCGTCACGCTGATTTTTTATCTGAATTTTCCCGAATTTTTCTGGCACTTTTTATATGGGGGAAAACTGAAATAGAAAAACAGCAGAAAACAGGAACTGGCAATGGAGTGCACTGAGTAATAGGTTAGTCCAAATATGATCAAAAGTGTATGAAAGTGTATCTAGATCATAGCAATATCAAACAAAACATGCATGGAGCAAGCAGAAATTATAGATACGTTTTGGACGTATCATGTCCCCAGGGGTCCAAGCGGCCTCCCGGCACGGCCAGGGGTGAGGCCGCACAAGGGGGCGCCTAGGCACCTGGTGGCCCCCCTTTGGCTCCCGTTTTGTGTGTCTTCGTAATTCTTCTGAAAAATATCTTCCGTCAATTTTCAACTCATTTGGAGGTCTTCTGATTCAGCAACTCTATATCTACTTTTCACCGTTGAATCCTGTGTCTAATGTTTCGGCACCGGAAAGTTGCAAACTGTGTAAAACAAGCCAAAACAACATAAGAATAGCATCATAACATGAAAGATATCAATGAATAGGTGTGAATTACGATATAAAATAGTGATGCATTTTAGACGTATCACTCACCAACCGATGTAGCGGAAGTAGAGTTGGTGAATACCGTTGGTGCAGATCCCCATAGCTAGGAATTTCAATGACCTCCCAACCGCGAGGATATCGATCCCGCGAACCATCCCACTAGCCGTCCCGCGATCAAGTCCATGAACAAGTCCCTCGAACTAGATCTCCGAGGAAGAAGAAAATCCTTGAAGAAGGACCAAAGGTATGATCCCTCTACCGGTATCCACACGTCCCGATGTAGCAATCCAGCAGCGCTCCGCAGTCCAGAGAAGAACGCCACTGAGATAAACTTGAGGGAGAAGAGCCTAGCGGTGTCCCGACTAGAACGATCTAACCCGAAGAGAATTAGAGGCGCGTGGGATTTAGCTAGGGCAGCCTTGGGGATTTTCTGGTGTCTCTTTGGGGCTACCCCCGCCCCCGAATATATAGGTGGAAGCCTGGGGTCGCAACTTGGGCGAGGGTTCTCCCCAAAGTCGGTTTTGGCCACCAGGAGGAGTCCAACACGGATTCCAGTATGAAACTCCACGAACTACGGCGTCCAGGGGGAAACGGGGGGGGAACGCCAAGGACCCTGGCGTTTCCCCTTGCCCCCCAAGGAAACTTCCTTTTCCACTGACCTACGATCTTGTGGACCTTCCTACTTGGTCTAGCTTCGGTTTCCGCGTCTTGGAGAGTTCCATAACCCTCTGGATACTTCCATAAGCTACCAGGAACCTCCCAGAACCTCCTAGAACATTTCTGGAGGTCCCGGAACACTTTTCGAATGTTTTGTAACCATTCCACAATTATTACCAAATGTTGCAAAACCTTCCGAGACTATCACGGATATCTTGTTACCACTTCAACACTCTTCTTTAATGTTCCGGAATCATCCGAGACCATTCTCGAATATTCCAAAGTCATTTGGCACCACCTAGAACACTTCTAGTGCTACCCAGAACACTTCCGGTTCCACCCGGAACAATTCTGGCACCCTTTATCTTTTTATCTCCTAGTTCTCTAACAGACTACTACCCGTTAAGTGTGTGACCCAATAGGTTCGGTATTATGCGGACATGACTCGGAACGTTTTCCGGACGTAGGACAACAGCCTTCTGTCAATAGCCAATAATCAACAGCGGAGCCATGGACACACATGTTGACTCTCGCACATACACGAAGAAACTTCGAGTGAACCATTATGTTTTGTCATGTACCATTCCATTTGCTTCACGATATATGACAAAGTAAGAGGAGAGAAGTTTGGCACCCATGTGTAACAAATTCTTGAACACAATGCACTCATTATCCTCTTTGCTCGTTTGTCCCTTTTCTCGTTATCCTATTCCTGTATCCCCGTGACTATGTCACATTGCGTCTGGCCAGACTACAATCGATACCGTAATACCGAGTGGGCCCGAAGTGAGTATCTCTTCATCGTGAAGAAGCAAATCGCAGTCTCGAACTATCGCAGTTACTAGACACACTATACGATGTACCCAGAACTTATTTTACTACTTCCCAGTAACAGGAAGATTCATCTAAGAACCAAAGTATATCTTCATGCGTGAAGCAACTTGATACTCTCGTGGTCTAAGGAATTACGTATATGACAACATTTCATAATATGACTTATAATGTAGTTACGATTTTATCTCTAAGTACATCATTCAATACTGGGGTCGGTTCGACATCATTGTTCTGCTAACAATATGTTCTCATTGCTAATGACATCCTTGTTACAAGAACAATGTCCATGATTAGGAAAATGTAATCATCAGTTAGAACATGAGCTGGTCTTAGAGGCTAAAACAGGAACTCTTGGTGTTTACATTTCCACACATGCAAATGAGTTTTCTTCTGAATCTCACAGTCAGGGTCATTGCAATTATAGCACAAAATATAAACATTAATTAAGAACATGGAAATATATATAATAACATCTTATTATTGCCTCTAGGGCATATTTCCAACACAACAACACTTATCCTAGCACGAAAAACTCCACTTCGGAATTGGAGAGCATGCTTAAGGACTTTACCACTTCTCAAAAAGCCTTCAATAAGAGTGTAGAAGAGAAACTAGAAAAATTAGATAGTCTCTCTTTGAAGGTAGACAACATAGCTCATGATGTAGAGATGCTAAAAAATAGAACTTCTCCCCTTAAGGAAAGGAAAACTATACCCATGAATGTTATTCAAGTGCAAATTAATGAGAACATTAGAATGCTAGCAAAACTTAAGGATAGATGGGCTAGAGAAAAATAAGAGGAAGATAGGGTTAAGAGCCCTCCTACACACACTACTATTGCCACTATACAAGTTGTTGAGGATCTCAAAACCTTTAGCACCAAACACATCCCTAGTCCCAATGGACCTATTAACGGTGATGTTAATACCTCAACTTTAGGACAAGAAGGTCCCATGAATTTAGAGACTACTAAGAGAATGAGCTTAGATGACATCACCACCACTTTAATTAATAGTAATGATCTTGATTTTGATAATTGTAGTCTCTACGAAGTTATCACTTTTCTGCAAACAATGGCTAAAGACCCCCACACTTGTTCGCTTAACATTGCCTTCACCAAGCATATTACCAATGCTCTTATCAAAGCTAGGGAGGATAAACTTAAGTTAGAGGTTTCTATTCCTAGAAAACTAGAACATGGTTGGGATCCTATGGTCAAAATCAAATTGAATAATTTCTCTTTCTTTGTTTTATGTGATGTTGGAGCTCGTGCCTCCGTTTCACTCAAAAGAATGTATGATATGATTGAATTGAAACCTTTTGATCCATGTTCTTTTGGTAAAGAAACCTTTAGGAAGGACTGATGATGTTCTTATTGTTGTCAATGATAATTATGTGCCCATTGATTTTCTTTTCATGGACATTGAATGTGATCTCTCATGTCCAATTATTTTGGGACGTCCTTTTCTCCGCACCGTTGGTTCTATCATTGACATGAAAGAAGGGACCATTAGATTCCATTTCCCCCTCAAAAATGGAATGGAACACTTCCCTCTAAAAAATATTAAGTTACCTTATGAGTCCGTTACAAGGGAAAGTTATTCTTTTGGAGTTGATAAAACTTGATCTTTTTGCATCATGCATAGCTAAAAGGTATAAAATAAAGCGCTTATTGGGAGGTGATACGTCCCAAACGTATCTATAATTTCTGCTCGGTCCATGCATATTTTGGGTGATATTGCTATACTTTTGATACACTTTCATACACTTTTGATCATATTTGGACTAACCTATTAACTCAGTGCACCCAGTGCTATTTTCTGTTTTTTATGTCTTTTTATTTCACGTTTTCCCATTATGTAAAATGCCTAAAAAATTCGGAGAAAAATATTTAAAAAACCAGCGACCCGGAAGCTTCTAGACGCCCGAAGGGGGGCCAGAGGGGCCCCACCGGGAGTCTAGGCGGCCAGGGGGCGCGTCCTAGGGTGGGGTCGCGCCGGGACGTCGCCTGCGCTCCATGGTGGCCCCCTGGCTGGCCCCCATGGCCCTTATTTTTACTCCCGACGTGAAAACCCTGATTCCAGAACCCTTTTCTCGATAAGCAATTCCGATCTCCGCCGCCATCGCCAACAAGCTTCGGGGGACCAGAATTCCTGTGCCGGCACCCTGTCGGGACGGGGAAGTGCCATCGGATTCATCTCCATCGACATTGCTTCCTCCCTCCATGAATCGAGAGTAGTTCCTCCTCGGGGCTGAGGTTTCTACCAGTAGTTATGTGGTCTTCTCTCCCTCCCATGATGTGATCTTCATTTTCATCATAGGCTATGTTAATCTAGGATGATCCCATGATGTTTCCCCTTCTTCTATGTATTGGCTTGATGTACTCACTTGATCTTATCTAGTATAATCCCCGAGACCATGGTGACAGCAGTCTATTGGACATGGGTTAGAAGAATATTTTCATGAGTGATTTCCTCTTTTGTGTGTAGATTAAAGATTTAGAGTCTCTTGGTGCTTGTCTTTGACTATCCTTGAGATATGTTGTGGTGATTGTGGTACTCTCTTTGGATAGCCGCGGTGACATTGGGAAATCCATAGATGAGAACTATGAACTCTGAGGTGTGCTTTTGTATCCCTACACAATTGTCGTCCTCTCTTGACCACAAAGGAATGACCTCCGAGTACGTCTCCATTGCATGTTTTATGGGAAATATCATGTGCTTAGACTATGCTAATGTTGTTGGGAGTTGCCACTAGTGAAAGTATGAAGTCTAGGCCTTGTTTCCACTATTGCAATACCATTTGTGCTCACGTTTACTTCTTGCTACCTTGGTGTAATTTTAATTATAGATTTATATTACCTTGCTTTGCCATACCTATCACCCATATTTTACCTTCTCTTCGCCGAACTAGTGCACCTATACATCTCCTAGTTGTATTAGGTGTGTTGGGGACACAAGAGACTTCTTGTATCTTAATTGCAGGGTTGCTTGAGAGAGACCACCTTCAACCTCTAATTCCCTGAGTTCGATAAACCTTAGGTCATCCACTTGAGGGAAATTGTTGTTGTCCTACAAACCTCTGCGCTTGGAGGCCCAACATGCTTATTGCTTTGTGATTCAATGAATTATTCTATTGCAATATTCCTATGCATAGGAAGCATGTTAGAATTAAATGTGTTTGGTATTTTCTTATTGATGCTCTCTTTTGTTCTTAAACTCTTATTCCTACGAGAGCATCATTAAAATCTTAAGCCTATCTTTATGGCTGTAAAGAAAGAGCTCTAGGGAGACAACCCTTGTTATCTTTACTTTGAGTTTTTACTTTCAGTTTTTAGTGGTCTTTCTGCTTGTTACTACTGTAGCAACATCATTGTATCTTTATTTTCAAGCTTTGTGCCAAGTTTTAGCCTCCGATTGCAAGAGAGTTTAAAAGTTGTGACATGCTGTCCAGAAAACAGATTATGTCCCTTGACGGAAAAATTCGGCTAAAATCACCAGATCTCCTTTTTGATCTGAATTTTTGTGACAGCGTGCTCTATAATATTAGCTTTCGAGCGTATGTCCTGAGTTTTTTTATTTGAGTTGTAGAAGTACCCCAAAAAAATATTTACTACCTGCCGGTTTGTTTTTCACAGATTCTGCCACGTTTTGCCTTTCCTTATTTTTGTCTTGCGCTAGCTTTTTCTTTGCAAAAACTTTTTTGAGGTCTTGAGTAACAGTAGCCCTTCAAGAAAATCATTATTTCCCGTAGAAGCAAATTGTTTTATTATGGGTAATAACCTCTCTAATTAGCTTATGATGAGTTATGTATGAAGGGAGTTTTCAAGTGTGCGAGGGAAGATGATGAAAGAAGATCCGGGAGTGTCAAACGCTCAAGCTTGGGGGCCCCATGCACCCCCAAGAAATATACAAGGAGACTCAAGCGTCTAAGCTTGGGGATTCTGTCGGGGGGATGGATCAGGCCCATAGACCCGGCATTAGGAACCTCCGGGCCGACTTACATATGAAGGCCCACAAAGAAGACCCGACCAGGAGTCTGACGTGCCAAGCGTGAAGATTGAAGCCCTAGAAGGAATTTGACTTACCGTGTATAGCACGTAGCAAACTTGTAAAGTAGAATAGAACTCCACATCGTGAAGGAGTCGGACTCTAGGAATCCCGGGACCCGGCACCTTTATAAGCCGAGGACCACGGGAGCCAGAGGACGAACTTACCTCAAGCAAGGATTAGACAACTCGCGCTATAACCTAGATCTCCAGGAGACTAAGGTTGCGAAATATCATCACTATAATCGATACGATCGAATCTTCCTATTGAGGAGTCGATCCCCCTATAGTCAAAAAGAAGGAGTAGGTCTTTACCGCACCGACGGGGCCGAACCTGGGTAAATTGCCGAGTCTTGTGCCTATGTCGACTCTCTCCTCGAATTCGCCTCGCAGCAAAGGTCCCATGATAAGTCCGACTCTATGGACATCTGCCGTGACTTTCCCACGATAGTTGGCGCCCACCGTGGGGCCTGCGCTCGCACGTGTTGAGTTTCTAAGGGGGTCTCTCCAAGGCATGGAAGGATTCGTGACCGAACGAATCACCAGGAGCTCTGCATCGACGACTCAACTTGGGGTCCTGACGCCGATTCCGTCGAATCCGGTTATCGGGTCCCAATTGGATCTATTCACATATTCATTGGGAAGGCAGACGGATCTGAGCCAGAGCCGGATCCTGAAGTCCCCCTGGAAACCTCGAGCCGGCGACACGCCGGCTCAAGGCACACTTTTGTCGGGTTCATCACTGGATCACCGGAGTCACCATGCTTCGTCGAGTCTCTGACGCCCAACACCGCGGGAGAAACATCTGACGCTGACTCACATCCCAGTGAAACAAGCTTCTCAGATACTGGCTCTATCCGATCCGCCGGGAGCAACAGACTCGGCACGGGAATAACCGAATACAACCCCGACTTTCCACAGTACGAGCCTCCATATTGCCTGACAGTGTTCATGGCAGGCACCGAAGATTAGGGAAACCAACCGGCTCAAGGTGCAGCACAAAACCGGAATGTGGAAACAACTCACCACACGGCTCCTAATACGGATAGGGAACAACCAGAAGTTCTCACGGGAGCAGAAGCCCTCACGGATGCCCTAAATGCCTTGGATGAAGCCTTAGTTGCACCGATGACTGCTGAAAACCAGCAAGCCTGGAGAACCAGGGTCAATGGACTCAAGGCCCAGGTGATGAGCATACGAAGGGAAATTAACTCCCAGAACGCCCAGATGATGGAAAGGGAAATGCAACTCACCCAAGAAACCAGGCGCTTGCGAGATGAGTCGAAATTGATAGAAGCACAGAGACTAAGTCTCGCCAACGCACGCCCCGCAGGACCCACAAGTCGGATCCCTGCTGATCTTCAGGCACGGAGACTGTTCCAGGACATGAATCAGTTGACTCCCCCGGGGTACACGCCACCAAGGCAACATGTCCCCTCGCCACGACAGGAACGGTTCCATACGCCCCCGGATCACTTCAACAACCCCATGGCTAATGTGGTGGCAGCGACACGGTACCTCGCCAGCGTGCCTGTACATGGAGACACTCCGGTGGATCAGGCCACTCGAGGGGCGATTGATCTGCTCAAGACCGCAATCACACAGCAAGCCCAGTATTCACAGGGATTTCAATACTTACATGAAACCCCATATCAAAGCATGAGCCAGCAAGCGGATTCACCGGCTCCAGCCGGCTCGAGCAGCCATCGCCAGCAAAGAGCTCCACTACCGCCAGACCCGCCAGGGGTGATAAGGATCCAAGACATCCCGTCCGGTTTCCACCCAGAACGACAGGTAGAACAAATATTCCAATCTCCGCCCCTAGACCAAGACACCGAGTCCATCAGCAGGTCCGTGGGCAATCGATGCCTGGTGCCGGCTCTACGAAATACACGCCTGCCACCAGACTTCAAAGCACCACGCAAGATCGCGAACTATACATCCGACATGGACCCGGCGGCTTGGATCGAAAGTTATGACTTAGCCATGGAAATGTTACAAGCCAGTGAAGGAGTCTGCGCTCGTTACCTCACGATGATGCTGGAAGGGCGGGCTCGCACATGGTTCAAAAATCTCCCAGAGAATTCCGTCACCTCCTGGACGGACCTCAAGGAAAAATTCATCCAGAACTTCCAAGGCACATGCCGGTGAGCTACCACAATCGTCGACTTGGAGCATTGCGTCTAGAAGGAAGAAGAGTCGACCCTGAGCTGGGCACGATGGGTTGCAGAAATAATCCACTCTTCGGACACTATCACAGCCCAAACAGTCGTCGTCGTCTTGGAAAGGAACTGCAAGTTCGAGCCCCTAGTCCACAAACTTGGCCGACTCAAGAGGACGGTCAAGAATATAGGAGAACTCATGAACGCGGTCATCAAATACGCTGAGTCTGACAAAACCAAGGATACTGAACCTCAACAGGATAAAGCCGGCCAGAACAAGAACGACGTCAAAACATCCTAGAATCAGAGTCAACAAACCAACTGACGGCTTGATCAGACTACTTCTGACTTGGTAGCCAACACAAATGTCGGCTCCCAAAGACAGAAGCAGGGGGGCAACAACTACCGCAAGCCATAAGGAAATTTTCGCCCGGACAAGTTTGAAGCAGCTATGAAGAGTCCTTTCCCAACCCATAGCAGACCCGGTCGCCCAGCCAACCACACCTGGGAAGATTGCTATTTCATGAAAGAGTTTGCACGATGTGGGAACCAGGGACCTCCCGGGTCAGGTGGAGGAGCCGGCCAGAACGGCAACAACCAGAATACTGGCTATCAATGAATCAGCACAATGCCTCAACACCAAGGACCCGGAGGAGGAACCCATCAAAATCAGTCAGAGCTCGCTGGATTCCAAGCAAACCCGAAACAGAGCCAGTCAGCAAATGTGATGTTGCGACAGCACTGAAATTCTTGAAAAAGATCATATACAGATTCGGCTACCCCCACAGCATCATCACTGATAATGGTTCTAACCTATCAGAAGGGGTTATGCAGCGATTCCGCCAGAACGAGCACATCCGACTCGACCTTGCATCAGTGGCACATCCACAGTCCAACGGACAAGCCGAGAGAGCCAACCAAGAGTTGCTCCGAGGCATCAAACCCCGACTCGTTGTTCCTTTGAAAAGGACGCCGGGTTGCTGGGAGGAGGAGTTTCCCTCAGTACTATGGAGCATCCGAACGACTCCCAACAGGTCGACAGGCTATAAACCCTTCTTCTAGTCTATGGAGCGGAAGCCGTCCTCCCAAGTGACATACGTCACGACTCACCTCGAGTCACTTCTTATGTAGAAGCCAAAAATGAGAAAGCAAGACAAGACGCCTTGGATATTCTCGATGAAAAACGAGACTTGGCTGTAGCTTAGTCAGCTATCTACCAACAAGATTTACGACGATACCATAGCCGTCGCATCAAAAGTCGGACTTTCCAGGAAGGAGATTTGGTGCTCCGACTCATACAGAAAAGAGATGGAATGCACAAGTTATCCTCCCCTTGGGAAGGACCGTTTGTGGTCAGCAAGAACCTGTACAACGGATCCTACTACCTAGTGGATATACGCGAGAAAGCAGACACGCGCACAAGCATGGAGGAGACTCCCAGGCCGTGGAACATCGCACAACTCCGTCCATATTACACTTGAGTAGAAAAAGGAACATTACTGTACGCTTCACTCAGTCGACACATGTCGCACTGGCTTTCGCCACAATATATATATAAGCCAACATTGGTCGTGCCGGCTTTCGCCATCAAAATATACATAAGTCGACTTCTGTCGCGCTGGCTCTCGCCACATACAACTAATCGACTTCCGTCGCAGCGGCTACTGCCATACCAACCCCACTTTACCTTTTTGTTTCATGACATTCTTTTGCATAATACATTTGCATACATTGCATTATTATATCTCAGAGACCTGGGGGCTTGATCTACCCCTCTATTGGTACTGAGCATGTTTATCGCTTATTCAGGGGAATCGGGGAGTTCGATGACAATCATTGACTCTTTATCCGAAAACTCGACATATATATGTAAAAAATAATTGTGTATAAGCTTATTCAGGGGCAGTAGGGGGGCTCGATGTCACTCATCAACTCTTATCCGAAGAAATCCTGGCATATACATGAACTGGCAAAACACGCCCTGGCCTGTATAGCTTAAACTCATACGATATACGTGTACCCGACTTATTCTATATACCTTGGGGGCTTACGAAAAAAAAAGCCTGCCGAGTCTAGTCTTAAGTAAAGGGAGCACTGGTCATATATAGCCGGCATACAGAGAAGTCCTGACTAATGGATAACCCAATAATCTATCTCAAGTACGAGACGATGAGGCATGTTGAATCCAGAGTCGACTTCTATATGAGCCTTTATATTTTCTTTCTGCATACATTGGCATCATCACATACTCTTTTCATTTTTCCAAAAATTATATCTTGAGCATTGACCTGTGTGACTCAGTATGACACAAAAGATGCTCATACTGACTCATGGGGACTATAGCTCAAAAATTCTCTATGACTTAGTATGACACAATAGATGCTCATACTGACTCATGGGGACTACAATTTTTTTCATTGCATCTTCTGCATATATAAAGTCGACTTCGGTAGCGACGGCTATCGCCATACAGATAAAGTCGACTTCGGTCGCAACGGCTCTATCCATACGTATACATATCTACATTCGTCGAATCGGCCCTCGCCGACTTATTTGGAAATTGGGAATAAAACCCATCATGTCATGTCTATGCGACTTGGCAGATTCAAAGATAGACCTATGTGACTCGGCACTGCACACAGCTGAACACACCGATTCATGGGGACTACACTTCAAGGTTTCTTCTCAAAATAAAACTCGGTACATCACATAGTTGAGTATACCGACTCTTGGGGAGTAACACTTCAAAATATTCTTTAGAAAATATACAAGAAATTGTAAGTCCCAGGTTGCTGCAGGCAAGACAACCCGACACTTGGGGGCTACACTACTTCGAAGGAAGTTTCATAAACACAAATTCTTCTTTGATGACCTGGTACGACATGTAAACATGACCACACCATCTCATGGGAACTACAAGTCGATCTGTCCTACAAGTCGATCTGTACTATGAGTCGATTAACAGATACTAAACATGCTGAATCGACTCAGGGGGCTACAGACACATGCACTATCATAAACAATTGGCTCTCATCCACTATGAGAAACATTTTAAGTCAGGAATAAAACCGACTCATGTCATGGACTCAATGAAAGTTCATAGATTTCATTCATCAAACCAACTGGGTTTTACATCAAAGGAGGCAACCTTACAAGAAAAAGCCAAACTTGGCAATATACTACTAAGAAGACAAACCCACAGCTTCAGACATCTTCTTCAGAGTCGGCTTCATCCTCCGTTGAAGCTTCTTCTTCACTAAGAAGTTCTTCATCGCTGGAGCTCTCCACACAACAGCAGGCTCGGTCCCCATCCGAGTCAAAGATCCTAGCTGACAGGGTGTCTTCACCATCAAATTTGAAGATAATGGTGTCTCCTCGAGAAATATTCCTGGAGCGAAGAAAAGTTTTCCAACCTTTCTCAAAAAACATGGTGCCATGGTTAGAAAAACTAACTGTCACCCAGACAGGTCCATGAGGACATCCACCAGACCGGAGCCAAAGGCCCGAAGGTGTCGAGTCAACCACAAGTTGAGAAAAAGATTCGGGAAGTTTGATCCAGCGTCGAATCGTCCGGATATGAACCAAGAACTCACTCCTCTCAGGAGAAGAAGGGGGATATTCAGAAGGAGAGGCAGCACGAGTACTTCTTCCCCTACCTCTGCCACGGCCACGACCTTTACCACGGCCACGACCACGACCACGTCCGCGACCTCGAGTACTTGCACGGGGATCGGGCTCGTTGGATGCCAAAGGAGAAGAGTTTTCTAGCTTAGGTGCCATGGGGAAAACAAGAAGAGGAAGAGGAAGATGGATGCGCTTGAAAGATCAAACTATCCAAAGGGATATTTATAGTAGATTCATGGGGAAGATCCATTAATGCCATAAATAAAGCGGGATAACTGCCCATGGTAGCTAGCATTTATGGAAAGACTCCTCGATTCCCACTAATAACATCAATGCCTCTTACCGGCGTTTCGGAAAGAGTGATCATAAAAACCAAACCGGATCTTTGACCAAAGGTCAAAGGAAAAAATCTTCAAGTAAAAGGAAATGAGAAGCTAAAAAGAGTTAGGCGTCGACTTCTAGTAGAGCATCAGATGATAGCTGACTCAACAAGAAAGGACGACTTCATAAGATCAAGGAATTGAAGCAAGATTGAAGAGAGACGACTCCGACTCCCAATCAACATCAAGCATAAATTCGACCCTTGATCCATGAAGAGCCGGCGGCAATGAAGAAAATAAAGAAGATTGCTGTGAAGACTAAAGCATCACAGCAATCCTAGGGGCTAATGTCGGGGGGGTGGATCAGGCCCATAGACCCGGCATTAGGAACCTCCGGGCCGACTTACATATGAAGGCCCACAAAGAAGACCCGACCAGGAGTCTGACGTGCCAAGCGTGAAGATTGAAGCCCTATAAGGAATTCGACTTACCTTGTATAGCACGTAGCAAACTGTAAAGTAGAATAGAACTCCACATCGTGTAGGAGTCGGAGTCTAGGAATCCCGGGACCCGACACCTTTATAAGCCGAGGACCATGGGAGCCAGAGCAGGAACTTACCTCAAGCCAGGATTAGACAACTCGCGCTATAACCTAGATCTCCACGAGACTAAGGTTGTGAAATATCATCACTGTAATCGATACGATCGACTCTTCCTATTGAGGAGTCGATCCCCTTATAGTCAAAAAGCAGGAGTAGGTCTTTACCGCAACGGCGGGGCCGAACCTGGGTAAATCGCCGAGTCCTGTGCCTATGTCGACTCTCTCCTCGAATTCGCCTCGCAGCAAAGGTCCCATGATAAGTCTGACTCTACGAACATCTGTCGTGACTTTCCCACGACATATTCCCCCGTGCATCCCCTTCTCCATCAACAATTATCAGTTCGTCCTTCGTTCCACTATATTTTTATCACTTCATGCGTTATCTGCTATGCTTGGAGCGTCTTTCTCTTTACTTTTTAGTTTTATTTAGCTTTGCTTGTTGTTCATCACAAGTTAGAACCCAGCTTTCTTTGTGTGGGAGAGAAACACGCTCCACTTTAAACTAGAACACATCATAGGATTTTCATGCTTATCTTTCTTTTTGTATGTGTTCTTTATCTTTTCGTCGCTGCTGTCATGCTTAGCTCTTAGTTTTCATGCTTATCTTTTCAAGAGCTTTTGTTTAGTTTGTTGCTGCAACTCTCTTGAGTTTTCATGGTTATCTTGTGTAGAGAGTTGGCTTGTTGCACTGAGTTGTGTGTCGTGACTTGAAGTAGGAAATTGAGGTTGCTATTCAATTGTAGTAGTAACTTGCAATAGTTTTGAGGTATTGTTTTGAGTAATGTTTGAACTTTTGGTGTCAAGAGCTTTAGCCTATTAGTGATAGATGTCGTATTTTGGGCAATCCGTGTTTATTTTCAAAAACTACCAAAAATAGTTGAGAACTCTAGCTACTAGATGGATCACTAATCTTTGGAGGGATCGGATATTAGAGTACACTCACGTACCATGAGTCGAGGATGCGCAAGGATAACCAAACCCCCATACACTCATCCTCGGGGTACTTGTCTCTTTGTGAACCTCCCAATTAGATTGAGAGTTACCGATAATAAGTGCATGAGTTCTTCGGACTAATGTAAGTATTCAAAAATTCACACTTCCACCTCCTCATATTTGCTAGCCTCTCCGGTACCGTGCATTGCCCTCATCTCACCTTGAGAGTTGGCGCATACTTCCCCGGTGCATCCAAACCCATGGCATGATATGCTCTGTCATCACAAACCTCCTCATATCTTTCCTCAAAACAACCACCATACCTACCTATCAAGGCATTTCCATAGCATTTTTGAGATATATTGCCATGAAACATCATTATTCTCATGACTGTATCTTCATGTCATACATGTTCCTGCTACACTGGCAGAGGCATACATTTTCATACATCATGATAGCTCCATCTTCTTTATGCTGAGTACCTTTGTCAAGTGTGAAAGATCTTCTATACTTCTTGTAAAATAGAGTGTTTCCCCTAAAGTGAGGAAAAGATCCAAAAGAGGACAAAATTAAAGATCCCAAATAGGACAAATGAGAGTAAATAGAAAGAGCCATTGAGGCCACCAAAAAATAAAATAAAAGGAAAAAAATAAAAAGGAAATAAAAAGAGTGAAGGGGGCAACACTACTATTCCTTTTTAAAGATCCGCACTCGTACTCCCTCTTATACCTTGTACTCCATAGAGATGATCATATATGCATATAGCTATGTGGGGACCCTTACACTACAGAACATGGCTTGTATATTCCAATGATGAGACTCCTCAAGCGAGCTCTAGGTCTTCTTGAGCAAGCAAGTTGGATGCACCCCCACTAGTTCCATTGGAGACCTTACCTTAGCTCACATGTGCATTTGTTGCATGGCATTCCCTACTCCTCACATCATATCTATCATTTGGCTTTCTCTCGCCTATGAGTGTCCTCATTGATGTGAGACTTTCACACCCTTTTTGTCCTCCTCCTCCACCATCTCTCTCTTTGCCATCCTAAGTGTGAACTTTCTTGCTTACGCTCATCCATTGCATGAGTGCTCAAAATATCGAAAGGGAGTGGATCATTTTGACTTGTACCTGGCTAGTGTTATGGGGACGAGTTAAGATAAGATTCCAAAGGAGACCAAGTGTAAAACTTTAGTAGATTGAGTTCTCAACAAAATAAATATTTTCTCTCTCTCGTATTCCCATATCCCACTTCTTGCACACAAACACCATTTGGAGACATTCGAGTCACGGACAGCGAGAGCTCTTGCAACTTTATGTTATGTTGCTTACTTCAATGTTAATATAGAATCTTGCTTGCTATGACTTGAATTGAATTACATGCCTTGATTTCTTTACTTAAAAGTTCTTATATGGTTGGTAGCATGTCACCACAGAAATTATGCTTGTTATCATTTACCTACTTGAGGACGAGCAGGAACTAAACTTGGGGATGTTGAGAAGTCCCAAACGTATCTATAATTTCTGCTTGCTGATGTCTCTCCTCGTTGGTTACCCCAAGTGGAAGGTGAGATGTGGTGTAGAGGAAAATTTCCCCTATGTAGAGGATAGGGTTTGTCTCCCGTAGGACTCCGGCAATGATACGTAGGTGGTTCGGCAAGTGATGCACCGTCTGAAAAGAATCACTTGCTTCTCCTGGACCTGCACATAATACAAATAACTTTGCTTCCCAACGAGTATAGAGAGGTTGTCAAACTCTCCGGCCCTATTAGTCCACAAAGGATTAAATGCAAGGGATAATGATAATGGTGATAGCAACTAGAAATAAATGCAGGAAAATAAAAGAACGTGTAAATAGATATAAGAATATGGACCGGGGTCCCGTGATGTTCACTAGTGATGTCTCTCTCCCAAAAGACGATAAAACTGCTATGCGAGGTAAACAAATTACAGCTGGGCATTTGACAGGATTAAAAACGCACCGCAATGCTAACTATATTACAAAGAAAGGACGAGGCCCAAAAGCATGGGCAGTACGCCAAAATAAGTAGACCGAAATCCAACTTCATCTACTACTAATCATCCACCTTGAGATGCCTATCCAGAACACCTCGCTGGTATTAAGTTGCGAGCCACACCCAAAGTGTAAACCGAAATCAACAGACAACTGCATTAAAAAGCACTTTGCGTAAAGTAAACAATCCTTTCAACCGCGGTTACAAGCACCGTTGTTTTCCACCTTGTGGCAACATCACATCCCCTAGACTCATGTTTCTGCCCCTCAAGCGTGTCATCAGGGGGCATGAACCCACAATCGAGCATAACGTTCCCTCTTGGAGTCACTACCTACTACTTGTCCAAAGCAATAAATAGCAACGGAGAACATGCAAGAATTACTTAGGAACAAAAAAATATAAAAGATAAGAACCAAATATATTACTCAATCACAATCTGAACATAATCTCATAATCCATCAGATCCCAGAAAACCCAGCATAGCAACAACAGAAAATTACATATGTGCCTCGATCATGTAGGGCAGCTCACGAGGTCTAAACCATGAAGAACAAAGAGGGGAGGAGAACATCACATAGCTACTGATCACGGACCCATGGTCCAAAGGAAACTACTCACGACACATCCGGGAAGCGTCCATGGTGGAGGGGAAGCTCTTGGAGGTCAATCCTCCCTCCGGCAGGGTGCCGGGAAGGGTCCTACTGACGCTCCCGATCTTGGAAGCGCGGCGGCGGAGGAACAGAGGCGAGATCGCAAAAAAGTGTTCTGTCCTCGAGGGTTTCGGAAGACAGAGAATATAAAGGCAAAGGGGGCAGCCAGGGGGCCCACCAGGGGCCCAGGCGGCCCCCCGGCGCGGCCAAGCCCCTGGCCGCGGCAAGTGGCCACCTGGGGCCCAGGTGGGTCCCACCTGGTCCTCCTTCGGGACTCTGGAAGGTTCCTTCACGCTGATTTTTTATCTGATTTTTCCCGAATTTTTGGAGCACTTATTATATGGGGGAAAACTGAAATAGAAAAACAGCAGAAAACAGGAAATGGCACTGTGGTGCACTGAGTTAATAGGTTAGTCCAAATATGATCAAAAGTGTATCTAGATCATAGCAATATCAGACAAAACATGCATGGAGCAAGCAGAAATTATAGATACGTTTGGGACGTATGACTTGCTCCATGCATATTTTGGGTGATATTGCTATGCTTTTGATACACTTTCATACACTTTTGGTCATATTTGGACTAACCTATTAACTCAGTGCACACATTGCCAGTTTCTGTTTTCTGCTGTCTTTTTATTTCAGGTTTTCCCATTGCGTAAAATGCCAGAAAAATTCCGGAAAAAATATATAAACGATCAGCGACCCGGAAGGTTCCAGACGCTCGAAGATGGGCCAGAGGGGCCCCACCAGGATTCTAGGCGGCCATGGGGCGTGGCCTAGGGTAGGGTCGCGCCGGAAGGCCGTCTGCACTCCCTGGTGGCCCCCTGGCTGCCCCCCTTGGCCCTTATTTTTACTCCCGACGCGAAAACACTGATTCCAGAACCCTTTTCTCCAAAAGCAATTCCGATCTCCGCCGCCATCGCCAACAAGCTTCGGGGGACCAGAATTTCTGTGTCGGCATCCTGCCGGGACGGGGAAGTGCCCCCGGATTCATCTTCATCGATGTTGCTTCCTCCCTCCATAAATCGGGATTAGTTCCTCCTCGGGGCTGAGGTTTCTACTAGTAGCTATTGTTGGATATATGCCCTAGAGGCAATAATAAAATGTGTTATTATTTATATATTCATGTTCATAATTAATGTTTATATTTCTGTGCTATAATTGCAATGGCCCTGACTATGAGATTCAGAAGAAAACTCATATGCATGTGTGGAAATGTAAACAACAAGAGTTCCTGGTTTTGCCTCTAAGACCAGCTCATGTGTTTACTAATGATTACGTTTTCTTAATCATGGACATTGTTCTTGTAACAAGGATGTCAGTGGCCATGAGAGCATATTGTTAGCAGAACAATGATGTTGAACCGACCCCAGTGTTAAATGATTACTTAGAGAACTCATCGTAATAACGTTATAAGCCATATCATAAAATGTTATCATATACATAGGTCCTTAGACCATGAGAGTATCAAGTTGCTTCACACAGGAAGATGTGCTTTGGTTCTTAGATGAATCTTTCCGTAAATGGGAAGTAGTAAAATAAGTTCTGGGTGCATCGGACAGTGCGTCTAGTAACGATGATAATTCGAGACTGGAATTTGCTCCTTCACGATGAAGAGATATAGACTCAGGGCCCACTCGGTATGACGGTATCCATTCTCGTCTGGCCAGACACTTTGTGATTCAGTCACGGTGATACCGGAATACATAACGAGGAATGAAGACAAACGAGCAATGAGGATAACTGATGGCTTGTGATCAAGAAGTTATTTCACATAGGTGCCAAACTTATCTCCTCTAACTTTGTCATATATCGCGAAGCAAAGGGAATAGTGTACGGTAAACATAAAGGTTCACTCTAAGTCTTTTCGTGTATGTGTGGGAGTCAACATGGGTGTCCATGGCTCCGCTGTTGATTATTGACTGTTGACAATAGGCTGTTGTCCTACGTCCGGAAGACGTTCCGAGTCATGTCCGCATAATACTGAACCTATTGCGTCACACACTTAACGAGTAGTAATCTGTTAGAGAACTAGGAGATGAAAAGAGAAAGGTACCGGAATTGTTTCGGGTGGACCCGAAAGTGTTTCGGATAGCGATAAGAAATGTTCTAAGTAGTACCAAATGGTCTCGGATGATTCTGGGACATTCAAGAATGGTCTTGAGTGGTCATAAGACATTTGGTGATAGGTGTTTGAAAGGTTACGGAACATCGGGAAATTGTTCCGGGACCTCCAGAAATGTTCTGGGAGGTTCCGGGAGGTTTCTGGGAGCTTATGGAAGTATTCAGAGGGTTATGGAACTCTCCAAGACGTGGAAACCGAAGCTAGGCCAAGTAGGAAGGTCCACAAGGCCGTAGGTCGGTGGGAAATAGACTTTCCTTGGGGGTAGGGCAAAACTCCAGGGTCCCTGGCGTTTCCCCCCTAGACATCGTAGTCCGCGGCGTTTCGTACTGGAATCTGTGTTGGACTCCTCCTGGTGGCCAAAACCGACTTTGGGGAGAACCCTCGCCCAAGTTGCGACCCCATGCTTCCACCTATATATTCAGGGGCAGGGGTAGCCCCAAAGAGACACCAGAAAAGCCCCAAGGTTGCCCTAGCTAATCCACGCGCCTCTAAATCTCTATTCGAGCTAGATCGTTCTAGTCCGGACGCCGCTAGGCTGTTCTTCCTCTACTTTCTCTCGGTGGCGTTCTTCTCTGGACGGCAGAGCGCTGCTGGATTGCTACATCGGGACGTGTGGATACCAATAGAGGGATCATACCTTTGATCCTTCTTCGAGGAGCTTCTTCTTCTTCTCGGAGATCTGTTCGAGGGACTTGTTCGTGGGATAGATCGAGGGACTGTTCGTGGGAGATCTACTTCGACTACTTCCACTAACGTCCGCAAGCTACACCAACTCTTCTTCCGCTGCTATTGTTGGTGAGCAATGGCCTAAACCTTGTATGCCATCTTTCTTGGATGATCTTGGGATCTTGATTCGTAGGCACGAATTTTTTTGTTTTCTACTACATAACCCAACAGCTATGTGGTCTTCTCTCCCTCCCATGATGTGATCTTCATTTTCATCATAGCTATGTTAATCTAGGATGATCCCATGATGTTTCCCCTTCTTCTATGTATTGGATTGATGTACTCACTTGATCTTATCTAGTATAATCCCCGAGACCATGGTGACAGCGGTCTATTGGACATGGGTTAGAAGAATATTTTCATGAGTGATTTCCTCTTTTGTGTGTGGATTGAAGATTGAGAGTCTCTTGGTGCTTGTCTTTGACTATCCTTGAGATATGTTGTGGTGATTGTGGTACTCTCTTTGGATGGCCGTGGTGACATTGGGAAATCCATAGATGAGAACTACGAACTCTGAGGTGTGCTTTTGTATCCCTACACAATTCTCGTCCTCTCTTGACCAAAAGGAATGACCTCCGATTACGTCTCCATTGCATGTTTTATGGGAAATATCATGTGATTAGACTATGTTAATGTTGTTGGGAGTTGCCACTAGTGAAAGTATGAAGCCTAGTCCTTGTTTCCACTATTGCAATATCATTTGTGCTCACGTTTACTAGTTGCTACCTTGATGTAATTTTAATTACAGATTATATTACCTTGCTTTGTCATACCTATCACCCATATTTAGGGCCGAAAACGGTACGGATAATTTCCGACCGTCCGACCGACCGAAGCCTGTCAAATACATAATTCGAATTCGGTCGGATAGTACGCGGATTCGATTGTGGATACGGATAGCAATTTTCGGATACAGGAACGAATATGGTTCTAACACTATCCGTCTGTATCCGATAATTTACCATATTTCACGATTACATCCGGTAATTATTTTTCATACCAACTATTTTTTATATTAAAAGGGCACATCCATCGAAAAATTTCATCATAAAACCTAAGGTAACAACATAATAAAAAAAATTATCCAATTTTAAACTAAAGACCTCAACTGAACGAAGAAACTTCAAAATTAGAAAGTTTAGTAAAGTTAAAGATATATTAGTTCTAAAACGCTATGTAACGTTAAAAAAGAGTATCAAGTAATTGTGTATGTCATAATTAATTTTTTTGAATGACATCTATCGCATGAGCTAAATTGTTTGATCGCGAAATAGATAATTATTTACTATAAGGTCTTGATTGTAAGCTCAAGACAAATTCACTATAGCACCGACATACAAAACATAGAAAAATTGACATTGTTTTTTTAAGAAAAAACAAAATTTAATAATGTTCATGTGAAAAAATAAGAAAATTCTAACAAAAAATGAAAGAAAAATAATAATAGTTTACATACATGGCCAAGGGTTATGACCAAGTCAAAATTGAATCCTCACTCCCATAACTTCCACCTAGGGCCGAAAACGGTACGGATAATTTCCGACCGTCCGACCGACCGAAGGCTATCAAATACAGTACATAATTTGAATTCGATGGGATAGTACGCGGATTCGGTTGCGGATACAGATAGCAATTTTCGGATACAGGGAACGAATATGGTTCTGACACTATCTGTCTATATCCGATAATTTACCATATTTCACGGTTACATCCGGTATTTATCCGACAAACAATCCGGCAACGTGACGTTAATCTTGTTATCGTTACCATGTTTATGTAGGCCGGTCAATCCTCATCTCTTGCTCCTGCCTTTTCTAATCGACTCAATTCGTCCTCGTCTCCGGTGGCGCCGCCGCCGCTGCAAATCACACGCGAGATGCAGCTGCCCAACCCCCTCTGAGCGTCTTAGTCCCGCATCCGCTGTATTGGTGCGCCGCTCATTGCTCCCGCATTGTCGACCATCCCTACATCCTGGTGCCCGGCGTGCTGCTCCCATGCCCACTCACGCTCTGTCATCTGCAACTTCCATGCCACCCAGATTACCGGCGCCACCATCGATCTGCAACTTCCACGCTATTTCGCACCCCCTGCATCAGCAGCACAACCACAACATTGCCCCGGTGTCGTCGTGTGCATCTTCAATTTGGGCTGCATCACACGCACATCGGCGCCACTGGCACTGCCCACGGCTTTTACAAATATGGTTGCCTCACTTCCGCCTGAACGGACAGCTTCAACAACAGCTATCACCTCGTGTTGTCCGGCCACCTGATGAACTTCCTAATGCTGATGTTGGAACGAATTGAGTCATTCACATCTGGTAGGTACAGTTTTTGTAACTTCCAGTATAATTTATGAAGTCTTTAGTTGATATATAAATTCTCTATAAAAATATATTTGTATTAACATAGATCTTTCAGATCATGTATAATTTCTTTGAATAGTAAATTTCATGCTAACTAGCTAATTGTCTTAGCAACCTGCTGGTTGGTCGCGGCGTTGCATGCCCCGAATTTTGAATGCACGTGGTCGTAGACTCGCAGGGTAGGGCAAGGACTGGCTGATCGGGGATCACACTTCCCACAAGACCACGCGGCAGGCGCCACGGCTGCAGGCCGACGGGCGGCAGTGTCGTGGAGGCATCGGGTGTGGCAGTGTGCGTGGTGCGTAAATCATTAGTCTGAGGAACTATCGTAAATTGCACTGGTTTATTTGTTCAGTACTGGTTTATTTGTTCGTAATTCATTAGTCCGAGGAACTCAATTAGTAATAGTTCGGCTAACAAAGCAAACTGTGAGCAAATTGCACGACATCTTGTGCTCTATCTCTGCATGGAGGCACGTGAATTATTTGTTCGTGTGCACCTCTGATTGCATGTCTGTGTGCACTTATGGTCGTATCTCTCACAAAGCAAACCAAACATTTCTTAGAATTATTAAATAGTACTCACTCCGTAAACTAATATAAGATGTTTTAGATAACTAGTTTAGTGACCTAAAACATTTTGTATTAGTTTACGTACGGAGGGAGTATGACACATTAATATTGTTCATATTCTGCAATGTGAATTTTCGATTTAAGAATGATTCTAGATTGGAGACGATGACCATTACATATAAAAAATAGTACTCTAAAAGTTGAGTATTTGTAATTTTCAGATCTGAAATATGAAGAGGAAAATAAGTGGCACAATTAATTTGAGGTCTATGTTGCAAATTAAGGTTGAGGACATCATCGCTCATTTTCAATGCATCAAGGATTGGAAAGTTGTCATGTAAGTTGTAGGATTTCTTATCATTTTGCTATATCTATATTCTGTACCCATCTCAGATTTTGCGACGTTGATATGTTGAAGAATTGTTACTTCTATTTGTTGAACAATTTCAGGTTATGATCAATCATACAAATCTATGATATTATGCTTAGTTTTGTATATTTGTTATTATATATGATGCCATTATCAGTTATACACGCCCAAAAAATTATTAGCCTTTGAAATTTTTTAATACACAATCTTCAAATCCTTTTGGGAATATAACATATGTAGGCTATAGCAGAATTTGGGCACACCTCACCTTGTTTTTGAGAAAGTGATTAAGCCTTGGGCACGCTGCAACTCTGTGCATGCGCAACTTGAGCTGATTCTCGAAGGCGAATTCCATGTGTGTGAATCATATCCATCATAATTCATAACCATACAAGTTGTTCATGGTCAAAATCATTTTGGTAGCTTCTTGGCCAGGAAAGTGTGAAACAACAAATACTGAATTTAGTAGTTGTTTGGCTAGCAAAGTATGAAGCTATGAATTAGTTAAAAATCTATATGTATAATATAATTACGAAGGTAACCCTATTGTCAGTTTGGACGTAACCTCCGGCAAAATGTCCATGACCGAACCGTATTCGCTTGATATTCGCTCTGTATTCGTGACCGATGGGCTCCGATTCTGTATTCGTATCCGGGCACTATCCGCTCCGTTTTCGAACCCGGCAAAAATATGGTTGTGAATATGGTTTCACTACTATTTGATGGTATCCGCTCCGTTTTCAGCCCTACCCATATTTTACCATCTCTTCGCCGAACTAGTGCACCTATACATCTCCTAGTTGTATGAGGTGTGTTATTGACACAAGAGACTTCTTGTATCTTAATTGCAGGGTTGCTTCAGAGAGACCACCTTCAACCTCTAGTTGGGATTTGCTCTTATCATTGCTACATGACGCGCTAGTATCATTGCATATCCTGCTACACTGGCAGAGGCATACATTTCCGTACATCATGATAGTTTTTCAGTTTTCTTTATGTTGCGTACTTCTTGTAAAGTGTGAAGATCTTCTATATTCTTGTAAAATATAGAGTGTTGCCCTTAAGTGAGGAAAAGATCCCAAATAGGACGAATTAAAAGATCTCAAAGAGGAAAAATGAGAGACAAATAGAAAGAGCCAATGAGGCCACAAAAATACAAAAAAAAGAGAAGGGGGGCAACACTACTATTATTTTAAAAGATCCACACTCGTACTCCATAGTGATATTTCTACTCCATAGAGATTTTCATTTTATTCATGCATAACGATGTGAGGATTCTTACACTATAGAACTTGGATTGGATATTCCAAGGATGAGCCTCCTCAAATGAGCTCTAGGTCTTCATGAGCAAGCAAGTTGGATGCACCCCCACTAGTTTCATTGGAGAAGTTACCTTATCTCACATGTGCATCTTTTGCATGGCAATCACTAATCCTCACATCATATCTATCATTTGGCTTTCTCTCGCCTATGATTTTCCTCATTGATGTGAACCTTTCACACCTTTTTGTCTTCCTTCCCCGTCATTTTTCTCTTTGCCATCACAAGTGCCAACATATCTTGCTTGCTCTCATCCATTGCATGATTGCTCAAAGTCGAAAGGGAGAGGATCATTTTGACTTGTGCCTGACTAGTGGTCTGGGGATGAGTCAAAATAAGATTTCGAAGGAGACCAAGTGTGAATTTTTAGTAGATTGAATTCTCAATTAAACTATATAGTATTTTTATACTCTAAACCCATCTCTCACTTCTTGCACGCAAACACTATATGGAGACATTCGAGTCACGGACAGCGAGAGCTCTTGCACCTTTATGTTCTTACTTTACTAGTTTCAATACTAGATATAGACTCTCGCTTGTTATTGTCTTGAATTTAATTGCATATCTTACTTGCTTTACTTTGAAGTTCAGTGTTATCATTTACCTACTCGAGGACGAGCAGGAATTAAGCTGGGGATGTTGGTACGTCCCAAATGTATATATAATTTATGCTTGTTCCATGCTCATTTAGATGACATTGTTATGCGTTTTGCTACACTTTCATACCTTTTTACACATATTTGGACTAACCTACTAACTCAGTCCACCCAGTGCCACTTACTGTCTGCTGATGTCTGTGAATTGTAAGTTTTTACCCATATTTACAGTGCCCAAAAAATTCCAAGAAAAATATATAAAAAATCAGCATAATGAAAGCATCCATAAGACCGAAGGGCAGACGGAGAGGGCCCACCCCCCTCTCAGGCGGCCACCTGGTGCGGCCAGAAGGGGGGTGGTGCCCCAAGGTCGCCTGAGAGGTGGGGGCCTCCCCTAGTGCCCCCCTTCGGCCTATATTACATCCTCGATGCAGAAACCCTGAAAAGAGACCTCACACCGCGATTTTCACCTCTGTTCCGCCGCCGCCGCGATCCCGAGATCGAGATCTCCAGAAGACCTCGTCCCGACACCCTGTCGGAGGGAGGATCGACCTCTGGGAGCTTTTCCACCACCATGAGCGCTTCACGGATGTGCCGTGAGTAGTCCCCCCTTGGACCATGGGTCCATGACCAGTAGCTATGTGATGTCTTCTCTCCAATCTTGCGCTTCAATTCTTAGACCTTGTGAGATGCTCTACATGATCAAGGCACTTATGTAATTTTCCTGCTGTTGCTATGATGTGTTTCCTAGGATCCGATGGATTATGAGATTATGTTCAGATTGTGATGAGTTATATATTCGGTTCTCTTTTTATATTTTGTTCTTTAGTAATTCTTGCATGTTCTCCATTGATTTTTATTTCTTGGGCCAAATAGTAAATAGTAACTTCAAGAGGGAGTGTTAAGCTTGATTGTAGGTTCATGCCCCCCGATGTCTAGATTGAGTGACAGAAACATGAGACTAGGGGATGTGTTGTTGCCACTAGGGAGAAAACAACGAAGCTTGTAACCTCGGTTGCAAGGATTGTTTACCTTATGCATAGTTTGTTAATGCAATTGTATGTTGCTTTGGGTTTACACTTTGGGTGGGGCTCGCAACTTTATACCAGCGAGATGTTCTGGATAGATATCTCAAGGTGGATGATCAGTGAGTAGATGTTGATGAATCAACGGTCTACTTGTCTTGGCGTACTGCCCATACTTTTGAGCCTTTGACTTTCTTGTGGCATAATTAGCATTGCGGTGTATTTATAATGCTGTCAATTGCCCAGCTGTAATTTGTTCACCGAGCTTAGCGGTTTTTATCCTCTTTTGGGAGGGAGACATCACTGGTGAGCATCATGGGACCCCGGTCCATATTTCCATCATTGTTTACACCTCAACTCTCTACTGCTTTATTTCCTTTTCTGTTCCAATCACCATCATTATTTCCACTGTGCATTTGACCCTTTATAAACGACAAGGATAGAGAGATTGTCAACCGCTCTGAAATCATTGGGAGCAAAGTTATTTGTTTGTGTGCAGGTCCATGTCAACCTCATCTCCTTTAGGAAACTTAATCTCTGGCTCCGTTGACACCTACTTGAAGAATTCGGATTCCGCCGGAGACATAAACCTTGGTATCTTCACCGAGGGAAATTTACTGCCAGCTACATCTCAACCTTCCACTTGGGGTAACCAACGAGGGACGAGAAGCCATCATGGCTTCAGAAAATGATTTGATAGAGTAGGGATTATCTTGAAGAAATTCTTTATTTACCAATGGAAAGTATCCCCACTATGACCGAACCGAACTTGAAGATCTTCAAAGGAAGAATTGTGAGATAGCATCCACAAAAATATGCTAGTTTCTATTCAACTTTAATTTTGGTATCGAGCACCAACTTCTCTCGTCGAAGGTAACTAGACAAAGATCTGAATATACGGGGCTCCATCCTAAATGCTACCCGGCAATTTTTTATGTCCTTCTAGTAATTCCCTAACAAACATCCCGCCCGTTAGCAATGATGTTTGACGAGGAATCCTCGGCTCCTATGAGCAATCTCCATCAAATGTAGTCCCAGGAAAATGAATAACATCATTTCATCATCCTCCTCATCCATTGAGTCCATTTGTAGACTAAAGAAAAGAATGCCGCTAGTTACAAATTTTACTTAAACATGACAAGGCAAGCAACAGCTAAGCAAGTAAAAATAAAATCATGTTCCACAACTTGTTTGGCTAAATATCATGCACAACATACCAGGGAAAAATAAACTCAGATGAACTTATCTGAGCAACCCATATGTCGAGTATACATTGGAATTCAAGCAAATCAAAACAAGCATATGAAGTTGGTCAATCATGTACACAATGGTGACCTTTATAAACTGAAATAGTGGGTGCAATCATCATCACAGAACTACCCAATTTACATCTTTAAATAATCTGGAAGCATATATATGTTTTTGTCTCAAGACCTGCCATGCATACACAAGACCGATGTCTGAACAAAACACTCCAAAGTGCATATCTTTGTTCTTCGACGTCTTGAACCCAAACCCTAATCATACCTTGGAGACCTTTGGAACCAGACCAACATGAAACCTAGAGATGCTATAGAGAGAGAGAGAGAGAAAGAGAGAGAGAGAGATAGATAGAGAGAGAGAGTGAGTGAAAGGAGGAGGAGGAGGAGGAGCGGGATTTACATGCGTGGTGATGGTCGGTGGCTACCTTGGAGCGAGACGGCGGGGGGACGGGAGAGGAGAATATGGTTTCATCGGGGGAGATGGCCGACAGACCTTCTCCTCCAGTTGCAGCGCTACCATTCTCTCCCCTAGCTGTCCCCTCGCCGATGTCCGCTTGTCTCTGCCCCCCTAGCCGCCGCCTTTGTCGTTGCCGTTCGGGAGGGAAGAGGAGATTATTCGCTCGAGGGGAGAGTAGTTTAACCGAACGAAGCCTAAGGGGAAAACTGTGGTGTTTATGTCTATGTATTGCTCATAGATGTTGCTTAGTTTAAGTCCAAAGCTCATAGCATTACGTCCAAAGCTCATAGCATAGATAGTGGTATCAAGGTGGACTCTTAGTTATAGATGAAGCTGGATAGCATTCTATACATGTTTGATGTATTGCCTACATGATTATGACCTTGAACTTTCTATGTCATAAATAGCACTGCATTGTGTTTATAATTGTATCAATTGCCCACCTATAATTTGTTTACCCAACATATTTATCGTCTTATGGAGAGACCCCACTAGTGAAACTATGCCCCCCATATTTTTCCATAAATTGAAATATCTCTTATTTACTTTTGTTCATCATCGCTTGCTGAACTTTTTACGTTTTATTATTATTTTCCAAACCATACATTTGATTCCTTCGTAAACAGCAATATGCGAAGCTTGACAACCTTCCTGGCTAGTTGGGAATGAAAGAGTTTTGGCCTTGTGTGCAGGTCCATGTTCATTGTAAGCGTCGTTACATCGAGAACCTACTTGAAGACTCCAAAGTCTTATTGGATTGATTACCTTGGTATCTTAACCGAGGAAAAACTTGCCGGTACTACATCATACCTTCCTCTTGAGGTTCCCATCTGGTATGTGTGATATGCACTACAAGCATCAATTGCCAGATCTCATTTTCATCCAACCAAACTTGTTGACTTGCTAGTGATTGAGGGAAAATTTCTAGATCCAAACTTATATTGAAAGGAAATTTTATTCCGCATCCATATTATAGTGGATCTTGTTAATCTTGGAGCTTGGTGCTCTACAATGACTTGAGGTGTCCTCAGAGCCACATCCATCATGGTGAAGCTTCGTGGTGTTGGGGAAAATCTCCAACTTATTGTGAAGCAACCCCATGTTTGATTCAAGGCACCCTCGTATTGTGTGAGGGCGTGTAGGATGCTTATTCCCATCACATCTTGCAACTATGGAGTGTATACTACCCTAAAAAAATTGAGGTCTCTAACCTAAGCTATAATATTACCACGAGCCATCTAAAATTATGTGGTACACAAGCTACAATGTCAGAGTTCAGCTTTGTTCAACTAATGGTGGTAGGACTGTACAACCGGTTAGGACAAGTGGTTGTACTTCTACCTGATTGGTTGTACACTCCCGGTACAACCGGTTGAAATGGACCTGTACTACCGGCCTCTGATACGTCCCAAACGTATCTACTTTTCCAAACACTTTTGTTATTGTTTTGCCCTCATTCTTGCATGATTTGAACTAAACTTCCCCGGACTGACGTTGTTTTCAGCAGAGCTGCCTATATGGTTTTCTTATGTGCAGGAAAGTGGATTTTTAGGTACCTCAGAAAATTCCAGGAAAATTCACGAAAAATCCACGCACCCGAAGCTTCCACGAGCCAGAAGTGGGGCCACAGGGGCTCCAGGCGCACTGCTGGCGCGGCCCCACCCCTGGCCGCGCCGGGGGGGGCTCCTAGGGGACTCCCCTTCCTCTGATGCCCTACCGAGGCCCCTATTTATTCCTGTGGCGCAAACACCCCAGAACAGAATTCGTTTTCCCTGTTTCCGTCGCGGAGCCGCCGTCACCCTCTGTTCTTCTCCGGGAGGGCTAATCTGGAGGCTGCTTTGGCCTCCGGTGAGGGGAGATCATCGCCATTGTCATCTTCATCACCACTCCATCCTCCCTCCATGACTTCTCTTCACATGTGTGAGTAATTCCCTACTGTAGGCAAAGGGGATGGTAGGGATTGGATGAGTTAGATCATGTAATAGTTCGTCAGATTGTTGGGGGTATGTTGCCTATCATCTACTTTGGTGTTTATCATCTTTGCTACAACTTGTTGCTCTTAATGCTTGTCACTTTGGGCCCGAGAGCCATGTTTTCAGATCTGAACCACTTGTGTTTTCATGAGTATATTTATGTTCTTGATCCTATCTATGAGTTGTATGCACCTATTATGGTCCGGAACCGGCGATCCCAAAGGTGACAGCTTGGGACACCAAAGGGGATGGACTATAGTTTGAGGATTCCATTATCCATTGATTTTAATGCTTTGTTCCGGTGCTCTTTGATAGGAGCACCTTAATCTCCATAAGTTCCTTTTGGACCCGTTCGTAGCGAGATGGTAGGACAAAAGATGTTGTGCAAGTTCTTATTGCAAGAATGCTCAACTACCTACGGGATGCATGCCTAATTTTTGATATTTGCCTAGATGATCCTTTCTTTTCTGTGTGCCTTGCCCCGTGTTAAAATCTACTACATGTTCACTCTCATCCAAGCAGCGCCCAACCATCCATCTCTATAGCCTACAGTGTTTTTAATCTTGCTGGTCACTAGTTGTTACTTTCATTGTTCTAGTTTCGTTGTTTCCACTACCACTATCATATCATCGTTGCTATTAATATTTACTTGCAAGCAAGTATATTTCAGGTGCGGTTGAATTTACAACTCAATTGTCAAAGCTTATAAATATTATTTGGCTCCCCTTGTGTCGAATCAATAAACTGGGTTATCTTGCCCGCGAAGACTATCTCAATCCCCTAAAGTTGAGGGTCATCAAGTACTGTTTTCTGGCGCCGTTGCCGGGGAGCATAGCTTTATTTGCAAGTCTACTTGAAGTATTTTTCCTGCTGCACTTTATCCACTATGGGTAAGAAAGGAGACCCCAAGGTTCCGATCTTACCATCCACTACAAGAAAAGGTACTGTTTTGAGCACTAGTGCTACGCTTGATTCGCCTTCCGTTATATGTAAGTTCGCTTCACCACCACCACCACACTTTACTTCAACTGAGTCTGTTACTATGTCCGATACTTTTGATGATGCCTCCACCACTCTTAATGATATTGGTTCACTTGGTTATACTCTTGAGAAACAGATCGATGTTGCTGGCAAACAATCTGGAATTGAAATTCCTGTTGCTCGTTACCCTATTTGTGCTACTTATAATTATGCTGATCTGAGCGACCTCAAGAAGAGACTTCTTGAGGATGATTATATTATTCTTGATGATGATTTCTGCAGGGAACTTACAAAGTGTGCCGACTCTGACCCTGGTGCTATTAAGAAACTGCTTGAAAAGCACTCTATGAAGAACAAGATTACTCCTGATCCTGAATTTGCTACATCTTCTATATGCATCACTGATCCTAATTATGATTTCTCTATTGATCTTTCACTTATATCTAAAGTTGAAGCTGACCCCTTTTATGGCAGAGAAAATGGCGATGCTATAGCACACCTGACCAAACTCACCGAGGTGGGTGGCTTATTTACTACTTATGAGAGGATACGAAACTTTTATGTGGTTAAGCTCTTTCCCTTCTCTTTGAAGGAAAACGCTAAAGCATGGTATTATGCACTACCCTATGGTTCTATTAAAAGTCCTCAGGACTTAGCTCAGTCTTTTGTTGATAAGTATTTTCCTGCTCATATGCAACATGCCGCTTTACAAAGAATTTACAACTTTAAACAGTTGCGGGATGAGCACCTCCCTAAAGCTTGGGGGAGGTATTGCAATTTAATTAAGGCTAGACCGAGACATAAAGTCCCAAAGAATGAATTACTTGATATATTTTATGTTGGTCTAACCGATGAATCTAGATCCTATCTAGATAGTTGTGTTGGTTGTGTTTTCAGGGAAAGAACGTCGGATGATGCCGAAGAACTAATGGGCAAGATTGCCAAAACCACGAAGATTGGTCCGTCCCTGAACTACCTCCACCACCGAGGAAGAGGGGCATGCTTGTCCTCAGCCCCGAAGATATGCAAGAATAAAAGAAGTCTATAAAGGAGAAAGATATTAAAGCTGAAGACGTGAAGAATCTACCTCCTATTGAGAAGTTGTGTGAGCCTACTACTCACCCTCCCTTGGTAGAGGTACACTCTCTTATAGATTTCAATGAAAGTGACATCCCTAAAGGTAGGCCCCCTGACCAATGTTTAGATGAGCTTGATAATTTTATTATGAAGCAAAATCATTTTAATGAGAGGATACAAAGTCAGTTGCATGATAATTCCCTTGCTATCAAAATTTTACTTGGTGTTCTTGTAGAACAGTCAATGATGTTAAATGTCTTGTTAAGCATTTTCATATGGTTCAAACTCAGCTTGAACAAATTTCTAATGTGCAAAAAGTTTTGCTTGCTAATAATGTCAAACAGGATATACGGGCTTATGGTATAAAGACTAGGGGTGGAACACACACCCAAGATCCTCTCTATCCCGAGGGCATCCAAAGAGGATCGAGCAAGATTCTCAAATAGAGGTAGAAGACGAGATTGTTAGCTCTCCAAAAAAGAAAAAGAAGAAACACAAGGAAGATGACAACTCCAATGATCCTATTACAAGTGAAGAACCCGCTGTTGATCCTAACAACATATCTACCTCCGATGCTGAAACTGAAGACGGTACTGAGCCCGAGAAAGATGAGAAGAATGATCCTCCCGAGGTGCGAGAAGAAGAAGCACTCGATAAACGCAACAAGTATACACTTTATCGCAAGAAGACATGGGAAGGAAAGAGAACCATGGGTACAGAAACCCATGCCCTTTCAAGGTAAGTCTCTCAAAACCAAAGAAGAAGAGCATTATAATAAATTTTGTGAATGGATGAAACCTCTTTTTCTTCAAATTCCTTTGACTGATGCTATTAAGTTGCCTCCTTATTCCAAATATATGAAAGATATTGTTACTAACAAAAGAAAAGTCCCTAATGAGGCAATATCTACTATGCTTGCTAACTACTCTTTCAGTGGCAAGATTCCTGAGAAGCTTGGTGATCCAGGTATACCCACCATTCATTGCTCCATAAAGAATAATTATGCCAAAACTGCTTTATGTGACCTCGCAGCAGGAGTGAGTGTCATGCCTTTTTCTCTTTATAAGAGACTATGTTTAAAAAAACTAATCCCTACAGATATCTCTTTTCAGATGGCTGAAAAGTCAACAACCATCCCGATTGGTATTTGTGAGGATGTTCCTGTTGAAGTTGCTAATTGCTTAATCCTTACAGGTTTTGTTGTGCTTGACATGACCGAAGATGGGAGCATGTCCATTATTCTTGGTACCCCGTTGCGGCAAATACCGCATAAGAAACACTACTTCATTATAGTTTTGCCAGCTAAGATGTTGTTACATACAAAGCATACTCATTTGATCAATAAGAAAGAAAACCAAATTTCCCAAAAAAATTAGTTTAGGTAATTCAAGTCTTCAAAACCCAAAATATTTAAAACACACAATAGCTTTGTAAATTCAGATAATAGCACAAATATAACAATACAAAATCCATAGGTCCACAATGCACAACTTTGCAAATTTCATAAATGTAACATTATCTTGAGAACCACCATAGTACAAATTCACATAGCTTTCTAAACATGACATTAATTTGACTATGGTAATTTGACAACCATAGTCTGATAGACGCACAAATACAACAGTGCACAACATAGCGAATAGGTGATAGGTCCAAGGTCGAAACAAATAAACAGGGACATCACAGGATATAACTTGACGGTCACATTCTCTACTATAAACCTTGCTAGGCAACCCGCATAGTGAGCGCCTCTGCGAGCTGCGATGCATCTGGTTCGCTCGTCGAAGGTCAAACCGTACACTTTGCCTCGCTGCGTTGTTATCTCATCGTTGGTTTTTTTCGAGTTGTTTTGCACGTTGGGGCGTCCTTTCTATGGGCTGACTACTGGACCATCTTCAGCGCGGGCCCAGCCTTTCAGTGCCCCAGCGTGCGTGCTCGTGCGTGCGTGAGCTGGTCAGCGTAGTAAAAACGCAGTATATAACGTCCCGAGCGCCCGCCAGCATCCTCTCCTCTCCTTTTCCCCTCACTTGCTTCCTGCAGAACCCTAGCCGCCTCCTCCACTCTCCCCAGCCGCCGCACCCCTTGGTTGAGCGCCCGTCGCCGCTGCCAACGGGAGGTCCGCCCCGTCTTCGGCCGGCTCGCCGCTGCTGTAGGTCACCTCCTCCCACGCCCTCCTCTACTCCTTCTCCCTCTCTTCCTGTGCTCTCTTCCTTCTCTCATCTCTCTCGTTCTGTCCAGGAGAAAGCCGAGCGCCATGGCCATTAGAGGCCTCCAAGCTCCGTGCAGCCGCCACGGTCCTTTGGCCCGCCTACCGCGCCGCCAAGGGGGCCGCCAAGAACGGGGCGGCCGATGGCCACAAGGCTGGACCGGTGCCCTTCTTTGCCGCTGGCAACAGCTTGGCAAGAGCTTCCTTCCTTGTTCATTGGCATAAAAAGTTGGATCTAATTTGAATTAGGATGTAAATTATCAGATTTAGACATTGCAATTTCTTGCATTTTTTTTTGCATCGGCACCCAAAATCATTTTTATACTCTACAGGTGGTTTCCCTTCCCCGTTGTTGGCTAGCAGGTTAGATGTCGCCAGGTTATCACGTTTCCATGCATTAGCATATTTTTTAAAGCATTTTAATTTTATTGATATGGACATTCAGGTTAGAACTGAGAACAATTGTGTTGCACGTCTTCAAATGATAATTTTTAGGCATTGCACGGCTTGTTCATCTGTTTCTTTTCTTTTCAGATTGACTCTCAATTTTCTTGTTGCTACCTTACCTTAGTGTCCCTTTCATACAAGAGATCTTGATATTTTTTCTTCAATTGCTTGCCTTCTCTTAAAACCATAGACCTAAAACTTGTTTTGTGAAATATTGGAACAGCTTGATTATTTATTTGGTCACAATACATAGTATCACTGGACGCTAACTACATCTTGTTTGTATTTTGCAGGGATATATGGTAATGTTTTACTGGGATCCTCAAGTGTTTCGGTTTGTATTTAGCAGGATCACCTGTAGACCAATGAATCAAGTTAATTTTCTCACCGATCCAGTTTAATCAATAACCAGTGAACCACCAGTTCTAGGACTCTTATATGGCCTAAGGTATGCTAGCTGCTTGCGTATTTCAGAGGATCTAATTAGAGTCAATTCTATGTATGTTTTCTCCTCTGAGAACTATTAGTATTCACTCGTGGGTGAAGTGCAAGCAGAAGCTGATTTCAATTCGAATAAGGGTGCTAGAAAGTGTGGCCAAAAGATTGTACACTCGCAAAAAATTGGTGCAACGTGAACTAAAGGAACTTTGTATAGGTTGTTACAAATCCACAGTGACCAGCTTAGCGATTCGCTCATTTGGCACGTCGTTGTTTTTTCATGCTGCATCTGCAAGTAGATTGATGCCTACTGGGCTACTGTAGTTTATCCTCAGCCTGAAATGTTGTAAATGCTTTAGTTTGTTGAAACCACTTTTAACTTCAGGGTTACCTTTTTGGTGCTCACTTTGCAAATCTATTCACGGGTTGGTTTGATCTTATCAGGTGCCAGGATTTTCATTCATGGAATGCGGAGGTTCAGGATTATTGACGCCTATTCCTTTCCTATACAATCAGCTCAATTCAATTAATTGTGTGGCATCACACCATAATTCCGAGAGTCCGATTGGTGCTCCTGTCGCCAGCGCCGCAGGTTTGCGTTCAGTTGATTACTTGATTTATTTGCGTCTTTTATGCTGCAGATATAAACTTATTTGCCTGCAAGATTAATTTAGCGCTTATTCAAAGGGCTATTTCCATATTCTATGCATCGATAGATCAAATCATGTAGGAAAAACAGCAGCTGCACACTCATACGAACACACACACTTCAAGTCTGAATCTGGTGCGGTGGCATGTCCGCCGATTGTAATTTTCTGTGTGGTAACCCTGGTATTGTCCATTTAATTAACATTGGTATGAACAAGGTGTAGACAAGACAAGTTAGTACTCAAATTTTCATTTTAGTTTTAGTTGCTTCCCAATTTGTCAAGAGGTTAATTTTACTTTTAGTTGCTTCCAAATTTTGTCAAGAGGTAGTTTTAGTTGCTTCCAAATTTTGTGGTCATGCAATGCTTACTAAGCATTTGTATGTACATTACTGCCGACAGCTTCTACAATGTAAATTATGCGAGGACAATTCCTCTTTGGATTTAACTATGATATTCCTAATGTGCTGCAAGGAAACACTGTTAGAATTACATCTACAAAAAAAACATCACATGCAAGCAATTCTCTGTTTAATTACTCTTGAGCTTAAATAACAGGAGCTATGCTTCGTGAGGAATTAGAGCTGCGGACAAGTGGATGAATGGCCATCGAGGCTTGGCTTCTGTTTATTTTGAGTTTGCAATTAATATGCCTTGTTTTATTCATCTATGTTCAGTTTAAATTCAGTTTACAAAATCTTCCATGAATGTGCCTTTGATGTAAGTTTAGTGGTGCTTTTGTTTGTCATGATAACAACATTTTTTTTCCTTGCATGGTTTTCCACTTTACAGATCAAGCTGTAAGGTTTAAACGACATTCAGGGTCCAATGTATAGGGGGATAAGATTAAGTTGCAATAGGCAGGCCTTCTATGGCTATGATCCTGATGTACATACGTGACCAAAAAATGCTTGCCTGTCCAGCAGCAAGCATGTTCTTCAGGCCTGGTATGCTCAGGGACATATCTTTGCACCCACTATAGATCTTCCCCTTCTTTTCTCTGATTTGTGTTCTAATTTGAAGCCTCTGAAAGCAAATGTGGAAACTCTTAATAAGCTATATAATATATTTTTGTTTAATGCATGAAGAATATGCAGATTTGCCAAGAATGGTTTTATTAGTTTGTCTTTGTTAGTTCTGAACTGCATGGTATGCTATATTATTGATGTTCAGTACGTGATATTAATTCCAGTCAGCGGGTGGAAGTAGTAGGGGTTCATGAAGCAGCAGATGCGTGCGAGGTTGGCGGTTGAGGGTGGATCATCGGCCAGAGCAGAAATAGCAAGGAGCTTGAGGTGTTTCAGGGTTTCCCACCCTCTCTATTACCATGCTTTGTGGAGGCCGGCGGGAGAGGGTCACTGACCTGCGCCGGCTTGGTGAGGCGCGACCTGGCAGTCGGCCCCACCGCTCCTCTGCACAGGAGGCTCGTGCCATCGCTCGTTCGCTGCTGCCTCTTCCTTGCCTGCCAGCAGGATGAGCGCGAGGTGAGCAACTAGCAAGTTTATGTTCAGTGCTTATTTTAGTTATTTGATGGGCTGACTTGAGTTGTTTATATTACCCTTGTTTGTAGATGCAGTCTTAAATTAATAAATTATAGAAGAGCAGTTCTTCTGCATGTTAGGAGTTGGGTGCCTTGGGCTTGTTAGTGCTAGGGGGTGTTGGTTTTGGCTCCATTCTTTGTCGATGTTGGCTTTGAATCTCAGGTGAACTATGCTGCTGGTGACTATGATTGTATGTGCTTTGGTTGGGTTGGTTAAGTTCTATAGAGGGTTATATAGCTTCTACATTTACTGCCCTTTAGCATATATGTATGGTTGTTTGGCTAGGCTTCAATTGAAGCCGGTTCTGTAATTTTAAAAATAACCAAAGTGGTCCGGTTTTCCATTGAAGCTAGCTCTGTAGATTTAAAAAGTAATGAAGTACTTCAACTTGCAAGTTTTTGTTGGGTGCAAATTCCCAAACCAAAAAACTAATGCTATTAGGTATGTCAGTGTTAGCTGATTGTTTGCCATATTAGTGTAGTTTATATAGATGTCGTGGTTGCTAAATATACACGACATGGTGTCTTTAAATGAGGACACATGATTTTAGGCATGGGATGGTAAGCCTGTTATGATTTTACTGTCGCAACTGTGCCCAGAATCTTTTGTTCATGGATTCTGAAGATCATTTGTACCGAGCATAATCTTCAGCTAAACTCATGGATTCCAGTCCAGCAGTTTTTCAGTGGTGAGCCTAGCTCTCATCTGCTCCTTCGCTAAGATGAGGTCGCACCTTGGACTGGATGTAAGAACTTCCGTGTGGAAGGATAATATTCTATTTTTCAGTTTTATGTAGAGGTTGGCATGGTGAATTCTGTTGTTCAGAGTAAATAGATGATTTATTCTTATATTAGACCAAATGGCGCAAGGTTCTAATTCAAACCAATACGAATTGTTTATTTGTTGAGAAGAGGCAAAGTAATGGACATTTTCTTTCTTATTTGTGAAGATTATTGACAGAAACTCAAAAGGAAATTACGGTGATTATTCAGTAGCGGAGCACAATCGAGTGTTAACTGATCATTTGTAAACTCAACATTTGTTGCTCCACTGTTAACTGAACATTTTTAAAAATTGTGCTACTCAGAACTGTTACAATACTCCACTGTTAACTGAGTTGTTTACCTCTACGCTGTTGCAGTACATTATTTAAATGTTCAGTGTTGCATATTTACCTCCGATATGTTTGTAACTAAACCGTGTGCATATTTACATTTGTTTGCATATAACTGAATTGGTAAGAGTGGAGAGGCACATTGGTGTCTCTTCTAACACTACTCCTACATACTCTAAATGTTCAAATATATATTGATAAGAAATGCATATATGCAGGCATCATATATTGACAAGAAGCCTTATTATTTTGCTAATATTTCTTTAGTTAATTGAACATTTTGCTTAATTGAAACTTGTTCAGTTAAATGGCCTTATTATTTATATTAGGAGTAGGAGGCCTTATTATTTAGATTAGGAGTATGATGCCTTATTGTATGCTTCTCACATGATCAGGCCATGGAAGGGGCCAAGATGGCTGGGGCATCAAGGATCAATGGTGTGGATTTGAACCCTGCAAAATACAAACAAGGTACAATCTGGCTCAGGGAAAACAAAAACACCTTATATTAGTCAATATTTTGGATAGTATAGTGAATCCAGTATCATGTAAATCCTAACATGCAAGGTTGTTACCCTCATTAGAATTTAAGGAAACAGATAGCTGCTAGCCACGTAACAATCCTTTTCGAGACAGACTCGCTTCAATGTGCCCTAATAATATGCAGCCACCTTTTGGTTTGCGGGATCCTCAGTTTGGTGCATTTGAAAGGATCCATGAAACTACATCTCCTAGGATTTACCCTAATGTATGTCAGTTTGAAAAATATTTATGGAGTGATTGATTCTTGCTGCATTGCATTCCTTCCTGTTTGTAGTCTTCTTCTAAACTGAAAACTAAATTATTAAGGTCTTAGAACTTAGGAATAATATTTGAATGAATGCCTAGACTATTCTTATTTAGTGTGCTTGATCTAACCGGAAAATAATCAAATCATAATAGAGGGGTTGTGTGCCGTTAGCTATCTGCATCATGGAGTGGTTGTTGCAGTTTTGTTGCCTTGCGTTTGCCATTTTCCTGCAGAGCAGCAATCCAATATTTGGAATAAGCTAACACATATGAATCAAGTATTCGATATCACTATATCATCATAGGGTTTGTGAAAGTGATGTTTTAGCCTATGGACTAAACCAGTGATGTCAAGGCTCCGAGATATAATTGAGCTTTGTGCTCTTGAAGGGTTAGAAACGACAATAAAGCCGATGCTATCATTTCCTGAAATGGCACCATTGGAACGGATCAACTACATTGGTAATGGTCAGTGCAAAGATGTAATTGCTATGTTTTTTGTGCTTTAGTTCTATTTAGTGCAACTGTTCTCTGGCTGTTAATATCTCTTTTGGGTAGTATCATGGGTTTGTTGTGCATATTTGATCTTCTATATATGCAGTGAAGGTGCCTCTCCTTTTTGGTATGCTCTGAATAGGATACATGGTGTTCATGTTCTATTAGATAGTTTTATTCTTGCGTAGTTTGATTTAAAAGATGATAGGTCAGAATGACAGAATGTGATTAGTTTTGCTTTTGCTGCTGCTACACATGATTTTACTTTTGGTTTTGATTTGTTTCTTTTCCAGTTTCTTAAGGCTAGAACACTACAGTTATATATTATGCACATGCAGGATTAATGAAGCTGCTTGGAGTGAATTTCTCTTTAAAATACATAGTGCTTGTTTGGGATGATTGGGCAAAAATAGTTGGGAATTGTTTTTTTATTATATGCAAAGATTCAAGCCTTGGGGTCTTGTTGACATTAGTTGTTTCAGGTTTAGACCTTTTTCAGCCCTTACTATACTCTCTCAAGTTCAGGTCACGATGGATGGTTTGTGAGGAGGGAGGCAGAGCAGAAACAAACGACGCATTCCGTCAAGCATGTGTGTGGATTTGTATCATCCTACTACTGTGTTGCTTTATTTTACAGTAATAAATAAAGAGATGAATCAGATTTGTATCATCCTACTACTGTGGTAAGAGTTGGATCTCCATCGGCAATCAGCAGCGCTGATCGTAACTGAGCACCCAACTTAACAAAGCTTAAGAGATTAAACTATGACTGGTTAAACCTGATTGTAACAAGAATTTTCTATAGTTTCAATTAACTAAAACTGAATATGAACTTGTTTCTGGCAATAGTTTATGTTTATACTTTCAGTTAACAGTAATTTTAGAAAATTTGTGTGCTTAATTGGATATGCATTTATCTATTGATTGCAAATGCATATTTTTTGTGTTAACTGCATATGCATTTATCTGTTGATAGAACTGCATATGCATTTGTGTTAACCGATTGATATATTGACAAATGAGTATGACATACTATGTTCAACCAAACATTGTTTAACAGCGAATATATAGGGGCGTGTTTATGGATGTGCATTTCCCCTGAATGTGAAGAGCTATTCAAGCTGCTGTAGAAATTTCTTGTGGGGTTTGATTTATCGACAATGATTCTTGACCTCTTTGTTCCCTATGTTTAATTGATCTGAAGGAGTGATTGGTTCTTCTTGGCTTGCAGGGAGCTCTCTGATGATTGATAGAGAGAGAAAGACCTTCTATTACTGGAATACTCAATCCTGGTTCTAATGGGTTCCAGAAACTTTTCTTTAGAGATGAAGAGTTTGCTATTATAGTTCATACTAGGTGAACAGCTAATATATAGGGGCGTGTTTATGGATGTGCATTTCCCCTGAATGTGAAGAGCTATTCAAGCTGCTGTAGAAATTTCTTGTGGGGTTTGATTTATCGACAATGATTCTTGACCTCTTTGTTCCCTATGTTTAATTGATCTGAAGGAGTGATTGGTTTTTCTTGGCTTGCAGGGAGCTCTCTGATGATTGATAGGGAGAGAAACACCTTCTATTGCTGGAATACTCAATCCTGGTTCTAATGGGTTCCAGAAACTTTTCTTTGGAGATGAAGAGTTTGCTATTATAGTTCATACTAGGTGAGCTCTCTGCTCCCTCGTTATTTTTTATTGAACAAGAGTGCAGTTCTTATTTCAGATGGAAGGATATTATATTAGCACTTTTCTAGCGACATTTATGTGTGAATAATTTATCTTTTGTGGAATGGAAGTTGTTTGCATCGACTTAGTTTGTATTTGTCCCTTTTTACTTGTAGATTTCATGGATCTTAGTGTGTGGCGCACGGCGGCAAATGATGTGAAATATTTATTGTAAACACTGAATCTTTGATATGTTTACAAAACTCCGCTTATTATCTGAAGCCACCCATAAGCTTGGAATCTTCTTTTCAACTTTTGTTAGACAATTTTGGTGCACTAATGCTTTCTTGATTGATGGTTGTGATTTAACTATTGACCGCACTTCTGATTAAAATATTTTATCTTCTGAATTTACATGTCTATGATAATAAGCACTTTCAGCAAACATGCCAACTGATGCTTTCTTGATTGATGGCTATGATAGAGAATGTTTTCAAGGCATAGTACAGGTTAGATTGTTCTACTGCTGATGCACAACTCCTGATCATCTGCCTTCGCCGCATTTTCTTCCGGATTCTTTGCTGGTTTTCTTTTCAACCGATGTATGTGCAAGTTCCTCACTTCCCCAAAATCTGCTCTGGCCGTGGTCGTTTGAATCTGGTCATAGTAGTCGTTGCGTAAATTCTCTCATGATCACTAGACAGTCTTTCTATGGGTGTGATGCAGAGCGGATGCTTCAATGATTCCTCTCCTTACTGCTGATCCCAAGGGGTGGTCAAGAGGACATCAAAGGGTGTTCAAGAGGACGTCAAGGGGTGGTCAAGAGGACATGTATTCAGGTTAAGAGGGCGTGTATTCCTCCTCTATTTAAAAAAATTAGAACTGAATCAATTTTTCTCCCGAAGCCAAGCTGAGTTAATAGTATGCAAAGTATAGTACTTCCTCCGATCCATATTACTTGTCCTAAAATTGATGTATCTATCACTAAAAAGCATCTAGATACATCCATTTTAAGACAAGTAATATGGATCGGAGGGAGTATCATGTTTTTTTATTGACAATCTTGATCTTGCTTTCTCTCACATGTGTCCTACAATATCCACATTAATTATACATGGTTATAATTAGCCTCTTGTACCATTGGAGCATCATAAGATCTCATAACTTTGTTTTGGGTTATCATGCTATCATTAACACCTTATCTAAACAGATGTGTCCTAATGCTTCAATAATTTTATTACCATTCTGTAATTAGCTTGTAGATTGCGCTACATCGAAAGGAAGTTGGAGAAACGACTGCGGACTACAAAAGCCAGTTTCTAATAAAGTCAAGTTTAAAATGCAGTGTTTAGTTTGTTGTCCTTCCACTCTTATCTAAATAGACATCAATAGACCAGTGTTCAGCAGAGCAGTGTTTACAATTTAGTGTTTAGTATCTACAGGGAACACCTTTTGTACCATACTCTTCTGTGTTTACCCTTTTGCTATTCCTGTGAAGGATGTGTTATATATGAAACCAAATGCCCTTCCAATGCTCTTTCTGTCTTTTTACTACTCATGCTCATGATGTCTTATAGCTTTGTTTAATTTTCTGCTGTACTCTTAAAGAATATGCCAGCAAAGTATCCTTCTATTATAAAACACATATGTTCATGTTATGTGATGATCATGTTATAACCCTATGCTTCAAAAACATGGTTTACTATCGCCCTTTGCGCCATGGGCGCAACGGGTCATCTAGTACACATAAATACACAAATCATAGGTCCAAATAGTGTATACAACCATAGCTAATACTCCCTCCGTTCCAAAATAACTGACTCAACTTTGTACTGGCTTTAGAACAAATTTGTACTAAGGCTACGACAGTTATTTTGGAACGGATGGAATAGCTTAATAAGTGCGTAACAAGTTGTCAAACTGAAACAAAGGGTACAAAGCCTTCCATTCCAGGAAGGCCTGGACAACATGCTTTTTAACCATAAATCACCAGGAGAGAGGGGTCTAGGGCAGCACACTTTTAATTTCTTCTATTATTCCCTGGAAAGGTGAAAAGAAAATCACTTTATCAAAGCGCAACTACAAGTCAAGTACAAACATAAATCTGAACGGTAGTGTTAAGCAAGGATTAGTGGTTAGCAAGTTTGGGTAAACTGTAAAGTGACTTGTGTTTCTTATGCTTTCCCTGCTGCAGATCAAGAGCTTCATTTTATTGATTAATAGAAGAGTTACTATAATGAACTTTTACACAGTAAAAAGGGGAGCTTGGGGTCATTTCTATCCAAGTTAAGTCACGAACAGCCCAACCCATATCTATAACATCAAGTTTACCTTCAACCTATATATTTTGTGAATCTACTTGTGTGCCAAAAAGATCAAAGATGACACCCTCATAACAAGAAGTGTCTATGCTGTTTCAGAGATACTTCCTCGGTTCCATATTAGTTGTCGGTGAAACGGATGTATCTAGACGCATATCAATGCTAGATACATTCCTTTTAGCGACAATTCATTCAGAGTACTTTGCAGGAAGGTTTGAAGCACAAAAATGAAAAAAAAACATGTGGTACTACTACAAACTAAAGAGCATCACTTGCAGACAGCGAAGACTTTTCCTTTTTGGACAAAACTTGGACACTGGGAGGAGAAAGTGACCCTAACACAAAGATCTGCAGCCAGCATCCATAGAACCAATGGGTGTACGTGTACCAGAAGTTCAGAAGGAAATATGTACAGGAAGGCGGGACCTAGAGAGATGTCACCAGCAGGAGTTGGAGAGTGGGGAACTGGGGACTTACACTGCAAGACTCTAGGCTCGCTGCCGTCGCTGACTCCGGCGCTCCCAGCTCATCTCGTCCCCTCTGGCTCCGCAACCAAGCTCTCCTTTATCCCACCCACCTACTATCACCCAGTGTGGGAAAGCACGCGCTACCATAACCACACGGGTCCAGGCCCTCCGCCGGGATCCGCCTAACTAGTCGTCGTCGAGCCTCCACGTGAAACGTCGATCACCATACCTGTTGTCGATCAAGAACCCTGAAAAGAGTTTGGGGTAGTATCATGAGTACAAAAGTACTCAAAATCCAACTGTAGTGGTCATCTGATCTAGCAAGGACTTCATCACTCGTCATTCTAGGACAACTAGTAGTTTACGGTAAGGATGGGGTAAGATGTGAGGTTGCTGCCGCACTAGCATTTATGAAGTGGCTAACGATCTAGAGAGTAAGATAATAAGCCAAGCATTCGATGAGGAAATGCCTCCAACAAGTCTTGCTATCAACTACTACGCAAGCATAACACCTATCCTATCCTTGTCCTCCTCTTCGCATCCATACGAAGAAGAAGTAGTCAAGGCACACACACGTTGATCAAATTATATTAAGATTATCTTAGTTGTTGTTGTCTATGAACAAGGAGTAGGTCTCAAGTCGTCCATAACCGTGGACACGGCTTCTCGAAAAGATTTAACCCTGCAGGGGTGTACCAACTGCCCATTACAAGGCTCCGCACGCACGCCCATCTCTCTCAGTTGCTACCCATCACAGGTAACCATTTTATGATTTAGTTCCAAGAGATCCGAAACGACAGGTCCCTCTAACTAACAACGAACAAATCCGGGTGGCCCCCGGGGAGTCGACACCCAACCCAAAAGCCGGCCACGCTCTCGGATCGGACTCTTCCGAATGACTAAGGTCGGGGTTAGCCTCACCTATATAACAGGGGACTTCCCTAGCTCACCAGTGTGGACCAACAAAGGAACTTTGTCTCTGCTGGCCCGAGTTGTTTTAAAACCATCGGCTGCAGACCAGTTACGCACACGGTTTCAAATGGTAAATCAGCTTGGGCCACCTCTAGAAATGTTTGAAGCTAGGTAGGTAAGAAAAAGGGACCCCATAAAATCCCACACGCGGTTAGGCACGCTCAGTCTTAAAACCAATACCCGGAACTCGGATCCTAGGTGACTCGAATGGAACAAAGCGTCGGGTCGGGTTAGCCTAGACCTTCCATCCTTCGTCGAGTATAGTCAACATTTATAATAATCATAACATCAACAACAACAATAATAATAATGTGATAGCCCAAACCAAGGAGTAACAGGGTAACATCTGTGACGCCCCCAAAATCAAGCCGTGTACAGTAATCATACACACAGGGTACACGACTGAGATTAGGGTGCCACGGTGATAATATCATAGCACAACACTAAACACAAAAGGATAAACAAATATGTTACAATAGAGGGGGTCACGCGGACCCGAATACATAAGTCATATGATTATGAATCACTTGACGCTTGCGATCTTTGTCTCGGAGTAATGTGACTAAAACACCGTTAATAGGCCATACATGAACGGGCAACTAAACCATTGGTAATCATACATGATGATGTGTGTAGTCCAATAAGTGTAGTTGTGTGCAGTGGATTCCCTATCTTCACTCATGAGTTGAAGTAGATATGTGGATATCTGTTCAATAGAGACATACGTCTGAAATCTTTGAAATGTTCAAGGAATTTTAGAGTGAAATAGAAATTCATTGTAACAATAAAATAAAGCTTCTGCAAATTAGATTGTAGAAAGTAATATTTTAGTTACAAGTTTAGTGAACGTCTGATGAGTTGTGAAGAAGTGTCATAACTTGCGTCTCCCGGAACACCACTACGAGTAAAGTGTTCGAGAGATGTAATCAATCCATGTATGACACGGTAAGATCAAATATGACGTTTATCAATTTGCCATTATACTTATTAAAGTTATGCGTTAGTGACTACAGCTTTTACACTGAAAAGAGCACCATCAAATCTGTTGAAATGACACCATATTAGATGTGGTATGGATTGTTAAAACCATGTTGTCTTTTCTTAAAATTTGGGTATATGAGGCATATGTTTGACATACTCAAAACCCCAAATCAGATAAGTGCTACTTTGTTAAGGTTATACCAAAAGTTTTGGTATTCCTCTATCACTACACAAAAGCAAAACTGTTTGCTGTTAAGAACAATGTATTTTGAAGAAAAATAGTTTCTTACAAAAGAGTGAGTGGGAGGACAGTGCAACTTGTCAAAGATTGTTGAATCTTCAGAGAAGTGCGTAGCTGAACCACACAGGTTAGACAAAAATCGTACAAACATTCATGATATGTAAAACGAGATATTGTTGTTCGACAATGATAAACCTGTGATATACAAAGAAGCGTTGATGGGCCCTGACTCCGGGATTTGGCTAAATGCCAAATAATTCGAGATAGTATCCATGGAAGTAAGTCAAGTTTTGAACTTGGTAGACCCTCGGAAAGACTAAAAGTCTGAAGAATATATATATGGATCTATAATTGATTCGGATGAAATTGTTTTATCCATAAAGCTCAACTCGTTGGAAAAATTGTTTTCTAGCAAGTTCAAAGGTTGACTACGGCGAAATAGTGTCGACCGTAGAAATGCTTTAGTCAGTTCGGATTATACTAGCAATTACTACATATCTAATTTATAGGATATGGTAGAATGAACGTCAAAACAAAGTTCCTACATGGAAATATAACAAAGGACGTATACGTGATACGACCGGAATGTTTTGTCGATTCAAAGGATGCTAAAATAGATGCAAGCCTTCGATATCCAATGATGGACTGGAGCTAGCATAATGGAGTTGGAATTTTCGTTGTGATGAAATTGCCAAAAGAGTTTGTTTTCATCAGGAATAACGAAGATGCTTGAATATTCAAGAAAGTAAGTGGGAGCTGAATAATATTTCTAAAACCTTATGTAGATGACATATTGTTGATTAGAAATGATATAAATTTCTTGACACGAATAAGGACTTCATTGGAAATAGTTTTCAGTTGAAGAACTTGGGCTGATATAGCATTAGTATTGAGCATAGTGATCTATGAAGATAGTAAGTGCCTGATCATGCTAAAGCCAACACTACATATTGACATGATACTAAAGTAGTTTAGTATGAAATGCCAAGAAACATGTTCTTGCCGAAGTCGTGGTGAAAAGTTGTTTGCAGAAATCGGTGTTGATGAACACAGATAAGCAAAAACACGTGAATTGAATTCCACTCACCCGTGTGTTTGGATTAATCATGTACACCATAATATGTAAAACGACCAGATATGTCCAGTGCTTCAAAAGGTTATGAGCAAGATACCAAAAGTGATCAATATGTTGATCATTGGACAAACAGTGAAAAGTTAAACTTATGATAGATAAGATATGTTTCTCGGAAAATGGAGATAATGAAGAGCTCGTTGTAACAAGTTACACCAGCTGAATTTTGATGTAAACAGTTACACCAATTCAGTCTTCATACTTACTCCGATCGATTTTCGATTTTAATTGGGATTATGTGTTTCACACATAAGGGTGGCACAGTATGAAGGAATTGTGTTAAAGTTAGATACTGTGGCGAATTCTATAACAGAGGCTAAGTATATTGTTGCTTAAAGAAGTAACAAGGGAGGGTATTTTGAATCATCAGTTCATTTATGAACATGGTATGGTTTCCTAGATGCTTGAAGCTCATGGAACATTGACGAATGATTTCATGACTTATTCTAAAGGAACCAAGGTCCTGCCAAATGATTCAAACATATACAAAGCTAAACTGATAAAATTAGTGAATTTTATGATAGCGTGAAAATGCGAAGATATGCAAGATACAAACGGGCCTGAAACGTCAGATCCGAAGATGAGGTCTATACCACAAATGAGGCATTTATTACACCGGTATGCCATAGGTGTAAAGTGCTCAAGCACTGACAATATTATTGACTCTAGTGCAAGTGGGAGACTGTTGGAAATATGCCCTAGAGGCAATAATAAAATGTTATTATATATATATTTCCACGTTCATAATTAATGTTTATATTTCTGTGCTATAATTGCAATGACCCTGACTGTGAGATTCAGAAGAAAACTCATTTACATGTGTGGAAATGTAAACACCAAGAGTTCCTGGTTTAGCCTCTAAGACCAGCTCATGTGCTAACTGATGATTACGTTTTCTTAATCATGGACATTGTTCTTGTAACAAGGATGTCAGTAGCAATGTGAACATATTGTTAGCAGAACAATGATGTTGAACCGACCCCAGTATTGAATGATATACTTAGAGATCACATCGTAACTACGTTATAAGTCATATCATGAAATGTTATCATATACGTAATTCCTTAGACCATGAGAGTATCGAGTTGCTTCACACAGGAAGACATGCTTTGGTTCTTAGATGAATCCTCCCGTAAATGGGAAGTAGTAAAATAAGTTCTGGGTATGTCAGATGGCGTGGCTAGTGACTGTGATAGTTCAAGAATGGGATTTGCTCCTTCACGATGAAGAAGATATTCACTTCGGGCCCACTTGGTATGACGGTATCCATTATAGTCTGGCCAGACGCATCGTGATTCAGTCACGGGGATACCGGAATACGATAACGAGAAAAGGGACAAACGAGCAAAGAGGATAACGATTGGCTTGTGTTCAAAAGTTGTTACACATGGGTGCCAAACTTCTCTCCTCTAACTTTGTCATATATCGCGAAGCAAAGGGAATGGTACATGACTAAACATAATGGTTCACTCGAAGTTTCTTCGTGTATGTGCGGGAGTCAACATGGGTGTCCATGGCTCCGCTGTTGATTATTGGCTATTGACAAAAGGCTGTTGACCTATGTCCGGAAGATGTTCTGAGTCATGTCCGCATTATACCGAACCTATTGGGTCACACACTTAACGAGCAATAGTCTGTTAGAATACTAGTATGGTAGAAGGTTTAGTGGAAGCAAAGCAGAATAGTTCATACGGGTACCGGAAGTAGTTCCGGAGATTTATGGAATTGTTCATAAGGGCACCAGAAGTAGTTCTGGGTATTTAAGGATATGTCCGGATCACTCTGGAGTAGTCCCAGGTGGTTTCGAATCATATGAGAATGGTACTGGGGAAGTCCTGGATCAACCGGAATAGTTTCTGGATAATCGCTGGGCGTCCCGACAACCTTCGCGGTCATCGGGTGGCTTAAACTGTAACTCGGATGGTCTTGGAAACTATCCGGATGGCTCCGGAACGTCCGAGAACGGTCTCGGAAGGTCCTGGAAGTGCTCCAGAAGTGTCCGGAATGTCCCGAAACGGTCCCGGTATGTCCCGGAAGGTCCCGGAAGCTTCTAGAAGGTCATGGAAGGTTCCGGAAGGTTCCGGCTGTACCACCCACTCCCCTGCGCCCCTAGCCTTGGGGGGAAAGCCACCTAGGCTGCCCTGGCCGGCCAAGGGGTGGGGGGCGCACCAAGGGGAAGGAATCCTCCTCCAGGTGGAAAGTCCAACTCTCCAATATGGCAGGTTTCCGGTGGGAAGGTATGGGAAGATTTGGGAGGTTTGGGAGTCCAAGTTGGACTCCCCACCCACCTTATTGCGCCCCAAGGGCCTCTTGGCCACCTATATAATGTGGGGGAGGGGTGGGGGGCGCAACACAACTAATCCCCAAGGCCTATGCGCCACCCTCCCTCCTCTAAACCCCGTTGCTCCACAATTAGACCCCGATTTAGACGCTGTTCTAGATCGGAATCCGTTAGGGTTTTCTCCCTCTAGTTTTCTCGGTGGCGTTCATCTCTGGACGGCGGAGCGCTGCTGGATTGCTGCTACGGGATGTGTGGATACTAATGGAGGGGTCGTACCTTCGACCCTTCTTCGAGGAGCTTGTTCATGGGACTTGTCCGTGGGACTAGATCGCGGGACTTGTTCGTGGGATTGATCGAGGGACTGTTCGTGGGAGAACTTGCGAGATCTAATTCCACTACGTCCACGAGCTTCACCAACTCTACTTCCGCTACATCGGTTGGTGAGCCATGACCTAAAACCTTGTATGCAATCTTCTTGGATGATCTTGGGTTCTTGATTCGTAGGCCGAAATTTTTTGTTTTCTACTACGTTTCCCAACAAAGGGGTCCACTGGCAGTGACCCAGGGGTTGCCCCCAGGTGTGCCACGTCAGGGGGGCACCGGCGGCGAGACGCCGGCGTGCCCAGCACGGCGGAGGCCACGGGAGGGGCGTCGGAAAAGGGCTAGGGGGCACCGTTCGTCACGGGGTTAGATGCATTCGAACGGGAAGACAGCGCTGCGTCGATTCCAGGTGGTGGCGACATCGGGGGTGGCCGGAAAATGTGTCGGCGACGAGGTCAGGCGGCGGTGGCGCACGGGTGAAGTGGTCGACGACAAAAGCGGGCACGGGAGGGGCCTTGCGTAGGTGTGTTATAAAGCTACGGCTCTGCGGCGTCGACTGGTAGCCGTGGCAGTGGCGGGGGCAGCCGGAGTCACGCCAGCGACGAGGTAGACGGCCGCCTGCGCTCGGACTTCATCGGGAACGCGTCAACGGAGGGGGCTTTCGAGCGTGCGCTACGGGAAGGTGTTCCTGGGAGCAAGGCGAACACGAAGACGTGCTCGGCGCGCCAAACGCGTGACCTAGCCCGCGGGGGAGAACACGTCGGCGGCGACGGAGCTACGGCTCCAATGGCGTCGGCGGGTTTAGCGCACGAGGGGCTACGCGGGGGTTTGGGGAAGGCAGAGGAGCTCACCGCGAGTGCAACAGTGGTGGCAGTGGGCTCGATGGCGTAACGACGGCGGCGAATTTTCTCTGCGACGTCGCGGCGGCCGGAGTTGGGGAAGTTGACCGTGCGCTCGACGTAGTGGCTCCGATCTCGATTCCTTGTGCTCGGAGACGAAGACGATGACGCGAAACACGCTGGACAAGGCGGCATGGCGACGCGAGCTCACTGGCCGCGTGAGCTCACGGCCATGGCGACGGCGGCTCGGGTGGGATCTTCCCCAACGACTGCGAGAAGAGGAGGAGAGGAAATGGAGGGGGGGGGGGGCGTGTCCAGGAGGTGCGCGGGGGCGTTCTTATCGCGTCCGAGGCACAGGGGAGGTGGGGGAGGCCGGCAGACGTCCCAGCCACGGCGAGCTCGCCACGGCGACGGGGCAGGTGACGGAGGGGACGGGGGCAGGTGGGGAAGGGGGAGTGGGCCGGGTGGGCTATCGCCCATGGCGAGATTTAGTGTTTCGCCAATTTTCTGTGTCCTTTCTTTACTGTATTTCTCTTTTAGTAATTGTTTTCCTAGCTTAGGCATTTTTGTAAAATGTGTTAGGTGTCTCAAAATTAGTATTCCATTATATGGCAGTGCCACAAAAGTTTTTGCAGCAAAAGAAAATCATTAGATATTTCTTTTAAATATTAAATGCCCAAAGTAAGGGTTTTAACCTATTGTTTGAATTGTTTGGAATTTTTCATAACTTCAAAAATTTCCAAAGTTGGTCCAACATGATTATAATGATTTTTGGCAATTTACAAAAATGGTTTCAGGATTTATGGAACAACTTTATTTGAACACTTTTGTTTTATTTTTCATTCAAAGAAGTTTCAACTAGGGTTTGGTTTGTTAGATGAGCAAGGTGCATTTGGCTTTGGGTTTTGATCCCAAGGGCTCAAGTACATGGTGCATGGGGTGTTGATCAACCACAACAAGATTTGATCATTAGCATCACAAAGTTTTATCAAGGACAAGGGAGATCAATCAGTGATAATCCAACAGTGATGATCAACAGTGATGATGATTACTGTTACAGAAACTGAGGGTGTTACAATTCTCCCCCACTACAAGAATTCTCGTCCCGAGAATTTAAGTGGTAGCGAGGAAAAGATCGGGGTATTCGTCGCGAAGGCGATCTTCGCGTTCCCAAGTGGCTTCATCTTCAGAATGATTCGACCACTGAACCTTGAGGAACTTGACGGTCTTGTTGCGGGTTCGGCGTTCCGACTGATCGAGAATGCGGCTCGGATGTTCTCGATAAGTCAAGTCTTGTTGCAGCTCGACCATATCATGTTCCACTTCGCGGACAGGGTCCTTGAAGCAGCGACGGAGTTGCGACACGTGGAATACATCGTGGACTTGGGAGAGGTTCGGCGGCAATTCCAACCGGTATGCCATGGGTCCACTCCTGGAAAGGATACAGAACGGGCCAATGTAGCGAGGAGCCAACTTGCCCTTGATACCGAAGCGATGAGTGCCCCTCATGGGAGTGACACGGAGGTAAGCGTATTCGCCAGGTTGATACTCCATTTCACGGTGTTTGCGGTCATAGTTGCTCTTCTGACGAGACTGTGCGGCCTTGAGATTTTCTTGCACAATGCGAACTTGTTCTTCAGCTTCTTGGACAAGATCCGGTCCGAAGTAGGGTCGTTCCCCAGTTCCTGACCAATTCAGGGGGTTCGACATTTACGTCCGTATAGAACTTCGAAGGGGGCCATCTTCAAGCTAGCCTGATAGCTATTGTTGTACGAGAATTCCGCGTACGGGAGGGCATCCTCCCATTTCATGCCGAAAGAAAGGACACAAGCGCGAAGCATGTCTTCCAGCACTTGATTAACTCGTTCAACTTGGCCTTGCGACTGGGGGTGATAAGCGGTGCTGAGATTCAGACGAGTCCCGAAAGCTTCCATGAAACTATTCCAGTATCGTGAGGTGAAAATGCTGCCACGGTCTGAACTGATCTCCATCGGAATACCGTGGAGTGACACAATTCGGGAGATATACAAGTGTGCTAACTGACTAGCAGTGATCGTCTCCTTGACCGGCAGGAAGTGTGCAATTTTGGAGAATCGGTCGATGACGACAAACATGGCATCGTTACCCTTCTGTGACTTAGGAAAACCGGTGACGAAGTCCATCTCGACTTTGTCCCACTTCCAATCAGGAGGAGGGAGTGGTCGCAGCCAACCAGCAGGTTTCTGATGTCCGGCCTTGACGCGACTGCAGACGTCACACTGAGAAACATAGCGGGCGATGTCTTGCTTCATGTAAGGCCACCAGTACTGTTGACGAAGGTCTTTATACATCTTGGTAATGCCAGGGTGGATTGACAAGGGAGAATTATGGGCTTCTTCCATGATATCCGGACCACAGTTAATGAGGACCGGGCTCACAGAAACTACTAAGCGGACCTTGAAGTACACAGTATCACCATCATTGGCATCAATGGTAAAAGAGGAGGGCTTTCCTTCTGCGATGTCCTGCTTGATCTTCACAATGTCAGGGGCCAGAGATTGTCTACTCTTGATGAGGGCGTCGAGCTTTGACTCGAGAACCAGGTTATTGACGTAACCTTGAGGAACAATCTCGAGATTCAATTTGCGAAACTCTTCATACAGAAGTGGTTGCTGCACCTGAACCTCAAGTTCAGAACAGTAAGCTTTGCGGCTCAAGGCATCGGCCATCACATTAGCCTTGCCAGGGGTATACGAAATATCCATGTTGAAGTCGGCTATTATCTCGAGCCATCGTTGTTGACGAAGATTCAGGTCTGGCTGAGTAAACAGGTACTTCAGACTTTGGTGATCGGTGTAGACCTCGCAACGATTACCGACGAGGTAATGTCGCCACAGCTTCAATGCATAGATTACTGCTGCCAATTCGAGATCATGTGTTGGATATTTTTCTTCGTGAGCACGCAACTGACGAGAGCCATAAGCAATCACCTTGCGCTCTTGCAATAGGACATAGCCTAATCCTTGACGAGACGCGTCGCAATATATCACGAAGTCCTTCTGAGTATCAGGGGGAGCGAGCACCGGGGGAGAAGTTAGCTTGTCCTTGAGTGCTTGAAAACTTTCTTGACATTTATCTGTCCACTCAAACTTGACGCCTTTGTGAAGCAGATTAGTCAGCGGCCTGGCAATCTTGGAGAAATTCTCGACGAAACGGCGGCAATAGCTCGCGAGCCCGAGGAAACTGCGGACTTGCTTGACGGTCTTGGGAGGAGTCCAGTCAAGAATAGCCTGGATACGTTCGGGGGTGACGGCAATGCCATCCTTGGAAATCACATGCCCAAGGTAGGTTACTTCGGGAAGCCAGAACTCACACTTAGAATACTTAGCGTAGAGTTTGTGTTCTCGAAGCTTCTCCAGTATAAGTAGAAGATGTTCAGCATGTTCTTCTTCATTCTTGGAATATATCAATATATCATCCAGATAAACCACGACGAGCTGGTCGAGGTACTCCATGAAAATATAATTCATCAATCTGGAGAAGGTGGCTGGAGCATTGGTTAAGCCAAAGGACATGACAGTGTACTCGTATGAACCATAGCGAGTAATGAAGGAAGTCTTCGGAATGTCCTCATCACGAACTCGGATTTGGTGATAACCCAACCTCAAGTCGAGTTTAGAAAACACCCTGGATCCGGCAAGTTGATCATACAGGTCGTTGATCCGGGGAAGGGGGTATTTGTTCTGGATGGTGGCTTGGTTAATGGGCCGATAATCTTGGACCAATCGGTTTGTCCCATCGCTCTTCTTGACAAAGAGAGAAGGTGCTCCCCAAGCTGAGGAACTGGGGCGAATGAATCCTTTCTGAAGTGCCTTGTCGATTTCCTCCTTAAGTTCAAGGAGTTCATGTGGCGGCATCTTGTAAGGACGCTTGGCAATAGGAACAGTGCCTGGCTTCAAGTCGATGACGAATTTAACTTCTCTGATCGGGGGTATTCCCTGCAGTTCTTCGGGGAAGACGTCGGGAAAGTCGCGGACGACCGGAACGTTCTCAATTCCTTCCAGAGGTGAGATATTCAAAGCATTCATCATAAAGATCTGTGTTTCTGCATTACGGGTAACTCGGGGGGTGTGGTTAACAATATCGCCGGAGGGGTGAAAAAGTTGGACAGACTTGGTGCCACAATAGAGCGCGGCATCGTGAAATTTCAACCAATCCATTCCCAGAATGAGGTCTATGGTGAAAGACTTCAGGAGGATGGGCGAAGCAAAGAATTCAACTCCTTCGATTTCAATGGTGGTGTTTGGCACTAGCATGGTGGTTCGGCATTGACCAATCGGGGTGCGAACAACCATCGGGGGTTTCATCATTTCGTACTTGAATTTATGCGAAAATGCAAATGCTTCCGACATGAATGAATGCGATGCTCCTGTATCAAATAAAACAGTAGCAGGTACGGAATTAACGAGAAGGGTACCCATCACGGTAGCGGGTTGTTGCTGAGCTTCTTCAACATTGATGTTGTTAGCATGACCACGAGCATGAGCAGCAGACCCAGTATTATAGTTGGGGGTCCTGTTGTTGCCACGACCATTTCCACGGCCAGCGGGGTGAACTACCAGTTGCTTCTGTTTCTGGGGGCACTCTCTGGAAAAATGCCCAGGTTGGCGGCACGTGAAGCATAATCCATCCTGAGGACGGAGGGGTGTAGCATTGGGTGGTGCAGGCAGAGCTCTTGGCAACTGCGGTGGCGGAGGCAGACGGGGTGTAGCATAAGACGGCCTTGGAGCAGGGACAGCTGAATGGGTCACACTAGTAGGGAGCCAGATACGACGCTTCTGCGTTGCGCCCGAAGATGAGCCAACGTCACGATAACGCTTCAGAGAGTTCTTGTGCTCCATCTGGGCAGTCTCGACGGTGATAGCCTTGTTCACCATGGTGGAGAAGTTGGCGAAATCATGAACGGCAAGAGCGAGCCTGAGTTCTGGGTTGAGGCCACGACGGAACTTCTGTTGCCTGCGAGCATCAGTGGTGATCTCTCCTTGCGCATAGCGAGAGAGGTTGAGGAACTCGCGCTGATAGGCTTCAACAGTCATGTCGCCCTGAGTGAGGTTACGAAATTCTTCCGCCTTACGTTCCATGATCCCCTGAGGAATGTAGAGGGCGCGGAAGGCAGACTGAAATTCATCCCAAGTGGCTTCAACTGGCAGAGAACGCTTGTGGGTGCTCCACCACTGAGCAGCGGCGCCTTTCAGATGGTAAGACGCAAAGTTCACATAGTCGGCTGGATCGACATTAGCAGACTCCAGCTCGTGAGTGATGTCGCGAAGCCAGTCATCAGCATCCAACGGCTGAACAGTGTTGCGGAACATAGTGGGGTTGAGGCGGACGAAGTCGTGCAGAGTCACGGTGGCATGCTGATGGTGGTGCCCATTCTGATTCGGCTGGGGGAACTGAGCCATGATATTCTACATGAACTGACGATTCATCTCGAACTGCTGCATCATCGCGGCCATGTAATCCGGCGGCGGAGGTGGGTCGTTGGCAGCACGACCACGACCACGACCACCACGACCAGCCATCCTGCTAGAATTTAACAGGGGTATTTCAGCGATGAAAATTTAACGAGATACCGGAATCAAGCCGGAAGTAAAACGACAACGAAAAGGGGGCGCAAATAAATATAGGAGTAGTCATATAAAACATACACATTCGCACACAGAGTCAACCGAAAATCGGGCAGCGTAACGTCGTAGAAATTAAGGAAAAAGGACTCACTAGGCGGCGCGCAGACCGCGGTAAGGATTACACGACGCGACATAGATTCCACTATGTCAATCACGCCGCAAGAAAAACTGTTGGCCACAGGAGTTGATGCCAGAGAACGCGCGGCCTGCCCAGAGTGAGAATGGGATCCGCGGTCCGGGACCTGGGGTACGACTCCTGCGACACGACTCAATCAATGGGGGAAGCACCAAAAACGCCGGGTGGAATCAAGAGAACGTGATCCTAATGTCAGAGTTTGTAAAACTTACCAGCAAGGATAAGAGAGCAGATTCCTAGAGCATAGGTAAGGAGAAAAGGATCCTAATACCATAGATATCACACGTAGTGACATCGATGTGGGCCCGTAAGCCAAATATTAAGTTAGCAAAATATTTTTTCAAGGTCTAGACTCAACTTCGACCAGGTAGTGGTGGGGTGGCTTCCTACAGGCAGTCGGCTCTGATACCAACTTGTGACGCCCCCAAAAACAAGCCGTGTATAGTAATCATACACACAGGGTACACGACTGAGATTAGGGTGCCACGGTGATAATATCACAGCACAACACTAAACACAAAAGGATAAACAAATATTTTACAATAGAGGGGGTCACGCGGACCCGAATACATAAGTCATACAAGCCATAATATCTGAGTACAGACATAGTTAGTCAAGTTTTGCCTTAAGAAGGCTAGCACAAATCACATCAGAGATACAGATCGAAAAGGCGAGGCCTCCTGCCTGGGATCCACCGAACTACTCCTGGTCAACAGGGAACTCGACGTCGTAGTAGGCGCCTCCGGGGTACTCCTGCTCCTGGGCTCCAACGTCGGCTGCAGCGGCCGATTAGGCAAAACAGTAAAGTAAATAAAGCAGGTGAGTATCTAGTATACCCGCGAGTCTTACGTCTGCTACTAAGCATTATGTATTGTATCAACGGAAAGAAGAGGCCGTATATAGTGGACTGAAAGACAGAAATCCAGAGCAAGGGTAAGAAGCTAGGCCTAACGAAGACTAGCATCTTCCGACGATGTCTTGCAGCATGAGGTAAGAATCAACCAACAGTTTATATAAAGCATAAAGTAACAATGCAGCAGAAGTTGCTGCAGCATTGTATAATAATAAGTTGTAATAATTAACAATGCCTCCGAGTTCACCTCCTCGACATCCCCCCGAGGAAGAAAACCCGGAACCATACAATTTAATAATAGTTTCTAGTGGTAAGATCCAGCTTCAGCATAAAGCGTCCTGTTACCGTGGACACGGCTATTCGAATAGATTAATCTTCCCTGCAGGGGTGCACTTGTGTTACGCTACACGCACGGATCTCCAGAGTGGCGGGAACCTTGTTAGGGAACGCTCCACCGAGGCTATCCGACACTTCATAGCCCATCTTTCAAACTCAACAGAGAGGTCATCCGCCGGACTATATCCTATGTACGCGGGGCTTTGGACCCTAACCCCGACGTACTCCTGCGCAGTGCGAGGCTGGCCGGTGAAGTTAAATCAAAGCAAATACAAACCACACTGCCGCGGCAAATAAGACAACACAACTTCCCGGAGCAGGCCGCGGTAGTGCTGACGTCTGAAGAGTCCTCGGACGACACTACGAAGCAGAGGAGCCCATAACTCGTAATTCCCACGGGTAGGTAGTGCGTACATGGCATATAGCCAACTCAAGACATTCACTGAACCATTTAGCATTTTAATTAACCGGCGTGGCAACCGTTATCGTTGCCTCGACTTAACCGACCCGCGGACAACGACAACAGCCAGGACCACCAGTACATCGGTGCCTGCCCATCGTCCCACCAAGTCACTGCGGTTACCAACAAGGTGAACCGTCTCCTTACCTGGGCTCGCGTGTGCTCCTGGAGGAGCTCGACTTTCGTGGGTTGGTAACTCTCGCGGCCAACGGTCAGGGGCCAAGCACACCGGTACATTGGTCGTACCCTCCCTGTCGTCCCGTCGCAATACCTCTCGCGGGCACCGTTGGGTCGCCCGACTTCTTACCTGAAGGACAATCGCCGATCAAGACCCTATGGCGGCAAGACAAAGTCAACCTCGAGTGGAGTACAAGGACTACTCCTTGATAGCTCACACTTGAGGTGACTAGGCATAACCCAGATAGGGGCCTTAGACGGTGTCTGCATTGTACCGTACCTGTGCAGTGATAATATTTGTATCCGCGTTCACTCTCCTGAGTGATCACGACCCTCTATCTAATCCTAGCTAATAATGCGCAGGGCTCACTGCTGAATATCATATCTAAATATTTAAAGGCAGCATAGGATAAGGAAGGCACATCAAGGGGCAACAAAAATAGGCTATGCAATTGAATAGGATTGTAATCGTAGCAGCAGCAGTAAAATTTCCTAGTGCAAGAAATGTACGGAAAGATAGGCGATATCTGGGGAAGAGAATGGCTCTGCTTGCCTGCAAGCTCGACGGTAGTAGTAGGGTCGTCGACGAAGTAGTCGTACTCAGCAGCGGTGTAGGCGACGGCAGCAGCGGGGTCTACCGGAGATTAAGGGGGGGAAGAAAACAGTAAATACACAGCAAGCATATACAAACAAATGCATGACATGACATATGAAATGTTAACGGTATTCTAACGCAGTGCAATTTACATTGCTCGGAACGGAAATTCATCTGAGGATGAGCTACCGGTTCCGGATGATTACCGGACAGGGTGTCCGGAGGGGGAAGGATCAAGCCGGAGGTGTCGTGGGTACCGAACAAACATAAGGGGGGGTGTATCCGTGCTAGTTGAACTATTCCGAGAAATATTCGTGTTCGGAATAAATTCATCCGAGCACTCTAACAGTACCGAACAATTTATTGGACTGCCGGTCCAGAGGGGGAACGGTTCGATGTTCGCTGTGTTAGAGGGGTGTGATAGGCATACGGATAGCGTATTCGTATTCGTTATATTTTTCTGATCAATTTTCATGTATAAAGTTTTTGAATCCGAGTTACAGTTTAAAAGTTATTGAATTTCAAAGTTTTAAATCATTTAAATGATTTTCTGAATTTCTTTTATTATTTATTCAACATTATCCAAAACATTATCCACAACAGTGCCTGACATGTGGGACCCACATGTCAGCCTCTGTTATTTATAAAACATTTAACAAAATCTGAAAAGCCTCTGGGCCCACATGTCAGTGACTCAATTTTAATTATTAGATTAACCTAAAGCATTAGGTTAATTATTTACAGGGGACCCACCTGTCAGTGACTGGGGTTGCCCAGTCAGCGTCCACTGGCAGTGACCCAGGGGTTGCCCCGAGGTGTGCCACGTCAGGGGGGCACCGGCGGCGAGACGCCGGCGTGCCCAGCACGGCGGAGGCCACGGGAGGGGCGTCGGAAAAGGGCTAGGGGTCACCGTTCGTCACGGGGTTAGATGCATTCGAACGGGAAGACAGCGCTGCGTCGATTCCAGGTGGTGGCGACGTCGGGGGTGGCCGGAAAATGTGTCGGCGACGAGGTCAGGCGGCGGTGGCGGACGGGTGAAGTGGTCGACGACAAAAGCGGGCACGGGAGGGGCCTTGCATAGGTGTGTTATAAAGCTACGGCTCTGCGGCGTCGACTGGTAGCCGTGGCAGTGGCGGGGGCAGCCGTAGTCACGCCGGCGACGAGGTAGACGGCCGCCTGCGCTCGGACTTCGTCGGGAACGCGTCAACGGAGGGGGCTTTCGAGCGTGCGCTACGGGAAGGTGTTCCTGGGAGCAAGGCGAACACGAAGACGTGCTCGGCGCGCCAAACGCGTGACCTAGACCGCGGGGGAGAACACGTCGGCGGCCACGGAGCTACGTCTCCAATGGCGTCGGCGGGTTTAGCGCACGAGGGGCTACGCGGGGGTTTGGGGAAGGTAGAGGAGCTCACCGCGAGTGCAGCAGTGGTGGCAGTGGGCTCGATGGCGTAACGACGGCGGCGAATTCCCTCTGCGACGTCGCGGCGGCCGGAGTTGGGGAAGTTGACCGTGCGCTCGACGTAGTGGCTCCGATCTCGATTCCTTGTGCTCGGAGACGAAGACGACGACGCGGAACACGCTGGACAAGGCGGCGTGGCGACGCGAGCTCACTGGTCGCGTGAGCTCACGGCCATGGCGACGGCGGCTCGGGTGGGATCTTCCCCGACGACAGCGAGAAGAGGAGGAGAGGAAATGGAGGGGGGGGGGGGCGTGTCCAGGAGGTGCGCGGGGGCGTTCTTATCGCGTCCGAGGCACAGGGGAGGTGGGGGAGGCCGGCAGACGTCCCAGCCACGGCGAGCTCGCCACGGCGACGGGGCAGGTGACGGAGGGGACGGGGGAAGGTGGGGAAGGGGGAGTGGGCCGGGTGGGCTATCGCCCATGGCGAGATTTAGTGTTTCGCCAATTTTCTGTGTCCTTTCTTTACTGTATTTCTCTTTTAGTAATTGTTTTCCTAGCTTAGGCATTTTTGTAAAATGTGTTAGGTGTCTCAAAATTAGTATTCCATTATATGGCAGTGCCACAAAAGTTTTTGCAGCAAAAGAAAATCATTAGATATTTCTTTTAAATATTAAATGCCCAAAGTAAGGGTTTTAACCTACTGTTTGAATTGTTTGGAATTTTTCATAACTTCAAAAATTTCCAAAGTTGGTCCAACATGATTATAATGATTTTTGGCAATTTACAAAAATGGTTTCAGGATTTATGGAACAACTTTATTTGAACACTTTTGTTTTATTTTTCATTCAAAGAAGTTTCAACTAGGGTTTGGTTTGTTAGATGAGCAAGGTGCATTTGGCTTTGGGTTTTGATCCCAAGGGCTCAAGTACATGGTGCATGGGGTGTTGATCAACCACAACAAGATTTGATCATTAGCATCACAAAGTTTTATCAAGGACAAGGGAGATCAATCAGTGATAATCCAACAGTGATGATCAACAGTGATGATGATTACTGTTACAGAAACTGAGGGTGTTACAACATCGTAGCATCCTAAACATGCATACTAAGCAGGGGCTGAGCAACGAGCAATAGTAATATAGCAGTACAAGGTTTGCTGGGAGGGGACATGGCTGTATCGGTTTGAAAGAGGCTGTAAACATTTGGTAGGATCAAACATCGAACCTAACCTAGACTAGCATGCAAACCGCTGGTTAAAATAGAATGGATCATAAGTAATGTATAGCCCTTGCCTGTTGATAAGTCGGGTTCCGAAGGTGTAGTTGATCGCAAGCTCGCATCATCTCCGAGAGGTACCCGCGGAAGCACACAAGACGGTAAACACTGGAATGAAATCAACGGTGCACCACTATTACTACGGAGCAACACAAGATCAAAGAGACAACACAAGGCACGGCAACGCGATACAAACCTAACGTCGAGAGCGGTTACTAGCAGGTTAAGTGAGGTATTCGTCACACACGAAGATACCGCACGTTTAGAGATGTTCAAGTTGTTTAGCTATAAGTGATCAACCAATGGTTGTTAACATGGCAAGGCACCCAATCATGGCATACCACACAAGCATGGCAAGAGGTGAAGCATAAAATAAACTACCTAAGCTAGCCAATTTAAGCGCGGGGGGGGGGGGGGGGGGGGGGTAAAACCTATACATGGCAACTATTACGGACCCCACGATATTTATTGCATTTGGTACTATTTTTCCCTAAACACAATTTTATTACTTTTATTAGCAAGCAAGAACAGCATAAACACAATCTACATGTAATTATATTCAAGTTACATATAAAGAACATTTTAAACAGAGCAACGGTTAAAAAGTTATTGCAATAACAGTTTACAGTGGCAGGCAGTGTAATTAGCAAGCAAACAACATGTAAACAAGGTCAAACATGGCAAACAAGCACATTTTATTAATCTACGTGCAATACGGAGCAACTTTCATGTAGAAAGCGTCTCCATCGGAGCTACCGGTGAAAAGATACGCGCATCACAAAAAAATATAATACAATCTGCAAAATCTGGAAAAAGAAAAAAAATAGGGAAAAAAAAGGGAAGGCAAGCCTCACCAGTGGGCCGAGCCCATGGAGGCGGCTGGACTGGCCTTGTGGCGCCTGGACTGGGCCGCTGGAGCCAGGCCGTGGCCCACGTGAGCGAGGCCGACCCAGCTGGTAGCGAAGACGGGCGAGCGGGCACGAGATCCTCCGGGCTGCCGTTGGCGGCGGCCGTTCCGGTGGCCGGTGAAGGCGCGCGCCGGCGAGCCGCATGCGAGGCGGGGGAGGTCTCAGGAGGGTTGCGGCGGCGGAGATCGGGTCGGCCCTGGCCGGATCTGGCCAGAGCTGTTCACCGGCGGAGTTCCAAGGGGCGACGGCCGAGCTTCTCGAGTTCCATGGCGATGGTGGCTTCGGCCTCCTGGAGAAGAAGGAGAGGTGAGGGGTGAGGAGAGAAGGAGAAGGAGAGGAGGGGCGCGGTGCTGACCAGGGGGGTGGCGCGGCGACGCGGCGCTCGCCGGAGCTGGCCGGTGGCGGCGGCCATGGCGCGGCTCAGGAGGAGCTCGGCCGTGGCGGCGGAGGCGTGGGCTGGCCGCGGCCCGGCGGCGGCGAAGGCGGGCCCGTGCGGCCCGGATGCCCTGTGCTGGCTGTGGGAGGCTGGAGCTGGACCTGGGGTGACGTGGCGCGCTCCCAGGCCGTCGATCTGCAGATCCGACGGTCAGATCTGACCAGGAGCTAGGGTTTCGGGGAGAGGGGGATTTGGGAGACAGATCTGGGATTTTTCGGGGGGGGGGGTGGCTGCAATTTGTGTTAAGGGAAACCCTAAAATGGGTGTGGGAGGCTGGTGATCTTTATATAGGGCAGGGCTGGGTGGCCAGTTTACGCAAACGCCCTCAGTACCTCTCTCTCGCGTCGCGTGATCGCGTTCCTGACCGCCGAAGGTGCATACGGACTCCGATTCAGACGAAACTTCGACCTACGCGCTCAGCGCGTCGAGCCCGTCGATCGTACCTCACTGCGGTGACATTCCGACAACATTTTTCGGTGCCCCATAAAATAATCCGTTTATTAAATAAACGGGGTTTGCGTTCCGGTGGCGATGGCTGGACTTGTGCCGGTCGCGACGGTGCTCGGGTGAAAACCCGGTGTCGCAAAGTCGTGTGCCATGGTGGAAAGGGGTCGGTCACGCATCCGATACGAGAATAGGGGGAGAAAAATAATCGTGGATCGATAAATCGGGGATGCAAACACCGCAAACAAATCAGGCAATCAAACAATTCACGTCGAAAACAAATTTTTTAATTTTGGTGAAAACTGGATTGTTACAGTTACCCCATGGAAAGGGAAGTGGAATTATCTCCTCTGCATCGGCGATCGCTGACGCTTCACTTGGGCTGCTGGTGGCAGTCCAGTCGATGTCTGGGTTGCTGAAGCTCGGCGCCCCATGTATGAACTATCACCTGAATGATTGGGAAACTGTGGTGTTATTGTCATGGTATTTCGAATGCAACTCCATTTTTGCTTACAAAGGGAAAATTAGATGGCAGGAACCATTACCTGGAGCTGGTTCAGTGTGGCCCCTGCACCTCCATAACCTGCCCAGGGTGAAGTGCCTGAGCTGCCTGCCCAGTCCAAGTTCCGCATGTTTGAAGAAGACAGAGAACACACTGTCATGTTAGATCAATCACAAAGGAAAGCTAATAAGAAGATCACTCATGAGAACTTCAGAACATAGATCCAACAAGTGGAGAAAGGAAGGCAGAGCCACTTGCCATTGGACGCAGGAAGAGCTCACGGTCCTGGACAGTTCCAGCCGCAAGGACTCTGAAAAACTCCGACCGGACAATGGTGCGGCTGCGTGCAGCACCGCCGTCCCATCGGCGAGATTTTCTGCTGGGAAACGGCGACCTGCGGGTGCGGGCAACCCGGCAGCGAGGCCCAACCTCTGGACTTTGACGAAGTACTTATGAACGTGGATGTGTATATGTATAATGTTGCATCTCAATTCACAATCCTTGAGTAATCTGCAAGCTCAACATTCAACTTGGGGGTAATGTATAGAAGAAAGTCCATTTTACTACCCTGAAGAAACTTGGTGGTTCACATAACACCCTGATCATTATTTCTGCTCTCTTACCCCCCTCAACAATTCCATACTGGTAAAAAATCATCCCTGGGTGGTTTGCCCCAATCAAGGCTGACATGGACATGGTTAAAGGCGGTATTTGACTTGTGGGTGGTCACCCCTCGTCAAGTTCGTGCCCTCGTTAGGTGAATAGCATAGCTGGCGCTCAGTTCACATCGACGACACTGCCGTTCTTCGACCGCGCGGCCAACGCCTCCTGCTCAACTGGATACTTTGTCCGAGAGCTTCACCTCACTCCGCTATACAGTTCTGGCAAAGGAATTTGTCCGGGTCGCCGTGAATCGCCGTCACCATGTCTTCTTCCCCGCCACAGGTATTGATCGACGCCGCCTCGATCTCTTCCTCCGGCGATCCTCGCTTCTCCTCCTCTGCTTCCCGAGCACCGTGGTGCTCCCCCGAAGCTGACAGGTCCGTCCATTTGGAGCCACGCGTCCCCGAGGACCTCTCCCAGCGTGGCCAAGCTCTGGCGCCCGTTGTAGTTCTTATTTAGCTCGGCCTCGCCGTCGCCACGGCCAACATCCTCCTCGAACTCCAAAACGATGTCCAGGAGGACCGCCGTGCTCATTCTCGTCACCTTCAGCAAGCCATCGTCGTCGGGGAGCGCCACAGGCCGCGAATCGGGCCGGCGTCCTCCACCACGGACGCCACCTTCCTTCGAGCGATTCGTCGTCGGCTGCCACTCCCATCTCTCCTCGACACCTCCATCACGTTCACGGTGAGCATCTGGTTGATCCCCTCCTTTCCACGCTCATTTTGGTGCGTCGTGTCGCCGTCGCCACCTAGCCACGCTACGGCCGCCGCGGGCGCTCATTGTGGCCGTCGATGTGGTCCTCCCCGTTGTCCACCGAGGGCACCAGCAGATGTGCAGCACGACCCTCGGCCGATTCCTGCCTTCGACCGCTCAAATGACCGCCGGGGGCGAGGGCACGGTCGTCGCCGCCGTGCCTCTGGTCGTCGTCGTCGTGCACGCGCGGTTAGCCAGTGTGGTGACCCACTGACCAGTGGCCCTCATCCCATTAGATTAGTCCTAATCACTGGTTTAAAAGAAATACCCACTGGGCATGATAAGTGGGCCCAAGGCCAAAGATTAGTTTAAATAGCTGCTAAATAAAACCCCACCAGTTAGCCCATGGGCCCCACCTGCAGGTTAAATACCGTCTTTGACCGTGTCCACATCAGCACTCAATCGAGGCAAACCACCCAGGGACGATTTTTGACCGGTATGGAATTGTTTAGGGGGGTAAGGGAGCAAAAAGAAACCTCAGGGTGTTATGTGAACCACCAAGTTTCTTCAGGGTAGTAAAATGGATTTTTTTCTAATGTATAATGTTGGTTGATCTCCGGCTAGAAGCCAGGGGATAAAAAGATAACGATATCCAGGAGATAACGTTAAAAGGGAGGCCCACGTTATCAACGTGCGTGTGCCAACAGAAGCGCCCCGATCGGGGGCATCTCAACCAACCGATGGTTTTGGTCCTCCGTCACCAGCGCTACATAAAGGGGAGCAGCCGGCCACCTACGTGATCAATCTATCTCTCATATGGTTTTCCCTCTGCTCCCACATCTCCAAAACCCAAACCGATCCGGGGGAGTGCTGCTGTGACGGGAAGGCCTTCTCCTTCATCTGCTCCGGTGCCAGGGCAGTGCCGCTGGCGTCCGGAGGGACGACGCTACCCGCTGCGTTCATCTGCACCTACACCAACTCTCCATCACGCCTGCATCGAGCAGGCACGGGACCTTGCTTCGTCTTCACCAATGGCCTCTCCCATTGGCGGTACTGATCTAATCCCCATCATTGTTTTCGAGTTTATTAGGTGATCTATTGCTAGGTTTAAGGTTTACACACATGATCCTAAAGTGAAAACTCTAACAATGGTACCTTGAGCCAGTTAAACCTAGATTGGATCCCTAATGTTTTTATGTTCATGTCTAATGTGCCCAATTTTGGCTATTGATTCACGCTTCTATCCATGACCCACTGTTTGCGTCAATTGAGTATGATTAGGGGTTTCAATCTGTCAAGAATTGTTTTTTTTATGGGCTAGTTCTAATTAGCTACCGATGATGCCTAATCTTCCGGTTAGATTGATCAAGTCTAGCTTCCGCTGCAAGTTAATGCTAATTAGAAATCACTAGCACTGTTTAGATGAAATCCCTAATGCTTTTCTCCCCAAAATTTAGCCAAATCGGCGAGGAAGAAAAACAAACAAACAAAAAAGGAGAGGAAAGGCTCGGGATTTACCTTAATGACGCCGCGCCGTGGTTCCCGTCGGGATCCCGACGCCGGTGACGACGCCGTCCTGCGGGGCGACGTGCGGAAAGAGTAGAGCGCCGCCGTGTTGGACGCGCCGTCGCCATGGCCCTCGCGCTTGAACGTCGCCGTCGTTGGCGGCCGCCGCGAAATGGAGCGGCTCACCCGCGCCGCAGTGCGGGCCGGACGCCGAGCTCGGAGTAGGGGCGACACGGATGGCGCCGTTCGGCGGAGGAGCGCGCGGCCTTGCGGCCAGGCACGGTGCTCCGTCGAACGGGGTCGCCGCATATCCGTGGTTGGCCGGTCGGCGCCGCTGGCCGGCGAGGTCGCCGCGGCCGTCTCCGTCGGCCGTCGGCCCTCCCACTCTCTCCACCGAAGAAATCGGGACGAAATGGATTTGGGGGCTAAGGTTTTTTGACCAAGCCACCGCTTTGGTCGGCCCGAGCGCAATCTGTGCCGTCCGCTCGATCGGACGGGCAGGATCGAGGCGGGGCACCGAGCGGGCCTGCGGGCACCGAATGGGCCAGCTCTCTGGCAGGGCTCTAACCCAGTTAAAAAAGAAATAGGCAGCCGTGGGTTTTGGGCTAAAACGAGATGATGTGTACTTTTTTTTATTCAGTGCATTTTGTAAAATCATGATTATTGCTAAAATGTTTTTTTTGCACTGCAATAAATTGAAAAATGTCCAGAAAATTATGCTTTAGTTTTCTAAGTAGAATGGAACCAACGAGAAATTTTATTTAGAAAACTCTTATGAAATTAATGTTTATGCCATTTTATGGCATATTTATGATGTTCTCCTTATAATATCAATTGTGTTCAAAATTGATACTCCCTCCGAACCATAATAAATGTCGCTCATTTTGTACTAAGCTAGTATAAACTTTGTACTAGATAAGCAACACTTATTATGGATCGGAGGGAGTATTATACTTGGGACAAAATTGTTCATCATTGTAATTCTGACGAACGTTGATTTTCAATTTTAAATAATCCCTTTTATTTAATTCCTTATTATTTTCTGCCCAACGGTGATATAATTTGGAGTTAATTTTTGCATGTGAATTAATCAAACCAACGTAGGGTTAATTTTCATGCAACTGTATTAAATTATGTTCTTTTCCTTTACTTATGTATATTTTGAAATTATGACAGCTTCCGGTAACATTGAACCACTTACGGGAAACAACTTTTAGTCATGGAAAGACTCGTTGCTTTTGCACTTAGGCTGGCATGAGGTTGACCTCACTTTGAGGGAAACGAAACCAGTGGAACCTAAAGTAAGTGCCACTGGGTATGATGAGCTGAAAAAGGCTTATGATGTGAATGTTGAGAAATGGGAGAGGTCCAACAGAATGTCACTTCTCATTATGAATTTCTCAATCTCAGCAGAAATAAAAGGGGCTATCCCCGTTAAAGATAATGCTATTGATTATTTGAAATCAGTGGAAGAGCAATTTAAGGGCTCAGAAAAGGTTTATGCTGATGATCTTCTACATAAGCTGCTTACCAAGTATGATGGGCACGGAAACGTGAGATAGCACATCTTAAGTATGAGCAATGTTGCGGCAAAGCTCAAAACCCTGCAGTGTGACCTTAACGAAGAGCTTCTTGTGCTCTTAGTTTTCAGGTCACTGCCCTCACAATTCTCGCCATTTAAGATAAATTATAATTTTCTTCAGACCAAATGGAAACTTCCTGAACTCATTGCACATTGTGTTCAGGAAGAAGAGAGACTGAAAAGTGAGCAGAAAGATCAAGTTTTTCATGTGGAAAGAGAAAGCATGAAAACGATGGCAATGTGCCCAACAAAAGGCAAAATTTCAAAAAGCATGCTCCAAAGCCTAAAGAAAGCAATGAGGCATGTTGTTCACGTAATGTTCCTCCAGCTCCTGTTAACCTTACAAACGCTGCTGGAGAGCGACTCTGTAACTTTTGCAAAAATCCGAATCATATCAAGGCTGATTGTCCAGGTTTTCTAAAGTGGCTGAACAAAAATGGTAAGGATGAGATTACTCTAGTAGATGAATCTCTTTATGTTGATTTTTCTAAATCTACATGGTGGATTGACTCAGGAGCAACTGTTCATGTTGCTAATTCCTTGCAGGGATTCCGTATAAGCCATACGTTAAGAAGGGGAAGAAGAACACTTAAAGTGGCAAATGGAAAGGATGTTGAAGTTGAAGCCATGGGCTCCCTCACCTTGAAGTTGCATACTGACTTCCTCCTTCAGCTCCAAGATGTTCTTCTAGTGCCTACCTTAAGTAGGAACTTAATTTCAGTTTCATGTTTAGATGATTATGATTTTGATTGCACTTTCAGAAAGAAACAATGTGTTATTAGGCATTGTAGCAATGATGTTGGCCTCTCTGTCAGACGAGGCAAACTTTATATGTTATATCTTTTAGATTATCCTATGTGCGTGAATCTCTGTGAAATGAATGTGAATGAATGCAATGATAAAACGAAGGGGGGAAGTATCAATACTTCTTCGAAACTATGGCATCGTCGCTTGGGCCATATTTCGAAGGGGAGAATGGAACGATTGATCAAAGTAGAAATACTTCCTCCGCTAGATTTCTCCGATGCGGGAAATTGTATTGATTGTATCAAGGGAAAATTTGTGAAGACCATTAAGAAAGGAGCAGTAAGAGCCATAAAGGTCCTTGAACTCATTCATACCGATATATGTGGACCTTTTAATGTAAAGTCTGTGGATGGTTTTGATTCTTTCATAACATTCAAATATGATTTCTCTCGCTATGGCTACATTTATCCTATACGCGGTCGTTCTGAAGCTTTAGATAAATTTAAGATTTATAAAGCCGAGGTTGAAAATCAACTCAACCTAAAGATCAAAGTAGTACGATCTGATCGCGGGGGAGAATATTATGGTAGGCATGCTCCTTATGGGCAAATTCTAGGACCATTTGCCAAATTCCTTGATGAAAATGGAATTGTTGCGCAATATTCAATGCCTGGTGAACCTCAACAAAATGGTGTAGCCGAGCATCGCAACCGCACACTTATGGATATGGTGCGAAGCATGCTTAGTCATGCAAGTTTACCAGTAGTTCTATGGATGGAGGCATTGAAAACAGCTGCACACATCTTGAATCTTGCTCCAACTAAGTCAGCATCGAGCACACCTTATGAGATGTGGAGGGGAAAGAAACCGAGCTTGAACTACTTGCGTGTGTGGGGTTGTCCCGCTGAAGCTAAAGTATTCAATCCACATATTAAGAAGTTGGACCCAAAGACGATTAGTTGTTTTTTCATTGGGTACCCTCATAGAGGGAAAGGATATCAATTTTATTGCCCAAGCAAGACCACAAACTTTGTGGACACCAGACAAGCGGTGTTTTTTGAGGATAATGAAGTCACTGAGGTTAGGACAATTGATCTCGAGGAGAAGCGGGTGTACGTTCCATGCCCGATTATCCAAGAGAACCTTTTTCCTATGCCTAATATGCACAAGACATCATCAGATGATCCCGCACCTAACGCAGATCCTCAGTCCAATGAGGAGCCTCAAGATAATGAAGATCCTCAACATGAGGAGGATAATCAACCCGATGATAATCCTCGCCCTTCCCGTGCAAGAAGAAATGTACAAATTAATGAGCCTGTGAGAAGATCACAATGGGAAAGGAAAGGAACCATCCCAAGCGATTTTCTCACTTACATGTGTGAGGATGTAAATGACATAGGAAAGGTAGAAGATCCAAACTCATACAAGGAAGCCACAAAAGGTGAAAACTCGTCTAAATGGTTGATCGCCATGGAAGAAGAACTAAAGTCTATAAGCTCAAATGATGTTTGGGACTTAGTAGAAGTTCCCGATGGAGCTAAAAGGGTAGGCTGTAAGTGGGTCTACAAAACAAAATATGATTCCAAAGGGAATGTCGAAAGGTTCAAAGCTAGACTCGTAGCAAAAGGTTTCACGCAAAGAGAAGGGATCGATTATCATGAGACCTTCTCTCCCATGTCATCAAAGTATTCTTTCAGAATCGTCATGGCTCTTGTAGCCCATTATGATTTAGAGCTACACCAAATGGATGTCAAGACGACATTCCTGAATGGTGACTTAAACGAAGATGTCTACATGACTCAACCGGAAGGTTTTGTCGTGGAAGGAAAAGAACATATGGCATGTAGAATAAAGAAATCCGTCTATGGCTTGAAGAAAGCTTCAAGGCAATGGTAACTCAAGTTCGACAAGGTTATTAGAAATTTTGGTTTTAAGGAAAATGAGATGGCCAACTGCATATACGTTAAATTTAAAGGCAGTAGGTTCACTATACTAGTCCTATATGTGGATGCCATTCTTTTGGTTTGCAGCGATAAGGATATGCTGCATGAGACCAAGAGGTTTTTGTCTTCTAATTTTGACATGAAGGATTTCTGTGAAGCCTCGTATGTCCTTGGCATTGAGATTCATCGAGATAGGTCCATTGGAACGTTAGGACTATCACAAAAGGCATACTTTGAGAGAGTGCTAAAGAAATTCAACATGCATAAGTGCTCTCCCTCGCTTGCCCTCATAGTCAAGGGCGATAAGTTTGGGACATTCCAATGTCCGAGGAACCAGAATGAAACTGATCAGATGAAGTCGGTTCCTTATGCTTCAGCTGTCGCAAGCATCATGTATGCTTAAGTTTTCACTCACCCTGACTTAGCTTATGCAACTGGGATGCTTGGCAGATTCCAATCTAATCCAGGACCGGACCACTGGAAGTCCGCAAAGAAAGTGTTTCGTTATATGCAAGGTACTAAAGATTTCATGCTTACATATAGAAAGTCTGATAACCTAGAAGTTGTTGGCTATTCAGACTCTGATTTTGCCGGGTGTATGGATAGTAAGAAATCCACGCCAGGATACATATTCACACTCGCAGGAGGAGCCATATCGTGGAAAAGCTCCAAGCAAACGATTACTGCTTCATCTACGATGGTCGCAGAGTTTATAGCATGTTATGAGGCCACTGGGCAGGCTGTATGGTTAAAGAATTTTATTTCCGAACTTGTAGTGGTAGACGACATTTCCAAACAACTCACATTGTACTACGATAATGAACCCGCGGTTTTCTATACGAGTAACAACAAGTCAAGTGCAGCTGCGAAGCACATTGACATAAAGTATCGTTTTGTGAAAGATAGAATACAGGATCAAACTATTAATGTTAAGCATATCAGTACGACAAATATGCTTGCGGATCCACTTACTAAAAGCTTACCACCCAATATTTTTCGTGATCATGTTGCCGGCATGGGATTATTGGAAGCCTCTTGATCCTGAAATGATAGGACCATTCATATGAACCACTCCCCGTAAAGTAATATGTTTTCATTCCGAAATAGGATGTGTGCTATAAGTATTGAGGTTCTGCGACATTTACTAGCTGTAGTGACACCTTACTTTGGTATTTTCATTCCTACAAAGAATGAGCGAAATTTACGAGCCTAACGATCAAGGGGGAGAATGTTGGTTGATCTCCGGCTAGAAGCCAGGGGATAAAAAGATAACGATATCCAGGACATAACGTTAAAAGGGAGGCCCACGTTACCAAGATGCGTGTGCCAACATAAGCGCCCTGATCGGGGGCATCTCAACCAACCGATGGTTTTGGTCCCCCGTCACCAGCGCTACATAAAGGGGAGCAGCCGGCCACCTACGTCATCAATCTATCTCTCGTATGGTTTTCCCTCTGCTCCCACATCTCCAAAATCCAAACCGATCTGGGGGAGTGTTGCTGTGACGGGAAGGCCTTCTCCTTCCTCTACTCCGGTGCTAGGGCAGTGCCGCTGGTGTGACGCCCCCAAAATCAATCCGTGTACAGTAATCATACACGCAGGGTACACGGCTGAGATTAGGATGCCACGGTGAGAATATCACAGCACAACACTAAACACAAAAGGATAAACCAATAGGTTACAAGATAAGGGGTCACACGGACCCGAATACATAAGTTATACAAGCCATAATATCTGAGTACATACATAGTTAGTCAAGTTTTTCCTTAAGAAGGCTAGCACAAATAACATCAGAGATACAGATCGAAAAGGCAAGGCCTCCTGCCTGGGAGCCTCCGAAACTACTCCTGGTCAACGGGGGGGGGGGGGGGGGGGGGGGCTCGACGTCGTAGAAGGCATCGGGGATCTTCATGTTGCGGGGGTCGGCATCGGGGATCTCCTGCTCGTGGAAACCAAGGCTCCAACGTCGATTGCAGCGGCCGGTTAGGCAAAACAAAAAAAGGGGGGAAATAAAGCAGGTGAGTATCTAGCATACCCGCGAGTCTTACGTCCGCTACTAAGCATTTATGCATTTGTATCAAAGGAAAGGGGAGGCTGTATATAGTGGACTGCAAGGTAGAAATCAGAATAAGGGTAAGAAGCTAGGCCTGTCGAAGACTAGCATCTTCTGACGATGTCTTGCAGCATGAGAAGAGAAACAACCAACAGTTTAGATAAAGCAATAAAGTAACGATGAAGCAGAAGTTGCTGCAACATTGAATAATATAAGTTGTAATGATTAATAATAATAATGCCTCCGAGTTCCCCTCCTCGACTCCCTGCGAGGAAGAAGACCCGGAACCATACAGTTTAATAGTAATAGTTTCTAGTGGTAAGATCCAGCTTCAGCATAAAGCGTCCTGTTACCGTGGACACGGCTATTCGAATAGATTAAACTCCCTGCAGGGGTGCACTACTGTTCAGCCTGCACGCTCGGATCTCCAGGGTGGCGTGAACCTTGTCAGGGAACGTCCCACCGAGGCTATCCGACACATCGCAGCCCATCCTGGGCTCAGCAGAGAGGCCATCCGTCGGACTATATCCTATGCGCCAAGGGGTCTAGGTCCCTCACCCTTGCACGCTCCTGCACGGTACGAGACTGGCCGGTGAAGCAAAAGCAAATCCAAACACACCTGCTGCAGCAAAAAGATAAGACCACTTCCCGGCGATCAGGCCGCATTACTGCTGACGTCTGAAGAGCTTTCGGACGAACTACGACGCGGAGGGCCCACACCGTAATCCCACGTGTAGGTAGTGCGTACAGACCAACGGGTCTCTCAAGTCATCCGCCGAACCATTTAGCATTTTCATATTATCTCGCAGACAACCGTTTTCGCTGTCTGACTAACAACACAACGGACAACGAACAGCAACAAGGCCCACCGGTAACGTCGGGGCCTGCCCTGTCGTCCCGTCAAAGCGCGCGGTTACCGACAAGGTGAACCGTCTCCTTACCTTGTCTCGCGTGTGCTCTTGGTAGAGCTCGACTTTTGCGTGGTTTGGTAACTCTCGCGAGATACGAGCAGGGGCCAAGCACGCCAGTAACGTCGGTCGTACCCTCCCTGTCGTTCCCGACACAATACCGCTCGCGGGCACCGTTGGGTCGCCCGACTTCTTACCTTTAAGGACAACCGCTTTTCAGGACCCTATGGCGGCAAGACAAAGTCAACCTCGAGTGGAGTACAAGGATTACTCCTGGATAGCTCACACTTGAGGTGACTAGGCATAACCCAGATATGAGTCTTTGGCGGTGTCTGCTTTGTACCGTACCTGTGCTGTTGTATATATTGTATCCGTGTTCACCCCCCTAAGTGATCACGGCCCGCTATCTAGTCCTAGATAACAATGCGCAGGGTTCACTGCTGAATAATGCATAAATATAATAGGCAGCATAGGATAAAGGAGGTACATCAAGGGGCGACAAAATCAGGCTATGCAATTGAATAGGATTGTAATCGTAGCAGCAGCAGTAACAATTCCTAGTGCAAGAAAGTACGGAAAAGGTAGGCGATATCTGGGGAAGAGAATGGCTCTGCTTGCCTGGAAGCTCGACGGTAGGGGTAGGGTCGTCGACGAAGTAGTCGTACCCGGCAGCAGTGTAGTCGGCGGTAGCAGCGGGGTCTACCGGAGATTAAGGGGGGAGGAAGCAGTAAATACACGGAAACAGATGAAATGTTAACGGTGTTCTAACGCAGTACAATGTACGTTGCTCGGAGCGGGAATTCATCCGGGGATGAACTGCCGGCTCCGGGTGATTACCGGAAAGGATGTCCGGAGGGGGAAGGTTTCATGCCGGAGGTGTCGTGGACATCCGACAAACACAAGGGGGTGTATCCGTGTTAGTTGAACTATTCCGAACAACTTTCGTGTTCGAAATAAATTCATCCGGCCGGTTTTTACCGGCGCCAGGAATTATCGACAGACAGCCCGGAGGGGGGAATGTCGATGATCAGTGTGTTAGGGGGGTGGGGTAGACATACGGATAGCGTATCCGTATTCGTTATATTTTTATGATCAATTTTCATGTATAAAGTTTTTGAATCTGACTTACGGTTTAAAAGATATTTAAATTCAAAGTTTAAATCATTTTAAATCAATTTCCTGAATTTCTTTTATTATTTAATCTAACCTTATCCAAAACATTATCCGGAACAGTGTCACTGACATGGGGGACCCACATGTCAGTGACACAGACATATAATCAATTTATTTTAAATAGATAATACAGTGAGGGCCCACATGTCATAGACAGTGGCTAATTAATTTAATTCAATTTAATCAAACAGGGCAGAGGGCCCACATGTCATAGACCTTTAGGGGGTTGTTTTATTTGTTAAATTTAACAGAGGGGTTAAGGGGGGGGGGTGGCCCACTGGTCAGTGGGTATTAGGTGGCCGGGGGTTCGCCGGAGACAAGGCCAGGGCCAACGGCGGCGGCGGTGGTCTCGGGTCTTCGACGGGGATGCGTCCACGAGGGGTTTCGGCGAGCGCGCTCTAGCGGGACGGGTTCTACGGCATGGCAGGAGCCGGTCGGGGCCAAACGCGCGGCGGCAAAACACGGGAGAGCTAGCTATGGACGGTCTTGGCGGCGGCCGGAGCATGGTGACGCGGGGAAGACGACGAGGGGCACTAGGGGGAAGAACGGAGAGGCCAGGGGGCGCGGAAGCTGTTGGGGTTCGCAGCAGAAAACACAAAATTTTCTAACTAGCGTTCCCTTAACCCAAGATCTAGCTAGCCGTATTACCGTAACAGATAGTAGTGCGGAAATAACATACCTCGGGGTGTAGTCCGTTGCGCGGGAAACGTTCCCGCAAACGTGGTTGATGTAGTCGATCAAGTTTCACAGCCCCCTGGCTGTGTTGAGCACCCGGATGGGTGTAGTGCCACACGTGCAGCACCTCGTAGTACTCGCACACGTACGAGACTCGATGACGACCTCCGTTCTCCGATCCAGCGGAGGGGGCGGAAGCAGACCTCCGGACGGAGCTTCGGCAGCACGACGGCCTCCGATTCTAGCAGAGAGGTCTCAATTCCACTACAGGCTCACACTAGGGAGCCCACCGTGGAAGAGACCAGAGAGGGGAGGAGACCGGAGAAAACCGATCTCAATTCGAAGTTATATTTATTTTCTCACGAATTTCTGTGTATTAATTATGTGCACCCTGCCTGTCTTTATATAGGCTGGGGAAGGGAGTCAACCCACCTCCCCTAGCAATGTGGGACTAAACCCTTTGCTAGGGGGTGGTTGGCCGGCCAAGGGGGGAGAGGGGGCGCACCCCTCATGGGCCATAGGGCCCATGGCGCCTCCCCCCCTTTTCTTTTCTTTTTTCTTTTCCCTTTAATTCCTTAATGGGCCTTTTTCTCCACTAAGGCCCATAGCACATATTAATTAGAAATAAAATGATTTTAATTATTAATTCAATTAATTAATAACTAAAACATATTATTTCATCTCCCGGTGCTCCGGAAACTCTTCCGGCTCACTCCGAACTTGTTTCGGTTCAATACGGTACTCCTCCGATATTGTCTCCCTTATTCTCTGGTTGCTCCGATGGTTCTGAAAAGGTCTCCGATTTCATCGAGCTCTTAAGTGTGTTACCCTACGGTCCGAGAACACTCCAGTCATGACCGAGCAGAGGCAACAGTCAATGATCATCAGCGGGACCTGGATGCCCATAATGACCCCTGTGCATTCCGGATATCAATACCGATTGGACCTTACGCCGTATAGCATTCCCTTTGTCAGCGATACTGGATTGTTCCGAGATTCGATCAATGACATCCTATGTCTGGTTCAACCTCGTTCCGAACTAATCCTCATTCACTCGTTCCCGTGATATTCATCCCCGTGACCTAGTCACACGCTGCGCAGCTTTATGGATGGAATCTCACCGAGTGGGCCCCGAGTATCTATCCATTATATGGATTGACAAATCCCGCTCTTGTAAACAATACTCCTCAACGTATCTCCACGGAATACCTAAGATACAACCGTTATGACCCGCATATTTCAGTCAGGTGGTGGGATGTAAGTCAAAGCATCCGGGAAGATAGTGATTATGCACGTACTCACGGTCAAAGGAACGGTCTACCACGTTCTGTAATTACAACACTGAACCTTCATAAGATTTGATCATGCTGTAATGCTTACTTTGGGTAATGTTCATCACGTCACTTAACCCGTGAGGTGACCTCATAGTCAAGAGACTTAATTGTCCATGATCGCGAAACCACGACCATCATGTTGACCATGAACTAGTTATCGATGTAGAGGCTAACTAGGAACTCTGGGGTTTCTATACCACACCTGCATCATTGTTTCACTGATGCAGTTCTAGCACGGTATGAAACTGGTTATGAACTTGCTTAGATATATTGGAATAATCATATATTATTTGCCTCTAGAGCATATATCCAACAGTCTCCCACTTGCACTAGAGTGCTAATAATCTAGCCGCATTTTTCCGATCATAAACATCTTATCACATAAGTGTTTCATTGATCATGCACGCTCATGGAAGAGGGTTCGTCAACGAACTGCACCAATTCAGATTCGTATGTTTCCTTTGCAACTGGCATAGGTCAAAAGCTCTTTTGACATACCACTCATTATCATATAATGGTTGGATATAAGTTTCGCGGGAGAGTGAGACTATTATTTCACAGTATCCTCCAATGATCTCTTGGTTCAGTCTTTAGAAGACTCATCCTTAGTCATATATACTGGGAAATACACTCAGCCAGAAGTCCAATACTTCTAACGCTAAACTTTTATCCATACGTCTACTTTCTTAAGTAGAATTATGTTTGTAGTACCGTGAATTTTGCTCACATTCCTTTCATGTCTTTGGTGATGTCTCTAATTCCATATAGACCCATAATATGGCTTGCAATTGTAATCTTGCATTACATTCAAGTCTATTATCCTTTCTATATTTTAGAGAACAGTCCTCAGTATGCCTCTCATATACTGAATGCATGGACTTTATTCAGATTCTGTGTTTTACTCCTAAAGCACATCGGAATCTGTTCTTCTACCAAGAACCTTTTGAGTCATTCTGTTGTTGGATTCACAACACATGTTATATGGTAGAATCATATGTCAAGAACATATGAGATCACATGTCCAGTGCATGGTGCATCTCTATTCTTCCATCAAGACATTGCTTGTGATATTTGGATTTCATCCATTATATAATTTCTAGCCACAAGAACCTGTTTCTTGTCTAGAAGATTATTCCAACTTTCACTTCGTTTCATTATCCGTATCTTAATCTACTCATATAGATTTCAACGTGTAATGTGTTGGTATTTCATATAAAAGAAGATTCTTGCAATCTTGTATTTTATTTGCCTTATGCTCTATATATATCATAATGCACATATGTATATGAGACGATTCTCTATATACACAATCAATGCATATCCATATATATACATATGAGATCATTCTTCACACATATCAACGCATATATGTTTGAGACAATGATCATGCTCCCACTCAAATATATCCATCATATACTCATATATTTGTGGTTTAGCTTTCATCAAGTCATTTTATTGTTCACTATGTCTCACATAATGACAAAGCTTCCAAAGCTCCCACTCAGAAAATGCCCTCTGCATTCCAAGTTTCCGGGAAGTCTTCAAAGCTCCCACTCAGTTTCATGAAACTGCAGGCCCACTCAATATTTTGGTCATCACAAAATCACTTGATCAAATCAAGGTTGAGGGTTCCTGTCTTGAAGTACTATAGTCCATCCTTTTAACGAAGTAACCTTCGTCTTTCCCATTACAATTCCCTTTCAAATCCAAATTTGACTGAGATGCAATTTCAGGCTATGGTCCATCGTAGTGTAAATGAAATATTTTATTGATTAAAGCATTCCTACGTTTCCGCAGTCAATCACCATTGAACTTTGGTCATAACCAAATAATGCCTTATTCCCATTACATTTTTCTCAATGACTCTCCAGTTTGTCGAGAATATGAAATAACCAATTTATTTCACAGGACGTGAGCCATCCTTAATGTAATTCAATATTATTTCATTTCTCCTCGTGTTCTAGGCTACCATCATTCCTTTGTGTCTTCAAGCAATATTATTCCCTATTGTTTTATTAAGAAGACTCATGATTATTGTTCTGTACAGAACGTATTCATGATAACCTTCTAAATTCAACAATGGCTTCAACTCATATACCAAGATCAATCATCTTTGGCATATCCTTCCTTATGCAGTGTCATTACAGCGGAACATGCTTCCGTTGCAATACTCTGATATTCTGAAGGCAAGGTCCAATACCCCGGTCAAAGTTTTCATTATCTCCCATTGGATCTGTGTCAAGATACTTTTCTCGTATTACCAATTAAGCAACACAAATTTTGCTATTCGGGGAGAATATGTAATTTCAATTGCTCGTAGTTTTATTACAAAGAAATTCTTTCTTTTAAGAAACCTTATAACACCATCAGTTATGGATCTATCATGTCTCGTTAGATTCAGGATGGTTTCCTATTCATGAAGTGGGTGTTTTAACTTAATGAATTTAAACAACTTATTCGACAATAACTATAGTGCTAAGGGAAAGAACGTTTAGACCATACTACAGTTTAGTATGACTACGAATGGTTTAAGTAGTCTAGCACTTTCAACTTCCATCGTAGTTTGTGGTACAACTTCCACAAGTCTCCCATTATGTCAATATCAATACTTTTCACTCCGGATCGTAGCGTAGTGATATGTATCCTTGTATTCTCACTTCTTACTGTGATTCCCGAATCTCAGTTTTATGATCTCAATTGAATACAACTTTCAATTAATCATATGAAGTCTTTAATGATAACTCACATGCCCATTCTACATCATTTATGTATAATGATTGGCACAAGTTCTACTTGCTAGAACCTTGTCATGATTATATTTATTGCAGAGGTTCATAGATCGTGTATCTAATCCATCTCATGCAATCAAGTTATGATTCTTCATTCGATAATGAACTCACAAGTTAATAGATCATACATTTAATGAATTCATCAGTTATGAAGTCACCTCATGCAATCAGATCTTTGACTTGTTATAATCAAGACAACTTTATCATTAAACATTGAATATTTCTTGACAATAATAGTAGTATTATAAATGCTTTCTATCATATCATAAATCAAGACGTAATCAAAGTATAAGCACACTTTTATTGATAGAGATGGAACAACTGACTTGTCTCATTACATGAATAACTTTGTCTCGCGAGATGCAAGACACACAACTAAGTGTTCATACTATAATGATTACATAAGATTTATCTAATACTCTAAGTATCTCCTATGATAGATGTCTCGGTGGAATCCATGCTGGCCATCAACTGACTTGATATCCATCAATCCTCGATTTCACCTCTTCCCGTCCATGCAACGGCAGGTCCTGTTTTCATAAAACAGAATAAGTATCAAATACTCATTTACTGCATCTGTTGTATAAGGGAGTAAACATTTATAAAGTATATCAAGTATATACCTTCTCCATCGATGACTTCTGCATCCTCGAAAGGAGCAATGTCCGTGGTCAAGAGATCAGTCATGAAGTTCTGGAGACTCATGTTAGCTCCTCTTCCGACATAGCTATGAACATAATCACCATAACTCGGAGGGAGTGAGTGCAATAACGTATTTATTGCAAACTCTTCCGTGGTGCTTTCGTTCATTGTCCAATATTCATAGTCCTCCACTAGGGTCAGGTACATCTCATGCATCCTGTCTAAGTGATCATCAAGGCTTGTGTGTTCTTCCATCTTTGTAGATAGAAACTTGCTTTCTAACTCAAATCTGGCAATTCTGAACTCACGTACGAACATTGTCTTTAGCGTGTCCATCATGTCATATGGGCCAGTGTCCTGTAACTGTATGCCCAACTTCTCTGACATGCTGGAGACCATGACATTCCTGACTACGGAGTATTTCTGTCGGCGAACATAATGATCAAGTATCTCTTGATCGCCAACATCATCGTCCAGATGTTCTTCCACATGCATTTCTATTGTAAACAAGATGTCTGCTCTCTTGAGCGACGTCCTAAGGCGTGAATACCAATCAGCAAAGTTTGACCCATTTTCTCTAAGTCTTTCACCTTCCATGAAGAAAGATAGTTCACGTTGCTCTAGTGCATTCATTTTCTACAAACATAATTGCAAGGAACACAATTAAGACTAGTTCACAACAATGAGTTCATATAACCATATGAGCTCGCACCAAAACATTTCATCCCTAGGAAGTTTTAGTGATTACATGATCCAGATTCACTGCCCGACCTCGAATATCACACGGCCGACGGGTCAGTTTCAAAGGTAGACAACAACTTGTGCGATCACATTATCTTATATATACTGTGACTCATGCTCGATCTTTCGATCTCTAGTATTCTGAGGCCATATTTGCATATGCTAGGCTCGCCAAATTAACCTCCATGTTATATGCTGCTCAGCAAGGCCATATTTGCATATGCCAGGCTTGCCGAACCCAACCTCATGCGAACTCCATTGAATATGTAGGAAAACTCCGGTATGTACGGAGCATCAGGCCATATGGGAGAACCTTCCAGGTGGTGCACACTTCGGTAGAATACTTATGTTTGGCTTTGTTAAGGGATCATCTTATCACATGCTACCGTCGTGTATCTTATACTAGCAAGTTTTAAGATGTCTGGGCTATGGCAACACTAAGTCTACAGTGTCTCCATTTTAGTTTGTTTTATGATGACGATTACTACTTATTAGTAACACATAGCAAAAGCTATCACTACATCACAAAAAAACAAACGATAGCCCCCACTTTGCAATACAAGGTTTAGACGATCTAGTTGTATATTGCAAGTTTTACGTGGCTGCTAGGGCTTTCATAGTTAAACAGGTTTTAACCTACGAGTCAACCACAACGTCAACCATACGATTGTCTCTATTACACCCCGCACGGGGCCCTCCGTTGCAAATGCCACATCCGCTAAAGTAGAGAGACAGACACCCCCCTAGCCACTTTATACGGTACAAGCCGTATGTCAAGCGTGGAACCAGTCTCGCGTAAGAGTACGCGTAAAGTCGGTCGGGGGCCACTTCATCAAACAATGCCGCAGATATGAACAAGTGCACGTGAGAGGGTAACAATCATACAATCAACGCCCACATCCCCGATGTGTTCTATCCGTACAGTAATACTAAGCATAGACCTAGCTCTGATACCACTGTTGGGGTTCGCAGCAGAAAACACAAATTTTTCTAACTAGCGTTCCCTTAACCCAAGATCTAGCTAGCCGTATTACCGTACCAGATAGTAGTGCGGAAATAACATACCTCGGGGTGTAGTCCGTTGCGCGGGAAACGTTCCCGCAAACGTGGTTGATGTAGTCGATCAAGTTTCACAGCCCCCTGGCTGTGTTGAGCACCCGGATGGGTGTAGTGCCACACGTGCAGCACCTCGTAGTACTCGCACACGTACGAGACTCGATGACGACCTCCGTTCTCCGATCCAGCGGAGGGGGCGGAAGCAGACCTCCGGACGGAGCTTCGGCAGCACGACGGCCTCCGATTCTAGCAGAGAGGTCTCAATTCCACTACAGGCTCACACTAGGGAGCCCACCGTGGAAGAGACCAGAGAGGGGAGGATACCGGAGAAAACCGATCTCAATTCGGAGTTATATTTATTTTCTCACGAATTTCTGTGTATTAATTATGTGCACCCTGCCTGTCTTTATATAGGCTGGGGAAGGGAGTCAACCCACCTCCCCTAGCAATGTGGGACTAAACCCTTTGCTAGGGGGTGGTTGGCCGGCCAAGGAGGGAGAGGGGGTGCACCCCTCATGGGACCTAGGGCCCATGGCGCCTCCCCCCCCTTTTCTTTTCTTTTTTCTTTTCCCTTTAATTCCTTAATGGGCCTTTTTCTCCACTAAGGCCCATAGCACATATTAATTAGAAATAAAATGATTTTAATTATTAATTCAATTAATTAATAACTAAAACATATTATTTCATCTCCCGGTGCTCCGGAAACTCTTCTGGCTCACTCCGAACTTGTTTCGGTTCAATACGGTACTCCTCCGATATTGTCTCCCTTATTCTCTGGTTGCTCCGATGGTTCTGAAAAGGTCTCCGATTTCATCGAGCCCTTAAGTGTGTTACCCTACGGTCCGAGAACACTCCAGTCATGACCGAGCAGAGGCAACAGTCAATGATCATCAGCGGGACCTGGATGCCCATAATGACCCCTGTGCATTCCGGATATCAATACCGATTGGACCTTACGCCGTATAGCATTCCCTTTGTCAGCGATACTGGATTGTTCCGAGATTCGATCAATGACATCCTATGTCTGGTTCAACCTCGTTCCGAACTAATCCTCATTCACTCGTTCCCGTGATATTCATCCCCGTGACCTAGTCACACGCTGCGCAGCTTTATGGATGGAATCTCACCGAGTGGGCCCCGAGTATCTATCCATTATATGGATTGACAAATCCCGCTCTTGTAAACAATACTCCTCAACGTATCTCCACGGAATACCTAAGATACAACCGTTATGACCCGCATATTTCAGTCAGGTGGTGGGATGTAAGTCAAAGCATCCGGGAAGATAGTGATTATGCACGTACTCACGGTCAAAGGAACGGTCTAAGCAAGGAACGGTCAACACTGAACCTTCATAAGATTTGATCATGCTGTAATGCTTACTTTGGGTAATGTTCATCACGTCACTTAACCCGTGAGGTGACCTCATAGTCAAGAGACTTAATTGTCCACGATCGCGAAACCACGACCATCATGTTGACCATGAACTAGTTATCGATGTAGAGGCTAACTAGGAACTCTGGGGTTTCTATACCACACCTGCATCATTGTTTCACTGATGCAGTTCTAGCACGGTATGAAACTGGTTATGAACTTGCTTAGATATATTGGAATAATCATATATTATTTGCCTCTAGAGCATATATCCAACAGAAGCTCACCGGGATCCCGTAGGGAGGGGCAGTGGGCTCGGGGGAGGGCGGTTGTAGCCGGAATTGGAGAAGCTCGTCGGCGGATTGAGGAAGAAGGTGAGCTCGATTCGCGTCGTGTGGAGGCTCCGGGGATGACTCCTTGCGCACGGAGACGAGGAAGACGCGTGTGGGGCTCCTGGACACGACGGTGAGGTCCGGGGTGGCCGCTGGCCGCGGTGGTGCGCGGCGGCGCCCACGGCGGAACTTGGACCAGGGGTAAATGGTGCAAGGGAGGGGGAAACGACGGCTCGAGGGGGTTCTAGGGTTTCCAGGGCGAGGGCACGGGTCGGGGGGGTCATATCCACGCCGCCGGCCATGGATGGCCGTCACGGCACGCCGGCCGGCCGCGGGATGGCTGCCACGGCATCCCCGTACGGCAGGAGGAAGAAGGGGGCGCGGGGTGGGCTGGGGTGGGCTCAGCCCAAGGGGAACAGGGGGGTTGGCCTGGTGGGCTTTGCCCCCAGGCGTAGTTTAGGGTTTTATTTATTTATTTTGTTTTCTGTTCTTTTCTGTTTATATTTATGTTTGCATTTTGTTTAGTTGCTTAATCATTTTTGTAAAACTTGTAACATAGTCCAAAATTAGTGTAGCACAATATTGAGATGCCACAAAAAGATTTGGAGTTTTATAAATTCTTTTGCATTTTTAATTTATTATTAAATGAGTAATTGGCCTGGAATTGCTACTGTTATTAATTGTTTACAATTTTTCAGTAGCCCAATAAATACCAATGATTACATGGGCAGGGTCCAATGATTATTTGGAATTTTATAAAAGTGGTTCCAAGATTTTTGGAAAAGATTTATTGTCACCATATTTTTAATATTCATCAAAGGCATTTTAGGGTTTGTTTGAATTTTATTTCAAATGGCTTGAACTTTAGTTGGCCAATGATGATCAAGGTCCATGGTTCATATTTCCTTGCAACAATATCAAAGGGTAATTTGAATTTGAACTGAACCATATTGATCAGACAAAATTTTTGAACAGTACTGAGGAACAGTAATGGTGATTACTGTTCACCTGACACTGAGGGTGTTACAAATCTCCCCCACTACAAGAATTCTCGTCCCGAGAATTTAGGTGGAAGAGGGGAAAAGATCGGGGTATTCATCGCGGAGACGATCTTCGCGTTCCCAAGTGGCCTCATCTTCAGAATGATTCGACCACTGAACCTTGAGGAACTTGGTTGTCTTGTTGCGGGTTTGGCGTTCAGACTGATCAAGAATGCGGCTTGGATGTTCTTGATAAGTCAAGTCCTGCTGCAGCTCAATCAAATCATGTTCCACTTCTCGAATAGGGTCCTTGAAGCAGCGTCGGAGTTGCGACACGTGGAATACATCGTGGACTTGAGAGAGGTTCGGCGGCAATTCCAATCGGTATGCCACTGGTCCACTCCTGGAAAGAATACGGAATGGGCCAATGTAGCGAGGAGCTAACTTGCCTTTGATCCCGAAGCGGTGAGTGCCTCGCATCGGGGTGACACGGAGGTACGCGTATTCGCCAGGTTGATAAACCATTTCCTTGTGTTTGCGATCGTAGTTGCTCTTCTGACGGGACTGAGCAGCTTTCAGGTGTTCACGGATAACGCGAACCTGATCTTCGGCATGCCGAATAATGTCCGGACCAATGAGAGTTCGTTCCCCAGTTTCTGACCAATTCAGAGGGGTTCGACACTTACGTCCATAGAGAACTTCAAAGGGTGCCATCTTCAGACTAGCTTGATAGCTATTGTTATACGAGAATTCAGCAAATGGAAGAGATTCCTCCCATTTCTTACCGAATGAAATGACACAAGCTCGAAGCATATCTTCAAGCACTTGGTTGACTCGTTCGACTTGCCCTTGCGACTGGGGGTGATAAGCAGTACTGAAGCTTAGGTGAGTGCCCATAGCTTCTTGGAAACTATCCCAGAACTTCGAGGTGAAAATGTTGCCTCGGTCGGAACTGATCTCCAACGGAATACCGTGGAGCGACACGATTCTGGAAACATACAAGTCTGCCAACTGACTAGCAGAGATCGTCTCCTTGACTGGCAGAAAATGGGCAACTTTGGAGAATCGGTCGATGACGACAAAGATAGCATCGTGGCCTTTCTGTGATCGGGGAAAACCGGTGACGAAGTCCATTTCAATCTTGTCCCATTTACATTCAGGAATAGAGAGTGGTTGCAGAGTTCCAGCAGGTCTTTGATGTTCGGCTTTCACGCGACGGCAAACGTCACACTCATCAACATAACGAGCAATGTCTTGTTTCATGTTGGACCACCAGTACCGCTGACGAATGTCTTGGTACATCTTGGTACTACCAGGGTGGATCGACAGAGGTGTATCATGAGCTTCTCTCATGACATCAGGGGCGTAATTCAGGTTGGCCTTGGCTACCGGAACCACTAAACGACCCTTGAAGTACACCGCATTATCATCATTTGCATCAATAGTGAAGAATGAGGGCTCTCCGCTGGCGACACGACGCTTAATCTTCCAAATGTCAGAGTCATAATGTTGTACCGTCTTGATGCGGGTGTCGAGGTCTGGTTTGACCACCAGGGAGTTCACATATCCCTGCGGAACAATTTCGATGTTCAGCTTGCGGAGCTCTTCATACAGACGTGGCTGTTGCACTTGAACTTCAAGTTCACTACAATAGGCTTTGCGGCTTAAGGCATCGGCCACCACATTAGCTTTGCCAGGGGTGTAAGAAATTCCCATGTTGCATAGCCTATTGTCTCGAGCCATCTCTGCTGGCGGAGATTCAGGTCGGGCTGAGTAAACAGGTACTTCAGGCTTTGGTGGTCGGTGAAGATCTCGCAACGATTACCGACGAGGTAATGTCGCCACAGCTTCAATGCATAAATTACCGCTGCCAATTCGAGATCATGAGTTGGATAGTTTTCTTCATGAGCACGCAACTGACGAGAGCCATAAGCAATCACTTTGCGCTCTTGCATTAGGACACAGCCTATTCCTTGACGAGACGCGTCGCAATAAATCATGAAGTCCTTCTGGGTATCAGGGGGAGCAAGCACTGGGGGAGAAGTGAGCTTGTCCTTCAGAGCTTGAAAACTTTCTTGACATTTATCAGTCCACTCAAACTTGACGCCTTTGTGAAGCAGATTAGTCAGAGGCTTGGCAATCTTGGAGAAATTCTCAACGAAACGGCGGCAATAGCTAGCAAGGCCGAGGAAACTTCTGACTTGCTTGACAGTCCTGGGCGGAGTCCAGTCAAGAATAGCCTGGATACGTTCGGCGTTGACGGCAACGCCATCCTTGGAAATCACATGACCAAGGTAGGTTACTTCGGGAAGCCAGAACTCACACTTTGAATACTTAGCATAGAGTTTGTGTTCTCGAAGCTTTTCCAGTATAAGACGAAGATGTTCAGCATGTTCTGCATCGGTCTTGGATTAAATCAATATATCATCCAGATAAACCACGACAAACTTGTCGAGATATTCCATGAATATATAGTTCATCAATCTGGAGAAGGTGGCTGGGGCATTCGTCAAGCCAAAGGACATGACAGTGTACTCGTATGAACCATAGCGAGTAATGAATGCGGTCTTCGGGATGTCCTCATCACGGACCCGGATTTGATGGTAACCCAACCTTAAGTCGAGTTTTGAAAACACCGTGGATCCAGCAAGTTGATCATAAAGATCATTGATCCGAGGGAGGGGGTACTTGTTTTGTATCGTGGCCTGGTTGATAGGTTGGTAATCTTGGAACAAACGGTTCGTGCCATCACTCTTCTTGACAAAGAGCGAAGGTGCTCCCCAATCAGAGGAACTTGGACGGATGAAGCCTTTCTCGAGGGCCGTGTCGATCTCCTTCTTCAATTCAAGGAGGTGGTGAGGTGGCATCTTATATGGGCGCTTGGCAATAGGGACGGTGCCAGGCTTCAAGTCGATGACGAATTCAACTTCCCTAATCGGGGGTATCCCCGGCAGTTCTTCTGGGAATACGTCGGTAAAATCACAAACGATTGGGACTTTCTCAATCCCTTCGAGAGGTGCGACATTCAAGGCATTCAGAGCATATATACGAGCTTCGGCATGCATCGACACAATGGCGGTATGACTCAAAATCGCGCCAGAAGGATGAAAAAGTTGGATGACCTTGGTGCCACAATAAAGTGCGGCATCGTGGGTTTTCAGCCAATCCATGCCAAGGGTAAGGTCGATGGTGGAGGTTTTCAGAATGTGTGGAGAAACCATGAACTCAAATCTTTCGATCTCGACAGTGAGGTTAGGTGCAACCATGTCGACACGACACTGGGTACCGGGAGTCCGGACTATTAAGGGGGTATGCATCTTTTCGTGGTAAATGCCATGCTTAGAAGCAAATGCTCCAGACATAAATGAATGCGATGCTCCTGTATCAAATAAAACGGTAGCAGGTATTGAGTTAACGAGGAGTGTACCCATCACAGTAGAGGGCTGTTCCTGAGATGCTTCAACATCAATGTTGTAAGAATGACCACGAGCATGAGGATTTGACCCAGTATTATAGTTGAGGGTCCCATTGTTGCCACGAACATTTCCGCGGCCAGCAGGGTGAACTACCAGTTGATTCTGTCGCTGAGGGCAGTCTCTGGAAATATGGCCTGGCTGACGGCACTTGAAACACAGGCCATCTTGAGGACGGAGGGGTGCAGTCTCAGTCTTCGGCTGTCTCGGCGGGGGCGGAGGCAGATGGGGTGCAACATACGACGACCTTGGTGCAGGGGCAGTTGGACACATAAGACTGTGTGGAAGCCAAACGCGTTGCTTCTGTGCTGTGCCCGAAGATGAGCCATCCTCACGGGGGCGCTTCGGCGAACCACCGAACTTAAGCTGAGCGGTCTCAAGAGTGATAGTCTGGTTCACCATGGTGGCGAAGTCGGGGAAGACGTGCAAAGCCAGTGCAAGCTGGAGATCTGGGTTGAGTCCATCACGGAACTTCTCTTGCCTACTTGCATCATTCGGAAGGTCACTTGCAGCATAGCGGGAGAGGCGGAGGAATTCCCTCTGGTATGCCTCGACAGTTTTGTTGCCCTGAACGAGGTTGAGGAACTCGGCCTTCATACGGTTCATAATCGCCTGGGGGACATAACGAGCGCGGAAGGCAGTCTTGAAGTCATTCCAGGTGACGACAGTCCCTTCAGCTAGCGAGCCCTTGTAAGTGTCCCACCACTGAGCAGCGGGACCACGCAGGAAATAGGACGCGAAGTTGACATAATCAGCAGCGCTCACATTAGCGAACTCCAGCTGACGAGTGATGTCACGAAGCCAATCATCAGCATCCAGCGGCTGTTCCGGTTGGTGGAAGAGAGGGGGGTTGAGACGCATGAAATCCCGCAGAGCAACCACAGGCGGTTGGTTCTAGTGCTGGTTCTGGTTCTGATTCTGGTTCTAGAGCTGATCTATGACTCCTTGCATAAACACTTGGTTCATCTTAAACTGCTGCATCATCGCGGCCATGTAGTCCGGCGGCGGAGGTGGATCGTTGGCACCACGACCACGACCACGACCACCACGACCAGCCACCCTGCTAGAATTTAACAGGGGTATTTCAGCGATGAACATTTTAACGAGATGCCGGAAATGAGTAAGAGGTAAAGCGACAACAAAGAGGAGGCGGGGATATATAGGAGTAGTCATATAAGACATACACATCCACACATAGAATCAATCGAAAATCGGGCAGCGTAACGTCGTAGAAATTAAGGAAAAAGGACACACTAGGCGGCGCGCAGACCGCGGTAAGGATTACACGACGCGACATAGATTCCACTATGTCAATCACGCCGCAAGAAAACTGTTGGCCACAAGAGTTAATGCCAGAGGACGCGCGGCCTGCCCAGAATGAGAATGGGATCCGCGGTCCGGGACCTGGAGTATGACTCCTGCGACACGACTCAATCAATGGGGAAGCACCAAAACGCCGGATGGAATCAAGAGAACGTGATCCTAATGTCAGAGTTTGTAAAACTTACCAGCAAGGATAAGAGAGCAGATTCCCAGAGCATAGGTAAGGAGAAAAGGATCCTAATACCATAGATATCACACGTAGTGACATCGATGTGGGCCCGTAAGCCAAACATTAAGTTAGCAAAATAGTTTTTCAAAGTCTAGACTCAACTTCGACCAGGTAGTGGTGGGGTGGCTTCCTACAGGCAGTCGGCTCTGATACCAACTTGTGACGCCCCCAAAATCAATCCGTGTACAGTAATCATACACGTAGGGTACACGGCTGAGATTAGGGTGCCATGATGAGAATATCACAGCACAACACTAAACACAAAAGGATAAACCAATAGGTTACAAGATAAGGGGTCACACGGACCCGAATACATAAGTTATACAAGCCATAATATCTGAGTACAGACATAGTTAGTCAAGTTTTGCCTTAAGAAGGCTAGCACAAATAACATCAGAGATACAGATCGAAAAGGCAAGGCCTCCTGCCTGGGAGCCTCCGAAACTACTCCTGGTCAACGGGGGGGGGGGGGGGGGGCTCGACGTCGTAGAAGGCATCGGGGATCTTCATGTTGCGGGGGTCGGCATCGGGGATCTCCTGCTCGTGGAAACCAACGCTCCAACGTCGACTGCATCGGCCGGTCAGGCAAAACAAAAAAGGGGGAAAATAAAGCAGGTGAGTATCTAGCATACCCGCGAGTCTTACGTCCGCTACTAAGCATTTATGCATTTGTATCAAAGGAAAGGGGAGGCTGTATATAGTGGACTGCAAGGTAGAAATCATAATAAGGGTAAGAAGCTAGGCCTATCGAAGACTAGCATCTTCTGACGATGTCTTGCAGCATGAGAAGAGAAACAGCCAACAGTTTAGATAAAGCAATAAAGTAACGATGAAGCAGAAGTTGCTGCAACATTGAATAATATAAGTTGTAATGATTAATAATAATAATGCCTCTGAGTTCCCCTCCTCGACTCCCTGCGAGGAAGAAGACCCGGAACAATACAGTTTAATAGTAATAGTTTCTAGTGGTAAGATCCAGCTTCAGCATAAAGCGTCCTGTTACCGTGGACACGGCTATTCGAATAGATTAAACTCCCTGCAGGGGTGGACTACTGTTCAGCCTGCACGCTCGGATCTCCAGGGTGGCGTGAACCTTGTTAGGGAACGCCCCAGCGACGCTATCCGACACATCGCAGCCCATCCTAGGCTCAGCAGAGAGGCCATCCGCCGGACTATATCCTATGCGCCAAGGGGTCTAGGTCCCTCACCCTTGCACGCTCCTGCACGGTACAAGACTGGCCGGTGAAGCAAAAGCAAATCAAAACACACCTGCTGCAGCAAAAAGACAAGACCACTTCCCGGCGATCAGGCCGCAGTACTGCTGACGTCTGAAGAGCTTTCGGACGAACTACGACGCGGAGGGCCCACACCGTAATCCCACGTGTAGGTAGTGCGTACAGACCAACGGGTCTCTCAAGTCATCCGCCGAACCATTTAGCATTTTAATATTATCTCGCAGACAACCGTTATCGCTGTCTGACTAACAACACAACGGACAACGAACAACAACAAGGCCCACCGGTAACGTCGGAGCCTGCCCTGTCGTCCCGTCAAAGCGCGCGGTTACCGACAAGGTGAACCGTCTCCTTACCTTGTCTCGCGTGTGCTCTTGGTAGAGCTCGACTTTTGCGTGGTTTGGTAACTCTCGCGAGATACGAGCAGGGGCCAAGCACGCCAGTAACGTCGGTCGTACCCTCCCTGTGTTCCCGACACAATACCGCTCGCGGGCACCGTTGGGTCGCCCGACTTCTTACCTTTAAGGACAACCGCTTTTCAGGACCCTATGGCGGCAAGACAAAGTCAGCCTCGAGTGGAGTACAAGGATTACTCCTGGATAGCTCACACTTGAGGTGACTAGGCATAACCCAGATAGGGGTCTTTAGCGGTGTCTGCTTTGTACCGTACCTGTGCTGTTGTATATATTGTATCCGTGTTCACCCCCCTGAGTGATCACGGCCCGCTATCTAGTCCTAGCTAACAATGCGCAGGGTTCACTGCTGAATAATGCATAAATATAATAGGCAGCATAGGATAAAGGAGGTACATCAAGGGGCGACAAAATCAGGCTATGCAATTGAATAGGATTGTAATCGTAGCAGCAACAGTAACAATGCCTAGTGCAAGAAAGTACGGAAAAGGTAGGTGATATCTGGGGAAGAGAATGGCTCTGCTTGCCTGGAAGCTCGACGGTAGGGGCAGGGTCGTCGACGAAGTAGTCGTACCCGGCAGCAGTGTAGTCGGCGGTAGCAGCGGGGTCTACCGGAGATTAAGGGGGGAGGAAACAGTAAATACACGGCAATAATATACAAACATATGCATGACATGACAGATGAAATGTTAACGGTGTTCTAACGCAGTACAATGTACGTTGCTCGGAGCGGGAATTCATCCGGGGATGAACTACCGGCTCCGGGTGATTACCGGAAAGGATGTCCGGAGGGGGAAGGGTTCATGCCGGAGGTGTCGTGGACATCCGACAAACACAAGGGGGGTGTATCCGTGTTAGTTGAACTATTCCGAACAACTTTCGTGTTCGAAATAAATTCGTCCGACCGGTTTTTACCGACGCCGGGAATTATCGACAGACAGCCCGGAGGGGGGAATGTCGATGATCGGTGCGTTAGGGGGGTGGGGTAGACATACGGATAGCGTATCCGTATTCGTTATATTTTTCTGATCAATTTTCATGTATAAAGTTTTTGAATCTGACTTACGGTTTAAAAGATATTTAAATGATGTATAAAGTTTTACATCATTTTAAATCAATTTCCTGAATTTCTTTTATTATTTAATCTAACCTTATCCAAAACATTATCCGGAACAGTGTCACTGACATGGGGGACCCACATGTCAGTGACACAGACATATAATCAATTTATTTTAAATAGATAATACAATGAGGGCCCACATGTCATAGACAGTGGCTAATTAATTTAATTCAATTTAATCAAACAGGGCAGAGGGCCCACATGTCATAGACCTTTAGGGGGTTGTTTTATTTGTTAAATTTAATAGAGGGGATAAGGGGGGGTGGACCACTTGTAAGTGGGTATTAGGTGGCCGGGGGTTCGCCGGAGACAAGGCCAGGGCCAACGGCGGCGGCGGTGGTCTCGGGTCTTCGACGGGGATGCGTCCACGAGGGGTTTCGGCGAGCGCGCTCTAGCGGGACGGGTTCTACGGCATGGCAGGAGCCGGTCGGGCCAAACGCCCGGCGGCAAAACACGGGAGAGCTAGCTATGGAGGGTCTTGGCGGCGGCCGGAGCATGGTGACGCGGGGAAGACGACGAGGGGCACCAGGGGGAAGAACGGAGAGGCCGGGGGCGCGGAAGCTCACCGGGATCCCGTAGGGAGGGGCAGTGGGCTCGGGGGAGGGCGGTTGTAGCCGGAATTGGAGAAGCTCGTCGGCGGCTTGAGGAAGAAGGTGAGCTCGATTCGCGTCGTGTGGAGGCTCCGGGGATGACTCCTTGCGCACGGAGACGAGGAAGACGCGTGTGGGGCTCCTGGACACGACGGTGAGGTCCGGGGTGGCCGCTGGCCGCGGTGGTGCGCGGCGGCGCCCACGGCGGAACTTGGACCAGGGGTAAATGGCGCAAGGGAGGGGGAAACGACGGCTCGAGGGGGGTTCTATGGTTTCCAGGGCGAGGGTACGGGTCGGGGGGGTCATATCCACGCTGCCGGTCGTGGATGGCCGCCACGGCAAGCCGGCCGGCCGCGGGATGGCCGCCACGGCATCCCCGTACGGCAGGAGGAAGAAGGGGGCGCGGGGTGGGCTGGGGTGGGCTCAGCCCAAGGGGAACATGGGGGTTGGCCTGGTGGGCTTTGCCCCCAGGCGTAGTTTAGGGTTTTATTTATTTATTTTGTTTTCTGTTCTTTTCTGTTTATATTTATGTTTGCATTTTGTTTAGTTGCTTAATCATTTTTGTAAAACTTGTAACATAGTCCAAAATTAGTGTAGCACAATATTGAGATGCCAAAAAAAGATTTGGAGTTTTATAAATTCTTTTGCATTTTTAATTTATTATTAAATGAGCAATTGGCCTGGAATTGCTACTGTTATTAATTGGTTACAATTTTTCAGTAGCCCAATAAATACCAATGATTACATGGGCAGGGTCCAATGATATTTGGGATTTTATAAAAGTGGTTCCAAGATTTTTGGAAAAGATTTATTGTCACCATATTTTTAATATTCATCAAAGGCATTTTAGGGTTTGTTTGAATTTTATTTCAAATGGCTTGAACTTTAGTTGGCCAATGACAATCAAGGTCCATGGTTCATATTTGCTTGCAACAATATCAAAGGGTAATTTGAATTTGAACTGAACCATATTTATCAGACAAATTTTTTGAACAATACTGAGGAACAGTAATGGTGATTATTGTTCACCTGACAGTGAGGGTGTTACAGCTGGCGCCCGGAGGGACGACGCTACCCGTTGCGTTCATCTGCACCTACACCAACTCTCCATCACGCCTGCATCGAGCAGGCGCGGGACCTCGCTTCGTCTTCACCAATGGCCTCTCCCATTGGCGGTTCTGATCTAATCCCCATCACTGTTTTTGAGTTCATTAGGTGATCTATTGCTAGGTTTAAGGTTTACACACGTGATCCTAAAGTGAAAACTCTAACAACCTGTACCGCGATGTTGGTGAAAACGTGCCCCTCGATCTTCTTCCAGTGGCAGCCAAACCTGAAAACCCCTCATAAAACAGACATCAGATTCAGCGAGGTTTCAGAGAGGAAACTACACCGTGGACTCGGCTCTGCAACCGCGGCGAGGAGCTCTATGACTTGAAGGGATGGTCGACGAGGAGAAGAACGACAAAGGAGGAGGCCGACGGCGGCATCTAGAGGGAGAAGAGAGGGGACCGGGTCGTCCTCACGCGAGGTCGCTCGTGGATGGAGAGGAAAGGAGGGTAGCAGGCAGTGACGGATCGAGGGAGAACACGCAGGAGGAGGTGAAGGAGAGGAGGGTTCACCGGAAGACGACGAGTGGGCGTCGGCGCATGGAGAGGAGAAGGCAGCGCCGCTGCGGGACCGGCCCCGTGCGGTTGTGCTTCTTGGGCGAGCTGCGCCCGTCGTCGACCTCCCTCCTTTGCGCACTAATGGTCGCCGCGCCTCCTCCTTCTCCTCTTCATCCATCGGCGACCTCCTGACTCCCACCCCTCACTCTCGGTCCCCTTTCTCTCCCTCCCAACCCTAGGGCCATCGAGGAGATCCCCCATGAAGGAGGAGGAATCCACCAACACAGAGCAGATCTGGGAGGACGGGGATGGCGGTGCCAAGAGAGGAGAGGAGGCTACGGCAGCGAGAGGGGGTGAGGGGGCGGCGGCGAGGGAACTCACCTACACGGGGCAAAGGAGGAAGGGGGTGGCGGTGGGGAGAGGGGATGAGGTCGACGAGGGAAGATGCGGGTTTAGGTCTCTATTCAGTATACGGGTGAGGAAAACAAAGGAACATAAAAATGTGTAGGAATAGAGTTTGTTGTACAGTACAATCCTGCAGTTTGCAAAACAAAGGAATAAGAAAAGAAGATGTGTTCGGTTCAAAGGAAATCTTTGTAATGATGCAGTAGTATTAGGAGTATTTTATTATGCCAGAGTTGTCTTATCACTGCATACTAGTTTATCTACTCTCATACTCATGTAAAAGTAATTTTTTTATATTCATCTTACATGGTGGTGCCTCGGGCCTCCGCCCAAAAAAGAGGCTAGACCAGATGTGCGCATTCGTGTGAAATGAACATTGTTTACGCATATTTCCATAGGAATATTGTAGTTGATTCCTTTGATTCGAACACCATCGAAGGAAAAAAAATGTGGAATAGACTTTCCTATAGAAAGGTAGGAAATCATGTGAAGCGAACAGGGGCTAGGTTAAGGAGGCCAGATCTTTTCTCTCGTGCTCATGGCCTACAATGTCGAGCACAGTGATCTCACGTCGCTTTCGATGAGCAATTAGCTTGTGCGGCAGCAATCTGGCTGCCTAACGAGTCCCTCAGCTTTTATAAGAGAAATACCTTTTCTTAACATCGCGGGTGCTATAATTGATTGCAATAAAGGAAAGGTTACTTTCAACGTTGATCATAAAGAACACACGGTGTATTTTCCAAAGAAGATCGACAAAAGGCATGACCTTAACTCTATAGAGAATATCGAGACCGTGAAGATTGGAGAAGGGGATTGTCCTCTACATGTGCACCACCAATACAAAACCATTATGGTGGGGACAATGTCCATTAAAGTGAAGGTGCAATGATCACTTCATAAGGGGTGAAACTTTCTACTCTATATATCGTCGGTTTGTTGGTAAGACTTGATCAACCATGCTAGCTAGCATGTTTTATATAGGTAAAAAGTGGAGCTTGTTATGTTTTCATTTGCTTTAGCTTTTGTTCTCCTTGTTGTTCCAAGTTTTTATGTTTTTGAAGCTTCACATTTCTAACCACTGTTTCAAGTTTTCAGAAAGTTTCGCGGCTTTTTGAATCTCAAAATTTTTTCAACAATGAAGTTTTCAGAAAAATTCCATAAAAAAAATCAGAAGTCACCCAGGGGCACCTGGGGCTGACCAGGGGGGTCACCATGTCAGGGATCGGCGCAGAAAACAAAAAAATTTCCTACCTACGAGTCCTGAACCCAAGATCTCTGTTATGCTGATGTATGTAACGGAAAGAATCGGTGTTCATACCTTTGAAGACCGAAAGAGGGAAACGTTCCTCGAACGTGGTTGGCGTACACTACAAGAAATATGCTAACTTGTGACCTTTTTTTAATGACCTTGGAAAAATTAGTCATGAATCTATGACCATTCTGAACTAAATGGTCGCAAGGTGATTTGAAGGGTCTAAACCCTATACGATAACGACCATTTTAGCCAAAATGGTCGTCATTTCCTTATTAGAAATGGTCATAATGCATACAACAATGATTGATGGACTTGTTTTTAGTTGATTGCGAGTAATTTAAATATGTCATAACTTTATAATGGTGATGCATTGCTATGATTGGATGCCACATCATCAAATTTTTGTGTGCATCTAGCTTAATTATTAATATCATTTATCAATTTTACGTACGTGTCGTCCTGATCAGTGGGACCTGATATATGAGATCCACCCAATTGGCCAGTGAGACCCACCACATGACACCCAACCAATAGGACCTACTATATGGTGCCTACCCTAACCAATGGGACTCGCCATGTAAGACACACACAACTGACCAGTGGGACCCACCTTGTTGACAAATGCTCAGCAGTATAAAATGAACTGAATAATGGAACAAAAAGGGGCAACCTAGGACTCGAAGCCGTGAACTCGCGCTGCACACATAGATCCACAATTACCACGCTAGCATGCATGTTGTGTTATTTGTCCACACCGAACTTTCTTATAGAACTAGCCAACTCCTGGGCCTAGATCTTGAAAACAAGGCGGTGTTTCTTTCTTCTCACGACCATGGGACAGCCCAAGACACAACTATGAACCTGGGTGCTTCTTTATGTTTTTTCCTTACGTTTTTTCACATTTGTTTCTTGTTTTTTCTTTCCTGTTTAAATTTTGTTTATATTTCAAAATATTCTAACATATATATTATAAAAATTGGTTCACATAAATTTTTAATAAATGTTGATCATGTATTTTAAAAAATTAAGCAAGCATTTGCAAAAAATGTTAAATAAATATTTGAAAAATATTAATCAAGCATTTGAAAAAGTTAATTGTGTATAGAAGAAATGTTGACCATGTATTCAAAACATGTTAATCTTGCATTCAAAAAAATTATACGTATAGAAAAATGTTAACCATTTATTTAATTTTTTAACTTGTATTCGAAAAAGTTAAATGTGTATAGAATAAATGTACAATGTATACAAAAAGTGTTAAACTTGTATTTAAGAAATGTTAATATTTTGGTGTTTCTATGATAAAATAGACACTAGTGTACCAATAAATGATTTTAGGAAAAAATAAAGAGCAAACTATGAGGCAACTGTAGTTCAAACTTGACCAACTGCGAGCTGAATCAGTGGAAATTTGTCTTTTTCACGAGAGATGAATCAAAACTTTTGACACCTAACCATTTGGTTCATTTTACATTTATATGGTCTAATATTATTTAAAAATAGAGTGGCCCAATTTTGCACCAAATATTTGGTATGTTCTTCACAAAATAACCCTACTTTTGGCATTCAGAAAATGGAAATTTTCGTGCACAGAAAATGACAACTCCATTTAGAAACATAATTTGTCATTCTAATATACACACTTGTGCACAATATAAGTTTTTTTACAAACTATACCATGAATGTGCCCATAAGATTGATCATTTGGCTTGAAAGACATGAATCTTCACACATGATAGCTCATCTTTGAGAACACTTTTTTAAAGTATTTGCCGTATTACAAGTTTATTATTGTTCCTGGTAACTTGGTCACATATAATGACACAATGCGAAGGTTTTCCATTTTTTTTATTTTTGCACGCCCATTTTAAAATGTGGTCAAAACGGCGGGCATGACCGTTCCTAGCTAGGAGATGAATCTTGGAAAACTTTTGGTGCTTCTATGATTAAATAGATACTTTTGTACCTAAAAATATTTTTTGGAACAAATCATGAGCAAACTATGAGGCAGCTGTAGTTCAAACTTGACCCACTTCCAACAAATCGGTGAAAAATTGTCTTTTTCACGAGAGGTGTATCAAAGAATTTGACACCCAACCATTTGGTCAATTGTACATTATATACGGTCTAATATTTATTAAAAATAGAGTGGTCTAATTTTGCACCAAATATTTGGTATGTTCTTCACAAAATAACCCTACTTTCGGCATTCAGAAAATGGAAAATGAAATTTTCGTGCAAAGAAAACGAAAACTTCCTTACGAAACATTATTTGCCATTCCAACATGCACCCTTGTGAACAATATGAGACCAGTTAAACAAACTATGCCATGAATGTGCCCATAAGATTGGTCATTTGGCTTGAAAGCCATGAATCTTCACATATGATAGCTCACTTCTGAGAAGACTTTTTTAAAATATTTGCCGTATTACAAGTTTATTACTTGTGTTGGTACCTTGGTCACATATAATGACACAATACGAAGGTTTTCCATTTTTTTGTTTTCTTTTAATTTTTCACGCCCATTTTAAAATGTGGTCAAAACGGCGGGCATGACCGTTCCTAACTAGGAGTTGAATCTTGGACATTTTTTGATGTTTCTATGATTAAATAGATACTTTTGTACCTAAAAATGTTTTCTGGAAAAAATCATGAGCAAAGTATGAGCTAGTTGTAGTTCAAACTTGACCCACTTCTAGCTGAATCGGTGAAAATTTGTCTTTTTCACGAGAGGTGTATCAAAGCTTTTGACACCCAACCATTTGGTCAATAGTACATTATATATGGTCTAATATTACTTAAAAATAGAGTGGTCCAATTTTGCACCAAATATTTGGTATGTTATTCACAAAATAACCCTACTTTTGGCATTCAGAAAATGGAAAATGAAATTTTCGTGCAAAGAAAATGAAAGATTCCTTAGGCAACATTGTTTGCCATTCCAACATTCACCCTTCTGCACAATATGAGATCAGTTAAACAAACTATGCCGTGAATGTGGCCATAAGATTGATCATTTGGTTTGAAAGCCATGAATCTTCACACAGATACACTACTAGAAAACAAGACATTAGTGGCGCACTAGTTTTTGCTAGTAATGGCACACTTATAGTGCGCCATTACTAGCATGCCACTACTAACTTATAGTAATGGCGCACTATATGTGCGCCATTACTATCTCAATTACTAATGGCGCACTAGGACGTGCGCAATTACTAACCCTTAGGTGCTCCACTAGTATTCCCTCCAAGTGCGCCATTACTAACCCTTATGGGTGCGCCACTACTACTAAAGGGAGGTGCGCCACTAATAAGGGAAGACATGCGCCACAAGAAATGTATTTAGAAAACAAAAAAAATCAAATTTACAAAAAACAACGTATAAAGAAAAATAATTTAAAAACAAAAAATATAATAGAATCATAATTTTGTTTATAGTAAGAATATTACAATGTCATTACAATTATACAATAAAAGGAAAATTACAAGGAAGTAAAAAAATCCTAATACTAATCTTGTAGTAATCTTTTCTTCTTTTTCTCCACTTTATCCCTGCAAAATGTACCAAAATAAGCAGACCCTACATTCTGATAAAGCATTTATGCTAGCAATTAGTATAAGTAGTATGCCAAGACAGCTATGACATTGCTGCATAAAAAAGTTCAAAATGAGGGAGTGTTCTTTCTCTACTAATTTCTTTGTTATAGAAATGGTACTAACATTGTCATGTCCATGGCATGAAATACAAACTAAATTGGAAATTACATAGATTATCCCTAAAAATATCGTAGTAAAAAGGGTATATTTACAATCAAATAGAACTAACTCGCTGACTAACTCTACGAGAGTGCATGTGTAGATATGTAAAAACTTGTAAAAACTTGTACGTGCATGCTGAATTGGTACAACACTACTGCAAACATAAGTTCATAAACATAAATTTTATTTTTTGATTCACAAAAAACTGAAGTCATCATCCAGAATATCAAGTTGGATGACCTTAGATCACATGAAAAGAGGCAGGACTAGCAGATCGTTTAATTGCTAAATGTACCTCATTATGGCTAATTTCTGAATGTTTAATTTGACCCTGAAGAAGGCCCAATTGAGCCAATTGACCGCGACAGCCTAATTGAACACAGAATCCAGGAGCAAAGCAAAGCAAAGACAACTAGGCATCATCCAGCAATATAACGACTTGTTGTGCTGGCTAACAAACAGGAGTGGTAACTAACAAGATGCAAGAAATGAATCTATCCATGCATATAGAGCAATATGAGTGAGATACAAAACTGGCTACACCATGATGGAACCTGCATTGCTAATGTCCAGGCAAACTAGAAATTGTGCTCTCCCCTAGAATGAGAAAACAATAAACAAACCTGCCCCGAACAGTATTAAACAGGAAATGTTGAGCATGCAAATTTAAACTTTTGTACATGGTTCATACAAGAAAAAAATCCTAAAGAAATATCACATGCACCAAAAGGTTAAAAAAATGCTCATCATGTAGTTGTGCCCCGGGTAACTAAAAACAGTCAAAACACTCTCAATTTATTCTGCAGCAGTTCGATTCATCAATCTACTAGTGAGAAGATACGTTTTATTTTGAGGAGGGTGTTTTGTAGTCGTTTCCATCCATCTTGCATAAGAATCTTACCATCTCTGCATCTTGTTGTGCCTGCTGTTGCTGGGCCTCGAGCCGCATGTAGCTAGGGTAGATTTCTACACAGAAAAAGGAGATAGATTATTCAGTAAAGAAATCCAATCAAGAAGCCAAACACAGGGGTGTGGATCCGATCTAGAATGGGAAGAAATTGGAGGGGAAACACATTACGTACATGAGGCCAAAAGGGAATCTCCGTCCGGCCGTAGCTCCTCCAGCGACATCTCTCTTTTCTGCGGGCAGCCGGAGCAAAAAGAGGTGGACATCAGGAGCCGGAGAAGCAGAAATCAGGAGAAGGAGAGGGTGGAGTGCGTGCGCTGTACCTTTCGTCCATGGACGCGAGGACAGTCGCGGAGATTGCGTCGTCGCCTGAGAAGGATCCTCTCGGTGCTACCCCCCTCCTCTCACCAGGTCCTCGGCGGCGGAGGAGTCCACCTCGACCCCCTAGATCAAGGTTGCGTGAACGCAAATCCGGCCGGGATCCTGCCTTGGTCGAGGCCGGCTCGAAGCCACGCCTCCATTAAGAGGATCTGGGAGCGAATTCTCCTCACCTGCTCGATGGGGAATTGGGGATGCGCCGCCAACGAGGGAAAGAAGATGAGAGGGGCGATGGCCGCGCCGCATCCGGTGAGCGAGAGGGAGAGAGTAGGTGAGTCGGTGTGTTGGTTCACCGCTCTCTCCCGAGCCACCAATACCAGATCCGGCGCCGGCACCGTCGAGCTCGGGCTCCTTGGCCGTGACTGACACGAGGAGGCACGGAGGGGACCGAAAAGAGCGGAGGGCAGGGGCGCGAGCACCGGCGCGCAGGAAGACGGGGAGCACTGGGAGGCGGCGTAGATCGGGGACGGGGCGAGGGCGAGAGACGTGTGTGGTGAGGGAGAATAGGATAGGGTTCAGTGGGAGAGAGTTAAAGGAGAGAGATGGTGGGACGGTGGACGGGCAATCACAAGTCATAGTAATGGTGCAGTTTTTTTTAGAGCAAAAGGAAGCCAAAAGGCCCCCCGGTTCCATTTTATTAGAAATGAAACCAAAACCCGAGTTCACCAATCTCATTATAGCATCTAAACTCACACAAGTTCAGAAATAAAAGTCTAGAGGGGGGGTGCACCAGGAACCAGAACACGGTGAATCACAAAACCAGAGTCTAAGACAGTACGAAACTGCAACTATCAGGCGAAGGCTCAGACAGCGCCGTTGATTCCATCCTTGTCTTCTTGAGAGGTGATTGCCCAGGGGAAGTGACCACCTCCAGCGGCGACACCGGGCTTGCGAAGATGATCTTCTCACCATGCTTCTCAGGGGCTCCTCTTCCCGGCGGTGCAGGTTCTGGCCGACGAGCAGAGAGTAGAGTGAGTTTGTCCAGGAGAGACACTCCCAGCTTGTCTCCAAGAGCTACCCCATCTCCAGCAGATGTGGGGTTTTGATCTCGTAGGAGATTGCCGCAGAAAATCTGTCTATTCTCGTCAATGTCTCTCCTTTGAACAAAATTCTCCACCTTTGTAAGGAAATCAAAATCCTCCACCAAACCTGTTTTACATCCATCCAACATGCATTATTAAACACATGATCATTTCTAAGCTTCCAGATGCACCAAAGCACACAAGCATTAACCGAATTTAGTGCAGCATGCTTAGTTTGGGCAGGCCAAAATTGAGCAATGGTGCAGTTTTAGAGGGCCGTCATTACTAACTTTGGTCAAACATAGTAATGACGCACTTTTCATCAGGTGCGCCATTGCTATATCAACTTACTAATGGCGCACTTACATGAAGTGCGCCATTACTATGTTTAGGAATGGGTCAAACCTTGGTCAAGCATACTAGTAGCGCACTTTTCACCTGGTGCGCCATTACTGTTTAGGTTACTAATGGCGCACCTACATGTGGTGCGCCAGTGGCGCACCACATGTATAGTGCGCCATTAGTGTCCATATTATCTATAGCCGTTTTTCCAGTAGTGATAGCTCATTTATGAGAATAATTTTTTTAAAAATATTTGCCATATTACAAGTTTATTACTTGTGCTGGTAATTTGGTCACATATAATGACACAGTGCGAAGGATTTCCAATTTTTGATTTTTTTGATTTTTTCATGCCCATTTTAAAATGCGGTCAAAATGGCTGGCATGGCCATTCCTAGCTAGTGGTTGAATCTTGGAAATTTTTTGGTGTTTATATGATTAAATAGATACTTTTGTACCTAAAAGTGTTTTTTGGAAAAAATAATGAGCAAAATATGAGGCAGTTGTAGTTCAAACTTGACCCACTTCCAGCTGAATCGACGCAAATTTGTCTTTTTCACGAGAGGTGGATAAAATCTTTTGACACCCAACCATTTGATCAATTGTACATTAAATATGGAATAATATTTTATAAGAATGATTTGGTCCAATTTTGCAACAAATATATGGTAGGTACTTCACAAAAAAAACTCATTTTGGGCACTCGAAAAAATGAAAATGAAATTTTCATGCACAAAAAATGACAACTCACTTTAGCAACATTATTTGTCATTCCAAGATGCACACTTGTGCACAATATAAGGTCTTTTTAACAAACTATGCCATGAATGTGCCCATAAAATAGATCATTTGGCTTGAAAGCCATGAATCTTCACCATGATAGCTCATCTCTAAGAACACTTTTTAAAAATATTTTCCGTATTACAAGTTTATTATTTGTCCTCGTAACTTGGTCACATATAATGACACAATGCGAAGGTTTTCCATTTTTTTTTCATGCCCATTTCAAAATGCGGTCAAAACGGCAGACATGACTGTTCGTAGCTAGGTGTTGTATGTTGCAAATTTTTCGAAGTATCTCTGATTAAATAGAAACTTATGTACCTGTAAATGATTTTTGAAAAAAATCATAAGCAAACTATGAGGCGCCTCTAGTTCAAATTTGACCCGGTTCCCGCTGAATCGTCAAGATTTTGTCAATTTCACGAGAGGTGGATCGAAAACTTTTGAGTGGCAACCATTTGGTAAATTGTACATAAAATGTGGTCTAATATTTTTAAAAAATAGTGAGGTACAATTTTGCAACAAAGATTTGGTAGGTTCTTCACAAAAAACCGAATTTTGTCACTCCAAAAATAGAAAATGATTTTTTGTGCAAAGAAAATGTGATTGATGGAATCAATTGGGCATGGATCGATGGCATGGCAAACATCTGTCCATCCATAATCCATCCGCCCGTCCATCCATCCGTCCATCCAACCCACCGCAGCAAACCCCGCCCAAGTCCTCGTGCCCTCATCTCTCACGCGCGCGAACCCTGGCGCTCTACTCCTCCCTTGTCGCCGCCGCCACCTCCGGCGCCTGATCCTGGCTCTTTCCGGCGGCCGCTGGCAGCTCCCAGCACACCCACATGATCTCCTCGATGCGTTCATACATCTCCTCCGACCAGATCCGATGGGTGCGTCCTCCTACGGCTACGTCCGACCCTCCCCATCCGCTAGGGTTTCGGCCGTCGCGCCGTCATAGTTGCTCTGGTGACTCGGGTGAGTTCCTCCACTCCTCCTCGTCACACCCCTCCATCTCTTCCTCACACGTCGCCTCTCCCTCTCAGATCCAGCGAGCTCGAGCATCGGTGCTGGAGTTTTCTGCGCTCAGCCGCCATCGCCGGAGTCCGCCGCGTGCAGCCACCATCGCTGGAGTCCGTTGCGTGCAGCCGCCATCGCCGGAATCCGCCGCGCGCAGCCGCCATCTTGAGTAGCCTCCTGTGGTCGATCTTGACTCACCATCGACAGGATCCCGTTGCTGCTAGAAGGGGTACTGGATACGTTGTGCCGCCGTCTTGTTTTAGTGTTGGTTTATTGAAGTAGAGCAGTAGAGTTGGACGGTTAATTTGTGCTGATGGATTCTGTAGTGTAATACTAGTACCAGGTCATGGTGTGGCCTGATCGATGGTTTCTCCACTAGTACCAAGTCATGGTGCGGCTAGTTTTTGTTGATGGATTGGTCTAGTGTAGTAGCACTGTACCAGGTCATGGCGTGGTGATGAATTGTTTTGGCCACCCCTAAGCTGCTGGGCTGCGATTTGTGCTAGGTTGGTTAGTGTAGTTATCCTAGTTTGGTGAATTAACTAGATTCTAGTTCTGAAGTTAATTAAAAAAGATGTGAGATTTATACTGGAGCTGCACCCGTAAACTAATTTGGAATTTTGATGTTCTATGCTAGATGCCTAGTATTCCTATGAGTATCCAATGTCGTTGCTGTACTACTAGTGGATTTGATTCAAAAGAAAATAAATAGCATCTCAGATTGTACTTGGACACGCTTTCCTTGCTGCCAGGTCTTGTACGTACAAGTGATTTCACCCAAGTATATAAGCTATATATTATTCTATAGTAACTTGTGAATTTAGAAGAAATACTACTGCAGATTCTTACGGACTAGGTAAAGACCTGGTTTAGTTTCAAATTGCTAGGAATCCATTAGATGTGATGTTCTTGTAGTGTTTTGTTTTGTTTACTTCATGTCCGATCAACAGATCCAGTGAAGCTACAATCGCAATTGACCCAACTAAAAGTTGGAGTTATACTCTGAATTTAAGTGCATGCTTAGTGAAATATTTCTACACAGTGCTCATTGGTGTTATTCTAAGAAGGGAATATTTATCCAGGTTTAGGTGTTGCTCAGTCGTGGGTTGAGCTGACGCTCTGCTTCATTGAATTAGAGGTACTTGGAGTAGAGGTATGCATGTGTGGGAGTAGTGCACCTTCAAATGTTCATGTCACATTATTCACCTACCATTTAGATATTGTAAATTCAATAATAATAGCCAGACTCTTGTGTTCACATATATATCAATTAACATCGTACCCCCGTTTCTAGTGTGAACCTTTGTCGCTCTAGTATTACTAATGTAAGTCTCCGAGTGGTTTATTATATGAAACGCCTCAATGAGTATTTGTGCTTATTGTTGGTATATATGAAACATCGTGTTATCCTTGTGTTCAATGCCCTTAACAAATAATGGAGATGCTGCCAATTTAGAGTATTGCCATGCACTTGTGTTAATTAGTATGGTGTGATAGCACCGCGAGGTTTGGTAGGAAATCTGGGGTGTTACAGTCCTATCACAGTAAACTGTTTATTTTTTCATTAGCTAAAGAAGTTAGTAAATCTACTATATCCTGGTATTCTATAATTTTTGTAGCTTCATGGACCTTTACAAACATGTTGTAATTCCAACAAAGTGCCTCACAGAAGTTACTTTGTGTCCTGCTATAGCTTGCAAACCTGATGCTCTATTGTCTGTACTCATTTCTTAACTTTGAAATGTTTCAAACTCCCAGGTCACACTCAAGCCGCCGTCGCCACATGAATTTGACCGGTGACCGCTGTTGTTTCCCCATCCTCGCAGTCGCAGGCTCGCGGGTAACCTACCAGACTCTCATCTTTCCTCAACCTCTTCCTCTTTTATTCTTCAGATTAAGCTGCTGGTCTACTAGATGTTGCTTGCTGGCTTGCTGCTCTTTGAATGCTTGTGCTACTCCTTCATGTTTTGCTTCTCTAGTTGTTTAAATTTTTCTGCTACTAGATTTCTAGGCTGCTACTACTTCTTTGAATAGGTGTGCACTTGTGCTCCTGCTGCTTATACTTGTGCTACTGCTGTTCATGCTTATGCTGCTGTTGATTCAATGCTTATGCTACTGATTCAATGCTTTGGTACCAATAACATGGCATCTGGGTAGGCAAATAAAACTGCTTTATTTTTTCATGTATTTGTATTGTCTTCCAATTATGTCTTGTCTTCTGATCTTATTTACTGTTTGTGTTTGATGTGTTTTGCAAGATGGATGCAGCTTGCACTGACAACATGACATTATGTAAGATGATGTTCAGAAGTTGGAACGGGAAGATGATGAAGCCTGGTGGTTATCTATCAATCTGCCTCGTGTTCCGGTTGTACTTTATAGCTAGTTAAATTGTACTCACGCGGCAGTTAGCATATTTGGTTGTATGAACACCATGTAAAGAATGTAATAGGCTAATTTTTGCTATTGTTTCAAGAATTTAGTTTTGTTTCATTTGAAATATTTGTCATTTATGTACTTTGAAAATGTGAGAAATAGAAATCTGATGATTGGACCAACTTATTAAAAAAGTCCAAGGCCCAAAATGGAGTATAAAAAGGTGGAGGCCCAAAAAGAAATGGATTGTAAAAATGCTTGAGGCCCAAAAATTAAATGGACCGTAAAAGACCATGTTCCAATAATAAAAGACTGCATTGTTGGGTTTAGCCCATGTAACTTATCAAAATTGAAAGGAAAAAAATATGTAAATGGGCTAAATTGTTGGGCTAAGCCCATATAGACTAAACTGGACCGGGCTCATTTTAATCTACAACTATTTCATTTGGTCACAAAATTTGCCACATCAGCTTGCCACATTGCACCTGGCGTGGACGGGCCAAACAACGAATGACCAAACCAATTGGTCACAAAATCTACGACCTTTATTTTGGTCATAATAATCTACGACCATTTAACAAAAAAAGGTCACCGTGTCCACTTTGCGACCCTCAGCTTTTGACCAAATGATTTTGGTCACAAAAAGGTCACAGATGTAAAACAGTGACCTTTCAGTGACCAATATGAAGGGTCGTAAGATAACATATTTCTTGTAGTGGTAGACTCTGATCCTACGACCTCCCTGTCGTGTTGAAGAACATCCAACGATGATGTAGCACCACACGTGTAGTGCCTCGCGGGATTACACACGTATGGTGCAACCGACGTCCCTCCGGGCTCCGAACCAGAAGAGCAGCGGAAAGAAGATTGATCCGGATCCCGATTCCGGCAGCGCGACGGCGTCTGGATGATGGTGAAACCCCCAACCAGGTGCAAACTCCAAACCAGGGGAGTCCGCTCTAGGTCGTAGAAAGAGAGAGAGAGAGAAACTCAATGTTATGTTGAAAAAGGCACCCCCACCCCTCCTTATATAGGCCAAGGAGGGGCTCCACCCCCTCCCCTTCCCCCATGTGGGACTAAACCCCCAAGGGGGGGGGAGTGGTGCGGCTAGGAGGGGGGATGGGCCCCTCCCTTGGCGCCAAGCCCAAGGGGGGAGGCTCCCCCTTCCCCTCATGGGCCTTTTAAGGCCCAAATACCTTTTCACATTTTTAATTAATTATTTAAATCATTTTTAATATTTAATTCTGTTAATTAAATAATAAAACATATTTAAACATTAATATATATTATTTTTAACCTTTCAAAATATCTGAAACAGCTTCCGGCACTTCCCGGTACATTTCCGGTGTTTTCTCTCTTTTCACCGATGATCCCGAATCAATCCTTAATGCATCGATTGCCCTTAAGTGTGACACCCTACTGTCCGGGAAACAGTAGACATGATCGAGACACTCTCTGACCAATGACCATCATGTGGGATCTGGTTACAATCCTTGATGTGCCCCTACGCTTCCATCGAATAAACTTCATCGTTGTTGAACCGTTAACAATATGACTTGATCCCTTTGTGCTTCGGTTCTATGTTTGTCCGAGGTATGATCGTCGGTATCCAATACCTAGTTCTTCCTCGTCTCCGACATAACATGTTTACTCGTCTGTGAATATTACATCTCTTTTGACCTAGTCACTTGCTTGCAAGCTATTGATGCAACACCACCGAGTGGGCCCAGAGTACCTATCCGTCACTCGGATTGACAAATCCCGCTCTGATCTATTTCATAATCCTCAACATATCTACTTCGGAATACCCAAGATACACCTTTTCAGTTACCATGTTTCAGTGTAACGGTTAATGCACTCAAAGCATCCTAATAGATAGCAATTATGTATGATCATCACGGTCTAAGGATTCAGTCACTATGTTATTAAGTCATCGCAATGCTGAACTTATGTGACTTGATCACACTGCAATGCTTAAGGTGGGTGTGTGTCCATCACATCATTCTCCCAATGATATGACCTCATTGTTAATAGACTATTATGGTCTCATGATCAGGAAACCTTGATCATCAATTGCCCAATGAGCTAGTATGCCTGAGTTTAACTAGGGACCAGGTTGTTATATATCACACGTGTATTAATGTTTCCGTTTAATACAGTTCTAGCGCAATATATAACGTATTATGAACAAACAGATATGTGACAAATATCTTTATTAATTTTCCTCTAGGGCATATATCCAACAGTCTCCCACTTGCACTAGAGTACAAATTACACTAGTTTACATCAGGTATGTATCTAAGACCAATAGTCTCTCGGTGTTGTTCAAACTTGGCTTGTGGAAGAGGTTTAGTCATTGGGTCTGACGGATTCAGATCCGTATGTATTTTGCAAATCCTAGTATGACCATCCTTGACGTAGTCCCGCGTCACATGGAAACGCCAAAGAATATGCTTGGCTGTAGAGTGAGTCCTCGGCTCCCTTGCGTTAGCAATGGCACCCGTATTGTCGCAATAAATGCTAACAGGGTCAGTGCAACTAGGGAATACGCCAAGCTCAATGATGAACTTCTTCAGCCAATGCGCTTCGTTTGACGCTTCGCAAGCGGCAACATACTCCGACTCCATCGTAGATTGGGCGATGACTGACTGCTTGCCGCTCCTCCAGCTAATCGCACCACCATTCAACATAAACACGTATCCTGTCTGGGATTTTGAGTCATCGGGATCAGTACCAAGACTGGCATCGACGTAACCTGTTACGGCGAGCTCTTCTTCACATCCTCCATAGACAAGAACCAGATCCTTAGTTCTTCGTAAGTACTTAAGGACGTTTTTCACTGCAATCCAATGATCCATTCTAGGATTACTTTGGAAACGATTAGTCAGACTAACCGCCAGGGCCACATCTGGTCGAGTACACAACATAGCATACATGATAGAACCTATGGCTGAGCCATAGGGCTTTGAGGACATTTCCTCCCTTTCTTTTGCTGTTGCTGGGCATTGAGTCACACTCAATTTACTTCCCTTCATAACGGGCAAGAGGCCTCTCTTGGCGTTATCCATATTGAACCTCTTCAATATCTTCTCAAGGTAAGTTCTCTGACTCAGTGCTAATAGGCGTCTTGATCTATCTCTATAGATTTCAATGCCTAATATGTATGCAGCTTCACCTAGGTCCTTCATGAAAAATTGTCCATTCAAATATTCCTTTACCCCCTCTAGAAATTTCACATCATTCCCTATCAATAATATGTCATCCACATATAGTACTAGGAATGCCACAGAGCTCCCACTCGCTTTCTTATAAACACAGAATTCTTCTTCATTTTTGACAAATCCAAAAGCTTTCATCACCTCATCAAAACGAAGATTCCAGCTCCGAGATGCTTGCTTCAACCCATAAATGGAGCGTTGAAGTTTGCATACCTTACCAGCGTCCTTAGGATCAATAAAACCTTCCGGTTGTACCATATACAACTCTTCCTCAATGTTGCCATTTAGGAACGCGGTTTTCACATCCATCTGCCATATTTCATAATCGTAATAGGCAGCAATTGCTAGCAATATCCGGATAGACTTTAGCATCGCTACGGGAGAGAAATTCTCTTCGTAGTCAACTCCTTGAATTTGTCGGAAACCTTTTGCGACAAGTCGAGCTTTATAGACAGATACGTTTCCGTCTGCGTCAGTCTTTTTCTTGAATATCCACTTATTCTCGATGGCCTTTCGGTCCTCGGGAATATCCACCAAAGTCCATACTTTGTTGGCATACATGGAGTCTATCTCGGATTTCATGGCTTCCAGCCATTTCTCGGACTCGGGTCCCTCCATTGCTTCTTTGTAGTTCGCAGGTTCCTCGGGTTCATTTAACATGACTGCATTGACAAGTTGCCCATAAAACTGAGTTTTTACTCGGGCTCTTGATGACCTGCGGGGTACAATAGAATCCTCTTCATCTTGATCATGATCATCATGTATGTCACGATCGTTATGAATATCATGATGACCGTTCTCTTCAGCTCCCACTACGGAAGATGGTTCCGGAACAACTTCCATTGCCATTTCTTCCACTTGGAGTGATTGGTCAATCATCTCGTTGAGATCTATTTTCCTCCTACTCAATTCTTTCGAAAGAAACTCTTTCTCAAGAAAGCATCCAGTCTTGGCGACAAACGTTTTGCCCTCAGACTGGGTGTAGAAGGTGTATCCAACGGTTTCCCTTGTATATCCCACAAAGATGCACTTATCCGCTTTTGATTCGAGTTTGTCAGGCGGAAGTTTCCTAACATAAGCCTCACAACCCCAAATCTTCAAGTGAGATAACTTTGGTTTCTTGCCATGCCATTCCTCAAATGGTGTTGTCTTTACGGATTTGGACGGTGCCCTATTAAGAATGTAAGCGGAAGTTTCTAATGCATACCCCCAGAATGACACAGGTAAGTCGGTATGAGACATCATCGATCGTACGCTATCCAATAGAGTTCGATTACGTCGCTCAGAAACACCGTTACGCTGAGGTGTTCCTGCCGGCGTAAGTTGTGGTACGACGCCACAAGTCTTAAGATGATCGCCAAACTCGTGACTTAAATACTCGCCTCCTGGATCGGATCGAGTTGCTTGATTTTCTTCCCGAGTTGATTCTCGACCTCACTCTGAAATTCCTTGAACCTTTCGAAGGTTTCAGACTTATGTTTCATTAAGTAGATATACCCATATCTGCTTAAGTTATCTGTGAAGGTCACGAAGTAACGAAGACCATTTCATGTGGGGACGTTCATAGGTCCACATACATCTGAATGTATGATCCCTAACAAGTCTTCCGCACACTCCATTGTTCCATTGAATGGAGTCCTTGTCATCTTGCCCATAAGGCATGGTTCACATGTGTCAAGGGATCCAAAATCCAATGACTCTAGAAGTCCATCATCATGAAGCTTCTTCATGCGCTTTTCACCAATATGACCATGTCGACAATGCCACATCGTCATGTGTTCTTCGCCACTAGGTTTTAATCTTTTGGCCTCTACGTTATCAATATGAAGTATATCACAATCGAGATTAAGAATGAATAAGCCATTTTTCTCCTGTGCGTGAACATAAAACACATCATCCTTATAAATCGCACAACCAATTGTATCTGACTTAAAAGAATAGCGGTCTCGCTTCAAGCAAGAACCACTAACGATGTTCACACTCAATGCGGGTACATAGTAGCACTTATTCAAAATCAAAACTAATACCGAAGGGAGACTAAGATGCTTCGTGCCGACCGCCACCACTTCAATCCGGCAGCCGTTTCCCACGCGCATCGTCACTTCATCTTTCATCAAGCGTCGCCTATTCCGTAGCCCCTGAGAGGAGTTAGAAATACGATCAACAGATCCTGTATCAAATATCCAGGATTTGTTCCCAGCACTTTTTAAGAAAAGATCAATAACGTGTATATCAAATATACCTTTGTCTCTTCTGACAATCTTGTCAGCCTTCTTATCCTCTAGGTACTTGGGGCAGTTGCGTTTCCAGTGACCATCACCCTTGCAGTAGAAGCACTCAACGCCGGGCTTGGGTCCAGGTTTGGGTGCCTTACGAGGAGTGACAACTGGCTTGTCACCCTTCTTCGGGTTTCCCTTCTCCTTCTTGCCAGGCTTCTTGAATTCAACGGTCTTGTTGACCATGAATACATCATGCTCCTTCTTGATCTCAACCTCAGCAGTTTTCAGCATGGCGAACAACTCAGAAGGGGTCTTAGTCATCCCCTGCATGTTGTAGTTCAACACAAAGCCTTTGTAGCTAGGGGGCAGCGACTGCAGCACCCTTTAAACAGCAAGTTCATCTGGAATCTGACATTCCAGAGCATTCAAGCATTGAACGTAGCCAGACATCTTGACCACGTGCTCACTAACACTACTATGCTCATCCATCTTTGCTGAGAAGAAAGCTTCAGAAGCCTCATAACGTTTAGCCCTGGCTTGGGGTGCAAAGACGGCCTTGAGGTCGGTGATTATCTCATATGCACCCATCCTCTCAAAGCGTTTCTGCAGCTCAGCCCCCATGCATTCCACTCTGAAGAAGGTTGTAATCATCCGTCTTGGAGAGGTAGACATTCTTCTCATCCTGACTAGCGTCTGCTGGTGGTTCGTCACCTAACGCGGCCTCTAGTACGTATGCAATCTTGAGGGGAACGAGGAGAATCCTCAGAGTGCGGAACCAGTTGGTGAAGTTTGACCCATCGGTTTTCAGTTTGTCTTTGTCTATGAATGACCCTAAATTGAATGAGGGGCAAGGTGCAGTCATCTACAATGGTTATTTGCAAAACACATATTTAGACTTTGTTCATAATTGGAGTTCAATTTTAATTAATTCTAAAACTCCCACTTAGTTAAACATCTCTCCAAATTTACTAAGTGATTAACATAATCCTAGTTTGAATGATCGTCCTCGAATATCACACGGCTGACGACACATCTCCCTAGGTAGGCCATCATGCCAATCATATCCGTTATATGACTCATGCTTAACATTTCGGTCATCTGTATCCCAAGCTCATATCTACATATGTCAAGCCTGCCAGTCGAACCTTAGTGTATGGCTGTTCGACAAGGCCATATCTGCATATGCTAGGCTTGCCAAACCCAACCTCATGCGATCGCTAATGTATGTATGACACCCGATCGTCACGACCTGCCTATCATAAAGAGATCCTTCCAGGCGGTGCCCACGAAGGGAGAATACAGTCATGGTATTGAGAGAGATTATCCTATCATGCTACCGTCGCATATCTAGCATATTAGCAAGACATGAAGTAAAACTGTAAATCATACAAGCTATGATCCCCCATTACATGAAAATTAAAGTTAAATCGCCTTCTACTTTATCTTTTTCAAGTTTTACGTGACTGCTAAGGGGTTTCAAGAGAGAACCGCTTTCTATCCTGCGAAAACAAGCCACAACACCAATCCTGCAATCGTCTCTATTACACCCCTGTCGGGGCCCTCCGTTGCAAACGTCTTCGCGTCGCTAATGTTAGAGAGACAGACACCCCAACCACTTATATGGTACAAGCCATATGTCAAGCGTGGAACCAGTCTCGCGTAAACGCGTAAGGTCGGTCGGGGCCGCTTCATCAGGACATTGCCGCAGCGCTAAACGAGTACACGTGGGAGGGTAACAATTGGAGAATTGATGCCCACATCCTAGATGTGTTCTACCCGTATAATACATCTACGCATAGCCTTTCTCTGATACCACTGTTGGGGATCGGCGCAGAAAACAAATTTTTTTCCTACCTACGAGTCCCGAACCCAAGATCTATGCTATGCTGATGTATGTAACGAGAGGAATCGGTGTTCATACCTTTGAAGACCGAAAGAGGGAAACGTTCCTCGAACGTGGTTGGCGTAGACTCTGATCCTACGACCTCCCTGTCGTGTTGAAGAACATCCAACGATGATGTAGCACCACACGTGTAGTGCCTCGCGGGATTACACACGTATGGTGCAACCGACGTCCCTCCGGGCTCCGAACCAGAAGAGCAGCGGAAAGAAGATTGATCCGGATCCCGATTCCGGCAGCGCGACGGCGTCTGGATGATGGTGAAACCCCCAACCAGGTGCAAACTCCAAACCAGGGGAGTCCGCTCTAGGTCGTAGAAAGAGAGAGAGAGAGAGAGAAACTCAATGTTATGTTGAAAAAGGCACCCCCACCCCTCCTTATATAGGCCAAGGAGGGGCTCCACCCCCTCCCCTTCCCCCATGTGGGACTAAACCCCCAAGGGGGGGGGGAGTGGTGCGGCTAGGAGGGGGGATGGGCCCCTCCCTTGGCGCCAAGCCCAAGGGGGGAGGCTCGCCCTTCCCCTCATGGGCCTTTTAAGGCCCAAATACCTTTTCACATTTTTAATTCATTATTTAAATCATTTTAATATTTAATTCTGTTAATTAAATAATAAAACATATTTAAACATTAATATATATTATTTTGAACCTTTCAAAATATCCGGAACAGCTTCCGGCACCTCCCGGTACATTTCCGGTGTTTTCTCTCTTTTCACCGATGATCCCGAATCAATCCTTAATGCATCGATTGCCCTTAAGTGTGACACCCTACTGTCCGGGAAACAGTAGACATGATCGAGACACTCTCTGACCAATGACCATCATGTGGGATCTGGTTACAATCCTTTATGTGCCCCTACGCTTCCATCGAATAAACTTCATCGTTGTTGAACCGTTAACAATATGACTTGATCCCTTTGTGCTTCGGTTCTATGTTTGTCCGAGGTATGATCGTCGGTATCCAATACCTAGTTCTTCCTCGTCTCCGACATAACATGTTTACTCGTCTGTGAATATTACATCTCTTTTGACCTAGTCACTTGCTTGCAAGCTATTGATGCAACACCACCGAGTGGGCCCAGAGTACCTATCCGTCACTCGGATTGACAAATCCCGCTCTGATCTATTTCATAATCCTCAACATATCTACTTCGGAATACCCAAGATACACCTTTTCAGTTACCATGTTTCAGTGTAACGGTTAATGCACTCAAAGCATCCTAATAGATAGCAATTATGTATGATCATCACGGTCTAAGGATTCAGTCACTATGTTATTAAGTCATCGCAATGCTGAACTTATGTGACTTGATCACACTGCAATGCTTAAGGTGGGTGTGTGTCCATCACATCATTCTCCCAATGATATGACCTCATTGTTAATAGACTATTATGGTCTCATGATCAGGAAACCTTGATCATCAATTGCCCAATGAGCTAGTATGCCTGAGTTTAACTAGGGACCAGGTTGTTATATATCACACGTGTATTAATGTTTCCGTTTAATACAGTTCTAGCGCAATATATAACGTATTATGAACAAACAGATATGTGACAAATATCTTTATTAATTTTCCTCTAGGGCATATATCCAACACACCAGTGGCCCATGCGGCCAGCTGGCGCGGCCTGCCCCCTGTCCTGGCCCACAGGGCGCCTGGGGCCCACAAGGCAGCCAGCCAGGTGAGTCTTCTTCCTCTCTCTCTTTCTTCCCCAAAACACGAGTTCTGCACCTGGACTTGCGTTCTTGCTGTTCTTGGAGGCGATTTTCGATTTCTCTCCACAACCCATCGTTTGAGCTGAGATTTTGAGCAAATACTCCCTGGTATGTAACTCCTCCACCCCTCCAATTAGATTTTTTATTGGTGGCTTCATTTGTGAGTATTTGGAAGTTCTTGGTGCTGTTCATATGAGCTTGCATGCATGTGTAGAAATTTATTTTCCAAGTTTTGATGCAATTTTATGCCTTAGGTAAGTGAGTAGAGTAGTTTGCCTCAACTCACTTTGCTTAAATCCTTGTTTTTGTGAATTGTCAAAAATTTCGGAAATGAGTTTGCTAGGAAAAGCAAAGGGTGACTTGGGAAAAAGAAGCCTGAGCGCTCTGATCGAGTTACTAGAGCTGCAGCTTCACCCTCAGCTGCTAGGGTGAGCTATAATGAAGATCATGTGCCCCTAGAGTTGTTGGAAAACACGAGTTCAACACGCGCAATGACGTATCCGTGCGATGCTTTCATCGAAGCTGCAGGAATTAAGAAGGGATTCTACGGCCTTTGCGCCAATGCAGGTTTGACACGGCTAGCAACATGTCGTGTTGCTCAGTATGAAAGACTGACCTCCTGTTTTATTAATAGTTTCAGATATAATAATGATGCTGGTATTATTGAGTTTAAAATTTACAATGATTTTTGACCATGTCTTCGGCAAGATTTTGTGATATAATAGGTGTGTCGAACGTTGGACAGACGGCAAAGATGAACTCTCAGACTTTCAAGCTGAAAACCGTCTTCAACTCTCTCTGTAGCTAGGACACGAGGGATATTCATCGTTCGAAGATTTACAGCATCTTATTCCCCCACCTCAGGTATTTTGCGTATTTTATTGCTAGAGGGCCTAATGGTTTGGCCTCCAGACCCGGTCTCTTATCCTTACTACTCATTATACTAGAAGTTTACCATGGACGCGCACCCAACATTCTCTTCTACGACAATCTCATTGCCAAGGAAAAGCCGAGGAAAAATGAAGCCCATGCCAAGATTGTGTCCAAGCTAAACTTGAGGGCTAATGTCGGGGGAATATCCCATGGCTAGACCCGGCTTGAAGACAAAGCCGGACGGATGACAAGAGCCGGGTCGCGGAGATGAAAGTCGGACGAAGGAATCAAGATGGAGTCCACCTAACTTGGAAGATGCGAAAAGCTACAAGACTTAGAGTAGGACCCGGATTGATATTCTACTTGTAATAGAATAAGAGACTAGTTTGTATCCTACTAGGACTCTACATGTAAGCCTCCCCCTTCCACCTACATAAGAAGGGGTAAGGCGCCCAAAGAGGGCAGGGACTCAATAGACAACTTCAATAGACTAGTCCCGGATCATCTAAACCCGGGACAACTAGACACAACTATAGGAGAGCCGGCGACATGCCGGCGACTCTCCGTGAGCAAAGTAATAAGACCTAGCCACAAACAACATTTAGGGGTTTTACCGGACGATGTTTACCGGGGCCCGAAGCTGTATAAATCGCATCTCTCTCTCTGTGATTTTCTTTTTCCTCGTACACTCGCAGCAAAGACCCCATAATCAAGTTCTCTTATGAGGACATCTATCGTGATTTTCCCACGACAGTTGGCGCCCACCGTGGGGTCTATGCACAAGGGTGTTGACATCTTGGAGAAAATCCTCACCGAAATTGAGAAACTCGTGATCGTCCGAACGAAGAAGAACCGGCACGAACAAATCTACATCAACAAGTCGACGATTCGCCGACTCTGGCAGGACTCGATTCGACCCGGGCTCATCACAATCTTGGTTTCTTCAATATCTACATCTGCAAAATTGCTGGATTCAATCTTCGTCGACAAAATCGGCGACATCATCTAGTGATCTGGAATCAAGTCTGTGGCTGCTGTCGTGCGTCGCCAAGATCAATTTTTATCACACCATCGTTTTTATCCAAAGAAATTTATCTATTTCTACCGGCTGACCGGGTTGCTGCGCAAGCGGTCCGTACACCAAACTATCAATCAGAAGACGCCAAGATCAATATTCGCTGTTCGACCATGATGATTAGACGAAAAAGTAACGACAGCGACAGCAAGCTGCCCATCAGCACGAGTTTGAAGAATTTTTAAGAATCCTATCACGTGTACTACTCCTCACGCGAGACTGGCTTGTGATCACTGTTGATCCATCCAAGATTCAGAGCCAGCTATCATGATGAACGGATCGGCTCCTTGCCGGACACGTCGCTGACTCTTGCTTCAATTCGAGTTGGCCACCGTTTATTACGCAACTCGGAGGGACTGAGATCCGGTGCCGTTGGATTCAAAAGCAACGGCTAACAACCATCTACAATAAAATATTATTGCTTGTCTCAATAGTAAATCTGCTACTGTTTGTTATTTGTGCGTAAACGGAGGCACGATCTCATACAAAACGGAGGCACGACCTTATAAAAAACGGAGACACGATTATATAAAAAACGAAGGCACGACTATATACAAAACGAAGGCACGACCTCATATAAAACAGAGGCACGACCTCTTATAAAATGAAGGCACGACCTCATACAAAATAAAGACACGACTTCTTATAAAACAAAGGCATGACCTCGTACAAAATGGAGGCACGACTTCATATAAAACGGAGGCACGACCTCATACAAAATGGAGGCACGACCTCATACAAAACGTAGACACGACTTGTATGAGGCCATGCCTCCGTTTTGTATAAGGATGTGCCTCCATTTTTTATATAGTCATGCCTCCGTTTGCCTCCATAAAAATACACTATCATGCCTCCATCTACTGTTCATGTCCATCTGACCGTTGCTTCTGAATCCATCGGCTGGAAGGGGAATGACTATATAAAAAACGGAGGCACATCCTTATACAAAACGGAGGCATGGCCTCATACAAGTCATGTCTACGTTTTGTATGAGGTCGTGCCTCCATTTTGTATGAGGTCGTGCCTCCGTTTTATATGAAGTTGTGCCTCCGTTTTGTACGAGGTCATGCCTTTGTTTTATAAGAAGTCGTGTCTTTATTTTGTATGAGGTCGTGCCTTCATTTTATAAGAGGTCGTGCCTTCGTTTTATATGAGGTCATGCCTTCGTTCTGTATATAGTCGTGCCTTCGTTTTCTATATAGTCGTGCCTCCGTTTTTTATAAGGTCGTGCCTCCGTTTTGTATGAGATCGTGCCTCCATTTACGCACAAATAACAAACAGTAGTAGATTTACTATTGAGACAAAAAATAATATTTTATTGTAGATGGTTGTTAGCCGTTGCTTCTGAATCCAACGGCCAGAAGGGCTCAAGGCACCGCACTGTTCATCGGTGCCTTGCCAAGGCACCGGATCTCAGTCCAACTCGGAGTTCTAGACGCACGGCCGGCTCCAACTACTGAGCTCGCCCGATTTCGCCTGGCTTCCAGGACAGCACCGGGCCGCTGCGACAAACCCGGTCTTCTGCGCTCACCGCACAACACGTCGCCTTTAGCGTCCACCCATGGTTGACTGCTTAAGGCTTGTTTGATTCATAGGATAGAAAGATCATAGAAACATAGATCATAGGAACATGAAAAACATAAGATTGCAATGGCATGTTCACTCCAATTTTATATGATTTTGCTTGCATCAAAGTTTGTTTGATTTCATCAAAGAAATTGTAGAAAAAGGTTGGAGTGAATGTTAGGATTTCTATAGAAAGTAATACAAAAATTTCTATGGAAAAAATTTCTATAGAAACAATTTCTATAAATCAAATGAGTAACATAAAAAAAATCCTATAAGATAAAATCCTACAAAAGTCCTATAAAATTCCTATGAATCAAACGAGCCCTTATTGATGATTCATCAGGATTAAGGAAAGTCGACTTTACCAGGAGCTTATGGGTGTACAGTGCTAGTACGTGCGCAAAGCTAATTCTAACCTGGAGCTGATGGATAGAGGAGTAGCGTACGTACTACTAGCAAAAGAAGAAAAAATCTAGATAAATCCGTGGATGCTTGTTCCAAGTCGGCTTCCGCGTTTGCACAGACCTTGGAAAGCACGGCGCCTTACCATACACGAAGCTGGCTCCCTGCACTAGCTTGGCTGGCCTCCAGTCGGCTCTTGCTCCCAGAATCGGCTCGCGCCACGGAAGCCGTCTCTTCACGCGACGCAGTCGCCGACCTTCGAATGCCCGGCTCTCACAATTACCAAAGCACCAACGTCGGCTTTCAGTACAGCACGACGCCCGTCGCTGGGTCATCCGTCGGTGCCGGCTCTACACCACCGTCTTCATGCCATCATTGTCCGCTTTCGACGCGCCCGCCGGAGTCCATCGCCGGCTCTGTCCAGGCGATCCATCAAGCCGGCTCTCAGAGCATTGACTCATTTTTTTACGGTCTACAGCGACGACGGATTTCATTGGCGTCGTTTCCCTGCCGGCAGCATAAAACCGCCGTTAGCGCCGACCAGGGCCGGTCCTGAGATTTTGGGGGCCCGGAATTAAATTAAGCCTAAGGCCCCTAACATAAACATAAGAAGTATTGTAAAACATTTTATTTTTTCCCCTAGTCTCGCCGACTAGGGTTTCTCCTTCCCCGACCTAGGGTTTATCTCTCCGTCGAATTCCCGGCGGGTTTTCCGATCAAACGAAGGGATCTGACTTTCGAGCTCTCCTTCTGTCCCCGTCCCCGCCTGCGGCGGGTGTCTTAGCAATGGATAGCGGAGGACAAAGTTCGAGATCGGAACCGGTGGATAAGTTGTTGGATCTCTTCAATCTGCTTGAAGATGATGATGAGGGTTTCGTTTGGGAAGAAGAAGTTAAGGAGGCCCCAGCGGTGGTGAAGTGGCTAGCCATTTCTAGGGTTCATATTAAGAAGCTTTCAGCCATAGTGCTCTTTTTGCGGACATGTGATCGGCCTGGAGTCCAGCCAAAGATGTTGTTTGGAGAAGAGTCGACAATAACCTGTTTACTGTCCAATTTGGTTGCTTAGCAGATTGGAACAAGGCCTTGAAGATGGGGCCGTGGTTTTTCCGCAATAACCATGCCTTGTTGATCGAAGAATACGATGGCTTCACCAACCCTAGATCGGTAACTCTAGAAAAGTTGGCGGTGTGGGCGCAGGTCCATAAGCTGTCGGATAATTGTTTGCATGAACCCATTGTCGAAGGGATCTGCAGGCCAATTGGAGAGGTTCTACAGGTTCAACTAAAGCTCCCCGCGGGATTCATTGGAGAGTTTGTTCGAGTTAGAGTTAATATGAAAGTAACAAAACAGATAACAAGGTTTGTTTCGATGACAAAAGATAAGAAAAAGGAATGGTATTAGGTCAAGTATGAAAGACTTTCTATTTTTTGTGGAGTATGTGGTTTGATAGGCCATTGGCATCAGGAGTGTGGAGATGGGATCCATGATGAATCAAAGCTTGAGTGGGGTGACTTTGTCCTTGCTTACCTAGGAAGAGGAAGAGGAAGAACTTGGGGAGTGTAAGGCCCCCGATGCGGTGCTAACTCGAGTTAGTCGCTTTCGCGTCCCGCTCAAGTTAGTAGCGCATAAAGAGCCACCGACTCACGACACTAGCACTCGTGTCGCTGTCGGATTCTCGGCAACAATGTATAAGAACAAAGAACTTTAACTAAGACACAAATATATAAAGTCCAAGTCATACATCGCCATTGGATAATTATTACATCATCTCAGAGGTCCGTGGACCCAACAGTACATCATGCGACAAGCAGAAGACAAACACGACCGAGTACGGTCAAAAACCAAATTTCCCTAGAGCGGGCTGCACATAAAGAGTCCACCCACGGATCGTCGAAGCGCAACTGTAGGATCTACTGAACGAGGTCCGTCTCATCGTCATCCTCCGGGGGCACCTCCACGAAGTATCGTCCAGAGCTCGGGTCAAGAAAGTACTCCACTGCAGCGGCCGATCAGGCAAAACAGTAAAAGCACAAAAGTAAACAGGGGTGAGACTATATCATTACAGGATAAGTAACTCCCTATGGTAAGACAAGATAAAAGTAAAGGTTGCAGCCGCACTAGCATATATGGTGGCTATCGTTCTATTAGAGTAGGGGTAAGATCCAAGAAATACATGTGACATCGTGTCATAAGTCTGCTATCCACCTACTTACGTCAAACATAACGCAACATGGATCTTCTCTTGGTCCCCCTGGAAGAAGAAAATCAACCAAGGTACTCACACGGTAGGCAAGTTTTAAGTAGGATTCAAATTGATGTTATTCTATGAACAAGGAGTAGGTCTCAAGTCGTCCATAACCGCGGACACGGCTTTTCGAAAAGATTTAACCATGCAGGGGTGTACCAACTGCCCATCATAGGCTTTGCATGTACGCCCGGTTTCCACTTGGCTAGGTAAACGCCTGAAACTCCGGGACGTCAGAGTCCCCCTAACTAACAACGCACAACTCCGGGTGGCCCCCGGTGAGTCGACACCCAACTCAAAAGCCGGCCGCGCTCTCGGATCGGTCTCTACCGTCTGTCGCAGGGTTGGATACCCGGTTAATCACACATGGGACACCGTGTCCTCAGCCGGACAAAGTGGGCCAGCCAAGGCACAAGTCCTCCTGGCCCAAAGGTGGTTTGTAAACAACTGGGGTACCACCAGCACACACACATTGCAAATAGTAAATCAGCTCGGGCCACCACTAGAATTGTATGAAGCTAGGTAGGTAAGACAAGGGGGACCCCATAGAATCCCACACACGATTAGGCACGCTCGTCAAGAAACACAATACCCGGAACTCGGGGCCTAGGTGACTCAAATGGAACAAAACACCTGGCGGGAACAGCCTGGTCTCCCATCTTTCGTCAAGTATAAATTAACATCATTAATAATAAATATCAACCAACTTCTTTAAATAACATGATATCCCAAACCATAGAAATAGGGTAAGCAACAAGTTTTCCTACTCATACTAAGCAATGGCTGAGCAGCGGTATCTTAGCAATACAATGTTTTGCTGGGATGTGGGGATCATGGCTGTTTGGGTTCTGAAAGTGGCATACTCAAAGTGGATAGGATCAAACAAACGTTCTAGGCTACAGCTAGGCAGGTAGGCAGAAAGGTATCAAGTAATGTTATAAATCTTCCCCTTGCCTGGGTAATCCGTCCTCGAAGCAGACGGTGCAGGGTCCTCGGGCTCGGTGTCGGAAATCTCCACGTAAGTCTCCTCGGCGGTCTCAGGTGCTAACGTAAGGTACCGGCAAGGAAAAGGCATACAAGTAAGCAATAGGTACAATGCACATGCAAGGATGGTATGATCAAGTTTAAATTACATGATGTGACCCTATCTAGTCAGATTTAAATGAAGGTGGTGACGACACGTCAACAACTTCATATGCAATTTATTTACGTGAAGATGGCTTTGGTCTTAGCCTTATTTTAGGTGTAAGTAGCATGTCAACATGGCATGATCAACAATGCATTAAACAGAAACAAAACGACGTGAAAGTAATCATCGATTCCGGAGACGGAGTAGTGCCGGTGAATTTGACACAAGGAAGGTGCAGCAAAGGTTGGAATCTAGCCACATTGCACAGGCAATATGTTGGGTGCTGGTTTGAAGAAAAGATTTGGAGATGACATGAAACAGAACTTGAAAGGACCAAAGATCATCACTTCTAACATGCACTGAAATTGGAATGATGCAAAGAAAGGAAAAAGACAGATGATCCTGGATGAGGTGGTCACACCTTGTCCAAAAGATTTGCTCAAAACCTCATGAGGACATCACCATTGCAATCCTTTCAAAATTCTACCCCAAAACCATATATGATATGGTATCCTCTGGATTTGCAAACACAGTTGCATTTCAAAAGAATTTCAGGGGGCTGAGTGCAAAATTGCACTAGATGCATTTTGGAAAAGGCTTAAATGGTTAAACCATTATCACCATGCAACTCCTTGTTTGAAACTACCCAAAAATCATATATGGCATGGCCATTTTTTAATTTGGGCAAAACTTGGCAGAAACAAAGAAATGAAAGGGGCTTAATTGCAAAATTGTCACACTCCAATTATTTAGAGGGGCAAAATGCAAAAATGGACCTCACCATGAAGATCAGTGGGTCAAGCTACCCCAAAATGATATATGGCATGCCACATTTGAGGTGAAAGATCTCCAAGGTTCAAATTCATTTTGAATTTGAAATCAAACTCAAATTGAATTTAAACAAAAAAAGAAAAAGGAAAAGAAAAAGAAAGGAAAAAATAACATGACTCAGCCCCAAAATGGGCTGGAATCGGCCAACCGGCCCATCTCTCCTTCTCTAACTCGCCGGGCTACAGCCCACCAGGCTTCTGCCACTGACAGGAGGGGCCCGATGGTCAGCCACTGCAAAACACAATAAAAATGGGGGCGTCGGGCTGGGATTCGAACCCACGCCGCGCTGCGTTACTCCACAGCCCCCTACCACTGCGCTACGAACCGTTTTCTGAAACGAGAAGCGCTGCAGGCTAGGTAAGCTTCAGTCTCCCCCTGTTCTGAACTGCGAACACTTGCAGTCACCTGAACCTGTCGCGACGCGTTACTGCGGAGAACCTCGCACCGCCACCACGCCATGAGAAGAACCCGAGAGGGCACCTTGCTCTCCACAGGGGCGATCGCCATGGCCTCTAACTCTTCTTCATCTACTCGCAAACTTCACGGGAACAACACGGCGATGAAGGATCTGAACTTCAGACTGACAGAACAAAAGCCCCAACTTTGCACGATGCATGCGTTGAGCTCACGATGTCCTTGGCCATGGGGTTACTTCCAGAACCTAGAGGGAATCACCACGAACCCGTGGGTGCCCCTGCCGTGACCTGAACCTCACCGGAACGGTGGCCATCTTCAACTGAAACCGCGGCGGCGCCGCACTTAGACTGCAACTCGGTTCAGACACGACTACAACGAAACGGAAACGCGCAAAAGAAGAGTCCTTGGCGGCGAAACGCATGCTCTGTGCAGCTCTGGAGCGCGCGCAAGGACGCTCTCGACATGGCTCGGGCACGGGGTGCTTGAAACGGCCACCGGCGACGAGCTCGCGCGGCGGATTCCTACTGCTATCGACGACCGGACGAGGCACAGGGACACGAGCAAAGGCAGGGGCGTTGGCTCACCTTGTGGGTCGCGTCGCGCGTCCCAACCTAGACGTAGGGGAAGGAGGAGCTCGGGGCCGTCGTCGGGGAAGAAAGGGGTGCCGCGGCGGGCAGCTCCGTCGCGGGGTCAACGTGCTCCTGCAGCCTCCGATCTGAGCACGCAAACGAAAAGAGATGAGCAAGGAGGCCCCCGAAATGAGCGCACAGTCAAGAATTGCAGGCGACGGCGGCGGATTCAAAGAAATTGGCCGGCGGCCATGGCGGAACAGGGGATCGGCTCGGAGACGCACCAGGCGGCGCCGGCGGAAAACGACGGGGGAAATGGAACCCCAGGGACTTCCTGCGGCTCCGGGGCGCGGCTCTTATAGAGGGGAGGCCCTCTTGCCACGTCGGCGGGCGTCGACGTCGATGCCGGCGTCGGTTGTGAGAGGAGAGGGGGAGGGGATCTCTCCACGGTGGAAAGGCGACGAAGGGAGGCGCTCGGATCTGGATCCAACGGCTGGCGTGCCACTCGCGTACCGCTTCGCTGGACAGGCTAGCTGGGCTGCGGGGAAAGAGGCCCAGGTGGGCTGGAAGGGAAAAGAGAGAATAAGAGAAGAGAGCCCTAGGCTTTTCCATTTAACAAAATAGAAGCACATGGGGAGTTTTCCAGGAATATTTACAAGGATAAAAATGTTTAAAAAATAGGTAAAATGATCCTTGATATATTCTACAATTTCTAAAATTGGTTTGGGCATTTTTGGAGCAACTAAAATGAGGTGCCATTTTTGGAAATTCAAATCACATTGAACTGTGGCCCACATTTTTAAGTTAGCCAAAAATGTTGCAAGGCTTTTAAAAAGCTTGGGAAGGGCAAGGAATTGGCTATGCCAAGTTTGGGGTCAAGGAGAGAATGCATGCAACATTGAAAAATCTTCAAACACCCTTCTTGAACCATTTTGGATGCAAATTCAAACAACCCAAATGGGCTCCAATCCCAATGCAAATTTAAATCACCACATGAAATTAAAATGTTTAGCATCGTGCCAAGTTACAAAGTCAACAGACAAAGTACAATCTCATTGTGATTTCTTATTATTGCAAATGGGCTGTTACAGGGAGAGTTTAGGATGAACACGGGCCGTGGTGCAGCCCATGCTGGACGAGGAAGGGGAGCAGATGAATCTTTTGGGCGTGGTCGAGGACAGCCTAGCAACGCTATAGCTCCTTCTTGGAGGTTTAACGCAACTTTTCAAGATCCGGCTCCAATCAATAATCTGTTAGAGGCTTTTGATGGGGCGGCAGCACAAGATGACCCAATGAATGACCCGCCGGTCAGGAAAAGGCTGGCCGAGAACTCAGTAGCAGATCCCAATGAGACTGAACATGATCCTAAGAATGGGAAGGACATGGTTATGTTTGAGTACTCTGGTACGGTGGCTATGATAATTGATAAGCTAGATGGTGGAAGTGTCACTGGGGAGCAGAAAACCCAGCACAACAACGAGAATAAGAAGAAGCAAAAGCAGGTGGGACTTTCATATAGTGATGATGGCCTACTGCTTCCTACTAATGTTACATCGACGGCATCCCTCGAGGATGACCGCCGGGATCGAATCTCTTATGTTGGAACCGTCGGGGGCTGGGCAACCCGGCGACAGTTTGAGAAGTTCGTGAGCTTGCGAACAAACATGCCCCAGTTGTGCTTTGTCTTGTGGAAACTCAACTTAAAAAAGCACGGTCTGAAATCTTGGTTGTTTCTTTTGGTTTCAAAAACTCTTTTGCTGTGAGTAGCTCGGGCCGAAGTGGAGGCCTGGTTATCTATTGGAATGATGATATACAGTTGGAAGTGATTGGTTCATCCAAGTACTTCATCGACATTGTTATACATGAGTTGGGATATGTGCCTTGGAAATTCTCGTGTATATACGGTGAAGCCCAAGTCAATGAAAGGTACAAAACATGGGATGCTTTAAAATCTTTGGCAGTTCAAGCTGGCCTGCCTTGGCTAGCTATGGGAGATTTTAATGAGGTTCTTCTTCACTCTGAACATGATGGAGTGGGACAACGTAGTCAAGCTCAGTTGGATGGATTTAGAGATACTCTGGATATTTGTGGCCTAGTTGATTTGGGCTATTCGGGATCCCCTTGGACATTCGAAAAAAAAGGTGGCAGGTGGCTCTTATACGCGGGTAAGACTGGAGCACTTGGTGGGTGTTTGTTCCGATCATGTCCCAATTATCCTCAGATTTATGGATGAGGAGATTGTGAGGAAGGTCAAAATTTTCCGCTATGAAGCGGCCTGGGAAGAACATGCTGATCTAAAGCAGTGCGTGCAGAAGTCTTGGAATGAAAGTAGTCAGGTTGAGTCTGTTGAAGACCTGAAACATAAACTAGAGGATCTTGCCGGTAATTTAACGGCGTGGGATAAGGATACTTTCGGTAGTGTACGGTCTCAGATTAGAAACTTGAAAGATGAGCTGGAGTTACTTCGGCAGATTCCAGGGAGAATGGGGCCTTGCCACAGGGAACTCAAGATCATAGAGGATCTTGTTGAGCTGTACCATCGAGAAGAAATTCTGTGGAAGCAGAGGTCGAGGGTTGAATAGCTGGCAGGGGGTGACAAGAATACTAAATATTTTCATCTCAGGGCAACTATGAGAAGGAGGAAAATTTTGATCAAATCTCTCATGCATGGCAATGGGGATATTGTGTCCGACATCTCTGAGCTAGAATCCATGACAACTCAGTTCTATGCAAATCTTTTTCTACGGAGGGGGTGACAAATATGGACGTGGTCCTCGATAGTGTCCCTGTGAAGGTTTCTCCTGAGATGAATGCAATGCTTGATGCCCCTTACTCTGCAAGCGAAGTTAAAACAACACTGTTTCAGATGTCACCTTTGAAAGCACCAGGCCCGGATGGTTTTCCGGCGCAATTTTTTCAGAAACATTGGGATACTTGTGGCCCTGAAGTGACCAAAGCTATCTTGAGGATTCTCTCCGGCGAGGAAAGTGCTGAGAGCATTAACAATACCTTCCTAGTGCTTATTCCAAAGATTAAGAGTCCTTTGTCCCTCACTCAATTCAGACCTATAAGCTTATGTAACGTGTTGTATAAGATTGCCTCAAAATGTATTGCTAACCGTCTTAAACATGTGCTACCTGACATCATATCAGCAGAACAGTCTGCTTTTGTTCCGGGAAGGCAGATCACGGACAACATCATAGTTGCATATGAGTGTTTACATTTTATGAAGCGAAACAAGGCTTTGAAGCATCGTCATTGTGCTCTCAAGTTGGATATGATGAAGGCTTATGATCGAGTGGAATGGGACTATCTTGAAGCAATTATGCTCAAATTGGGTTTCTCTAATTCTTGGATCGGAAGGATTATGAGTTTGGTCAAATCGGTATCCTTTTCGGTGTTGTTCAATGGTAAGAAGCTGGATGAGTTTAAACCTTCGAGAGGTATTCGGCAGGGAGATCCGATATCACCCTACCTTTTCTTGTTAGCAGTAGAGGACCTCTCAGGCCTCCTCAAAAATAGAGATCAATCATCACAAGTGGCTGGTTTACTGGTGTCTCCTCAGGCTCCTCCAGTGAATCATCTTTTATTTGCGGATGATAGCCTGCTGTTCTTCAAGGCAAATGGTACTGGGGCGATGGAAGTATCAAACCTGTTACAATCCTATTGCCAAGCTTCTGGACAAAGAGTGAATTACGATAAATCGTCGGTCTTCTTCAGTAAGGGCACACCAGAAATTGTAAGACTTGAGGTCAAGGGTGTTCTCCATGTACCTAACGAAACTTTGAATGAAAGATACTTGGGCATGCCTTCTGATATTGGATCTTCACAAACATGGGCTTTCAAATATCTAAAAGATAGAGTCTGGAGTAAGGTTAAAGGTTACATTGAGAATACTATTTCCTACGCAGGAAAGGAAATTCTCATTACATTTGTAGCCCAAGCAGTCCCGATATATTCTATGTCATGTTTCAAATTGCCACGGGGTTTGTGTGAAGAGTTAAATAAGATCATAAGACAATTTTTTTGGGGAAGTAAAGCTGGCCAGAAAAAATCACACTGGGTGTCTTGGAAATCAATGACGAAATCTAAGAGAGATGGAGGGTTAGGTTTCAAGGACATGGAACTTTTCAACCTCTCTTTGCTGGCGAGGCAGGCTTGGAGGCTACTTTCTGAACCAGAATCTTTCTGTGCAAAGTTTATGAGGGCGGTTTATTACCCGAACAACAGCCTAGTGGAAGCAAATCTTGGGACTCATCCCAGCCAAGTCTGGAGAGCTATTCTGGAGGGAAGAGATGCTCTATCTCTCGGTTTAGTCAAGCGGATTGGTGATGGAGAATCTACAAAAATATGGACTGAAAATTGGCTGCCTAGAGAACATGCAGTGAAGCCGCTGGCTTGTGTTTCTCAGGATGCTCCTCAGTATGTCTCCGAACTGATCGATCCAAGCTCAGCGACCTGGAACATGCAGCCTATCAGGCGGTGCTTTCTCCCTGCTGATCAAGCTTTGATCACTGGAATCCCTATCTGCACTATGCCCATGCATGACTATTGGGGATGGCAACCGGATGTGCGTGGAATATTCACGGTCAAATCTTGCTACAGCCTCCTGGTTAAGACTAGGAACGCAAGAAATGACCTTCTGCAAGGCGTGGAACATACTTCGAACAATCATCTCGAGGAAAATGCATGGGCCTCTCTGTGGGGGATTCGTGTTCCCTCACGGATCAAAAGTTTCATGTGGCGCTTAGCTAAGGTCTCCTTGCCAACAGAGGATATTCGACACCATAGAAACATGAGCCCGTCTGAATGTTGCTCCTTGTGCGGAATGCCGGACTCATGGAACCATCATCTTCTGAAGTGCTCGATGTCTAGGTGTGTTTGGGCTTTGGCGGATGAAGATATTGTTGAGGTTTTGGCTGCAAATGATATACCTGATGCAAAGCTGTGGCTGTTCCAAATCCAGGAAGCCTTGTCACATGAAAAGTTCATCAGATTTGCAGTGACAATTTGGGCTATCTGAACGGCGCATAGAAAGGCAATTCATGAAGCTATATTCCAGATCCCAATACAGACGTAAGGTTTTATTGATAGATTCATCGCTGAAGTGAGTTTATCAGATCGGAGAAGTGGATCAAATCCTATATCGCATGTTTATGTTCCCATAACACATGCGATATCAAACTATTGTGGTAATGCTGATTTTATCCAAGAGAGGAGAATGTTTCTAACATGCCAAAGTAAGTTATCTGATGATAGATCAAAGGGAGTTGCAGTGGCAATTTGCAGGGATCATAATGGCTTGTATCTGGGATCTTCGGCGATTGTCTTTGAAGGCACTTGCAAGACTGAAATCCTTGATGCTTTGGCGTGCCGCGAGGCCCAGTCTTTAGCAGAAGACTTGGGAGGCAACCGAATTGTCGTCTACAACAGCAACAAGCAGCTCTTGAAGGATGTCGAAGAGAGGAGAGGAGGTGCCTACAGTTCGGTAATTCGGGAAATAACTGAGAGGAAAAGGAACTTTCTTTTATGTAATTTCTCCTCTAGTCATTCTAGATCTTCCGTAGATGCTAGACTCTTAGCTTCTCATGCTTGTTCTCTATCCCAGGGGCGCCACCTGTGGCTGCTAAACCCCCATGATGCTTGTATAAGGTTGAACGTTGATGTGGAGAACTAGGGGGCGGTTTTTTATTTCTCAAAAAAAAAAGTGTTGTAAAAAATATGTTGAATTGCTAGCAAATTTAAATACTATTTCTCTTATGTGAGTCTTTTTTTTAATATGTCTGGTAGCTTTATTATTAACATTATTCTAATTTCTATGATCATTATCAGTAACAATAAAAATTGATATCTTGTTAGGACTAATGATGATCTAAGTGCACATGATAACTCACATTGGCATTATGTCAACATTGTATTTTACATGAATGCAAAGCCCTTGTTTATTCGTCCGGAGCATTCATCCATAACATCAGACAATATTCACAAATCGATTGTAAGTGTGCAGTTACAACAACGCAAAGGCAATGTAGATTATAAATTTTGAATCAACCATCATGGTAAAATTTCATAGCCCATATAGCTCCATAGACTATCTATATTATGAGTAGATATTAGAGAAAACATAGTACCTTCTCTTCCTCGTAACTGTAATCGTAGCCCGCGATTTCACCCTCGGCGAATCAGCGATGTCTCATGAGAGGCAACGACTGGCTATCTTCGCAGTCTAGTACTCCAGTCCTCTAATTCAGGTCCGCTCTCACTCGAGGCGGCGCTACTCACGCATATTATCAATCCCGATCTTTGATCTATTCTCACGGGTATGTGGCATTGCCGCTTTCTACTACATGCGTTTCTCACAAACTGGACGCACAATTTCTGCTCGTGATTATGGAAGAAAATTAAGAGCGATTTTTTCATAACTACCTGTCTACCCCTAATTAATGGCATGCATGGGAGCACCAGCGGGAAGTAGGGAAGGTGCCCCGCAAAAAAAATAGGGAAGTAGGGAAGGTGAGAAAATCAAGGAACGAGGGCCCTCAATCGTAGCAGCGGTATGGAAAAAAGACGCAGAAATACAAGGAAACATCGGGTACGTCGGTATTTGCCAGATCGTTAGGTTAATAACGTACCAAAATATATATCTGAGCCCTCTGGCGCCGGGCCCGCTCGCCCCCCCTCACGACCAGGCCTGGCGTCGACCACCGGCTCCGGCTTATCCTACCGTCCGGCGGTGCCGTTTTCTTCGTGTGATCGCTATGGACCATAGCCACCTGAACGCTCGATTCCCTGCGCATCGCGCACCTTCAACTGCTCTCGCGCCGGTTGCCGTGAATGGTTGAAACAACCCACGTATGCGCTAAAAAGTTTTGGATGAATTCTCAAAGAAACCAAGCACGGAGCACATGCTCGGACTAAAGTTTGGATGGATTCTCAAAAAGAAACAACGAATGAAGTACATGCAAAAACACGTAAATGTATGGAGCACGAATGAAGCTACGGTCAGGCCTATTAAGAAGCTTCCCTCAAGCGCCAAGCCGCCGGCTCCGTTCGCCGCTTGGCCTCCCTCCACCACAGTTTTCCGACCTCGTGCAAATCAGGCTCCGCCGTCACCTTCACCTATTGTCAGACTATTCCGCTTCCTACCGCGCTGCCGGCTGTAGTACAGTTCCAAGCGTCATCCTCGACACCGGCTTCAGAGTACTTTGTCGGCTCTTCCCGATCCATCCTCCGGCGACCTCTCGTCTAAAGTTTTGCCCTCCATCAGGCCGTGCCGCACCGTCTCTACCTCACCATTATGGGTTGGATCTTGTTCGAGCTCTCGAGTTGTGACTTGCTGGAGATGGGACCGCCGAGATCGTGATTTCAACCCGTGTAGTTACCACAGACGCTGCCAATTAACGAGGATCAGCCTTGGCAAATCCCATGGTCAGGGACCCTGCGTTAGATCGTAGAGAAGGAACAGGTTGGCGATACTCGTCGGCTAACAGGAGAAGCACTTCCTGCTCAATTGTATTATGCCAGCGGGCGATTACAGTAAAAGTCTAGGCGAGTTCGCACAAGACCAGAGGTGTTGATTGTAGATTGGATGATTCTGAGGTGTCCCCCCTCCCAGCCTTTATATACTAGGCTGGGTCTCGGGGAACCCGTCTCGGGTTACAGGAACGATTGCCTAATTCTAGTCTTGCCTTGAACGCCAAGTCTTGACTTCCATATTGGTCGCGAACTCCTACGTCGGTGCCTAGAGTGGGCCAGTCGTGGGCCTGTCGAAACCTCCAGCGGGCCTTTTGTCTTCGTATGCGCCAGGTATCCTCACGCGCAGGAGTCGTGGGGTCACCCCTCATTAGTAGCCGCCGAGTGCCTGGGGGACTCGAAGAGTCGCGCAGGGACTTGAATTCATCATCATTTGCTTTCATATGCGCAGCGCGTTTGCGAGTCGTTGGCAACTTTAGCCATGATAATGTTTATTTCGAGGGATGATAATCTGAAAAGGCCCAAGGTAGTCGATTGGTCGAGCCTTGGCGAATTGCGCTAGTGGCAAATACCTCAGTAGCCCAATCAAGCTCGTGTCCCTCGACATGAACTTGGAAGCGACTGGTGTCTTGCAAAGTTCATGCCGCTGCAGGTCTTATAGGATCAATGCTGTCGGCCCCAGTAAATAGCCTTAACGCGTCCGTTATCGTCTCAACTTTCTATCATGCGAGCGCATGGAAAATGTCGGGAGTGAAGTCGCACTGTGGCAAGTCCCGACCCAGCCGACTCAGCAGCGGGGTCCTACCTACATGCTAATCTTGCGTGGCATCTGTGTACAGCGAGTCGCAGCCCAGGCATCATTTTTTATAGAGGCACGAAGCCTAGCTAGAGATGCACCCACTTGGAATAAACAATCAAGTGAGCTTTAATTGGCCACTCGCGGAGCTTTTGCGAGCTCGGACGAGGAATCAAATAAGAAAGCACCCACTCGGAAAGTTGTCGAGTGCGCGGGTAGACTGTATCGTCGAATATTAGTTGAGTCCCATGTGTAGTCACTCGAACGCTTTGCTGTCTTCAAGGTGAGGGAGCACCCAGACTCTAGAGGTGCGCCGTTTCGCCAGTGCGAGTGGTCACTCGAGTACATGTTTGCCTACTGGGTGACGGGGCACCCGAAACTCCGTAGATGTCGTGATTACTGTTGGTGTGAGTGGTCACTCGAGCACACCTTTGTCTTCTGGGTGAGGGAGCACCCGAACTCTCGGTTTTTAGATCTTGCTCTGTGTTTAATAAGGGTACTCCCGATGGGAGTAAAAGATTTTGGATCGGAAATCAGAATATTTTGGCACCAAAAGACAGGTGGTCTTTGTCGGTCTTTGTTTTTTCCAATTGTTTTTATCTTGATTCCTCCTTCTTGGGATGTAGCGGTGATACGTCTCAAACGTATCTACTTTTCCAAACATTTTTGCTATTGTTTTTCCCTCATTCTTGCATGATTTGAACTAAACTAACCCGGACTGACGCTGTTTTCAGCAGAGTTGTCTATATGGTTTTATTGTGCGCAGGAAAATGGATTTTTGGACATCTCGGAAAATTCCCAGAAAAATACCAAAAAATCCACGCACCCGAAGGAGCCCGGAGCCAGAAGATGGGCCAGAGGGAAGCCAGGGGGGCCAGGCGCCCTGTGGGCGCGGCCAGGGGTGAGGCCGCGCTGGGAGGCCGCCTGGGCAACTCGCACCTCCCCTGGTGCCCTACTTTGGCTCCTATTTATTCCCATGACGGGGAAACTCCGAAACAGAAGCCACTTTTCCAGAACCCATCACGGAGCCGCCGCCAACCTCTGTTCTTCTTCGGGAGGGCTAATCTGGAGGCTGATTTCGCCTCCGGAGAGGGGAGATCGTCGCCATCACCATCACCATCACCACTCCATCCTGCCTCCATGACTTCTCTTCACATGTGTGAGTAATTCCCTGCTGTAGGCAAAGGGGATGGTAGGGATTGGATGAGATTGATCATGTAATAGTTCGTCAGATTGTTGGGGGCATGTTGGCTATCATCTACTTTGGTGTTTATCATCTTTGCTCCAACTTGTTGCTCTTAATGCTTGTCACTTTGGGCCCGAGTGCCATGTTTTTAGATCTGAACCACTTATGTTTTCATGAGTTTATTTATGTTCAAGATCCTATCTATGAGTTGTATGCACCTATTATGGTCTGGAACCGGCAATCCCAAAGGTGACATCTTGGGACACCAAAGGGGATGGTCCATAATTTGAGGATTCCATATATCCATTGAGTTTATTGCTTTCTTCCGGTGCTCTTTGACAGGAGCACCTTAATCTCCATAAGTTCCTTTTGGCCTCGTTCATAGCGGGATGGTAGGACAAAAGATGTTGTGCAAGTTCTTATTGCAAGCACACACAACTACCTATGGTATCCATGCCTAATGTTTGATATTTTCCTAGATGATCATTACTTTTTGTGTGCCTTGCCCCGTATTAGAATCTATTACATGTTCATTCTTATTCATGCAGCGCCCAACCATCCATCTCCCGAGCGTACAGTGTTTTAATCCTGCTGGTTACTACTAGTTTACTTTTGCCGTTATCATTATCACTATCATACCACAGTCGCTATTAATACTTTGTTTCAAGCAAGCATATTTCAGGTGCAGTTGAATTGACAACTCAATTGTCAAAGCTTATAAATACTCTTTGTGTCCCCTTGTGTCGAATAATTAAATTGGGTAAACTTAGCCGCGAGAACACTACAATCGATCCCCTACAGTTGAGGGTCATCACGCGGTGATAAGCATCATAATAATGCTCTTTGGTGACCGATGATGACGCTTGGTCTTCGATCCGTCGCGTCTCCTGGCCAGTCATAATGACGACTTGGATACCGCGCTGCCGTTGCCCGTTGGATTTCCAAGGCGTGTATGGCAAACACGTGTGATTTGACGTTTCCTTTAAACAGTGCTGACCATGTGAAGGTATCTTGTCTTGGAATTCGTAACGCCCAGCGTGTTGGTCTTTGAATTAATGATGGCGCCGCCTGGGCTTCTGCGCGTTTTCCTGGTTTGCCCCTGGGTTGCGCTATAAATACCTTCTGTTGTTTGCCTGACCTCGGCATCCATTCTTCTTGCACCTTTCTCTTCTTCTTCTTCTTCATATGGCACCCATCTGTGGTGGTGGTGTGGCTAGCCGAGGTCTTGGCCGTCGCGGCCGTGGTGGCCGCACACCTTGTTCTTCGCGCGGTGGACTTCGTGGGGTGACGTCGGCGCCTTCATCTTCTTCCGTGGGGGAGGGTGTTTGGCGCTATGATTTCCTTTTGCGTGTTCTTAGCCGGACCGCTGCCCGTGTTCCTCTTCCGTTCTCGTTTGCCTCCATTGTTTATGAGCTCAATTTGAGGGGGTCTATGGCTCCATCTTCAAGGGTGTGCTCAATCTTCTTCTTGGGTGGAGCTGGAAGCTGATAATTCGTTCCTGATTTTTCTTGGATCTGGCTGGAGGGCATTTTCTCGTTGGCTGAACCTACGTGACGGGGATAGCCTTTGTTGTCGTTTTGATGGCGAAGATACTCTCACTGTTCGTGCGTTTGATGCTGGTGGCAATCGTCTGGATTCGTACTGGGAGGAAACGAGCAGCGACAAATCTGGTGGGTCGAGAAATCCTTCATCTGCTTCTCCAGTGGCTTCATCTTCAGCTGACTCCTGGGCCGGTGGTGCTTGCTCTTCTAGTTCTAAGGATGATCTCGACGTCAAGCCATTCTTCAAGCGGGCGCGTCGGTAGGCAAGGCACCTTGTAGAACTGGAGGGCAGCGACTTGCTTCTTCGTAGGCTTAGTTTTTACTTTGTCTGTGAAGATGCTCGTCAAGTTGTGGTCCGAAAGTGCCAATTATCTCAGCATGAGCACACATGTAGAAGTCATAGTTCTCTGGGATGATTGGTACTGTACTCCTTATGGCGACCGCTCGAGTCCCTTTGTAAACTTTGGTGTGTAGCGAAAGCCTTTGTGCTGATACATGTAACTTTGAGGTCTTCGAGCCATTTGTAATGAGAACTGTCCTCGAGTCCTTTGTAACGAGAACTGTCTTCGAGTCCTTTGTAATGAGAATTGTCTTCGAGTCCTTGGTAATGAGAAATGTCTTCGAGTCCTTTGTAATGAGAACTATCGGGTGCGCGGCAGCGCTCCCGATGGGAGTAGCCCCCGAGTCTGCGTGCGATTTGTAGAGTCGGACATAGACTGTGAGATTTATTCTACCATGATGTCCTCTCTTGCAGCTCCTTGATTGCTCCAGGTTTTTATCGGGTGCGCGGCAGCGCTCCCGATGGGAGTAGCCCCCGAGTCTTTAGGTGATAACTTGTGATCAGGTGAAGACTAAAGAATTTTCTTTGTCCGGTGCCTTTTTGTCCTTATCCTTGGGGAATAAATTATGCTTCTGCGGAAAAACTTTCAGTGAGGCTTGTGCGGGCGAGACGATGCTTGATCCCCCGAGGGTTTTTGTCTATGGTTCCATAAGTGAAAATAGTGTTTCCTTGGGGGGAGTCTGCGTTCGAGCCCCCGAATCTTTTTAAGTGGCGTCGTGTAAAATGAAACAGTGCCTCTCGAGGGGAGTTTGTGCTTGAGCCCCCGAGTGCTTTGAGTAGCGTCGCGTAGGCGAAGATAGCGTCTGTCGGGGGGGATTTGCGCTCGAGCCCCCGAGTGCTTTCAGTAGCGTCGCTTAAGCGAAGATAGCGTCTCTCGGGGGGAGTTTGTGCTCGAGCCCCCGAGTGCTTTAAGTAGCGTCGCGTAAGCAAAGATAGCGTCTCTCGGGGGGAGTTTGTGCTCGAGCCCCCGAGCGCTTTTAGTGGTATTATTTGGGCAACACCTTTTTATTGCTTCGAGTTTTACACGAGTTGCCGATTGGTGCTGCTGCCGATATTGCCGATAGTTCCTATGGGTAAACTATGGGTAGAACAGGCACAAGTTTGCCACGTTCCACGAATTTCCCACGTCTCCGTCGGTCTTCGGGTTCTTCAGCCTGTATGCACCTCCTCCTATGACCTCCGAGATTATGAAGGGTCCTTCCCACTGCGGGGAAAGTTTGTGCACTTTTCCTTGTCTCAGTCGCAGGACGGGATCTCCTTTGCGGAAAGTTCTGGTCCGCAAGCGACTTCTTTGGTACGTGCGTAGTTTGTCCTAGTATCCTTCTGACCTTGCTATGGATGTGTCCCTTGCTTCATCTACGGTGTCTTTATCATCCTGTAATGCTTCTTCTGCCTCTTCTTCTTCGTATCCCGAGATTCGGGGAGCTCCAAACTTTAAGTCGTGCGGCAGCACCGCTTCTCCCCTATATACCATGAAAAAAGGTGTATACTGGGTTGAGGCGTTGGGGGTGGTGCGCAAGCTCCACAAGACCGCGGGGAGTTCTTCTACCCATTTTCCTGCATCTTGTTCGAGTGGTGCGAGGAGTCGCTTTTTTATTCCTCCGCACACTAAGCCGTTTTCCTTCTCCACCTGGCCGTTAGATTGTGGGTGCGCGACTAACGCGTAGTTGATTTTGATGCCCAAATCTTGGAAGAAGTTATAAAATTCTGCTGCTGTGAAGTTTGTACCATTGTCTGTGATGATGTTATGTGGTACGCCGAATCTGAAGATGATGGAGTTGATGAAGTTAACTGCCGCGAGGGTTGTTGAGCTGGTGATTGGTACTGCCTCGATCCACTTGGTGAACTTGTCTACTGCTACTAGTAGATGTGTTCGGCCTCCTTTTGAGGATTTCTTGAGTGGACCCACCATGTCGAGTCCCCAAGTGGCGAACGACCAGGATAACGATATGGTTTTGAGTTCTGATGCTGGGGCGTGCGGCCTGCTGGCGAATTTTTGGCAGGCGATGCAGCATCGCACGATGTCTTCTGCGTTTCTCATTGCGGTTGGCCAGTAGAACCCTGCTCGAAAATCTTTGGCCACGAGTGCGCGACTGCTCGCGTGATTCCCGCAAGTGCCTTCGTGGATCTCGAGCAGCAGGGCTTTGCCGTCTTCTTCCTCGATGCACTTTTGGAGGACCTGAGAGATGCTGCGCTTGTAGAGTTGTCCGTTGATTACTGTGAACGCTTTAGATCGTCGACTGATGCGTCGGGATTCTGCAACGTTTTGTGGTAAGGTACCTTCAATTAGGAATCGAAGGAATGGTTTTATCCAAACTGGACCTTTGGGTGCGGCTGGTTCTGCATCTTCGACTACTTCGTTGCCTGTGTCAGCTGTTGGGTTTGCAGCTGCCACTTGTGCTGGTTCGTTTGTGTCGTCGTCCTCTGCGACTGCCTCCGGCGCGAGTGCTTTGGTTTTGATTGACCTCTGGCTGATGCTTTCGAGGAAGATGCCTGGAGGGATTGGTCCTCGGGTTGATCCAATGTTTGCGAGCTCGTCTACTTCTGTGTTATTTTCTCTGGTGACGTAATTTAGCTCGCAGCCGTCGAATCCTCCTTCCAGGGTGTTGTAGAGTTTCTGATATGCTAACATGTTTTCTGCTACTGCTTCGCAGTCCCTCATTGTTTGTTGGACGATGAGGTTGGAGTCGCCATAGATTACGAGGCGGGTGGCGCCGCAAGATTTTGCTATGCGCATGCCATGGATTAGTGCCTCATATTCTGCTTCATTGTTTGATGCCTTGCTGAAGTTGATCTGGAGCACGTATCTGAGTTTGTCCCCTTAGGGTGAGATTAGTACGATGCTGATACAGTGAGGATAGTTCTCTCACTTCTCGTTGGTTACCCCAAGTGGAAGGTGAGATGTAGCGTAGCAGAAAATTTCCCTCGGTGAAGATACCAAGGTTTGTCTCCAGTAGGACTCGCAGAAATACAAGAAGGTGACAACGGCGCCATAAATTACTTCGGGCTAACGGCGCCAGAAATTGGGCGGTTGTCGTGACCTGCACAAAGAAAAAAATAACTTTGCTCCCAACGAGTACAGAGGAGTTGTCAATTCCTCCGGCCTTGCTGTTTACAAAGGATCAACGCAAGAGATAATAGTGGAACTGAAAGTAAATTGAGGGTGTAAACAATGGTGTGAATATGGACCGTGGTCCCATGATGTTCACTAGTGATGTCTCTCTCCCAAAAGACGATAAAAGTGCTAGCAAAGGAAACAAATCACATTTGGGCAATTGACAGGATTATAAACGCACCGCAATGCTAACTATGCTACAAAAGAAAGGAAGAGGCTCAAAAGCAATGGGCAGTACGCCAAGGTAAGTAGACCGAAATCCATCTGCATCTACTAGGAATCATACACCTTGAGATATCTATCCAAAATATCTCGCTGGTATTAAGTTGCGAATCCCACCCAAAGTGTAAACTCAAAGCAACAGACAACTGCATTAAAAGAACTTTGCGTAAAGTAAACAATCCTTGCACACGCAGTTACAAGCACTGTTGTTTTATCCCTGGTGGCAACAACACATCCCTAGTCTCATGTTTCTGTCACTCAAGCTAGACATCAAGGGGCTGAACCCACAATCAAGCATAACGCTCCCTCCTGGAGTTGCAAAAAATCACCTGGCCAAAGTAAAATACGGCAACGGAGAACATGCAAGAATTTACTAAAGAACACAAATATAAAAGAGAGCCAAATATATTACTCATCACAATCTGAACATAATCTCATAATCCTTCCGATCCCAGCAAACTGAGGATAACAACACAGAAAATGACAAAAGTGCCTCGATCATGTGAGGTAGCTCACGAGGTCTCGAAAGTGAAAGCACAAAGAGGGGAGGAGTACATCACATAGCTACTGGTCACGGACCCATGGTCCAAGGGGGACTACTCACGACATATCTGGGAGGCATCCATGGCGATGGATGGTCTCTCGGAGGGGATTCATCCTTCCGGCACGGTGTCAGGGCTGCTTCTCCTGGCAGCCCCGATCTTGAAACAGCGGCGGCGGCGGTACAGAGAGGATAACGAGAATAGCATATCGCTTTTAGGGGTTTCCGCCACGGGGGGTAAATATTAGGCCAAAGGGGGCACCGAGAGGGGCCACAGGGCAGCCAAGAGGGTGCCCGACGCGGCCTAGAGTGGGGCCGCGCCAGTGACCCTTCTGGAGTCCCTGTGGTGGCCCTCCCTTCCTTCCTTGGTGATTCCGGAGGCTTACGGGACACTGATTTTTTATATAATTTTTCCGGAATTTTTTAAGCACTTTTAATGGCCGGAAAAACTGAAATACAAAAACAACAGAAAACAGGAACTAGCAACTGGTTGCACTGAGTTAATAGGTTAGTCCAAATATGCTCAAAAGTGTATGAAAGTTCAAGCTAAACATGGCAAAGTCACACAAAACATGCATGGAGCAAGCAGAAATTATAGATACGTTTGGGACGTATCAACATCCCCAAGCTTAATTCTTGCTCATCCTTGAGTAGGGAAATGATAACAAGCATAATTTCTATGGCGACATGCCACACAACCATATAAGGACTTTTAAGTAAAGCAATCAAATCATGCAATTCAATTCAATTCTTAACAAGCAAGAGTCTATATTAGTATTGGCACAAGCAACAAAAGAACAAAAGGTGCAAGAGCTCTCGCTGTCCGTGACTCGAATGTCTCCAGATGGTGTTTGCGTGAAAGAAGAGGGATATAGGAATACGAGATAAAAAATATTGTTGAGAACTACTATCTACTAAAGTTTCACACTTGGTCTCCTTTTGATTCTTATCTGGACTCATCCCCAGACCACTAGCCAGGTACAAGTCAAACTGATCCCCTCCCTTTCGATATTTTGAGCACTCATGCAATGGATGGGCGTGATCAAGAAAGTTGACACCTAAAAGGCGAAACAGAAAGAAGGTGGAGGAGGAAGACAAAAAGTTGTGAAAGGCTCACATCAAAGAGGACAATTATAGGCGAGAGAAGGCCATATGATAGATATGATGTGAGGAGTAGGAATTGTCATGAAACGGATGCACATGTGAGCTAAAATCTCTCCAAGGGAACTAGTGGGGGTGCATCTAACTTGCTTGCTCATGAAGACCTAGAGCTCTTTTGAGGAGGCTCATCATTGGAATATACAAGCCAAGTTCTATAGTGTGAAGGGTCCCCACATAGCTATATGCATGTATGATGATCTCTATGGAGTACAAGGGATAGAGGATGAAGTACTAGTGTGGATCTCTCAAAAGGAATAGTTGTGTGTCCCCTTCTCTCTTTTTATATTTCTTTTTCTCTTTTTTCTCTTTTTTTGTATTTTTTTGGTGGTCTCAATGGCTCTTTCTATTTAACTCTCATTTGTCCTCTTTGGGATCTTTTGGTTTTGTCCTCTTTGGGATCTTTTCCTCACTTTAGGGGCAACACTCTATATTTTACAAGAATATAGGAGATCTTTCACACTTTACAAAGGTACTCACATAAAGAAGATGTAACTATCATGATGCAAATGTATGCCTCTGCCAGGCTAGCAGGATATGCAATGATACTAGCGCGTCATGTAGCAATGATTAGGGCAAGGCCCAACTAGCATGCGGCTCATCGATCAAGCAAGTAGCATGTATGACGTGAAGATCAAGTCATGAGAAGGTGGATGTTGCATGGCAATGTATCTCGGAAAGGCTATGGAAATGCCTTATAGGTAGGTATGTTTGCTGTTTTGAGGAAAGATATAAGGAGGCTTATGATGACAGAGCGCATCGTGCCAAGGTTTTGGATGCACCGGCGAAGTATGCGCCAACTCTCGAGATGAGAAAGGGCAATGCACGGTACTGATACGTCCCAAACGTATCTATAATTTCTGCTTGTGCCATGCATGTTTTGTGTGACTTTTCCATGTTTTACATACACTTTTGATCATATTTGGACTAACTTATTAACTCAGTGCACCCAGTTTCCAGTTCCTGTTTTCTGCTGTTTTTGTATTTCAGGTTTTCCGGCCATTAAAAGTGCTCCAAAAATTCCGGAAAATTTATATAAAAAATCAGCGTCCCGGAAGCTTCCGGAAACACCAAGGAAGGAAGGGAGGGCCACCACCAGGCATCCAGGAGGGTGCCTGGCGCAGCCCAGCCCTAGGCCGCGCCACCTGCCCTTCTGACTGCCTCGTGGCCCCTCTCGGTGCCCCCTTTGGCCCCTATTTTTACCCCCGCGGAGGAAACCCTGATTCCAGACCCCTTTTCTCCAGAAGCAATTCCGATCTCTGCCGCCATCGCCGACAAGCTTCGGGGGACCAGAATTCCTGTGCCGGTACCCTGCCGGGACGGGGAAGTGCCCCCGGATTCATCTCCATCGACATTGCTTCCTCCCTCCATGGAGCGGGAGTAGTTCTCCCTCGGGGCTGAGGTTTCTACCAGTAGCTATGTGTTCTTCTCTCTCTCCCATGATGTGATCTTCGTTGTGATCATAGGCTATGTTAATCTAGGGTGATCCCATGATATTTCCCCTTCCTCTATGTATTGGATTGATGTACTAAATTGATCTTATCTAGTATAATCCCCGAGACCAAGGTGACAACGGTCTATTGGACATGGGTTAGAAGAATATTATCATGAGTGATTTCCTCTTTTGTGTGTTGATTGAAGATTGAGAGTCTCTTGGTGCTTGTCTTTGACTATCCTTGAGATATGTTATGGTGATTGTGGTACTCTCTTTGGATGGCCGCGGTGACATTGGGAAATCCATAGATTGAGAACTACGAACTTTGAGGTGTGATTTTGTAGCCCTACATAATTCTCATCCTCTCTTGACCACAAAGGAATGACCTCCGAGTGCGTCTCCATTGCATGTTTTATGGAAAATATCATGTGATTAGACTATGTTAATGTTGTTGGGAGTTGCCACTAGTGAAAGTATGAAGCCTAGGCCTTGTTTCCACCTTTGCAATACCGTTTGTGCTCATGTTTACCACTTGCTACCTTGCTGCACTTTTTATTACAGATTTATATTACCTTGCTTTGCCACACCTATCACCCATATTTTATCATCTCTTCGCCTAACTAGTGCACCTATACAACTCCTAGTTGTATTAGGTGTGTTGGGGACACAAGAGACTTCTTGTATCTTAATTGCAGGGTTGCTTGAGAGAGACCATCTTCAACCTCTACTTCCCCGAGTTCGATAAACCTTCGGTCATCCACTTGAGGGAAATTGTTGTTGTCCTACAAACCTCTGCGCTTGGAGGCCCAACATAGTCTACAAGAATAGAAGCGTGCGTAGACATCAGGTACCGAAGAGGCTTGAAAAAGTATAGGTGGGTGGAAGTGTCAACTTTCGAATACTCACATTAGTCCGAAGAACTCATGCACTTATTATCGGTAACTCTCAATCTAATCAGGAGGTTCACAAAGAGACAAGTACCCCGAGGAGCAGTGTATGGGGGTTTGGTTATCGTTGCGCATCCTCGACTCATGGTACGTGAGTGTACTCTAATATTCGAACCCTCCAGAGGTTAGTGATCCATCTAGTAGCTAGAGTTCTCAACAGGGGTTTTTTGGTTTTCGAAAATCACACGGATTGCCCAAAATACAACATCTATCACTAATAGGCTTGAGCTCTTGACACCAAAAGTTCAAACATTACTCTAGTCAATACCTCAAAACTATTGCAAGTTACTACTACAAAGAGAATAGCAACTTCAACTACGTACTTTATAGTCAAGACACAAAACTCAGTGCAACAGGCAAACTCTCTAACAAGATAAAACATGCAACCTATAGAAAGTTCAACCTAAGACAAAACAAAAGCTCTAGAAGAAAACTAAATCACAACAACTAAACAGGGCATCACCTAAGAAAAGAAAAAGAACAACTCACAGCTAAGAGAATAAGCATGCAAATCCTATGAGGAGTTCTAGTTGAAACGAAGAATTTTTCTCTCTCACACAAAAGAAATATGGGGTCTAATTTGTTATAACAGCAAACAAAACAAAAACAAACCTAAGAAAAGTAAAGAGCGAGACGCTCCAAGCATAGCACATAACGCATGAAGTGATAAAAATATAGTGAAACGAGGGACGAACTGATAATTGTTGATGAAGAAGGGGATGCACGGGGGCATCCCCAAGCTTAGAAGCTTGAGTCTCCTTGAATATTTATTGGGGGTGCACATGGGCATCCCCAAGCTTGAGCGTTTGACACTCCAGGATCTTCTTTCATCATCTTCCATCGCACACTTGAAAACTCCCTTCATACATAACTCATTGTAAACTGATTAGAGAAGTTAGTACCCTATTAAAATAATTTTCCTCTACTGAAAATAAAGATTTTCTTGAAGAGCTTCTGTTTCTCAAGATTGGCAAAAGAAATTGCAAAGAAAAATCAAGCTTAAGGTTTGCAAAAGTTAGGAGAGACAAAACGTGGCAGAATCTGTGAAAAACAGAACCGCAGGTAGTAAAGATTTTTTTAGGGGTACTTATGAAACTCAAATCAAAAAACCCAGAACATACGAAAGTTCCGTGATTGTATAGAGCACGCTGTGTAAAAAATTCATCTCAAAAAGATGAACTGGTAATTTTCTATGATTTTTTTCGTCAAAAGGACAGAATCTATTTTCTGGACAGCATGTCACAACTTTCACTTCCCTTGTCATATGAGGCTATAATTGGCACAAAGCTTGAAAAGTAAAGATACAACGATGTTTCTACAGTAGTAAAAATCATCAATACCACTAAGAACAGGAAAAAAGGAAAACCTAAATTCGTTGCGGGCTGCTTCCCGAAAGCGCTTCTTTAAAGCCATTAGCTAGGCTTAAAGCAAAATAATCGGATCAAAGTTCTCCAAAATCATCGGAAGGTTCACCAAGGATTTCAAAAGGGTTGTCAATAAGCTCATAATTGTTCTTCCGGGGGAAGAGGTACGTACCTTTTGCTTTACCATGCAAGCGTATTTGCCCTTTACCTATATCAATGAAGCCTTTCATGGCTCGGAGGAAGTCCCTTCCAAGCACTATATTTCCTTGATTGGATTTCATGATGGCAAAGTCAATTTCTATGCTCCTTTTAAGAAACATGAGTTGGACATCTTTTAATCTTCCCTGGATCTCAGAAATATCACCATTAGAATGTTCATGAAAAGATGAAAAAATTTCCATGCTTGCAAGGTACAAAGAATCATAAATAAAGCTTGGCATTATAGAAACTGTAGATCCAATGTCAGAAAAAGCAAGGAAGTTTTGATTAGAGATAACAATCCTACCAAAAGGCTCCTAGTCATTTTATATTTCCAAAATCTCCTCTCTAGGAGGGTTTGGTTTTTCTACTCCTTTTAAGTCTAGAGCATCAAGCTTCTTCTCAATAATAGCAATTCTGTCTACAACAGTATCAAGACCATCATAAACAAAATAACTAGATAAACTACGTATAATTTCAAGAGCTCTAGCTTCATCACACTCTAAAAAGTCTCCTTCAGCTATAAGATCAAGAGAGTGCTTACACCACTTAAAAAGGCCAAAGTACAAATTTCTAAGCACAATTCTTATGGGTAACCAAGGCATATTTGCCTTATGTGCTTCAGAAATTCTGTCCCATGCCTTCATATTTTCCCCGTTCCTTTGATGGAAATCCAAAACTTCGGATTCCCTCATAGTACCAACTCCTAACATACTTGACCACACAAGAAAGGTAACATGTATTTTTGGTATTTTTGATAAGGGACACAAAAGTAAAGACTGAAAGGTAAACTAACAAGACTAAAAAGCAAAGATAAAAGATAGTGTGCAACTCCCCTATCTTGTAGACTGGAGTCCCCGGCAACGGCGCCAGAAATTGGTTTGATACGGTGAGGATAGTTCTCTCACTTCTCGTTGGTTACCCCAAGTGGAAGGTAAGATGTAGTGTAGAAGAAAATTTCCCTCGGTGCAGATACCAAGGTTTGTCTCCAGTAGGACTCGCAGAAATACAAGAAGGTGACAACGGCGCCAGAAATTACTTCAGGCTAACGGCGCCATAAATTGGGCGGTTGTTGTGACCTGCACACAGAAATAAATAAATTTGCTCCCAACGAGTACAGAGGAGTTGTCAATTCCTCCGGCCTTGCTGTTTACAAAGGATCAACACAAGAGATAATAGTGGAACTGAAAGTAAATTGAGGGTGTAAACAATGGTGTGAATATGGACCGGGGTCCCGTGATGTTCACTAGTGATGTCTCTCTCCCAAAAGACGATAAAAGTGCTAGCGAGGTAAACAAATCACATCTGGGCAATTCACAGGATTATAAACGCACCGCAATGCTAACTATGCTACACAAGAAAGGAAGAGGCTCAAAAGAAATGGGCAGTACGCCAAGGTAAGTAGACCGAAATCCATCTGCATCTACTACGAATCATCCACCTTGATATATCTATCCAGAACATCTCGCTGGTATTAAGTTGCGAATCCCACCCAAAGTGTAAACTCAAAGCAACAGCAACTGCATTAAAAGAACTTTGCGTAAAGTGAACAATCCTTGCACCCGCAGGTACAAGCACTGTTGTTTTATCCCTGGTGGCAACATCACATCCCCTAGTCTCATGTTTTTGTCACTCAAGCTAGACATCAAGGGGCTAAACCCACAATCAAGTATAACGCTCCATCTTGAAGTTGCAAAAAACCACTTGGCCAAAGTAAAATACAGTAACGGAGAACATGCAAGAATTTACTAAAGAACACAAATATAAAAGAGAGAAAAATATATTACTCATCACAATCTGAACATAATCTCATAATCCATCAGATCCCAGCAAACTCAGCATAACAACACAGAAAATTACAAAAGTGCCTCGGTCATGTGAGGAAGCTCACGAGGTCTCGAAAGTGAAAGCACAAAGAGGGGAGGAGTACATCACATAGATACTGGTCACGGACCCATGGTCCAAGGGGGACTACTCACGGCACATCCGGGGGGCGTCCATGGCGATGGATGGTCTCTCGGAAGGGATTCCTCCTTCCGGCAGGCTGTCGAGGCAGCTTCTCCTGGAAGCCCCGATCTTGAAACGGCGGCGGCGGCGGTAAAAATGAGGAGAACGGGAATAGCAGATCACTTTTAGGGGTCTCCGTCACGGGGGGTAAATATAGGCCAAACGGGGCACCGAGAGGGGCCACAGGGCAGCCAGGAGGGTGCCTGGCGCAGCCTAGGGTGGGGCCGTGCCAGGGACCCTTCTGGAGTCCCTGTGGTGGACGTCCCTTCCTTCCTTGGTCATTCCGGAGCCTTTCGGGACGCTGATTTTTTATATTTTTTTTATGGAATTTTTGGAGCAATTTTAATGGCCGGAAAACTTGAAATACAAAAACAACAGAAAACAGGAACTGGCAACTGGGTGCACTGAGTTAATAGGTTAGTCCAAATATGCTCGAAAGTGTATGAAAGTTCAAGCAAAACATGGCAAAGTCACACAAAACATGCATGGAGCAAGCAGAAATTATAGATACATTTGGGACGTATCAGACGCCTGCTCCAGCTCCTTGTTGTCTTTTTGACCCGTCGAAGAACATTGTCCATGAGTTGCAAAGGTCTGGGGGGCCAGGTGTTTGCACTTCCGTCCACTCGACCAAGAAGTCTGGGAGTACTTGGGCTTTTATTTCCGTTGGGTGTTTGAACTGCAGGTCGCGGGGACTCAGCTCAATGTTCCGTTCGGCGACTCGGCCAGTTACTCATGGGTTGTTGAGGATGTCCGCGAGTGGAGCGCTGCTCATGATTGTGATGAGGTGCTGATGGCTTCTCGCCCCTCGTTGGTTAACCAAAGTGGAAGGTTGAGATGTAGACAGCAGCAAATTTCCCTCGGTGAAGATACCAAGGTTTGTCTCCAGTAGGACTCCGACAACGACAGGAAGGTGACAACGACGCCAGCAATTAGGCGGTTGGCGTGGACCTGCACACACAACATATAACTTTGCTCCCAACGAGTTTAGAGAGGTTTTCAATCCCTCCGGCCTTGTTTTTTACAAAGGATCAAACGCACGGGATAATAATGATAGCGATAGCAACGGATAAGGAAATAAAGCAGGAAATAAATAGCGGGTGTAAACAATGTTGGAAATATGGACCGGGGTCCCATGATGTTCACTAGTGACGTCTCTCTCCCAAAAGACGATAAAATAGCCATGCGAGGTAAACAAAGTACAGGTGGTCAATTGACAGGATTATGTGCGCAAACCAATGCTAACTATGCTATAAAGAAAGGAAGATGCTCAAAAGCATGGGCGGTACGCCAAGACAAGTAGACCGAAATCCATCTGCATCTACCTACTAATCATCAACCTTGAGATATCTATCCAGAACATCTCGCTAGTATTAAGTTTAGAATCCCACCCAAAGTGTAAACTCAAAGCAACAGACAACTGGATTAAAGAACTTTGCTAAAGTAAACAATCCTTGCACCCGCAAGTACAAGCACCGTTGTTTTCTCCCTTGTGGCAACAACACATCCCCTAGACTCATGTTTCTGTCACTCAAGCTAGTCATCAGGGGGCATGAACCCACAATCATGCATAACGCTCCCTCTTGGAGTCACTACCTACTACTTGGCCAAAGTAATAAACAGCAACGGAGAACATGCAAGAATTACTCAAGAACATAAATATAAAAGAGGAGAATCAAATATATTACTCAAACACAATCTGAACATAGTCTCATAATCCATCAGATCCCAGCAAACTCAGCATAGCAACAGCAGAAAGATTACATATGTGCCTCGATCATGCAGGGAAGCTCACGAGGTCTAAACCATGAAGAACAAAGAAGGGAGGAGAACATCACATAGCTACTGATCATGGACCCATGGTCAGGGGTGGACTACTCACGGTTCATCCAGGAAGCATCCATGGTGGTGGAGAAGCTCCCGGAGGTGGTTTCTCCCTCCGGCAGGGTGCCGGGAAAATGGCTCCTGGTGCTCCCAATCTTGGAAGCACGGCGGAGGAACAAAGGAGATATCGCAAAAAAGGGTTCTGTCCTCGAGGGTTTCGGGACGAGAGGGATATACAGGCGAAGGAGGGCATCCAGAGGTGGACCAGGGGCCCCAGGCGTGCCCCTGGCGCGGCCTAGGGGGTGGCTGCGTCAGATGGCCGCCTGCGCCACCCCTAGCTCCCCTCTGGCCCCACTTGGGATCTTCCTGAAGCTTCCTGTACGATGATTTTTCCTATATTTTTCCCGGATTTTTTCTGGCACTTTAAGTAATGGGAAAACCTGAAATACAAAAACAGCAGAAAACAGGAACTGGCACTGGGGTGCACTGAGTTAATAGGTTAGTCCAAATATGATCAAAAGTGTATGGAAGTTCATCAATATCATAGCAATATCACACAAAAGAAGCATGGAGCAAGCAGAAATTATAGATACGTTTTGGACATATCAACATCCCCAAGTTTAATTCCAGCTCGTCCTTGGGTAGGTAATTGATAACAAACATAATTTTTGTGGTGACATGCTACCAACCATATAAGAACTTTTAAGTAAAGAAATCAAGGCATGTAATTCAATTCAAGACATAACAGGCAAGAGTCTATATTAGTATTGAAACAAGCAACATAAGAACATAAAGGTGCAAGAGCTCTCGCTGTCCGTGACTCGAATGTCTCGAAATGGTGTTTGCATGCAAGAAAGGGGATAGGGATATACGAGAGAGTGAAACATAGTTTTTATTGTTGAGAACTTAATCTACTAAAGTTTCACACTTGGTCTTCTTTGGAATCTTATCTTGACTCATCCCCAGACCACTAGCCAGGTAAAAGTCAAAATGATCCACTCCCTTTCGATATTTTGAGCACTCATGTAATGGATGAGCGTAAGCAAGAAAGTTGACACTTAGGATGGCAAAGAGAGAAAAATGATGGGGGAGGAAGACAAAAAAGGTGTGAAAGGCTCACATCAATGAGGGCAATCATAGGCGAGAGAAAGGCAAATTATAGATATGATGTGAGGAGTAGGGATTTCCATGCAACGGATGCACATATGAGCTAGTGTAACCTCTCCAATGGAACTAGTGGGGGTGCATCCAACTTGCTTGCTCAAGAAGACCTAGATCTCATTTGAGGAGGCTCATCATTGGAATATACAAGCCAAGTTCTATAGTGTGAAGGTCCCCACATAGCTATATGTATGAATGATAATCTCTATGGAGTACATGATATAAGAGGGAGTACGAGTGTGGATCTCTCAAAAGGAATAGTAGTGTGCCCCCTTCTCTCTTTTTATTTATTTTTTCTCTTTTTTCTAATTTTTGTATTTTTTTGGTGGCCTCAATGGCTCTTTCTATTTCTCTCATTTGTCCTCTTTGGGATCTTTTGATTTTGTCATCTTTGGGATCTTATGATTTTGTCCTCGTTGGGATCTTTTGCTCACCTTAGGGGCAACACCCTATATATTACAAGAAGTATAGAAGATCTTTCACACTTTACAAAAGTACTCAACATAAAGAAAATGAAACTATCATGAATTATGCAAATGCATGCCTCTGCCAGTGTAGCATGATATGCAATGATACTAGCGCGTCATGTAGCAATGATTAGGGAAAGGCCCAACTAGCATGCGGCTCATCGATCAAGCAAAAGCTTGTATGACATGAAGATCAAGTCATGAGAAGGTGGATGTTGCATGGCAATGTATCCCGGAAAGGCTATGGAAATGCCTTGATAGGTAGGTATGGTGGATGTTTTGAGGAAGGATATAATGAGGTTTATGATGACAGAGCATATCATGCCAAGGGTTTGGATGTACCGGCGAAGGTGGACGCCAACTCTCGGAGTGAGAAGAAAGCAATGCACAACACAAGAGAGGCTAGAAAAATATGGGAAGGTGGAAGTGTCAACTTTCGAATACTCACATTAGTCCGAAGAACTCATGCACTTATTATCGGTAACTCTCAATCTAATTATGAGGTTCACAAAGAGACAAGTACCTCGAGGAGGAGTGTAAGGGGGTTTGGTTATCCTTACGCATCCTCGACTCATGGTACGTGAGTGTACTCTAATATTCGATCCCTCCAAAGATTAGTGATCCATCTAGTAGCTAAAGTTCTCAACTAATTTTGTAGGTTTTTTCTAAAATAAACACGGATTGCCAAAAATACGACATCTATCACTACTAGGCTAAAGCTCTTGACACCAAAAGTTCAAACATTACTCATGGCAATACCACAAAACTATTGCAAGTTACTACTACAATTGAATAGCAACCTCAATTACCTACTTCAAGTCAAGACACAAAACTCAGTGCAACAGGAAAACTCTCTAAACAAGATAAACATGAAAACTCAAGAGAGTTCCAGCAACAAACTAAACAAAAGCTCTTTAAAAAGATAAGCATGAAAACTAAGAGCTAAACATGACATCAGCTATGAAAAAGATAAAGAACACACACAACAAAGATAAGCATGAAAATCCTATGTTGTGTTCTAGGGTGAAGTGGAGCGTGTTTCTCTCCCACAGAAAGAAAGATGGGTTCTAAATTTTTATGAACAGCAAGCAAAGCTGAAGAAAACTAAAAAGGAAATAAAGAGCAAGACGCTCCAAGCATAGCACATAACGCATGAAGTGATAAAATTATAGTGGAACGAAAGACGAACTGATAATTGTTGATGGAGAAGGGGATGCATGGGGGCATCCCCAAGCTTAGACGCTTGAGTCTCCTTGAATATTTATTGGGGATGCATGGGGGCACCCCCAAGCTTGAGCATTTGACACTCCTGAATCTTCTTTTATCATCTTCCCTCGCACACTTGAAAACTCCCTTCATACATAACTTTTTCTCTACTGGAAATAAGGTTATTCTTGAAGAGATACTGTTTCTCAGGATTGCCAAAAAGTTTTTACAAAGAAAAAGCAAGCTGAAGGTTTGCAAAACGAAGAAAAGGAAAAACAGGACATAATCTGTGAAAAACAGACCAACAGGTAGTAAAGAATTTTTTAGGGATACTTCTGCAACTCAAATCAAAAAACTCAGAACATACGAAATTTCCGTGATTTTATAGATCACACTTTGTAAAAAATTTAGCTCAAAAAGATAAACTGGGATTTATCTATGATTTTTCCCGTCACGAGGACAGAATCTGTTTTCTGGACATCATGTCACAACTTTCACTTCCCTTGTCATACGAAGCTATAAATGGCACAAAGCTTGAAAAGTAAAGATACAATGATGTTGCTACAATAGAAACAATAATCAAGAACACTAAAAACAGAAGAAAAGAAAAAAGGAAAACCTAAATTCGTTGCGGGCTGCCTCCCGAAAGCGCTTCTTTAAAGCCATTAGCTAGGCTTGATGCAAAAAGATCAAGTCTTATCAAGAAAATAACTAGCCCGTGTGACGGACTCAAAAGGCAACTTAATCTTCTTTCTAGGGAAGTGTTACATCCCTTTCTTGAGAGGGAATTGGAATTTCATAATCGCTTCTTTCATATCAATAACAGCACCCACGGTGCGAAGAAATGGACGTCCCAAAATAATTGGACAAGAAGGTTCACATTCAATGTACATAATAGTAAAATCAACGGGAACATAATTATCACTGACAATGATAAGAACATCATCGATCTTCCCCAAAGGTTTCTTTACGGAAGAGTCAACAAGACGAACACCAAAAGAACAAGGATCAAAAAGGTTTCAATTCAAATATATCATACATTCTTTTGGGAATAACGGAGGTACTAGCTCCAACATCACATAAAGCATAGCAAGAGAAGTTATTCAACTTAATTTTAATCATAGGATCCCAACCATCTTCTAGCTTTCTAGGTATGGAGGCTTCTACCCTAAGCTTCTCCTCCCTAGCTTTAATGAGAGCATTAGTGATATGCTCCGTGAAGGCAAGATTAAGTGTGTTAGTGTGGGGATCTCTAGACATCTTGTGAAGGAAACGAATAACTTCAGAAAGGGTGCAATTATCAAAATCAAGGTCACTACTATCAAGTAAAGTGGTAGTGGTGTCTTTTAGGCTCACTTATTTGGAAGCTTCTATTGTCATAGGAGTTTCTTCTTCTACGGTTGAGGTCATAGAATCACCATTAATAGGTGCTATGGGACTAGGGGTGCATTGGGTGCTAAGAGTTTGGATATCCTCAACAACTTGGATAGTAGCAACGGTATGGTGTGTAGGAAGGCTCTTAATTCTATCTTCTTCCTCCTTTTCTCTATCCCATCTCTCTTTAAGTTTTGTCATCATCCTAATGTTTTCATTAATTTGCACTTGAATAGCGTTCATAGGAGTGACGTTCCTCTCCTCAAGAGGAGAAGTTCTAATTTTAAGCAATTTACTTCATGGGCTAAATTGTCTACCTTCGACGAGAGATTATCTAATTTGTCTAGTTTTTCCTCTACACTCTTGTTGAAGTCTTTTTGGGTAGTGATGAAGTCTTTAATCATACTCTCTAGTTCAAAAGTGGAGTTCTTGGTGCTAGGATAAGTGTTGTTGTTCCCATAGTTGTTGGAGGGGAACGGTCTAGGATTTCTACCAAAATTACTCCTATAAGCATTGTTATTGAAGTTGTTTCTAGAGATAAAGTTCACATCTACTTGATCTTGAGCAATCAAAGAATTTAAAGGAACATCATGAGGATCAATAGGAGATTGCTTGGTCAGTAGAGACATAATCAAGTCAACTTTTTCATTTAGGGAGGAGATCTCCTTGACAGAGTTTGCCTTCCTACCTGTTGGAGCTCTTTCGGTGTGCCATTGGGAATAGTTGGTCATCATGTCATCGAGTAGTTTTGTGGCAGCACCAAGCGTTGTTGACATAAAGGTTCCTCCTGCGGCCGAATCTAGCAAGTTCCGCAAGGTAAAGTTCAAGACTGCATAAAAAGTTTTGATAACCATCCAAGTAGTCAAGCCATGTGCAGGGAAATTCTTAACAAGAGATTTCATGCGTTCCTAAGCTTGGGCAACGTGCTCATTATCCAATTGCTTAAAATTCATAATATTACTCCTCAATTGGATAGTCTTAGCTGGGGGGTAGTACTTCCCAATAAAAGCATCCTTGCACTTATCCCAAGAATCTATGCTATTCCTAGGCAAGGATTGAAACCAGATTTTAGCTCCTCCTCTCAAGGAGAAAGGAAAAAAGATTAAGCTTAACGATATCACCATCTACTTCTTTGTACTTTTGCATATCACAGAGCTCAACAAAATTATTTAAGTGCAAAGCATAATCATCTCCAGCACCGGAGAATTGATCTTTCATAACAAGGTTCAGCAAAGCAGGTTTAATCTCATAAGAAGGTGCTGAAGTGGCAGGTGGAGCAATAGGAGTGCAGATAAAGTCACTGTTGTTATGACTAGTGAAGTACCCATCGGGAGCACCATTTTGAGTTCGGGTGCTCCCTCACCCAGAAGGCAAAAAAGTGCTCGAGTGATCACTCGCACCAGCAGAAATTTACATACTCTCAGAGTTCGGGTGCTCCCTCACCCCGGAAGCAGTAAAGCATTCGAGTGATTACTCGCAAAAAAGGCCCAGCAATCCAAACAAAACATGACTTACTCGTGCACTCGATGACTTTCCGAGTGGGTGCTTTCTTTCCTCTCCTGAGTCCACCACAAACTCCGCGAGTGACGGCTAAAACAACTCACTTTATTGTTTATTCCAAGTGGGTGCATCGCTAAATTAGGCCCCGTGCCTCAAACAAAAACAATTATGCCTGGGTTACGGCACACTGTACCCAGATTCCATGCAAGCTTAGCGTGTAGGTAAGACCCCGCTGCGTACAACGGCCGAGCTGGTACTTGTCGCAGAGCGATTTCACTCCCGATCTTTTCCATGCGCTTGCATGATAGAAAGAGCCGAGCGGACGCGCTCAGGCTATGTGCTTAGATTGGCAGCAATTGATCCTATAAGACCTGCAGCGGCATGAATTTGCTTGACACCAGTGTTCCAAGTTCATGTCGAGGGACGTGGGCTTGATTGGGCTACTGTGGTATTTGTCACTAGCACAATTCACCAAGGCTCGACCAGTCTTCAGCTTAGCAATCCCTCGAAACAGATATTGTCATGGCTTAAAACTGCCAGCGACCCGTGGCGATGCCGCGCTTACAAACAATAATGGCGCAGATGAATTCGAGTCCCTGCGCGACTCTTCAAGTCCTCCAGGCACTCGGGGGCTACTAACGAGCGGGTGACCCCACAACTCCTACATGTGAGACTACCTGGTGCGTGTGAAGACAGAAGGCCCGATGGGAAGCTACGACAGGCCCCTCGATTGGCCCAACCAAGCACCGACGTAGGAGTTCGAGACTAACATGGAAGGTGCAACTTGGCGTATAAGGCAGGATTGGAATTAGGAAACTACCTATGTATCCTAGCACAGACTCCCCGAGACTTAGCCTAGTATATAAAGGCTAGGAGGGGAGACGTCCAGGACAACTCAATACGCATCTACTCACCCTTGCCTTGCGAGAACTCGCCTTGGCATCCACTGTAATCGCCCCCTCAAGTAATAATATCGAGCAGGAAGCGCTTCTCCTATTAGCCGACAAGTATCGTCCAACCTGTGCCATCTCTATGACTAACCCAGGGTCCCTGACCATGGGATTTGCCGGGGCTGATCCCCGTCAGCGGGTACCGTTGCTGAGACTTTGTGAGGGGCATTCTTAGGTAGTAGATTGGCCTTTGTATGCTCTGGACTTTGCCTTCTTCCGCGCGCTCGACGACGAGCGCTGTGCTTACTACGCTGATGCGTGCCACTATGTAGAGGTAAAGGGGTTCTCGTTCCTTGGGCACCGCCAAGATTGGTGGAGTCGAGAGGGTCTTTTTTAGGTCTGCGAATGCGTTGCGGGCTTCCTCGGTCCACTCAAATTTTTCTCCTTTTCTGAGCAACTGGTAGAATGGTAGGGTCCTTTCTCCTAGCCTGCTGATGAAGCGTCTCAGATCTATGAGTCTTCCTGTTAGTTGCTATACACCTTTGATGTTTACTGGTTCTTGCATCTTGGCGATTGCTTGGACTTTTTCGGGGTTTGCTTCGATTCCCCGGGCAGAGACCATGTATCCGAGCAGTTTTCCGGCTGGGACGCCGAACACACACTTTTTTGGATCGAGCTTGATTCTGTATTTGTTGAGTGCTGCGAAGGTTTCGCGGAGGTCGTCGAGTAGCGTGCTTGCGCTGTAAGTTTTGATGACGATTTCGTCGACGTAGACTTGGACATTTCTGCCGATTTGGTCCCTCAAACATGCTTGCATCATCCATTGGTACGTGGCTCCGGCGTTTTTCAATCCGAAGGGCATTGTTCTGTAGCAGAATATGCCATAGGGGGTGATGAACGAGGTGTGTTCTTCGTCTTCTTCCTTCATCCTGATTTGGTTGTATCCTGAGTAGGCGTCGAGGAAGGATAGGAGATCGCATCCTGCGGTAGAGTCGATTATCTGGTCTATTCTTGGCAGAGGGAAGTGGTCCTTCGGGCAGTGCTTGTTGACGGGCCCGTAGTCGACGCACATCCGTAGTACGTCTGACGGGGATCAGCCCCGGAAAATCCCATGGTCAGGGACCCTGGGTTAGTCATAGAGAAGGCACAGGTTGGACGATACTCGTCGGCTAACAGGAGAAGCTCTTACTTCTCGATATTATTGCGTGAGGGGGCGATTACAGGGGAGGCCAAGGCGAGTTCTCGCAAGACCAGGTGAACAGATGCGTACTGGATTGATTTGGACGTCTCCCCTCCCAGCCATTATATACTAGGCTAGGTCTCGGGGAGTCCGTACTAGGTTACAAAGATAGTTTCCTAGTTCTAGTCTTGCCTTGTATGCCAAGTCGTGCCTGCCATACTAGTCGCGGACTCCTACGCCGGTGCTTGGCTGGGCCAGTCATGAGCCTATCATGGCTTCCTAGTGGGCCTCCTATCTTCATACACACCAGGTAGTCTTATACGCAGGAGTCGTGGGGTCACCCCCTCTTCAGTAGCCCCCGAGTGCCTGGGGGACTCGAAGAGTCGCGTAGGGACTCGAATTCGTCAACGCTTTGTTGTCTGCAGGCGCGGCATCGCTGCGGGTCACTGGTAGTTTTGAGCCATGACAATATCTGTTTCGAGGGATTTGCTAAGCTGAAAGGGAACAACGAGTCGACTGGTCGAGCCTTGGTGAATTGCGCTAGTGGAAAATACGACAGTAGCCCAATCAAGCTCACGTCCCTCGACATGAACTTGCAACGACCGTTGTCAAGCAAAGTCATGCCGCAGCAGGTCTTATAGGATCAATTGCTGCCATTCTAAGCATATAGCCTGAGCGCGTCCGCTCGGCTCTTTCTATCATGCGAACGCATGGAAAAGTTCGGGAGTGAAATCGCTCTGCGGCAAGTCCCGGCCCGGCCGTTCTGCGCAGCGGGGTCTTACCTACACGCTAAGCTTGCCTGGCATCTGGGTACAGTGTGTCGTAGCCCAGGCATAATTGTTTTTTGTAGAGGTGCGGAGCCTGGTTAGCGATGCACCCACTTGGAATAAACAATCAAGTGAGCTATTTAGCGGTCACTCGCGGAGTTTGTAATAAGCTCAGGCAAGGAAAATAGGAAAGCGCCCACTCGGAAAGTCATCGAGTGTGCGAGTAGTTCGTACTGCCGAATACTTGTTGAGTCTTTTTGCGAGTGGTCACTCGAAAGCTTTACTGTCTTCAGGGTGAGGGAGCACCCGAACTCTGAGAGTACATTATTTTCTGCTGGTGCGAGTGACAACTCGAGCATGTCTTCGCCTTTTGGGTGAGGGAGCACCCGAACTCGAATAAAGGCACTGCCTATGGGAGTAAGAAATTTATATAGTCAGAATTTTTTTGACATATAGCTGGCTTTTGGAATCTTTTTTTTGTCTTCTTGGGCTTGCTCTTTGCTGTTTTATTCCAAGTTTCTGAACGGGTGCGCGGCAGCGCTCCCGATGGGAGTAGCCCCCGAGTCTTTAGGTGATTGCTTGCGATCAGGTGAAGACTAGATGGCTTTGTGTTTTTTAGATATGATTCTTTTGCAGAGGATTCTTGGTGCGTCGGAGGAGATCTTGAGTTCTGGCTTCCCAGTACTTGCGGATGAGATCGTGTTTCATTGAAGATAGAGTCTTCCGGGGGGATTTTTGCTTGAGCCCCCGAGTGCTTTTACATGTATTCGTATGTGCGAGGATAGCGTCTCTCGGGGGGAGTTTTATGCTCGAGCCCCCGAGCACTTTTAAGTAAAGTCGCATGAAGATAGCGTCTCTCGGGGGGAGTTTTATGCTTGAGCCCCCGAGTGCTTTTAAGTAGAGTCGCATGAGCGAAGATACCGTCTCTCGGGGGGAGTTTTATGCTTGAGCCCCCGAGTGCTTTGAAGTATAGTCGCATGAGAAAGGATAGCGTCTCTCAGGGGGGGGGGTTATGCTCGAGCCCCTGAGTGCTTTGAAGTATAGTCGCATGAGCGAGGATAGCGTCTCTCGGGGGGAGTTTTATGCTCGGGCCCCCGAGTGCTTTGAAGTATACTCGCATGAGCGAGGATAGCATCTCTCGGGGGGGGGGGGAGTATTATGCTCGAGCCCCCGAGTGCTTTGAAGTGAAGTATTTGGGCAAAATTATTTTATCTCTTCGGGTTTTTTACATGGTTGCCGATCGGTGCTGCTGCCGATGTCTTTGACGGTGCCTAGAGGACTATGGGTAGAACATGCATAGATTCGCTACGTTCCATGGGTTTCCCACGTCCCCATTGTTCTTCGGGTTCTTTAACCTGTATGTGCCTCCTCCTATGACTTCTGAGATGATGAACGGCCCTTCCCATTGCGGGGCAAGCTTGTGTACTTTTTCCTGTATCAGCCGTAACACGAGGTCTGCTTTGTTGAATTTTCTGGTCCACAGGCGGCTGCTTTGATATGTGCGCAGTTTGTTCTGGTATCCTTCAGATCTTGTGATGGCTATGTCCCGGGCTTCGTCTGCTATGTCTTTGTCGTTCTGCAGTGCTTCTTCTGCCTCTTCCTCTTCGTACCCTATGATTCTGGGGGCTCCGAATTTTAAGTCGTGCGGCAGTACTGCTTCTGCCCCGTATACCAAGAAGAACGGTGTATACTGGGTGGCGCTGTTTGGGGTGGTGCGCAGGCTCCACAGTACTGCGGGAAGTTCCTCTACCCACTTGCATGCGGCTTGCTCTAGTGGTGCTAGGAGTCATTTCTTTATTCCTCCGCAGACTAGTCTGTTTGCTTTCTCCACTTGGTCGTTGGACTGCGGGTGCGCGACTGATGCGTAGTTGATTTTGATGCCCAGCTCTTGACAGAAGTTTTGGAACTCTGCTGCTGTGAAGTTTGTAGCATTGTCTGTGATGATGTTGTGTGGTACTCCGAATCTGAAGATGATTGACTTGATGAAGTTGACTGTCGTGAGGGCTGTTGGACTGGTGATTGGTACTGCTTCGTTCCATTTGGTAAACTTGTCGACTGCGACTAGTAGGTGTGTTCGTCCTCCTTTTGAGGATTTCTTGAGTGGGACTACCATGTCGATTCCCCATGTTGCAAATGGCCATGACAACGGTATGGTTTTGAGTGCTGATGCTGGGGCGTGCGGCCTGCTGGCGAACTTTTGGCAGGCGATGCAACGCCGTACGATATCCTCTGCATTTCTCATAGCGGTCGGCCAGTAGAAACCTTCTTGAAAGGCCTTGGCCACGAGTGTGCGACTGCGCGCGTGATGTCCACATGTGCCTTCATGAATCTCGAGCAGTAGGGCTTTGCCGTCTTCTTCATCTATACACTTTTGGAGGACCTAAGAGACGTTGCGTTTATAGAGCTGTGTGTTGATTACTGTGAATGCTTTAGATCGTCGACTGATGCGTCGGTCTTCTGCGACATCTTGTGGTAGGGTGCCTTCGATTAAGAATCGGAGGAAAGGTTTTGCCCAGGCTGGGCCTTCGAGTGCTGCTGGTTCTTCGTCTTCGGTTGCCTGGCTGCTTGTGCCGTTGGCTCCGCTCGTTGCCGCCACCTGTGCTGGTTCATTTGCGCCATCCTCCTCTGCAACTACTTTGGTTGCCGCTGGCTTTGCTTTGATTGATCTATGGTTGATGCTCTCGAGGAAAACGCCTAGAGGTATTGGTCCTCGAGTCGACCCGATGTTCGCGAGTTCGTCGGCTTCTGTGTTATTTGCTCTGGGGATGTAGTTGAGTTCGCAGCCGTCGAATCCTCCCTCTAGTGTGTTGTAGAGGTTCTGGTAGGCTTTCATGTTGTCTGCGACTGCATTACAGTCCCTCATCGCCTGTTGGACGACGAGGTTGGAGTCGCTATAGATCGAGAGGCGAGTGGCACCACAAGTGTTTGTCATGCGCATGCCGTGAAGTAGTGCCTCGTATTCTGCTTCGTTGTTAGAGGCATTGCTGAAGTTGATCTGGAGGATGTATTTGAGCTTCGTTCCTTTGGGGGAGACTAAGACGACCCTTGCTCCGGCTCCTTGCTGTCTTTTGGATCCGTCGAAATACATCGTCCATGAGTTGGATAGGTCTGGGGGACCTGGTGTTTGGACTTCTGCCCACTCAACCAGGAAGTCTGGGAGTACTTGGGCTTTGATTGCTGTTGGGTGTTTGAACTGCATGTCTCGCGGGATGAGCTCCATGTTCCACTCAGCGTCTCGGCCGGTCGCTCTAGGATTCTTGAGGATGTCCGCGAGTGGTGCATTGCTGACGATTGTGATCGAGTGCTCGTCGAAGTAGTGCGATACTTTCCTGGAGGTTATGATGATGGCGAGCAGGAGCTTCTGGTAGTGCGGGTACCGTTGCTGTGGCTTTGTGAGAAACGTGCTGAGATAGTAGATTGGCCGTTGTATGCTCTAGATTTTTCCTTCTTCTGAGCGCTCGACGACGAGCACTGTGCTCACGACGCTGCTGCGTACTGCTATGTAGAGGTACAACTTCTCCCTTTCTTTAGGCACCGCCAAGATTGGTGGGGTCGAGAGGGTTTTCTTTAGGTATGCAAATGCATTGCTGGCTTCCTTGGTGTAAGGCCCGATATGCGGTACTGTTCCAGATCTAGGTGTTTCCACCCAGATCTGGGGACGAAGCACATATCGGTCCCACCGCGACATATGACAAAGCCATATGCCCCGGATTTCCAACATGATATCACAACATTACAGATACGAGGATACAACATCTCATACAATCGGCATACAACTGTCTTAATACAATACAACAACGGAAGATATATGTCTGAGTACAGACTACAAGCAAATGCCTAGTGGCAAAGAGAAAAACATCGATCCCCATAACCACACGGGTCCAGGCCCTCCGCCGGGATCCGCCTAACTAGTCGTCATCGAGTCTCCACGTGAAACGTCGATCACCATACCTGTTGTCGATCAAGAACCCTGAAAAGAGTTTGGGGGTAGTATCATGAGTACAGAAGTACTCAGCATCCAACTGTAGTGGTCAACTGACCCAGCAAGGACTTCATCACTCGTCATTCTCGGACAACTAGTAGTTTACGGTAAGGAAGGGGTAAGTAGTGAGGTTGCTGCCGCACTAGCATTTATGAAGTGGCTAATGATCTAGAGAGTAAGGTAAGAAGCCAAGCATTCGATGAGGAATCGCCTCCAACAAGTCTTGCTATCAACTACTTTCACAAGCATAACACCTTTCCTATCCTTGTCCTCCTCTTCGCATCCCGGCAAAGAAGAAGCAGTCAAGGCACACACACACATTGATCAAGTTATATTAAGATTATCTCAGTTGTTGTTGTCTATGAACAAGGAGTAGGTCTCAAGTCGTCCATAACCGTGGACACGGCTTCTTGAAAAGATTTAACCCTGCAGGGGTGTACCAACTGCCCATTACAAGGCTCCGCACGCACACCCATCTCTCTCAGTTGCTACCCATGACAGGCAACCATTTTATGGTTTAGTTCCAAGAGATCCGAAACGACAGGTCCCTCTAACTAACAACGAACAAATCCGGGTGGCCCCCGGTGAGTCGACACCCGACTCAAAAGCCGGTCGCGCTCTCAAATCAGTCTCTACCGTCTGTCCCGGGTTTGGATAGCCGGTTAATCACACATGGTAGACCGGGTCCTCAGCCGAACAAGGTGGGCCAGCAAGGGAACTATGTATTGACTGGTCCAGGTTGGTTTAAAAACTACTGGCAGCTGACCAGCACACACACGGTTTCAAATGGTAAATCAGCTTGGGCCACCACTAGAAATGTTTGAAGCTAGGTAGGTAAGAAAAGGGGACCCCATAAAATCCCACACGCGGTTAGGCACGCTTAGTCTTAAAACCAATACCCGGAACTCGGATCCTAGGTGACTCGAATGGAACAAAGCATCGGGGCGGGATAGCCTAGACCTTCCATCCTTTGTCGAATATAGTCAACATTATAATAATCATATCATCAACAACAATATAATAATGTGATATCCCACACCAAGGAGTAACAGGGTAACATCGTAGCATCCTAAGCATGCATACTAAGCAGGGGCTGAGCAACGAGCAATAGTAACATAGCAGTACAAGGTTTGCTGGGAAGGGACATGGCTGTATCGGTTTGAAAGAGGTTGTAAACATGTGGTAGGATCAAACATCGAACCTAACCTAGTCTAGCATGCAAACCGCTGGTTAAAATAGAATGGATCATAAGTAATGTATAGTCCTTGCCTGTTGATAAGTCGGGTTCCGAAGGTGTAGTGGATCGGAAGCTCGCATCGTCTCTGAAGGTACCCGCGGAAGCACACAAGACGATAAACACTGGAAAGCAATCAACGAGCAAGCAATCTATTACTATGGGGAAACACAAGATCAAGAAGACATCACACGAAACGGCAATGCGATACGGATCTATCGTCGAGAACAGTTACTAACAGTTTAAGTGGGGTATCGGTCACACATGACGAATACCGCACGTTTACGGTGGTTCAAGTTGCTTAGCCACAGGTGATGAACAAAGGTTGTTAACATGGCAACTCAAGCAAGCATGGCATAGCACACAAACATGTCAAGAGGTGAAGCACAAAGTAAACTATCTATGCTAGTCAATTTAAGTGAGGCACAACCTAAACATGGCATAAAACTAAGTGCCGCACGACAATTAAAAGATTTGGTACTGTTCTGCCCTAAACCATATTTTAGGTTGGTTAACAACATCAAACAATAGCATAAACACAAAGTACACGAAAAAATAATCGAGTTACATATAAGGCACACTCCAAACGGAGTTACGGTTAAAAAGATATAAGCAAACAAGTTACGGGCACAATCTGCCAACATCACGAAGCACACTTTAGAGCAATGCATAAACAGGATAATCAATGCAAACATGCTCACAAATGATATGGAACTAAATTAGACATGACAGGGAAGGCATAGCAAAAGGAATCATGCACATAGGCATCATAGATCAAAAGATATTAAGCATGCAACATGGCATCGGAACGTTACAGACTTAGAGAAAAACAGAGGTGGCTGTCAAAAACAGCGGGATAGCAACTTTGGAGCTCAATAACTATATGACCAGCAAGCATATCCTGACAATGCAATACATATAATGGAAGTAGACATGATGCTTAACAATATTCAATTGGAATCACTCAATTCCGATAAACGGTTGCGACGCAACCGTCACCCGAAGTTGCAACAAATTAACAGTTTTCAGCACAACAACACATTAACATCAGGATCACCACTTTGGAGCAAGATTTAATATAGCTAAAGAACCTAGACATGACAAGTTAAAGCATGGAAATGAAGTACACATGATGCTTAACACATAGGAAAAAGAATCAATGCAATATGCCTCCTAGATTTGACACAAGCATCACCCAAAGTTTGAACAAAATAACAGCAACAACACTTGACAGAATTTAGCAACAGTTAACAGTCTGGTGCCTACTTCAACACAGGAATACATATTCAAGATGACCTCAAAATAATTAACTTCCTAAAGATGAACTCTAGAGCACACAAAGCACAACCAAACAAAAAAAGAATCACTTCGTTTGGAGCTACGAGTCAACGGGAAATTACGTTAGAAAACGGAATACATCACAAAAATTTCACAGGACTTAGAAAAAAATGAAACAGGGACTAGAAAAAAGGGCTCACCCCAAGTTGGGCCGAGCCCAACAGGCAGAGGAGGAGGCCTGGACTGAGGGACGGATGGTCTTGGCGCTGTGGTGGGCCACGCAGGCGTGGGAGCTGGGCCGGCCCAGGGTGGCGGTTGCGGCCTGGCGGCTGGCCGGATCGGGCTCCTCCCGATCCCGTATCGTCCAGGTCGCCGGCGGCGGCGGTGGCACTCCGACGGGTGTCGAGCGCGGCGAGGAAGGGCCAGGGGGCGAGGTTGAGGTGCAGGCGCGGAGGAGGCACCGGCGGGGTCCTCCGGTGGCTGGCGCGGTTCGAAGCGGAGGGAGGCCGACAAGCTCGGCCCGAGCTTGGCTCAGCCGTCCATGGAAGAAACGGCATGGCGGCGCCCGCCTGGTTCCTGCAGGGGGAGAGGGAAGGGAGTGAGAGGAGAGGAAGGGAGGAGGCGCAGAGGAGAGAAGGGCGCGAGGAGGAGGGTGGCCGGCGGCGTGCTGGCGGCTCCATGGGCTGGAAAGAGGAGAGAGAGAGAGGAGGATGGTAGATCTGGGCCGTTGGATCGGCCGATCCAACGGTCCAGATCGCAGGGAGGCTAGGGTTTGCTAGAAAATTGGAAAAATTGCGAAAATTGGGGCTATTGTGAGGGGGGTGGCTGCAATTTTGTGGTTAGGGAAACCCTAGAAAGGGGTGGGAGTGTGGTGGTCTTTATATAGCCCAGGTGGCTGGCAGTTTGCAAAAACATCCCCGTTTTTTCTCTCGCGCGCGCGGTGCTCACGTTTCTGACCGCCGGGGGTCCGCAGTACCTCCGATTCGGGTAAAACTTCGAACTGCGCGATCAGCGTGTCGAGCCGGCGGCGTTCACCTCGCGTTGGAACCGTTCCAAGAACACTTTCCGGCGCGCTATAAAAATAACCCGTTTAATTATTAAACGGGCTTTTTCGTTCCGTTGGCTGCGTCTAGTCTCGTGCGGTTTTCGGGACGGTGATCGGGTGAAACCCGGTGTCGCAAAGGTCGAGTGTCAGGGTGGCAAGGGTTGGTCTCCGTCCGATACGAGATAAGAGGGGGGAAAATAATCGTCGATCGATAAATCGGGGATGCAAACACCGCAAACAAATCAGACAATCAAATAATTCACACCGAAAACAAAATTTTTATTTTTTGTGAAATCTGGGCTGTTACACTTGGTCCACTCAAATTTTTGTTCTTTTCTCAGCAGTTTGTAAAACGGTAAGGTCCTTTCTCCTAACCTGCTGATGAAACGGCTCAATGCTGCGAGTCTTCCTGTGAGCTGCTGCACTCCTCTGATGTTGGTTGGCCTTTGCATCTTGGCGATTGCTTGGACTTTTTCTGGGTTTGCTTCGATTCCTCGGTCAGAAACCATGTACCCGAGTAGTTTTCCTGCTGGGACGCCGAACGCGCACTTTTTTGGGTTGAGCTTGATTCTGTACTTGTTGAGGGCCGCGAATGTTTCACGGAGGTCGTCGAGTAGCAAGTTTGCACTGTAGGTTTTGATGACAATGTCGTCTACATAGACCTGGACATTTCTGCCGATTTGGTCTCTCAAGCATGCTTGTATCATCCGCTGGTACGTGGCTCCAGCGTTTTTTAGACCGAAGGGCATTGTTTGATAGCAGAATACACCGTAGGGGGTGATTAACGAGGTGTGCTCTTCGTCTTCTTCCTTCATCCTGATCTGGTTGTATCCTGAGTATGCGTCGAGGAAGGATAGGAGGTCGCATTCTGCTGTGGAGTCGATTATTTGATCAATTCTTGGCAGGGGAAGTGGTCTTTTGGGCAGTGCTTGTTGATAGGCCTATAGTCGACGCACATCCTCAGTACCTCGGTGTCCTTTTTAGGGACTAGGACTGGGTTTGCTATCCAGGTTGCTTTCTTCGTCTTGCAGATGAACTGTGCGTCGAGTAGTCGGTTGACTTCTTCTCCGATTGCTCTGCGCTTTGGTTCTGAGAATCGGCGCAGTGCCTGCTTTACTGGTTTGGTGTTTGGCTTGATGTGGAGCGCGTGTTCTGCGAATTCTCGCGGTACTCCGGGCATGTCGGCTGGGCACCAAGCGAAAATTTTCCACTCTTCACTAAGGAAAGTTATGAGGGCGGTTGCTTGTTCTTCTGGAAGGTGGGCATATATGTGGACCGTCTTTTCTGGGTCTGTTGGGTGGACTTGGTGTGTGATTGTGTCGCTGTCGATGATGAAATCGCGGCTGAATTCTTTTGACCCGCTTCGGCTTGCTAGCGGAAATATGCTTTTGTCCGTCACCATGGCTATTTCTTTGAGCTATTGTTGGGCTCCAAACGTGTCGGAGACTTTGCGGAAATCGTGGTCGCACTGGTCCAATTTGGTAAAGCTTCCCTTAACTGTGATGATTCCTGCGGGTCCTGGCATCTTGAGCTTGAGATATGCGTAGTGTGGAACTGCCATGAACTCTGCGAAGGCTGGTCGCCCGAGTATGGCGTGATACTGCGACTGCCAGTCGAGCACTTCGAACTCGAGCGCTTGCTTTGCGAAGTTGCGCTTGCTGTCGAAGATCACGTCGAGCTGTATTGTTTCGATGGAGGTGGCCGCTTCACCCGGAACTACGCCGTATATTATGGTGCCTAACTTCTTCCAAACTGATTGTGGGATTAACATCTTGCGCAGGGTGCTGGCGAAGATTATGTTTAGACTGCTGCCTCCGTCCATGAAGACTCTGTCCATGTCGTATCATCCGATCTGGGCTTCGAGGACCATGGGTGCGTGCCCCGGCCTTGGGACTGCGGGCGGATGGGCGCTCTGAGAGAAGGTGATGCTGGTATCCGCGCCACTTAGTTGGTAGATCTCTGCTATCTTTAGGCCTTCGTCTGCTTCGGCCTGCAGGGTGTAGGCGTCTTGCTTTGCTTTTGAGGGTCTTCCTTCTTGGATCATGCAGACTCGTCCATGTGACGTGGGGTATTTTCTTTTTGTACTTGGTGCTGGTGACTGTGCGCTTCTTCGAGTGCGCTTGGCTCCGTGCTTCTTTTCCTCTTTGAGGCTGTTGGAGAGTTCGGTGAATAGGTGACAATCTCCTAGGGTGTGGCTTGCTCTGAGATGTTCCCAACTGTCTTCGAAACAGTGTATCGCGCAAGGTCCTTCCAGTTGCTCTTTGGCCGTGAGTTTTCTGGAGCCGGCATGCCTTCTTCTCCTTGAGATTTTGAAGATCTGCGAGTGGTCTTCTGCTCAGCTGTGGAGTCTTGGATCGAGCTCTATCCCATCGCTGAGTGATTGGTTCCAGATGAAGTTGGCGAATTCATCTGGTCTTCGATCTGGGTGGTAGTATTCACAGTTCTATGTTTCGGAGTCACTGTCTTGTCACGTGGCGGGAGCCCGGGTGGCGGCGGGTCGTTGACTGGTGGGCGAGTCTTCCGTTACGCGCCACGACTCTTCGAGTGGTGTCCCCGAGTGGAGTCCTCACGCTTGCCTTCTGAGTCGTCGAGTTATTTTCCGTCGGCGATGGAACTGATGGTCATCGGGGTGCTGGATTTGATTCGGCTGCAGGCTAGATGATCTTGACGAGACGATGGAGATGCTTGTGGTGAACTTGAATTCCTCGAGCGGGCTAGATCTGGTTCTAGTCCTCGAGTCTTGATCTGCTGAGGGCGGGACCGTCGGGATCATGATTCCAACCTGTGTAGTTCCCACAGACGGCGCCAACTGACGGGGATCAGCCCCGGAAAATCCCATGGTCAGGGACCCTGTGTTAGTCATAGAGAAGGCACAGGTTGGACGATACTCGTCGGCTAACAGGAGAAGCTCTTCCTGCTCGATATTATTGCGTGATGGGGCGATTACAGGGGAGGCCAAGGCGAGTTCTCGCAAGACCAGGTGAACAGATGCGTACTGGATTGATTTGGACGTCTCCCCTCCCAGCCTTTATATACTAGGCTAGGTCTCGGGGAGTCCGTACTAGGTTACAAAGATAGTTTCCTAGTTCTAGTCTTTCCTTGTATGCCAAGTCGTGCCTTCCATACTAGTCGCAGACTGCTACGTCGGTGCATGGCTGGGCTAGTCATTGGCCTGTCGTGGCTTCCTAGTGGGCCTCCTGTCTTCATACGCACCAGGTAGTCTTATACGCAGGAGTCGTGGGGTGTTACAACCCCAAGTTAGGTATGTGCTAGGATTAGCAAGTAACTTTGCATCATGTTAAAAATTTCAAAAGAAATCAATTGAAATCAAATTCAAACTCAAATGGGAGAAGGAACACCCCCCAGATGAATTAATTCAAAAGGCCAGAAATAAATCTTCTCTAAAAATTCATGTTTGATTTTTGAAAAGTCTTATAAATGAGTGTGATCACATATCAAGTGATGTGGGACCCACCCCATGCTAATGGATTTTTCAAATATTCAAACAGGACCTTGGAATTAATCAAAAACCCCTGTTTGATTTAAAATTCAAATATTTTGAATTTTAAAAAGTGCCAAACTTTATAAGTGGCTAACCTATTATATTATGAGGCCATGTAAAAAGTTTCAACATTTTATAAAATGGTTTGATATTTTATTTAGCAGTTCCAAAACAAATAGCAGAAGAAAACAGAGAAGAAATAGAAAAGAGGAAAAGAGCCCACCTACCTGGGCCTCTCGGCCCAACTTACCGTTGCAGCAGCCCAAGCCCGCAGCTCCCCTTGTCGTCTTCCCCCAGCGAGGCAAGCAACTCGCTGGAGGGCATGCCGACGCCGCCGCCGACGCCCTGGCCACGCAGCTGCCTCCTTGCCGCCTTCAACGTGTCCTGGAGACGCTCAAGTCTATCCCCGATCCATTCCCCCTCTCCACGGTCACTTTCCCCTTCTCCCTCGCTCGAAATCGCCTTGGACAGAAAGTTCGCCGGAGCGTGCAGCCATGGAATCCGCGGCCACCGTGCCCTAGAGCTCTAACCAGCAAGTCCACCGTGTTCGTCGCCCTCGACTTCGTCTTCACGCAGAAGCTCGAGCCCTAATTCCTCCCCGAGCCGACGCCATCGTCTTCAACCTCTCGCTGGACCCGCGAGCTCGCCGCCGTCGATTCGCCGCCGTTGAAGCCTCCCCGAGCAAGCCGTCGTTTCCGTTCGAATCAGCGTGAGCTACCGCGCAAATCCCCTCTTGTCCCGAACCTTCCCCGCGGCTGTAGCCGTATCCACCATGGGAGCCGAGCAAGCTCGCCGCCATGGTTGAGCTAGAGCTCGCCCTCGTGCTCCTCACAGCGCCCCAATGCGCGCGTTTGACTCACGGGCGCTCTAGTTTTCGAACACGCCAAAGCTCACCTCAAACCGTGCCCCTAGCCCCGTCGACGTCCTCCCCGTACTTCTGTTTCCGCCGGAGCAGGCGCCGTCGTCCCTCTGGTCCACCCCATGACTCCCAACCACCTCCGTTCGACGTGCGGGAGCTCCAGGAACCTAACCCTGCTCTCCATTCCCTCTCTCGTGCACTAAATCAAGATCCCGAGCAACTCCGGCGAGTCCCGAGCCGGCGGCGCCATTAGACCCTAACCCCCAAGCTAACCCCCTCCTAATCCCCCCTGGGCCACTGACCAGTGGGCCTAGGTCCCTAATTAACCACGGGTTAATTTAAACAACAACTTAAATTAACCCCTCCCACTGACAAGCTGGACCCACACGTCACCCCCCACGTCACACTGACGTCAGCCTGACGCAATAACTGTTTAAATTGATTTATTTAAATTCCAGAAATTCCAGAAAATAGCCTAAACTTTGAAAATTCATAGAAAATTCATATTAACTCCAAATTTAACATATAATATATGAAAAATGATGAGGAGAAAATAATCTATCCAAATATACAACTTTCAACTATGTTTGAGTTGAATTTAAAATGAGACCAGTAGCATTTGCTATTTGGTTTAATTGGAATTTAATCAAATTAAATTCAAATGCTTTTGCAATTTGAACCTTAGTAACATGCCACATTTCACTTGAACATCAAAGGCATATCATACACATTTCAAGGTGAGTTACATTGATCAAACAATAGCATTTGCAACTTGGCTAAATTGAATTCAAATTGGAGTTTGAATTTGCATTTCAAATGCAATATACTCCTTTTTAAATGGAATTAACTCACACATCAGAAGCATGTACATCAAGTTTCCAACCTTCAACCATGTGCTTGTGCATTGTATTTACTTTGCTACCTTGTTTGTTGTTTGTCGAGTAGAAGTTGAACCGGAACAGGAGGCTGCCCCCTTCGTTGAAGATCCCGAGACTGAACCTCGTCAGCAAGGCAAGAAAACCCCCATTGATCATGTCGATAAAATCCCACTTCCTCTCATGTCTCGCTTATGCATTGTATAGGATGATTACCATGCTACGTTTCTACCGCATAGATGAACCCATTCCTTTGCATGACCTATCATTTGTCACAGTAGTAAGCAAACCGCAATCCTAGCAAATGTAGGAGTTGGTTGATATCTTGTGGCCCCTGCAATTGTTACTGCTTATTGCATGCTGAGAGTGTTACAAGGTTGATACTATTATGTGAGTCGGGATGGTAGCAATCATGTTGATGATGGTGGAAATGTGTTGGTCAATCTACCCTAATACAAGGTGAACGATGAGAGGCTGTGTAGGAGTACACAGTGGGTTGTCTCGTTGAACACTGCCCTAAGTCCGAGTTCTTGTGTGGTGATCCAAGATGAAGAGTACAACCACACATTGGGCTCACTGACCCCTCTCAACCTACTAACTCATCCCTTTCGATATCCAGATGTCGCAGTAGTTTGGAGTTCTGGTAGGTTTGTGGCCTGGCTGCTAAGTGAGAGAACGGCTCAGCCGAGACCGGCTTATGCACCACGCACACATCATCTGGGTCCATTTCGGTAAAACGGCCGGATTCACGATAGTGGTAGCCAACCCAGGTAGGCGGCTTTCTTGGACTAGATCGGCTATGAGGTAACAGTTGTGGTGGCATCCTCGCTGTCACCTCTTGAACGGTGACACGCAAAAGGAGGTAACTGATGACACGTGTGTGTAGCGGGACACCCCTGCAGGGTTAACAAAACTATTCGAATAGCCGCGTCCACGGTAAGGGACTGCTTGGAAAGCTTAGCTTGATTATTAGACAACTTGAACTGGATACTTATAAAACTTACCAAGATAAGCGTGAGTGCTATGGCGTGCTTTCTCGTGGGGAAGTCGAAGAAGGCACCATAGTGGTGTATTTGTTTGGAGATGTAGTGGAATCGTGTACGCTTCTTACCTCAAGTCTGGTACTCGTAGTTCAGGACTAGCCAAGTCAAAGCTGGCACTTCTGCAATTGAACCCCACCTCCCTTTACCTTGATACATGTGCATGAGTAGTATAGCTCCTATGTAAGTCTTGTTTGAGTATGACTTTGTACTCACATTTGCTTATTCTATGTTTTAGATGAACCCACTGACCCCGAAGGTGGATTCTTCATCGAGCTCGACGACTGAACACCAAGCTAGTGTAGTCCCAGTCAGACGACTGGTTCCCTCGTGGAGGGCTTTGTATTTAAATAAGGCTTCTTAAGCCATTTGTTAAACTTGTCTGTACTCAGACCTACTTTGCTTCCGCTTGTTGTTGTAATGTTGGATCACATGCTTGTGATCTCTGTGTGCACTCTGTGAGAGTTATCAATAAAATGTATACTTTGTAGAGAATTGCAATGATACCTGCTGTTCATACAAGGCATGTGTGCTGCGTGTATGTTTATAACATGCATGTCTTTGTATGGGTTTTCGAGACCTTAGTAGTGATCTGGCTGGCGGTCTTTTATACACCAAGTGGCCCTTAGATGTGCGCAGCTTGGGGCATCGCGATGCGATTGCTCGAGACTCTATCTCGTGCACACTTTGATGTATGATCGAGCCCGCCCTAGACCCCGACTAAGTGATCGGGCTAGAGTAAGTCTATGTAAGAGTTATGAGATAGTCGATAGTATGGTTGAGGCGACTTGTCTGTGAATATGGGAGTTCATCACCCATATCAATTAGACTTGTGTGCGGACGATGAGGACCCATCTCAGTTGATCATCCGTCCTGGATGGGATGCCCCTCATGTACGATGCTTTCCGAGAACGTTCTGTGCTTGGCCTTGTCTGCTTAGACAAGTGGGTACGGTTCTCGGCTCTCCATATGACTATGTCGTAGCGGGACTTGCATACGCTAACCCCGGGTCCCGACAGACTTGGTATCAGAGAAGGACTGACTGTAGGATTATCAGCCTTGGCCGAAGTCGAGTCTAGCTTGCTATAGTTATATAGTTACTCTGGGTATATAAGGGAACAACGTAAGTCTTCTTTTTTCTCCTTACCCTCATCGTTCTGAGTTCTGAGTCACCCTCGTCTTGTTCTACGGGAAGATAGGACTAGGCTCATCTATGTCTTACTAGAACATCTCGTTGTTTGCTTCCTTGTAGCCGTAGGAAAGTTGTGATCGGTTTGTTAGAGTTGTTGTGCTTCCTGATTTCTTACATCGTATGTAAGTGATGTTTCCATATTGTAAGAAATTGTCTTTTCTTGCAATTACAGCCGTTATGCTGTCTGAGTCATTCCAAGTTTCTTCATAATCTGATGCATTTGCAAATCCTTTCCGCCATTTCGGTTGTTTTCCTAGAAGAATTCTTAGGTGGCATGCCCGACAGTTCCATAGAGTTTGATGTAGGTTTTGTTCTAGAAACCTATAGTGATTCATTTGTAGTTCTTCCTCCCACTTTAGATGTCTTCTAGCCAGAAGAACCACACTAACCATTGTGTTGGGGTATTGTGTTACTCTAACATATCGGTTCTAGCCCCTAGTAAGCCATGGTCATCCTCAGGAAAACCATCCAGTAACCCAACTCCTTAAACCTAGTCACTCTACAGATGTGTAGAGTTCATAGTGGATCTTATGCCAGGAACCGCACCAATTTCCAGACGCCCATACAAAATGGCCCCACGTGAGTTAGCTGAGATTAAAATCCAACTTGAAGCTTTGTTGGCAAAAGGATTCATCCTCCCTAGCTCATCGCCATGGGGTTGCCCCGTTCTGTTCGTAACGAGAAAAGATGGACCATATAGGATGTGCGTAGACTATCGCCCGCTAAATCTAGCGACGATAAAGAACAAGTACCCACTGCCCAGGATCAATGATCTTTATGATCAACTTGCTGGATCCTCTGTCTTCTCCAAGATGGATTTGAGATTAGGCTATCATCAAATCAAAATCCGAAACGAGGACATTCCAAAAACAGCTTTCACTACTCGTTATGGTCTTTACGAGTACACCGTCATGTCCTTCGGTTTAACCAATGCCCCCGCCACTTTCTCGCGCATGATGAATTCGATCTTCATGGAGTACTTAGATAAAGTTGTTGTAGTTTATCTCGATGACATTCTCATCTACTCGAAGAACGAAGAAGAACATGCCGAACATCTAAGGCTGGTATTGATGAAACTTAGAGAGCATCGCCTGTATGCTAAGTTCTCCAAGTGTGAATTTTGGCTACCAGAAGGGACCTACTTAGGCCACGTGATTTCTGAAAACGGCATTGCTGTGAATCCCGAGAGAGTTCAGGCCGTCCTTGACTGGACTCCACCTGAATCGGTTAAGCAAGTTAGGAGTTTTCTTGGGCTAGCCAGCTATTGCCGTCGCTTCGTCGAGAACTTTTCTAAAGTTGCAAAGCCTCTAACTGAACTCCTCAAGAAAGATAAGAAATTCCAATGGACTCCCAAGTGCGAGGAAAGCTTTCAAGAGATAAAAAGAAGATTGACTTCTGCACCCGTACTTGCGCCTCCAGACACCAAAAAGGATTTCGAGATCTTTTGTGACGGCTCACGGCAAGGGTTAGGATGCATACTTATGCAAGATAGACATGTGGGAGCTTATGCTTCACGCCAGTTGCGTCCAAATGAAGAGAACTATCCTACCCATGATCTTGAACTCACTGCCGTAGTTCATGCCCTGACAACTTGGCGACATTACCTCCTTGGTAATCGTTGTGAGATCTATTCCGACCACCAAAGCCTCAAATACATTTTCACCCAGCCAGATCTTAATATCAGGCAAAGACGCTGGATTGAGTTCATAAAAGATTACGACGTAGGAATTTCTTACACCCCAGGCAAAGCCAACGTCATGGCTGATGCACTAAGTCGTAAGTCGTATTGTAACAACCTCATGTTACAACAGTATCAACCACTTCTTCATGAGGAATTTTGCAAGCTCAATCTTGAGATTGTTCCTCATGGCTATCTTTCTACCTTGGTGGCGAAACCAACTCTTGAGGACCAAATCATAGTTGCCCAAAAGCGTGCACGAGGTGCTCGCCGGATCAAGGAGAACATTGCTAGCGGAGTTGCTAGATGTTTCTCCACAGATAGTAAAGGAACGATATTCTTTGAAAATCGTTTGGTAGTACCTAAGAATAGGGAAGTAAGGCAACTCATCCTCAAGGAAGCCCGTGACACACCCCTCTCGATTCATCCCGGTAGCACAAAAATTTACCGAGGTCTACGCCAAAGATTTTGGTGGACTAGGATGAAGAGAGACATTGCTCGATTTGTTGTCGAATGTGATGTTTTTCGTCGCATTAAGGCCGAACATCAAAGACCTGCTGGTACACTTCAACCTTTGCCTATTCCAGAGTGGAAATGGGACAAAGTCGGTATGGACTTCATCACCGGCTTTCCAAAAACACAGAAAGGAAACGATGCCATCTTCGTTGTCATAGATAGACTTTCCAAAGTTGCTCACTTCCATCCCGTTCGCGAGTCTATAACTGCTAGCCAGTTAGCGGACTTGTATGTCTCTAGAATTGTCTCCCTTCATGGTGTTCCTTTGGAAATCAATTCTGATCGTGGTAGCCTTTTCACCTCTAGATTCTGGGGAAGCTTTTAGAATGCTATGGCAACTCATCTCTCCTTTAGTACAGCTTTCCATCCTCAGTCTAGCGGTCAAGTTGAAAGGGTTGACCAAATTCTTGAAGACATGCTCAGAGCTTGTGTTATCTCATTCGGAAAGAATTGGGAGAAGTCTCTTCCATTCGCCGAATTTGCTTATAACAATAGTTTTCAATCTAGTCTGAACATGGCTCCTTTTGAACTCCTATATGGACGACGATGTCGAACACCCCTAAACTGGTCAGAAACCGGTGAAAGACAATTCTTTGGACCGGATATGATCATCGAAGCAGAAGAGCAAGTTCGCATTGTTCGTGATCAATTGTATGCAGCCCAGTCTCGTCAGAAAAGCTACTATGATCGTCATCATAGGCAAGAGAGCTACAATCTGGATGAGAAGGCTTACCTTCGGGTTACTCCTCTGAAGGGAACCCAACGTTTCGGTATCAAAGGCAAGTTGGCCCCACGTTACATCGGACCTTTCCGCATTCTTGCTAAACGTGGAGAAGTGTCCTACCAACTTGAACTACCCCCGCACCTTTCCCGAGTACATGATGTATTCCATGTGTCACAACTCAGGCGTTGCTTCAAGGACCCCATCCGCGAAGTCGACCATGAAACGCTTGATCTCCAAGATGACCTTTCTTATCGAGAATACCCCGTTCGTATTCTAGATTCCGCAGAGCGTGTCACTCATCGTCAGAAGATTAAGTTTCTGAAAGTGCAATGGTCACACCACTCTGAGAGAGAAGCCACGTGGGAAAGAGAAGACCATTTCCGTGCCGAGTATCCCTCCATCCTCCCGCCGACTTCTGAATCTCGGGACGAGATTCTTTTGAGTGGGGGCGAGTTGTCACAACCCCAAGTTAGGTATGTTCTAGGGTTAGCAAGTAACTTTGCATCATGTTAAAAATTTCAAAAGAAATCAATTGAAATCAAATTCAAACTCAAATGGGAGAAGGAACACCCCCCAGATGAATTAATTCAAAAGGCCAGAAATAAATCTTCTCCAAAAATTCATGTTTGATTTTTGAAAGTCTTATAAATGAGTGTGATCACATATCAAGTGATGTGGGACCCACCCCATGCTCATGGATTTTTCAAATATTCAAACATGACCTTGGAATTAATCAAAAACCCCTATTTGATTTAAAATTCAAATGTTTTCAATTTTAAAAAGTGCCAAACTTTATAAGTGGCTAACCTATTATATTATGAGGCCATGTAAAAAGTTTCAGCATTTTATAAAATGGTTTGATATTTTATTTAGCAGTTCCAAAATAAATAACAGAAGAAAACAGAGAAGAAATAGAAAAGAGGAAAAGAGCCCACCTACCTGGGCCTCTCGGCCCAACTTACCGTTCCAGCAGCCCAAGCCCGCAGCTCCCCTTGTCGTCTTCCCCCAGCGAGGCAAGCAGCTCGCTGGAGGGCATGCCGACGCCGCCGCCGACGCCCCGGCCACGTAGCTTCCTCCTTGCCGCCTTCAACGTGTCCTGGAGACGCTCAAGTCTATCCCCGATCCATTCCCCCTCTCCACGGTCACTTTCCCCTTCTCCCTCGCTCGAAATCGCCTTGGACAGAAAGTTCGCCGGAGCGCGCAGCCATGGAATTCGCGGCCACCGTGCCCTAGAGCTCTAACCAGCAAGTCCACCGTGTTCGTCGCCCTCGACTTCGTCTTCACGCAGAAGCTGGAGCCCTAATTCCTCCCCGATCCTATGCCATCGTCTTCAACCTCTCGCTGGACCCGCGAGCTCGTCGTCGTCGATTCGCCGCCGTTGAAGCCTCCCCGAGAAAGCCGTCGCTTCCGTTCGACTCAGGGTGAGCTACCGCGCAAAACCCCTCTTGTCCCAAACCTTCCCCGCGGCTGGAGCCGGATCCACCATGGGAGCCGAGCAAGCTCGCCGCCATGGTTTAGCTAGAGCTCGCCCTCGTGCTCCTCACACCGCCCCAGTGCGCGAGTTTGACTCATGGACGCTCTAGCTTTCGAACGCGCCAAAGCTCACCTCAAACCGTGCCCCCTAGCCCCGTCGAAGTCCTCGCCATACTTCTGTTTCCGCCAGAGCAGACGCCATCGTCCCTCTGGTCCACCCCATGACCCCCAACCACCTCCGTTCGACGTGCGGGAGCTCCAGGAACCTAACCCTGCTCTCCATTCCCTCTCTCGTGCGCTAAATCAAGATCCCGAGCAACTCCGGCAAGAACTCCGGCGAGTCCCGAGGCGGCGGCGCCATTAGACCCTAACCCCCAAGCTAACCCCCTCCTAATCCCCCTCTGGGCCACTGACCAGTGGGCCCAGGTCCCTAATTAACCACGGGTTAATTTAAATAACAACTTAAATTAACCCCTCCCACTAACAAGCTGGACCCACACGTCAGCCCCCCCCACGTCACACTGACGTCAGCCTAACGCAATAACTGTTTAAATTGATTTATTTAAATTCCAGAAATTCCAGAAAATAGCCTAAACTTTGAAAATTCATAGAAAATTCATAGAAAATTCATATTAACTCCAAATTTAACATATAATATATAAAAATGATCAGGAGAAAATAATCTATCAAAATATACAACTTTAAAATATGTTTGAGTTGAATTTAAAATGGGACAAGTAGCATTTGCTATTTGGTTTAATTGGAATTTAATCAAATTAAATTCAAATGCTTTTGCAATTTGAACCTTAGCAACATGCCACATTTCACTTGAACATCAAAGGCATATCACACACATTTCAAGATGAGTTACATTGATCAAACAATAGCATTTGCAACTTGGGTAAATTGAATTCAAATTGGAGTTTGAATTTGCATTTCAAATGCAATATACTCCTTTTTAATTGGAATTAACTCACACATCAGAAGCATGTACATCAAGTTTCCAACCTTCAACCATGTGCTTGTGCATTGTATTTACTTTGCTACCTTGTTTGTTGTTTGTCGAGTAGAAGTTGAACCGGAACAGGAGGCTGCCCCCTTCGTTGAAGATCCCGAGACTGAACCTCGTCAGCAAGGCAAGAAAACCCCCATTGATCATGTCGATAAAATCCCACTTCCTCTCATGTCTCGCTTATGCATTGTATAGGATGATTACCATGCTACGTTTCTACCGCATAGATGAACCCATTCCTTTGCATGACCTATCATTTGTCACAGTAGTAAGCAAACCGCAATCCTAGCAAATGTAGGAGTTGGTTGATATCTTGTGGCCCCTGCAATTGTTACTGCTTATTGCATGCTTAGAGTGTTACAAGGTTGATACTATTATGTGAGTCGGGATGGTAGCAATCATGTTGATGATGGTGGAAATGTGTTGGTGAATCTACCCTAATACAAGGTGAACGATGAGAGGTTGTGTAGGAGTACACACTGGGTTGTCTCGTTGAACACCGCCCTAAGTCCGAGTTCTTGTGTGGTGATCCAAGATGAAGAGTACAACCACACATTGGGCTCACTGACCCCTCTCAACCTACTAACTCATCCCTTTCGATGTCCAGATGTCGCAGTAGTTCGGAGTTCTGGTAGGTTTGTGGCCTGGCTGCTAAGTGAGAGAACGGCTCAGCCGAGACCGGCTTATGCACCACGCACACATCATATGGGTCCACTTCGGTAAACCGGCCGGGTTCACGATAGTGGTATCCATCCCTGGTAGGCGGATTTCTTGGACTAGATCGGCTATGAGGTAACAAATGTGGTGGCATGCTCGCTGTCACCTCTTGAACTGTGACACGCAAAAGCCGGTAACTGATGACACGTGTGTGTAGCGGTACACCCCTGCAGGGTTAACAAAACTATTTGAATAGCCGCGTCTGCGGTAAGGGACTGCTTGGAAAGCTTAGCTTGATTATTAGACAACTTGAACTGGATACTTATAAAACTTACCAAGATAAGCGTGAGTGCTATGGCGTGCTTTCTCGTGGGGAAGTCGAAGAAGGCACCATAGTGGTGTATTTGTTTGGAGATGTAGTGGACTCGTGTACGCTTCTTATCTCAAGTCTGGTACTTGTAGTTCAGGACTAGCCAAGTCAAAGCTGGCACTTCTGCAATTGAACCCCACCTCCCTTTACCTTGATACATGTGCATGAGTAGTATAGCTCCTATGTAAGTCTTGTTGAGTACGACTTTGTACTCACGTTTGCTTATTCTATGTTTTAGATGAACCCACTGACCCCGAAGGTGGATTCTTCATCGAGCTCGACGACTGAAGACCAAGCTAGTGTAGTCCCAGTCAGACGACTGGTTCCCTCGTGGAGGGCTTTGTGTTTAAATAAGGCTTCTTAAGCCATTTGTTAAACTTGTCTGTACTCAGACCTACTTTGCTTCCGCTTGTTGTTGTAATGTTGGATCACATGCTTGTGATCTCTGTGTGTACTCTGTGAGAGTTATCAATAAAATGTATAATTTGTAGAGAATCGCAATGATACATGCTGTTCATACAAGGCATGTGTGCTGCGTGTATGTTTATAACATGCATGTCTTTGTATGGGTTTTCGAGACCTTAGTTGTGATCTGGCTGGCGGTCTTTTATACACCAAGTGGCCGTTAGATGTGCACAGCTTGGGGCATCGCGATGCGATTGCTCGAGACTCTGTCTCATGCACACTTTGATGTATGATCGAGCCCGCCCTAGACCCCGACTAAGTGATCGGGCTGGAGTAAGTCTATGTAAGAGTTATGAGATAGTCGATAGTATGGTTGAGGCGACTTGTCTGTGAATATGGGAGTTCATCACCCATATCAATTAGACTTGTGTACGGACGATGAGGACCCATCTCAGTTGATCATCCGGCCTGGATGGGATGCCCCTCACGTACGATGCTTTCCGAGAACGTTCTGTGCTTGGCCTTGTCTGCTTAGACAAGTGGGTACGGTTCTCGGCTCTCCATATGACTATGTCGTAGCGGGACTTGCATACGCTAACCCCGGGTCCCGACATGGGGTCATCCCCTCGTCAACGTCGGTGTCCTTTTTAGGTACTAAGACTGGGTTTGCGATCCAGGTGGCCTTCTTCGTCTCCCGGATGAATTGCGTGTCGAGTAGTCGGTTGATCTATTCTCCAATGGCTCTGCGCTTGGGTTCTGAGAATCGGCGCAACGCTTGCTTTAATGGTTTGGTGTTTGGATGTATGTGCAGCACGTGTTCTGCAAACTCTCGCGGTATTCCGAGCATGTCGGCCGGGCAACAGGCGAAAATTTTCCACTCTTCACGGAGAAAGGCCATGAGGTCAGCTGCTTGTTCTTCTGGAAGGTGGGCGTAGAATCGGGCCGTATTGTCTGGGTCCGTTGGGTGAACTTGATGGGTGACTATGTCGCTATCGACGCTGAAGTTGCGATTGAATTCTTTTGATTCGCTTCTGCTTGCCAGTGGAAAATGCTCTTGTTCGTTACCATAGCTATTTCTTCAAGCTGTTGCTAGGCTCCAAGCGTGTCAGAAACTTTGTGAAAGTCACGATCACACTGGTCTGATTTGATTAAGCTCCCATTGATCGTGATGACCCCTGAGGGTCCTGACATCTTGAGCTTAAGGTACGCGTAGTGCGGGACTGCCATAAATTGCGCAAATGTGGGTCGCCCTAGTATGGCGTGGTATTGGGACTGCTAGTCGAGCACTTTGAACTCGAGGACTTTCCTAGCAAAGTTACCTTTGCTGCCGAAGAAGACATCAAGCCCGATTGTTCCGAGGGAGGCGGCTGCTTCGCCCGGAACTACGCCGTAAATTGTGACACCGGACTTCTTCCAGACTGACCGTGGAATCAGCATCTTGCGTAAGGTGCTGGTGAAGATTATGTTCAAGTTGCTGCCTCCGTCCATGAAAACTCTGTCCATGTCGTAGCCTCCTATCTGGGTGTCGAGGACTCATGGTGCGTGCCCTGGTCTTGGAATTGCGAGTGGTGGTCGCTTTGTGAGAAGGTGATGTTGGTCTATGCGCCATACAGTTGGTAGGTTTCTACTGTTTTTAGGCTCTCGGTTGCTCGGGTCTGCAGGGTGTGGGCGTCCTGTTTTGCTTTTGAGGGTTTTTCTTCTTGGATCATGCAGACTCGTCCATTGGACATAGGGTATTTCTCTTCCGTATTTTGTGGTGGCGACTGCGCGGTTCCTTGAGCCCGTTTGGCTTCGCGCTATTTCTCTTCCTTGAGGCTGTTGGAGAGTTCGGGGAACAGACGACAATCTCTTAAGGTGTGGCCTTCTCTAAGGCGCCCCTAGTTGTCTTCGAAACAGTGATTGTGCAGGGTCCGTCTAGCTGTTCTTTGGCTATGAGCTTGCAAGAGCCGGCGTGCCTTCTTCTTCTTGTGACTTGGAACGATTGCGGGTGATCTTATGAACGGGAGTGGAATCTTGGGTCGAGCTCTATTCCATCGTTAATCGAGTGGTTCCGAATAAACTTGGAGAATTCATCTGGTCTCCGATCTGGGTCATAGTACTCGCCGGTCTGAGTTTCGGAGTCGATGTCCTGTCCTGCGGCGGGTGTTTGGGTGGCGGCGGGTCTTCAAGTGGCTGGCAAGGCTTCCTTCGCACGTTGTGACTCCTCGGTTGGAATTCCTACACAGAATTCTAGTACTTGTTCCGGCGTCCTGGTTGGCTACCCGGTCATAGCTTGTGCTCGCCTTCTGGATCGTCGAGTTCTTCTCCGTCGGTGACAACTTTGGTAGTCGCCAAGGTGTTGGACTTGGTCCAGCTGCAGGCCAAGCGATCTTGGTGGAGCGATGGAGAGGTTTGCGATGAACTTGAATTCCTTGAGTGGGTTGGATCTTGTTCGAGCTCTCGAGTTGTGACTTGCTGGAGATGGGACCGCCGAGATCGTGATTCCAACCTGTGTAGTTCCCACAGACGGCGCCAATTGTCAAGGATCAGCCTCGGCAAATCCCATGGTCAGGGACCCTGTGTTAGATCGTAGAGAAGGAACAGGTTGGCGATACTGGTCGGCTAACATGAGGGGGCGATCACTTCCTGCTCAATTGTATTAAGCGAGGGGGAGATTACAGTGGAAGTCTAGGCAAGTTCGCACAAGACCAGAGGTGTTGATTGTAGATTGGATGATTCAGAGGCGTCGCCCCCTCCCAGCCTTTATATACTAGGCTGGGTCTCGGGGAGTCCGTCTCAGGTTACAAGGACGATTGCCTAATTCTAGGCTAGCCTTGAACGCCAAGTCTTGACTTCCATATTTGTCACGAACTCCTACGTCGGTGCCTAGAGTGGGCCAGTCGTGGGCCTGTCTAAACCTCCAGTGGGACTTTTGTCTTCGTATGCACCAGGTATCCTCACATGCAGGAGTCGTGGGGTCACCCCCTCATCATTCCGGCTCCCTTCCGAGTTCCGCTTTATTACAAAATCTCGGCTCAACAATGAGATTTCGGTTTATCCAAAATTTCGGCTCCTTGACGAGTTCTGACTCATTTAAAAATTCCGGATCCTCAAGCAATTCTCGGCTCATCAAAAATTCCGGTTCCTCGATGAGTTCCGGTTCATAAAAAAATTCCGGCTCCTCGATGAGTTCCGGTTCATCGGAAATTCTGGCTCCTTTACAGATCCAGGATCATTACAAATTATCGACTTCACAAGAAATATCGGTAAGACTTGGCACTTCTGGAACCCAGAATTCGCCAAACTTATGCACAAAATCGACTTTCATATTGCATAGTCTTTTCATACATATTGCATCATATTTCATCATATTGCATCATCCTGCACATTGCATCATGAATTACAAATTTCTCAGAGACCCGGGGGCTTGATCAACCCTCTATCGGCTCTGAGCATGTATATTGATCAGGAACTCGGGGAGCACGATGATACTCATCGACTCTTTCCAGAAGAAACCGGCATATACATGTAAAAACTTGTGTTTGTTTTGATAAGGGATAAAAGGTGGTTAGATGGCTCCCATTGACTCTTACATACCGAAAATATCCTGGCATACACATGAATTGGCCATTCCACCCGTCCTGTACAGTTTAGAGCTTCCATGATTAACGCGAAACCGGTTGGTCTAAACTTTGAGGTTTACATAAACATCTATCGAATTTAGTCCTAAGAGCCGGGCACGCTTTTTACTGGAAACCCAGCTCTACAGAGATGTTTCGACTCCTGAACCAATAATCTCTCTCAATGCGAGAAGATGAGGTCTAAGTCAGATTCGACTAGCCTTTGCATATCCATTTTTGCATTCAAAACATCATTGCATCTTCTGCATTCATAAGTCGACTTCAGTCGCAACGGCTGTCCCCATATATATAAAGTCGACTTCGGTCGCACCGGCTCTCGCCATAAATATAAAAGTCGACTTCGGTCGCACCGGCTCTCTCCATATATATAAAGTCGACTTCGGTCGCAACGGATCTCGCCATATATATAAAAAGTTGACTTCGGTCCCACCGGCTCTCGCCATATATATAAGTCGACTTCTGTCGCACCGGCTCTCGCCATATATATAAGTCGACTTCTGTCGCAGCGGCTCTCACCATATATATAAGTCAACTTCTGTCGCACCGGATCTCGCCACATTCAGATGCTCATACCGACTTGGAGTTGGCACACATTATTCCGGGTTGCTGAAGGAAACATATTCCAGCACTCGAAGGGCCACTCTATTTGGAAGATGGGAAACACAACCCATCATATCATATCTACCGGATTCAACAAACTCGCATTCATCGGTTTTTATCAGCAAGCAAACATTTGTCGACTTCAACAAAAATTACCGACTTTTGCATATAATACTTGCCGAGTTCAGAAAACAAGCAAGAAATTGTAAGTCCCGGGTTGATGCAGGCAAGACAACCCGAAACTTGGGGGCTACACTACTTCGAAGCAAATTTTACAAGTACAAGTCCCAGGTTGCTGCAGGAAAGACAACCCGACACTTGGGGGCTACACCGGCAAGGCTATTTTTCCAAGTCATCACGAGATGATAAACTCGGAGCTTGGGGGCTACTGGTGATATGGACATAAAATTTCCCGTAAAAAATTCCCGAGTTCTTTTGACAAGACACGGAAGAGAAAAAAACAACATTGAACTCAAACATGGAAGAGTTCAAAATTGAATTATATCGGGTTCATTGACATGAATCAGTGGAGCAAGCCGACCTAATGGTTTGGCCTCCAGACCCCTTCTCTTATCCTTACTATTCATTATACTAGAAGTTTACCATGGACACGCACCCAACATTCTCTTCTACGACAATCGCATTGCCAAGGAAAAGCCGAGGAAAAATGAAGCCCACACAAAGATTGTGTCCAAGCTAAACTTGGGGGCTAATGTCGGGGGAATATCCCACGGCTAGACCCGGCTTGAAGACAAAGTCGGTCGGATGACAAGAGCCGGGTCGCGGAGATGAAATCCGGACGAAGGAATCAAGATGGAGTCCACCTAACTTGGAAGATACGAAAAGCTACAAGACTTAGAGTAGGACCCGGATTGATATTATACTTGTAATAGAAGAAGAGACTAGTTTGTATCCTACTAGGACTCTACATGTAAGCCTCCCCCTTCCATCTACATAAGGAGGGGTAAGGCGCCCCAAAGAGGGCAGAGACTCAATAGACAACTTCAATAGACTAGTCCCGGGTCATCTAAACCCGGGACAACTATACACAACTATAGGAGAGCCGAAGACTCTCCGTGAGCAAAGGAATAAGGCCTAGCCACAACCAGCATGTAGGGTTTTTTAACGGACGATGTTTCCCGGGGCCCGAAGCTGTATAAATCGCATCTCACTCTCTCTATGTGATTTTCTTCTTCCTCGTACACTCGTAGCAAAGGCACCATAATCAAGTTCTCTTATGAGGACATCTGCCGTGATTTTCCTACGACAAGTTCTGCGCCGGCTATTTCTATCCTGGCAAACGCCCTCTCAGGGAGGAATGAATAAAATGTGGGTGCCTTAATTGCTCGACGCCTTGCTATGAATGGTAACAAGGGAGATTTATTTGGTGGCATTTACGCCACACTTATCCTTGAGTCTCTTAATGGCACTCCACACCCTGATGATAAGCCTTTTACTTATTTAAGTTTTGATCTTGCTGCTATGAAGAAGCATAAGTTTGTTACCATGACTTCTGAGTTTTGGAACCTCGTTTATATCTTGCTTTTCGGATCTTCCGTGGAACGCAAGATCCGTCTACCTGCACCACTTTTGTTTGATTTTTCTTGCAGGAATGGATGGTCCTTTGATGTCGTCCAGTTTGATGGGTTCGTGGTCCAGTATCAGTTTCATAACCCCATGGAGGGGGTTGTGCCCAATGAGGAGGTGCACGGTGAGTTTCCCCCTTTCCAGGGGGATACCGTCACCCAGTTTGGTGAAGGGTCTTCCTCTGCTTGAGACGCGGAGCCTTCTTCGTGGGAGGATCCGAGGACTACGGTGTACGCACCGGAAGCCTCATACGACCCTTGGACTTACCCGCATCACCCCGGAGCAGGAGGCTCCTAGGGGCAATAGTTGTTACCAAGTTAGGCCAAAAGCCTAAGCTTGGGGGAGTACGTGCCCTTCTCCCTTTTCCATTGTATTATACATTTTTTATTTTGTTCGCTTTGATCTTTTCGAGGTTTTTTCCCGTTCTTCTTTGTCCTTTTAATTTGCAAAAAAATTCTCTTTTCTTTTGCTTTTGTTAAACCTTTGAAAAAACCCAAAAAGATTTCCTTTCTCTCTTTAGTTTGCTTTGTTTTCAGAGTTCAGCTCGAGTTCATGATGGCATTTGATTATATTTCCCATGTTCAATCGTGCAAGTGACAAGGCAGTAATGACTAAGATCGACGGAAGGGAAGCAACAAGGAAAACCGGTCTGAACTCTTCTTGTTTCTACTTTTGTACATATGCCTGTACTTTTGATCTAGAGACCAGCTTGTAGCGACATAGTTCTATGTTTACAATGCTTTCCCAGTGTTCATGCTTTCTTTGTGGCTGATCTCAAATAGCTAGAGTGCATAATGTGTTGTTGAAATGATTTACATGCATTGCATTGTTCATGGTTTTGCATATTGAACTGGTATTTCCCTTCGGAGAATGTTTGGATTGACTTGGCACATGTTCACACATGTTTATGACTAAAAAGTCTACTTTGCCTTGATGATCTTTTTATTTCAGAATAGTTATATCATTTTCATGCCCGATTCAATGTTGCTTTGTCGCTCTACATGATTATGACAATTATTGCTCTCTATTTGGTCGCTTCCCTGTCTTTTGCTAGCCTTCGCTCGCACTAAGAGGAATTTTGCTTGTGCATCCAAACTCCTTTTCAAACCAGTAATTCCACTTGAGTCCACCATACCTTCCTATATATGGTATTTACCGGCCATCCCTAACTTAGACTTTCTTGTGCCATCTCGAAATTTATTCAAAAGCTTCCCTTTGGTAACCATACAAGCTCATGATACGGTGAGGGAAAATCAGTATCTACCATGCCAAAAATATTTTGACGGAAGTTTTAACTAGTCAAATTTATATAGAAAAAGAAAGTTACACCTCCCCCATACTTGATGATGGAATGAAATGGACCAAATGCTTCTTATGATAGATGGAACGAGAAAACTTCCTTCCATACCTGAGGTAAAACTAAAGGTACCATAGACCGTCAAATGATGTATGGATAAGGGAACAAAAGTGTAAGCAAAAACATTAATATGGTTGGCATGGGAGATATTGAGAGACCTTTACCGTTAACCGTTGACTGGAAAGAGCTCTGGTACTTGTTTAGTCTTTGCTTCCAACCACTGGTTTTCAACCTTGCCATCAAAAATCCACGGTTCGAGAGTCTCCCCTTGTTTCTTCAAAGCACCAAATATTGAGAGTATAATTGTTATTCTTAGTATAACATGCATTGTCCCAAAGTACCACATTGTCTTCTGCATGATTGTGATATTGCTTGTTCTGAAATTCTTAGTTGTAGTTTCCTTTAAAACTCCGGAGGAGTTTCTGCATTTATGTTTTGCTTCACTCATGGAGGCTAGCGAGATACCACTCTAGTATGTTCAAGCTATGTGCATTGTGATCTTGTCCTGACTTTCGGCAACATATTATTTACTTTTGGTTGTTTGTGATTGATCACTTGAAAGGAGGATTGCTTCATGCATTGTCCTCATAGCATTGTTTCGATACTTGCTAAACTCTTTCCGTAGTACATGCTTATATACATCTTATGAAGCAAAAGAGTTTGTCAAAGTTTTCTTTGTCGCGTCCAGTTCGTTGAACTGAATTGCTTGAGGACAAGCAATATGCTAAGCTTGGCGGAGTTGATACGTCCCAAACGTATCTACTTTTCACAACACTTTTGCTATTATTTTTCCCTCATTCTTGCATGATTTGAACTAAACTAACCCAGACTGGCGTTGTTTTCAGCGCCTGTATGGTTTTTTTATGTGCAGGAAAGTGAATTTTAAGGTACCTCAGAAAATTCCAGGAAAATCCACGCACCCGAAGCTTCCACGAGCCAGAAGTGGGGCCAGAGGGGGAACACAAGGGATAGGCGCCCTGCTGGCGCGGCCCCACCCCTGGCCGCGCCGGGAGGCCGCCTAGGGGACTCCCCCTCCTCTATTGCCCTACCGAGGCCCTTATTTATTCCCATGACGCAAAAACGATAGAACAGAAGTTGTTTTCCCTGTTTCCGTTGCGGAGCCGCCGCTATCCTCTGTTCTTCTCTGGGAGGGCTAATCTAGAGGCCGCTTTAGCATCCGGTGAGGGGAGATCATTGCCATCGTCATCATCATCACCACTCCATCCTCCCTCCATGACTTGTCTTCACATGTGTGAGTAATTCCCTGTTGTAGGCAAAGGGGATGGTTGGGATTGGATGAGTTAGATCATGTAATAGTTCTCCAGATTGTTGGGGGCATGTTGCCTATCATCTACTTTGGTGTTTATCATCTTGAAGAAATTCTTCATTTACCAATGGAAAGTATCCCCACTATGACCGAACCGAACTTGAAGATCTTCAAAGGAAGAATTGTGAGATAGCATCCACAAAAAGATGCTAGTTTCTATTCAACTTTAATTTTGGTATCGAGCACCAACTTCTCTCGTCGAAGGTAACTAGCCAAAGATCTGAATATATGGGGCTCCATCCTAACTGCTACCCGGAAATTTTTGATGTCCTTCTAGTAATTCCCTAACAAACATCCCGCCCATTAGCAATGATGTATGACGAGGAATCCTCGGCTCCTATGAGAAATCTCCATCAAATGTAGTCCCAGGAAAATGAATAACATCATTTAATCATCCTCCTCATCCATTGAGTCCATTTGAAGACTAAAGAAAAGAATGCCGCTAGTTACAATTTTTACATAAACATGACAAGGCAAGCAACAACTAAGAAAATAATAATAAAATCATGTTCCACAACTTGATTGGCTAAATATCTTGCACAACAAACCAGGGAAAAATAAACTCAGATGAACTTAACTGAGCAACCCATAGGTCGAGTATACATTGGAATACAAGCAAATCAAAACAAGCATATGAAGTTGGTTAATCATGTACACAATGGTGACCTTTATAAACTGAAATAGTGGGTGCAATCATCATCACAGAACTACCCAATTTACATCTTTAAATAATTTGGAAACATATATATCTTCTTGTCTCAAGACATGCCATGCATACACAAGACCGACGTCTGAATTAAACACTCCAAAGTGCATATCTTTGTTCTTGGCCGTCCTGAACCCAAACCCTAATCATACCTTGGAGACCTTTGGAACCAGACCAACAGCAAAACCTAGAGATGCTAGAGAGAGATTGAGAGAGAGAGGAGGAGGAGGAGTAGGAACGAGAATTACATGCATGGAGATGGCCGGTGGCTACCTTGGAGCGAGGCGGCGGGGGGATGGGCGAGGACAATATGGTTTCATCGGGGGAGATGGCCGACAGACCTTCTCCAATTGCAGCACCACCATTCTCTCCCCTAGTTGTCCCCTCGCAGATGTCCGCTTATCTCTGCCCCCCTAGCCGCCGCCTCTGTCGTTGTCGTTCGGGAGGGAAGGGGAGAGTAGTCGCTTGAGGGGACAGTAGTTTAACGAACGAAGCCTAAGGGGAAAACAGTGGTTTTTATGTCTATGTATTTCTCATAGATGTTGCTTAGTTTACGTCCAAAGCTCATAGCATTACGTCCAAAGCTCATAGCATAGATAGTGGTCTCAAGGTGGACTCTTAGTTATATATGAAGCTGGATAGCATTCTATACATGTTTGATGTATTGCCTACATGATTATGACCTTGAGGGCTTTCTATGTCATAAATAGCATTGCATTGTGTTTATAATTGCATCAATTGCCCACCTATAATTTGTTTACCCAACATATTTATCGTCTTATGGAGAGACCCCACTAGTGAAACTATGCCCCCCCATATTTTTCCATAAATTGCAATATCTCTTATTTACTTTTTTTCATCATCGCTTGTTGAACTTTTTACGTTTTATTATTATTATTATCCACACCATACGTTTGATTCCTTCGTAAACAGCAATATGCGAAGCTTGACAACCTTCCTGGCTATTTGGGAATGAAAGAGTTCGTGTCTTGTGTGCAGGTCCATGTTCATTGTAAGCATCGTTACAGCGAGAACCTACTTGAAGACTCCAAAGTCATATTGGATTGATTACCTTGGTATATTAACCGAGGAAAAACTTGCTGGTACTACATCATACCTTCCTCTTGGGGTTCCCATCTGGTATGTGTGATATGCACTACAAGCATCAATTGCCAGATCTCCTTTTCATCCAACCAAACTTGTTGACTTGCTAGTGATTGAGGGAAAATTTCTAGATCTAAACTTATATTGAAAGGAAAATGTATTCCCCATCAATATTGTAGTGGATCTTGTTACTCTTGGAGCTTGGTTCTCTACAATGACTTGAGGTGACCTCAGATCTACATCCATCATGGTGAAGCTTTGTGGTGTTGGTGAGAATCTCCAACTTATTGCGAAGCAACCCCATGTTTGATTCAAGGCAACCTCGTATTGTGTGAGGGCATGTAGGATGCTTATTCCCATCGCATCTTGCAACTATGGAGTGTATAATACCCTAAAAAAAATTGAGGTCTCTAACCTAAACTATAATATTACCACGAGCCATCTAAAATTATGTGGTACACAAGCTACAATGTCAAAGTTGAGCTTTGTTCAGCTAATGGTGGTAGGACTGTACAAACGGTTAGGACAAGTGGTTCTACTTCTACCTGATTGGTTGTACACTCCCGGTACAACCGGTTGAAATGAACCTGTACTACCGGCCTTTGATACGTCCCAAATGTATCTACTTTTCCAAACACTTTTGCTATTGTTTTTCCCTCATTCTTGCATGATTTGAACTAAACTAACCCGGACTGACGCTGTTTTCAGTAGAGCTGCCTGTATGGTTTTCTTATGTGTAGGAAAGTGGATTTTTAGGTACCTCAGAAAATTCCAGGAAAATTCATGAAAAAACCACACACCCGAAGCTTCCACGAGCCAGAAGTGGGGCCACAGGGGCTCCAGGCGCCCTGCTGGCGCGGCCCCACCCCTGGCCACATCGGGGGGCGCTTGGGGGACTCCCCCTCCTCTGGTGCCCTACAGAGGCCCCTATTTATTCCCGTGACGCAAAAACCCCAAAACAGAAGTCGTTTTCCAAGTTTTCGTCGCGGAGCCTCCGCCACCCTTTGTTCTTCTCCGGGAGGGCTAATATGGAGGATGCTTTGTCCTCCGGTGAGGGGAGATCATCGCCATCGTCATCATCATCACCACCCCATCCTCCCTCCATGACTTCTCTTCACATGTGTGAGTAATTCCCTGCTGTAGGCAAAGGGGATGGTAGGGATTGGATGAGATTGATCATGTAATAGTTCGTCAGATTGTTGGGGGCATGTTGCCTATCATCTACTTTGATGTTTATCATCTTTGCTACAACTTGTTGCTCTTAATGCTTGTCACTTTGATTCGTCCTTCTTGGGATGTCGCGATGATACGTCTCAAACGTATCTACTTTTCCAAACACTTTTGCTATTGTTTTTCCCTCATTCTTGCATGATTTGAACTAAACTAACCCGGACTGACGCTGTTTTCAGTAGAGCTGCCTGTATGGTTTTCTTATGTGTAGGAAAGTGGATTTTTAGGTACCTCAGAAAATTCCAGGAAAATTCATGAAAAAACCACACACCCGAAGCTTCCACGAGCCAGAAGTGGGGCCACAGGGGCTCCAGGCGCCCTGCTGGCGCGGCCCCACCCCTGGCCACATCGGGGGGCGCTTGGGGGACTCCCCCTCCTCTGGTGCCCTACAGAGGCCCCTATTTATTCCCGTGACGCAAAAACCCCAAAACAGAAGTCGTTTTCCAAGTTTTCGTCGCGGAGCCTCCGCCACCCTCTGTTCTTCTCCGGGAGGGCTAATATGGAGGATGCTTTGTCCTCCGGTGAGGGGAGATCATCGCCATCGTCATCATCATCACCACCCCATCCTCCCTCCATGACTTCTCTTCACATGTGTGAGTAATTCCCTGCTGTAGGCAAAGGGGATGGTAGGGATTGGATGAGATTGATCATGTAATAGTTCGTCAGATTGTTGGGGGCATGTTGCCTATCATCTACTTTGATGTTTATCATCTTTGCTACAACTTGTTGCTCTTAATGCTTGTCACTTTGATTCGTCCTTCTTGGGATGTCGCGATGATACGTCTCAAACGTATCTACTTTTCCAAACACTTTTGCTATTGTTTTTCCCTCATTCTTGCATGATTTGAACTAAACTAACCCGGACTGACGCTGTTTTCAGTAGAGCTGCCTGTATGGTTTTCTTATGTGTAGGAAAGTGGATTTTTAGGTACCTCAGAAAATTCCAGGAAAATTCATGAAAAAACCACACACCCGAAGCTTCCACGAGCCAGAAGTGGGGCCACAGGGGCTCCAGGCGCCCTGCTGGCGCGGCCCCACCCCTGGCCACATCGGGGGGCGCTTGGGGGACTCCCCCTCCTCTGGTGCCCTACAGAGGCCCCTATTTATTCCCGTGACGCAAAAACCCCAAAACAGAAGTCGTTTTCCAAGTTTTCGTCGCGGAGCCTCCGCCACCCTCTGTTCTTCTCCGGGAGGGCTAATATGGAGGATGATTTGTCCTCCGGTGAGGGGAGATCATCGCCATCGTCATCATCATCACCACGCCATCCTCCCTCCATGACTTCTCTTCACATGTGTGAGTAATTCCCTGCTGTAGGCAAAGGGGATGGTAGGGATTGGATGAGATTGATCATGTAATAGTTCGTCAGATTGTTGGGGGAATGTTGCCTATCATCTACTTTGATGTTTATCATCTTTGCTACAACTTGTTGCTCTTAATGCTTGTCACTTTGATTCGTCCTTCTTGGGATGTCGCGATGATACGTCTCAAACGTATCTACTTTTCCAAACACTTTTGCTATTGTTTTTCCCTCATTCTTGCATGATTTGAACTAAACTAACCCGGACTGACGCTGTTTTCAGTAGAGCTGCCTGTATGGTTTTCTTATGTGTAGGAAAGTGGATTTTTAGGTACCTCAAAAAATTCCAGGAAAATTCATGAAAAAACCACACACCCGAAGCTTCCACGAGCCAGAAGTGGGGCCACAGGGGCTCCAGGCGCCCTGCTGGCGCGGCCCCACCCCTAGCCACATCGGGGGGCGCTTGGGGGACTCCCCCTCCTCTGGTGCCCTACAGAGGCCCCTATTTATTCCCGTGACGCAAAAACCCCAAAACAGAAGTCGTTTTCCAAGTTTTCGTTGCGGAGCCTCCGCCACCCTCTGTTCTTCTCCGGGAGGGCTAATATGGAGGATGCTTTGTCCTCCGGTGAGGGGAGATCATCGCCATCGTCATCATCATCACCACCCCATCATCCCTCCATGACTTCTCTTCACATGTGTGAGTAATTCCCTGCTGTAGGCAAAGGGGATGGTAGGGATTGGATGAGATTGATCATGTAATAGTTCGTCAGATTGTTGGGGGCATGTTGCCTATCATCTACTTTGATGTTTATCATCTTTGCTACAACTTGTTGCTCTTAATGCTTGTCACTTTGATTCGTCCTTCTTGGGATGTCGCGATGATACGTCTCAAACGTATCTACTTTTCCAAACACTTTTGCTATTGTTTTTCCCTCATTCTTGCATGATTTGAACTAAACTAACCCGGACTGGCGCTGTTTTCAGTAGAGCTGCCTGTATGGTTTTCTTATGTGTAGGAAAGTGGATTTTTAGGTACCTCAGAAAATTCCAGGAAAATTCATGAAAAAACCACACACCCGAAGCTTCCACGAGCCAGAAGTGGGGCCACAGGGGCTCCAGGCGCCCTGCTGGCGCGGCCCCACCCCTGGCCACATCGGGGGGCGCTTGGGGGACTCCCCCTCCTCTGGTGCCCTACAGAGGCCCCTATTTATTCCCGTGACGCAAAAACCCCAAAACAGAAGTCGTTTTCCAAGTTTTCGTCGCGGAGCCTCCGCCACCCTCTGTTCTTCTCCGGGAGGGCTAATATGGAGGATGCTTTGTCCTCCGGTGAGGGGAGATCATCGCCATCGTCATCATCATCACCACCCCATCCTCCCTCCATGACTTCTCTTCACATGTGTGAGTAATTCCCTGCTGTAGGCAAAGGGGATGGTAGGGATTGGATGAGATTGATCATGTAATAGTTCGTCAGATTGTTGGGGGCATGTTGCCTATCATCTACTTTGATGTTTATCATCTTTGCTACAACTTGTTGCTCTTAATGCTTGTCACTTTGATTCGTCCTTCTTGGGATGTCGCGATGATACGTCTCAAACGTATCTACTTTTCCAAACACTTTTGCTATTGTTTTTCCCTCATTCTTGCATGATTTGAACTAAACTAACCCGGACTGATGTTGTTTTCAGCAGAGCTGCCTGTATGGTTTTATTGTGCGCGGGAAAATGGATATTTGGACATCTCAGAAAATTCCCAGAAAATACCAAAAAATCCACGCACATGAAGGAGCCCGGAGCCAGAAGATGGGCCAGAGGGAAGCCAGGGGGCCAGGTGCCCTGTGGGCGCGGCCAGGGGTGAGGCCGCGCTGTGAGGCCGCCTGGGCAAATCCCCCCTCCCTGGTGCCCTACTTTGGCTCCTATTTATTCTCGTGATGGGGAACTCCGAAACAGAAGCCAGTTTTCCAGAACCCGTCGCGGAGCCGCCGCCAACCTCTGTTCTTCTCCGGGAGGGCTAATCTGGAGGCTGATTTGGCCTCCGGAGAGGGGAGATCGTCTCCATCGCCATCACCATCACCACTCCATCCTTCCTCCATGACTTCTCTTCACATGTGTGAGTAATTCCTTGCTGTAGGCAAAGGGGATGGTAGGGGTTGGATGAGATTGATCATGTAATAGTTCGTCATATTGTTGGAGGCATGTTGTCTATCATCTACTTTGGTGTTTATCATCTTTGCTACAACTTGTTGCTCTTAATGCTTATCACTTTGGGCCCGAGTGCCATGTTTTCAGATCTGAACCACTTGTGTTTTCATGAGTATATTTATGTTCTTGATCCTATCTATGAGTTGTATGCACCTATTATGGTCCGGAACCGGCGATCCCAAAGGTGACAGCTTGGGGCACCAAAGGGGATGGAGTATAGTTTGAGGATTTCATGTATCCATCGAGTTTAATGCTTTGTTCCGGTGCTCTTTGACAGGAGCACCTTAATCTCCATAAGTTCCTTTTGGCCCTGTTCGTAGCGGGATGGCAGGAAAAAATATTTTGTGCACTCTTATTGCAAGCACGCACAACTACCTATGGGATACATTCCTAATGTTTTATATTTGCCTAGATGATCCTTTCTTTTATGTGTGCCTTGCCCCGTGTTAAAATCTACTACATGTTCACTCTCATTCAAGCAGTGCCCAGACATCCATCTCCCTAGCCTACAGTGTTTTTAATCCTGCTGGTCACTAGTTGTTACTTTTGTTGTTCTAGTTTTGTTGTTGCCACTTGATACGTCCAAAACGTATCTATAATTTCTGATTGCTCCATACCTCTTTTGTGTGATATTTCTCAAAAGAGGCATGGAGCAAGCAGAAATTATAGATACGTTTTGGACGTATCAACATCCCCAAGCTTAATTCCTGATCGTCCTCGCAGGAATTAAGCAGGAATTAAGCTTGGGGATGTTGATACGTCCAAAACGTATCTATCATTCCTGCTTGTCATGAAACGGATGCACATGTGAGCTAAAAGCTCTCCAAGGGAACTAGTGGGGGTGCATCTAACTTGCTTGCTCAAGAAGACCTAGAGCTCATTTGAGGAGGCTCGTCATTGGAATATACAAGCCAAGTTCTATAGTGTGAAGGTCCCCACATAGCTATATGCATGAATGATAATCTCTATCGAGTACAAGATATAAGAGGGAGTACGAGTGTGGATCTCTCAAAAGGAATAGTAGTGTGCCCCCTTCTCTCTTTTTATTTATTTTTCTATTTTTCTATTTTTTTGTATTTTTTTGGTGGCCTCAATGGCTCTTTCTATTTCTCTCATTTGTCCTCTTTGGGATCTTTTAATTTGTCCTCTTTGGGATCTTTTAATTTTTCCACTTTGGGATCTTTTCCTCACTTTAGGGGCAACACTCTATATATTACAAGGAGTATAGAAGATCTTTCACACTTTACAAAGTACTGAAATCATAAAGATGTAACTATCATGATGTATGCAAATGTATGCCTCTGCTAGTGTAGCAGGATATGCAATGATACTAGCGCGTCATGTAGAAATGATTAGGGCAAAGCCCAACTAGCATGCGGCTCATCGGTCAAGCAAGTAGAATGTATGACATGAAGATAAAGTCATGAGAAGATGGATGTTGCTTGGCAATATATCTCGGAAAGGCTATGGAAATGCCTTGGTAGGTAGGTATGGTGGTTGTTTTGAGGAAGGATATAAGGAAGTTTATGATGATAGACTGTATCATGCCAAGGGTTTGGATGTACCGGCGAAGGTGGACGCCAACTCTCGGAGTAAGAAGAAAGCAATGCACGACACAGGAAAGGCTAGAAAAATATGGGAAGGTAGAAGTGTCAACTTTCGAATACTCACATTAGTCCGAAGAACTCATGCACTTATTATCGGTAACTCTCAATCTAATAAGGAGGTTTCACAAAGAGACAAGTACCCCGAGGAGGAGTGTATGGGGGTTTGGTTATCCTTGCGCATCCTGGACTCATGGTACGTGAGTGTACTCTAATATTCGACCCCTCAGAAGAGTAGTGATCCATCTAGTAGCTAAAGTTCTCAACTAATCTGTAAGTTTTGAAAATAAACACGGATTTCCCAAAATACGACATCTATCACTAATAGGCTAAAGCTCTTGACACCAAAAGTCCAAACATTACTCGAAACAATACCTCAAAACTATTGCAAGTTACTACTACAACTGAATAGCAACCTCAAATACCTACTCCAAGTCAAGACACAAAACTCTGTGCAACATGCAAACTCTCTAAAAAAGATAAACATGAAAAATCAAGAGAGTTCCAGCAACAAACTAAACACAAGCTCTTTAAAAAGATAAGCATGAAAATTAAGAGCTAAACATGGCAGTAGCTATGAAAAAGATATAGAACACACACAGCAAAGATAAGCATGAAAAGTCCTACATTGTGTTCTAGATTTTTGAACTGGAGTGTGTTTATCTCCCACACAAAGAAAGTTGGGTTCTAAATTGTTATGAACAGCAAGAGAGGCTAAAAAAAATAAAAAATAAAATCTAAGAGCGAGACGCTCCAAGCATAGCACATAACGCATGAAGTGATAAAAATATAGTGAAACGAGAGACGAACTGATAATTGTTGATGAAGAAGGGGATGCACCGGGGCATCCCCAAGCTTAGACGCTTGAGTCTACGAATATTTCTTGGGGATGCATGGGGGAATCCCCAAGCTTGAGCGCTTGACACTTCTTAACCTTCTTTCATCATCTTCCCTCGCACACTTGAAAACTCCCTTCATACATAACTCATCATAATCTGATTAGCGAGGTTAGTACCCATAATAAAATAATTTTTATCTACTGGAAATAAATATATTCTTGAAGGGATAATGTTTCTCAAGATTTCCACAAAGTTTTTGAAAATAAAAAGCAAGCTTAAGGTTTGGAAAACGAAGAAAAGGCAAAACATGAGATAATCTGTCTAAAACAGACCAGCAGGTAGTAAAGAATTTTTTAGGGACACTTCTGCAACTCAAATCAAAAAACTCAGAACATTTGAAAGTTTCGTAATTGTATAGAGCACACTGTGTAAACATTTCAGCTCAAAAAGATGAACTAGGATTTTTCTGTGATTTTTCTAGTCACGAGGACAGAATCTGTTTTCTGGACAGCATGTCACAATTTTCACTTCCCTTGTTATATGAGGCTATAAATGGCACAAAGCTTGAAAAGTAAAGATACAATGATGTTACTACAGTATTAACAATCATCAAGACACAAAAAAAGCAAAATAAACCTAATTCGTTGTGGGCTGCCTCCCAAAAGCGCTTTCTTTTATGCCTTTGAGCTAGGCATAAGTATTTTAAAAGGTGCTCTCACAAGAATAAAAAATTTGAAGCAAAAGAGAGCATCAAGAAGCAAAGATTAAACACATTTAAGCCTAACCCGCTTCCTATGCATAGGCATCTTGTAAGAAAATAAATCAAAGAAGCACAAAGTGACAAGCATAGGAAGGTGGAACAAGAGAAACTTTAAAATTTTCATAAAAATGAGAGGTGTTTTGTAACATGAAAGATTTTAGAACCAAGCTTTCCTCTCTCAAAGTAATTTTCAGTAGTATCATGAACAACATCAAGAATATAACTATCACATAAATCATTTTGTTCATGACCTGCAAGCACACGTGTATAGTTTTCAACACGGTCTTTAGGATCATAAGATAAATGCAACCCGTCACATTGACGTTTAATAAGGACAAAACTCTCCGGAATATTTAGAGAGTTCAAAAGGATAATAGGAAAATCAAGTGTGGGTGCAATAGCAACAATTTCATGCTTAACATGAGGAACTATAGAAAGTTCATCTACGTAAGCATCATCCATAGTGGCATCATGGCCATAAGCATAGAATGCATCAACTTCATCAAAAAGGGATATTTCAAAAGAATCCATAGGATCATCACACTCATATAAGGTAAGATTCAAAGAGTTACTATCATTAGAAGGTACACATGGATGGCTCCATTCTTCCTCCTTTTGTTCATTACTCTCCTCCTCTTTTTCATCCAAGGAGCTTTCGTTTTCATCAATTTCTTCTTTCATAGAGTCCTGCAAAACATTAGTCTCTTCCTTTGGGGGAGAGATTCTCTCAAGATGATCAGTAATATAATAATTTGCATCATAATTTTCCAAACAATAGTTAAGTATAGCAAGACTCTTAGATTTGTAAGGGGCATCATTAAAATTTCTAAGAAGAGAAGTAATTTCATAGGCACCCTTATAAGCAACAAATTCTTCTATTGGCTCTGCATCATAAAAATCATAGTTTGCCTTAGCATAAGAAGCTTAGGTTTCATCATCATTGTACTCACATTGGAAAGAAAGGTGTTTGTGACTCATAAAGCAACAAGATTCATCCCTGCAGAAAGATATATTATATATTGAGCACAAGTTTCTAGCATACTCATAAAACTGTTGTATTTGTTTCCATAAGTGTATCCCCTTTTGAGACAAGCGGTGTTCCTTGTACCACTTTTTTTGATCCTCGGTGAATCCTCCATGCCAATAAGATTTGGTTTCAAAGAAATTAGACATTGATTGGCAACTAAGGAACTAGACATACTATTTTTTTATGATAAAGGACACGAAGATAAAAACTGAAAGGTAAACTAACAAGACTAAAAATCAAAGATAAAAGATAGTGTGCAACTCCCCTATCTTGAAGAGTGGAGTCCCCGGCAACGGCGCCAGAAATTGATTTTGATGGTACGAATTAACGCCCCCTCATTGGTTGCCCAAAGTGGAAGGTTGAGATGTAGACAATAGCAAGTTTCCCTTAGCAAAGATGCTAAGGTTTAGTATCGAACCAGTAGGACTCCAACAGATACAAGAAGGTGGTGAAGTGAACAATGGCGCCGTTCACAACCGAGGTTTCTAACTTCACCTGGACCTGCACACACAACAAATAACTTTGCTTCCCAACGAGTACAGAGGAGTTGTCAATTCCTCCGGCCTTGTTGTTTACAAAGGATAAAACGCACGGGATAATAATGATAGTGATAGAAACGGAAAAGTAAATAAAGCAGTAAATTGATAGTGGGTGTAAGTAGTATTGGAAATATGGACCGGGGTCCTATGATGTTCACTAGTGATGTCTCTCTCCCAAAAGACGATAAAATAACCATGCGAGGTAAAAAAACATTACAGCTGGGCAATTGACAGGATTATGTGCGCAAACCAATGCTAATTATGCTATGAAGAAAGGAAGAGGCTCAAAAGCATGGGCGGTACGCCAAGACAAGTAGACCGAAATCCATCTGCATCTACCTACTAATCATCCACCTTGAGATATCTATCCAGAACATCTCACTGGTATTAATTTGTGAATCCCACCCAAAGTGTAAACTCAAAGCAACGGACAACTGCATTAAAGAACTTTGCATAAAGTAAACAATCCTTGCACCCGCAAGTACAAGCACTGTTGTTTTCCCCCTTGTGGCAACAGCACATCCCCTGGACTCATGTTTATGTCACTCAAGTTAGTCATCGGGGGGCATGAACCCACAATCATGCATAACGCTCCCTCTTGGAGTCACTACCTACTACTTGGCCAAAGCAATAAACAGCAACGGAGAACATGCAAGAATTACTCTAGAACATAAATATAAAAGAGGAGAATCAAATATATTACTCAAACACAATCTGAACATAATCTCATAATCCATCGGATCCCAGCAAACTCAGCATAGCAACAGCAGAAATATTACATATGTGCCTCGATCATGTAGGGAAGCTCACGAGGTCTAATCCATGAAGAACAAAGAGGGGAGGAGAACATCACATAGCTACTGATCATAGACCCATGGTCCAAGCTGGACTACTCACGGTTCATCCGGAAAGCATCCATGGTGGTGGAGAAGCTCCCGGAGGTGGTTCCTCCCTCCGGCAGGGTGCCGGGAACAGGTCTTCTGGTGCTCCTGATCTTGGAAGCGCGGCGGCGGCGGAACAGAGGAGAGATCGCGAAAAAGGGTTCCCATCACGGGGGTTTCACGTCAAGAGGATTATATGGGAGAAGGGGGGCAGCCAGGGGGGCACCAGGGGTCCAGGCGGCCCCCTGGCGCGGCCCCACCCTATGGCGCGCCGGGAGGGCGCCTGGGGCCCTGGTGGGTCCCCTCTGGCCCCCCTCGGTGATTCCCGAAGATTCTTCTAGGCTGATTTTTTATTGGATTTTTCCTGAATTTTTGGAGCACTTTTAATTTGGGGGAAACCTGAAATAGAAAAATAGCAGAAAACATGAACTGGCACTGGGGTGCACTGAGTTAATAGGTTAGTCCAAATATGATCAAAAGTGTATAGAAGTTCATCAATACCATAGCAATACCACACAAAATAGGCATGGAGCAAGCGGAAATTATAGATACGTTTCGGACATATTAGGTGTGCCTAGATCGGTCGGTACAACCGCCATGTAATGGCGGTACAACCGGTCGGGCGGTAGTACCGCTCCCTGAACCGGTACTACCGGTCAGGCGGAACTACCTTACTCAGACCAGCTACAACCAGACCCTATACTCATTTTCTGTCCATCATGTTGGAATTCCGAGTAGAAAACAAAAAAATCGGCACAACAAAACCAAGTCCCAAGATATGATCTAGATAGATGCAAGCAATGGTAGCGATATTGTTACCTTAACAACCATTCAACGGTAGTTCTCTCACAACGGATGATGATGATGGAGAGTTGGGGAAGCTTGATCTAGCACAACCCCTCGAACATATCAGATTTTTGTGACGTCCCTCGAACAGATCTACTCCACGGAAGAATATGCAGAAGTCCCTCGAACGAAAGATCGCACGTATGATCTCTCTATGGTTGACCCAAACGTACGGTGTAGTAGATTCGACAGAGCTCTGCCGTCCATAGCCTGGCGCTGTCGGAGTAGTGAGGAGGGAGGAGAATCCCTTTGGCGTAAGGTGGAGATTAGATCTAATGGACAAGAGAGAGGGGGAAGCCCAGGGGCAAGACTACCTTGACAAGTTCACATATTGGGGGTGCCTCTCCTCATCTATTTATAGAGGGGAGGGAGGGAGGCCACCTTGTAGGGGGGGAAGCCCTAGGGGTGGCGCCCTAGGGTTTCCCTCCCCTTAGGGCCGGCCAAGGAAAGGAGAGGAAGCTTCCTCTCCTAGGAGGAAGCTTCCTCCTAGGGCGCCCCCCTTGGGCCTCTTTGGTCCAAGTGCTCCTTCCCCCACTTGGGCCTTCCAAGTGAGAGAGAGGCCATTCATATTAAATCTATTTTAATAATTACATTTTTTTTGTGAATTCACAATAAATAAATATCAAACATATCTAGACCATCCCGGAACTTTTCTGGCCCTCCGGTTTTACCCGGTTTTCTCAAAACTCTTTTCGGTACTTTACTGGTGCCCCGAAACGATTCAGGTTTTCTCTTCGATTAAATCTCAATCACTCCGAAACTTTTCCGGTCTGTTATACTCATGCTCCTCTCACTCTAGTACTCAACAAATCTACCACCCTTAAGTGTGTGACCCCATAGGTTTGGTAGAATAGTGACATGAACCGGAAACTAACATTCCTCGGATCAATGACCAATAGCGAAGCCATGGACACCCATAATGGTTCCCGCACCTACACGAATATGAATTCGAGTGAACCTCTTGTTGACATGCCAATCCCTTTGCTTCGCGATACTTTACAAACCATGAGGTGAGATTATATAGGTATCCTCATGATCAACTCATTAATCATTATACCAATTATCCTCATATCGGTTTTGTTCTTTTCTCATTCACGTATTCCATATCCCATGTGATCCAATCACAAAGTATCCGGTCGGATGTTGGTGGATACGTAATACCGAGAGGTCCCAAATAATATATCTCCTGAATAGGAGGAGCAAGTCCCAACTTGAATCATCAAGTCCCTAGACATACTTTCGAGTGTGAGTGAGCAAAGCCTTTATAGCCAGGCCTGTTACAGGTGGTGTTTGGACAGAGTTAATAATTATCCTGGAATTATAATAATACATTTTATGCCTCTAGGGAATAATTCCAACGGTCTCTCACTTGCACTAGAGGCAATAATCTTGTTGCATGATTTTCTCAGACCAATGGAACTTTGGTCTTCATTCTCGCTTGTGGTATAGACTTCTTCACTGACCTTAACGCTTTTAGGGTCGTCTCAATCCTACGTATCTTAATGTACCCCTTCATCCTTTATGAAGTATTTAAAGATAGGGCACTATCGCTCAACATATTTGGACTACAATGAGCTCTTAGCTTACTTTGCTTTGATCATGATGCTCATATCAAAATATGGTTTGTGTAGATCAAGCATTCAGAACTATGCCAAACACTATGATGGTGTTCCCGATCCAAATACCCTCCTACGCAACTTCCAAAGTTGCCATGTTTCACGTCTACGTTGTTGAAATCCCGTTATGCGCCTTAGCTTGAAAAACAATTTTCAACATTCTATTTTGCTACCTAGCTATATACCGATTAAAAATACTACAAATAAGTATGAAACTTTCTTTCATCTATTTGTAATGAACTCTTTATTCTTACTCTAACAACTTTTCTTCATCTGAGGTACTTCAGGAGAACTAATCTAGTATTTAGATTACTTTGGTGCTTGTTACAATTTCAGGACATCCAATGTCATAGTGCTTTCTTTTGCTAAAATATTTATTCTCAATCACTCATATCTTCTTCACATATATGATTAGAATCGTGCTCCCACTTAATTCCATATCTTATATGATTATTAATGAAATAATAACCTTTTATAACTTCATAAAAAAACTATTACACCAGCTCTCTGATATTTGCTTCAACTATGGACTAATCTTTGAAGCATTCTCACTTTTACTAATATCATATAGATCATTAAATCCTTTTAGGTTGTATCATGTATACATGATACGTCCCAAACGTATCTATAATTTCTGCTTGCTCCATGCAAGTTTTGTGTGACTTTGCCATGTTTTGGTTGAACTTTATTACACTTTTAAACCAATTTGGACTAACCTACTAACTCAGTGCACCTAGTTGCCAGCTTCTGGTTTTCTGCTGTTTTTGTTTTTCAGGTTTTCCGGCTGATTAAAGTGCCCAAAAAATTCCGCAAAAATTATATTAAAAATCAGCGGGCAGGAAGCTTCCGGAATAACCAAGGGAGAGAGCCGGGACCACCACCAGGGAGCCAGAAGGGTCCCTGGCGCGGCCCCAACCCTAGGGCGTGCCAGGCACCCTCCAGCCTGCCCTGGGTGGCCCCTCGACGCCCCCCTTCGCCTATATAACCCCCTCGGGGTAGAAACCCCTGAAAAAGAACTCTTTTTCGCGGAAACCTCTCTGTTCCGCCGCCGCCGCCGTTTTCAGATCGGGGCTGCCTGGAGAAGCTGCCCCGGCACCCTGCCAGAAGGAGATCACCCCTCCGGGAGACCATCCATAGCCATGGACGCCTCCCGTATGTACCGTGAGTAGTCCCCCTTGGACCATGGGTCCGTGATCAGTAGCTATGTGATGTCCTCTCCCTCTTTTGTGCTTCCACTTTCGAGACCTCGTGAGCTGCCTCACATGATCGAGGCACCTATGTAATTTTCTGCTGTTGCTATGCTGAGTTTGTTGGGATCTGATGGATTATGAGACTATGTTCAGATTGTGATGAGTAATATATTTGGTTTGCCCTTTTATATTTTGTTCTTGAGTAAATTCTTGCATGTTCTCCGTTGTAGTATTTTCTTTGGCCAAGTTATTTGCTTGCAACTCCAAGAGAGAGCGTTATGCTCGATTGTGGGTTCAGCCCCCTGATGTCTAGCTTGAGTGACAGAAACATGAGACTAGGGGATGTGCTGTTGCCACCAGGGATAAAACAACGGTGATTGTGCCTATTGGTGCAAGAATTGTTTACTTTATGCAAAGTTCTTTTAATGCAGTTGTCTGTTGCTTTGAGTTTACACTTTGGGTGGGATTCGCAACTTAATACCAGCGAGATGTTCTGGATAGATATCTCAAGGTGGATGATTCGTAGTAGATGCAGATGGATTTCGGTCTACTTACCTTGGCGTACTGCCCATTGCTTTTGAGCCCTTCCTTTCTTTGCAGCATAGTTAGCATTGCGGTGCCTTCATAATCCTGTCAATTGCCCAACTGTGATTTTCTTACCTCGCTAGCATTTTTATCGTCTTTTGGGAGAGAGACATCACTAGTGAAAATCACGGGACTCCGGTCCATCTTCATACCATTGTTCACACCCACTATTTACCTTTCTGTTTTTACTTTTACTAGTACATTTTTATCCCTTGCGTTTGATCCTTTGTAAACGACAAGGCCGGAGGAATTGACAACTCCTCTGAACTCGTTGGGAGCAAAGTTATTTGTTGTGTGCAGGTCCACGACAACTCCACGCATCAGAATAATTTCTGGCGCCGTTGCCACCTATCGTACTTATCGTTGAGTCCTACTGGAGACAAACCTTGGTATCTTTACTGAGGGAAATTACCGCTACGTTGCATCTCAACCTTCCACTTGGGGTAACCAACGAGGGGCGAGAAGCCATCAAGCTAATTTCTGGCGCCATTGCCGGGGACTCAAAGGAAGTACAAATACACAAGTCCTGATAACCGCCAATTTCTGTCGCCGTTGTCGGACTCCTGTATCAAAAATAGGGGAGTTACACGCTATCTTTTACCTTTGCTTTTTAGTCTTGTTAGTTTACCTTTCAGTTTTTACTTTTGTGTCCCTAATCAAAAATACCAAAAATACCTGCTGCTACTATGGGTTTCAATGAAAACACTAAGTTGTGTGACTTCACCAGTCACAACAACAGTGACTTTATCTGCACTCCTATTGCTCCACCTGCCACTTCAGCACCTTCTTATGAGATTAAACCTGCTCTGCTTAACCTTGTCATGAAAGAGGGAACTATCAAGTTCCAATTCCCTCTCAAGAAAGGGATCAAACACTTCCCTAGAAATAAAATCAAGTTACCTTTTGAGTCCATTACTCGGGCTAGTTATTCTCTTTCTCTTGATAAAACTTGATTCTTCTTTTGCATTAAGCCTAGCTAATGGCTTTAAAGAAGCGCTTTCGGGAGGCAGCCCGCAACGAATTTAGGTTTCTCTTTTTGTTTTTGTTGTGTCTTGATGATTGTTACTTCTGTAGCAACATCATTGTATCTTTATTTTTCAGCTTTGTGCCAAGTTATAGCCTCTTACGGCAAGGGAAGTAAAAGTTGTGACATGCTGTCCAGAAAACAGATTCTGTCCTCGTGACCAGAAAAATTTCAGAAAAATCCCAGTTCATCTTTTTGAGCTGAAATTTTTACACAGTATGCTCTATACAATTACGAAACTTCTGTATGTTCTGAGTTTTTTGATTTGAGTTGTAGAAGTACCCCTAAAAAATTCTTTACTATCTGCTGTTTTGTTTTTCACAGATTCTGCCACGTTTTGTCTCTCTTAACTTTTGCAAACCTTAAGCTTGCTTTTTCTTTGCAAAAACTTTTTCGCACTCTTGAGAAACAGTAGATCTTCAAGAATATCTTTATATCCAGTGGAGAAAAATTATTATTAGGGTACTAACCTCTCTAATCAGCCTACAATGAGTTATCTATGAAGGGAGTTTTCAAGTGCGCGATGGAAGGTAATGAAAGAAGATCCAGGAGTGTCAAGCGCTCAAGCTTGGGGATGCCCAAGTGCACCCCCAATAAATATTCAAGGAGACTCAAGCGTCTAAGCTTGGGGATGCCCCCGGTGCATCCCCTTCTTCATCAACAATCATCGGTCTGTCTTTCGTTGCACTATATTTTTATCACTTCATGCGTTATGTGCTTTGCTTGGAGCGTCTCGCTCTTTACTTTTCTAGGTTTGTTTTGATTTCTTTGCTGTAGTAACAAGTTAGACCCCAACTTACTCTTTTGTGTGGGAGATAAACACGCTCCACTTGAACTAGAACTCCTCATAGGATTTGCATGCTTATTTCTTTTAGCTGTGAGTTGTTCTTTTTATTTTCCTAGCTGCTGGTCTGTTTAGCTGTAGTGCTTTCGTTTTTCTAGAGCTTTTCTTTTCAGGTTGAACTTTCTATAGGTTGCATGTTTTATCTTGTTAGAGAGTTTGCCTGTTGCACTGAGTTCTGTGTCTTGACTAGAAAGTAGGTAGTTAAAGTTGCTTTTCTTTTTGAAGTAGTAACTTGCAATAGTTTTGAGGTATTGACTAGAGTAATGTTTGAACTTTTGGTGTCAAGAGCTCTTGCCTATTAGTGATAGATGTCGTATTTTGGGCAATCCGTGTGTTTTTCGAAAACCAAAAACCCCTGTTGAGAACTCTAGCTACTAGATGGATCACTAACCTCTGGAGGGTTCGAATATTAGAGTACACTCACGTACCATGAGTCGAGGATGCGCAAGGATAACCAAACCCCCATACACTCCTTCTCGGGGTACCTTTCTCTTTGTGAACCTCCTATTAGATTGAGAGTTACCGATAATAAGTGCATGAGTTCTTCGGACTAATGTGAGTATTCGAAAGTTGACACTTCCACCTACCCATACTTTTTCTAGCCTCTTCGGTACCGTGCATTGCCCTTTCTCACCTCGAGAGTTGGCGCATACTTCGCCGGTGCATCCAAACCCTTGGCATGATACGCTCTGTCATCATAAGCCTCATTATATCTTTCCTCAAAACAGCCACCATACCTACCTACAAGGCATTTCCATAGCCTTTCCGAGATACATTTCCATGCAACATCCACCCTCTCATGACTTGATCTTCATGTCATACATGCTACTTGCTTGATCGATGAGCCGCATGCAAGTTGGGCCTTGCCCTAATCATTGCTACATGACGCGCTAGTATCATTGCATATCCTGCTATCCTGGCAGAGGCATACATTTGCATCATGATTAGTTACATTTTCTTTTTGTGAGTACCTTTGTAAAGTGTGAAAGATCTCCTATATTCTTGTAAAATATAGAGTATTGCCCCTAAAGTGAGGAAAAGATCCCAAAGAGAACAAAATCAAAAGATCCCAAAGAGGACAAATGAGAGTTAAATAGAAAAAGCCATTGAGGCCACCAAAAAATAAAAAAAATAAAAAAAGAGAAAAAGAAAAATAAAAAGAGAGAAGGGGGCATACTACTATTCCTTTTGAGAGATCCACAGTAGTACTTCATCTTCTATCCCTTGTAATCCATAGAGATTATCATCATGCATATAGCTATGTGGGGAACTTTTACACTATAGAACTTGGCTTGTATATTCCAATGATGAGCCTCCTCAAACGAGCTCTAGGTCTTCTTGAGCAAGCAAGTTAGATGCACCCCCACTAGTTCCATTGGAGAGCTTTTAGCTCACATGTGCATCCGTTGTATGGCAATCCCTACTCCTCACATCATATCTATCATATGGCCTTCTCTCGGCTATGATTGTCCTCATTGATGTGAGCCTTTCACACACCTTTTTGTCTTCCTCCTCCACCCTTTTTCTGTTTCGCCTTTTAGGTGTCAACTTTCTTGCTCACGCTCATCCATTGCATGAGTGCTCAAAATATCGAAAGGGAGTGGATCAGTTTGACTTGTACCTGGCTAGTGGTCTGGGGACGAGTCCAGATAAGAATCCAAAGGAGACTAAGTGTGAAACTTTAGCAGATAGTTGTTCTCAACAACCTTTTTTCTCTTTCTTCCCAATCCCTTGCTTGCACGCAAACACCATCTGGAGACATTCGAGTCACGGACAGCAAGAGCTCTTGCACCTTTTGTTCTTTTGTTGCTTGTGTTAATGCCAATATAGACTCTTCCCTATTAAGACTTGAATTGAATTGCATGCTTTGATTGCTTTACTTAACAGTCCTTATTTGGTTGTGTGGCATGTCACCACAGAAATTATGCTTGTTATCATTTACCTACTCGAGGACGAGCAGGAATTAAGCTTGGGGATGTTGATACGTCCCAAACGTATCTATAATTTCTGCTTTCTCCATGCATGTTTTGTGTGACTTTGCCATGTTTTGGTTGAACTTTATTACACTTTTAAACCAATTTGGACTAACCTACTAACTCAGTGCACCCAGTTGCCAGCTTCTGGTTTTCTGTTGTTTTTGTTTTTCAGGTTTTCTGGCTGATTAAAGTGCCCAAAAAATTCCGCAAAAATTATATTAAAAATCAGCGGGCAGGAAGCTTCCGGAATAACCAAGGGAGAGAGCCGGGACCACCACCAGGGAGCCAGAAGGGTCCCTGGCGCGGCCCCAACCCTAGGGCGCGCCAGGCACCCTCCTGGCTGCCCTGGGTGGCCCCTCGACGCCCCCCTTCGCCTATATAACCCCCTCGGGGTAGAAACCCCTGAAAAAGAACTCTTTTTCGCGGAAACCTCTCTGTTCCGCCGCCGCCGCCGTTTTCAGATCGGGGCTTCCTGGAGAAGCTGCCCTGGCACCCTTCCGGAAGGAGATCACCCCGCCGGGAGACCATCCATAGCCATGGACGCCTCCCGTATGTACCATGAGTAGTCCCCCTTGGACCATGGGTCCGTGATCAGTAGCTATGTGATGTCCTCTCCCTCTTTTGTGCTTCCACTTTCGAGACCTCGTGAGCTGCCTCACATGATCGAGGCACCTATGTAATTTTCTGCTGTTGCTATGCTGAGTTTGTTGGGATCTGATGGATTATGAGACTATGTTCAGATTGTGATGAGTAATATATTTGGTTTTCCCTTTTATATTTTGTTCTTGAGTAAATTCTTGCATGTTCTCCGTTGCAGTATTTGCTTTGGCCAAGTTATTTGCTTGCAACTCCAAGAGAGAGCGTTATGCTCGATTGTGGGTTCAGCCCCCTGATGTCTAGCTTGAGTGACAAAAACATGAGACTAGGGGATGTGCTGTTGCCACCAGGGATAAAACAACGGTGATTGTGCCTATTGGTGCAAGAATTGTTTACTTTACGCAAAGTTCTTTTAATGCAGTTGTCTGTTGCTTTGAGTTTACACTTTGGGTGGGATTCGCAACTTAATACCAGCGAGATGTTCTGGATAGATATCTCAAGGTGGATGATTCGTAGTAGATGCAGATGGATTTCGGTCTACTTACCTTGGCGTACTGCTCATTGCTTTTGAGCCCTTCCTTTCTTTGCAGCATAGTTAGCATTGCGGTGCCTTCATAATCCTGTCAATTGCCCAACTGTGATTTGTTTACCTCGCTAGCATTTTTATCGTCTTTTGGGAGAGAGACATCACTAGTGAAAATCACGGGACTCCGGTCCATCTTCATACCATTGTTCACACCCACTATTTACCTTTCTGTTTTTACTTTTACTAGTACCTTTTTATCTCTTGCGTTTGATCCTTTGTAAACGACAAGGCCGGAGGAATTGACAACTCCTCTGAACTCGTTGGGAGCAAAGTTATTTGTTTTGTGCAGGTCCACGACAACTCCACGCATCAGAATAATTTCTGGCGCCGTTGCCACCTATCGTACTTATCGTTGAGTCCTACTGGAGACAAACCTTGGTATCTTTACTGAGGGAAATTACCGCTACGCTGCATCTCAACCTTCCACTTGGGGTAACCAACGAGGGGCGAGAAGCCATCAATACACCCTTCGTTTAATTTTCTCCGAAGAAAAATCCATATGTCATACTTCGGAACTATGCCGCAACATTTGCATCACTACTCATATTGTAGTCAACCTTTTGAACTGTATCGAAAAACTTATTTTACGATAAGTCGAGCATTATCAACGATGAAGCTATTGTCTATGTTCATATGTATGAAAGTCCAATCCACTATTGATCAGGTATCCTTATGACGGTTTTACCAAGTTCTCAACTTGATTCTGCTGAATGGATTTCATATCGTTTTATGGTGTTTACGCCATATAGGAGAGTTAGTACCCGTCATGGTTTCTTGTAGTTCACAAGTTTATCACACTGTAAAACTACATTGGTTAACGTGAATTTATAAAGCTGTGTGATACAACATCAGACTTGATCATTTCATCTCTAGAACAAACTTTAGAGTTTCAGAATTCCTTTTCATCAGATGAAGGAATTTCTGGTTTGGTCATAGAATTTATCTCTAGAACGTATTTCTGAGTTTCATTCCATGGAACCAAATGATTCAATGTAATATATATCAAGCTATTAGTCCTCCCACTTAATTGTTTCAAGAGAGAAAATTTCTCAGGAAAAATCCCCTGTCCCGTGGTAAACATTTTCCTCGGGTATGGTAGTGGAAGTGCTGTTCATAACATGATGTTTCTACAATACTTATATTCTCGATTGAGAATATTCTAAATATATATATCTCCAAAATTATGAAATAACAATTGGAGTTGTTATCCATGTCATATTCTTATAGTGCATTGATTCAAAAGTCATATGACGATGCTCTATTTAGTTCATAAGTTGTTTATCTAATGCGTTAAGATGTATAGTGAGTGGGAGTGTAGTTTAAGTACATCACCGACTTGGCCATGTCATGTTGGAATTCACAGTAGAAAACCATTTTAATTCCAACATGTCATACAGGGCTTGGTTGTGCGTCATGATACTCCGTAGATATGCGGGGTTTCAGATGACGCTAGTTTATGAACCGACTTCATACACTCTATGATGTTTGTTAAATTCTTTAACTCATTTATTTTACGATAATATCGTCAAATATTTGATCTATGTGTGATGATGATTCTCTTTGTGTTGAAACAGTTTTGAACTTATTCAAAATTTCAGACTTTATGTCTTGTCTAAATATCAGTTTACCTATACAAGTCATTATCACAAAGTTTTATGTAAAGTACTATTTATTGGTTCTTCACACATCGATATGTGTTATACCAATAGTTTACTAAACACTTGAACAATTCATTTGATCAATGATTTTGTCTATCAGAAAAAAAAATCATGTGTCAAATGACTCAAAGTTAAGAGATTGAATGACTTCATCGATATGAAGCTTCCGCATGCGCTTTGTTCTATACGACTAAGTCATTCATGCTGCTACAATCTTAGAATTATCATCACATAACTTAATTTATTTAGCAATCATGAAAACAGACATAATATCAAGATTTTAACTTAAACAATTCACCACGAAGGGTGAAATTCAGAGAGTATTAATTTCGAACCACCATTATTCAAAACGTGTATGAGACATCCACCGTGCAGACGACATAATCTGATATTAACGTTTACACAACCTCTGAATCAAATAATGTTTGTGTAAATTCTAAGATAAATCTTGATAGACGAACGCCGACGGCCTTGGGTTACTTGGGCACCACTTCTGACGCGGACTTGCACTTCATTCGCTCTTCTCTTTCGAATTCTGAGAATTCCCTGTACCGAGTTGCAAAACAAGTGCGATCGATATGGTGTCAATTATACCTATGAAGGTGAAATAATGAAATTGTCTATTAACTGAGTATTACTTATTTATACCTTTGGTGATGAGACCACTTTTCAGATCTCCTAGATACTTCTTGCAATTTCTCTTCCAGTGCCCCTTGTTCTTGAAGTAGTGACACTCAGAATCTTTAGTTGGGCCACTCTTGGTCTTTACCTGAGTTTTGGTCTTACCATCATTCTTTGCATTTTTTCCCTTTGCCCTTCTTCTTGAAACCGGTAGTGTTCATCACAGACAACATGAGGTTGGGATCCTTCTGCATAGAAGCTTCTGCAGTCTTAAGCATAGCGAACAGTTCGTTTGTGGTCTTGTCAAGCCCATTCATGTTGTAATTCATGATAATGCCGTTGTAAGACGGGGGAGTGATGCAAGGAGAATGTCAGTGCCGAGTGTCATAGGGATCGCAATTCCCAGAGCACTCAGCCTCTGTGCGTAACCAACAAGTTTGATCACGTGCTCACTTATTGAGCTAACTTCTGCCATCTTGCATTCCCGTAGCTGCTTTGTTATCTCGTAACATTCAGTTCTAGCCTGCTTCAGATACAGAGCGTTCAGTTGTGTCACCATGTCAAAAACGGTGAATTTCTCAAAACGTTTCTAGAGCTCTGTATCCATGCACGTAAGCATCAAGCATTGTACTGCGGTGTGGTCATCCACTTTAGTCGCATAGACGTTCTTATCGTCCTGCGATGCATCCTCAGCGGGAGCGGCTGGGAGAGCTTCTTTGAGAACATAGTCCTTCTTACCAACTTTTAGGACAAACCCAAGATTACGGAACCAGTATGCATAGTTGCCCCCATTTGCAACAAGCTTCTCCTTTTCGAGCATCGGTCCTAAGCTAAAAGCATTATTGTTGCGGGCCATCTCTCTACAATGATATAAGCAGATTTATTTAGACATGGTTCAAAATTAATTGCATTAATCTTAACAAGTTTAACCTAATGCTCCCACTAAAACCAATATCTCTCTACAATTGATCTTAGGGTAATCAAGATCCGGATCAATACACCTGCCACCGGTGTAACACTCAGCCATGCAGGAGATCAACCCGGTAGGTCTAACAAAACCAATCATAACCATTTTATGACTTTTGTATTAGTCTTTCGACACTTGTGCTTCAAGATCAGATTCGATAAGCTAGAACGTCAAGACAACCAAGCGCTATTGTTGTGTAGACAACTCAATTCACCCGCCTCTTTGTTACCTTTACGTTGGTACTCGTGTGACACGACGCACCTCAGGTGGTGTTTATTATAGACGATTGCACGGTTGGGAGAGCACGAACTTCTTGATATTTTAAGATAGATCTACCTATTAAAACACAACTACTTGCGCATTCAAACAGACAATGAAAAGGATTAACTTCACATGCATTTTAATGTATGTGATATGGTATAGCCTTTTCTTCAAGAAGCTCCAAGAAGCATGCTTTTCTTTCTTCATCTTCTTTTGGCGGAGAGCATAACCTCCACACACGGCATGTCGTCAAGCACCATGACGCATGATCATCATCTTCATGTAGATACTACAACTATTGCTAGCATATATCCTACTAAAGGAAAATTACACGAAGTTTGGCACGTGGGCCAAATAAATGACAATCATATGGCTCCAGACATCATGGCGTGCCATGACATGCATGTCATGAAAATTTAACATGTACAAAGTATAATCATCTCATACAACTTTTATCATGACGAAGACTATACCACATCACATGTTCCTGCAAAAACAAGTTAGACGTTCTTCTACTCGTTCTTTGCATCTTTTACGTGGCTACTAGGGTTTGCATGGAAAAATGTTTTGCTAGCTACGTAACCACAAAAAGAACAATATTCAAGTTGCTAGATTAACACTCGGGGAGTATCAACCGTGAGACTACAATTTAATATCATGACCCATACTGAACAATCGTCAATATGCGAGATCCCCGTGTTAGATCAACAATCTAACACGCCCCTTTGTTACACAATTTTTCCACACCAAAAGCAATACCCAAATCATTTTCGCGCGAACAACATACTCAGGAGCAGCATAGAAGGACCCCGGAGGGCAAGATGTTTGTAACAAAATCAAGCAATACATGAGGGATCAACTAGTGCAATTAGAGGGGAAGCAACTAGAAGATTGAGTTTACATCTATTACCAAAAACCGTGCACAATGAAAATTTTGTGCAATGCCCGTTCATCACTATGAACTCTAGATCGAACCTGCATCTATTACTAGAACTAGCTCATGATACCGCTGTTGGGATTCGGAGTAGAAAACAAAAAAACGGCACTACGAAACCAAGTCCCAAGATAGGATCTAGATAGATGTAAGCAATGGTAGTGATCTTGTTACCTTAACAGCCGTTCAACGGTAGTTCTCTCACAGTGGAAGATGTTGATGGAGAATTGGGGAAGCTTGATCTAGCGCAACCCCTCGAACACATCAGATTCGTGTGACATCCCACGAACAGATCTACTCCATGGAAGAAGATGCAAAAGTCCCTCGAACGTACGATCTCTCTACGGTTGATCCACATGTACGGTGTAGTAGATCCGGCTGGGCTACGCCGTCCAGAGCTCGGCGCCGCCGGAGTAGAGATGAGGGAGGAGGATCCCTTCGGTGTAAGGTGGATATTAGATCTAATGGAGAAGAGAGAGGGGCATTCCATGGGCAAGACCATCTTGACAAGTTCACATATGGGGGGTGCCCCTCCTCATCTATTTATAGAGGGGAGGGAGGGAGGCCACCTTGGAGGAGGGGGCAGCCCTAGGGTGGTGCCCTATGGTTTACCTCCCCTTAGGGCCGGCCAAGGAAGGGGTTAGGAAGCTTCCTCTCCTAGGAGGAAGCTTCCTCCTAGGGCGTCCCCCCTTATGCATCTTTGGTCCAAGTGCTCCTTCCCCCACTTGGGCCTTCCAAGTGAGAGAGGGGCCATTGATATTAAATATATTTAAATAATTCCAAAACATTTGGTAATTCACAATAAATAAATATCAAACGTATTTAGACCATCCCGGAACTTTTCCGGCCCTCCGGTTTTACCCAGTTTTCTCAAAACTCTTCCCGGTACTTTACCGGTGCCCCGAAACGACTCCGGTTTTCTCTATGATTAAATCTCAATCACTCCGAAACTTTTCTGATGTGTTATACTCGTGCTCCTATCACTCTAGTACTCAAAAAGTCTACCACCCTTAAGTGTGTGACCCCATAGGTTCAGTAGAATACAGACATGAACCAGAAACTGACTTTCCTCGGATCAATAACCAATAGCGGAGCCATGGACACCCATAATGGTTTCCTCACCTACATGAATATGAATTTGAGTGAACCTCTGGTTGACATGCCAATCCCTTTGCTTCGCGATACTTTAAAAAATATGAGGTGAGATTATATAGGTATCTGCATGATCAACTCATTAATCATTATACCAATTATCCTCATATCGGTTTTTTTATTTTTCTCGTTCACGTATTTCGTATCCCATGTGATCCAATCACAAAGTATCTGGCCGGATGTTGGTGGATACGTAATACCGAGAGGGCCCAAATATTATCTCTCCTAAATAGGAGGAGAAAATCCCAACTTGAATCATCAAGTCCCTAGACATACTTTCGAGTGTGAGTGAGCAAAGCCTTTATAGCCACGCCTGTTACGGGTGGTGTTTGGACAGAGTCAAAACCCACCCTCCGGTATGTAGGTACTTAACATTCTCATAGTCCATAAGGATAGATGCAAATTTCAACTCATCTGATGATTTAACTCATAATACAATTATGATGAAATCTCAAAGCAAATAATACAATTGGGTCGGTTCAGCACCCTTGTTCTGGCAACAATGTGCTCCCATGTATTACCGGCATATTCAATGCCCTATGTCAGGAAAACATGACATCCATAATACACAGGTTAGTCCTAGAGGCAGACTAAAAACTCTTTGTGTTTACACTCCACACCTGCATAAGGGTATTCCTCCGAAGGCAGTTAACATGCACTGGGCAAACCTCGGCATAGGCCATTGTAGTTATAGCACAGACATATAAACATTAATAATGAACCTGGAATTATAATAATACATTTTATTATTGCCTCTAGGGAATAATTCTAACACATCATTGTTCTCACACCTGGTTTTCCTTCCATATATTTCTTGTGTACCCTTTCTTATCTATCATGTGCTCCTATTCTTCCTGTTGTTATGTGGATCTGGTTTAGGCAGAGGTGGCCATTCTCGCAGCCAAAGAAACATGCTTGGGAGTCAAAGGAGATTAGCTATGAGGTGACTCATCCATCTTGGCTGCCTAGACGTTGGTGTTCGACCAAAGCCAAGACCAAGGCTGCCAAACCAGCTGACAAGATGTCTACTTCTGAATTCCAACGTTTCAGCGTCCAAAACCTTATCAGCTTCCTCGAGCACCTAGTGATAACCCACAAGTGTAGGGGATTAGTCATAGACTTTTTGATAAGTAAGAGTGTCGAACCTAACGAGGAGCTAAAGGTAGGATAAGTATTCCCTCAAATTCAATCAACCATTGAGACAAATCTATGCACATAGAAAGTTTGTTTTATCTAGAAAAATAAATATAGGATCTTTGTGAGTATTAAAGGATATAGTTGCAAGATCATAAAGAACAAGAAAATAAATGTTAGTTGTTGCAGCAATGAAGAAGACTAAAGTAACAAAAGTATGAGTGCGGAAAATGGTGGAAGGTCTGGTGGAATTGTCTATGATCAAATAGTCAAGTACAAGGTTGGTAATCCTCTTTTATGTGGGACAGGCAAAGATAAAATCTCTCACTATCTGGTGATTGCAAGTACTTATGATTTAAACTCTAGCAAACATCCATAACTACTAGAAGATAAATTTAGGTAAAAATACCCAACCATGGCTTTCAGGTCATAAGGTCCTCTTTATCCCATACAATGTCAAAAACCAAAATGGTGTTCATGTTTCTGTCACTCAAACAAACCTATCCTCCGGCTCAAACCAACCATAATGATTCAACAATTCAATCATAGGACAAAAGCCTCTAGGCAAACATAGTATAAATTATCTAGAAACAGTTGTAACATCAAAACACCATGTTTACATAGGTGAATGCAGAGGTTTGTGGGAGAGTGGACCGTTGTATATACATTGAGATTATGGTAAATATGAAGAAGGGGATAATGTGCCCCCCCCCCCGGGCGGCGCTGGCGGTCGACGGCAGCGCAGGGGTTCCTCCAGCGTCGTCAGCCATCAAGGGGATGTGCATCCCCTTAGCCCTGTTCCTCCATGGCTTCTTGGTGATATAGGGACCCCTCCCCCATGGAACTGAGGTCCATGGGGAAGCAAAACCGTGGCTTTGGTGGTTGCAAGTTCGTGACAATGGGTGCCCCCCCCCCCCCCGAAAACTAGGGTTTCCTCTCTTTATATAAGTTGGGACCATCATACTTGGCCCTCCGATGGATGCCCCTTTGATCCAAGGGCTCTTGGGCACCTCTAGAACCTTCCTAGGTACTTCTCTCAGTCCCCATGAGGCCTCAAAGTCGTAGTTTCTCCGAATCCAAAAAGTTTGGTAACATTTAGAGTCAACGACGTCACAAACCCTCGGATTCCTGTATTAAAAAAATTCCTTCAGTAAAACGGGTCCACAGGCCGCATACGAATTCTGACTGGGCTGTTCTTGGGCTTGAATGAAAGCTATGGAAATTTCCAACTACTTTGTAGTGTTCAGTTTTTCGTTTAGCGTCATCTTTGAGGGTAAAACAGATGATCTCTGAAAACTGTTGGGAGGATAGATTTCAGGAAAGTAAGAGTTCAACTCCGACAAAGGATCCTTTTGCATTTTTGTCAATATCCAAATAATTCCTACACACCAAAGTGTAAAACGGGAATATTGCACACTTTTTGCAACTATTTATAGGTTAATTCAAATAAATCATAAAATTAACATAAAAACAAGTGTCAAAGGCATAAAAGTAGCATGAAACAATCAAAAATTATAGATACGTTTTGGACGTATGAACATCCCCAAGCTTAACTCTTGCTCGTCCTCGAGTAGGTAAATTATAACTAAATAATTTTTGATGTTGAATGATATGATCAGGTATTTAACAATTGCATGAAAAAAGGCTATATAAAATGAAACTTAGCAACCATGCTAACTCATGAAAATATCACAAAGAGCTAAGGATGAACAATATGCGAATGCAAGCTACTACAAGATTGTAAGGATCATAACTCAACATCGTAGAGTGGTATCTCGCTTACCCCCTTTAGTGAAGAAAAACAAAAATGTAGAGGAACCTCTGAAGTTTAAAGGTGACTAGATATAAATATTTTAGAATGAATAATATCACAATCATGTAGAAGACAATGGTATTTTGGGACAATGCAGATTAAATTCAGAATGACAATCATGCTCTCTATGTTGGTTCTTTGAAAGAAGAAGGTGATGACTCTCGAACAATGGCTTTTAAAGGCAAGTTGAAAACTCATGAAAACAAGCAAAGACTTAACATGTACCAAAGCTCGCTACTTAAATTAGAGATAATTTTCTTTTGAGAGTATGCCTTTCCAATCAACAGTTTATGATGAAGGTTTTCAATATCTTCCATGCCAACAACATTAATGGAGGTTCCCATGTTTTTTTTCTTACACTCCCCCTCCACCAATCGAACACAATCCATGGCTATCCGCATCCACGAGTGCCCTCCAATACATTCATCCAATAGGGGGGTGTAAGTTTTGTTTTATTTATAAACCATTTAGAGATGGGCATTCTCCAAGAAACCGCTACCTCATAAATTTGACAAGAATAAACTTTGTCATTTAGTAAAATATTTTTAGCATGAAAGATACTGACTACCTCCACCGCTCCATGAACTTGTACGAGTACAAAAGGGAAGCTTATTTGAGAGTTTTAGAGATGGCACATTAAAGTCTCCATGAGGGATGGCAGGTAAATACCATATATAAAGGAAGATATGGTGGACTCCAATGGTGTTACTGGTTTCAAGGATTTTGGATGCACAAGCAGTCATACCGCTTGGTACAAGAGAAGGCGGCTAGGAAAAGACGGGGAAGTGACAACTAGTTTAAAAACCTAATCACCATTGAAATAAAAGGAAAAAACGGTACCTCAACCGACAATTTGAACCATCGGCGAGCACCTCACCGGAGCGTGAGAGGATGAACGACGGTTGGGGAGCTTGATGACAGCAAATAACTTCTCGCCCATCGTTGGTTACCCAAAGTGGAAGGTTTAAAAAGTAGCCAGCAGCAAGTTTCCCTCGGTGAAGATACCAAGGTTTGATCGACCAGTAGGACTCCAAGTTCTTCAAGTAGGTGGCAAGAAAACAATCGCTTCGTTTACAACCAAGGTTGCTTACTTGAAATGGACATGCACACAACAAAAAATAACTTTGATCCCAACGAGTTCAGAGAGGTTATCAACAAATAACTTCTCAACTAGATAATTTTAGTAGGTGGGTAGTACTTCCCAATAAAAGCACCCTTACACTTATCCCAAGAATCTATTTAGTATTTATTGGTGATGTTCATATGAGCTTGCATGCATGTGTAGAAATTTATTTTCCAAGTTTTGATGCAAGTTTATGCCTTAGGTAAGTGAGTAGAGTAGTTTGCCTCAACTCACTTTTCTTAAATCCTTGTTTTTGTGAATTGTCAAAAATTTCAGAAATGAGTTTGCTAGGAAAAGCAAAGGGGTGGCTTGGGAAGAAGAATCCCAAGCGCTCCGATCGAGTCACTAGAGCTGCAGCTTCACCCTCAGCTGCTAGGGTGATCTACAATGAAGATCATGTGCCCCTAGAGTTGTTGGAAAACACGAGCCCCGCATGCGCAATGATGTATCCATGTGATGATTTTCTTGAAGCTGCAGGAATCAAGGAGGAATTTTACTACCTTTGCGCCAATGCAGGTTTGACATGGCTAGCACTATGTCGTGTGGTACAGTATAAGAAACTCACCTCCTGTTTTATTAATAGTTTCGGTTATAATCATGATGCTGGAGTTATTGAGTTTAAAATTTATGATAAGCTTATGACCATGTCTTTGGCAAGATTTTGTGACATAATAGGTGTGTCGAACGATGGTCATACGGTGAGGATGAACTCGCAGCCCACCGAGTTGAGGACTCTCTTCAACTCTCTTTGTAGGCAGGAGGAGAGAGATATTCGGTGTACAAAGATTTCCAGCATTTTATTTCCCCATCTCATGTATTTTGCGTATTTTATTGCTAGAGGGGTGTTGGTCGTGACAACACGAGCAACGGTTCTGCACCAGATTTCGCTATATATGTGAAGGCCCTCTCTGGTAGGAGTGATTATAATGTGGGTGTCTTAATTGCTCGTCGCCTTGCTATGAATGGTAAAAAGGGTGATTTATTTGGTGGCGTTCACGCCGCGCTTATGCTTGAGCATTTTAATGGCACCCCGCATCCTGATGATGTTAAAAAGTTATGAAAGTGTAGCAAAACTCATAGCAATATCACCCAAATAAGCATGGAGCAAGCAGAAATTATAGGTACGTTTGGGACGTATCAGAGCTTGCCGAGCTCGGGGGTCCAGGGGTGGCGATGGGAGTCCAGCAGCGACGGGCAGTCTCTCTAAGCACGGGGGGTGTGGGGGCGGTGGCAGGAGCTAATCAGAGCACGGGAGGAGAGGGGCGGCGTGGGAGCTCGCCGAACGCGGGGGGGGGGGGGGGGTCTAGGGGCGGAGCACCAGAATACTTGGAGGAGAGGGATCTCGCCAGAGCGCGGGAGGACGAGGGGTGGCGGGGTGCTCGCCGAGTGATGCGTCTCAAACGTATCTACTTTTCCAAACACTTTTGCTATTGTTTTTCCCTCATTCTTGCATGATTTGAACTAAACTAACCCGAACTGACGTTGTTTTCAGGAGAGCTGCCTGTATGGTTTTATTGTGTGCAGGAAAATGGATTTTTAGGTATCTCGGAAAATTCCCAGAAAATTCAGGAAAAATCCACGCACCCGAAGCTTCCACGGACCAGAAGTGGGGCCAGAGGGGGGCCCCAGGGGCTCTAGGCGCCTTGCTGGCGCGGCCCCACCCCTGGCCACGCCGGCTGGTCGCCTGGGGGCCTCCACCATCCTCTGGTGCCCTACCGATGCCCCTATTTACTCCCGTGACGGGGAAACCCCGAAACAGAAGTCGCTTTTCCAGTTTCTGTCGCGGAGCCGCTGCCACCCTCTGTTCTTCCTCGGGAGGGCTAATCTGGAGGCTGATTTGGCCTCCAGAGAGGGGAGATCGTCGCCATCGTCATCACCATCACCAATCCATCCTCCCTCCATGACTTATCTTCATATGTGTGAGTAATTCCCTGCTGTAGGCAAAGGGGGTGGTAGGGATTTGATGAGTTTGATCATGTAATAGTTCGTCAGATTATTGGGGGCATGTTGCCTATCATCTACTTTGGTGTTTATCATCTTTGCTACAAATTGTTGCTCTTAATGCTTGTCACTTTGGGCCCGAGTGCCATATTTTCAGATCTGAACCTCTTATGTTTTCATGAGTATATTTATGTTATTGATCCTATCTATGAGTTTTATGCACCTATTATGGTCCAGAACCAGCGATCCCAAAGGTGACAGCTTGGGACACCAAAGGGGATGGTCCATAATTTGAGGATTTCATGTATCCATTGAGTTTATTGCTTTGTTCCGGTGCTCTTTGACAGGAGCACCTTAATCTCCATAAGTTCCCTTTGGCCCCGTTCGTAGCGGGATGGTAGGACAAAAGATGTTGTGCAAGTTCTTATTGCAAGAATGCACAACTACCTACGGGATACATGCCTAATGTTTGATATTTTCCTAGATGATCATTTATTTTCTGTGTGCCTTTCCCCGTTTTAGAATCTATTACATGTTCACTCTTATCCAAGCAGCGCCCAACCATCCATCTCCCTACCCTACAGTGTTTTTAATCCTGCTGGTTACTTAGTTCGCTTTTGCTGTTTTGCTTTTGCTGACGCCACTACCACTATCATATGAGAGTTGCTATTAATATGTTGTTGCAAGCAAGTATATTTCAGGTGCGGTTGAATTGATAACTCAACTGTCAAAGCTTATATATACTCTTTGGCTCCCCTTGTGTCGAATTAATAAATTGGGTTATCTTTCCCGCGAAGACTATCTCGATCCCCTACAGTTGAGGGTCATCACCGAGCGGGGGGGTCCTGCCTCCTGCGTGCTGTGGCGGGAGTCCAGTTGCGGCTTGGGAGCTCTTCAAGCGCGAGGGTTCCAGGGGCGGCGGTGGGAGGACAGGTAAGGTAGGGGAGAGATCGACAAATTGGAGGAGGAGGGAGGAAGGGCGTGTAGGAGGAAGGAGGCAAGGGAATGATAAGATGAGAGGGGCAAATTTTTCCAAAAAATGTCCGATGGACGGTCAACAACCTTTGACAGGACGGAACGGTACGGAGGGGCACGTTACAACCTTTGACCTTCCATAAGCGCCACTAACGAAAGATGTGAAATGTTGAGCACGATTTTTAAGGGGTAAAGATGAGACTGGGGCCAAATTAGGGGGGGACTCTAAATGTCCTACACAAATTAGAAACATCGAGTATAAGCATAATACTAAACAAAGACAACAATCTGCCAAAACTGGATAGTCTGTAAAGAAAAATATGAAACAAAAACTTCCGTAACTGAAAGAAAAAAACCTTGAAACTAATGAATTATATAAAAAAGTCTCAAATTTGTTGCAAAAAAGTTTTGAGATCAAGATCACAATATGGTGATTTTTAAGATTTTCTATAGTGCAGCACACATAATATATTTTTTGGATAGCAAAGCATCAAACTTGCATCATAAGTAAAGTAGAGGTAACTATACATTTTATTTTTATGATACAATGGTATATACACAATATATTCATGATTAGCTAAGAATCTTCCATGGAAAGGTTTTCTTTGGTTCGAAAGGCATGATCACAAGTGTTCAAAGTCGACCCCTACTTCACCATTACTCATCCTTCAAATCACTACTCTTTTTATAAGTTTTAAATAGCTTTTTGTAATTATTTTTTCCTATCCATGACTAGATACAGCAAAAAAACTTAAAACTGAAAGTAAAAGCTAGTAAAAACTTAAAAGTAAAAACTAGTTAGTGACAAAGCAAACAAGTGCACACAAGAATATTCACCCCACACTATTGTTTCCCGGCAACGACGCTAGAAAAGGTCTTGATAACCCACAACTGTAGGGGTGCAGTCATACTCTTCGATATGTAAGGGCGCCGAACTCAACGGGGAGCTAAAGATAGGATAAGTATTCTCTCAAGTTCTATCAACCATTGACACAACTCTATGCACACCGAAAGTTTGCTTTATCTCGAAAATAAAACTATAGGAACTCTGCGAGTATGAAAGGATAGTTTTGCAAGATCATAAAGATAAAGAAAATAAATGTTATTTGCTGCAGCAATAAAGAACACTAAAGTCACAGAAGTGCGAGTGTGGAAAAGTGGTGGAAGGTGTGGTGGAATTGTCCATGATCAAATAGTCAAGTACAAGGTTAATAATCCTCTTTTATGTGGGAGAGGCAAAGCTAACAAGCTCTCACTATCTGATGATTGCAAGTACTTATGATCGAAACTCTAGAAAACATCTGTAACTACTAGAAAATACATTAAGGTAAAAATACCCAACCATATATTTAAGATCATAAGGTCCTCTTTATCCCATACAATGTCAAATACTGGAATGGAGTTCATGTTTCTGTCACTCAAGCAACCCTACCCTCCGGCTTCTTTCACGTACTACGAACTCTATGATGACGATTCATGCACGCATAAACATGATGGGCACCATAGGAGTGTAACAAATTCAATATATAGCTCAAAGCAACCATAAAGATTCAACAATTCAATTATAGGACAAAAAAAATTCTATGCAAACATAGTATAAATCATCTAGAAACAATTATAACATCAAAACACCGTGTTTACATAGGGGGAATATAGAGTTATGTGGGGGAGTGGACTGATGTAGATACATGCAGATGAATGGAGATGACAGTGAATACGAACAAGGGGACATCATGGGGCGAAATTCGGCCCCGTCGGCCGCCCGTCAAGGGGATACGCCACCCCTTAGCCCCCTTCCTCCATGGTTTCTTAGTGCTATAGGGATCCCTCCCCCATGGATATGAGGGCCATGGGGGAGGCAAAATCGTGGCTTTGGTGGCTGCAAATTAGTGACAATGGGTGGCTCCCCCAAAAACTAGGGTTTCCTCTGTTTATTTAAGCTAGGACCATCATACTTGGCCCTCCAATGGAAGCCCCTTTGATCCAAGTGCTCTTGGGAACCTCTAGAACCTTCCTAGGATCTTCTCTCAGTCCCCATGAGGCCCAAAAGTCATGGCTTGGCCAAAACCATCAAGTCTAGTAAGATTTGGAGTCAATCATGTCACAAACTCTCGGATTCCCGTAATTAGATATTTTTCCTTCAGTAAAACGGGTCCATAAGACGCATCTGAATTCCGATTGGGTTGTTCTTGTTTACGCCGCTGCAATATATTTATTTATTTTCACTTTATTTTTTCCAACCACATCGTTCGTTTAACCTTTCGTAAACAATAAGATGGTGATACGTCCCAAACATATCTATAATTTTTGCTTGTTCCATGCTTCTTTTGGTGATATTGCTCTATGTTTCAATGCACTTTCATATCATTTACAACATATTTTGGACCAACCTACTAATTCAATGCCCAATGCCAGTTTCTGTCTGTTTTTGTCCATGCATTGCAGAAAAAGATGAAACATAAAAGTGCTCGAAAAAATCCAGAAAAATATTTGATACGTCTCAAACGTATCTACTTTTCCAAACACTTTTGCTATTGTTTTGCCCTCATTCTTGCATGATTTGGACGAAACTAACCCGGACTAACGATGTTTTCAGCAGAGCTGCCTGTATGGTTTTATTGTGTGCAGGAAAATGGGTTTTTAAACGTTCCAGAAAATTCCCAGAAAATTACCAGAAAAACCACGTACCCGAAGGAGCCAGGTGCCAGAAGTGGGACCAGAGGGGAGCCCTGGGGGCCCCAGGCGCCCCCCTGGCGCGGCCAGGGGTGGGGCCGCGCCCTCTGGCCTCCTGGGCGCCTCCCCCTCCTCTGGTGCCCTACCGAGACTCCTATTTATCCCCGTGACGAGAAAACCCCAGAACAGAAGTCGTTTTCCCAGTTTCCGCCGCGGAGCCGCCGCCACCCTCTGTTCTTCTTCGGGAGGGCTAATCTGGAGGCCGATTTGGCCTCCGGAGAGGGGAGATCGTCGCCATCGTCATCACCATCACCACTCCATCCATCCTCCAAGACATCTCTTCACATGTGTGAGTAATTCCCTGCTGTAGGCAAAGGGGATGGTAGGGATTGGATGAGTTTGATCATGTAATAGTTTGTCAGATTGTTGGGGGCATGTTGCCTATCATCTAGATTGGTGTTTATCTTCTTTGCTTCAACTTGTTGCTCTTAATGCTTGTCACTTTGGGCCCGAGTGCCATGTTTTCAGATTTGAACCCTATGTGTTTTATGAATATATTTGTGTTCTAGATCCTATCTATGAGTTGTATGCACCTATTATGGTCCGGAACCGGCGATCCCAAAGGTGACAGCTTGGGACACCAAAGGGGATGGTCCATAATTTGAGGATTCCATGTATCCATTGAGTTTATTGCTTTGTTCTGGTGCTCTTTGACAGGAGCACCTTAATCTCCATAAGTTCCTTTTGGCCCCGTTCGTAGCGGGATGGTAGGACAAAAGATGTTGTGCAAGTTCTTATTGCAAGCACGCACAACTACCTACGGGATACATGCCTAATGTTTGATATTTGCCTAGATGATCATTGCTTTTCTGTGTGCCTTGCCCCGTGTTAGAATCTATTATATGTTCACTCTCATCCATGCAGCGCCCAACCATCCATCTCCCTAGCCTAGAGTGTTTTCAATCCTGCTGGTCATTAGTTGTTGCTTTTGTTGTTACTTTTGTTGTTGCCACTATCACTATCATATTACCATTACCACTTATCTATTGTTGCAAGCAAGTATATTTCAGGTGCGGTTGAATTGAAAACTCAACTATAAAAGCTTATAAATACTCTGTGGCTCCCCGTGTGTCGAATCAATAAATTGGGTTAACTTACCCGCGAAGACTATCTCGATCCCTTACGCCTGTGGGGCATCAAGCAGCGTTTTCTGGCGCCGTTGCCGGGGAGCATAGCAATATTTACAAGTCTACTTGAAGTATCCTGACTGCTGCACGTCATCCGCTATGGGTAAGAAAGGAGACCCCAAGGTTCCGATCTTACCATCCCGTACAAGAAAAGGTACTGTTCTGAACACTAGTGCTACACTTGATTCACCTTCTGTTATGAGTAAGTTTACTTCACCACCACTACATGATGCTTCTATTGAGTCTGTCACTATGTCCGATACTTTTGATGATGCTTCCACTACTCTTGATGATGCTACTTTTCTTGGTCACTATATTGAAACTCAGACTGCTAAGGCTGCAGCAAAATCCAAGACCGAGACCCCTGCTACCTATATTCCTACCTGCAAAACCTTTGGTTACCCGAGCTTAGATGAACTCAAGGAGAGAATCCTTGATGATTATTATGTTACTCTTGATGATGATTTTTGCAGGGAACTCAGAGAGTATGTCGACTCTGACCCTGGTGCTGTTAAGGAGTTGCTCAAAAAGCACTCCATGAAGAACAAAGTTATTCCTGATCCTAAATTTTCCACATCTCCTATATGCATCACTGATCCTGATTATGATTTCTCTGTTGATCTTTCACTTATATCTACAGTCGATGCTGACCCCTTTTATGGCAGAGAAAATGATGATGCTATAGCACACTTGACCAAACTCGCTGAGCTCGGTAACCTATTCACTACTGATGAGAAGATACGAAACTTCTATGTGGCCAAGCTTTTTCCTTTTTCTTTGAAGGAAGACGCTAAATCATGGTACGATGCACTACCCTATGGTTCCATTAAGAGTCCTCAGGACCTAGTCCAATTATTTGTTGATAAATATTTCCCAGCTCATCTGCAACATGCTGCTTTGCAAACAATCTATAACTTTAAACAATTGCAGGATGAGCACCTCCGTAAAGCTTGGGGGAGGTTTTGTGATTTACTTAAGGTTATGCAGGGACATGGAATCCCCAAGAATGAACTGCTTGATATATTTTACGTTGGTTTGACCGATGAATCCAGATCCTATCTGGATAGTTGTGCTAGTTGTGTATTCAGGGAAAGAACACCGGACGATGCAGAATAATTAATGTGCAAAATTGCGAAGAACTATGAAGATTGGTCAGTTCCTGAACCACTTCTACCACCAAAAAAGAGGGGCATTCTTGTTCTGAGCCCCGAAGATATGCAAGAAGCAAAGAAGTCTATAAAGGATAAAGGTATTAAAACCGAAGACGTGAAGAATTTACCGCCTATTGAGAAGCTGTGTGAGCCTACTCGCCCTCCCTTGGTAGAGGTACACTCTCTATTAGACTTTACTGAAAGTGACATCCCTAAAGGTAAGCCTCCCGACCAATGTTTAGATGAGCTTGATAATTTTATTGTTAAGCAAGACGATTTTAATAGGAGGTTACAAAGTCAGTTGCATGATAATTCTCTTGCTATCAAAAGTTTGTGTGAGGTTCTAGAAAGAACAGCTAATGATGTTAAATGTCTTGTTAAGCATTTTCATATGGTTCAAACTCAGCTTGAACAAATTTCTAATGTGCAAAAAGATTTGCTTGCTAATAATGCCAAACAGGACATACAAGCTTATGGAATCAAAACTAGGGGTGGAACACACACCCAGGACCCACTCTATCCTGAGGGGCATCCGAAGAGGATCGAGCAAGATTCTCAAGTACAAGAAGAAGACGAGACTATTAGCTCTCCGAAGGAAAAGAAGAAGAAGAAACACAAGGAGGCTGACACTCCCGATGATCCTATTACAAGTGAAAAGCCAGTTGTTGATCCTAACAGCATATCTACCTCCGATGCTGAAACAGAAGACGGTGCCGAGCCCGAAGAAAAGGACGCGGAGAAGGATGATTCTCCCAAGGTAAGAGAAGAAGAAGCACCCGATAAACGCAAGAGGTACTCTAAAGAAGACTTCATTGCAAGAAGACATGGGAAGGAAAGAGAACCATGGATATAGAAACCCATGCCCTTTCCAGGTAAGTCCCTCAAATCTAAAGAAGAAGAGCATTATAATAAATTTTGTGAATGGATGAAACCTCATTTTCTTCAAATCCCTTTGACTGATGCTATTAAGTTACCTCCTTATTCGAAATATATGAAAGATATTGTTACTAATAAAAGAAAAGTTCCTAATGAGGCAATATCTACTATTCTTGCTAACTACTCTTTCAGTGGCAAGATTCCTAAGAAGCTCGGTGATCCAGGTATACCCACCATTCCTTGCTCCATAAAGAATAAATACGTCAGAACTGCTTTATGTGATCTTGGCGCAGGAGTGAGTGTTATGCCTTTCTCTCTTTACAAGAGGCTTTATTTAGAGAAACTGATCCCTAAAGATATCTCCCTTCAGATGGCTGACAAATCAACAGCTGTCCCCATTGGTATTTGTGAGGATGTTCCCGTTGAAGTTGCTAACTGTTTGATCCTTACAGATTTTGTTGTGCTTGACATGCCCGAGGATGGGAGCATGTCCATTATTCTTGGTAGACCTTTTCTTAACACCGCAGGTGCTATCATTGATTGCAATAAAGGAAAGGTCACTTTCAACGTTGATGATAAAGAACACACGGTGTATTTTCCGAAGAAGATCGACAAGACGCATGGCCTTAGCTCTATAGAGAATATCAAGACCGTGAAGATTGGAGAATGGGACTGTCCACTACATGTGCACCACAAATACAAAACCATTATGGTGGGGACAATGTCCATCAAAGTAAAGGTGCAATGATCACTTCATAAGGGGTGAGACTTCTTGTTCTATATATCGCTGGTTTATTGGTAAGGCTTGATCAACCTTACTATTGAGCTTGTTTTATATAGGTAAAAAGTTAAGCTTGTTATGTTTTCATTTGCTTTAGCTTTCATTCTTTTTGCTGTACCAAGTTTTTATGTTTTTGAAGCTTCACAATACTAATCACCGCTTTAAGTTTTCAGAAATTTTTGCAGCTTTTTGAACTCCGAGAAATTTTCAACAGTGAAATTTTCAGAAAAATTCTAGAAAAATAAAAATAAAAATTTCCATGCCGGAAGTGACCCAGAGGCACCTGGGGCTGACCAGGGGGGCCACCAGTGTCCCAGGCGGCCAGCTGGCACGGCCTGCCCCTGGCCGCGCCCACAGGGCGCCTGGGGCCCACAGGCCCCACTTCCAGGTATGTCTTCTTCCTCCTCCTTCCTCTCTCTCCAAAAACATGAGTTCTGCTCCAGTTCTTGCGTTCTTGCTGTTCTTGGAGGCGATTTTCGATCTCTCTCTACAGCCCACCATTCGAACTGAAATTTTGAGCAAATACTCCCTGGTATGTAACTCCTTCACCCCTCCAATTAGATTTTTGATTGGTGGCTTCATTTTTGAGTATTTAGTAGCTCTTGGTGTTGTTTATGTGAGCTTGCATGCATGTGTAGAATTTTTTTTCCAAGTTTTGATGCAAGTTTATGCCTTAGGTAAGTGAGTTGAGTAGTTTGCCTTAACTCACTTTGTTTAAATCCTTGTTTTTTTAATTTTTCAAAAATTTCAGAAATGAGTTTGCTAGGAAGAGCAAAGGGGTGGCTTGGGAAGAAGAGGCCCGAGCGCTCCGATCGAGTTACAAGAGCTTCAGCTTTACCCTCGACTGCTAGGGTGAGCTACAACGAAGATCATGTGCCCTTAAAGTTGTTGGAGGACACAAATCAAGCACATGCAATGACTTTCCCATGTGATGAATTACTTGAAGCTGCAGGAATTAAGGAGGAGTTCTATAATCTTTGTGCTAATACAGGTCTGACACGGCTCGCAATGTGCCGTGTTGGTCAGTATCAAAAACTCACCTCCTGTTTCATTAACAGTTTTAGATATAACCTTGATGCTGGTTCTGTTGAGTTTAAAATTTACAATGATCTTTTGACCATGCCTTTGGAAAAGTTTTGTGAAATAATAGGTGTGCCGAACGAGGGACTGACAGCGAAGATGAGCTCTCAGCCCTCCGAGCTGAGAACCGTCTTCAACTCCCTCTGTAGCATGGATACGATGGATATTCATCGGTCAAAGATCTCCAGCATCTTATTCCCACACCTCAGGTATTTTGCGTATTATATTGCTAGAGGGGTGTTAGCTCGTGACAACACGAGCAACATATCTGCACCGGATATTGCTATCCTGGCAACCGCCCTCTCAGGGAGGTTTGATTATAATGTGGGTGCCTTAATTGCTCGACGCCTTGCTATGAACGGTAACAAGGGAGATTTATTTGGTGGCGTTTACGCCACACTTATCCTAGAGTATCTTAATGGCACCCCACACCCCGATGATAAGCCTTTTACTTATTTAATTTTTGACCTTGCTGCTATGAAAAGGCATAAGTTTGTTACCATGACATTCGAGTTTGGTAACCTTGATTATATCTTGCGTTTCGGAGCCACTACGGAACGCAAGATCCGTCTACCTGCACCTCTTTTGTTTGTTTTTTCTCGCAGGAACGGATGGTCCTTTGATGATATCCAGTTTGATGAGTTCGTGGTCCAGCACCAGTTTCATCACCCCATGGAGGGGGTTGTGCCCGACGAGGAGGAGCATGGTGAGTTCCCACCTTTCCAGGGGGAGACCGTCACCCAGTTTGGTGAAGGGTCTTCCTCTGCTTGGAGCGCGGATCCCTCTTCGTGGGAGGATCCGAGGACTTCGGTGTACGCACCGGAAGCCTCATACGACCCTTGGACTCACCCATACTACCCTGGAGCAGGAGGCTCCTGGGGACATTAGCTACTACCAACTTAGGCCAAAATCCTAAGCTTGGGGGAGTACGTGCCCTTCTCACTTTTCCATTGTATTATCCATTTTATTCGCTTTGATCTTTTCGAAGCTTTTGCCCGTTCTTCTTTCTTTCTTTCTTTGCAAAAACAACAAAAAGATTTTCTCTTTTCTTTTGCTTTCTTTTAACCTTTAAAAGACCCAAAAAGATTTCCTTTCTCTCTTTAGCTTTCTTTGTTTTCAGAGTTCAGCTCGAGTCCGTGATGGCTTTTGATTATATTTGCTACGTTCGATCGTGCTAGTGACAAGGCAGTAATGACAAAGATCAACGAAAGGGAAGCAACAAGGAAAACCGGTATGAACTCTTCTTGTTTCTACTTTTGTACATATGCCTGTACTTATGATCTAGAGACCAGCTTGTAGCGACATAGTGCTATGTTTACAATGCTCTCCCAGTGTTCATGCTTTCCTTGTGGCTAGTCTCAAATGGCTAGAGTACATAATGTGTTGTTGAAATGATTTACATGCATTGCATTGTTCATGGTTTGGCATACTGAAGTGATATTTCCCTTCGGAGAATTTTTGGTTTGACTTGGCACATGTTCACACATGCTTATGACTAAAAAGTCCTATGTTTTCCTTGTTGATCTTTTTGTTTCAGAATAGTTATATCACTTTCATGCCCGATTCAATGTTGCTTTGTCACTCTGCATGATTATGACAGTTATTGCTCTCTAGTTGGTCGCTTCCCAGTCTTTTGCTAGCCTTCGCTCGCACTAAGCGGAATTCTGCTTGTGCTTCCAAACTCCTTTTCAAAACCCAGTTGTTCCATTTGAGTCCACCATACCTACCTATATGTGGTATTTACCGGCCACTCCTAACTTAGACTTTCTTGTGCCATCTTGAAATTTATTCAAAAGTTTCCCTTTTGTAACCGTACAACCTCATGGTACGGTGAGGGGAAATCAGTATCTTTCATGCCAAAAATATTTTGACGGAAGTTTTAACTAGTCAAACAGAAAAAAGAAAAAAATATGAGAGTTACACCTCCCCCATACTTGATGATGGAGTGAAATGGACCAAATGCTGCTTATGATAGGTGGAACGATACCCTCCTTCCATCCTTGAGGCAAAATAAAATGTTCCGTAGACCATCAAAGGATTTATGGATAAGGGAATATGTGTAAGCAAAAAGCATTATATATATGGTTGGCATGGGAGATATTGAGAGACCTTTACCGTTCACCGTTGACTGGAAAGTTGCACTTCTCAAAAATGTTTTATCTCTGTTTTCAAAACCAAGAGCTCTGGCACATGTTTAGTCTTTGCTTCCTTTCACGGGTTTTCAACCTTGCCATCAAAAGCCACGATTCGAGAGTCTCCCCTTATTTCTTCAAAGCACCAACTATGAGAGTATAATTGTCATTCTTAGTGTAACATGCATTGTCCCAAAGTATTACATTGTCTTCTGCATGCTTGTGTTATTGTTAGTTTGAAATACTGAGTTCTAGTCACCTTTAAAACTCCGGAGGAGTTCCTGCATTTATGTTTTGCTTCACTCATGGAGGCTAGCGAAATGCCACTCAAGTATGTTCAAGCTATGTGCATTGTGATCCTGTCTAGATTTTCAGTAGCTTAGTATTTACTTTTGGTTGGTTGTGACTGATCACATGAAAGAAGAATTGCTTCGTGCATTGTCCTTATAGCATTGTTTCAATACTTGCTAAACTCTTTTCGTAGTACATGCTTATATACATCTAATGAAGCAAAAGAGTTTGTCAAAGTTTTCTTTGTCGCGTCCAGTTCGTTGAACTGAATTGCTTGAGGACAAGCAATATGCTAAGATTGGGGGAGTTGATACGTCTCAAACGTATCTACTTTTCCAAACACTTTTGCTATTGTTTTGCCCTCATTCTTGCATGATTTGGACGAAACTAACCCGGACTAACGTTGTTTTTAGCAGAGCTGCCTGTATGGTTTTATTGTGTGCAGGAAAATGGGTTTTCAAACGTTCCAGAAAATTCCCAGAAAATTACCATAAAATCCACGTACCCGAAGGAGCCAGGTGGTAGAAGTGGGACCAGAGGGGATCCCTGGGGGCCCCAGGCGCCCCCCTGGCGCGGCCAGGGGTGGGGTCGCGCCCTCTGGCCGCCTGGGCGCCTCCCCCCTCCTCTGGTGCCCTACCGAGACTCCTATTTATCCCCGTGACGAGAAAACCCCAGAACAGAAGTCGTTTTCCCAGTTTCCGTCGCGGAGCCGCCGCCACCCTCTGTTCTTCTTTGGGAGGGCTAATCTGGAGGCTAGTTTGGCCTCCGGAGAGGGGAGATCGTCGCCATCGTCATCACCATCACCACTCCATCCATCCTCCATGACTTCTCTTCACATGTGTGAGTAATTCCCTGCTGTAGGCAAAGGGGATGGTAGGGATTGGATGAGTTTGATCATGTAATAGTTCGTCAGATTGTTGGGGGCATGTTGCCTATCATCTAGATTGGTGTTTATCTTCTTTGCTTCAACTTGTTGCTCTTAATGCTTGTCACTTTGGGCCCGAGTGCCATGTTTTCAGATCTGAACCCTATGTGTTTTCATGAATATATTTGTGTTCTAGATCCTATTTATGAGTTGTATGCACCTATTATGGTCCGGAACCGGCGATCCCAAAGGTGACAGCTTGGGACACCAAAGGGGATGGTCCATAATTTGAGGATTCCATGTATCCATTGAGTTTATTGCTTTGTTCCGGTGCTCTTTGACAGGAGCACCTTAATCTCCATAAGTACATTTTGGCCCCGTTCGTAGCGGGATGGTAGGACAAAAGATGTTGTGCAAGTTCTTATTGCAAGCACGCACAACTACCTACGGGATACATGCCTAATGTTTGATATTTGCCTAGATGATCATTGCTTTTCTGTGTGCCTTGCCCCGTGTTAGAATCTATTATATGTTCACTCTCATCCATGCAGCGCCCAACCATCCATCTCCCTAGCCTACAGTGTTTTCAATCCTGCTGGTCATTAGTTGTTGCTTTTGTTGTTACTTGTGTTGTTTCCACTATCACTATCATATTACCATTACCACTTATCTATTGTTGCAAGCAAGTATATTTCAGGTGCGGTTGAATTGACAACTCAACTGTCAAAGCTTATAAATACTCTTTGGCTCCCCGTGTGTCGAATCAACAAATTGGGTCAACTTACCCGCGAAGACTATCTCGATCCCTTACGCCTGTGGGGAATCAATATTCAAGATGGAAGACTCCAGAAGCCCGAAGGAGGGCCGGAGGGGGGCCACCCCCCCCCCCCCCCCGCCGCCACACAAGGGCCTCCCTGGCGCGGCCTAGGGGGTGGCTGCGCCACCTGCCCGCCTGGGCCAGGGGGCCACCCATAAGGTCCCCCTTTGGAATATGTTTATCCCTCGCTCCAGAAACCCTCGAGGAGTTGCCGGTTCCGCGAACCTACCTACTGTTCTGCCGCCGCAATTCTGATCTCGGGATCGCCTGAAGAACCTATCCCGGCACCTTGTCGGAGGGAGGATTGACTTTCGAAGGCTTCTCCATCACCACTATTGCCTCCGGGATGCGCCATGAGTAGTCCCCCTTGGACGACGGGTCCATGATCAGTTGCTAGATGATGTCTTCTCTCCAATCCTGTGCCTCAATTCTTAGCCCTTGTGAGATGCCCTACATGATCAAGGCACCTATGTATTAATTCCTACTTTGCTATGTTGTGTTTGCTGGGATCCAATGGATTATGAGATTGTGTTCTGATTGTGATGAGTAATATATTTGGTTTACCTTTATATTTATGTTCTTGAGTATTCTTGCATGTTCTCTGTTGAATTTGTTACTTTGGCCAAGTAGTAGATTGCACCTCCAAGAGAGAGCGTTATGCTTGATTGTGGGTCCATGTATCCCGATGTCTAGCTTGAGTGAGAGAAACATGAGACTAGGGAATGTGTTGTTGCCACCAGGGGTAAAACAGTGGTGATTATGAATGCATGTTATAGGAATTGCTTACATTACACATAGAGTGTTAAGCCAGTTTTTCGCTGCTTTGAGCCTACAATTTGGTTGGGGTTCGCAACTTAATACCAACAAGATGTTCTGGATAGATATCTCAAGGTGGATGATTAGTGAGTAGATGCTGATGAATAAACGGTCTACTTGTTTTGATGTAATGCCCATACGATTGAGCGTCTTTACTTTCCAGTAGCATAACTAGCATTGCGGTGCATTTATAATTTTATCAATTACCCAGCTGTAATGCATATTAGGCTCATAACTTTCCTGGAGAGGTTCTCCGTGACCCGGAAACCCTCATCCCTCATGATAGCACGAAGTCAAAGAAGAAGAAGCACCAGGCCCCACGATTTTAGAATCAGGATAAAGGAAGGATGGAGATTGAGTTTGCTGAGTCTAGTGATTCGGACTTTTTAACACCCCGGGTGTCACACTACAGTAATCCAACAGTAATCACTTTGATTAAGGCCAAGACATCTTGATTAGGCATGTGATAAGCACCCTTGATTATGTGAAGTTCAAATTCAAGCCGTAAAAAAATTTCAAAATAAATTGGAGAATAAAGTTGTTCTAAAAATGTTGGAAAAATATTCTAAATCTTGCAAATATTCCATAGGTAAGGGAAACATAGCAAGCACTATTTAATAAAATATTTAGTTGGTCTATATAAATAAAATAGTACCAAATCAGACCCATTTAATCCTTTAAATAATGAAATGGAAATCAATTGATTTATTTTGGACCTCAAACTTTTTGTGGCAATACATAATATCGTAACATGTATTTTTAGACCAGTGGAACCTTTTTGCAAAACCAATTGTGAGACAAACAAAATAAAACAGAATTTAAAATGCTTGGTAGTATAAACCAATGGGAAAAAAACACCCAAGCCCAGCCCACCTCCCTCTCCTTCTTCCCCTCCACTGTTCCTCTGTCCACTCGAAGCCATGGCGACCGCGTCGTCGTCCCCGTCGAACCTACTCAGCACCGAGCCGCTACAGGTCCTCGGCATGGATAAGACCCCGTGCCCTCTTGATGGAAACCCTAGATCGCTAGTGCCCCCATCTTTCTCCCTTTTCCCCTCGCGGTTGTCACTCCCGCCATGGCTGTCTCGACCGAAGCCATCGTGAGCTCGCCCCGGGCTGCTGCTATGGACGCCTCGCCTTGCCCCCATTGCAAGAAGAGTCGTCAACGTCCTCTCCATCTTCCCCGACCCCGCGTCCGAGCCGGGAGTCACTCCATCGCTGGATCGAGTTCATCTTCCACCTCGGACCATCGGAGCTCCATCGACTTGATCCACCAGCCCCTGCTGCTTCTAAGCTTTCGAAGGGCCCCCGTGCGCCTCCTAGGTGAGTCGCCGCCCGTTTCCCCCTCAAATTGCTCGGTTGGTCGTCCTTTACGCCATCGCTGTTGAGCCGTGGCTCCGGCCGGCATATGGCACCGCCGCTCGCTCAAGGCCGACCACCACCGTGGCCACACGCCGCGAGCCAATGCTCCCTCGTGCGCACCCGCCCGCGGTTGTGAAGTCGCCGCGCTGCCCCGACCTCGCCGTGCTTCCTCGTTGGCGTGGGCATGTCCGCCGCTAATCCCCGGTCAAAATTAGTTAAGCCTAAGCCCCCCTTATGTGTCTATGAGCAATGGTCCCAAGGCCAGTTAGACAAGTTAATTAATTATTAGTTTAAACCACCCCTGTTAATAGAATAATTAAAATGCCAGGGGAGTATGACATGTGGGCCGACCCTTTAATTAACCCCATGGTTTAATTAAAATTGATATTTATAAAATGTCTCTGTGACATGTGGGACCCCACTGTCATATGATTAAATATAATGGATTTTATTATCTGTGTGTATGACAGGTGGGACCCACTAGTCAATTTGACCAGTCAAAGGCCTCAGCCTATGACAGGGTGGCCCCACATGTCAGTGGCACTATTCTGGATAATGTTGTGGATAATATTAGGTTTAATAATAAAATAAATTCCAGAAATATTTATAAATTGATTTAAACTTAAGAAATTGATATCTTTTAATCCGTAGCTCAGATTCCAAAACTTTATACATGAAACTTGATCAGAAAAATATCACGAATCAGAATACGTTACCCGCATACCCACCGCACCCTCTAACATACCGAACCCGAGACTTTCCCCCTCTGTATCATTTGTCCGGTAATTACCCGGTACCGGTAAAACTTTTCGGATGGAAATGTTCTGAACACAAAAGTTGTTCGGAATGGTTCAACGAACCCGGATACACTATCCACATGCCTGTCAGATGTCTCTAACACTGCAGACATGGAACCTTCCCCCTCCAAGCCATTTGTCGATAATCATCCGGAGCCGGTATTTCATCCCCGGATGAATTCCCGCTCCGAGCAATACACCTTGCAATGCGTTAGAAAATCGTTAGCATTGCATTTGCCATGTCTTGTATTTGTCTTCCTATTATTGTTGTGTATTTATTGTTTCTCCCCCCTCTCTTATTGTCCGGTAATCCCGACGACCGATGCCGATGCCCCCTGTGATCGACTACGTCCTCGACGGCCGTACCCCTACCATCGAGCTTCGAGGCAAGAAGAGCCATTCTTTTCCCCAGATATCGCCTATCTTTTCCGTACTTTCTTGCACTAGGCATGGTTACTGCTGCTGCTACGATTACAATCCTATTTAATTGCATAGCCTTTTTTTTGTCGCCCCTTCATGTACCTTCCTTTATCCTATGCTGCCTATTATAATTATGCATTATTCAGCAGTGAGCCCTGCGCTTTGTTAGCTAGGATTAGATAGCGGGTCGTGACCACTCAGGGGAGTAAACACGGATACGTTATATATTAACTGTTACAGGTACAGTACAATGCAGACACCGCCTAAGGCCCCCTAGCTCGGCTCTGCCGAGCCACATCAAGTGAAGCTATCGAGGAGTAATCCTCGTACTCCACTCGTTTCTGACTCTGCATAGCCGCTCTAGGTACCTGAGCAACGGTTGTCCTAAAGGTAAGAAGTCGGGCGACCCAACGGTGCCCGCGAGCGGTATTGCGTCGGGAACGACAGGGAGGGTACGACCGACATTACTGGCGTACTTGGCCCCTGCTCGTATCTCGCGAGAGTTACCAAACCACGAAAGTTGAGCTCTACCAAGAGCACACGCGAGATAAGGTAAGGAGACGGTTTACCTTGTTGGTAACCGCAGAGACTTGGTGGGACGACAGGGCAGGCACCGATGTACTGGTGGTCCTAACTGCTGTCATTGACCGCGGGTCAGTTAAGTCGAGGCAACGATAACGGTTGTCACGCAGGTTAATTAAAATGCTAAATGGTTCGGCGGATGACTTGAGAGACCCGTTGGTCTGTACGCAGTACCTTCACGTGGGATAAGGAGTTATGGGCTCCCCTGCGTCGTAGTTTGTCCGAAAGCTCTTCAGACGTCAGCAGTACTGCGGCCTGATCGCCGGGAAGCCGTGTTGTCTTATTTGCTGCAGCAGGTGTGTTTGGATTTTCTTTTGCTTCACCGGCCAGACTCGCACCGTGCAGGAGCGTGCAAGGGTGAGGGACCTAGACCCCTTGGCGCATAGGATATAGTCCAGCGGATGGACTCTCTGCTGAGCCTAGGATGGGCTGCGATGTGTCGGATAGCCTCGGTGGGGCATTCCCTAACAAGGTGTACGCCACCCTGGAGATCCGAGCGTGCAGGCTGAACAGTAGTGCACCCCTGCAGAGAGTTTAATCTATTCGAATAGTCGTGTCCACGGTAACAGGACGCTTTATGCTGAAGCTGGATCTTACCACTACAAACTATTACTATTAAACTGTATGGTTTCGGGTTTTCTTCCTCGCAGGGAAGTCGAGGAGGGGAACTCGGAGGCATTATTATTATTAATCATTACAACTTATATTATACAATGCTGTAGCAACTTCTGCTTCATTGTTACTTTATGCTTTATATGAACTGTTGGTTGTTTCTCTTCTCATGCTGCAAGACATCGTCAGAAGATGCTAGTCTTCGATAGGCCTAGCTTCTTATCCTTATTCTGATTTCTTCCTTGTATTCCACTATATACAGCCTCCCTTTCCATTGATACAAATGCATAAATGCTTAGTAGCGGACGTAAGACTCGCGGGTATGCTAGATACTCACCTTTGCTTTATTTCCCTCTTTTGTTTTGCCTGATCGGACGCTGCAGTCAACGTTGGAGCCTTGGAGTCCAGGAGCAGGAGATCCCCGATGCCGACCACCGCAACATGAAGATCCCCGATGCCTTCTACGACGTCGAGTTCCCCGTTGACCAGGAGTAGTTTGGAGGTTCCCAGGCAGGAGGCCTCGCCTTTTCGATCTGCTGTTATTTGTGCTAGCCTTCTTAAGGAAACCTTGTATCCTTGTGTCTGTACTCAGATACTATTGCTTCCGCTAACTTTGTGCTCTCGAGTTGTTGTATTCGAGCCCTCGCGGCCCGTCTTGTATTAAACAGCTTGTATTATTTTATTTGTAGAGTTGTGTTGTGATATCTCACCGTGGCACCCTGATCTCGATCGTGTACCTTGCGTGTATGATTACTGTACACGGTCTGATTTTGGGGGCGTCACAGACTTTGAGCTTCCATCGGTTGGTAAGCCCTCATGACTTTGAGCTTTTTGTCTATAGTATGATGTTCACCATCATCTTTATGAGGCTCATGTTAATGATAAGCTTGCTCGCCGCCGCCAGATTATGATGATGAGGCACTTCTCCCTAGAGGCTCCAAGTGCTTTTGAGAATACCATTACTCCCGAGGGTGAGTGTATTTCTCAGCACTCCCGTTGGGCCGATGATGATGATACTCCAGCTAAGACGGAGGAAATAGAGCCAGATACGTTTATTGCCGAGGCAGACACTCTAGAAATCCAATCTAAGGAGGATCCATCTGATGATGAGGAGGAAGAGTCCGATGATGAGGAGTGGGGCACCGATGATGAAGAGGAGTGATCCTTGGGTCGTTAGCATTGATCTTTTCCTTTTTTGGCGTCTTGATGCCATAGGTGGAGAAGATATCTATTAGGTTGAATACGGGATTTGAATGGGTGGATTCACAAGCTCGTGTTCCTTGAGCTTTTTTATCGCTTGTGAACTCCTTTTTATCTTCACATTTGCTTTGTGTTGCTACTATCTATGGTTATCTTAATATTTAATAAAATAAATATATAAGAAAAAGCTAATTATTGTTAGTACATACTTAGGCTAGTTACTTTTGTGCTACGAGTGTGGGACAATGGCCGCCAGGATGGTGATGCTTATGATTTGTTTCCATGTTTAATACTCCCTCTGTAAATTAATATAAGATATTTTAAATAACTAAACTAGTGGTCTAAAACATCTTATATTAGTTTACGGAGGGAGTACTACCTTCGATCCATAATAAATATCGTAATTTTAAACTAACTTTAATATAGAAAGTATGTAATTGGATCTTTAGGTTTGTTTTCATATATGTTACCTTTGCTTTTCTTCTACAACGGTGGAACGAATGGGAGGCATAGCAAACAACCCATACTAATGCACCATCACAACCGCAAATTTCCTTTAATAGTAAAAATAAATATCCAAATGGACATTATCTTGCCGATGACTACACTAGATAATCTATGAATCCAAAACCATTAGTTCAGCCGTTTCTTATTAATCATAAATATATCTGAACACATATGTCAATGCTAAACATCTTACATTATGAAATAGAGGTACGTAATAGATAACTAAACCGCTAGCGAAGTGTTATCTAATAGCCATTGAAGTGAAGCAGGATCCTCCTCCAATATAAGTTTTTTCTTGGGCCTTTCTCTCCATATAGGAATCTGGTAATACTCGTTTTTATGGGACGCTTTTCTACACGCCAATTCTCCGTTGATGGGGTGCAGAATCCCAAAGTTGCCCTTGCAAAAGGCACACTTCTTTTTAAATTGATCAAGCGGCTTTTCTGTCAAATACATAAGAAACAAGATAAATAGATATTCATGCTTGTCAAAATGTTTAGACAATACAATAATACATGATCAATAGTTCAATATACCATAGAATTGTCTAACAATATATGAACTAATGGCAAAGACACGCCAACAAGTTAAGCTTCCATTTGAGAACCAATGGTCCGTGTTCTGGTGCATGCACACACGTGATTGTTAGTGTCCGTAAGGACTGACAATTACATACACGAAATTGTGTACTTTTACCGATTCAGTGTATTAGTCATCGGTCCGTATTCCCCTGAACCGAGTAGTATGTTTGGTTTGGAGACAATTTTTGGAAAGCCAACTTTTGAGCGCGCGTGGAAAATTCGATTGGTTGGGTATGAATCGTGGGTGCACCAAATGCAATTTAGCTAAATGCCAGTCCATTGAATTTCAGATTTGGACCAGTCCATTTCGGAGTGAAGGAAACAGCTGATACCTGCTCGCCAGGGAAGCAGCAGCCTCTAGGTCTATCTTAGGATGCCATGGTGCAGGTTCAATGGAGCATCAGCCCCTAGGTGTATGATGGTTCACGGTTTTGAAGGGATGGCCCGGAGCAGCGGTAAGACCAAAGGAAGGACAGGGCGGCGAGGCGGTCACGAGAGCGCGGATGGCCACGGGCGACGGAGGCAGGTGACCCGGATGGTGGATGCAGGAGGAAAAAGATCAAAGCCGGCGGCAAGAAAGAAGAAAAACAATACCATACCATTTCGAGATTGAAGAAGAAACCCTAGCCGTTGGATCACTTTTTTCATAATATTCAGCCGACTTGATTCCGCTCGCTCATCCTCATCCTCCTCCCTCGCTCTATCCACCCGGCCAGTGATTACTAGCCCACAAGGACGGCCGCAATCTCCTAATCCGATGAAAAATTCTCAGAGAGCTAGCCCAGAACAACCAGACTAATCAAGGTTAGTTCCTGCCCAGATCTGATTTGTGTTTCTCTTGTTCATCCCATCCCCTCGTGCTCAAAAAAAGATGCAAGGGATAATGGTTTCTCTTAATAATTAACTATCATCTTCTGTGCATGGGACTTGGAACGAGAATATGGCATGGTTCAGTTTACTTTTGAACCTTCAAATCTGCACAGGTTTGAAGCTAACTCTCTTCCTAGATATGCTTTTTATTTCATTTTTGCACTAGTTCGGAGTCGGTCCAACAATCAAGTGGGTTTTATATAATTTATAACGTGTTATATGCTTCGATTATTGGATGTATTGAGAAATTATTTACTTGTTGCCGATACATGAGTTGCATTGTTTTTCCATGTTTATTTCTACTTATTATGCATGTCATCTTTACTTCTCAACAGCAATAACTATATTACTGTATGTGGACGCAGCATACACTGTCGTTCTTCTAATGTTGGTCCCTGGGTGGAGCAAGAAAGAGGAGAAAAAGAATAGAGCAAAACTAACTGAAGGCAAGAGGGTGCGCTCAGGTGTCAAGAGGGTCTTGTCTTTTGTAATGTACTAGTACTTAGTTTAGCACAAATCTAACTGAAGGCACATCCTAAGGAATTACTCGATGCTTGTTGATCTTCTTCATGTATATTTGGGGTATACAGTTAGGTTGCAACAACGCCATGCATGGTATGACCCAGCTTGTAAATAATGTAAGACTCCTTGCTTGGACATGTTGTGCGTATTTGGTAACAAAGCAATTTATAGAAGCAATTATGTTTCCACATATTCACACACAAAGCCAATGATGCCAAATGTTGGTAACTTCTAAGTTCTAACAGGAGGGGGACATGGAATTCATTTATTTATAAACTACCAGTAGCATATTCTTTAAAAAACGACGAGTGGATTCTACCAAAAAGCTAATACTCCGTACCAGACAAGTAGCGAAAAAGCAAGAGAAGAGTAGAGATCAACATACGTTAAGTAATTCAAGTGGCTAATTGTGTATAATTACTCACCCAGTTTGGTGCATGTATCAACAACTGTTGTGTCAATACGGCCGCGTTGCAGGTGCAGCTCAGCGAAGAAGTGCTGCGCAACGGTAGTATCCGGCAGAGCATCCCTCCTGAGACCAAAGAAGTTGCGTTTTTCGCGGGGTCGAGCTAGGAAGTTGACATGGACCCAAATCTCATCTCTGAAACCGACACGGTTCCACGTCAAATGCTTGACAAGATCAAACTCAGCACCCTGAGACACAGGAAAAATATAATCATCATGAAGATCGAACTTGTACAACTTATAAGCAGAACTTTTTTTAGTTGAAACTGCAGGAAGGAAGCAAAGCAAGGGTTAATTAGATGATCTAGTATTACAGGGTTGTTGGAGTTGTAATGGTGAAGGGCAGTGTGGACATAGGGGAGAACCATGGGGGCGCTGCGCTCCCTGCAGCGTGTGCAATGTAATAAGTGAGTATGGGATGTTAGAATTGCAATCGTCAAAGCATCTGAAAAGTACTGTAGTAGATTATGCTATGAAACATCAATTTAATTGGTGAGGCGGGGTGGAAAGAAAGAAGAGTACTCTTGGGACGGCGGGCCTTGCGTCACACAGTGAGGATACTTGCGCTCCATCTTCTTCATCCAGCGTTGTTTAAACAGTATTTGCTGGTCGTAAGGCAGCTGGTGAACGTAGGTTCCCGGATGATCAGGCACCCACTCCGGTGCTATGAACCCACCTATCGCATCGATGGCTAATGAGATGGCTGATTCCATCGATGCAATTGATCAAGCACAGTCGGTCGGGATAACCAACAAAAAACGAAGGGAACCTTGACTGCTGATATAAACCACAACCTGCAGACTGTATTGGACAATTGGATTTATTGGGAAGGCGGCGCGGCGAGATCGTGATCTACTCCGAGGAGGAATCGAAAATCTTCCTTCACCTTAATCCGAACAGTATTGGACAACTGGATTTATTGGGAAGGCGGCGCGGCGAGATCGTAATCTACTCCGAGGAGGAATCGAAAACCTTCCTTCACCTTAATCCGAACACTAACAGAATCTGAACCCTAAACAAATAAGGAGAGGACCTGAACGATGATGGGAAAGTAGCGGGCACGGCGTCTTGTCAGCCGGTGACAGGTGACAGCCGAAACTACCAGTTTATTATACTTGGGTACCGATTCTCCAGGCGCCGCCGTCGTTCGACGGGACGTTGGGGAACGGCGCAGAGCTTTGATAGCGGCTGAGGCGGAGGAGGGGAGGAGATTGGCGGAGCGGAGCCCGTGCAAGAGGAGGCAGCAAGGCCAAGGGGCCGGCCCGGCATGGCCCAGGCACGAGGGTCTTTTTTTTTAACAACAAGAAGGGTCTCCAAGACCCCTTCATTTTCTTCCGACACAACCCGCACTCCTCGCTCCGATCCTCTTCTTCGTCGCCGCCTGCTTCCATCCCCTCCTGCATCGCCGGCAGTCGCGCAGCTCCCTTGCGCCACGCCGCGCAGCTCTCCCTCGTCTCCTCCCCTGCGCAGCTCCCTCCTCTCGATCCCCTCCCCGCCCAGCTTTCTCCTCCCAATCAATTCCCGTGCGCGCAGCTCCCATCGCTCGCCGCTCACCGCAAAAAAAGATTCTTTCTCCAGCAGTTCAAGAGAGAGCGCTCCTCTAGCTCCGGCCCGTACAACCTAGATACACCACCACGCTCCTTTTCTCACTCAATTTGAATCTGATAGCTCGGCTCGAGATGGATTGTAGCAGGCATGGAGGCTGGAGAGTGACGAGGAGATACGGCGGATGCCGGAGATGGGCGGCTAGGCGTCCTCCGTCAACCGGGGGGTGGGGGGATGGCAACAGGGAAAACGAGCAGCTGGTGGAGGCCTGCCAGGCCCTAGCGGGGAAGAAGCGCAGGCACGCCGCAGGGCACAAGGAGCAGAACCGTCTGAAGCAGCTACTCTGGTGTTCCTCTCCAATTATGGGGAGCTCTAGTGTAGGATCCGGCAACGGCGAGGTCAATACTCGATGGCGGTGCTAGTGAGTTCCCTATCATCAGACACAAATTCCATTCACTGTCTCTTATTTGTTCCTTCTTTTCCGCTCAAGTTCAGAGAAAAGAGCTCCCTGTAATCTTGATCTCCATGTCTCTAGACTGAATTTTTCTTTAATTTGTTCATTTGCGTACAGCTGAGCTCAAGTTCATTTGTTTATAATGTTAGATGCTTAGGTTGACGGCTTGATGCCCTGTTGTTCTGCTGAAACTTTCATCGACATGTAATATGAAGTAGAAAAGTGGACTAAATAAGCAGCATGAGCATAACAAAAAATAACAAGGGGTTTGTTAAATCTCAGTCAACTGAGATTTAGTGAAGTCTTAGTCGAGATCCTGGCCGTTGGATCGTTTGTCGCTTCAAGATCCGCGCAATAGAAAATCTTGTCTCGGTTCAACCTGTTAAGACGCAACCTGCAGCCCAGTTTCTTTTGTACTTTTGCCGTGAAAGGCTACGCACGGCTAGCCAGTTGATTTTTTTTAGGTTTTCTGTATTCAAATTACGAAAAAATACAAAGTTGTAGAACCTTACAAGCACACAAAAACATAAACATAGAGGACCATGACCGTCTAGAACGCCCTATAACAACCATAACACATGAAGATCTCCGGAGCCCTATGTCATCATCCCAGAAACTTAAGAGAAGACCCCTGCAACAGAAAAATCTGCAACCAGACACAAGCAGGTCATCATCTTCAACCACGGTGCAATTGCCGCCACGTTGAGTCCTCTTTCCTTGACACAATCGCTGAGAGGGCATGGATACCAATCCAGCACTCCTACAACAACCGTCGCTATCTTTGGCTTTGAGTACCGCGAAAAGTGTCCCTTCCAGATGGAAGAGAACTCGAGTCATCCGACCGATCCAGCACTGCGGCCGGGCTATCCGCCGGTGCAAAGCAGGATCTTCCTCCAGCATCGGTGCAGAGGAAGGAGAAGAACAGCAGCAGCAAATCATATCAACGCAGGAGAAGAAGGGTCTTCGTCTCCATGCATCCATCGCCCATCTGAGGACCCAACCGGCCAGAGCCGATGGACCTCCAGACACAACCCCGCATGGGCGTATCGGTTCGCTCCGCGTCTTTCGGATCGCAGAGGCGATCGAGCGCGAGAGGGTTCGCTTGCGTGCCGGCGGCGGCGCCGCCGGTTCCCTCTCTCTCCATCGGCCGCTCCGGCCGCGGGAGGGAGGGGCACCTCGATTTTGTCCGCTTGGCGGGTGCGTGGTAGGGTTAGGGTTCAGGGAGACGCTGCCCAGGCCGTTGCGGTGGTGTCACGTCGGAATAAATCTCTCCGGGCTCCGTTCGCGGTCAGGCAAGGCTTTGGCCTTCGTCTAGGAGCCAGCGGAGTGGTGGATCCCCGAATCTCGTCGAGGTCGGCTAGCCAGCTGATGGGTGGCCTTTTCCGTTGTTTGCTTTTGTCTACAAGTAGGAACTTGCTAGCGCAGCCACTTTCATATACACGTGTACTCTTTTTAAAATTTCTTAATTCCATTTTCTATTTAGTGTATTTAATTATAACCATGTTTTTATTAAGATGTTTTACTTCTATTTTTGTGGCAATATGGAATATCTAAATTCTGTAGGACAGACATTTTTACATGCATGAAGGATTTTACTCACGCTTGTTGATGTTTTTCCACATGGATTTTTTTCTTTTTTGTTTGTTTGTATGTTGCCTATTTTTATCATTTTTATTTCCTTTCATTCGTGTATTACCCACAAATATATTTTCATAATGTTGATACACCCCGTTTTTCCTACATCGGGTTGATAGCGGAACATATAAATATATCTTGACCGCAACTAATATTTGTTTTTTACGTGGGTAGCGGAAAAGTGACGAGTTGCATGTTCAATAATAGACTTGCAACTGTAATTATCACCCTCGACTGCAACTGCATATCGGATAATAGGCTTGTAACTGCAAGTGTCACACTCGATTGCAACTACATGTTTGATAGTAAGCTTGCAACTGCAAGTGTCACCCTCGTCTGCAACTGCATGTCTGATAGTAGGCTTGCAACCGCAAGTACCATCGTCGACTGTAACTGCATGTCTGATAGTAGGGCTGCAACTTCAAGTGTCACCCTCGAATGCAACTGCATGTCTGATAGTAGGCTTGCAACCGCAAGTATCATCGTCGACTGCAACTGCATGTCTGATAGTAGGGCTGCAAATGCAAGTGTCACCCTCGACTGCAACTGCATGTCTGGTAGTAGGCTTGCAACTGCAACTATCATCGTCAACTGCAACTGCATGTCTGGTAGTAAGGCTGCAACTGCAAGTGTCACGCTCGACTGCAACTATATGTTTGATAGTAGGCTTGCAATTGCAAGTATCACCCTCGACTGCAACTGCATGTCCGATAGTAGACTTGCAACTGCAAGTGTTGACCTTGACAACAACTGACTTTTGTTTTTGTAAGTGAGCGGCGTGAGAGCGGGGCAGTTTCGTGTCCAATATTAAATATGCAACTGCAAGTGTTGACATCGACTGCAACTGCATGCATACACACTCAGATGCAACTGACTTTTAATTTCGTAAGTGAATGACATGAGAGCGGGGCAGTTGTATATCCAATATTAGATATGCAACTATAAGTGTCGTCCATAACTGCAACTCCTTGTCTCCACATCCTACTGCAATTGCATGGCTTTCTTAGATGTATAAAAAATCCAAATTTATTTATGACGATGTCACCCATTACAACTGCTTAGTTGATGTTTTTTTTCAAGCATGTCAAACAAGCGCGCACACACACAACGGGTTGGTGCCTCTCAGTACAGATATCAAGCACTTAAACATATCACGTAGGCCTCTTTTTTGTTGGGTAGCTTTTTCGCTGTATTATGAAAAAGGAACAAACCATCCAAACAAACAAACAAACAAACAAAAAGCCAGAACATAAGCAGATACAATCCAGTAGACGGTGATACGTCCAAAACGTATCTATAATTTCTGCTTGCTCCATGCATGTTTTGTGTGATATTGCTATGTTCTAGATACACTTTCATACACTTTTGATCATATTTGGACTAACCTATTAACTCAGTGCACCCCAGTGCTAGTTCCTGTTTTCTACTGTTTTTCTATTTCAGTTTTCCCACATATAAAAAGTGCCAGAAAAATTCCGGGAAAAATATAGGAAAAATCACCGTACAGGAAGCTTCGCGAAGAGCCCGAGTGGGGCCAGAGGGGAGCCAGGGGTGGCCCAGGCAGCCACCCGGCGCGGCCACCCCCTGGGCCACGCCAGGGGGGCGCCTGGGGCCCCTGGTCCACCTCTGGCTGCCCCCCTTCGCCTATTTATTCTCCGTCACGGGGAAACTCCGAAGACAGAACCCTTTTTCACGATCTCTCCTCTGTTCCGCCGCCGCCGCGCTTTTGAGATCGGAGCACCAGAAGACCTCTTCCCGGCACCCTGCCGGAGGGAGGGCCGACCTCCGGGAGTCTCCTCTCCACCATGGATGCTTCCCGGATGTCTCGTGAGTAGTTTTCCTTGGACCATGGGTCCGTGATCAGTAGCTATGTGATGTTATCCTCCCCTCTTTGTTCTTCATGGTTTAGACCTCGTGAGCTGCCCTACATGATCGAGGCACTTTTGTAATCTTTCTGCTATTTCTATGCCGAGTTTGATGGGATCTGATGGATTATGAGATTATGTTCAGATTGTGATTGAGTAATATATTTGGTTTTTATCTCTTATATTTTTGTTCCTAAGTAATTCTTGCATGTTCTTCGTTGTTGTTTATTGCTTTGGCCAAGTAGTAGGTAGTAACCGCAAGAGGGAACGTTATGCTCGATTGTGGGTTCATGCCCCCCGATGACACGCTTGAGTGACAGAAACATGAGTCTAGGGGATGTGTTGTTGCCACAAGGGGGAAAACAACGGTGCTTGTAACCGCGGTTGCAAGGATTGTTTACTTTACGCAGAGTGTTTTTTAATGAAGTTGTCTGTTGCTTTGGGTTTACACTTTGGGTGGGGCTCGCAACTTAATACCAGCGAGATGTTCTGGATAGATATCTCAAGGTGTATGATTAGTAGTAGATGAAGTTGGATTTCGGTCTACTTATTTTGGCGTACTGCCCGTGCTTTTGAGCCTCTTCCTTTCTTTTGTAGCATAGTTAGCATTGCGGTGCGTTCATAATCCTGTCAATTGCCCTTCTGTAATTTGTTTACCTCGCATAGCAGTTTTATCGTCTTTTGGGAGAGAGACATCACTAGTGAACATAACGTATCCCGGTCCATGTCCTCATTACTGTTTCCACGCTCATTTACTTTTCTGCTTTTACTTTCAGTTGCTATCATTATCCCTTGTGTTTGATCCTTTGTGAACAACAAGACCGGAGAGATTGACAACCTCTCTGAACTTCGTTGGGAACAAAGTTATTTGTGTCTGTGTGCAGGTCCGCATCATTTGCGCCGCTGACACCTACTTATCATCTCTGGAGTCCTACTGGAGACAAACCTTGGTATCTTCACCGAGGGAAACTTGCTGATGCACTGCATCTCAAACCTTCCACTTGGGGTAACCAACGAGGGGCGAGAAGCCATCAAGCAAATTTCTGGCGCCGTTGCCGGGGACTCCGAGTGCTAAGATAGGGGAGTTGCACACTACCCTTTACCTTTGTTTTTTAGTCTTGTTAGCTTACCTTTCAATTTTTATCTTTGTGTCTTATATCAAAAATCACAAAAAAAATCTGCCACACTTGCTGCTACTATGGGTTCCACTGAAAACACCAAGTTGTGTGACTTCACTAGTCACAACAACCAAGACTTTATCTGCACCCCCATTGCCACACCTGCCACTTCAGCTACCTCTTATGAAATTAAACCTGCCTTGCTAAACCTTGTTATGAGAGATCAATTCTCTGGTGCTGGAGATGATGCTGCTTTACACTTAAACAATTTTGTTGAATTATGTGATATGCAAAAGTATAAAGAAGTAGAAGGTGATATTGTTAAGCTCAAGCTCTTTCCCTTCTCTTTAAGGGGAGACGCTAAAATCTGGTTTCAATCTTTGCCTAGGAATAGCATAGATTCTTGGGATAAGTGCAAAGATGCTTTTATAGGGAAGTACTACCCACCTGCTAAAATTATCCAATTAAGGAGTAACATTATGAATTTTAAGCAATTGGATAATGAACACGTTGCCCAAGCTTGGGAACGAATGAAATCTCTTGTTAAGAAATGCCCTACACATGGTTTGACTACCTGGATGGTTATCCAGACTTTTTATGCAGGCTTGAACTTTACCTCGAAGAACCTGTTAGATTCGGCCGCGGGAGGAACCTTTATGTCAACTACACTTGGTGCTGCCACGAAGCTTCTCGGTGAAATGATGACCAATTATTCCCAATGGCACACCGAACGCGCTCCAACAGGTAGGAAGGTAAATTCTGTCGAGGAAATTACCTCCCTCAATGAAAAAGTTGACTTAATTATGTCTCTACTTAACAAGCAACCCTCTATTGATCCTCGTGATGTCCCTTTAAATTCTTTGGTTGCCTAAGAACAAGTAGATGTGAACTTTATTGCTAGAAACAATTTCAACAACAATGCTTATAGGGGTAATTTTGCTAGCAATCCTAGACCGTTTCTATCCAACTATGGGAACAACAATACCTACCCTAGCAACAAGAACCCCTCTTCAGAATTAGAAAGCATGCTTAGAGACTTTATCACTATCCAAAAAGCCTTCAACAAAAATGTAGAGGATAAATTAGCTAAATTAGATAATCTCTCTTTGAAGGTAGAAAGCTTAGCCCTTGATATTGAGATTCTTAAAATTAGAACCTCTCCCCTTGAGGAGAATAAGGCCACTCCTATTAATGCTATCCAATTACAAATTAATGAAAATATTAGGATGATGGCTAAACTTAAAGAAAGGTGGGCTAGAGAAAAAGAGGAAGAGGATAGAATTAAGAGTCTTCCTACACACCACACAGTTGCCACTATCCAAATTGTTGAGGACACCCAAACTATTAGCACCCAATGCACTCCTAGTCCCGTTGGACCTATTAATGGTGATGTTAATACCTCAACCGAAGATAAAGAAACTCCTATGAAGATAGAGGGTTTCAAACAAGTGAGCCTAGGCGACACTACTACCACCTTTGATAGTAGTGATATTGATTTTGATAGTTGCACCCTCTCAGAAGTTATTAGCTTGCTACACAAAATGTCTAGAGACCCCCACACTAGCACACTTAATATTTCCTTGACGGAGCATATCACAAATGCTCTTATCAAAGCTAGGGAGGAGAAGCTTAGAGTAGAAGCCTCCATACCTAGGAAGCTAGATGATGGTTGGGACCCTATGATCAAAATTAAATTAAATAACTTCTCTTTCTATGCTTTATGTGATGTTGGAGCTAGTACCTCCGTTATGCCCAAAAGAATATTTGATATGTTTGAATTGAAGCCCTTTGAGCCTTGTTCTTTTGGTGTTCGTCTTGTTGATTCTTCCGTAAAGAAACCTTTTGGGAAGATCGACGATGTTCTTATCATTGTCAATGACAACTATGTTCCCGTTGATTTTATTGTTATGGATATAGAGTGTGAACCTTTGTGTCCAATTATTTTGGGACGTTCTTTTCTTTGCACCGTTGGTGCGGTTATTGACATGAAAGAGGGGAATATAAAATTCCAATTCCCTCTCAAGAAAGGGATGGAACACTTCCCTAGAAAGAAAATCAAGTTACCTTTTGAGTCCGTTACACGGGCTAGTTATTCTTTTTCTCTTGATAAAACTTGATTCTTCTTTTGCATCATGCCTAGCTTAAAGGCATAAAAGAAAGCGCTTTCGGGAGGCAGCCCGCAACGTATTTAGGCTTTTCTTTTTGCTTTTGTTGTGTCTTGATGTTTGTTACTATTGTAGCAACATCATTGTATCTTTATTTTTTCATCTTTGTGCCAAGTTTAGCCTCTTACGGCAAGGGAAGTAAAAGTTGTGACATGCTGTCCAGAAAACAGATTCTGTCCTCGTGACCAGAAAAATTTCAGAAAAATCCCAGTTCATCTTTTTGAGATGAAATTTTTACACAGCATGCTATATACAATTTTAAAACTTCCGTATATTCTGAGTTTTTTGATTTGAGTTGCAGAAGTATCCCTAAAAAATTCTTTACTACCTGCTGTCCTGTTTTTCACAGATTCTGCCACGTTTTGTCTCTCCTAACTTTTGCAAACCTTAAGCTTGCTTTTTCTTTGCAAAAACCTTTTGGCACTCTTGAGAAACAGTAGATCTTCAAGAATATCTTTATATCCAGTAGGGAAAAAATATTTTATTAAGGGTACTAACCTCTCTAATCAGCTTATGATGAGTTATGTATGAAGGGAGTTTTCAAGTGTGCGATGGAAGATGATGAAAGAAAATTCAGGAGTGTCAAGCGCTCAAGCTTGGGGATGCCCCCATGCATCCCCAATAAATATTCAAGGAGACTCAAGCGTCTAAGCTTGGGGATACCTCAAAACTTTTTGTGGGAGATAAACACGCTCCACTTTCAAAATCTAGAACACATCATAGGATTTTTCCTGCTTATCTTTTTGCTGTTGTGTGTTCTTTATCTTTTCATAGCTGCTGCCATGTTTAGTTTTAGTCTTAGTTTGTCTTTAGCAAGAGCCTTGGCTTTTGTTTAGTTTGTTGCTGGAACTCTTTTTAGTTTTCACGTTTATCTTGTTAAAGAGAGTTGGTTGTTGCACTGAGTTGTGTCTTGTCTTGAAAGTAGGTAATTGAGGTTGCTATTTAATTCTAGTAGTAACTTGCAATAGTTTTGAGGTATTGATGTGAGTAATGTTGACTTTTGGTGTCAAGAGCTCTAGCCTATTAGTGATAGGTATCGTATTTTGGGCAATCCGTGTGTATTTTCAAAACCTACAAAACTAGTTGAGAACTCTAGCTACTAGATGGATCACTAATCTTTGGAGGGATCGAATATTAGAGAACACTCACGTACCATGAGTCGAGGATGCGCAAGGATAACCAAACCCCCATACACTCCTCCTCGGGGTACTTGTCTCTTTGTGAACCTCCTTATTAGATTGAGAGTTACCGATAATAAGTGCATGAGTTCTTCGGACTAATGTAAGTATTGAAAGTTGACACTTCCACCTTCCCTTATTTTGCTAGCCTCTCCCGTGCCGTGCATTGCCTTCTTCTCACTCCGAGAGTTGGTGTCCACCTTCGCCGGTACATCCAAACCCTTGGCATGATATGCTCTGTCATCATAAACCTCCTTATATCTTTCCTCAAAACAGCCACCATACCTACCTATCAAGTCATTTCCATAGCCTTTCCGAGATATATTGCCATGCAACAGCCACCTCTTGATGACTTGATCTTCATGTCATACATGTTCCTGCTACACTGGCAGCGACATACATTGCATACATCATGATAGTTACATCTTCTTTATGATTTTGAGTACCTTGTAAAGTGTGAAAGATCTCCTTTACCTTCTTGTAAAATAGAGTGTTGCCCTTAAGTAAGGAAAATATCCCAAAGTGGACACCATAAAAGATCCCAAAGAGAAAAAATGAGAGTTAAATAGAAAGAGCCATTGAGGCCAAAAAAAATACAAAAAAATAGAAAAAAAGAGAAAAAGAAATAAAAAGAGAGAAAGGGGCAACACTACTATCCTTTTGAGAGATCCACACTAGTACTCCCTTTATATCCTTGTACTCCATAGAGATGATCATTATGCATATAGCTATGTGGGGACCTTCACACTATAGAACTTGGCTTGCATATTTCAAGGATGAGCCTCCTCAAACGAGCTCTAGGTCTTCATGAGCGAGCAAGTTAGATGCACCCCCACTAGTTCCATTGGAGAGCTTCTTAGCTCGTATGTGCATCCGTTGCATGGCAATCTGTAACACCCCGGGTGTCACGCTACAGTAGTCCAACAGTAATCACCTAGTTAATGGTCATGTCATCATGATTAGGCCCGGGTTAAACAACCTTGATCGAGTTGAGCTCAAATTCAAACCGTATAAAAAATTGTAGAAACAAGTGGAAATTAAACTTGACCCAAAAATTGTGCAAACAATTTTATAAAATGTCTAAAAGTCAGTAGACCAAGATACCATGGTGGTGGATATTTATTACATCATTCAAATATTTTAAACTATTTAAACGGTAGCTAAAACAATCCCAATTAATTCCTTTTGGATAAAATAAATATGCAAATGATTTTATTTTGACCCCAAACTTTATGTGTCAACTTAGGATGTTACAAAATATTTAATTGGATCAGTGGCACAATTTATAAAAGTTATTTGGTACTTATAGTAAATAAAACAGTGAGTAAAAGAAAAGAAAAACGAATTGCAGGGAGATTAAAAGTCGTGAAACTCATGTGCCCGGTCCAGCCCACATCTTCCCCCGGCCCACCCAACCCGCCAGCACGATCCCCTTCCCCTGTTCCTTTCCCCCGTGCGCGTCGAGCATCCCTGGCCGTCATGGCTGTTCTCGTCGTCGTGTCGTCATCTCTGTGGTTCCTCGGCAAGGTTAAAGGTCCCCAGCGCCCCCTGGAACCCTAGCCGCCCCCTGCTCCTCCTTACTCGCGCCGCCGCTCTCCTCACCCGAGCCGCCATGGCCGCGAGCTCGTGAGTTCGCGCGGCCAACGCGCCTCCCAGCCCGAGCCGTGTTGTCCAGGTGCCGCGCCATCGACTTGTTCGTCACCTCCAGGGAGCGCACGGACCAGGACTCCTCAAGCTACGCGAATCGGGGTCGCCTTTTTCCTCTGCCCGGCGAGCTCCGGCCGCCGTGGGATTCCGGCGAGCGATTCGTCGCCGGTGACGCTCCCCTGGCCTCCCAGACCTCGACCTTGCGCTCACTGTGAGCCCCCCTCGGTTCCCCTCCTTCCCCTCTTCGATCCGTCGCCGTAGTCGTCTGTATTAACCGGAGGTCGCCATGGCCAGAGCTCTCTGCTCCGGTGCGTGCTCGTACTGCTGCGGCTCTCGTACAACTGTTTTTTTGTGTACTGCTTGCTGTTGCGGTCGCGTGCGCGCTCCAGCCCGCGTGGCCACGTCCCGCTCGCTCTGCTCCTGCTGTGGCTGCGCTGGCCACGGCCGTGGACATGGCTGAGTGTGTGTGCTCCGTACGTGCTGTGTAGTGTGTGTGTGCACAGAGTGTGTTGTGTGTGTATGGTGTGTGTCGGCCACAGCCGTGGCCGGCGGCTGGATCCTGGCCGCCCTGGCGCCACCCCGTGCCAAGCTGCGCGGCTGCTGCTCAGCTGGGCTGCTGCTGCCCGCTGCTGCTGAAGCTGTTAGCTGCTACCGCTGACTGAATCTAAAAATTGCTGCTACTACTCTAAAACTGTTGCTGCTACCCCACTTTACGACAAGCAAAACAACAGCAAACAGACCTCAACCTAAGTAGAAGTTGTAGATCAAGAAACTAGACATACCAAAGATGATTTTGTTTCATTGGGCCAACTCCATTCGGTGCATAGATTAAATCCTATGAAAACCACTAAATGCCGTTTTGAAAAATATTTGTGTCACCATTGCTAAGTTAGAGAAAGAAATGGACATGCTGCTGATATTGTCGTGCATCAAAGAGGGCATGGCATGTGAGTACCATTGATGTGGTGCAAAACACATGTAGGATTCATCTCCATTAGAACTATGAATAAATACCAATTATCAAGCAAGTTAGTAAAATTTAACAAGTTTCTGAAATTGCATTAAGTGCCCTTTTTCCCGTGAAGTTTTGGTCGAGTAAATGAACTCTAGTAAAAATTCCTTCCGTACCAGATTCGAGATCGCAGAGAATAGCTCCACTTGAATATAGGGCACTAACTCGGCGGATAAGCGGAACCTTAAACCGTAGCTCCTTGAAGAAAGCTAGTTGATGTTTAAACATCATTTTCTCAGAGTTAGCAATATTTCAGAAAAATCTCAAATAGACAATGACATGTGGACCCCCTAGCACTGTCCATAATTTGACCAGTCAAAGATCCTTGTGTATGACATGTGGGCCCCTTTTTCAGTTGACCTAGTCAAATATACTATTTTGGATAATGTTGCATTTTAATAATAAAAGAAATTATAGTAATTAAAAAATCATTTAAATATTAGAAATTCAATATCTTTTAAATCGCAACTCCGATGAAAATTATTTGTACATGAAACTTGATCAGAAAAATATAACGGATACGAATACGCTATCCGTATACCAACCACACCCCTCTAACGCACCAAACATCGAACCGTCCACCTCCGGACCGTTTGTCCGATGAATTGTCCGGTACTGTTAGAGTATCCGGATGAATTTATTCTGAACACGAAAGTTGTTCAGAATAGCTCAACTAACACGGTTACACCTTCCACACGTTTGTCGGATGTCCACGCCACCTCCGGCATAAACCCTTCTCCCTCCGGACACCCTGTCCGGTAATCACCCGGAGCCGGTAGTCCATCCCCGGATGAATTCCCGCTCCGAGCAATACACCTTACATTGCGTTAGAACACCGTTAACCTTGCGTTTGCCATGTATTGTATGTGTATTGCTATTATTGCTGTGTATTTATTGTTTCTTCCCCCCTCTCTTATTGTCCGATAGTCCCGACGACCGTTGCCGATGCCCCTGTGATCGACTACGTCGACGACGACCGAACCCCTACCGTCGAGCTACCAGGCAAGCAGAGCCATTCTTTTCCCCAGATATCGCCTACCTTTTCCGTACTTTCTTGCACTAGGCATTGTTACTGCTGCTGCTGCTACGATTACAATCCTACTCAATTGCATAGCCTGATTTTGTCGCCCCATGTTGTACCTTCCTTATCCTATGCTGCCTGCTATATCTATATATTATATTCAGCAGTGAGCCCTGCGCATTGTTAGCTATGGTTAGATAGCGGGTCGTGATCGCTCTAGGAGTGAACACGGATACAATATATACAACTGCACAGGTACGGTACAATGCAGACACCGCCTAAGGCCCCCTAGCTCGGCTCTGCCGAGCCACATCAAGTGAAGCTATCGAGGAGTAATCCTCGTACTCCACTCGTTTCTGACTCTGCATAGCCGCTCTAGGTACCTGAGCAACGGTTGTCCTAAAGGTAAGAAGTCGGGCGACCCAACGGTGCCCGCGAGCGGTATTGCGTCGGGAACGACAGGGAGGGTACGACCGACATTACTGGCGTACTTGGCCCCTGCTCGTATCTCGCGAGAGTTACCAAACCACGAAAGTTGAGCTCTACCAAGAGCACACGCGAGATAAGGTAAGGAGACGGTTTACCTTGTTGGTAACCGCAGAGACTTGGTGGGACGACAGGGCAGGCACCGATGTACTGGTGGTCCTAACTGCTGTCATTGACCGCGGGTCAGTTAAGTCGAGGCAACGATAACGGTTGTCACGCAGGTTAATTAAAATGCTAAATGGTTCGGCGGATGACTTGAGAGACCCGTTGGTCTGTACGCAGTACCTTCACGTGGGATAAGGAGTTATGGGCTCCCCTGCGTCGTAGTTTGTCCGAAAGCTCTTCAGACGTCAGCAGTACTGCGGCCTGATCGCCGGGAAGTGGTCTTGTCTTTTTGCTGCAGCAGGTGTGTTTGGATTTGCTTTTGCTTCACCGGCCAAACTCGCACCGTGCAGGAGCGTGCAAGGGTGAGGGACCTAGACCCCTTGGCGCATAGGATATAGTCCGGCGGATGGCCTCTCTGCTGAGCCTAGGATGAACTACGATGTGTCGGATAGCCTCGGTGGGGCATTCCCTAACCAGGTGTACGCCACCCTGGAGATCCGAGCGTGCAGGCTGAACAGTAGTGCACCCCTGCAGGGAGTTTAATCTATTCGAATAGCCGTGTCCAACTTACTATTATACAATGTTGCAGAAACTTCTGCTTCATTGTTATTTTATTGCTTTATATAAACTGTTGGCTGTTTCTCTTCTCATGCTGCAAGACATCGTCAGAAGAGGCTAGTCTTCGATAGGCCTAGCTTCTTACCCTTATTCTGATTTCTATCTTGCAGTCCACTATATATACAGCCTCCCCTTTCCATTGATACAATGCATAATGCTTAAAAGTGGACGTAAGACTCGCGGGTATGCTAGATACTCACCTGCTTTATTTTCCCCCCTTTTTGTTTTGCTTGATCGGCCGCTGCAGTCGACGTTGGAGATTTGGAGTCTAGGAGCAGGAGATTTCCCGATGCCGACCACCACAACGTGAAGATCCCCGATGCCTTCTACGACGTCGAGTCCCCCCGTTGACCAGGAGTAGTTTAGAGGTTCCCAGGCAGGAGGCCTTTCCTTTTCGATCGAGAGTTGATTTCGTGCTAGCCTTCTTAAGGCAACCTCGTGTTCTTGTGTCTGTACTCATATACTATTGCTTCCGCTAACTTTGTGCTCTCGAGCTGTTGTATTCGAGCCCTCGTGGCCCCTGGCTTGTATTAAACAGCTTGTATTATTTTATTTGTAGAGTTGTGTTGTGGTATCTCACCGTGGCACCCTGATCTCGATCGTGTACCTTGCGTGTATGATTACTGTACACGGTCTGATTTTGGGGGCGTCACACAATCCCTACTCCTCACATCATATCTATCATTTGGCATCTCTTGCCTATGATTGTCCTCATTGATGTGAGCCTTTCTCATCCTTTTTGTCTTCCTCCTCCGCACTTCTCTCTTTGCCATCCTAAGTGTCAACTCTCGTGCTTACGCTCATCCATTGCATGAGTGCTCAAAAATATCGAAAAGGAGTGGATCAAATTGACTTGTACCTGGCTAGTGGTCTGGGGACGAGTCAAGATAAGATTCCAAAGAGCACCAAGTGTGAAACTTTAGTAGATTGAGTTCTCAACACAAAAATACTTTTTCTCGTATTCCCTATTCCCCTTCTTGCATGCAAACACCATTTGGAGACATTCGAGTCACGGACAGCGAGAGCTCTTGCACCTAATGTTCTTTTGTTACTTGTTTCAATGCTAATATAGACTCTTGCATGTTATGACTTGAATTGAATCTCTAACCTTGATTGCTTTACTTTTCAAAGTTCTTTTATGGTTGCTAGCATATCACCACAGAAATTATGCCGTTATCATTTACCTACTCGAGGACGAGCAGGAATTAAGCTTGGGGATGTTGATACGTCCAAAACGTATCTATAATTTCTGCTTGCTCCATGCATGTTTTGTGTGATATTGCTATGTTCTAGATACACTTTCATACACTTTTGATCATATTTGGACTAACCTATTAACTCAGTGCACCCTAGTGCCAGTTCCTGTTTTTTGCATTTTTTCTATTTCAGTTTTCCCCCATATAAAAAGTGCCAGAAAAATTCCGGGAAAAATATAGGAAAAATCAGCGTACCGGAAGCTTTGCGAAGAGCCCGAGTGGGGCCAGAGGGGAGCCAGGGGTGGCCCAGGCGGCCACCCGGCGCGGTCACCCCCTGGGCCGCGCCAGGGGGGCGCCTGGGGCCCCTGGTCCACCTCTGGCTGCCCCCTTCGCCTATTTATTCTCCATCACGGGTAAACTCCGAAGACAGAACCCTTTTTCGTGATCTCTCCTTTGTTCCGCCGCCGCCGCGCTTTCGAGATCGGGAGCACCAGAAGACCTCTTCCCGGCACCCTGCCGGAGGGAGGGCCGACCTCCGGGAGTCTCCTCTCCACCATGGATGCTTCCCGGATGTCTCGTGAGTAGTTTTCCTTGGACCATGGGTCCGTGATCAGTAGCTATATGATGTTCTCCTCCCCTCTTTGTTCTTCATGGTTTAGACCTCGTGAGCTTCCCTACATGATCGAGGCACTTTTGTAATCTTTCTGCTATTGCTATGCTGAGTTTGATGGGATCTGATGGATTATGAGATTATGTTCAGATTGTGATTGAGTAATATATTTGGTTTTTATCTCTTATATTTTTGTTCCTAAGTAATTCTTGCATGTTCTCCGTTGCTGTTTATTGCTTTGGCCAAGTAGTAGGTAGTAACCCCAAGAGGGAACGTTATGCTCGATTGTGGGTTCATGCCCCCCGATGACACGCTTGAGTGACAGAAACATGAGTCTAGAGGATGTGCTGTTGCCACAAGGGGGAAAACAACGATGCTTGTAACCGCGATTGCAAGGATTGTCTACTGTACGCAGAGTGCTTTTTAATGCAGTTGTCTGTTGCTTTGGGTTTACACTTTGGGTGGGGCTCGCAACTTAATACCAGCGAGATGTTCTGGATAGATATCTCAAGGTGGATGATTAGTAGTAGATGCAGTTGGATTTCGGTCTACTTATTTTGGCGTACTGCCCGTGCTTTTGAGCCTCTTCCTTTCTTTTGTAGCATAGTTAGCATTGCGGTGCGTTCACAATCCTGTCAATTGCCCTTCTGTAATTTGTTTACCTCGCATAGCAGTTTTATCGTCTTTTGGGAGAGAGACATCACTAGTGAACATCACGTATCCCGGTCCATGTCCTCATTACTGTTTCCATGCTCATTTACTTTTCTGCTTTTACTTTCAGTTGCTATCATTATCCCTTGTGTTTGATCCTTTGTGAACAACAAGACCGGAGAGATTGACAACCTCTCTGAACTTTGTTGGTGTAACACCCTCGGATGCCTGTAACAGTAACCATCATTACTGTAGATCATCACTGTTGGATTATCACTGATTGATCTCCCTTGTCCTTGATAAAATTTTGTGATGCTAATGATCAAACCTTGCTGTGGTTAATCAACACCCCATGCACCATGTACTTGAGCCCTTGGGATCAAAACCCAAAGCCAAATGCACCTTGCTCATCTAACAAACCAAACCCTAGTTGAAACTTCTTTGAATGAAAAATAAAACAAAAGTGCTCAAATAAAGTTGTTCCAAAAATCATGAAACTATTTTGTAAATTGCCTAAAATCATTATAATCATGTTGGACCAACTTTGGTAATTTTTGAAGTTATGGAAAATCCCAAACAATTATAACAGTAGCTTATAAGGCCCTTTTTAATCCTAAAATATTTAAAAGGAATACCCACTGAGTTTTAAAATGCACCAAATCTTTTATGTAACCTACATGTGACATACAACTAATTTACAAACCACCAACACATTTAAATAAAATGCAGAAGTGATTAATTTAATTACAACAGTAAACAAAGGCAAAGGAAAAGAATAAAACAAACCGAAGACTTACCTGTCGCCCCTGGGCGAATCCCACACCACGGCCCACCCCGGCCCGTCTTCCACCTCCCACCTGCTCCCGTCACGTCGGCCAACTGCTCGACGCCGTGGCACAGCCGTGGCCACGGGCGCCGCTAGAGCCCTCCCCTCCCTCACCTGCTCCCTACGACCGGGGAGGCGATAAGGCCAACCCCAGCAGCTCCCTGGACAACCCCCACCCCTTTTCCCCTTCCTCCTGACCTCGTGCTCGAAAGGAAAGAACCGCCCGAGGCCACCGTCGCAATTGCCGCGCCAACTCGCGGCCATCGACAACGACGGGCCACGAAAACGTGTCCATCGGGAGCGCAGACGACGACTTCATCACCTCGGAGGAGAAGCCGTGCCCGGAGCCCCTGTACGCAGCGAATCGGCGCCGGCTTCATCTTCAACTCCGGCGTGCCTCCGGCCAAATTCCGGCCGCTACGGACCACCACCGCGCCCGCTGCCCTCCTCTACCGTCTCAGGGTGAGCTGGGTCACCTTCCCCATGTACTCGCGCCCCCTCTCTCCCCCTGTACTGGCCGCCGCCATTGGAGCCGAGCACGTCTCCGCCGAGGATGGACGTGCGCTCGCTCCAGTGAGCTTTAGCTCGCGCCAGCTGCACCATTGTGCTCCACGTAACGCGTAGAATCGATTAGACCCAACGCGCCGCTCGATTTCGTTGTGGGCCATCACCTGCCATTGTTGGCCGCACGCTGTTGCCGCTGTCCTCGTCGCCGGCGAGGCTCCGGTCAACCTCCACCCACCCCGCTGCCTCCTTTCGACGCGGCTCGACGCGCTGCATCCATAGGAGCAGGCGACGCGTGAAACGGCCCCCTAAAACGAGTGCACGGTCGCCGGCAGTGGACCTCGCCGCCGGCCGTCGTCGCCGGTGACGTGCTGTGTCACTGCCCGGCGGGCCCCCCCTCATCAAATTTATCATTAGGGGTTAATCCCACCCCTAATGGGCCACTGACGATGGACCCCCCCGGCTAGCTGCTCTGTTAATTTAACTAAAGAATTAGCAGAATAATAACCCCCCCAGGCACTTACATGTGGGTCCCCTGACCATTTAGTTTAAATAAACAGTTTTAATTAACACTGGAGTCAATGACACCTGGGCCCCCCATGTCAGATTTATTTTTAAAAAGAATTTAAAAGTAATCCAGTGGCTTACATGTGGGCCCAGTGCCTATTTTTGATTTATTAAATTGTTTTATAAATTCACAGAGGCTGACATGTGGGTCCCACATGTCAGCACTGTTTTGGATAATGTTACTAAATAATAAAAGAAATTATTAAAAGGATTTTTAAAATGATTTAAAATGTTTAAACTTTAAAATTCAATATCTTCTAAACCGTAACTCAGATCAAAAAACTTTATACATGAAAAGTGATCAGAAAAATATAACGAATACGAATACGCTATCCATTTGTCTACCACCCCCCTCTAACTTACCGAGCATCAAAACTCCCCCTCCGGTGTCGTCTGCCGATAAATTATCCGGTACCGATAAAAGTACCCGGATGAATTTATTTCGAACACGAAAGGTTTTCGGAGTAGATCAACTAACCCGGATACACCACCCACCCATGTGTCGGATGTCCGCGACACCTCCGGCATGATATCCCCCCCCCTCCGGACCCCCGGTCCGATAATCACCCGGAGCCGGCAGTTCATCCCCGGATGAATTCCCGCTCCGGGCAATGTGCATTGCACTGCGATAGAACACCGTTAAAATTTTCATACATCATGCCATGCATCTGTTTGCTATGATTGTTTGTATTTACTGTGTTTGTCCCCCTTTATCTTTTGGTAGACCCCGAGGCTGCCGTCGACTACGTCGTCGACGACCGTACTCCTACCGTCGTGCTTCCATGCAAGTAGAGCCATTCTCTTCCCCAGATATCGCCTATCTTTCCGTACATTTCTTGCACTAGGCATTGTTACTGTTGCTGCTACGATTATAATCCTATTCAACGGCATAGCCTGATTTTTGTTGCCCCTTGATGTGCCTTCCTTTATCCTATGCTGCCTATTATTATTATGCATTATTCAGCAGTGAGCCCTGCGCATTGTTAGCTAGGATTAGATAGAGGGCCGTGATCACTCAGGGGAGTGAACGCGGGTACAAATATTATAACTGCACAGGTACGTACAAAGCAGACACCGCCAAAGGCCCCTATCTGGGTTATGCCTAGTCACCTCAAGTGTGAGCTATCAAGGAGTAATCCTTGTACTCCCCTCGAGGCTGACTTTGTCTTACCGCCTTAGGGTCCTGAACAACGGTTGTCCTTCAGGTAAGAAGTCGGGCGACCCAACGGTGCCCGCGAGAGGTATTGCGACGGGACGACAGGGAGGGTACGACCAGTGTACCGGTGTGCTTGGCCCCTGATCGTTGGCCGCGAGAGTTACCAAACCACGAAAGTCGAGCTCCTCCAGGAGCACACGCGAGACAAGGTAAGGAGACGGTTCACCTTGTTGGTAACCGCAGTGACTTGGTGGGACGACGGGGCAGGCACCGATGTACTGGTGGTCCTGGCTGCTGTCGTTGTCCGCGGGTCAGTTAAGTCGAGGCAACGATAACGGTTGTCACGCAGGTTAATTAAAATGCTAAATGGTTCAGTGAATGTCTTGAGTTGGCTATATGCCATGTACGCACTACCTACCCGTGGTAATTACGAGTTATGGGCTCCTCTGCTTTGTAGTGTCGTCCGAGGACTCTCCAGACGTCAGCAGTACCGCGGCCTGCGCCGGGAAGTGGTGTTGTCTTTTTTGCTCGCGCGATGGTGTCTTATTTGGATTTGCTTTAACTTCACCGGCCAGCCTCGCACCGTGCAGGAGTACGTCGGGGTTAGGGTCCAAAGCCCCGCGTACATAGGATATAGTCCGGCGGATGACCTCTCTGTTGAGTTTGAAAGATGGGCTATGAAGTGTCAGATAGCCTCGGTGGAGCGTTCCCTAACAAGGTTCCCACCACCCTGGAGATCCGTGCGTGTAGCGTAACACAAGTGCACCCCTGCAGGGAAGATTGATCTATTCGAATAGCCGTGTCCACGGTAACAGGACGCTTTATGCTGAAGCTGGATCTTACCACTAGAAACTATTATTATTAAACTGTATGGTTCCGGGTTTTCTTCCTCGCGGGGATGTCGAGGAGGTGAACTCGGAGGCATTGCTAATTATTACAACTTATTATTATACAATGCTGCAGCAACTTCTACTGCATTGTTACTTTATGCTTTACATAAACTGTTGGCTGATTCTTACCTCATGCTGCAAGACCTCATCGGAAGATGCTAGTCTTCGATAGGCCTAGCTTCTTACCCTTGCTCTGGATTTCTGTCTTTCAGTCCACTATATACAGCCTCTTCTTTCCGTTGATACAATGCATAATGCTTAGTAGCGGACGTAAGACTCGCGGGTATACTAGATACTCACCTGCTTTATTTCCTTTACTGTTTTGCCTGATCGTCCGCTGCAGCCGACATTGGAGCCCAGGAGCAGGAGTACCCCGGAGGCGCCTACTACGACGTCGAGTTCCCCGTTGACCAGTAGTAGTTCGGTGGATCCCAGGCAGGAGGCCTCGCCTTTTCGATCTGTATCTCTGATGTGATTTGTGCTAGCCTTCTTAAGGCAAAACTTGACTGACTATGTGTGTACTCAGATATTATGGCTTGTATGACTTATGTATTCGGATCCGCGTGACCCCCCCCTTTATTGTAATATATTTGTTTATCCTTTTGTGTTTAGTGTTGTGCTGTGATATTCTCACCGTGGCACCCTAATCTCAGCCGTGTACCCTGCGTGTATGATTACTGTACACGGATTGATTTTGGGGGCGTCACAAGTTGGTATCAGAGCCGACTGCCTTTAGGAAGCCACCCCACCACTACTTGGTCGATGTTGAGTCTAGACTTTGAAAAACTATTTTGCTAACTTAATATTTGGCTTACGGGCCCACATCGATGTCACTACGTGTGATATCTATGGTATTAGGATCCTTTTCTCCTTACCTATGCTCTGGGAATCTGCTCTCTTATCCTTGCTGGTAAGTTTTACAAAATCTGACATTAGGATCACGTTCTCTTGATTCCACTCGGCCTTTTTGGTGCTTCTCCATTGATTGAGTCGTGTCGCAGGAGTCATACCCCAGGTCCCGGACCGCGGATCCCATTCTCATTCTGGGCAGGCCGCGCGTCCTCTGGCATTAACTCCTGTGGCCAACAGTTTTCTTGCGGCGTGATTGACATAGTGGAATCTATGTCGCGTCGTGTAATCCTAACCGCGGTCTGCGCGCCGCCTAGTGAGTCCTTTTTCCTTAATTTCTACGACGTTGTGCTGCCCGATTTTCGATTGACTCTGTGTGTAAATGTGTATGTCTTATATGACTACTCCTATATATCCGCGCCTCCTCTTCGCTGTCGTTTTTACTTCAGGCTTGATTCCGGTATCTCGTTAAATTTTCATCGCTGAAATACCCCTGTTAAATTCTAGCAGGATGGCTGGTCGTGGTCGTGGTGCCAACGACCCACCTCTGCCGCCGGATTACATGGCCGCGATGATGCAGCAGTTCGAGCTGAACCGCCAGTTCATGGAGAATGTCATGGCTCAGTTCCCCCAACCGAATCAGAATGGTCACCACTATCAGCATGCCACCGTGACTCTGCACTACTTCACCCGCCTCAACCCCACTATGTTCCGCAACACTGTTCAGCCGTTGGATGCTGATGACTGGCTTCGCGACATCACGCACGAGCTGGAGTCTGCTAATGTCGATCCAGCCGACTATGTGAACTTTGCGTCTTATCATCTGAAAGGCGCCGCTGCTCAGTGGTGGAGCACCCACAAGCGTTCACTGCCAGTCGGAGAAGTCATCACTTGGGATGAATTTCAGTCTGCCTTTCGCGCCCGCTACATTCCTCAGGGGATCATGGATCGTAAGGCGGAAGAATTCCGTAACCTCACTCAGGGCGACATGACTGTTGAAGCCTATCAGCGCGAGTTCCTCAACCTCTCTCGCTATGCGGAAGGAGAGATCACCACTGATGCTCGCAGGCAGCAGAAGTTCCGTCGTGGCCTCAACCCAGACCTCAGGCTCGCTCTTGCCGTTCATGATTTCGCCAACTTCGCCACCATGGTGAACAAGGCTATCACCGTCGAGACTGCCCAGATGGAGCACAAGAACTCTCTGAAGCATTATCGTGACGTTGGCTCATCTTCGGGCGCAACGCAGAAGCGTCGTATCTGGCTCCCTACCAGTGTGACCCATTCAGCTGTCCCTGCTCCAAGGCCGTCTTATGCTGCACCCCGTCTGCCTCCGCCACCGCAGTTGCCAAGAGCTCTGCCTGCACCACCCAATGATACCCCCTTCGTCCTTAGGATGGATTATGCTTCACGTGCCGCCAACTTGGGCACTTTTCCAGGGAGTGCCCCCAGAAACAGAAGCAACTGGTAGTTCACCCCGCTGGCCGCGGAAATGGTCGTGGCAACAACAGGACCCCCAACTATAATACTGGGTCTACTGCTTATGCTCGTGGACATGCTAACAACGTCAATGTTGAAGAAGATCAGCAACAACCCGCTACCGTGATGGGTACCCTTCTCGTTAATTCCGTACCTGCTACTGTTTTATTTGATACAGGAGCATCGCATTCATTCATGTCGGAAGCATTTGCATTTTCGCATAACTTCAAGTACGAAACGATGAAACCACCGATGGTTGTTCGCACTCCGATAGGCCAATGCCGAACCACCATGCTTGTGCCAAACACCACCATTGAGATCGAAGGAGTTGAATTATTTGCTTCGCCCATCCTCCTGAAGTCTTCCACCATAGACCTCATTCTGGGAATGGACTGGTTGAAATTTCACGATGCCGCACTCTATTGTGGCACCAAGTCTGTCCAACTTTTTCACCCCTCCGGCGAGATTGTTAACCACACCACCCGAGTTACCCGTAATGCAGAAACACAAATCTTTATGATGAATGCTTTGAATATCTCACCTCTGGAAGGAATTGAGAACGTTCCTGTCGTCCGCGATTTTCCCGACGTCTTCCCCGAAGAACTGCCAGGGATACCCCCGATCAAAGAAGTTGAATTCGTCATCGACTTGAAGCCAGGCACTGTTCCTATTGCCAAGCGTCCTTACAAGATGACGCCACATGAACTCCTTGAACTTAAGGAGGAAATCGACAAGGCACTTCAGAAAGGATTCATTCGCCCTAGTTCCTCAGCTTGGGGAGCACCTTCGCTTTTTGTCAAGAAGAGCGATGGGACAAACCGATTGGTCCAAGATTATCGGCCCATTAACCAAGCCACCATCCAGAATAAATACCCACTTCCCCGGATCAACGATCTGTATGATCAACTGTCCGGATCCAAGGTGTTTTCTAAACTCGACTTGAGGTTGGGTTATCACCAAATCCGAGTCCGTGATGAGGACATTCCGAAAACTGCCTTCATTACTCGCTATGGTTCATACGAGTACACCGTCATGTCCTTTGGCTTAACCAATGCTCCAGCCACCTTCTCCAGATTGATGAATTATATTTTCATGGAGTACCTCGACCAGTTCGTCGTGGTTTATCTGGATGATATATTGATATATTCCAAGAATGAAGAAGAACATGCTGAACACCTTCGTCTTATACTGGAGAAGCTTCGAGAACACAAACTCTACGCTAAGTATTCTAAGTGTGGGTTCTGGCTTCCCAAAGTAACCTACCTTGGGCATGTGATTTCCAAGGATGGCATTGCCGTCACCCCTGAACGTATCCAGGCTATTCTTGACTGGACTCCTCCCAAGACCGTCAAGCAAGTCCGCAGTTTCCTCGGACTCGCTAGCTATTGCCGCCGTTTCGTCGAGAATTTCTCCAAGATTGCCAGGCCTCTGACTAATCTGCTTCACAAAGGCGTCAAGTTTGAGTGGACAGATAAATGTCAAGAAAGTTTTCAAGCACTCAAGGACAAGCTAACTTCTCCCCCGGTGCTCGCTCCCCCTGATACTCAGAAGGACTTCGTGATATATTGCGACGCGTCTCGTCAAGGATTAGGCTGTGTCCTATTGCAAGAGCGCAAGGTGATTTCTTATGGCTCTCGACAGTTGCGTGCTCACGAAGACAAATACCCAACACATGATCTCGAATTGGCAGCAGTAATTTATGCATTGAAGCTGTGGCGACATTACCTCGTCGGTAATCGTTGCGAGGTCTACACCGACCACCAAAGTGTGAAGTACCTCTTTACTCAGCCAGTCCTGAATCTTCGTCAACAACGATGGCTCGAGACAATAGCCGACTTCAACATGGATATTTCGTATACCCCTGGCAAAGCTAATGTGATGGCCGATGCCTTGAGCCGCAAAGCTTACTATTCTGAACTTGAGGTTCAGGTGCAGCAACCACTTCTGTATGAAGAGTTTCGCAAGTTGAACCTCGAGATTGTTCCTCAAGGTTACGTCAATAACCTGGTTCTCGAGTCAAAACTCGACGCCCTCATCAAGAGTAGACAATCTCTGGCCCCTGACATTGTGAAGATAAAGCAGGACATCGCAGAAGGGAAGCCCTCCTCTTTTACCATTGATGCCAATGAAGGTGATATTGTGTACTTCAAGGGCCTCTTGGTAGTTCCTGTGAGCCCGGCCCTCATTAACTGTGGTCCGGATATCATGGAAGAAGCCCATAATTCTCCCTTGTCAATCCACCCTGGCAGTACCAATATGTATAAAGACCTTCGTCAACGGTACTGGTGGCCTTACATGAAGCAAGACATTGCCCGCTATGTTTCTCAGTGTGACGTTTGCAGTCGCGTCAAAGCCGGACATCAGAAACCTGCTGGTTGGCTGCGACCACTCCCTCCTCCTGATTGGAAGTGGGACAAAGTCAAAATGGACTTCGTCACCGGTTTTCCTAAGTCACAGAAAGGTAACGATGCCATCTTTGTCGTCATCGACCGATTCTCCAAGATTGCACACTTCCTGCCGGTCAAGGAGACGATCACTGCTAGTCAGTTAACACACTTGTATATCTCCCGAATTGTGTCACTCCACGGTATTCCGATGGAGATCAGTTCAGACCGTGGCAGCATTTTCACCTCACGATACTGGAATAGTTTCATGGAAGCTTTCGGGACTCATCTGAATCTCAGCACCGCTTATCACCCCCAGTCGCAAGGCCAAGTTGAACGAGTCAATCAAGTGCTGGAAGACATGCTTCGCGCTTGTGTCCTTTCTTTTGGCATGAAATGGGAGGATGCCCTCCCGTACGCGGAATTCTCGTACAACAATAGCTATCAAGCTAGCTTGAAGATGACCCCCTTCGAAGTTCTATACGGACGTAAATGTCGAACCCCCCCTGAATTGGTCAGGAACTGGGGAACGACCCTACTTCGGACCGGATCTTGTCCAAGAAGCTGAAGATCAGGTTCGCATTGTGCAAGAAAATCTCAAGGCCGCACAGTCTCGTCAGAAGAGCAATTATGACCGCAAACACCGTGAAATGGAGTATCAACCTGGTGAATACGCTTACCTCCGTGTCACTCCCATGAGGGGCACTCATCGCTTCGGTATCAAGGGCAAGTTGGCTCCTCGCTACATTGGCCCGTTCCGTATCATTTCCAGGAGTGGACCCGTGGCATACCGGTTGGAATTGCCGCCGAACCTCTCCCAAGTCCACGATGTCTTCCACGTATCGCAACTCCGTCGATGCTTCAAGGACCCTATCCGCGAAGTGGAGCATGATATGATCGAGCTGCAGCAGGACTTGACTTATCAAGAACATCCGAGCCGCATTCTCGATCAGTCTGAACGTCGAACCCGCAACAAGACCGTCAAATTCCTCAAAGTTCAGTGGTCGAATCATTCTGAAGATGAAGCCACTTGGGAACGCGAAGATCGTCTTCATGAAGAATACCCCAATCTTTTTCTCACTACCACTTAAATTCTCGGGACGAGAATTCTTGTAGTGGGGGAGATTTGTAACACCCTCGGATGCCTGTAACAGTAACCATCATTACTGTTGATCATCACTGTTGGATTATCACTGATTGATCTCCCTTGTCCTTGATAAAACTTTGTGATGCTAATGATCAAACCTTGCTGTGGTTGATCAACACCCATGCACCATGTACTTGAGCCCTTGGGATCAAAACCCAAAGCCAAATGCACCTTGCTCATCTAACAAACCAAACCCTAGTTGAAACTTCTTTGAATGAAAAATAAAACAAATGTGCTCAAATAAAGTTGTTCCAAAAATCATGAAACTATTTTGTAAATTGCCTAAAATCATTATAATCATGTTGGACAAACTTTGGTAATTTTTGAAGTTATGGAAAATCCCAAACAATTATAACAGTAGCTTATAAGGCCCTTTTTAATCCTAAAATATTTAAAAGGAATACCCACTGAGTTTTAAAATGCACAAAATCTTTTATGTAACCTACAGGTGACATAAAACTAATTTACAAACCACCAACACATTTAAATAAAATGCAGAAGTGATTAATTTAATTACAACAGTAAACAAAGGCAAAGGAAAAGAATAAAACAAACCGAAGACTTACCTGTCGCCCCTGGGCGAATCCCACACCACGGCCCACCCCGGCCCGTCTTCCACCTCCCACCTGCTCCCGTCACGTCGGCCAACTGCTCGACGCCGTGGCACAGCCGTGGCCACGGGCGCCGCTGGAGCCCTCCCCTCCCTCACCTGCTCCCTACGACCGGGGAGGCGATAAGGCCAACCCCAGCAGCTCCCTGGACAACCCCCACCCCTTTTCCCCTTCCCCCTCACCTCGCGCTCGACGCGGAAAGAACCGCCCGAGGCCACCGTCTCCATTGCCGCGCCAACTCGCGGCCATCGACGACGACGGGCCACGAAAACGTGTCCATCGGGAGCGCAGACGACGACTTCATCACCTCGGAGGAGAAGCCGTGCCCGGAGCCCCTGTACGCAGCGAATCGGCGCCGACTTCATCTTCGACTCCGGCGTGCCTCCGGCCAAATTCCAGCCGCTACGGACCACCAACGCGCCCGCTGCCCTCCTCTACCGTCTCAGGGTGAGCTGGGTCACCTTCCCCATGTACTCGTGCCACCTCTCTCCCCCTGTACTGGCCGCCGCCATTGGAGCCGAGCACGTCTCCGCCGAGGATGGACGTGCGCTCGCTCCAGTGAGCTTTAGCTCGCGCCAGTTGCACCATTGTGCTCCACGTAACGCGTAGAATCGATTAGACCCAACGCGCCGCTCGATTTCGTTGTGGGCCATCACCTGCCATTGTTGGCTGCACGCTGTTGCCGCTGTCCTCGGCGCCGGCGAGGCTCCGGTCAACCTCCACCCACCCCGCTTCCTCCTTTCGACGCGGCTCGACGCGCTGCATCCATAGGAGCAGGCGGCGCGTGAAACGGCCCCCTAAACCGAGTGCACGGTCGCCGGCAGTGGACCTCGCCGCCGGCCGTCGTCGTCGGTGACATACTGTGTCACTGCCCGACGCCCCCCCCCCTCGTCAAATTTATCATTAGGGGTTAATCCCACCCCTAATGGGCCACTGACGGTGGACCCCCCCGGCTAACTGCTCTGTTAATTTAACTAAAGAATTAGCAGAATAATAAACCCCCCCAGGCACTTACATGTGGGGCCCCTGGCCATTTAGTTTAAATAAACAGTTTTAGTTAACACTGGAGTCAATGACACCTGGGCCCCCCATGTCAGATTTATTTTTTAAAAGAATTTAAAAGTAATCCAGTGGCTTACATGTGGGCCCAGTGCCTATTTTTGATTTATTAATTTTTTTTATAAATTCACAGAGGCTGACATGTGGGTCCCACATGTCAGCACTGTTTTGGATAATGTTACTAAATAATAAAAGAAATTATTAAAAGGATTTTTAAAATGATTTAAAATGTTTAAACTTTAAAATTCAATATCTTCTAAACCGTAACTCAGATCAAAAAACTTTATACATGAAAATTGATCAAAAAAATATAACAAATACGAATACGCTATCCATTTGTCTACCACCCCCTCTAACTTACCGAGCATCGAAACTCCCCCTCCGATGTCGTCTGCCGATAAATTATCCGGTACCGATAAAAGTACCCGGATGAATTTATTTCGAACACGAAAGTTGTTCGGAGTAGATCAACTAACCCGGATACACCACCCACCCATGTGCCAGATGTCCGCAACACCTCCGGCATGATATCCCCCCCTCCGGACCCCCGGTCCGATAATCACCCGGAGCCGGCAGTTCATCCCCGGATGAATTCCCGCTCCGGGCAACGTGCATTGCACTGCGATAGAACACCGTTAACATTTTCATACATCATGCCATGAATCTGTTTGCTATGATTGTTTTTATTTACTATGTTTGTCCCCCTTTATCTTTTGGTAGACCCCAAGGCTGCCGTCGACTACACCGCTGCCGGGTACGACTACGTCGTCGACGACCGTACTCCTACCGTCGAGCTTCCAGGCAAGCAGAGCCATTCTCTTCCCCAGATATCGCCTATCTTTCCGTACATTTCTTGTACTAGGCATTGTTACTGCTGCTGCTACGATTACAATCCTATTCAACTGCATAGCCTGATTTTTGTTGCCCCTTGATGTGCCTTCCTTTATCCTATGCTGCCTATTATTATTATTACGCATTATTCAGCAGTGAGCCCTGCGCATTGTTAGCTAGGATTAGATAGAGGGCCATGATCACTCAGGGGAGTGAACGCGGGTACAAATATTATAACTGCACAGGTACGGTACAAAGCAGACACCGCCAAAGGCCCCTATCTGGGTTATGCCTAGTCACCTCAAGTGTGAGCTATCAAGGAGTAATCCTTGTACTCCCCTCGAGGCTGACTTTGTCTTACCGCCTTAGGGTCCTGAACAACGGTTGTCCTTCAGGTAAGAAGTCGGGCGACCCAACGGTGCCCGCGAGAGGTATTGCGACGGGACGACAGGGAGGGTACGACCAGTGTACCGGTGTGCTTGGCCCCTGATCGTTGGCCGCGAGAGTTACCAAACCACGAAAGTCGACCTCCTCCAGGAGCACACGCGAGACAAGGTAAGGAGACGTTTCACCTTGTTGGTAACCGCAGTGACTTGGTGGGACGACGGGGCAGGCACCGATGTACTGGTGGTCCTGGCTGCTGTCATTGTCCGCGGGTCAGTTAAGTCGAGGCAACGATAACGGTTGTCACGCAGGTTAATTAAAATGCTAAATGGTTCAGTGAATGTCTTGAGTTGGCTATATGCCATGTACGCACTACCTACCCGTGGGAATTACGAGTTATGGGCTCCTTTGCTTCGTAGTGTCGTCTGAGGACTCTCCAGACGTCAGCAGTACCGCGGCCTGCGCCGGGAAGTGGCGTTGTCTTTTTTGCTCGCGCGGTGGTGTCTTATTTGGATTTGCTTTAACTTCACCGGCCAGCCTCGCACCGTGCAGGAGTACGTCGGGGTTAGGGTCCAAAGCCCCGCGTACATAGGATATAGTCCGGCGGATGACCTCTCTGTTGAGTTTGAAAGATGGGCTATGAAGTGTCGGATAGCCTCGGTGGAGCGTTCCCTAACAAGGTTCCCGCCACCCTGGAGATCCGTGCGTGTAGCGTAACACAAGTGCACCCCTGCAGGGAAGATTGATCTATTCGAATAGCCGTGTCCACGGTAACAGGACGCTTTATGCTGAAGCTGGATCTTACCACTAGAAACTATTATTATTAAACTGTATGGTTCCGGGTTTTCTTCCTCGCGGGGATGTCGAGGAGGTGAACTCGGAGGCATTGCTAATTATTACAACTTATTATTATACAATGCTGCAGCAACTTCTGCTGCATTGTTACTTTATGCTTTATATAAACTGTTGGTTGATTCTTACCTCATGCTGCAAGACCTCGTCGGAAGATGCTAGTCTTCGATAGGCCTAGCTTCTTACCCTTGCTCTGGATTTCTGTCTTTCAGTCCACTATATACAACCTCTTCTTTCCGTTGATACAATGCATAATGCTTAGTAGCGTACATAAGACTCGCGGGTATACTAGATACTCACCTGCTTTATTTCCTTTACTGTTTTGCCTGATCGGCCGCTGCAACCGACGTTGGAGCCCAGGAGTAGGAGTATCCCGGAGGCGCCTACTACGACGTCGAGTTCCCCGTTGACCAGGAGTAGTTCGGTGGATCCCAGGCAGGAGGCCTCGCCTTTTCGATCTGTATCTCTGATGTGATTTGTGCTAGCCTTCTTAAGGCAAAACTTGACTGACTATGTCTGTACTCAGATATTATGGCTTGTATGACTTATGTATTCGGGTCCGCGTGACCCCCCCCCCTTTATTGTAATATATTTGTTTATCCTTTTGTGTTTAGTGTTGTGCTGTGATATTCTCACCGTGGCACCCTAATCTCAGCCCTGTACCCTGCGTGTATGATTACTGTACACGGATTGATTTTGGGGGCGTCACAGTTGGGAACAAAGTTATTTGTGTCTGTGTGCAGGTCCACGTCTGTTGCGCCGCTGACACCTACTTATCATCTCTGGAGTCCTACTGGAGACAAACCTTGGTATCTTCACCGAGGGAAACTTGCTGCTGCACTGCATCTCAAACCTTCCACTTGGGGTAACCTACGAGGGGCGAGAAGCCATCAGACGGCGAGCTAAGAACCAGGCCTAATGTCCCTTAGATGACGATTGAGACTTCGCGTCCTAGACACTCCCAAATAACAAGTTAGTGATTCTCTCTTGAATTACTTAAAAAAAAGATTCTCTCTTGAGCAGCATTGAAAGTCCAAGTATGTGATCAGAGGGGGAGGGGGTGAATGATCACTTCAAAAATTTCGGCTGCAACTTATGAAGTGAAGCATAAGTAAGGCGGAACAGCGAAGTAAAACTGGAAGCGAAACTAAATGGAGTGAATAAAAACACATTGAAGCATAACTGCGAAGCAAATGCAATACAGAAGGTAAATGCTTGAAGTAAAACGAACTGAGACTCGGCGATGTTTGTTCGACCAGTTCACGCTCTACAAAGCGCTACGTCTGGTTGGAGGGACTGGTGATTGAACACCTGGAGCAAATCTCTCTCCGTCCGTTGCTCCACTGCACCAAACTCCTTGAGCTTGGTCAGTTCTTCACTCGTGGTTGATTATTGAGGAAATCACCGAAACCTTTGAGAAACTGGACTTCGAGGCGACAATTACTCTTCGCTCTCTGAAGAACAACACTCTAACCGTCTAGGGGAATTGCAGTTCTCCAAGATAAAAAGTCTAGTAAACTTTCACCTAAGTCATCTCAAATCTACTCAGATCAATGGGACTTAGGCTTCAGTATTCTGGGTTTTGGGTTTTGCTTCGGTGGCATTCTTGGGGTGCTCTCTTCAGTCTCCCTCAGGAATATTCTCAGAGCAGCCACCCGCAAATGGAGGACGGGGCGGCGTATTTATAGTTGGCGATCCCGAGGTGCGGAATGACCAAATTGACCCGAAGTGACAGCTTGACACGTGTCCACAACGGTCGGATTTTTCATAAATGCACAACTTTACTTGCGGAACAAGTAAAGCTGACTCACGGACTTAGTTATGCTTCAGAAGCCAAAGAATGAAGTCTTTGCTACTGAAGCATAACTCTGTGCACATGAGATTTCTTCGCTCAGGCTTCTCACTTGGTTTGGATTTGATCTGAGCATTTTCTCAATGACTTCGGTGTCCACAAACTAAAGACCCCTCTTGATAGTACGGTTTGTCCTATGACTGAAAGAATAGAAAAAGGACTACACAAAAACATCTAAGTCTTGCGCCGTCTTCTTCATTTCCTTCAATGAGTTGAGCATTAGGACACCTTCATTTTTGGGGGTCATCCTCCGTGATTAAGCTTCGCTCAGGGGATAATGCTTCGATAACTTGAAAACCTTCCCTAAAGCTTTATCACCTAGCTTGTCCTTCAGGAACCTATTCAACTGTTTATACTAGAAAATATTGTTAGTTCCTCTACTGTTTTTTCCAACAATATCCAAAGAACACGGGGGCAAAACTTTGCTCTTACAATCTCCCCCTTTTTGGACTATTGTTGACAAAACAGGCATCGATAAAAGATATTGAAGTTTTTGTGAAGTGATTGGACAAACTCTAAGATATGAAGTTTTTGGCTCCCCCTGAATGCAAGCATCCAAGATTTATATAATCAAAGTTAACGCTTGAGAGAAATTTCTTCGGTGGAGAGCAAAACAAACATCTTAGTGAATACAATTGCATTTGAAGATATATATATATATCCAGGAATATATGCAATTGCTTCCAATGACCTGTGACTTAGAAAATAATAACCACCTGCAAGATAAAAGATACAAAGCAATACTTGCAAGAAAATGGGTTATTAAAACTTAAACGTATCACAGGAGTAGCAAGACCGAAGTTAAACTTAAGTTACAACCCAATCGAAGCGAATGGAATGTTTGTTGTAACTTAACCAAGAGAAGCAAAAGCAAATAGCAAAAGCCCTTTCCCCGATGCAAATCTAACTCATCGATGCCCTCATTCTCCCCCTTTTTGTCAATAATTGAACAAAAGGTTGGGAAGAGGTTCGAGAGATCTAATGCGCGGCATCAGCACCCTGGGAACCCAACGAAGCTGAGCTTGACGAAGACTCATCCGACGAAGATTGATCGCCAGAGGATTCTTCTTCAGAAGAAGACGAAGGAATGGCTTCGTGGCGCGTCTGGGTGATGAGGTTGATGTTGAGGTCGTCGAGGCCGTCGTCGTCCTTTGATGTAATGGAGTCGTTCTCAGAGACGGTGTCAGGCCTGATGGGTTCTGGTTCGTTGACGAAGAAGACTTCATCAATCTTGTGCAGGGGAGGGATCTTTTGATTCTGGCGGTCTACTGTATCATCACGGGAAAAGTTTCGCTGGAGGTGCTCATATTCTTTGTAGATGCGGTCTTTACGAAGGCCTTTGACAGAGTTGAATTTCCGGAGCCCCTTCCAGGAATGGCGTTTGAGAACACGGAGATACTGATTGTTATTGAGCGCAATGTTGCCAACTCTGTTTATCTCATCAGCAAGAAATTGCATCTGACGCTGATTGGCTTCAATGTAGTTTTCGAGCATTTTCTGCGACCGAAGATTAACTTCAAAGTGGTGGCAGTCTTTCTGGAATTTCTTGGATAAGTTTCGCTCATTGACTTCATGGCGCACGCCAGCATATGTGGCAAAAGGATCATTGGGCTTCCTCAGCAATTCCAAAGTGTCACACACTGGTGGAAGGAAAAGCTTCGGATGATGGCGAGCCACAAAGTCTTCATTTCTACCATAATCGCAGACAACTTGCAGCCAGGGAGCATAAGGCTTCAGTGTGAATGGCAGCTCTGCTGCATGAACCAAGTTCCTAATGAAGCAGTCTTCAAATTCAAAGATGAGACCATGAGTGAGCTTCATAATTGCATGTCTTGTCTCTGGATAAATATTAGATTCTTCCAAAGCAGTACTCAATGGGATCAAAGAGTTGGACAGGATGTAGAACCAAGTCCTGGAGATGAAGTTCAAATGCTTCGGGCGAATGTTTTCAGGAAAGTAGTTTGCAGTGACTTCAGTATCCAATAGGGTAGCAAATTCTTCTTCAGCCAGATCAGGTTCTAAGTGAATATTTTCTTGGACCCCAGAATGCCTTGGAATATTGACTATCTCCATGAATTCGACAGAGGACATTCTGAAGATTCTACCTTGGATCATCCATTCCAGCGTCCATGAGTTGGGTTCATTTGCATCACCAAAAACATAAATAGTGGCATAGAATTGCTTGATGAGTTCAGAATTGAAGGGAGTGCTTAAAGCAAACAACCGAGTCAGATTCTGATTCTCAATGGTTTCCGTGATGTTCTGAAAGCAAGTGGCAGTGGAAAGACTTCGCATATCCAGATATTTGTGCCTAAACAGAACTCCTTGCTGACAGAAGACTTTGGTGTATAATTTTTTTGCTCTGCAGTCCAGAAGCGAAGATCATCTGCAGTTCGATCTGAAGCATACGGACTGACACCAAAGAAACGGTGGCGCTTCTGATGTTGTTCTAAGTTGAAATCCGGACCATGCCTTGAAGAATAACCAGCACCCTTGAAGATGGGAAACGTTTCACGAGGGTAATTTGATTCAAGCTGGGTGTCTTGGCAGGGGTGCGAATGAGTGCGGAACCTTTACAGAGGAGCTATATGATTGGCTCTTGAAGGGCCAGCAGTTTGAGCGACGATGAGCGCTTGCTCTTGAGAAAGATTCAGTATCTGAACTTGTTCGTCTTCGTCTTCATGTGCTTCGGTGCGAGGCACATGTGATTCAGACTCTTGAGCGGTTCTAGCAGAGGAATAGTCGCGGGTGCCACGGGTTCTAGAGTGGGATGGGGAAGGTGCATGAGCTTCATGGGGAGGTGATGGAGGTGGTGCGGGAGAAGCTGGTGGTGTGGGAGTCCTTTGTGGTGCGGGGGATGGAGCACGAATGGGTGTGGGTGCACGGGGTGGAATGGGTGCGGGAGTTCGTGTTGGAGTTGGGGTAGGAATTCTCTTGGGTGTAGGAGCTTTTTGTGGTGGAGTTGGTTTGGGGGTGGGTCTGGTAGGAGGAGGTGTGGGAGTTTTGGTGGGTGGAGCTGAAGTTTTTGGTATTGGCTGGGATGGCTTTGGCTTCGGAGCAGGAGTGGGAACTGCTTCAGGAGTTTCCTTTGGCTGCTCATCACTATTGTCCATGTCAGCAGCTGAAGCCAAAGTAATCTTCCTCTTCTTGGTAGATCTCTTCTTTGGAGAAGGGTCCGAAACCTTTGAAACAGTAGGCTTGGCAGAAACTGGTTTTGCAACAGCAGGTTCAGCTTCTTGCGGAGCCTTGCGCTTCCGAGAATCCCTTTCCATAATGGACACATTATGAGTCTTCACCATTTCATCGACATCGGCTTTAATCTTGCCCCTGAAGATTTTGATGTTATCCTTGGTGGTGGTGTTGACGTCAGTCACTTGCTGAAGCAATTTCAAAGCGTGTTGTTTGAATTCTTCATCTGGTTCAGTTTCAGCGCGCTTCTAATAGTTGTGAATCTTTGTAACTTCAGATTTATCTCTAGAATGCAAATCCTTCAGCTGACTAATCATTGTGGAGATCATTGCTTCGATGGAGCTTGAGATATAAACTTCTCCTAGATCAACAGCTTCAGGCTCTTCAGCAGCACATTTCTCCCAGAGGGCTTCAGTAATGCCCAACTGATCCCATAGTTCGCCTTCACGAGGGTCAGAGAACTGATGTTCACTATGGCGATCAGCTTCAGCTTGAGCTTCAGGCAGAGATATGCCTTTCTACTTCGGTGGAATAGCTTCAGCGGAGGGAGTCATATCAACAACAGGCTTTTTCTGACTAGCCCTAGCCGCTTTCTCAGCTTTCTTTGTCCTGAGACCTTCTAGAGAGGCCTTGCGTTTAGCTTCATGCTCAGCCAACTGTTTGGCTTCAGTGGCAGCTTTCTCTTCATTCTTTTCGGCTTCGGCGAGCTTGCGCTTCGTCTCAGCCTTTTCTACGGCCAATCTAGCGGAGTCCAACTCCTTTTGTTTTCTAGCGGCTTCCTCATCTTCTTTCTGCTTTTCTGCAGCGCTTCTGGCGAGAATGTTTCGCTCAAGTGCCTCTGCGAGGTCTTTCTGTTTCAATTCTTCTTCAGTGAGCTTTCGCTTCGCTGAAGGGTTTGGTGGAGCAGACTGATTGGGCTTCGCTGGAGGAGCAGCCTTTGCAGTTTGTTGCTTGGCAGGGTCATGCCTCTTCTTCGATCGCCTCTCAGTGTTGAGAGCATCAGCCGGTGGCTTGGAGGCCAAGGGCTTCGCAACCACCAAGTTTGATAGGTCAATGGTGGGGCGAGCAGAGGGCTTGTCCTTGGGGTCTTGAATCTTTATCCCTTTGGCAGTAGGTTTCTCTCCTGGCTTCTTCTTCAGAGGAATTCGAAGCCTTTGCTTTTTGGGGGGAGCAGGATATGATTCATCATCTGCTTCAGATTCAGATTCGTTTTCAGTAGCAGCATTTGATTCGTCCAACATCGAATCTTCCAGAGCAGCTTGCTCTAGTTTAGCTTGCTCTTCATCAGCTGTGGAAGCATGAGGAGGAGAAGCAGCATATTTCTTCTTCAGTTTCTTTTTCTTCTTCGAGCTAGGCCCAACATCATGGGCTTCAACTTCAGCCAACTTGGCAGCTTTCTTGGCTTCCTTGAGTCTCTTCTTTTCAGCAGCGATTCTCAATCGCTCTTGCTCATCAGGGTAGTCATCAGGAGTTTTGAGAGTGTTGGGGTGAGGGACCTTGGGTGGAACTGGATAGTACAAATGACGATTTTCTTCGGTGTACTGACTACACATGGCAGAAGTGTATTGATAGGGTGGACTTAAGGCAAATTGCATAGCCCACTTCCAGCCAGGGATGCTTTTGTACTTATACCATCTGACAGCCCAGTAGCGGCGAATGTTTTGCAAGCGAATCTTGCGCTGATCTTTGGTTTCTACAGGAGGCGTATCATATCCTAGCTCAATGCGAATGGATTCGGGGATGCCTCGAGCATTGTTGGTTTCCTTCGTTCTGCCACCTTTCTTCTTTGGAGCAGACTGTTCTACTTCGTTGATGTGATCAAGATTTGGGGACTCATTCCCGAAACCTAAATCCTCAGACATCCTGTGAAAAGAATAAGGTAGCGAGGGAAAAAGGCAAGTATGGAATGAGCACCAGCAAAAGTTTCGACCCAAAAACAAAAGATTTTGACAAGAGATTCAGCGTTGAATATGGGAGAGATATTCAATCAGTTCTGAGCTAGACTTCGCAATATCAATTGAGTGACAAACCCTAACACAGAACAGATAACATCTAACCCTAGCTTCTAACCTGAATTGAGATGGGAGTCTTTTGCTAGAAGAAACAAGTTTCCCAACGGAGCAAAGATCCAACGGATCAAATTAACCTAAGAAAATCATCCAAACAAGAGGACTAAGAACTCGGATCCAATCTAGACAACGATGAACTGAGAGAGACAGAGATTGGATCGAGTGCTCGGCGTACCCTATCTCGGTGGCGTCGAGCAGCTACGATGGAGATGAGCGGAGAGGAAGTGCTCGTCGACGGCGTTAAGTCCACGGCGGCGCTTTTCCGGCAGTGAAGCGGCGAGAACGGCGACGGAGACGAAGAGCTCGGCGGCGCGCTCAGGGGCGATGGGGTTCCGGAGAGATGTGAATGAGGAGGTGAGATGGAATCGCTGGGGAAGTATGCCTTATATAGGCTGGTCTGACAGGAGTTGTCAGATCAGATCGGACGGCTCCCAGCGTCCGTCTCTCCGGATTCTACGGCGAGGATTTCGTGGCGAATCGCGAGAAAATCTCAACGACCCGAATTTGACGGGATCTCAACGACCGAAGAATATGTCTTCGACTTGAGTAAAACTTCGATAAAAATTGGAAGCATTTGATTCGGAACTTAATGATGTTCAAAGCAAAGTACTTTCCGTTTCAATGGTGCTCAACCATTTTGGACAGACAAAATAAGAAAGAAGAAGAACAGAAGGGGTAGAGTCCGAAACTTATCACCTCGAAGAAAAACCAAACGAAGCAAAATGTGATAAGCATTGAGGACTAGATCCAAGCAAAATAAAATTGAAGCAAAAACAAATAACGAAACAAAAAAGTAGGCAACGAAGTAAATGAAAATATACAAGAGTAAAAGGTTCGGTCTTACAGTACATTTTGTGAGTCCAATATATTGAGCTCACACCTTAACGCACATAACCTTTTCTCATCCAATGGTTTCGTGAATATGTCAGCCAATTGATCTTCAGTTCTGACATGACTTATAACAATATCTTCACGCTGAACATGATCACGAAGAAAATGATGGCGAATGTCAATATGCTTCGTGCGAGAGTGCTGCACAGGATTGTGAGCAATTTTGATTGCACTCTCATTATCACATAGAAGGGGAATTTTCTTCACATGAATACCATAATCCTTCAGCGTTTGCTTCAGCCAAAGAATCTGAGTACAGCATGATCCAGCAGCAATGTATTCAGCTTCAGCAGTAGATATTGAGACATAGTTTTGCTTCTTTGAAGCCCAACACACAAGTGATCTTCCAAGGAAATGACAAGTCCCTAAAGTTGATTTCCTATCCACACGATCACCAGCCCAGTCTTAATCAGAATAGCCAATGAGATCAAACTGAGCTCCCTTGGGATACCACAAGCCCAAGGTTGGTGCGTGAGCAAGATACCGAAGAATTTGCTTTACAGCAGTATGATGTGATTCCTTTGGATTGGCCTGAAATCGAGCACAAATACATACTGAAAGCATAATGTCAGGTCTAGATGCACAAAGATATAAAAGGGATCCAATCATAGACCGATATTTCTTCTGGTCGAAGGCTATGCCTTTCTCATCTGCATCTAAGAAGCCATTGATAGGCATTGGAGTATTAATAGTTTTGCAATCAGTAAGACCAAACTTCTTTAGGAAATCCTTGAGATATTTTTCTTGAGAAATAAAGGTGCCATTCTTCTGTTGACGGATTTGAAGTCCAAGGAAAAACTTCAATTCACCCATCATTGACATTTCATATTTCTTCGACATCATTTTGCCAAATTCTTCGCTGATTTCAGTGTTAGTGCAGCCAAAAATAATATCATCAACATATATTTGACAAAAAAAAAATTCACCATTATAAGATCGAGTGAAAAGAGTTGGGTCAGTTTTTTTTGAAGCTTTCAAACTGAAGGGTAAAGCACCCCCCAGCATTTTATTACCAGGAACACAGTATTTACAAATGTACAACAAAAGCTTCAAAAAAACACCTCTCAAGGTGGGGGGAAGTCAATCCATCTAAGCAAGAGATCCTTAAATCTCGGCTTAATTCTATAGCTAAGCAAGGTTAAATCATTAATGAAACCAACCCTCCACTTAGCAAAAGAGGGCCTGACATGCTTGAAACATTTGGAATTCCTGATCAACCAGATGTTCCACCAGGCAGTAAACACCACTTCAGCGAAGAAGGGTTTATTGAAAGACTCCTTGGCTCCCTTGGAAATCAGAATCATGTCAGAACCATGGTTCCAGTCAATTTGAAGGTATGCCCATACTCTAGCACTGAAATTGCACTGGAAAAAGAGGTGATCTCTGGTCTCCAGATGTTGGGTATGGCAAAGCACACACTCCGGACCATCTTGGATGTTCCAATGTCGTCTGATAAGCATATACTTTGTATTGAGACGATCCATGATCACTAGCCAAGCAAAAACTTTGGTCTTTAGGATGCAACATGATTTCCAAATCCAATTTAAAAGAGGATTTGCCTGTATAGGATCATGCACCAACCTGTAGAATTTCTTAGCAGAGTATTGCCCTTTGCCATTCAACCTCCATGTTCAGCAGTCTTTTAATGCATCACCACTTTGACTTGGTAGGATTAGCTGCATCTCAGAGAGCTCCTGGAAGGCCTATGCAGATAGAGGCAGATTGAAAAGCTCTGTGAGATCAGCCATCTCCATGGCCTCTTTAACAGATAGAAAATGATCCTTAGCAAAGGAGAACAATCTTTGGAACTTCTGAGCTAAAGTGTCATTAGTGTTGGAGACCCAAAAATCATTCCACAGCAACACAGAGTCACCACTACCAACTTTAACCTGGGACACAGCCACAAAAGTATCCATCAATTTGGCCACATCTTTCCACCAAAAGGAGCCACAGAGCTCAGTAGAATGAGGCACTCTTTCATGGTAATAAGAATCCCATACAAGAGAGACCCAAGGCACATCCTCTTTGTTGTAAAACTTCTGCAGGTGTTTCATCAAAAGGGCTTGATTTTGCAGCTGTAAATTGAGGATGCCCAGACCACCCTTTTTCTTTGGTCTGCAGACTAGCTCCCAAGCAGCAAGTGACTTACCAGAGCCATGTCCATACTTTCTCCAAAGACATTGTCTCCGGATCCTCTCCAATTGTTTGATGATCCCAGCAGGAATGTGTAAAGAGCAAAGGAAGTAGATGGGCATGGAAGATATCACAGAGTTGAGAAGCTGCAGTTTGCCCCCTTGAGTTAAAAAACAAGAACTGGCAGTAAGTCTCCTCTCCATGCAGTCCACTAAGGGAAGAAGATCCACAATTTTAGGCCTGGTAGTGCCCACAGGCAGCCCCAAATAAGTGAAAGGAAGTTTCCCAACTTGACAACCAAAAACACTGGCCAACTCATTAATAGTGACCTCATCAATATTGATGGGATCATGGATGATTTGTTGTAGTTGATATCCAGACCAGTGGATTGGGTGAAATGTTGGAGTGCTTCCTTGAGTCTGAGAACTTGTGATCGCTCTGCTGGCATAACCAGAATTGTATCATCAGCATACTGAACAATTGGGAAATCAGTATCATGGCATGGAATGGGCAAGCTGAGATGCCCTTTCCTCAGCAGATCATTGACAACAGATTGTAGCAGATCAGCAGCCAGAACAAAAAGCAAAGGGGATAAAGGATCACCCTGTCTGACCCCCCTTTTGCATTTAAACTGTCTACCTGGGATGCCATTTAACAACACAGATGAAGACCCAGAATCAACAGCTGCTGCACCCAGATTCTCCATATTAATGGAAAACCCTTGTGCTTTAAAATTTCTAGGATGGCATCATGCTCTATAGAATCAAAAGCTTTCTCAAAATCAATCTTGAGAAGAATTAGGGGTCTTTTGGAATGGTGGCACTGATGCAGATATTCTAAAGTCCAGGCAATACAGTCCTGGATAGATCTCTCCTTGATAAATCCATATTGGTTTTTGTGAATGCATCTCCTGATGTCCTTCTGAAGCCTGTTAGCAGCCATCTTGGTGATAAACTTAATACCCACACTGGTGAGGGAGATAGGTATGAAATCATTCACTATCTCAGGAATGGGTTTCTTGGGGATAAGAGTGATGAAAGAGCCATTTAAACCTTCTAAATCAGCATGACCACTATGGAAATCCTCAGCCAACTTGTAAAAATTATTGCAGATTATAGGCCAGCAAGATTTCAAAAATCTGCCATTAAAACCATCAGGTCCAGGTGATTTATCAGGTGGCATGAACTTGATTGTATCATCCATTTCTTTCTTATCAAAATGTGCTACCAGAGCTTCCAGTCCATCCACAGGATCAAGCAGATCATTCAGGTTGCAGGTCATGACAATGCCCTTGGCTACCCCCATTCTATTTTTAAACGCAGTCCAAAAGGCATTAGCAAGTAAATCATGTGAGGAGCAAGCAATTCCATCAGCTAGCTGAAGAGAGGCAATTGAATTTCTTCTATGTCTCTCAGAGGCCATAGCTTGAAAAAACTTGGAGTTCTCCTCCCCCACTTTGACATATCTCTGAGTGCATCTTTTCTTCCAGTACATATGTTGCCAATGTAAGATTTTCTCCAGATGCAGCTTGACAATTCTCCTAAAATTAGATTCAGGTACAGTAAGTTTCCTGAACTCTTCCAAACAGTCCAGTAGAAAAATGATCATGTTGCACTTGGAGATAAGCACTTTGAAGTTAGAGAAATTTTTCTGCCAGTGTTTGAGTGCCCTTCTAAGTCTCTTGAACTTGTCCACAATTCTAGCCACAGGGTGAACTTTAGAGGACCCAGCATCCCAAGAAGATTTTACACAATCTAGAAAACCAGGCATCTCTACCCAAAAGTTCTCAAATCTGAAAATGTTAGCTTTTGGGATGGAGGTGTTGATAGATACTACACAAGGGACATGGTCAGAGGCAGTCCTAGCTAAAGGTAGAACTTGAGTTGCAGGGTAAGATAGAATCCAATTAGCAGAGGTGAAGAACCAATCCAGCTGCTCCAGCAAAGGATTGTCCTGCATGTTGGACCATGTAAATCTTCTACCTTTCAGAGGGAGTTCCAGCAGCCCCAGATGACCAATTATCTCATTGAAGATGAACATGTTGTTGACATCACCACCAGGCAAATTTCTATTATCCAAAGACCTTATGAAATTAAAATCTCCAAGCAAAAGCCAATTAGCATCAAAGGGGATAGATAGGTGATAAATCCAATCCACAAAACTATCTCTTTGCTGCTGCTCACAAGGGCCATAAACATTCACCAGAGTCCAAGATTCTGCATTATGAGAAGAAGTGAACTGGATCACCATCCCAAAAGATTTGGAATCAACCAACTGCCCATGAAAGATAGATGAATTCCAAACGGTCAGAATTCCCCCAGAAGCACCTCTCGAGGGAACCACAGCAAATTGGTCAAATCTCCCGGGGCAAGAGTTGGGTCACTTGTTCCTGGTTTGAAGCCTTTCTTCAGAAGGAAGTCCTTCAATGTGTCGTACCAAGCACGAGGTGCTTGCTTCAACCCATAGAGAGCTTTGTGCAACCTGTACACCATGTCAGGTTTCTTTGGTTCTTCAAAACCTGGAGGCTGCATAACATACACTTCTTCTTCGATTTCTCCGTTAAGAAAAGCACTTTTCATATCCATTTGATAAAGCAGTATACCATTGAAATTTGCAAAAGCAAGCATAACACGAATGGATTCGAGACGAGCAACTGGAGCATAAGTTTCACCGAAATCGATACCTTCGATTTGGGTGTAGCCTTGTGCTACCAGTCGTGCTTTGTTTCTTACCACAATACCATCTTCATCTTGCTTGTTGCGAAAAATCCACTTTGTACCAATGATGTTGTGCTTCGTTGGATCAGGTCTATCAACTAAGGACCAGACTTTGTTTCTCTCGAACTGGTTAAGTTCTTCGAGCATAGCAGTTAACCAATCTGGATCCTTCATGGCTTCATCAAACTTTGAAGGTTCTAGCATGGAGACAAACGAAAAGTTTCCACATAAGTTAGCCAAACGAGTACGAGAGCGAGTTGTGGGACGACCTGGTTGATGAATTTCTTCAAGGATCGAATCAACATCAACTCTTCTTCGAACTCGTGATAAAGTTGAATCATTTGCTTCAGGCTCAGATTCTGCTTCAGGATCTGCTTCAGCTTCAGGATCTGCTTCACCTTCAGCTTCAGCATTTCCTTCGGGATTAGCATTTCCTTCGTTCCCTTGCTCTTCTTCGTCCTGTTCATCATTGGCTTCAGGATGTTGATCTCCAGCGCCCCGGGCTATGTGTGGGAACATTGGACCATCATCATCCCTATTAGCTTGACGAGGATTGGCTTCAATAGGGCGAATATCTCCAATAGCCATGGACCTGATCACTTCATCAAGTGGAGGTTCATCAAGATCATGAGGCAAATGCTCTTTTTGAGAGCCATTAGTTTCATCAAACCTCACATTTACAGTTTCCATAACTTTCCCAAAGTAAGAGTTATACACTCTGTAAGTGTGAGAATTTGAGCCATAACCTAAAAGAAAACCTTCATGTGCCTTAGGGGCAAATTTGGAGCTATGATTCATATCTCTAATAAATCAAGGAGCACCAAATACCCTAAGATACGAAACATTTGGTTTGTTACCAGTGATAAGCTCATGTGAAGTTTTCTTCAGAAATTTGTGAAGGTAAACCTTGTTGATGATATGACAAGTTGTGTTAATTGCTTCGGCCCAGAACCTAATAGGAGTCTTGTATTCAACAAGCATAGTTCTGGACATTTCAATAAGAGTTCTATTCTTCCTTTCAACAACACCATTCCGTTGAGGTGTGTAAGCAGCAGAGAACTCATGTGTAAAGCCATGATCATTGAGAAATTCTTCAATATGAGTATTTTTGAATTCAGTTCCATTATCACTTCGGATATGCTTCAGAGATAATTCATATTCGGTTTGATCTCTCTTAGCGAATGACTTGAAGATTTCAACAACTTTGCTCTTGTCATCCAAAAAGAAAACCCAAGTATAACGAGAGAAATCATCAACAATAACAAGACCATATTTGTTTCCTCCCAGGCTTGCATAATTTTGAGGACCAAACAGATCCATATGAAGCAATTCAAGAGGACGAGTAGTAGTCATGATAGTCTTCGCTGAATGATGTTTCTTCATAATTTTACCAGCTTCACAAGCACTGCAGAGACGATCCTTATCGAATTTTACTTCACTAAGGCCAATAACATGCTTCTTCTTCACTAGATTATGAAGATTTCTCATCCCTGCATGACCAAGTCTTCGATGTCATAACTAACCAGATGAAGCTTTTGCCATTAAGCATGTGGATACGGCAGGGCCCGAAGAAAAATCAACAATGTATAAATCTCCTTTTCGGTAACCCTCGAAGACAAACGTATAGTCATCCTGTGAAAATAAAACACAACGCGAAGCAGAAAATAGAACAAGCATACCCATATCGCATAACTTAGAAATAGACATAAGATTATATCCAAGAGATTGGACTAGCATAACCTTGTCAATGTGCTTATCTTTCGATATGGCAACCTTACCCAAACCTAAAACTTTACCCTTGTTATTATCACCGAAGGTAATGTACTTCTGAGAAGATTGAGATAGTTTTTCTTCGGTGAATAACTCCTTGTCTCCGGTCATATGATTTGTGCAACCACTATCCATGACCCATTCGGATCCACCGGAGACATAGCCCTGCAGAAGAATTAGTTCTTCTTAACCACCCACAAACGAGAAGGTGACTGAGAAGATGTTGAAGCACTGGTTGAAGCAATATTAAAGCGAACAGGAGTGTATTGCTTCGGTGTACCATCAAGTACGCCATAAATGTAAGTCCTCTGCGAATGGTTAGGATAAGAATGAGCATATGCAATCTTAGTATGGTTATTATGAGGACGATAAGTATGACGACCAGTGCGATAGTATTGCTTCTGCAAAACATTTGATTCGGGCACCAGTGAATCATTTCTCGTTTCTAGAGAATAGAAGTGATTCGGTGTTACCGAAGACTTTCCCTCCATAGTATGGTTAGCAGGCAGTTTTTCCACAAGTGCTTTCTGCACCCATATCTGCCTCTTATAGAAGCCATTCTTAGGAGGAGTACCAACATACTCAGCTATAACCTTTCCCTGTTCGTCTTTAATGAGCTTGTAGTCTGAATCAAGTGATTCATCCACAATGGCTTTGTTCATTTTGCAGTCAAAACCTGAAAGGTTAGCAATGTCAATGGGTTTCTCCTTCGCTAGGACCCAAACAGTCTTAGGATACTGCTCAGGTTCCCAATAGGTGCCATCAGGGTTTGTCTTTCTCTCGAAACCAACACCCTCATTCCTGGGATTCCTGTGAAGGAGAGCCTTCCTCAGGATATCACAAAGATACTGGTGACCTTGCACACTTTTGTTTTTCAACCTAAGGAGTTCCTCGGTAACAACAGGATTTTCCTCATCCGAGGCATTAGCATCATCAATAATAATAGGAGCTTTGCCTTTGGAATCAGTTTTGCTTCGGTCCTGACAAGTTAAGCAAGGTGAATCAGTTTTATGATTTGCTTCAGAACCTTGTTGAGCCATGAGAGAGAGATTGACATTTTCCAACTCTTCATGAGCCACTTTCAGTCTTTCGAGAGCCATTTTCCTATGAAGAAATTCATAGGTGAGCTTCTCATAATCAAATGAAAGAAGATCATGCCGAGAGGATAATTCTTCAAACTTTTCCTTCAGAGCTGCATGCTCATTAGTCAAAGTTTGACCCTTCTCTATCTCATCGATCAACAGAGTTTCTGATTTCTTAATGGTTTTGCTTAGCGAATCAAGTTCATCTTGTTGGATTGAAGCAATTTTAGCAAGTTTAGCATAGCTTATTTTTGAATCACTATCATATGAGGAACAATCAGAAGTATCATAGTTAGATTTGGATGAAGATACCTTCGTCTTGGCCATGAAGCAATACGCAGGAGTTTCATCTTCACTACTGTTGTTGGTGAAGAATGAGCTCGAAGCATTGGTTGAAGCATCTACTGAAGCGAATGCCAAACCAGCAACACCATCTGATTCGGACCCAGACCCAGATCTTGAGCCTGATTCAGCTTTAGACCCAGATGCTTCGTCTTCTGAGTTCATCTCCTTTCCCAGATAGGCCTTGGCACGGTGAGAGCTTCTTCGCTGAGACGAGTGAGTCTTCGATGAAGAACCCTCACGTTTCTTATGATACTTCTTCCTCTTGTCATCATTAGAATCTTTCTTCTTTTCTCTTCTCGTACTGGAATCATGTCTCTTGGACTCATAACTTCTGGAAGATCTGTGAGACTTGGTTGCGGAGTCTCTGAGCGAATGCTTTGATTTGTTCTCAGCTTCCCACAGAGGGCAATCAGCAATGTAGTGACCTGGTTTCTTGCTCTTGTAGCAGAAGTTTTCCTCCGATGGAGAGCTTCTTGAGGATGAGCGGTGAGATGAGTGACTTGAGCTCCTTGAAGAAAAACTCTTTTTCGGTGAAGAAAAACCTTTTCTTTGGAAGCGGTTGAAGCGTCTCATGATCAATGCTAAATCTTTCCCAATGCTTGCAGGATCATCTGATTCGACACCTGAAGCAGAACTGACTTCGGGTGAAGAATGACGCGAAGCTTTTTCTTTCAAAGCATGTGATCTTCTTCGAGAGCCATTTATGTCACGTTTCTCATCTTCTTCCATTTCAAAAGTATTGAGTCTCTCAAGAATATCAGCGGCAACAAGACGTCTGAAATCAGTTCTTTCCTTGATCATCAGCATAATGTGATCAAACGAATCATCCAATGAGCGAAGCAAAGTTCTTACAACTGAGTGAGGAGTAATGTCATCAGAACCAAGGGAAATCAACTCATTAGTGAGTCTGCTGTAAATGGAGCTGACTTTTTCACCCTCGTTTCTCTTGAAGCGATAGAATTTGCTTCGGAGTGTGTCAATTCTGGCATCCTTCTGGGTAGAAACACCTTCACCAATCTTTTCAAGATAGTCCCAGACACCTTTGGCAGATGGAATATTCTTCACTTCATGATACTTTTCTGGTGTCAGATGATTGGTGATGAATACCCAAACTTCAGAATCAAGATCAATCAGTTTTGCTTCTTCAGGAGTGATGGCCTTCTCATCAGCGACTGTGACTCCATACAAGACAACTTGCCAGGCAACAGAATTGATAGCCATGATATTTCTCTTCATTTTGTCCTTCCAGTACGGGTAGTCCTTCCCATTGAAAACAGGAATAGGTTCCCAAGAGCGAATAGCTGCGAAAGACATACTTGAAGACACTCCAGGAGGTTAATTCAAAACACACAGAGTGTAGGGAGTGACTAGCTTTGATACCAATTGAAAGTCCACGTATGTGATCAGAGGGGGAGGGGGTGAATGATCACTTCAAAATTTTCGACTGAAACTTACGAAGTGAAGCATAAGTAAGGCGGAACAACGAAGTAAAACTGGAAGCGAAACTAAATGCAGTGAATCAAAACACATTGAAGCATAACTGCGAAGCAAATGCAATACATAAGGTAAATGCTTGAAGTAAAACGAACTGAGACTCGGCGATGTTTGTTCGACCAGTTCACGCTCTGCAAAGCGCTACGTCTGGTTGGAGGGACTGGTGATTGAACACCTGGAGCAAATCTCTCTCCGTCCGTTGCTCCACCGCACCAAACTCCTTGAGCTTGGTCAGTTCTTCACTCGTGGTTGATTATTGAGGAAATCACCGAAACCTTTGACAAACTGGACTTCGAGGCGACAATTACTCTTCGCTCTCTGAAGAACAACACTCTAACCGTCTAGGAGAATTGCAGTTCTCCAAGACAAAAAGGCTAGTAAGCTTTCACCTAAGTCATCTCAAATCTACTCAGATCAATGGGACTTAGGCTTCAGTATTATGTGTTTTGGGTTTTGCTTCGGTGGCGTTCTTGGGGTGCTCTCTCCAGTCTCTCTCAGGAATATTCTCAGAGGAGCCACCCGCAAATGGAGGACGGGGCGGCGTATTTATAGTTGGCGATCCGGAGGTGCGGAATGACCAAATTGACCCGAAGTGACAGCTTGACACATGTCCACAATGGTCGGATTTTTCATAACTACGCAACTTTACTTGCGGAACAAGTAAAGCTGACTCACGGACTTAGTTCTGCTTCAGAAGCCAAAGAATGAAGTCTTTGCTACTGAAGCTTAACTCAGTGCACATGAGATTTCTTCGCTCATGCTTCTCACTTGGTTTGGATTTGATCTGAGCATTTTCTCAATGACTTCGGTGTCCACAAACTAAAGACCCCTCTTGATAGTACGGTTTGTCCTATGACTCAAAGAACAGAAAAAGAACTACACAAAAACATCTAAGTCTTGCGTCGTCTTCTTCATTTCCTTCAATGAGTTGAGCTTCAGGACACCTTCATTTTTGGGGGTCATCCTCCGTGATTAAGCTTCGCTCAGGGGATAATGCTTCGATAACTTGAAAACCTTCCCTGAAGCTTTATCACCTAGCTTGTCCTTCAGGAACCTATTCAACTATTTATACTAGAAAACATTGTTAGTTCCTCTACTGTTTTGTCCAACAATATCCAAAACACACGGGGGCAAAACTTTGCTCTTACAAGCATGGGTTAAGTTAGTGTATGCATGATGCCAGAAGTTGAGAAAGTAGGATTTGCAGGAATCAATGATTCTCTCTTGAAGTGTCCACACATATATTCCAAAAATTCAGTTATACTTTCTACTAAAGTATAGAGAATTCAATTATTCTTTCTACTCCAGCTTTGTACTCAAGTCTAGATATGTTGTTTGTACTCAAATTACTCAAGTTATGTAGATATTTAAGTTCTGAAAATAGCTTAAGAGCATGTCTAGTAGAACCATCAAGCCCTCAAACCCTTAAAGCAGTTTTAAGGGTTGAGAAGTGCCAGTTTTTGGCACTTTTAAGGGTTAAAAAACAGGGGCAAAGACTAGAACCCTCAAACCCAACCCTTAAACTGCTTTAAGGGTTGATTTGAGGGTTCTAGTCTTTGCCTCAACCCCAACCTTTAAAACTGTCATTTCATATATCACACATTTCATCATATGACATATCACAAATTCCATCACATTTGACATAAAACAATAATTATTCTAGTTATTATTACACCACCGAATAAAACAATAATCATTCAAATTATTACAACAATTTTTGAGCAAATTACAATAATTGTTCGAATCAAATAGGACATAGAAAAGTAAAACAAAGATACATCATGGGCCAATGCGCCGCCCATCCAACTGCCAGTGGTGCTCTACTAGATCATCCCGGAGCCGACCATGAGTGGTTGCATCCTCAATCTCACGATGTGCTTGAAGAAAAGCGTGTACGCGAGAAGGGTTTCTTTCGGGTTGCACACGGGTACCAACATTGTCATAGAATCACACAACATTTCATGATGTTCACCAAGGTTTTTTTGTCCCAAAACCGAGATGGACCCCGAACTATGGCAAACCTTGCTTGGAAAACACCGAAAGCTGTCTCAATATCCTTGCGGGCTGCCTCTTGTGCCTTGGTGAAATGAGCCTCTTTTCTTGTTAAGGGCACCCCATTTTTCTCCTTGATGGACTTCACAAGAGTTGCCCATTCGGGATAGATTCCATCGGTGAGATAATATCCCATTGAGTACTCATTGTCCATGATTTTGTAGTTGCAAGCTGGAGCATCCCCAGAAATTAATCTTTTGAACAAAGGGGATCTATTGAGGACATTGATATCATTGAGTGTTCCCGGCAACCCAAAGAATGCATGCCAAATCCATGTGTCCTGAGATGCTACGGCCTCAAGCACAATGGTAGCATCACGACTTTTACCGCAATACATTCTGTGCCATGCCTTTGGGAAAATTTTCCACCTCCAATGCATGCAATCAATACTACCAAGCATCCCCGGCCATCCCCTTTTTTCATTCATTTCCATTAATCTCTTTGTATCTTCCTCGTTTGGTGCCCGAAGATACTGCTCACCGTACAACCGGATGACCAACTTGGCAAACCTACGGACTGAATCCGTGGTTGTATCTTGCCCAATGCGAAGATACACGTCGGTATAATCCGCGGGTATGCCATAAGCGAGTACCCGCATTGCTGCCGATATCTTTTGATATGCACTAAACCCCATGATACCGGCGGCGGATCTACGACATTTAAAGTAATAGGAGGCGGCCTCACAATCGGTGACAATCTTCACAAAAAAACTACGATGCATTTGGTACCTTCTGTGGAAGAGACGAGGAGGGTATGTAGGTACCTCCGCGAAGTAGTCTTCCATCAAATGCTCGTGTCCGAGAGCGCGGTTCCGGTAGATGGTGACTCGCCCCATCTTCGACCCTCTCCTCTGATCCATCAGCTTCACACGATCTTCAAACGATTGCACGTCGATGAGGAGGCTCATCATCTTGACGTTGTCGTCTTGCAACAACTCATCAATGTCGGAATCGTCGGATGTCGACCAATCCGACGAATCGGACATCGAGTCCATGACAATCTCCTCATTGTTCATCTCCATCTGCAAAGGGAAGTCACTAATTAGTGCTACAAAATGAAACAATAAAGGAAATGAAACAAAATGAAAAAAAACAAGCACATACCTCGGAGGAGGCGGCGGCGGCGGCCGGGAACGGTGGCACAGGGAGGCCGGGGCGCATGCGCAGGGCGGCTGCGGTGGGAGGGCGGCCTGGAACGGCAGGAGGGCGGCCGGGGCGCGGCCCGAGGAGAGGAGGCGACCGGGGCGTGGATCCGCGTCGATGCTCGTCGGGAGATGGGGAGGAAGCGACGCGCAGCGCGGGGAAGGCGGGAGGGGAGGCGGGAGGGCAGCCGGGCAGGGCGGGGAAGGCGGCGCAGGGCGGGTTGCGGCAGCGCGGGGAGGTGGAGGGGCGGCCGGGGCGCGGCTGCGCGTGATACGTCCAAAACGTATCTATAATTTCTGCTTGCTCCATGCCTCTTTTGTGTGATATTGCTATGATATTGATGAACTTCCATCCACTTTTGATCATATTTGGACTAACCTATTAACTCAGTGCACCCTAGTGCCAGTTCCTGTTTTCTGCTGTTTTTCTATTTTGGGTTTCCCCCTTATTAAAAGTACCAGAAAAATTCCGGGAAAAATATAGGAAAAATCAGCATACCGGAAGCTTCACGAAGAGCCCGAGAGGGGCCAGAGGGGAGCCAGGGGGCCCCAGGCGGCCAGAGGGCACGGCCCCACCCCCCGCCGCCAGGGGGCGCCTGGAGCACCTGGCCCACCTCTGGCTGCCCCCTTTCGCCTATTTATTCCCCGTGACGAGAAAACCTCGGGAATGGAACCTTTTTTCGCGATCTCTCCTCTGTTCTGCCGCCGTCGCGCTTCCAAGATCGGGAGCACCAGAACACCTCTTCCCGGCACCTTGCCAGAGGGAGGAACCACCTCCGGGAGCTTCTCCACCACCATGGATGCTTCCCGGATGAACCGTGAGTAGTCCACATTGGACCATGGGTCTATGATCAGTAGCTATGTGATGTTCTCCTCCCCTCTTTGTTCTTCATGGATTAGACCTCGTGAGCTGCCCTACATGATCGAGGCACACATGTAATCTTTCTGCTGTTGCTATGTTGAGTTTGCTGGGATCCGATGGATTATGAGATTATGTTCAGATTGTGATTGAGTTATATATTTGATTCTTCTCTTTTATATTTATGTTCTTGAGTAATTCTTGCATGTTCTCCGTTGTTGTTTATTGCTTTGGCCAAGTAGTAGGTAGTGACTCCAAGAGGCAGCGTTATGCTTGATTGTGGGTTCATGCCCCCCGATGACTAGCTTGAGTGACAGAAACATGATTCTAGGGGATGTGTTGTTGCCAAAAGTGGGAAAACAACGGTGCTTGTACTTGCGGGTGCAAGGATTGTTTACTTTACGCAAAGTTCTTTAATGCGGTTGTCCGTTGCTTTGAGTTTACACTTTGGGTGGGATTCTCAACTTAATACCAGCGAGATGTTCTGGATAGATATCTCAAGGTGGATTATTAGTAGGTAGATGCTGATGGATTTCGGTCTACTTGTCTTGGCGTACCGCCCATGCTTTGAGCCTCTTCCTTTCTGCATAGCATAATTAGCATTGGTTTGCGCACATAATCCTGTCAATTGCCCAGCTGTGATTTGTTTACCTCGCATGGCTATTTTATCGTCTTTTGGGAGAGAGACATCACTAGTGAACATCATAGGACCCCGTTCCATATTACCAACACTGTTTACACCTTCAATTTACTTTCAGTATTTACTTTTCAGTTGCTATCACTATCATTATTATCCCGTGCGTTTTATCCTTTGTAAACAACAAGGCCGGAGGAATTGACAACTCCTCTGTACTCATTGGGAGCAAAGCTATCTGTTGTGTGTGCAGGTCCAGGTGAAGTTAGCAATCCTTAGATTGTCAACGGCGCAATTGTTCACTTCACCACCAAATTGTATCTGTTGGAGTCCTACTGGTTTTATATTCAACCTTAGCATCTTTGCTAAGGGAAACTTGCTGCTATCTGCATCTCACCTTCCACTTGGGGTAACCAACGAGGGACGAGAAGCTTTCTCGTGTATCGAGCAAATTTTTGGCGCCGTTGTCGGGGACTCCACTCTTCAAGATAGGGGAGTTGCACACTATCTTTTATCTTTGCTTTTTAGTCTTGTTAGTTTACCTTTTAGTTTTTGCTTTAGTGTCTTTTGTCAAAAATCAAAAAAAGAGTTATCTCGCTTGCTGCTGCTATGGGTTCCTCTGAAAACACCAAGTTGTGTGACTTCACTAGTCACAACAACAGTGACTTTATCTGCACTCCTATTGCTACACCTGCTCCTTCACCACCTTCTTATGAGATTAAACCAGCTTTGCTGAACCTTGTTATGAAAGATCAATTCTCTGGTGCTAGAGATGATGCTGCTTTGCATTTAAATAATTTTATTGAGCTTTGTGATATGAAAAAGTACAAAGAAGTAGATGGTGATATTGTTAAGCTTAAGATTTTTCCTTTCTCCTTGAGGGATGAAGCTAAAATCTGGTTTCAATCCTTGCCTAAGAATAGCATAGATTCTTGGGATAAGTGCAAGGATGCTTTTATTGGGAACTACTATCCCCCTGCTGAAATTATCCAGTTGAGGAGCTTTATTATGAATTTTAAACAATTGGATAATGAACATGTTGCCCAAGCTTGGGAACGCATGAAATCTCTTGTTAAGAATTGACCTACGCATGGTTTGACTACTTGGATGGTTATCCAGACTTTTTATGCAGGCTTGAACTTTACCTCGCGGAACTTGCTAGATTCGGCCGCGGGAGGAACCTTGATGTCAACTACACTTGGTGCTGCCACAAAACCCCTTGATGAGATGATGACCAATTATTCCCAATGGCACACCGAAAGAGCTCCAACAGGTAGGAAGGGAAACTCTGTCGAGGAGATCTCCTCCCTAAATGAAAAAGTTGACTTAATTATGTCTTTACTTACCAAGCAATCTCCTGTTGATCCTCAAAATGTTCCTTTAAATTCTTTGATTGCTCAGGATCAAGTAGATGTGAACTTTATCTCTAGAAACAACTTCAACAACAATGCTTATAGGAGTAACTTTGATAGCAATCCTAGACCGTTCCCTTCCAACAACTATGAGAACAACAATACTTATCCTAGCACCAAAAACTCCACTTCTGAATTAGAGAATATGCTTAAAGACTTTATCACTACCCAAAAAGCCTTCAACAAGAGTGTAGAGGAAAAACTAGACAAACTAGATACCCTCTCGTCGAAGGTAGAAAATTTATCCCACGAAGTAGAATTGCTTAAAATTTGAACTTCTCCCCTTGAGGAGAGGAAGGTCACTGCTATGAATGCTATCCAATTGCAAATTAATGAAAACATTAGGATGATGGCTAAACTTAAAGAGAGATGGGCTAGAGAAAAGGAGGAAGAGGATAGAATTAAGAGCCTTCCTACACACCATACTGTTGCTACTATCCAAGTGGTTGAGGATATCCAAACTCTTAGCACCCAATGCACCCCTAGTCCCATAGGACTTATTAATGGTGATGCTATGACCTCAACCGTAGAAGAAGAAATTCCTATGACTATAGAAGCTACCAAACAAGTGAGCCTAAAGGACACCACTACTACTCTACTTGATAGTAGTGACCTTGATTTTGATAATTGCACTCTTTCTGAAGTTATTCGTTTCCTTCACAAGATGTCTAGAGACCCCCACACTAGCACACTTAATCTTGCCTTCACGGAGCATATCACTAATGCTCTCATCAAAGCTAGGGAGGAGAAGCTTAGGGTAGAAGCCTCCATACCTAGAAAGATAGAAGATGGTTGGGATCCTATGATTAAAATTAAGTTCAATAACTTTTCTTGCTTTGCTTTATGTGATGTTGGAGCTAGTACCTCCGTTATGCCCAAAAGAATGTATGTTATATTTGAATTGAAACCTTTTGATGCTTGTTCTTTTGGTGTTCGTCTCGTCGATTCTTCTGTAAAGAAACCTTTGGGGAAGATAGATGATGTTCTTATCATTGTCAATGACAATTATGTTCCCGTTGATTTCACTATTATGGACATTGAATGTGAACCTTCTTGTCCAATTATTTTGGGACGTACTTTTCTTCTCACCGTGGGTGTGGTTATTGATATGAAAGAAGGGATTATAAAATTCCAATTCCCTCTCAAGAAAGGGATGGAACACTTCCCTAGGAAAAATATTAAGTTGCCTTTTGAGTCCGTCACACGGGCTAGTTATTTTCTTGAAAAGACTTGATCTTTTTGCATTAAGCCTAGCTAATGGCTTTAAAGAAGCGCTTTCGGGATGCAGCCCGCAACGAATTTAGGCTTTCCTTTTTGTTTCCCTTCTGTTTTTAGTGGTATTGATTATTGTTACTACTGTAGCAACATCATTGTATCTTTACTTTTCAAGCTTTGTGCCTTTTATAGCCTCATACGACAAGGGAAGTGAAAGTTGTGACATGCCGTCCAAAAAACAGATTCTGTCCTCGTGACTAGAAAAATCAGAGAAAAATCCCAGTTCATATTTTTGAGCTGAATTTTTTACACAGAATGCTATATATAATTATGAAACTTTCGTATGTTTTGAGTTTTTTTATTTGAGTTGCATAAGTATCCCTAAACAATTCTTTACTACCTGCTGGTCTGTTTTTCACATATTCTATCCTGTTTTGCCTTTTCTTCGTTTTGCAAATCTTAAGCTTGCTTTTTCTTTGCAAAAACTTTTTAGAAATCTTGAGAAACAGTATCTCTTCAATATTATCTTTATTTATAGAAAAGAAAAAATATTTTATTATGGGTACTAACCTCGCTAATCAGATTATGATGAGTTATGTATGAAGGGAGTTTTCAAGTGTGCGAGGGAAGATGATGAAAGAAGATTAAGAAGTGTCAAGCTTTCAATCTTGGGGATGCCCCCATGCATCCCCAAGAAATTCAAGGATACTCAAACCTCGAAGCTTGGGGATGCCCCGTGCATCCGCTTATCCATCGTCAATTATCAGTTGGTCTCTCGTTTCACTATATTTTTATCGCTTCATGCGTTATGTGCTATTCTTGGAGCGTCTCGCTCTTAGGTTTTGTTTTTAGTTTTCTTTAGCTTTGCTTTCTGTTAATAACAAGTTAGAACCCAGCTTTATTTGTGTGGGAGAGAAACACGCTCCACTTCCAAAATTTAGAACACAACATAGGACTGTTCATGCTTATCTTTGTTGTGTTTGTTCTTTATCTTTCCGTAGCTGCTGTCATGTTTTGCTCTTAGCTTTCATGCTTATCTTTCTAAGAGATTTTTTAGTTTGTTTCTGGAACTCTCTTGAGTTTTCATGTTTATCTTGTTTAGAGAGTTTGCCTGTTGCACTGAATTTTGTGTCTTGACTTGAAGTAGGTAATTGAGGTTGCTATTCTTTTGTAGTAGTAACTTGCAATAGTTTTGAGGTGTTGTTTTGAGTAATGTTTGGACTTTTGGTGTCAAGAGCTTTATCCTATTAGTGATAGATGTCGTATTTTGGGAAATCCGTGTTTATTTTCAAAAAAACCTACAAATTAGTTGAGAACTCTAGCTACTAGATGGATCACTACTCTTCTGAGGGGTCGAATATTAGAGAACACTCACGTACCATGAGTCGAGGATGCGCAAGGATAACCAAACCCCCATACACTCCTCCTCGGGGTACTTGTCTCTTTGTGAACCTCCTTATTAGACTGAGAGTTACCGATAATAAGTGCATGAGTTCTTCGGACTAATGTGAGTATTCGAAAGTTAACACTTCCACCTTCCCATATTTTGCTAACATTTTATGTGTCGTGCATTGCTTTCTTCTCACTCCGAGAGTTAGCGTCCACCTTCGCCGGTACATCCAAACCCTTGGCACGATACGCTCTGTCATCATAAGCCTCCTTATATCCTTCCTCAAAACAGCCACCATACCTACCTATCAAGGCATTTTCATAGCCTTTCCGAGATATATTGCCATGCAACATCCACCTTCTCATGACCTGATCTTCATGTCATACATGCTACTTGCTTGATCGATGAGCTGCATGCTAGTTAGCCCTTTCCCTAATCATTGCTACATGACGCACTAGTATCATTGCATATCCTACTACACTGGCAGAGGCATACATTTGCATACATCATGATAGTTACATCCTCTTTATGATTTGAGTACCTTATAAAGTGTGAAAGATCTTCTATACTTCTTCTAATATATAGAGTGTTGCCCCTAAAGTGAGGAAAAGATCCCAAAGAGGACAAAATAATAAGATCCCAAAGAGGACAAAATCAAAAGATCCCAAAGAGGACAAAATCAAAAGATCCCAAAGAGGACAAATGAGAGAGAACTAGAAAGAGCCATTGAGGCCCCCAAAAATAGAAAAAATAGAAAAAAGAAAAGGAAAGAAATAAACAGAGAGAAGGGGGCACACTACTATTCCTTTTGAGAGATCCACACTCGTACTCCCTCTTATATCTTGTACTCCATAGATATTATCATTCATGCATATAGCTATGTGGGGACCTTCACACTATAGAACGTGGCTTGTATATTCCAATGATGAGCCTCCTCGAATGAGCTCTAGGTCTTCTTGAGCAAGCAAGTTGGATGCACCCCCACTAGTTCCATTGGAGAGCTTACCTTAGCTCGTATGTGCATCCGTTGCATGGCAATCCCTACTCCTCACATCATATCTATCATTTGGCTTTCTCTCGCCTATGATTGTCCTCATTGATGTGAGCCTTTCACACCTTTTTGTTTTCCTCTTCCACCTTATTCTCTCTTTGCCATCCTAAGGGTCAGCTTTCTTGCTTACGCTCATCCATTGCATGAGTGCTCAAAATGTCGAAAAGGAGTGGATCATTTTGACTTGTACCTGGCTAGTGGTCTGGGTATGAGTCAAGATAAGATTCCAAAGAACACCAAGTGTGACACTTTAGTAGATTGAGTTCTCAACAATAAAAATACTTTTTCTCGTATATCCCTATCCCCTTTCTTGCACGCAAACACCATTTGGAGACATTCGAGTCACGGACAGCGAGAGCACCTTTATGTTCTTATGTTGCTTGTTTCAATGCTAGATATAGACTCTTGCCTGTTATGACTTGAATTGAATTGCATGCTTTGATTGCTTTACTTACAAAGTACTTATATGGTTGTTAGCATGTCACCATAGAAATTATGCTTGTTATCATTTACCTACTCGAGGACGAGCTGGAATTAAGCTTGGGGATGTTGATACGTCCAAAACGTATCTATAATTTCTGCTTGTTCCATGCCTCTTTTTTGTGATATTCCTATGATATTGATGAACTTCCATACACTTTTGATCATATTTGGACTAAACTATTAACTCAGTGCGCCCCAGTGCCAGTTCCTGTTTTCTGATGTTTTTCTATTTCAGGTTTCCCCCTTATTAAAAGTACCAGAAAAATTCCGGGAAAAATATAGGAAAAATCAGCGTACCGGAAGCTTCGCGAAGAGCCCGAGAGGGGCCAGAGGGGAGCCAGGGGGGCCCAGGCGGCCAGAGGGAGAGAGACATCACTAGTGAACATCATAGGACCCCGGTCCATATTACCAACACTGTTTACACCTTCAATTTACTTTTTAGTTGCTATCACTATCATTATTATCCCGTGCGATTTATCCTTTGTAAACAACAAGGCCGGAGGAATTGACAACTCCTCTGTACTCATTGGGAGCAAAGCTATTTGTTGTGTATGCAGGTCCAGGTGAAGTTAGCAATCCTTAGATTGTCAACGGCGCCAATTGTTCACTTCACCACCTATTTGTATATGTTGGAGTCCTACTGGTTCGATATTCAACCTTAGCATCTTTGCTAAGGGAAACTTGTTGCTATCTGCATCTCACCTTCCACTTGGAGTAACCAATGAGGGACGAGAAGCTATCTCGTGTATCAGCGCGGCGGGGCGGGGAGGCGGAGGGGCGGCGGGGATGGCGGGCCGGGGACGCGACGCGGCGGGAGGGCGGCCGGGGATGGCGGCGGGCGGCCTGATCCGGGGAAGAGGCAAGGAGGGAGGAGCTGAAAACTCCCTCCCGCGCTCGGTGAGGTCGAGAACGGGCCGGGGAGGGGTTGGGCTCTCCAACTATAACGACCCGATTCACTAAAGAATCAAAGTCTCTGTGCATTATGTGCTAGTCCCTGGATCAATAGCTAGCACACACAATACATGATGTAATATCAAGAATAAACCACATGTCATATATATTACATCAAAGATCCAGTATTACAATATAGCATACCTGCATAGCTCAAGGCTAGCTTACAAATAAAATACAGCGGAAGAAAAGTAAAAGCTTCGTGGCGTCCATCAACTCCACCGGCATAGTTGAGTATAGACATCGTAACCCTACAACACATCACTTACTCGTAGTATACAATCCTGCAACACCGAAGGTTACAACCCGACAACAGGTCAATACATTTGAATGTACGGCAAATCATATACCAGAAAGAAGTAAAATTTCCTACAATACATGCAATTTGGCTGGTGGAGCTTCTACATTTATTTTTGCAAAAAGCTAAATTTTCCCTATAGAATAATAGTAACTAAGTTCTACAATAGCATACGATTGAGATGGAAAATTCCACTCAATCTATCCCAAAGTGATTAAACCAATAAATTAATTAAAGATGATGAGACAAATCAAATTTACCACAACTAGTCGCTCAAATTGTCCATAACCGGGGACACGGCTAATCGATTAGTTTTATACTCTGCAGAGGTTTGTGCACTTTTCCCCACAAGACTCGATCGCCTCGTTTGTAGTTCGTCACACTGCATGGTGTATGACAACTAGACGATCGAGACATGGTCTTTCAGAAGTGTTTCCCCTTAACCGCTGGATAACCGGTACACCTATAAAAAATCTACATCTGCTAGTATATCCCGGAAAGAGGTCACACAACCTACTCAACTAAGCCAGAGCCCATAATAGCTTGTGGCTGCACACGTAAGCTTCTAGGTATGACAACACAATTAGTCCCTTTGAGCCTGGGTGGCTTTCCGCAGTCATCATTGGCCATATCCAAGATACTCGCAACCATCCCACCCAGGTAATTCATTAATTTTATCTTGGTCCTAATTACTACATTATCACTCATACTTCATAATGATTCACTTCCTAATCCACGTCTACTTAACATATCCATATCATAGTATACGATGGTGACAATGATGTAAGGATCAGACCTACCTCAATGAACTACTGGGTGTAAATAGCATAGCATAACCTATCATGCCATCTAAAGAAGAAGAACTAATGCATTGAAAATGTAGGCAATAGGGAGTATGATCAAAGATATGGCTTGCCTTATACATTCGATGAAGATCTTCACTCTCACGTTCCAATCAACTCTATTCGTCACCCTTCGAGAAATCTATGGTAAACAAAGGAACTCGAATAAGCAATCACATCACAAGGAAAACAAAAGATCAACAAACAAACACAAAGGTTTTAGCAACAAAACAAAAGCTTGACACAGTACAAATGTCGATGTGCTCGAAAGTGATCAGTGGAACGTGAACTCGAGAGAGTCCACAGATAAAAGATTATCGGTAACGAGTTGTGACCATGGACATTTGTGAATTCAAGGTGAATATCATTCCCACATGAATAGTGTGTGAACCTTATCGATAACATGTCTCAGGTGATCCGATATGCAAAAAGAATCACGTGAAACGGAATACTACAACACAGGTCATAGCAAGTTCAAATTTGAATTGAATTTCACTTCAAACAGATCAAGAAACTTGTGAATTTTTGTGTACACATGCTATGAACAGAAATTACATGGAACGAGTGATCCAACGCAAAAAGAATCACTCGATATGGATCAACGATTGAAAAGATACGACCTCCGGAATTTGAATTTGAAATAAATTCAAATTCAAAAGTGTGCAAAGTGTGCAAATTTTTTATTTCATGCTAAATTACAGAACAACACAAGCGTGTAGCAAAAAGTTTCACCTCGATCCGACGCACGGTGAGGGAGATATTGCGGCTGCGAGGTCAGGGGGTTTTCTGTAGAAAAGGACCTATTTGCAATTTTCTTTTTCTCAGAAAAAGCAATCGGGTCCTTGGTCCGGATCTGGCCGGAGCAACTCCGGCGAGGGCGGTTTCTGGCGCACGGCAGCTCCAGCTCCTGCGAGCTCGCGCGGTCGGGCGATGTGGCGCACGCGGCGGCGCGGGGAGCGCACGACGTAGGAGGCAGCGCGGTGGTCCGGCAGCGCTCCGGCGGCGGCCGATTCCGGTAAAGCGGGCCCCGCTAAAAATAGGGTTTCCAAAAAAACAATAAAGGAAAATAATTCGAAAATTATTTATAGGCAGAGTTTTTTTTTTCGAATCTGACTTGGAGTCAAATTGCGCCCATGGGCGGAAAACAGCTAATGGGCCGGGCTACAGTTTTTTTTATTTAAAACCGAAACTTCAAACAATATTACAAAAATAAATACTCATCAGAAAAATATGAAATAAATTTGTAAATTTTTCAAATAATAGAAAGAAATTTATTCAATGAATACATTTTCCAAAAAGGAAAATAAAAATAAAAATATTTTCTAAATAATTTATTTAAATACAAAATACTTTTCATAAATCAAATAAAATCCCATATATTATTAAAAATATTTTTATTTGGTCAAAAGCATTGACGAACCATTTCTAAATAATAAAATATAAATTTTAAATTTGTCACACCAGTAAATAATTTGGTAAAATAAAAATATCCCATTGGAATATTTTTTTAACTCTTTTAAAATATTTAATAAATCATTTCAATGAAATAAAAACACTCTTAGCATTATAAAATCCCTAAAATAATTTTTAGAGTTATTTGTAATACTCATAATAAATTTTAAAAACTTTAAAGTAATATTCTAAATATTTTCCAACTTTATTAAAAAGGGGATAAGTCATTTTATATCCTCTCAAATGAATTTCCTTGAGTTGAAAAATGTTTTGAATATCCAGAAGAATTCCAATAATGATCTAAAACATTTTCCAACCTTTTAATATGTTGAAGGAGTCATATTTCCTTCTCTCATTTTGTTTTGTTGGTTTTGTTTTAAATAATAAATTCCAAAAACACCAATTATGAATATTAGGGAAAGTCCTTTTATTCCCTCTCTTTTTAATATTCAATAAACTCCAAAAAGATTTAAATCCTAGAGAAAATCAAACACATCAAGCAAACAATCATTATCTATTTAATTTTATTAACATTCCAAAATTTAGAAAATTTTGGGATGTTACAGACTACCACCCTTAAAAGGAGTCTCGTCCTCGAGATTCGAGATGGCTAGAAAGAATGGTTAGGGTTCAGGTCTTCATGACAGTCCACCGATCCTCCGATGAGCTAGGGTGCTACCACCCTTAAAAGGAAAGCGACATGGTCTTCAAAATCTTAATCCATCGATGACATCCTTCAAAAAGATTCACCTCCTCCTATCAGGTCTTGAATGCTCTGCAAAAGAGGAGTCTTCCATATACCGAACTTTCCTGGCTGACAAGTCAGGCGCCAATGTTAAGCAACTATCGATTCCCTCATGGTGGTCATCAAGAATAATTTTACGGGATACTTGCAGGAAATGGTCTTGGTCTATACTCACCGTATAACCTACTATTATTAACGACAATCTTATATAGGGGTCAAACATCGTACCATTCTATGGTTCAGGCTTAACATCGTCGTCTCTCTGCTATAGGTAAGTCACTCAAGATTTACTATCCCGCATAGCAAGAGCGAATAATAAGAGTAGTCGGCATGGTGATCAATCCATCCCGCACCCAAATCATTACCTTGTATATGGTTTAGCAAATCTCGTAATCTAACAATCGGTCATCCTCACAAGCGTTGCAGAAAATTCCTCTTGATCATGAACTGGGTTCAGATAAATCCATGATTCTGCAAGCCAAAAACAAACATCTATCGTTTCTTCACTACACTCAGGTTTACGTAGCCTGCTATAAAACGTGTACTAGTGAACCACAACTTCCTCCAGGGTTCTTCCTTCAACAAGATTGTGCTTGCTTGTCGTAAGATCCTAGGACATTGGGTTATCCTTGAACTCAGCATTAAGTTGCATCCATATTTTATTCCAGTCTTGACTTTAACAGCCCTTGTAGTAACATCGTCAGTGTAGGAATTGAGTTGAGGGGGAATAGGATGTAGAGAGAGAGATAGGGAGAGATACCCATACAAACATCACACTAGTTTTGAAAATAAGTTTTGATGTGCAGCTGTCGGTAAAACAAAAAAAATGACAGCTCACAGAAACGATCTAACGAAAGAAACTTGAATCTTCCAGGTCTTCAAGTCTTCAGGTCTTCGGGTCTTCAATGGCGGTAGCTTCAGCTTCGCATTGTCGAAGCAATCTTCATATACTGTTGTCACTTGTCGAGTTATTCTCTCTGTTGATGTGTCTTCTTCAGTCTTGAAGCATACTAAATAGATGAGGGGTCTAATGAAACGTAAACTTATTCTACTCGCATAGAAGAAACACAAAGGACAACACACAACATCAATCAAAGACATATCAAGGTCAAAGGACACAAGCAAAACCAAACAAGGCAAACATGACATAACACATCCAGTTAATCAACAGCAAAACATGCATCGATCCACATCTCCAACTAACATAAAAAGGTACCACCGTACACTTAGCGTACACCTACGAATGTCAATCCTCCAATTGCTAAACATAAGCTTCTTCAAGTCAGCATCCTTGCTTCCGCGTTCACAACTTCTTCTTTCCCTTCAATTCTGGACACATGTTGGCGTAATGTCCCATATTCCTGCGCCGGAAACATTGAATTTGGCTAATGTCCTTCTTTTTCTTCCTCACGGGTGCTTCCTTCAACTCTTGGATAATTTTCTCCATTCCTTCCTTTTGATGTTGAATCACTTGTTGTGTCACGATGAGAAAACGACACTGAGCGGGGTAATGATTATTTCCTTCGCACACAAAACATGTGACTTGAGCAGTGGGACATTCTTCACCCAAGTGAATTTCCTCACAATAGGGACATCCATCTTGGTGTCCTTCATAGGAGTGTCCGACTTCTCCACAAATTTTGCAGGCACGGGGCCTCTTAAGGTTTACCGTCCTTTGCATCGGGGTGACGAGGCGAGATCCCAACAAAATCTTTGTAAACTCCTTCCAAGTAATCTTCTTTCTTGATTCGTTAATCGCCTGATGCATTGCCCACCAAGTAGCAGCCTCTTCTACCAAGTACTTGACAGCATAGTGGACCATGTCCTCACTTCCAACCTTGTTACGCTCCATTTGTTCCTCCATATTATGAATGCATTGCTCCACCTTCAGTCTGGTCATCGCCTCAGAGAAGGTGAGTCCTACTTCATACTCCATCTAGTGAGCCCAAACGACAAGGGTTAGGGGCAACTAGGATACAGACAGGAAAACAACCCTAAAGGTAGCACCAAGCATAAGCACACAAACAAGAAAGAGGCAAAAACACCTACGTTCAATGGACACACATAACAACCAACAATACAGTCACAAAAGTCACAACACACAGCAACACCTAGAGTAAGGTCATATGTGCAAGACATACGATCTCATCATACTACACGCAAATCGTTTATCTAACTTCACCTAAAAGTGGTGGTCTGAATCTAAACTTCATCCTTCTTAGCTAAGCTGGTCTTGAAGATCCTCTCGTAGTGTAAACACTAATTCTTATTAAATCCATAGGATACTCCAGTTCAGGTAGTGGTAACCTCAATTGATCCACGAGGTTGATGATGTACTTCTCAAAAATCATATCTTCAAGGGCATAACCCACTCGGAGGGGTATTTACATGAAAACAAGACAAGAAGTTTAGAAGATGAATAATAGATGAGAGATACTAGTGGAGAGGGTAACAAATCAAAGAGTGATAAAGTATTTTTGTTCCTATGGTTTTTTTTTCTATCCATTTTCTAGGGTCACGACCTACAGTCAACATGGGCTCTAATACCATCTGTAACGACCCGTTTCACTAAAGAATCCAAGTCTCTGTGCATTCTGTGCTAGTCCCTGGATCAATAGCTAGCACACACAGTACATAATGTAATCTGTAATACTATAATAGATCATCCCCACTATCTTTTCTATCTCAACATGCAAGCATGCCACCTCATCAAAGGCCCGCCATAATATGCATGAGAACAAGTTAGTCATTATTAGTTGATTTCATGCACACATCCATTTAATAATACATGCAACCTCCCTCAACATGCATGGATTTTTTTCCCATTATATTACATCACTTTTAACATGCATACATGTCACATCATCACAATATGCATGAGAACAAGTTTTTTGTTATTAGTTGATCGCATGCATACATCAATATAATGAAACATGCGACCTCACTCAACATGCATGGATTTTTTCCAGTATATTACATTACTTATATTTAATAAATATTTTTAACTGCACAATAATAAAATACAAACGTAAAATATATTTTTATACTTTAGTTTATATACTATTAATTCAACTATTCATGTTTCATGCAATCAATCATTCAAAATATATTGTAACTGATTCCTGCAGCAACGCGCGGGGTATCATCTAGTATCAAGAATAAACCACATGTCATATATATTACATCGAAGATCCAGTATTACAATATAGCATACCTGCATAGCTCAAGGCTAGCTTACAAATAGAATACAGTGGAAGAACAATAAAAGCTTCGTGGCGTCCATCAACTCCACCGGCATAGTTAAGTATAGACATCGTAACCCTACAGCGCATCACTTACTCGTTGTATACAATCCTGCAACACCGAAGGTTACAACCCGACAACGGGTCAGTACGTTTGAATGTACGACAAATCATATCCCAGAAAGAAGTAAAATTTCCTACAATACATGCAATTAGGATGGTGGAGCTTCTACATTTATTTTTGCAAAAAGCTAAATTTTCCCTATAGAATAATAGTAACTAAGTTCTACAATAGCATACGATTGAGATGGAAAAATTCCACTCAATCTATCCCAAAGTGATTAAACCAATAAATTAATTAAAGATGATGAGACAAATCAATATTACCACAACTAGTCGCTCAAATTTTCCATAACCGGGGACACGGCTAATCGATTAGTTTTATACTCTGCAAAGGTTTGTGCACTTTTCCCCACAAGACTCAATCGCCTCCTTTGTAGTTCGTCACACTGCATGGTGTATGACAACTGGAAGATCGAGACATGGTCTTTCAGAAGTGTTTCCCCTTAACCGCTGGATAACCGGTACACCTATAAAAAATCTACATATGCTAGTATATCCCGGAAAGAGGTCACACAACCAACTCAACTAAACCAGAGCCCATAATAGCTTGTGGCTGCACACGTAATCTGCTAGGTATGACAACACAATTAGTCCCTTTGAGCCTGGGTGGCTTTCCGCAGTCATCATTGGCCATCTCCAAGATACTCGCAACCATCCCACCCAGGTAATTCATTAACTTTATCTTTGTCCTAATTACTACATTATCACTCATACCTCATAATGATTCACTTCCCAGTCCACGTCTACTTAGCATATCCATATCATAGTATACTATGGTGACAATGATGTAAGGATCAGACCAACCTTAATAAACTACTGGGTGTAAATAGCATAGCATAACCTATCATGTGCTTAGCAGCTTCTCGCCCTTCGTTGGTGAGCCCCAAGTGGAAGGCGTGATGCAGTGCAGCAGCGAGTTTCCCTCGGTGAAGATACCAAGGTTTGTCTCCCATAGGACTCCGGATATGATAAGTAGGTGTCAGCGGGGCGACTGACGTGGACCTGCACACACACACACACAGATAAGTTTGTTCCCAACGAAGTTCAGAGAGGTTGTCAATCTCTCCGGTCTTGTTGTTCACAAAGGGTAAAACACAAGGGATAATGATAGAAAGTAAAAGCAGAAAAGTAAAGATAGCTTGGAAGCAGTACTGAGGATATGGACCAGGATACGTGATGTTCGCTAGTGATGTCCCTCTCCCAAAAGACGATAAAACTGCTATGCGAGGTAAACAAATTACAGAACGGCAATTGACAGGATTATGAACGCACCGCAATGCTAACTATGCTACAAAAGAAAGGAAGAGGTTCAAAAGCAGAGGCAGTACGCCAAAATAAGTAGACCGAAATCCATCTGCATCTACTACTAATCATCCACCTTGAGATATCTATCCAGAACATCTCGCTGGTATTAAGTTGCGAGCCCCACCCAAAGTGTAAACCCAAAGGAACAGACAACTGCAATAAAAGAACTTTACGTAAAGTAAACAATCCTTGTGACCGCGGTCACAAGCACCGTTGTTTTCCCCCTTGTGGCAACAGCACACCCCCTAGACTCATGTTTCTGTCACTCAAGCATGTCATCGGGGGGGGGGGGGGGGGCATGAACCCACAATCTAGCACAACGCTCCCTCTTGGAGTCACTACCTACTACTTGGCCAAAGCAATAAACAGCAACGGAGAACATGCAAGAATTACTTAGGAACACCAATATAAGAGATAAAAAACAAATATATTACTCTATCACAATCTGAACATAATCTCATAATCCATCAGATCCCATCAATCTCAGGATAGCAACAGCAGAAATATTACAAAGGTGCCTCGATCATGTAGGGCAGCTCACGAGGTCTAAACAATGAAGATCAAAGAGGGGAGGAGAACATCACATAGCTACTGATCACGGACCCTTGGTCCAAGGAAAACTACTCACAAGACATACGGGAAGCATCCATGGGGGAGAGGAGACTCCCGGAGGTCAATCCTTCCTCCGGCAGGGTGCCGGGAAGAGGTCTTCTGGTGCTCCCGATCTTGGAAGCGCGGCGGCGGCGGAACAGAGGCGAGTTCGCGGAATAGGGTTCTGCTTCTGGAGTTTTCCCGTGACGGGGGATAAATAGGCGAAGGGGGGCAGCCAGAGGTGGGCCAGGGGCCCCAGGCGCCCCCCTGGCGCGGCCAGGGGTGGGGCCGCGCCGGGTGGCCGCCTGGGCCCCCCTGGATCCCCTCTGGCCCCTCCCGGTCTCTTCTCGAAGCTTCCGTCACGCTGATTTTTTATCTGAATTTTCCCAAATTTTCCTGGCACTTTTTATATGGGGTAAAACTGAAATGGAAAAACAGCAGAAAACAAGAACTGGCACTGGGGTGCACTGAGTTAATAGCTTAGGCCAAATATGATCAAAAGTGTATGAAAGTGTATCTAGATCATAGCAATATCACACAAAACATGCATGGAGCAAGCAGAAATTATAGATACATTTTGGACGTATCAACATCCCCAAGCTTAATTCCTGCTCGTCCTCGAGTAGGTAAATGATAACAAGCATAATTTCTGTGGTGACATGCTAGCAACCATATAAGAACTTTGAAAAGTAAAGCAAGCAAGGTTAGAGATTCAAATCAAGTCATAACATGCAAGAGTCTATATTAGCATTGAAACAAGTAACAAAAGAACATTAGGTGCAAGAGCTCTCGCTGTCCGTGACTCGAATGTCTCCAAATGGTGTTTGCGTGCAAGAAAGGGGATAGGGAATACGAGAAAAAGTATTTTTATGTTGAGAACTCAATCTACTAAAGTTTCACACTTTGTCCTCTTTGGAATCTTATCTTGACTCGTCCCCAGACCACTAGCCAGGTACAAGTCAATTTGATCCACTCCTTTTCGATATTTTGAGCACTCATGCAATGGATGAGCGTAAGCACGAGAGTTGACACTTAGGATGACAAAGAGAGAAATATGGTGGAGGAGGAAGACAAAAAGGATGAGAAAGGCTCACATCAATGAGGACAATCATAGGCAAGAGATGCCAAATGATAGATATGATGTGAGGAGTAGGGATTGCCATGCAACGGGTGCACATACGAGCTAGGAAGCTCTCCAAATTATATGCAAAAAGATCATCTCTATGGAGTACAAGGATATAAAGGGAGTACTAGTGAGGATCTCTCAAAAGGATAGTAGTGTTGCCCCTTTCTCTCTTTTTATTTCTTTTTCTCTTTTTTCTATTTTTTTGTATTTTTTGGTGGCCTCAATGGCTCTTTCTATTTAACTCTCATTTGTCCTCTTTGGGATCTTTTAATGTGTCCACTTCGGGATCTTTTTGTAACAGCCCAGTTTTCATAAAAATTAAAAATTTTGTTTTCGGTGTGAATTGTTTGATTGTCTGATTTGTTTGCGGTGTTTGCATCCCCGATTTATCGATCGGCGATTAATTTTCCCCCTCTTATCTCGTATCGGACGGAGACCGACCCTTGCCACCCTGACACTCGACCTTTGCGACACCGGGTTTCACCCGATCACCGTCGCGAAAACCGCACGAGACCAGCCGCAGCCAACGGAACAAAAAACCCCGTTTAATAAGTAAACGGGTTATTTTTATAGCGCGCCGGAAAGTGTTTTTGGAACGGTTCCAGCGCGAGGTGAATGCCACCGGCTCGACGCGTTGATCGCGCAGTTCGAAGTTTTACCCAAACTGGAGGTACTGCGGACCCCCGGCGGTCAGAAACGTGAGCATCGCGCGCTCGAGAGAAAAACCGGGGATGTTTTTGCAAACTGCCAGCCACCGGGGTTATATAAAGACCACCACACTCCCACCCATTTCTAGGGTTTCCCTAGCCACAATTTGCAGCCACACCCCCAGTTTTGCTCAATTTTCTGCCCAATGAGTTCTGGACCGTCAGATCCGGAGATCCGACGGCCCGGATTGCGTCAGCCCCTAGGTCTCCTCTCTCCTACCGTGGACGCGCCGCCAAGGCCGCCCTCCGCCAGGTCCCGGCCACCACGACCCTCCTCTGCGCCGCCGTTTGCCGCCGGGGAGCCGCCGCCGCCTGGTTGCTGCCGGCCAACCCGATCCAATCGGGATCGGCAGTTGACCCAGCCGGCATGGCCACGTGGGCCCCGAAGCCTCCAAGGCCCAGCTCAGCCCAGGCGCCCCCGCGGCCCAGATCTGGCTAGGCCAGCCGGCCAGGCCGCTGTCGGCCTATTGGGCCTCGGCCCGTAAGGTCGTTTTTTTCCCGAGACCCTCGAATTTTTTCTAAGTGCTGAAATATTTGCTGCTGATCTGTTTTTGCGTTGTAGTTTCCCATTAAACCGTAGCTCCGATGAACGTGCCCCCAAAACGAAAGTTGCTCAGTTTTGAGTGCTCTAGCAATCGTAGGTAGAAAGTTTTTCCGTTGGAGGTCATCTTGATTGTGTAATTGTGTGCTGAAGTGGGCATCAGGCCGTTAAACTGCTACAAATTGCTATTATGTGCTGCTATTATTATTTTGTTGCAACTTTGCATGATGATTGTGACTCATCCATGAGGCCTATTGCATTGATTCTTTCTCCTATGTGTTAAGCATCATGTGTACTTAATTTCCATTCTTTAACTTGTCATATTTGGGTGCTTTAGCTATATCAAATCTTGCTCCAAAGTGGTGATCCTGATGTTAATGTGCTGTTGTGCTGAAAACTGTTATTTTGTTGCAACTTCGGTCGACGAGTGTGTCGCGACCGTTTATCGGAATTGAGTGATTCCAATTGCATATTGTTAAGCATCATGTCTACTTTCATCCCATGTATTGCATCTTCATGTTGTCATTACTTGTCATATAGTTATTAAGCTACAAAGTTGCTATGCTGCTGTTTTTGACAGCCACCTCAGTTTTTCACTAAGTCTGTTACTTTGCGATGCCATGTTGTTTGCTTAATATCTTTTGATCTATGATGCCTATTTGCATGATTTTTTTTGCATGCCTTCCTTGTCATGTCTAGTTTAATTTAATATCATTTGTGAGCATGTTTTCATTGATTGTTCTGTTTATGCATTGCTCTAAAGTGTGCTTCCTGATGTTGGCAGTTTGTGCCCGTAACTTGTTTTGCTTATATCTTTTTAACCGTAACTCCGTTTGGGGTGTTCTTTATATGTAACTTGATTAGTTTTTCGTCTACTTTGTGTTTATGCTATTTTTTTTCTGTTGTTAACCAACCTAAAATATGGTTTAGGGCAGAACAGTACCAAATCCTTTAATTGTTGTGCGGCACTTAGTGTTATGCCATGTTTAGGTTGTGCCTCACTTAAATTGACTAGCATCGACAGTTTACTTTGTGCTTCACCTCTTGACATGTTTGTGTGCTATGTTATGCTTGCTTGAGTTGCCATGTTAACAACCGTTGGTTGATCACCTGTAGCTAAGCAACTTGAACCACCGTAAACGTGCGGTATTCGTCGTGTGTGACCGATACCCCACTTAAACTGTTAGTAACCGTTCCCGACGATAGATCCGTATCGCGTTGCCGTGTCGTGTGATGTCTTCTTGATCTTGTGTTGCCCCGTAGTAATAGATGCTTGCTCGTTGATTGCTTTCCAGTGTTTATCATCTTGTGTGCTTCCGCGGGTACCTCTCGGAGACGATGCGAGTGTGCGATCGACTACACCTTCGGAACCCGACTTATCAACAGGCAAGGACTATACATTAATTATGATCCATTATATTTCAACCAGTGGTTTGCATGCTAGTATAGGTTAGGTTCGATGTTTGATCCTACCACATGTTTACAGCCTCTTTCAAACCGATACAGCCATGTCCCTTCCCAGCAAACCTTGTACTGCTATGTTACTATTGCTCGTTGCTCAGCCCCGTCTTAGTATGCATGCTTAGGATGCTACGAAGTTACACTGTTACTCCTGGGTTTGGGATATCACATTATTATTATTGTTGTTGATGATATGATTATTATAATGTTGACTATATTCGACGAAGGATGGAAGGTCTAGGCTATCCCGCCCCGACGCTTTGTTCCATTTGAGTCACCTAGGATCCGAGTTCCGGGTATTGGTTTTAAGACTGAGCGTGCCTAACCGCGTGTGGGATTTTATGGGGTCCCCTTTTCTTACCTACCTAGCTTCAAACATTTCTAGTTGTGGCCCAAGCTGATTTACATTTGAAACCGTGTGTCTGCTGGTCAGTTGCCAGTAGTTTTCAAACCAACCCGGACCAGTGAGGACTTAGTTCCCTTGCTGGCCCACCTTGTTCGGCTGAGGACCCGGTTTCCCATGTGTGATTAACCGGGTATCCAAACCTGCGACATACGGTAGAGACTAGATCGAGAGCGTGGCCGGCTCCTGAGATGGATGTCGACTCACCGGGGGCCACCCGGATTTGTTCGTTGTTAGTTAGAGGGACCTGTCGTTTCGGATCTCTTGGAACTAAATCCTAAATTGGTTGCATGTGATGGGTAGCAACTGAGAGTGATGGACGTGCGTGCGGAGCCTTGTAATGGGCAGTTGGTACACCCCTGCAGGGTTAAATCTTTTCGAGAAGTTGTGTCCACGGTTATGGACGACTTGAGACCTACTCCTTGTTCATAGACAACAACAACTGAGATAATCTTAATATAACTTGATCAACGTGTGTGTGCCTTGACTTCTTCTTCTTCTTCGTCGGGATGCGAAGAGGAGGACAAGGATAGGATAGGTGTTATGATTGCGACAGTAGTTGATAGCAAGACTTGTTGGAGTTGATTCCTCATCGAATGTTTGGCTTCTTATCTTACTCTCTAGATCGTTAGCCACTTCATAAATGCTAGTGCGGCAGCAACCTCACCACTTACCCCTTCCTTACCGTAAACTACTAGTTGTCCTAGAATGACGAGTGATGAAGTCCTTGCTGGGACTGATGACCACTACAGTTGGATGCTGAGTACTTCTGTACTCATGATACTACCCCCAAACTCTTTTCAGGGTTCTTGATCGACAACAGGTATGGTGATCGACGTTTCGCGTGGAGACTCGACGACGACTAGTTAGGCGGATCCCGGCGGAGGGCCTGGACCCGTGTGGTTATGGGATCGATGTTTTTCTCTTTTCCACTAGGCATTTGAATGTAGTCTGTACTCAGACATGTATCTTCCGTTTTTGTATTGTATTTAAGGCAGTTGTATGCCGATTGTATGAGATGTTGTATCCTGTATCTGTAATGTTGTGATATCATGTTGGAAATCCAGGGCATATGACTTCGTCATATGTCGCGGTGGGACCGATATGTGCTTCCTCCCCGGATCTGGACGGAAACATCTAGATCTAGAACAGTACCGCATATCGGGCCTTACAACTTGGTATTAGAGCCTTACCGACCGTAGGATCCCTTCTCTGGCCGAAGTCGAGTCTAGACAAAAACTATTTTGTAGTTACTAAGTTAGTTGTCGGAGAGTAGGAATATTTTTACTCCTTACCCTTGCTCTGGTCAGGACAAGTGTCGTAAGTGTTTTAATTCTTGCCTTATCCCTTTTCAAACTTTAGGATCTCGAGTGTGTGGAGTATCGAAATCGTTACAATGCCTTGCTTGCAGCGTATTGTCTCGATTCCGAGCTCAGGTGGGAAATCCTGTAGTACCTTTAGCTTCTCCGATTTCGGTTATCATCTGGGTCACCCATTGCCATCCATCCTTTTGCCGGTGTTTTACGACTTGCGTCGAAAATCACTATCCCTTGATCTGGTTTTCGCGATCGTTCTTCCTCTTGTCACTGACGTCTTCGTTATTCCGACGATGTCGTCTCTCTGCGGAAATTTATCTCGACAGAAGTTCGACGTCGACATGGAGCAGAGTCCCTTGTTGGTGGTGTTGAAGATTGTCGTCCCTCTTTTCTCTTCCCCCCTCTCCCTCGGATCGTCCAGGATCTCGGGACGAGATCCCTTGTTGGTGGTGTTGTATTGTAACAGCACAGTTTTCATAAAAATTAAAAATTTTGTTTTCGGTGTGAATTTTTTGATTGTCTGGTTTTTTTGCGGTGTTTGCAACCCCGATTTATCGATCGGCGATTATTTTTACCCCTCTTATCTCGTATCGGACGGAGACCGACCCTTGCCACCCTGACACTCGACCTTTGCGACACCGGGTTTCACCCGATCACCGTCGCGAAAACCGCACGAGACCAGCCACAGCCAACGGAACGAAAAACCCCGTTTAATAAGTAAACGGGTTATTTTTATAGCGCGCTGGAAAGTGTTTTCGGAACGGTTCCAGCGCGAGGTGAATGCCACCGGCTCGACGAGTTGATCGCGTAGTTCGAAGTTTTACCCGAATCGGAGGTACTGTGGACCCCCGGCGGTCAGAAACGTGAGCACCGCGCGCTCGAGAGAAAAACCAGGGATGTTTTTGCAAACTGCCAGCCACCGGAGTGAGAAGAAGGTAATGCACGGCACGGGAAAGGCTAGCAAAATATGGGAAGGTGGAAGTGTCAACTCTCAATACTTACATTAGTCCGAAGAACTCATGCACTTATTATCGGTAACTCTCAATCTAATGAGGAGGTTCACAAAGAGACAAGCACCCCGAGGAGGAGTGTATGGGGGTTTGGTTATCCTTGCGCATCCTCGACTCATGGTACGTGAGTGTTCTCTGATATTCGACCCCTCAGAAGAGTAGTGATCCATCTAGTAGCTAGAGTTCTCAACTAGTTTTGTAGGTTTTTGAAAATAAACACGGATTTCCCAAAATACGACACCTATCACTAATAGGCTAGAGCTCTTGACACCAAAAGTCCAAAAATTACTCATAACAATACCTTAAAACTATTGCAAGCTACTACTAAAATTAAATAGCAACCTTAATCACCTACTTTCAAGACAAAACACAACTCAGTGCAACAACCAACTCTCTTTAACAAGATAAACATGAAAACTAAAAAGATTTCCAGCAACAAACTAAACAAAAGCCAAGGCTCTTGCTAAAGACAAACTAAGACTAAAACTAAACATGGCAGTAGCTATGAAAAGATAAAGAACACACAACAACAAAAAGATAGGCATGAAGAATCCTATGATGTGTTCTAGATTTTGAAAGTGGAGCGTGTTTCTCTCCCACACAAAGTAAGAAGGGATCTAACTTGTTATGAACAGCAAGCAAAGCTAAAGAAAGCTAAAAACAAAACCTAAGAGCGAGACGCTCCAAGCATAGCACATAACACATGAAGTGATAAAAATATAGTGAGACGAAGGACGGACTGATGATTTGTTGATGGAGAAGGGGATGCACGGGGGAATCCCCAAGCTTAGACGCTTGAGTCTTCTTGAATATTTATTGGGGATGCATGGGGGCATCCCCAAGCTTGAGCGCTTGACACTCCTGGATCTTCTTCCATCATCTTCCATCGCACACTTGAAAACTCCCTTCATACATAACTCATCATAAGCTGATTAGAGAGGTTAGTACCCTTAATAAATAATTTTTCTCCACTGGATATAAAGATATTCTTGAAGAGCTACTGTTTCTCAAGAGTGTCAAAAAGTTTTTGCAAAGAAAAAGAAAGCTTAAGGTTTGCAAAAGTTAGGAGAGACAAAACGTGGCAGAATCTGTGAAAAACAGAACAGCAGATAGTAAAGAATTTTTTAGGGGCACTTCTGCAACTCAAATAAAAAAAACTCAGAACATACGGAAGTTTCGTAATTGTATAGATCATACTGTGTAAAAATTTCAGCTCAAAAAGATGAATTGGGATTTTTCTGGTCACGAGGACAGAATCTGTTTTCTGGACAGCATGTCACAACTTTTACTTCCCTTGCCGTAAGAGGCTATAACTTGGCACAAAGTTGAAAAATAAAGATACAATGATGTTGCTATAGAAGTAACAAACATCAAGACACAACAAAAGCAAAAAGAAAAACCTAAATTCAATGCGGGCTGCCTCCCGAAAGTGCTTCTTTAAAGCCATTAGCAAGGCATGATACAAAAAAGAAGAATCAAGTTTTATCAAGAGAAAGAGAATAACTAGCCCGAGTAACGGACTCAAAAGGTAACTTGATTTTCTTTCTAGGGAATGTTCCATCCCCTTTTTGAATGGGAATTGGAATTTTATATTCCCCTCTTTCATGTCAATAACCGCACCAACGGTGCGAAGAAAAGGACGTCCCAAAATAATTGGACATAAAGGTTCACACTCTATATCCATAACAATAAAATCAACGGGAACATAGTTGTCATTGACAATGATAAGAACATCGTCGATCTTCCCCAAAGGTTTCTTTATGGAAGAATCAACAAGACGAACACCAAAAGAACAAGGCTCAAGAGGCTTCAATTCAAACATATCAAATATTCTTTTGGGCATAACAGAGGTACTAGCTCCAACATCACATAAAGCATAGCAAGAGAAGTTATTTAATTTAACTTTGATCAAAGGATCCCAACCATCATCTAGCTTCCTAGGTATGGAGGCTTCTACTCTAAGCTTCTCCTCCCTAGCTTTGATAAGAGCATTTGTGATATGCTCCGTGAAGGCAAGATTAAGTGTGCTAGTGTGGGGGTCTCTAGACATTTTGTGTAACAAGCTAATAACTTCTGAGAGGGTGCAACTATCAAAATCAATATCACTACTATCAAAGGTGGTAGTAGTGTCATCTAGGCTCACTTGTTTGAAACCCTCTATGTTCATAGGAGTTTCTTTTTCTACGGTTGAGGTATTAGCATCACCATTAATAGGTTCAACGGACTAGGGGTACATTGGGTTCTAATAGTTTGAGTGTCCTCAACAATTTGGATAGTGGCAACTGTGTGGTTTGTAGGAAGGCTCTTAATTCTATCCTCTTCCTCTTTTCCTCTAGCCCATCTTTCTTTGAGTTTAGCCATCATCCTAATGTTTTCATTGATTTGTAAATGGATAGCATTAATAGGAGTGGCCTTGTTCTCCTCAAGGGGAGAGGTTTTAATTTTAAGCATCTCAATATCAAGGGCTAAGCTTTCTACCTTCAAAGAGAGATTATCTATTTTAGCTAATTTCTCCGCTACATTTTTGTTGAAGGCTTTTTGGGTAGTGATAAAGTCTCTAAGCATGCTTTCTAATTCAGAAGAGGGGTTCTTTTTGCTAGGGTAAGTGTTGTTCCCATAATTGGATGGAAACGGTCTAGGATTGCTAGCAAAATTTCCCCTATAAGCATTGTTGTTGAAGTTGTTTCTAGCAATAAAGTTCACATCTACTTGTTCTTGAGCAACCAAAGAATTTAAAGGAACATCATGAGGATCAATAGAGGGTTGCTTGGTAAGTAGATACATAATTAAGTCAACTTTTTCATTGAGGGAGGTAATTTCCTCGACAGAATTTACCTTCCTACCTGTTGGAGCGCGTTCGGTGTGCCATTGGGAATAATTGGTCATCATCTCATCGATAAGCTTTGTGGCAGCACCAAGTGTAGTTGACATAAAGGTTCCTCCCGCAGCCGAATCTAACAGGTTCCGCGAGGTAAAGTTCTGTTGGGGTTCGCAGCAGAAAACACATTTTTTTTCTAACTAGCATTCCCATAACCCAAGATCTAGCTAGCCGTATTACCGTAACGGAAAGTAGTGCGGAAATAACATACCTCGGGGTGTAGTCCGTTGCGCGGGAAACGTTCCCGCAAACGTGGTTGATGTAGCCGATCAAGTTTCACAGCCCCCTGGCTGTGTTGAGCACCCGGATGGGTGTAGTGCCACACGTGCAGCACCTCGTAGTACTCGCACACATACGAGACTCGATGACGACCTCCGTTCTCCGATCCAGCGGAGGTGGCGGAAGCAGACCTCCGGACGGAGCTTCGGCAGCACGACGGCCTCCGGTTCTAGCAGAGAAGCCTCAATTCCACTATAGGCTCACACTAGGGAGCCCGCCGTGGAAGAGACAAGAGAGGGGAGAAGACCAGAGAAAACCGATCTCAATTCGGAGTAATATTTATTTTCTCACGAATTTATGTGTGTTAAATATGTGCACCCTGCCCATCTATATATAGGCAGAGGGGAGGGAGTCAACCCCTCTCCCTTAGCAATGTGGGACTAAAGTCCCTTTGCTAAGGGGAGGTGGCCGGCCAAGGGGGGGAGGGGGCGCACCCCTCATGGGCCCTAGGGCCCATGGCGCCTCCCCCCTCTTTTCTTTTTTCTTTTTCCTTTTTATTTCCCCTAATGGGCCTTTTTCTCCACTAAGGCCCATTGCACATATTAATTAGAAATAAAATGATTTTAATTATTAATTCAATTAATTAATAACTAAAACATAATATTCCATCTCCCGGTGCTCCGGAACACCTTCCGGTTCACTTCGAACTTGTTTCGGTTCAACACGGTACTTCTCCGATATTGTTTCCTTTATTCTCTGGTTACTCCGATGGTTCCGAAAAGGTCTCCGATGTCATCGAGCCCTTAAGTGTGTTACCCTACGGTCCGAGAACACTCCAGTCATGACCGAGCAGAGGCTACACTCAATGATCATCAGCGGGACCTGGATGCCCATAATGACCCCTGTGCATTCCGGATATCAAACACCGATTGGACCTTACGCCGTATAGCATTCCCTTTGTCAACGATAATGGATTGTTCCGAGATTCGATCAATGACATCCTATGTATGGTTCAACCTCGTTCTGAACTAATCCTCATTCACTCGTTCCCGTGATATTCATCCCCGTGACCTAGTCACACGCTGCAGCTTTATGGATGGAATCTCACCGAGTGGGCCCAAAGTATCTATCCATTATATGGATTGACAAATCCCGCTCTTGTAACAATACTCCTCAACATATCTCCACGGAATACCTAAGATACAACCGTTATGACCCGCATATTTCAGTCAGGTGGTGGGATGTAAGTCAAAGCATCCGGGAAGATAGTAATTATGCACGTACTCACGGTCAAAGGAACGGTCTACCACGTTCTGTAATTACAACACTGAACCTTCACAAGATTTGGTCATGTTGTAATGCTTACTTTGGGTAATGTTCATCACGTCACTTAACCGGTGAGGTGACGTCATAGTCAAGAGGCTTAATTGTCCATGATCGCGAAACCACGATCATCATGTTGACCATGAACTAGTTATCGATGTAGAGGCTAACTAGGAACTCTGGGGTTTCTATACCACACCTACATCATTGTTTCACTGACACAGTTCTAGCATGGTATGAAACTGGTTATGAACTTGCTTAGATATATTGGAATAATCATATATTATTTGCCTCTAGAGCATATATCCAACAGTCTCCCACTTGCACTAGAGTGCTAATAATCTAGCCGCATTTTTTCCGATCATAATCATCTTATCACATAAGTGTTTCATTGATCATGCATGCTCATGGAAGAGGGTTCGTCAACGAACTGCACCAATTCAGATTCGTATGTTTCCTTTTCAACTGGTATAGGTCAAAAACTCTTTTGACATACCACTCATTATCATATAATGGTTGGATATAAGTTTCGCGGGATAGTGAGACTATTATTTCACAGTATCCTCCAATGATCTCTTGGTTCAGTCTTTAGAAGACTCATCCTTAGTCATATATACTGGGAAATACACTCAACCAGAAGTCCAATACTTCTAACGCTAAACTTTTATCCATACGTCTACTTTCTTAAGTAGTATTATGTTTGTAGTGCCGTGAATTTTTCTCACATTTCTTTCATGTCTTTGGTGATGTCTCTAATTCCATATAGACCCATAATATGGCTTGCAATTGTAATCTTGCATTACATTCAAGTCTATTATCCTCTCTATATTTTAGAGTACAGTCCTCAGTATTCCTCATATACTGAAATCATGAACTTTATTCAGATTCTGTGTTTTACTCCTAAAGCACATCGGAATCTGTTCTTCTTCCAAGAACTTTTGAGTCATTTTGTTGTTGGATTCACAATGCATGTTATATGGTAGAATCATATGTCAAGAACATATAAGATCACATGTCCAGTACATGGTGCATCTCTATTCTTCCATGAAGACATTGCTTGTGATATTTGGATTTCATCCATTATATAGTTTCTAGCCACAAGAACCTGTTTCTTGTCTAGAAGATTATTCCAACCTTCACTTCGTTTCATTATCCGTATCTTAATCTACTCATATAGATTTCAACGTGTAATGTGTTGGTATTTCATATAAAAGAATATTCTTGCAATCTTGTATTTTATTTGCCTTATGCTCTATATATATAATAATGCACATATGTATATAAGACGATTCTCTATATACACAATCAATGCATATGCATATATATATACATATGAGATCATTCTTCACACATATCAATGCATATATGTTTGAGACAATGATCATGCTCCCACTCAAATATATCCATCATATACTCATATATTTCAGCTTTCATCAAGTCATTTTATTGTTTCACTATGTCTCACATAATGACAAAGCTTCCAAAGCTCCCACTCAGAAAATGCCCTCTGCATTCCAAGTTTCCGGGAAGTCTTCAAAGCTCCCACTCAGTTTCATGAAAATGCAGGCCCACTCAATATTTTGGTCATCACAAAATCACTTGATCAGATCAAGGTTGAGGGTTCCTGTCTTGAGGTACTATAGTCCATCCTTTTAACGAAGTAACCTTCATCATGCCCATTACAATTCTCTTTCAAATCCCAGATTTGACTGAGATGCAATTTCAGGCTATGGTCCATCGTAGTGTAAATGAAATATTTTATTGATTAAAGCATTCCTACGTTTCCGTAGTCAATCACCATTGAATTTTGGTCATAACCAAATAATGCCTTATGCCCATTACATTATTCTCAATAACTCTCCAGTTTGTCGAGAATATGAAATAACCGATTTATTTCACGGGACGTGAGCCATCCTATATGTAACTCAATATTATTTCATTTCTCCTCGTGTTCTAGGCTACCATCATTCCTTTGTTTCTTCAAGCAATGTTATTCTTTATTGTTTTATTAAGATGACTCATGATTATTGTTCTATACAGAACGTATTCATGATAACCTTCTAAATTCAACAATGGCTTCAACTCATATACCAAGATCAATCATCTTTGGCATATCCTTCCTTATATAGCGTCATTACAGCGGAACATGCTTCCGTTGCAATACTCTGATATTTTGAAGGCAAGGTCCAATACCCCGGTCAAAGTTTCCATTATCTCCCATTGGATCCGTGTCGAGAGAATTTTCTCGTATTACCAATTAAGCAACACAAATTTTGCTATTCGGGGAGAATATGTAATTTCAATTGCTCGTAGTTTTATTACAAAGAAATTCTTTCTTTTAAGAAACCTTATAACACCATCAGTTATGGAGCTATCATGTCTCGTTAGATTCAGGATGGTTTCCTATTCATGAAGTGGGTGTTTTAACTTAATGAATTAAACAACCTTATTCGACAATAACTATAGTGCTAGGGGAAAGAACGTTTAGACCATGACTACGAATGGTTTAAGTAGTCTAGCACTTTCAACTTCCATCATAGTTTGTGGTACAACTTCCACAAGTCTCCCATTATGTCAATATCAATACTTATCACTTCGGATCGTAGCATAGTGATATGTATCCTTGTATTCTCACTTCTCACTGTGATTCCCGAATCTCAGTTTTATGATCTCAATTGAATACAACTTTCAATTAATCATATGAAGTCTTCAATGATAACTCACGTGCCCATTTAGTACATCATTTATGTATAATGATTGGCACAAGTTCTACTTGCTAGAACCTTGTCATGGTTATATTTATTGCAGAGGTTCATAGATCGTGTATCTAATCCATCTCATGCAATCAAGTTATGATTTTCATTCGATAATGAACTCACAAGTTAATAGATCATACATTTAATGAATTCATCAGTTATGAAGTCACGTCATGCAATCAAATCTTTGACTTTTTATAATCAAGACAACTTTATCATTAAACATTGAATATTTCTTGACAATAATAGTAGTATTATAAATGCTTTCTATCATATCATAAATCAAGACGTCATCAAAGTATAATCACTCTTTTATTCATAAAGATGGAACAACTGACTTGTCTCATTACATGAATAACTTTGTCTCGCGAGATGCAAGACACACAACTAAGTGTTCATACTATAATGATTACATAAGATTTATCTAATACTCTAAGTATCTCCTATGATAGATGTCTCGGAGGAATTCATGCTGGCCATCAACTGACTTGATATCCATCAATCCTTGATTTCACCTCTTCCCGTCCATGCAACGGCAGGTCCTGTTTTCATAAAACAGAATAAGTATCAGATACTCATTTACTGCAAATGTTGTATAAGGGAATAAACATTTATAAAGTATATCAAATATATACCTTCTCCATCCACGACTTCTGCATCCTCGATAGGAGCAATGTCCGCGGCCAAGAGATCAGTCATGAAGTTCTGGAGACTCATATTAGCTCCTCTTCCGACATAGCTATGAACATAATCACCATAACTCGGAGGGAGTGAGTGCAATAACGTATTTATTGCAAACTCTTCCGTGGTTCTTTCATTCATTGTCCAATATTCATAGTCCTCCACCAGGGTCAGGTACATCTCATGCATTCTGCCCAAGTGATCACCAAGGCTTGTGTGTTCTTCCATCTTTGTAGATAGAAACTTGCTTTCTAACTCAAATCTGGCAATTCTGAACTCACGTACGAACATTGTCTTTAGCGTGTCCATCATGTCATATGAGCCAGTGTCCTGAAACTGTATGCCCAAAAACTCTGACATGCTGAAGATCATGACATTCCTGACTACGGAGCATTTCTGTCGGCGAGCATAATGATCAAGTATCTCTTGATCGCCAACATGATCGTCCGGATGTTCTTCCACATGCACTTCTATTGTAAACAAGATGTCTGCTCTCTTGAGCGACGTCCTAAGGCGTGAGTACCAATCAGCAAAGTTTGACCCATTTTCTCTAAGTCTTTCACCTTCCATGAAGAAAGATAGTTCACGTTGCTCTAGTGCATTCATTTTCTACAAACATAATTGCAAGGAACACAATTAAGACTAGTTCACAACAATGAGTTCATATAATCATATTATAAATGAGCTCGCACTAAAACAATTCATCCCTAGGAAGTTTTAGTGATTACATGATCCAGATTCACTGCCCGACCTCGAATATCACACGGCCGACGGGTCAGTTTCAAAGGTAGACAACAACTTGTGTGATCACATTATCTTATATGTATTGTGACTCATGCTCGATCTTTCGATCTCTAGTATTCTGAGGCCATATCTGCATATGCTAGGCTCGCCAAATTAACCTCCATGTTATATGCTGCTCAGCAAGGTCGTATCTGCATATGCCAGGCTTGCCGAACCCAACCTCATGCGAACTCCATTTAATATGTAGGACAACTCTGGTATGTACGGAGCATCAAGCCATATGGGAGAACCTTCCAGGCGGTGCACACTTCGGTAGAATACTTGTGTTTGGCTTTGTTAAGGGGTCATCTTATCACATGCTACCGTCGTGTATCCTATACTAGCAAGTTTTAAGATGTCTGAGCTATGGCAACACTAAGTTTACAGTGTCTCCATTTTAGTTTGTTTTATGATGACGATTACTACTTACTAGTAACACATAGCAAAGCTATCACTACACCACAAACAAACGAACGATAGCCCCCACTTAGCAATACAAGGTTTAGACGGTCTAGTTGTATATTGCAAGTTTTACGTGGTTGCTAGGGCTTTCATAGTTAAACAGGTTTTAACCTACGAGTCAACCACAACGTCAACCATACGATTGTCTCTATTACACCCCGCACGGGGCCCTCCGTTGCAAATGCCACATCCGCTAAAGTAGAGAGACAGACACCCCCCAGCCACTTTATACGGTACAAGCCCTATGTCAAGCGTGGAACCAGTCTCGCGTAAGCGTACACGTAAGGTCGGTCGGGGGGCGCTTCATCAGACAATGCCACAGATGTGAACAAGTACACGTGAGAGGGTAACAATCATACAATCAACGCCCACATCCCCGATGTGTTCTATCCGTACAGTAATACTAAGCATAGACCTAGCTCTGATACCACTGTTGGGGTTCGCAGCAGAAAACACAAATTTTTCTAACTAACGTTCCCATAACCCAAGATCTAGCTAGCTGTATTACCGTAATCGAAAGTAGTGCGGAAATAACATACCTCGGGGTGTAGTCCGTTGCGCGGGAAACGTTCCCGCAAACGTGGTTGATGTAGCCGATCAAGTTTCACAGCCCCCTGGCTGTGTTGAGCACCAAGATGGGTGTAGTGCCACACGTGCACCACCTCGTAGTACTCGCACACATACGAGACTCGATGACGACCTCCGTTCTCCGATCCAGCGGAGGTGGCGGAAGCAGACCTCCGGACGGAGCTTCGGCAGCACGACGGCCTCCGATTCTAGCAGAGAAGCTTCAATTCCACTATAGGCTCACACTAGGGAGCCCACCGTGAAAGAGACAAGAGAGGGGAGAAGACCGGAGAAAACCGATCTCAATTCGGAGTAATATTTATTTTCTCACAAATTTCTGTGTGTTAAATATGTGCACCCTGCCCATCTATATATAGGCAGAGGGGAGGGAGTCAACCCCTCTCCCTTAGCAATGTGGGACTATAGTCCCTTTGCTAAGGGGAGGTGGCCGGCCAAAGGGGGGAGGGGGCGCACCCCTCATGGGCCCTAGGGCCCATGGCGCCTCCCCCCTCTTTTCTTTTTTCTTCTTCCTTTTTATTTCCCCTAATGGGTCTTTTTCTACACTAAGGCCCATTGCACATATTAATTATAAATAAAATGATTTTAATTATTAATTCAATTAATTAATAACTAAAACATAATATTCCATCTCCCGGTGCTCCGAAACACCTTCCGGTTCACTCCGAACTTGTTTCGGTTCAACACGGTACTTCTCCGATATTGTTTCCTTTATTTTCTGGTTACTCCGATGGTTCCGAAAAGGTCTCCGATTTCATCGAGCCCTTAAGTGTGTTACCCTACGGTCCGAGAACACTCCAGTCATGACTGAGCAGAGGCTACAGTCAATGATCATCAGCGGGACCTGGATGCCCATAATGACCCCTGTGCATTCCGGATATCAAACACCGATTGGACCTTACGCCGTATAGCATTCCCTTTGTCAGCGATACTGGATTGTTCCGAGATTCGATCAATGACATCCTATGTCTTGTTCAACCTCGTTCTGAACTAATCCTCATTCACTCGTTCCCGTGATATTCATCCCCGTGACCTAGTCACACGCTGCAGCTTTATGGATGGAATCTCACCGAGTGGGCCCAAAGTATCTATCCATTATATGGATTGACAAATCCCGCTCTTGTAACAATACTCCTCAACATATCTCCACGGAATACCTAAGATACAACCGTTATGACCCGCATATTTCAGTCAGGTGGTGGGATGTAAGTCAAAGCATCGGGGAAGATAGTAATTATGCACGTACTCACGGTCAAAGGAACGGTCTACCACGTTCTGTAATTACAACACTGAACCTTCACAAGATTTGATCATGCTGTAATGCTTACTTTGGGTAATGTTCATCACGTCACTTAACCGGTGAGGTGACCTCATAGTCAAGAGACTTAATTGTCCATGATCGCGAAACCACGATCATCATGTTGACCATGAATTAGTTATCGATGTAGAGGCTAACTAGGAACTCTGGGGGTTTCTATACCACACCTGCATCATTGTTTCACTGACACAGTTCTAGCACGGTATGAAACTGGTTATGAACTTGCTTAGATATATTGTAATAATCATATATTATTTGCCTCTAGAGCATATATCCAACAAGTTCAAGCCTGCATAAAAAGTCTGGATAACCATCCAAGTAGTCAAACCATGTGTAGGGCATTTCTTAACAAGAGATTTCATTCGTTCCCAAGCTTGGGCAACGTGTTCATTATCCAATTGCTTAAAATTCATAATATTACTCCTCAATTGGATAATCTTAGCAGGAGGGTAGTACTTCCCTATAAAAGCATCTTTGCACTTATCCCAAGAATCTATGATATTTCTAGGCAAAGATTGAAACCAGATTTTAGCATCTCCCCTTAGAGATAAAGGAAAGAGCTTGAGCTTGACAACATCACCTTCTACTTCTTTATACTTTTTCATATTACATAATTCAACAAAATTATTCAAGTGTAAAGCAGCATCATCTCCAGCACCAGAGAATTGATCTCTCATAACAAGGTTTAGCAAAGCATGTTTAATTTCATAAGAGGTAGCTGAAGTGGCAGGTGTGGCAATGGGAGTGCAGATAAAGTCCTGGTTGTTATGACTAGTGAAGTCACACAACTTGGTGTTTTCAGTGGAACCCATAGTGGCAGCAAGTGTGGCAGATTTTTTGTAGTTTTTGATAAAAGACACAAAGATAAAAACTGAAAGATAAACTAACAAGACTAAAAAAACAAAGGTAAAGGGTAGTGTGCAACTCCCCTATCTTAGCACTCGGAGTCCCCGGCAATGGCGCCAGAAATTCTATTGCTTAGCGGCTTCTCGCCCTTCGTTGGTGAGCCCCAAGTGGAAGGCGTGATGCAGTGCAGCAGCGAGTTTCCCTCGGTGAAGATACCAAGGTTTGTCTCCCGTAGGACTCCGGATATGATAAGTAGGTGTCAGCGGTGCGACTGACGTGGACCTGCACACAGACACAGATAACTTTGTTCCCAACAAAGTTCAGAGAGGTTGTCAATCTCTCCGGTCTTGTTGTTCACAAAGGGTAAAACACAAGGGATAATGATAGCAAGTAAAAGCAGAAAAGTAAAGATAGCTTGGAAACAGTAATGAGGATATGGACCGGGATACGTGATGTTCGCTAGTGATGTCTCTCTCCCAAAAGACGATAAAACTGCTATGCGAGGTAAACAAATTACAGAAGGGCAATTGACAGGATTATGAACGCACTACAATGCTAACTATGCTACAAAAGAAAGGAAGAGGTTCAAAAGCATGGGCAGTACACCAAAATAAGTACACCGAAATCCATATGCATCTACTACTAATCATCCACCTTGAGATATCTATCCAGAACATCTCGCTGGTATTAAGTTGCGAGCCCCACCCAAAGTGTAAACCCAAAGCAACAGACAACTGCAATAAAAGAACTTTGCGTAAAGTAAACAATCCTTGTGACCGCGGTCACAAGCACCGTTGTTTTCCCCCTTGTGGTAACAGCACACCCCCTAGACTCATGTTTCTGTCACTCAAGCATGTCATCGGGGGGGCATGAACCCACAATCTAGCACAACGCTCCCTCTTGGAGTCACTACCTACTACTTGGCCAAATCAATAAGCAGCAACGAAGAACATGCAAGAGTTACTTAGGAACAACAATATAAGAGATAAAAACCAAATATATTACTCTATCACAAATCTGAACATAATCTCATAATCCATCAGATCCCACCAAACTCAGCATAGCAACAGCAGAAATATTACAAAGGTGCCTCGATCATGTAGGGCAGCTCACGAGGTCTAAACAATGAAGATCAAAGAGGGGAGGAGAACATCACATAGCTACTGATCACAGACCCATGGTCCAAGGAAAACTACTCACAAGACATCCGGGGAGCAACCATGGTGGAGAGGAAACTCCCGGAGGTCAATCCTTCCTCCGGCAGGGTGCCGGGAAGAGGTCTTCTGGTGCTCCCGATCTTGGAAGCGGGGCGGCGGCGGAACAGAGGCGAGTTCGCGGAATAGGGTTCTGCTTCTGGAGTTTTCCCGTGATGGGGGATAAATAGGCGAAGGGGGCAGCCAGAGGTGGGCCAGGGGCCCCAGGCGCCCCCCTGGCGCGGCCAGGGGTGGGGCCGCGCCGGGTGGCCGCCTGGGCCCCCCTGGCTCCCCTCTGGCCCCTCCCGGGCTCTTCTCAAAGCTTCCGTCACGCTGATTTTTTATCTGAATTTTCCCGAATATTTCTTGCACTCTTTATATGGGGGAAAACTTAAATAGAAAAAAAAGCAGAAAACAGGAACTGGCACTGGGGTGCACTGAGTTAATAGGTTAGTCAAAATATGATCAAAAGTGTATGAAAGTGTATCTAGATCATAGCAATATCACACAAAACATGCATGGAGCAAGCAGAAATTATAGATACGTTTTGGACGTATCATCATGCGATCTAAAGAAGAACTAATGCATTGAAAACATAGGTAATAGGGAGTAAGATCAAAGATATGACTTGCCTTATACATTCGATGAAGATCTTCGCTCTCACGTTCCAGTCAACTCTTTTCGTCACCCTTCGAGAAATCTATCGCAAACAAAGGAACTCGAATAAGCAATCACATCACAAGGCAAACAAAAGATCAACAAGCAAACACAAAGGTTTTAGCAACAAAACAAAAGCTTGACACAGTACAAGTGTCGATGTGCTCGAAGGTGATCAGTGGAACGTGAACTCGAGAGAGTCCACAGATAAATGATTATCGTTAACGAGTTGTGACCATGGACATTTGTGAATTCAAGGTGAATATCATTCCCACATGAAAAGTGTGTTAACCTTACCGATAACATGTCTTAGGTGATCCGATATGAAAAAATAATCACGTGAAACGGAATACTACAACACAGGTCATAGCAAGTTCAAATTTGAATTGAATTTCACTTCAAACAGATCATGAAACTTGTGAATTTTTGTGTACACATGCTATGAACAGAAAGTACATGGAACGAGTGATCCAACGCAAAAAGAATCACTCGATTTGGATCAACGGTTGAAAAGATACGACCTCCGGAATTTGAATTTGAATTTGAAATAAATTAAAATTTAAAAGTGTGCAAAGTGTGCAAAACAATTATTTCATGCTAAAGTACATAACAACACAAGCGTGTAGGAAAAAGTTTCACCTCGATCCGACGCAAGGTGAGGGAGATATTGCGGCTGCGAAGTGAGGGGGTTTTCTGCAGAAAAGGACCTATTTGCAATTTTATTTTTCTCAGAAAAAGCAATCGGGTCCTTGGTTCGGATCTGGCTGGAGCAACTCCGGCGAGGGCGGTTTCCGGCGAGCCCGGCTCGGCTCCGGCGAGCGGAGGGCGGTGGCCGGCGAGGTGCGGAGACGCGCGGGCGGCGATGCGGCTCGGCGTGGCCAGCCGGCGCGAGACGCGGCGGCGGGTGGTGAGGCGGGCGCTCGGCCGGCTACTTGGGCGTGACGGCGAGCTCCGGCGAGCGGGTAGCCGGCGGTGGCGCACGGCAGCTCCGGCTCCGGCGAGCTCGCGCGCCGGCGAGACGCGGCCGAGGAGGCGCGATGGCGCGACCGGGCGACGTGGCGCACGAGGCGGCGCGGGGCGCGCATGGCGGCGGTAGGCGGCCTGGCGTAGGAGGCGGCGCGGTGGTCCGGCAGCGGCGGCCAATTCCGGCGAAGCGGGCCCCGCTGAAAATATGTTTTCCAAAGAAAACAATAAAGGAAAATAATTCGAAAATTATTTATAGGCAGAGGTTTTTTTTTCGAATCTGACTTGGAGTCAAATTGCGCCCATGGGCGGAAAACAACTAATGGGCCGGGCTACAGTCTTTTCTTTTTTTATTTAAAACCGAAACTTCAAACAATATTACAAAAACAAATACTCATCAGAAAAATATGAAATACATTTCTAAATTCTTCAAATAATACAAAGAAATTTATTCAATGAATACATTTTCCAAAAAGGAAAATAAAAATAAAAACATTTTCCAAAATAATTTATTTAAATACAAAATACTTTTCATAAATTATAAAAACTTTAAAGTAATATTCTAAATAAAATCCAATAAATTATTAAAAATATTTTTATTTGGTCAAAAGCATTGACGAACTATTTCTAAATAATAAATTGTAAATTTTAAAATTGTCACACCAGTAAATAATTTGGTAAAATAAAAATATCCCATTGGAATATTTTTTTAACTCTTTTAAAATATTTAATAAATCATTTCAATGAAATAAAAACTCTCTTAGAATTATAAATCCCTAAAATAATTTTTAGAGTTATTTGTAATACTCATCATAAATTTTAAAAACTTTAAAGTAATATTCTAAATATTTTCCAACTTTATTAAAAAGGGGATAAGTCATTTTATATATCCTCTCAAATGAATTTCCTTGAGTTGAAAAATGTTTTGAATATCCAGAAGAATTCCAATAATGATTGAAAACATTTTTCAACCTTTTAATATGTTGAAGGAGTCATATTACCTTCTCTCATTTTGTTTTGTTGGTTTTCTTTTAAATAATAAATTCCAAAAAAACCAATTATGAATATTAGGGAAAGTCCTTTTATTCCCTCTCTTTTTAATATTCAATAAACTCCAAAAAGTTTTAAATCCCAGAGAAAATCAAACACATCAAGCAAACAATCATTATATATTTAATTTTATTAACATTCCAAAATTTAAAATTTTTTGGGATGTTACACCAACCCTCGTTTCTACAGGCCAGAGGAGGGATGCAGGTCCAAACTGTAAAAATGTTTAGGGGGTTAGGGGTTTAGAGGTTCTAGTCTACGGGATTTTTTTCGTCAAAAGCTGTAAAAAACGGTTATTTTTACGGGTTTAAGGGTTTGAGGGCACTACTAGAGATGCTCTAATGCAGCAGCTATGCTGAGTGCTGACCCTTAAAATGCTTATTCTGTTTCAGAGTTTTGTCAATTAAGTTGCATCTTGCATGATCAAGAAAAGGTAGATTGTAATACCCCATGTCGACCGAGCAAAGTACATGCAGGATCTTGTAACACGGCGAGCTGCGGAGATTCTGCTGGAGATCACAGCGAGCTGCGGAGCTGCGGCTGAAACTACGGAGTTGGTTCTGGAAATCATGTGCGAAGGAGCACGAAGCGCTACGGCATGTCGCATAGAGGGGCGGCAGCGCGGCGGCGCCTTTCCTGGGAGTCTGCGGCGTCGGCTTGGCATCGGTCGCGAAGGTGCAACGAAGGTGGTGATGAAAGCGAGCTGCAGGTGACGGAAGCAAGGTCGCACAGCCGCGGGAGCTCGCGCAACTCACGCGAAAACCAAGCACAAGACCAGACGTGGGAGGGCGGCCGCACAGGAGGATGGAGACGCTGGACCAGGAACGGGAGGGCAGCCGAGCGGGAGGACAAAGACGCCAAACTAGCGCGAAGGACGGCCGCGCGGGAGGACGAAGATGCCTAAAGACGGGGATGGGGATGGGGATGGGTATCGATTGGAATCCATTTCTGAATCAATTTTTATAGGATAGGGTAATGAGGGTTGCTTCAGTGCTCCCCCTGGCGAAACTTTAAGACTTCATTTTTCCCCACGTCGGGCCCGCCTAGCCCATATCCAAGCCCCGTATTACCCAAGTATTCATACCGTATAGACCCACATCTGGGAGGACACCTTTGCGCACTACCGAAGCCACTGTGGCGCACGGCCCCACCACGCGCGTGGTCGTTGTATCAGTTAGGTTAGTCGCACCGTGATCAACGCAGCTGCCCTAGATAGCTCCGTCCTTCGGGACTTGTCGTTGAGTTGCATTGAGCGTCGTCGTTCTCGTCTTCGTTGATCTGATCTCTTCAGTGCAGATCCCGTATGAGAGCGTCTTCCCCGGCATCCTCCAGAGGACCAAGGTACGGCATACCGCGGCATCATTCACCTTGAGGTTCAACCTTCATTTCCTCTCGCCTCCATCGAACCGCCTGCCCCCGCGTATAACTGATAATCTTTGTCGCTAGGTTTCCGAGATCGTGGACGCCGCAGAACAGGGACGTTGAGATCCTAGATAGTCGGCTACCCAGCTCGTCGGCAAATCTTACCAATCATTCTTTCACGGACAGTAGGATTCCCTGATAAATCTTTCTCCTCTATTTCACTGGTGATCTAGGGTTCTATGTTTCATCATCCTCCCATATTACACATTTGTTGGTTATTCTTGAGCAGTGGTTTACGAAATGGCCGACCCAGTGATCTATAACGATATCGAGGAAGATGACCGACGTTTGAATAGTTCGCCAGGCTATAGTTCAGATAGTGGAGACTCGTCAGATGATTCTAGTTCAGAGTATGGAGATAATTCAGTGCGTGAGAACGACGTGGAAGGTGCTAATGTGAGTTTGATGTTTTTGATGTCTTCTTATGTTATAATGTTCTTTGAGTTGGTGATTTTGGCTCATGCTTTGTATTGATTTTTGTAGATAAACATCGATGGTGACAGTGTGAACAACAACAATGAGGTTTCGGTTGAGGAATACATTAATGGGGTATATTGACATCATTTTATGTGTGATAAACAACCAATCCTCATGATGAAATGATAACGAATTATTCAAACTTTCAGCTATTTCCGGAAGATAGTGATGCAAATGACTATTACGGTGATTCCAACATGGCGAGTGGTTACAAAGAAGATACACTAGACACACATGATTCAGGGGAGTCCTCGGTTAATACGAGTGAGGTATGCATCCTGACCAGTAGCTGAGAAAAAAATCAAATTATGCAGATCAATGGATTGATTTATAATAACATCTTACAATTAATGCATCTGTTCTGAATGTGTAGGTGACAGAGGTTGGTACTAATGAAAAAGTCATTATGAGAGGCCATGCAAAAGACAAGAGGGAAACAATATGGAAGATAATGCAAATGACTTTTGTTGCTGAACCAGCTGCTTATGTGTTCTACAACAACTATGCAAGAGATAGTGGATTTAGCATTATGAGGGATAAGGTTCGGAGGAGCAAAGGTGGTTCGAGAGAATGGAGGTTCAGGCGATATCTATGTTCAAAGCAAGGGAAACGTGACCCAAAGTTGTGTACCGGTGAGGGACGCTCCCGTAGGCTCAGAGCACTGTCTCGTTGCGGATGCAACGCGCATCTTACCATAAAATTTGATAAAGAGAAGATGGTTTGGTATGTTTCAAGTTTTGATGACAATCACAATCACACACTAGCAAGTCAGGACGAGGTACCATTTCTTTGATCACATAGAAAAATCAATGAGTTCCAGAAAGCTGAGATACAATCTTTGGTAGCTCAAGGGGTAAGAAAGAGTGCGATCATGGATTCATTTATTGGAAAAATTGGATGGTACGGCGGTGTAGGGTTCGTCAGGCGGGATCTGTACAACTCCTGTGCCAAGGAGAAGAGGAAGCTGCTTTCACAAGGTGATGGTTCCACCGTCATAGGTATTATGATGACCCGGAAGAAGAATAACCCCAGTTTTTTTTCGAGCACGACTTAGATGCCGAAGGACGTCTGAACAGTATGTTCTGGTGTGATGCCCAATCTCGTCAAGATTATAATGATTTCGGTGATGTGATGGTTTTTGACAGCACGTATAAGATGAATAGGTACGACATGCCTTTCATACCTTTTGTTGGTTTAAACCATCACCGGAAGACAACGGTTTTTGGATGTGGCATTGTTTCAGATGAGACCGAAGAGACATATGTGTGGCTGCTAAGAACATTCCTTAAAGCAATGTGTCAGCGGAAGCCAAAGAGTGTAATCACGGATGCCGACAATGCGATGATCAAATCTATTCTGAAAGTCCTACCTGATGTGTGGCACCGTATTTGCTCTTGGCATGTTGAAAAGAATACGAAGATACACCTTTGTCACAAGTCACTAAATGAGTTCAGAAGTCTGTTGTACTACACCATGTCGACTAACATGTGGGAGGAAAGATGGCATGCGTTTGTAAGGAAATGGCGGACGAAATCCACAAAAACTTGGTTGAGGCGTATATACAAGAAGAGGAGACTGTGGGCTGCCTCGTATCTGGCCGGAGGAATTGGTTAGGGATGAAAAGTAACCAAAGGAGTGAGAGTTTGAACTCATGTCTTCACCTACACCTTGACGGAGAAATGACCCTAGTGGATATGGCTGTGCACTTCGAGGTAGCCAATGTCCGTATCCATGAGAACGAGGCACGAGATGATTGCACAGATTCACAGACTTTACCAGTGCCGGTTACTAGTTCCAAGGAACTTGAGAAAGCTGATGCCAAAGTATTCACTCCAGCAAACTTTTACATGTTGCAATATGAGCTCAAGAAAATCAGCGGCATAGACATTTTAGAATGAAACATTGGGGCAGACTCGGTGACTTACCTAGTGACATGGAGAAATAACCACAATAGTAACTTTTATGTGGACTATAGACCTACAAATTTGGATGATGTGATTAGTTGCAGCTGCAAAAGGATGGTTCGAAGGGGTCTCCCTTGCAAACATATTATCCACGTACTTAAGGTCCTGAATTTTACAGAGATACGAAAATGTTGTGTTCTTCGCCGATTCTCAAAAGATGCCAGGGGCGACATGCCTGCTAGGTGGCAGAGCGATCTTTTTGCATTTTGTTGGTTTGGGGCAGCTGAACGAATGAGATATAGCCAGGTAAGTGTGTTAGTGTCACAAGCTTTGCATGCTTCATGTAGACAACCGGCGTTGTTTGAACAACTGCAGGACAGTTTGAGCGACATAATAACTAAGAGCTATGAGTATGATGCAGCATCAGTTGGCCAGAGTAGTTTTGAAAGAAAACAAACAGAGAATACTGAAAGCAACCTACCTATAGTTGGGGATCCTATTAAAGTATCTTCAAAAGGTGCTCCAAAGAAAAATAGTAAACAAGTGCATGACAACCTCCTTGTGACGAAAAATGGCCGACCACTATCATTCGACGAGATCAAAAGCAGGTGCGGCGCTTGCAAAGAGCGAGGACACAACAGACGCAGCAAGAGATGCAAACTAAACCAGATGTAAGCAATATATATTATATTTTTCAAAAAAAAGAAATAGATATTCTCATTACAAATTTGACAGCACTTATATATAAGTGTTTGACCTTTTTTCTTTACATGTCCAGGATTGTGTAAGAGATACAACATTAGAAGAGCTACATTGTTGGTGGACCCGCAATAGCATTTTAGTGAGACTCATAAGTTTTTTTTAAAGACGTATTCCATAAAATATTGCGAGTTTGCGACAGACAGAATAAGTGTAATGAGACATAATTAATGCTTTAAGTTGCTTCTTTTGGAGAAACTTGTATGCAAGACTTGCCTCTTAATTTCAGTCTGAATGTAGCGAACTTATGTGTGTAATCCGGTTATGATTTGGAATCTGTAGGACTTTGGTTATGTTGTGCTTGCGTAGTACTTTTATAGGCACCGATGTGCTTTGCCTTGTGTGATATTTGGGAGTGGAGGAAGACCCCTGGAGAATATGAAGAATGAAGATCATCTTTTCTATGCCACACTGGCCTAGATGATGTATGCATTCCGAGCGACTGTCATTGTATATATGCGCTTTAATTTTCTGTTGGCTCTTGTAGTTGGAAGTCGGAGGAAGTGCCCTCTTGTATCAATTTTTTGAATGCTTTCAGATTTATTCCAAAAAATGATGTACATCATCACCAAATGGGTTGTTTGTTTTTTTTCAAAATGATGAAAAAAAATGAGAAGAAACAATTGAGGACACAATTCTGTTCTTGGCGTATATCCCGGTGTACATTCGGCGTTAGAATCCGCCTTGGATCAGTCGCCAGGATCCTCCTCGGCCGTCTCGCCAGGCACACGTGCACAGAACGCGCCACGTCCTCGCGCTGGAGTGGGACCGGTAGGCCCATGCACTTGTGCAGTCGTTCCCGTCGCAGGCCAAGACCGTGGGACCACTCGAGCGGGGCGTGTTCGCCTCAGGCGTGACGCGCGCGCGGTGAGTGGAGGCGACCACGCGCGGCCAGGGGATACGATAGACATAAAATAACGGGTCCGAACCCTAAAAATCCAAAATCCCAAATCTACCAATCCCGGCGGCGATGACTGGCGGCGAAAAAGGGAGACGCGCTGGCGTCCCTTTGCAAACAGCCGTCGTCGCTGACTGCATGCATGTGGATCCCTGGTCTCGCATCCTGATAACCCACAACTGCAGGGGATCGAGATAGTCTTCGCGGGTAAGAATAACCCAATTTATAGATTCGACTCAAGGGGAGCCAAAGAATATCCACAAGCTTTAACAATGGAGTTGTCAATTCCACCGCACCTGAGATACACTTACTTGCAACAAGATATTAATAGTAACTGCGATATGGAAGTGATGATAGCAACAGAAATAGTGGTGGTGAAACAGTAATAGTAAAACAGCGAAAGTAAACAACTAGTAACCAGCAGAATTAAAAACACTGTAGGCTAGGGAGATGGATGGTTGGGCGCTGCATGGATAAGGAACATCATGTATTTTACTTGGGGCAAGGCACACAGAAAGGCAATGATCATCTAGGCATAAATCAAACATCAGGCATGTACCCCGTAGGTAGTTGTACGTGCTTGCAATAAGAACTTGCACAACATCATTTGTCCTACCATCCCGCTACGAACGGGGCCAAAAGGAACTTATGGAGATTAAGGTGCTCCTGTCAAAGAGCACCGGAACAAAGCATTAACAAACAATGGATACATGGAATCCTCAAACTATAGTCCATCCCTTTAGTGTCCCAAGCTTTCACCTTCGGGATCGCCGGTTCCGGACTATAACAGGTGCATACAACTCATGGATAGGATCAAGAACACAAATATATTCATGCAAACACATAGGGTTCAGATCTGAAATCATGGCACTCGGGCCCAAAGTGACAAGCATTAAGAACAAAAAGTTGAAGCAAAGATGATAAACACCAATCTAGATGATAGGCAACATGCCCCAACAATCTGATAAATTATTACATGATCTAACTCATCCAATCCCTACCATCCCCTTTGCCTACAGCAGGGAATTACTCACACATGGATGGAGAAGCCATGGAGGGCGGATGGAGTGGTGATGATGATGACGATGGCGATGATCTCCCCTCACCAGAGACCAAAACAACCTCCAGACTAGCCCTCCCGGAGAAGAAAAGAGGGTGGCGGCGGCTCCGCGACGCGAATTGGGAAAACGACTTCTGGTTCGGGGTTTCTCCGTCACGGGAATAAATAGAAGCCTCGGTAGGGAACCAGAGGAGGGGGGAGGCCCCCAAGCGGCTAGAGGGCGTGGCCCCACCTCTCGCCGCGCCTGGGGCCCCCTTGGCTGCCCTCTGGTCCCACTTCTGGCACAATGGCCCCTCCGGTGCGTGGATTTTCTGTGTTTTTTCTGGGAATTTACTGAGACGTCCAAAAATCCATTTTCCTGCGCACAATAAAACCATACAGGCATCTCTGCTGAAAACAACGTTAGTCCGGGTTAGTTTTGTCCAAATCATGCAAGAATGAGGGCAAAACAATAGCAAAAGTGTTTGGAAAAGTAGATGCGTTTGAGACGTATCAACTCCCCCAAGCTTAGCATATTGCTTGTCCTCAAGCAATTCAGTACAACGAACTGAACGCGACAAAGAAAACTTTGACAAACTCTTTTGCTTCAATGAATGTATATAAGCATGTACTAGGAAAAGAATTTAGCAAGTATCAAAACAATGCTATGAGGAAAATGCACGAAGCAATCCTTCTTTCAAGTGATCAATCACAAACAACTAAAAGAAAATAATATGCTACTGAAAATCAAGACAGGATTACAATGCACAAAGCTTGAACATACTAGAGTGGTATTTCGCTAGCCTCCATGAGTGAAGCAAAACATAAATGCAGAACTCCTCCAGAGTTTTAAAGGAGACTAGAACTAAGAACTTGAGAATAATTAATACCACAATCATGCAAAAGACAATGTAGTACTTTGGGACAATGCACATTACACTCAGAATGACAATTATGCTCTCCTAGTTGGTGCTCTGAAGAAATAAGGTGGAGACTCTCGAACCGTGGAGTTTGATGGAAAGGTTGAAAACCCGTGGTTGGTGATGTCACGAGCGTTTACTTCTCGCCCCTTGTTGGTTACCCAAAGTGGAAGGTTGAGATGTAGACAGCAGCAAATTTCCCTCGGTTAAGATACCAAGGTTTGTCTCCAATAGGACTCCGATAATGACAAGAAGGTGACAACGGCGCCAGAGATTGGCGGTTGTCGTGGACCTGCACACACAACAGATAACTTTGCTCCCAAAGAGTACAAAGGGGTTGTCAATCCCTTCGGACTTTTTGTTTACAAAGGATAACATGCACGGGATAATAATGATAGTGATAGCAACGGAAAAGTAAATAAAGCAATAAATTGATGGTCGGTGTAAACAGTGTTCGAAATATGGACCGGGATCCTATGATGTTCACTAGTGATGTCTCTCTCCAAAAAGACGATAAAATAGCCATGCGAGGTAAAAAAATTACAGCTGGACAATTCAGAGGATTACGTGCGCAAACCAATGCTAATTATGCTATAAAGAAAGGAAGAGGCTCAAAATCATCGGCGGTACGCCAAGACAAGTAGACCAAAATACATCTGCATCTACCTACTAATCATCCACCTTGAGATATCTATCCAGAACATATCGCTGGTATTAAGCTGCGAATCCCACCCAAAGTGTAAACTCAAAGCAACAGACAACTGCATTAAAGAACTTTGCGTAAAGTAAACAATCCTTGCACCCACAAGTACAAGCACCGTTGTTTTCCCCCTTGTGGCAACAGCACATCCCGTAGACTCATGTTTCTGTCACTCAAGTTAGTCATCGGGGGGCATGAACCCACAATCATGCATAACGCTCCCTCTTGGAGTCACTACCTACTACTTGGCCAAAGCAATAAACAGCAACGGATAACATGCAAGAATTACTCAAGAACATAAATATAAAAGAGGAAAATCAAATATATAACTCAAACACAATCTGAACATAATCTCATAATCCATTGGATCCCAGCAAACTCAGCATAGCAACAACAGAAAATATTACATATGTGCCTCGATCATGTAGGGCAGCTCACAAGGTCTGATCCATGAAGAACAAATACGGAAGGAGAACATCACATAGCTACTGATCATAGACCCATGGTCCATGGTGGACTACTCACGGTTCATCCGGGAAGCATCCATGGTGGTGGAGAAGCTCCCGGAGGTGGTTCCTCCCTCCGGCAGGGTGCCGGGAAGAGGTCTTCTGGTGCTCCCGATCTTGGAAGCGCGGCGGCGGCGGAACAGAGGAGAGATCGCGAAAAAGGGTTCCCGTCTCGGGGTTTTTGCGTCACGGGGAATAAATAGGCGAAGGGGGGAAGCCAGGGGGGCCACCAGTGGCCTAGGCAGCCCCCTGGCGCGGCCCCACCCTGGGGCGCGCCGGGAGGGCGCCTGGGGCCCTAGTGGGTCCCCTCTTCCCCCCCCCCCACCCCTCGGTGATTCCGGAAGCTTCCTGTACGCTGATTTTTTTTTGGATTTTTCCCAAAAAATTTGAGCACTTTTAATATGGGGCAAACCTGAAATAGAAAAACAGCAGAAAACAGGAACTGACACTGGGGTGCACTGAGTTAATAGGTTAGTCCAAATATGATCAAAAGTGTATGGAAGTTCATCAATATCATAGCAATATCACACAAAAGAGGCATGGAGCAAGCATAAATTATAGATACGTTTTGGACGTATCAACATCCCCAAGCTTAATTCCTGCTCGTCCTCGAGTAGGTAAATGATAAAAGCATAATTTCTGTGGTGACATGCTAACAACCATATAAGAACTTTTAAGTAAAGCAATCAAGGCATGTAATTCAATTCAAGTCATAACATGCAAGAGTCTATATTTAGTATTGAAACAAGCAACATAAGAACATAAAGGTGCAAGAGCTCTCGTTGTCCGTGACTTGAATGTCTCCAAATGGTGTTTACATGCAAGAAAGGGGATAGGGATATATGAGAAAAGGTATTTTTGTTTTGAGAACTCAATCTACTAAAGTTTCACACTTGGTCTTCTTTGCAATCTTATCTTGACTCATCCCCAGACCACTAGAAAGGTACAAGTCAAAATGATCCACTCCTTTTCGACATTTTGAGCACTCATGCAATGGATGAGCGTAAGCAAGAAAGTTGACACTTAGGATGGCAAAGAGAGAATATGGTGGAGGAGGAATACAAAAAAGGTGTGAAAGGATCACATCAATGAGCATAATCATAGGCGAGAGAAAGCCAAATGATAGATATGATGTGGAGTAGGGATTGCCATGCAACGGATGCACATATGAGCTAAGGTAAGCTCTCCAATGGAACTAGTGGGGGTGCTTGCTCAAGAAGACCTAGAGCTCATTTGAGGAGGCTCGTCATTGGAATATACAAGCCAAGTTCTATAGTGTGAAGGTCCCCACATAGCTATATGCATGAATGATAATATCTATGCAGTACAAGATATAAGATGGAGTACGAGTGTGGATCTCTCAAAAGGAATAGTAGTGTGCCCCCCTTCTCTCTTTTTATTTCTTTTTCTCTTTTTTGTATTTTTTTGTATTTTTTGGTGGCCTCAATGGCTCTTTCTATTTCTCTCATTTGTCCTCTTTGGGATCTTTTAATTTGTCCTCTGTGGGATCTTTTAATTTGTCCACTTTGGGATCTTTTCCGCACTTTAGGGGCAACACTCTATATATTACAAGGAGTATAGAAGATCTTTCACACTTTACAAAGTACTCAAATCATAAAGAAGATGTAACTATCATGATGTATGCAAATGTATGCCTCTGCCAGTGTAGCAAGATATGCAACGATACTAGCGTGTCATGTAGCAATGATTAGGGAAAGGCCCAACTAGCATGCGGCTCATCGATCAAGCAAGTAGCATGTTTGACATGAAGATCAAGTCATGAGAAGATGGATGTTGCATGGCAATGTATCTCAGAAAGGCTATGGAAATGCCTTGATAGGTAGGTATGGTGGCTGTTTTGAGAAAGGATATACGGAGGTTTATGATGACAAAGCGTATCGTGCCAAGGGTTTGGATGTACCGGCGAAGGTGGACGCCAACTCTCGGAGTGAGAAGAAAGCAATGCACGGCACAGGAGAGGCTAGAAAAATATGGGAAGGTGGAAGTGTCAACTTTCGAATACTCACATTAGTCCGAAGAACTCATGCACTTATTATCGGTAACTCTCAATCTAATAAGGAGGTTTCACAAAGAGACAAGTACCCCGAGGAGGAGTGTATGGGGGTTTGGTTATCCTTGCACATCCTCGACTCATGGTACGTGAGTGTACTCTAATATTCGACCCCTCAGAAGAGTAGTGATCCATCTAGTAGCTAAAGTTCTCAACTAATCTGTAAGTTTTGAAAATAAACACGGATTTCCCAAAATAAGACATATATCACTAATAGGCTAAATCTCTTGACACCAAAAGTGCAAACATTACTCAAAACAATACCTCAAAACTTTTGCAAGTTACTACTACAAAAAAATAGCAACCTCAATAACCTACTCCAAGTCAAGACACAAAACTCAGTGCAACAGGCAAACTCTCTAAACAAGATAAACATGAAAACTCAAGAGAGTTCCAGAAACAAATTAAACAAAAGCTCTTTGAAAAGATAAGCATGAATACTAAGAGCTATACATGACAGTAGCTATGAAAAAGATAAAGAACACACACAGCAAAGATAAGCATGAAAAATCCTATGTTGTGTTCTAGATTTTGAAAGTGGAGCGTGTTTCTCTCCCACACAAAGAAAGTTGGGTTCTAACTTGTTATGAACAGCAAGCAAAGCTAAAGAAAACTAAAAATAAAACCTAAGAGCGAGGCGCTCCAAGCATAGCACATAACGCATGAAGTGATAAAAATATAGTGAAACGAGAGACGAACTGATAATTGTTGATGGAGAAGGGGATGCACGGGGGCATACCCAAGCTTAGACGCTTGAGTCTCCTTGAATATTTCTTGGGGATGCATGGGGGCATCCCCAAGCTTGAGCACTTGACACTCCTGAATCTTCTTTCATCATCTTCCCTCGCACACTTGAAAACTCCCTTCATACATAACTCATCATAATCTGATTAGCGAGGTTAGTACCCATAATAAAATATTTTTTCTCTACTGGAAATAAAGATATTCTTGAAGGGCTACTGTTTCTCAAGATTTCGAAAAAGTTTTTGCAAAGAAAAAGCAAGCTTAAGGTTTGCAAAACGAAGAAAAGGCAAAACATGACAGAATCTGTGAAAAACAGACCAGCAGGTAGTAAAGAATTTGTTTGGGATACTTCTGAAACTCAAATCAAAACACTCAGAACATACGAAAGTTTCGTAATTGTATAGAGCACGCTGTGTAAAAAATTCAGCTCAAAAAGATGAACTGGGATTTTTTTGTTATTTTTCTAGTCATGAGGACAGAATCTGTTTTCTGGACAGCATGTCACAACTTTCACTTCCCTTGTCATATGAGGCTATAAAAGGCACAAAGCTTGAAAAGTAAAGATACAATGATGTTGCTACAGTAGTAACAATCATCAAGACCACTAAAAACAGAAGAAAATAAAAAGGGAAATCCTAAATTCGTTGTGGGTTTCCTCCCGAAAACGCTTCTTTAAAGCCATTAGCTAGGCTTAATGCAAATAGAAGATGCTCTCACAAGAATAAGAATTTTGAAGCAAAAGAGATCATCAAGAAGAAAATATACAACACATTTAAGCCTAACCCACTTCCTATGCATGGGAATCTTGTAAGAAAATAAATCAAAGAAGCACAAAGTGACGTGCATAGGAAGGTCGAAAAAGAACAACTTCAAAACTTTCAACATGAAGAGAGGTGTTTTAGTAATATGGAAGTTTCTACAACAATCTTTCCTCTCTCAAAGTAATTTTCAGTAGCATCATGAACAACATAAAGAATATAACTATCACATAAAGCATGTTGTTCATGACCTACAAGCACACGTGTATATTTTTGAACACGGTCTTTAGGAACATAAGATAAATGCAACCCATCGCATTGAGCCTCAATAAGAGCACAGTTCTCCGGAATATGAGTTGGATATTTCAAAAGAATAATAGGACAATCAAGTGTGGGTGCAATAGCAACAATTTCATGCTTAACATGAGGAACTATAGCAAGTTCATCTCCGTAAGCATAATCCATATTGGCATCATGGCCATCAACAAAGAAAATATTAAGTTCATCAGAAAGGGAAGTATCAAGTGAGTCCTTGGAATCATGGGATTCCTCATCAAAGAAATCATTAGCCTCTTCTAGGGAAGCAAATATTTTATTTTTAAAATCCTCAATATAAGAATTGGAAGTATAATTCTCGAAGAAATAAGCAAGAACTGCAAAGTTTTCAGATTTGTAAATAATATCGTGATACTTTTGAATCAAAGAAGCGATCTCATAAGCACCTTTAAAAGCAACAAACTCTTCAATCTTTTCAACATCAAAGTAGTCATAAACACCTTTTGCATAAGAAGATAAGATCTCATTGTCATTAAACTGACATTGGAAAGGAAGGTGTTTATGATCTATATTAGAGCAGCAAGTAAAACCATAAATTTGGCATAAACGCTCAGCATAGAAATAAGAAGTTTGTATTTGGTCCCATAAGTGTTTCCCTTTCTGAGATAGTCGGTGCCGCGTATAATGAGCATGGTCATCCAATGATTTTCCCTCAACCAAGTCGGTTGGGTTTTTAGCGCGATCACAAATTGATCGAAGACGATCCAAGTCAAACATGTCCATCCTTCCATATTTGGGTGGTTCAGCACCCATGGAGAGGAGAGCATCACTAGGCAAAGCAAGACAAAGGCAAAAGGTAGCAACTATTTTTGTGTTTTTTCATATAAGACACAAAGGCAAAAGCAAAAACTGGAAAGGCAAACTAACAAGACTAAAAAGCAAAGATAAAAGATAGTGTGCAACTCCCCTATCTTGAAGAGTGGAGTCCCCAGCAACGGCGCCAGAAATTGCTTTGATGTCACGAGAGTTTACTTCTCGCCCCTCGTTGGTTACCCAAAGTGGCAGGTTGAGATGTAGACAGCAGAAAATTTCCCTCGGTGAAGATACCAAGGTTTGTCTCCAGTAGGACTCCGATAACGACAAGAAAGTGACAACGGCGCCAGAGGTTGGCGGTTGTCGTGGACCTGCACACACAACAGATAACTTTGCTCCCAACGAGTACAAAGGGGTTGTCAATCCCTCCGGCCTTGTTGTTTACAAAGGATAAAACGCACGGGATAATAATGATAGTGATAGCTACGGAAAAGTAAATAAAGCATTAAATTGATATTGGGTGTAGACAGTGTTGGAAGTATGGACCGGGATCCTATGATGTTCACTACTGATGTCTCTCTCCCAAAAGACGATAAAATAACCATGCGAGGTAAACAAATTACAGCTGGGCAATTGACAGGATTATGTGCGCAAACCAATGCTAATTATGCTATAAAGAAAGGAAGAGGCTCAAAAGCATGGGCGGTACGCCAAGACAAGTAGACCGAAATCCATCTGCATCTACCTACTAAGCATCCACCTTGAGATATCTATCCAGAACATCTCGCTGGTATTAATCTATGAATCCCACCCAAAGTGTAAACTCAAAGCAACAGACAACTGCATTAAAGAACTTTGCATAAAGTAAACAATCTTTGCACCCGCAAGTACAAGCACCGTTGTTTTCCCCCTTGTGGCAACAACACATCCCCTAGACTCATGTTCCTGTCACTCAAGCTAGTCATCGGGGGGCATGAACCCACAATCATGCATAACGCTCCCTCTTGGAGTCACTACCTACTACTTGGCCAAAGCAATAAACAGCAATGGATAACATGGAAGAATTACTCAAGAACATAAATATAAAAGAGGAGAATCAAATATATAACTCAAACACAATCTGAACATAATCTCATAATCCATCGGATCCCAGCAAACTCAGCATAGCAACAGCAGAAAATATTACATATGTGCCTCGATCATGTAGGGCAGCTCACGAGGTCTAATCCATGAAGAACAAAGAGGGGAGGAGAACATCACATAGCTACTGATCATAGACCCATGGTCCAAGGTGGACTACTCACGGTTCATCCGGGAAGCATCCATGGTGGTGGGGAAGCTCCCGGAGGTGGTTCCTCCCTCCGGCAGGGTGCCGGGAAGAGGTCTTCTTGTGCTCCCGATCTTGGAATCGCGACGGCGGTGGAACAGAGGAGAGATCTCAAAAAAGGGTTCCCGTCTCGGGGTTTTTGCGTCACGGGGAATAAATAGGCGAAGGGGGGCAGCCAAGGGGGCCACCAGGGGTCCAGGCGCCCCCCCCCCCTGGCGCGGCCCCACCCTGGGGCACGTCGGGAGGGCGCCTGAGGCCCTGGTGGGTCCCCTCTGGCCCCCCTCGGTGATTCCGAAAGCTTCCTGCACGCTGATTTTTTATTGGATTTTTCCCAAAATTTTGGAGCACTTTTAATATGGGGGAAACCTGAAATAGAAAAACAGCAGAAAACAGGAACTGGCACTGGGGTGCACTGAGTTAATAGGTTAGTCCAAATATGATCAAAAGTGTATGGAAGTTCATCAATATCATAGCAATATCACACAAAAGAGGCATGGAGCAAGCAGAAATTATAGATACGTTTTGGACGTATCAGTTGGAAACAAAGACTAAACATGTACCAGAGCTCTTGGTTTTGAAAACAGAGATAAAAAGTGTTTTGGCAGGTGCATGATTCGTCAACGAATGCTAGTAGACAACTCAATCACCTCTTACGCTAGACATGTTTCAAGGAACGGATCCCAAGATGGAGACGATCACATCCCCTTAATCTCCTTTGTTTATCACTGCCAAAGTTTTCTGATTTCTCATAGACAAAGCGTGAAGGAGGGTTTGTTGGTTGTGATTATATTTTGTGATCTGGACGCACTCGTGCCAGTCCCTCGTCGTATTAGGGGTTTGCAGATTAGACATGCAATCCCGGAATAAAACATGTCTAACATAAGACCGTCATGAATTACCTACTACTTCCTCATGAGCTAAAACAGGGGCACAACGCAGGAGTGCTTTTGAATAATTTCGAGATGGTACAAGAAAGTCTTCGTTAGGATCGCCGGTAAATACCACATAGGAAGGTATGGTGGACTCATATGGAAAAACTGGTTTCAAGGATTTTGGATGCACAAGCAGAAATCCGCTTAATGCGAGCGAAGGCTAGCAAAAGACTGGGAAGCGACCAACTAGAGAGAAATAACAATCATAATCATGCAGAGCGACAAAGTAACATTGAATTGGGCATGAAAATGATATAACTATTCTGAAATTCATAGATCATCAAGGCATAGTAGACTTTTTAGTCATAAACATGTGTAAGCATGTGCCAAGTCAATCCAAGAATTCTCCAAGGGAAATACCACTTCAGTATACCAAACCATGAACAATGCAATGCATGTAAATCATTTCAATAACACATTATGTATTCTAGCTATTTGGGATTAGCCACAAGGAAAGCATGAACACTGGGCAAGCATTGTAAACATAGCACTATGTCGCTACAGGCTGGTCTCTAAATAATAAATACAAGCATATGTACAAAAGTAGAAACAAAAAGAGTTCATACTGGTTTTCCTTGTTGCATCCCTTCGTCGATCTTCGTCATCACTGCCTTGTCACTTGCACGATTGAACGTAGGAAATATATAATCAAGTGCAAATGCCATCACGGACTCGAGCTGAACTCTGCAACAAAGCAAACTAAAGAGAGAAAAGAAAATATTTTTGGATTTTTCAAAGATTTAGTGAAAGAAATAGAAAAGAGAAATCTTTTTGTTGTTTTTGCAAAATAAAAGAACAAAGAAGAATGGGAAAAAACTTCGAAAAGATCAAAGCGAACAAAATGAAAACGGAGAATACAATGGAAAGGTGAGAAGGGAACGTACTCCCCCAAGCTTAGGCTTTTGGCCTAAGTTGGTAGCAGCTACTTCCCCCAGGAGCCTCCTGCTCCGGGGTAATGGTAAGTCCAGGAGTCGTATGAGCCCTCCGGTACGTACACCGAAGTCCTCGGGTCCTCCCATGAGGAAGGCCCTGCGCTCCAAGAGGAAGAAGATCCCTCGCCATGCTCGGTGAAGGCTCTCCCTGGAAAGGTGGGAACTCACCATGCTCCTCCTCGTCGGGCACAACCCCCTCCATGGGGTTATGCGGCTGGTAATTAGCCATGAACTCATCGAACTGAATCTCGTTGAAGGACCATCCGTTCCTGCGAGTGCTATCAAACAAAAGTGGTGCAGGTAGACGGATCTCGCGAGTAATGGTCCTTTAAACCTCAAAATATAATCAAAGTTACCAAACTAGAAAGCCATGGTAACAAACTTATGCCTCTTCATAGCCGCAAGATCGAGACTCTCGTATGAAAAGGGAACATCATCAGGATGCGGGGTGCGCTCAAGAGACTCAAGGATAAGTGTGGCGTAAACGCCACCATATAAATCATCTTTGTTACTGTTCATAACAAGGCGCCGAGCAATCAAGGCACACACATTATACTCATTCTTATCAGAGAGGGCGTTCGCATAAATAGCGAAATCTGGTGCAGAACCATTGCTCGTATTGTCACGAGCTAACACCCCTCTAGCAACAAAATACGCAAAATACCTGAGGTATGGAAACAGAATGCTGGAAATCTTCATACGCCGAATGTCGGTCTCCTCCTGGCAGTAAAGGGAGTTGAAGAGGGTCCTCAACCCAGAAGGCTGCATGGTCATTGATACGGTGAGGATCTCTCACTCCTCGTTGGTCACACCAAGTGGAAGGGGAGATGTAGCGTAGCAGCAAATTTCCCTCGGTGAAGAAACCAAGGTTATCGAACCAGTAGGACTCCAAGAGATACAAGAAGGTGACAACGGCGCTAGAAGTTAGTTGTCGTCGTGGAGCTACACACATATACAAATAACTTTGCTCCCAACGAGTACAGAGGAGTTGTCAATTCCTCCAGCCTTGCTATTTACAAAGGATCAACGCAAGAGATAATAATAGTGGAAACTGAAAGTAAAGACTGAAAGTAAATTGAGGGTGTAAACAATAATGTGAATATGGACCGGGGTTCCGTGATTTTCACTAGTGATGTCTCTCTCCCAAAAGACGATAAAAGTGCTAGCGAGGTAAACAAATCATAGCTGGGCAATTGACAGGATTATGAAGGCACCGCAATGCTAACTATCCTGCAAAGAAAGGAAGGGCTCAAAAGCAATGGGTAGTACGCCAAGGTAAGTAGACCGAAATCCAACTGCATCTACTACGAATCATCCACCTTGAGATATCTATCCAGAACATCTCGCTGGTACTAAGTTGCGAATTCCACCCAAAGTGTAAACTCAAAGCAACAGACAACTGCATTAAAAGAACTTTGTGTAAAGTAAACAATCCTTACACCCGCGGATACAAGCACCGTTGTTTTATCCCTCGTGGAAACAGCAGATCCCCTAGTCTCATGTTTCTGTCACTCAAGCTAGACATCAAGGGGCTGAACCCACAATCAAGCATAATGCTCCCTCTTGGAGTTGCAACAAATTACTTGGCCAAAGCAAAATACGGCAACGGAGAACATGCAAGAATTTACTCACGAACAAAATATAAAAGAGAAGAACCAAATATATTACTCATCACAATCTGAACATAGTCTCATAATCCATCAGATCCCAACAAACTCAGCATAGCAACGGCAGAAAATTACAAAGGTGCCTCGATCATGTGAGGCAACTCACGAGGTCTCGAAAGTGGAAGCACAAAGAGGGGAGAGATAGATCACATAGCTACTGGTCACGGACCCATGGTCCAAGGGGGACTACTCACGGTATATACGGGAGGCATCCATGGCTATGGATGGTCTCCCGGAGGGGGTTCCTCCTCCCGGCAGGGTGCCGGGGCAGCTTCTCCAGGCAGCCCCGATCTTGAAACGGCGGCGGCAGTACAGAGGCGAGATCGCGGAAAAGAGATCGATATTAAGGGTTTCCACCCCGAGGGCTAAATATAGGCTGAGGGGGTGTCGAGGGGACCCACCAGGCAGCCAGGAGGCCTCCTGGCGCGACCTAGGGTTGGGCCGCGCCAGGGACCCTCCTGGTCTCCTCGTGGTGGCCCCCCCTCCGCTACCTTGGTGATTCCGGAAGCTTCCGGGTCGCTGATTTTTTATATGATTTTTCCGGATTTTTTGGAGCACTTTTAATGGCCGAAAAACCTGAAATACAAAAACAGCAGAAAACAGCAACTGGCAGCTGGGTGCACTGGGTTAATAGATTAGTCCAAATATTCTCAAAAGTGTATGAAAGTTCAAGCAAAACATGGCAAAGTCACACAAAACATGCATGGAGCAAGCAGAAATTATAGATACGTTTGGGACGTATCAACATCCCCAAGCTTAATTCCTGCTCGCCCTCGAGTAGGTAAATGATAACAAGCATAATTTCTGTAGTGACATGCCACACAACCATATAAGGACTTCTAAGTAAAGCAATCAAAGCATGCAATTCAATTCAAGTCTTAACATGCAAGAGTCTATATTAGCATTGACACAAGCAACAAAAGAACAAAAGGTGCAAGAGCTCTTGCTGTCCGTGACTCGAATGTCTCCAGATGGTGTTTGCGTGCAAGCAGGGGACTGGGAAAAAGAGAGAAAAAAGGTTGTTGAGAACAACTATCTACTAAAGTTTCACACTTAGTCTCCTTTGGATTCTTATCTTTACTCGTCCCCAGACCACTAGCCAGGTACAAGTCAAACTGATCCACTCCCTTTCGATATTTTGAGCACTCATGCAATGGATGAGCGTGAGCAAGAAAGTTGACAACTAAAAGGAGAAACAGAAAGAAGGTGGAGGAGGAAGACAAAAAGGTGTGAAAGGATCACATCAATGAGGACAATCATAGGAGAGAGAAGGCCATATGATAGATATGATCTGAGGAGTAGGGATTGCCATGCAACGGATGCACATGTGAGCTAAAAGCTCTCCAATGGAACTAGTGGGGGTGCATCTAACTTGCTTGCTCAAGAAGACCTAGAGCTCGTTTGAGGAGGCTCATCATTGGAATATACAAGCCAAGTTATATAGTTTGAAGGTCCCCACATAGCTATATGCATGATGATGATCTCTATGGAGTACAAGGGATAGAGGATGAAGTACTAGTGTCGATCTCTCAAAAGGAATAATAGTGTGCCCCTTCTCTCTTTTTATTTTTATTTTTCTCTTTTTTTGTATTTTTTGGTGGCCTCAATGGCTCTTTCTATTTAACTCTCATTTGTCCTCTTTGGGATCTTTTGATTTTGTCCTCTTTGGGATCTTTTCCTCACTTCAGGGGAAACACTCTATATTTGATAAGAATATAGGAGATCTTTCACACTTTACAAAGGTACTCACACAAAGAAGATATAACTATCATGATGCAAATGTATGGCTCTGCCAGGATAGCAGGATATGCAATGATACTAGCGCGTCATGTAGCAACGATTAGGCAAGGCCCAACTAGCATGCGGCTCATCGATCAAAAAAGTAGCATGTATGACATGAGGATCAAGTCATGAGAAGGTGGATGTTGCATGGCAATGTATCTCGGAAAGGCTATGGAAATGCCTTGTAGGTAGGTATGGTGGCTGTTTTGAGGAAAGATATAACGAGGTTTATGATGACAGAGCGTATCGTGCCAAGGGTTTGGATGCACCGGCGAAGTATGTGCCAACTCTCAAGGTGAGAAAGGGCAATGCACGGAATCGAAGAGGCTAGAAAAAGTATAGGTGGGTGGAAGTGTCAACTTTCGAATACTCACATTAGTCCGAAGAACTCATGCAATTTTTATCGGTAACTCTCAATCTAATCAGGAGGTTCACAAAGAGACAAGTACCCCTAGGAGGAGTGTATGGGGGTTTCGTTATCCTTGCGCATCCTCGACTCATGGTACGTGAGTGTACTCTAATATTCGAACCCTCCAGAGGTTAGTGATCCATCTAGTAGCTAGATTTCTCAACAGGGGTTTTTGGTTTTCGAAAAACACACGGATTGCCCAAAATACGACATCTATCACTAATAGGCTCGAGCTCTTGACACCAAAAGTTCAAACATTACTCTAGTCAATACCTCAAAACTATTGCAAGTTACTACTACAAAGAGAATAGCAACTTCAACTACCTACTTCTAGTCAAGACACAAAACTCAGTGCAACAGGCAAACTCTCTAACAAGATAAAACATGCAACCTATAGAAAGTTCAAACTAAAACAAAAGAAAAGCTCTAGAAAAAAACTAAAGCACTACAACTAAACAGAGCAGCAGCTAAGAAAAGAAAAGAAAAACAACTCACAACTAAAAGAATAAGCATGCAAATCCTATGAGGAGTTCTAGTTCAAGCGGAGCGTGTATCTCTCCCACACAAAAGAGTAAGATGGGGTCTAACTTGTTACTAAAGCAAACAAAGCAAAAACAAACCTAGAAAAGTAAAGAGCGAGACGCTCCAAGCATAGCACACAACGCATGAAGTGATAAAAATATAGTGCAACGAGGGACGAACTGATAATTGTTGATGAAGAAGGGGATGCACGGGGGCATCCCCAAGCTTAGACACTTGAGTCCCCTTGAATATTTATTGGGGGTGCACATGGGCATCCCCAAGCTTGAGCGTTTGACACTCCAAGGTCTTCTTTCATCATCTTTCATCGTGCACTTGAAAACTCCCTTCATACATAACTCATTGTAGACTGATTAGAGACGTTAGTACCCTATTAAAATAATTTTTCCCTTACTGGAAATAAAGATAATCTTGAAGAGCTACTGTTTCTCAAGAGTGCCAAAAAAAATTTGCACAGAAAAAGAAAGCTTAAGGTTTGCAAAAGTAAAGAGAAACAAAACGTGGCAGAATCTGTGAAAAACAGAACAGCAGGTAGAAAAGAATTTTTTAGGGATACTTATGCAACTCAAATAAAAAAACTCAGAACATACGCAAGTTTCTTAATTGTATAGAGCACGCTGTGTAAAAATTTCAGCTCAAAAGGATGAACTGGAATTGTTTTCTGATTTTTCTAGTCATGAGGACAGAATCTGTTTTCTGGATAGCATGTCACAACTTTCACTTCCCTTGTCGTATGAGGCTAAACTTGGCACAAAGCTTGAAAAGTAAAGTTACAATGATGTTTATACAGTAGTAAAAATCATCAAGACCACTAAAAATAGAAGAAAAGAAAAAAGAAAAACCTAAATTCGTTGCGGGCTGCCTCCCGAAAGCGCTTCTTTAGAGCCATTAGCTAGGCTTAAAGCAGAAGATCAAAGTTCTCCAAAATCATCGGAAGGTTCACCAAGGGTCTCAAAAGGGTTTTCAATAAGCTCATCCTTGTTATTCCGAGGGAAAAGGTACATACCTTTTGCTTTACCACGCAAACGTATTTGTCCTTTACCTATATCAATGAAGCCTTTCATGGCTCGGAGGAAGTCCCTTCCAAGCACTATATTTCCTTGATTGGCCTTCATGATGAAGAAATCAATCTCCACACTTCTTTTAAGAAACATGACCTGGACATCTTTCAATCTTCCCTGGATCTCAGAAATATTACCATTAGAATGTTCATGGAAAGATGGAAATGTGTCCATGCTTGCAAGGTACAAAGAATCATAAATAAAGCTTGGCATTATAGAAACTGTAGATCCAATGTCACAAAAAGCAAAGAAGTTTTGATTAGAGATAACAATCCTAACAAAAGGCTCCCGGTCATTTTCTATTTCCAAAATCTCCTCTCTAGGAGGATTTGGTTTTTCTACTACTTTTAAGTCTAGAGCATCAAGTTTCTTCTCAATAGTAGCAATTCTATCTACAACAGTATCAAGACCATCGTAAAGAAAATAGCTAGATAAACCATGTATAATTTCAAGAGCTCTAGCTTCATCACACTATAAAAAGTCTCCTTCAGCTATAAGATCAAGAGAGTGCTTACACCACTTAAAAAGGCCAAAGTAAAAATTTCTAAGCACAATCATTATAGGTAACCAAGGCATATTTGCCTTATGTGCTTCAGAAATTCTGTCCCATGCCTTCTTCATATTCTCCCCGTTCCTTTGGTGGAAATCCAAGACCTCGGATTCCCTCATAGTACCAACTCCTAACATACTTGACCGCACAAGAAAGGTAACAAGTATTTTTGGTATTTTTGAGAAGGGACACAAAAGTAAAAACTGAAAGGTAAACTAACAAGACTAAAAAGCAAAGATAAAAGATAGTGTGCAACTCCCCTATCTTGTAGGCTGGAGTCCCCGGCAAAGGCGCCAGAAATTGGTTCGATACGGTGCGGATCTCTCACTCCTTGTTGGTTACCCCAAGTGGAAGGTGAGATGTAGCGTAGCAGAAAATTTCCCTCGGTGAAGATACCAAGGTTATCGAACCAGTAGGACTCCAAGAGATACAAGAAGGTGACAATGGCGCTAGAAGTTAGATGTCGTCGTGGACCTGCACATAAATACAAATAACATTGCTCCCAACGAGTACAGAGGAGTTTTCAATTCCTCCGGCCTTGCTGTTTACAAAGGATCAACGCAAGAGATAATAATAGTGGCAACTGAAAGTAAAGACTGAAAGTAAATTGAGGGTGTAAACAATAATGTGAAGATGGACCGGGGTTCCGTGATTTTCACTAGTGATGTCTCTCTCCCAAAAGACGATAAAAGTGCTAGTGAGGTAAACAAATCAAAGCTGGGCAATTGACAGGATTATGAAGGCACCACAATGCTAACTATGCTGCAAAGAAAGGAAGGGCTCAAAAGCAATGGGCAGTACGCCAAGGTAAGTAGACCGAAATCCAACTGCATCTACTACGAATCATCCACCTTGAGATATCTATCCAGAACATCTCGCTGGTATTAAGTTGCGAATCCCACCCAAAGTGTAAACTCAAAGCAATAGACAACTGCATTAAAAGAACTTTGTGTAAAGTAAAAAATCCTTGCACCAGCGGATACAAGCACCGTTGTTTTATCCCTGGTGGCAACATCACATCCCCTATTCTCATGTTTCTGTCACTCAAGCTAGACATCAAGGGGCTAAACCCACAATCAAGCATAACGCTCCCTCTTGGAGTTGCAACAAATTACTTGGCCAAAGCAAAATACGGCAACGGAGAACATGCAAGAATTTACTCACGAACAAAATATAAAAGAGAAGAACCAAATATATTACTCATCACAATCTGAACATAGTCTCATAATCCATCAGATCCCAACAAACTCAGCATAGCAACGGTAGAAAATTACAAAGGTGCCTCGATCATGTGAGGCAGCTCACGAGGTCTCGAAAGTGGAAGCACAAAGAGGGGAGAGATATATCACATAGCTACTGGTCACGGACCCATGGTCCAAGGGGGACTACTCACGGTACATACGGGAGGCGTCCATGGCTATGGATGGTCTCCCGGAGGGGGTTCCTCCTCCCGGCAGGGTGCCGGGGCAGCTTCTCCAGGCAGCCCCGATCTTGAAACGGCGGCGGCGGCAGTAAAAAGGCGAGATCGTGGAAAAGAGATTGATATTAGGGGTTTCCACCCCGGGGGCTAAATATAGGCGGAGGGGGTGTCGAGGGGACCCACCAGGAAGCCAGGCGGCCTCCTGGCACGGCCTTGGGTTGGGCCGCGCCAGGGACCCTCGTGGTCTCCTGGTGGTGGCCCCCCTCCGCTACCTTGGTGATTCCGGAAGCTTCCGGGTCGCTAATTTTTTATCTGATTTTTCCGGATTTTTTTGAGCACTTTTAATGGCCGGAAAACCTGAAATACAAAAAACAGCAGAAAACAGCAACTGGCAGCTGGGTGCACTGGGTTAATAGATTAGTCCAAATATGCTCAAAAGTGTATGAAAGTTCAAGAAAAAAATGGCAAAGTCACACAAAACATGCATGGAGCAAGCAGAAATTATAGATACGTTTGGGACGTATCAGTCATCTTCGTTGTCTGACCAACGTTCGGCACACCTATTATATCACAAAACTGTGCCAAAGACATGGTTATGAGATCATTAGAAAGTTTGAACTCGGCGGTTCCAGCATCATGGTTATGACAAAAACTGTTAACGAAGCAGGAGGTAAGCTTTTTGTATTGTACCACATGGCATAAAGCTAGCCGTGTCAAACCTGCATTGGCACAAAGGCCATAAAATTCCTCCTTAATTCCTGCAGCTGTAAGAAAATCATCGCACGGAAACATCATTGCGCATGCTAGATTTGTGTCTTCCAACAACTCCAGGGGCACATGATCTTCATTGTAGCTCACCCTAACTGCTGAGGGTGAAGCTGCAGCTCTAGTAACTCGATCGGAGCGCTCGGGATTCTTCTTCCCAAGCCACCCCTTTTCTTTTCCAAATAAACTCATTCTGAATTTTTTTACAATTCACCAAAAACAAGGATTTAAACAAAGTGAGTTGAGGCAAACTACTCTACTCACTTACCTAAGGCATAAACTTGCATCAAAACTTGGAAAATAAATTTCTACACATGCATGCAAGCTCATATGAACAGTACCAAGAGCTACTAAATACTCACAAGTGAAGCCACCAATCAAAAATATAATTGGAGGGGTGAAGGAGTTACATACCAGGGAGTATTTGCTCAAAATCTCAGCTCGAGCGATGGGTTGTAGAGAAAGATCGAAAATCGCCTCCAAGAACAGCAAGAACGCAAGAACTGGAGCAGAACTCGTGTTTTTGGAGAGAGAGGAGGGAGGAGGAAGAAGACTTACCTGGAGGTGGGACCTATGGGCCCTAGGCGCCCTGTGGGTGCGGTCAGGGGCCAGGCCGCGCCAGCTGGCCGCCTGGGCCACTGGTGGCCCCCCTGGTCAGCCCCTGGTGCCACTGGGTCACTCCCGGCATGGAAATTTTTAATATAATTTTTCTGGAATTTTTCTGACAACTTCACTGTTGAATTTTTTTCGAAGTTCAAAAAGCTGCGAATCTTTCTGAAAACTTGGAGCAGTGATTAGAATTGTGAAGTTTCAAAAACATATAAACTTGGTACAACAAGGAGAATAAAAGCTAAAAGATATGCAAACATAACAACCTCTACTTTTTACTCATATAAAACTCATTTAATATCAAGGTTGATCAAGTCCTACTACCAAACTAGCAATACATAAAGTAAAAAAGTTTCACTTACTATGAAGCATTCATGGTACCTTTATTTTAATGGATATTGTCCCCACCATAATAGTTTTGTATTTGTGGTGCACATGTAGAGGACAATCTTAATCACCAATCTTCACGGTCTCGATATTCTCTATAGAGTTGAGGCCATGCCTCTTGTCAATCTTCTTCGGAAAATACACCGTGTGTTCTTTGTCATTCACATTCAAAGTAACCTTTCCTTTATTGCAATCAATAATAGCACCTGCGGTGTTAAGAAAAGGTCTACCAAGAATAATAGACATGCTCCCATCCTCGGGCATGTCAAGCACAACAAAATCAGTAAGGATTAAACAATTAGCAACTTCAATGGGAACATCCTCACAAATACTTATGGGAACGGCTGTTGACTTGTCAGCCATCTGAAGAGAGATATCTGTAGGGATTAGTTTTTATAAACATAGTCTCTTGTAAAGAGAAAAAGGCATAACACTCACTCCTGCTCCAAGATCACATAAAGCAGTCCTGACATAATTATTCTTTATGGAGCAAGGAATGGTGGGTATACCTGGATCACCAACCTTCTCAGGAATCTTGCCACTAAAAGAGTAGTTAGCAAGCATAGTAGATATTTCTTCATTAGGAACTTTTCTTTTATTAGTAACAATATCTTTCATATATCTCGAATAAGGAGGTAACTTAATAGCATCAGTCAAAGGAATTTGAAGAAAAAGAGGTTTCATCCACTCACAAAACTTATTTAGAGACTTACCTGGAAAGGGCATGGGTTTCTGTACACATGGCTCTCTTTCCTTCCCATGTCTTCTTGCGATAAAGTCTTCTCTAGTGTATTTCTTGTGTTTATCGGGTGCTTCTTCTTATCGATCTTCGGGTGGATCATTCTTTTCACCATCCTTTTCAGGCTCAGCACCGTCTTCAGTCTCAGCATCAGAGGTAGATATACTATTTGGATCATTGGAATGTCAGCTTCTTTGTGCTTCTTCTTCTTCTTCGGAGAGCTAATTTCTTCTTCCTGTATTTGAGAATCTTGCTCGATCCTCTTCGGATGCCCCTCCGGATAGAGAGGGTCTTGAGTGCTAGTTCCTCCTCGGGTTTTAATCCCGAAGGCCTGTATATCCTGTTTGGCATTTTTAGCAAGCAAATATTTTTGCACATTAGAAATTTGATCAAGCTGAGTTTGAACCATATGAAAATGCTTCACAAGACATTTAACATCATTAACTGTTCTACCTAGAACGTCAAGAAAACTTTTGATAGCAAGGGAATTATCATGCAACTGACTTTGTATCCTCTCATTAAAGTGATTTTGCTTCATAATAAAATTATCAAGCTCATCTAAACATTGATCAGGAGGCTTACCATGAGGAATGTCACTTGCATTGAAATCTAAAAGAGAGTGTACCTCTACCATTGGAGGGTGAGTGGTAGGCTCACACAACTTCTCAATGGGGGGTAGATTCTTCACGTCTTCAGTTTTAATACCCTTCTCTTTAATAGACTTCTTTGCTTCTTGCATATCTTCGAGGCTTAGGACAAGCATGCCCCTTTTCTTTGGTGGTGGAGGTGGTTCAGGGACGGACCAATCTTCGTGGTTCTTGGCAATCTTGCCCATTAATTCTTCTGCATCGTCTGGTGTTCTTTTCCTGAAAACACACCCAACACAACTGTCCAAATAGGATCTAGATTCATCAGTTAGACCATCATAAAATATATCAATTAATTCATTCTTAGGGACTCCATGTCCCGGTCTAGCCTGGATCAGACTGCAATACCTCCCCCAAGATTTAGGGAGGTTCTCATCCTGAAACTGTTTAAAGTTATAAATTCTTAGTAAAGCAGCATGTTGCATATGAGCAGGAAAGTACTTATCAACAAAAGAGTGAGCTAAGTCTTGAGGACTCCTAATGGAACCACATGGTAGTGCACCGTACCACGCTTTAGCACCTTCCTTTAAAGAGAAAGTAAGAAGCTTAGTAACATAGAAGTTTCGTATCTTTTCATCTGTAGTAAACAATCCACCTAACTCAGTGAGTTTGGTCAGGTGTGCAATAGCATCGTCATTTTCTCTGCCATAAAAGGGGTCAACTTCAACCTTAGATATAAGTGAAAGATCAACAAAGAAATTATAATCAGGATCATTGATGCATATAGGAGATGTAGCAAATTTAGGATCAGGAACGGTCTTGTTCTTCAGAGAGTGTTTTTCGAGAAGCTTATTAATAACATCAGGGTCAGAGTCGACAAACTCTGTTAGCTCCCTGCATAAATCATCATCAAGTATAATATAATCATCATCAAGGAGTCTCTCCTTGAGTTTACTCAAATCAGGATAAGTGTAAGTTCCATCAAAAGGATAGCAAGTACAAGGAATTTCAATTCCATATTTTTTGCAGCAGCAGCAGCGATCTGTTTCTCAAGAGCGTGACTAAGTGAACCAATATCATCAAGAGTAGTAGAAGAATCATCAAAAGTATCGGACATAGTAGCAGATTCAGTAGAAGCATCATGTGGTGGAGGTGAAGCAAACTTACTCATCACTGAAGGTGAATCAAGTGTAGCACAAGTGTTCAGAACAGTACCTTTTCTCGTACGGGATGGTAAGATCTGGACCTTGGGGTCTTCTTTCTTACCCATAGCGGATAAATTGCAGCAGGTAAAATACTTCAACTAGACTTGTGAATAAAGATATGCTCCCCGGCAACGGCGCCAGAAAACAGGCTTGATAACCCACAACTGCAGGGGGTCGATATAGTCTTCGCGGGTAAGAATAACCCAATTTATAGATTCGACTCAAGGGGAGCTAAATAATATCCACAAGCTTTAAAAGTGGAGTTGTTAATTCCACCGCACCTGAGATACACTTACTTGCAACAAGATATTAATAGTAACTTTGATATGGAAGTGATGATAGCAACGGAAAAGGTGGTGGTGAAACAGTAATAGTAAAACAACGAAAGTAAACAACTAGTAACAAGCAGAATTAAAAACACTGTAGGCTAGGGAGATGGATGGTTGGGCGCTGCATGGATAAGGCACATCATGTATTTAACTTGGGGCAAGGCACACAGAAAAGCAATGATCATCTAGGCATAAATCAAACATCAGGCATGAACCCCATTGGTAGTTGTATGTGCTTGCAATAAGAACTTGCACAACATCTTTTGTCCTATCATCCCTCTACAAACGGGGCCAAAAGGAACTTATGGAGATTAAGGTGCTCCTGTCAAAGAGCACCGGAACAAAGCATTAACAAACAATGGATACATGGAATCCTCAAACAATAGTCCATCCCCTTTGGTGTCCCAAGCTGTCACCTTTGGGATCGCCGGTTCCGGACTATAACAGGTGCATACAACTCATAGATAGGATCAAGAACACAAATATATTCATGCAAACACATAGGGTTCAGATCTGAAATCATGGCACTCGGGCCGAAAGTGACAAGCATTAAGAACAACAAGTTGAAGCAAAGATGATAAACACCAATCTAGATGATAGGCAACATGCCCCCAACAATCTGATAAATTATTACATGATCTAACTCATCCAATCCCTACCATCCCCTTTGCCTACATCAGGGAATTACTCACACATGAATGGAGAATCCATGGAGGGAGGATGGAGTGGTGATGATGATGACGATGGCGATGATCTCCCCTCATCGGAGGCCAAAACAACCTCCAGATTAGCCCTCCCGGAGAAGAACAGAGGGTGGCGGTGGCTCCGCGACCCGAATCGGGAAAACGACTTCTGGTTCGAGGTTTCTCCGTCACAGGAATAAATAGGAGCCTTGGTAGGGCACCAGAGGAGGGGGGAGGCCCCCAGGCGGCCAAAGGGCGTGGCCCCACCCATGGCCGCGCCAGGGGGCGCCTGGGGCCCCCTTGGCTGCCCTCTGGTCCCACTTCTGGCACAATGGCCCCTCGGGTGCGTGGATTTTCTGTGTTTTTTCTGGGAATTTTCTGAGACGTCCAAAAATCCATTTTCATGCGCACAATAAAACCATACAGGCAGCTCTGCTGAAAACAGCGTTAGTCCGGGTTAGTTTCGTCCAAATCATGCAAGAATGAGGGAAAAACAATAGCAAAAGTGTTTGGAAAAGTAGATACGTTTGAGACGTATCACATCCCCAACTCGCGCGTGTTCCCGCAGGAAGTATGGCAGCGCGGCGAGCCAGAGATGCGCCCTGCTCATGGGCGTGCTATTATTGCGTGCATAGTTGGCATGGATGCTTTGGAGAAGGAGTTTCGCAACTGTGCGATGTACGCCACGCTGCTTGGAGATGCTCGTGTCCTGGTGACGCCAGCGGCACTGGCTGCGGCCATTGATGCTCATTGCGTCGTCCGTCGGGTGAAGGTACAGGTTGCTTGCCCACCATATATTTTTTTCCTGCAATTCGAGTCGGAGGCCGACTACACTCGTGTGGTGCACATGTTGGAGAAGTTCAAGTGTGTAGGAGCTTGGTTTAGTTTCCAGCGGTGGCATCGATCATCTCGTGGTACAAAAGTGAATTTTGAGTACAAGGCGATGCTTAGTTTGGAGGGGATCCCGGAGGAGTGTTGGGATCATGACACTGTCAATTTAGTCCTCGCTGGTGTGGATGGTGAGCTAATACAAATGCTCTCGGCTAGTAATAAGTGGGTGCTTACTGTAACTGCGTGGCTACGCAATCCTAGTGATGTGCCCAACGTGTTGACTGTGTCTATTCCTGCACCACCTACTGAAGCATGGAAGCGAGACTCTGACGATGAGAATTTGCATTCGCCTCCTGTACCGAGCTCTCCAAGAGAGCGTGTAATTTTTTAATTTTCAGTTATCATTCATGTGAAGGAGGTCGTTGATCGTGGTCCTTTGCTTGCTGAAGATTTGCATGATGATTATATTCCAGGAGAAGGTCAAGACCTGGGCCGCAAGAACAAATTTAGAACTTGGCGAGGCAAGATAGACGGCACTGGGCCAAGTCCATATGGCAGTGCATAATGTTAGTGTTTGTGCCTGTTTTATTGTAATGTTAGTTCTATGATCAGTTTGAATGTGAACTTGGTTCTATAATCTTGGCTGCTCTTAATCGTTAAAATCCACGTCCGTAGGTGGATTTAATCCACCGGTGGATCACTTCTTCGTAACCAAACAAGGGCTTATGTGGTATGCAATGCAATACATCCTGCTGTGTACTGTAAAAAATAGGTCCATCGCAATCATCGGTAAAAAGAACAAGAACAAAGTATCTTAAATCCAAACTCCGGTACGAAAACCCATTGTGTCTAGTACACCACGGGACAAAAAACCTACCCCCTAAACTACATAACTCATTCGATCATTTTCTCTGAGATGGTGACGACCGTCTTTTTGACTTCCTCGAGACTGTTCGTAATTGACAGAAGGATTCGGGCAAGTTTAAGTCTCCTAGAGTCGTTCACCTTCTCCTGCAAAAAATATATTTATTTAAAACATGGACATTTATAGCAAGGAACAAATTAATAAGATATTTATGAATCCATGAAAAACGAACCTGGTTTACTTCTGCAGTCCAACGATCCCCATCCCAGTGTTCCATGCACTCCGTCACAAAAAGTCCACATGAGTCACTGCAATAAAATTATTGAAGAATAAGTTATGCTAATTCACTACCCTTGCTATAACGCTCATAACATGAACTAGATACTCACAAATCTTTTTGCTTTGGCATATCATCAAATTCTACAATAGGCCATGTTAACACGTCGGGATAGTTGGCATTCAAAAGGATGTTTGCGTCCAGTATGTCATCTGCGATGGATGCTATCTGAAATATTTTGAACTTTAAGTCAACTGCATAAAATCTATTGTCGAACTTGGAACTAAATATCCTTTGACACGTCAGGATAGTTGGCATTCAAAAGGATGCATAAAATCATACCAGTTCATTGATTACGCTTTCTATCTGACTTAATTCATATAGCGAGTCCAGAACTTGGAACTGCTCCTTTGGTATATGCATAACAACGGTCGCCCAGTGAGTATTGGCTATGTTCACCGGGAAGTATGCCTACACATGGTGAGGGAAATCAATTTATTAGCATTTATTATGACCATGTACATGTTGTGCATTGTGGGTACATGCAATGTTTACCTTGTCACAGATGAAATATTCCTCCGTAACTCTTAGAACAATGTCATTCTTCTCAGTAGGAATGGTCTTCTTTGACTTTCGAGGTTGATACCCTTTGTTATGCTTCCTTAACAGGAATCCTGTCCTCCATGCTGTAGATAAATGTCGGTCATCTCCAACACGTACAGACAAATCTGCAATGTAAGCACCAAGAACCTACAAGGAATAATGGTTTTTGTCAAGGGAAGCAATATTGTGAAGAGACTAGTTTACTAGTTTAGTTAGTTGTATGACTTACATTTTCTGATAACCACGCATGGTCGATGATAGCCTTAATTCTTTTATTGTCCACAGAATCATTATGGGCATTGACGTAAATATCTTTGAACGCATGGTCCTTGTGTTTTGCGGCTGTTTCAACGTAATGCACCGCCGCTGAAATAATAGCCGGTGATAACGTTGAAGAGCCTTCAGGCATATCATTAACCTGCCAAACAAACCTGCAAGACATATGATATGTGGTTCGTTAGTAATCTCATAGATGCAACAAAGATAAATAAATAATAATGTCATGGCCGGTACATTTCTTGATACCACTACGAGTCTGACGCTTTACAGGTTTTTGAATCACATATGAATCATAGCGTAGAGGTACCTTCGACTGCCGTTTTTCAGGTCCTTTCTTACTCCCGCTTGATTTACCAGTGCGACGAACCGTGCGTAGGGAGGCTTGCAAAATCTCTTTCTGCACCTCCTGTGAAGAGATAGGCACGTCGTTAAAAGGCAGTTCCTCATCATGGAAAGTCCATGGATCCTCGGGAGTGCCATTGCCTTCCCATCCTTTCAGCTTTATCTTATCTTTCTCTTTGGAAGGTGTGACAAAGTCTTTCACGTCATTGGGTTCCAATTTGACAGGTGCAAAACCAGAACCATTCTTCTCTTGGTCTTCAAGCGACTCACTTCCTCGCATGTACATGAATTCTTTTTTTGCTTTTTCGACTTCCTCATGTCCGGGACCATTCGGGTAGGACTCGCCCACATCGTCGTCCTCACCATCCTGGGACGAACAATCTGCTGACAGTTTGTATGCGACGCCAGTCTTATTCATAACTGATAGAACATTCTGCAACATAAAATGGCAGTCATGTGTTGTTTCAATTAAAGAACAACATCAAAAAACTTTATAAGATGTTGGGCGCTTCACCTGAGGAATAAGTTGTATTTCTCCTCTAAAGTCCCTCATCTCCTGGATGAGTTATTTGAGCAGGATATCATTTTGTGAATCTTTTCTGGGGACAGTCTTACGCGGCTAGACTTGTCTCTTTGAGGACTGACCCTTGTGCTTAGAAAGAAGAGGTGAGTTTATTGGTGGCTGATACACGAGATACTTCTCTCTCCTCGTTGGTTACCCCAAGTGGAAGGTGAGATGTAGCGTAGCAGCAAGTTTCCCTTAGCAAATATGCTAAGGTTGAATATCGTCCAGGAGGACTCCAACAGATACAAGTAGGTGGTGAAGTGAACAATTGGCGTCCTTGACAATCTAAGGATTGCTAACTTCACCTGGACCTGCACACACAACAGATAGCTTTGCTCCCAACGAGTACAGAGGAGTTGTCAATTCCTCCGGCCTTGTTGTTTACAAAGGATAAAACGCACGGGATAATAATGATAGTGATAGCTACGGAAAAGTAAATTGAAGGTGTAAACAGTATTGGTGATATGGACCGGGGTCCCATGATGTTCACTAGTGATGTCTCTATCCCAAAAGACGATAAAATAGCCATGCGAGGTAAACAAATTACAGATGGGCAATTGACAGGATTATGTGCGCAAACCAATGCTAATTATGCAAAAAAGAAAGGAAGAGGCTCAAAAGCACGGGTGGTACGCCAAGACAAGTAGACCGAAATCCATCTGCATCTACCCACTAATCATCCACCTAGAGATGTCTATCTAGAACATCTCGCTGGTATTAAGTTGTGAATCCCACCCAAAGTGTAAAATCAAAGCAACAGACAACTGCATTAAAGAACTTTGTGTAAAGTAAACAATCCTTGCACCCGCAAGTACAAGCACCATTGTGTTCCCCCTTGTGGAAACAACACATCCCCTAGACTCATGTTTCTGTCACTCAAGCTAGTCATCGGGGGGCATGAACCCACAATCATGCATAACAGTCCCTCTTGGAGTCACTACCTACTACTTGGCCAAAGCAATAAACAGCAACGGAGAACGTGCAAGAGTTAGTCAAGAACATAAATATAAAAGAAGAGAATCAAATATACAACTCAATCACAATCTGAATATAATCTCATAATCCATCGGATCCCAGCAAACTCAGCATAGCAACAGCAGAAAGATTACATATGTGCCTCGATCATGTAGGGCAGCTCACGAGGTCTAATCCATGAAGAACAAAGAGGGGAGGAGAACATCACATAGCTACTGATCATGGACCCATGGTCCAAGGTGGACTACTCACGGTTCATCCGGGAAGCATCCATGGTGGTGGAGAAGCTCGCAGAGGTGATTCCTCCCTCCGGCAGGGTGCCGGGAAGAGGTCTTATGGTGCTCCCGATCTTGGAAGCGCAGCGGTGGCGGAACAGAGGAGTGATCGCGAAAAAGGGTTCCGTCCCCGAGGGTTTCTCGTCACGGGGAATAAATAGGCGAAAGGGGACAACCAGAGGTGGGCCAGGGGCTCCAGGCGCCCCCCTGGCGTGGCCAGGGGCAGGCCGCGCCCTCTGGCCGCCTGGCCCCCCTGGCTCCCCTCTGGCCCCTCCTGGGCTCTTCGCAAAGCTTTCGGTACGCTGATTTTTCCTATATTTTTCCCGGAATTTTTCTGGTACTTTTAATAAGGGGGAAACCTGAAATAGAAAAACAGCAGAAAACAGGAACTGGCACTGGGGTGCACTGAGTTAATAGGTTAGTCCAAATATGATCAAAAGTGTATGGAATTTCATCAATATCATAGCAATATCACACAAAAGAGGCATGGAGCAAGAAGAAATTATAGATACGTTTTGGACGTATCAACATCCCCAAGCTTAATTTTGGCTCGTCCTCGAGTAGGTAAATGATAACAAGCATAATTTCTGTGGTGACATGCTAACAACCATATAAGAACTTTGTAAGTAAAGCAATCAAAGCATGCAATTCAATTCAAGTCATAACAGGCAAGAGTCTATATCTAGTATTGAAACAAGCAACATAAGAACATAAAGGTGCAAGAGCTCTCGCTGTCCATGACTCGAATGTCTCCAAATGGTGTTTGCGTGCAAGAAAGGGGATAGGGATATACGAGAAAAAGTATTTTTATGTTGAGAACTCAATCTACTAAAGTTTCACACTTGGTCTTCTCTGGAATCTTATCTTGACTCATCCCCAGACCACTAGCCAGGTACAAGTCAAAATGATCCACTCCTTTTCCACATTTTGAGCACTCATGCAATGGATGAGCGTAAGCAAGAAAGTTGACACTTAGGATGGCAAAGAGAGAATATGGTGGAGGAGGAACACAAAAAGGGTGTGAAAGGCTCACATAGTTGAGGACAATCATAGGCGGGAGAAATCCAAATGATAGATATGATGTGAGGAGTAGGGATTGCCATGCAACGGATGCACATATGAGCTAAGGTAAGCTCTCCAATGGAACTAGTGGGGGGTGCATCCAACTTTCTTGCTCAAGAAGACCTAGAGCTCATTTGAGGAGGCTCATCATCGGAATATACAAGCCAAGTTCTAAAGTGTGAAGGTCCCCACATAGTTATATGCATGAATGATAATCTCTATGGAGTACAAGATATAAGAGGGAGTACGAGTGTGGATCTCTCAAAAGGAATAGTAGTGTGCCCCCTTCTCTCTTTTTATTTCTCCTTTTTTCTCTCTTTTTTTGGTGGCCTCAATGGCTCTTTCTATTTCTCTCATTTGTCCTCTTTGGGATCTTTTAATTTGTCCACTTTGGGATCTTTTCCTCACTTTAGGGGCAACACTCTATATATTACAAAAAGTATAGAAGATCTTTCACACTTTACAAAGTACTCAAATCATAAAAGAAAATGTAACTATCATGATGTATGCAAATGTATGCCTCTGCCAGTGTAACAGGATATGCAATGATACTAGCGCGTCATGTAGCAATGATTAGGGCAAGGCCCAACTAGCATGCGGCTCATCGATCAAGCAAGTAGCATGTATGACATGAAGATCAAGTCATGAGAAAATGGATGTTGCATGGCAATATATCTCGGAAAGGCTATGGAAATGCCTTCATAGGTAGGTATGGTGGCTGTTTTGATGAAGGATATAAGGAGGCTTATGATGACAGAGCGTATCGTGCCAAGGGTTTGGATGTACCGGCGAAGGTGGACGCTAACTCTCGGAGTGAGAAGAAAGCAATGCACGGCATAGGAGAGGCTAACAAAATATGGGAAGGTGGAAGTGTCAACTTTCGAATACTCACATTAGTCCGAAGAACTCATGCACTTATTATCGGTAACTCTCAATCTAATAAGGAGGTTCACAAAGAGACAAGTACCCCGAGGAGGAGTGTATGGGGGTTTGGTTATCCTTGCGCATCCTCGACTCATGGTACGTGAGTGTACTCTAATATTCGACCCCTCAGAAGAGTAGTGATCCATCTAGTAGCTAGAGTTCTCAACTAATTTGTAGGTTTTTGAAAATAAACACGGATTGCCCAAAATACGACATCTATCACTAATAGGCTAAATCTCTTGACCCAAAAGTCCAAACATTACTCAAAACAACACCTCAAAACTATTGCAAGTTACTACTTCAAAAGAATAGTAACCTCAATTACCTACTTCAAGTCAAGACACAAAACTCAGTGCAACAGGAAAACTCTCTAAACAAGATAAACATAAAAACTCAAGAGAGTTCCAGCAACAAACTAAACAAAATATCTTTGAAAAGATAAACATGAAAGCTAAGAGTAAAACATGGCAGCAGCTACGGAAAGATAAAGAACACACACAGCAATGATAAGCATGAAAAGTCCTATGTCGTGTTCTAGATTTTGGAAGTGGGCGTGTTTATCTCCCACACAAAGAAAGCTGGGTGCTAACTTGTTATGAACAGCAAGCAAAGCTAAAGAAAAATAAAAATATAACCTAAAAGCGAGACGCTCCAAGAATAGCACATAACACAAGAAGTGATAAAAATAGAGTGAAACGAGAGACGAACCGATAATTGTCGATGGAGAAGGGAATGCACGGGGGCATCCCCAAGCTTAGGCGCTTGAGTCTCCTTGAATATTTCTTGGGGATGCATGGGGGCATCCCCAAGCTTGAGCGCTTGACACTTCTTAATTTTCTTTCATCATCTTCCCTCGCACACTTGAAAACTCCCTTCATACATAACTCATCATAATCTGATTAGCGAGGTTAGTATCCATAATAAAATAAATTTTATCTACTGGAAATAAAGATAACCTTGAAGAGATATTGTTTCTCAAGATTTCCAAAAAGTTTTTGCAAAGAAAAATCAAGCTTAAGGTTTGCAAAACGAAGAAAAGGCAAAACAGGAAAGAATCTGTGAAAAACAGACCAGCAGGTAGTAAATAATTTTTTACGGATACTTCTGCAACTCAAATCAAAAAACTCAGAAAATGCGAAAGTTTCGTAATTATATAGAGCACGCTGTGTAAAAATTTCAGATCAAAAAGATGAACTGGGATTTTTCTATGATTTTTCTAGTCACGAGTACAGAATCTGTTTTCTGGACAGCATGTCACAACTTTCACTTCCCTTGTCGTATGAGGCTATAAAAGGCACAAAGCTTGAAAAGTAAAGATAAAATGATGTTTCTACAGTAGTAACAATAATCAAGACCACTAAAAACAGAAGAAAAACAAAAAAGGAAAACCTAAATTCGTTGCGGGCTGCCTCCCGAAAGCGCTTTCTTTTATGCATTTAAGCTAGGCAAAAAGATTTTAGAAGATGCTCCGATAAGAATAAGGATTTGAAGCAAAAGAGAGCATCAAGAAGCAAAGATGAAACGTATTTAAGCCTAACCCACTTCCTATGCATTGCCATCTTGTAAGAAAATAAATCGAAGAAGCACAAAGAGACAAGCTTAGGAAGGAGGTACAAGAACAACTTCAAAACTTTCATCATAGAGAGAGGTGTTTTTGTAACATGAAAGTTTCTACAACCAAAATTCCCTCTCTCAAAGTAATTTTAAGTAGTATCATGAAAAACATCAAGAATATAACTATCACATAAATCATGTTGTTCATGACCTACAAGCACACGTGTATAGTTTTCAACACGGTCTTTAGGATCACAAGATAATTGCAACCCATCACATTGAGCCTTGATAAGAGAAAAATTCTCCGGAATATGAGTTGGAGATTTCAAAAGGATAATAGGGCAATAAAGTGTGGGTGCAATAGAAAAAAATTCATTCTTAACATGAGGAACTGTAGCAAGTTCATCTCCATAAGCATCATTCATAATGGCATCATGGTCGCAAGTATAAAAGGCATCAACTTCATCAAAAAGGGATATTTCAAAAGAATCCATAGGATCATAATACTCATATAAGGTAAGATTCAAAGAGTTACTCTCATTAGAAGGTAGACATGGATAGCTCCATTCTTCCTCCTTTTGTTCTTCACTCTCCTCCTCTTTTTCATCCAAGGAGCTTTCAGGTTCAGCAATTTCTTCTTCCATATAGTCCTGCAAATCATTAGTCTCTTCCTTTGGGGGAGAGATTCTCTCAAGATGATCAGTAATATAATAATTTGCATCGTAATTTTCCAAACAATAGTTAAGTATAGCAAGACTCTCAGATTTTTAAGGGGCCTCATCAATATTTTTAAGAAGAGAAGTAATTTCATAGGCACCCTTATAAGCAACAAATTCTTCTATTTGCTCCGCATCATCAAAATCAGAATTTCTCTTAGCATAAGAAGCTAAGGTTTCATCATCATTGTACTCACATTGGAAAGCAAGGTGTTTGTGCCTCATAAAGCAACAAGATTCATCCCTGCAGAAAGATATATTATATATTGAGCACAAGTTTCTAGCATACTCATACAACTGGTGTATTTGTTTCCATAAGTGTATCCCCTTTTGAGACAAGCGGTGTTCCTTGTACCACTTTTGTTGATCCTCGGTGAATCCTCCATGCCAATAAGATCTGGTTTCAAAGAAGTCAGACATTGATTGGCAAGTAAGGAACTAGACATACTATTTTTTTGGATTTTTGATAAAAGACACTAAAGCAAAAAATGAAAGGTAAACTAACAAGACTAAAAAGCAAAGATAAAAGATAGTGTGCAACTCCCCTATCTTGAAGAGTGGAGTCCCCGGCAACGGCGCCAGAAATTTGCTTGATACACGAGATACTTCTCGCTCCTCATTGGTTACCCCAAGTGGAAGGTGAGATGTAGCGTAGCAGCAAGTTTCCCTTAGCAAAGATGCTAAGTTTGAATATCGTCCAGGAGGACACCAATAGATACAAGTAGGTGGTGAAGTGAACAATTGGCGCCGTTGACAATCTAAGGATTGCTAACTTCACCTGGACCTGCACACACAACAGATAGCTTTGCTCCCAACGAGTACAGAGGAGTTGTCAATTCCTCCGGCATTGTTGTTTCCAAAGGATAAAACGCACGGGATAATAATGATAGGGATAGCTACGGAAAAGTAAATACTGAAAGTAAATTGAAGGTGTAAACAGTATTGGTGGTATGGACCGGGGTCCCATGATGTTCACTAGTGATGTCTCTCTCCCAAAAGACGATAAAATAGCCATGCGAGGTAAACAAATTACAGCTGGGCAATTAACAGGATTATGTGCGCAAACCAATGCTAATTATGCAAAACATAAAGGAAGAGGATCAAAAGCACGGGCGGTACGCCAAGACAAGTAGACCGAAATCCATCTGCATCTACCCACTAGTCATCCACCTTGAGATATCTATCCAGAACACCTCGCTGGTATTAAGTTGCGAATCCCACCCAAAGTGTAAACTCAAAGCAACAGACAACTGTATTAAAGAACTTTGCGTAAAGTAAACAATCCTTGCACCCGCAAGTACAAGCACCGTTGTTTTCCCCCTTGTGGCAACATCGCATCCCCTAGACTCATGTTTTTGTCACTCCAGCTAGTCATCGGGGGGCATGAACCCACAATCATGCATAACGCTCCCTCTTGGAGTCACTACCTACTACTTGGCCAAAACAATAAATAGCAACAGAGAACATGCAAGAGTTACTCAAGAACATAAATAGAAAAGAAGAGAATCAAATATATAACTCAATCACAATCTGAACATAATCTCATAATCCATCGGATCCCAGCAAACTCACCATAGAAACAGCAGAAAGATTACATATGTGCCTCGATCATGTAGGGAATCTCACGAGGTCTAATCCATGAAGAACAAAGAGGGGAGGAGAACATCACATAGGTACTGATCATGGACCCATGGTCCAAGGTGGACTACTCACGGTTCATCCGGGAAGCATCCATGGTGGTGGATAAGCTCCCTGAGGTGATTCCTCCCTCCGGCAGGGTGCCGGGAAGAGGTCTTCTGGTGCTCCCGATCTTGGAAGTGCAGCGGCGGCGGAACAGAGGAGAGATCGCGAAAAAGGGTTCCGTCCCCGAGGGTTTCTCGTCACGGGGAATAAATAGGCAAAAGGGGGCAGCCAGAGGTGGGCCAGGGGCTCCAGGCGCCCCCTTGGCGCGGCCAAGGGCCTGGCCGCACCCTCTGGACGCCTGGGCCCCCTGGCTCCCCTCTGGCCCCTCCTGGGCTCTTCGCGAAGCTTCCGGTACACTGATTTTTTCCTATATTTTTCTCGGAATTTTTATGGTACTTTTAATAAGGTGGAAACCTGAAATAGAAAAACAGGAACTGGCACTAGGGTGCACTGAGTTAATGGGTTAGTCCAAATATGATCAAAAGTGTATGGAAGTTCATCAATATCATAGCAATATCACACAAAAGAGTCATGGAGCAAGCAGAAATTATAGATACATTTTGGACGTATCAGTGGCTCATTCCTATACTGCTCCTTTATATTATCTTCAATCTAGAGATTAATAACGTTAAGAAACAACTAAATAGGTATGAATTACTATATGAAAAAATAATATGGACTACACAGAATGCATAACCTTCACACGGCCAAGACCGACACCACGCCCATTGTCGGCGTCATATGCATCCCGCTTATTTGCGGCCGCCTTGGTCCAGTTCCTCATAAGGGGACGCAAAGACACACCCATAGCTAATGAAGGCTCATCCTGTGGCTGCACCTTCTCCCAATAGAGATACTGCATACAAACAAACGGAACAACTGATATTCATAAATTAAATGCATATAGGAATTTCATGTGATGGGAAAACAGTGTACCTGCAGTAGTGGCAAGTTCCCTTTCGTCCACAGCCGAATCTTTCTATCTTTCTTGACAAACTTGATGTTAGCCATAAGATAACCTAGTGTGAATGCATTCCAATTAATTTTATTAATCCGCACAACATTCTCAACTAACGCGTACATCTGCTTCTGAATAATCTTAGTAGCTGATGGCGCCAACACTGTCCCCATTAGCACGAGGACGGACATACGCACGAAATCATCGTCTGCGGCTTGTTTTGTCACAATATATTCGATCAAGTCGTCTATATTGATATTGCCAGTTGTTTTGCTCACAAAATGTGGCGGAATACGATCTTTGGCTACCTCTCCTTCCTCATCTATGATAGATGAGGCGCTCAGTCCAACATTCTGAAGCCCTGTGATGCGCTCAACATCCACAGAAGTAAATGATATTTCGCCAACCCGTTCCTCAATGATGAATTTCCCAGAGGATAATTCAAAATCCTCCAACATATAGCTAAGCAAAGTCGTTCGCATCTTGATTGGGGGTATCTGCATCATGCACCTCAGTGTTGTGCTGCCAAGTTTGGCACGCTGATCGACCGTCATAGACGCAACTAGTTTGGACCACTTTTCTACGTTGCAAGATATTTCCCCGAGAGGGTCCTCCATGCTGCAAAAAAATAACATGATGCATGAACACATATATTTATCAATGTTATATGTGCTAAACTAAAACATATTTCTGGAAGTACCATGCGGCCCGGTCATTACTTTGCATGCACATTAATTACATTGCATTTATTTCCTGCGCCATTACATTGCATGTTGATTTATTATGGAGTTGGGTGGGCCACACACAGCACCTCCAAATATTTAGTCCCACCTCGCCCGCCAAGGGACGGCCACACGTGTTTATAAGCAGAGGCCGAGGTGCACTATCGTTGAAATGGTATAGTTAGATTAGATTTGATGGATGTGATGGTTCATTCAAAAATTTGAATTTGTTAATTCAAGAATTTGAGTGAACAATCACATCTCTTAAACTAATCAAACTTTACTATATTATTTTTATATTTTTAAAAGCATAGAAAAAATACATAATATTTGGAGCAAGTTGATGGCTTCTCGTCCCTCGTTGGTTACCCAAAGTGGAAGGTTGATATGTAGACAGCAACAAATTTCCCTCGGTGAAGATACCAAGGTTTGTCTCCAGTAGGACTCCGACAACGACAGGAAGGTGACAACGGCGCCAAAAATTAGGCGGTTGACGTGGACCTTCACACACAACAGATAACTTTGCTCCCAACGCGTTCAGAGAGGTTGTCAGTCCCTCCGGCCTTGTTGTTCACAAAGGATCAAACGCACGGGATAATAATGATAGTGATAGCAACATAAAACTAAATAAAGAAGAAAATAAATAGTGGGTGTAAACAGTATTGGAAATATGGACCGGGGTCCCATGATGTTCACAAGTGATGTCTCTCTCCCAAAAGACGATAAAATAGCCATGCGAGGTAAACAAATTACAGCTGGGCAATTGACAGGATTATGTGCGCAAACCAATGCTAAATATGCTATAAAGAAAGGAAGATGCTCAAAAGCATGGGCGGTACGCCAAGAACTTTGTAACACCCAAAGTGTAAAATCAAAGTTGCGAATCCCAACCAAAGTGTAAAATCAAAGCAACAGACAACTGCATTAAAGAACTTTGTGTAAAGTAAACAATCCTTGCACCCGCAAGTACAAGCACCATTGTGTTCCCCCTTGTGGAAACAGCACATCCCCTAGACTCATGTTTCTGTCACTCAAGCTAGTCATCGGGGGGCATGAACCCATAATCATGCATAACGCTCCCTCTTGGAGTCACTACCTACTACTTGGCCAAAGCAATAAACATCAACGGAGAACATGCAAGAATTACTCAAGAACATAAATATAAAAGAGGAGAATCAAATATATTACTCAAACACAATCTGAACATAGTCTCATAATCCATCGGATCCCAGCATCCATGGTGGTGGAGAAGCTCCCGGAGGTGGTTCCTCCCTCCGGCAGGGTGCCGGGAAGAGGTCTCCTGGTGCTCCCGATCTTGGAAGTGTGGCGGCGGCGGAATAGAGGAGAGATCGCGAAAAAGGGTTCTGTCCTCGAGGGTTTCGGGACGAGAGGGATAAATAGGCGAAGGGGGGCAGCCAGAGGTGGACTAGGGGCCCCAGACGCCCCCCTGGCGCGGCCTAGGGGGTGGCCGCGCCAGGTGGCCGCCTGGGCCACCCCTGGCTCCCCTCTGGCCCCACTCAGGCTCTTCGCGAAGCTTCCTGTACGCTGATTTTTCCTATATTTTTCCCGGAATTTTTCTGGCACTTTAAGTAATGGGAAAACCTGAAATACAAAAAAAGCAGAAAACAGGAACTGGCACTGGGGTGCACTGAGTTAATAGGTTAGTCCAAATATGATCAAAAGTGTATGGAAGTTCATCAATATCATAACAATATCACACAAAAGAGGCATGGAGCAAGCAGAAATTATAGATACGTTTTGGACGTATCAACATCCCCAAGCTTAATTCCTGCTTGTCCTCGAGTAGGTAAATGATAACAAACATAATTTCTATGTTGACATGCTACCAACCATATAAGAACTTTTAAGTAAAGCAATCAAGGTATGTAATTCAAGTCAAGTCATAACAGGCAAGAGTCTATATTAGCATTGAAACAAGCAACATAAAAACATAAAGGTGCAAGAGCTCTTGCTGTCCGTGACTCGAATGTCTCCAAATGGTGTTTGCATGCAAGAAAGGGGATAGGGATATACGAGAGAGTAAAACATAGTTTTTATTGTTGAGAACTTAATATACTAAAGTTTCACACTTGGTGTTCTTTGGAATCTTATCTTGACTCATGCAATGGATGAGCGTAAGCAAGAAAGTTGACACTTAGGATGGCAAAGAGAGAAAAATGATGGAGGAGGAAGATAAAAAAGGTGTGAAAGGCTCACATCAATGAGGACAATCATAGGCGAGAGAAAGCCGAATGATAGATATGATGTGAGGAGTAGGGATTGTCATGCAACGGATGTACATATGAGCTAAGGTAAGCTCTCCAATGGAACTAGTGGGGTGCATCCAACTTGCTTGCTCAAGAAGACCTAGAGCTCATTTGAGGAGGCTCATCATTGGAATATATAAGCCAAGTTCTATAGTGTGAAGGTCCCCACATAGCTATATGCATGAATGATAATCTCTATGGAGTACAAGATATAGGATGGAGTACGAGTGTGGATCTCTCAAAAGGAATAGTAGTGTGCCCCCTTCTCTCTTTTTATTTATTTTTCTATTTTTCTATTTTTTTGTATTTTTTTGGTGGCCTATGATGACAGAGCGTATCGTGCCAAGGGTTTGGATGTACCGGCGAAGGTGGACGCTAACTCTCGGAGTGAGAAGAAAGCAATGCACGGCATAGGAGAGGCTAACAAAATATGGGAAGGTGGAAGTGTCAACTTTCGAATACTCACATTAGTCCGAAGAACTCATGCACTTATTATCGGTAACTCTCAATCTAATTAGAAGGTTCACAAAGAGACAAGTACCCCGAGGAGGAGTGTATGGGGGTTTGGTTATCCTTGCGCATCCTCGACTCATGGTACGTGAGTGTACTCTAATATTCGATCCCTCCAAAGATTAGTGATCCATCTAGTAGCTAAAGTTCTCAGCTAATTTTGTAGGTTTTTCAAAAATAAACACAGATTGCCCAAAATACGACATCTATCACTAATAGGCTAAATCTCTTGACACCAAAAGTTCAAACATTACTCATAGCAATACCTCAAAACTATTGCAAGTTACTACTACAATCGAGTAGCAACCTCAATTACCTACTTCAAGTCAAGATACAAAACTCAGTGCAACAGGCAAACTCTCTAAACAAGATAAACATGAAAACTCCAGAGAGTTCTAGCAACAAACTAAACAAAAGCTCTTAAAAATATAAGCATGAAAACTAAGAGCTAAACATGACAGCAACTATGAAAAAGATAAAGAACACACACAACAAAGATAAGCATGAAAATCCTATGTTGTGTTCTAGATTTTGAAAGTGGAGCGTGTTTATCTCCCACACAAAGAAAGCTGGGTTCTAACTTGTTATGAACAGCAAGCAAAACTAAAGAAAACTAAAAAGGAAATAAAGAGCGAGATGCTCCAAGCATAGCACATAACGCATGAAGTGATAAAAATATAATGGAACGAAAGACGAACTAATAATTGTTGATGGAGAAGGGAATGCATGGGGGCATCCCCAAGTTTAGACGCTTGATTATCTTTGAATATTTATTGGGGTGCATGGGGGCATCCCCAAGCTTGAGCGTTTGACCCTCCTGAATCTTCTTTACCATCTTCCCTCGCACACTTGAAAACTCCCATCATACATAACTCATCATAATCTGATTAGCGAGGTTAGTACCCATAATAAAATATTTTTTCTCTACTGGAAATAAGGATATTCTTTAAGGGCTACTGTTTCTCAAGATTTCCAAAAAGGTTTTGCAAAGAAAAAGCAAGATTAAGGTTTGCAAAATGAAGAAAAGGCAAAACAGGACAGAATCTGTGAAAACAGACCAGCAGGTAGTAAAGAATTTTTTAGGGATACTTCTGCAACTCAAATCAAAAAACTCAGAACATACGAAAGTTCGTTGATTGTATAGAGCACGCTGTGTAAACATTTCAGCTCAAAAAGATGAACTGGGAATATTCTATGATTTTTCCCGTCACGAGGACAGAATCTGTTTTCTGGACAGCATGTCACAACTTTCACTTCCCTCGTCATATGAGGCTATAATTGGCACAAAGCTTGAAAAGTAAAGATACAATGATGTTGCTACAGTAGTAACAATCATCAAGACAACTAAAAACAGAAGGAAAACAAAAAGTAAAACCTAAATTCGTTGCGGGCTGCCTGCCGAAAGCGCTTCTTTAAAGCCATTAGCTAGGCTTAATGCAAAAAGATCAAGTCTTATCAAGAAAATAACTAGCCCGTGTGACGGACTCAAAAGGAAACTTAATATGCTTTCTAGGGAAGTGTTCCATCCCTTTCTTGAGAGGGAATTGTAATTTTATAATCCCTTCTTTCATATCAATAACAGCACCCATGGTGCAAAGAAAAGGACATCCCAAAATAATTGGACAAGAAGGTTCACATTCAATGTCCATAATAGTAAAATAAACGGGAACGTAATTGTCATTGACAATGATAAGACCATCATCGATCTTCCCCAAAGGTTTCTTTACGGAAGAATCGACAAGACGAACACCAAAAGAACAAGGATCAAAAGGTTTCAATTCAAAATATATCATACATTCTTTTGGGCATAACGGAGGTACTAGCTCCAACATCACATAAAGCATAGCAAGAGAAGTTATTCAACTTAATTTTAATCATAGGATCCCAACCATCTTCTAGCTTTCTAGGTATGGAGGCTTCTACCCTAAGCTTCTCCTCCCTAGCTTTAATGAGAGCATTAGTGATATGCTCCGTGAAGGCAAGATTAAGTGTGCTAGTGTGGGGGTCTCTAGACATCTTGTGAAGGAAACGAGTAACTTCAGAAAGGGTGCAATTATCAAAATCAAGGTCACTACTATCAAGTAAAGTGGTAGTGGTGTCCTTTAGGCTCACTTCTTTGGCTTCTATAGTCATAGGAGTTTCTTCTTCTACGGTTGAGGTCATAGCATCACCATTAATAGGTCCTCTGGGACTAGGGGTGCATTGGGTGCTAAGATTTTGGATATCCTCAACAACTTGGATAGTAGCAACGGTATGGTGTGTAGGAAGGCTCTTAATTCTATCTTCTTCCTCCTTTTCTCTAGCCCATCTCCCTTTAAGTTTAGCCATCATCCTAATGTTTTCATTAATTTGCACTTGAATAGCGTTCATAGGAGTGACCTTCCTATCCTCAAGAAGAGAAGTTCTAATTTTAAGCAATTCTACTTCATGGGATAAATTGTCTACCTTCGACGAGAGATTATCTAATTTGTCTAGTTTTTTCTCTACACTCTTGTTGAAGTCTTTTTGGGTAGTGATGAAGTCTTTGAGCATACTCTCTAATTCAGATGTGGAGTTCTTGGTGCTAGGATAAGTGTTGTTGTTCCCATAGTTGTTGGAGGGGAACGGTCTAGGATTTCTACCAAAATTTCTCTTATAAGCATTGTTATTGAAGTTGTTTCTAGAGATAAAGTTCACATCTACTTGATCTTGAGAAATCAAAGAATTTAAAGGAACATCATGAGGATCAATAGGACATTGCTTGGTAAGTAGAGACATAATCAAGTCAACTTTTTCATTTAGGGAGGAGATCTCCTCGATAGAGTTTACCTTCCTACCTGTTGGAGCTCTTTCGGTGTGCCATTGGGAATAGTTGGTCATCATCTCATCGATTAGTTTCTTGGCAGCTCCAAGCGTTGTTGACATAAAGGTTCCTCCCGCGGCAGAATCTAGCAAGTTTCGCGAGGTAAAGTTCAAGCCTGCATAAAAAGTTTGGATAACCATCCAAGCAGTCAAACCATGCGTAGGACAATTCTTAACAAGAGATTTCATGCATTCCAAATCTTGGGCAACGTGTTCATTATCCAATTGCTTAAAATTCATAATATTACTCCTCAATTGGATAATCTTAGCTAGGGGGTAATACTTCCCAATAAAAGCATCCTTGCACTTATCCCAAGAATCTATGTTATTCCTAGGCAAGGATTGAAACCAGATTTTAGCTCCTCCTCTCAAGGAGAAAGGAAAAAGCTTAAGCTTAACAATATCACCATCTACTTCTTTGTACTTTTGCATATCACAGAGCTCAACAAAATTATTTAAGTGCAAAGCAGCAGCATCTCCAGCACCGAAGAATTGATCTTTCATAACAAGGTTCAGCAAAGCAGGTTTAATCTCATAAGAAGGTGCTGACGTGGAAGGTGGAGCAATAGGAGTGCAGATAAAGTCACTGTTGTTATGACTAGTGAAGTCACACAACTTGGTGTTCTTGGAGGAACCCATAGCAGCAACAAGCAAGATAACAATTTTTTTGATTTTTCATAAAGGACACTAAAGCAAAAACTGAAAAGTAAACTAACAAGACTAAAAAGCAAAGATAAAATATAGTGTGCAACTCCCCTATCTTGAAGAGCAGAGTCCCTGGCAACGGCGCCAGAAATTAGCTTTGATGGCTTCTCGCCCCTCGTTGGTTACCCAAAGTGGAAGGTTGAGATGTAGGGAGCAGCAAATTTCCCTCGGTGAAGATACCAAGGTTTGTCTCCAGTAGGACTCCTACAATGACAGGAAGGTGACAACGGCGCCAGAAATTAGGCGGTTGACGTGGACCTACACACACAATAGATAACTTTGCTCCCAACGAGTTCAAAGAGGTTGTCAATCCCTTCGGCCTTGTTGTTCACAAAGCATCAAACGCATAGGATAATAATGATAGTGATAGCAACAGAAAAGTAAATAAAGCAGAAAATAAATAGTGGGCGTAAACAGTATTGGAAATATGGACTGGGGTCCCATGATGTTCACTAGTGATGTCTCTCTCCCAAAAGACGATAAAATAGCCATGCGAGGTAAACAAATTACAGCTGGGCAATTGACAGGATTATGTGTGCAAACCAATGCTAACTATGCTATAAAGAAAGGAAGAGGCTCAAAAGCATGGGCGGTACGCCAAGAGAAGTAGACCGAAATCCATCTGCATCTACCTACTAATCATCCACCTTGAGATATCTATCCAGAACACCTCGCTGGTATTAAGTTGTGAATCCCACCCAAAGTGTAAACTCAAAGCAACAGACAACTGCATTAAAGAACTTTGCGTAAAGTAAACAATCCTTGCACCCGCAAGTACAAGCACTGTTGTTTTCTCCCTTGTGGCAACAGCACATCCCCTAGACTCATGCTTCTGTCACTCAAGCTAGTCATCAGGGGGCATGAACCCACAATCATGCATAACGCTCCCTCTTGGAGTCACTACCTACTACTTGGTCAAAGCAATAAATAGTAATGGAGAACATGCAAGAACTACTCAAGAACATAAATATAAAAGAGGAGAATCAAATATATTACTCAAACACAATTTGAACATGGTCTCATAATCCATCGGATCCCAGCAAACTCAGCATAGCAACAGCAGAAAGATTACATATGTGCCTCGATCATGTAGGGCAACTCACGAGGTCTAAACCATGAAGAACAAAGAGGGGAGGAGAACATCACATAGCTACTGATCATGGACCCATGGTCCAAGGTAGACTACTCACGGTTCATCCGGGAAGCATCCATGGTGGTGGAGAAGCTCCCGAAGGTGGTTCCTCCCTCCGGCAAGGTGCCGGGAAGAGGTCTCCTGGTGCTCCCGATCTTGGAAGTGCGGCGGCGGCGGAACATAGGAGAGATCGCGAAAAAGGGTTCTGTCCTCGAGGGTTTCGGGACGAGAGGGATAAATAGGCGAAGGGGGGAAGCCAGAGGTGGACCAGGGGCCCTAGGCGCCCCCCCGGCACGGCCTAGGGGGTGGCCGCGCCAGGTGGCCGCCTGGGCCACCCCTGGATCCCCTCTAGCCCCACTCGGGCTCTTCGCGAAGCTTCCTATACGCTGATTTTTCCTATATTTTTCCCGGAATTTTTCTGGCACTTTAAGTAATGGGAAAACCTGAAATACAAAAACAGCAGAAAACAGGAACTGACACTGGGGTGCACTGAGTTAATAGGTTAGTCCAAATATGATCAAAAATGTATGAAAGTTCATCAATATCATAGCAATATCACACAAAAGAGGCATGGATCAAGCAGAAATTATAGATACATTTTGGACGTATCAGGAGTATTTTTCTTTAGAATCATGACACTATAGTAAACGATTTGAGCGTACCAACCAACAATTCATCACATAAAATGTTACTAATCACTCCTTGCATTGTCAAACCAACCATTATCTTCAAACCACGCTAAAAATAAAAAATACCCTTTGATGTGCAGATCGCTCAGGTTGGAGGATGACTAAACCTTTGACACGGAAATTGTACGTCACTTTCACCTACAGATTAACAAATCAACCGGAAAACGACAAAACGTGTAGACACAAGATTTGGTGCCCAAACGATCTAAACCAAACCTACTTGTTAATGTAACTTATTCCTATTCGGATTAGGAGGAGGGAATAGGGCGGCTAACATACATGATCTCTCGACAGAGTTGACCCCAGCATGCGGAGTTGTTGCCGATCACCACCGACAGAGGTCCCCGATACCTGCACGGGTTTCTCCACGGCGCGGAGACAATGGTGAATAGTGTCGTGGACTCAGGGTTTGGAGACGTGGATCTGATCTACTACGAGCGTCTTTAGGTTATCACGTCGCACGACCTCCTCCTTGATAGACACAACCTACCGATTTGACGGTTTATATCAACCATGCAGGATGGGCCCGGCTGGTTCCAGGCCCACGAGCACGCGGCACAGTTGCTTCGTAGTGGCCCAGTGACAAAACACTTATTTTGTGTTATTCTCAAAAACAAAATTAGTTATAAAATATGTTTTTGTTCATTCAGAAAATATATAAATAAATTCATTTCAAGTTGTTTAGATCATGTGAGTCCGTAAAAAAAATATGGGTTGATTTCATTTTAAGTTCATTTTTAAAACATTTATTTTGTGTTATTCTCAAAAACAAAATTATTTTTAAAATATGTTTTTCAAGTAATTTAAAATTAGCATAAAATTGGGCATTCCATGTTGTTTTGATGATGTGAGTCCATAAAAAATATGGGTTGATTTCATGATTGTGGAAAAATGGAGGTGCTCCGATACGGAGCCTTCCGGGCTAGTCTCGGACCCTCTTTTCAGACAAGTGGATTTTTCGACCAACTCAGAATGAACCCAAATTTTGGTGGTCACTTGTTAATGCCATTTAAGGGCTTCATGCCAAGTTTCAACCATTTTCAACAAATGTGGAAATATTCGTCGCGTGCGGCCGTTTTCCGGGCATTTAAGAAGGAAAAATATATAGAAAATGCATAATCCATAGGAAATGTTTCAAATGTGGCATGTGTGGTTGGTATGGTGTAGTTAAGCAGTGCAAAAAAATTGGGATCATTCTGAGTCTTTGAAGATGGACTTGCTTCAGAAAGTGGAAGCCGTAGGAGAAAGGTTCCGGTGTAGAGTGCGGTGATGCACACATTGGTCATCAGGGGTCCATGATGGATTGGGGTGTTAATAAGTGGTTTCCTATCATGTTGGAGCTGTAATCAACCAGCCTCTACCCCAGTGAGTGGAAGGCTAGGGGGGTAGACCGTCGGGGGCTAGTCTGGGACCCACTTTTCAGACAAGTGGATTTTTCGACCAACTTCGAATGAACCCAAATTTTGGTGGTCACTTGTTAATGCCATTTAAGGGCTTCATGCCAAGTTTCAACCAGTTTCAATAAATGTGGCAAGATCCATCGGAAATGTTTCAAATTGGAATTATTCAGAGTCTTCGAATATTGCGAGAAAAACATATTCTGGTCCAGCACAAAGGCATTAAAACAATATTGTAAATGGAAGTACACGACAACTTGGTTGAACTAAGTGAGTTGAATAATTTATGCTCTCACTGTTGACTTCAGAGATGATGAACAAGAAGCTTAAGACCATCCCGGCTTCCTCGGAACCAAAACACCTAGTTTTCACCAACTCTCATTTCAATCTTCTTCACAAACTCCATCCAATTTGTTGTTAACATGACACCACTTGTCAGTTTTCCTTTCACCTTTGACTTGCTCATTACAACCTTAACTTTCAGTAGTTCTGTATTATTGTAAAAGCCTTGAATGAATGCTGGTAGTTGAAGATGTGGTACAATGTGTTGCATGCTGAAGCTCCTCGAAAAATACTGCATGCATCATGTATTTTCCTATGTTAATCCCTGGAGTAGTAATGTATAACATATGTGACAAGTATGTAACGAAAATGAAATCTTTACCATTTTTCCTTTGCCTTTGACTATATTTGATTTATTAATTGTGCACACATATAATGGTTTTCTTGGCAGGTGCTTATCAACTATCGCCTTGAGTGTAGCAAATTGTGCATCATCCATCTATACGCGGTTGCCGTACTGACAGAAACATTCAAAATCTTCCTCGTCATCTATTCCAGAACCTTCATAAAACACAATAATATGTAAGCATGAGGAGTAGAATTTAATGCGTAGGTATTGTCGTATGATTATACGTACCTCTTATGTGCTGCTTTCGACCTGGAAAACGAGAAGCACTAACACGACGAGTCCGAGCAGACATCACCACCTGCATCAAGATCATTATGCAACTCCAGGATAATTAGGTTAACCTTTATATCACAATGGTTGTAAAAGAGGAGCCAGCAGGAGGATCATCTACTGTACGACAGGGAACTACTGGTGGTCGTCGCTGTCGGCAGCGGCGACCAAAACGGGACCTACGGCTGCTGCTTATCGTGATCGCCGTAACTGCAAAGAGACAACATACCTGATCCATGTGCTTAACAGGTCTCCGAGGGCGAGTATAGGACAAGATCGTGATCGTCGTCTGTCGTCGGAGGTGTTGAAGATGACCAAGATGCGCTCTAGTTCGTCGAGGGTCGTGGATAACGTGATTACGTAAATTGCGGGAGGAAATCCTGCCTTTCTAAAATATCAGCAGCTAACCCTAGTTTCTGGTGCGCGATTGGGTTGGCCCATCTACGTATGGCGACCGGATCAGAAAATATATTCCTTATATTTTTTGGGTAGTGCTAAAAAAATGGGCAAATAACCCTAGTTCAAATTTGAAAGGTTTGGATTTTTTCACGACAACTAGTACATAAATGATGACTCCATGCAATGGGATCTGTTTTTCTGACTTTTTTTCAATTTTTTAAATTTTTTTCAAAAACTGGCCAAATTTGATACCATGGAAATTACTTCAAAGGTTTGGAATTTTTCAAAAGTAACAACTTTTCTATTATATAAGCAATACTTCTCTACCCCAAAATGATTTTTTGGAAAACATTTAAACACAAGATCAACCACTTGTAGTTCAAATTTGAATTACTCTGGGAAAATCATCGTAAACTCCATTAAATGAGAGAAATTAGTTACACATGGAGGAAATTAATAAATTTTGGACACCATCCCTCAAATACGATCTTGTTTGTGTGAAAATTGTCTGGTTGTAGTTTTGGAAATTATTTGTTGCACCTCCTTCACAAAAAGTTGCTTCTCTAGGGAAAAAAGGAAAATATTTAGAAAAGATGAAACAAAAGTTGCATGACATTGTTTCCCATGCCAACGTGCACCAATTTGCCAAATTTGGGCTCAATATCACAAATCATGCCATGGGATTGCTCAAAAACTAGCTTCTTTCGCCTGAAACTTATAGATGTTCATACCTGTTAGACCTCGTTGTGAAGGATTATTTTCAAAAGTTTATGAAAACTCAAGTCTAACATTTTTCACGGCAACTAGTACATAAATGACGACTCCATGCAATGGGATTTGTTTTTCTGACTTTTTTTTCAATTTTTTTGAATTTTTTCAAAAACTGGCCAAATTTGATACCATGGCAATTAGTTCAAATGTTTGGAATTTTTCGAAAATAACAACTTTTATATGATATAAGCACTACTTCTCTACCACAAAATGTTTTTTTGGAAAAAAAATTAAACACAATATCAACCACTTGTAGTTCAAATTTGAATCACTCTCGGAAAAACATCGTAAACTCCATTAAATGAGGGAAATTAGTTACACATGGAGTAAATTCATAACTTTTGGGCACCATCCCTCAAATACGACCTAGTTTGTGTGAAACTTTTGGCAATTATTTCTTGCACCTCCTTCACAAAAAAAAGAAGAAGCAGGATGCGCCCCCTCCACCCCACGCACCCTCCCAAAACCCTAACTCTTTTCTCCTAGATCTTGAGTGATTAAGCCTCTACATCGAATCTTGGATCCGATCGTCGTCTCCGGCGTCTCCTCCTCCTTGCATACACCCCCATCTCATGGCGGTGCATGCCTCCCTCCAGATGGGATTGGATCTGGCACCTGGAAAGGTGTTTTCGGAGGAGGTTCGACGTGCATGCTTTTCCACGGTTCACCCTACTTTGGATTCTGGTCATTTCACAATGGTGGTGGCGTTTGGTCGAACTTCATTTCGGTTGGATGAAGATGCGGCGGCCATTGCTTTGGAATCTATCACTGGTGGAAATTGCCATGCCCTCAAGGTTTGCATCTTACGCGATCGTGTATTCTCGTTTACTGTTGCCAATAAGCAGGTTGGATTCATCTTGTTAAACAAGAGAAAGTTTGTTTCTCCAAAGTTTATTTGCTACTTCTATCTTTGGGGTCATGGAGGACCAAACTGGCAATTTGAATTCAAACTGTGGCAAAGGCAATGCAAATAGGAATGGACATTGGTATGCCCTGATCGTCGTAGGGTGCAGCTAGGTTTAAAGGCCCTGAATGCAAAACCCTCCAAGTCCTCTCTCAGATCTGAGAAGCATAGTGCCAAAACCCTGCATTTTGCTATGATCATTGATTACAAAATATGTAAGGGTTATGTTTTTCGTGTTGATCCTGCTTTGAGAGATGACTTGGTCGAAGCTGGCTATGATCTGCTTCCTGAGGAATGTCCCCCCCCCCTCACCTAATAATCCCGCATTATCACCGGATTGTTCATCATCGGCGGCTTCGTGGACGGCGACGATGCCTAGCATTCAGTTTGGTACTGTTCCGTTGATTTCGGGCGAAGCTGGTTTGGTAGTTGCCAATCATCTAGATGTGTCGGATTCTTTGGAGGATAATATTATGGATTTGAATGCTACTTCCATCCCAAGTGGTGAACGGACATGTTCAATGACGGAGGCTAGTGGCACGGCAAATACTTCCGGTTCTGATCTTGGTCACGTCGTCTCAAATCAGATTCATGATGATTCACGGCAGGAGGCGCAGGAGACGTCGGTTCCCAATGCGATACCTGGGTCATCCACTACCACGGTACCGGATGCATTTGAGGCCATGGTCGATGACATGGTGGCCCGCATCATGACGTGTTCGAGGTGTAACGTCCAGGGCCACCTGTCATCTAGCTGCCCACAGAGCCTGGTTTGCATTACATGTAACAGACCTGGACATCACCGACGTGACTGCGAGCAAATAGCAATCAAAGAGAGGTTGGTTTGGGAGAAGAAATCTTACAATATTAAGGCAACTGCGACGGCTGGTTTCGATACTCGTGCCTCCTCGCCTAGCTCTGCCGCTTCGTGCTCCCAGCAAAAAACCCCACCCCAAGTTCCTCTGCCGCCAAATCGAGCTCAAACCTCTGCAACTGCTGCCTCATCGCCATCTGCCAAGCAAAGGATGGCGGTGTATGAGCTTGACCCTCACCGCTTTCTGCCGGCAGGTCATCAGATCATCGATGGTGGCCCAGCACGGCTGCCTCGCACCTACGTCACGCCGGCGGTGAGGCCGGTGCGTAGCCATGAAAACTTCATGGTTGCAGAAGTGACTCCGGTTCCTAATCCTGCTGAGATGGGAGTTTTCAGGGAAGAGGTGGTGGAGTTTCTCCATGATCGTGGCGTGCAGGTGCGTTCCACTCAGCCATGGTTCACTGGAGTTGGGTTGTTTGAGGTGCGAAGTGCTGCTGTGCGATACTCTCTGACACAGCAACCGCCGTTTCCTTTGGGCCAAAACCACTTCGTGCGCTTCTTCAATCATGAAGAAGGGGAGGGTTTCCGGGCTGCCGCGGATCATCGCTGGGGCTGGCTAATGTTTATTGGAGTACCACTGGATTTCCGCAATGCCAACAATCTTAGGGAAGCTGTCAACACTTTTGGTAAATTTCACTACTGGGATGATCAAGATCCGTACCTGCTACGATCTATGGTATTTGCTTCTTTTCCTGATGTTCCTTTGGTCCCAAGAGATGTTGTGTTCAATGATTATGCTGCTTATGGGGGAGCCCAAGTTAACTGGACTGCTGCTTGCTATGTCTTGGGATCGAACTGGGCTAACCAGCTACCTCAAGAGGAAGATCCTATGCCTTTTGATGGAAATCCACACCCAATGCCAGGACAGCTTGTTCATAATGATGTGGATTTTGTACTCCCCCCTTACCCAATGCTGGGCTGGAACGATGTCCCTCCCCCTGCTGCAGAGCATCCTCAACTGCAGCCTGAACCTGAGCAACCCCAAGACCCAAACTGGGGGCATGCAGTGTGGGAGACTGAAAACAATGCTCCAGCACAGGCACATCAACCTGAAGAACAGCACTCCATGGTTCTTGACCAACCTGATGATTCGAGTTCTGTGGAACAAGTTGTGCATATTCCTGTTGTACAAGTGGAGGATGAAGATGTGGCTCCTGAAGTTCCTGCAACAGAGAATGCTCAGATTTGGGACATTGTACCCTTTGTGCCGCCCCCTGTTCCACAAAACAATGTGATCATTGGCGTACTCCGTATTCCTGCTGGACCACCTCTTCCGCCTGACATGATTTGACGCCGCACCTTCCATTCTCTGTATGAGGAAATTTGCTCCAGAGATGTCCCTAGACCTCTGTTCCTGCAGCCTATGGCCCCAATCATTTGTTCTAAAAGGTCGTGGAGTTTGGCTTTTGATGAACAGCTTCTGGCCCCAACCTTGATCTTCCTGGAGGAGGAGGATGAGCATGCTCCTCAGGCTAATGTGGAGATCAACATGGATGCGGTGGTACTCCCTAATCCCATAATATTCAAAGCACCCACTGTTGCTACTAGCTCCAAAAGGAAAGGCAGGAAAGCTGCAACTCCTATTGTGGACACTCAAGTCAGGAGATGTACTCGCAGTGCAATCAGGCGGGATGGTTTCAAATCAGAGGTGTTGGTGGAGCTCTCCACCCCACCAAGAAAGAAAAGGCCCAGGACCAAGCCACTTCCTCAAGTGCAGCAGCCCATCTTTGAAGATGAGGCCCAGCAGGCCTCTATGGACATCCCACCAACTCCACTGCATGTGATCCAGCACATAGGAGCTGACCTGGAGATAGAGCCTGCTTTGCTGACCAAGGAGAAGCTTACAGCTGATCCTTCCTCCAAGACTGCTTCTACATCTTCTGATGATGTTTAAATTATCCTTTGTGTTCTGGGTTTGGCAAGCCCCTAAATTGGCCAGTTGTCCCTTTGCACTTCTTAGGTGCTTGGTTTACTGCGGTTATGTTATTTTGTTGGTGCTAACTGTAATACTTACAGTTTATAAATTGCTACCTATATCTGGCTTTAATGGGAAGTAATTCTACAAGAGATTGGAATGTGCTGTGCTGGAATGTAAGGGGTTTAAATTCTGCTGCCAGGCAGAGAGAAGTCAGAGAGAAAATTGATGAAAGCCACTGCTCTGTGATATGCTTGCAAGAAACCAAGTGTTCCACAGTTGATTGCAGCTTTGTTAAATTCTTTTGCCCCAGGAGATTTGACCACTTTGCTTTTGTTCCATCAATTGGGGCTTCTGGGGGTATTCTTACTATTTGGAACTCTGCTGTGTTCCATGGTAATTTGGTGGAGAGTCAACAATTTGGTTTAATCATTAAGTTCACTTCTAGACTTAATGCTGAAACTTGGTTTTTGGTTAATGTGTATGGACCATGTGATCAGGCTGGCAGGGATGCTTTTGTTCACTGGCTTTACAATCTTTCTATCCCCTTTGATGATAATTGGCTTTTACTTGGGGATTTTAATTTTATCAGGTCTCTGGATAACAGGAATTTTCCAGGGGGAGATATTCATGATATTTTCATTTTCAATGAAGTGATTGGTCATCTTGGGTTGCTGGAACTGCCAATTAAGGGTAGAAGATATACTTGGTCTAACATGCAAGGTAGTCCTTTATTGGAGCAATTAGACTGGTTTTTTACTTCTTCCAACTGGATATCTTGCTATCCCTTGTCTCAAGTCCACCCCCTTGCTAAGACTGCTTCTGATCACCTGCCATGTGTGGTTTCCATTTCCACTAATATTCCCAAAGCCAATATTTTTAGATTTGAGAATTATTGGGTTGAGCAGGAGGGGTTTATGGACTGTGTATCTAAAAGCTGGCAGATTCCTTCTCACAAAAAGCACATCACTGCTCAGATTGTCCACAAACTTAAGAGGTTAAGAGGGGATTTAAAGGCTTGGCAAAAACATAAGTCCAGGATTAAAATTTTACTACTGAAGAGTAACAGGGTGGTTTTTGTGCTTGATTGTTTGGAGGAACTCAGACCCTTGACTGGGCCTGAATTCATCTTCAGGAAAATTGTAAAGTTACATATTGAGAAGCTTTTGCACTGGCAACATCTCTATTGGAAAAAGAGATGCACTAAGAGGTACATCAAGGTGGGGGAGGAAAACTCAAAGTTTTTTTAGGCCATGGCTTCTGAAAGGCTTAGAAGAAACTCCATCTCTACCTTGCAGCTGGATGATGGCACACCTTGTTCTGACCATAACATTCTAGCTGCTGCCTTTTGGACTTCCTTTAAAAACAGGATGGGAATTTCCCATGGGATTCAAATGGGTTTTGATCTGGACAGGCTGATCTCAGTCATACCTAACCTCCAGGCTCTCACTGCCCCCTTTGAGAAGCAGGAGCTGGATGATGTGGTGAAACTGATGCCCATTGATAAGGCACCTGGTCCTGATGGCTTTAATGGCCAGTTTCTGAAAAAAATGTTGGCCTATTGTTGGATCTGATTTTCTATGTCTAGCTCAAGAGTTTCATGCTGGCAAGGCTAAATTGGAAGGGCTCAATGGTTCTTACATCACTCTGGTGCCTAAGAAATTGTGTCCTGAATCCATTAATGACTTTAGACCAATATCCTTGACAAGTGTGGGTATTAAATTACTCACCAAGATGGCTGCTAACAGGTTTCAAAAGGAGATTAAGAGGTGCATTCACAAAAATCAATATGGGTTCATTAAGGATAGGTCCATTCAGGATTGTATTGCCTGGACACTTGAATACTTGCATCAATGTCACCAATCCAAGAGACCCATGCTGATTCTGAAGATTGATTTTGAGAAAGCATTTGATTCAATTGAGCATGAGGCTATTCTTCAGATACTCAAGCATAAAGGTTTTGATCAAAAATGGATATCTTGGGTTTCTGATCTGCTTGACTCTGGATCATCTGCTGTGCTCTTAAATGGTGTTCCAGGAAAGCAGATCCAGTGCAGAAGGGGGGTTAGACAAGGGGATCCCCTTTCACCTCTGTTGTTTGTTCTGGCTGCTGACCTGTTGCAATCAGTGGTAAATGATCTGCTTAGACTGTTGCAGCTACCTTTGGATAGTCATGATTTAGACTTTCCTATAGTCCAATATGCTGATGATACTTTGATGATCATGCAAGCAGAGGTAGATCAGGTGAGAGTACTCAAGGATGCACTACAAGTGTTCTCTCAATCTACTGGATTGACAATCAACTATCACAAATCATCTATGTATCCCATCAATGTGGATGATGTCACACTCTCTGCTTTAGCTGCTACTTTTGGTTGTCAGACTGGTTCTCTACCTTTTACCTATCTGGGTTTACCTGTGGGAACTACTAGGCCCAAAATGGTAGATTTCCTACCTCTGGTGGACTGTATAGAGAGAAGACTCACTGCCAGCTCTTGCTTTCTGAACCAAGGAGGAAAACTGCAATTTCTTAATTCTGTAATATCCTCCATGCCAATATACTTTCTTTGCTCTCTTCATATACCTGCTGGGATCACCAAGCAATTGGAGAGAATACAGAGACAATGCTTATGGAGAAAGTATGGAAAGGATTCAGGCAAGTCCTTGGCAGCTTGGGACTTGGTTTGTAAACCTAAAAACAAAGGTGGACTTGGAATCATGAACATCCCCTTGCAGAATGAGGCTCTTCTGATGAAGCACCTACATAAGTTCTATAACCAGCATGATGTTCCATGGGTGAAGCTCATTTGGGACACATATTATTATCATAGGGTGCCTCATGCAACTGATCTTTGTGGTTCCTTCTGGTGGAAGGACATCTGCAAACTCATGGATAAATTCCTTGCAGTGTCCAAATGCTCTCTGGCTGATGGAGCAACTGCTCTATTCTGGACTGATAATTGGTTGGACAACTCTTCAGAGGTTCTAGCAACAAAATTTGCTAGACTGTTCTCTTTTGCTCATGACAAACTGATATCTTTTAAAGAAGTTTGTGATACCACTGAGTTGACCACCCTGTTTCAGCTCCCACTCTTTGAACAGGCCTTCTCTGAACTGCACTCTTTGCAGTCTTTGATAGCTCAGTATCATGACAGAGACCTTGCACAGGATGCTTGGGCCTGGAGGTTTGACAGCAAGGGGGTGTATACAGCCAAAAATTTTAATACTCATGTACATGAACCTCTACACCCTAACCCCCTGTTAATGTGGATCTGGAAGTCTTGTTGTACACTAAAGATAAAAGTTTTTGCTTGGCTGGTTATAATGGATAGAATAAATACAAAGGATATGTTGTTGAGAAGACATTGGCACATTGAAGATGGTCCTGAATGTGTGCTATGCCCCACTCAGCAAATGGAATCTAGAGATCATCTATTCTTCCAGTGTAACTTCAGTGTAAGGATTTGGAACTACTTACAGATTGACTGGAATGGTGGATCTAATATGGTGGATATTGCTCAAGCTGCCAGGAGAGGTTTTCAACAACCTTTCTTTTCAGAAGTGGTGTTTGTGGCCTGGTGGAACATTTGGACTATCAGGAATGCCAAGGTTTTTCACCATGAGAGGCCCAGCTTTGCAAGGTGGAAGGCAGGTTTTGTCCATGACCTGACTCTGCTTGGATACAGAATCAAGCACAAGTTCAAGGATGATTTTTTTAGATGGATAGATTTTTTACCTCCCTAACTTTTGTTAGTTGATGTTGTTGTTGGCTCTGTTCTTTCTGTAAATTTGTAAATATTCTTTCCTGCTGGCAATAAAGTGTTGTGGGGCTTTTTGCCTCACAGTTTTACATCAAAAAAAGGGCAAAACAAAATGAAAAATAATTTTTTTAAACAAAATGAAACCTCAGTTGCATGACATTGTTTCCCATGCCAACATGCACCAATGTGCCAAATTTGGGCTCAATATCACAAACCATGCCATGGGATTGCTCAAAAACTAGCTCCTTTGGCTTGAAACCTATAGATGTTCATACCTGATAGACATCGTTGTGAAGGATCATTTTCAAAAGTTTATGAAAACTCAAGTCTAATATTTTTCACGGCAACTAGTACATAAATGATGACTCCATGCAATGGGATTTGTTTTTCTGACTTTTTTTCAAATTTTTTATTTTTTTTCAAAAAACTGGCCAAATTTGATACCATGGCAATTAGTTCAAAGATTTGGAATTTTTCGAAAGTAACAACTTTTCTATGATATAAGCACTAATTCTCTACCCCAAAATGATTTTTTGGAAAAAATTTAAACACAATATGAACCACTTATAGTTCAAATTTGAATTACTCTGGGAAAATCATGCTAAACTCCATTAAATGAGGGAAATTAGTTACACATGGAGGAAATTCATAACTTTTGGGCACCATCCCTCAAATACGATCTAGTTTGTGTGAAAATTGTCTGGTTGCACTTTTGGCAATTATTTCTTGGACCTGCTTCACAAAAAGTTGCTTCTTTAGGGAAAAGCAAAATGAAAAATAAATTTTTCTAAACAAAATGAAACCTCAGTTGCATGAGATTGTTTCCCATGCCAACATGCACCAATGTGCCAGATTTGGGCTCAATATCACAAACCATGCCATGGGATTGCACAAAAACTAGCTCCTTTGGCTTGAAACCTATAGATGTTCATACCTGATAGACATCGTTGTGAAGAATCATTTTCAAAAGTTTATGAAAACTCAAGTCTAATATTTTTCACGGCAACTAGTACATAAATGATGACTCCATGCAATGGGATTTGTTTTTCTGACTTTTTTTCATTTTTTCACGGCAACTAGTAAATCTATATGAAAGGATTTAGATGTACTACATATTATAAAACACTCCTAAAAATGATGTACTTTAATGATTCCACTAATTAATAAAGTGGAATCAACAAACATCAATACATAATCAAGGATTACATGTATAGTTCCATGGAATCAATTAAATTGAATCAAATTATAAAAAATAATTAAAACAGGGGTAAATGGTAAATGGTAAACACTAATGAAACACTTCTCAATAAGGATGTACATTAATGCTTCCACTAATTAACAAAGTGGAAGAAACAAATAGCCTTCAGAAATAAATAACTACTAGCTAAGATGAAATGTTAAAGACCTAGTTATCAAGTCAGTGTGTAAATAAATTATCACAATTGTGCACAAGTTCAGGTTTTAAATATGCATATCTATTTCCAAAGAACAATTTCATTACATTCAAATCCGGTTATATCAGAATCATGGATTAAGCAAGCAAGCACATAATCTTTTCAGGTTTAACCTCCACAACTTCATGTTACAAAAAATGCATAACTATTTCCATAGAACCATATCATATCATTCAAATTGAGTTCTATCACAAGCATGGTTTAACCAAAGTAGCACATAATCTTAAGGTTTAACTAGCACAAGTTCAGATTTAAACAAATGCATATCTATTTTCATACAACAATTTTAGTTCATTCTAATTCAGTTATCTTAGAAGCATGGATTAACCAAAAGTAGCACATAATCTTAAGGTTTAACTAGCACAAGTTCAGATTTAAACAAATGCATATCTATTTTCATACAAATTTTTTAGTTCATTCTAATTAAGTTATCTAAGAAGCATGGATTAACCAAACTAGCACATAATCTTTTCAAGTTTAACTTGCACAATTTCAGTTAAAAAATGCATTTATATGTTCCATGCAATCAATAATATGCTAGCAAAACATAGATAATCATGGATGACATTTATGGTTCAATGCAATCAATTATATAAAATTATGAAACAATAATTAAAGCAAAGATAAATGATAAACACAGATAACATCAAATACATATACAAGTCACTTTCTTACAGTGAATGGATTGTGTTTTACCAAAATATGTACAATTGGATATGCATATGGCTTGCCAATATCACACTTAACATAAATCAGTGTGTAAATCAAAATGCATATTTAACCCACATCATGAGCACTCATACATCATTTAAAATCTACAAAATCTAACCTAGTAACCATAAAACATACAACAAATCTTTACAAACCCTAACTGCTCAACCAAGCATCAATTACAGGATCTAATACTTAGATTATATCTGCCTCTCCGATTGCATTTATAGAAATCACAGTGACATAAAAGGGAGAGCCCACATCATGAGCACTCATACATCATCTAAAATCTATCAAATCTAAACTAGTAACCATAAAGCATACAACAAATCTTTACAAACCCTAACTGCTCAACCAAGCATCAATTACAGGATCTAATACTTAGATTTTATCGACACAAAACCCTAAGCAAATCGAACAAAATCAAAATGAAACCCTAACGGATAACTACAACCCAAATCAATGTACGCCTGGATAAATTTGAACTCACCTCATCCAGCCGTTCCTCCGATGGGCCTGCGTCGTCACCACCGCCGGCGGCTGCAACGTCCTCCTCCGCGACGGCGCCAGAGGCGGAGGATATGTCCGTCGTCACGACGCCCTTGCCTGCAGATTTCTCCACCGCCACGACCCCCGTCGCTGTAGAGATCCCCGCCGCCTGGTCGCCATACGGACCACCTTCGTCACGACCTCCGGTGCCTACTGCTGCATCAGCCACCGCGACGCCCGTGGCCCCTGCAACCTCCGCCGCCACGACGCCCGTGGCTGCCGCTACCTCCGCCTCCGTCGCTTCGACGGCGGTTGCTGCTGCAGACATTGCGCGGTTGCCGCCCTAGTCGTCGGCGTAGTGGGAGAGAAGTGGGCGGTGGCGTGCGGGTTTTTGCCGAATTGGGGAAGAATGAGAGCGTCAGGGTGGGTGATGCGGGCCACACCCTTTTATACCGGCTCCCGCTTCGGTTCCAGTGTGAACCCACCACCGCCGGCCCACCTGTCCGCCGCTGACGCTTCGGTTTCTTTTTTCCCTTTTCTTTTTTAGATAACGCCACGTCGGTTCGTATGATACAAGTCAGCAGTACACGTCCGCGCCGTATAAATACGCGATACGAACTAGCGCAGCCCCGCACGGCCCGTATGGGCTTTCTACAACGCATAAAAAGAAAAATTAATTAAGTAGACCCGTCGCGGTCCTAATTGCGAAAGGTTACAATTTAATCACAGCCGTCCAGGCTCTTTTGATCGTGACGACTTTTACCAAGGGGGGAGCATCGGAGCATAAGTGTACGGTAATAAAAAAATTATATTCGACAAAAATTCGGTCCGAATTCGAATCCGATTGATAGGTATAGGATATGATATTATAAATGTCTGGCATAATAGGATAATCTTTTGAACCTTGCTATACGTACGACGGAAATCTGTCCGACGCTCGTACGACGCAGCTCCAGATCCATCCGATCAGCAGGGTGCATCGTAGCCTACGGATGGATTAGTACATCGTACGTGAATCAGACATAAAGTGTCGGACGTGAGTCAATTTCGTAATCTTTTTTTTTAGCCGGATAATCCGAACTTTTAATTTCCGAATCCGATTGATGGACCAAGTTTTAAATATTAAGGAGTAGAATGTGAATTTTATCTTTGCTTATCAGACAAGACATATGCTTATTAGTGATTTATTTGGACTATTTCAATACTATCCAGAGCTTTATATGTTCTTAAAGTTTATAAGTAGTTATATTTGTTCATTCTATATGTATAGTTTTAGTTTAAATTATTTATATATTCCTTATATATGAATATGGTAAATGTTCGTTTTCGATCCGATACACTTTCGTTACCGTACCGCTTCCGAATCCGCCTAATTCGGTATTCGAATCTGCATAATCCGATATTCGAATCCGCATCCGTTCCGCTTCCGAATCCGAAAATAAATATGGAATATGATACGGTATAGAGATTACCCGTCCGAATCCGATCTGGTTTCACCCGTAGTGCTAGACATGAGGGCTATCCTCTACGAGCTACACCCTACACCTTGACCCGTAACTCGAGGTCTAGGATCCCAGGATCGAATCTTCTTTCCTTTTTGAGGAGATAATTGTGCATAATCTACAATCATGACACACAACAACGTATTCTCGTATTTGCCCTTTTAATAATCACATTTCTAACACTTCCTGGTAAGTCGTCAATATTTACACACATGGTCAACCACATTTTTTACTAGTTGTGATCCCTTGTACATGCCCTCGCACGTGACATTCGTGTCTTTGGTGCAACACGAGCTCGTCGTGAGGGCATTAGAGAGCACAAGATAATGTGAGATATAAAGCTTCGTTCATGGGAGGATCTCCAGTGGCGCCTTGAATGGTTCCCAATACGCCGGGGATGCATCTCTTGACATCGATCAAAGACTGCGCAACGACAGTGACATTCTACAACTACACTTAGTCGAGTGCGCCGCAAGATTTGGGGAAGGATGCCCTCAGAAGAAGGGACAACACGCCGCCAGATGCTTTGGGGGCACGGTGAGGTCAAACGAGTATTTAGTTAAATATGTAAACATACTATGGTTTGGTAAAAAAATCTACATTAGTTTGAAATTAAGAGAAAGAAAACTTAGGAAGACCTTAGTTTAAAAAACTGAACTAACAATTTAATCGGTAAAGGCATCGATTTAGCTTTTATCGGTTGGACCGACTGTTCGATTGGTTCAATAGCCATGGAAAACAAAATATTTAAGTAATTTTTTTATATTTATTATTATCTCTAATCGAAGGAATATACCTATTATTGATGGAAAGCCATTATTAAATCACAAATAGTAGGCGTGTGGTTGCTCAAGGTTAAAGGATCGATTTTTAGATTACACACAATTTGCTTTATATTTTGCTTTTTATGCTAAAATACCGAGACACATTGAAAAATTGAACGTGACCTCGGTTTTGAATCTTTTTTCCGATCGAATCGTTGATCCGATTTGGTTTGCGGGTCATATATTTTGCAGAAGTCAAATTTCTTAAAACAATACATATTTATTAGATAAGCAATTGCAAAAACGGTATGAAATAAAGAAGATAAGCATATACTCCCTTTGTCCCAAAATAAATATTGTAAATTTATATAATATTGATGTATCTAGATGTAAAATTAAGTTTAAATATATTCATATCTAGAGAAATATTTAGAAGATGAAAAAAGTATTGCATCTTCTTTTTTAACAGCATCAACGGTACTCACCAAATAAAAAAAATAGTATGCCCACCCCTGCTCTCTCAGCCCCAAGCTGAATCCTAACACGTACTCTAGGAACCCACCGAGCGCTCTCCGAACATGCCTACAGCCGATTATTAGCCATGTTTGCATTTTCCAATGCATGATAAAGGAGCCCACTTTCCGTCCAATGCCTACGTATTTCTTCCAAGCTATTTGGCGATTTCAATTCATGGATGTATTTTTTTAAGGGTAAACACTTCTCTATTCATTCATAATTAACACACTCGAAATATAAGCTAGGTCATGTGGATCTTCAATCCATAAGTGTCTACCAAAATTTAAACTAGTAGCAAATTTAACTAAACGGTGGGCATCGGGATTATGGTTTCTCCCCTCCCAAACAAAGAAACATTGATCAAACAAAGACTTATTTGCTACTATTTCCGAAGTAATCATGCTATGAAGGCCTACTGCTTCCTCCCTTATGTCAGCGATTGTGTTTTTAGAGTCCGTTGATATGATGATCTTTGAGAACATTAGGTCCTGAGCTAACGCCTGAGCCTCTCTACAGGCCATCATCTCTAGACAAACTGGGCCTGAGATCTCTGGAAAGACAACCGCAGATGATCCTTGAAACGTGCCCGTGTGATCACGGCACACCACCGCCACCGCTCCAACCTCCCCGTTCCTGGAGACACCCCCATCAGCTCTCATATGCACTACCCCCTGGTCCGGAGGGTCCCAAACACGCCTGGCTGCTCCCCCTCGGGCCCTAGAAGCCGCTGAAGCAGGCACTGCAATAAGCTCGAGTTCCCTTATATAATTGCGCACAAACATGTAAGTAGGCAACGGACTTTGGTGAACATCTTCATGAATCAATTTCCTGCGAGCATGCCAGATTTCCCACATGGTAATGAAAACCGTAGCGTCTTCCTGCTTGCTCACATAACCCGATACCTCTTCAATCCACGTCTTCGCACTCGGCGCCCTTATCTCTGACAAATGCTCAAACAGATCACTCTCATCCATAGCCCATACTGCCCTTGCCATGTTGCACTCCAGGAGTGAGTGCCTCCATGAGTCTAGACATCCACACACCTGACAGTTTTCAGAGTTAGCCATGTTCTGCTTCATACATACGTCCTCTGTTGGAATTGATTGCTTAGCCAACCTCCACATGAAATGACGCACCTTCCCTGGAACATTGCATCCCCACAAGTCTGTCCACCCTTTCGCTTCTGCCTCCGAATTGGAACGCGCCGGTCTATGCTCAAGCCAATCCTCCCTTCAATGTTTTGTTCTAACCAACATCCAATAAGCTGACTTCACTGTGAATATCTCTTTGTTCTCATGAGCCCACTCCCATCTATCTTCAAAATTTCTTGTACTCAAAGGGATCCCCATAATGATTTCTCTGTCCACCGGTACGAAAAGTTGCTCCAGCTTCTCTACATTCCAAGATGAGGTCGCCCCATCTATGATTTCATGTGCCCGAACAGGCGGGTTCTCGTCCAAACAAGCAATAGGTCTCACGTTCACCTCCCTCGGTAGCTAATTTGTGTCCCAAATCCCTGTCGATCTGCCATTCCCTATTCTTTTGATCAAGCCAAGCTGCAGCGTATCCCTCCCCTCCAAAATTGCACGCCAAATTTGGGAGGGGTGATTCCCAAGAGCGGCAGAAAGAATCTCTGTTTCCGGATAGTACACGGCTTTAAGCATCCGAGAGGATAAGGACTCTGGGTTCTTCAATAACCTCCAAGCTTGTCTAGCTAAAAGGGACAAGTTGAACAGTTCAAAATCCTTGAACCCCAACCCTCCCATATTCTTCGGTTGTGTCATATCATGCCAAGATACCCACGCCGTCTTCCGCTTCCCTTCTTTTGCTCCCATCAAAACTGTCGTATCAACTTATTCAACTGTTCAATGAGACCTCTGGGTAATTTAAAACAGGACATTGAATAAACTGGCACTGCCTGTGCTATAGATTTGATGAGCACTTCCTTCCTTGCTAAAGAGAACAACTTTTCCAACCATCCTTTCACCTTACCCCAAAGTCTCTCCTTTAAGTATTTGAAAGCACCATTTTTTGAAGATCCCACATCTGAAGGCATGCCCAAATACTTCTCATTCAGCGTTTCATTTGGGACATTAAGAATATCCTTTATCTCCTCTCTCACAGACTCAGGACATCCCTTGCTAAAGAAAATTGAAGATTTTTCCGCATTAATCCGCTGTCCCGAAGCATTGCAATATGTCTCCAACAGTTTTGACACCTCGTGCGGCCCTTCATTAGTTCCTTTTAAAAAACAGCAAGCTGTCGTCCGCAAAAAGAAGATGGTTTATTGCTGCCACCGTATGAGCCACCTTGAGACCACCAAGATTGGGAGACTGAAACTGAGAGTTTAAGAGGCACGAAAGGCCCTCTGCTGCTAAAAGGCAAGTAAGGGAAGATATGATCTCCCTGTCGAAGCCCTCTGGACGGCTTGAAATCTTCCAACTTTTTGCCATTGAACAGAACACTATAAGACACCGAGCTCACCATACCCATGATAGTGGAAACCCATTGAGAAGAGAAGCCCAATTTTAACATAACTGCTTCAAGATAATCCCATTCCACTCGATCGTACGCCTTCATCATGTCCAGCTTCAAAGCACCATGTATATGCACCACCACCCTGTTTCTTTTCATAAAGTGTAGACATTCGTATGAAGCAATGATATTATCAGTGATTAACCTCCCTAGCACAAACGCCGACTTCTCCTTAGAGATTATATCTGGGAGGACCATCTTCAGACGGTTTTCTATCACCTTCGACGCAATCTTATAAAGAACATTGCAAAGGCTTATCGGGCGAAACTGAGAGAGTAACATTGGGTCTTTTACTTTAGGTATGAGAACCAAAAAAGTTGTGTTAATAAAAGCCGCGTCCTCCTATCCTCTCACAATCTTGAGAACAACGCACGTCACTTCCTCAGAACATACACCCAGTGGCGTTGGAAAAAATGGGTCGGGAAGCCGTCGGGCCCCGGCACCTTTGTCGCCGGCATTTGAATCAACACGCGACGCACCTCCTCAGGTGTGTAGGGGGCATCTATGCATGTCATTAGTAACCTTTGCCGGGACCTTATCGAGAACCTCGTTCATACCAACAGTGCCTTCAGATGTATAAAGACTGCGGTAAAAATCTATAGTCATTTGTTCCAGCTGAGCTTCATCATCAATAATCTGGCCCAGTTCATCCTGAAGCTTCTTGATCTTATTCTTCCGCCTTCTCATTGACGCTCTAAGCTAGAAGAACTTGGTATTTCGATCACCCGCCGTAAGCCGATCCACTCTAGACCTCCGACGAAACATAATTTCTTCTTTGTGGTAGATCTCTACCAACATCTCTTTGATTTTGATCTCCATGTGGGACGGGCCAAGCCTCCCAGGAACATTCAAAATAACTGTCGCCTCCTGTTTTAACTCTCTGATCTGAGCCCTAACATTGCCAAAGGTCACTCTATCCCAGCTTGAAAGATGTTGCGAGAGTGCAGATAATTTGTTGCCCAGCTGTCTCACCGAAGAAGTCAGGCCCGAACCCTCCCATTGAGTGCTTACAACCTGGGAAAAATCCTCATGTCTCTCTCACATGCACTCATACCTCCACAATCTCTTTTCTGGTAGACTTTGTCCCGGGTCCAAGCACAGGTGTAGCAGATGATGATCAGAGCAAGCCGACGCCTCATGAACCAGTTCAGCTTCTGGGTACATGATGCTGCATTGAGCATCCGTTGTTGCTCTATCCAACCTCACTCGGGTATAAGAACCCCCGGCCACCCTTTTTTCAAAGGTCCACAGACTCCCCTTGAAGCCAATGTCCATCAGCCTGTAGACATCCAAAGCATCACGAAAACAATCCATCTGAGTTTGAGATCGAGCCCCTATCCCTTCAAATTCATGCTGGTGCAAGACCTCGTTAAAATTGCCAATAGCAAGCCACGGTAGTCCTGAAGCACCAGCAATACCTTTGAGATCATCCCAAGTTCTGAATCTCTCTGCAACTTGGGCCTCCCCATAAATCCAAGTCACTCTAACCATCCCTTCCCCCAGCCCCTTCACCACCATATCGACATGATAGCGGTTAGAGCTCAAGATCTCCACCTCCAAATCATCATTCCAGCAGACTAAAAGGCCACCACTCCTTCCAGAGCTAGCAACCACAAAAGACTTGTTGAATCCCAATTGAACCGCACACGCTTCATCTCTCTCCTTTGATATCTGGGTCTCACTCAAACCGAAGAGATCCGGGGTAAATTTAGCGGTGAATTCACGTTTAAATACATGGATGTATTTAAACTAATGGATTTAAGCATATAGAAGAGATGTGAGATTAAATAATAGACAAAAAACCAGTTTAGGTACACAACCAGTAACATGTTTCCCTTCCTTCCCGACTACATGGGCTATATTGTCTCCGTTCCAGCTGGGCCATCGTTTTTTTGTTTTTGAAATTACAGTTGGGCCATCATTGTGTGCGTGGGCTTCTTTGCAAAACAGACGCAACAGAATCGTTTTTTCACTGTAAACAACGGGAAGCTGGATTGCGGGTTGATTATAGAAAATATGAGGTACTTTTTCGCAAATCGGACACAACAAAACATTTTTTCACTGTGAATAATGGACCGCGGGTTGATTCATCGAAAATAAAAAGGTTTTGTTGCAAAAATGCTAAAACGAAAGGAGAAACCCACCTTCCTTTATTATTATTATAATTTTTTAATATATATATATATTAAAAAAATTATAATAATCTGGGCCCTTATAAGGGCGTGATCCGATGCAATCTCCATATAAAGCCCAACCGGTACGCCAGTGCCTGCCGAACAAAGCTGGCCACATGGGCCGGCCTAAAGGGTCAGCACGGTAGCCCTGTTGTTTTGGCCCGGCACGGTACAGGTCGTGCCGTGCCGACACGGCCCGACCCGTTTAGGTATTATTTTTATTTTTTTATAACACCCTAGGAGTAGCGTAAGTATAAAACGCCTAAATAGCAAAAAAAAATAAACGGACTGGCGTACTTAACGGGCCAACGTGCCGTATGTTAGATGGGCATACCTGAACCTGAAACTGCGGCCCGCGTGCCGGCACGGCACGACCCGTGAAAAAAGCATGCCATAGTGGGTCGTGCGGTGCCTGGGCCGTGTCGGTTCGACCGGCCCATGTGGCAGCAATGGCCAGCTTTGCTGCCGAACAACCTCTGCGACCCTAAAAAAAACTACCGAGCAAACGAGGGCAGCACGACCCACGACTTCTTTCCCTCCCGTGCGCCGGCCGCCACCTCCACCTCCCTCCCCTCTCCGCTCCGCGGCCTAGCCCCTTTCCCCTCCGCTTTCCTCACCTCCCCGATCTCCCCCCGCCCCCACAATCCTCTTATCCCTGAGCCGGATTCCTGCCTCATTCCCCACCCGCCGCCGGGATGTCTTCCCCGAGCAAGCGCCGGGAGATGGACGTGATGAAGCTGTGAGCGCGCGCGCGACGGACGCTTTTCTTTTTCTTTTCTTCGCGGGGCGGCGGATTTCTCGCTGATCTGCGTTTCTGGTGCTCGCAGGATGATGAGCGACTACAAGTTCGAGACGGTGAACAACGGGATGCAGGAGTTCCTCGTCGAATTCCGTGGGCCTCAAGAAAGTACGCCCCGTTCTTCTTTGTTCTTGACGCGCGGAGCAGAGCAGATTCGATTCACTTCCTTCCGCCCTATTAGCATCCCCGCCGTAGCTTCCGATCTCTGAATCTAGATGCACCCGTAGAACAAGTTTCTGGATTCCCCTTTCTCATGTTTATATCGTACTAGTTACCCGCTGCTTCAAGCACTGATTTTCAAGCTTGATGGTAACGACGGTGGCTAGATCTCAAAAGTTTAATGTCAATGGCAGTTTCCCCTTCTATCTATGCTATGCCTTTACTTGCATCTTACATTCTGTTAAGCTTCAGTTATGTTTTGATTTTCATACCAGCAGAATAAAGACTGGCAGTTCAAACATGCGCATGTCCGGTGTATACAAAAGGCTTGGAGTGGTTGGTGTGTGTTTGTCAGTTCCAAAAGTCTTGTTGCTGGGGACGCCTTCATTTTCTTCAGGTTTTTTGCTGTTTCCTTCTTCCCCAGCCCATATCAATTCTTAACCCGTTATTGCTAACTGTGTTCTACTCCATGCAGAGGAGAGAGCGGCGAGCTTCGTGTTGGTGTTAGGCGGGCTATGAGACAGCTGTCCAACGTGCCTTTTTCAGTCACATCAAGTCATAGTAGCACCTTGGAGTCCTTGCAACTGCATGGCTCATTAAATAATCAGTTCCAGGATCCCTCTTTTGCTCATCAGTTCTCAGACCCGTACCTATTTATGCATCAACAACATGTCTGGTAATGTGGATATGACAAGCAACCAAAAATTGCAAGTTGTGTTCTTTCTTATGATTATGGTTGTTGTATAAAAGAATAGTACAAAACTTTGTGAGCTTCTAATGTTTTTACATTTACTTGTACATCGGCTCGTTTCAGGTTGTACTATATAAGAATGTGCAACAACTCGGTGAAAAAAAAATACAATAGTTCAAACTCAACAGAATGTAAGTTTCATAGATAGAAACCTAACAAGTTATAGTCACTAACAATACATCGCATATGCACATATCAGTTCGATAAAAATAATTCAAACACGCTTAAAATAAATGCCCATCGGTACAACTATGCCACACTGTGTAGTACTCGTTCTTTTGACCCCTCCCCCTTGTAAAGTTATTTAACGGGGACAGTTCAAACTTTTACGTTTGCAATACATAGTTTGTGTGGGATGAATTGATCCTTAAGGTTGTGAAATAATTATTGCGCTGCTAAACAAGCAGTCATTGGGAGGTTTAGTTTTGGTCTTCTGAATTTTGTTTGTCAGTGCTTATACTTGAGGCGGCTGCAGTACATATTGTTTTCTGCCAAAGCTTGGACTGTCTATATATAGCTATTACTCGTTTGTTAGTTTTTTTGGGGGAAAGCTATTCCTTGTATTTGCATTATATAGTACTCTTCCTGTTGAATTGAAGCACGTTGAATGTGTGCTTCGATGATCCCTTAGCTATCATACTAGATATATGCAATCTGAATCACTCTAGTAATAATAGAAGGGCTGAAGTACATTGTCGGTTATGTATACAATCAAAGAATTCATGCTTGTAAAAAGACATGGTTGTGCTGGAACATCTTATTTGTGGGATTTCTACCAATCTGGTGTAATGCTGTTGTGCCATGTGGGTATGTGGCTGATACTGTATTTTCATTTTGCAGGACTCAAGACCAGCTGAGGGCCAAGCTTCTCGTCCCGGTGGTGCCGGCAGGGCTCCTGGTGGTGTCGGCGGGGGTCCAGGTGGTGTCGGCGGTGTTCCTGGTGGTGTCGGCGGGATTCCTGGTGGTGCTGGCGATGGTTTGGGCGCTGCTGCTCCTGCTTCCAACGTCCCTGGCGCCGCCTGGGTTTAACTTCCTAGAGTGCTCTGCTTTTGATCAGTATCTTGTTCTGTCTAGGCTTACATGGCCTTTCTTACCCGTTGCACTTTACCCGCCTAGAGTGAACCTTGTGTCGCTCTTTTGGCATTTTCCAAGTAAACACTCGTGAGTCCAGGTACTGGTTTTTGTTCAGTGTGGCTACTACGTTGAAAATTCAGCTAAGAGGCCAAATATTGATCTTTATGGAGAGTATATGTTTTCACTCTTCACACACCATTTGTTCTTTACTGGTTTTTATATGTTACCCTCGTCACTTGTGTCCATGAATGAGGGCTAGGATGGTTCCATACAGTATTTATCCTGAACTTTTATTTCATTTATCATGCATTGCCAAATTTGGCCTTGTTCTTGTTTGGTGAATTGAAGTTATTCATGCTTTCCATCAACACAAACCCAAGTTATTCACGCAATCCGTCTCGACCTGGCTCGCTCTCATATCTCGGACTCGCCTTCGCCTATGAAAAAAAAGAAATGTTAAATAATGTGGGGAGAGAGGTCCCTCCAAACCCCATCCCTAAAATCAGTTTAAATGTAGTTGCGCCGTCAGTACAACTCTGACCCCGGATAATCAGTTCAAACATTGTTACGCTATTAGTACGACTATGACCTTGCGAAATGGTCACATTTTAAAGAATAATCTAAAAATAATGTGAGGCGACGAAGACCCCCAACCCCCTCCCTACAATCAGTTCAAATACAGTTGTGGCTCCATACAACTATGTTCTTGTGCTAATGTGGATGGGGTGGACAACCAGTTCAAAGTTTCAAACATGGTTGCACCGTAATACAATTAGTGACCTGATCCTAACGCGGATGGGGCAACCCGTTCAAACATGGTTGTGCCATTACGACTATGACACACCATGTGGTTCTGGTTATTTTTCTTATAACCCCCCCCCCCCCCCCCCCCCCCAACAAGTCAAGTCTCAAAACTTGCCTCCACATGAATGCGGTCGGGGGCAATCAATACAAACACGGTTGCACCGTCAGTATGGCTATGACCTAACACCGATAGTTGCAATCAATTCAAAACAGTTTATACAGTTCAAACATGATGACACGCGGATGGGGGTAACCAGTTCAAAAAAGGCTATGTCATTAGTACAAATATGACACGCGCTGCGATTCTAGTTTTTTTAGGTCTCCCCCCAAAAGGCTCCGTCAGTACGACTATGACCTAACGCGGGTGTGGGAAATCAGTCGTACCTTGCCTCCTTACTCGGACGTTAGGTTAACTTCCTCCCAGGGCTGGAATCCCCGGCTTACCAATGCTGAGAAGGAGCAGGTGCTCCCCTTGATGCGTGAGGTCCTTAGGTTGAAGAAAAATGGTTTGGACGCCATGGATCTGATAGCTACTTTTGTGATTCGGAAGATTCAGCCTCTTCAAGCCAGGGCTCGGGGAATGTGGGCGTACTCCGGGTTGCAGGATGACACTCGTTATAGCAACACCGAGATGCCCCTGGACGAATTTGAGCTCTAGATGAAGATGATTACCAGCGTGACCCATGGTCTTCAGCCGACTGGCCGAGTGAGACCCCTCAGCAGCGAGAATCCTCCGACCTTGGTATGCCATCATGTGTCATGCGTGTCTTGAATGCCTATCGTCTATTGGTTCTAACTCGGACTCCTCTATTTTTTGCCAGGATTTTTCTCAGCTCCATTCTCCTATTCCTCTAGCTCTGCAGCATCCTGCCGAGGAGGATGAAGATAGTACTACTGGTGTAGGTGTCGGAGTTGAGGCGGGGGAGGAGCTGGAATCCGAGGTGGCCCGGGCTCAAGCGGTGTCCGAGCAGCGCTCAAAGGACAACCAGGACCGTGAGTCGGCGCAAGAAGGCCTTACTCGGACTCGCAAGAGGGCGCATACTCCGAGTGGTGAAGAGGGCAGCGGAAAGCTTCCGCCCTTAAGCCTCAGCTTTGTGAGGGTTGCGCCCGTGAAGAAGAAGAAGCTTGTTACTCTTGGTGGCCGGGAGGCTAACCCCTCGGGGGGTACTGCTGTCGAGAAGGCCAAGGGGGCTGGAGCTGGTCCGGCCAAAGTTGCTCCCCCAAGGCGTAATTTGAAGACTGTCCATAAGTAAATGCCGTTAGTTCTCTTATGGCTTGGTGTTTTATTGACCTCCCTGGATTTTTTCTTAACTACTCCGTTTTGCAGTGTTCGTCCGAGTGGTTCTGAGTCATTGCCCGGGGTTGAGGATCCTGGTGCTGACGTTTTCAGGGATGTCAGTACCTGCGGGGTGACTGACTTTCCTGTCATGGACACTATTCTGGAAGATGCTGCAGCTGTTGGTGAGGGTTCCTCATTCTTTCTGTTGAGGCTTTTATTACTGCCGTCTTTCTGTTTTTAATTGTTTTGCTGTATCTATTGCAGATATGGATGTTGACTCCTCTGCTGGCCCAACTCGGATTGTGACTGAGCCAGCCGTTGCTGGGACCGCTCCTCCTGAGGTGATTGTTCCTGGGGGGGGGGGGGGGCGGCAGTGTCCTCTGGGTCCGGTCACCGAGCTGCTGGGAGCTTGCCTGCCTCTTCTGCTGTACCTGACGCTCCCGCTGAGGAGGCTGTTAAGGAGACTCCTGTCACCCCGGCAGCTGCTCAAGGGGATGGGCCTGCTGTCTCGGTATCCATTCTAGTCGGTGACCCGGCGGAGAGTGCCATTGTTGGTGGTCTAAAGGAGTCTTTGGTAAAGGAGACTCAGTTTGAACTGCGGCTGCGTGAGCTGGCTTCCGAGGCCGAGTTGGTGAAGTCCAACATGCACGTAAGTACTTATGTAAGTTTTCTACCCAGTGGGTGTCGGGATGACCTTTGGGCGTACTGTTGTTATTCTGCAGGTTTGAAATCTCCGCTGGGGGCACTTTCTAGTGCACCCAGTGGGTGTAGCCCCCAAGGCTCCGAGTAACTTCTTGAAGTTATTCAGAGTCTTTTTGATAGTAGTTATTATTTTGATGATTTTCCAGTGGGAGCACTTCTTAGTGCACCCAGTGGGTGTAGCCCCCAAGGCTCCGAGTAACTTCTTGAAGTTATTCGGAGTCTTTTTTATAGGAGTTATTATTTTGACGATCTTCCAGTGGGAGCACTTCTTATGGAGATGACATATGGACCTTCCCATGGGGGAGCTAGTTTGTCGTCCGAAGTTTTCTTGATGAGAAGTACCATGTCACCCTCTTGAAATGAGCGGGCTCGGACATGTCGGTCGTGATATCGGCGAAGATCTTGCTGATAGAATGCCGAGCGGGTGAGAGCTAGGTTTCGCTCTTCTTCCAAGAGATCAAAACCATCTTGTCGTGCTGCTTCGGATTCGACTTCTGTGTACTGGCTTACGCGGGGGGCATTGTTCTTAAGATCACTCGGGAGAACTGCTTCTGAACCGTAAACGAGGAAGAAAGGGGTTGACCGAGTGGAGCGATTGGGAGTTGTCCGCAATCCCCACAGGACCGAAGGGAGTTCGTCGACCCAAGCACCCGCTGCTTCCTTCAGTTCCCGAAGTAGACGGGGTTTGATTCCTTTGAGTATTAATCCATTTGCTCGCTCGACCTGGCCATTGGACTGTGGGTGTGCAACTGAGGCGAAGTTTACCTGAATGCCATTGCTCCAACAGAATTTCTTGAATTCGGCCGAGTTGAAATTTGACCCATTGTCAGTGATGATGTCGTGTGGAACGCCAAAATGATGTATGCTGCCTTGCATAAAACTAACTGCTGTGGCAGAGTCGAGGGCTTTGATAGGTTTTGCTTCTATCCATTTGGTGAACTTATCTACTTCAACCAAGATGTGGGTGAAACCATGTTTGTGTTGGAAATATGCCCTAGAGGCAATAATAAAATTGTTATTATCATATTTCCGTGTTCATGATATATGTTTATTTTCCTTGCTATAATTGTATTAACCGGAAACATAATGCATGTGTGGTTGCATAAACAACACCGCGTCCCTAGTAAGCCTCTACTATACTAGCTCGTTAATTAATGATGGTTATGGTTTCCTAACCATGAACATGAGTTGTGTATTAATTAATGGGATCATGTCATTAGAAGAATGACGTGATGGACAGACCCAACTAAGCATAACAATATTGATCGTTTCATTAAGTTTATATTGTCATGCCTTTTATTGTCAAGTATCATGTTTCTTAGACCATGAGATTATGTTATTCCCGGGTACCGGAAGAATACTTTGGGGACATCAACCATCACATCGTGACAGGGTGATCATAAAAATGTCTTACGGGTATCTCCGAAAGTACTTGTTGAATTACATGAATCAAGACTAGGATTTGTCCCTCCGTGTGACGGTGAGATATACTCTGGGCCCACTTGGTAATGCACATTCGGTAACGCTTGCAAGCACGTGACTAATGAGTTAGTCACAGAGAATGTTGTATTACATAACGAGTAAAGAGTACTTACCGGTAACGAGATTGAACTAGGTATAGCGATACCGACGATCGAATCACGGGTATGTAAAATATCGTGTGACAAAGGAAATTGTGTATGGATTATAGTAGTCCAAGACATAGTGGTTCAATTGATAAAGATCTTTGTTGAATGTGTGGGTGTCATTACGGATATCCTGGTCCCTCTAATGGTTATTGATCAGAGAGATGTCTTGATCATGTCTGCACGTTCTCGAACCCGTAGGGTCACACACTTAACGCTCGGTAACGCTAGAATAGCTCTAGGATAATTTTATTAATGGTGTTCTAATATTGTTCGGAGTCTCGGATGAGATCCTAGACATCACGAGGAGCTCCGGAAGAGTCCGGAGGTAAAGATTTATATAAGGCAAGTTGATTTCTGGGTTCCGGAAATTTTTGGGATTTTTTCGGCAGTGTCGGAATGTTCTAGAAGGTTCCGGAGGGTCCCACTATGGGCCCCACCTGTTTTGGACGACCAAGGGTGGTCCAATAGTCCATGTGACCAACCCTCCTTGGTTTATTATGCCAATAAATGGGAAGCCCTTCAATGGGAGGGTTACCACTCTTAAAAGAAAGGTGTTACCATCTTTTTAATGAGAGAGGGGTTTTCACTTGGGAATTGAAGTGGCTACAACCTCCTTGCCTATATAAGAGAGGGGAGAGGCTCAACAAGAACACCCAAGTCCTTCCACACCTCCTCCTCCCTCATGTGCATCACTTGGCGAAGCCCTGCCCTCGAGAAACTCTTCACCATATCCACCACCACGCCGTTGTGCTGCTGGAATCGATCCCATCTATTTCTCCCTCTTGCTTGCTAGATCAAGAAGAAGGAGACGTCATCGAGCTGTACGTGTGCAAGCCTCCGGAGGTACTGCTCGTTTGCAGTGCTGATCGGATCGAACTTCACCAACAACTTCACCAAGCTGCGTTGAAATAAACGTTCAACGCGCGTGTTCTTCGAGGGTATGATGACCTACTCTCCCCGTTACTAGCATCTTCTAGATTGGATCTTGGATGTTTCTTCCGCATGTGAGAGAAATTTTTTGTTTTCTATCGCGCAATCTCCTACAGTGGTATCAAAGCTAGTTCTATGCGTAGATGCTTTGTACGGTTAGAACACAATGAGTTGTGGGCGTTGATCTTCTTGTTTCTACCCTTCCATGTGTATTTTGGTTTTGCGGTATGGTTTGATGCAGCGGCCCGGACCAACTTTAAAATCTTCGGATTGAGACCGGTTCTGCACTTGACGTGCAACTTGTATTGCACATGCGGCCTGCGGGTGTCAGTCACTCTTACCATAGTATTAACCACATTTACAAAGGAGGGCTCTTATGAGATTAAGAAGCAATTTGTTATATCAACGTTGTGGGTTTTTTGTAGGTAAGAACGGTTCTTATGCAAAACCCTAGAAGCCACGTAAAATTGAAAATAATAAGGGAGAGGCGTCTAACTTGTTTTTGCAGGGGTGCTTGTGATGTGGTATAGCCCAAACTATTCATATGATATATTTGTAATGTATGCGATGATCATGTTTTGTAATGTTTCACGACTTGCATGTCGATGAGTACGGCAACTGGCAGGAGCCATATGGTTGTCTTAATTATTTATTGTATGGCCTGCGTGTCAACTTCAAACGCCATGTAATTGCATTACTTTATCGCTATGAGTTAGCAATAATTGTAGATGCAACGTGGTGTAGACAACCAAGATGCCATAAGGTGGAGACCAACATGGTGCCATAATGGAGATCTTGTCGGTGCGTTCAAGATGGAGATCAAGGCGCAATAAAAGGGCTATACCATGTCACATATTTTATACATGTGATGTTTATCCTTTTATGCATCTTATTTTGCGTGTGCACAACGGTAGCATTATAAGATGATCCCTCACACTAAATATCAAGATAAACGTGTTCTCCCTAAGTATGCACCGTCGCCAAAGTTCGTCGTTTTGAAGCATCTCGTGATGATCGGATGTGGTAAACTCTACGTTCACATACGACAGGTGTAATCCAGTTTTACACATGCAAAAAATACTTTGGTTAACTTGACAAGCCTAGCATGTACAGACATGGCCTCGAAACGCAACAAACCGAAAGGTTAAACACGAGTCATATGAATGATATGATCAACATTTTGATGTTCACCATTGAAACTACATCTTCTCTCGTGAAGATCGGACTTGGTGTAGTGGATTTGGATCGTGTACCACTAGAAAACTATGAGGGATGTTGATTTAAGTGGGAGTTCGTTAGTAATTTGATTAAACTGAACTCATTATCATGAACATAGTCTAAAATTTTATTTTGCTAAAATGTTGTAGATCATGGTCCGCATAGCTCAGTTCAACTTCAGCGCATTCCTTGAGAAAGAAAAACTAAAATCATTTGGTTCAAACTTCACTGACTGGCACCGCAACCTGAGGATTATCCTCACTGGGTGTAAGAAGCAATATGTGCTCGATGCTGCGCTAGGTGACCCACCTGCAGACGATGCTCCAGAAGCAGAACATAACGTCTTTGAGACACACAAAGATGACCACATTATAGTTTCTTGTGCCATCCTTACATCTCTGGATACTGATCTCCAAAAACGTTTTGAACATCACGACGCCTATGAGATGGTTGAAGAGCTGAAAACCATGTTTCAGACTCAGACCCGCGCTGAGAGATATGAGATCTCTGATAAGTTCTATAAATGTAAGATGGAGGAGCACAACTCTGTCAGTGAACATGTTGTAACAATGGGAGGCTATATCCATCGCCTAATTCATCTGGGATGTGTGATCCCAGATGAGTTTATCACTGACAGGGTGCTGCAGTCGCTCCCTTCGAGCTACAAAGGCTTTCTGCTGAACTATAACATGCAAGGCATGAATAAGACTCTCAATGAGCTTTTCGCGATGGTGAAATTTTCGGAAGTGGACATCAAGAAAGAACATCAAGTGTTGATGGTCAATAAGACCACAAGTTTCAAGAAGGCTAAAGCCAAAAAGGGACACTTCAAGAAGAGTGGCAAGTCAGCTACCGCTCGGGGCGGAAAGCCTGTTGTCGCTCCTGTGAAGCCCAAGGCTGGTCCTAAGCCGGACACTGTGTGTTTCTACTGCAAGGGAGAAGGTCATTGGAAGCGCAACTGCCCCAAGTACTTGGCGGATAAGAAGGCTGGCAATGTCAAAGGTATATTTGATATACATGTTATTGATGTGTACCTTACTAGTTCTCGTAGTAGTGCCTGGGTATTTGATACTGGTTCGGTTGCTCATATTTGCAATTCAAAACCGAAGCTTCAGAATAAACGGAGACTGGCGAGGGATGAGGTGACGATGCGCGTCGGGAATGGATCGAAGGTCGATGTCATCGCCGTCGGGATGTTACCTCTTCATCTACCTTCGGGATTAGTTTTAAACCTTAATAATTGTTATTTGGTGCCTGCGTTAAGCATGAACATTATATCTGGATCTTGTTTATTGCGAGACGGTTACTTGTTTAAATCACAGAATAAATGTTGTTCTATTTTTATGAGTAATATCTTTTATGGTCATGCACCCGACGTAAATGGTTTATTCTTGTTGGATCTCGATAGTAGTACTTCACACATCCATAACATTGATGCTAAAAGATGCAAAATGAATAATGATAATTCCACATACTTGTGGCACTGCCGTTTAGGTCATATTGGTGTAGAACGCATGAAGAAACTCCATTCTGATGGACTTTTCCAGTCACTTGACTTTAAATCATTTGACACATGTGAACCATGCCTCATGGGTAAGATGACTAAGACCCCGTTTTCTGGTACGATGGAACGGGCGAGTGACTTGTTGGAAATCATACATACTGATGTGTGTGGACCAATGAGCATTTCGACACGTGGTGGATATCGTTACTTCCTAACTTTCACTGATGATTTAAGTAGATATGGGTATATTTACTTAATGAAACAGAAGTCTGAAACATTTGAAAAGTTCAAAGAATTTCAGAGTGAAGTAGAAAATCATCGTAACAAGAAGATCAAATTTCTACGATCTGATCGCGGAGGGGAATATCTGAGTTACGAGTTTGGCATTCACTTGAAAAACTGTGGAATTGTTTCCCAACTCAAGCCACCTGGAACACCACAACGTAATGCTGTGTCTGAGCGTCGTAATCGTACTTTATTAGATATGGTGCGCTCTATGATGTCTCTATCCGATCTACCAATGTCATTTTGGGGCTATGCATTAGAGACAACTGCATTCACTTTAAATAGGGCACCATCTAAATCCATTGAGACGACACCATATGAGTTGTGGTTTGGAAAGAAGCCTAAATTATCGTTTCTTAAAATTTGGGGGTGTGAGGCTTATGTCAAACGGTTACAACCTGATAAGCTTGACCCAAAGAGGAAAAATGCGTCTTCATAGGATACCCTAAGGAAACTATAGGGTATACCTTCTATCACAGATCCGAAGGCAAAGTCTTTGTTGCTAAGAACGGATCCTTTCTTGAGAAGGAGTTTCTTTCGAAACGAGTGAGTGGGAGGAAAATAGAACTAGACGAGGTTATTGAACCTTCTCCTGAATTGGAGAGTAGCGCAGCGCAAGAAGATTTGGATCTTTTGGTGCCGCCTTCACCAGCTAGAGAGGAAGAAGCTGATGATAATGATCATGAAGCTTCGATCGAAGTTCCCGTTCGTAGGTCGACTAGGTTACGTACTACTCCTGAGTGGTACGGTAATCCTGTCATGAATGTTTTATTGTTAGACAATGATGAACCTACGAACTATGAGGAAGCGATGATGAGCCCAGACTCTGGAAAATGGCAAGACGCCATGAACTCTGAAATGGAATCCATGAAAGAAAACCAAGTGTGGACTTTGGTTGACCTTCCTGATAGCCGCAAGCTGTTGAATGTAAATGGATTTTCAAGAAGAAAACAGACGCTGGCGGTAATGTTACTGTACATAAAGCTCGACTTGTCGCAAAAGGTTTTCAACAAATTCAAGGAGTTGACTACGATGAGACCTTCTCACCCGTAGCGATGCCTAAGTCTGTTAGGGTTCTGCTAGCAATTGCTGCTTATTTCGATTATGAAATTTGGCAGATGGATGTCAAAACTGCATTCCTCAACGGAAACATTGAAGAAGAGTTGTACATGGTACAACCCCAAGGTTTTGTCAATCCTAAGGATGCTGGTAAAGTGTGCAAGCTTCAGCGTTCCATCTATGGACTAAAGCAAGCATCCCGGAGTTGGAATCTTCGATTTGATGAGGTTATCAAAGGTTTTGGATTTGTCCAAAATTTTAAAGAAGCTTGTGTTTAGAAGAAAGTGAGTTGGAGCTCGGTTGCATTTCTGATTTTATATGTAGATGATATATTACTAATTGGGAATGACGTGGAGCTGCTTAACAGTGTGAAAGATTATTTGAATAATAGTTTTTTCAATGAAAGATCTTGGTGAAGCTGCATACATATTAGGCATTAAGATCTATAGAGATTGATCGAGATGCTTAATAACACTTAGTCAAAGTACATACCTTGAGAAGATAGTGAAGAAATTCAATATGCAGGATGCAAAGAAAGGTTCTTTGCCCATGTTACAAGGTAAGCCATTGAGTAAGACTCGGTGTCCAACTACGACAACAGAAAGGGAAAGGATGAATAAAATCCCCTATGCCTCGGCCATAGGTTCTGTTATGTATGCCATGTTGTGTACTAGACTAGATGTGTCCCATGCTCTTAGTTTGACGAGCAGGTACCAGAGTGATCCTAGAGAGGCTCACTGGACAGCAGTTAAAAATATCCTGAAGTACTCTTCGTAAAAGGTTACGTCGATGCTAGCTTCAATACTGATCCAGATGACTCAAAATCTCAAACAGGGTATGTCTTTATTTTGAACGGAGCTGCGGTTAGCTGGAGGAGTTGCAAGCAGAGCGTAATTGCAAGATCTACATTAGAGGCGGATTCTGAAGCAGCGACAGAAGGTATATGGCTGAAGGAATTTTTCACTGAACTCGGCGTTGTTCCGAGTGCACTGGATCCCATGGAGATCTTTTTTGACAACACTAGTGCCATTGCTCTAGCCAAGGAAACAAGATGTCACAAGAGCTCCAAGCATATCAAACGCCGGTTTCATCAAATTCGTGAGAATGTCATTGAAGGAGATATTACCATTAGCAAAGTACATACGGATCAGAATATCGCGGATCCATTGACCAAAGTTCTTCCACAAACAAAACATGATCAACACCAGAATGCCATGGGTGTTAGATTTCTGCCAATGTAAACTATATTATTGACTCTAGTGCAAGTGGGAGACTGTTGGAAATATGCCCTAGAGGCAATAATAAAATTGTTATTATCATATTTCTGTGTTCATGATATATGTTTATTTTCCATGCTATAATTGTATTAACCGGAAACATAATGCATGTGTGGTTGCATAAACAACACCGCGTCCCTAGTAAGCCTATACTATACTAGCTCGTTAATTAATGATGGTTATGGTTTCCTAACCATGAACATGAGTTGTGTATTAATTAATGGGATCATGTCATTAGAAGAATGACGTGATGGACAGACCCAACTAAGCATAACAATATTGATCGTTTCATTAAGTTTATATTGTCATGCCTTTTATTATCAAGTATCATGTTTCTTAGACCATGAGATTATGTTATTCTCGGGTACCGGAAGAATACTTTGGGGACATCAACCATCACATCGTGACAGGGTGATCATAAAAATGTCTTACGGGTATCTCCGAAAGTACTTGTTGAATTACATGAATCAAGACTGGGATTTGTCCCTCCGTGTGACGGTGAGATATACTCTGGGCCCACTTGGTAATGCACATTCGGTAACGCTTGCAAGAACGTGACTAATGAGTTAGTCACAGAGAATGTTGTATTACATAACGAGTAAAGAGTACTTACCGGTAACGAGATTGAACTAGGTATAGCGATACCGACGATCGAATCACGGGTAAGTAAAATATCGTGTGACAAAGGAAATTGTGTACGGATTATAGTAGTCCACGACATAGTGGTTCAATCGATAAAGATCTTCGTTGAATGTGTGGGAGTCATTACGGATATCCTGGTCCCTCTAATGGTTATTGATCAGAGAGATGTCTCGATCATGTCTGCACGTTCTCGAACCCGTAGGGTCACACACTTAACGCTCGGTAACGCTAGAATTGATCTGGGATAATTTTATTAATGGTGTTCTAATATTGTTCGGAGTCTCGGATGAGATCCTAGACATCAAGAGGAGCTCCGGAAGAGTCCGGAGGTAAATATTTATATAAGGCAAGTTGATTTCTGGATTCCGGAAAAGTTCGGGATTTTTTCGGCATTGTCAGAATGTTCTAGAAGGTTCCGGAGGGTCCCACTATGGGCCCCACCTGTTTTGGACGACCAAGGGTGGTCCAATAGTCCATGTGACCAGCCCTCCTGGGTTTATTATGCCAATAAATGGGAAGCCCTTCAATGGGAGGGTTACCACTCTTAAAAGAAAGATGTTACCATCTTTTTAATGAGAGAGGGGTTTTCACTTGAGAATTGAAGTGGCTACAACCTCCTTGCCTATATAAGAGAGGGGAGAGGATCACCAAGAAAACCCAAGTCCTTCCACACGTCCTCCTCCCTCACGTGCATCACTTGGCGAAGCCCTGCCCTCGTGAAACTCTTCACCATATCCACCACCACGCCGTTGTGCTGCTGGAATCGATCCCATCTATTTCTCCCTCTTGCTTGCTTGATCAAGAAGAAGGAGACGTCATCGAGCTGTACGTGTGCAAGCCTCCGGAGGTACTGCTCGTTTGCAGTGCTGATCGGATCGAACTTCACCAACAACTTCACCAAGCTGCGTTGAAATAAACGTTCAACGCGCGTGTTCTTCGAGGGTATGATGACCTACTCTCCCCGTTACTAGCATCTTCTAGATTGGATCTTGGATGTTGCTTCCGCATGTGAGAGAATTTTTTTGTTTTCTATCACGCAATCTCCTACAGTTTGCCTGTTCTGAGTGGTCCGATCATGTCCAGTCCCCATACTGCGAATGGCCAGGCTAGAGGGATTGTCTTCAGCTCGGAGGCCGGTTTGCGTGGCTGGATGGCATAAAACTGACATACTTCGCAGTGGTCTACGATGTACCGAGCATCGCTGAGGGCTTGAGGCCAGAAGAAACCAGCTCAGAAAGCTTTGGCCACCAGCGTCCGACTTAAGGCATGGTGGCCGCAATCACCCGCATGGATGTCTTGCAAGATAAAACGGCCTTCTTCCTCGGAGATGCATCGCTGGGGGAGCTAAGTGATGCTGTTTCTGTATAACTCCCCATTGATCACCGATTAAGACTTTGATTTGAGGACAACTTGCTTAGCTTCTATCTCGTCATCAGGCAACTCTTGTTTTTGTAGGTAAGCAAGGATTGGAAGTGTCCACTCGGGGGGAATGACCTCCACGCCTAACACCATGTCGACTACTGTGGGTATATCTTCTTTGTTAGGAATGTTCTTGTCAGGCAACATATCTGGATCGGCTTCTAGGAAAGGGTCTTCCTTGAATGTTGGAGAGTGCGAGTGCTCCAAATAAATTCCTGGCGGGATCTTACCCCGAGTAGAGCCCAACTTGGCTAGGTCATCTTCTGCCTGATTTTTAACCCTTGGAATGTGATGGAGCTCTAGCCCATCAAATTTTTTCTCCAATTTTCTCACTGCTACGCAGTAGGTCGTCATTGCTGGACTCCGGATGTCCCACTCTTTCATTACTTGGTTTATCACTAGGTCTGTATCCCCGAATATCATGAGTCTTCTGATTCCGAGTGAAATAGTCATTCTCATGCCGTACAGAAGAGCTTCATACTCGACTTCGTTATTCGTTGATGGGAAGTGTATTTGGAGGACGTATCTCATCTCGTATTTCCTCGGGGAAACCAGTACCACTCATGCCCCTGCTCCATTTAACATCTTGGATCCATCAAAAAACATTGTCCAATGCTCTGGTGTTGGCTGTGGAGGATGTTGGACCTCAATCCACTCGGCCAGGAAATCTACCAGTGCTTGCGACTTGATTGCTTTTTTGTCTTGGTAATTGAGGTCAAAGGGAAGTAGGTCCAAACTCCATTTTTCAATTCTGCCTGTTGAGTATCTGTTGTTCATGATTTCTGCCAGGGGAGCTTCAGAGACCACTGTGATGGAATGATCCTGGAAATAATGTGCAAGCTTCTGTGATGCCAAGTAAATTCCCATTGCCAACTTCTGATAGTGGGGATATCTCTGCTTGGATGGTGTGAGGACTTCGGAGATGAAGTACACCGGTCTTTGTACCTTTTGTGACTTTCCTTCTTCTTCTCTTTCCACCACTATAGCTACGCTGACGAATTGGCTTGTGGCTGCAATATATAATAAGAGCGGTTCTTTTTCTTGCGGTGCTGCCAGGACTGGCCGAGTTGACAGTTGCTTCTTTAGCTCTTCAAACGCCATTTGAGCTTCTTCCGTCCAAACGAATTTTGGAGATTTTTTCATCAGCTGGTAGAGAGGTAGGGCTTTCTCTCCCAGTCTGGAGATGAACCTACTGAGTACTGCGAGACAGCCTGTCAATTTTTGGACGTCTCAGAGCTGCTTGGCTGGCTTCATGTTTTGGATTGCAACAAATTTTTCCGGTTGGCTTCTATCCCACGCTCGGAGACCATGAATCCGAGTAGCTTCCCCTCTGGCACACCAAAAACACATTTTTTCAGGATTGAGCTTGATGCTGTAGGCTCGGAGGCTCTGAAAGGTTTCAGTTAAGTCGGCTAGAAAACTACTTCCTTTAACAAACTTGATCACAATGTCATCCACGTAGACCTCCACATTTCTGCCGATTTGCCAGATCAGGCAGTTCTGCATCATGCGTTGATACGTAGCGCCTGCGTTTCTGAGTCCGAATGGCATCGTGACGTAACAAAAACATCCGAATGGGGTTATGAATGCTGTTTTAAGCTCATCTCGTTCATATAGTCGGATTCGATGATAACCCGAGTACGCATCGAGGAAACATAATCTTTCGCAACCCGATGTGGAGTCCACAATCTGGTCAATGCGAGGAAGAGGGAAATGGTCTTCTGGACAAACTTTATTGATATGACGGAAATCGACACAAGTTCTCCATGATTTATCTTTCTTCGAAACCATTACAGGATTTGCTAACCACTCGAAGTGGAAGATTTCCCTAATGAATCCGGGTGCTAATAATCTAGCTATCTCCTGTCCGATGGCCTTCCTTTTCTCGGAGGAGAACCGCCGAAGGGACTCTTTCACCGGTCTTGCTTTCGGATCAACGTGTAACTTGTGCTCGGCCAACTCCCTTGGGACTCCAGGCATATCAGCAGGCTTCCATGCAAAGATATCCCAATTCTCACGGAGGAAGTTGACGAGCTCGAGTTCCTATTGGGGATCCAAATCGGTTGCAATATTGGTTTATTTGTCTTTATCCGTGGGATGTATCTGTACCCTCTTGGTCTCTCCAGCTGAATCAAATGAAGATGTCTTCTTTGGTTGCAGCAACTCAGATGAGTTAGCGGATTTTTTGTACTCGGCCAGCTCTACCTCAGCCATTTGCTGGTCGGCTATCAGAGACCCCTTCTGCAATAGTTCTTTGGCTTTCTTGTAATATCCCGAGACAGTGATCACGCCGTGCGGGCCAGGCATCTTTAGTTTCAGATAGACGTAACATGGGATGGCCATGAATTTTGCATAAGCTGGTATTCCGAGTAGAGCATGATATGCACTCAGAAAATCCACCACTTCAAAGGTGATTTTTTCTTTCCGGAAGTTACTCGGAGTTCCAAAGACCACATTGAGGGAGATCATTCCGAGTGAGTATGCCTTTTTCCCCAGGATTATCCCATGAAATTCCAGATAGATTTTGCGAAGCTTGGACATTGGAATGTTCATGCTCTTCAGAGTGCTTGCATATAGGATATTAATCCCGCTGCCACCATCCATCAAGACATTTCTGATCCTGAAGTTCCCATTCCCTGTTTCCACCAAAGGATCAACAATCAGAGCGTGCCTTCCTGGGTGAGGGATGTGAGGAGGGTGATCCGACTGGTCGAAAGTGATTGGGATGTCAGCCCACTTCATATAACTCGGAACTGCCGGAGCTGCCGAATTGACTTCTCTGAACCTTATCTTTTCTACCCTCTTCGATTCTCGTCCTGCGAAGATGACTAACACTCCGTCTTCTCTTGGGAAACCTTCGCTGTCCAGATCTGGGCTGGGTGCTTACTTTTTTCCGGTATCTTTATCTTGCTGGGGACCTGTTCTTGCATTCTGAGCTGCTCTCTTGATCAGGCGACATTGTCGAGCTGTATGTTTTGGAATAACTAACTTTCCCTCGGCATCTCGAGTAGTGTGAAGAGGACAAGGTTGATCCAGGAGTACGTCATCATTGGACGTCTTTTTCTGCCGCGACTGCCACTCCTTTCGTGCCTGACCCTTGCCATGGATGCCTAAGGCGTTTGCTGCTGCCACTAACTCTGCGCCTGTCGGGGCATATTCTGCTTTCCTCTTGTTGTTGCGTCCGGTCTTCTGTTTTGGGTTAGGTGCCGAGCTGCTGCCTCCTCTGTGTTGCTGGTTCTTCTGCCGAATCTCCTCTTCACCGTTGGCGTACTTGTTCGCTATCTCCATCAGTCTTCCGAGTGAGGTGACATGAGGTGATCTTGACAACTTGAGATTCAACTCTCTGTACTTGACCCCTTGTTTGAAGGCATGAATGGCCTGGAACTCGGAGACTCCTTCAACCGAGTTATGAAGTGTGATCCATCTCTAGATATAATCCCGAGTAGATTCGGTGTTTCTCTGGACACACAACTGTAGCTCGGTTAGCCCCCCGGGCCTCTTGTAAGTCCCTTCAAAATTCTTGATGAACACTTTCTCAAGGGCTATTCTGTAATCATATAACCATGTCTGAGGTTTGGCATCACCTCGGTATTTATCCACCCCTTGAGCTATCCTGAAGTGAGGCGGAATAGGGGTAGACCGAATCCTTTCGCTGAAGCAAACTGGCCCGGTAGCCATTGAGGGACGAGTGTAACAACCCATTTGCAATAATAAGAAATCAACATGATATTGTACTTTGTCTGATGACTTTGTAACTTGGCATGATGCTAGAGTTTGACATTTCATATGGTGATTTAAATTTGCATTGGGATTGGAGCCCATTTCGTTTGTTTGAGTTTGCATCCAAAATGATTCAAGAAGGGTGTTTGAAGATTATTCCATGTTGCATGCATGCTCTCCTTGACCCCAATCTGGGCATAGCCATTTCATTTGCAATGACAAGGGTATTAAAAATCTCAATGCATTTTTGCCATAATAAAAAATGTGGAGTGCAGTTCAAAGTGATTTTTGAATTCCCAAAAGTGGCCCACATTTTTGTTGTTGCAAAATGCTCAAACCATTTTTGGAAATTGAGGAATATTACAAGGATCATTTTACATATTTTTAGCCCTTGTAATTAATTTGGAAAAACCCCAAAGTCCTTTTCTGTTTTATTAAATGGAAAAGGGTCCAGAGAGGGGCTTTCTTTTTTCTCTCTTTTCTTTTTCCTTCCGGGACTCAGCCTAGCCCACTTGGGCCTGTTTTCCTCTCGGCCCAACCCGCAGCGAACCGGTACGGGTCGTCTTCCCCTCCTTTCCAGTGTGGCCACACCTTTTCCCCCTCCTCCTCTCTCACGCCGGAGAGGCCACGACGGCAGCAGGGACGGTGTCAGAACCCTCTGTTAGGTATGTGCTAGGGTTAGCTAGTGCCTTTGCATCATGTCAAAATTTCAAAAAAAGAAATCTTGGAAATCAAATTCAAAATCCAAATGGGAGAAGGAACACCCCCCAGATGAATTAATTCAAAAGGCCAGATAAAAATCTTTTCCAAAAATTCATGTTAGAGTTTTGAAAGTCCTATAAATGAGTGTGATCACATATCAAGTGATGTGGGACCCACCCCATGCTCAAAGATTTTTCAAATATTCAAACAGTACCTTGGAATTAAAGAAATCCCCCTATTTGATTTAAAATTCAAATCATTTGAATTTTAAAAATGTTGAAAGTTTATGAGTGGCTAGTATATATTATTATGAGGCCATATAAAAGTTTTCAGCATTTAATAAAATGGTTTGGTATTTTTATCAGAGCCAAAACAAATAAAACAGAAAGCAGAAAAAGAAAGAAAAAGAAAAAGGCTGAAAGCCACTTACCTGGCCCACGTGGCCCAGCAGAGGCGGCCCAGCCCAAAGGGGCAGGGTCGTCTTCTCCACAGGCCAGGCAGGCAGGCAGCTCGCCGCCGGCCGCGGCATGGAAGCCAGGCAGCTGCCTGGCTGCTCCCCGGCCGCCTTCTAGCCTCGTGGAGAACCCCCCGTGCTCATCCACTTCTCCCCCTCTGGAACCCTCTTCCTCCTCTCTCCCGTGCGAAACCCGCGAAGCAGCCGTGACCGAGCCGGTGCACCGACGAGCCCCAACGCGGCGACAGAAGTCCTCAAGCTCCGCCACCGTGTCCAATCGAACCAGCGTCGACGACTTCGTCTTTCCCCCAGATCAATCGAAGCCCAGGAGCACTCCAAGTGACGCCAGCTTTAAGGAATCGCCGCCGGCCGCCGACGAGTCCAACCTCAAATTCGTCCATGCCAAGCACTCCCCGGCCTCCCCGAGCCCTTCATCGTGATCAGGGTGAGCTTGCCGTTCTTTTGCCTCCATCCACGCATCCTCCCGTGCCCGTTTTCATGATTTCGACGAGGTCCGAGACCAAACGCCGCCGCTCGTCGTCGAGGACATGCACCAAAGCACCCGTTTGACCCCCGGATGGCTCCACTAGTTCCGCACACACCCCACCTTGGTTTCTATACTCTCGGTTTCCAAATCCGTGCACAAAATGAAGAACCCGACGAGTCCAGTGCCCGACTTCCGCCGCCGCTCGTTGCCGATGATGTTCCGGTGATCCCCGTGGCCCCCTGATGACACCACTCGATGCGGACGACCCCAAGGAGCAAGTCCATGCCCTCCAGGTCCCTCCCCGCGCCCTAGAACCCAACTCTGGCGAGTCTCCGGCAGGATTCCGGCGGCTCCCCGGCGAGCCACCATTAGCCCCCCCTAATGACCCTTTTAAACCTAACCCAGTGGCTGACAAGTGGGGCCAGTCACAAATTAACCCCTCGGGTTAATTTTAAGCAGGGGATTAACCCCCACTGTGGATGACAGGTGGGGCCCCTTGTCAGTTTGACTCGGGTCAAACCCCCCTGATGCCAGCATGACATCACAGTGACGCAGTAAATGAATTTCCAGAAAAGAAAAATAGTTTAATAAATCCAGAAATTCCAGAAAATACCCCAAACTTTGGAAATTCATAGAAAATTCATATTAACTCCAAATTGGACAAATAATATATGAAAAATGATCAGGAGAAAATTATCTTTCCAAATATGCAACTTTCAACTCTGTTTGAGTTGAATTTAAAATGTGATCAGTGGCATTTGTTATTTGATTTAAATGGAATTAAATCAAATTCAATTCAAATAATTTTGCAACTTGAACCATGGCAACATGCTACATTTCACTTACACATCATAGGCATATCATACACATTTGAAGATAATTCAAAATGATGAAACTATATCACATATAACTTGGTTAATGTTGAATTCAAATGTGGAAGTTGAATTTGCATTCTAAATGCAATATATTCCACTTAAATGGAATTGCCTCACACATCCAAACTTATACTTCAAGCTTTAACATTCAATCATGTGCTTGAGCATTGCATTCATATTGATTGCTACTTCGTGCTTTGTTTGTCGAGTAGAGGTGGAACCGGAGCAAGAGGTCACCCCCTTCGCTGAAGATCCAGAACCCGAACCTCGTCAGCAAGGCAAGCAAAACCCCATTGATCATGTCGATAAAATCCCACTTCCCTCTCATGTCTCGCTTATGCATTGTATAGGATGATCACCATGTTACGATTCTACCACATAGATGAACCCATTCCTTTGCATGACCTATCTTTTGTCACAGTAGTAAGAAAACCACAATCCTAGCAAATGTAGGAGTTGGTTGATATCATGTGGCCCCTGCAAATGTTACTGCTTATTGCATGCTTAGTATGATACCATGTTGTTACTGTGATGTGAGTCGGGATGGTAGTGATCATGTTGATGATGGTAGAAAAGTGTTGGTGAATCGACCCTAATACAAGGTGAACGATGAGAGGCTGTGTAGGAGTACACGGTGGGTTTTCTCGTTGAACACCGCCCTAAGTCCGAGTTATTGTGTGGTGATCCAAGATGAAGAGTAAAACCACACATTGGGCTCACTGACCCCTCTCAACTTATTAACTCATCCCTTTCGATGTCCAGATGTCGCAGTAGTTCGGAGTTCTGGTAGGCTTGTGGCCTGGATGCTAAGTGAGAGAACGGCTCACCCGAGACCGGCTTAAGCACCACGCACACATCGCTTGGGTCCACTTCGGTAAACCGGCCGGGTTCACGATAGTGGTAGCCAACCCAAGTAGGCGGCTTTCTTGGACTAGATAGGCTATGAGGTAACAGTTGTGGTGAGCATCCTCGCTGGCACCCCTTGAATGGTGTCGAGATCAAAGGCGGTAAATGATGGTCATGTGTGTGTAGCGGTACACCCTTGCAAGGTTAACAAAACTATTCGAATAGCCGCATTCGCGGTTATGGACTGCTTGGAAAGCTTAGCTTGATTTTTAGATAACTTGAACCGGATACTTCTAAAATACACCAAGATAAGTGTGAGTGCTATAGCGTGCTTTCTCGTGGGGAAGTCGAGGAAGGCACCATAGTGGTGTATTGGTTGGAGAAAGTAGTGGACTCGTGTACGCTTCTTACCTCAAAGTCTGGTACTCGTAGTTCAGGATTAGCCAAGTCAAAGCTGGCATTTCTGCAAGTAAACCCCACCTCCCTTTACCTTGACTCATGTGCATGAGTAGTATAGCTCCTATGTAAGTCTTGCTGAGTACGCCTTTGTACTCACATTTGCTTAATCTATGTTTTAGATGATGCCACTGACCCAGAAGGTGGCTTCTTCATCGAGCTGGACGACTGAAGTTAAGCTAGTCTAGTCCCAGTCAGCAGACTGGTTCCCTCGTGGAGGGCTTTATGTTTGAATAAGGCTTCTTAAGCCAATTTGTTAAACTTGTCTGTACCCAGACATAATTTGCTTCCGCTTTGTGATGTAATGTTGGATCACATGTATGTGATCTCTGTGTGTACTCTATAAGAGTTTTAAATAAAGTTGTACACTTTGTAGAGAATTGCAATGGTACCTGCTGTTCATACAAGGCATGTGTGCTGTGTGTATGTTTATAACATGCATGTCTTTGTATGGGTTTTCGAGACCTTAGTTGTGTTCTGGCTGGCGGTCTTTCATACACCAAGTGGCCCTTAGATGTGCGCAGCTTGGGGCATCGCGATGCGATTGCTCGAGACTCCGTCTCGTGCACACTTTGTGGTATGATCGAGCCCGCCCTAGACCCCGACTAAGTGATCGGGCTGGAGTAAGTCTATGTAAGAGTTTTGAGATAGTCGATAGTATGGTTGAGGCGACTTGTCTTTGAATATGGGAGTTCACCACCCATATCATTAGACTTGTGTGCGGACGATGAGGACCCATCACAGTTGATCATCCGGCCTGGATGGGATGCCCCTCACGTACGATGCTTTCCGAGAATGTTCAGTGCTTGGCCTTGTCTGCTTAGACAAGTGGGTGCGGTTCTCAGCTCTCCATATGACTATGTCTTAACTGGACTTGCATACGCTAACCCCGGGTCCCGACAGACGGGGACGTGGCCGATGAGCCCCCCTTTATAAGCAGGGACCGTGACGGCCCCGGGAGCCTAGGGTTTCTCTTCTCCCCCCTCAATTTCCTCTCCGCCGCCGCCCATGTGCTCCTCTGCTTCCGCCATGAACCCAGGTGAGCTGCGCCTCCAATTCGTCGTCGTCGTCTGTTTTCTTTGGCCCGTGGCTTGCTCGTCGCCTTCAAGGTGACCCTAGTTGCGCGTTTTGCCCCGCAGGAGAGCACTAGGAGGAGCAGGACGCCCCCGAGCCGTGGAGCCACGCCGCGGCTCCATCTTCTTCCCCGTCACCGTCGAGCCTTTCCCCGCCGTCCCACATCGCGAGCCCGCCTCCAATTCCCCCTAGGTGAGCTCCAGACCTCCCTCTTCCTTTGTCTCGCCCGCGTGTAGTTCCTCTCCATAGGACCGTAGCGCCGCCGCACTGTTCGTGCTCGCCATGCTGTGGGCGGCGTCGAGGACGTCTCCCGCGCGCTCTAGGGTTGCGCAGAGCGCGCTTTTGGCACGCAAGGAGCCCCCTTTGGCCTCTCTCGCGTCGCCTGTCGTCGATGTCTAAAGTTGGGGACATGAGTCTGTGGCGCCGCCGCAAGTTCAGTTGTCGTTTGCGTCGCCACCGTGAAGCCACCGGCCGGATCTACAGCGCGCACGTGTAGAGCTAGGTCGCCTCTGTATTTTGGACACCGGGGCTCGGCCGGAGACGCACTGTGCACGCCGCTAGCCTCACCCGAAGTTCGCCGGAGTAACACAGTGTCTGCATCTTCAGCCCGTGTCGCCGCACCTCTGAAACTTCGAGGTTTCCGGCGAGCAAAGAGGAGTATGATGGCCATGGCATGCACCTAGGTGTCTGGGTTCGTCGGGGGACGGCCGGAGCTCGAGCGTGCCTCGCCGGTAGATGCGCGCGTCGTCGGGTTCAGAGGAGAAGGAGCCCCTTTTTCTTCAGTTGTCGCGCGAGTTCAGAGAGAGGGCTGTCGCCCTGGGCCGAGGAGGAGAAGAGAGACCAGTGGGCCTGGTCCAGCAGTGGGCTCGGCCTCGTTTTCATTTTTTGATTTATTTGTCTCAGCCAGTTGTGCCTGTGCGCCTGGGCCAGAGGCAGATGAAGTGGGCCTCTGCCCGAGACCAGCCCAGTTGGCTGCGTCTCCTTTTATTTTTCTTTTCTTTTTATTTATTTTCTTTTTAAATTCAAATTTGAATTCGATTTCAAATTCAAATCTATTTTTGAACTTGCAACTCAAACTAGGGCATGCCATATATGACTTTGGGGTAGTTTTTCCAAGGAGCATCATGGTGATATTGGTTTTGCCAATGGAGCCTTTTTAAAACCGCTTTAGTGCAACTTTGCACTCAGGCCCGTAGATTTATTTGAATTTGCAACTGTGTTTTGCAAATTCAAATGGTACCATGTCCTATATGGTTTTGGGGTAGAAAAATGCAGGGATTCCAATGGTGATGTCCATGTGATGTTTTGTGCAACTCAGGTGGACATGGTGTGATCACCTAACCATATCCAACCTTGCCTTTCTTTTCTTTGTTTCTTTCAACTTCAATGCATGTTGAAATCTTGGTCATCTTTTCATTCCAAGTCCCTTTTCATGTCATCTTCAAATATTTGCATCGTCAAACCAGCCCCTAGCATATTGTCATATGCAATGTGGCTGAGTTCCTTTCCTTGTTGCACCTTTCCGATGTCAAGTTCATCGACCTCTCTCCGTCTCCAGAATCGATGTTTTACTTTTCACGTTGTAGTTATTTCTGTTAATTGCATGGTTGATCATGTCATGTTGCCATGTTACTTACACCACAAATTAAGGCTAAGACCAAAGCCATTTTACGTAAATAAATTGCATATGAAGTTGATGACGTGTCGTCACCACCTTCATTTAAATCTGACTAGATAGGGTCACATCATGTCGATTAAACTTGATCATACCATCTTTGCCTGTGCATTGCACCCATTGCTTACCTGTGTGCCTTTTTCCTTGCCGGTACCTTACGTTAGCACCTGAGTCTGCCGAGGAGACTTACGTGGAGGTTTCCTACACCGAGCCCGAGGACCCTGCTACGTCTGCTTCGACGACCGAATACCCAGGCAAGGGGAAGATTTATACCATTACTTGATACCTTTCTGCCTACCTGCCTAGCTGTACTTTAGAACGTTTGTTTGATCCTATCCACTTGCTTATGCCACATTCAAAAACCAAACAACCATGATCCCCACATCCCAGCTATAAGGCCCGATATGCGGTACTGTTCCAGATCTAGATGTTTCCATCCAGATCCGGGGACGAAGCACATATCGGTCCCACCGCGACATATGACGGAGTCATATGCCCCGGATTTCCAACATGATATCACAACATTACAGATACAAGGATACAACATCTCATACAATTGGCCTACAACTGCCTCAAATACAATACAACAGTGGAAGATACATGTCTGAGTATAGACTACAAGCAAATGCCTAGTGGCAAAGAGAAAAACATCGATCCCATAACCACACGGGTCCAGGCCCTCCGCCGGGATTCGCCTAACTAGTCATCGCCGAGTCTCCACGTGAAACGTCGATCACCATAACTGTTGTCGAGCAAGGACCCTGAAAAGAGTTTGGGGGGTAGTATCATGAGTACAGAGGTACTCAGCATCCAACTGTAGTGGTCATCTAACCCAGCAAGGACTTCATCACTCGTCATTCTAGGACAACTAGTAGTTTACGGTAAGGAAGGGGTAATTGGTAAGGTTGCTGCCGCACTAGCATTTATGAAGTGGCTAACGATCTAGAGAGTAAGATAAGAAGCCAAGAAGTCGATGAGGAATCGCCTCCAACAAGTCTTGCTATCAACTACTTACGCAAGCATAACACCTATCCTATCCTTGTCCTCCTCTTCGCATCCCGACGAAGAAGAAGCAGTCAAGGCACACACACACGTTGATCAAGTTATATTAAGATTATCTCAGTTGTTGTTGTCTATGAACAAGGAGTAGGTCTCAAGTCGTCCATAACCGTGGACACGGCTTCTCGAAAAGATTTAACCCTGCAGGGGTGTACCAACTGCCCATTACAAGGCTCCGCACACACGCCCATCTCTCTCAGTTGCTACCCATCACAGGCAACCATTTTATGATTTAGTTCCAAGAGATCCGAAACGACATGTCCCTCTAACTAACAACGAACAAATCTGGGTGGCCCCCGGGGAGTCGACACCCAATCCAAAAGCTGGCCACGCTCTCGGATCGGACTCTTCCGTATGACGCAGGTTGGATTGCCGGTTAATCACACATGGGAAAACCGGGTCCTAGCTAATCGGGTGGACCAACAGAGAAACAAAGTCTCCACTGGCCCAAGTTGTTTTAAAATAGCTGGGGGCCCAACCAAGCACACACACGTTTTCAAATGGTAAATCAGCTTGGGCCACCACTAGAAATGTTTGAAGCTAGATAGGTAAGAAAAGGGGACCCCATAAAATCCCACACGCGGTTAGGCACGCTCAGTCTTAAAACCAATACACGAAACTCGGATCCTAGGTGACTCGAATGGAACAAAGCGTCGGGGCGGGATAGCCTAGACCTTCCATTCTTCGTCGAATATAGTCAACACTATAATAATCATATCATCAACAACAATATAATAATGTGATATCCCAAACCAAGGAGTAACAGGGTAACATCGTAGCATCCTAAGCATGCATACTAAGCAGGGGCTGAGCAACGAGCAATAGTAACATAGCAGTACAAGGTTTGCTGGGAAGGGACATGGCTGTATCAGTTTGAAAGAGGTTGTAAACATGTGGTAGGATCAAACATCGAACCTAACCTAGACTAGCATGCAAACCGCTGGTTGAAATAGAATGGATCATAAGTAATGTATGGTCCTTTCCTGTTGATAAGTCGGGTTCCGAAGGTGTAGCCGATCGCACGCTCGCATCGTCTCCGAGAGGTACCCATGGAAGCACACAAGAAGGAAACACTGGAAAGCAATCAACGGTGCACCACTATTACTACGGAGCAATACAAGATCAAGAAGACAACACATGACATGGCAACGCGATACTGATCTATCGTCGAGAACGGTTACTAACAGTTTAAGTGGGGTATCGGTCACACACGACGAATACCGCACGTTTACGGTGGTTCAAGTTGCTTAGCTACAGGTGACCAACCAACGGTTATTAACATGGCAACTCAAGCAAGCATGGCATAGCACACAAACAAGTCAAGAGGTGAAGCACAAAAGAAACTACCTATGCTAGACAATTTATGTGAGGCACAATCCTAAACATGGCATAACACTAAGTGCCGCACGACAATTAAAGGATTTGGTACTGTTCTGTCCTAAACCATATTTCAGGTTGGTTAATAGCAGGAAACAATAGCATAAACACAAAGTACACGAAAAAATAATCAAGTTACATATAAAGAACACTCCAAACGGAGTGACGGTTTAAAAGATACAAACAAAACAAGTTACGGGCACAATCTACCAACATCACGAAGCACACTTTAGAGCAATGCATAAATAGTATAATGGATGCAAACATGCTCAAAAATGACTTGCAATTAAAGTATACATGACATGGAAGGCATGGCAAAAATAATCATGCAAATAGGCATCATAGATCAAAAGATATTAAGCAAACAACATGGCATCGCAAAGTAGCAGACTTAGTGAAAAACTGAGGTGGCTGTCAACAACAGCAGCATAGAAACTTTGGAGCAGAATATCTATATGACCAGCAAGCATATCATGGCAATGCAATACATGTAATGAAAGTAGACATGATGCTTAAAAATATGCAACTGGAATCACTCAAATCCGATAAACGGTCGCGACACACTCGTCGACCGAAGTTGCAACAAAATAACAGTTTCAGCAACAACAACATAATAACATCATGGTCACCACTTTGGAGCAAGATTTAATCATGATGCAGCAAGAAATTATGGCATGTGAATGCATGGAACTGAAGTACACATGATTCTTAACACATAGGAGAAATAATCAATGCAATAGGCCTCATGGATTTGTTACAATCCTCATGCAAAGTTGCAACAAAATATTAACAGCAGCACTAAACAGGAAAAATAGCAGTTTAACGGACTGATGCCCACTTTAGGACACAATTACACAATCAAGATGAGCTCAAATGCAAAAACTTTCTACATACGAATGCTAGAGCACGCAAAACTGAGCAACTTTCGTTTTGGGGGCACGTTCATCGGAGCTACGGTTTAACGGGAAACTACAACGCAAAAACAGATCAGCACACCGTTGCAGACTTGGCAAAAATCTGGAAAAGGAAAAAGACAGAAAAAAGGGTTGGGTTCCCACCCATGGGCTTGGCCCATCTGGCCTGGAGGCTGGGCTGGAGGCAGGCCTGGCCTGGGCCGCTTGGAGGAGGCTGGGCCTTGGGCCTGGCTGCTTGCTAGGCTGGGGGAGGCAGCCGGCTTGGCCAGCTCTCCCGACCCCGATCCAGCCGGATCGAGCGGCTGGCGACGTCGGCGGCTCGCCGGAGGGCGGCCGACGCGGAAGGCGGTAGAGGCAGGTCGGGGCCGCGTGGGTGCGAGGTGCAGGCGGCGGGATCCGGCCGATCTGGCCGCCGACGGGGGCTCGTGGAGCGCGGCGTGAGCTCCGGCTCTTGGCGTCCATGGCGCTCGGGCCGTACCTGGAGAGAGGGAGCGGCGTGGGTGAGAGGGGAGGGCAGGGGAAGAAGAGGAAGGAGGGAGAGAGGAAGAGGGGGAAGGAGGAGAGGAGGGAAGCCGGCCGGGCAGCGGCTGCCGTGGCTCGCCGGCGGCGGCCTCGGGCCCGGCGGAGCGCGTGACTCCACGGGAGGGGAGAAGAGGTGAGGAGAGAGATGGAGTGGGTGGCTGGACTCAATATGGGCCGTTGGATCGGCCGATCCGACGGTCCAGATCGCCTGGGAGTGGTTTTTTTGGAAAAAATTGGGCAAAAAGCGAAATTGGGGGCATTGTGACGGGGGTGGCTGCAAAATTTGGCTCAGAGAAACCCTAGAAAGGGGTGGGAGTGTGGTGGTCTTTATATAGCCCAGGTGGCTGGCAGTTTGGAAAAACATCTCTGGTTTTTCTGTCGCGCGCGCGGTGCTCACGTTTCTGACCGCCGGGGGTCCGCAGTACCTCCGATTCGGGTAAAACATCAAACTGCGCGAACAACGCGTCGAGCCGGCGGCATTCACCTCGCGCTGGAACCGTTCCGAGAACACTTTCCGGCGCGCTATAAAAATAACCCGTTTAATTATTAAACGGGGTTTTTCGTTCCATTGGCTGCGGCTGGTCTCGTGCGGTTTTCGCGACGGTGATCGGGTGAAACCCGGTGTCGCAAAGGTCGAGTGTCAGGGTGGCAAGGGTCGGTCTCCGTCCGGTACGAGATAAGAGGGGGAAAAATAATCACCGATCGATAAATCGGGGATGCAAACACCGCAAACAAATCAGACAGTAAAACAATTCACACCAAAAACAAATTTTTAATTTTTGTGAAAACTGGGCTGTTACACCAGCAAAACCATTGTATTGCTAAGTTACTGCTGCTCAGCCATTGCTTAGTATGAGTAGGAAAACTTGCTGCTTACCCAATGCTACGGTTTGGGATATCATGTTATTTAAAGAAGTTGGTTGATATTTATTATTATTATGATGTTAATTATATTTGACGAATGATGGGAGACCGAGCTGTTGTCGCCAGGTGTTTTGTTCCATTTGAGTCACCTAGGTCCCGAGTTCCGGGTATTGTGTTTCTTGACGAGCGTGCCTAATCGTGTGTGGGATTTTATGCGGTCCCCTTGTCTTACCTACCTAGCTTCATACAGTTCCAGTGGTGGCCCGAGCTGATTTACTATTTGCAACGTGTGTGTGCTGGTGGTACCCCAGTTGTTTACAAACCACCCCGGGCCAGGAGGACTTGTTCCTTGGCTGGCCCACCTTGTCCGGCTGAGGACCCGGTGTCCCATGTGTGATTAACCGGGTATCCAAACCTGCGACAGACGGTAGAGATCGATTCGAGAGCGTGGCCAGCTTTTGAATTGGGTGTCGACTCACCGGGGGCCACCCGGAATTGTGCGTTGTTAGTTAGAGGGAATCCGACGTTCCGGAGTTTCAGGCGGTCACCTAGCCAAGTGGAAACCGGGCGTACATGCGAAGCCTATGATGGGCAGTTGGTACACCACTGCAGGGTTAAATCTTTTCGAAAAGCCGTGTCCGCGGTTATGGACGACTTGAGACCTACTCCTTGTTCATAGAATAACATCAACTTGAATCATAATTAAAACTTGCCTACCGTGTGAGTGCCTTGGTTGCTTTTCTTCGTCCAGGGGGATCGAGAGAAGATCCTGGTTGTGTTATGTTTGACGTAAGTAGGTGAATAGCAGACTTATGACACGATCTCACGTGCATTCTTGGATCTTACCTCTACTCTAATAAAACGATAGCCACCATACATGCTAGTGCGGCTGCAACCTTTACCTTTATCTTGTCTTACCGTAGGAAGTTAGTTATCCTGTAATGATATAATCTCACCCCTATTTTCCTTTTGTGCTTTTACTGTTTTGCCTGATAGGCCGCTGCAGTTGACTACTACCTCGACCCGAGCACCGGACGATACTTCGTGGAGGTGCCCCCGGAGGATGACGACGAGGATGACTTCGTCCAGTAGATCCTATAGTTGGGTTCCGACGATCCGTGGGTGGACTCTTTATGTGCAGCCCTCTCTAGGGCAATTTGGATTTTGACCGTACTCGATCGTGATTGTCTTCCGCTTGTTGCATGATGTACTGTTGGGTCTATGGACCTCTGAGATGATGTAATAAATTCCAGTGGCGATGTATGCCCTGGACTCTATATATTTATGTCTTAGTATTAAGTTCATCGTTCTTATACCTGTTGTCGAGAATCCTGCAGCGACACGAGTGCGAGTGTCGTGAGTCGGTGGCCTTTTATGCGCTACTAACTTGAGCGGGACGCGAAAGCGACTAACTCGAGTTAGCACCGCATCGGGGGCCTTACAACTTGGTATCAGAGCAGGACTGACTGTAGGACCCCTTACTGGCCGAAGTTGAGTCTAGAAGCTATTTTGTAGTTATTAAGGAAAATCGGAGAGTAGGAACTCTTTCTTTTTCTTCTTACCCCACCCTCCCACCCCTTTTTCCGTGAGGAAGTGAAACGTTGTTTTTCTCTCTGCAACTTATCCCCTTTCAAAACAAATCTAGGTTCTCGTTTACATGAGGCTCCGATTCCTCTATAATTTTTTGCTAGCGACGAGAAGGGTTGGCGTACGTTCAGAACACTGAGCCGCCACTTGGGGTTGACAGCTCCACCTCGCTTACGGCGTACCTCAGGTGAAACTCCTATACAGGGATGGTTGGCATCCTCCGGATGTGGTTCCTCCCCCTATAGGAGACCGCTTCGGCGGGCCGCTCAGGGCAGATGTCTCAACGTTCAGGTCTTCAACCACTCATATATATTGTTGTGTGCTCGCTAGCCGATTATTATCTTGGATTCGGATGATCTCGGTTTGGGGATTCCAGTAGCACCTAGCTTTCGACCTTCCGGGTTAACCTTGGTGGAATTTCAGCCTTCAGCTTTCTCATACCTCGTGAGGAAGTTTTGTTGTCAATATTGCTTTATCTTCGGGTTTCGTCAATGTTTCAACCATGTTCTCATATATGTGTTCCTATATACAGGATGCCAAGAGCAAACATGCCGCCGCCAGAGAACCCTCTCCTTGGGGAGGCTGTGACCGCAGTGGCTCAGGGCACAACTGCGATCTTACAGATGCTGCAGAACCAGACTGCCCAGAGGAATGATCGACCACAGTACACAACTCTGCAGCAGTTCCTAGCTATCAACCCCCCAGGTTCTCCGAGGCTCGAGACCTGCTGGAGGCGGATGACTGGATCGCAGAGATCAAGAAGCACTTCAATGCAAACACCGTCAGACCAGTCGACTACGTCACCTTCGCCTCCTTCCAGCTTCAGGGTGCAGTAGCCAGTTGGTACGATACCTACAAGGCCAACAAGGACAATGCTATCATCACGTGGGCAGACTTCGTCGCAGACTTCAGAGCAGCACATATTCCGAGTGGCTTGATGGACAGGAAGCGTGAGGAGTTCTTGGCTCTGAGACAGGGTGACAGGTCAGTTCAGGAGTACAACCTGGCCTTCGTCAGGCTCGCCAGGTACACTCCGGAGGAGGTCAGCACAGAGGCAAAGAGGATTGCCAGGTTCCGTGGGGGTCTCAGCACAGAGATCAAGTACACACTCACCCAGTGCAGCCCACGCTGTTATCACAGTTCGTGGATCAGGCTATCCGCCAGGAGTCAGCCAGAGCAGAGTGGGATGCAGACAGGAAGCGCCAGAGAGAGCACAACTTCGTAGTGATGGTCCACAAGAAGGGAAAGACTTGGGTTACAGAGGCACCACCTCAGAGGCAGCAGTTCCAGCAGAGGGGGCAGTTGTCCACACTTTTTCCCGCCCTCCCGTCCCAGTTCAGCAGGGGCCTCGCTCTACACCACCACACGCGAGGCCACCCAGGCCGCAGTACCAGCCCAGGCCGAGCGTGCTCTGCTACAAGTGCAGAGAGCCGGGGCACACGTCTCCCAACTGCATCGATCCGCGCTTTGCTAGGCTCCCACCGCCTCCACCTCGCTCTACTCCGAGCACCGCGATGGTGAAGGCACATACACGTGCAGTTCGGGTGAACAACGTGATGCTCACAGATACTCAACACTCTTCAGAGATCGTTCTTGGTAGGTTGCTTGTGTGTTCAGTTCCCGCGATAGTGCTGTTCGATTCCGGAGCTTCCCATTCATTCATATCCAATGCCTTTGCTATGTCACTTGACCTTCCGAGAGAGCAGTTGCCTAGACCGCTCTCAGTTTGTTCTTCGGGCTCTAGAGTGGAGTCTTCCAGGGTTGTTCCAGATGTGGAGATCCGTATTCAGGGCGTTGTTTTCACAGCATCCCCTTGCCTCGTTCCGACATTGATGTCATTTTGGGCATGTATTGACTTGTGCACCACAAGGCCAATATTGATTGTCCAACCAGATCAGTGAAGTTGACTCATGATTGAGGTGCAGAAGTCTTGTACACTTGTGGCTCTATGACAGGACCAGCACAGTTGTACGCTTTGAATGAAGGAGTTGCACCTTTGCTCGAAGAAGTCAAAGTTGTCTGTGAGTTCCCGGACGTCTTTCCGGAGGAGTTGCCAAGAATTCCCCCAGTTCGAGCTATTGAGTTCGTTATTGAGCTAGATCCTGGTACCCAGCCGATTTCTCGGCATCCGTACAAGATGTGTTCGAAGGAGTTGATTGAGCTCAAGAAGCAGTTGACAGAGTTGGAGGCAGGCGGTTTTATCCGCGCGAGCACTTCCCCTTGGGGTGCACCAGCTTTGTTTGTCCAGAAGAAGGATGGGACTAGCCGCTTAGTCCAGGACTATCGCGGTATCAACAAGAAGACCATCAAGAACAAGTACCCTTTACCCCGCATCAATGATCTGTTCGAATAGTTGAATGGGGCTAAGGTGTTTTCCAAGCTTGACTTGAGGATGGGGTATCATCAAATCCGTGTTCGTGAAGAGGATATTCCCAAGACCGCATTCATCACACGTTATGGGCTGTATGAGTTCACAGTCATGACTTTTGGGTTCTCAAATGCCCCTCCGACATTCATGAGAGCTATGAACTATTTGTTCCAAGAATGGCTTGACGTGTTTGTGATCCTCTACCTCGACGACATTCTTGTCTATTCCAAGTCAGAGGCTGAGCATGAGGAACATTTACGCCTGGTGCTGCAGAAGTTGAGAGAGCACCGTTACTATGCCAAGTTCTCCAAGTGTGAGTTTTGGATGGACAAGGTCAATTTTCTGGGCCATGTTATTTCCGCTGAAGGAATTGCGGTTGATCCAGAGCGAGTCCGCACTATTCAAGAGTGGACTCCGCCGAAGAATGTGAAGCAGCTAAGGAGTTTTCTCGGCCTCGCCAGTTATTGCAGGAGGTTTGTGCAGAATTTCTCCAAAATAGCAAAGCCAATGACTGAGTTGTTGTGCAAAGGCAAACGGTACACTTGGTCACCAGCTTGCCAGTCAGCCTTCGAGGATTTGAAAGAGAAGCTGACCACAACTCCAATTCTCACACCGCCAGATGAGTCATAGCCTTTTCAGGTGTTTTGTGATGCTTCCTTGCAAGGTCTAGGCGGAGTTTTGATGCAAGGAAGGAATATTGTGGCTTATACCTCACGGCAGTTGAAGACGAGTGAGAGGAATTATCCCACGCACGATTTGGAGCTTGCAGCAGTTGTGCACGCTTTGATCACTTGGCGACACCTCCTCTTAGGGAGGAAGGTGGATGTGTTCACCGAGCACAAGAGTCTGAAGTACTTGTTCACTCAGCCAAATCTGAACTTGAGGCAAAGAAGATGGCTTGAAACCATTACTGAGTACACAGTTGATATTCAGTACACGCTTGGGAAGGAGAATGTCATAGCTGATGCGCTGAGCCGCAAGGGCGACTGCAATAATATCCAGGTGCAGAAGATCAACCTTGATTTGTGTGAGTCCTTTCGAAGGCTCAATCTCGAGCTAGTTCCAGCAAGCTACCTTGCCAACCTTGTGGTAGAGCCCACTATCCATGAGAAGATTCGTGAAGCTCAGTCTGGCAGCTCAATGATATAAAAGATCAAGCAGGGTATTGCCGCCTCAGTTCCAAAGTACGGTTGCTTTTTAGTGCATAATGACGGCACCGTGTTGTTCGAAGAGCGAGTTGTTGTTCCCAAAGAGGGAGATCTCAGAGAGGTCATCATGAAGGAAACCCAGGATTCCAAGCTGTCTATTCACCCTGGCAGTATGAAGATGTATCAAGATCTCAAGCAAAGCTTTTGGTGGACTCGTATGAAGCGGGATGTTGCCCGTTACGTGTCTCAGTGTGATGTGTGCGGGAGAGTGAAGGCACAACATCAGAAGCCTGCAGGGTTGCTTCAGCCACTTGAGATTCCGGAGTGGAAATGTGATCACATAGAGATGGATTTCATCACAGGCTTCCCCTTGTCGCAGAAGAAGAACAATGCCATCTTTGTTGTCATTGACAATCTTTCCAAAGTAGCCCACTTCTTTCCGGTGAAGGACTCCATTTCAGCAGCTCAGTTGGCGGATTTGTACACCGCAAGAGTTGTGTCTTTGCATGGCATTCCCAAGAAGACCAGTTCCGATAGAGGCAACCTTTTCACGTCTAAGTTCTGGCAGGCCTTTCAAAATGCGATTGGTACGACAGTGTTGTTCAGTACCGCTTATCACCCTCAGACAAGTGGGCAAGTCGAGCGCGTGAACCAAATCCTCGAGGACATGCTTCGAGCATGTGTCATCTCCTTTGGCATGAAGTGGGAAGAGTGCTTGCCGTATGCTGAGTTTTTGTACAACAACAGCTATCAGGCAAGTATGCAAGCAGCGCCATTTGAAGTCTTGTATGGCCGGAAGTGCAGGACTCCTTTGAACTGGTCCGAAACATGTGAGAGGCAGCTGTTCGGTCCAAATGTGATCCAAGAGGCAGAGGACAGAGTGAAGATTGTCCGAGATCACCTAAAGGCAGCACAGTCTAGGCAGAAGGCCTACTATGACAAAAGGCACCTTGGTGTAGCGTTTCAGGTAGGTGATTGGGCGTACCTGAGAGTGTCTCCATTGAGGGGAACTCACCGCTTTGGCATCAAAGGAAAGCTCGCTCCAAGATTTGTTGGACCTTTCCGCATCCTTGAGACTAGAGGACCTCTTGCCTTTCGGCTCGAGCTTCCAGAGAGTCTGTCCATGGTGCATGACGTGTTCCACGTGTCCCAGCTAAAGCAGTGCTTCAAGCAGCCAGAGCAGGCTGTTGACTTGGGCGACATACAGCTGAGTGCGGACCTTTCCTACTCAGAGCGTCCAGTCCGTGTTCTTGAGACATATGAGCGCAAGACTCGCAACAAGACCGTCAAGTTCATGAAAGTTTACTGGGCACATCATTTGGAGAAGGAAGCAACGTGGGAGCATGAAGACCATCTCCGTTCTGAGTATCCTGAGTTGTTTCAGGCTTAGATCTTAGGACGAGATCCTGTGTTGGTGGGGGAGTGCTGTAACAGCCCATTTGCAATAATAAGAAATCAACATGATATTGTACTTTGTCTGATGACTTTGTAACTTGGCATGATGCTAGAGTTTGACATTTCATGTGGTGACTTAAATTTGCATTGGGATTGGAGCCCATTTGGTTTGTTTGAGTTTGCATCCAAAATGATTCAAGAAGGGTGTTTGAAGATTATTCCATGTTGCATGCATGCTCTCCTTGACCCCAATCTGGGCATAGCCATTTCATTTGCAATGACACGGGTTTTAAAAACCTCAATGCATTTTTGCCATAATAAAAAATGTGGAGTGCAGTTCAAAGTGATTTTTGAATTCCCAAAAGTGGCCCACATTTTTGTTGTTGCAAAAATACTCAAACCATTTTTGGAAATTGAGGAATATTACAAGGATCATTTTACATATTTTTATGTATTTTTATCGCTTGTAATTAATTCGGAAAACCCCCAAAGTCCTTTTCTGTTTTATTAAATGGAAAAGGGTCCAGAGAGGGGCTTTCTTTTTTTTTCTCTTTTCTTTTTCCTTCCGGGACTCAGCCTAGCCCAATTGGGCCTGTTTTCCTCTCGGCCCAGCCCGCAGTGAACCGGTACGGGTCGTCTTCCCCTCCTTTCCAGCGTGGCCACACCTTTTCCCCCTCCTCCTCTCTCACGCCGGAGAGGCCACGGCGGCAGCAGGGACGGGGACGTGGCCGGAGAGCCCCCCTTTATAAGAAGGGACCGTGACGGCCCCGGGAGCCTAGGGTTTCCCTTCTCCCCCCTCAATTTCCTCTCCGCCGCCGCCCATGTGCTTCTCTGCTTCCGCCATGAACCCCGGTGAGCTGCGCCTCCAATTCGTCGCCGTCGTCTGTTTTCTTCCGCCCGTGCCTTGCTCGTTGCCGTCGAGGTGACCCTAGGTGCGCGTTTTGCCCCGCAGGAGAGCACTAGGAGGAGCAGGACGCCCCCGAGCCGTGGAGCCACGCCGCGGCTCCATCTTCCTCCCCGTCGTAGTCGAGCCTTTCCCCGCCGTCGCGCGTCGCGAGCTCGCCTCCAAGCCCCCCTAGGTGAGCTGCAGACCTCCCTCATCCTTTGTATCGCCCGCGTATAGTTCCTCGCCATAGGACCGTAGCGCCGCCGCACTGTTCGTGCTCGCCATGCCGTGGGCGGCGTCGAGGACGTCTCCCGCGCGCTCTAGGGTTGCGTAGAGCGCGCTTTTGGCACGCAAGGAGCCACCTTTGGCCTCTCTCGCGTCGCATGTCGTCGATGTCTGAAGTTGGGGACAGGAGTCCGTGGCGCCGCCGCAAGTTCAGTTGTCGTTTGCGTCGCCACCGTGAAGCCACCGGCCGGATCTGCAACACGCACGTGTAGAGCTAGGTCGCCTCTTTGTTTTGGACACCGGGGCTCGGCCGGAGACGCACTGTGCTCGCCGCTAGCCTCACCCGAAGTTCGCCGGAGTAACGAAGTGTCTGCATCTTCAGCCCGTGTCGCCGCACCTCTGAACCTTCGAGGTTTCCGGCGAGCAGAGAGGAGTATGATGGCCATGGCATGCACCTAGGTGTAGAGGGAGGTGCCCTCTCGGGTTCCCGTGTCTGGGTTCGCCGGGGGATGGCAGAAGCTCGAGCGTAGCCTCGCCGGTAGATGCGCGCGTTGTCGGGTTCAGAGGAGAAGGAGCCCCTTTTTCTTCAGTTGTCGCGCGAGTTCAGAGAGAGGGTCGTCGCCCTGGGCCGAGGAGGAGAAGAGAGTCCAAAGGGCTCGGCCTTGTTTTTTTTGATTTATTTGTCTCAGCCAGTTGTGCCTGTGCGCCTGGGCCAGAGGAAGATGAAGTGGGCCTCTGCCCGAGACCAGCCCAGTTGGCTGCGTCTCCTTTTCTTTTTCTTTTCTTTTTATTTATTTTCTTTTTAAATTCAAATTTGAATTCGATTTCAAATTCAAATTTGTTTTTGAACTTGCAACTCAAACTAGGGCATGCCATATATGACTTTGGGGTAGTTTTATCCAAGAGCATCATGGTGATATTGGTTTTGCCAATGGAGCCTTTTTAAAACCGCTTTAGTGCAACTTTGCACTCAGGCCCCTAGATTTATTTGAATTTGCAACTGTGTTTTGCAAATTCAAATGGTACCATGTCCTATATGGTTTTGGGGTAGAAAAATGCAGGGATTCCAATGGTGATGTCCATGTGATGTTTTGTGCAACTCAGGTGGACATGGTGTGATCACCTAACCATATCCAACCTTGCCTTTCTTTTCTTTGTTTCTTTCAACTTCAATGCATGTTGAAATCTTAGTCTTTTTTTCATTCCAAGTCCATTTTCATGTCATCTTCAAATCTTTGCATCGTCAAACCAGCCCCTAGCATATTGTCATATGCAATGTGGCTGAGTTCCTTTCCTTGTTGAACCTTTCCGATGTCAAGTTCATCGACCTCTCTCCTCTCCGGAATCGATGTTTTACTTTTCACGTTGTAGTTATTTCTGTTAATTGCATGGTTGATCATGTCATGTTGCCATGTTACTTACACCACAAATTAAGGCTAAGACCAAAGCCATTTTACGTAAATAAATTGCATATGAAGTTGATGACGTATCGTCACCACCTTCATTTAAATCTGACTAGATAGGGTCACATCATGTCGATTAAACTTGATCATACCATCTTTGCCTGTGCATTGCACCCATTGCTTACCTGTGTGCCTTTTTCCTTGCCGGTACCTTACGTTAGCACCTGAGTCTTCCGAGGAGACTTACGTGGAGGTTTCCTACACCGAGCCCGAGGACCCTGCTACGTCTGCTTCGACGACCGATTACCCAGGCAAGGGGAAGATTTATACCATTACTTGATACCTTTCTGCCTACCTACCTAGCTGTACTTTAGAACGTTTGTTTGATCCTATCCACTTGCTTATGCCACATTCAAAAACCAAACAACCATGATCCCCACATCCCAGCAAAACCATTGTATTGCTAAGTTACTGCTGCTCAGCCATTGCTTAGTATGAGTAGGAAAACTTGCTTCTTACCCAATGCTACGGTTTGGGATATCATGTTATTTAAAGAAGTTGGTTGATAATTATTATTATTATGATGTTAATTATATTTGACGAATGATGGGAGACCGGGCTGTTCCCGCCAGGTGTTTTGTTCCATTTGAGTCACCTAGGTCCCGAGTTTCGGGTATTGTGTTTCTTGACGAGCGTGCCTAATCGTGTGTGGGATTCTATGGGGTCCCCTTGTCTTACCTACCTAGCTTCATACAGTTCTAGTGGTGGCCCGAGCTGATTTACTATTTGCAACGTGTGTGTGCTGGTGGTACCCCAGTTGTTTACAAACCACCCCGGGCCAGGAGGACTTGTTGCTTGGCTGGCCCACCTTGTCCGGCTGAGGACCCGGTGTCCCATGTGTGATTAACCGGGTATCCAAACCTGCGACAGACGGTAGAGACCGATTCCAGAACGTGGCCAGCTTTTGAATTGGGTGTCGACTCACCGGGGGCCACCCAGAATTGTGCGTTGTTAGTTAGAGGGACTCTGATGTTCCGGAGTTTCAGGCGCTCACCTAGCCAAGTGGAAACCGGGCGTACATGCGAAGCCTATGATGGGCAGTTGGTACACCCCTGCAGGGTTAAATCTTTTCGAAAAGCCGTGTCCGCGGTTATGGACGACTTGAGACCTACTCCTTGTTCATAGAATAACATCAACTTGAATCATAATTAAAACTTGCCTACCGTGTGAGTGCCTTGGTTGCTTTTCTTCGTCCAGGTGGACCGAGAGAAGATCCAGGTTGTGTTATGTTCGACGTAAGTAGGTGAATAGCAGACTTATGACACGATGTAACGTGCATTCTTGGATCTTACCTCTACTCTAATAGAACGATAGCCACCATACATGCTAGTGCGGCTGCAACCTTTACCTTTATCTTGTCTTACCGTAGGAAGTTAGTTATCCTGTAATGATATAATCTCACCCCTGTTTTCCTTTTGTGCATTTACTGTTTTGCCTGATCGCCCGCTGCAGTTGACTACTACCTCGACCCGAGCACCGGACGATACTTCGTGGAGGTGCCCCCGGAGGACGACGACGAGGATGACTTCTTTCAGTAGATCCTATAGTTGGGTTCCGACGATCCGTGGGTGGACTCTTTATGTGCAGCCCTCTCTAGGGCAATTTGGATTTTGACCGTACTCTGTCGTGATTGTCTTCCTCTTGTTGCATGATGTACTGTTGGGTCTATGGACCTCTGAGATGATGTAATAAATTCCAGTGGCGATGTATGCCCTAGACTCTATATATTTATGTCTTAGTATTAAGTTCATTGTTCTTATACCTGTTGTCGAGAATCCTGCAGCGACACGAGTGCGAGTGTCGTGAGTCGGTGGCCTTTTATGCGCTACTAACTTGAGAGGGACGCGAAAGCGACTAACTCGAGTTAGCACCGCATCGGGGGCCTTACAACGAGCCTGGTCCTGACAATGTGATCTAGCACGGTCAACTAGGCTCTGTACTAAGTGGCTTCGGGCATTGTATTCGACATCAAAATGACGGTCGTCCCGGTGCCGAGGGAACTCCTCTCTCCGCGGGGCGGCCCGACCCGTCCCGCGAGCTTCTGCCCTCCTGTGGTTTTCATGCCGATACTTGTCTTGGTGGTGATCTCCTCGGGGTTCATTTCTGTGCCGAGGGGAATTGTTCCTATTTCTCCGCGCCTCTCCATAAGGCGTATGTACCGACTGTGACGTTCTTGCAGGGGGAACTTGAGAGTGAATTCGCTGCTGTGATTGACTGACATCAGCGTTTTGATCCACTGCGGTTTGCAATAAAAATGCCAGGTGCTGAATTTCTTCTGCTGCCGATCCACTAGGCTGTAGAGAGTTTGCAATCCGAGTTGCCGCTATGAGATTTTCTACTGGGGGACCCATAGCTCGGAAAGGTTCTCGGCCTGGGCCCCGCATTTGCCGACTTGTTGTGCTTTTCCTGAGCCGAGCTACCTCCCGGGCTTGACGCTCCAGGGTGCTTTCTAGCTCGGCCAGGCGCTCACGCTCAGCCAAATTAGTTAATCTGGCCGCCTCCAGGCCTCGTCCTTCTGGAGTGCTTGTGTCAATGGGGGTGTTTAGCAGCCGCTCGGCCGCTTCTGCTTCTTCCCGCTCCTCCTGAGTAAGGGGGCGGTGCTTCCGACTCGCTTCTCCGAGCTCTAACCTTCGGAAAGCGGATATACGTCGGGATGGCTCCCGGACATCGGCCCTGGATGGACTGTTAACCTCATCTCGGGCGTGAGTATCCTGAGATGGTGATGGCTAGGAGGGTGGGGTTTCCGCCATACACACTTCTGCAACTGCGACTAGAGCACCGCTGCTGCCCTCCTGCTCGGCGCCTGACTCGGGGTCAGACGCCACCATGCCTTCTTCTTCGACCGAGTCAAACAGAGGAAAAAGAGATGCCGTGGAGCCTTCTCTTGCAATCAACTCATCCAAGTCCTTCTGGGCTGACTCCACCGAGTCAATGACTGCCACCTGCTGCATCTTGACCTGTTTGCCACGATAATGAGCACGCGGGCGGCCCGAGCGCTTCTTCTTGTGGCGGACAGATAGCGGCGCAGGTGCTTGACAATGGGCCGATAGTTGGAGGCGTAGAGCCCCCGACTCGTCAGCTCGGAAATGGACGCTACCTCTCGAAGGCAACAGTTGTGCCTGGAGCAGAGAATCCACCAACCAGGCGGAATCATCAGCGACGGACGCCAGTGATCCGAAACGGAAAACCTCTCTAACGATGAGCTCGGGGCCGCGAACCGGCGAAGAGGATGAAGAAAGTGCCATCTGTACGATTGCTGATCAACTCAGCCCCACGGTGGGCCCCAACTGTCGGGGATATAATCCTGACAATAGAGAGGGGGTATGAAAGGAGCTAGATGAATCTGTACGTAGAGAGGGTTGACGCAGGGAAATTATACAGGTTAGGCCTCTCCGTAGAGATAAAAACCTTAGTCCTGTCCCAGGCTAACTGGGGTGTTCTTTGCTCAAAGGCTTGACAAGAAAATGTTGCGCGTGCCCAAACTGGAGGAGGGGGGAGGCTTATATGGAGTGCACCTCTGCCCCCTTAATTCCTCAGCTTGAATGGGCCTTAATTACAGGATTGAATGCATATTAAATAAAAAAACGGTCTGCCCATTACTGCTAATAAAGGAGGAGAAACGCCCGCGGCCTTGAATGCTTCCCGTCCGTTGCGTTTCCATCTTCCGAGTAATGAATGGCTTGCCGCTCCTTTCTTCCGAGTACTGACCTATTCGGATCTTGCTGATCCTCCGAGTGACTATGTAGTATGTACTCGGAATTGGTTTTTTCTCTCCGAGTAACATCTTACTCGGAGAGGTGCAGGGAATTGCGTCTCTAGGATCGTTAAGGCTCCATGTTTTTTACTGATCTTATTTTGTTGAGTGTGTTGGAGAACCAAGGGCTTGAGGGTACCCCTTGGTTTCCCTTGCCTAGGGGTATACCTTTAGTATTACCACGATATCGACAGCGTGGTGAAGTCACTGGATTACTTGGTATGTGTTGGTGCGAAGTCAAGGCACATCATCAAGCTTATAGGATTGGCTATAGTGTTTGCCAGAAAGGTAGCTTCGGGTTGAGGTTTATGTATTTATTTTGTAAACTCTTTGTGGAATAAATTAATAAAAATAATTATGTGCAGTACTCGATGCAAAATCTGGATTTTCCTAGTTGAGACCCGTAAGCATCAAATAAATGATGCAATGCCTAAGGCGCTCGCTCCTAGGAAACGGTTCAAGATTGCGTTTGTTCGCTTTCCAGCAGTTTTACTTATTATTATTTTTGTTTTTGTTTGGTTTTTTCATTGTTTTTTTTCTTTCAAATGATTTATGGGTTTCCTTTTTAAATTCATGATGAATATTTTAAATGCATGATGAATTTGTTAAATATACGATGAACAATTTTTACTATACAACTATATTATAAATATATGTCAATTTTTTTAATTCATGATGAACCTATATTTTTAATACAATGGACTTTGTCTACACAATGAACTGTTTTTAATGGTCAGTGTAGTTTTTTCTTAATAAACATTGAACTGTTTTGAAATATTTTCTAAGTCTGAATAATCTTCAATCTGCTAAAAGAATATAAACCCTTTTTTGTAAGAAGTTGAAAACCAGAGAAAAAAACAGGAAATGAACTTTTTTTAATGGACAGTGTAGTTTTTCTTAGTAAACATTGAACTTTTTTTTAAATATTCTCTAAGTAAGCTTCAATTTTCTAAAAAAATATAATCTGTTTTTTTAAGAAGTTGAAAGCCAGAGAAAAAAACCAGGAAAGCCGCTAATGAACGGATCCATATCCATTGCCATGGAATTTCGGATAAATACTCTGAATCTAGAGCCCTAAATCCTTTCGTAAGATTCCAAGGCTTAAAAAAATTAAAAATTAAAAGATGATCACGTATTTACACAATTGTTAGTATTTGAATCATTTAAAAATAAATTGCACTTTAAAATGCATTAGAATGTTAGGGAGTGTTAGTACGTCGCGCGCGAGCTCACTCGGCTTTGATATTTAAAAAATTGTTTGAACTTAATTATAATTAATATATAAACAAAATTCACACTAAAAAATGTTTGTATGCGAACAATTTGATACATTTAAGTGCGTGAACATTTAACATATGTAAAAGTATGTTCCATTTAGTAGATTTGTTAATGGATATTAATACATTTTTAAGTACAATTTAAAAAAATCTAAGGAATACTTTTTCAAATTTAATAAATTTTGGAGCCATTTTTTTAAAATAACACACTAACTGGTTTTCAAAATAAATAAATACAAGTAAAATAGAGTGCGGATTTTGTACAGGTGTAAGCGTGTACATGTGATATCTTATCCGTGCGTTGTTGTTTGAAATTTTTGGCAAAAAATTCTATACTTTTTGCACTATGCGTTAATTTTTATTATAGCTTCCATAAGATGTAGTTATTTGAATACATACCATAAGTTTCTATCAACATATATGAAATGGAACTTAAATTTTCTTCATTTTTTGTAGTATTCTAAAAACATAGAAGCAGAAAAAACATATGACTAATATGTTATTACGTATTGGTTCCTATATGATTTGAAAATGCATGGTTCAATTCACTGAAAAAAGAAAGAATTTTCTTTAAGGATTAGGTACATTGCATTGGTTTTTGTATAAAATATGCAATGTTTCTAGCACAATTTTTACGGATTTCAAAGCAATCTTTTATCATTGTGCGGACATGATATCACATGTACCCCTTTGTACATGTACATATGCATTTCTGAGTAAAATAATCATTTTAAAATTATTTAATTAGTTGAAACATCTTTGAAAGTGATGCAAAAATTGAATTCCGAGCAAAGAAAATATTTTTAAGGATAAACATTTTTTATTTTTCTTGAACATTTTTCAAAACATTATAAATTTAGGCAGAAAATATTTTTTAATTTGAATACACTAAATATTTTTTTATTCGAAAAAAAAAATTACTCGTGGCAAGGCCCAAGGGTTTTTGTGTTTGCCTCGCTTTTTTCTTCTAGTGGTCATGGCCCAGTAGAAAGTGGCCCAACAAAAAACTTTTTTGTTTTTTTAAACTATTGGAGTGCGGGTGATTTACTATAAAAGGAGGGACTTTTTTGAAAAAACGGCAGGACGGACTAAGAAAGCTACCTCCCTTTATTATTTGGTATAGAAGTGCTGACCTTGCGTATAAATGCCCATATGCTTTGTTTTCTGATGGATCACACATAGATAAATTTTTGTTGTTTTTTCCAAAACCAGTTTATGTGTGTGAGCATCCTTTTTAGATGAATGGTATTTATAAAGTTAGCAGTTAATCTCATTTAACACTTTTCTATCGTTCGTTGTTTTGTCTTTGATAATTCAAACAACCAGCGATTAATAATTTAGAAACTCTTGTGGTTCACTGTTATTAAAAAACTAAAAGTTAAAACACACTATTTTTTAGCAATTCCGATTGTTATTTTGGTATTAATTGATGTAATCCCGAACAATTAGCTATTTCAGTACTCGCAGTTAGCGTGATCCCGAACAAAGAATGAAATAAAAAAATTAATATTTTTTACTAATAAACAAAAGAGCTTAGCTTTGGGAGATGTGGAACATTTTTTCAACGAAACATGATGCAGTTAGCTATCCCGTTTCGACAGTTAGCTTGACCTGGGTGAAAATAAAACAATCGTGGTAATTAATTTTATGCTAATTGTCAAAAAGTCCTAGCATTTAGCCGTTTCAGTCCCCGCAGTTAGCTTACCTTGATTAAAAAAATAACGAAAGGAAAAAAACCACTCCTAAATTTAAACTTGACAGTTAGTTGTTTCGGTCCTCGTAGTTAGCATGACGTGTCCTAGCAGTTAGCTATTTCGAACCACGTAGTTAACATGACAAGACGAAAAAAAAGAACGGAAGGAAATAATTCACTTAAAGAAGTTAACTTGAGGCTAACTGCCGAAATCTTCAGGTAGTCAATTTGATGTGAGCGGAAAAAGAATACAAATAGAAAATTTTTTAGTCTGGCAGTTAGCTTCCTCAGTATAGCGCAGTTAGCTATTCTGCTCGAGCAGTTAAATTCTACTGTAGCAGTTCATGATTTTTTTTCGAAAGTGACGTTAGTTTTTTCAAAACTGCTCTAAACCGTAAAGAATCTAAAAAATTGTTCTATACAAAAACATACAGGCTAATCGATATCTTTCCAACCGTGTATCATACGCATCATTCCGATAAACGGATCAAAACATTCTTTCACAAAAACTTCCAAAATTAGTTTTATAAATATTTTTGTTTTTTGAATTTTGTTTAAAAACCGTAAAGATTTTGATAAAATGATCAACATGATACCGATCTGCTATTCAATAGCTATGCAACGATATATTATTTTCATCATTCCGGCAAACGGATAAAAAGTTAAGGAAAAAAACTGTCCGAAAAACTGCACCGAAAAAAGTTTCGCCAGGCAGTTAACTAGTGTGTGATGCACAGTTATGTAACAGCCTTGCTTTATTTTGTTGCTTGTTAAAATTGTTTGCAGTATTTGTTTCGTCGATTTATTAATAGGTAAATATTCCCCCCTCCTTCTCGTACCGACATGCGTGACCGACCCTTTCCACCATGGCACAGAAGCTTTTGCGACACTGGGGTTCACCCGAGCACCATCGCAACTTCCGGCACAAGACCACCCATCAACATTCGAACGAAAACCCCGTTTATTTAATAAACATATTATTTTATTGGGCACCGAAAAATGTTCTCGGAACGTTATCGAGGTGAGATAGAATCGACCGGCTCGACGCGCTGAGCGCGTGGTTTGAGGTTTCGTCCGAATCGGAGGTCGTGTGGACTCCCGGCGGTCAGAAACGCGATCACCGGACGCGAGAGAGAGAAACCAGGGGCGTTTTGCGTTAAACTTGCCATCCATGCCAGCCTATAAATAGACCACCACTCTCTCCTAGCCCTTCTAGAGTTTCCCTAAGTAAAAATTCACAGCCACCCCCTGAAAAATATCCAAATCTGCCCCCAAAATAGCCCCAATCCCAAAACCCTAACTCCCTTCAGATCTGGACCGTCAGATCTGAGATCACCCGGTCCCAGATCATGCCACGTCTTCTTCTCCCACCTCCAGCCAGCCCCAGCTTCTTCGGGTCCCGCTGAGCCCGCCGCCGCCGCCGTCCGGGCCTGATCTGGGTTGCGGCAGCCCGTGCCTCCGCCACACCCGAGCTCCTCCTGAGCCGCGCCATGGCCGCCGCCACCGCCGACCAACTCCGGGAAGTCGCCGCGCGCGCCCCAGCCGCCCCCTTTCTTCTCTCCTTCCTCTCCCACCTCCCCTCACCCTTCCCTTCTTCCTCACAGGTACATCAGCCGCCATGGACGCCCGAGCATGGAGCTCGAGCTCGAACTTCCGCGCCCCTGCCACCTCGCCACCGGCCACGCTCAGGCCCGGATTCGGCCGCCCCGGCCTTGCCGCGCCCAGATCCGGCCGTTCCCAGCCTCTCCGACCCCTTCCTGGCCGCCTAGGTGCTCACCGGCGCAGCCACGACCACCCATCAGCCCGCCATCGCTAGGGCTAGCCCGAGCTCCCCCTCCCTGTATTTTTTCTAAGTCCCTGGTGACAGTTATTTTTGTTCTTTGTTGCGATGAGATTTGAGAGAGATCCGTAGGTCGTATGGAGTTGCGCCCAAAAGGAATTTTTTTGCTTGTAATGTGCTCTAACTTTTTTTGCTTTAGTGAGTCAATTCATTTGAAGTCATTTGGGTGGTGCAAATCTCAGTTGAAGTGTGCTCCAGAATGTTTCTGCTCGCAGTTGTTACTTTTTTGCAATGTTTGCTTGATCATTGCATCCCACGCATGATGCCTATGCTAGTGATTTTTGCATGTACTTGTTAAGTATCATGTGTACTTCAATTAGATGCATTATTTTACCATGTTGATCTACTGTAGCTATTTCATATCTTGCTCCAAAGTTGTGGACCTGATAATCTATGTTGTTGTTTGTATAAAGTTGCATACTTGCATGCATTATAGTTAATGGTCAATGCTTCATATGGTTTAGCTCCAATGTAATGAATTTCTCCTTGACATGTATACTTTCATTCCATGCATATGCTATGCCATGCTATCCTTCCTGTTCATGTAGTTCTTGAGCCCCCAAAGTGCATCCCTGTTGTTTTCTGTCACATACCCTGCAATTTCACTAAGTCCCTAGACCCGCAGTATATTTTAGCTTTTTGCATAGGTTATAATTATTTATTCTTGATGCTCATATACATGAAACTCTGATGTAATGCCTTCCTTGTCATGTCTACTGTTAATCACTAGTAGGAAACAACCTACTGCTGGCGTACACTTTTTTGCTACTGCTGGCGGGCAGGCGTACGCCAGAGATGTGACGCCAGTGGTAAAAGGTACCGCTGGCGTATAAATTGTACGCCAGCGATAAGGCAGGTTACCGCTGGCGGACAGACTTGTACGCCAGGAGTAGTAATTTAGGTACACCACTAATGTGACTAGGAACAATGGCGTGCTTCCCTGATGTACGCCGGAGTAGTAATTTAGGGTTTAAAATAAATAATAATACTATTAGGCATGTGTTTCATCATGCACGATAGTAGTATTAATTTAGAGATTAATTTTTTTCAGATAATCTATTTGTCCAAACACATATGCATATTTAAAACACCTCTGCTTATTTTCATATTATATTTTCGATTGACTTGGAATACATGAATATGTGTACTTTGGCATATGCCAAAATATTATGTATAAAGAAAAATAGTAAAAATTGCTTCGGCCTTATCGAAGTCGTCCTCCTCCTCGTCGTCGCCTCCGCCGACACAGCAGCCACCACAGTGTCGTGCCGACGTCGTCGTAGCTACCACAACCCCTTGTCGACGTCGTCATTGCCTCCACCACAGTCCTATGTCGATTCGTCATCGCCGCCACAACCCCTTGTCGATGTCGATGTCGTCGCCACTACAACCCCGTGTCCCCGTGTCGATGTTGTCGCCGCCACAACCCCTGCATTTTATACACAGGCAAAGAAGATGTTCATGTACAGAATAACACTAGCTACAACACTTTTAACTTCAGAACATGTGCTTTATGTAATTTTAGAGGTGTGAGTTTGTTAGCATCAACAAATAAGTGTACGTGTCAGCACACAAGAACTACTCAAGGTAGTTTGGTACAGATTTCAGTTTACTGGATATTCTGTCCAAAACAACAAGCACTCCAACTAGCTATTTATATTCTAGATAAAGAAGTCGTTACCCTTCCTGGCAGTGATGATGTATAGTGGATATTTAGAGCTACAAGAAACATAATGAATATAACCAGATGGAAAAGCAAATACTAACTTAGATTTTATACTAGCAAAGATGATTTACATCACATTTTGATTTATACTAGCAGGTATATAAACACACAATTAGAATCACCATTTGCTTTACTTGGACGAAATGAGACATGCGCGCGACGGCGTACGAAAGTGGAATGCGCGCGACGGCGCGAGGGAGGAAGGAAACGGGCGTGCGGGTGAGCGTAGCAAGAGGGAGTGGATAGGGTTAGGGAGGGGTATGAAAGAAAAAAATAGAGAGACGATGACCGCTGGCGTATCCAATTTTGTACGTCGGAGATTATTTTCTATCGCTGGCGGACGACTATATGTGTACGCCAGTAATTTATCTGTACGCCAGTGGTAAAATAAGTATCGCTGGTGGACATATAAATGTGTATGTCAGTGATAATTTATCGCACATATTCGCATTTAGAGACATTTACCGCTGGCGTATATTTTTATTTGTACGCCAGTGGTATTTTTTTACCGCTGGTGCGTACATTATTTCGTACGCCAGCGGTAATATCGCTGACGTACACATTTTTTAGTTCGCCATTGGTAGCAGTGCGGCTATAGCCTATTTTTACTAGTGAATCCATGTCATTTTGGTGCATGTTTGCATTCAGTAGTTTGTTGTTTCATTGCTCTAAAGTGTGCTACCTGATGTTAACAGCCTGTGTTCAAAACTTGTATTGCTTATATCTTTTTAACTGTAACTCCGTTTGGGGTAATCTTTATATGTAACTTGACTAGAATTTTATGTACTTTGTGTTTATGCTATTGTTTGCTGCTGTTACCTAACCTAAAATATGTTTTAGAGAAGAACAGAAATAAAACTATAAATTGTCGTGGGGTACTTAGTGTTATTCCATGTTTAGGATTGTGCCTCACTTAAATTGACTAGCATAGGTAGTTTACCTTATGCTTCACCTCTTGCCGTGTTTGCGTGATATGTCATGCTTGAGTGAGATGCCATGTTAACAACCTTTGCTCATGTTGTGTAGCTAAACAACTTGAACCGATGATAAATGTGCGGTATCGTCGTGTGTGACGAGTACTCCACTAAACCTGTTAATAACTGCTCTCGACGATAGATGCGACACCGTAGTGCGTTTTCTCGTGTTGCCTTCTTGTTGAAGCTTGCTTGTGATTGCTTCGTAGTAATAGATTCTTGATCGTCGATTGCCTTTTCCAGTGTTTCCTTCTTGTGTGTTCCCGCGGTTACTCTCGGAGACGTTGCGAGTTTGCGATCGACTACACCTTCGGCTTCGTCTTCTCATCAGGTAAGGGGGAGCATATATCATGCTTATAAATTTCAACTCACTTGTGCCTAGGTATAGGATAGAACGGTTGTTTGATCCTACCACCTCATATTTATGCCTCTAAAATAAACCCAAACAGACATGTCCTCCACATCCCAGCAAACCCTTGTTTGGACATGTACCTTGCTTGCTTAACCACTGCTTAGTATGCATGCTTAGGATGCTACTTATGTTATCCTGTTACTCCTTGGATTGGGCTATCACACTATTATATTATTGTGGATGATGTGATTATTATAATGTTGACTATATTCGATGAAGGGTGGAAGGTCTGGGCTATCCCGCCCCTATGCTTTGTTCCATTCTAGTCACCTAGGACCTGAGTTCCGGGGATTGTGTCTCTTGACGAGCGTGCCTAACCGCGTGTGGGATGCTACGGGGTCCCCACTTCTTACCTACTTCGATCCAAACATTTCTAGTGGTGGCCCAAGCTGATTTACCATTTGAAAACGTGTGTGTGCTTGGTTGCCCCCCAGCAGTTTTAAAACAACTCGGGCCAGCGGAGACAGAGTTCCTCTGTTGGTCCACATTTGTGAGCTAGGGAAGCCCCTGAGTTCCGGTGAGGCTAACCCCGACCGAGGGCAATCCGAGGGCGCGACCGGATCTTGGATTGGGTGTCGACTCCCCGGGGGCCACCCGGATTGTGCGTTGTTAGTTAGAGGGACCCGTCGTTCCGGATCTCTTGGGACTAAATCATAAAATGGTTTCCTGTGATGGGTAGCAACTGAGAGAGATGGGCGTGCGTGCGGAGCCTTGTAATGGGCAGTTGGTACACCATACAAGGTTAAATCTTTTCGAGAAGCCGTGTCCACGGTTATGGAAGACTTGAGACCTACTCCTTGTTCATAGACAACAACAACTGATATAATCTTAATAACTTGATCAACGTGGGTAACACCCCCAGTGTCATGCTACCGTAATCACTTTTGCTAATGACAGATCTTTGTAATTGGTCATGCCTTGATCATCGGAGTTTCAAACCAATCTCAAATTATCTTTGGATGGAATTAAAAACAAAAGTGGTAATTAAAGTGAAACCAAAAATTGTGCAGCCAATTTTATTAATTGCCTAATAATCAGTATCTCGTGATAAAATAGAATTGGGGATTTATTGAAGTTTTTCAATAAATTGAATAAAATAACATAGAAGCAAACAACCCACAATAAATTCTTCGTTATTTAAATAAAATACATTTGATTTTATTTAGCTCCCATACTTTTTCTGATAGTGTTACATGTGACAACATAAATAATTAAACATGTGGCACTGTTTAAAAAAATTCTTTTGCTAGCATAAACAAAGTGTAACAAAAAAACAATAGAAAGAAAAAGGGAAAATAACCTAGTGTTATTTCTCGCCTTGGGCAACCCCTGCACCTTGCCACCAGGCCCAAGCCACCTTGCCCCCCTGGCGCCCTAGATAGTACGCCCGAGCCGGCCCTCTATCGCTCGGTCTCTCTCTCTCCCCACCGATCCTCTCCTCTTCGATCCCCTTCCGGTCTTCCTCGTGCCGTGACCTTGTCCTAGCCACACGGCCACACTGCGTTAATCTCGGCGGTCTCTGGCTACCCCTGCCGGCGTCCCACACATCCCGACCTCCCTAGACTGCACAAATCCACCTCTCCCACCAGGATGCCTCCTGGCAACCCCTCCAACATCCCCGTCTCCCCTCCCCGATCCACTTATGAATCCCTCGATGATAACCCACAAATGCAGGAGATCGAGATAGTCTTCACGGGTAAGAATAATCCAATTTATAGATTCGACTCAAGGGGATCCAAAGAATATCCACAAGCTTTAACAGTGGAGTTGTCAATTCCACCGCACCTGAGATACACTTACTTGCAACAAGATATTAATAGCAACTGCGGTATGGATGTGATGATAGCAACGGTAATAGTGGTGATGAAACAGTAATAGTAAAACAGCAAAAGTAAACAACTAGTAACCAGCAGAATTAAAACACTGTAGGCTAGGGAGATGGATGGTTGGGCGCTGCATGGATAAGACACATCATGTATTTAACTTGGGGAAAGGCACACGGAAAAGCAATGATCATCTAGGCATAAATCAAACATCAGGCATGTATCCCAAAGGTAGTTTTACGTGCTTGCAATAAGAACTTGCACAACATCTTTTGTCCTACCATCCCGCTACGAACGGGGCCAAAAGGAACTTATGGAGATTAAGGTGCTCCTGTCAAAGAGCACCGGAACAAAGCATTAACAATCAATGGATACATGAAATTCTCAAATTATAGTCCATCCCCTTTGGTGTCCCAAGCTGTCACCTTTGGGATCGCAGGTTCCGGACTATAACAGGTGCATACAACTCATAGATAGGATCAAGAACACAAATATATTAATGAAAACACAAAGGGTTCAGATCTGAAATCATGGCACTCGGCCCCAAAGTGACAAGCATTAAGAGCAACAAGTTGAAGCAGAGATGATAAACAACAATATAGATGATAGGCAACATGCCCCCGACAATCTGATAAACTATTACATGATCTAACTCATCCAATCCCTAACATCCCCTTTGCCTACAGCAGGGAATTACTCACACATGGATGGAGAAGTCATGGAGGGAGGATGGAGTGGCGATGATGATGACGATGGCGATGATCTCCCCTCTCCGGAGGCCAAAACAACCTCCAGATTAGCCATCCCGGAGAAGAACAGAGGGTGGCGGCGGCTCCGCGACGTGAATTGGGAAAAGGTCTTCTAATTCTGGGTTTCTCCGTCACGGGAATAAATAGGAGCCTTGGTAGGGCACCAGAGGAGGGGGGAGGCCCCCAGGCGGCCATAGGGCGTGGCCCCACCCCTGGCCGCTCCAGGGGGGCGCCTGGGGCCCGCTTGACTTCCCTCTGGACCCACTTCTGGCACAATGGCCCCTCGGGTGCGTGGATTTTCTTTGTTTTTTCTGGGAATTTTCTGAGACGTCCAAAAATCCATTTTCCCGCACACAATAAAACCATACAGGAAGCTCTGCTGAAAACGACGTTAGTCCGGGTTAGTTTCGTCCAAATCATGCAAGAATGAAGGCAAAACAATAGCAAAAGTGTTTGGAAAAGTGGATACGTTTGAGACGTATCACTCGGCCGCCGCCGATTCTGGACGCCGCCAGCTGCTCAGGCCGCCTTGCTGATGGCAGGAGAGTGTTAATACTCTTCAAGCCTCTCCTCGTTGGTTACCCCAAGTGCAGAGTGAGATATAGTGCAGCGGCAAGTTTTCCCTTGGCAAAGATACCAAGGTTTGTCTCCCGTAGGACTCCGAAGGATACAAGAAGGTGGTAAAGTGAACAATGGCGCCGAGGTTGCTAACTTCACCTGGACCTGCACATAGATACAAATAACTTTGCTCCCAACGAGTACAAAGGAGTTGTCAATTCCTCCGGCCTTGCTGTTTACAAAGGATCGACGCAAGAGATAATAATAGTGGCAACTGAAAGTAAAGACTGAAAGTAATAAGGGTGTAAACAGTGATATGAAGATGGACCAGGGTCCCGTGATTTTCACTAGTGATGTCTCTCTTCCAAAAGACGATAAAAGTGCTAGCGAGGTAAACAAATCACAGTTGGGCAATTGACAGGATTATGAAGGCACCGCAATGCTAACTATGCTGCAAAGAAAGGTAGGGCTCAAAAGCAATGGGCAGTCCGCCAAGGTAAGTAGACCGAAATCCATCTGCATCTACTACGAATCATCCACCTTGAGATATCTATCCAGAACATCTCGTTGGTATTAAGTTGCGAATCCCACCCAAAGTGTAAACTCAAAGCAACAGACAACTGCATTAAAAGAACTTTGCGTAAAGTAAACAATCCTTGCACCCGCAGGGACAAGCACCGTTGTTTTATCCCTGGTGGAAAAAACACATCCCCTAGTCTCATGTTTCTGTCACTCAAGCTAGACATCAGGGGGCTGAACCCACAATCGAGCATAACGCTCTCTCTTGGAGTTGCAAATAAAATACTTGGCCAAAGCAAATACCGCAACGGAGAACATGCAAGAATTTACTCAAGCACAAAATATAAAAGAGAAGAACCAAATATATTACTCATCACAATCTGAACATAGTCTCATAATCCATCAGATCCCAACAAACTCAGCATAGCAACAGCAGAAATTACATAGATGCCTCGATCATGTGAGGCAGCTCACGAGGACTCGAAAGTGGAAGAACAAAAGGGGGAGAGATAGATCAGATAGCTACTGGTCACGAACCCATGGTCCAAGGGAAACTACTCACGGTACATACGGGAGGCATCCATGGCTATGGAGGGTTTCCCGGAGGGGGTAGCTTCTCCCGGCAGGGTGCCGGAGCAGCTTCTCCAGGCAGCCCCGATCTAGAAACGGCGGCGGCGGCGGAACAGAGGCGAGATCGCGAAAGAGGAGTCCGCCTTAGGGGTTTCCACCCCGAGGGGTAAATATAGGCGAAGGGGGGCGTCGAGGGGACCCACCAGGCAGCCAGGAGGCCTCCTGGCGCGGCCTAGGGTGGGGACGCGCCAGGGACCCTCCTGGTCTCCTGGTGGTGGCCCTCCTCCGCTCCTTTGGTGTTTCCGGAAGCTTCCGTGACGCTGATTTTTTATATATTTTTCCCGGAACTTTTGGAGCACTTTTAATTGCCGGAAAACCTGAAATACAAAAACAGCAGAAAACAGAAACTGGCAACTGGGTGCACTGAGTTAGTAGGTTAGTCCAAATAGGTTCAAAAGTGTATGAAAGTTCAAGAAAAACATGGCAAAGTCACACAAAACATGCATGGAGCAAGCAGAAATTATAGATACGTTTGGGACGTATCAACATCCCCAAGCTTAATTCCTGCTCGTCCTCGATTAGGTAAATAATAACAAGCATAATTTCTGTGGTGACATGCCACACAACCATAAAAGGACTTTTAAGTAAAGCAATCAAAGCATGCAATTCAATTCAAGTCTTAAGAAGCAAGAGTCTATATTAGTATTGACACAAGCAACAAAAGAACAAAAGGTGCAAGAGCTCTCGCTGTCCGTGATTCGAATGTCTCCAGATGGTGTTTGCGTGCAAGCAAGGGATAGGGAAATACGAGAGAAAAAAAAAGGTTGTTGAGAACAACTATCTACTAAAGTTTCACACTTGGTCTCCTTTGGATTCTTATCTGGACTCGTACCTAGACCACTAGCCAGGTACAAGTCAAACTGATCCATTCCCTTTCGATATTTTGAGCACTCATGCAATGGATGAGCGTGAGCAAGAAAGTTGACACCTAAAAGGCGAAACAGAAAGAAGGTGGAGGAGGAAGAAAAAAAGGTGTGAAAGGCTCACATCAATGAGGACAATCATAGGCGAGAGAAGGCCATATGATAGATATGATGTGAGGAGTAGGGATTGCCATACAACGGATGCGCATGTGAGATAAAATATCTCCAAGGGAACTAGTGGGGGTGAATCTAACTTGCTTGCTCAAGAAGACCTAGAGCTCTTTTGAGGAGGCTCATCATTGGAATATACAAGCCAAGTTCTATAGTGTGAAGGGTCCCCACATAGCTATATGCATGATGATGATCTCTATGGAGTACAAGGGATAGCAGATGAAGTACTAGTGTGGATCTCTCAAAAGGAATAGTAATATGCCCCCTTCTCTCTTTTTATTTTTTTCTCTTTTTCTATTTTTATTTTTATTTTTATTTTTTGGTGGCCTCAATGGCTCTTTCTATTTAACTCTCATTTGTCCTCTTTGGGATCTTTTGATTTTTTCCTCTTTGGGATATTTTCCTCACTTTAGGGGCAATACTCTATATTTTACAAGAATATAGGAGATCTTTCATACTTTACAAAGGTACTCACATAAAGAAAATGTAACTATCATGATGCAAATGTATGCTTCTGCCAGGGTAGCAGGATATGCAATGATATTAGCGCGTCATGTAGCAATGATTAGGGCAAGGCCCAACTATCATGCGGCTCATCGATCAAGCAAGTAGCATGTATGACATGAAGATCAAGTCATGACAAGGTGGATGTTGCATGGCAATGTATCTCGGAAAGGCTATGGAAATGCCTTGGTAGGGAGGTATGGTGGCTGTTTTGAGGAAAGATATAAGGAGGCTTATGATGACAGAGCGTATCATGCCAAGGGTTTGTATGCACCGGTGAAGTATGCGCCAACTCTCGAGGTGAGAAAGGGCAATGCACGGTACCGAAGAGGCTAGAAAAAGTATAGGTGGGTGGAAGTGTCAACTTTCGAATACTCACATTAGTCCGAAGAACTCATGCACTTATTATCGGTAACTCTCAATCTAATCAGGAGGTTCACAAAGAGACAGGTACCCCGAGGAGGAGTGTATGGGGGTTTGGTTATCCTTGCGCATCCTCGACTCATGGTACGTGAGTGTACTCTAATATTCGAACCCTCCAGAGGTTAGTGATCCATCTAGTAGCTAGAGTTCTCAACAAGGGTTTTTTGGTTTTCGAAAAACACACGGATTGCCCAAAGTACGACATCTATCACTAATAGGAAAGATCTCTTGACACCATAAGTTCAAACATTACTCTAGTCAATACCTCAAAACTATTGCAAGTTACTACTACAAAGAGAACAACAACTTCAACTACCTACTTTCAGTCAAGAAACAGAACTCAGTGCAACAGGCAAACTCTCTAACAAGATAAAACATGCAAACTATAGAAAGTTCAACCTAGGACAAAAGAAAATCTCTAGAAAAACTAAAGCACTACAACTAAACTGAACAGTAGCTAAGAAAAGAAAAAGAACAGTTCACAACTAAAAGAATAAGCATGAAAATCCTATGAGGAGTTCTAGTTCAAGCGGAGCATGAATCTCTCCCACACAAAAGAGTAAGTTGGGGTCTAACTTGTTACTACAGCAAACAAAGCAAAAGAAAACTAAAAACAAAACCTAAGAGCGAGTCGCTCCAAGAAAAGCACATAACGCATGAAGTGATAAAAATATAGTGCAACGAGAGACGAACTGATAATTGTTGATCAAGAAGGGGATGCACGGGGGCATCCCCAAGCTTAGACGCTTGAGTCTCCTTGAATATTTATTGGGGGTGCACATGGGCATCCCCAAGCTTGAGCGTTTGACCCTCCTGAATCTTCTTTCATCATCCTCCATCGCGCACTTGAAAACTCCCTTCATACATAACTCATTGTAGGCTGATTAGAGAGGTTAGTACCCTGATAAAATAATTTTCCTCTACTGTAAATATATATTTCCAGGAAGAGCTACTGTTTCCCAAGATTTCCAAAAGGTTTTTGCAAAGAAAAAGCAAGCTTAAGGTTGGCAAAAGTGAAGAGAAACAAAACGTGGCCGAATCTGTGAAAAATAGAACAGCAGATAGAAACGAATTTTTAGGGGTACTTCTGGAACTCAAATTTAAAAACTCAGAACATACGGAAGTTTTGTAATTGTATAGAGCACTCTGTGTAAACAATTCAGCTCAAAAAGATGAACTGGGATTTTTGTCTGATTTTTCTAGTCACGAGGACAGAATCTGTTTTCTGGACAGCATGTCACAACTTTTACTTCCCTTGCCGTATGAGGCTAAACTTGGCACAAAGATTGAAAAGTAAAGATACAATGATGTTGCTACAGTAGTAAAAATAATCAAGACCACTAAGAACAGAAAAAAAGCAAAAAGAAAAACCTAAAATCGTTGCGGGCTGCCTCCCGAAAGCGCTTCTTTAGAGCCATTAGCTAGGCTTAAAGCAGAAGATCAAGTCTTTTCAAGAGAATAACTAGCCCGTGTGACGGACTCAAAAGGTAACTTAATCTTTTTCCTAGGGAAAAGTTCCATCCCTTTCTTGAGAGGGAATTGGAATTTGATAGTTCCCTCTTTCATGTCAATGATAGCACCAACTATGCGAAGAAAAGGACGTCCCAAAATAATTGGACAAGAAGGTTCACATTCAATGTCCATAATAGTAAAATCAACGGGAACATAATTGTCATTGACAATGATAAGAACATCGTCGATCTTCCCCAAAGGTTTCTTTACGGAAGAATCAACAAGACGAACACCAAAAGAACAAGGATCAAAAGGTTTCAATTCAAGCATATCATACATTCTTTTGGGCATAACATAGGTACTTGCTCCAACATCACAAAGAGCATAACAAGAGAAGTTATTCAATTTAATTTTTATCATAGGATCCCAACCATCTTCTAGCTTCCTAGGTATGGAGGCTTCTAGTCTAAGCTTCTCCTCCCTAACTTTGATTAGAGCATTGGTGATATGCTCTGTGAAGGCAAGATTGAGTGTGCTAGTGTGGGGGTCTCTAGACATCTTGTGTAGCTCTTAATTCTCTCTTCTTCCTTGGGTACAACTTCGGGTTTAGCTGCCATTTGGTTTATCAAGGTAGATTGGGTATGAGACATGTTTGAAACATAAGTCTCGATGGCCGTGAGTCTAGTTTGGAGACCGGAAATGTCACCGTTCAGGCTCTCAAGCTGTTTGCTAATGTTTTGTAGGATAGAGGAGTGCTCATCTAATTGTCTAGAAAAGGCCTTGTTTTGTTCAAACTGAGTGTGCATATAGCTTTTGGTGACCTTTTCTATTTCTACAAGTTTCTCATAGCTGGGCAGGTCTTTTTCCCTATAGTTCTGGTTGTAGGAGTTGCTGGTGGTAGGATAATTGTTGTTCCCATAGTTTTTGGATGGGAAAGGCCTAGGATTGTTGCTATCAAAGTTACTCCTATAAGCATTATTGTTGAAGTTTTTTCTAGAGACAAAATTGACATCTACTTGCTCCTGAGCAACCAAAGAATTTAAAGGAACATTTTGAGGATCAATAGAAGGTTGCTTGGTAAGTAGAGACATGATAAGGTTAACCTTTTCATTTAAAGAAGAGATCTCCTCGACAGAGTTTACCTTCTTACCGGTTGGAGATCTCTCAGTGTGCCATTGCGAGTAGTTCAACATCATCTCATCAAGTAGCTTTGTGGAAGCACCAAGCGTGGTTGACATAAAAGTTCCTCCCGCGGCCGAATCTAACAGGTTCCGCGAGGTGAAGTTCAAGCCTGCATAAAAAGTCTAGATAACCATCCAGGTAGTCAGTCCATGTGTGGGGCAGTTCTTGACAAGCGTCTTCATACGTTCCCAAGCCTGGGCAACGTGTTCATTATCCAATTGTCTGAAATTCATAATGTTACTCCGCAATGAATAATTTTAGCAGGGGGATAGTACTTCCCTATAAAAGCATCTTTGTATTTACTCCAAGAATCAATACTGTTCTTGGGCAAAGATTGTAGCCACTCCTTGGCTCTTCCTCTCAAAGAGAAAGTAAAAAGGTTCAGCTTGACGATGTCTCCATCCACTTCCTTGTACTTTTGCATGTTGCAGAGCTCGATAAAGTTGTTTAGGTGCAAGGCATCATCTTCTCCTGCTCCTGAGAATTGATCTTTCATGACAAGGTTAAGCAGAGCAGGTTTAATCTCATAAGAAGGTGCTGAAGTGGCAGGTGGAGCAATAGGAGTGCATATAAAGTCAATGTTGTTGTGACTAGTGAAGTCACATAACTTAGTGTTTTCATTGGAACCCATAGTAGCAGCATGTATTTTTGGTATTTTTGATGAAGGACACAAAAGTAAAAACTGAAAGGTAAACTAACAAGACTAAAAAGCAAAGGTAAAAGATAGTGTGCAACTCCCCTATCTTGTAGACTGGAGTCCCCGGCAACGGCGCCAGAAAACTTGCTGATGGCAGGAGAGTGTTAATACTCTTCAAGCCTCTCCTCGTTGGTTACCCCAAGTGCAGAGTGAGATATAGTGCAGCGGCAAGTTTTCCCTTGGCAAAGATACCAAGGTTTGTCTCCCGTAGGACTCCGAAGGATACAAGAAGGTGGTATAGTGAACAATGGCGCCGAGGTTGCTAAATTCACCTGGACCTGCACACAGATACAAATAACTTTGCTCCCAACGAGTACAGAGGAGTTGTCAATTCCTCCGGCCTTGCTGTTTACAAAGGATCAATGCAAGAGATAATAATAGTGGCAACTGAAAGTAAAGACTGAAAGTAATAAGGGTGTAAACAGTGATATGAAGATGGACCAGGGTCCCGTGATTTTCACTAGTGATGTCTCTCTCCCAAAAGACGATAAAAGTGCTAGCGAGGTAAACAAATCACAGTTGGGAAATTGACAGGATTATGAAGGCACCGCAATGCTAACTATGTTGCAAAGAAAGGAAGGGCTCAAAAGCAATGGGTAGTACGCCAAGGTAAGTATACCGAAATCCATCTGCATCTACTACGAATCATCCACCTTGAGATATCTATCCAGAACATCTCGCTGGTATTAAGTTGCGAATCCCACCCAAAGTGTAAACTCAAAGCAACAGACAACTGCATTAAAAGAACTTTGCGTAAAGTAAACAATCCTTGCACCCGCAGGTACAAGCACCGTTGTTTAATCCATGGTGGAAAAAACACATCCCCTAGTCTCATGTTTCTGTCACTCAAGCTAGACATCAGGGGGCTGAACCCACAATCGAGCATAACGCTCTCTCTTGGAGTTGCAAATAAAATACTTGGCCAAAGAAAATACCGCAACGGAGAACATGCAAGAATTTACTCAAGAACAAAATATAAAAGAGAAGAACCAAATATATTACTCATCACAATCTGAACATAGTCTCATAATCCATCAGATCCCAACAAACTCAGCATAGCAACATCAGAAATTACATAGATGCCTCGATCATGTGAGGCAGCTCACGAGGACTCGAAAGTGGAAGCACAAAAGGTGGAGAGATAGATCACATAGCTACTGGTCACAGACCCATGGTCCAAGGGAAACTACTCACGGTACATACGGGAGGTGTCCATGGCTATGAAGGGTCTCCCTGAGGGGGTAGCTTCTCCCGGCAGGGTGCCGGAGCAGCTTCTCCAGGCAGCCCCGATCTAGAAACGGCGGCGGCGGTGGAACAGAGGCGAGATCGCGAAAGAGGAGTCCGTCTTAGGGGTTTCCACCCCGAGGGGTAAATATAGGCGAAGGGGGGCGTCGAGGGGACCCCCAGGCAGCCAACAAGCCTCCTGGCACGACCTAGGGTGGGGCCGCGCCAGGGACCCTCCTGGTCTCCTGGTGGTGGCCCTCATCAACTCCTTTGGTGTTTCCGGAAGCTTCCGTGACGCTGATTTTTTATATATATTTCCCGGAATTTTTGGAGCAATTTTAATGGCCGGAAAACCTGAAATACAAAAACAGCAGAAAATAGAAACTGGCAACTGGGTGCACTGAGTTAGTAGGTTAGTCCAAATAGGTTCAAAAGTGTATGAAAGTTAAAGCAAAACATGGCAAAGTCACACAAAACATGCATGGAGCAAGCAGAAATTATAGATACGTTTGGGACGTATCACTTGCTCGCCCTTGCGGCTTCTATTTGTGGCGCTGCACCCCTCTACCTTGGCGATTCACCAACCGCTCATCCTATCGCGCGACTCGGCAAACCCTAGCCATTGCCTCCAGTGCTCGCCACCGCCACGGCTGCTCGTGCGGCTCCGGTAACTCTCGGTGAGCTTCCCCGACGTCGGCCACGCTCACCTACGTGGCCATGCCTCCCGCGCCCCAACTGCCCTTGCGCTTGCCGGCCTGGGTCGCCCCCAGTGCCCAAGGTCGTCGACAGGACAACCCCGTATTGCAGCCCCCGCAGGCGTGGCACCGACGTGGGTGCCCTGCTCCTCCGCATCGTACTCTCCGCAATCCTACCGAGTACGGCCTCGGATACAAAACCACTTTGGTGCGCATTTTCTCCTCCCCTAACTGCTATGATTTTGGTGGTGATGCTCTTGTGGTGTGGCTATGTCAATTGCTAAGAATTCAAATGGATGTGGCATCTCAATTGTACCTTATGCACAATTCCACTCAAATTGTGCTAGTTTGTACTGGTTACTATATGCGCATATTCATATTCATGTGAATGCTTTTAAGTGTGCCTTGAACAATTATGCTAGACATTGTATCCTGGGTGGTTTGTGTGCTGTGGGTCACTCCATGGACAATTCTGCCTATGTAAGAGCAAAGTTTTGCCCCCGTGTGTTTTGGATATTGTTGGACAAGACAGTAGAGGAACTAACAATGTTTTCTAGTGTAAACAGTTGAATAGAACAAGCTAGGTGATAAAGCTTCAGGGAAGGTTTTCAAGTTATCGAAGCATTATCCCTTGAGCGAAGCTTAATCACGGAGGATGACCCCCAAAAATGAAGATATCCTGAAGCTCAACTCATTGAAGGAAATGAAGAAGACGGCACAATACTTAGATGTTTTTGTGTAGTTCTTTTTCTGTTCTTTGAGTCATAGGAAAAACCGTACTATCAAGAGGGGTCTTTATCGAGATGACTTAGGTGAAAGCTTACAAGCCTTTTTATCTTGGAGAATTGCAATTCTCCTAGACGGTTAGAGTGTCGACTTCAGAGAGCGAAGAGTAACTGTCGCCTCAAAGATCAAGTTTGTCAAAGGTTTCGGAGATTTCCTTGATAATCTACCCCGAGTCAAAACTGACCAAGCTCAAGGAGATTTGTGCAGTGGAGCAACGGGCGGAGAGAGATTTGCTCCAGGTGTTCAATCACCAGTCCCTCCAACCAGACGTAGCGCTTTGCAGAGCGTGAACTGGTCGAACAAAGATCGCCGAGTCTCAATTCGTTTTACTTCAAGCTTTTACATACTGTATTGCATTTGCTTCCCAGTTATTCTTCAATGCATTTTGATTCACTGCATTTAGTTTCGCTTCCAGTTTTTACTTCCCTGTCACTTGTTTCTACTTCCCATTTCGGCTTTACTTATGCTTCACTTCAAAGCTTCAATCGAAAATTTGAAGTGATCATTCACCCCCTCCCCCTCTGATCACATACTTGGACTTTCAATTGGTACCAGAGCTAGTCACTCCCTACACTCTGTGTGTTTTGGATTAACCTCTTGGAGTGCTTTCAAGTATGTCTTTCGCAGCTATTCGCTCCGGCGAACCAATTCCTATTTTCAATGGGAAGGACTACCCTTACTGGAAGGACAAAATGAAGATAAATATCATAGCTATCAATTCAGCTGTCTGGCAAGTTGTCTTGAAAGGAGTCACAATCAAGGATGATAAGGCCATCACTCCTGCTGAAGCAAAATTTATTGATCTTGATTCTAAAGTCTGGTTATTCATCACCAACCATTTGACTCCAGAGAAGTATCATGAAGTGAAGAATATCCCATCTGCCAAAGGTGTGTGGGACTATCTGGAAAAGATTGGAGAAGGAGTATTGATACGTCCAAAACATATCTATAGTTTCTTCTTGCTCCATGCCTCTTTTATGTGATATTGCTATGATATTGATGAACTTCCATACACTTTTGATCATATTTGGACTAACCTATTAACTCAGTGCACCCCAGTGCCAGTTCCTGTTTTCTGTTGTTTTTGTATTTCAGGTTTTCCCCTTATTAAAAGTACCAGAAAAATTCCGGGAAAAATATAGGAAAAATCAGCGTACCGGAAGCTTCGCGAAGAGCCCGAGAGGGCCAGAGGGGAGCCAGAGAAGATCCCCTGGCCCACCTCTGGCTGCCCCCTTTCGCCTATTTATTCCCCGTGACGAGAAACCCTCGGGGCGGAACCCTTTTTTGCGATCTCTCCTCTGTTCCGCCGCCGTCGCGCTTCCAAGATCGGGAGCACCAGAAGACCTCTTCCCGGCACCCTGCCGGAGGGAAGAACCACCTCCGGGAGCTTCTCCACCACCATGGATGCTTCCCGGATGAACCGTGAGTAGTCCACCTTGGACCATGGGTCTATGATCAGTAGCTATGTGATGCTCTCCTCCCCTCTTTGTTCTACATGGATTAGACCTCGTGAGCTGCCCTACATGATCGAGGCACATATGTAATCTTTCTGTTGTTGCTATGTTGAGTTTGGTGGGATCCGATGGATTATGAGATTATGTTCAGATTGTGATTGAGTTATATATTTGATTCTTCTCTTTTATATTTATGTTCTTGAGTAATTCTTGCATGTTCTCCGTTGCTGTTTATTGCTTTGGCCAAGTAGTAGGTAGTGACTCCAAGAGGGAGCGTTATGCTTGATTGTGGGTTCATGCCCCCCGATGACTAGCTTGAGTGACAGAAACATGAGTCTAGGGGATGTGCTGTTGCCACAAGGGGGAAAACAATGGTGCTTGTACTTGCGGGTGCAAGGATTGTTTACTTTACGCAAAGTTCTTTAATGCAGTTGTCCGTTGCTTTGAGTTTACACTTTGGGTGGGATTCGCAACTTAATACCAGCGAGATGTTCTGGATAGATATCTCAAGGTGGATGATTAGTAGGTAGATGCAGATGGATTTCGGTCTACTTGTCTTGGCGTACCGCCCATGCTTTTGAGCCTCTTCATTTATGTATAGCATAATTAGCATTGGTTTGCACACATAATCCTGTCAATTGTCCAGCTGTGATTTGTTTACCTCACATGGCTATTTTATCGTCTTTTGGGAGAGAGACATCACTAGTGAACATCATAGGACCCCGGTCCATATTACCAACACTGTTTACACCTTCAATTTACTTTCAGTATTTACTTTTCAGTTTCTATCCCTATCATTATTATCCCGTGCGTTTTGTCCTTTGTAAACAGCAAGGCCGGAGGAATTGAGAACTCCTCCGTACTCGTTGGGAGCAAAGCTATTTGCTGTGTGTGCAGGTCCAGGTGAAGTTAGCAATCCTTAGATTGTCAACGGCGCGAATTGTTCACTTCACCACCTACTTGTATCTGCTGGGGTCCTACTGGTTCGATATTCAACATTAGCATCTTTGCTAAGGGAAACTTGATGCTATCTGCATCTCACCTTCCACTTGGGGTAACCAACGAGGGACGAGAAGCTATCTCGTGTATCAAGCAAATTTCTGGCGCCGTTGCCGGGGACTCCACTCTTCAGGATAGGGGAGTTGCACACTATCTTTTATCTTTGCTTTTTAGTCTTGTTCGTTTACCTTTCAGTTTTTGTCTTTGTGTCCTTTATCAAAAATCCAAAAAAAAGTATGTCTAGTTCCTTTCTTGCCAATCAATGTATGACTTCTTTGAAACCAGATCTTATTGTCATGGAGGATTCACCGAGGATCAACAAAAGTGGTGCAAGGAACACCGCTTGTCTCAAAAGGGGATACACTTATGGAAAAAAATACACCAGTTGTATGAGTATGCTAGAAACTTGTGCTCAATATATAATATATCTTTCTGCAGGGATGAATCTTGTTGCTTTATGAGGCACAAACACCTTGCTTTCCAATGTGAGTAAAATGATGATGAAACCTTAGCTTCTTATGCTAAGATAAATTATGAATTTGATGATGCAGAGCAAATAGAAGAATTTGTTGCTTATAAGGGTGCCTATGAAATTACTTCTCTTCTTAAAAATATTGATGATGCCCCTTACAAATCTGAGAGTCTTGCTATACTTAACTATTGTTTGGAAAATTATGATGCAAATTATTATATTACTGATCATCTTGAGAGAACCTCTCCCCCAAAGGAAGAGACTAATGTTTTGCAGGACTCTATGGAAGAAGAAATTGTTGAACCTGAAAGCTCCTTGGATGAAAAACGGAGGAGAGTGACGAACAAAAGGAGGAAGAATGGATCCATCCATGTCTACCTTCTAATGAGAGTAACTCTTTGAATCTTACCTTATATGAGTGTTATGATCCTATGGATTCTTTTGAAATATCCCTTTTTGATGAAGTTGATGCCTTCTATGCTTATGGCCGTGATGCCACTATGGATGATGCTTACGGAAATAAACTTACTATAGTTCCTCATGTTAAGCATGAAATTTTTGCTATTTCACCCACACTTGATTGTCCTATTATCCTTTTGAAATATCCAAATCATATTCCGGAGAATTATGCTCTTATTAAGGCTTAATGTGATGGGTTGCATTTATCTTATGTTCCTAAAGACCGTGTTGAAAACTATACACGTGTACTTGTAGGTCATGAACAACATGATTTATGTGATAGTTATATTCTTGATGTTGTCCATGATACTACTGAAAATTATTTTGAGAGAGGAAAGATTGGTTGTAGAAACTTTGTTACAAAAACACCTCTCTTTATGTTGAAAGTTTTGAAGTTGTTCTTCTTTTATCTTCCTATGCTTGTTATTTCGTGCTTTCACGATTTATTTTCTTACAAGTTTCCCATGCATAGGAAGTGGGTTAGGCTTAAATTTGTTTCATATTTTCTTCTTGATGCTCTCTTTTGCTTCAAATCCTTATTCTTGTGAGAGCATCTTCTATAATCTTTAAGCCTAGCTAATGGCTTTAAAGAAGCGCTTTCGGGAGGCAGCCCACAACGAATTTAGGATTTTATTTTTCTTTTTCTTCTGTTTTTAGTGGTCTTGAGGATTGTTACTACTGTAGCAACATCATTGTATCTTTACTTTTCAAGCTTTGTGCCTTTTATAGCTTCATACGACAAGGGAAGTGAAAGTTGTGACATGCTGTCCAAAAAATAGATTCTGTCCTCGTGACTAGAAAAATCAGCGAAAAATCCCTGTTCATCTTTTTGAGCTGAACTTTTTTACACAACATGATCTATACAATTACGAAACTTTCTTATGTTCTGAGTTTTTTTATTTGAGTTGCAGAAGTATCCCTAAAAAATTCTTTACTACCTGCTGGTCTGTTTTTCACAGATTCTGTCCTGTTTTGCCTTTTCTTCGTTTTTCAAACCTTAAGCTTGCTTTTTCTTTGCAAAAACTTTTTGGAAATCTTGAGAAACAGTAGCTCTTCAAGATTATATTTATTTACAGTAGAGAAAAATTATTTTATTATGGGTACTAACCTCGCTAATCAGATTATGATGAGTTATGTACGAAGGGAGTTTTCAAGTGTGCGAGGGAAGATGATGAAAGAAGATTAACAAGTGTCAAGCGTTCAAGCTTGGGGATGCCCCCATGCATCCCCAAGAAATATTCAAGGAGACTCAAGCGTCTAAGCTTGGGGATGCCCCCGTGCATCCCCGTCTCCATCGACAATTATCAGTTCGTCTCTCGTTTCACTATATTTTTATCGCTTCATGCGTTATGTGCTATTCTTGGAGCGTCTCGCTCTTAGGTTTTATTTTTATTTTTCTTTAGCTTTGCTTTCTGTTCATAACAAGTTAGAACCCATCTTTCCTTGTGTGGGAGAGAATCACACTCCACTTCCAAAATTTAGAACACTACATAGGACTTTTCATGCTTATCTTTGCTGTGTTTGTTATTTATCTTTCCGTACCTGCTGTCATGTTTTGCTCTTAGGTTTCATGCTTATCTTTTTAAGAGCTTTTGTTTAGTTTGTTGCTGGAACTCTCTTGAGTTTTCATGTTTATCTTGTTTAGAGAGTTTGCCTGTTGCACTGAGTTTTGTGTCTTGACTTGAAGTAGGTAATTGAGGTTGCTATTCTTTTGTAGTAGTAACTTGCAATAGTTTTGAGGTGTTATTTTGAGTAATGTTTGGACATTTGGTGTCAAGAGCTTTAGCCTATTAGTGATAGATGTCATATTTTGTGCAATCCGTGTTTATTTTCAAAAAACCTGCAAATTAGTTGAGAGTTCCAGCTACTAGATGGATCACTACTCTTCTGAGGGGTCGAATATTAGAGAACACTCACGTACCATGAGTCGAGGATGCGCAAGGATAACCAAACCCCCATACACTCCTCCGAGGGTACTTGTCTCTTTGTGAACCTCCTTATTAGACTGAGAGTTACCGATAATAAGTGCATGAGTTCTTCGGACTAATGTGAGTATTCAAAAGTTGACACTTCCACCTTCCCATATTTTGCTAGCCTTTTCTGTGCCATGTATTGCTTTCTTCTCACTTCAAGAGTTAGCGTCCACCTTCGCCGGTACATCCAAACCCTTAGCACGATACGCTCTGTCATCATAAGCCTCCTTATATCCTTCCTCAAAACAGCCACCATACCTACCTATCAAGGCATTTTCATAGCCTTTCCGAGATATATTGCCATGCAACATCCACCTTCTCATGACTTGATCTTCATGTCATACATGCTACTTGCTTGATCGATGAGCCGCATGCTAGTTGGGCCTTGCCCTAATCATTGCTACATGACGCGCTAGTATCATTGCATATCCTGCTACACTGAAAGAGGCATACATTTGCATACATCATGATAGTTACATCCTCTTTATGATTTTTGTACATTGTAAAGTGTGAAAGATCTTCTATACTTCTTGTAATATATAGAGTGTTGCCCCTAAAGTGAGGAAAAGGTCCCAAAGAGGACAAAAATCAAAAGATCCCAAAGAGGATAAAATCAATAGATCCCAAAGAGGACAAAATAAAAAGATCCCAAAGAGGACAAATGAGAGAGAAATAGAAAGATCCATTGAGGCCACCAAAATAAAAAAAAAATAAAAAAAGAGAAAAAAGAAATAAAAAGAGAGAAGGGGCACACTACTATTCCTTTTGAGAGATCCACACTCGTACTCCCTCTTATATCTTGTACTCCATAGAGATTATCATTCATGCATATAGCTATGTGGGGACCTTCACACTATAGAACTTGGCTTGTATATTCCAATGATGAGCCTCCTCAAATGAGCTCTAGGTCTTCTTGAGCAAGCAAGTTGGATGCATCCCCACTAGTTCCATTGGAGAGCTTACCTTAGCTCATATGTGCATCCATTGCATGGCAATCCCTACTCCTCACATCATATCTATCATTTGGCTTTCTCTCGCCTATGATTGTCCTCATTGATGTGAGCCTTTCACACCTTTTTGTTTTCCTCCTCCACCTTATTCTCTCTTTGCCATCCTAAGTGTCAACTTTCTTGTTTACGCTCATCCATTGCATGAGTGCTCAAAATGTCGAAAAGGAGTGGATCATTTTGACTTACCTGGCTAGTGGTCTGGGAATGAGTCAAGATAAGATTCCAAAGAAGACCAAGTGTGGCACTTTAGTAGACTGAGTTCTCAACAATAAAAGTACTTTTTTCTCGTATATCGCTATTCCCTTTATTGCAGGCAGACACCATTTGGAGACATTCGAGTCACGGACAGCAAGAGCTCTTGCACCTTTATGTTCTTATGTTGCTTGTTTCAATGCTAAATATAGACTCTTGCCTGTTATGACTTGAATTGAATTACATGCCTCGATTGCTATACTTAAAAGTTCTTATATCGTTGTTAGCATGTCACCACAGAAATTATGCTTGTTATCATTTACCTACCAGAGGACGAGCAAGAATTAAGCTTGGGGATGTTGATACGTCCAAAACGTATCTATAATTTTTGCTTGCTCCATGCCTTTTTTGTGTGATATTGCTATGATATTGATGAACTTCCATACACTTTTGATCATATTTGGACTAACCTATTAACTCAGTGCACCCCAGTGACAGTTCCTGTTTTCTGCTGTTTTTCTATTTCAGGTTTCCCCCTTATTAAAAGTACCAGAAAAATTCCGGAAAAAATATAGGAAAAATCAGCGTACCGGAAGCTTCGCGAAGAGCCCGATAGGGGTCAGAGGGGAGCCAGGGGGGCCCCAGGCGTCCAGAGGGCGCGGCCCCACCCCTGGTCGCGCCAAGGGGGCGCCTGGAGCCCCTGGCCCACCTTTGGCTGCCCCCTTTCGCCTATTTATTCCCCGTGACGAGAAACCCTCGGGGACGGAACCCTTTTTCGCGATCTCTCCTCTGTTCCGCCGCCGTCGCGCTTCCAAGATCGGGAGCACCAGAAGACCTCTTCCCGGCACCCTGCCGGAGGGAGGAACCACCTCCGGGAGATTCTCCACCACCATGGATGCTTCCCGGATGAACCGTGAGTAGTCCACCTTGGACCATGGGTCTATGATCAGTAGCTATGTGATGTTCTCCTCCCCTCTTTGTTCTTTATGGATTAGACCTCGTGAGCTGCCCTACATGATCGAGGCACATATGTAATATTTCTGCTGTTGCTATGTTGAGTTTGCTGGGATCCGATGGATTATGAGATTATGTTCAGATTGTGATTGAGTTATATATTTGATTCTTCTCTTTTATATTTATGTTCTTGAGTAATTCTTGCATGTTCTCCGTTGCTGTTTATTGCTTTGGCCAAGTAGTAGGTAGTGACTCCAAGAGGGAGCGTTATGCTTGATTGTGGGTTCATGCCCCCCGATGACTAGCTTGAGTGACAAAAACATGAGTCTAGGAGATGTGTTGTTGCCACAAGGGGAAAAAAATGGTGCGTGTACTTACGGGTGCAAGGGTTGTTTACTTTACGCAAAGTTCTTTAATGCAGTTGTCCGTTGCTTTGAGTTTACACTTTGGGTGGGATTCGCAACTTAATACCAGCGTGATGTTCTGGATAGATATATCAAGGTGGATGATTAGTAGGTAGATGAAGATGGATTTCGGTCTACTTGTCTTGCCGTACCGCCCATGCTTTTGAGCCTCTTCCTTTCTACATAGCATAATCAGCATTGGTTTGCGCACATAATCCTGTCAATTGCCCAGCTGTGATTTGTTTACCTCGCATGGCTATTTTATCGTCTTTTGGGAGAGAGACATCACTAGTGAACATCATAGGACCCCGGTCCATATTACCAACACTGTTTACACCTTCAATTTACTTTCAGTATTTACTTTTCAGTTCCTATCACTATCACTATTATCCCGTGCGTTTTATCCTTTGTAACCAACATGGCCGGAGGAATTGACAACTCCTCTGTACTCGTTGGGAGCAAAGCTATTTGCTGTGTGTGCAGGTCCAGGTGAAGTTAGCAATCCTTAGATTGTCAACGGCGCCAATTATTCACTTCACCACCTACTTGTATCTGTTGGAGTCCTACTGGTTCAATATTCAACCTTAGCATCTTTGCTAAGGGAAACTTGCTGCTATGTGCATCTCACCTTCCACTTGGGGTAACCAACGAGGGACGAGAAGCTATCTCGTGTATCAAGTATCCACTCAGAAAGATGCCAGAATTGACACTCTCCGAAGCAAATTCTATCGATTCAAGAGAAATGAGGATGAGAAAGTCAACTCCATTTACATCAGACTCACTGCTCTTGCAAATTAGCCGAGTTCACTCGGTGCTGATGACATCACTCCTCAATCGGTTGTAAGGACTTTGCTTCGCTCATTGGATGATTCTTTTGATCACATTGTACTGATGATCAAGGAAAGAACTGATTTCAGAAATCTTGTTGTCGCTGATATCCTTGAGAGACTCACCACTTTGGAAATGGAAGAAGATGAGAAACGTGACATAAACGGCTCTCGAAGAAGATCTCATGCTCTAAAAGCAAAAGCTTCGCATCACTCCTCACTTGAAGTTAGTTCTGCTTCCGGTGTTGAATCAGATGATCCTGCAAGCATTGGGAAGGATTTGGCTTTGATCATGAGAAGATTCAACCGCTTCCAGAGAAAAGGTTTTTCTTCACCGAAGAAGAACTACTCGTCAAGAAACTCAAGTTACTCATCTCACCGTTCTTCCTCAAGAAGTTCTCCATCTAAAGACAATTGCTGCTACAAGTGCAAGAAACCAGGCCACTACATTGCTGACTGTCCACTATGGAAAACTGAAAATAAATCAAAGCATTCGCTCAAAGATTCTTCAAGCAAGTCTCACAGATCCTCCAAAAGCTATGAGTCCAAGAGACATGATTCCAGTTCAAGAAGAGAAAAGAAGAACGATTCAGATGATGACAAGAAAAAGAACTATCACAAGAAGTGTGAGAGTTCTTCTTCGAAGACACATTCTTCTCGTCGAAGCAATTCTCACCGTGCCAAGGTCTATGTGGGAAAGGAGACGAACTCTGAGGAAGAAGCCTCTGGATCCGAAGCTGAATCAGGCTCAAGATCTCCATCTGGATCCGAGTCAGATGGTGTTGCTAGATTGTCATTTTCTTCGGCCGGTGCTTCGAGCTCATTCTTCACCAACCACAGCAGTGAAGATGAAACTCCTGCGTACTGCTTCATGGCCAAAGAAAAGGTATCTTCATCCAAAGTTACCTATGATACTTCTGATTGTTCTTCATATGACAATGATTCTAAGATAAGCTACGCTAAACTTGCTAAAATTTCTTCAGCTCAACAAGATGAACTTGACTCGCTAAGAAAAACCATTAAGAAATCAGAAACTCTGTTGATCGATGAGATATAGAAAGGTCAAATTTTAACTAATGAGCATGCTGCTCTAAAGGAGAAGTTTGAAGAACTATCCTCTCGGCATGATCTTCTTTCAAATGATTATGAGAAGCTTACCCATGAATTTATTCAGAGGAAAATGGCTCTCGAAAAACAGAAAGAGGCTCATGAAGAGTTGGAAAAAATCAATCTCTCTCATGGCTCAACAAGGTCCTGAAGAAAATCATAAAACTGATTCACCTTGCTTGACTTGTCTGGAACGAAGCAAAACTGATTCCAAAGGCAAAGATCCTATTATTATTGATGATACTAATGCCTCAGATGAGGAAAACCCTGCTGTTACCGAGGAACTCCTCAGGTTGAAAGATTTGTTTGAAACATGTTTGTTCAAAAGTGTCCAGGGACACCATCACCTTTGTGATATCCTGAAGAAGCACTACTTCACAGGAATCCTAGGAATAAAGGTGTTGTCTTTGAAAGGAAGCTAAACCCTGATGGCACTTACTGGGAACCTGAGCAGTACCCAAAACAGTATGGGTGCTAGCCAAGGATAAGCCTATAGATATTGCTAATCTTTCAGGTTATAACTGCAAAATTGATAAGTCTATTGTTGATGAATCACTTGATTATGACTACAAACTTATCAAGAACCAAGAAGGAAAGGTTTCAGCCGAATACATTGGTGCCCCTCCAAAGAATGGTTTCTATAAGAGACAAATCTGGGTGCACAAGTCACTCGTTGAGAAATTGCCTGCTAACCATTCTATGCAGGGAAAGTCTTCAGTACCACCGAAACACTTCTATTCTCTCGAAGAGAGAAATGATTCACTGGTGCCCGAATCAAATGTTCCTCAAAAGGAATACTATCGCACTGGTAGTTATACTTACCGTCACCGTGTTAATAATGATAAGATTGCATATGCTCATTCATATCCTAACCCTTCGCAGAGGACTTACATTTATGGTGTACTTGATGATCCCCCTAGGCAATATAACCCTGTTCGATTTGATATTGCTTTAACAAGTGCTTCCACCTCTTCTCAGTCACCTGCTCGTTTGTGGGTGGTTAAGAAGAACTAATTCTTCTGCAGGGCTATGTCTCCGGTGGATCCGAATGGGTCATGGACAGTGGTTGCACAAATCATATGACCGGAGACAAGGAGTTATTCACCAAAGAAAAACTATCTCAATCTTCTCATAAGTACATTACCTTCGGTGATAACAACAAGGGTAAAGTTTTAGGTTTGGGTAAGGTTGCCATATCGAAAGGTAAGCACATTGACAAGGTTATGCTAGTTCAATCTCTTGGTTATAATCTTATGTCTATTTCTAAGTTATGCGATATGGGTATGCTTGTTCTATTTTCTGCTTCGCACTGTGTTGTCTTTTCACCGGATGACTATACGTTTGTCTTCGAGGGTTACCGAAAAGGAGAGTTATATATTGTTGATTTTTCTTCGGGCCCTGCTGTATCCACTTGCCTAATGGCAAAAGCTTCATCCGGTTGGTTATGGCATCGAAGACTTGGTCATGCAGGGATGAGAAATCTTCAAAATCTAGTGAAGAAGAAGCATGTTATTAGCCTTATCGAAGTAAAATTCGATAAGGATCATCTCTACAGTGCTTGTGAAGCTGGAAAAATTACGAAGAAACATCATTCAGCGAAGGCTATCATGACTACTACTCGTCCCCTTGAATTACTTCACATGGATCTTTTCAGTCCTCAAAATTATGCAAGTCTGGGAGGAAACAAATATGGTCTCGTTATTGTTGATGATTTTTCTCGTTATACGTGGGTTTTCTTTCTGGTTGAAAAGAGCAGAGTTGTTGAAATCTTGAAGTCATTCGCTAAGAGAGCTCAAACAGAATATGAATTATCTCTGAAGCATATCCAAAGTGATAATGGAACTGAATTCAAAAATACTCATATTGAAGAATTTCTTGATGATCATGGCTTTACTCATGAATTCTCTGCTGCTTATACACCTCAACAGAATGGTGTAGTTGAAAGGAAGAATATAACTCTTATTGAAATGCCCAGAACTATGCTTGCTGAATACAAGACTCCTATCAGGTTCTGGGCCAAAGCAATTAACACAACATGTCATATCATCAACAAGGTTTACCTTCACAAATTTCTGAAGAAGACTTCACATGAGCTTATCGCTGGTAACAAACCAAATGTTTCGTATCTTAGGGTATTTGGTGCTCCTTGCTTTATTAGAGATATGAATCATAGCTCCAAATTTGCCCCTAAGGCACATGAAGGTTTTCTACTAGGTTATGGCTCAAATTCTCACACTTACAGAGTGTATAACTCCCACTTTGGGAAGGTTATGGAAACTGTAAATGTGAGGTTTGATGAAACTAATGACTCTCAAAAAGAGCATTTACCTCATGATCTAGATGAGCCTCCTCTTGATGAAGTGGTCAGGTCTATGGCTATTGGAGATATTCGCCCTGTTGAAGCAGTTGCTCGTCAAGATAATCAAGATGATGATGATCCAATGTTCCCACACATAGCCCGGGGCACTGGAGATCAACATCCTGAAGCAAATGATGAATAGGACAAAGAAGAACCTGTGAACGAAGAAAATGCAGATCCGGAAGGAGATGCTGGTCCTGAAGGAAATCATCCTGAAGAAGAACCAGAGCCACAAGTCATTGAAAATGCACTGACTCGAGTGAGAATAAGAGTTGATGTTGATTCGATCCTCAAAGAAATTCAACAACCAGGTCGTCCCACAACTCGTTCTCGTACTCGCTTGGCTAACTTCTGTGGATTTTTTTTGTTTGCCTCCATGCTATAACCATCAAAGTTTGATGAAGCCATGAAGGACCCAGATTGGTTAACTGCTATCCTCGAAGAACTTAACCAGTTCGAGCGAAACAAAGTCTTGTGCTTAGTTGAGAGGCCTGATCTAACGAAGCACAACATCATTGGAAAAAAGTGGATTTTTTGCAACAAGCAAGATGAAGATGGTATTGTGGTAAGAAACAAAGCACGACTGGTAGCACAAGGGTACACCCAAATCGAAGGTACCGATTTCGGCGAAATTATGCTCCAGTTGCTCGTCTCGAATCCATTCGTGTTATGATTGCTTTTGCAAATTTCAATGGTATCCTACTTTATCAAATGGATGTGAAGAGTGCTTTTCTTAACGGAGAAATCGAAGAAGAAGTGTATGTTATGCAACCTCCAGGTTTTGAAGACTCGAAGAATCCTGACATGGTGTACAGGTTGCACAAGGCCCTTTATGGGTTGAAGCAAGCACCTCGTGCTTGGTACGACACCCTGAAGGACTTCCTCTTGAAGAAAGGCTTCAAACCAGGAACAACTGACCCAACTCTTTTCACTCTCTCATATAATGGTGTTTTGTTTGTTTGTCAAATATATGTAGATGATATTATTTTGGCTGCACTAACACTGAAATCAGCAAAGAATTTGCCAAAATGATGTCGAAGAAATATGAGATATCTATGATGGGAGAATTGAAGTTCTTCCTTGGACTTTAAATTCGTCAACAGAACAATGGCACCTTTATTTCTCAAGAAAAATATCTAAAGGATTGCCTGAAGAAGTTTGGACTCACTGATTGCAAAACGATTAAGACTCCAATGCCTACCAATGGCTTCCTAGATGCAGATGAGAAAGGGGAAGCCTTCGATCAAAAGAAATATCGGTCCATGATTGGCTCTCTCCTATATTTGTGTGCATCTAAACCTGACATTATGCTTTCAGTATGTATTTGTGCTCGTTTTCAGGCCAATCCAAAGGAATCACATCATACTGCAGTAGATAGAATTCTTCGGTATCTTCCTCACACACCAACCTTGGACTTGTGGTATCCCAAGGGTGCTCAGTTCAATCTTATTGGCTATTCTGATTCAAATTGGGCTGGTGATCGTGTTGATAGGAAATCAGCTTCAGTCACTTGTCATTTCCTCGGAAGATCACTTGTGTGTTGGGCTTCCAAGAAGCAAAACTGTGTCTCAATATCTACTGCTGAAGCCGAATACATTGCTGCTGGTTCATGCTGTACTCAGATTCTTTGGCTAAAGCAAACGCTGAAGGATTATGCTATTCATGTGAAGAAAATTCTCCTTCTATGTGATAATGAGAGTGCAATCAAAATTTCTAACAATCCTGTGCAGCACTCTCGCACGAAGCATATTGAAATTCGCCATCATTTTCTTCGTGATCATGTTCAGCGTGAAGATATTGTGATTAGTCATGTCAGAACTGAAGATCAACTGGCTAATATTTTCACGAAACCATTGGATGAGAAAAGGTTCTCTGCGTTAAGGTGTGAGCTCAATATTTTGGACTCACAAAATGTACTGTAAGACTGAACCTTTACCTCCATGTATATATTCATTTACTTCGTTGTTTGTTTTTGGTTTCAATATTTGTTTTTGCTTCGATTTCTAGTTTTTATTTTGATTGTATTTAGTCCTCCATGCTTATCACCTTTAGCTTCGCTATTGCTTTTTCTTTGAGGTGATAAGGTTTGGAACCCACCCCCTCTGTTATTTTTCACGCTTATTCTATCTTTCTAATATGGGTTGAGCACATTTGAAACGGAAAGTATTTTGCTTCGAACGTCATTGAGTTCCGAATCAAATGCTTCCAACTTTTATCGAAGTTTTACTCACGATCAAGACATATTCTTCGGTCGTTGAGATCCCGTCAAATCCAGGTCGTTGAGATTTTCTCGTCATTCGCTACCATATCTGGGTCGTTGAATGCGGAGAGTCAGTTGATGGGGACCGTCCGATCTGATCTGACAACTCCCGTCAGGCCAGCCCTATATATATCCCTCGCCCGGCGACACCAAAACCTCACTCCATCCCCAACCCCTCCGGAACTCTAAATCTCTCGCGCGCCACCGTGCTTCTCGTCCTCGCCATCGTCCTCGCCGCTTAGCTGCCGGAAGGATTCTGCCGTGGATTTCCCGCCGACGACGAGCATCTTCGCCGCTCCTCGCCGCCGTAGCTGCTTCGACGTCGCCAAGTTAGGGTACGACGAAGCCACCGATCCAATCTTCCATCTGCTCGTTCCTCTCGATATTGGATCCATGTTTCTTAGCTGTTTTTCGTTTGTTTTTGCTAGGGTTGCTTGATCCGTTGGATCGTTGACCTCTTGGGAATCTTGTTTGTAGGAAAAGCTTCCCATCTTCTATTCAGGTTTGTAGCTAGGGTTTTGATCTTGCTCTGTTCTGCGCTAGGGTTTGACATCGATAATGAACTTGTTGCGTGCAAAATCTAGACCAGAACAGGCCGGAAACAACACCCTCACAACTCTGAATATCTTGTCAAAATTACTGTTTTGGTCGAAACTTTTGCTGGTGCTCAGTCCACACTTGTCTTTTTCCCTCGTTCCCTTATTCTTCCTCACAGGATGTCTGAGGATTTGGGCTTCGGTGATGAGTCCCCAGTACTAGATCAGCTCAACGAAGCCGAACAAGTTGCTCCTAAGAGAAAAGGAGGCAGAACGAAGGAAAGAAACAATGCAAGAAAGAGGCATTCCCGAGTCTATTCGGATTGAACTTGGTTATGATACACCTCCTGAAGAAACCAAGGATCAGAGGAAGATTCTTTTGCAAAACATTCGCCGCAACTGGGCCATCAGGTGGTACAAATACAAGAGTATCCCTGACTGGAAATGGGAAATGCAGTTTGCCTTCAGTCCACCTTTCCTATACACTTCACACATGTGTGGAAAATATACTGAAGAAAATCGCCATATTTACTACCCAGTCCCACCTAAATATCCTCAACCCAACACCCTAAAGACTCCGGATGATTATCCTGAAGAGGAAGAGCGGTTAAGAATCGCTGCAGAAAAGAAAAGAGTCAAGGAAGAAAAGAAGGCAAACAAGATAGCTGCCGCTGAAGCTCATGGAGTTGGCCTGAGCTCAAAGAATAAGAGGAAGCTCAAGAAGAAATCTGCTTCACCCCCTCATGCTTCCTCCGATGACGAAGAGCAAGCCAGACTGGAACGAGCAGTTCTAGAAGATTCTATTCTTGATGAGTCAAATGCTGAAGTTGATGACGAATCAGAAACTGAAGCAGATGATGAGTAAGAACCTGCTCCCCCCAAGAAGCAAACGATTCGGATTCCATTGAAGAAGAAGCCAGGAGAGAAACCGGCTGCAAAGGGGATAAAAATTCAAGACCCTACAGATAAGCTCGTTGTTCGCCCCACCATTGACTTGTCCAACTTGGTGGTTGCAAAGCCTTTGGCCTCCAAGCCACCAGCTGAAGCCCTCAACACTGAGAGGCGATCCAAGCTGAGGCACGACCCAGTGAAGCATCAACAAATTGCAAAGGCCGCTGCACCAACGAAGCCTAAGCAGTCTGCAACTTCAAACCCTTCAGTGAAGCGAAAGCCCACTGAAGCAGAATTGCAACAGCAAGACCTCAAGGAGGCACTGAACGGCATCGTCCTTGCCAGAGAATCTGCAGAGAAGCAGAAGGCAGCTGAAGCAGCTGCAATAAAGCAAAGGGAGCTAGAATCCGCAAAGTTTGCTGCTGAGAAGGCTAAGACGAAGCGAAAGCTCGCCGAAGCCGAGAAAATGAAGAAAAAGCTGCTGCTGAAGCCAAACAGTTAGCAGAACACGAAGCTAAACGCAAGGCCACACTAGATGGCCTCAGAACAAACAAGGCTGATAAAGCAGCCAGGGCTTCCCAGAAGAAGGCCGTGGTCGATACGACTCCCTCTGCTGAAGCAATTCCATCAAAGACAAAAGGTATCTCTATGCCTAAAGCTCAAGCTGAAGCAGATCGCCATAGTGAACATCAATTCCCTGATCCACGTGAAGGCGAACTATGGGATCAATTGGGCGTAACTGAAGCTCTTTGGAAGAAGTGTGCGGCAGAAGATCCTAAAGCTGTTGACCTAGGTGAAGTCTACATCTCGGGATCCATCGAAGCAATGATCACTACTATGATCAGTCAGCTGAAGGACTTGCACTCAAGAGATAGAGCTGAAAAGGAAAAGATTCACAACTATCAAAAGCGTGCTGAAGCTGAGTCAGATGAAGAATTAAAACAACACGCCTTGAAGTTGCTTCAGAAGGTGACATACGTCAACACCACCACCAAGGAAAACATTAGAACCTACAAGGGAAAGATCAAAGCTGCAGTGGATGAAATGGTCGAAACGCATAATGCTTCAATTATGGAAAGGGGTTCCCGGAAACGCAAGACCCCGCTGGAAGCTGAACCAGCTGCTGCAAAGCCTGTTGAAGCCAAGCCTTCCGACCCTTCTCCGAAGAAAAGGACCACCAAGAAACGGAAGGTCACTTTGGACTCAGCTGCTGATATGGATACGAGTGATGAACCAACCAGCCAGCCGAAGGAAACCCACTGAAGTAGTTCCCACTCCATCTCCCCAACCAAAGCCTTCAAAGCCCATGCCAAAACCTTCAGCTCCACCCACCAAAACCCCTACACCTCCACCAACCGCATCCACTCCCAAACAAACCCCCATTCCACACACTCCTGCTCCACCTCCAAAAGCTCCAACCCCCAAGCGAACCCCAACCCCAACGCCTGCACCAGCTCCACCTCGCGCTCCTTCACCAACACATGTTTCATTCCCCGCAACGCAAAGGACTCCTACCCCTCCTGCTGCTCCCACACCACCCCCATCCACACACTCGGAAGCCAATGAACCCTTACCCTACAACTCCAGAACCCGCGGATCCCGAGACTTTTCTCCTGCCAGGACTGATCAGGAATCGGAAGCACATGTGCCCTAGCCTGAAGCACAAGAAGATGAAGATGAACAAGTGCGGATCCTGAATCCCACGCAAGAGAAAGCCCTGATTTTCGCTCAGACTGCTGGCCCTTCAAGAGCCGCCCCAATCGCTCCCGTGCAAAGGATTCACACACGTTCCCATCCCTGCCAAGACACCCAGCTGGACTCCAATTACCCTCAGGAAACTTTTCCTATTTTCAAGGGCGCTGGCTGTTCTTCTCAGCACGGACCAGAATTCAGTTTGGAACAACATCAGAAACGTCACCGATTCTTTGGTGTAAGTCCATATGCTTCAGACAGAACTGCCGATGTCGCTTCTGGACTGCGGAACAACAAATTCTTTACACTAAAGTCTTCTGCCAGCAAGGTGTTTTTTTCTCCACAGGTATCTGGATATGCGAAGTCTCTCAACTTCCACTTGCTTTCAGAACATCGCCGAAACTATTGAGAATCAGAATCTGACTCGCTTGTTTGCTTTAAGCACTCCATTCAATTCCGAACTCATCAAACAATTCTACGCCACATTATATGTTTCGGGCGATGCAAATGAACCTCGCACATGGATACTAGAATGGATGATCCAAGGAGAGATCTTCAGAATGTCTTTCGCAGAGTTCTTGGAAATCGTCAATATCCCAAGGCATACTGGCGAATTAGAAAAGATTCATATGGAGCCAGATTTGTCTGAAGAACAATTTGCTACCTTGTTGGATACTGAAGTAACTTCCAATTATTATCCATAAAATATTCGCCCGAAGCATTTGAACTTCATCTCCAAGACATGGTTTTACATCCTGTCGAAATCTTTGATTCCATTGAGTACGGCTTCGGAGGAATGCAAAATATATCCTGAGACAAGGCATGCAATAATGAAGCTTACGCATGGACTCGTATTTGACTTCTAGGACTGCTTCATTCGGAACTTGGTCCATGCTGCAGAATTGCCCTATACACTGAAGCCATATGCTCCTTGGCTGCAAGTTGTCTTTGATCATGGACGCAACGAAGACTTTGTTGGCTCGTCACCATCCGAAGCTTTTCATTCCTCCAGTGCGTGACACTTTGGAATTTCTGAGAAACCCAACGACATTTTTGCTACATATGTTGGGGTGCACCATGAAGTCAATGATCGCAACATATCGAAGAAATTCCAGAAGGACTGCCATCACTTTGAAGTCAATCTTCGGTCGCAGCAAATGCTCGAAAACTACATTGAAGCCAATCAACGCCAGATGAAGTTCCTTGCTGATGAAATCAATCGCGTTGGAAACATAGCTCTCAACGATAATCAGTATCTCCGTGTTCTCAAGCGTCATTCCTGGAAGGGACTCCGGAAGTTCAACTCGGTTAAAGGCCTTCGTAAAGATCGCATTTACAAAGAGTATGAGCACCTCCAGCGAAACTTTTCACGAGATGATACTGTTGATCGCCAGAATCAGAAGATCCCTCCCCTGCACAAGATTGATGAAGGTTTCTTTGTCAAGGAGCCAGATCCCATCAGGCCGGACACTGTCTCCCAGAATGACTCCATCACCTCGAAGGACGACGACGTCCTCGATGACAGCGACCTCGACATCAACCTCATCACCCAGACGAATCTTGAAGCTCCTCCCTTCCCTGCATCGGAAGAAGAATCTTCAGGAGATCAATCTTCTTCGGATGAGTCAACATCAAGTTCTGCTTCATCGGGCTCCAAGGGTGCTGATGCCGCGAAGTAGATCACTCGAGCCTCTTCCCAACCTTTTGTCCAATCATTGAAAAGAGGGGGAGAATGAGGACATCGATGAGTTAGATTTGCATCGGGGAAAGGGCTTTTTGCTTTTCGCATTTTGCTTCACTTGATTTTTGTTACAACAAACTTTCCAATCCCTTTGATTGGGTTGTAACTTAAGTTTACATTCGGTTACTCTACTCCTGTGCTACTCTTACATTTTAATAACCCTTTGCTCGCAAGTATTGCTTCGTATCCTCTATCTTGTAGGTGGTTATTATTTTCTAAGTCACAGGTCATTGGAACCAATTGCACACATTTATGGACATATATCTTTAAATGCAATTGTCTTCGCTAAGATATTTGTTTTGCTCTGCACCGAAGAAATTTCTCTCAAGCATCAATTTCGATTATACAAATCTTCGATGCTTATATTCAGGGGGAGCCAAAAGCTTCATATCTTAGAGTTTGTCACTTCACTTCACAAAAACTTCAATATCTTTTATCGATGCCTGTTTTGTCAACAATAGTCCAAAAAGGGGGAGATTGTAAGAAAAAAGTTTTGCCCCCGTGTGTGTTGGATATTGTTGGACAAGACAGTAGAGGAACTATCAATGTTTTCTAGTGTAAACAGTTGAATAGGACAAGCTAGGCGATAAAGCTTCAGAGAAGGTTTTCAAGTTATCGAAGCATTACCCCTTGAGCGAAGCTTAATCACGGAGGATGAACCCCAAAAATGAAGATGTCCTGAAGCTCAACTCATTGAAGGTAATGAAGAAGACGGCGCAAGAATTAGATGTTTTTGTGTAGTTATTTTTCTGTTCTTTGAGTCATAGGACAAATCGTACTATCAAGAGGGGTCTTTAGTTTGTGGACACCGAAGTTATTGAGAATATGCTCAGATCAAAACTAAACCAAGTGAGAAGCCAGAGTGAAGATATCTCATGTGCACTGAGTTAGGTTTCGGTAGCAAAGACTTCGTTCTTTGGCTTCCGAAGAAAAACTAAGTCCGTGAGTCAGCTTTACTTGTTCCGCAAGTAAAGTTGCGCATTGATGACTAATCCGACCGTTGTGGACACGTGTCAAGCTGTCACTTCGGGTCAGATCGGTCATTTCGCACCTGGGGATCGCCAACTATAAATACGGCGCCCCCTCCTCCATTTGCGGGTGGCTGCTCTAAGAATATTCCTGAGAGAGACTGAAGAGAGCACCCCTAGAACGCCACCGAAGCAAAACCCAAAAACCCAGAACACTGAAGCCTAAGTCCCATTGATCTGAGTAGATTCGAGATAACTTAGGTGAAAGCTTACTAGCCTTTTTATCTTGGAGAACTGCAATTATCCTAGACGGTTAGAGTGTCGACTTCAGAGAGCGAAGAGTAATTGTCGCCTCGAAGTTGAATTTTGTCAAAGGTTTCGGAGATTTCTTTGATAATCTACCCCGAGTCAAAACTGACCAAGCTCAAGGAGATTGGTGCAGTGGAGCAACGGACGGAGAGAGATTTGCTCCAGGTATTCAATCACCAGTCCCTCCAACCAGACGTAGCGCTTTGCAGAGCGTGAACTGGTCGAACAAACATCGCCGAGTCTCAGTTCGTTTTACTTCAAGCTTTTACATATTGTTGCATTTGCTTCCCAGTTATGCTTCAATGCATTTTGATTCACTGCATTTAGTTTTGCTTCCAGTTTTTACTTCCCTGTCACTTGTTTCTGCTTCCCTTTTCGGCTTTACTTATGCTTCACTTCAAAGCTTCAGTCGAAAATTTGAAGTGATCATTCACCCCCTCCCCCTCTGATCACATACTTGGACTTTCAGCCTATTTTTCTCTGTTTTCTTTAATCTGAGAAGAACAAATGCCATGCTACTGCTCCCTTTACAGCCCCAAAAGCCACATTAAACAAAGTTCAAAATGAGTAACAATTGATAGATCCAAAATATAGACATACCAATGTTCATGTTGTTCCATTAGATCAACTCCAAGTTATGCCTAGATTGCTCACAATAAATCTTGCAAAAAGCTATATTCTGTTAAAACAAAGATCACCCAGACTTGGAAATTATCTGCTAAGTCACAGACATTAGATGAACCACTTCATTGACCCAAAACTTTGTTCTACTGATTTTGTTAATAATGCAAATGACATGGGCTTGTGGTACACATAACCAAGATCAACTAATGTATTGGGCATATATTTGTTTGAGGCTTAATTAATTAGATATTAAATTCACAAAAGAGTTAAACCGTTACAAGATAACCCCTGTTAATACCATGGCCTTATGACATGTGGGTCCCTCTAGTCAAAATATTGGTATGGATAATGTTTTGATAATGTTTAATTTAATAATAAAATAAATTGGAGAAATTGGTTTAAATGATTTAAACTTTGAAATTCAATATATTTTAAACCGTAAGTCAGATCAAAATAATTCATACATGAAACTTTATAAAAAAAATATAACAAATACGGATACGCCACCCGTGTATCCACCACATCCCTCTAACATACCAAACATGAGACTTTCACCTTCCGGATCGTCTGTCCGGTAATCATCAAGAGCCGGTAAAACATCCAGTTAAATTCTTGTTTCGTATGCAACGTGTAGCACTACGTTAGTTCACCCCTAGCATAACATATTGCCATGTCTTGTATTTTTATTGCTATTTTTGCTGTGTATTTATTGTTTCTTGCCCCCTCTCTTATTGTCCGGTAGCCCCAACGACCGCTGCCGATGCCCCTATGATCGACTACTTCGTCGATGACCGTACCCCTACCGTCGAGCTTCCAGGCAAGCATAGCCATTTTCGTTCCCCAGATATCGATAGAGAAGACGCCCAAGGGAACCTACAATGGCGAGACTCTGCCGAGTCACTTCAAGTTTAACTTACGAGTGGATGGACTCGTATTTCACTCTCGTATTTCAAGTCAATTTGATCCACTCCCTATCGATATTTAGAGCACTCATGCAATGGATGAGCGTAAGCACGAGAGTTGACACTTAGGATGGCAAAGAGAGAGATATGGGGGAGGAGGAAGACAAAAAGGGGTGGAAGGCTCACATCAATGAGGACAGTCATAGGCGAGAGAAGGCCAAATGATAGATATGATGTGAGGAGTAGGGATTGCCATGCAACAGATCCACATATGAGCTAAGAAAAGCTATCCAAGGGAAGTAGTGGGGGTGCATCCAACTTTCTCGCTCAAGTAGACCTAGAGCTCGTTTGAGGAGGCTCATCATTGGAATATGCAAGCCAAGTTTCATAGTGTGAAGGTCCCCACGTAGCTATATGCATATATGATCATCTCTATGGAGAAAAAGATATAAAGGGAGTACGAGTGTGGATCTTTCAATTGGAATAGTAGTGTTGCCCCCTTCTCTCTTTTTATTTATTTTTCTCTTTTTTCTATTTTTTTGTATTTTTTTTGGTGGCCTCAATGGATCTTTCTAACTCTCATTTGTCCTCTTCACGATCTTTTAATTTTGTCCTCTTTGGGATCTTTACCTCACTTAAGTCCAACACTCTATTTTACAAGAAGTATAGAAGATCTTCACACTTTACAAGGTACTCAACATAAAGAAGATGTAGCTATCATGATGTATGCAAATATATGCCTTTGCCAGTGTAGCAGGAACATGTATGACATGAAGATCAAGTCATGAGAAGGTGGATGTTGCATGGCAATATATCTCGGAAAGGTTATGGAAATGCCTTGATAGGTAGGTATGGTGGCTGTTTTGAGGAAAGATATAAGGAGGTTTATGATGACAGAGCGTATCATGCCAAGGGTTTGGATGCACTGGCGAGGTGGACGCCAACTCTCAGAGTGAGAAGAGGGAAATGCACGGTACCGAAGAGGCTAGCAAATATGAGGAGGTGGAAGTGTCAACTTTCAATACTCACATTTGTCCGAAGAACTCATGCACTTAATATCGGTAACTCTCAATCTAATAAGGAGATTCACAAAGAGACAAGTACCCCGAGGAGGAGTGTATGGGGGTTTGTTTATCCTTGCGCATCCTCGACTCATGGTACGTGAGTGTACTCTAATATCCGATCCCTCCAAAGATTAGTGATCCATCTAGTAGCTAGAGTTCTCAACTAGTTTTTGTAGGTTTTGAAAATAAGCACGGATTGCCCAAAATACGACACCTATCACTAATAGGCTAGAGCTCTTGACACCAAAAGTTCAAACATTACACACAACAATACCTCAAAACTATTTCAAATTACTACTATAATTAAATGGCAACCTCAATTACCTACTTCAAGACAAGACACAACATAGTGCAACAACCAACTCGCTTAACAAGATAAACATGAAAACTAAAGAGAGTTACATCAACAAACTAAAAAAAAGCTAAAGCTCTTGAAAAAGATAAACATGAAAGCTACGAGCTAAACATGGTAGCAGCTACGAAAAGATAAAGAACACACAACAGAAGAAAGGTAGGCATGAAAATCCTATGTTGTGTTCTAGTTTGAAGTGGAGCGTGTTTCTCTCCCACACAAAGTAAGATGGGTTCTAACTTGGTATGAACAGCAAGCAAAGCTAAAGAAAACTAAAAAGTAAACCTAAGAGCGAGACGCTCCAAGCATAGCACATAACACATGAAGTGATAAAAATACAGTGAGACGGATAACGAACTGATGATTGTTGATGGAGAATGGGATTCATGGGGGCATCCCCAAGCTTATACGCTTGAGTCTCCTTGAATATTTATCGGGGATGCATGGGGGCATCCCCAAGCTTGAGCGTTTGACACTCCCGGATCTTCTTTCATCATCTTCCATCGCGCACTTGAAAACTCCCTTCATACATAACTCATCATAAGCTGATTAGAGAGGTTAGTACCCTTAATAAAATAATTTTTCTCTACTGGAAATAAATATATTCTTTAAGAGCTACTATTTATCAAGATTTACAAAAAAAAATTGCAAAGAAAAAGCAAGCTTAAGGTTTGCAAACATGAGGAAAGGCAAAACGTTGCAGAATCTGTGAAAAGTAGAACAACAGGTAGTAAATAATTTTTTCGGGGTACTTCTGCAACTGAAATAAAAGAACTCAGAACAGACGCTCGAAATTCAATTGTATGGATCACACTTTCAAAAAAATTCAGATCAAAAAGATGATTTGGTGATTTTAGGCTAATTTTTCCGTCCAAGGACATAATCTGTTTTCTGGACAGCATGTCACAACTTTTGAACTTTCTTGCAATCGGAGGCTAAACTTGGCACAAAGCTTGAAAATAAAGATACAATGATGTTGCTACAGTAGTAACAATCATCAAGACTAGTAAAAACAGAAGTAAAAACATCTTGGGTTGCCTCCCAACAAGCGCTTTCTTTTACGCCTTTAAGCTAGGCATAAAGCAAAAAAGATCAAGTTTTATCAAGAGAGAGAGAATAGCTAGCTCGTGTGACGGACTAAAATGATAACTTAATATTATTCCTAGGGAAGTGTTCCATCCCATTTTTGAGAGGGAATTGAAATTTTATATTCCCCTCTTTCATGTCAATAACAGCACCAACGGTGAAAATAAATGGACGTCCCAAAATAATTGGACATAAAGGTTCACACTATATATCCATAATAATGAAATCAACGGGAACATAATTGTCATTGACAATGATAAGAACATCATCGATATTACCCAAAGTTTTCTTTACGAAAGAATCAACGAGACGAACACCAAAAGAACAAGGATCAAAACGTTTCAATTCAAACATATCATACATTCTTTTGGGCATAACGGAGGTACTAGATCCAACATAACATAAAGCATAGCAAGAGAAGTTATTCAATTTATTTTTTATCATAGGATACCAACCATCATCTAGCTTCCTAGGTATGGAGGCTTATACTCTAAGCTTCTCCTCCCTAGCTTTGATGAGAGCATTGGTGATATTCTCCGTGAAGGCAAGATTTAGTGTGCCAGTATGGGGTCCCTAGACATTTTGTGCAGCAAGCTAATAACTTCTGAAAGGGTACAACTATCAAAATAAATTTCACTACTATCAAAGGTGGTAGTGGTGTCATCTAGTCTCACTTGTTTGAAAGCCTCTATGTTCATAGGAGTTTCTTCTTCTATGGTTGAGGTAATAGCATCACCATTAATAGGTCCAATGGGACTAGGAGTGTGTTGGGTGCTAAAAGTTTGTGTATCCTCAACAATTTGGATAGTAGCAACGGTGTGGCGTGTAGGAAGGCTCTTAATTCTATCCTCTTCCTCTTTTTCTCTAGCCCATCTTTCTTTAAGTTTAGCCATCATCCTAATGTTTTCATTAATTTTCAATTGGACAACATTAATAGGAGTGGCCTTCCTCTCCTCGAGGGGAGAGGTTCTAATTTTAAGCATATCAATATCAAGGGCTAAGTTGTCTACCTCCAAAGAGAGATTATCTAATTTGTCTAATCTTTCCTCTACATTCTTGTTGAAGGCTTTTTGGGTAGTGATAAAGTCTTTAAACATGCTTTCTAATTCAGAGGTGGGGTTCTTATTGCTAGGATAAGTGTTGTTGTTCCCATAGTTGGATGGAAACGGTCTAGGATTGCTACCAAAATTACCCATATAAGCATTATTGTTGAAGCTGTTTCTAGAGATAAAGTTCACATCTACTTGTTCCTGAGCAAGCAAAGAATTTAAAAGGACATCACGAGGATCAATAGGAGATTGCTTGGTAAGTAGAGACATAAGCAAGTCAACTTTTTCATTTAGGAAGGAAATCTCCTCGACAGAGTTTACCTTCGTACCTATTGGAGCTCGTTCGTTGTGCCATTGGGAATAATTGGTCATCATCTCATCTAGAAGTTTTGTGGAAGCACCAAGTGTTGTTGACATAAAGGTTCCTCCCGCGGCCGAATCTAACAGATTCCGCGAGGTAAAGTTCAAGGCTGCATAAAAAGTCCGGATAACCATCCAAGTAGTCAAACCATGTGTAGGGCATTTCTTAACAAGAGATTTCATTCGTTCCCAAGCTTGGGCAACATGTTCATTATCCAATTTCTTAAAATTCATAATGTTACTCCTCAATTGGATAATTTTAGCTGGTGGGTAGTAGTTCCCAATAAAAGCATCCTTGCACTTATCCCAAGAATCTATGCTATTCCTAGGCAAGGATTGAAACCAGATTTTAGCTCCTTCCCTCAAAGAGAAAGGAAAAGGCTTAAGCTTAACAACATCACCTTATACTTCTTTATACTTTTGCATATCACATAGCTCAACAAAATTATTTAAGTGTAAAGCAGCATCATCTCCAGCACCAGAGAATTGATCTCTCATAACAAGGTTTGGCAAAGCAGGTTTAATTTCATAAGAGGTAGCTGAAGTGGGAGGTGTGGCAATAGGAGTGCAGATAAAATCATTGTTGTTGTGACTAGTGAAGTCACACAACCCTGTGTTTTCAGTGGAACCCATAGCAGCAGCAGGTACAAGCATTTTTTTGTGATTTTCAATAAAGGACACTATGATAAAAACTGAAAGGTAAACTAACAAGACTAAAAAAGCAAAGGTAAAAGATAGTGTGCAAGTCTATCTTGTAGATTGGAGTCCCCGGCAACGGCGCTAGAAACTTGCTTCATGTGCGAGAGATGATAATGGCTTCCCGGCCTTCGTTGGTTACCCCAAGTGGAAGGTGAGATGTAGGATAGCAGCAAAATTCCCCTAACGTAGAGCATAGGGTTTGTCTTCCGTATGACTCCGAAAGCGACAAGTAGGTGACAACGATGCTAGAAATTAGGCGGTTGACGTGGACCTGCACACAGACACAAATAAATTTGCTCCCAACAAAGTTCAGAGAGTTTGTCAATCTCTCTGGCCTTGTTGTTTACAAAGGACCAAACGCAAGGGATAAAGGATAATGGTAACTGCAACTGGAAAGTAAAACCAGGAAATAAATTGAGTGTGTAAACAGATATGAGAATATGGACCGGGGTCCCATGATGTTCACTAGTGATGTCTCTCTCCCAAAAGACGATAAAACTTCTATGAGAGGTAAACAAATCACAGCTGGGCAATTGACAGGATTAAAAACGCACCGCAATGCTAACTATGCTACGAAGAAAGGAAGAGGCTCAAAAGCATGGGCGGTACACCAAAATACGTAGACCAAAATCCAACTACATCTACTACTAATCATCCACCTTGAGGTATCTATCCAGAACATATCGCTGGTATTAAGTTGCGAGCCCCACCCAAAATGTAAACCCAAAGCAACAGACAACTGCATTAAAAGAACTTTGCGTAAAGTAAACAATCCTTGCAACTGCGGTTACAAGCACCGTTGTTTCCCTCCTTGTGGCAACAACACATCCCCTAGACTCATCTTCTGTCACTCAAGCTAGTCATCAGGGGGCATGAACCCACAATCGAGCATAACATTTCCTCTTTGAGTCACTACCTACTACTTGTCCAAAGCAATAAACATCAATGGAGAACATGTAAGAATTACTGAAGAAGAAAAATATAAAATATAAGAATCAAATATATTACTCTATCACAAACTGAACATAGTCTCATAATCCATCAGATCCCAGCAAACTCAGGATATCAACAACAGAAAGAATTACACATGTGCTTTGATCATGTAGGGCAGCTCACAAGGTCTAATCCATGAAGAACAAAGAGGAGAGGAGAACATCACATAGCTACTGATCATGGACCCATGGTCCAAGGTAGACTACTCACGGATCATCCGGGAAGCATCCATGGTGGAGGAGAAGCCCCCGGAGGTCAATCCTCCCTCCGGCAAGGTGCCGGGAAGAGGTCTGCTGGCGCCCCCGATCTTGGAAGCGCGGCGGCGGCGGAACAGAGGCGATATCGCGAAAAAGGATTCTTTCCTCGGAGGTTTCCCGTCACGGAGAATATATAGGCGAAGGGGGGGGCTGGATTGAGAGGGATATACAGTTTGAGGGAGAAGGCATTTCCATATAACCATCTTTATATACCTAAGATCCAAAGAAAATCCAGTAACACTGAAAGAAAAAGACGGGAGTCCAATCTTGTGAGGGAAAAATCGAGGAGCGAAAACCAGGGTGTCACATAGGTCCGACCAAGGGGGAGGAAGTTTCCTCCTAGGGCGCCTCCCCCATTGGCCTCTTTAGTCCAAGTGCTCCTCCCCCACTTGGCCTTCCAAGTGAGAGAGGGGCCATTGATATTAAATGCCTTTTAATAATTCTAAAACAATTCTAGAATTCACAAGAAATAAATAATAAAGATATTTAGACCATCCTGGAACCTTTTCTGGCCCTTCGGTTTTACCCGATTTTTCTCAAAACTCTCCCCGGTACTTTACCGGTGTGCCGAAACGATTACGCTTTTCTACCTGATTAAATCTCAACCACTCCGAAACTTTTTCGGTGTGTTATACTCGTGCTACTATCACTCTAGTACTCAAAAAATCTACCACCCTTATGTGTGTGACCCCATAGGTTTGGTAGGATACGGACATGATCCGAAAACTGCATTTTCTCGGATCAATAACTAATAGCGGAGCCATGAACACCCATAAAGACCAGATGGGTCTGCGTGTGCCAGATGGACCACTGTGTGCTAAAAGGGTTACCTGGCCTAATGTGTTGGCTCCTGTAGAAGAGGATTTGTGCCTAAGCCTGGCGTGGCGGCATGCGGCACGACTAAGGTAGCGTGCCTATGTCGTTCGTGTCGTGCCTGCCCTGTTTCCCGCCTGTCGGGTCGGACCATCTAGTCAGCTTATTTGTAGCAACCAAACAACATATGACATTCATTTCATTTCATAAATCCATGTGGTATTCAAGCATAAAATCTGAGTTTGGAATGCAAATCCAACCAAGAAAAATCCTCACAGGATTGTGTTTTCATTTCATGTCCACCAAATGAAATGAAATCATTGTTACCAAACGAGCCGTAAGAGTAGCATTTAGCTCTTACTTCCTCCGTAAAGAAATATAAAAATATTTAAATTATTAAAATAATAATTTAAACGCTTTTATACTTTTTTACAGAGAAAGTATCATTTTTTGGTAAAGTCATTGTGTGACTTTACTTGCCAAAGTCACTGAATCTCAGTCCCATTCTTGTAGAGGGTGAGAGATTCGCCAACCAGGTTGAAAGATCTGTAGTATAAAGATGGCATGCGAATAGCAGCTGACCTCAGGCATGCCTACAACCGACTACTCTCTACGGAAGTATGGACTTGAGGGGGGCTAGCAACGACAATCGACCACTTAATAAGGGGTGGCATCCTCGGGTTTGCGATTGCAGAGGCACGGACACCGTCTAACCCTGTAAGCAAGACACCAGCCGGCCGGCGAGGAACGCATAAGGTTCAACCAAGAAAATAAACCAAAGCGCAAAGACCCCTGGCCTCTGCCCCTGCTCCCGCCGCCGCAATGCCGTCCGACCCCACTCCCGGCGGTGAGCTCTCGCCGCGTCCGGCGGATTCGGGTCGAATCGTGGTCGCCCGCCGCCTCCTCCTCTTGGCGGACTCCAACTCCGGCGCGCTGCACCGCTTCGAGTTCGCTGTCGAGCCCGATCCTTCGAGTCGAGGCATCTTCGTCCGCGCGCTCCTCTGCGCCGTCATCCCCGCGTTCGACCAGCTTGCCACCGACCTCCGACCGGGTATATGGCCCTACATCTTCAAGAAAGCAAGATCTTGCAACCGGTCCTTGGTCGACAGCCTGCTCTTGGTTCTCTTGTCTCGCTTCCAAGACGGTGGAGGCGGTGGTTGCCGTCCATTCCGCGGACAGCACTACCTCACCCCCAAGTTCGACCGCATCAATATTGACGAGAACTTGGTCCAGGAGCTCCTCCCGGTGCTCGGCGAGATCCTCAACCAGATCGTCGTCCTCAACGACTCCAACCTGTCGCTGTGGGTGCTCGCCACCGTCTTGTGCTCCAAGTGTTTGCAGTCCAGCCATGTGACTCTGGTCGGCGAGGTCCTCGACCCCGACGAGGACATCCTCTACATCAACGATTGTCAACTTTTGGCGATCCGCACCCTCCTCCGCAAGTCCGTGCTTGCGCATATGCCCGTGGTGTGCCAAGATAGCAGCTACTCCATCAAGCCCAACCAATCGATCTCGGGCGTGCACAGCGCAAACCTTCGTTTGTGCCGTCGAATTCTCAGCATACTCCGCGTCTCCTGCCAATCCAGCCACGACGACTACTTCGGCATACGCAGCACGTCCGTCTTGAGGGGTTTGACCGCAGTTCATGAGCTCGGGGACAATGAAGTTGCGGCATCATGCATTTTTCCGATGCAAGTGTATTCCACAAGGTAAACACAAAAGTGTGACTATCTTCAATTCTAGCATTCCTAGTTTGCTTTCTAGAATGGTTAGCCACTAATGCAAAGAGCTAAATGCGATCAAATGGACATTGTAAAAACTACCACTTTGTACTATTGCATGTGCTAGAAATGGGATCAAATGGACATGGTAAAAACTACCACTTTGTACTGTTGCATGTGCTAGAAATGGGATCAAATGGACATTGTAAAAACTACCACTTTGTACTGTTGCATATGCTAGAAATGGGATCAAATGGATAATGTAAAAACTACCACTTTGTACCGTTGCATGTGCTGGAAATGGGATCAATATTACGTACTGTACTGACTATCTACGGCCCTGAATTGTGTAGATTTAATTATGGAACAAGTCTAGTGATATAGGAGTATTTAAGTATTCACATCACCTCGAAATTTAATTATACTGAAGACAAATAGCAGTTGTTGTAACGTTTTCTTTGTATGGTTCAGTCAAAAAAATAGTATAGTGTTCTAGCATTAATTACTTTGTGACTTTGTGCATGTGATTGTGCATTAGCTTCTGTAACACCTTCCGCAATGGGTAGTATCATAATCTAATATCATGCACATGATACTAGTGTATGATACTACCTCAATAATGCATAGTATCATATCTTAGTATTATGAGTAGTAGTATTTATTTTGATATGGTATCATAATATGATACTCAACCCTCTTTTTTTTCATTTAATTCTATGTCATATCATCAAATTTGCTTAGTTGACATGCATGATATTAGCTATAATACTTTCATTGGGGAAGATCTAAGTAACTACTTTTTTCCTCGCATCATTGGAGCAGACATTCCTCAACAAACATGGAACAGAAAAACAACACAGTCAATCATCTTAACCCAGGCTTCGTCCAATCTAGCTCGTCGGACATCCACAAGCTGTTTTTGCTTGCCAAGAAAAGGCCTGCAAAGGGCAGAAGGGCCTTGATGATGGTAGCTGATCAAAGCGGTAGACAGCCCACCAAGCGGCAATCTTGGTATGATCGAATGGAAGAATCTTGGTATATGGCCGCGAACTGGTTCATGGACACTTTGGATTCGTTGAAAGAACTGTTCGGTGCTGTGACAGACCCCAAGACAATGTACCTGGGCTCATATCATGGGCTCACCGGTTGTCCAGTTTCAAAATGCAGGTAAAATAACATATCTACTTGGTTGACGATATTTTACTCCCTCAGTTTTACATTAAACAAATTTCTTTATTTGCTGTGAATTAAATTTCTCTATATTTGACCAAGGTATCCTACCAACACAAAATGCGCCAATATGTAAAAAATATAATATATTGTATACAAGCATATTGTATGATGAAATTAATCCGATGATTAGATACTTATGCATTTCCCTTGAAATTTAAAAGTTTAACTGTCAGAAATACTAGAAATCTAATTGATTGATTTAGAATGGAGGCGGTAGTAAATATTGTCCTTATTGTAAATGTAGTTTTATTTGAATAGCTATTTGTCTATCAGGAAGCTGTACCTTATCTGCTTCCACCATGTGTGTGGAAGCCCAACATCGGCTGGCATATGAGATAGTCCATGGGAGGGGTTCGTTTCTGTGCAAAGCTCGAGTTCCCCCAGAGTACCTCCGGCGGGAGTGCCTCAAACGAAAAGTTTGGGACCCAAAATTTGGCGCATTGACTGAAGATGTACTAAGGGTCATCTCCGAGATTGGAGGCTTGCCAACAACAAAGTATACAAAAGGGGTGGTACTCCGTATCTCCGGCTCTATTACTTATACACTGAACAACCCCAACAGAATTTTCGGCGAACCAGATGCTGCGTCCCTCATCTTCCTGAATGGACCTGTTATTGGGGTGCTGTGGGCAGATGCATCATATGATGATTGCTTGGATCACAACGTCTATGAAGGGTGCCCGCACAGCAAAAGAAATATAAATGAATCTGATGTTGGCCTGCATGCTGTTGTATGCTACAGATACAGATTTTTCGGCAAAGTGTTGCACATCAGAGTCATGGACAACTATACTGCAAAAGGTCCACGCAGATGGATTCGATTTACTGCTTTCGATTCTTTCATCTTACCTGTAATTGATGGGAGAGTAGAACTTGTTAGGAGGTAAACATCTGTAAAAGAGGTATACATGTTGGTAAGTGACATGGTTGAGAGTAGAAGTTGTTAGAGCATGTTGGTAAACATCTGTAAAAAAGGAAATTGAGTTTTGCACATGGTGATGCTTGCCGCTGTATTGGATAGCAAAGATACAAATATTTAACACCAGTAGCAAAAGAAGAGTCTCTGTATATAAAAACCAACATAAATAGGCAGTAGAATATATGTATAATATTAAGCAGCAATCAGAATCCTCACACCAAAACCAAATTATGCTTTTAAATGTCGATTCATTTGCAACTGGAGAGGGTTGTTTCATCCTGTTTTCAGTATAGAAATTTCTAACTTGTATATTCTTTTTTTAGATAAAAGGCTATTGCCCGACTTTATATATAAAGCCATGACGGCACGAAGGTTCAAAGAGGTTCACAGAGCCCGCCACCGCGGTGGGGAGGCAAAAGAAAACGGGAAGAAAAGTACTGGGGTACAGGCCCAAGGCCGAATCCAGGCACGCAGGCCGACTACCAAAGTGCAGGGAGAAGGACGATCACCCAAAAGGGGCAGGGAGAGCGGCCGCCACCGAAGGAGGACAAGACATCTAGCGCTGGGGAGTGCAAGACGCAGCCGTGCTTTTCATCTTGGAAATAATGTCCGCAATTTCCTCCTGATCTCCGTCCTTACAGAGCGGCCTCCAGATCTGCAGAAGTCCAATTAGCTTAAAAATACAAACGAAAGACCATTTAGGAAAACAACGTTCAATGGTGATTTTATTCCTAGTTGTCCAAAGAACCCAACAAGCAGCAGCAAAAAAGAACAAAAAATACGACGAGACTTGGCCGCAAGAGGCCGGGCCAACAACCTAACCTCCGCAAAAGATTGAGGGTTCCAGGAACACTAGTGGAGAGACCCCCCTTTCGTCCAGCCCAAAAAAGGCATCGCTCCCGGGTCATTTCAGAACCAGGACCGATGCCGGGCAACGATCCCGGTTCGTCTGGATAGGGCAACGGTCCAGGTTGAACTGGGGCAACGGTCCCGGTTTTTGCCAAAAACCGGGACCAATGCTCTGGCGACCAACACGTGGCGCACTGTGAGGCATTGGTCCCGGTTTTTGGCAAAATCCGGGACCGTTTCCCCTCAGCTATATAAGCCCCCAGCCAGCACTTTGCCATTTTGCCTCAAAAAATTTCAGGATTGTGTTGGGGTGGGGTGGGTGCTAGAATTTTTTTCCTTTGATTGCACACCCGGTGTTCGACGAAATGTCCGAGCCACACTTAGGTCCTCAGAACACCGTATCCTCGGCCAAGGTTAGCAACCTTATCTTCTCCATCTGTAACTGATACAAAAATATTGCACGTGTGCATACATAGTGGTCTTTTCACTATTCACAAAGTTATTGTAATGGTTAATTATATGACGCAGATCGAAGCACGGACGCGATGGATGTATAGCGATCGACGCGGGTCCGAGTTTATTACAAACCTGCATACATTTCTCGATGTGGCTAATGCAAACAAAGTGGATAATTTTATGCCTTGTCCCTGTATTGACTGTCGGAACGTGGCGGAGTACTCTTCCTCGAGAACACTTCAAGGCCACCTGCTTCGGAGAGGTTTCATTCCCGGATATTATTGTTGGTCCAAGCACGGAGAAAGAGGGGTTAGGCAGGAAGACAATGAAGAAGAGGAGGATGATGATAGCTATCCTATGTCCCCTGAAGAATTCGGTGACACTGCAATGGAAGACAATGAAGAAGATGGAGCTCCTCGAGGTGACAATGAAGAAGAACAACGGGCATCGGATGAGACCGCTGATGCTCTTGGTCGGGTCATTTCTGATGCAAAGCGAGACTGTGAAACAGGAAAAGAGAAGGAGAAGTTGGAGACCATGCTAGAGGATCACAAAAAGCCCTTGTACCCAAATTGCGAAGATGGCAGCACAAAGCTCGGTACCACACTGGAACTGTTGAAATGGAAGGCAGATTTTGGTTGTTCTGACACCGGATTTGGGAAGTTACTGCAAATAATGAAGTCGAAGCTTCCACCGGATAACGAATTTCCCGCGACAACACACGAAGCAAAGAAGGTTATCTTCCCTCTAGGATTAGATGTGCAGAAGATACATGCATGCATTAATGACTGCATCCTGTACCGCGGTGAAAAGTACGAGAGTATTGATAAATGCCCGGTATGCACTGCGAGTCGGTACAAGATCAGACAAGATGACCCTGGTGATGCTGAGGGAGATGACGAGCCCCCGAGGAAGAGGGTTCTTGCTAAGGTTATGTGGTATGCTCCTATAATACCACGGTTGAAACGTCTATTCAGAAACAAGGAGCATGCCAGGTTGCTGCGATGGCACAAACAAGAACGTAAGAAAGACGGGAAGTTGAGACACCCCGCTGATGGGTCGCAGTGGAGAAAAATCGAGAGAGACCACTCAGACTTTACAGATGAAGCAAGAAACTTATGGTTTGGTCTAAGTAAAGATGGCATGAACCCTTTTGGAGAGCAGAGCTGCAGTCACAGCACCTGGCCTGTGACTCTATGTATCTACAACCTTGCTCCTTGGTTGTGCATGAAGCGGAAGTTCATCATGATGCCAGTGCTCATCCAAGGACCGAGGCAAACCGACAACGACATTGATGTGTACCTAAGGCCATTAGTCGATGAACTTTTGGAGCTGTGGGCCAAACCAGGTGTACACGTGTGGGATGAGGACAAACAGGAGGAATTTGACCTGTGAGCGTTGCTTTTCGTAACCATCAATGATTGGCCCGCTCTTAGTAACATTTCAGGACAGTCAAACAAGGGATACAATGCATGCACGCACTGTTTAGATAAGACTAAAGGTATATATTTGGATAAATGTAAGAAGGTTGTGTACCTGGGGTGTCGTCAATTTCTGCCGCCCAATCATATCGTGAGAAAGAAAGGCAAGCATTTCAACGGTGAGGCAGATCACCGGAAAAAGCCTAAGCTCCCTAAAGGTGCTGATGTATTTGGTACGGTGAATGACCTAGAAGTAATCTTTGGAAAGGGTCCTGGCAGTCAATCTGTTCCGAAAGACGCCGTTACCGAACACGCGGCCATGTGGAAGAAGAAATCTATATTTTGGGAGCTACCTTATTGGCTAGACCTAGAGGTCCGTTCTTCAATCAACATGATGCACGTGACGAAGAATCTTTGCGTGAACCTGCTAGGGTTCCTGGGCGTGTATGGGAAGTCAAAAGATACACCAGAAGCACGGGAGGACCAGCAACGTATGAAAGACCCATACCACAGGCATACTGATAAAGGGAGTCTAAGAAGCTACGCTCTTACCAAAGCAGAGAAGGAAATCTTTTTTGAATGCCTTAGAAGTATCAAGGTCACGGCAGGCTTCTCGTCAAATATAAAGGGAATAATAAATATGGCAGAGAAAAAATTCCAGAACCTCAACTCTCATGATTGCCACGTGATTATGACGCAGTTGCTTCTCGTTGCATTGCGGGGGCTTCTACCAGAAAATGTTCGAGTACCCATTGTGAAGCTATGTGCATTTCTCAATGCAATATCTCAGAAGGTAATCGATCATGCAAGTCTGGAAAGGCTACAGAAGGATGTGGTCCAATGTCTCGTCAGTTTTGAGTTGGTGTTCCCCCGTCCTTCTTCAATATTATGACGCATCTGCTGGTTCACCTGGTCGACGAGATTGCCATTCTAGGTCCTGTATTTCTACACAATATGTTCCCCTTCGAGAGGTTCATGGGAGTTTTACAGAAATATGTTCGTAACCGTGCAAGTCTAGAAGGAAGCATCTCCAAGGGCTATGGAACAGAGGAGGTCATTGAGTTCTGTGTTGACTTTATTCCTGACCTTAAGCCGATTGGTGTTCCTGAATCGCGTTATGAGGGGAGACTGAGTGGAAAAGGAACGCTAGGAAAGAAATCAAAGATATTTCAGGACGGGCATTCTTTGACTCAAGCACACTACACAGTTCTACGAAGTTCTACCTTCGTCCAACCGTATATCGAGGAACACATGAATGTTCTATGCTCCAAGTTCCCGGGGGAGGATGATCAATGGATTCAAGTCAAACACATGGAGACTTTTGGCACTTGGTTGAAATTACGTCTCATGCATGACACCACTATTGGAAATCAACTCTACTTGGTGGCCGCGACACCGTCTGAGACTGTATTCACTTTCCAAGGGTACGAGATAAATGGGAATACATTTTCCATGGTCGCCCAAGATAAGAAGAGCACCAACCAAAACAGTGGTGTCCGCTTTGATGCAACAAACGAGGATGGTACAAAGGACACATACTATGGTTACATAGATGAGATATGGGAACTTGACTATGGACCTACTTTTAAGGTCCCTTTGTTTCGGTGCAGTTGGGTCAACATGAATGGAGATGGGGTAAAGGTCGACCAGCTGTACGGAATGACAACAGTGGATCTCAAGAATCTTGGTCACACAGACGACCCATTCGTCCTAGCCAAAGATGTGGCTCAGGTTTTCTATGTGAAGGACATGTCTTCTAGACCGAAAAAAGGAAAAACAAGGATACGAATACATCAGACGATGAGCCCAGGCGTCACATAGTTCTTTCAGGAAAAAGAAACATCGTGGGAGTCGAGGACAAGACAGACATGTCCGAAGATTACGATAAGTTTCATGAAATTCCTCCCTTCACAGTGAAAACTGACCCAACTATCCCATTAAGCAATGAAGACGCTCCGTGGTTACGGCCCAAGAAGCGATCATAAGCAATGTAGGAAACAAGTGATGTGTAATAATGTATTGAACCTTTTATGTATTGAACCTTTTTTGTGATCCACGATGAAATTGGCTTTTTCGTGTGATGAAAAGGAAAACTTCCTCCTGCAACATCGTAAGCCATCCCAAGATGCATGTGTGTGTGTAATATGGGCACATTATCACAAACTATGCCGTGATTCAAGCCATAACATTGGTGGTTTGACCTAAATGACATGAAACCTCCAACATGATTGATCATTTTGTGAAGGATTTTTTGTGATGTTTGCAATTAGCCAAGTTTAGTATTTTTACTTGCAAATATGACACATAATATGACACCACGCGAAGGTTTCATGTTCTTTGGATGGTTTTTGAATTTTTTATGCCCGTTTGAAACCATATTCAAAACGGCGAGGATGATGATTCCTATCCCGGGGCTGAGCCTCGCTAAACTTGCAGTGGATCTCTGATGAAATAGCATATTTTGGACCTAGAAATGATTTTAGAAAAAATTAGAAGCAATATATCATGTACCTGTAGTTCAAATTTAGGCCCCCTCCTGCCGAATCGCCAGAAATTTGTTTTTTTCACGATTTTCGGCACCTCAAATATAGAAATTGTCTTTTAAATTAAATATTTTTGAAAACAGATAATTATTTTGGATTAGTTATTTAAATTGAAGCACTTTTCCTGTTGAAAGTTTTTTCAAATTCCAAATTATGCAATAAATATTTGAAAACACATTTTTAATTGAAAATAGTAAAATTGTATAGTTAAATAGTTAAACTGTATAGTTAAATAAATATTTTTGAAACAAAAAATGGTTTTGGATTAGTTAATTAAATTGAAGCACTTTTGGTGTTAAAAGTTTTTCCAAATTCCAAACAAAAAATCTTTTTGAAGTGAAACACCTAACTAATTAAAAAAAGAAAATAAATTTGAAAAGGGCGGGAAGACGAAAAGATCCCGGTTGGTAGCACGAACCGGGACCGAAGACTCAACGATGCCGGTTGGTGCGACGAACCAGGACCAATGACCCTTAGTATATACGCGCGCATCTCTTCTTCCTCCCCAACTCACTAAGGAAAAACGCGCGAAAATCCTCAGGACGCCGGCAGGCTGCCCGATCGCCGCCCGCCGCCGCCTCGTCATCCGCGCCCACCGCCGACTCGTCGTCCGCGCGCCCCCCGAGCTCGCGCGCCCCCCGCACACGCCGCCGCCGGCCCCGACGCCAGCCCCTCCACGCCGCCCCCGACGCCAGCCTCCTCCTAACCCCCTACGCCGGCCTCCTCCATGGCCTCCACGCCACCCCGCGACGCCCGCCGGCCTCCCTCCTTCGGCGATCTCTCCTTCTCCTCCTTTTTTGTCTTTTTTTCATGTTTTAATTTTTAGTTGATATTTTGTTTAGATTTTAGTTTGATTTTTACAAAGTTTGGAAATGTAAATGTGGTGCTCAGAAATATGTGAATGTGGTACAAAGTTTTGGAGCTGTGGTGTAGGAATATTTAGATGCATTGTTTACATTTTGGAATGTTTGGAAATGTAAATGTAAATGTTTGAAAATTCATTTTTGGAGCTGTGGTGCTCATAAATATGTGATTCTTATTTTGTTGGGTGTCAAGTGGAAAATTAAAACTTTTGTTCCATTGTACCAAAGACTGATTCGAAATACTATTCAGTAGGTTTTGATAGGACTATATTTTCATTTGATTATTTGCATTATAATAGCTTGCAATTCTAAATTTGCAGATACTATGGATCCAATATTTTATAGAGATGAAAATGAGGAAAACTTGCTTCACGATATGATCAACGAAAATGAAGGTCAAGATGTCACCCGCACGTTTCTGAACGATTCCGGTGAGGGAGATGAGTCTCTCCACCGAGAAGAAGCATCGGACGAGAGACAAGCCGGCTCCGGCTCGGCCTCCGACGGAACCTTTAATCTCGAAAACACCGGCGAGGTTGATATATATGTAAATTACTGTTAATTAAAATGCAGTTGTATATGTACATGCATATATTAACACTCTTTCTTCTTTTAGCCCTCTGGATCCGGATCCGGCAATTCCTCCGCAAGACCGAAACGAGGCCCAACCAAAAAGTTGGATGACATTGTGAGGTATAGGATCGAAGAGGTCGGTCCAGACGGCAAACCGTTAGCTCCGGACGATGTCAAGAATTTTTTTGTGAAGGCATGCAGAACTCTCGTGAGGGGCAACATCCAGATCACCATTTGAGAGTGGATGCAGCCAAAGGACCCTACAATCTCGTTTGTGTGCGACACCATGAAAGACATGCTTTGGAACATGCTCATGCATAATTTCCTCCTGCGGATGCCAGAGGTGGATAATCCAGCTCAGGAGGCGGCAGCTAGACTGGAGCTAGAGGCTAGAGTCAAGAAGTTTGCTCTCAGCAAGATGGCTGAGCAATTCAAGAATTGGAAGAAAAACTTGTACCTAAAATTTGTCAAGGTAGACAAGACTCCGGATTTCGAACACGGCTATGGTAAGATAAGAGAGCAGTGGGATGATTTTGTGGCGTACAAGAAATCGGAGTACGCGCAGCAAAGGTCTGAAATAAATCAGATGAATGCCGCTAAGAAGATATACCACCATAAAATGGGGTCTGCTGGCTACGTCGTTTGCATGCCTAAGTGGGAGGCAATTGAGTCCAAGTATGTTGATGCTGGGATCACTCCAAAGCCTACAACATGGAACGAACGGACAAGAAACTGGTTTTACGGCCATGGGGGCACATTGGACAAAGATGGGAAGACAATATATAACCAGTCACACGTAGATGATCCCATGCTGCCCATCGAAGATATTAGAGATGCAGTACGTGATATTGAAGCGGGACGGTTCATTCCCGATAGAGAGAACGACGAGCTCACACGCGCCCTAAAAATAAAGAACACGCATGACGAGCACGAGGCACACCAGGATCCAAGTGTTGGAAAGTTTCCTTCCCTCCGGAAAGCAAGAAATATCCAGATAAAAGCCATCAGAGGAGGAAGGAAAGGGAGGCAGCTGAGAAAGCGGCGGCTGAGAGAGAGAAAGCGGCGAATGAGGCTGAGAAAGCGTCTACCAAAGAGCGGCTGCGTAATGTAGAAGAAGGCTTAAAGCGGGCGGAGGAGCTGATCGACAGACTTAGCCAGCAAAGTGGCGGCCAACCTCACCGGCTCTTGTTAGAAACTACATTCGATGCTACCGGCACCCCATCGAATCGGAAAAGCTCCCAAGCTTCCACGCAGCTCCAGGAGGGTGATGATGATGCACTGACAACGGCTGCTCCTAAACGCTACCCAGTGGATTATATCACGGAGAGCACACGTTGTGAGCTTAAGGTGCAAGTGCTGAACTTAAAGGTGATGGTGGCGGTCGGCATGGCCCTATCAATCCCGCAGAAACCAACTTATCATTGCAACCTGACTCCAGAAGGGTACGCTGTCGTCATGGTGGATGATGTGATGGATAATTTTGAGGAGCTGAAGCTGGACCACCCTGCAGGTGAATATAGGGAGCTGACTGAACTAGGAGAAGCCAAAAAGGGGAGTGTTCTATGGCGAAAGGAGCACATCGTGCTTCCAAATTATGTGCCGCCAAGGTCACCCACTCTTCAGAAGAGCAATCCACCTTCGCCGCCACGTGACCATTCTCCACCGCAACCATCGCCTTCACCGCCTCACCACTCTCCGGCTCAGCCGTCTCCACCATCGCCTCAGGCATCTCCACCGTCGCCTCAGCCGTCTCCATCTCCTGAGCCTCAGAGCCAGAAGCGGAAGCGTACCTATACTAGGAGGGGCAGCAGCAGCAAGAAATCACCGAATCGTAAGCGATCACCCCTTCCAAAAGTTCCTCATCAGAATATGAAGAAGCTACCCGGAGAGATGACACCTGAGGAACTGGAAGTGTCCGCAAAAATGTCTTATGAAAAGTGGAAGATTGCTGTGGCCAACAAGAAGAAGCCGATAGAGCCATTGTTCCCGCGCACCCCAGAAGATCACGCCGCGTGCGTGGAACTGAAGAAGAAGCTTCACAACCCCATACTGCTCACATCAGACTATGAACGCTCTATTACAAAGTCGGATGAGGCAAAAGAGCGGAGAGTCGGAAAAGAGATTGCCCAGCTCGGACTACAGAAAAATCAACTGATCGAACCGCTCAAAGTGTACACTTGGCCGCGCCCCCAGCAGCATCAGGTCGATGCGTATGATCCGAATAAAGATACGGAGTTTATAAGACAGTAAGGAGCAAAAGCCCACGCAGTAGGACTGTCTATTACTGAGTACCTGAGCCGTCTGGATGAGTTCGAGACCGGGAACGACGAGGAATTCGTACCGGCATACCAATACCGACACAGGTATCCTCTCGTCAAACCCGAGTTAGTCAATGATCTACCAACAAAGATGTGAAAATTGCATGACTGGTACATGGAAAAATCTGCTAAATCCGAAAACTGGATCTACGCTAAATTTCAGAATGAGCATTACGGGCATGGACAAGGCTTTGATCTGATTGAATTCTCAGAATTATTTCAGTTTTACCAAGGAGACGCCATCGACAAATCTATCGTCAGTGCATATTGTCTGTAAGTACCATTAATTTCAGTGATCAAGCCTTTCTAGCTCAGCTCATTCGTTTCATGTAGAATCTTACACTCATCACTAAACTAATTATATATGCAGAATGAAGATTCTCGAATGCAATAAAGGACAAATCTATGACATTGGGTTCGTTGAATGCCAGTTCGTTCATGAAAGAACTCTCAAAGATAAGCCCAACCAGACAGAGAACAACTTGTTGCAATCGTTGACGTATTACGGCACAAGAAGGGAAATACTATTTCCTTACAACTTCGAGTGAGTGTTACTGTCTTGCACACATTCTATTTCGCTTGCTCGGTGTTAAGCGTATAATTGACTCTTTATGCGTGTGCAGCTTCTACTTTATTCTGTTGATCATTGTTTCGGACGAAGGAGTAGTAAAAGTCATGGACCCGGGACGCAGATCTATGAAATCATGGGAGGACATGCAGGCATGCCTCTAGAGGTCTTGGAAATGGTTCACCGCCAAAACACCGGGTCTTCCGGCAGAGCTTACATTTGAACCACTGAATGTAAGTACTACTTGCTAGATCCGCATATCTTCTTGATTCTAGTTTCAGTATAATTATCATGTTGATTATAATATTCATTGATCTCCGTTCTCGTAAAGTGTTTGAGACAGGGACCCGGGAATAACTTATGTGGATATTATGTCTGCAAGTTCATTCGCCAGACGACCAAAGAGACGGCCGCAACCCGAAACATAAGGAAAATTGAAGTACGATAAACAACATTCAATACTTTAATTTATTGCGTTAAATTGTGTTTAGTGTCATTCATATATATTGATCCCTTTCTTTTAATTAGATCGAACGAATGTGGGACGGTCTTCTACCACGAGAACGCGTGCGAGCAATTCAAGTGGAAATCGCCGGATTCTTATTAGACCATGTCATAGCTCCGACCGAAGAGTTCTTTCACCCTCATTTTTTGGAAGACAAGCGGCCAAGGACCGATGTAAATTAGATCGAACTCGTGTGAGTATCGTTTGTGTAATACATGTTCGACCAAGCACGAGGAATGAGATGGTGTATATGATATATTCGTGACGATAATGTGTAATATATATTGTGGTTCCTTCATTGTTGCTTTATATATATATGGTACCATTTAATTGCATACAAAACACAAAATAAATAAATGGAAAAAAAATCAGAACATCCTGCCGCGGCAGAAAAAGAGGGCAAAATCCTACCGCGGCAGTGGAGGCCCGATCCCGGTTCTTCCTATCAACCGGGACCGATGACCCCTCCCCCCCTCGCTGCGCGCCTTGCCACGTGGAGCCTCTTCGGTCCCGGTTCGTGGGCCAACCGGGACCAGCATTGGTCCCGAGTTATTAGTCCCGGGTGTTGAACCGGGACTGAAGGCCCATATGAACCGGGATAATATGGGGGTCTGTTCACTAGTGGAATTCCCCATCCACAGACGGATACTGCTCCACATGAACTTTGCCAAAGGACAGAGAAAGAAGATGTGAGGGGCGCTTTCCGGCACATTACACACCGTGCAACACGGGCTCCTAGCCGCATTGCGATTATGGATCTGGTCGGACGAGGGGAGCTTTCCTTTGAAAGCCTGCCACAAAAAGATTTTGATCTTAGGGGGGATCTTGGCACGCCAAACCGGCGAGAAGCGGGAAGAGCGGGATCCAGCAATCAACTTGTTATAAAGGGACTTAACCGAGAAATGCACAGAACTATTAAGGGACCAGGATACCTCATCCCTTCCCTCTGAGAGCGTAGGGAACAGGGAAGAAAGATGATGCCACTGATCCAACTCTGCAGGCGAGAGGGAACGCTGGAATCCAAGGTCCCACCCAGCCGCAGCAACCTCTGAGATAGAAATTTCTGCATTTTGGCAAAAGGCAAACAAGCTCGGAAAAGCCACACAGAGGCGGCCAGGGGGCTCCCAATCGTCGAGCCAGAAATGAGTGGACGAACCGTCCTTAACCGAGAAAGGAACACAGCTATGGAACGTCTCACGGAGTTTAATCAGGGTCCTCCAAAACTGAGAAGCTCCGCGAGGGGAAGAAAAGAGCGGGGAGGATTTAGGGAAATACTTAGCCTTGATAAGGCGGAACCATAGGGCGTCCTGATCAACCGTGCAAATCTTCCACCACCATTTGATAAGGAGGCAATCATTCATGATGGAAGTGTTCAGAATTCCCAAGCCCCCCATAGGCTTAGGGCGACAGATGCCCGACCACCGGACGAAACGATACTTTTTGCGGTTGTCAGCCACGTTCCAAAAAAACCCGCTCCTATGTTTGTCCAATTCCTCACGCGAGATGCCAGGGAACCGATAAAAACCCATGGAGTACATGGGCGAGGAGGAGAGACAAGCGTTAATAAGGCACATTTTAGCCGCAGATGAATGGTGACGCCCCCTCCAGGGCAGAACCCAGTTTCCAACCTTCTGGACAACCGGGCGAAGGTACTTAGAAGAATTGAGGTCGGGGGAGATAGTAATACCCAGGTATTTAAGGGGGAAGGATCCCAAAGAGCAATTCATGAGGTTAGCGACTCGGCAAGCCTCCCCATCAGTGCAGCCAAGAGCAAGCAGCTCGCTCTTAGAATAATTAATTTTAAGCCCCGACAAGGCCTCGAAACAGAGCAGCAAGAACTTTAGGCTGGTCAGGCAAAGGTCATTGTTCTCGACCAAGATGATAGTGTCGTCAGCATATTGAAGATGGGAGATCCCCAAGGGAATCAGGTCGGACACAACAGGGGAGATGTGGCCAGCCTCAGCAGCCCGATCAAGGATACATGATAACGAATCCGCAACAAAATTAAAGAGTAAGGGAGAAATAGGGTCTCCCTGCCTCAGACCTCGTCCATTAGGGAAAAAAGGTCCAACCTGCCCATTGATAGTCACAACAGTGTGCCCTCCAGCCACCAGCTGCATAATGCGGTGGACATAGGCTCCCCCAAAACATTTCGCGAGAAGAACATCCTTAAGTAAAGGCCAACTGACGCAGTCATAAGCTTTTTGGAAATCGAGCTTAAGGATAATCGCGTTAGCCTTTTTGCGCTTAAGGTCATGTACAACCTCGTGGAGGCTAAGGATGCCATCGTGGATAAAACGGCCTATGACGAAGGCAGACTGGTTAGGGCTAAGCACCCGGCGCTCCACCGGCCCGAGTCGAGTAGCGAAGGCCTTGGCGGGGAATTTGGTGATATTATTAATGAGGGCGATAGGTCGAAAGAGCTTAATGTCATCTGCCCCCTTAACTTTGGGAATGAGAGAGAGAGCAGCATAGTTAAGCTTGGAGATGTCCGCTGTCCCCAGGCAGAAGCCCTGAATGATCGCCTAGACCAGGAATTTGAGCGAGGCCCAAAACTTTTGGAAGAAAAGGATCGAGAACCTATCAGGACCCGGGGCAGAATTGGCCTTAGAGGAGAGCACCGCGGCATCAATTTCATCGCACGAAAGGGGCAACATGAGGCCCATATTCTCCTCACTCGAGACCCGCGACTGCCCGGACCACAATCCAGGGGCAATCTTGATATCAACCAGAGCCTGAGCAGCCAACAGCGAGGAATAAAAATAAAAAATATGGGCAGAAATGCGACTAGGGTCATCACAAAGCTCGCCATGAATCCAGAGGCGGTAAATAAGGCAACGCCGGCGGCGTCCATTAGAAATCGCAAAAAATAGGCAGTAAGTGAGTCACCCTTGAGGATCCATGAGAGGCAACCTCTCTGGCGCAAAAACTCCTCCTCCGCCCTATGAATATCCAGGAGAGCATGCTCAAGCTCAAACCGCTGCTCCCACCCACTAGCATCAAGACCAGAGGAATCATCCAACTCATCTAGGCTTTTAATTTGACACAAAAGATCAGCCTTAGTGGCCCTGTCGGCCACTGCCTTGTTAGCAACCCAACCACGTAAGAAGAACCTCAGGCCCTGGGCACATTGTATCCAATCATCGATCGGGCCGAAAGAACGGTGGGCAGAGGAGAAGAGGGATAGAATTTTCCCCTCAACCAGCAGGAGAAACCCATCGCACAAGGGCCAAGACGAATCAAAACGAAATCTGGGAGGCCCGCCCCTAGGGCCTCCGCCAGAATCCAAGATGAGGGGGTGTGATCGGACCCGACCGAGGAATAAGCAAGAAGCATCGAGCGAGGGAACAAAGCATCCCATTCAGTGCAAACTAGCACACGATCAAGGACAGAGCGAATCGGGTTAGCCTGATGATTAGACCAAGTAAATCGCGCCCAGATCTCGGAAATTCCCGCATGGCAAAGTTAGCAATGAAGTCATTGAAAGCCGAAGCCCGAGTCCAGGAAAAATTGAGAGAGCTTTTCTCAAAAGGGGAATGGAGAAGGTTGAAATCGCCCCCAAGAAGGACAGGAGCATCCTGAGCCGAGAGCCTATCCGCAAGTTCATCTAGGAACCTCCCAACAAGGGAATGATCCGAAGGTCCATGTACAGAAATAACATCCCAGGCAAGGTTCGAGTCGCGGGAAATAAGCCAAACCGAGAGAAATAATTCGCTAGAGGTCACAGTACCGATATCAAAAACGTCTTTTTTGGCTCCCACCAGGATGCCACCTGATGAGCCGACGGACGGAGCCCAGTGCCAAGCAAAGTCCGAGCCACCAAGAGAGGAGAAATCAGAAGCGGTGCAGGTTTCTTTTTTGGTTTCTTGTAGACAAATCAAATCGATATGTTCCACCTAGAGGATATCCCGGAGCTGGTTTTGGCGCCCTCTAGCCCCGAATCCCCAAACATTCCAAAATAGGGCTTTCATTTGGCAGAGAGTTTACGGATGCAATGCTTGGACCGCCGGGGTGCAACCAGGGGTAAGCTTTTCTTAGCACGGGGTCCAGGGGCAGTACGCTGGGTGGCATGGACACTACCATCCACAACCGCAACAGGGGGGGGGAGAAGAAATATTGTCATCACCCGAGACAGGGATCAGAGAAGCAGTAGGGGCAGCAGACCCGACCGCCGCCCGCGCCAAGCTCACCTGAGCTAGTTCATTGGCACACAAAACCGAGAGCAAAACAGAGGACAAGTTCGAGTCATGACCCAAAACAACGCCCGCATCCGAAGCAACTCGAAAAAAATGCGAATCAGGGAGATTAGATAAGACCGTACGCTTAGGAGAGGGAGAGGAGACCATACCGATGACCGGGGAGTCCCTTGCAGCAACCAAGCGCTCCGCGCGTACCAGCACCGGGAGGCCATCATTCGGCACACGCTTGCTCTTGCGGGCCGTGGAGAGGGAGTCTTGAGGGGTGCAGACCTGCCCGAGGGGGAAGGAGAGACATGAGCAGGTGACCCCGGGGCAGCCGCCGCCTTGCCCAGGTCGCGACCCAGCGAGTGGAAGAGCCCAGCAGCCGATTCCTTGGAAGCCGAGTCCCTCTGGGCCCTGGCTGCCATCACACGCGCAGAGGTCTTCTTGACAGTCTTCTGATAACTCACAAGTGTAGGGGATCACAACAGTCTTCGCGGGTAAGAGTAACCCAATTTATTGATTCGACACAAGGGGAGCCAAAGAATACTTATAAGCCTTAGCAGTTGAGTTGTCAATTCAACCACACCTGAAAAAGCACTAGACAAGATACAAGTAGCAACTGTGTGTTGACGGGTGTAGCCTTTAAGACTTCCCCAATCACCAACACCACAAAGTAGTAACAAAGTAGTAGGAGCAGCAAAGAAAGTAAAAGTAACAAAGAAGGCAATGAAGGTGAAAGATGGACCGGGGTTCAAGGTTTCACTAATGGTACCTCTCTAGGAAAAAGAACAAGGTGCTGGGTGAACAAATTACAGTTGGGCAATTGACAGAATTGCACCAACTCTAGCCAAAGAACAAACTAGAGCATCCTAGTCTAAGAACCAAACGTACATGTGTTCCGTATGTAGTTGTACGTGCTTGCAATAAGAACTTTGCACAACATCTTTTGTCCTACCATCCCGCTACGAACGGGGCCACTTAAGGAACTTATGGAGATTAAGGTGCTCCTGCGGCGGAGCACCGGAACAAACCATTAACACTCTATGAACACATGTGATCCTCAAATTATAGCCCATCCCCTTTTGTGTCCCAAGCTGTCACCATTGGGATCGCCGGTTCCGGACTATAATAGGTGCATACAACCGTAGATAAGATCTAGAACAACAATTATAATCATGCAACCATAACGTGCTCAGATCTGAGATCATGCTACTCGTGCACTAGTAACAAGCATTTACAACAACAAAGCAGCAACAATAATTCATAAACCTCTTAGGACTTAACAAGGTAACAATTCATCGGATCCCAACAAACACAACACCAATTACATCATATGGATCTCAATCATGTAGGGAAGCTCATGAGGACATTGTATTGAAGATCTAGGGGGAGAGAATACCACATAGCTACTGCCAAGAACCCATAGTCCAAGGAGGAACTACTTAAGAAGCATCATGGGGGAAGGAGAGTCGATGAAGATGGCCCCGGGGGCCAAGGCCCTCCCCGACAGGGTGCCGGAGCAAGATCCTGGTGACCCCCGAAGCTAGTTTTCGATGGCGGCGGAGATCGGAATCGCTTCTAGAAAAAGTACTTCCATATTAGGGGTTTCCTCCTCGGGGGTAAAAATAGGGGCCAAAGGGGGCACCGAGAGGGGCCACCAGGCAGCCAGGAGGGTGGGCCGCGCCATGGACCCTTCTGGAGTCCTGGTGGTGGCTCTCCCTTCCTTCCTTGGTGTTTCCGAAGGCTTCCAGGACGCTGATTTTTTATATAATTTTTCCGGAATTTTTCGAGCACTTTTAATGGCCGGAAAACCTGAAATACAAAAACAGCAGAAAACAGGAACTGGCAACTGGGTGCACTGAGTTAATAGGTTAGTCCAAATATGCTCAAAAGTGTATGGAAGTTCAAGAAAAACATGGCAAAGTCACACAAAACATGCATGGCATAAGCAGAAATTATAGATACGTTTCTGACGTATCAGCATCCCCAAGCTTAATTCCTGCTCGTCCTCGAGTAGGTAAATGGTAACAAGCATAATTTCTGTGGTGACATGCCACACAACCATATAAGGACTTTCAAGTAAAGAAATTAAAGCATGCAATTCAATTCAAGTCTTAACAAGCAAGAGTCTATATTAGAATTGACACAAGCAACAAAAGAACATAAGGTGCAAGAGCTCTCGCTGTCCGTGACTCGAATGTCTCCAAATGGTGTTTGCGTGCAAGAAAGGGAATTTGGGAATACGAGAGAGAAAACTTTTTATTGTTGAGAACTATATCTACTAAAGTTTCACACTTAGTCTCCTTTGAAGTCTTATCTGGACTCGTCCCCAGACCACTAGCCAGGTACAAGTCAAACTGATCCACTCCCTTTCGATATTTTGAGCACTCATGCAATGGATGAGCGTGAGCAAGAAACTTGACACCTAAACGGTGAAATAGAAAGATTGTGGAGGAAGACGACAAAAAGGTGTGAAAGGCTCACATCAATGAGGACAATCATAGGCGAGAGAAAGCCATATAATAGATATGATGTGAGGAGTAGGGATTGCCATGCAACATGCAGATGCGCATAGAGCTATAAGTGTATGAAAGCCCTCCAATGGAACTAGTGGGGGTGCATCCAACTTGCTTGCTCATGAAGACCTAGAGCTCTTTTGAGGATGCTCATCATTGGAATATGCAAGCCAAGTTCTATAGTGTAAGGATCCCCACTTAGTTAAGCAAGTACAACATGAAAACTCTCTACAAACTGAAGTACAGGTGCTACTTTGAAGCACAAGTGTGGAATAAAGGATAGTAGTGTTGCCCCCTCTCTCTGATTTTGGGTGGCCTCCATGGCTCTTTATTTCTCTTTTTTGTTTCTTTCGTCCTCTTTGGGATTTTTTCTTGTATTTTGTCCACTTTGGGATCTTTTATTCCTTTCCCCACTGTAGGGGCAACACTCTAGAAGAACATCAACACACTTTTATCTACTTACAACTCTGAATCAAAAAGTAACGACTCTATATGAATGCCTCTGCCAGTGTAGCAGTATGTGCAATGATCAAGCGCAACATGCAGAAAAAATATGAATAGCGGGCAAAGCCCAACTACATGAAGGCTATGAGATCGTGCAAGGAAATATGACAATGAAGGATAAGTCAAATGAACATGAAGAACAATGGATGTTGCATGACAATGTATCTCGGAAAGGCTATGGAGATGCCTTGTAGGTAGGTATGGTGGCTGTTTTGAGGAAAGATATAAGGAGGCTTATGATGACAGAGCGTATCATGCCAAGGGTTTGGATGCACCGGCGAAGTATGCGCCAACTCTCGAGGTGAGAAAGGGCAATGCACGGTACCGAAGAGGCTAGAAAAATATGGATGGTGGAAGTGTCAACTTTCCAATACTCACATTAGTCCGAAGAACTCATGCACTTATTATCGGTAACTCTCAATCTAATCAGGAGGTTCACAAAGAGACAAGTACCCCGAGGAGGAGTGTATGGGGGGTTTGGTTATCCTTGCCCATCCTCGACTCATGGTACGTGAGTGTACTCTAATATTCGACCCCTCCAGAGATTAGTGATCCTTCTAGTAGCTAGAGTTCTCAACAGGGTTTAGGTTTTCGAAAATCACACAGATTGCCCAAAATACGACATCTATCACTAATAGGCTAAAGCTCTTGACACCATAAGTTCAAACATTACTTAAGTCAATACCTCAAAACTATTGCAAGTTACTACTACAAATAGAATAGCAACTTCAACTACCTACTTTCTAGTCAAGACACAAAACTCAGTGCAGCAGGCAAACTCTCTAAACAAGATAAGCATGCAAACTATAGAAAGTTCAATCCTGAACCAATTAAAAGCTCTATAAGAAAACTCTAGAGCACATGAACTAAACAGGGCAGCAGCTAAGAAAAGATAAAGAACAACTCACAACAAAGAATAAGCATGAAAAATCCTATGATGTGTTCTAGTTTAAGCGGAGCGTGTATCTCTCCCAATCAAGCATGTTAGGTTCCGACATTGTAATGAACAGCAAACAAAACAAAAGAACTAAGAAAAGTAAAGAGCAAGACGCTCCAAGCATAGCACATAACGCATGAAGTGATAAAAATATAGTGGAACGAGGGACGAACTGATGATTGTTGATGAAGAAGGGGATGCATGGGGGCATCCCCAAGCTTAGATGCTTGAGTCTCCTTGTACATTTCTTGGGGGTTCCGGGCGCATCCCCAAGCTTGAGGTTTTGACACTCCAAGATCTTCTTTCATCATCTTCCATCGCGCACTTGAAAACTCCCTTCATACATAACTCATCATAAGCTAATTAGAGAGGTTAGTACCCTATTAAAATAATTTTCCTCTACTGCCAATAAAGATTTCCAGGAAGGGCTACTGTTTTTCTTGCCTGCCCAAAAGATTTTGCAAAGAAAAAGCAAGCTTAAGGATTGCAAAACTGTGAAAAGAAAAACCGGGGCAGAAGATGAGAAAAACTGAACAGCAGAGAGAAAATATTTTTTTAGGGATACTTCTGCAACTCAAATAAAAAATCTCAGAACATACGAAAGTTTCGTAATTGTATAGAGCACGCTGTGTAAAAATTTCAGCTCAAAAAGATGAACTGTGATTTTCTAGTCACGAGGACAGAATCTGTTTTCTGGACAGCATGTCACAACTTTCACTTCCCTTGTCATATGAGGCTATAAATGGCACAAAGCTTGAAAAGTAAAGATCCAATGATGTTGCTACAGTAGTAACAATCATCAAAACCACTAAGAACAGAAGAAAAGCAAAAAGAAAAACCTAAATTCGTTGCGGGCTGCCTCCCGAAAGCGCTTCTTTAGAGCCATTAGCTAGGCATGAGTGTAACGATGCTCACAAGAGAATAAGAGTTGAAGCGCAAAAGAGAGCATCAAAGGAGCAAAGACAGACCACATTTAAGTCTAACATGCTTCCTATGCATGGGCAACTTGAAATAAAATAAATAAATGAAGCACAAAGCAACAAGCATAGGAAGGTAAAACAGGAGCACCTTCAAGATTTTCAACATGGAGAGGGGTGTTTTCTTAACATGAAAATTTCTATAACCATATTTCCCTCTGTCATAATAATTTTCAGTAGCATCATGAACAAACTCAACAATATAATTATCACACAAAGCATGCTTTTCATGATCTACTAGCACATAATCATGTAGACTTTCTAAGCAAACCTCATCATCATTACGAACATCCATAGTAGGCAAAAATAGAGGTTTATCATAAGATTCATCAAGATAGCAAGGGTTATCATAAATAACAGTAGCAAAATCATCCTTGCAAGTATGATTCATAGGGGCATCGTGGCCACAACCATCAATTTCATCAAAAAGGGACATTTCAAAAGAATCCATAGGATCATAGCAATCAATATAGCATTCATCCTCCTTTGGTAAGTATGGAGGGCAATCATATAAAGTAAGAGTCAAAGAGTTACTCTCATTAGTAGGTAGAGATGCGTAGCTACTCCATTCTTCCTCCTTTTGTTCGTCACTCTCCTCCTCTTTTTCATTCAATGAGCATTCAGTTTCAGCAATTTCTTCTTCCATAGAGTCCTGCAAAGCATTAATCTCTTCCTCTTGTGGAGAGAACCTTTTGAGATGGTCAATAATATAATAATTGTCATTAAAATCCTCAAAAAAATAATTAAGTATTTCAAGACTCTCGGATTTGTAAGGGGCATCATCAATATTTTTAAGAAAAGAAGTAATTTCATAGGCACCCTTAAAAACAATAAATTCTTCTATTTGTTCTCCATCATAAAAATCATAATTTCCCTTAGCATAAGAGGCTAAGGTTTCATCATCATTGTACTCACATTGGAAAGCAAGGTGTTTGTGCCTCATAAAGCAACAAGATTCATCCCTGCAGAAAGATATATTATATATTGAGCACAAGTTTCTAGCATAGTCATACAACTCCTGTATTAGTCCCCATGAGTGTATCCCTTTTTGAGACAAGCGGTATTCCTTGTAATATTTTTGTTGATCCTCCGTGAATCCGCCTTGCCAATATGATCTAGTCTCAAAGAAAGTAGCCATTAGTAGAAAACAGAGTAATAAGCAAAAGTGTACTTATCAAGTGAACTTTATAAGTAAAGCTATGCTCCCCGGCAACGGCGCCGGAAAATAGTCTTGATAACCCACAAGTGTAGGGGATCGCAACAGTCTTCGCGGGTAAGAGTAACCCAATTTATTGATTCGACACAAGGGGGGCCAAAGAATACTTATAAGCCTTAGCAGTTGAGTTGTCAATTCAACCACACCTGAAAAAGCACTAGACAAGATACAAGTAGCAACGGTGTGTTGACGGGTGTAGCCTTTAAGACTTCCCCAATCACCAACACCACATAGTAATAACAAAGTAGTAGGAGCAGCAAAGAAAGTAAAAGTAACAACAAAGGCAATGAAGTGAAAGATGGACTGGGGTTCAAGGTTTCACTAGTGGTACCTCTCTAGGCAAAAGAACAAGGTGCTGGTTGAACAAATTACAGTTGGGAAATTGAAAAAATTGCACCAACTCTAGCCAAAGAACAAACTAGAGCATCCTAGTCTAAGAACCAAACGTAGGCATGTTTTCCGTATGTAGTTGTACGTGCTTGCAATAAGAACTTTTCACAACATCTTTTGTCCTACCATCCCGCTACGAACGGGGCCACTTAAGGAACTTATGGAGATTAAGGTGCTCCTGCGGCGGAGCACCGGAACAAGCATTAACACTCTATGAACACATGTGATCCTCACATTATAGCCCATCCCCTTTGGTGTCCCAAGCTGTCACCATTGGGATCGCCGGTTCCGGACTATAATAGGTGCATACAACCGTAGATAAGATCTAGAACAAAAATTATAATCATGCAACCATAACGTGCTCAGATCTGAGATCATGCTACTCGTGCACTAGTAAAAGCATTAAGAACAACAAATTGCAGCAACAATAATTCATAAACCTCTTAGGACTTAACAAGGTAACAATTCATCCGATCCCAACAAACACAACACCAATTACATCATATGGATCTCAATCATGTAGGGCAGCTCATGAGAACATTGTATTGAAGATCAAGGGGGAGAGAATACCACATAGCTACTACCAAGAACCCGTAGTCCAAGGAGGAACTACTCAAGAAGCATCATGGGGGAAGGAGAGTCGATGAAGATGGCCCCGGGGGCGAAGGCCCTCCCCAGCAGGGTGCCGGAGCAGGATCCTGGTGACCCCCGAAGCTAGTTTTCGATGGCGGCGGAGATCGGAATCGCTTCTGGAAAAAGTACTTCGATATTAGGGGTTTCCTCCTCGGGGGTAAAAATAGGGGCCAAAGGGGGGCACCGAGAGGGGCCACCAGGCAGCCAGGAGAGTGGGCCGCGCCATGGACCCTTCTGGAGTCCTGGTGGTGGCCCTCCCTTCCTTCCTTTGTGTTTCCGAAGGCTTCCGGGACGCTGATTTTTTGTATAATTTTTCCGGAATTTTTGGAGCACTTTTAATGGCCGGAAAACCTGAAATATGAAAACAGCAGAAAATAGGAACTGGCAACTGGGTGCACTGAGTTAATAGGTTAGTCCAAATATGCTCAAAAGTGTATGGAAGTTCAAGCAAAACATGGCAAAGTCACACAAAACATGCATGGCACAAGCAGAAATTATAGATATGTTTGGGACGTATCATCTTCCTGCGGCGATCCCGATAGGCCGTGAGCACCTCCTCCCCTTCTTCCAAGCGAGAGGGAGAGTCCAGCACGGCAGACCGGGAGGGGGAGGTCACCCCAGCAGGAAGATTGGAGCACACAGCAGAGGCCGGGGTCTTAGGAAGGGCACAACCAGGAGAAGGAATCGGGGTCTTGGGGAGGGCACAACCAGGGGAAGGGATCACAGGAGCAGCTTCAGCATCCACAACACCAGGAGGGATGTGGGGCACCTTGCTTTCCACAGGCTAGGATTGTTCCCGAGGTGCACGGTTAGGGTACAAGCTCTGCATCTTGGGCCCAAGCGCCTCCCACTCGCTCCGGGTGAAGGGTTCACCCGAGGCGCCCTGGCTTTCACTGAACATGGGGCTGATGGACGGGTTAGGGTCCACCGGAGGCGGCGGAGGGGGGATAGAGGAGTCCCGAGGCGCCGGCGCCTCTTCAACCCTGAGCTTGATGCGATAAGCCTTGCGATACGGAACAAACTCAATGAAGCCTTTCACCATGGACGGATTGCGGAGGGCGAACATCATTCTGTCTGGGCCGTGCCTAGGGAGGGAGTCCACGTCCACAGAGATCGGCATCCCAATCAACTCCCCAAACGCCATGAGGACGCCCGAGTTGCGCATTTTCAGGGGCACGTCCTCCAGCAAGACTCACGCTTCCACCAAGGAGCCAAAGGAATGATCAATGTCAACTGATTCGCGGACCGAGATCACATACTGGTGCAAAGGGAGGGTGAAGCTAGCACTGTTGGAGACCATATGCAAGCTTTCACGAGACGGGAAGACCACCCCAAATTCCATTTCAGAGAGATGCTCGAGCTGCCAGTCCCAATTTTCGAGGCCCCATTCCTTGAGTTCTTCCGCCACCTTATCCAAAGAAGCCTCGCCTTCCAACACCGTGATTACCGCAGCATTGACGACGGCCGGGGGGGCCACCACCACCCTGTCCCCTCCAATCATCCCGTAGAAACCGCAACCCCGCAATCCAGCGCCGTAGTGCTTCAAGGCCGGAGGAGGCGAGCGAGATTGGGAATCCATGATGAGGTGCCCATCAGCACAACAGATGAGACAGAAAGGCGCGGCCTTACATTGCGCCTGGAAGTGGTTGGGGCGGTGGCAGGCGAAACAGATGAGCTGGGGAGGCGCCGACCTGGTGATGGCTTCTCGCCCCTTGTTGGTGACCCCAAGTGGAAGGTTGAGATGAAGCGTAGCGGTAATTTCCCTCAGTAAAGATACCAAGGTTTGTCTCCAGTAGGACTCAACGATAAGTACGATAGGTGGCAACGGCGCCAGAAATTATTCTGATGCGTGGAGTTGTCGTGGACCTGCACAAAAAAAATAACTTTGCTCCCAACGAGTTCAGAGGAGTTGTCAATTCCTCCGGCCTTGTCGTTTACAAAGGATCAAACGCAAGAGATAAAAAGGTACTAGTAAAATTAAAACAGAAAGATAAATAGTGGGTGTGAACAATGGTATGAAGATGGACCGGAGTCCCGTGATTTTCACTAGTGATGTCTCTCTCCCAAAAGACGATAAAAATGCTAGCGAGGTAAACAAATCACAGTTGGGCAATTGACAGGATTATGAAGGCACCGCAATGCTAAATATGCTGCAAAGAAAGGAAGGGCTCAAAATCAATGGGCAGTACACCAAGGTAAGTAGACCAAAATCCATCTGCATCTACTACGAATCATCCACCTTGAGATATCTATCCAGAACATCTCGCTGGTATTAAGTTGCGAATCCCACCCAAAGTGTAAACTCAAAGCAACAGACAACTGCATTAAAAGAACTTTGCGTAAAGTAAACAATTCTTGCACCAATAGGCACAATCATCATTGTTTTATCCCTGGTGGCAACAGCACATCCCCTAGTCTCATGTTTCTGTCACTCAAGCTAGACATCAGGGGGCTGAACCCACAATCGAGCATAACGCTCTCTCTTGGAGTTGCAAGAAAATAACTTGGCCAAAGCAAATACTGCAACGGAGAACATGCAAGAATTTACTCAAGAACAAAATATAAAAGGGCAAACCAAATATATTACTCATCACAATCTGAACATAGTCTCATAATCCATCAGATCCCAACAAACTCAGCATAGCAACAGCAGAAAATTACATAGGTGCCTCGATCATGTGAGGCAGCTCACGAGGTCTCGAAAGTGGAAGCACAAAAGAGGGAGAGGACATCACAGAGCTACTGATCACGGACCCATGGTCCAAGGGGGACTACTCACGGTACATACGGGAGGCGTCCATGGCTATGGATGGTCTCCCGGAGGGGTGATCTCCTTCCGGCAGGGTGCCAGGGCAGCTTCTCCAGGCAGCCCCGATCTGAAAACGGCGGCGGCGGCGGAACAGAGAGGTTTCCGCGAAAAAGAGTTCTTTTTTAGGGGTTTCTACCCCGAGGGGGTTATATAGGCGAAGGAGGGCGTCGAGGGGCCACCCAGGGCAGCCAGGAGGGTGCCGGGCGCGCCAAAGGGTTGGGGCCGCGCCAGGGACCCTTCTGGCTCCCTGGTGGTGGTCCCGGCTCTCTCCCTTGGTTATTCCGGAAGCTTCCTGCCCGCTGATTTTTAATATAATTTTTCCAGAATTTTTTGGGCACTTTAATCAGCCGGAAAACCTGAAAAACAAAAACAGCAGAAAACCAGAAGCTGGCAACTGGGTGCACTGAGTTAGTAGGTTAGTCCAAATTGGTTTAAAAGTGTAATAAAGTTCAACCAAATCATGGCAAAGTCACACAAAACATGCATGGAGCAAGCAGAAATTATAGATACATTTGGGACGTATCAACATCCCCAAGCTTAATTCCTGCTCGTCCTCGAGTAGGTAAATGATAACAAGCATAATTTCTGTGGTGACATGCCACACAACCAAATAAGGACTGTTAAGTAAAGCAATCAAAGCATGCAATTCAATTCAAGTCTTAACAGGCAAGAGTCTATATTGGAATTAACACAAGCAACAAAAGAAAAAAAGGTGCAAGAGCTCTTGCTGTCCGTGACTCGAATGTCTCCAGATGGTGTTTGCGTGCAAGCAAGGGACTGGGAAGAAAGAGAAAAAGGTTGTTGAGAACAACTATCTACTAAAGTTTCACACTTAGTCTCCTTTGGATTCTTATCTGGACTCGTCCCCAGACCACTAGCCAGGTACAAGTCAAACCGATCCACTCCCTTTCGATATTTTGAGCACTCATGCAATGGATGAGCGTGAGCAAGAAAGTTGACACCTAAAAGGAGAAACAGAAAAAGGGTGGAGGAGGAAGACAAAAAGGTGTGTGAAAGGCTCACATCAATGAGGACAATCATAGACGAGAGAAGGCCATATGATAGATATGATGTGAGGAGTAGGGATTGCCATACAACGGATGCACATGTGATCTAAAAGCTCTCCAATGGAACTAGTGGGGGTGCACCTAACTTGCTTGCTCAAGAATACCTAGAGCTCGTTTGAGGAGGCTCATCATTGGAATATACAAGCCAAGTTCTATAGTGTAAAAGTTCCCCACATAGCTATATGCATGATGATAATCTCTATCTAGTACAAGGGATAGAAGATGAAGTACTAGTGTGGATCTCTCAAAAGGAATAGTAGTATGCCCCCTTCTCTCTTTTTATTTTTCTTTTTCTCTTTTTTCTCTTTATTTTTTATTTTTTGGTGGCTCCAATGGCTCTTTCTATTTAACTCTCATTTGTCCTCTTTGGGATCTTTTCCTCACTTTAGGGGCAATACTCTATATTTTACAAGAATATAGGAGATCTTTCACACTTTACAAAGGTACTCACAAAAAGAAAATGTAACTAATCATGATGCAAATGTATGCCTCTGCCAGGGTAGCAGGATATGCAATGATACTAGAGCGTCATGTAGCAATGATTAGGGCAAGGCCCAACTAGCATGCGGCTCATCGATCAAGCAAGTAGCATGTATGACATGAAGATGAAGTCATGAGAGGGTGGATGTTGCATGGCAATGTATCTCGGAAAGGCTATGGAAATGCCTTGTAGGTAGGTATGGTGCCTGTTTTGAGGAAAGATATAATGAGGCTTATGATGACAGAGAGTATCATGCCAAGGGTTTGGATGCACCGGCGAAGTATGCGGCAACTCTCGAGGTGAGAAAGGGCAATGCACGGTACCGAAGAGGCTAGAAAAAGTATGGGTAGGTGGAAGTGTCAACTTTCGAATACTCACATTAGTCCGAAGAACTCATGCACTTATTATCGGTAACTCTCAATCTAATAGGAGGTTCACAAAGAGACAGGTACCCCGAGGAGGAGTGTATGGGGGTTTGGTTATCCTTGCGCATCCTCGACTCATGGTACGTGAGTGTACTCTAAAATTCGAACCCTCCAGAGGTTAGTGATCCATCTAGTAGCTAGAGTTCTCAACAGGGGTTTTTTGGTTTTCAAAAAACACACGGATTGCCCAAAATACGACATCTATCACTAATAGGCAAGAGCTCTTGACACCAAAAGTTCAAACATTACTCTAGTCAATACCTCAAAACTATTGCAAGTTACTACTTCAAAGAGAAAAGCAACTTTAACTACCTACTTTCTAGTCAAGACACATAACTCAGTGCAACAGGCAAACTATCTAACAAGATAAAACATGCAACCTATAGAAAGTTCAACCTGAAAAGAAAATCTTTAGAAAAACTAAAGCACTACAGCTAAACAGACCAGCAGCTAAGAAAAGAAAAAGAACAACTCACAGCTAAAAGAAATAAGCATGCAAATCCTATGAGGAGTTCTAGTTCAATTGGAGCGTGTTTCTCTCCCACACAAAAGAGTAAGTTGGGGTCTAACTTGTTACTACAGCAAAGAAAGCAAAACAAACCTAGAAAAGTAAAGAGCAAGATGCTCCAAGCAAAGCACATAACGCATGAAGTGATAAAAATATAGTGCAACGAAAGACAGACCGATGATTGTTGATGCAGAAGGGGATGCACCGGGGGCATCCCCAAGCTTAGACGCTTGAGTCTCCTTGAATATTTATTGGGGGTGCACTTGGGCATCCCCAAGATTGAGCGCTTGACACTCCTGGATCTTCTTTCATCACCTTCCATCGCGCACTTGAAAACTCCCTTCATACATAACTCATTGTAGGCTGATTAGAGAGGTTAGTACCCTAATAAAATAATTTTTATCTACTGCAAATAAAGATTTCCAGGAAGAGCTACTGTTTCTCTTGCCTGCCCAAAAAATTTTGCAAAGAAAAATCAAGCTGAAGGATTGCAAAACTGCGAAAAGAAAAACTGGGGCAGAAGCTGAGAAAAACAGAACAGCAGAGAAAGGGGAGTTTTTTCGAGGTACTTATGCAACTCAAATCAAAAAACTTTGAACATGGGCTAGCAAGACAATTGTATGGAGCATGCTATCAAAACATTTCTGATCAAAAAGATGATCTGGTGATTTATCGCGAATTTTCCTGTCAAGAAGACAGAATCTGTTTCTGGACAGCAAGCTCCTACTTTTGAACTTTCAAGCACTCTGAGGCTAAACTTGGCACAAAGCTTGAAAAATAAACATACAATGATGTTGCTACAGTAGTAACAATCATCAAGACCACTAAGAACAGAACAAAAGCAAAAAGAAAAACCTAAATTCGTTGCAGGCTGCCTCCCGAAAGCGCTTCTTTAGAGCCGTTAGCTAGGCTTAAAGCAGAAGATCAAGTTTTTTCAAGAGAATAACTAGCCCGTGTGACGGACTCAAAAGGTAACTTAATCTTTTTCTTAGGGAAATGTTCCATCCCTTTATTGAGAGGGAATTGGAACTTGATAGTTCCCTCTTTCATGTCAATGATGGCACCAACTGTGCGAAGAAAAGGACGTCCCAAAATAATTAGACAAGAGGGCTCACACTCAATGTCCATAATAGTGAAATCAACGGGAAAATAATTGTCATTGACAATGATAAGAACATCGCAATCTTCCCCAAAGGCTTCTTTACGGAAGAATCAACAAGACGAACACCAAAAGAACAGGGATCAAAAGGTTTCAAATCAAGCATATCATACATTCTTTTGGGCATAACAGAGGTACTTGCTCCAACATCACAAAGAGCAAAACAAGAGAAGTTGTTCAATTTAATTTTAATCATAGGATCCCAACCATCTTCTAGCTTCCTAGGTATGGAGGCTTCTAGCCTAAGCTTCTCCTCCCTAACTTTAATTAGAGCATTTGTGATATGCTCCGTGAAGGAAAGATTTAGTGTGCTAGTGTGGGGGTCTCTAGACATCTTGTGTAGGAAACCAATAACTTCTGGTAAAGTGTAGTTATCAAAGTCTAGTTCACTACTATCTATAAGGGAAGTAGTGATATCATTTAAGCTCACTTGTTTGAAAGCCTCTATGTTCATAGAGGTTTCCTCTTCTATGGTTGAGGGTGTAGCATCACCATTGATAGGTCCAGTGGGACTAGGGGTGTGATGGGTGCTAGCAGTTTGGATCTCCTCAACTACTTGGATAGTGGCTACTGTGTGGTAGGTAGGAAGGCTCTTAATTCTATCTTCTTCCTCCTTCTCTCTAGCCCATCTCTCTTTAAGTTTTCCCAGCATCCTAATGTTTTCATTAATTTGGACCTGGATGGCATTCATAGGAGTGACCTGTCTCTCCTCAGGGGGAGAGGTTCTAATCTTCAGCATCTCTACGTCGTGGGCTATATTGTCTACCTTCGAAGAGAGGATATCTAGTTTATATAATTTTTCTTCCACACTCTTGTTGAAGGCCTTCTGGGTAGTGATAAAGTCTTTGAGCATAGTCTCTAGTTCTGAAGTGGAGTTTCTAGTGGTAGGATAAGTGTTGTTCCCATAGTTGTTGGATGGGAAAGGCCTAGGATTGTTGCTACCAAAGTTACTCCTATAAGCATTATTGTTGAAGTTGTTCCTAGAGACAAAATTGACATCTACTTGCTCCTGAGCAACCAAAGAATTTAAAGGAACATCTTGAGGATCAATAGAGGGTTGCTTGGTAAGTAGAGACATGATAAGGTCAACCTTTTCATTTAAAGAGGAAATCTCCTCGACAGAGTTTACCTTCTTACCAGTTGGAGGTCTCTCGGTGTGCCATTGTGAATAATTTAGCATCATCTCATCTAGTAGTTTTGTAGCAGCACCAAGTGTGGTTGACATAAAGGTACCTCCCGCGGCCGAATCCAACAGGTTCCGCGAGGTGAAGTTCAAGCCTGCATAAAGAGTCTGGATAACCATCCAGGTAGTCAGTCCATGTGTAGGGCAGTTCTTGACGAGCGTCTTCATACGTTCCCAAGCCTGGGCAACGTGTTCGTTATCCAATTGCCTGAAATTCATAATGTTACTCCGCAATTGAATAATTTTAGCAGGGGGATAATACTTCCCTATAAAAGCATCCTTGCATTTACTCCAAGAATCAATACTATTCTTGAGTAGAGACTATAGCCACTCCTTGGCTCTCCCTCTCAAGGAGAAAGGGAAAAGCTTCAGCTTAACGATGTCTCCGTCCACCTCCTTGTATTTCTGCATGTCGCAGAGCTCGATAAAGTTGTTTAGGTGCAAAGCAGCATCTTCTCCTGCTCCTGAAAATTGATCTTTCATGACAAGGTTAAGCAGAGCAGGTTTAATCTCATAAGAAGGTGCTGAAGTGGCAGGTGGATCAATAGGAGTGCAGATAAAGTCACTGTTGTTGTGACTGGTGAAGTCACACAACTTAGTGTTTTCATTGGAACCCATAGTAGCAGCAGGTATTTTTGGTATTTTTTATTAGGGACACAAAAGTAAAAACTGAAAGGTAAACTAACAAGACTAAAAAGCAAAGGTAAAAGATAGCGTGTAACTCCCCTATTTTTGATACAGGAGTCCGACAACGGCGCCAGAAATTGGCGGTTACCAGGACTCGCGTATTTGTACTTCCTTTGAGTCCCCGGCAACGGCGCCAGAAATTAGCTTGATGGCTTCTCGCCCCTCGTTGGTTACCCCAAGTGGAAGGTTGAGATGCAGCGTAGCGGTAATTTCCTTCAGTAAAGATACCAAGGTTTGTCTCCAGTAGGACTCAACGATAAGTACGATAGGTGGCAACGGCGCCAGAAATTATTCTGATGCGTGGAGTTGTCGTGGACCTGCACAAAACAAATAACTTTGCTCCCAACGAGTTCAGAGGAATTGTCAATTCCTCCGGCCTTGTCGTTTACAAAGGATCAAACGCAAGAGATAAAAAGGTACTAGTAAAAGTAAAACAGAAAGATAAATAGTGGGTGTGAACAATGGTATGAAGATGGACCGGAGTCCCGTGATTTTCACTAGTGATGTCTCTCTCCCAAAAGACGATAAAAATGCTAGCGAGGTAAACAAATCACAGTTGGGCAATTGACAGGATTATGAAGGCACCGCAATGCTAACTATGCTGCAAAGAAAGGAAGGGCTCAAAAGCAATGGGCAGTACGCCAAGGTAAGTAGACCAAAATCCATCTGCATCTACTACGAATCATCCACCTTGAGATATCTATCCAGAACATCTCGCTGGTATTAAGTTGCGAATCCCACCCAAAGTGTAAACTCAAAGCAACAGACAACTGCATTAAAAGAACTTTGCGTAAAGTAAACAATTCTTGCACCAATAGGCACAATCACCGTTGTTTTATCCCTGGTGGCAACAGCACATCCCCTAGTCTCATTTTTCTATCACTCAAGCTAGACATCAGGGGGCTGAACCCACAATCGAGCATAACGCTCTCTCTTGGAGTTACAAGCAAATAACTTGGCCAAAGCAAATACTGCAACGGAGAACATGCAAGATTTTACTCAAGAACAAAATATAAAAGGGCAAACCAAATATATTACTCATCACAATCTGAACATAGTCTCATAATCCATCAGATCCCAACAAACTCAGCATAGCAAGAGCAGAAAATTACATAGGTGCCTCGATCATGTGAGGCAGCTCACGAGGTCTCGAAAGTGGAAGCACAAAAGAGGGAGAGGACATCACATAGCTACTGATCACGGACCCATGGTCCAAGGGGACTACTCACGGTACATACGGGAGGCATCCATGGCTATGGATGGTCTCCCGGAGGGGTGATCTCCTTCCGGCAGGGTGCCGGGGCAGCTTCTCCAGGCAGCCCCGATCTGAAAACGGCGGCGACGGCGGAACAGAGAGGTTTCCGCGAAAAAGAGTTCTTTTTTAGGGGTTTCTACCCAGAGGGGGTTATATAGGCGAAGGGGGGCGTCGAGGGGCCACCCAGGGCAGCCAGGAGGGTACCTGGCGCGCCCTAGGGTTGGGGCCGCGCCAGGGACCCTTCTGGCTCCCTGGTGGTGGTCCCGACTCTCTCCCTATTTTATTCTGGAAGCTTCCTTCCCGCTGATTTTTAATATAATTTTTGCGGAATTTTTTGGGCACTTTAATCATCCGGAAAACCTGAAAAACAAAAACAGCAGAAAACCAGAAGCTGGCAACTGGGTGCACTGAGTTAGTAGGTTAGTCCAAATTGGTTTAAAAGTGTAATAAAGTTCAACCAAAACATGGCAAAGTCACACAAAACATGCATGGAGCAAGCAGAAATTATAGATACGTTTGGGACGTATCTCCTGGGACCCGACACATCCGGCGGGTTAGGAAGCAAGCCCTCCCCGCCCCCGCTCCCACCCTGAGATCCACGGTTGTTCATCTTGCGCTTGTGGCCCGAGAAGTTGTTGGACGCACGGTAACCACCACCGTTTCGAAGGTTTCCACGCAAGACCGAGGGACCAAAGCCCACACGACCCCCACCGCCACCCACATGAGCCGGGGGAGGTGGGCGAGGGCCCGGCGGAGGAGGTGGGAGAGGCGTGCCACCAGATCCACCAGCAGCAGCCGACGCCGCCGCATCCCAAGGGTCCACCGGGCCAGCCGCGGAAGGATCCGCCGAAGACTGCGCGATCCAAGAGGGAGGGGCAGGCCAGGCCTCATGGTTAGCAGCCGCCGACTCCCGCGACCACTTCTCAGCCTCAAGGTGCGCGCGGAGCCTCGCCTCCACCTCAGGCCCGTCATCCTTAGCCCGAGAGGGAGGTGCGGAAGCAAGGCGCTTGCCGTCCATGGCCATTGCAGCCGCAAAGGAGCGGGTGAGCGGAGGAGGAGGGAGGAGGCGGCGGATCTGGCTAGGTGGGGAAAAGGGATGGGAGATAAAGAAGCGCCGCAAGTCAGAATTGGAGGCAGGGAACCCTAGACTAGGGTCACAAGAGCCGCGGGGGAGCCATAAATACCCGGCCATCCAGTGACCAGCAGATCCAGAGGTGTGGGCTGGGTCACACAAGGCCACAGGCTGGCACACCAGGGGGGGAACTCCACGTCAAATGAGGGGGAAGAGAAAGACGGCACAGAGACCGCAAGCCGGCCCACCCCTTCCACCAGCCCAGGAACGGGCCCATCCAGCCCAGCATCATCCGAGCCCACGGAACCCGCCACAGCAAGGGTTAGGGTTTCCCCCTTCGCCGCCAGAGCAGGGGAGACGTCCCTCACCGGCAAGCCTGGAAGCGAGGAGGGGGGGTGAGAGGATGTCACCGGCCGGTGAGGGCCCAAGGAGGCCAGGGGAGGGTGAGGGCAACGGAACTTTTCTGCGGTGGCGCCGACCAGCAACGGACCAACCGGGCTCAGGCAAGGACGTGGAAGGGTGAAATCTTCCGCCACATCCACCGGGAGCAAAGCGGCGTGCCCTCGCCAGCGCGACCGTCACTGGCGCCGCCACAGGACACGCACCCCCCAAGGTGTCAGCATCCAGGGCCTCATCACCCTCCGACTCCACATCACCGGACAAGGCCCAAAACTTGCCGCAAAAACCACCGAGGGGAAATGGAGGGGAAGCACAGACCAGTGCGGCGGGAGACCTACCGGGGTCACTGAGCGCCGCCGGGCCAGCGACAGCGAGGGTCGAGACCGAAGGGGAGGACGGGGGGAGAACGCCGGTGAAGGGGAAGGACGAAGAGGGAGGGGAGCACGGGCTCCGGGGAGCGAGAGAGGGAGAGGCGGGGGGAGCTATCCTGAAGTATCATTTACCTGGCAGACCATTACTCATTCAACTTCTATATTCTTAACATCGGAATCCAGTTGGTTTTAGTCCAGGAACGATACATGGCCTACAAAACAAGAGTTAGATGGCTTACTTCTTTCGGAGAAATGTCAGACTATACCTCCTTTTTCTTAGCAGATATAAAATATCTACCAGTGACTTCTTTTATACACAAGATAAGTTTATTTGTGTTAACAGAGTAATTCAAGAAAGAACGGTTGAGAACAACTTGACTAATTATGGCATGACATAGTACAGTTTGCTAACAAACGAAAAGATCATATTACCGATTCTTTTATGTCGACCATAGCACTCTGGATTAATAATTTTGTCAAGTCACTTTTTTTGAGAGGAATCACTAACTTTATTGATCAAAATTTGTAACATGTAGGATACAAATTGGGTCATGTGGAGTAGAGAGCCACAGGTGGCGACCCTGGTCAAGTCCGCTAGAAAAACTTGCTAGTTTATGAGCATCGAAATTAGAGTTGCGAGATTCATAAATAAACTTACAAGAATGAAAACTAGAACTACTATGATTTATTTCTCTAACTATGGAACCGTGGAGTCCTCCAGATTGCTGATTGATGTCCTTGACCACCGAGGTAGAGTCACACGCGACGATGATAGAATGCAGCGCCAAATCTTGAGCCAGAGCGAGAGCTTCCCTACATGCGATTGTCTCCACCACCGCCGGGTCCGACAAGCCATTAATTACAAGGGCACTGGAGCCGATATAAACACCCATGTGATCTCTACAAACAGCCACCGCTGCACATTTACCCTGGACAGAAAGACCTGCATCGACTTTGATTTTGAAGGATCCCGCTGGTGCTCTAGTTCCAAAGGATGTGCCAGTTCTGTTGGAGGAACCAACATGTGATAATGAGACTCCCCGAGCCACATGCAATAACGGCCTTGAGTTTGAACTAGATGGCACTGCCGGCAACTGCTTCAAAGTCTGCAGCTCATTAATGAATTTTGTGACAAACGTATGAGTGCCCAGCGGACTTTGAAAGATCCCTTCGTGGATCAGTTTCCTTCTCTCCGTCCAAATAGACCACAAGGTTACTGCTATTCTGATGAAGATCCCATGACGGAGAGAATCCCTCAATTGGAAGATCCACAATTTAGCATTTGGCATGCCTGTCTCCCTCATCTTGTCCAGTATCACGTCATCGCTCAGAGACCATACACACCGAGCCATTGGATAGTCGATTAGTGAAAGCTTCCACGAATCCACCTCCCCGCATAGCTGGAAAGAATCATCAGTGCTCATATTATGGTGTTTTCAGAAATCTTCTGTGGGGATGGATTGATGGCCCAACCTCCATAAGAAGGTTCTCACTTTTGCAGGTACCTTAGTCTTCCATAGCCTCCTCCAGCCCCTCTCATCCAGCCGCATATCAGATGAGGTTCCAGATCCCGAGAGTCGACTCTCAGCTGTAGCTTTCGATGTAGATAGCAGGCGGTACATTGACTTCACAGAGAAGATCCCGTTCTTCTCGTAATGCCAGGACCAAGAATCAGGTTGCTGCTGAGTGGCGAGGAGAATTTGCATGATTGCTGACACATCGTTCGGAAGAAAAGTTTGTCGTAAAATTTGTTTGTTCCACGTAGCCTCAGGTGCAATGATCAGTTCAGAGACATGTACTGTTCGGACGTTTGATATACATACGATAGGCTGAAGATTGGCATCCCTTGGGATCCAGTTATCCCGCCAGATCCCTGTGGTTGACCCATCACCAATGCGCCTTATCAGGCCATCTGTTAAGGCATTCCGTCCATCAATAATAGCTCTCCATATTTGGGATGGGTGGCTACCCAACTGAGCCCCCAGTATATCAGTTGTTGGATAATAGGTTGCCTTTAGAAGTTGTGCACAGAGGGAGGTTGTATTGGTCAAAAGACGCCAGGACTGTTTAGCTAGCAAGGCTAGGTTGAACAGCTCCAGATCCCTAAAGCCGAGACCCCTATCTTGCTTCGACTTGGTCATAGTTTTCCATGACACCTAGTGAGGCTTCCGCTTCCCTTGCTTACTTTCCCAGTAAAACTACCGGATCAGCTTTTTGAGATGTCCACAAAGACCTCTGGGTAATCGGAAGCAAGACATTGAAAAAATAGGCACCGACTGCGCTACAGACTTGATAAGAACCTCTTTGCCTGCCGAAGAGATTATCTTCTAGATCCAGCCTTTGACCTTTCCCCACATTCTGTCCTTCAGATATTTGAAGGCACCCGACTTTGATGATCCAATGTCCGAGGGCAAGCCGAGATATCTTTCGTTAAGTGTCTCAATGTTTACATTAAGAATGCCCTTGACCTCTGCTCGGACATTTTCTGGGCAACCCTTACTGAAGAATACTGGAGATTTGCTTGTGTTTATTCTCTGGCCAGACGCCCGACAATAAGTTTCTAGTAGGTTTGATGTATCCATAGCACCCTCACCATTGGCCTTAAATAGCAGCAGACTGTCATCAGCAAACAATAAGTGGTTTACATGCGGCTCCGACGGTGCCACTTGCAGCCCAATCATTTGTGATGATGGATCTCTGGTTTTGAGGATGCCTGAAAGGCCCTCCGCTGCTAACAAGAACAGGTACGGTGATATAGGATCTCCCTGCCGAATCTCTCTCGTGGGTCTAAACTCCTGCACTTTCTTGCCATTGAAGAGAATTGAGTATGACAAAGAAGTCACCAAACTCATAACAGTTGTTACCCACCTTTCTGAGAATTCCAGTTTTAACATTAGGGCCTTGAGATATGGCCACTCTACCCTATCATAGGCCTTCATCATATCCATCTTGAGAGCACAATGTCGGTGACGCAGCGACTTATTGCGCTTCATAAAATGCAAACACTCATATGCCACTATGATATTATCAGTGATCAACCTTCCTGGGAAAAAAACTGACTGTTCAGGTAAGATGATCTCCAGGAGAATCTCTTTCAACCTGTTTACTAAAACTTTCGATGCAATCTTATAGAGGACATTGCATAAACTGATGGGTCGGAACTGAGAGAGCATAGTTGGGCTTTTCACCTTGGGGATGAGGACAAGATATGTATTGTTTATGCTATCCGCGCTTTCCGCCCCATTAACAATGAGGAGGACTGCTTTGATCACTTCATTACCACTGATATCCCAGTGCTTCTGAAAAAAGTGAGCCGGAAAACCATCCGGGCCTGGAGCCTTCAAAAGAAACATTTGGAAGAGAGCCTTTTTCACTTCTTCACCCGTGAACTCAGCCTCAAGAGCACTGTTCATGACCGGAGTAACTTTAACAGGAGCTGCTGCTAGGACCTCATTCATGTTGGCTACTCCCTCCGAGGAGTATAGATTACTATAGAACTGTGTAGCCATGTTTTCGAGTTCCTCAACACATGTGATAACGTCCTCTTGGTCGTTCTTTAGAGCTTTGATCAGATTTTTGCGCTTTCTCATGGAAGATCGTAGATGGAAAAATTTCGTGTTTTTGTCACCACTTGACAGCCACTCAACACGCGACCTTTGTTTCCAGAGGATCTCTTCCCTGTGATACAACTCAACCATCCGATCAACAATCTTCAGTTCACGCTGTGATGGACCAACGCGCCCTGGAGTTGTACGCAGAATCTCCAGTTCCCTTTTCAGGTTGCTGATTTCTCTCCGGACGTTGCCAAAGGTTAGCCGATCGCAGCTGCTCAACTCTCCTGACAGGTCCTTAAGCTTTTCTTTGAGGTGATCAACAAAAGTTGCCTCGGCGTGCTTGGCCCAGCCCGATTGAATAAACGGTTTGAGCCCATCATGAGTTTCCCACATCAGCTCATATTTAAAAGGCTTCGCGCCCCTCTATTGAGCAAGTTCCTGATCGAAGCGCAACAATAGGAGCAAATGATCTGAACAAACCGACGTGGTGGTGCTCCAATTGCGCAGAGGGGAACAGAAAACACCATGTTGGATCCGCCGCAGCTCTGTCAAGGCGGACTCGGGTGTATGTACCGCCGGCAACTCTTTTCTCAAAGGTGAAGGGATTGCCCACATGTCCAATATCAAGTAATCCACACACGTCCAGAGCATCCCTAAATCCATCCAGCTGGGATTGACTTCGAGATCCAACCCCTTCATACTCAAAATGATGGAGCACTTCGTTGAAATCTCCAATAACTAACCACGGGGTTACACTCGAAGCAGCAATAGATTTTAGATCGTCCCATGTCTTGTAGCGCTCTGGAACTTGCGCCTCCCCATACATGCAAGAAAACCTCCATGGTTCCGGCTCCAGATCAGCAACCACACCATCAATGTGGTATCGAGAATAACTCTTAACTTCAAACTTTATTTCCTCGTTCCAGAAAATTACAAGACCTCCACTTCTGCCAGTGCTACCGACTACGAAGGATTTATTATAACCAAAAGAAAAAGACAATATTTCCGCACGTGTTTTATCAATTTGTGTTTCTACCAGGCACAACACTGCAGGGGTAAACTTGTTCACGAGGTCGCGAACTTCTCGGACTGTCGCGGGGTTACCCAACCCGCGGCAGTTCCAGCAAAGCACACTCATTGCGCGCGGCGCGGCACCTCCTGGGTGACCGCCAACTGCGACTTAGGGTTTTTAGGCAACTGATCTCCTGTCTTGTTTCCAGTATTAGTTTTAGATCTTTTCGGATCATGCTTCGGAGGGATACCCGAGGGATGAACTTGCATGGAAGTGCTGGGAGGAGTTTACTTAGGGTCTTGGTTTTGAGCATTAGCAGTTGCCTCATCAACTTCCCGCTTGCGGTTCAGCATGTCTGCATCCTCCATGATAGCATCCAGGGCCGGTCCTATGTTTCAGGAGGCCCTAGGCGAACTTGACGACATGGGCCCCTATGTACTAAGATCATATATATGTATGTGTGCATGATATTAATATGATCTGATTATCATCATTTGTATAATACTGTATTAACAATAAATTTTCAATCACACATCACCATATTATGATAGAAATATTAAAAAGATAACAAAATGAAATTAATATGACATGATTACCTTAAACAAAACCAAATTTGACCGATTCCATCGACAACAATAATACTTTAGTGCTTCAGAAAAAGTTTGTTCGGGCGTTTCTTGATCAAAGTTTTAAATAGCGGGCTATAGCTGCGCTATAGCCCAGCTATGGCCTATTTTGACCTTCCACGCTACAGCTATGACATTTTAGATCCCGTTAGAAATATCCGCTAATAGCTCCGCTATTGGAGCCTAAACGCTAAATCCTGGTTTCTAATTTAGCATTAGCGTTTTTTCTCTCTGCGCCGGCCCAAAATATCGGCCCAAATAGCACCTAAAGCATGGATCCTGGTCTCTATATCCTTTCTTCCCGCATACCATAAGCTAGTAGATTCCATCTGCAGGCAAGTTTTTTCCCCTTCTATGTCCAGTTTTGTTGATGTATACATTCAACCAGATTTTATGAATGATAATTTGATAGTTGATAAATTGTGAGTATGTGATGTTGTTAGTTAAAAACACCTGGTAAGTGCATGAAGACAACTAGCTCCATAGCAGTGGCTCTAGAGAAACTTTGAATTAATCCACAACCAGCTAATATAATTAATTGCAGCAAAGCCCACGATGAGTCGCTTCAGTACATTCATTAATCATTCTGCTTCTTTAGCTTCGCTATAGCTTCTTATAGCTGCTGGCCGAGACGCTACTAAATGTCATAGCCCGCTATTTAAAACATTGTTCTTGATGCAAAGTCGTCGATCAACATTGTCCAAGATATCCTTATCAATGGCCAAGATATTCAAAGAACCCTTCAGTGATTGAAACCCTACACATGTACACATAATGATAAAATATTAGGATGATTGAATGTATACTATAAAAGATTGAATTAGATTGATGAATAGTTGAATACATACAAAAAACTACCGAACACTGAATTACTAATTACAATTTACAAAATCTGAAATTAAGTTATTAGGGAATGGATGAATCAGATATGGTATTATGGATGAAATTTTTTTGAGGGGTATGAATTATGGATGGATGGATGATAGATCATGTATTCACGTACAAGTGTACAGGACACAGAGGCTGGGCAGGGTTACTGGATCACCGATGACTGATCACGTACAGACCCTAGCGGGATTCCGAAACCACTGAACCAGGGCAGGGCGCAGGGGGGAGGGGCGCAACCTGCCGGCCGCGGCAGGCGCCCACGACGGGCGGCGAGAGTGAGTCGTCGAGGTCGCACAGGCGTACAGCGAGGGGATGAAGAGGAACCGACTGCGCCCAGAACGACTGGACTCATGACGACGCGTACTCATTTTTTCGTAGCTTTTTTCTATTTTTACTGGGTTATGCTTCACATACAATATACATAATGGGCACCCTCTAAGCATGGGCCCTAGGCCGTCGCCTCTCTGGCCATACACCAGGGCCGGACCTGATAGCATCCTGTACTGACTTGTCGAGGTTCACCTGGTTAGACTCCGGCTGGGTTGGGAGAACCACAGGGGAGTTTGTTCTGGTCTTTGCACCCCCAAGACCTGGACCAGCACCACGAAACCAGTCTGCTCTCAGGTGTTTGAAAACCAGAGCTGAAGGTGGATGAACCCGATCACCATGTTCTCTATAGAGGTGGACGAGGTGTCCGCAGACCGCGCACCAATCCGGCAAGCGCTCATATCTTACTATATAGATTTCCCTCTTCCCTCCTTTGATGATAGAAACAACGTTTTTCAGGGGTTTGTGGACATCAATCTTCACCTTGACCCTGAAGAAGTTCCCTTCGAAATCCTGAGATTTTGGTTCAGAGCAGATAAATTCTCCAATCTTCCCAGCCACAGACTTGAGCAAAGGATGAAACCCATCAGGGAAGTCATGGATTTGGGCCCATATGTCTATAGTATTCAGGGGCACCATGGATGGTTTTGAGAATCCATCGTAAGGAGCAAGAATAACAGCAAAGCCTCGAAAATTCCAGGGTCCTTCCTCCATGACCCGTTCCCAGTCCCCAACACACGAGAATTGTAGAGAGTACATATTTGCTTCAAGGGGCCTGATTGATACCTGCTGCGCCAGATCCCAGGCTTCCCTCATGTTCTTGAAAAACCAATATTCGCTCTAGCTTTTAGCCGTGTGAACCCTAGCAATAGCGTTCCACCTTGTCAAGTTTTCTGGAAGATCGACTTTGTCTTCCACCACCACATCACCCAAGTCCTCCTCTTGAAGCCCAGATCAGCCATCATCTTGCCCAACTCATCTTCAGTCGCATTCGAGCTTGACAAAGCCGCCACCATCTAATCAGGAACCCTAGCCCACGAAAGAGACGGACTTTGAACGAACCCCAGAGAAAACGCACCCACCTGCTAGCCCTCACCTGACCAGGACGGCGATCGCCTCTTCAGGGAGGAGAACCAGCGATCGGGCTAGAGGAGGGTGAGAAAATATCAACTTGGGGCTCCCGCCGGCGAGAGAGGAGAGAAACCCTAACTTGAGGGAAAACGTTGTAGTTGTCGTCACTTTGTACACGGATTAGCACAACTTTTGCATTATCTTTTGGATAAGGGTAATGATTATAGCCGGCCAACCAGCCCAAGCTTCGACTGGTCGGCCAGAGGCTTCGAGCCGCACGCAGTTGGGTCCAAATTGCTGCATATGGTACACGTAAATGCCAAAATTTTGATACGCACTAAAATGCTACTAGTTGCATAACTGTGATACTAAAATGTTACTATGTTGATCTATGCCATTTTTTCGTTAAACTGATGTATCTAGATATATTTTAGTGTTAAGCACATACATTTGAAAGCGTGACATAAAAATACTACTATGCTCATCCATACTACTTATCGCTCGAATGTATCTAGATGTATTTTAATGCAATATACATCAATTTTAGAAAGTATAGCCGGTGATGACGGTGGTCTTTTTTTTTACAACAGGTAACGAAAAAAGCTACTATTGACCCTTGATTTTAGCTACACCAAAATGATGAAGTATGATTGTCGATAACGGACCGCGAATTTTGTAGCAATCGCTAATAAAAATGCTACCACCAGTGAATAAATTTGCTGCCAGCAATTTAATGATAAATATGGTATGTAACAATATTTTTATCATGTTTTTTTGCTGCAATGGTGCTAGTTTGTGAATTTTGTTGCAACCGGTAACAAAAATTATTTTTTCTTTACAACTAGCTATTTCTTTACTACAACCATAGTGTAATTTTGCTACCTTGGTTCGACCAGCCAAAATTTCGGCCAATCGACCGGCGCGGATCATCGGTCTTTGCGTAAGGCATCGCCTAGATCAGAGGAGATACTGGAGCATGCCACTACATAATACATACCAATTTTCATTTAATAGGTTATCCTGATGGAGGGGTCCCGCTCACGGGAGAATTTTTCTACCTTGGTCCGATCGGCCAACATTTTGGTCCGCCGACCGGCACGGATCATCGGCCTTTGGATAAGGCATAGCCTCGATCAAAGACACTGGAACATGTCACTACATAATACATATCTATTTTCATTGAATAGGTTATCCTGATGGAGGGGTTCCGCTCGCGCTCCCGCGACCCGGGGCGTCTCCCGCCTCCGACGAGTGATGTCACTGCCGCTAACCCTCTCTCCGTCACTAATAGGATAGCTACTGGTAGCCCCGCTTTGGGCCTTGTCGGTAACCTATCGACTCCTCCTCGTCAAGCTCCCCGCAAGCACAGAAGCCCCCGCGCCACCGTCAAGGTCATTCAACCGCTAGGTAATACCTTTCACGCCATGGACGTGAGCTCTATCCTCTCTAGGGTACTCTTTTACCAACTCAAGTTTCCATCCCTCTCCAACACCTGTGCTATCTTGGTGGTTCCGTCGTTCGCCAGCCCTAGCTTCTCGGATGCCCGCAGCATCGCCCTCCTATCTCAATTTTTCTGCGCCCCCCGATTGTTTGATCGCTTCACACGTGGAAGACCTTGTCTTCCATGCGCAGGTTGCGAGCCCGGGGGCGGCCTCCCTCATGGAGGACGTCGGTATTGGCCCGGATGCGAGGATGAAGTTGTCAATGCACCTCTCCTTGGTGGACGAGCGTGCGGTAGCCATCATAGCCCGCACGGATACATACCCTAGGCCCTCGTGTACCCCCCTCTACGCATTCACCCCGAGCGTAGCCTTTCCACCCATATAAGCCTCTGATGTGGAGCCTCCAACGGACATCACCATGGACATAGACCTTCCGCCAAAGGACACACACATCGAGCACTCAAATATGAACTCTATCCTTTACCCGTGTCATTTTGGTCCTCTCACGGATGGTATACTACTTGACCCTCCACTCCCATGCATACTTAAGTTCGAGATCTACATGTGCGTCATCGAGGAGGTCGGGCACAAGAGAACGACTACACCATCCATGAGGGAATCTTGGAAGAGAAGACGAAAGAGAGGAGAAGAAGCGGAGCCAAGGATCTACGAGCGTCGGACGTCCGGACCCCATGTCGGACTGTCCGGGCAAGGGCCGGATCGTCCGGAAAGCCTTACCAGAAGTCGGGTCTCGGTGGTAATTATTCGGACCGTCTAGACCCTAGGTCAGACCATGTTGGGAAACGCAGTAGAAAACAAAAAAATTCGGCCTACGTAGCAATCACCCAAGATCATCTATGAAGATTGCATACAGGGTTTTAGGTCATGGCTCACCAACCGATGTAGCGGAAGTAGAGTTGGTGTAGACCGTTGGTGCAGATCCCCGCAGCTAGGAATTTCAATGACCTCCCAACCGCGAGGATATCGATCCCGCGTACCGTCCCATGATCCGTTGCGCGATCTGTCCCGCGAACCGTCCCGCGATCCGTCCCGATCAAGTCCCACGAACAAGTCCCTCGAACATGATCTCCGAGGAAGAAGAAGGACCTCGAAGAAGGATCAAAGGTATGGTACCTCTACCGGTATCCACACATCCCGATGTAGCAATCCAGCAGCGTTCCGCCGTCCAGAGAAGAACGCCACCGAGAGAAACTAGAGGGAGAAGAGCCTAGCGGCGTCCGAACTAGAACGATCTAGCCCGAAGAGAATTAGAGGCGCGTGGGATTTAGCTGGGGCAGCCTTGGGGCTTTTCTGGTGTGTCTTTGGGGCTACCCCTGCCCCCGAATATATAGGTGGAAGCCTGGGGTCGCAACTTGGGCGAGGGTTCTACCCAAAGTCGGTTTTGGCCACCAGGAGGAGTCCAACACGGATTACAGTACGAAACGCCGCGGACTACGGCGTCTAGGGGGGAAACGCCAGGGACCCTGGCGTTTTGCCCTGGCCCCCAAGGAAAGTCTATTTCCCACCGACCTACGGCCTTGTGGACCTTCCTACTTGGCCTAGCTTCGGTTTCCGCGTCTTGGAGAGTTCCATAACCCTCCAGATACTTCCATAAGCTCCCGAGAACCTCCCGAAACCTCCCGAAACATTTCTAGAAGTCCCGGAATAATTTCCCGATGTTTCGTAACCTTTCCACAACTATTACCGAATGTTGCAAAACCTTCCGAGACTATTACGGATGTCTTGTTACTACTTCAAGACTCTTCTTGAATGTTACAAAATCATCCGAGACCGTTCACGAATATTCTGAAACCATTCGGCACAACCTAGAACACTTCTAGTGCTACCCGGAAACACTTCCGGTTCCACCCGAAACAATTTCAGTACCCTTTATCTTTTCATCTCCTAGTTCTCTAACAGATTACTACTCGTTAAGTGTGTGACCCAATAGGTTCGGTATAATGCGGACATGACTCAGAACATCTTCTGGACATAGGTCAACAGCCTTTTGTCAATAGCCAATAATCAACAGCGGAGCCATGGACACCCATGTTGACTCCCGCACATACACGAATAAACTTCAAGTGAACCTTTATGTTTAGTCATGTACCATTCCCTTTGCTTCGCGATATATGACAAAGTCAGATGAGAGAAGTTTGGCACCCATGTGTAACAACTTCTTGAACACAATCCACTCATTATCCTCTTTGCTCGTTTGTCCCTTTTTCTCGTTATCGTATTCCGGTATCCCCGTGACTAAATCACAATGCGTCTGGCTAGACTATAATGGATACCGTCATACCAAGTGGGCCCGAAGTGAATATCTTCTTCATCGTGAAGGAGAAAATCCCAGTCTTGAACTATTGCAATTACTAGACACACTATATGATGTACCCAGAACTTATTTTACTACTTCCCAGTAACGGGAGGATTCATCTAAGAACCAAAGTACATCTTCCTGTGTGAAGCAACTCGATACTCTCATGGTCTAAGGAATTACGTATATGATAACATTTCATGATATGACTTATAACGTTGTTACGATGTGATCTCTAAGTATATCATTCAATATTGGGGTCGTTTCAACATCATTGTTCTACTAACAACATGTTCTCATTGCTACTAATATCCTTGTTACAAGAACAATGTCCATGATTAAGAAAACGTAATCATCAGTTAGCACATGAGCTGGTCTTAGAGGCTAAACCAGGAACTCTTGGTGTTTACATTTCCACACATGGAAATGAGTTTTCTTCTGAATCTCACAGTCCGGGTCATTGCAATTATAGCACAAAAATATAAACATTAATTACGAACATGGAAATATATATAATAACATTTTATTATTGCCTCTAGGGCATATTTCCAACAGTCTCCCACTTGCACTAGAGTCAATAATATTGTCAGTGCTTGAGCACTTTACACCTATGGCATACCGGTGTAATGCATGCTTCAATTGTGGTATAGACTTCATCTACGGATCTGACGTTTCAGGCCCGTTTGTATCTTGCATATCTTCACATTTTTCACGCTATCATAAAATTCACTAATTTTATCAGTTTAGCTTTGTATATGTTTTGGATCATTTGGTAGGACCTTGGTTCCTTAGAATAAGTCATGAAATCATTCATCAATGTTCCATGAGCTTCAAACATCTAGGAAACCATACCACGTTCATAAATGAACTTATGATTCAAAATAACCTCCCTTATTACTTCTTTAAGCAACAATATACTCAGCCTGTGTTATAGAATTCGCCACAGCATCGAACTTGACAAAGTTCCTCCATACTGCGCCACCCTTACGTGTGAAACACATAATCCCAATTAAAATCGAAAATCGGTCGGAGTAAGTATGAAGACTGAATTGGTGTAACTGTTTACATCAAAATTCAGCTGGTGTAACTTATTACAATGAGCTTTTCATTATCTCCATTTTTTCCAAGAAACATATCTTATCTATCATAAGTTTAACTTTTCACTATATTTCCGTGTAGGAACTTTGTTTTGACGTTCATTCTACCATATCCTATAAATGAGATATGTAGTAATTGCTAATATAACCCGAACTGACTAAAGCATCTCTACGGTCGAGACTAGTTCGCCGTAGTCAACCTTTGAACTTGCTAGAAAACATCTTTCCAACGAGTTGAGCTTTATGGATAAAACAATTTCATCCGAATCAGTTATAGCTCCATTTATATATTCTTCAGACTCTTAGTCTTTCGGAGGGTCTACCAAGTTCAAAACTTGACTTACTTCCATGGATACTATCTCAGATTATTTGGCATTTAGCCAAATCCTGGAGTCAGGGCCCATCAACGCTTCTTTGTATATAACAGGTTTAGCGTTTTCCAACAACAATATCTCGTTTACATAACATAAATGTTTGTATGAGTTTTGCCTAACCTGTGTGGTTCAGCTGCGCACTTCTCTGAAGATTCAACAATCTTTGACAAGTTGCACTGTCCTCCCACTTACTCTTTTGTAAGAAACTATTTTTCTTCAAAACACAACGTTCTTAACAACAAACAGTTTTTCTTTTGTGTAGTGATAGAGGAATACCAAAACTTTTGGCATAACCTTAACAAAGTAGCACTTATCTGATTTGGGGTTTTGAGTATGTCAAACATATGCCTCATATACCCAAATTTTAAGAAAAGAAAACATGGTTTTGACAGTTCATACCACTTCTAATATGGTGTCATTTCAACAGATTTGATGGTGCTCTTTTTAGTGTAAAAGCCGTAGTCACTAATGCATAACTTTAATAAGTACAATGGCAAATTGTTAAACGTCATATTTAATCTTACCGTGTCATACATGGCTTGATTATGTCTCTCGAACACTTTACTCATAGTGGTGTTTCGGGAGGCACAAGTTATGACACTTCTTCACAACTCATCATATGTTCGCTAAACTTGTAACTCAAATATTACTTTCTACAATCTAATTTGCAGAAGCATTATTTCTTGTTACAATACATTTCTATTTCACTCTAAGTTTCCTTGAACGTTTCAAAGATTTCAGACGTTTGTATCCATTGAACAGATATCCACATTTTAATTCAATTCATGAGTGAAGATAGAAAATCCACTTCACACAACTATACTTATTGGACTACACACATCATCATGTATGATTTGCAATAATTTAGTTGCCCGTTCATGCATGGCCTATCAATGGTGTTTTAGTCACATTTCTTTTAGACAATGTATGCAAGCGTCAAGTGATTCATAATCATATGACTCAAAAGTCCATCACTTATGGAAATTCTTCATGCATGTTATGTCGCTTGTGAAAAACTGCAGTGCCACACACTTGTGGTATTTCTCTTAGTCTTGCGACGTTTAGCGTCAGTGTTATGGATGTTTAGCATTATTATCAAGATTCATAACATACAACCTATTCACAATAGAAGTATGGCCTTTATTTTATTCATAGCTTTGAACAACTCTCTTGCAATAAAGATGATTCAAAATGATGTTTTGCAACAAGGCTAAAGTGTAGTAACAATTTACTCAACTCTAAAATGAATTATGAAGATAATCATAGAGTTAACACACAGTATAGTAAACCTTTTATCGTGTTCTCGTGTGTGTCAAAACTCATCATTTAGCTAGTCATAAAGGCCATAGTATTTCTTGCATCATCTTGCAATGATATGCAATTGAAGTGATATTCTAGTGATCAACAGTTTAATCACAATATACAAGAATTAAGATTAACCGCTTAATCATGATTCCCAAGAATTACATCTTTTGACCAGCAATGAATTCATCTATATCTTCGTATGACTTTTATTCCTGAGCTGGATATTCCATTCTTCTTTCGCTTTGCCTTTATACGTATCATAGTTCTATTTCCAATGTCACTCCTACTCACAGAAGATCACATATGATCAAGGGTGGCGCATGCCATGGACTTTCCGGCGTGTGAGTCTTACTAACATCCTTTGGACTTCCTTTCCCTTAATTCTCATCATCATATGATCGGTGTTCTTCTGGATCCCACACTTATCAGTTTTGTTTAGAGCACAGTGAACATTTTCACTAATGCTTACAATCATACATTGTACTAGATATCTTATATCCTATATCAATTGTCTTACTACTGAAAACAGTTTTTTCAGTTCTATGAATGTCAATTAACTATCCCAAACATTTCGAAGTTCGAGTTTCATGGTGATTATGACAATACACTTAGTTGTGGTGGAATTCCTAGCATTTTGGATTGATGGACGTAAGACACATCATCCATAGCATCAACGGGAGAGAATCAAAAATTTGCGATAGGACATGGTCCTTCTCGGCACTATTGAGGATAGTCCTCACAATATGGTACCAATCGTAAAGTTTTTACCGGATAATACAGTTAATCAAAATCAATTGGGAAGGTGGTAACGCAAGCCATTATTCTACAACGATAATGCAAATACTTAGACTTTGTTCATAATTAAGTTGCACTTGTGATTAATCAATTTAATTACTTAGTGCGCTCCCACTCAGATCAATATCTCTCATAATTGATGCTGGAGTGATTCAAGATCCGACCCAATCGTCCGCCAATGATGTGACATCACTGATGACTTAGACTGGACCGGTAGGCCAACTTGCCAATCACGCCAAAGGTGATTCTTGTTCATCTTTCGATGGGCATGTTCCGGTAGCAAACTTTTATCCAAACCGTCAAGACAACCAAGTGTAATTGCAGTGTGTTCTTAACACACCCGCCTTTTATGCGTCACACCGTGTGCACCCATGTGACATGACCTTCTCCGATGTGAAACATAGTATAGACGGTGCTACAGTTGGAAGAACACTATCAACTTGATATTGTTTTGCGAGAGATCACCCTAATAAAATACGACTACCGCGCATCAAACAAGGGTGCATCAAAGGGATAAACATCACAGGCAGTTCATAAATTATGTGATATATTATAGCCCTTTGCTTCTTGAAGTCTTCGTTGTCTTCACGTCGTCGTGGTAGAAGTCACCGTATCCACAAACTTTCTCCTTGGCGCCGGGACCAACACCACGGCTTCCGGCATGTGCGTCGGGGTCCACCTCCGCATCGTAGATCATCACCTTGCATCTATCTATTGCTTTGCCTCGAGCTAATAAACAGTTCTGGCACGCAGGCCATAATTAAGTGACAATCATATGACTCCAGTCATCATGCCGTACCACGACACGCAGGCTGCGAATAAATATTACATAACATATAGCATCTCATACAAACACATTGAAAATCTTGAAGGCTATACCACATCACATGCACATTCTGCAAAAACGAGTTAGATCGCCATCTACACGGGTTGTTGCAACTTTTATCGTGGTTGATTAGCAGGTTACGTGCAAACGTTGTTTCCTTTACAAACCAAACACGATACTTCAATGTTGCTAGTTTAACGTTCGGGGTGCGTGTAGCAACTAATGCCACAAGACAAACATCGTTCAACGCGTGACCCCCGTGTGGATTTGAGTTCATAAAACCCACAAGCCCCTCCATGTTAAATCTTCTATTGCGAGATTAAGATGTGATCCAAGGAGTTTGATGTAGACCATGATCAAGGCAACCAGCATACTAAAAGCAGCATAGAGGGATCGATGGAAAACTCAATCCTTGTATCAAAATCTCAACTTGCCATCAAGCACAGAAAAAATCACATGACAGGGAAGCAACAAGAAAATCAATGCCTCATATCACACATATGATCTAGACCTAAACATGCATCTAATCATAGATCGCTTTGATACCACTGTAGGGAAACGCAGTAGAAAACAAAAAAATTCGGCCTACGTAGCAATGACCCAAGATCATCTATGAAGATTGCATACAAGGTTTTAGGTCATGGCTCACCAAGCGACGTAGCGGAAGTAGAGTTGGTGAAGATCGTTGGTGCAGATCCCCGCAGCTAGGAATTTCAATGACCTCCCAACCGCGAGGATATTGATCCCGCTTACCGTCCCACGATCCGTTGCGCGATCTGTCCCGCGAACCGTCCCGCGATCCGTCCCGATCAAGTCCCACGAACAAGTCCCTCAAACATGATCTCCGAGGAAGAAGGACCTCGAATAAGAAGGACCTCGAAGAAGGATCAAAGGTATGATCCCTCTACCGGTATCCACACATCCCGATGTAGCAATCCAGCAGCGCTCCGCCGTCCAGAGAAGAACGCCACCAGGAGAAACTAGAGGGAGAAGAGCCTAGAGGCGTCCGAACTAGAACGATCTAGCCCGAAGAGAATTAGAGGCGCGTGGGATTTAGCTGGGGCAGCCTTGGGGCTTTTCTGGTGTGTCTTTGGGGCTAACCCTGCCCCCGAATATATAGGTGGAAGCCTGGGGTCGCAACTTGGGCGAGGGTTCTCCCCAAAGTCGGTTTTGGCCACCAGGTGGAGTCCAACACGGATTCCAGTACGAAAGGCCGCGGACTACGGCGTCTAGTGGGGAAACGCCAGGGACCCTGGCGTTTTGCCTGCCCCCCAAGGAAAGTATATTTCCCACCGACCTACGGTCTTGTGGACCTTCCTACTTGGCATAGCTTCGGTTTCCGCGTCTTGGAGAGTTCCATAACCCTCCAGATACTTCCGTAAGCTCCCGAGAACCTCCCGAAACCTCCCAAAACATTTCTAGAAGTCCCGGAATAATTTCCCGATGTTTCGTAACCTTTCCACAACTATTACAGAATGTTGCAAAACCTTCCGAGACTATTACGGATGTCTTGTTACTAATTCAAGACTCTTCTTCAATGTTCCGAAATCATCCGAGACCATTCACGAAAAATATTCTGAAACCATTCGGCACAACCTAGAACACTTCTAGTGCTACCCGGAAACACTTCCGGTTCCACCCGAAACAATTTCGGTACCCTTTCTCTTTTCATCTCCTAGTTCTCTAACAGATTACTACTCGTTAAGTGTGTGACCCAATAGGTTCGGTATAATGCGGACATGACTCAGAACATCTTCTGGACATAGGTCAACAGCCTTTTGTCAATAGCCAATAATCAACAGCGGAGCCATGGACACCCATGTTGACTCCCGCACATACACGAATAAACTTCGAGTGAACCTTTATGTTTAGTCATGTACCATTCCCTTTGCTTCGCGATATATGACAAAGTCAGAGGAGAGAAGTTTGGCACCCATGTGTAATAACTTCTTGAACACAAGCCACTCGTTATCCTCTTTGCTCGTTTGTCCCTTTTTCTCGTTATCGTATTCCGGTATCCCCATGACTAAACCACAATGCGTCTGGCCAGACTATAATGGATACCGTCATACCGAGTGGGCCCGAAGTGAATATCTTCTTCATCGTGAAGGAGCAAATCCCAGTCTTGAACTATCGCAATTACTAGACACACTATCTGATGTACCCAGAACTTATTTTACTACTTCCCAGTAACGGGAGGATTCATCTAAGAACCAAAGTACATCTTCCTGTGTGAAGCAACTCGATACTCTCATGGTCTAAGGAATTATGTAGATGATAACATTTCATGATATGACTTATAACGTTGTTACGATGTGATCTCTAAGTATATCATTCAATACTGGGGTCGGTTCAACATCATTGTTCGACTAACAACATGTTCTCATTGCTACTGACATCCTTGTTACAAGAACAATGTCCATGATTAAGAAAATGTAATCATCAGTTAGCACATGATCTGGTCTTAGAGTCTAAACCAGGAACTCTTGGTGTTTACATTTCCACACATGCAAATGAGTTTTCTTCTGAATCTCAGAGCCAGGTTCATTGCAATTATAGCACAGAAATATAAACATTAATTACGAACGTGGAAATATATATAATAACATTTTATTATTGCCTCTAGGGCATATTTCCAACAGACCGTTCGGGCTGAGGTCGGACCGTCCGGACCGCAGGTAGGACCGTCTGAACTCTAGGTCAGACCGTCCGACCAGGTCAACTTCCTGCGCGCAACAAGTGGGGCTCGGCCCGTGTACCCCTTCCTTCCCCCCTATACTATAAATACCTCTTCCCCACCTCCTCTCTAGGGTTTGCTAAGATTATATCAAGATTTGAGAGAGCTTAGATCCTATTGCCTCATGGGGATTTGATCTCCTTAGAGATCCTCTCTCAATCCTACCACCTCCCGCGGGAGAGAGGCTTCATTTGCGGATTGAGCCTCAACCTACCCTCCTCTCCCTAATCATAGAAGGAGAGGGCCCTCTTCTAGTAGTAGGAGAGGGAAACTCTAAAGATTACCTCCGTTGGTGTATGGAGTTTGAGATGTATGGTACTTGTATGTGGGTTTGAGTGTTCTAAGTGTTTGGATCTTGTTCCCCTTTCTCTCTTGTGTTGATTTCCCTTGTGATTTCCCCCTTGTGCTTTGTTGTTGTTGTGAACCTCCACCTTCGAATTGTGAATATTGGGCCAACTCCTAGGTTCGTCCTACATCATTTGGTATCAAGAGCAAGGTTGCCACGATTAGGATCCCCTTCCCCTCGTTGTTCTAGCCATTTTTTTCCGTTCTTATCCCAATTCAAAAATCCCCACCAAAAATAGTCATACCCAAGATCTTGCAACTTGTTGGATTTTGTGTTGTTTTGTTGGTTTTGTTCCATGGATCTGATGCTTCTCTATTTGATCTACCTCCATTTGCGTTCCTAAGGCCTAATTTTTCTTTACCCCCCTTCAAATTGGTCTCCCAAGTTGAGTTTTTCCGCCCAAATCGCCATTTTTCGCCCAAAATCGTGTCCCGGAGCTCGAATTCTTTCGGGTGTTGACCCAATTGGAACGTCCGGACCATCACGTCGGACCGTCCGGGTAGTCCCTCGGACCGTCCAGACAATTATGACCTGAAGTCGGCACTCGGTGGTAATTATTTGGACTGTCCGGACCATAAGGTCGGACCCTCCGTCCGACCCTCCTGTTTCCAGCCTTCGGCAATTCATCGTTTTGGCCATAACTTTTTCATCCGGAGTCCGTTTTTGACGTTCTTTAACTTATCTTGTAGCTATTCACACCCCCATCCATCGAGATAGGTTTCATCACCATTTTCTTCTATCAATTTTTTGGATTTTTGGCATCTTTTCCTAGGTCCTTGAGCACGAAGGCTCGAAACCGTGCATCTTCGCCGGTTTTCACTATCATGATCATCCCCAACGACGAGGAGTACTACTACATCGACAACATCAACCAACGAGCATCATCATCGACGACGATCATCCATCCTTCAAAACCCTCAACCGGAAGCAAGGCCGGTCATTCCCTACTTAGTACGAAGGTATCCATCCCGTCAAAAACTTTTCCTTCCCGTGCCATTACCCTTGTGAGACACTTCTTCCGTTCACGATACCTTATACCTATTGAGCCTAGATTATCGAGTATTGTCGGGCATCGTACACTTGCGCACCATAGGGACATCGTCACCATATACATTCTTGCTATCTTGGGCATTGCATAGTATGATCATTTGATATCTACTTTGCGCATCACTTGGTATCTTGTGTACATGCTGCACATATCTCGTGCTTAGTAGTTGTGTATCTTGGAATTAGTAATGGCACACGAAAAAAGGAAAAGGAAGAGAAAAGAGCCAAAACATAGGAAAGAAAAGATTATAAGAAAAATAGAAAGCGCAAGAGTGATACATGTGCATGCATACATAAGTTAGAAAAAACGTCAAGTTTGTGAATCGATAGAGTGGTGCTAAGTGACGAATTTGTTGCCCTCTATGTGAAATCAAGCTAGAGTCTCTCCTCGAGTTTGTGCAACACGAGCTTTGTCTTCGTTAGGCCAAATATTTTGTTGCTCATTCATTTGCTTGCAGAAGCTCCATTACCTTTGTGTGTGTGTTCCTTTTCCTTCCTGCTTTACATTTGAGATCGACTTGTATTGCATTGTTTCATTTGGATCTTTACCAACTTTATTAACATGATGATCCACTTGTTGCATTTATTTGGCCACTAATCCCTACCAAGCTCCACATACGCCTTTGTTTGTAGGTGTGCGTGTGGGAACGATATTCAAACAAGGACATTCTTTTCATTACGCGAACCTATACGTCACTTGATTCATTTCATCCTCGCGAAATGTATTCTTGCGTTGGTTCTCTCCCTTTTACTCTCACATCTCCCGCTTGTTGTGATGGCTATGCAAGATCCTCGTTCGGAGGCCTCCTACCTCGCCTTCCTCCAACAAGAAGAGAAGACGGAAGCAGCCATGGCGCGTCACAAGACCTCCCCCACACCTTGCACCAATAATTAAAAGAATTCACGCACGCAATGGGCGAGCGTGATGGCGCAAATATGGATAAGTTCAAGGCCATGCTCTCTTCGCGAAGATCACATTCTTCATCTTCACACCGGTCTTCTCGTCATCACAAGTTCCATGGTGAACACACCCATGCGAAGCTTCACCAACACCATGACTACGAACATTCTTCATCACGATCCACCTTTCGAGCTTCGTCAACTACATCAACCAATGGTGCTCACTCCATCTTCGGAGGCACCTCAAGATAGAAGGCCAAGCATGTGGTGCTCCCTTCCACCATGGAGGCGCATGGAGTTGTTGACACCGAAACTTTCACCTCCCTTCACTCCACACCCACATATGATGAGAGCTCACACACACGGCACCATGAGTGCCAAGCCCAAATATTGTGCGCACCCACCATATGTGAGTTGGAATACCTTCACCATGACGACGTGAGTGGACTCCCCACTACTCCACCATCACACGAGCGACCAAACATTCCACATCCAAGTGAGAGCCACACTTCCCAATGATAGTGATAGTTGTGTCCCCACTACATGTGAGCTTGAGTCCACTTTAGTTGAGGGAGTGACTGCTCCACCACACATATTGAGAGAGATAGTTGATAGGTCATGTGAGACTATTCTCACTTGAGAGATAGTTGATAGGTCACGTGAGACTATTCTCACTACTAACAACTTAAACTCTACTCCTATTGTGTCTTCCTCATTGGTGCAAGGTTTCACCCAAGACGAAGCAATTTCAGTCAACAAGCCCATGCCTTACATGCCGAAGACGATGGCCATGGTGGTCCATCAACATTTAGTTCTTGACAACAAGAAGGTACCCACCACGACATCTACACCCTTGGAGACACCACATGATGGTAATGTTATATGTGATGGTGTTTCTAGCGTCCCACTAGTGGACACTCATGGTTTTCCTCGCTTGCATAATGTGCCTTGCCATAATGTCGATATCATGATATCTCCTAAATGTCTTGACATGTTGCAGGACCACACTTGTGAAAATTCCATAGGTCATCTTATGTTTGAGAACCCTAAAACTTTTTCATTTGCTATGAATATGATTCATGAAATCCAATCTATAAAATCTAATCATAGCCCTTATGCACATTCCATCAAATGGAAACCAATAACCACACTTGGCATAGATGAAAAATTCTTGGTGGTTGTCATATGCTTTACTTGTGATTATTTATAATTGCACCCTTCACATGTGCCGAATGCCTATTTTTCTTTGAAATGCGATGAACTTGCTCTGTTGGGCATGCACAACTATCATCATATTTCTCCTTGTGTTGCTCGCAACATGACTTATAATATTGTTCTTGAGGTAGTCCACATAGCTTCCTCACTACTCATAGGAGATCATGATATGTCTTATATTTTGCATGAACCAAACCCTAGTGTGCACAATATGCTATCCTCACATACTTATGCCCTATCTAAACATCATGATGCATACTCTTACACTTCATGTCTTCGTCATGATGCACATCACAATTACCCTTTCATGATGGATCACATGTTCTTGTACCATGCGTCTAATTTCTTTGAGCGTTACATTGATTGTGATAATCCACCCGTGACCATACACATCATGATGGATGATGTGTATGTTTACCACGCACACAACTTGTTTCTATCTTCATGTTGTGTAGGTACCCATGTTTCCTCTTCAACTTCGGCAACACACGAGTTGAAGATAAGAGCTCTTGAGAGCAAGGATGAGGATCCCCATCATCATCCTCCTTCCCCACTTCGACCATGGCACCCGAAGCTTCGGTTTTCCCTCTCCATTCTCCTCCCATTGTTATGGGTCATGCCTTATATCATATCTATCCTATGCATCCTTTACATATTCAATAGTGGACCCCGCATTCATCATCTTGGGACATCTTTTTACGACATATGCATTTTCACCATTTTCATCCCTATTTTCTATGCTCAGGATCTTGTCAATAACAAACAATCCCTTTATGATGTGATGCTCCATAAAAGTACCAACCTTCAAACTTGGTCCACACGAACATTGCATGTCTTTCCTACTCATGATTTTGATGCATGTACTTTGTTCGCCATACATGACTTGAATCAATCTTCACACCTCACTTTTGAGTCATGGCATGCATATGTGTTGTCATCCCTCCCATTACTCAACAATGCTAGATGCCTTGGCCATGTGGGCACCCTTTCATGTTGCATGCGCTTACCTTTCCTTCTCACCCATACTTGCCATGCTCATGACATTGGTAGGACTACACCTTCCCACTATGACTTGTTGTTACACAATGGTTGCACTCATAGCATTATTTACATGGACACATTGCATATCCTTTCACCATACTGTATTCAAGCTACCCCCTTGTGTGCCTTATATGACATCAATAACACTCATGCTATGCCCAAGTATATGTTTCCTTTGCACCCCTTCCATGAACATCTAGGAGACAACTACTTGCACCAAAATGTGGTGGACAAGAATGGAACGACTCCTTCCGCAATGCCACCGGTGCTTTACCACTTTCATGGTGATGTGGATTTGGATCCGCGAAAGGATATTACCCAAGGGGGGGAGATGATGCGGAGCATCCAACGGACATCACCATGGACATGGACCTTCCGCCAAAGCACACACGCATCAAGAACTCAAAGGTAAACTCTATCCTTTACGTGTGCCCTTTCGGTCCTCTCACGGATGGTACACTACTTGACCCTCCACTCCCATGCATACTTAGGTTCGAGAGCTACACGTGCGTCATAGAGGAGGTCGGGCACAAGAAAACGACTACACAATCCGCGAGGGAATCTTGGAAGAGAAGACGAAAGAGAGGAGAAGAAGCAGAGCCAAGGATCTACTGGCGTCAGAAGTCCGAACCCCATGTCGGACTATCCGTTCCAGGGTCAGAGCGTCCGGGCCGGACCTCGGACCGTCCGGAAAGCATGACCCGAAGTCGGGTCTCGGTGGTAATTTTTTGGACCGTTTGGACCCCAGGTCAGACCTTCCGGGCTGAGGTCGGACCGTACGGACCCAAGGTCAGACCGTCTGACCAGGTCAACTGCCTGCGTGCAGCAAGTGGGGCTCGGCCTGTGTACCCCTTCCTTCCCCCGTAGACTATAAATACCTCTCCCCCACCTCCTCTCTAGGGTTATCTAAGATTATATCCAGATTTCAGAGAGCTTAGCTCCTATTCCCCCATGGGGATTTGATCTCCTTAGAGATCCTCTCTCAATCCTACCACCTCCCGTGGGAGAGAGGCTTCATCGGAGGATTGAGCCTCAACCTACCCTCCTCTCCCGAATCATAGAAGGAGAGGCCCTTCTTCTAGTAGTAGAAGGAGAGAGAAACTATCAAGCTTACCTCTGTTGGTGTATGGATCTTGAGATGTATGGTAATTGTGTGTGGGTTTGAGTGTTCTAGGTGTTTGGATCATGTTCCCCTTTCCCTCTTGTGTTGATTCACCTTGTGATTTCCCCCTTGTGCTTTGTTTTTGTTGTGAACCTCCACCTCCGAATTTTAAAGATTGGGCCAACCCCTAGGTTCTTTCTACATCAGCCTCCCTCGCCCAAAGTCCATGCTACCAGCACTCCTTCTTGGCCCATCCCAGGGTTACGTTTCAACCCAGAATTCTCCCTCACCCGTCGTTGCATCATTTGGGAGAGCTACTCCTGTCACAAACGACGCGACATTAACCCTCCAACCCCGCTCCCCTTCTCCTTGCCTACGCCTCGTATCCTGACACAATCCCTCCCATGCATGGCCTCCGCATCAACATCCCTCTTGTCACAGCCTCTGATGGTGACAATCTCGCAGTAGAGAGGTACATGGTGCATTCAGCTCCTCCCTTTGTAAGTGAATCTAGTGCCCCCTTTGAGGTTTTGGATATTTGATGACAAAACGGTTAAGGGACTAATGTGTTTGTGAGTATACACAGGAGAAAAAGTCCCTGAGGTATGGTTTAACCACTTTTGTCGACCCCCCAAAATGTTGATGAACATTGAAGAAACCGGTGTTTTTCTGAAGAATGCTGAGGTATGAAATCCTGAGGAATTTGGATCCTGAGGCGTCCAGTTGGTCTTGAGAAAATCGTGCTCCATCTTGAGGCAACGTAAGTTGAAGAGAAATTTGAAGTGTAGTCTTCGTTAATCTTTTAACTTTCTTGAGTCGTCAGTTGCCTCCAGTTGAGGTATCATCCTTCCAAGTCCCTTTCCTTCAAAATTCGTCATCCCCAGTCTCGCACCACGGAGGCAGCTGGCACCAATGCCTCAATTGAAGACCCAACTTAGGCTCGCATGATGAATGATAGAGAACTCCTCTTTAGCCTGCATCAGAAAGTGGATAGGAATCATGATTGTACGAAGCGTCAAATTTTAGAAATCCTCACATATATGGCTCAAATGCACACTTCTTAGAAGAAGAATCATCAGTATCCCCATCATACCTATCAGCGTGTGGATGCAATTCTTGAGGCCATTATCACTCCTGAGGAAATCCAGTAGCTTCAACTCCGTCAGTCTCCAGTTTCAGACACTCGTCCGCCCAGACTGTTTTGTCGATGCCCAATTCCAACTCTGGCGATTGACTCATACACCTCAGAGCAAGACATCACTGCTGATGAAGCTGAAGACGATGCGGCTTGTCCTCATACTGCAACAACTGGCCTCAAGTCTGATGCACCTCCTTCCTGATACTGCTCTGCGGGTCGTTAGTCTCAATTTTTCTCCTTTTTCTCCATTCAATGACAAAGGGGGTGGGGGTAATTTCAGTTATTCTTCAAACGGGGGCTTATGTATTTTGGGTGCCTCATAAGTTACAATTCTCATTCTTCAGTCGAGTTTTGTAATGAGTTGTCAACTTAACTGCTTTGTGGTTGGCTGATATTGTTGAACTGCATCATGCATATTTCCTCAGTATATTTTGCTTGCATGATACCTTTACTTCTCAACCACTTTACTTAGTGCATTGTGCTAATTCCTCAAAATTCTTATTCATTGCTCTGTTTCGATATTCCTGGATATAGGGGGAGTTTCTCAAAGTTGTCATCAAAATTTTGCTTATGCATACAAGCATGCATATCTTCAGGGGGAGTCCTCTATATCTTGGATAGATAATCAATAAATTTCTATTCTTCACCTCAAATCAATATATTTAATTCCGTTGAAGCTTTAACCTGATTGCCATAAAATTACCAAAAAGGGGGAGATTGTAAGTGCATCTAGTTCCCCCTTTGAGGTTTTGGATATTTTATGACAAAACGGTTAAGGGACTAATGTGTTTGTGAGTATACACAAGAGAAAAAGTCCCTGAGGTACGGTTTGACCACCGTTGTCAATCCCCCAAAATGTTGAGCAACATTGAAGAAACTGGTGTTTTCCTGAAGAATGCCGAGGTATGAAATCCTATGGAATTTGGATCCTGAGGCGTCCAGTTGGTCCTGAGGAAATCGTGCGCCATCCTGAGGCAACTCAAGTTGAAGCAAAAGTTGAAGCGTAGTCTTCGTTAATCTTTTTACTTTCTTGAGTCGTAGGAAAACACCTTACTGTTAGAGGGGGTGAGGAAAATGAGTTCGAGAGTTCTGAGGAATTGCTCAAATAGAAATCCTGAAGATAACCCTGAGTAATCTCCTGCAGTAGAAGTTCAGTTCCTCGGGTGTCTGAGACGTTGTTCTTCAGGACACTAATTAATCTGTATTCCGTTGAGGAGTCTGGAAACTGCCAGTGTAGTTCTCCTGAAGAAAGAGTGAGAGAGAGAGAGAGAATATTCCGACTGTGTCACATGTCGCGTGGAGAGTTGCTGGAACCTGTCCAGACAACGGTCTGAAGGGTGGGCACGATTATCTTTTCATGCATGGGCATTTATGTCCTTTCACCTGGGTTTTCTCCTCGGCTATAAATAGCCGCCCCCATCCCCATTGGATGGTTGGTTGCTCCGAGAGAAAACTTGACATATTTCATCTGAGAGCAACACACCTCTGAGGAAACTGAAGAACCTAAGTGAGAAAAACCACCAGCCTGAGTAGTTGAGCTGTTCTGAGGAATTCCGTTTGAGTGATCCGAAGCTTTTTACTCTTGAAAACTGTGATCTTCCAGCCAATGTGGGAGTCGTCGTTCTGAGGAATTCAAGATGCAATTGTGAATTCCCGAAGTGGAAGGAGTCTGAGAAAAATTCGGGAGTCTACCTTGAAGACTCACCTAAGTGATTGGACGGAGTCTGAGGACTCTAGTTCAAGGAGAACAAGGTGAAGACTATGTCTTCTGAGTTTAATCCGAGCCTGTCCAACCAGATGTAGAGTTGTCACGGCAATTTGAACCCGTCTACCAAATCGGTGTCATCTGTGCCCTGGTGCTATCTCTTTAACCTCAGTACTTCAGTATTTTCTTTGATGACTTAGTTCTGATACTTTTGTTCTGAGTTCCCTCTGTTATGTTTCGTCATACTTTTTTATCTGATGCATATCTGCATATCTGTTAGACTTTATTTCTATTGTAAAATGATGTTCTGCATTCATGTCTACCTTCTGTAAAATTTTTGAGCTTCATCATTTTGTGAGTTTCCTCAGTTTCGTATTGCCTCAATCTTGAAGAAATTGAAAATCTTCGGGAAAACTTAAAAATCTCCCATTCACCCCCATCTGGTCGATAACCTGTGCTTCCAATTGGTATCAGATCAAGGTACTCCCTTATTCTGTGTGATTCGGTTTAACCACCTGGAGTTTTAGTTATGTCGACCTAAGGTACGATCAATGTTGCTTCGAACTGCCCAAGCTTCGATGAAACGGACTACCCATACTGGAAGAATAAGATGTGAATGCATCTTGAAGCAATTGACAAGGCTCTCTAGGATATTGTGGATCAGGGCATTCCTCCTGTCACACTGATGAATCCTCCTGACGTTGCCAAGAGAAACTTGCAGCTTGACGCTAACGCTCGAAGAATCATTGGTGGTCATCTCAACAAATCTCAGTTCAATCGCATTAGTGGTCTCGACACCACAAAGAAAATTTGGGTGAGACTGTCAAAGGTCAATGAGGGAGTTTCTACACAACGAGACTCTCGAGTTGATACTCTTTTTAGCCTCTTCAACAGGTATAAGAGACTGGATAATGAACATGTTCAACAAACATTTGATAGACTCATCGATATCTCAAATGAGCTTCAGGCACTTGGTGCCACCGAGATCACTGATCATGAAGTTATGAAGAAACTGTTGAGATCGCTGGATGACTCCTTCGAGATACTGTCTCTGATGATTCAAGAAAGGCCCGATTTCAAGACTCTTGATCCTACTGATATCCTTGAGCGACTCAGCGCTCATGAACCAAATGTGTTTGAGAAACGTGACCTGTATAGCTCTACTCCCAAGGTTCGCGCACTCAAAGCAAAGTCATGAAAGGTTTCCTCTCATGAAAAATCTAAAGCTGACTCTGATGATCCTGGAACACTTAGTCGAGAACTGGCTCTCCTAACCAGGAAGTTTCAGAAGTTCACCAGGAAAAACCTTTAAAAAAATTCCTCAAGATCTGTCTCAAGAAGAAGCCGAGATGATGACTCAGTTGACTCCAGAAAAAGAGTGTGTCATAAATGCAAGAAGCCGGGGCATTACATTGTTGAATGTCCTCTTTGGGAAAAGGAAGCTAAGCTCAACAATAAGAAAAAGAACAAAGATGACAGTTCTAATGAAAAGTCAAAGAAGAAATCCTCACGTTCATCAAAGTCTACTTGATACAAGAATAGCAGCTCTCGCAAGGCTCGGGCTTACCTCGGAAAAGAATTGGACTCTAAGGAATCTGGTTCTGATCCTGAAGCTGAAGAAGATGAGTTTGAGGAATCTGAAGGTTTTGCTGGTCTGGCTCTCGCCACTGCATTTGTCTCCAAATCAACCTTTAGCACTGAAGAGAACCCTGCCCACATCACCACCAACACTGATGATGATACTTCACCCTCATTCTGCTTCATGGCCAAGGGGTCTAAGGTATCTTCTCACTCATCCTGTGATGAAGTCACTGGTCAAGAATATGATGAAAACTATGCTAAACTTGCCAAACTTTCTGCTAAGCACCATTGTTTTTCCCTCTTGTGGCAACAACACATCCCCTAGACTCATGTTTCTGTCACTCAAGCTAGTCATCGGGGGGCATGAACCCACAATCATGCATAACGCTCCCTCTTGGAGTCACTACCTACTACTTGGCCAAAGAAATAAACAGCAACGGAGAACATGCAAGATTTACTCAAGAACATAAATATAAAAGAAGAGAATCAAATATATAACTCAATCACAATCTGAACATAATCTCATAATCCATTGGATCCCAGCAAACTCAGCATAGCAACAGCAGAAAGATTACATATGTGCCTCGATCATGTAGGGCAGCTCACGAGGTCTAATCTATGAAGAACAAAGAGGGGAGGAGAACATCACATAGCTACTGATCATGGAACCATGGTGTAACAGCCCAGATTTCACAAAAATTAAATTTTTTGTTTTCGGTGTGAATTTTTTGATTGTCTGATTTTTTTGCGGTGTTTGCATCCCTGATTTATCGATCGGCGACTTTTTTCCCCTGTTATCTCGTATCGGACGGAGACCGACCCTTGCCACCCTGACACTCGACCTTTCCGACACCGGGTTTCACCCGATCACCGTCGTGAAAACCGCACGAGACTAGCCGCAGCCAACGGAACGAAAAACCTTGTTTAATAAGTAAACGGGTTATTTTTATAGCGCGCCGGAAAGTGTTCTCGAAATGGTTCCAGTGCAAGGTGAACGCCGCCAGCTCGACGCGTTGATCGCGCAGTTCAAAGTTTTACCCGAATCGGAGGTCCTGCGGACCCCCGGCGGTCAGAAACATAAACACCGCGCGCGCGAGAGAAAAACCGGGGATGTTTTTGCAAACTGCCAGCCACCTGGGCTATATAAAGACCACCACACTCCCACCCCTTTCTAGGGTTTCCCTCTGGTAAAAATTGCAGCCACCCCCTCCACTTTGCCCAAATCTGCCCTCTCTAGCCCCCAGATTCCTGAAACCCTAACCTGGACACTCCCGGAGCCGTCGGATCGCAGATCGGAGGGCTACGGTGGTGCCATGTCATCACCCTACCTCTCCTCTCTCCTCTCTCAAACCCGCAGTGCCGCCCACAGCACGTCACCGCCGCCACCGACCACCGGCCAGCCGCCGGCAGCCACAAGCCGCCCCGACGCTTTGTTCCATTCGAGTCACCTAGGATCCGAGTTCCGGGTATTGGTTCTAAGACTGAGCGTGCCTAACCGCGTGTGGGATTTTATGGGGTCCCCTTTTCTTAACTACCTAGCTTGAAACATTTCTAGTGGTGGCCCAAGCTGATTTATCATTTGAAACCGTGTGTGTGCTGGTCGGCCGCCAGTAGTGTTCCAACCAACCCGGACTAGTGAGGACATAGTTCCCTTGCTGGCCCACCTTGTCCGGCTGGGGACCCGGTTTCCCATGTGTGATTAACCGGCTATCCAAACCTGCGACAGACGGTAGAGACCGACTCGAGAGCGCGGCCGGCTTTTCAATTGGGTGTCGACTCACCGGGGGCCACCCGGATTTGTTCGTTGTTAGCTAGAGGGACCTATCGTTTCGGATCTCTTAGAACTAAATCATAAAATTGTTGCCTGTGATGGGTAGCAACTGAGAGAGATGGGCGTGCGTGCGAAGCTGTGACACCCTGGATTTTGGAACTTTCTTTTTCCAAAAACTTTTCGGATTTATTTCTGGATTTGCGATTGGATTTGATTTTGATCACCTCGTTGGACTTGAAACTTAAGCATATTTTCTTTCCATGCTCAAGTGACCCTTGATTACAAGCCTTTCCCATGTCATTCCATTGATCCATCTCATCCAAGCCACCATTTTATTCAAGCCATATATTCCTTTTTCCAATAAAAGGGATATTCCTATTATTTGAGGTTTGTGAAGTAACCCCTATTTATATTGCTCCATAAATCCCCAAATAATCCCCACATGTCATGGACATCATATCTTGACAAATTCTCCAAGAACATTTCATAGCCCAAGTAGATTTTTCAACTAGAAAAATTCATTTGTTTGTGAGGGCAGAATGGAGCTTGGTGAAGGGAGTGCCATTTCTCTTGATCCATTGCTGGTGAAACATTTTGTGCAATCTCATATAATCATTTAATTGATCTCCACCAAATTCCACCACCATTTGCTTAGCCAAACTCCCACAATAAATTCCCAAAGTTTGGATGCAGCAAGGGGGGCATTGTTAAGCAAGTGCATGATAGGGGATCCCATTTTCCTTGAAACTTTTTGAGCAGGGTCCTACCACCAAATTACTCCACCAAACCAGATTTGAGCCAAATCCAATCATCCATGTGTGTGCACCATCATGTTTAAGTTTCTGGTCAGTGGGCCACATTGTGAAGCAAGTGCTAGCTAGGTGTGTCCAATGACTATGAAATTTTATACGCATGTGAACCATGCCAAATAACCAAGCTACACCAATTTTCAGCCAATTCCAATAATCCTATGTGATGCTAGCCCCACCAACACCACTCTGACCTATTTGGTGCTTTACAAAGGAAGTACCAAAATATTGCTCCAAATGAGATGAAACTTGGTTTACATACTCATCCTAGTGTATGATTGAGCTATGCAAAATATCATGCCTAGGGGAGCTATGTACAAGCCATGTCACAGCACAAGCACCTTCAGCCTCCATGGTGCATTTACAAAGCAAGTACCATGTACATTGTTTTGTTTGACCCCAAACTCCACATAATCCTAGTCCCTTGTACCCCTAGCCCAGAAGACATCTTGGTCTTATCCAAATCCACCCCATGTGAGCCTTGCTTCTGCTCAAAGTTTGCTACATCAAACTTCAGGATGAGATAGAGATCACTACAGTGCCCCAAATGACTAGTCAATCATACCACAGTGATCAGCGTGCGAAGGACTATACCCTAGACAACCTTGGCCACGAAGAAACCCTCTCCAGATAACACTCCCCTAGGTGGCCACGCTCCAGGACAGCAGCAGGCGTGTTCTGGCAGTGCTCCCCGCGTGCCCGTCACGTCCACCTCGTGCTACAGAGCTCCCCTGTCATTTTCCTCGTGTCCATCCGCGCCGCACGGCCTTCCCGCCTCCCAACGCTGCACGCCGCTCGCCCAGTCGCCCTCGAGCTCGCTGTTCGCCTGCACGCCATGGACGCACCTCGCCGTCGTGGCCCGGAGCTTGATTCCTTCGTCCCCTATAAAAGGAGGCATCCCCGAGCCCTCAGACCACCTCCAGAACCACCCACACCCTCCTGGCCTCCTTCTCCTCTCCAATTTGGCGCCGGAGACATTCTCCCGTCGCCGGAGTCGCCATAACCGCCGCCAGCTTCTGCTCGAATTCGAGCCCGCGATGCGTCCTCCTCCTTTCAGACCGCGACACTAGATAGGCTCGGGCCCTCCCCTCATCACCGCGGACACCTCCCGCCCCGCCGGATCCTCGGCCTCGCCCCGTGGACGAGCTACTCCCGGCCGCCGTGTCCCTCCCGTGGAGGCCCGTGGCCACCGGCTGCCCCGCGTGGTCCGACACCCCCTGCGGCCGTGCCCGTCGAGACGCGCCTGGATTCCACCCCGACGAGCTCGCTCCACCCCTCCCCGTGCCGGCGACGAACGCCACCCGGCCTCCCCTGTTCCTGCCGCGGGCGAGAGGGAGAACAAGAATAGGGGAAGAGAGAGGAAGGAGAGAAATCTGACCGCCGGGCCCCGCCTGTCAGCCGGTTAGGCCACGGGCCTGTTTCCTTTCAGAGAAGACGCCTTTCCCACAAAGACGTTTTCCCCACACGGGAAGCGTATTCCTTGCCCTTCGGACAGTAATACGGTTTCCCCGCTGGGAAGCGTATTTTCGTCGTCAGCAGCCCAGAAATACGCTTTCAGCTGCTGGAAAGCGTATTCCACCAAATCCAACCCCTCCTACACCGTTTCGTTGATATCTCCGCAACCGTAAGTCCAAACGCGGCGATTCTTTTTGCGTTTTTTTCCTATCGATCTCCTCTTCAGTTTGGCATAGGTTTCATGCCATGTTTTTATGCTGTTATTTTTTGGTCAAACAAAAGATGGTGTTTGACCTTTTGCATGTTGTTTATTTGAAATATTTTGCAGGGCTTTGTTCGTGTCAAGACCGGGAGTGTTCCACACTCCTCTGGTGAAAGGCAAGCCACAATACCCTTTGCACCTTTGCAAAGCTTTGATGTGCTTTAAAAAATTCTTTTTTATGATATGCTATATCAATGACCATGATCATGTGGCCATGCTATGATTGATGTTATACTGTCATGCTATCTTTGAGTATGCTACTGCTATGCTATGCTTTGCCATGTTACATCAATGCCATGCTTCGATCATATCTTTGCCATGTTATACTCTACATCATCGTAACCACCACATACCAACACCATGTTAAGTTGCTCATGTTACATCTGTTCATGCTATGCCTAAGTTATGCTCAACTGCATTCATAATGGTGCCATGTTAATAACTTAATCTTTGTAACACGGATAAGTTCACCATCTAAAATGTGCTTGATCATATCTGAAACTATCATGTTAATATGCTATGCATTGTTATGATCTGATACTCATGTTGCACCTGATGCTTGTGTTTTCTGTTGGAGATATGCTTCGTAACAAGTTGATCAGGTGCCACCGAACCGGGCTTATCCGTGCAGCCACATTTGCCTGTATGGGCGGGCCTTAATTCGGTCTGCCCGTGGGTTCTCTTATTTGTATCACCAAGTAGGGGAGGCTACGCGAACGCGCTGCCCTGATCAGGCAGGCGGCGGTAGTCCTGACAGCCAGTGTTGTTATGAGCTCAGTCCCCGTTGGGACAGTATTTTCCACAAGGTGGCCGAGTGGTTCTGGTGTTAACGTGGACACCTAAACACATGGCTACCCAAGACGGAATGTCGGTGATACGGTAAGAGGGACACTCGGTATATCAGTCTCGTTGGAGAAGTCCTAGTTCACTCCTGCGGTGCGAGTTCCAAGGATCCTGTGGGACAAGTACCAGAGTGCTGGATGGAGGAAGAACTCCATAGTGTGGGTAACGTGCACAAACTCTGCAGAGTCAAAATCTATTCGAATAGCCGCGTCCTCGGTCATGGGACACAGTTCGTACTAGGTCACACCATATGATCAACTTGAGTCGGTGGTAAGTTTGAGGTAGTGGATGGTTATGCGATGAGTGGATTGGTTGGGTGGTAACGGAGGACACCTAACCCGTTGGATGGTCGTGCGATGACCCGTTTGGTCATGCGACGACATGTGGAAGTGATTGGTCACGAAGTGACCCGGTGCTTGAGTCTGTAAGGACTCCGAGGTAAGCCACGTGATCATGCGACGATCATGTGAGGTCCATTGTGTGTGCATTAGTATTAATGCTATTAATATGCTTGATGATTATCTGCTTGCATGATATTGCTGCTCACCTGTTTAATTCACTAATATACTTTAACCTGTTGCCATGTTTTTGTTTTGCCTTCTTGCATGGTTGTTGTGAGCTTGCAAGTACATTCAATGTACTGACCTGGCGTGTTATGCCAGATTTGCGGGCCGTGCTTTGGATGCGTAGGACGACGTTCCAGGTGTTTGCGAGCTAGGAGGTGTCCCAGCCAAGGTCCCTGTGGAGTGGAGTTCATCGTCGCCGTTATTGTTCCGCTGCCGTCGTTATTCCGTTGCTAGAGAGTTATGCTACTGCTTGGTGTAGAGCTGAGGCTAGCCGGAGGAGCAAGCTGTGTCTCCGCTAGTGTTGTAATAGACCTCGTGTACCCCTATCTTCGGTAATAGAAAGTTGTTCAGCTCTATATCAATCAGTGTCGTGCTCCAGAAGACTTGATCTTTGGGCTGGTGCACGGGGCGTTCCGGTCCTCTGAGCCGGGGTGCCACAGAAGCCTTGTAATGGGTAGTTGGTACACCCCTGCATGGTTAAATCTTTTCGAGAAGTCGTGTCCACGGTTATGGACGACTTGAGACCTACTCCTTGTTCATAGACAACAACAACTGAGATAATCTTAATATAACTTGATCAACATGTGTGTGTGCCTTGACTGCTTCTTCTTCGTCGGGATGCGAAGAGGAGGACAAGGATAGGATAGGTGTTATGTTTGCGTAAGTAGTTGATAGCAAGACTTGTTGGAGGCCATTCCTCATCGAATGATTGGCTTCTTATCTTACTCTCTAGATCGTTAGCCACTTCATAAATGCTAGTGCGGCAGCAACCTCACCACTTACCCCATCCTTACCGTAAACTACTAGTTGTCCTAGAATGACGAGTGATGAAGTCCTTTCTGGGTCAGTTGACCACTACAGTTGTATGCTGAGTACTTCAGTACTCATGATACTACCCCCAAACTCTTTTCAGGGTTCTTGATCGACAACAGGTATGGTGACCAACGTTTCACGTGGAGACTCGACGACGACTAGTTAGGCGGATCCCGGCGGAGGTCCTGGACCCGTGTAGTTATGGGGATCGATGTTTTTCTCTTTGCCAGTAGGCATTTGATTGTAGTCTATACCCAGACATGTATCTTCCGCTGTTGTATTGTATTTAAGGCAGTTGTATGCCGATTGTATGAGATGTTGTATCCATGTAGCTGTAGTGTTGTGATATCATGTTGGAAATCCGGGGCATATGGCTTCGTCATATGTCGCGGTGGGACCGATATGTGCTTCGTCCCCGGATCTGGATGGAAACATCTAGATCTGGAACAATACCGCATATCGGGCCTTACAACTTGGTATCAGAGCTTTACCGACCGTAGGATCCCTTTTCTGGCCGAAGTCGAGTCTAGACAAAAACTATTTTGTAGTTACTAAGTTAGTTATCGGAGAGTAGGAATCTTTTTACTCCTTACCCTTGCTCTGGTCAGGACAAGTGTCGTAAGTGTTTTAGTTCTCGCCTTATCCCCTTCAAAACTATAGGATGTCGAGTGTTTGGAGTATTGGAACCGTTACAATTCCTTGCTTGCAGCGTATTTTATCGATTCCGATCTGAGGTTTGGGAATTCCTGTAGTACCTTTAGTTCTTCCGAATCTGGGTAAACCTCTTGGTCGTTGATGACCCTCAACATAGAGGGATCTATTGCAGTGTTTTCGATATGTAAGAGTGTCGAACCCAACGAGGAGTAGAAGGTAGTAGCAAGTGACTTTGGTAAGGAGATAACTTCAAGCACTGAAAGATAACTTTTTAGGGGTTTTCTCAGTATAAGCGACAGGAAAGTACAAACAAGCAAAGTAAAAGATACTGGATAGTAAAGAGTGGCCCAATCCTTTCTTCGCAAAGGAGAGGCCTAGCAACTGAACTTATAAAAGCTAAAGTGTTCTTGAGGACACACGGGAGAGGTAGTTATGTTCTTTCGCCATATTCCGTATCGGTACTATGTGCTGTGTTGATAAGTGTTTGGTGGGTGGATCTATGCTAGTACACCCTCTAGACTAAGATAAGTATACTCTTATGATTAAATACCTTGCAAGCATCCGCAAATACAAGATAGTAATTAAGGCAAAAGCCTAACCATAGCAATACGATCGGTGATCCATTGTTCCCTTGTGCAAAAGCGTGCAAACTGGGGTTTAGGTTTCTGTCACTCCGGAAACCCACCATAAGCATTCTTTATACACAATGCATTCCCCTAGGTCCTTGATAAGGCGAAGTGTTGAGTGTTCGACTCACACAACACCACTAGGAAAATAACAACAGAACTTAAATATCAACCAACACATATTACTTCAGCATCATATGACTACTAGCAACTAGACTTCTCCCATGTCCTCAAGAACTAAAGTAACTACTCACAACACATAAAAGAGATCATGATCAGTGGATATAAATAGATGATAAAAAATCTGGACACAATAATATTTCTCCAACAAAACTCAATAGCATTCACCACAAAGTAGTAATCAACACCGATAGAGTAGAGGGGATAGATAGTACGGATTACAACATGAGTTGCAATTGTGAGGCAAGATTGGATGGAGGTGGAGATGGTGCTGATGATGGGGATGATGTTGATGATGATATCGATGATGCCCGTGACGATGGTGATGACGATGGCGACGATCTCCCCTTCCAGAAGGTGGTCTCCCCGGCGAAATCTGCCCGCCAGAGATGGCTTTTCTTCTCTGTAGGTTTCCGCCACGGAGCGGCGGCGGAACTCCAGAAACTCTTCTCTTTTCAGGGTTTTTGGACGACGAGGGGTATATAGGCCAGAGGGGGGGTGCCGGGAGTGCTCCAGGGGGCCCAGGCGCCCTCCCGGCGCGGCCAGGGGTGGGGCCGCGCCAGGTGGCCGCCTGGGCACCTTGTGGCCCCCCTCTGGTTGCTCTTTTGTGTTCCTTCGTTATCCTTCTGGAAAACAGCCTCCGTCGATTTTTAGGTAATTTGGAGGTGTTCTTCTTCAGCAACTCAGCGTCCACTTTTCACCGCTGAATCCTGTGTCTGCTGCTTCGGCACCGGAAAGTTGCAAACTGTGTAAAATAAGCCAAAACAACATAAGAATAGTATCATATCATGAAATATATCAATGAATAAGAAATAATTACTATATAAATACTGATGCATTTTGGACGTATCAACTCCCCCAAGCTTAGACCTCGCTTGTCCCCAAGCGAATACTGAGCTCGGTAAACCTGTCCACAAGTTTAGAGAGTGAAGTGTCGATAAATAAAATACGGAAAAGAGGCATCAAGGTTCCTTCATCAAACTCAAGCATCCTCAACAGCAACCTCAACTCATAAGGCCCTTATGAGAAAGTAATAACAATTATAACCAAAATTAGGGCTGAGGAAACTCATCAAATTATGGAAAACATAACCTTGGTCAAAGGACAACTACAAACAATTTGAGGCTTTTGAAAGGACATGTTAATAGTCATGAAGTGCAAATGCTAACACAAAGGAAGATGCTTGCTAGGCAAAAGCTTTCGCAAACAACTTACTTATCAAAAGATAATGTCAACAAGGATATGGCATGGGAAAACTTAATGCAACTCCATATGGATGAATCCTCATCAACATCAAATGTCTATTCTCTTAGGGGAAAGAAGGAAGTGGGAAAACTGACTCAACATGAAAGTGGAAGAAAGGCCTTGTTTAAAGGCAAGCAGGGAAAACTCATGTGCTATCCTTAAATCAAACAGAATAAAAATAGATTTTTGGGTGGTGCATAGTTTGTCAACGAATGCTAATAGATAGCTCAATTACTTCTCAAGATGGACAAGTTTCGAGGAACGGCTCCCAAGTGGGGACGATCACATCCCCTTAATCTCCTTTGTTTATCACTGCCAAAGTTTCAGATTTCTCATAGACCAAGCGTGAAGGAGGGTTTGTTTGTTATATTATCTTTCGAGCTGGGCGCACCCATGCCAGTTCCTCCTTGTATTATGGGTTTGCATATTAGACATGCAATCCCGGGGTAAAGCTTGTCCAACTTAAGAAGATCATGAATTACCTACTACTTCCTCATGAGCTAAGCAAGAGGCACAAAACAGAAGATTTTGAACATTTAAGGATAACACATAAATTCTATACTTATAGGAGTGGTGGGGGAATACCACGAATAGGAAGGTATGGTGGACTCATATGGAAGGTAATGGTTTCAAGGTATGGATGCACAAGCAGAAATCTACTTGGCAAAGAGTATGGCTAGCAAAGGCTTTGAGAGAACAGACAATTGATGCTAATTTAGATGCAAAACATATAAGGCATAAACATTAAGGTAAGCATAACACATCAAGTTGTCTTCCTTGTCAACATAACACTTCAAGCATAATAACATAAAGGTTTTGGCTATGTCGCTACTTGAGAAAACATTTAAGTTGTCAAGACCAAAGCTATGTTTGGCAAAATTAAATAAAGTTTTCAAAGCCATACCTGATATAAGGTCAATACTCCTCATAAGAATCATCATATGATGCTGATTGCGTGAAGAGAATACCGAGTGCAGCGAAGGAACCAATAGACTTCTCATTAAGATTCCATTATAGACGACTCCACACTCACGGATACAATCTGTCCACAGGCGGAGTGATAGACCTCAATGCAAACACCTATTTCATATAATAAACTCCCTAGACATGATACGACTCTACTTGACTCTAAAAGACTAAGATAAAGATAAAGATATCGGGCACTCCCCCAAGCTTGGGACAAGCTGAGGGGATGCCATTACCCGAGGAGATTTACTCCTCATCCTTGTTCTTCTCAATCAGGTACTCCTTGGCAAAGCGCTTACATGGTAGCTCCTCTCCAGTCTCGAAGGACAGTCCCGTCTCCAGGATCCTGCACTCAGCACCTAAACCCATGCGCAGAAACTTTAGTTCATACTCACAGTTCTGGTTGTGCAGATCATAGATTTGTGCTTGGAGCTGGTAAACTTTTTCTTCTAATGCGGACAAACTTGACCACATCACCTTCATCTCTTTTCTATGGGAAGCCTCGATCTCGTTCCTGATGTCAAAGTTGGCTTCAACACCACGCTCCACCATCTTCTTGAACTTGAAGACCTCATGTTCCATCTCCTTCAGCCGCTCCTCGGTGCTCGCCTCCATGACTGGTCCCTTCAGATCTTCCTTGTGGAGCACACCGTCCTCCACACGAAGGACCTGGGGGTGCTTGTTCACCTCAGCGAGGTAAGGGTTGATGACGTTGACGACGAACTTGTCCTTGGGGGAACTTGGGGAAGCCATGGCACCTAGGTCTAGCTAAAAGATTTCCTGGCAGAAACAGATCAAAGAGAAAACACACGAAATCGCGAGATACGTTGCCGAAACGATCCGGGTGAATATATAGCAAAAATTTCTGCAACAAAAGGAAGGTAACGAGCCAAAGTGGGGTCGGAGACGGAGTCCTGGGTGCCCAGGCTGCCTCCCGGCACGGCCAGGAGGTAGGCCGCGCCAGGGGGGCACATGGGCCCCCCGGAGCTCGTCTCCGGCTCCGCTTAGGCCTAGAATTTTCCTAATTTTGCAAAAACTCATTATATGGAACTTTTATGGCGGTTCGCGATGTTTCCTTACCATAATACATACCTTTTCTTATTCTGCTTCTGTAAGTGTCTGAAACAGGGCTTCAACATGTTCTTCATGAGTTGTTGTGCGTATTATATTTACATCAAAATTGACGGGGTCTCCCGCTATGTAATGCTTGAGTCTTTGCCCATTCACAACTTGAGGTTTGGTGCCTTCAAAATTGTTAATCTTAATTGCACCAGAATGGTAGACTTCTTCGATATGAAATGGCCCTTCCCACCTAGAAAGTAGTTTACCTGGAGAAAACCTGAAACGGGATCTAAACAATAAAACTTTATCACCAACATGAAATTCACGTTTCAGAATCCTCCTGTCATGCCACTTCTTTGCCTTTTCCTTGAACATTTTAGCGCTCTCGTAAGCTTCACTTCTCCACTCATCTAGAGAAGTCAAGTTCATGAGACGCTTTTCACCAGCTAACTTTGGGTCAGCATTAAGCTCTCTAACAGCCCAGAAAGCTTTGTGCTCTAACTCTAATGGCAAATGGCAAGCCTTGCCATAGACCATTTTATAGGGAGACATGCCCATGGGGTTTTTGTAAGCAGTTCTATACGCCCACAAAGCATCTCCTAACTTATTTGACCAGTCCTTCCTATTTCTGTTAACTGTCTTTTGCAAGATCAACTTGATCTCTCTATTGGTGAGCTCAACTTTCCCACTAGTTTGAGGATGGTACGGTGACGCAATTCTATGATTGACATCGTACTTGGCTAGAGCTTTTCTAAAAGCTCCATGCGTGAAGTGTGATCCTCCATCAATCATGAGATACCTAGGTACACCAAACCTAGGGAAAATTACATCTTTGCGCATTTTCAAAGATGTTTTGTGATCAGCACTCTCAGTGGGGATTGCTTCAACCCACTTGGTTACATAATCAATAGCAACTAAAATGTGAGTGTACTTGTGCGAAGAAGGAAAAGGACCCATAAAATCAAAACCCCAGCAATCAAAAGGCTCAATCACTAGTGAGTAGTTCATAGGCATCTCATTCCTCCTACTAATATTACCAACTCTCTGACATTTATCACATGCTAAAACATAATTTCTAGCATCTTTAAAGAGAGTAGGCCAATAAAAACCTGATTGGAGAACCTTATGTGCGGTCCTCTCACCGGCGTGATGTCCTCCGTAGGGACTATCGTGACATTCCTTGAGGATGTCCTTCTTCTCGTGTTCCGGTACGCATCTTCTCACGATCCCGTCTGGACCTTCTTTAAAAAGATGTGGGTTATCCCAAAAGTAATGCCTCAAATCATGGAAGAACTTCCTCCTTTGCTGAAATGTTAAACCTGGAGGCAAATACTTTGCAACGATAAAATTAGCGTAATCTGCAAACCAAGGATCGGAAAGAGATTGTACTTTAACAACGGCAAGTTGTTTGTCTGGAAAACTGTCGTTGACTGGGATGGGATCATGCGGTATATCTTCCATCCTTGAAAGATTGTCCGCTACAGGGTTGTCTGCTCCTTTTCTATCAACAATTTTCAAATCAAATTCTTGAAGAAGGAGTACCCATCTGATGAGCCTTGGTTTGGCATCCTTCTTCGTCATAAGATACTTAATGGCAGCATGGTCAGTATGAATAATAACTTTAGAATCAACAATATACTGCCTAAACTTATCACAAGCAAACACTACTTCTAAGAATTCCTTCTCAGTAGTAGCATAGTTCTTTTTAACACTATCAAGGGTCTTACTAGCATAATAAATAACATTCAATTTCTTATCAACCCTTTGTCCTAAAACAGCTCCAACAGGAAAATCACTAGCATCACACATAATTTCAAAGGGCACATTCCAGTTAGGCGGTTGTACTATAGGAGCGGTTATTAAAGCTTTCTTAAGAACTTCGAAAGCCTCCTTACAATCTTCATCAAATACAAAAGGAACATCCTTCTGGAGAAGATTAGTGAGGGGTCTCGAGGTCTTAGAAAAGTCTTTAATAAATCTTCTATAGAAACCGGCATGACCGAGAAAACTACGAATACCTTTAATGTCCCTTGGATAGGGCATCCTTTCGATAGCTTCAATCTTCGCCTTGTCCACTTCAATTCCCCTCTCAGAAATCTTGTGGCCAAGAACGATCCCTTCGTTAACCATGAAGTGGCACTTTTCCCAGTTTAGAACTAAGTTTGTATCCTCGCATCTCTGGAAAACTTTATTAAGATTGTGGAGACAGTGGTCAAAGGAAGTTCCATAGACGGAGAAATCGTCCATGAAGACTTCCACAATCTCCTCACAGAAACCATGAAATATTGCAGACATACATCTTTGAAAATTAGCAGGTGCATTGCATAAACCAAAAGGCATACGCCTATAAGCATAAGTACCATAAGGACAAGTGAAGGTGGTCTTCTCTTGATCGGCAGTGTTAACATGTATTTGAGAGAAGCCAGAGTACCCGTCAAGATAGCAGAAGTGGGTGTTTTTGGACAGCCTCTCAAGCATCTGATCGATAAAGGGCAGCGGGTCGTGGTCCCTCCTGGTTTCCTTGTTCAACTTCCTGTAATCAATACACATTCTATATCTAATAATAATTCTCTGAGGTATTAGTTCATTCTTATCATTAGGGACTACAGTTGTCCCTCCTTTCTTAGGAACACATTGAACTGGACTTACCCACTTACTATCGGCTATAGGGTAGATAATACCTGCAGCTAGAAGCTTGAGGATTTCGGTCCTCACAACGTCCATCATCTTTGGGATCAACCGTCGTTGATAGTCAACAACAGGTTTAGCATCGGGCTCGAGGTTGATAGTATGTTGACAGATAGATGGACTAATTCCCTTAAGGTCATCAAGGGTATAGCCAATTGCACCACTGTGTTTACGAAGTACCTCCAATAATCACTCTTCTTCATATCCTGAAAGGTTAGAGTTGATAATAACAGGATATACTTTCTTTTCATCTAAATAAGCATACTTGAGCGTATCAGGAAGAGGTTTGAGATCAAACACCGGGTCTTCTTTTGGTTTGGATAGAATTCCTAAAGGTTCAACCGGAAGGTTGTGCTTCAGGATAGCAGGTTGTCTCAAGAAGATTTCGTCAATTTCATTTCTTTCCTGCATATGAGTATCATTCTCGTGGTGCTCCATGTATTGCTACAAAGGATCATTAGGGGGAATAGCAAGAGAAGCAATACTTTCAGTAATTTTATCATCACTAGGTGATTCAGTACCACGAGGCTGCTTGGAAATATTAGAAAAGTTAAATTCATATGGCTCACCATTGAATTCAACAGAAACTTTACCTTTCTTGCAATCTATAATAGCTCCACAAGTTCTGAGAAAAGGTCTACCAAAAATAATAGGACAAAAACTATCTTGCACTGAACCAAGTACAAGAAAGTCGGTAGGGTACTTTACCTTTCCACATAGGACTTCAACATCTCTCACAATCCCAATAGGAGAGATAGTAGCTTTGTTTACAAGATGAATAATAACATCGATCTCTTCGAGTTCACAGGGTGAAATCTCACTCATGATCTCTTGATAAAGCGAATAAGGAATCGCGCTAGCGCTCGATCCCAGATCGCATAACCCATAATAATTGTGATCTCCCATTTTAACAGATACAACTGGTGTACCTGAAATTGGGCTTTTATTCTTGGCTGTGACAATGTTAGTTGAAACAGCACAAAAATTTATAATAGAATCTGAAACATCGTCAGTAACTAAATCTTTAACCATAGCAACTTGAGGATCGACTCTGATCTAGTCCTCAGGTTCGCCTGTTCTTCTCTCACTTTTATTTATGATGCCTGTCACAAAAGAGTGCTCCCTTATTCTTGAAGGAAAAGGGGGATGTTCGTATATAACTACAGGCAAAATAGGATCAGAAACGTGAACATCAACAGGCACTTCTTTGAAAGGCTTATGGTACTGGTCCTTCTTCATCTTAGAAGAATCAATATGAGAGGCAAATTTCTTACAAAAATCAATCATTAGATGGGAATCCAGACCAATCATAGAGCAAAAGGTATTGAAATAATCAGTTTTCACATAGATCTCAATATAATCATGCTCATAATTTATAGCGGGTTCAATACCTTTATCGATTTCCCAATATTCAGTATTCTTCTGAATCCTTTCGATGAGATCCCATCTTTCTTCAACGCTCTTTGTCTGAAATACCACGCTAGAGGAGGCATCCATCCTTTCCTTGTCGTGACGAGAAAGCATGGCATAAAAATTTGTAAGTATAATGTCTTTGGGGAGCTTATGAATAGGACATTTGAACATTAGGGACTTAAGTCTCCCCCAAGCTTGAGCGATGCTCTCTCCTTCGCGAGACCTAAAGTTATAGATGTAATTCCTTTCTCGATAAACTTCATGAAGAGGGTAAAACTTTGTATAAAAGAGAGACTTAAACTCTTCCCAATTAAGAGAGTGTGGGTTATCGAGGAGCTTATACCAATCTGAAGCTTTGTCTGTGAGCGATACGGAGAATAATTTCTTCATAACGAACTCGAGTGACACACCTGCAAGCTTGAATAATGAACATAGTTGTGATAAATATAGCAAGTGTTCACCTGGATGTCTGTCTCCTGCATAGCGATTGGTTAAGACATAATCGATAATACCAGATGGTATCTTATAAGGCACAATTTCAGTAGGGGTAGGAGTAACTACCTTAGTTGTGGGGCGGCTCCCCAATAAAAACGATCCAATAGTAGGGATATTCATAATGACAAAAATAGCAACAGCAAAACTAAAACATAAATATAAAAACTTCCTTACCAGCTTCACTTACTAATAGCGCTACACTCCCCGGCAACAGCGCCAAAAAACATAGCTTGATGACCCTCAACTCAGAGGGATCTATTGCAGTGTTTTCGATAAGTAAGAGTGTCGAACCCAACGAGGAGCAGAAGGTAGTAGCAAGTGACTTTCGTAAGGAGATAACTGCAAGCACTGAAAGATAACTTTTTAGGGGTTTTCTCGGTATAAGCGACAGGAAAGTATAAACAAGCAAAGTAAAAGATACTGGATAGTAAAGAGTGGCCCAATCCTTTCTTGGCAAAGGAGAGGCCTAGAAACTGAACTTATAAAAGCTAAAGTGTTCTTGAGGACACACGGGAGAGGTAGTCATGTGCTTTCGCCATATTCCGTATCGGTACTATGTGCTATGTTGATAAGTGTTTGGTGGGTGGATCTATCCTAGTACACCATCTAGACTAAGATAAGTATACTCTTATGATTAAAAACCTTGCAAGCATCCGCAAATACAAGATAGTAATTAAGGCAAAAGCCTAACCATAGCAATACGATCGGTGATCCATTGTTCCCTTGTGCAAAAGCGTGCAAACTGGGGTTTAGGTTTCTGTCACTCCGGCAACCCACCGTAAGCATTCTTTATACACAATGCATTCCCCTAGTTCCTTGATAAGGCGAAGTGTTGAGTGTTCGACTCACACAACACCACTAGGCAAATAACAACACAACTTAAATATCAACCAACACATATTACTTCAGCATCATATGACTACTAGCAACTAGACTTCTCCCATGTCCTCAAGAACTAAAGTAACTAATCACAACACATAAAAGAGATCATGATCAGTGGAGATAAATAGATGATAAACAATCTGGATACAATAATATTTCTCCAACAAAACTCAATAGAATTCACCACAAAGTAGTAATCAACACCGATAGAGTAGAGGGGATAGATAGTACGGATTACAACATGAGTTGCAATTGTAAGGCAAGATTGGATGGAGGTGGAGATGGTGCTGATGATGGGGATGATGTTGATGATGATCTCGATGATGCCCGTGACGATGGTGATGACGATGGCGACGATCTCCCCTTCCGGGAGGTGGTCTCCCCGGCGGAATCTGCCCGCCAAAGATGGCTTTTCTTCTCTGTAGGTTTCCGCCACGGAGCGGCGGCGAAACTCCGGAAACTCTTCTCTTTTCAGAGTTTTTGGACGACAAGAGGTATATAGGCCAGAGGGGGGAGCCGGGAGTGCTCCAGGGGGCCCAGGCGCCCTCCCGGCACGACCAGGGGTGGGGCCACGCCAGGTGGCCGCCTGGGCACCCTGTGACCCCCCTCTGGTTGCTCTTTTGCGTGCCTTTGTTATCCTTCTGGAAAACAGCCTCCGTCGATTTTCAGGTAATTTGGAGGTGTTCTTCTTCAGCAAATCAGCATCCACTTTTCACCGCTGAATCCTGTGTCTGCTGCTTCGGCACCGGAAAGTTGCAAACTGTGTAAAATAAGTCAAAACAACATAAGAATAGCATCATATCATGAAATATATCAATGAATAAGAAATAATTACTATATAAAATAGTGATGCATTTTGGACGTATCAGTCGTCTGTTGACTTTAGTCATTTTGCGCAGTATCCTCACGATTTCAGTGAGAATGCTTCCCTGACCGTCCCTTTCAAACTATCTTTCTTTCTTTTTGTCTCCCGATGGTTCCGTTCTTCGGCGTTGCCATCTCTCTGCGGAAAATTTATCTCGACGGAAGCTCGACGTCGACATGGAGCAGAGTCCCTTGTTGGTGGTGTTGAAGATCGTCGACTCTTTTCTCTCCCCCTTCCCCCTCTCCCCGGATCGTTCTGGATCTCGGGACGAGATCCCTTGTTGGTGGTGTTGTATTGTAACAGCCCAGATTTCACAAAAATTAAAATTTTTGTTTTCGGTGTGAATTGTTTGATTGTCTAATTTGTTTGCGGTGTTTCCATCCCCGATTTATCGATCGGCGATTTTTTCCCCTCTTATCTCGTATCGGATGGAGACCGACCCTTGCCACCCTGACACTCGACCTTTTCGACATCGGGTTTCACCCGATCACCATCGTGAAAACCGAAGAAGACAAGCCGCAGCCAACCGAACGAAAAACCCCGTTTAATAAGTAAACGGGTTATTTTTATAGCGTGCCGGAAAGTGTTCTCAGAACGGTTCCAGCGTGAGGTGAATGCTGCCAGCTCGACGCGCTGATCGCGTAGTTCAAAGTTTTACCCAAATCGGAGGTCCTGCGGACCCCCGGCGGTCAGAAACATAAACAACGCGTGCGCGAGAGAAAAACAGGGGATGTTTTTGCAAACTGCCAGCCACCTGGGCTATATAAAGACCACCACACTCCCACCCCTTTCTAGGGTTTCCCTCTGGTAAAAATTGCAGCCACCCCCTCCACTTTGCCCCAATCTGCCCTCTCTAGCCCCCAGATTCCCGAAACACTAGCCTGGACACTCCCGGAGCCGTCGGATCGCAGATCAGAGGGCTACCGTGGTGCCACGTCATCACCCTGCCTCTCGTCTCTCCAACCCGCAGTGTCGCCCGCAGCACGTCACCGCTGCCTCCGACCACCGGCTCGCCGCCGGCAGCCACGAGCCGCCCCGACGCTTTGTTCCATTCGAGTCACCTAGGATCCGAGTTCCGGGTATTGGTTCTAAGACTGAGCGTGCCTAACCGCGTGTGGGATTTTATGGGGTCCCCTTTTCTTACCTACCTAGCTTCAAACATTTCTAGTGGTGGCCCAAGATGATTTACCATTTGAAACCGTGTGTGTGTTGGTCGGCCGCCAGTAGTTTTCCAACCAACCCGGACCAGTGAGGACATAGTTCCCTTGCTGGCCCACCTTGTCCGGCTGAGGACCCGGTTTCCCATGTGTGATTAACCGTCTATCCAAACCTGCGACAGACGGTAGAGACTGATTTGAGAGCGCGGCCGGCTTTTGAGTTGGGTGTCGACTCACCGGGGGCCACCCGGATTTGTTCGTTGTTAGCTAGAGGGACCTGTCGTTCCGGATCTCTTGGAACTAAATCATAAAATGGTTGCCTGTGATGGTAGCATTTGAGAGAGATGGGCATGCGTGCGGAGCCTTGTAATGGGCAGTTGGTACACCCCTGCAGGGTTAAATCTTTTCGAGAAGCCGTGTCGACGGTTATGGACGACTTGAGACCTACTCCTTGTTCATAGACAACAACCACTGAGATAATCTTAATATAACTTGATCAACGTGTGTGTGTGCCTTGACAGCTTCTTCTTCGTCGGGATGCAAAGAGGAGGACAAGGATAGGATAGGTGTTATGTTTGCTTAAGTAGTTTATAGCAAGACTTGTGGGAGGCGATTCCTCATCGAATGCTTGGCTTCTTATCTTACTCTCTAGATCGTTAGCCACTTCATAAATGCTAGTGCGGCAGCAACCTCACCACTTACCCCATCGTTACCGTAAACTACTAGTTGTCCTAGAATGACGAGTGATGAAGTCCTTGATGGGTCAGTTGACCACTACAGTTGGATGGTGAGTACTTCTGTACTCATGATACTACCCCCAAACTCTTTTCAGGGTTCTTGATCGACAACAGGTATGGTGACCAACGTTTCACGTGGAGACTCGACGACGACTAGTTAGGCGGATCCCGGCGAAGGGCCTGGACCCGTGTGGTTATGGGGATCGATGTTTTTCTCTTTGCCAGTAAGCATTTGATTGTAGTCTGTACCCAGACATGTATCTTCCGCCGTTGTATTGTATTTAAGGCAGTTGTATGCCGATTGTATGAGATGTTGTATCCATGTAGCTGTAATGTTGTGATATCATGTTGGAAATCCGGGGCATATGGCTTCGTCATATGTCGCGGTGGGACCGATATGTGCTTCGTCCTCGGATCTGGATGGAAACATCTAGATCTGGAACTATACCGCATATCGGGCCTTACACATGGTCCAAGGTGGACTACTCACGGTTCATCCGGGAAGCATCCATGGTGGTGGAGAAGCTCCCGGAGGTGATTCCTCCCTCCGGCAGGGTGCCGGGAAGAGGTCTCGTGGTGCTCTTGATCTTGGAAGCGCGACGGCGGCGGAACAGAGGAGAGATCGCGAAAAAGGGTTCCGTCCCTGAGGGTTTCTCGTCACGGGGAATAAATAGGCGAAAGGGGGCAGCCAGAGGTGGGCCAGGGGCTCCAGGCGCCCCCCTGGCGCGGCCAGGGGCCTGGCCGTGCCCTCTGGCCACCTGCCCCCCTTGGCTCCCCTCTGGCCCCTCCTGAGCTCTTCGCGAAGCTTCCGGTACGCTGATTTTTCCTATATTTTTCCCGGAATTTTTCTGGTACTTTTAATAAGGGGGAAACCTGGAATAGAAAAACAGCAAAAAACAGGAACTGGCACTGGGGTGCACTGAGTTAATAGGATAGTCCAAATATGATCAAAAGTGTATGGAAGTTCATCAATATCATAGGAATATCACACAAAAGAGGCATGGAACAAGAAGAAATTATAGATACGTTTTGGACGTATCAACATCCCCAAGCTTAATTCATGCTCGTCCTCGAGTAGGTAAATGATAACAAGCATAATTTCTGTGGTGACATGCTAACAGCCATATAAGAACTTTGTAAGTAAAGTAATCAAAGCATGCAATTCAATTCAGGTCATAACAGGCAAGAGTCTATATCTAGCATTGAAACAAGCAACATAAGAACATAAAGGTGCAAGAGCTCTCGCTGTCCATGACTCGAATGTCTCCAAATGGTGTTTGCGTGCAAGAAAGGGGATAGGGATATACGAGAAAAAGTATTTTTATTGTTGAGAACTCAATCTACTAAAGTGTCAAACTTGGTCTTCTTTGGAATCTTATCTTGACTCATCCCTAGATCACTAGCCAGGACTTTGGAGGACCGAATACTTTGGAGGACCGAATAGATCCATGTGAAGCAATTCCAGAGGTCTTGTAGTAGTCATGATGGTCTTCGCTGGATGCTTGGCCTTGGTCATCTTTCCAGCCTCGCACGCACCACACAGCTGGTCATTTGAGAATCTAATTTCCTCAATCCCGAGGACATGTTTCTTCAGCACCAGCTTTTGGAGATTCCTCATTCCTGTGTGACCGAGTCTTCGATGCCATAGCCAGCATTCTGAAGCTCGAGCCATGAGGCATGTAGAAAACTTAGGACCTTCAGAGAAATCTACAATATACAGATCACCTTTCCTAACTCCGCTGAAGACAATGGAGTTATCGCTAACCATATAGACAATACAACCATATTTTACGAAGACAACAACGAGATCAAGATCACATAGCATAGAGACAGACATCAAGTTGTATCCAAGAGATTCAACAAGCATGACTTTGTCAATGTGTTGGTCTCAAGAGATGGACACTCTGTCGAGACCCAATACCTTACTTTTACCTTTATCGGCCAAGGTGATGGTTTTCTTTGAAGAGGGACTCAGAGATGATTCCATGAGAAGGCTTCTGTCACCATTCATGTGATTTGTGCATCCACTGTCCATCACCCATTCAGTCTTTCCCTGCAAAGGAATTAGTATCTCATACAGCAAGTTATGAGCCAGTCTCAGTTTGAGGAATTTATGGTTCCTCATAATTAATTGCTCTGGATGTTCCTCAGGATTGATTCAATGAAACCAAACAATATAAATATCCTTCAACTGACTCAAATTGTGTTGTCCTGGGCATATGATCTGCAAAATTTATGATTGCCTCAGGACATGTCCATGCAAAGATGATTAGTTCTTCTTTACCACCCACATCTTGATGGGTGGTTTCGAAGTACATGAGAACTGATGAGGGCGATGAGACCTAATGGGACGTGAGAAGGTGGTATCAGGATAAACAAATGAATAAGCATTCTTATGAGGGGCTTCCCTATGAACAAAATGGTTAGAAGATACATGATTATAACCATTTCCATTTGAGGTATCGTCCTCGGATGATATCCTCAGCTCATTTGCATCTGCATTCACAGGAAGGTTAGTGATGAGGTCCTTCTAAACCCAGATCTGCTTGACTGGAGGACCGTTCCTGCAGTTAGTTCCGATGTATCTGGCGAATACCTCACCATTAACATCCTTAAACAGTTTATAGTTTGAGTCAAAAGACTCAATCATCACATCGGAAGAAACCGCATCATAACCAGATAAAGTATAGGGATCATGAGGAGGCATCTTTGCCCGAACCCAAGTGGTCTCTGGATATTGTTCAGGTTTCCAGTAGGACCCATCAGGGTTGAGTTTGCGAGTGAATGCAACACCTTCTTTCCTCGGGTTCCTGTTGAGGATCTGTTTCTTGAGGACGTCACAAAGAATCTGATGTCCTTTCAGACTCTTGAACATGCCGGTTTCCAGTAGACTCTTCAACCTAGCATTTTCTTCAATAATTTCTATGGTATCCTCAGATGAGGGATTAGATACCACAAAATCAATAGAAATAACAGAGTCTGAAAACATTGAAGAACTAGGCACAGAGATAATACGGTCATGTTCAATGCATTTTAAACAGGGAGGATTGAATCCTTCTTGTGGCATGATGATCTGTTGGGAGAGGAGTGAATCATTTTCTTTCCTCAGATCGTCATGAGACATCCTCACGCGTTCAAGTTCTTGCTTCCTCATGAGGAACTCATGAGCCAGCTTCTCATGATCGGTAAGGAGTGCCTCATGACGATTGAATAAGTCATCAAACTTTGACTGAAGAATTTTTGATTCATCAGTCAACTTTTGAGTCTTCTTCATTTACTCAACCAACATATCATCACTCTTGTTTAGTGAGATCTGGATCTTTTCAAGTGCACGTTGTTGTTTAGATGCAAGTTTAGCAAGTTTTGCATAGTTTTCATCAGGTTCTTCACCAGAGGGATCATCTGATGATGAGTAAGTAGCTACCTTGGAGGACTTGGCAATGAAGCAGAAGGTAGGGGTTGTGTCTTCAGCTTCATCATCAACATGTGATGGATCAGATTCCTCAGTGCTGAAGATTGACTTGGAGACATGCGACGTGGCAAGGGCCAGTCCAGCCACACCCTCAGATTCTTCAGTTTCTTCCTCAGCATCAGGGTCGGAACCAGATTCTTCAGAGTCCAATTCTTTGTCGAGATATGCGCGAGCCTTACGGGAGTTGCTATTTCTGTATCCAGCAGGCTTTGAGGATCTTGAAGATTTCTTCTTTGTCTTTTCATCAAAACTGTCATCTTTCCCTTTCTTGTTCTTCTTCAGTCTAGCTTCCTTTTCCCATAGAGGACACTCAGCGATGTAATGCCCAGGTTTCTTGCACTTGTGGCAGACTCTCTTTCTTGTTTCGACAGAGTCATCATCTTTGCTTTTTCTTGAGGAAGATCTTTAGGAATTTCCGAAGCGATTCTTCTTCGTGAATCTTTGGAACTTTCTGGTGAGGAGAGCAAGTTCTCGGCTGAGGGTTTCAGGATCATCAGTATCAGCCTCAGATTCCTCATCAGAGGATACTCTTCGTGCTCTAGCTTTTAGCGCACGGACTTTTGGCGTCGAGCTGTACAAGTCTCATTTTTCATAGAGCTTCAGTTCATGAGCATTGAGGCGCTCGAGAATGTCAGCAGCATCTAAAGTCTTGAAGTCAGGCCTTTCTTGAATCATCAGCGATAGGAACTCAAATGAGTCATCCAGTGACCTCAGTAGTTTCTTCACCACCTCATGATCCGTGATATCAGCGGCACCCAGTGCTTGAAGTTCAATGGATATGTCAGTGAGTCTACCAAAGGTTTGTTGCACGTGCTCGTTGTCCAGCCTCTTGAACCTGTTGAAGAGACTGCGGAGTGTTTCAACTCGTGAGTCTCGTTGAGCAGAGACTCCCTCATTTACTTTTGACAGTCTAGTCCATATCTTCTTTGCAGTATCCAGACCACTGATACGGTTGAACTGAGCCTTGTTTTGACTGTATCAGTCTAGTCCATATCTTCTTTGCAGTATCTTCTTTGCAGTATCCAGGCCACCTATAATGCTTCGAGCTTTTGCATCAAGCTGCCAGTTTTTCTTGACAACTTCAGGAGAAGTCGTCAAATTTGCTTCAGGAATGCCTTGATCAAAAATATCCCACAGATCCTTGTCAATGGCTTCAAGATGCATCCTCATCTTGTTCTTCCAGTATGGGTAGTCTGTCCCGTCGAAGATAGGGCAGTTTGAGGCAAAGCTCATTGTACCTGAAGTCGACATAACTAAAACTCCAGGTGGTTAAACCGAATCACACAGAACAAGGGATTACCTTGCTCTGATACCAATTGAAAGTGCAATATGTCGACCAGAGGGGGGGTGAATGGGAGATTTTTAAATATCTCGAGGAATTTCTAGTTCCTCAGGACTGAGGCAATACGAAATTGAGGAAGTTGAAACATGAGGAAGAACACACGAAGTACAATAGCAATGACGTGAATGGAAAAACAACCTATTGCACAGCTAAGGTAAGATTGAGGCACGAACTGAGGAATCCGTGCAAAGTGAACACAGAAAGTAAAGCATCAGGATAAGTCATTAGTGCATAAACATAATAACTGAGGTTGAAGAAATATCACCAGGGCACTGAAGACGAAGACTTGATGAACCAGTTCGAGTTGCTGTGACAACTCTACGTCTGGTTGGAGAGGCTGAGATTGAACTCAGGAGACATAATCTTCACCTTATTCTCCTTGAAGTAAAGTCCTCAGACTCCGTCCAATAACTCAGGTGAGTCTTCAAGGTAGACTCCCGAAACCTTCACAGACTCAGTCACTTCGGGAAGTCACAATTGCATCTTGACTTCCTCAGACTGAAGACTTCTACACCGGCTGCAAGATCACAGTCTTCAAGAGTAAAAAGCTTCGGATCACTCGAACCTACTTCCTCAGAAATGCTCAACTACTCAGGCTGGTGGTTTTTCCTCACATAGGTCTTCAGTATCCTGAGAGGTGGGTTGCTCTCAAATGACAAGTGTCAGTTTTTCTCTCGGAGCAGCCAACCCACAAAGGGGCTGGGGGTGGCTATTTATAGCCGCGGAGCAACCCGAGGTGAAATGACATAAATGCCCATGCACACAATTACTCTCGTGCCCTCGGATATGACCGTTGCTAGACAAGTTCTAGCCTCTCACCACGCAACACGTGGCACGGTCAAACAATTCTCTCTCCTCACAATCTTCAGAAGAATCGCACTGGCGATCTCCAGACTCCTCAACCGAAGTTAGTTACCTCAGTGTCCTGAAGAACACCGTCTCAGACACCCGAGGACTAAACTTCTACTGCAGGATATTTCCTCATGGTTTTCTTCAGGATTTCTAATTGAGCACTTCCTTAGAAATACAGAACTCATTTTCCTCAACCCCTCCAACAGTGCGGTGTTTTCCTATGACTCAATAAGTATAAAAAGTCTTAGCGAAGACTACGCTTCAACTTGATCTTCAGCGCGAACGTCCTCAGGATCGTCCTCAGCTTCAGCTTCAACCGAACGCTTCAGGATCCTGATTCCACGGGATTTCGCGCGACTTCATTCTTTAGGAATCACACCGACTTCTCCAATGTTCCTCAACATTTTGGGGGGTCGACAACGGTGGTTAACCTCATCCTCAGGGACTGTTTTCCTGTGTATACTCACAAACACATCAGTCGCCCTTCGTTGGTTACCCCAACCGGAAGGTAAGATGCAGCGTAGCAGCAAGTTTCCCTCGGTGAAGATACCAAGGTTGAGTATCGACCAGTAGGACCCGGGGATGATAAGTAGGTGTCAGCGGCACACCTGACGCGGACCTGCACACAACAAAATTAACTTTGCTCCCAACGAAGTTCAAAGAGGTTGTCAATCTCTCCGGTCTTGTTGTTTACAAAGTATACAAAACACAAGATAATGATGATAGCGACTGAAAGTAAAAAGCAAGAAAGTAAATGAGCGTGTAAACAGTGATGCGAATATGGACCGGGGTCCCGTGATGTTCACTAGTCTTGTCTCTCTCCCAAAAGACGATAAAACTGCTATGCGAGGTAAACAAATTACAGAAGGGCAATTGACAGGATTATAAACGCACCGTAATGCTAACTATGCTACAAAAGAAAGGAAGAGGCTCAAAAGAATGAGCAGTACGACAAAATAAGTAGACCGAAATCCATCTACATCTACTACTAATCAGCAACCTTGAGATATCTATCCAGAACATCTCGCTGGTATTAAGTTGCGAGCCCCACCCAAAGTATAAACACAAAGAAATAGACAACTGCATTAAAAAGAGCTTTGCGTATATTAAACAATCCTTGTAACCGCGGTTACAAGCACCGTTGTTTTCCCCCTTGTGGCCACAACGTATCCCCTAGACTCATGTTTCTGTCACTCAAGCGTTTCATCAGGGGGCATGTACCCACGATCGAGCATAACGATCCCCTTTGGAGTCACTACCTACCACTCACTACTGGAATTCGCCAATTTGCCGTCCGCCAAGGCGGACGGCAAACACCTACATGGCGGACGGCAAAGCTCTTTGCCGTCTGCTTGCACACGGTAAAGCAATCGTCAGCTATTTCTTCGGCAAAGAGGTGCATTGCCGTCTGTCGTATATCGACGGACGACAAAGCTATTCGTCGTCCGCTTTAGTGCAAGAAGACGGTAGCGCAAGTGTGACGGCGAAGCTGTTTCAATCGACTCCGTCAGACGACAAAGCTCGCTGACGTCATCTAACAGTTTGATGACGTCCCCCACCCCCCCTGCCTTTGCCGTCGACCAGCAGACGGCAAACCTATCCTCTTTGCCGTCTGCCGTGCCGCCAGGCAGATGGTAAAATGACCAAATGGTCACCCAGCTGTTGCCAGATTGCACAGCTGGGCGCCACGTGTCCTCTTTGCCGACCACCAGCAGACGGCAAAGAGCCTATATTGTCTCTGTTTTTTCTGTTTTTCTTTTAATCCCTGCATTTGACAAAAAATTAATACATATATATATATATATATATATATATATATATATATAGCAGCAGAACCAGAAGCACATTTTAACACCACATCACATCATATCAAACAACATATGAATCTCCAACAAGTATAACACATTGTTTCCAAACAAGGATAACAACAATATATACATAGTTCATTACACAAAGTCTTCATAACAACAATAAACTATTTCTAAGCTATATTGAAAGTGAAAATACAGCAACTCCATCGATGCACGACCCTCATAAAGCAAATCTGCAAAATAAAAATAAGAAAGTTAGCGGAAGAAGGAGGACAAGAAGAATAAGTAATAAGAGAAGGAGAAGGACAAGAAGAAGAAGAAAAGAGAAGAAGAACAAGGAGAGGAGAGCATTTGTGAGCAATTAAGCTAACCTTTAGCATTTGTTTCTCTCCTCTCCTTGTTCTTCTTCTCTCTTCTTCTTCTGTTTTCTTTAGCATTTGTGAGCAATTAAGCTAACCTTTAGCATTTGTGAGCACATTTTGAGAAATTAAGCTAACCTTTAGCATTTGTGAGAAATTAAGCAAACATTAGCATATTTTGAGCCAATGAAACTAACTTTAGCATATTGTGAGCAATTTAAGAAACTTTAGCATGTTTTGAGGAATTAAGCTGACTTTAGCATATTGTGAGCCAATTAAGCTAGCTTTAGAATTTTGTGAGCCACTTTAGCTAACTTTAGATTTTTTTTAAGTGAATCAAGCTAACTTTAGCATTTTGTGAGAGATTCAAGCTAACTTTAGCATCTTGTGAGCAAACCAAGCTAACTTTACCATTTTGTGAGAGATTCAAGCTAACTTTAGCATCTTGTGAGCAAATCAAGCTAACTTTAGCATTTTTTGAACCAATTAAGGTAACTTTAGTATTTTGTGAGCAAATCAAGCTAACTTCATCATATTTTGAGAAAATCTGGCTAATCATGCTAATATTAGGCTAACTTAGCTATATTTAAGAATTTCATAATATTTCAGAAGCTAAATATGCATTTTCAAACTAACTAAGCATTTAAAAAGAAAGATATACAAGACAACTTACCGGAGTGTCCGAGAAGCACTCAAGGCTGAGGTGGCTGAGAAGCATCCGTCGGGTTGGCCGATGTTGACGGGGGAGAAGGGTCATGGGACACAGCCCGAGAGTTATGCTGCACGAAAAGATCAACTAGAGGTTAGCATGACGCCACTCAATATGGTATTGATGATCATCGAAAGATACTCACCGTCCCCACAGGAGAAATGATCGGCATCGGTGGAGCGGCCTGACCAGTCTTCTCGCACATAGTCTGCACATTTGTTTTCCATGAGTCAATCATATTAGTTACTAATATAAAAAAATTATAACATGCATTCTTTGGGTGAATATGAACAAGTGACTTACCACGAAGAGCTCATACAAGGCCCGGTTCGATGCATCGTGTCGTGCCACGGCCTCCTCGAGAGCCTTCGCCGTCCTCTCCTCCGCCAGCCGCTCTCTCTCTGATGCCTTCTCCTCTGCCAACCGCTCCTTCTCCTCTAGTAGCCGCTGGGTGTTCTTTCGCTCTTTCTCAAGAGTCCTTATGGATAACCTGGATAGCGAGGTCGACTGGTCGCGGACGAGTCCTTATAGAAGGAGAAGAACTTGTTTGGCGCGGATTGATCTCAGGAAGAGTCTTATCACACCTAATCAACTTATCTCCAATGGCCATGGCGCCATGGCGCCTTCCGCCACCAGAGATCATCACCAGCTCCGGGTCAAGAGGCTTCCCAATCGGGGTGTAAGCCTCCCCGTGCTTCTCCTTCGCCACCTCAGTATAAGCCTTGAGCATACTATAGGTGGCAATGTTGGTGAAAGTCGAAGGAGTGGAGAGATCCGACTCTGAGAGCGCCTTGGCCTTCTTGTACGACGCTGTATGGGAGATGCCATACATGTCGAACACCTGAGGCACCTCTGTTTTATTATGCTCCGCCTAAAAGACAAAGCAAAGCATGATATTAGTAAGTGGGTGCCTAAAAGACAAAGCAAATAAGAATTTGCACATACCCATTTATGCCCGTAACCAGCTAAGTTACGGCTGCCTTGATGGTGTGGCACACCAGCCATTTGGGCGCGCCGGTCCTTGGCATTGTTGTGGACGGCCAACCAGGTACCTGAGCACTAGTGGTCCACAATGACCTCCCAACAATCCATCTTGTCCACACACCATCTCGGCGGCGCCTAAGTTATTAAACAAGGAAACTAATAAGTAGCCTAGATAGGAATCAAATCAAGCAAACTATTCAAGACTTAAGAAGGGTTACCGTCATGTACTGGGCCCTGGTCAGAAACTTCTTGCGGCAGTCCTTCTTGCTACGCTTGCGCCCTTGCTTGGCGTAGTAGTCACGGACCACCTGCACTCACATCTCGTGCCTTGTGTTCTGCAAGAGGCGCGTGGCCTCTGCAACTATCACGTCCTCCGCCTCCTGCTCCTTGGACTCATCGACCTTGTAGTAGACCTGCAATAGCACGAGACAACACTGATGAGTGCACCAACTAGCTATTTTCAAGATTTTATTGTGTGAAACAGAAATTACCCAAAAGCCGTTGATCACCATGTCGGCTCTGGTGTGGCATTCGACCCCGTTGATGGTCGTATCCGGCGGGGCCGGGGCAGCACAATAGTGCTCCCATTTGAGTCCAGGCTGCGGAACCTCATCAGGTCCGGGCAATTGAACCAGCCCTGGGAAGTTCTCCCTGACGAGCACACCAAAGATGGAGTTGGAATTGCGGACACCATTGCCGTATATCCAACCCCTGCAGTATAAAAAGACAAAGCCATCAGATAGACATAAGTATAGAAGGTACCGGAAGAGAGTATAAGTGCACTTACGTCTCTCCAATAGGCGTAATCAACCACTTATGGGCGGGATTCACCGGCACGGACGGGAGCCGTGTACGCCCACGCTGGTACACGGTGGTACCCTCAGCCACCTCCTCCTCATCCGTAGTGTCCAGCTCGGCACCAGCCTCCCCCTCAGGCGTGTGCTGTTCCGGATGGTCCGGCCAGGGACTCCAGGTCGTGCGGGTGGACGTAGCCTCCTCCTCCACCTCAGGCTGGTGGAACGGAGTGTCCGAGGAGGGATCCACCCTGCAGTGCTCTGGTGAATCAGCCGGAGGTGGCGGCGAGGAAGCAGCAGCAGGTGTCCGTCTCCCTTTCCCCCGACCACCACCTGCTTTGCCTCTCCCGGTCTTCTTCCGACCTCCTCTCCCCCTGGGCACCTCATCAGTAGAAGGAGGAGGCGAGGAAATACTCTCGAGCAAAGACCTCCGTAGAGCCAGAGGTGGGAGCGCATGACCCCTCCCTCGCGAGCCTGAGGTCTCGCCCTCCATATCTGTCACGAACCTGCCAAGAATTAAAATAAAATAATTAGTACAATGAGAAAAAGAATTAATAATACAAAAGTAATTACTGCAATAATGAGAATATATATATAATTAAATTTGAGATGCATACAACTAACAATAGTCGGGATCATCGGTATCTTCTCCGCGATGAATTGAAGGATCGTCATCACTATCACGCGTGTCGTCGATAATGACGGCCTCATCAGGTTCAACAACACCAACATTTGGAAGGCCTTTATGTAAACGGTCAAACATTGATAGGTCATCTGGAGCAGTAACCTCTTCTTCTTCAGGCTCTTCAACATCGTCGTTAGCGGGTTCACTCTCATCATCGTTATCGGGTTCACTCTCATTGTCTTCTTCCATGTTCTGGAGCGGTTTCGGAAACGTTTTTTTATCACGCGTGTTTCTTGGAAGAATTCTCCTTCATATGTCTCTGGGTCAATGTGGGGTACATAATCCTCTTCATTGGGGGGAGGTGGTCTAATATGTGGTGGCACGTCATAAAGGACATCTCAACCTTTCAGGTTTTCAACCGTTTGGCAGGGGTAGGATAGATAGAAAACCTGGGTGCCCTGTTGAGCCGTAATATAGACATCGGGGACATTTAAATGGGTGTCTTGTCGAATTTCGACTAGACCTACATGTTCATGAGTTCGTCTAGTCCTCGACGGGAGAAACCAATGACATTTGAAGACAACGACGTTGGGAGGATTTTCACCATAGAATAGAAGTTCTTATATTGCGTCAACTCTTCCATAATACTCAATATCTCCGTCGCCGACAGCAGAGACACCCGAATTTGTATGTTTTCGATCGGCCATTTTTCGCTCTTTATCAACGGTACGAAAGCGATACCCGTTGATGTCGTATTTCTCAAATACACGGACCTTATTGTCAAAACCATTAGCGACTTGTCTCAATTCTGCGTCCATAGGCTCCTCATTTGCCTATAAGTTTAATAGGAAAGGATTGGTATATTAGTGAAAAATAGGTCGAACCAACAAATGAAACCCTATATATGAATAATAGTTACCGTTCGTTTGAACCAAGAGATGAAACCAGGATTGCCGTCTCCTTGATTGGCAAGAAGCTCATACTCTGCGATGGAATCACTTTCAATAACCACTCCATTCGAGAATTTGGCGACGTATCGACTGTATGAATTCATGGGAATTAATAAGAAACAAGAATTATTAGAAGTTGCGAAACAATGTACGTACCGAGCACTTACTCAATGTACGGTCGCACTTCTATTAGGTTGGTGAAGATATACAGTGTAAGAGTCCGCCATTCTTCGATATCCAAAATCTTATTTCTCGAAGCACCAACAGGTCCGAGCTTCCCTTTGAATAGGCTGAGGTTGGATTGACGCCGTTGGGGGTCGCCAGTATTGTACCGAGGCTTTGGATTATGCAAATGGCGATTTTTGGCTTCATAATGTGCTGTCACGAAGTTTGCCGCCTCCTCGTTAATGAAAGCCTCGGCCATCGATGCTTCAATTCTACGTTTATTTTTACATTTTTCTCGAAGCGTCTTCTGCATTCTCTCCGTTGAATAACACCAACGATTTTGCACAGGGCCCCCTAATCTTGCCTCGGTCGGGAGATGCAATATCAAATGCTGCATCGGATTAAAAAACCCGGTGGAAAGATCTTCTCTAACTTGCAGAGCAACTCCGGCGCCATATCTTTCATGTCTTCTAGCACGCCATCGGATAGTTCTTTAGCACAAAGAACACGAAAGAAATAGCTCAGTTCTGCCAGTACTAGCCACTCTTCCTCGGGGATATAGCCGCGCAACATCACCAGCATTACCCGCTCAAGCCATATGTGCCAATTATGACTCTTCAGCCCAAATATTTTATGTTTTTCAGGACTCACTCCCCTCCTCAGATTCGCTGCATACCCATCGGGGAACATCAAACTGTTTTGCACCCACAAGAGAATTTCCCTGATATGCCCCCTTTCAAGATTGAACCAGACCTTGGCTTGGACCAATTCTTCTGTCCTTTCGGCTGTCGCATGTTTTGTGAGGGTCTATCACATAGAGTCTCCTGGTCGACTCTAGCTTCAGGATTATCCTTTGACTTCCCATCTATGCCGAAAAATGTACCAAACAGGGCCTCGCCGATATTTTTTTCAGTGTGCATCACGTCAATATTGTGTGGAAGTTTGAGGTCTTGGAAGTAGGGGAGATCCCAGAAGCATGTCTTGTGAGTCCAGGCGTGTTCCGAATTATATCCCTTAAAATACCCGGGACGTTCTGGATCAGGCTCGAGAGAGTTCAACTGTGCCAAGACATGTTCGCTCGTCATCGTAGGTGCTGCCAGGTTTTTGACAACTTTGCCTTTGATGAAGTTCTTCTTGTATTTTCTAAAAGGATGCTTAGGAGGCAGAAACTGTCTATGCAAGTCGAAGCAGGAATACTTGCCACCCGTCTTCAGCCAATGAAACTGAAGAGCAGCCTTGCATGTTGGGCACCCGAACTTTCCGTGAAGACAGAAGCCAGCGAAAAGCGCATACGCCGGCAGGTCATGCATCGAGTACTGGTACCAAACATGCATTTTGAAGGTCTTTTTGCTAGCTGCATCGTATGTCTTGAACCCTTCGTCCCAAGCTTGTTGCAATTCCTCCTTAAGCGGTTGCATGTACACATCCATATTCTTCCCCGGATATTTGGGCCCTGGTATTATCAACGTCAGGAAAATGTTCTTCCTTTTCATAATCTCTGAGGGGGGGGGGGGGGGAGATTGAGTGGCATGACAAATACAGGACAACAACTGTATGAGGCTGCCATCAGACCGAAAGGATTGAACCCATCTGTGCCGACGGCGATTCGGCAATGCCTTGGCTCCTTAGCTTTTTCCGAATGTTTTTCATCAAAGTGCTTCCATGCTGAACCATCCGATGGGTGAGTCAACATCGGCTTCCCATCTACATCAAATTCTGTTCTCTTCCCATGTTTGTGCCATGTCATCTGTCTGGCTGTCTCTTCCATCATGTAAAGGCGTTGAATTCTTGGTATCACTGGAAGATACCGAAGAACATTTACGGGTATTTTGGTCTGCATCTTCTCACCTTGACCATTTTCTACCACAACATACCTGGATGACTTGCATTTGGGACAATAGTCTTCGTCCGCATACTCTTTCCTAAATAAAGCACATCCATTTTCACAAGCATGTATCTGCTCATAGGGCATCTTAAGTACCTTGAGGATTTTATCCGATTGCTATAGGTTTGCAGGCATAACATGATCTTTTGGTAGAAACCGCCCAATTAGGGTCGTGATCACATTGTAGCAATATGTGCCCAAGTTGAATTGTGCCTTCAAAGCCATCAACTGTGCGATGGCATCGAGCTGACAAAGCTCAGTGTGAGCGTGCAGCGGACGTTTCAAAGACTCCAACATCTCATAGAAGGCCTTCGCAGATTCCTCCATCTCATCGTCCTCATCCCGCGCATCGTCAAAGTCTTGCACCATGTCTTCGATCCCGGTTCCGTACTCATCCGTGCGCTGACGGACCACCTCCTCTCTCCGTCGTCTGCCAGACTCTCCATGGAAGTTCCACACCGTATAACCAGGCTTATAACCCCACTTATGCAAGTGTTTACCCATATCCACCTCTGTCGCCTGTTTATAATTGTCGCACTTAACGCAGGGGCACCAGGTTTTTCTCTGCCCATTTGCAAACGCCGCTCTCAGAAACTCCTTGGTTTTCATTGCCCATTCATTGCTGATCTCTTTCTGATTAGGGCGACCAGTGTACATCCACGCACGATCATCGCTCATCTTGTAGCTACTAAACAACAAATATACCAGTTTGTCAATTTTATTACGTCCACTTTTTATTGCTTTTATCATACATAGCTACGGCATATGCAATTAACCTACACACTAATAGGTAAAGAAAGGTCCTAATCCCACCCGAGTATGTGTAGATTGGGTCGGTTTCCCATGCTTTGGTCCCGATCCGACGCGGTATTTCGGCAGCACCTCCCCGCAGTTCTCCTAATACACGTCTCGACAACAAGCCGAGAGGTTGTGTATCCGGAGAACAATAGGGAGGCGCTGACGAAATACCGCGTCGGATCGGGACCAAAGCATGGGAAACCGACTCAATCTACACATACTCGGGCTGTCCATGGATAACGTTGGACAATTCGAAAGAATCACTATTATAAATATGCAAAAGAATGCATATTTATAACTGTAACCCTTTCGAACGGGAAACGCATACTGGTTACGCGACTGCATATTGAAACTATATAGCTAGCTAGTGTCATCGGCACAAAGGCCGGAACAGAGCAAAGGAAGGGGGTCAGGAGGATAGGACGTGTTTTGCATACCCTCGAGTGCAGGGGAGATCGTCGAACACAGGGAGAGGTCGTCGAACACCAGACTTGCGACAGCTTGAGGTGAAGGGGGAACAACTGCACATTAAAAACCAATAAGCTATTCTGCGGTGTGCTAGAGATATTTTTTGGTTTCAGGTTATGCTAGAGATGATCTTCGGTCAAGATTCATTTCTACTCCTCCTTCTTCTACTTTCTACTCTTCTCCTCCTCTGACCTCAACCTTCTCTCCTCCCGGCCTCCACCTTCTCTCCTCCCAGCCTCCTCCTCCGGCCTCCACCTTCTCTTCTCCCGGCCTCCACCTTCTTTCCACCTCTTTCTTCTTATTTTACATATTATTTCTTTTTTCATTTACACTTCTTCTTTTATTTACATTTACTCTTTATTATCATTTAAATTTTCTGCATATTGTAATTATGCATCTTATCATTTAAATTTTCTGCATATTGCAATTAACAGAAAAAATAAAAATAAATCGTACTAAAAATCTAGAACCTAAAACCTAATATCTACAGTTACTAACTAAATCCTAACACTAACTAATTACTAACTAAAATTATAACACTAACTAATTACTAACTAAAATCCTACAACTATAGAAATTATAGAGAAAAAATAAAAAAATAGAGGAGGAGCGGGCTCACCGGAGTAGGGGGCCAGAGGAGGAGGCCGGGAGGTGGGCGGCTGCGCAACGGCGAGTGGCGGAGGAGGGCAACGGCGTCGGGATCCGGCGAGATGCGGCCGCAGGCAGCGGAGGGCGGGGCGGAGGAGGGTGGGGGCGGGTGCGGGATCCCGCGGGCGGCGGAGGGAGGGGAGGTGGAGGATGGGGAGGGATCCGGCGGGGGTGGGACGGAGAGGTGGCGGCGATGTTTAGGGCTTGGCGGCGGCGTGGGGGGAGAGGGCACCGTTGCGAGGAGGAGTGGGAGTGGGAGAGGGGCAGGATGACTGGTTAACGCTGATAGGCGGTATACCGTCTGCTGGCAGACGGCAAAGAGTCGTTGCGGTCTGCTGGCAGACGGCATACCACCTGGCTGTTAACCCTCTCTCATTGATGATGCTAGGCGGGCCCACATTTAGCTTTGCCGTAAGCCTACGGACGGCAAACGAACCTTTGCCATCCGCAGGACTGTGGACAGACGGCGAATCATGAGTTTTCCATGAGTGAACGGTTTGCCGTCTGTATAAGGGGCGAAAGACGACAAGCAACCACTTTGCCATCCGCCCCGATGAAAAACATACGACAAAGAGGTTCCCACATGGAAAATTGGTGAATTTCAGTAGTGACTTGGCCAAAGCAATAAATAGCAACGGAGAACATGCAAGAATTACTTCGGAACAAAAATACCAAAGATAAGAACCAATTATATTACTCTATCACAATCTGAACATAATCTCATAATCCATCAGATCCTATCAAACTCAGCATAGCAAAACCAGAAAGAATTACATATGTGCCTTGATCATGTAGGGAAGCTCACGAGGTCTAAACCATGAAGACCAAAGAGGGGAGGAGAACATCACATAGCTACTGATCACGGACCCATGGTCCAAGGTAGACTACTCACGGCACATCCGGGAAGCGTCCATGGTGGAGGAGAAGCTCCCGGAGGTCGATCCTCCCTCCGGAAGGGTGCCGGGAAGGGTCCTGACGGTGCTCCCGATCTTGGAAGCGCGGCGGTGGTGGAACAGAGGAGAATTTGCGAAATAGGGTTCTGTCTTCGGAGTTTCCCCGTGACGGAGAAAAAATAGGCGAAGGGGGGCAGCCAGGTGGGCCACCAGGGGCCTAGGCGCCCCCCTGGCACGGCCAAGCCCCTGACCGCGCCAGGTGGCCTCCTGGGTGCCTGGTGGTGGCCCCTTGGCCCTCCTTCGGGCTTCTGGATTCTTCCGACACGCTGATTTTTTATCTGATTTTTCCCGGATTTTTGGAGCATTTTTTTATATGGGGAAAACTGAAATAGAAAAACAGCAGAAAACAAGAACTGGCACTGGGGTGTACTGAGTTAGTAGGTTAGTCCAAATATGGTCAAAAGTGTATGAAAGTGTATCTAGATCATAGCAATATCACAAAAAACATGCATGGAACCAGCAGAAATTATCGATACGTTTGAGACGTATCAACACCCTGGTTTTCGCAGCTTTTTCTTTTCGGAGTTTTTCCTGGTTTTCGCCGTTGGTTTGGATTTTGAGCAAATCTATGGACTTGAACTTGAGAATATTCTTTCCATGGTCAAGTAGACCTTGTTTCCAAGACTTTCCAGTATCATCCCATTGATCCATCACATCCAGGCCACCATTTTATTCAAGCCATATATTCCCTTTTCAATAAAAAGGAATATTCCTTTTATTTGAGGATTGTGAAGTAACCCCTATTTATATTGCTCCATAAACCCCCAAATAATTCCCTCATAGCTTTGATGTTATATCTTGCCAAATTCTCCAAAAATATTGCATGGCCCAAGTGGATTTTTCCTTTTGAAAAATTCATTTGTCTGTGGGGGCAGAATGTCTCTTTGTGAAGGAGGTGCTATTTATCTTTATCCCTTGCTGGTGAAACTTTTTGTGCAAGCTCTTGAGATCATATGAATGTCCTACACCATATTTTAGCACAATGTGCTTAGCCAAACTCCCACAGTAAATTCCCAAAGATTTCATGCAGAAAGGGGCATTATGAAGGGAGTGCAAGACAGGGGATTCCTTTTGTCTTGAAACTTTTTGTGCTTGATTCCACCACCAAATAACTCTACCAAACAAAATTATAGCCAAATCCCATCATCCATGTGAGTGCATCATCAAGATTAACTTTTTGACCAGTGGGACACCTTGTGAAGCAAGTACCAGCTAGGTGTACCCAATGGCCATGAAATTTTACACACATATGCACACCGCCACTTAACCCAGCTACACCAACATTCATCCAAATTCATCAAGCACAAGTGAGTCTAGCTTCATCATTGTGTTTCTGGTCCATTTGTGGCTTTACAAAGGAAGTATGCTCTTCCTTTGACCATGTGGGCTGCAAATCTCCAGTGTGCTAGTCCTTTGTACCCTAATCAAATGTGACAACCTATCCCTCACCCACTATTTACCATTTGAGCTCAGCTTCTGCTCCAAGTTTGCAGCAGTAACCTTATCTTTGAAGATAAGCTCACACCCTTGCTCTCCTTGACCATATGATTGCACCACAGTGATCCCCAACATAAGGACCACCCCCTAGACACCTTTGGCCACGATGAAACCCACCCCAGGTGCACCAGCCCAGGGGGGCCACACCCTGGCATGCTGCCGGCGTGCTCTCGCCGCGCCCCGAGGCCGCCTGACGCATCGCCCTTGCACTCCAATGCCTCCGCGTCGCCTTCTCGTTGTCTACCCGCGCCGCACGAGCCTGCTTTACACGCGTCCCACTCCAACCCCTCCCGCCTCGCCGGAATCCTGCCGGTACCGCCGTCGCCACGAGGAAAGCGACGGGCACAGTGCCCGCCGTCACGTCCCCATCACCGCGGTCCTTCCCCTTGGCCATGGGTGCTCCAGAGCTCGCGAGTGCGTCTCCAGTGCCGCCTCGTGCCTCCTAGAAAACTCTCGGGCCGCCACCTCACCGCATCACGATGGCCGCAGCCTTTGTCGTCGCCCGGCTTGGCATCCCCCCCCCCCCCCCGCTATTTAAGCCACCCCCGTGCCCGCAGCTAGACACCAGCAGCTCCCCCTCCCTCCCAATATACCCCTAGCGCCAGTAATCAAAGCCTCGAGGCCTTCTCCCACCTCTCCGGCGAGCAGCACTGCCGCTCTGCTCCGCCGTGGGCTGCCTCCTCCAGTGCCTTCCCAGCCTCGCGCCCACCTTCATTTGACTCATAGCACCCCACTGGTGCTCCAGCAACCGTCCGCTACCCGAGTAGCCGCCGGGTGCGATGCCATCGTCAACCTCGTCAGAGTCCAGTGCTCCGCGCTTCCATGACACGTCTCCCCCCTCCAAACAGCCTCCGTTTTATTGGGGCACGCGGTCCGCTACGCTAGCGCTAAATCAAAATTTTCTACCACGCAAAACCAAAATCACTGCTACTGGAGATGAACTACATGATTAGGGTTTACCACTAGACGTGCAGTCACGGCAGCGGAAGGAGTGTTGGTGATGCGCGTCGGCGGCTGCTGCTCGAATCCCTCGAACTGATCCCTCGTACCGATCTGTAAGGCCCGATATGCGGTACTGTTCCAGATCTAGGTGTTTCCACCCAGATCCGGGGACGAAGCACATATCGGTCCCACCGCGACATATGACAAAGCCATATGCCTCGGGTTTCCAACATGATATCACAACATTACAGATACAAGGATACAACATCTCATACAATCGGCATACAACTGCCTCAATACAATACAACAGCGGAAGATACATGTCTGAGTACAGACTACAAGCAAATGCCTACTGGCAAAAGAAAAACATCGATCCCCATAACCACACGGGTCCAGGCTCTCCGCCGGGATCCGCCTAACTAGTCATCGTCGAGTCTCCACGTGAAACGTCGATCACCATACCTGTTTTCGATCAAGAACCCTAAAAAGAGTTTGGGGTAGTATCATGAGTACAGAGGTACTCAGCATCCAACTGTAGTGGTCATCTGACCCAGCAAGGACTTCATCACTTGTCATTCTAGGACAACTAGTAGTTTACGGTAAGGAAAGGGTAAGTGGTGAGGTTGCTGCCGCACTAGCATTTATGAAGTGGCTAACAATCTAGAGAGTAAGGTAAGAAGCCAAGAATTCGATGAGGAATCGCCTCCAACAAGTCTTGCTATCAACTACTACGCAAACATAACACCTATCCTATCCTTGTTCTCCTCTTCGCATCTCGACGAAGAAGAAGCAGTCAAGGCACACACACACGTTGATCAAGTTATATTAAGATTATCTCAGTTGTTGTTGTCTATGAACAAGGAGTAGGTCTCAAGTCGTCCATAACCTTGGACACGGCTTCTCGAAAAGATTTAACCCTGCAGGGGTGTACCAACTTCCCATTACAAGGCTCCGCACGCACGCCCATATCTCTCAGTTGCTACCCATCACAGGCAACCATTTTATGATTTAGTTCCAAGAGATCCGAAACGACAGGTCCCTCTAACTAACAACGAACAAATCCGGGTGGCCCCCGGTGAGTCGACACCCAACTCAAAAGCCGGCCGCGCTCTCAAATCAGTCTCTACCGTCTGTCTCGGGTTTGGATAGCCGGTTAATCACACATGGGAAACCGAGTCCTTAGCCGAACAAGGTGGGCCTGCAAGGGAACTAAGTCCTCACTGGTCCGGGTTGGTTTAAAAACTACTGGCAGCTGACCAGCACACACACGGTTTCAAATGGTAAATCATCTTGGGCCACCACTAGAAATGTTTGAAGCTAGGTAGGTAAGAAAAGGGGACCCCATAAAATCCCACACGCGGTTAGGCACGCTCAGTCTTAAAACCAATACCCGGAACTCGGATCATAGGTGACTCGAATGGAACAAAGCGTCGGGGCGGGATAGCCTAGACCTTCCATCCTTCGTCGAATATAGTCAACATTATAATAATCATATCATCAAAAACAATATAATAAGGTGATATCCCAAACCAAGGAGTAACAGGGTAACATCGTAGCATCCTAAGCATGCATACTAAGCAGGGGCTGAGCAACGAGCAATAGTAACATAGCAGTACAAGGTTTGCTGGGAAGGGACATGGCTGTATCGGTTTGAAAGAGGCTGTAAACATGTGGTAGGATCAAACATCAAACCTAACCTAGACTAGCATGCAAACCGCTGGTTGAAATAGAATGGATCATAAGTAATGTATAGTCCTTGCTTGTTGATAAGTCGGGTTCCGATGGTGTAGTCGATCGCACGCTCGCATCGTCTCCGAAGGTACCCGCGGAAGCACACAAGACGATAAACACTGGAAAGCAATCAATGAGCAAGCACTCTATTACTACGGGGCAACACAAGATCAAGAAGACATCACACGACACGGCAATGCGATACGGATCTATCGTCGAGAACGGTTACTAACAGTTTAAGTGGGGTATCGGTCACACACGACGAATACCGCACGTTTACGGTGGTTCAAGTTGCTTAGCTACAGGTGATCAACCAACGGTTATTAACATGGAAACTCAAGCAAGCATGGCATAGCACACAAACATGTCAAGAGGTGAAGCACAAAGTAAACTATCTATGCTAGTCAATTTAAGCGAGGCACAACCTAAACATGGCATAACACTAAGTGCCACACGATGATTAAAACATTGGGTACTATTCTTTCCTAAACCATATTTTAGGTTGGTTAACAACACGAAAAACTAATCAAGTTACATATAAAGAACACCCCAAACGGAGTTACGGTTAAAAAGATACAAGCAAAACAAGTTACGGGCACAAACTGCCAACATCACGAAGCACACTTCAGAGCAATGCATAAACAGGATAATCAACGCAAACATGCTCACAAATTATATTGAACTAAAGTAGACATGGCAGGGAAGGCATGGCAAAAACAATCATGCAAGCAGGCATCATAGATCAAAAGATATTAAGCATGCAACATGGCATCGCAAAGTAACAGACTTAGTGAAAAACAGAGGTGGCTGTCAAAAACAGCAGCATAGCAACTTTGGAGCTCAATAACTATATGACAAGTAAGCATATCATGAAAATGAAATACAAATCATTGAAGTAGACATGATGCTTAACAATATGCAATTGGAATCACTCAATTCCGATAAACGGTCGCGACACACTCGTCGACCGAAGTTGCAATAAAATAACAGTTTCAGCAACAGGAGCACATTAACATCAGGATCACCACTTTGGAGCAAGATACAATCTATATGAGGCAAGCAAATATGGAAAGTGAATGCATGAAACTGAAGTAGAAACAATGCTTAATGCAACGCAAAAGGAATCAATCAATTCCGACGCACGGTTGCGAAGCAACCGTCGCCCGAAGTTTCAATAAAATAATAACAGCAACACTTAACAGGAAATAATAGCAATTAACGGCCTGATGCCCACTTCAACGCAGAATTAAACTATCTAGACGACCTCAAACGGAAAAACTTTCTACATACGAACACTAGAGCACGCAAAACTGAGCAACTTTCATTTTGGGCGCATCGCGATCCGAGCTACGGTTCTCTCGCTATCGTCACCACAAAATCGAATCACCAGCAGAAATTAAAGGACTTAGAAAAAATTACAGACGCAAAGGAGAAAAAAAAACAGTGGCTCTCACCATGGGCTCGGTCCATGTGGCTGGAGAGGCCAGCCGGCTGGGCTGCGCACTGGGCCGCTGGGGCGCACCTGCTGGATGGGCTGCAGCTGGCTGGGAAGGCCGGCCCACTTGGCCTGGTGGGGAGGCAACCGGCCGCTGGATCGGCTCCCGATCCGATCGGGGCGGAACCACGGTGGCGCCGGCTGACCTCCGGCGACCGGAGCGAGGTGGAGGAGCGGAGCAGGCGCAGGGGGATGCGGAGGGGAGGTCCGGCTGCTGGAGGGAGGCGAGGTGGCTTCGGGCGCGCGCTCCCGGCGGCGCAGTGGAGCTCTGGCCCGAGCTCCATGGCGGGCGGCGCTCCGGCAGTTCCTGTGAGAGGGAGGCGAGGGAGGTGAGGCACGGGGAAGAGGAGAGGAAGAGAGGGAGAGGAGGGGCGCGAGGCGTGGAGGAAGGAGGGTAGCCGACGGCGTGGTGCTCCGGCCGAGGTGGCGGCCGCGGCTGCTGTTGCCGTCGAGCTCGGGTGCGGCGGCTCCTAGATGGGCCCGAGCGGGCTGGGGAGGCCCTGGGGGGCCGGTTGGCTGGAGGTGGGGGAAGGTTCGACGTGGAGGCTCCGCGAGCGTCCGATCTCGATCCGATGGCTCATGGGTGGCCAAAATTTAGGGTTTCGGGGGTAAGAGGGGGTTTTTGGGCAGATCTGAAATCTTGTGAGGGGGGTGGCTGCAATTATGCCATAGGGGGAACCCTAATTGGCTGTTTTGGGAGGTGGGGGTCATTATATAGGCAGGTTGGCTGGCCAGTTTACGCAAACGCCCTTGGTACCCCTCTCGTGCGTCCGGTGATCGCGTTCGTGACCGCCGAGACTCCGTACGGACTCCGATTCCGACGAAATCTCAAACCACGCGCTCAGTAGGTCGAGCCCGTTGATCGTACCTCACTGCGGTGACATTCCGACAACATTTTTCGGCGCCCCAATAAAATAATCCGTTTATTAAATAAATGGGGTTTGCGTTCCGGTGGCGATGGCTGGACTTGTGCCGGTTGCGACGGTGCTCGGGTGAAACCCAGTGTCGCACAGGTCGTGTGCCGTGGTGGGAAGGGGTCGGTCCACATCCGATACGAGATAATAGGGGGAAAAATAATTGCCGATCGATAAATCGGGGATGCAAACACCGCAAACAATCAGACAATCGAACAATTCACACCGAAAACAAATTTTTTATTTTTTGCAAAAACTGAGATGTTACACGATCCCACGAACGGAGTCCCGCGATCCGATCCCGCGAACAGTTCGTCCAAGCGCCGTAGGTGCAGCGCCTCCAAGGGATGCGCACGTACAAGGAGGAGCGGCGGGCGGCGGACTGCTTGGTCCGACGGCTCGGCCTGGAGGTGGAGTGCCGGCTAGGGTATTGATCTAATCTCTACCCCTTCAGGGTTCACCCTAGCCCTTATATAGGCTCCCGTGGAATGGCCTCAACCCTTGAGGCAATCCGTACCATCCATCCATATTCCATTCGGATCACATCCGAATGGGATCCTTTCCTCTTAAGCGCGCGACACTATAGGTTCACGTACACATGGACAAGTCCCGAATCACAACCGGTTCGATAGTCGGTAGCGGTTCCTAGAAGAACGTGTCGGCTCCCATATATGCGTAAAGTCATAAGACGAACCATTACAAAGTGTCATATGCAACATTCCTTTTGCCTCACGATATATGTTGTCAAGCTCAAGGCGAGTACTTGTCACCCTTGTGATACTTGACCTCTCTTCTCGAAACCGTGATACAGATTCCTGAACCGGGTTAACACTTAACCCATATCGCATGGCCATGCTTTCTGATTCTTATCACTCGAGAGGACCCAGAGAATATCTCTCCAAAGTGGAGGGGCAAATTCCATCTTGATCAACCATGTCTCGCGGCATGTATCAGTACTCACCCGTAAGCTACCTTTATAACTACCCAGTTACGGTGTAGCGTTTGATAGTTCCTAAGTGAGTCATTCCTCATCCCGAGAATATGCGAGGACCTCAGGTCTAGGACATGGAATATACATTGTATTGAGACTAACAGATGAAAATATCTCGCTGCGTCTCAAAGTGGGTTTCTGTCCAACTCAGTGATCCCATCACTAAGTCCATACTATCGGTAGCATCTCCATGCTCATGACTTGTGAAACATAGTCATCAATCGAATCATATACTAGTCAAGGATATCTGTCCGCATAACCTTATCAACTAGGGACCATTAGAACAATCATCCTCGAATATATAGTCTCACAAACAAGTCACATACTTATTGATACATATCAGTAATGATGTTCAAGGACAATACAAATAACTCATGAATACATAAGGAGATAACATCATAACATGATTGCCTCTAGGGCATATCTCCAACACGTTTTTCACGCCACGGATACGGGTTGACGCGCCGTGAGCTCCCAGATTCATCCGTCCCGGTCCCAGCCCCGGCCGTGCCCTCTCGCCGGATATCTCCCGCTAGTGAGCCGCCCCCCTCCTCTGTTTCCCTCTCCCCCTGAGAAAATATGACAACCTGAGCCCTCATGTCAGCCTCCCTTATCCACCCGAATCGGTATTCAAGTGAAAGTGTATTCCAGGAATACGCCATCGACGTCAGCCCCTGAGAAATTCCAGAAACTGATTTTAAATCATTTTAAATTTATTATGTTGACCAAACTTTGACCTTGAATATCTCCTAGAATAAACGTCCAATTGAGTTGATTCTTTTTTGCATTAGATTTGTCTTGTTCCCCTCTTCATTTTGTCAGCCCCTCAGAAATTTCAGAAACTAATTTTAAATCATTTTAAATTTATTATGTTGACCAAACTTTGACCTTGAATATCTCCTAGAATAAATATCCAATTGAGTTGATTCTTTTTGCATTGGATTTTTCTTGTTCCCCTCTTAATTTTGGCACAAATTTTGTGCCATGTTCTTCTGTTGTTATTTGTTGGTCAAATAAAAGTGGTATTTGACCCCTTTTTACCGTTGCTTTATTTTGAAATCTTTTTAGGGTTTTCTTGGGTGAAGACTAGGAGGTTTCCCCTCCACCTTGTTGGTGAGAGGCAAGCCACAATAACCTTGTGCACCTTTGCAAAGCTTTGACGTGCTTTAAAATGAGCTTTGATCTTCGTTACATACTGATTATCTTGATCATGATATTATCGTATGGTTGGACCATTGTTGTGATGCTATCCTTGCAATGATATACTTGAGTATGTTATTGTTATGCTATGCCTTAATCATGTTACTATAATAAGATGCATTCAATATGTTGTTATCATGCATTGTAATCACTATTCATATACATGGTATTGCTATGTTGCATTATAGTATCTTGATCAACTTGATATGGCCAAGTTAATCATCTAAATATGATTTGAATTATGATGTGACTATAACTGTATCTTGGCTTGTTCTACCTATGTTGATATGCCTTGAATATGAATGCTCATGTTGCACCTGATACTTGTGTATGCTGTTGGAGACATACTTTGTGCCAAGTTGATCAGGTGCCACCGAACCGAACTTATCAGTGCAGCCACACTCGCCTGTATGGGAAGGCCTTGGCTCGGTCTATTGGTGGGCTCGCGTGGTTACCCTGGCCCGGTAAGCGGAAATATTCTTGAGAGTCGGTTTGTTTATATGGATCCATTCCCCGTTTTGGAAAAGCTTTGCCACGACGGTGGCCGTTTTTCCACGAGGTGGCCATTTGCCATGCGATGGCAGGTGTGTCGGGATGACACGGGGCTACCCAAGATGGGATGTCAGGTGATACAATAAGGGCGACACGCGGTAGAACGGTCTCGTTGGAGAAGTCCTAGTCCACTCCTATGGTACGAGTTCCAAAGTACTGGATGGAGGAAAAGCTCCATTGTGTGGGTAAAGTGCGTAAACTCTGTAGAGTCAAAATCTATTCGAATAGCCGCGTCCACGGTTATGGACAAGTTCGTGCTAGGTTACACTTGGGATCAACATGAGTTCGGTTAGATGAGCGTGTTAAGTGGTTTGGTCATGCGATGACCCGTTTGGTCACGCAGTGACCGGATTGGTTGGGTGGCAACACGATCACACCTAACCCGTTGGATGGTCGTGTGACGACCCGTTTGGTCATGCAATGACCCGTGAAAGTGGATGTCCGTGCAACGACCCGTGTAAGTTGTTTGGTCATGAGATGACCCGGGGCTTGAGTCTGTAAGGAATCCGAGGTAAGCCACATGATCATGCGATGATCATGTGGGGTCCATGTGACTGTAACGATGGTTGTGTGTCCATTGTTCTTAATGCTGATAATATGGTTGATGATTATCTGTTGTACTTTGCTAGATTGCTCGCTGTTGATGCTCATATGGTTAATTCACTAAGATACTCTAACCTGCTTGCCATGTTATTGTTTTGCCTTGATACATTGGTTGTTGTGAGCTTGCAAGTACATTCAATGTACTGACCTGGCGTGTCATGCCAGATTTGTAAGCAATGCTTTGGATGCGTAGGATGACGTTCCCGGTGTTTGCGAGCTAGAAGGTGTCCCAGCCAGTGTCCCTCTGGAGTGGAGTTCATCACCATCGCCGTTGTTCCGCTGCTAAGTATCATTCCGCTGCTAGAGAGTTATGCTGTTGCTTGATGTAGATTGCTCGCTGTTGATGCTCATATGGTTAATTCACTAAGATACTCTAACCTGCTTGCCATGTTATTGTTTTGCCTTGATACATTGGTTGTTGTGAGCTTGCAAGTACATTCAATGTACTGACCTGGCGTGTCATGCCAGATTTGTAAGCAATGCTTTGGATGCGTAGGACGACGTTCCCGGTGTTTGCGAGCTAGAAGGTGTCCCAGCCAGTGTCCCTCTGGAGTGGAGTTCATCACCATCGCCGTTGTTCCGCTGCTAAGTATCATTCCGCTGCTAGAGAGTTATGTTGTTGCTTGATGTAGATCCATGGCTAGCTTGAGGAGCAAACTTGTTCTTTGTCTCGCTCCGCTAATGTTGTAAGAACTCAAAGTACCCCTTTCTGTGGTTATAGAAAGCTGTTCAGTTCTATATCAAGCAGCGCCGTGTTCCACCAGACTTGATCTCTGGGCTTGAGCATGGGGCATTTCGGTCCTCTGATCCGGGGTGCCACAACGCTTGGTATCAGAGCAGGATTGGTTGTAGGACACCCTAGTGCGCGCAAACGTTAGAAGGACGTTAGAGCTAAAGTATATAGCTTGCTTTTCTGGTGCATTTGGCTGTGCAATTTTTTGCGGCATATAGATAGCATTCTTTTGCTAACGATCTGTTTGATGAGTGTAGATGGCAGAGTGCCCGGTGGGCTACCCAATGGACCTTTCACCGGTCAGCTTTGTCTACCTCCTTGTCGACGTTTGGCATTGCCTCTACCCAAATGGAGGAATGCCGATGTACCTAGTTTCTTCTACATCGCTCGGAGGGCAGATACTTGAGTATCGCGCCAATGTAGTTATTACAGTTCACCTCCCCATCGGCATGCGTACTTACAACTTTCAAGGCGCACCCTCCTCTACCCCAGATCGTGCTGTCCAGCTTGCTGCTTTGGCAGCCATCACAGTTCTCCGCCACCAGGAAGCCACGATGCCTCAGAATCGTGCCTTCCACTTCTATCCCATCTGGGCCGGCACTCCGCAACGAGTGAGGTTTCCTCGTCCCCTTGCGGAAGCTGACGCAGCGGTGGTGGGCATGTCCCGCTACATGATCGCCGAGTACGCCCTCATCGTTGAGCTGGTCCGCGATGCAAGGCACGCGAGAAGATATCTTGCTGTAGCTTTGGCCTCGGCAACTTCTCCGCCATCTCCCTCTGCATCCGGCGACCCGTCGATGGACCGTAGCATCTAAGTGCTCGTAGTTCATGCCGCATGAGTAGTAGTCCTTCATGTTGCTTGTTGCATGTTGATGTGTATAGCAATAAGTCTATATCTTGCGTGCGATCTCACTACTTGTTCAGTGTTGTTGTTCTTGCTTGGTTTTCGTTGTTGGTTCCTTATTCGGTTCTTCAGTGCTCACTGAACCTGTTTTGGCAGGTGGTACATGACTCTGACGGACCCTTGCATGTTGTTCTTCGACACCGGCACCACGCCTGGTTCTGAGCCGATTCATTTTCGGCCGTCCCGGGTGGATGCCTATTTTACATTTCTCTTTTCAACAACCGACCCGTGCCCTGAGCTGCTTTTCGGCCGTCTCGGGCCGTTGTTGAGTTTCTTTCCGCAGTGGAGACCTTGTGTTTCTCTCCCAAACAATGAAGGCTAGGATCCAACTTGTTATGAACAGCAAGCAAAACTAAACAAACTAAAAAGTAAAGAGTGATACGCTCCAAGTTTAGCACATAACATATGAAGTGATAAAAATATAACATATAGAAGGACAAACTGATGATTGTTGATGGAGAAGGGGATGCACGGGGGCATCCCCAAGCTTAGACGCTTGAGTCTCCTTGGATATTTCATCGAAGTTCATGGGGGCATCCCCCATCTTGAGCGCTTGACACTCCCGAATCTTCTCTCATCATCTTCCTTCGCATACTTGAAAACTCCCTTCATACGAAACTCATCATAAGCTTATTAGAGTGGTTAGTACCGATGATAAAATATTTTTTCTCCACTGGAAATTAAGATATTATTGAAGAGCTACTTTTTTCAAGATTTCCAACAAGGTTTTGCAAAGAAAAGGCAAGCTTACAATTTGCAAAACGATGAAAACGCAAACCGTGGAAGAATCTGTGAAAAACAGACCAGCAGGTAGTAAATAATTTTTTCGGGGTACTTCTGCAACTCAAATCTAAAAACTCAGCATAGAAGCATGAAAGTTAATTGTATAGAGCATGCTGTCAAAACGATTCAGATCAAAAAGATGATCTAGTGATTTTTGGTTAATTTTTTTGTCAAGGGGACAGAATATGTTTCTGGACAACATGTCACAACTTTTGAACTTTCTTGCAATCGGAGGCTAAAACTTGGCACAAAGCTTGAAATAAATATACAATGATGTTTATATAGTAGTAAAAAGCATCAAGACCACTAAAACTGAATGTAAAAACATCTTGGGTTGCCTCCCAACAAGTGCTTTCTTTTATGCCTTTTAGCTAGGCATGATACAAAAAGATTAAGTTTTGTCAATATCAAAAGACTAGCTTGCCCGTGTAACAGACTCATAAGGTAACTTAATCTTCTTTCGAGGGAAGTTTCCCATTCCATTTTTTAGGGGGAATTGGAATCTAATGGTCCCTTCTTTCATGTCAATGATATCACCAATGGTGCGAAGAAAAGGACATTCCAAAATAATTGGACAGGAGAACATCTGGCTTGTTTCTCACTAATATGAATAAGTGATGGCGTGGAAGTGGTAATGGCTTCTCTCCCTTCATTGGTTACCCCAAGTGGAAGGTGCGATGTAGGATAGCAACAAATTTCCCCTATGTAGAGGATAGGAGTTTTCACCCGTAGTACTCCGGCGATGATAAGTAGGTGTCAGCGGTGCACCTGACGCGGACCTGCACACAACACAATTAACTTTGCTCCCAATGAAGTTCAGAGACGTTGTCAATCTCTCCGGTCTTGTTGTTTACAAAGGATCAAACATAAGAGATAATGATAATGATAGCAACTGAAAGTAAATACTGAAAATAAATAAGCTTGTAAACAATGATGAGAATATGGACCGGGGTCCCGTGATGTTCACTAGTGATGTCTCTCTCCCAAAAGACGATAAAAATTCTATGCGAGGTAAACAAATTACAGATGGGCTATTGACAGGATTATATACGCACCGCAATGCTAACTATGCTACAAAAGAAAGGAAGAGGCTCATAAGCATGGGCTGTACGCCAAAATAAGTAGACCGAAATCCATCTGCATCTACTACTAATCATCCACCTTGAGATATCTATCCATAACATCTCGCTGGTATTAAGTTACGAGCCCTGCACAAAGTGTAAACCCAAAGCAACAGACAACTGCATTAAAAAGAACTTTCTGTAAAGTAAACAATCCTTGCAACCACGGTTACAAGCACCGTTGTTTTCCCCCTTGTGGCCATAGCACATCCTCTAGACTCATGTTTCTGTCACTCAAGCGTGTCATCGGGGGGCATGTACCCACAATCGAGCATAACGTTACCTCTTGGATCACTACCTACTACTTGGCCAAAGCAATAAACAACAAAGGAGAACATGCGACAATTACTTAGGAACAAAAATATAAGAGACAAAAACATAATATATTACTCTATCACGATCTGAACATAATCTCATAATCCATCAGATCCCATCAAACTCAGCATAGCAACGACAGAAGAATTACATATGTGCCTCGATCATGTAGGGCAGCTCACGAGGTCTAAACCATGAAGAACAAAGAGGGGAGGAGAACATCACATAGCTACTTATCACGGACCCATGGTCCAAAGGAAACTACTCACGACACATCCGGGAAGCGTCCATGGTGGAGGAGAATCTCCGGGAGGTCGATCCTCCCTCTGGCAGGGTGCCGGGAAGAGTCCTGACGGTGCTCCCGACTTGGAAGCGCGGCGGCGGCAGAACAGAGGCGAGTTTGCGAAATAGGGTTTTGTCTTTGGAGTTTCCCCGTGACGGAGATTAAATAGGCGAAGGGGTGCAGCCAGGGGGCCACCAGGGGTCCAGGCGGACACCTGGCGTGGCCAGGGGCCTGGTGGTGGCCCTTTCTCCCCACTTTGGTGATTCTGGAAGGCTCCGTTGCGCTGATTTTTTATCCGATTTTTCCCAAATTTTTGGAGCATTTTTAATATGGGGGAACCTGGAATAGAAAAACAGCAGAAAACAGGACTTGACACTGGGGTGCACTGAGTTAGTAGGTTAGTCCAAATATGATCAAAAGTGTATGAAAGTGTATCTATGTCATAGCAATATCACACAAAACATGCATGGGATGAGCAGAAATTATCGATACGTTTGAGACGTATCAACATCCCCAAGCTTAATTCCTGCTGGTCCTCGAGTAGGTAAATGATAATAAACATAATTTCTGTGGTGACATGCTAGCAACCATATAAGAACTTTGAAAAGTAAATGTAACATCCCAAAATTTTCCAAATTTTGGAATGTTAATAAATAATATAATATTGATTGAATTGTTTTGATTTTGGGGTAAATGAAAAACTTTTCCCTTGAGTTTTTGTTTAAACCTTTACAAACCATTTAATAAAATTGGATAATCATTTATCCAATAATGAAAATTTTGGTTGTGAACTTTATTCAAAATTTCAAAGAATGATTTTCTTTCTTTTGTCCTTTTGAAATTTGGTACGAACCACAATTAAATATTTTCGAGTGAGAATAAAATGACTTTCTTAAATTTATTGTGGTCCCATACTCATTCTCGAATTCTTATTTTGGAGTTTATTGGATATTGACGTTTAAGAGATATTTAAATATTTCCAATAATTTAATAAACAAAATGAGAGGAAATAATATGACTTCTCCAAAAACAGTATTGAATTTTTTTAATAATGTCGTTAATGAGTTTTTTTTTATAAAAATCTATTTCTAAAATGTATTCTGAGAGGGAAATATAGTTTTCCTAGACTCTCTATGTTTTATTTGGCTTATACAATTTTATTTGAGAGTGTTTAACCCAGATAATAAAAATAGGATTCCTAAGTCAATTGGACTGAGGTCATCTATCTAATTTTTTCCTCTATCCCTCTTTCCTTTTTCTTTATCTTGGGACAAATTTTGCACTAAGGCCCATAGCCCGAGCGAGCTGTCTTCTTCCTCTCGTTCATTCATGTGTACGTGAACACAGAAGAAAATGGACATGGCAACTGAAGCTCTTCCTCTTTTCCTCCCATCTACTCTTTTGACCGATTCACTTCAGAACCTACACAAAAATTGTGGACAAGTTCATGAGGAATCCATTCATGGAAACAAACACGCGTTTTAATGCTTTTAATTGTCCATAATTTTCTCCATGAATGCCATTAAATTCATTTCCAAAACCTCGCTTTTAATGCCCATTATTTCTCCATAAATGCCATTAAATTCATTTCCAAAACCTCGCTTTTAATGCCCATTATTTCTCCATAAATTCCATTAAATCTATTTCCAAAACCTTGCTTTTAATGTTCATTATTTCACCATGAATGCCATTAACTCCATTCCAAAACCTCACGCACTCTCCTTCTATGGACCTCCCATGACCCTATAAATACCGCCCCTAGGACCCCTTTGAACCACACATCCCCACGCATAAAGTCCCTCTCCAAAGCCCTCTCCTTCGTGCGCGATTTCTCGTCGGAGTAAAGATGCATCCACACTTCCGGTGAAGATTTTTGTCGCCATGAAAGGTACCTAGTCCATATTTCTTCCTCTAGTTACTTCCCTTGCCGATGCGCACCATTGTGACATATTTTTCCTCTCGATTGCAAGGCCGGAGCACGCGTCCGTGTCATTGTGCTCTTCATGCGTTCTTCTCTACTCCGGTGGAACTTCTCGGCTATCCGAAGGCGAACATGGAGCAATAACCTTGTCCATCGAGTAGCCCAAATCATCCTCTACCCCGTTCGGCTGTTCGTTGACGCCGGAGACCTTTTTCCAAAATTCCGGCGAGATCTCTGGTAAGATTTTCTCCCCTTTGTTCATCATTTTTTTTGTAAAAAAATGAATAGCTGCGGACCTATCAGAACTCTCCACGTGGCATCCTTTTTATTAATCCCTTAATTCATTTTAGCAAAAATATCCAAACTTCAAAAAAATTCATATCTTCTAGCCCGTAAGTCAGATTTCGACAATTTTTATATCCCCGGATTCCTTGGAAAATGTAGTTTATTATTTTCCAGTAATATTCCACTTTTGATAATTTGAAATTTAACTCAAATTTATTTCTATAATTTGAGTATATTTGATATACATCTTATTCTATAATTTATTTGGAATATTTTCTTCATCAAATTTGATCCTTAAAATCAAATCTTTCTATTTGGACAATTGTCACATTCTTTCCATCATATAAATACACTATTTAGTTATATCTCTTTTTTATATAAATTTGGCTACAAAAATTCAATCTTCTCAACAAGATCATCACGATTTCTATCGGATCTTTTTGAATCCAATCCAAGAATTGATTTCCTATTCAAATATGCATATGGACAAACCAACTGAGTTTGACATACTCTCCATCCAATTGATTTTATAATCAACCTCCAACATATCCAATTGATTTTACAATCCTCGGATATATGATTGCCATCATATTTCCATCCAATCCAACTTGATCCTATCTCAACCTATCCATGCCATAGTAATTAGTTTATTAATAGTAATAACGAAATATTTATGTTGTAATTGTATCTTATTTGGATCTTCACTTTGGGTTGAGTTCTGTGTTGAAGTGTTTATCTTTTACCGTTAGATATATTGTAACGAGATGGAGAGATGACTACGAGTAGAATATTTCATCGTCAGGATCCAGGCAAGTTACTCTTTTGATCATGCTCCAGTATTACCTATATTTTTTATATGCATTGTAGTCCAACTTAAATATTATGTATTGATAGGATCATATATATTATGCTATGATATTACACCCAGTAGTTCATTGAGGTAGGTCTGAACCTTATATCATTGTCGACACCGTGTAGAATTATACTGCTTTGCTAAGTAGACGTGGATTGGGAAGTAATCCTTTATGAGGTATGAGTGACTAAGTAGTAAACAGGACCAAGATAATCTTAATGAACCACCTGGGTGGAATGGTTGGGGGCACCCTGGAGGAACCAGTGGATTTGCCTGAGTGACCTGGAGATGGCCAGTAATCACTGCGGAATGCCACCCAGGCTTAAAGGGATCAATCATATTTTTCATAACTAGAAGCTTACGTGTGCAGCCACAAGCTATTATGGGCTCTGGCTTGGTTGATTAGTTGTAGTGACTCTTACTAGGTGGTGCTACGAACGTAGTTATGAGTAGGTGGGATGGGCACCGCCAGAGTGAGGGAAACTCTTCTAAAAGACCATGTCTCGACCTTCCGGTTCTCATACAACATGTAGTGTGACGAACTAAAAAGGAGGTGGTCGAGTCTTGTGGGGAATAGTGCACAAACCTCTGCAGAGTGTACAAACTGATCATGATTAGCCGTGTCCCCGGTTACGGACAACTTTGAGCATCTAGAAGTGGGAATGTTGATGGATCTCATCATATTTAATTAATCAATCGGGTTTAATCAACTTTGGGAATAGATTGACTTGGAGAAACCAATTCAATCATATTATGAGCTTTGTAGTACTGTTATGATAATCTTTGAGTAGGACAAAATCAGCTTTATGCAAACTGAAAATCTTAGAGCTTTTCCACCAGCCAAAATTACATGTAGAAGATAGGTCTGTTATATATTTTTTTGGGAGTAACTTGCCGTACATTCAAAGTACTGACCCATTTTGGGCTGTAACCTTCGGTGTTGCAGGATTGTATATGACGAGTAAGTGATGCGATGTAGGGTTACGATGTCAACACTCAACTTTGCCGTTGGTGTTGATGGGACTCCACTTATGTATTGTTTGTTTCCGCGGTGTATTCTAGCCCAAAGGCTATAAGGTAATAAATACCATGTATTTACGTTACTTTTTGACATGTGATTATGGTATTTCATCGAGTACTGTGTGTGCTAGCATACTGATCCAGGGATAGCACAAAAGTAAAGTAGACTTGGTTCCCTTCGGGACCGGGTTGTTACAGTAAATCAATCAAGGTATGTAATTCAATTCAAGTCGTAACATGAAAGAGTCTATATTAGCATTGAAACAAGCAACGAAAGAACATTAGGTGCAAGAGATCTCGCTCTCCGTGACTCGAATGTCTCCAAATGGTGTTTGCATGCAAGAAGGGGGATAGGGAATACGAGAAGAAGTAATTTTGTTGATAACTCAATCTACTAAAGTTTAACACTTGGTCTTCTTTGGAATCTTATCTTGACTCATCCCCAGAGCACTAGCCAGGTACAAGTCAATTTGATCCACTCCTTTTTCGATATTTTAAGCACTCATGCAATGGATGAGCGTAAGCACGAGATTTGACACTTAAGATGGCAAAGAGAGAATATGGTGGAGGAGGAAGACAAAAAGGTGAGAAATGCTCACATCAATGAGGAAAATCATAGGCGAGAAGGCCAAATGATAGATATTATGTGAGGAGTAGAGATTGCCATGCAACGGATGCACATATGAGCTGAAAAGCTCTCCAATGGAACTAGTGGGGGTGCATCTAACTTGCTCGCTCATGAAGACCTAGAGCTCTTCTGAGGAGGCTCATCCTTGGAATATCCAAGCCAAGTTCTATAGTGTGAACGTCCCCACATAGCTATATGCATGATCATCTCTATGGAGTACAAGGATAAGAGGGAGTACTAGTGTGGATTTTTCAAAAGGATAGTAGTGTTGCCCCTTTATCTCTTTTTTTTTTCTTTTCTCCTTTTTCTATTTTTTTGTATTTTTTGGTGGCCTCAATGGCTCTTTCTATTTAACTCTCATTTGTCCTCTTTGGGATCTTTTCCTCACTTAAGGGCAACACTCTAATTTACAAGAGGGTATAGAAGATCTTTCATACTTTACAAGGTACTCAAATCATAAAGAAGATGTAGCTATCATGATGTATGCAATGTATGCCGCTTCCAGTGTAGCAGGAACATGTATGACATGAAGATCAAGTCATGAAGAGGTGGAAGTTGCATGGCAATATATCTCGGAAAGGCTATGGAAATTCCTTGATAGGTAGGTATGATGGCTGTTTTGAGGAAAGATATAAGGAGGTTTATGATGACAGAGCGTATCATGCCAAGGGTTTGGATATACCGGAGAAGGTGGACGCCAACTCTCGGAGTGAGAAGAAGGCAATGCACAACACATGAGAGGCTAGAAAATATGAGGAGGTGGAAGTGTCAACTTTCAATACATACATTAGTCCGAAGAACTCATGAACTTATTATCGGTAACTCTCAATCTAATGAGGAGGTTCACAAAGATACAAGTGCCCCAAGGAGGACTGTATGGGGGTTTTGTTATCCTTGCACATCCTTGACTCATGGTACGTGAGTGTACTCTAATATTTGATCCCTCCAAAGATTAGTGATCCATCTAGTAGCTAGCTAGAGTTCTCAACTAGTTTTGTAGGTTTTGAAAATAAACACGGATTTCCCAAACTACGACACGTATCACTAATAGGCTAGAGCTCTTGACACCAAAAGTTCAAACATTACTCACATAAATACCTCAAAACTATTGCAAGTTACTACTAAAATTAAATAGCAACCTCAATTACCTAGTCTCAAACTAAAGAGATACACATGAAAACTAACTCAGTGCAACAACTAACTCTCTTAACAAGATACACATGAAAACTAAAGAGAGTTCCATCAACAAACTAAAAAAAGCCAAGGCTCTTTCTAAAGAAAAACTAAAACTAAATCTAGACATGGCAGTAGCTACGAAAAGATAAAGAACACACAACAACAAAAAGATAGAAATGAAGAATCCTATGATGTGTTCTAGATTTTGAAAGTGGAGCGTGTTTCTCACCCACACAAAGTAAGACGGGGTCTAACTTGTTATGAATAGAAAGCAAAGCTAAAGAAAACTAAAAATAAAACCTAAGAGTGAGACGCTCCAAGCATAGCACATAACACATGAAGTGATAAAAATATAGTGAGACGAAGGACGAACTGATGATTTTCGATGGAGAAGGGGATGCATGGGGGCATCCCCAAGCTTAGACGCTTGAGTCTCCTTTAATATTTGTTGGGGATGCATGGGGGCATCTATAACATCCCGGGATTTTCACCCAAATTAAAAAAATTGTTTGTTGCGTTATTTTATTGTTTGCTAGATTTGTTTGCAGTATTTGCTTCGCTGATTTATTAATCGGTGAATATTCCCCCCTCTTTCTCGTATCGGATACTGGAAAAAACCTTTTCCCAATGGCACACGACCTTTGCGAACCCGGGGTTTCACCCGAACATTGTCGCATCCGGCACAAGTCCAGCCATCGCCATCGGAACGAATAACCCCATTTAATAATTAAATGGATTATTTTATTGGGCATCGGAAAATATTCTTGGAATGGTATCAAAGTGAGGTACGGCTGACGGGCTCGACGCGCTGATCGCGTGGTTCGAGATTTCGTCTGAATCGGAGGCCGTATGCACTCCCGGTGGTCAGAAACGTGGAGTACCGGACGTGAGAAGGAAAACCCGAGGGCTTTTGCGCAAACTTGCCAGCCAGACCACCTATATAAAGACCACAACTCTCCCACCCCGGGTTTCCCTAGCCTAAAAATTGCAGCCACCCCCTCCACTTTGCCAAAATTTGCCTCCCAAAGCCCCCATTTTCGAAACCCTAACCCTCCCTCAGATCTGGACCATCAGATCTGAGATCTGATGGCCCAGATGAGGCCACATTGCTCCCAGCCCCCTTCTAGCCGAACCGGGCCACGCCGGGCCTACCTCTCCACCGCCGGGCCCGCCCGGGCCGAGCCGCCGCCTTCTTCCCGTGCCCCTGCCGTGGAGGCGCCGTCGAGCTCCGACCACCGCCGGCCGCAGCGCCTCTGGTCGCCTCCCATTCTCCCCCGCAGCGCCTCTTCTCCCTCTACACCTCTCACCCTCCTCCCTCTCTTCCCCTGACGCAGGCCGCCCCCGAAGCCGGAGCCCGCGCCGCTACCGCACGTGTGGGCTGGCGTGACCACACGGCCTAGCTCGCCCCTCCAGGCCCAATGCCTCCCGAGCCCAGTCGGCCTCCCTGGCCTAGCCACCTCTGGCCAGTTGGGCCGGCCCAAGGTGAGCTGCGAGCCAGCCCGCGACCCCTTTTTTTCCTTTCTTTTTTCTATTTTTTGCTAAGTCTGTTAATATTGCTACTATATTCATTTTTGCGACGTAGATTGCGATCAAACCGTATCCCGGATGACGTTGCGCCCAAAAGGGAAACTGTTTAGAATTGTGTGTACTTCAGTTCATCTTTTGTGAGAATTTTGATTCGAGGCCATCTTGATTGTGTTATTTCTGGTCAAACAGGGCCACCCATCGTTAATTGCAAACTGTTGTTAACTGCTGCTGAAAACTGTTATTTTGTGTCAACTTCGGGTGACGGTTGCGTCGCAACCGTTCATCGGAATTGAGTGATTCTTGTTGTATACTGTTAAGCATCATGTCTACTTCAGTTATATGCATTCACATGTCTTTTTGACCTGTTGCATGTTGATTGTATCTTTACCCAAAGTAGCTGCCCTGATGACATGTGTTGTTGTTTATATACAGTTGCTACTTTGTTGCCCTATATCTTTTTAACCGTGCATCCTATTAAGCATTGTAATATGTCATTTTGATCTATGCCATATCTACTTTCATTATATGTATTGCATTGTCATGTTAGCATTCCTGGTCATAGTTATATTTTATCTCCAAAGTTGCTATCCCGCTGTTTTTGACAGCCACCTTTGTTTATCACCAAGTCTGTCACTTTCCGAAGCCATGTTGCACGCTTAATATCTTTTGATCTGTGATGCATATGACCTTGATTCTTGTTTGTACCACCATCATGTCTACTTCATGCCCACATATTGTTATGTCATGTTTCTTTACATTTACATATAGTTTTGCTCCTGATTATACAGAATGAAAATAACAATTTATGCCCTGTTTTCTTTACTTTCACTAAGTCCTTGACTAGTAATGTTTTATAGCTCCTTGTGTTGCTTATAACTAGTGAACCATGATGCCTATTTGCATGATTCCTTTTGCCATGACTTGCCTGCCATGTATACTACATTGCATATCATTTTGGTGCATGTTTGCATTCATTAGATAATTTTTCCATTGCTCTAAAGTGTGCTACCTGATGTTAACAACATGTGTGCATAACTTGTTTTGCTTATATCTTTTTAACCGTAACTCCGTTTGGAGTGATCTTTATATGTAACTTGACTAGAATTTCATGTACTTTGTGTTTATGTTGTTGTTTGCTGTTGTTAACCAACCTAAAATGTGGTTTATGGCATAACAGTACCAAATCCTTTAATTCTCGTGGGGTACTTAGTGGAATGCCATGTTTAGGATTGTGCCTCACTTAAATTGACTAGCATAGATAGTTTATCTTATGCTTCACCGCTTTCCATGTTTGTGTGACATGCCATGCTTGAGTGATATGCCATGTTAACAAAATTTACTCATGTTGTGTAGCTAAATAACTTGAACCATTCTAAATGTGCGGTATCGTTGTGTCTGACGAGTACTCCACTTAACCTGTTAGTAACCGCTCTCGGCGATAGGTGTGATACCCTAGTGTGTTTTCTCGTGTTGCCTTCTTGTTGATGCTTGCTCGTGATTGCTTTGTAGTAATAGATGCTTGCTCATCGATTTCTTTTTCCAGTGTTTCGTTCTTGTGCGCTTCCGCGGGTACCTCTCGGAGATGATGCGATCTTGTGATCGACTACACCTTCGGTTTCGTCTTCTCATCAGGTAAGAGGGAGCATATAGCATGCTTATAACTTTCATCTCACTCGCGCCTAGGTGTAGGTGTCAGAACCCTCTGTTAGGTAATGTGCTAGGATCAAAGTCACCTTGCATTCATCAAATAAAATCAAATGGAATTCAAATTCAAACTCAAATGGGAGAAGGAACACCCCCCAGATGAATTAATTCAAATGGCTAGAAATAAAGTTGCTCCAAAAATTCCTTTTGCATTTTTGAAAAGTCTTATAAATGAGTGTGATCACATATCAAGTGATTTGGGACCAACCCCATGCTCATGGATTTTTCAAATATTCAAACAGGACCTTGGAATTAATCAAAACCCCTATTATTTAAAGTTCAAATAATTTGAATTTTAAAAATGTTCAAACTTTACAAGTGGCTAGCTTATTATATTGTGAAGCCATATAAAAAGTTTCAACTTTTTATAAAATGGTTTGCTATTTTATTTAGCAGATCCGAAAAAAATAAAAGAAGAAAACAGAGAAGAAATAGAAAAGAGGAAAAGAGCCCACCTACCTGGGCCTCTCGGCCCAACTTACCGTCCCAGCAGCCCAAGCCCGCAGCTCCCCTTGTCGTCTTCCCCCAGCGAGGCAAGAAGCTCGCTGGAGGGCATGCCGATGCCGGCGACCTCCTGCTTGCCTGCCAGGGCCCTCCCAGGGCTCCAAAGCATGCCACGGAGACGGCCTAGACTCCCTCTTCCACTTTCCCCACCTCGGCTCGCTTTCCCCTTCCTTCCCGTGAGATTCCACCGACGCCTGAGAAGAACACCGGAGCACCCCTCCATGGAACTCGTGGCGAGGGTGGCCTAAAGCTCGAACCAAGATGTCCCTCGTGCTCGCCGTCTTCAACTTCGTCGCTCTGCAGAAGATCGTGCCCCAATTTCCCCTCAAGCTGACGCCATTCTTACCGAGCTCTCGCCGGCCGCAAAGAAGATCGCCGTCGATTCCACCGGCCACAAGACCTCCCCGAGCAAGCCCTCGCTTCCGTTCGACTCAGGGTGAGCTACTGCGCAAAACCGCTCTTGTCCCGCACCTTCCCCGCAGCTGTAGCAGGATCCACCATGGGAGCCGAGCAAGCTCGCCGCCATGGTTGAGCTAGAGCTCTCCCTCGTGCTCCTCACAGCGCCCCAGTGCACGCGTTTGACTCACGGGCTCTAGCTTTCGAACGCGCCAAAGCTCACCTCAAACCGTGCCCCATAGCCCCGTCGACGTCCTCGCCGTACTTTTGTATCCGCCGGAGCAGACGCCGTCGTCCCTCTGGTCCACTGATACGTCTCAAACGTATCTACTTTTCCAAACACTTTTGCTATTGTTTTTCCCTCATTCTTGCATGATTTGGACGAAACTAACCTGGACTAACGCTGTTTTCAGTAGAGCTGCCTGTATGGTTTTATTGTGTGCAGGAAAATGGATTTTTAGACGTTCCAGAAAATTCCCAGAAAAATACCAGAAAATCCACGCACCCGAAGGAGCCAGAAGCTAGAAGTGGGACCAGAGGGGAGCCTTGGGGGCCCCAGGAGCCCCCCTGGCGCGGCCAGGGGTGGGGCCACGCCCTCTGGCCGCCTGGGGGCCTCCCCCCTCCTCTGGTGCCCTACCGAGACTCCTATTTATCCCCGTGACGCGAAAACCCCAGAACAGAAGTCGTTTTCCCAATTTCCGTCGTGGAGCCGCCGCCACCCTCTGTTCTTCAGGAGGGCTAATCTGGAGGCTGATTTGGCCTCCGGAGAGGGGAGATCGTCGCCATCGTCATCACCATCGCCACTCCATCCATCCTCCATGACTTCTCTTCATATGTGTGAGTAATTCCCTGCTGTAGGCAAAGGGGATGGTAGGGATTGGATGAGTTTAATCATGTTATAGTTTGTCAGATTGTTGGGGGCATGTTGCCTATCATCTAGATTGGTGTTTATCTTCTTTGCTACAACTTGTTGTTCTTAATGATTGTCACTTTGGGCCCGAGTGCCATGTTTTCAGATCTGAACCCTATGTGTTTTCATGAATATATTTGTGTTCTGGATCCTATCTATGAGTTGTATGCACCTATTATGGTCTGGAACCGGCGATCCCAAAGGTGACAGCTTGGGACACCAAAGGGGATGGTCCATAATTTGTGGATTCCATGTATCCATTGAGTTTATTTCTTTGTTCCGGTGCTCTTTGACAGGAGCACCTTAATCTCCATAAGTTCCTTTTGGCCCCGTTCGTAGCGGGATGGTAGGACAAAAGATGTTGTGCAAGTTCTTATTGCAAGCACGTTCAACTACCTACAGGATACATGCCTATTGTTTGATATTTGCCTAGATGATCATTGCTTTTCTGTGTGCCTTGCCCCGTGTTAGAATCTATTATATATTTACTCTCATCCATGCGGCGCCCAACCATCCATCTCCCTAGCCTACAGTGTTTTCAATCCTGCTGGTTATTAGTTGTTACTTTTTGCTATTTACTTTTGATGTTGCCACTATCACTATCATATTATTGTTACTACTTATCTACCGTTGCAAGCAAGTATATTTCAGGTGCGGTTGAATTGACAACTCAACTGTCAAAGCTTATAAATACTTTTTGACTCCCCGTGTGTCGAATCAATAAATTGGGATAAACTTACCCGCGAAGACTATCTCGATCCCTTACGCCTGTCGGGCATCAAGCAGCGTTTATGGCGCCGTTGCCGGGGAGCATAGCAATATTTACAAGTCTACTGCAAGTATCCTGCCTGCTGCACATCATCCGCTATGGGTAATAAAGGAGACGTCAAGGTTCCGATCTTACCTTCCCGTACAAGAAAAGGTATTGTTCTGAACACTAGTGCTACACTTGATTCACCTTCTGTTATGAGTAAGTTTACTTCACCACCACTACATGATGCTTCTATTGAGTCTGTTACTATATCCGATACTTTTGATGATGCTTCCACTACTCTTGATGATGCTACTTTTCTTGGCCACTATATTGAAACTCAGACTGCTAAGGCTGCAACAAAATCCAAGACCAAGACCCGTGCTACCTATATTCCTACCTGCAAAACCTTTGGTTACCCGTGCTTAGATGAACTCAAGGAGAGAATCCTTGATGATGATTATGTTACTCTTGATGATGCTTTTTGCAGGGAACTCAGAGAGTGTGTCGACTCTGACCCTGGTGCTGTTAAAGAGTTGCTCAAAAGGCACGCAATGAAGAACAAAGTTATTCCTGATCCTCAATTTGCCACGTCCCCTATATGCATCACTGATCCTGATTAGGATTTCTCTGTTGATCTTTCACTTATATCTACAGTCGAGGCTGACCCCTTTTATGGCAGAGAAAATGAGGATGCTATAGCACACTTGACCAAACTCGCTGAGTTAAGCAACCTATTCACTACTGATGAGAAGATACGAAACTTCTATGTGGCCAAGCTTTTTCCTTTTTCTTTGAAGGAAGACGCTAAATCATGGTACGATGCATTACCTTATGGTTCCGTTAAAAGTCCTCAGGACTTAGTCAAATTTTTTGTTGATAAGTATTTACCAGCTCATCTGCAACATGCTGCTTTGCAAAGAATCTATAACTTTAAACAATTGCAGGATGAGCAACTCCCTAAAGCTTGGGGGAGGTTTTGTGATTTACTTAAGGTTATGCCGGGACATGGAATCCCCAAGAATGAACTGCTTGATATATTATATGTTGTTTTAACCTATGAGTCCAGAACCTATCTGGATAGTTGTTCTAGTTGTGTTTTCAGGGAAAGAACACCAGATGATGCAGAAGAATTAATGTGAAAAATTGCCAAGAACTATGAAGACTGGTCCGTTCCTGAACCACTTCTACCACCGAAAAAGAGGGGCATGCTTGTTCTGAACCCCGAAGATATACAAGAAGCAAACAAGTATATAAAGGAGAAAGGTATTAAAGCCGAAGACGTGAAGAATTTACCGCCTATTGAGAAGTTGTGTGAGCCTACTACTCACCCTCCCTTGGTAGAGGTACACTCTCTATTAGACTTTACTGAAAGTGACATCCCTAAAGGTAAGCCTCCCGACCAATGCTTAGATGAGCTTGATAATTTTATTATTAATCATGACCATTTTAATAGGAAGTTACAAAGTCAGTTGCATGATAATTCTCTTGCTATCAAAAGTTTATGTGATGTTCTAGAGAGAACAGTTAACGATGTTAAATGTCTTGTTAAGCATTTTCATATGGTTCAAACTCAGCTTGACAAATTTCTAATGTGCAAAAAGATTTGCTTGCTAATAATGCCAAACGGGACATACAAGCTTACGGAATTAAAACTTGGGGTGGAACACACACCCAGGATCCACTCTATCCTGAGGGGCATCCAAACAGAATCGAACAAGATTCTCAAGTACAAGAAGAAGACGAGATTGTTGGCTCTAGGAAGAAGAAAAAGAAGAAGAAGAAACACAAGGAGGCTGACAATCCCGATGATCCTATTACAAGTGAAAATCCAGCCGTTGATCCTAACAGCATATCTACCTCCGATGCTGAAACAGAAGACGATGCCGAGCCTGAAGAAAAGGGAAAGGAGAAGGGTGATTCTCCCGAGGTAAGAGAAGAAGAAGCACTCGATAAACGCAAAAGGTACTCTAAAGAAGAGTTCATCGCAAGGAGACATGGGAAGGAAAGAGAACCATGGATACAGAAACCCATGCCCTTTCCAGGTAAGTCCCTCAAATCCAAAGAAGAAGAGCATTATAAGAAATTTTGTGAACGGATGAAACCTCTTTTTCTTCAAATTCCTTTGACTGATGCTATTAAGTTACCTCCTTATTCCAAATATATGAAAGATATTGTTACTAATAAAAGAAAAGTTCCTAATGAGGCAATATCTACTATGCTTGCTAACTACTCTTTCAGTGGAAAGATTCCCAAGAAGCTCGGTGATCCAGGTATACCCACCATTCCTTGCTCCATAAAGAATAATTATGTCAGAACTGCTTTATGTGATCTTGGGGCAGGAGTGAGTGTTATGCCTTCCTCTCTTTACAAAAGGCTTTGTTTAGAGAAACTAATACCTACAGATATCTCCCTTCAGATGGCTGAGAAATCAACAGCTGTCCCAATAGGTATTTGTGAGGATGTACCCATTGAAGTTGCTAATTGTTTAATCCTTACAGATTTTGTTGTGCTTGACATGCCCGAAGATGGGAGCCTGTCCATTATTCTTGGTAGACCTTTTCTTAACACCGCAGGTGCTATCTTTGATTGCAATAAAGGGAAGGTCACTTTCAACGGTGATGATAAAGAACACACGGTGTATTTTCCAAAGAAGATCGACAAGAGGCATGGCCTTAACTCTATAGAGAATATCGAGACCGTGAAGATTGGAGAATGGGACTGTACACTACATGTGCACCACAAATACAAAACCATTATGGTGGGGACAATGTCCATCAAAGTAAAGGTGCAATGATCACTTCATAAGAGGGGAGACTTCTTGTTCTATATATCGCCGGTTTGTTGGTAAGACTTGATCAACCTTACTAGTGAGCTTGTTTTAGATAGGTAAAAAGTTAATCTTGTTATGTTTTCATTTGCTTTAGCTTTCATTCTCTTTGCTGTACCAAGTTTTTATGTTTTTTAATCTTCACAATACTAATCACCGCTTTAAGATTTCAGAAAGTTTTGCAGCTTTTAGAACTCCGAGAAATTTTCAACAGTGACGTTTTCAGAAAAATTCCAGAAAAATAAAAATAAAATTTTCATGCCGGGAGTGACCCATAGGCACCTGGGGCTGACCAGGGGGGCCACCAGTGGCCCAGGCGGCCAGCTGGCGCGGCCTGCCCCCTGGCCGCGCCCACAGGGCGCCTGGGGCCCACAGGACCCACTTCCAGGTATGTCTTCTTCCTCCTCCTTCCTTTCTCTCCAAAAACACGAGTTCTGCATTTGGTTCTTGCGTTCTTGCTGTTCTTGGAGGCGATTTTCGATCTCTCTCTACAGCCCACCATTAGAGCTGAAATTTTGAGCAAATACTCCCTGGTATGTAACTCATTCACCCCTCCAATTAGATTTTTGATTGGTGGCTTCATTTGTGAGTATTTAGTAGCTCTTGGTGCTGTTTATATGAGCTTGCATGCATGTGTAGAATTTTATTTTCCAAGTTTTGATGCAAGTTTATGTCCTAGGGAAGTGAGTTGAGTAGTTTGCCTTAACTCATTTTGTTTAAATCCTTGTTTTTGTAATTTGTCAAAAATTTCAGAAAGGAGTTTGCTAGGAAGAGCAAAGGGGTGGCTTGGGAAGAAGAGGGCCGAGCGCTCCGATCGAGTTACAAGAGCTGCAGCTTCACCCTCGACTGCTAGGGTGAGCTACAACGAAGATCGTGTGCCCTTGGAGTTGTTGGAGGACACAAATCAAGCACGTGCAATGACTTTCCCGTCCGATGCATTCCTTGAAGCTGCAGGAACTAGAGAGAAGTTCTATAATCTTTGTGCTAATGCAGGTTTGACGCGACTAGCTACGTGCCGTGTTTCCCAGTATCAAAAACTCACCTCCTTTTTTTTCAATAGTTTTAGATATAACCTTAATGCTGGTTCTGTTGAGTTTAAAATTTATAATGATCTTTTGACCATGCCTTTAGAAAGGTTTTGTGAAATAATAGGTGTGCCGAACGTGGGACAGACGGCGAAGATGAGATCTCAGCCCTCCGAGCTGAGAACCATCTTCAACTCGCTCTGTAGCATGGATACGAGGGATATTCATCGGTCAAAGATCTCCAGCATCTTATTTCCACACCTCAGGTATTTTGTGTATTATATTTCTAGAGGGGTGTTAGCTCGTGACAACACGAGCAACATATCTGCGCCGGATATTACTATCCTGGCAACCGCCCTTTCAGGGAGGTTTGATTATAATGTGGGTGCCTTAATTGCTCGACGCCTTGCTATGAACGGTAACAAGGGAGACTTATTTGGTGGCGTTTACTCCACACTTATCCTAGAGTCTATTAATGGCACCCCACACCCCGATGATAAGCCTTTTACTTATTTAAGTTTTGATCTTGCTGCTATGAAAAGGCATAAGTTTGTTACCATGACTTCTGAGTTTGGTAACCTTGATTATATCTTGTGTTTCGGAGCTACCACGGAACGCAAGATCCGTCTACCTGCACCTCTTTTGTTTGATTTTTCTCGCAGGAACGGATGGTCCTTTGATACTACCCAGTTCGATGAGTTCGTGGTCCAGCGTCAGTTTCATAACCCCATGGAGGGGGTTGTGCCCGACGAGGAGGAGCATGGTGAGTTCCCACCTTTCCAGGGAGAGACCGTCACCCAGTTTGGTGAAGAGTCTTCCTCTTCTTGGAGCGCGGATCCTTCTGCGTGGGAGGATCCGAGGACTTCGGTGTATGCACCGGAAGCCTCATACGACCCTTGGAATCACCCGTACTACCCTGGAGCAGGAGGCTCCTGGGGACATTAGCTGCTACCAACTTAGGCCAAAAGCCTAAGCTTGGGGGAGTACGTGCCCTTCTCACTTTTCCATTGTCTTATCCATCTTATTCGCTTTGATCTTTTCGAAGCTTTTGCCCGTTTTTCCTTCTTTCTTTCTTTGCAAAAACAACAAAAAGATTTTCTCTTTTCGTTTGCTTTCTTTTAACCTTTGAAAAACCCAAAAAGATTTCCTTTCTCTCTTTAGTTTGCTTTGTTTTCAGAGTTTAGCTTAAGTCCGTGATGGCATTTGATTATATTTCGTACGTTCGATCGTGCAAGTGACCAGGCAGTAATGACGAAGATCGACGGAAGGGAAGCAACAAGGAAAACCGGTATGAACTCTTCTTGTTTCTACTTTTGTACATATGCCTGTACTTATGATCTAGAGACCAGCTTGTAGCGACATAGTGCTATGTTTACAATGCTTTCCCAGTGTTCATGCTTTCCTTGTGGCCAGTCTTAAATAGCTAGAGTACATAATGTGTTGTTGAAATGATTTACATACATTGCATTATTCATGGTTTGGCATACTGAAGTGGTATTTCCCTTCGGAGAATTTTTGGATTGACTTGGCACATGTTCACACATACTTATGACTAAAAAGTCTATTTTTTCCTTGATGATCTTTTTGTTTCAGAATAGTTATATCACTTTCATGCCCGATTCAATGTTACTTTGTCGCTCTGCATGATTATGACAGTTATTGCTCTTAGTTGGTCGCTTCCCAGTCTTTAGCTAGCCTTCGCTCGCACCAAGCGGAATTCTGCTTGTGCTTCCAAACTCCTTTTCAAACCCAGTGGTTCCAATTGAGTCCACCATACCTACCTATATGTGGTATTTACCGGCCACTCCTAACTTAGACTTTCATGTGCCATCTCGAAATTTATTCAAAAGTTTCCCTTTTGTAACCGTACAAGCTCATGGTGCGGTTAGGGGAAATCGGTATCTTTCATGCCAAAAATATTTTGACGGAAGTTTTAACTAGTCAAACAGAAAAAAAATATGAGAGTTACACCTCCCCCATACTTGATGATGGAGTGAAATGGACCAAATGCTGCTTATGATAGGTGGAACGATACCCTCATTCCATCCTTGAGGAAAAATAAAAGGTTCCGTAGACCATCAAAGGATTTTTGGATAAGGGAATATGTGTAAGCAAAAAGCATTATATATGGTTGGCATGGGAGATATTGAGAGACCTTTACCGTTCACTGTTGACTGGAAAGTTGCACTTCTCAAAAGAGTTTTATCTCTGTTTTCAAAACCAAGAGCTCTGGCACATGTTTAGTTTTTGCTTCCTTTCACTGGTTTTTAACCTTCCCATCAAAAGCCACGGTTCGAGAGTCTCCCCTTCTTTCTTCAAAGCACAAACTATGAGAGCATAATTGTCATTCTTAGTGTAACATGCATTGTCCCAAAGTATTACATTGTCTTCTGCATGCTTGTGTTATTGCTAGTCTGAAATACTGAGTTCTAGTCACCTTTAAAACCCCGGAGGAGTTTCTGCATTTATGTTTTGCTTCACTCATGGAGGCTAGCGAAATTCCACTCAAGTATGTTCAAGCTATGTGCATTGTGATCCTGTCTTGATTTTCAGTAGCTTATTATTTACTTTTATTTGTTTGTGACTGATCACTTGAATGAAGAATTGCTTCGTGCATTGTCCTTATAGCATTATTTCAATACTTGCTCAACTCTTTTTGTAGTACATGCTTATATACATCTAATGAAGCAAAAGAGTTTGTCAAAGTTTCCTTTGACGCGTCCAGTTCGTCGAACTGAATTGCTTGAGGACAAGCAATATGCTAAGTTTGGGGGAGTTGATACGTCTCAAACGTATCTACTTTTCCAAACACTTTTGCTATTGTTTTGCCCTCATTCTTGCATGATTTGGACGAAACTAACCCGGACTAACGCTGTTTTTAGCAGAGCTGCCTGTGGTTTTATTGTGTGCAGGAAAATGGATTTTTAGACGTTCCAGAAAATTCCCAGAAAAATACCAGAAAATCCACGCACCCGAAGGAGCCAGAAGCCAGAAGTGGGACCAGAGGGGAGCCCTGGGGGCCCCAGGCGCCCCCCTGGCGCGGCCAGGGGTGGGGCCGCGCCCTTTGGCTTCCTGGGGGCCTCCCCCCTCCTCTGGTGCCCTACCGAGACTCCTATTTATCCCCGTGACGCGAAAACCCCAGAACAGAAGTCGTTTTCCCAATTTCCGTCGCGGAGCCGCCGCCACGCTCTGTTCTTCTTCGGGAGGGCTAATCTGGAGGCTGATTTGGCCTCCGGAGAGGGGAGATCGTCGCCATATCATCCCCATAGCCACTCCATCCATCCTCCATGACTTCTCTTCATATGTGTGAGTAATTCCCTGCTGTAGGCAAAGGGGATGGTAGGGATTGGATGAGTTTAATCATGTAATAGTTCGTCAGATTGTTGGGGGCATGTTGCCTATCATCTAGATTGGTGTTTATCTTCTTTGCTACAACTTGTTGTTCTTAATGCTTGTCACTTTGGGCCCGAGTGCCATGTTTTCAGATCTGAACCCTATGTGTTTTCATGAATATATTTGTGTTCTAGATCCTATCTATGAGTTGTATGCACCTATTATGGTCCGGAACCGGCGATCCCAAAGGTGACAACTTGGGACACCAAAGGGGATGATCCATTGAGTTTATTGCTTTGTTCCGGTGCTCTTTGACATGAGCACCTTAATCTCCATAAGTTCCTTTTGGCCCCATTCGTAGCGGGATGGTAGGACAAAAGATGTTGTGCAAGTTCTTATTGCAAGCACGCACAACTACCTACGGGATACATGCCTATTGTTTGATATTTGCCTAGATGATCATTGCTTTTCTGTGTGCCTTGCCCCATGTTAGAATCTATTATATGTTTACTCTCATCCATGCATCGCCCAACCGTCCATCTCCCTAGCCTACAGTGTTTTCAATCCTGCTGGTTATTAGTTGTTACTTTTGCTATTTACTTTTGGTGTTGCCACTATCACTATCATATTATCGTTACTACTTATCTACCGTTGCAAGCAAGTATATTTCAGGTGCGGTTGAATTGACAACTCAACTGTCAAAGCTTATAAATACTCTTTGGCTCCCCGTGTGTCGAATCAATAAATTGGGTTAACTTACCCGCGAAGACTATCTCGATCCCTTACGCCTGTGGGGCATCATCCACCCCATGACCCCCAACCACCTTCGTTCGACGTGCGGGAGCTCCAGGAACCTAACCCTGCTCTCCATTCCCTCTCTCGTGCGCTAAATCGAGATCCCAAGAAACTCCGGCGAGCAATAGTGTTGCCGCCGACGACCCCGCCATAAGCCCTAACCCTAGCTTAATTAACCCTTGGACCCACGCCCCCCCCAGTGACCATGACATGTGGGCCCAGCCCCCTGGCTAATCCCTGGGTTAAGTTTAAATCAAATTAAACAATTTAGTTAAACAACAGTCACTTACAGGTGGGACCCACTGGTCAGAGGCCCCCTGACGCCAGCATGACCTCATGCTTGCACAATAATTGGTTTTCCAATTTAAAAGAAATCCAGAAAATTCCAGAAAAAGCTAAACTTTGGAAATTCATAGAAAATTCATCCTAACTCCAAATATAGCAAATAATATGTCTCAAATTATTAGAAAAATTCAAGGTATCGGAATATGCAATCTGTTTTCATGTTTGACCAAGTTTGATTGGGTGAACAGTGGAAACAAGGCATATGCATTCCTTTGCAATACACTTCATTTAAATGGAAACCCTCACACATCAGAAGCATATACATCAAGTTTCAACCTTCAACCATGTGCTTGTGCATTGTATTTACTTTTCTTCCTTGTTTGTTGTTTGTCGAGTAGAGATGGAACCGGAACAGGAGGCTTCCCCCTTCGTTGAAGACCCCGATACCGAACCTCGTCAGCAAGGCAAGCAAACCCCCATTGATCATGTCGATAAAATCCCACTTTCCTCTCAATCTAGCTTATGCATTGTTTAGGATGATTACCATGCTACGTTTCTACCGCATAGATGAACCCATTCCTTTGCATGACCTATCTTTTGTCACAGTAGTAAGCAAACCACAATCCTAGCAAATGTAGGAGTTGATTGATATCATGTGGCCCCTGCAATTGTTACTGCTTATTGCATGCTTAGAGTGATACAATGTTGATACTGTTATGTGAGTCGGGATGGTAGTGATCATGTTGATGATGGTGGAAATGTGTTGGTGAATCTACCCTAATACAAGGTGAACGATGAGAGGTTGTGTAGGAGTACACAGTGGGTTGACTCGTTGAACACCGCCCTAAGTCCGAGTTCTTGTGTGGTGATCCAAGATGAAGAGTACAACCACACATTGGGCTCACTGACCCCTCTCAACCTACTAAATCTTCCCTTTCGATGTCCAGATGTCGCAGTAGTTCGGAGTTCTGGTAGGTTTGTGGCCTGGCTGCTAAGTGAGAGAACGGCTCAGCCGAGACCGGCTTATGCACCACGCACACATCATCTGGGTCCACTTCGGTAAACCGGTCGGGTTCACGATAGTGGTAGCCAACCCAGGTAGGCGGCTTTCTTGGACTAGATCGGCTATGAGGTAACAGTTGTGGTGAGCATCCTCGCCGACACTTCTTAAACGGTGTCGAGTACAAAGGCGGTAACTGATGATCATGTGTGTGTAGCGGTACACCCCTGCAGGGTTAACAAAACTATTCGAATAGCCGCGTCCGCAGTAAGGGACTGCTTGGAAAGCTTAGCTTGATTATTAGACAATTTGAACTGGATACTTATAAAACTTGCCAAGATAAGCGTGAGTGCTACGGCATGATTTCTCGTGGGGAAGTCGAGGAAGGCACCATAGTGGTGTAATTGGTTGGAGACATGTAGTGGACTCGTGTACGCTTCTTACCTCAAGTCTGGTACTCGTAGTTCAGGACTAGCCAAGTCAAAGCTGTCACTTCTGCAATTGAACCCCACCTCCCTTTACCTTGATACATGTGCATGAGTAGTATAGTTCCTACGTAAGTCTTGCTGAGTACGACTTTGTACTCACGTTTTCTTATTCTATGTTTTAGATGAACCCACTGACCCCGAAGGTGGATTCTTCCTCGAGCTCGACGACTGAAGACCAAGCTAGTGTAGTCCCAGTTAGCAGCTGGTTCCCTCGTGGAGGTCTTTGTGTTTAAATAAGGCTTCTTGAGCCATTTGTTAAGTTTGTCTGTACTCAGACCTACTCTGCTTCCGTTGAATGTTGTAATGTTGGATCACATGCTTGTGATCTCTGTGTGCACTCTGTGGATCACATGCCCCTGGTGAGTCGACATCCAGCTCAGGAGCCGGCCGCGCTCTCGATCTAGTCTCTACCGTCTGTCGCAGGTTTGGATAGCCGGTTAATCACACATGGGAAACCGGGTCTTCAGCTGAACAAGGTGGGCCAGCAAGGGAACTATGTCCTCACTGGTCCGGGTTGGTTTAAAAACTACTAGCAGCTGACCAGCACTAGAAATGTTTGAAGCTAGGTAGGTAAGAAAAGGGGACCCCATAAAATCCCACACGCGGTTAGGCAAGCTCAGTCTTAAAATCAATACCCGGAACTCGGATCCTAGGTGATTCGAATGGAACAAAGCGTCGGGGCGGGATAGCCTAGACCTTCCATCCTTCGTCGAATATAGTCAACATTATAATAATCATATCATCAACAACAATAATAATAATAATGATAATGTGATATCCCAAACCAAGGAGTAACAGGGTAACATCGTAGCATCCTAAGAATGCATACTAAGCAGGGGCTTAGCAACGAGCAATAGTAACATAGCAGTACAAGGTTTGCTGGGTAGGGACATGGCTGTATCGGTTTGAAAGAGGCTGTAAACATGTGGTAGGATCAAACATCAAACCTAACCTAGACTAGCATGCAAACCGCTGGTTGAAATAGAATGGATCATAAGTAATGTATAGTCCTTGCCTGTTGATAAGTCGGGTTCCGAAGGTGTAGTCGATCGCAAGCTCGCATCGTCTCCGAGAGGTACCCGCGGAAGCACACAAGAGGGTAAACACTGGAAAGCAATCAACGAGCAAACACTCTATTACTACGAGGCAAACACGAGCAAGCATCAACAAGAAGGCAACACGAGACATCGCACCTACCGTCGAGAGCGGTTACTAACAGGTTAAGTGGAGTACTCGTCACACACGACGATACCGCACATTTAGAAAGGTTCAAGTTGTTTAGCTACAGGTGATCAACAAAGGTTGTTAACAGGGAATCTCACTCAAGCACGGAAAAGCACACAAACATGTCAAGAGGTGAAGCACAAAGTAAACTATCTATGCTAGTCAATTTAAGTGAGGCACAACCTAAACATGTCATAGACTAAGTGCCGCACGAAAATTAAAGGATTTGGTACTGTTCTGCCATAACCCATATTTTAGGTTGGTTAACAAGATACAAGCAAAACAAGTTACGGGCACAATCTGCCAACATTAGGAAGCACACTTTAGAGCAATGCATAAATAGGACAATCAATGCAAACATTCTCACAAACGATATGGAACTAAAGTAGACATGACAGGGAAGGCATGGCAAAAAGAATCATGCAAATAGGCATCATAGATCAAAAGATATTAAGCATGCAACATGGCATCGGAACGTTACAGAATTAGAGAAAAACAGAGGTGGCTGTCAAAAACAGCAGCATAGCAACTTTGGAGCTCAATAACTATATGATCAGCAAGAATATCATGACAATGCAATACATATAATGGAAGTAGACATGATGCTTAACAATATGCAACAAGAATCACTCAATTCCGATAAACGGTCGCGACACACTCGTCGACCGAAGTTGCAACAAAATATAAACAGCAACACACTAACAGCAAGGTAGCTACTTTGGGTGAAGATACAATCATGATGTAGAAAGAAATTATGGCCTGTGAATGCATGAAACTGCAGTAGAAACAATGCTTAACAGGATGCAAAAGGATTCACTCCATTCCGACGTACGGTTGCGACGCAACCGTCGCCCGAAGTTTCAACAAATTAACAGTTTCAGACAGATTCACAGCAGTTTAGCAGTTAACGATATGGTGCCCTGTTTGACCAACAATTAGCCAAACAAGATGACCTCAAAACAGAATGCTCACAAAAGATGGATGCTAGAGCATAGAGAGCACACCAATAAAAAAAAGAATCACTTCGTTCCGACCTACGAGTCAACGGGAAATCGCATTACAAAATGGGTACACGGAGTAGAAAATCTGGGACTTAGCGAAAATTACAAAGGGGGAGCTCGGGCTGCACCTCCCATGGCGGGCTGGACAGGACCAAAACGGCCATGGCGCGGGCACGGGAGGCCATGGGAGGCTCTTGGGAGGCTGGGGTCGAAGGAGGGTGGGTGCAATTTTGTGGCTAGGGAAACCCTAGAAATGGGTGGGAGTGTGGTGGTCTTTATATAGCCCAGGGGGCTGGCAGTTTGCAAAAACATCCCCGGTTTTTCTCTCGCGCGCGCGGTGCTCACGTTTCTGACCACCGGGGGTCCGCAGTACCTCCGATTCGGGTAAAACTTTGAACTGCGCGATCAGCGCGTCGAACCGGAGGCGTTCACCTCGCGCTGGAACCGTTCTGAGAACACTTTCCGGCGCGCTATAAAAATATCCCATTTACTTATTAAACGGGGGTTTTTCGTTCCGTTGGCCGCGGCTGGTCTTGTGCGGTTTTTGCGACGGTGATCGGGTGAAACCAAGTGTCACAAAGGTCGAGTGTCAGGGTGGCAAGGGTCGGTCTCCGTCCGGTACGAGATAAGAGGGGGAAAATAATTCCCAATCGATAAATCGGGGATGCAAACACCGCAAACAAATCAAACAATCAAACAATTCAAACTGAAAACAATTTTTTTAATTTTTGTGAAATCTGGGTTGTTACAATACAACACCACCAACAAGGGATCTCGTCCCGAGATCCAAGATGGTCCGGGGGAGAGGGGGGAAGAGAAAATAGAGGCGACAATCTTCAACACCACCAACAAGGGACTCTGCTCCATGTCGACGTCGAACTTCGGTTGAGATAAATTTCTGCAGAGAGACGACATCGTCGGAAAAACGAAACCGTCAGTGTCAACAGGAAGAACGACAACGAAAACCGGATCAAATGATAGTTCTTTTTGACGCAAGTCGTGAAAACACCGGCAAAAGGATGGAGGGCAATGGACGACCAAGATAATTACCGGAATGCAGAAAAGCTGAAGGTACTATAGGATTTCCCAACCTGAGCTCGGAATCAAGACAATACACCGCGAGCGAAGCATTGTAACTATTCCGAACTCCACACTCTCGAGATCCTAGAGTTTTGAAGGGGATAAGAGAGAATGAAACACTTACGACACTTGTCCTGACCAGAGCAAGGGTAAGGAGTAAAAAGAATCCTACTCTCCGATAACTAACTTAGTAACTACAAAATAGTTTTTTCTAGACCCGACTTCGGCCAGAGAGGGGATCCTACGATCGGTAAGGCTCTGATACCAAGTTGTAAGGCCCGATATGCGGTACTGTTCCAGATCTAGGTGTGTCCACCCAGATCCGGGGACGAAGCACATATCGGTCCCACCGCGACATATGACAAAGCCATATGCCCCGGATTTCCAACATGATATCACAACATTATAGATACAAGGATACAACATCTCATACAATCGGTATACAACTGCCTCAAATACAATACATCAGCGGATGGTATATGTCTGAGTACAGACTACAATCAAATGCCTGGTGGCAAAGAGTAAAACATCGATCCCCATAACCACACGGGTCCAGGCCCTCCGCCGGGATCCGCCTAACTAGTCGTCGTCGAGTCTCCACGTGAAACATCGGTCACCATACCTGTTGTCGATCAAGAACCCTGAAAAGAGTTTGGGGGTAGTATAAGGAGTACAGAGGTACTAAGCATCCAACTGTAGTGGTCATCTGACCCAGCAAGGACTTCATCACTCGTCATTCTAGGACAACTAGTAGTTTACGGTAAGGAAGGGGTAAGTGGTGAGCTTGTTGTCGCACTAGCATTTATGAAGTGGCTAACGATCTAGAGAATAAGACAAGAAGCCAAGCATTTGATGAGGAATCGCCTCCAACAAGTCTGCTATCCACCTACATACGCAAACATAACACCTATCCTATCCTTGTCCTCCTCTTCGCATCCCGACGAAGAAGAAGCAGTCAAGGCACACACACACGTTGATCAAGTTATATTAAAATTATCTCAGCTGTTGTTGTCTATGAACAAGGAGTAGGTCTCAAGTCGTCCATAACTGTGGACACGGCTTCTCGAAAAGATTTAACCCTGCAGGGGTGTACCAACTGCCCATTACAAGGCTCCGCACGCACGCCCATCTCTCTCAGTTGCTACCCATCACAGGCAACCATTTTATGATTTAGTTCCAAGAGATCTGAAATGACAGGTCCCTCTAACTAACAATGAACAAATCCGGGTGGCCCCCGGTGAGTCGACATCCAGCTCAGTTGCCGACCGCGCTCTCGATCTGGTCTCTACCGTCTGTCGTAGGTTTGGATAGCCGGTTAATCACACATGGGAAACCGGGTCCTCAGTTGAACAAGGTGGGCCAGCAAGGGAACTATGTCCTCACTGGTCCGGGTTGGTTTAAAAACTACTGGCAGCTGACCAGCACACACATGGTTTCAAATGGTAAATCAGCTTGGGCCACCACTAGAAATGTTTGAAGCTAGGTAGGTAAGAAAAGGGGACCCCATAAAATCCCAGACGCGGTTAGGCACGCTCAGTCTTAAAATCAATACCCGTAACTCGGATCCTAGGTGACTCGAATGGAATAAAGCGCCGGGGCGGGATAGCCTAGACCTTCCATCCTTCGTCGAATATAGTCAACATTATAATAATCATATCATCATCAACAATAATAATAATAATGATAATGTGATATCCCAAACCAAGGAGTAATAGGGTAACATCGTAGCATCCTAAGCATGCATACTAAGCAGGGGCTGAGCAACGAGCAATAGTAACATAGCAGTACAAGGTTTGCTGGGTAGGGACATGGCTGTATCGGTTTGAAAGAGGCTGTAAACATGTGGTAGGATCAAACATCGAACCTAACCTAGACTAGCATGCAAACCATTGGTTGAAATATAATGGATCATAAGTAATGTATAGTCCTTGCCTGTTGATAAGTCGGGTTCCGAAGGTGTAGTCGATCGCAAGCTCGCATCGTCTCCGAGAGGTACCTGCGGAAGCACACAAGAAGGTAAACACTGGAAAGCAATCAACGAGCAAACACTCTATTACTACGAGGCAAACACGAGCAAGCATCAACAAGAAGGCAACACGACACATCGCACCTACCCTCGAGAGCGTTTACTAACAGGTTAAGTGGAGTACTCGTCACACACGACGATACCGCACATTTAGAAAGGTTCAAGTTGTTTAGCTACAGGTGATCAACAAAGGTTGTTAACATGGCATCTCATTCAAGCACGGAAAAGCACACAAACATGTCAAGAGGTGAAGCACAAAGTAAACTATCTATGCTAGTCAATTTAAGTGAGGCACAACCTAAACATGGCATAGACTAAGTGCCGCACGAAAATTAAAGGATTTGGTACTGTTCTGACCTAACCCATATTTTAGGTTTGTTAACAGCAGAAAAAAATATCATAAACACAAAGTACGCGAAAACTAATCAAATTACATATAAAGAACACCCCAAACGGAGTTACGGTTAAAAAGATACAAGAAAAACAAGTTACGGGCACAATCTGCCAACATCAGGAAGCACACTTTAGAGCAATGCATAAACAGGATAATCAATGCCAACATGCTCACAAACGATATGTAACTAAAGTAGACATGATAGGGAAGGCATGGCAAAAAGAATCATGCAAATAGCATCATAGATCAAAAGATATTAAGCATGCAACATGGCATCGGAACGTTACAGAATTAGAGAAAAACAGAGGTGGTGTCAAAAACAGCAGCATAGCAACTTTGGAGCTCAATAACTATATGATCAGCAAGAATATCATGACAATGCAATACATATAATGGAATTAGAAATGATGCTTAACAATATGCAACAAGAATCACTCAATTCCGATAAACGGTCGCGACACACTCGTCGACCGAAGTTGCAACAAAATATAAACAGCAACACACTAACAGCAAGGTAGCTACTTTGGGTGAAGATACAATCATGATGCAGCAAGAAATTATGCCCTGTGAATGCATGAAACTGAAGTAGAAACAATTCTTAACAGGATGCAAAAGGATTCACTCTATTCCAACGTACGGTTGCGACGCAACCGTCGCCCGAAGTTTCAACAAATTAATAGTTTCAGACAGATTCACAGCAGTTTAGCAGTTAACGATCTGGTGCCCTGTTTGACCAACAATTACCCAAACAAGATGACCTCAAAACAGAATGCTCACAAAAGATGGATGCTAGAGCACAAAGAGCACAACAATAATACAAAAAGAATAACTTCGTTCCAACCTACGAGTCAACGGGAAATCGCATTACAAAACGGGTACACGGAGTAGAAAATCTGGGACTTAGCGAAAATTACAGAGGGGGAGCTCGGGCTGCACCTCCCATGGCGGGCTGGACAGGACCAAAACGGCCATGGCGCGGGCACGGGAGGCCATGGGAGGCTCTTGGGCGGCCGGGGTCGAAGGAGGGTGGCTGCAATTTTGTGGCTAGGGAAACCCTAGAAATGGGTGGGAGTGTGGTGGTCTTTATATAGCCCAGGGGGCTGGCAGTTTGCAAAAACATCGCCGGTTTTTCTCTCGCGCGCGCGGTGCTCACGTTTCTGAACGCCGGGGGTCCGCAGTACCTCCGTTTCGGGTAAAACTTCGAACTGCGCGATCAGAGCGTCGAGCCGGAGGCGTTCACCTCGCGCTGGAACCGTTCTAAGAACACTTTCCGGCGCGCTATAAAAATATCCCGTTTACTTATTAAACGGGGGGTTTTCGTTCCGTTGGCCGCGGCTGGTCTTGTGCGGTTTTCGCGATGGTGATCGGATGAAACCCGGTGTCGCAAAGGTCGAGTGTCAGGGTGGCAAGGGTCGGTCTCCGCCCGGTACGAGATAAGAGGGGGAAAAATAATCGCTGATCGATAAATCGGGGATGCAAACACCGCAAACAAATCAAACAATCAAACAATTCACACCGAAAACAATTTTTTTTAATTTTTGTGAAATCTGGGCTGTTACAGATGATGACCCATCTCAGTTGATCATCCGGCCTGGATGGGATGCCCCTCACGTACGATGCTTTCCGAGAACGTTCTGTGTTTGGCCTTGTCTGCTTAGACAAGTGGGTACGGTTCTCGGCTCTCCATATGACTATGTCGTAGAGGGACTTCCATACGCTAACCCCAGGTCCCGATAGTAGGATAGAACGATTGCTTGATCCTACCACTTCATATTCATGCCTCTCAAATAAAACCAAACAGCCATGTCCTACACATCCCAGCAAACCTTGTTCGGATATGTTACTATTGCTCGCTGCTCAACCACTGCTTAGTATGCATGCTAGGATGTTATCAATGGTTATCCTGTTATTTTTTGGATTGGGCTATCACCTTTATTATATTATTGTGGATGGAAGGTCTAGGCTATCCCGCCCTAACGCTTCGTTCCATCCGAGTCACCTAGGTCCCCAGTTCCGGTATTGTGTCTCTTGACGAGCGTGCCTAACCGCGTGTGGGATACTATGGGGTCCCCTCTTCTTACCTAACTAGCTCCAAACATTTCTAGTGGTGGCCCAAGCTGATCTATCATTTGCAAACTGTGTGTGTGCGAGTTGCTAGCCTCGCGGATTTCCAACAAACCGTGCCAGTGGGATGGTATATCCTGTTGGTCCACACCTGGAAGCTAGGGAGCCTGCCCGTGCGAGGGTAGGTTATCCCGACCTCGTCCAGACGGTAGAGACCGATTCAAGAGCGCGGCCGTCTTTTGAGTTGGATGTCGACTCACCGGGGGCCACCCAGATTTGTGCGTTGTTAGTTAGAGGGACCTGTCGTTTCGGATCTCTCAGGAGTAAATCATAAAATGGCTGCCTGTAATGCGTAGAAACTGAGAGAGGTGGGCGTGCGTGCGGAGCCTTGTAATGGGAAGTTGGTACACCCCTGCAGGGTAAATATTTTCGAGAAGCCGTGTCCATGGTTATGGACGACTTGAGACCTACTCCTTGTTCATAGACAACAACAACTGAGATAATCTTAATAACTTGATCAATGTATGTGTGTGCCTTGACTACTTCTTTTTCGTCGGGATGCGAAGAGGAGGACAAGGATAGGATAGTTGTTATGCTTGCATAAGTAGTTGATAGCAAGACTTGTTGGAGGCGATTCCTCATCGAATGCTTGGTGCTCATCTTACACTAAAATAGACCGATAGCCACTCATATATTGCTAGTGCGTCTGCAACCTCACCACTACCATCCATCTTACTCGTGAGAAGTTAGTTACAAGACTTTGATATAGCTCAACTCTTTCTTTTTTATTTTACGCACGTTATGCAAACGATCTTGGACTTCAGAGGAGCTCGATGACCCTTCTTCTTGACGCCTTCACGAAGACTCGACGACGACTAGTTAGGTGGATCCCGGTGGAGATCCTGGACCCGTGTGGTTACGGGAATGGTGTGTTTTACCTTTGCCATTAGGCATTTGATTGTAGTCTGTACTCAGACATGTATCTTCCGCTGATGTATTGTATTTAAGGCAGTTGTATGCCGATTGTGTGCGATGTTGTATCTTTGTATATGTAATGTTGTAATATCATGTTGGAAACCCGGGGCATATGACCTCGTCATATGTCGCGGTGGGACCGATTTGTGCTTCGTCCCCGGATCTGGATGGAGATATCTAGATATGGAACAGTACCGCATATTGGGTCTTACAACTTGGTATCAGAGCCTTACCGACCATAGGATCCCTTCTCTGGCCGAATTTGAGTTTAGAAGAAAAACTATTTTGTAGTTACTAATTTAGTTATCGGAGAGTAGGAATCTTTTTACTCCTTACACTTTCTCTGGTTAGGACAAGTGTCGTAAGTGTTTTAATCTCTCCTTTTCCCTTTCAAACTTTAGGATCTCGAGTGTGTGGAGTATCGGAACCATTACAATGCCTTGCTTGCAGCGTATTGTCTCGATTCCGATCTCAGGTTTGGGAAATCTTGTAGTACCTTTAGTTCTTCCGACTCAGGGTACAAATCTCGGTCGTCTGTTGACTTCATTCCTCTTGCCTAGTGTCCTCACGATTTGAGTGAGAATGCTTCCCTTGATCGTCGCTTTTAACTATCGCTCTTCCTCTTGATTTCCCGATGGTTTCGTTCTTTGACGTTGCCATCTCTCTCCAGAAAGTTTTGTCGACGGAGGTTCGTCGATGACATGGAGCAGAGTCCCTTCTGGGTGGTGTTGAAGATTGCCGAGTCTCTTTTCTCTCCCCCTTCTCCCCCGGATCGTCTAGGATCTCGAGACGAGATCCCTTGTTGGTGGTGTTGTATTGTAACAGCCCGGGATTTTCACCCAAATTAAAAAAATTGTTTGTTGCGTTATTTTATTGTTTGCTAGAATTGTTTGCAGTATTTTATTTGCTGATTTATTAATCGGTGAATATTACCCCCCCCCCCCCTCTTTCTCTTATCGGATGCGGGACCAAAACTTTTCCCAACGGCACACGACCTTTGCGACACCGGGGTTACACCCGAACACTGTCGCAACCGGCACAAGTCCAGCCATCGCCATCGGAACAAAAAACCGCATTTAATAATTAAATGGATTATATTATTGGGCGCAGGAAAATATTCTCGGAATGGTATCAAAGTGAGGTACGACTGACGGGCTCGACGCGCTGATCGCGTGGTTCGAGATTTCGTCCGAATCGGAGGTCGTATGCACTCCCGTCGGTCAGAAACCTGGAGTACGGACGCGAGAAGGAAAACCCGAGGGCTTTTGCGCAAACTTGTCAGCCAGACCACCTATATAAAGACCACCACTCTCCCACCCCTTTATAGGGTTTCCCTAGCCTAAAAATTGCAGCCACCCCCTCCACTTTGCCCTAATTTGCCTCCCAAAGGCCCGATTTTCGAAACCCTAACCCTCCCTCAGATCTGGACCATCAGATTTGAGATCTGATGGCCCAGATGAGGCCACGTTGCTCCTGCCCCCTTCTAGCCGAACCGTGCCACGCCGGGTATGCCTCTCCGCCGCCGGGCCCGCCCGTGACGAGCCGCCCGTCTTCCCGCGCCCCTGCCGTGGAGGCGCCGCCGGCCGCCGCGCCCCTGCTCGCCATCCTTCCTCCCCCGCAGCGCCTCTTCTCCCTCTCCACCTCTCACCCTCCTCCCTCTCTTCCCTTCCCGCAGGCCGTCCCCGGAGCCAGAGACCGCGCCGCCGCCGCACGTGTGGGCCGGCGTGCCCTCACGGCCCAGCTCGTCCCTCTAGGCCCAGTGCCTCCCGAGCCCAGCCGGCCTCCCTGGCCTAGCCGCCTCTGGCCAGTTGGGTCGGCCCAAGGTGAGCTGCGATCCAGCTCGCGACCCCTTTTTTTCCTTTCTTTTTCCTATTTTTTGCTAAGTCTGTTAATATTGCTACAATATTCATTTTTGCGACGTACATTGCGATCAAACCATAGTCCGGATGACGTTGCACCCAAAAGGAAAACTCTTTAGAATTGTGTGTACTTCAGTTCATATTTTGTGAGCATTTTAATTTGAGGCCATCTTGATTGTGTTATTGCTGGTCAAACAGGGCCACCATCGTTAATTGCAAACTGATGTTAACTGCTGCTGAAAACTTTTATTTTGTGTCAACTTCGGGTGACGGTTGCGTCGCAACCGTTCATCGGAATTGAGTCATTCTTGTTGCATATTGTTAAGCATCATGTCTAATTCAGTTATATGCATTCACATGTCATTTTCTCCTGCTGCATGTTTATTGTATCTTCACCGAAAGTAGCTACCCTGATGACATGTGCTGCTTTTTATATAAAGTTGCTACTTTACTGCCCTATATCTTTTTAACCGTGCATCCTATTGAGCATTGCAATATGTCATTTTGATCTATGCCATATCTACTTTCATTATATGTATTGCATTGTCATGTTAGCATTCCTGGTCATAGTTATAGTTTAGCTCCAAAGTTGTTATCCCGCTGTTTTTGACAGCCACCTCTGCTTATCACTAAGTCTGTAACTTTCCGAAGGCATGTTGCACGCTTAATATCTTTTGAGCTGTGATGCATATGACCTTGATTATTGTTTGTACTTGATCACCATCATGTCTACTTTATGCCCACATATTGCTATGTCATGTTGCTGCACATTTACATATAGTTTTTCTCCTGTTTATACATCATGAAAATAACAGTTACTGCCCTGTTTTCCTTATTTTCACTAAGTCCTTGACCGGTAATGTTTTATAGCTTCTTGTGTTGCTTATAACTACTGAACCATGATGCCTATTTGCATGATTCCTTTTTCCATGACTTGCGTGCCATGTCTACTACATTTCATATCATCTTGGTGCATGTTTGCATTCATTAGCTAATTTTTCCATTGCTCTAAAGTGTGGTACCTGATGTTAACTGCATGTGTGCATAACTTGTTTTGCTTATATCTTTTTAACCGTAACTCCGTTTGGATTGTTCTTTATATGTAACTTGACTAGAATTTCTTGTACTTTGTGTTTATGATGTTTTTTTGTAGTTGTTAACCAACCTAAAATATGGTTTAGGGCAGAACAGTACCAAATATTTTAATTGTCGTGGGGTACTTAGTGGAATGCCATGTTTAGGATTGTGCCTCACTTAAATTGACTAGCATAGATAGTTTATCTTACGCTTCACCTCTTTCCATATTTGTGTGACATGCCATGCTTGAGTGATATGCCATGTTAACAACCTTTGCTCATGTTTTGCAGCTAAATAACTTGAACCATTCTAAATGTGCAGTATCGTCGTGTGTGACGAGTACTCCACTTAACCTGTTAGTAACCGCTCTTGGCGATAGATGCCATACCGTAGTGTGTTGTCTTGTGTTTCCTTCTTGTTGATGCTTGCTCGTGATTGCTTCGTAGTAATAGATGCTTGATCGTCGATTGCTTTTTCAAGTGTTTCCTTCTTGTGTGCTTCCGCGGATACCTCTCGGAGACGATGCGAGTTTGTGATCGACTACTTCATATCACTCGCTCCTAGGTGTAGGATAGAACGATTTCTTGATCCTACCACTTCATATCCATGCCTCTCAAATAAACCCAAACAACCATGTCCTCCATATCCGTGCAAACCTTGTTCGGCTATGCTACTATTGCCCGCTACTCAGCCATTGCTTAGTATGGATGCTAGGATGTTATCAAATGTTATCCTGTTACTGCTTGCATTGGGCTATCACCTTTATTATATTTTTGTGGGTGAATGATTATTATAAATGTTGACTATACTCGACGAAGGATGGAAGGTCTAGGCTATCCCGCCCCGACGCTTTGTTCCATTCGAGTCACCTAGGTCCTGAGTTCCGGGTATTGTGTCTCTTGACGAGCGTGCCTAACCGAGTGTGGGATACTATGGGGTCCCCTCTTCTTACCTAACTAGCTCCAAACATTTCTAGTGGTGGCCCAAGCTGATTTATCATTTGCAAATTGTGTGTGTGCGAGTTGCTAGCCTCGCGGATTTCCAACAAACCGGGCCAGTGGGATGGTATGTCCTGTTGGTCCACACCTGGAAGCTAGGAAGCTTGCCCGGGCGAGGGCAGGTTATCCCGACCTCGTCCAGACGGTAGATACCGATTCGAGAGCACGACCGGCTTTTGAGTTGGATGTCGACTCACCGGGGGCCACCAGGATTTGTGCGTTGTTAGTTAGAGGGACATATCGTTTCGGATCTCTCGAAACTAAATAATAAAATGTCTGCCTGTAATGGGTAGAAAATGAGAGAGATAGGCGTGCGTGCGGAGCCTTGTAATGGGCAGTTGGTACACCCCTGCAGGGTAAATCTTTTCGAGAAGCCGTGTCAACGGTTATGGACGACTTGAGACCTACTCCTTGTTCATAGACAACAACAACTGAGATAATCTTAATAACTTGATCAATGTGTGTATTCCTTGACTGCTTCTTCTTCGTCGGGATGCGAAGAGGAGGACAAGGATAGGATAGGTGTAATGCTTGCGTAAGTAGTTGATAGCAAGACTTGTTGGAGGCGATTCATCATCGAATGCTTGGTGCTCATCTTACTCTCAAAGGTAACTTGATTTTCTTTCTTCGGAAGTGTTCCATCCCCTTTTTGTGAGGGAATTGAAATTTTATATTCCCCTCTTTTCATGTCAATGATAGCACCAACGGTGCGGAGAAAAGGACGTCCCAAAATAATTGGACATAAAGGTTCACACTCTATATCCATAATAATGAAATCAACGGGAACATAGTTGTCATTGACAATGATAAGCACATCATTGATCTTCCCCAAAGGTTTATTTACAGAAGAATCGACAAGACGAACACCAAAAGAACAAGAATCAAAATGTTTCAATTCAAACATATCATACATTCTTTAGGGCATGACGGAGGTACTAGCTCCAACGTCATATAAAGCATAGCAAGAGAAGTTATTTAATTTAATTTTCATCATAGGGTCCCAACCATCATCTAGCTTCCTAGGTATGGAGGCTTCTATCCTAAGCTTCTCCTCCCTAGCTTTGATGAGAGCATTTTTGATATGCTCTGTGAAGGCAAGATTAAGTGTGCTAGTGTGGGGGTCTCTAGACATTTTGTGTAGTAAGCTAATAACTTCTGAGAGGGTGCAACTATCAAACTCAATATCACTACTATCAAAGGTGGTAGTAGTATCATCTAGGCTCACTTGTTTGAAAGCCTCTATGTTCATAGGGGTTTCTTCTTTTACAGTTGAGGTATTAGCATCACCATTAACAGGTCCAATGGGACCAGAAGTGCATTGGGTGCTAATAGTTTCGGTATCCTCAACAATTTGGATAGTTTCAACTGTGTGGTGTGTTGGAAGGCTCTTAATTATATCTTCTTCCTTTTTTTCTAGCCCATCTTTCTTTAAGTTTAGCCATCATCCTAATATTTTTATTAATTTGTAACTGGATAGCATTAATAGGTGTGGCCTTTCTCTCCTCAAGGGGAGAGGTTCTAATATTTTAAATCTCAACATCAAGGGCTAAGATGTCTACCTTCAAAATTTTTTATCTAAATTAGCTAGCTTTTCTTCCACATTCTTGTTGAAGGCTTTTTGGGTAGTGATAAAATCTCCAAGCATACTTTCTAGTTCAGAAGTGGGGTTCTTGTTGCTAGGGTGGGTATTGTTGTTCCCATAAGTGGATGGAAACGGTCTAGGATTACTAGCAAAGTTGCCCCTGTAAGCATTATAATTAAAGTTGTTTCTAGCAATGAAGTTCACATCTACTTGTTCCTGAGCAACCAAAAATTCAAAGGAACATCATGAGGATCAATAGAGGGTTGCTTGGTAAGTATAGACATAATTAAATCAACTTCATCATTTAGGGAGGTAATTTCGTCGACATAATATACCTTCCTACCTGTTGGAGTGCGTTCGGTGTGCCATTGGGAATAGTTGGTCATCATCTCATCGAGGAATTTTGTGGCAGCACCGAGTGTAGTTGGCATAAAGTATCCTCCCGCGGACGAATCTAACAGGTTCCGCGAGGTAAAGTTCAAGCCTGCATAAAAAGTCTGAATAACCATCCATGTAGTCAAACCATGTGTAGGGAATTTGTTAACAAGAGATTTCATACGTTCCCAAGCTTGGGTAACGTGTTCATTATCCAATTGCCTAAAATTCATAATGTTACTCCTCAATTGGATAATTTTAGCAGGTGGGTAGTACTTCCCAATAAAAGCATCTTTGCACTTATCCCAAGAATCAATGCTATTCCTAGGCAAAGATTGAAACCAGATTTTAGCTCCGTCCCTCAAAGAGAAAGGAAAAAGCTTGATCTTAACAACATCACCTTCTACTTCTTTATACTTTTGCATATCACATAATTTAACAAAGTTATTCAAGTGTAAAGCAGCATCATCTCCAGCACCATAGAATTGATCTCTCATAACAAGGTTTAGCAAAGCAGGTTTAATTTCATAAGAGGTAGCTGAAGTGGCAAGTGTGGCAATAGGAGTGCAGATAAAGTCTTTGTTGTTGTGACTGGTGAAGTCACACAACTTGGTGTTTTCAGTGGAACCCATAGTAGCAGCAAGTGTGGCAGATTTTTTTGTGATTTTTGATATAAGAGACAAAGATAAAAACAGAAAGGTAAAAAAACAAGACTAAAAAGTAAAGGTAAAAGGTAGTGGGAAACTCCCCTATCTTATCAGTCGGAGTCGCCGTCAACGGCGCCAAAAATTTGCTTTATGGAGTGGAAGTGGTAATGGCTTCTCGCCCTTCGTTGGTTACCCCAAGTGGAAGGTGAGATGTAGCATAGCAGCAAATTTCCCCTATGTAGAGGATAGGGTTTGTCTCCCGTAGGACTCCGACAATGATAAGTAGGTGTCAGCGGCGCACCTGATGCGGACCTGCACACAACACAATTAACTTTGCTCCCAACAAAGTTCAAAGAGGTTGTCAATCTCTCCGGTCTTGTTGTTTGCAAAGGATAAAACACAAGAGATAATGATAATGATAGCAACTAAAACTAAATACTGAAAAGAAATAAGCTTGTAAACAATGATGAGAATATGGACCGGGGTCCCGTGATGTTCACTAGTGATGTCTCTCACCTAAAAGACGATAAAACTGCTATGCGAGGTAAACAAATTACAGATGGGCAATTGACAGGATTATAAACGCACCGCAATGCTAACTATGCTACAAAAGAAAGGAAGAGGCTCATAAGCATGGGTAGTACGCCAAAATAAATAGACCGACATCCATCTGCATCTACTACTAATCATCCACCATGAGATATCTCTAGAAACAACTTCAACAACAATTCCTATAGGAGTAACTTTGGTAGCAATCCAAGACCGTTCCCATCCAACAACTATGGGAACAACAACACTTATCCTAGCAACAAGAACTCCACTTCTGAATTAGAGAGCATGCTTAAGGAATTTATCACTACCCAAAAAGCCTTCAACAAGAGTGTAGAAGAAAAATTATACAAATTAGATAATCTCTCTTCGAAGGTAGACAACTTAGCCCTTGATATTGAGATGCTTAAAATTAGAATTTCTCCCCTCGAGGAGAGGAAGCCCACTCCTATGAGTGTCATTCAAGTGCAAATTAATGAAAACATTAGGATGATGGCTAAACTTATAGAAAGATTGGCTAGAGAAAAGGAGGAAGAAGGTAGAATTAAGAGCCTTCCCACACACCATACCATTTCTACTATCCAAGTTGTTGAGGATATCCAAACTCTTAGCACCCAACACACCCCAAGTCCCATTGGACCTATTAATGGTGATGCTATTACCTCAACCGTAGAAGAAGAAACTCCTATGAACATAGAGGATTTCAAACAAGTAAGCCTAGATGCCACCACTACCACCTCACTTGATAGTAGTGACCTTGATTTTGATAGTTGTACCCGTTCTGAAGTTATTAGCTTACTACACAAAATGGCTAGAGACCCCCACACTAGCACACTAAATCTTGCCTTCACGGAGCATATTACCAATGCTCTTATTAAAGCTAGGGAGGATAAGCTTATGTTGGGAGCCTCCATACGTAGAAATCTAGAATATGGTTGGGATCCTATAATCAAAATTAAATTAAATAACTTCTCTTGCTATGCTTATGTGATGTTGGAGCTAGTACCTCCATTATGCCAAAAAGAATGTATGATATGTTTAGATTGAAACCTTTTGATCCTTGTTCTTTTGGTGTTCGTCTGGTTGATTCTTTCGTAAAGAAACCTTTGGGGAGGATGACGATGTTCTTATTCTTGTCAATGATAATTATGTTCCCCTTGATTTTACTATTATGGACATTGAGTATGAACCCTCATGTCCAATTATTTTGGGACGTCCTTTACTTCGCACCGTTGGTGCTGTCATTGATATGAAAGAGCGGAATATAAAATTCCAATTCCCTCTCAATAAGGGCATGGAACACTTCCCTAGGAAGAAGATTAAGTTACCTTTTGAGTCTGTTACACGGGCTAGCTATTCTCTTACACTTGATAAAACTTGATCTTTCTGCTTCTTGCCTAGCTCAAAGGCGTAAAATAGAGCGCTTGTTGGGAGGCAACCCAAGATGTTTTCCTTCTGTTTTTAGTGGTCTTGATGATTGTTACTACTTTAGAAACATCATTGTATCTTTATTTTCAAGCTTTGTGCCAAGTTTAGCCTTCGATTACAAGAAAGTTCAAAAGTTGTGGCATGTTGTCCAGAAAACAGATTATGTCCTTGGATGGAAAAATTCGGCTAAAATCACCAGATCATGTTTTTGATCTGAATTGTTTTGACAGCATGCTCTATACAATTAGCTTTCGAGCGTCTTTTCTGAGTTTTATTATTTGAGTTGCAGAAGTACCCCAAAAAAATTATTTACTACCTGATGGTTTGTTTTTCACAGATTCTGCCACGTTTTGCCTTTCCTCAGTTTTGCAAGTCTTGCGCTATCTTTTTATTTGCAAAAACTTTTTGGAAATCTTGAGAAACAGTATCTATTCAAGAATATCTTTATTTCCAGTAGAGGCAAATTGTTTTATTATGGGTATTAACCTCTCTAATCAGCTTATGATGAGTTACGTATGAAGGGAGTTTTCAAGTGTGTGAGGGAAGATGATGAAAGAAGATTCGGGAGTGTCAAACGCTCAAGCTTGGGGATTCCCCCATGCACCCCCAAGAAATATCCAAGGAGACTCAAGCGTCTAAGCTTTCTAATGCCCCCGTGCATACCATTCTTCATCAACAATTATCAGTTCGTCCTTCGTTCCACTATATTTTTACCACTTCATGCGTTATGTGCTATGCTTGGCGCATCTTGATCTTTACTTTTTAGTTTTGTTTAGATTTGCTTGTTGTTCATAAAAAGTTACAACCCAAATTTCTTTGTGTGGGAGAGAAACACACTCCACTTTAAACTAGAACACATCATAGGATTTTCATGCTTATCTTTCATTTTGTTGTGTGTTCTTTATATTTTCGTAGTTGTTGTCATGCTTATCTCTTAGTTTTCATGTTTATATTTTTAAGAGCTTTTTTTTAGTTTTTTGTTGGAACTCTCTTGAGTCTTGAAGTTTATCTTGTTTAGAGAGTTGGCTTGTTGCACTGAGTTGTGTGTCTTAACTTGAAGTAGGTAATTGAGGTTTCTATTCAATTGTAGTAGTAACTTGCAATAGTTTTGATGTATTGTATTGAGTAATGTTTGAACTTTTGGTGTCAAGAGCTTTAGCCTATTAGTGATAGATGCCGTATTTTGGGCAATCCGTGTTTATTTTTGAAAAACTACAAAAACTAGTTGAGAACTCTAGCTACTAGATGGATCGCTAATCTTTGGAGGGATCGGATATTAGAGTACACTCACATACCATGAATCGAGGATGCGCAAGGATAACCAAACCCCCATACACTCCTCCTCGGGGTACTTGTCTCTTTGTGAACCTCCTGATTAGATTGAGAGTTACCGATAATAAGTGCATGAGTTCTTCGGACTAATGTAAGTATTCGAAAGTTGACACTTCCACCTCCTCATATTTGCTAGCCTCTTCGGTACCGTGTGTTTCTTTTTCTCACTCCGAGAGTTGGCGCCTACCTCGCCGGTGCATCCAAACCCTTGGCATGATACACTCTATCATCATAAACCTCCTTATATCTTTCCTCAAAACAACCACCATACCTACCTATCAAGGCATTTCCATAGCCTTTCCGAGATATATTGCCAGGCAACATCCACCTTCTCATGACTTGATCTTCATATCATACATGCTTTTGCTTGATCGATGAGCCGCATGCTAGTTGGGCCTTGCCCTAATCATTGCTACATGACAAGCTAGTATCATTGCATATCCTGCTACACTGGCAGAGGCATACATTTGCATACATCATGATAGCTTCTACTTTATGTTGAGTACTTTTGTAAAGTGTGAAAGATCTTCTATACTTCTTGTAAAATAGAGTGTTGCCCCTAAGTGAGGAAAAGATCCCAAAGAGGACAAATTTAAAAGATCCCAAAGAGGACAAATGAGAGTTAAATAGAAAGTGCCATTGAGGCCACAAAAATACAGAAAAATAGAAAAACGTGAAAAAGAAAATAAAGAGAGAGAAGAGGCAACACTACTATTACTTTTGAGAGATCCACACTCGTACTCCCTCTTATACCTTGTACTCCATAGAGATCATCATGCATGCATATAGTTATGTGGGGACCTTTACACTATAGAACTTGGCTTGTATATTCCAATGATGAGCCCCCTCAAATGAGCTCTAGGTCTTCTTGAGCAAGCAAGTTGGATGCACCCCCACTAGTTCCATTGGAGAGCTTTCCATAGCTCACATGTGCATACGTTGCATGGAAATCCCTACTCCTCACATCATATCTATCATTTCGCTTTCTCTCGCCTATGATTGTCCTCATTGATGTGAGACTTTCACACCTTCTTGTCTTCCTCCTCCACCATCTCTCTCTTTGCCATCCTGAGTGTCAATTTTCTTGCTTACGCTCACCCACTGCATGAGTGCTCAAAATATCGAAAGGCAGTGGATCAGTTTGACTTTTACCTGGCTAGTGGTCTCGGGATGAGTCAAGATAATATTCCAAAGAAGACTAAGTGTGAAACTTTAGTAGATTGAGTTCTCAACCAGAATAAATTTATATTTTTACAATGATATTACCATCTCCCACTTCTTGCACGCAAACACCATTTGGAGATATTCGAGTCACGGGCAGCGAGAGCTCTTGCACCTTTATGTTCTTATGTTGCTTGTTTAAATGCTAATATAGGCACTTTCTTGTTATGACTTGAATTGAACTACATGCCCTGATTGCTTTACTTAAAAGTTCTTATATGGTTGGTAGCATGTCACCATAGAAATTATGCTTGTTATCATTTACCTACTCGAGGAGGAGTAGGAATTAAGCTTGGGGATGTTGATACGTACCAAACGTATCTATAATTTCTGCTTGCTCCATGCACGTTTTGGGTGGTATTCTTATGCTTCTGATACACTTTCATACAATTTGGATCATATTTGGACTAAGTTATTAACTCAGTGCACCACAATGCCAATTTCTATTTTCTGTTGTCTTTTTATTATAGGTTTTCCCATTACTTAAAGTGCCAGAAAAAATCAGGGAAAATATATAAAAAATCAGCGTACCGGAAGCTTCCAAAGTCCCGAAGGGGGGACCAGAGGGGCCCCACCTGGTGCCTAGGCCGCCAGGGGGCGCGGCCTAGGGTGGGGCCGCGCCGGGAGGCCGCCTGGACTCCTGGTGGCCCTCCTGGCTGCCCCCTTTGCCTATATATTTCTCTTGTCCCGAAACCCCTGAGGACAGAACCATTTTTAGCGATCTCGCCTCTGTTTCGCCGCTGCCGCGCTTCCAAGATTGGGAGCACCAGAAGACCTCTTCCCGGCACCCTGTCGGAGGGAGGATTTACCTTTGGGAGCTTGTCCACCACCATGAATGCTTCTCGGATGAGCTGTGAGTAGTCCACCTTGGACCATGGGTCCATGATCAGTAGTTATGTGATGTCCTCTCCCCCTCTTTGTTCTTCATGGATTAGACCTTGTGAGCTGCCATACATGATCAAGGCACATATGTAATTCTTTCTGATGTTTCTATGTTGAGTTTGCTGGGATCTGATGGATTATGAGATTATGTTCAGATTTTGATGAGTAATATATTTGGTTCTTCTCCTTTTATATTTATGTTCTTGAGTAATTCTTTCATGTTCTCCGTTGTTGTTCATTGCTTTGGCCAAGTAGTAGGTAGCAACTCCAAGAGGGAGCGTTATGCATGATTGTGGGTTCATGCCCCTTGATGACTAGCTTGAGTGATAGAAACATGAGTCTAGGCAATGTGTTGTTGCCACAAGGGGGAAAACAACGGTGCTTGTAACCGTGGTTGCAAGGATTGTTTACTTTACGCAAAGTTCTTTTAATGTAGTTGTCTGTTGCTTTGGGTTTACACTTTGGGTGGGGCTCGCAACTTAATACCAGCGAGATGTACTAGATAGATATCTCAAGGTGGACTATTAGTGAGTAGATGCAGATGGATTTAGGTCTACTTGTTTTGGCATACTTGTAACACCCTCACTGTCAGTGAACAGTAATCAGGGTTACTGTTCATCTTTACTGTTCAAAACTTTTGTTTGATCAACTTGGAACAGTTCAAATTCAAATTTCACTTTGATGTTCTTGGATGCAATGTTATCATGGATCTAGATCATCAGGAATCAAAACAAGTCCAAGCCATTTGAATTGAAATTCAAACAAACCCTAAATGCCTGTTGATGGATATTAAAAAAATATGGTGACAATAAAATCTTTTCCAAAAATCTTGGAACCACTTTTATAAAATCCCAAATAATCATGGAACCATGGCAATGTGGTCATGGGTATTTATTGTTCTATCAAATAAATCAAACAATTAAAAACAGTAGCCAAAAACCTCATATAAACCATTTAATATTTAAATAAAATATTAAATGACTTTTGTTGCTACCCAAACTTTTTGTGGCACTGCCTTATAGTGTAAAGTTATTTGTGGGTCATCTAACACATTTTTCTAAAATGCAAAACTAGTAAAATAAATACAAAGGAAATAAAACGAAAAGAAAGAGAAAAACAAAACAACAAAAAAAGGAAACAATCCTAATCTAGTGCCCATGCACAGAAGCCAGCCCAGCCCCCTCCCCTTCCACTGGGCCAGGCCCAGCCCAACTAACCCACGCCCCATCCCCTACCTCATGTTCACGGTGGGAGCCGTGGCAGGCATCCACCGGCCATACCATGGCCATGGCGTCGTGGAGGCTATCCCGTGGCCGACTGCGAGGATAAAGACGAACCCCCGCGCCCCCCTGGCCCCTGAACACTAGCCCCTCCCCTTGGAACCCTAGGACGCAGTCACCCCTCTCCCCTGTGTGTTCTCCGCTGTCGCCCGAAGCACTCGTCGCCGGACCGCCGTGGTAGTCGCGGCCACCGGCCTCGCCGAGCCACGAGACGATGCCCAGGAGCTTCCCCTGCCTCAACTTCGTCACCTGGAGGCATCTGCTCGACGAGATCCACACCAAGGATCGCTAATCGCGCCACTTCCCTCGCCACGGTCGCCGGCAACCGGCGAGAAATTCGACGTCGTCTTCGCTTCCCCGAGCCCTCGGCCATCTCCTACGCGCTCAATGTGAGCATCCACTTAGAACCCCCTCGCCGCACTCGTTTTGGTGCTTGAAATCATCGCCCCCGTCGTGGAGTGTTTCGGCCGCCGCGGTCCGTCGTCGTCGACGTTCTGTAGGTCGCGCCCGCCCGTTTCGCTTGCGCCAGTGGACGCATGGCCTCGAGCCAGTTCGATTCCAGCCCGCGGCCGGCCAAACGGTGGCCGGGGACACCGTCCCGTGTGCCTCGCCGTCGTCCTGTAGGTCGCAGCCGCCCCGACTCGCCGTAGCACCACACCGTGCGCCCAGGCCGCGTTCTGGACACGCCGAGCCACACCCCCCGCCCCCATGAACCCCACCGCGCGCCAGACGGCCGCCCATAACACCACCAGGGACTCCGGCCATGGCACGGCTCGCCGGCGGCGTAGCCCGCTGTGGCCAGGCCACTGCCCGGTGGGCCCTCCACGTCAGGGGGGTTAACCCCCCCCCTAACCACCCCCCTGCCCACTGACAATGGGCCCCGCACCCCCTTAATCCCTCTGTTTAATAATAAATAGAGGCTAAACCCCCCCCCCCCCTCTCTGACTTACATGTGGGCCCTGGCCTTTTTAATAAATAAAAACTATTTAATTAAAACTGTTACACTGACATGAGGGGCCCACCTCTGATTAATCACATTTTGGTTAAGTTAATAACTAATTAGATTAATCTGTCACTGACATGTGGGTCACCCCCTGTTAATTAACCTAATTAAATTAATTTGTTAAATAGTCACTGACCAGTGGAACCCACTGGTCAGTATTAAAATTAATAAAAATAATATTGAATAAATAATAAAAGAAATAATAATTGATTTATAAATGTTTTAAAATTGATTAAACTTATAAAATCAATATCTTTTAATCCGTATATCGGATCGAAAAACTTTATACATCAAAATTGATCAGAAAAATATAACGAATACGGTTACGCTATCCGTATACCAACCAAACCCTTCTAACACAACGAACACCGACATCCCCCCCTCCGGGCTGTCTGACGATAATTCCCGGTGCCGGTAAAAACCTGCCGGATGAATTTACTCCGAACACGAAAGTTGTCCGGAATGGTTAGACTAACACGGATACACCCCCAATACGTTTGTCGGATGTCCACGACACCTCCGGCATGAACCCTTCTCCCTCCGGACACCCTGTCCGGTAATCACCCGGAGCTGGCAGTTCATCCCCGGATGAATTCCCGCTCCGAGCAACGTGCATTGCACTGCGTTAGAACACCGTTAACATTGCATACGTCATGCTATTCATCTGTTTGCTATGATTGCTTTATATTTATTGTTTCTTCCCCCCTTTTGTTCTCTGGTAGATCCCGGTGCTACCGCCAACTACACTGCTGCCGGGTACGACTACTTCGTCGACGACCCTGCCCCTACCGTCGAGCTTCCAGGCAAGCAGAGCCATTCTCTTCCCCAGATATCGCCTACCTTTCCGTACTTTCTTGCACTAGGCATTGTTACTGCTACTGTTATGATTACAATTCCTATTCAATTGCATAGCCTGATTTTTGTCGCCCCTTGATGTACCTTTTCCTTTATCCTATGCTGCCTATTATCACTTATGCATATTTCAGCAGTGAGCCCTGCGCATTGTTAGTTAGGGTTAGATAGCGGGCCGTGATCACTATGGGAGCGATCGCGGATACATTAATTATAACTGTTGCAGGTACGGAACAAAGCAGACACCGCCAAAGGCCCCTATCTGGGTTATGCCTAGTCACGTCAAGTGTGAGCTATCCAGGAGTAATCCTTGTACTCCACTCGAGGCTGACTTTGTCTTGCCGCAATAGGGTCCTGAACAGCGGTTGTCCTTAAAGGTAAGAAGTCGGGCGACCCAACGGTGCCCGCGAGCGGTATTGCGTCGGGAACGACAGGGAGGGTACGACCGACGTTACTGGCGTCCTTGGCCCCTGCTCGTATCTCGCGAGAGTTACCAAACCACGAAAGTCGAGCTCTACCAAGAGCGAACGCGAGACAAGGTAAGGAGACGGTTCACCTTGTTGGTAACCGCAGTGACTTGGTGGGACGACAGGGCAGGCACCGACGTTACTGGTGGTCCTGACTGCTGTCGTTGACCGCGGGTCGGTTAAGTCAAGGCAACGATAACGGTTGTCACGCAGGTTAATTAAAATGCTATATGGTTCGGCGGATGACTTGAGAGACCCGTTGGTCTGTACGCACTACCTTCACGTGGGATAAGGAGTTATGGGCAACCCTGCGTCGTAGTTTGTCTGAAAGCTCTTCAGACGTCAGCAGTACTGCGGCCTGATCGCCGGGAAGTGGTCTTGTCTTTTTGCTGCAGCAGGTGTGTTTGGATTTGCTTTTGCTTCACCGGCCAGACTCGCACCGTGCAGGAGCGTGCAAGGGTGAGGGACCTAGACCCCTTGGCGCATAGGTTATAGTCCGGCGGATGGCCTCTCTGCTGAGCCTAGGATGAACTGCGATGTGTCGGATAGCCTCGGTGGGGCATTCCCTAACAAGGTGTACGCCACCCTGGAGATCCGAGCGTGCAGGCTGAACAGTAGTGCACCCCTACAGGGAGTTTAATCTATTCGAATAGTCGTGTCCACGGTAACAGGACGCTTTATGCTGAAGCTGGATCTTACCACTAGAAAGTATTACTATTAAACTGTATGGTTCCGGATCTTCTTCCTCGCAGGGAGTCGAGGAAGGGAACTCAGAGGCATTATTATTATTAATCATTACAACTTACTATTATACAATGTTGCAGCAACTTCTGCTTCATTGTTACTTTATTGCTTTATATGAACTGTTGGCTGATTCTCTTCTCATGCTGCAAGACATCGTCAGAAGATGCTAGTCTTCGATAGGCCTAGCTTCTTACCCTTATTCTGATTTCTATCTTACAGTCCACTATATATACAGCCTCCCCTTTCCATTTGATACAAATGCATAATGCTTAGTAGCGGACGTAATACTCGCGGGTAAGCTAGATACTCACCTTTGCTTTATTTCCCCCTTTATGTTTTGCCTGATCGGCCGCTGCAGTCGACGTTGGAGCCCAGGAGCAGGAGTACCCCGGAGGCGGATACTACTACGTCGAGACCCCCGCTGACCAGGACCAGGAGTAGTTTCGGAGGCTCCCAGGAAGGAGGCCTTGCATTTTTGATCTGTATCTCTGATGTTATTTGTGCTAGCCTTCTTAAGGCAAAACTTGACTAACTATGTCTGTACCCAGATATTATGGTTTGTATAACTTATGTATTCGGGTCTGAGTGACCCCCCCCCTTTATTGTAACATATTGGTTTATCCTTTTGTGTTTAGTGTTGTGCTGTGATATTCTCACCGTTGCACCCTTATCTCAGTCGTGTACCCTGCGTGTATGATTACTGTACACGGATTGATTTTGGGGCGTCACAATACTGCCCGTGCTTTTGAGCCTCTTCCTTTCTTTTGTAGCATTGCAGTGCATCTTTAATCTTGTAAACTGCCCAATTGTAATTTGTTCACCTCACATAGTTTTTTATCGTGTTTTGGGAGAGAGACATGACTACTGAACATCATGGGACCCCCTTCCATATTTATACCACTGTTTACACCCTCAATTTACTTCCTGATTTACTTTCTAGTTGCAGTTATTATTACCTTTTATCTCTTGCGTTTGACCCTTTGTAAACAACAAGGCCGAAGAGATTCACGACCTCTCTGTACTCGTTGGGAGAAAAGTTATTTGTATCTGTGTGTAGGTTCACATCAACTCTCATGCTAGTAATTTCTAGCACCGTTGTCACCTACTTGTCGTCGTCGGAGTCCTATTGGAGGCAAACCTTGGTATCTTCACTGGGGGAAACTTGCTACTAGCTAGATCTCAACCTTCCACTTGGGGTAACCAACGAGGGGCGAGAAGCCATCAAGCTAATTTCTGGCGCCGTTGACGGGGACTCGAATCTTCAAGATATGGGAGTTGCACACTATCTTTATCTTTTCTTTTTAGTCTTGTTAGTTTACATTTCAGTTTTTATCTTTGTTTCCTTTATCAAAAATCACAAAAAAGTTGCTTGTCTTGCTTGCTGCTACTATTATGGGTACCACTGAAAACACCAAGTTGTGTGACTTCACTAGTCACAACAACAATGATTTTATCTGCACTCCTATTGCTATACCTGCCACTATAGCATCTTCTTATGAAATTAAACCTTCTTTGCTTACCCTTGTTATGAAAGAACAATTCTCTGGTGTTGGAGATGATGTTGCTTTACACTTGAATAATTTTGTTGAGCTTTGTGATATGCAAAAGTATAACGAAGTAGAAGGTGATATTGTTAAGTTTAAGCTTTTTCCATTCTCCTTGAGAGGAGGAGCTAAAATTTGGTTTCAATCCTTGCCTAGGAATAGCATAGATTCTTGGGATAAGTGCATGGATGCTTTTATTGGGAAGTACTACCCACCTGCTAAGATTACCCAATTGAGGAGTAATATTATGAATTTTAAAAAATTGGATAATGAAAACGTTTCCCAAGCTTGGGAACGTATTAAATCTCTTGTTAAGAATTGCCCCACGCATGGTTTGACTACTTGGATGGTTATCCAGACTTCTTATGCATGCTTGAACTTTACCTCCCGGAACCTGTTAGATTTAGCCGCGGGAGGAACCTTTATGTCAACAACACTTGGTGCTGCCACAAGACTACTAGATGAGATGATGACCAACTATTCCCAATGGCACATCAAAAGAGATCCAACGTGTAGGAAGGTAAACTCTGTCGAGGAGATCTCCTCTCTAAATGAAAAAGTTGACTTGATCATGTCTTTACTTACCAAGCAAGCTCCTATTGATCCTCATGATGTTCCTTTAAATTCATTGGTTGCTCAAGAACAAGTAGATGTGAACTTTATCTCTAGAAACAACTTCAACAACAATGCCTATAGTAGTAACTCTGCTAGCAATCCTAGACCCTTCAACAAGAGTATGGGAACAACAACACTTATCCTAGCAACAAGAACTCCACTTATGAATTAGAGAGCATGCTTAAGGAATTTATCACTACCCGAAAATCCTTCAACAAGAGTATGGAAGAAAAATTAGAAAAATTAGATAATCTCTCTTTGAAGGTAGACAACTTAGCCCTTGATATTGAGATGCTTAAAATTAGAACTTCTCCCCTCGAGGAGAGGAAGCCCACTCCTATGAGTGCCATTCAAGTGAAAATTAATGAAAACATTAGGATGATGGCTAAACTTAAAGAAAGATAGGATAGAGAAAAGGAGGAAGAAGATAGAATTAAGAGCCTTCCCACACACCATACAATTGCTACTATCCAAATTGTTGAGGATATCCAAACTCTTTGCACCCAACACACCCCTAGTCCCATTGGACCTATTAATGGTGATGCTATTACCTCAACCGTAGAAGAATAAAATCCTATGAACATAGAGGATTTCAAACAAGTAAGCCTAGATGCCACCACCACCACCTCACTTGATAGTACTGACCTTGATTTTTATAATTGTACCCTTTCTGAAGTTATTAGCTTACTACACAAAATGGCTAGAGACCCCCACAGTAGCACACTAAATCTTGCCTTCACGGGGCATATTACCAATGCTCTTATTAAATCTAGGGAGGAGAAGCTTATGTTGGAAGCCTCCGTATCTAGAAATCTAGAAGATGGTTGGGATCCTATGATAAAAATTAAATTAAATAACTTCTCTTGCTATGTTTTATGTGATGTTGGAGCTAGTACCTGCGTTATGCCCAAAAGAATGTATGAAATGTTTGAATTCAAACCTTTTGATCCTTGTTATTTTGGTGTTTGTCTCGTTGATTCTTCCGTAAAGAAACCTTTGGGGAAGATTGACGATGTTCTTCTTCTTGTCAATGATAATTATGTTGTCGTTGATTTTACTATTATGGACATTGAGTGTGAACACTCATGTCCAATTATTTTTGGACGCCCTTTACTTCTCACAGTGTTGTCATTGATATGAAAGACGGGAATATAAAATTCCAATTCCCTCTCAAGAAGGGCACGAAACACTTCCCTAAGAAGAAGATTAAGTTACCTTTTGATTCCGTTACACGGGCTAGCTATTCTCTTACACTTGATAAAACTTGATTAAGTTTACCTTTTGAGTCCGTTACACGGACTCCTGCTGGGCCCCTTGGCTGCCCCCTTTGCCTATATATTTCTCTTGTCCTGACACCCCTGAGGGCAGAACCCTTTTTTGCGATCTCGCCTCTGTTCCGACGATGCCGCGCTTCCAAGATTGGGAGCACTACAAGACCTCTTCCCGGCACCCTGCCAGAGGGAGGATTGACCTCCGAGAGCTTCTCCACCACCATAGACGCTTCCCGGATGAGCCGTGAGTAGTCCACCTGTGACCATGGGTCCATGATAAGTAGCTATGTGATGTCCTCTCCCCCTCTTTGTTCTTCATGGATTAGACCTTGTGAGCTTCCCTACATGATCAAGGCACATATGTAATTCTTTTTTTTGTTGCTATGTTGAGTTTGTTGAGATCTGATGGATTATGAGATTATGTTTAGATTGTGATGAGTAATATATTTGGTTCTTCTCCTTTTATATTTATGTTCTTGAGTAATTGTTGCATGTTCTTTGAGCCTCTTCCTTTATTTGGTGCGTTAATAATCCTGTCAATTGCACAGCTGTAATTTGTTCACCTCGCATAGCTGTTTATCGTCTTTTGGGAGAGAGACAACACTAGTGAACATCATGGGACCCCGGTCCACATTTCCACCACTGTTTACACCCTCAATTTACTTCTTGTTTTACTTTCTAGATGCAGTTATCATTACCTTTTATCTCTTGTGTTTTACCCTTTGTAAACAGCAAGGCCGGAGAGATTGACAACCTCTCTGTCGTCGTTGTCACCTACTTTTCATCGCCGGAGTCACTAAGGGAAATTTTCTACTAGCTACATCTCAACCTTCTACTTGGGGTAACCAACGAGGGGCGAGAACCCATCAGCAATTGACAGAATTATAAACGCACCGCAATGCTAATTATGCTACTGGAAAGTTAGAGGCTCAAAAGTATGGGTAGTTTCCCAACACAAGTAGACCGAAATCCATATGCATCTACTCACTAATCATCCACCTTGAGATATCTATCTAGAACTTCTCGCTGGTATTAAGTTGCGAGACCCACCCAAAGTGTAAACTCAAAGCAACAGACAACTGCATTAACAAACTTTGCGTAAGGTAAAAATTCCTTGCAGCCACAGTTACAAGCACCGTTTTTTTCTCCCAGGTGGCAACATCACATCCCCTAGTCTCATGTTTCTGTCACTCAAGCTAGACATCGGGGGGCATGAACCCACAATCAAGCATAAACGCTCCCTCTTGGAGTTACTATCTACTACTTGGCCAAACAAATAAAAAGAAACGGAGAACAAGCAAGAATTACTCAAGAAAGAAATATAAAAGGTGAACCAAATATATAACTCATCACAATCTAAACATAATCTCATAATCCATCGGATCCCAACAAACTGAGGATAGCAACAGCAGATAGAATTACATAGATGCCTTGATCATGTAGGGCAGCTCACAATGGCTAAGAATTGAAGCACAAGATTGGAGAGAAGACATCACATAGCTACTGATCATGGACCCATGGTCCAAGGGGGGCTACTCATGGCACATTGATGGCGTGGAAGTGATACTGGATTCTCGCCCTTCTTTGGTTACCCCAAGTGGAAGGTGAGATGTAGGATAGCAGCAAATTTCCCCTATGTAGAGGATAGGGTTTGTCTCCCGTAGGATTACAAAACCGGCAAAGTAGGTGACAACGGCGCTAGAAATTTAGCGGTTGACATGGACCTGCACACAGACAGAAATAACTTTGCTCCCAACGAAGTTTAGAGAGGTTGTCAATCTCTCCGGTCTTGTTGTTTATAAAGGATCAAACGCAAGGGATAATGATAATGATGATAACAGCTAGAAAGTAAAAGCAGAAAATAAATTGAGCGTGTAAACAATGATGAGAATATGAACCGGGGTCCCGTGATGTTCACTAGTGATGTCCCTCTCCCAAAAGATAATAAAACTGCTATGTGAGGCAAACAAATCACAGCTGGGCAATTGACAAGATTAAAAATGCACCGCAATGCTAACTATGCTACAAAGAAAGGAAGAGGCTCAAAAGCATGGGTGGTATGCCAAAATAAGTAGACCGAAATCCAACTGCATCGGCTACTAATCATCCACCTTGAGATATCTATCCCGAACATGTCCTTGGTATTAAGTTTGCGAGCCCCACCCAAAGTGTAAACCCAAAGCAACACACAACTTCATTAAAAAGCACTTTGTGCAAAGTAAACAATCCTTGCAACCGCGGTTACAAGCACCGTTGTTTTCCCCCTTGTGGCAACATCACATGCCCTAGACTCATGTTTCAGTCACTCAAGCTAGTCATCAGGAGGCATGAACCCACAATTGAGCATAACATACCCTCTTGGAGTCACTACCTACTACTTGGCCAAAGAAATAAACAGCATCGGAGAACATGCAAGAATTACTCAAGAACATAAATATAAAAGATAAGAACCAAATATATTACTCAATAAAAAACTGAACATAGTCTCATAATCCATCAGATCCCGGCAAACTCAGCATAGCAACAGCAGAAAATTACATATGTGCCTCGATCATGTAGGGCAGCTCGCAAGGTCTAATCCATGAAGAACAAAGAGGAGAGTAGAATATCACATAGCTACTGATCTCGAACCCATGGTCCAAGGTAGACTACTCACGGATCATCCCGGAAGCGTCCATGGTGGAGGAGAGGCTCCCGGAGGTCAATCCTTCCTCCGGCAGGGTGCCGGGAAGAGTTATGCTGGCGCTCCTGATCTTGTAAGCGTGGCGGTGGCGGAGCAGAGGCGAGTTCGCGAAAAAGGGTTCTGTCTTCGCAGGTTTCCCGTCACGGAGAATATATAGGCGAAGTGGGGCAGCCATGGGGGCCACCCGGTGCCAGGCGGCCTCCCAGGGTGGCCCCACCCTAGGCCGCGCCACCTGGCCACTTGGGCACCAGGTGGGGGCCCTCTGGCCCTCCTTCGGGACTCCGGAAGCTTCCGTTGCGCTGATTTTTTATCTGATTTTTCCCGAATTTTTGGAGCACTTATAATATGGGGGAAAACAGAAATAGAAAAACAGTAGAAAACTGGAACTGGCATTGGGGTGCACTGACTTAATAAGTTAGTACAAATATGTTCAAAAGTGTATGGAAGTGTATCTAGATCATTGCAATATCACACAAAACATGCATGGAGCAAGCAGAAATTATAGATACGTTTGGGACGTATCACACATCCGGGAAGCGTCCATGGTGGTGGAGAAGCTCCCGGAGGTCAATCCTCCCTCCGGCAGGGTGCCGTGAAGAGGTTTGTTGGTGCTCCTGATCTTGGAATCGCGGCGGCGGAATAGAAAGGAAATTCGCGATGTGGGGGTCTCTCTGAGGGTTTTCTAGACGGGAGGTAAATATAGGCCAAAGGGGGGCCAGAGGGGGCCACTCCCCTCCCGGGCGCCCTGGTGGCGCGGCCAGGAGGGGGGCCGCGCCAGGAGGGGGGCCGCGCCAGGTGGCCTCCTGGGTGGCCGTAGTCCCCCTCCGGCACTCCTTCGGTGATCCGGAAGCTTCCTGTACGCTGATTTTCTATCTGATTGTTTTGGAAATTTTGGATCTCTGTAATATGGGTAAAAACCTGCAAATTACAGACATCAGCAGACAGAAACTGGCGCTGGTTGCACTGAGTTAGTAGGTTAGTCCAAATATGTGTAAAAATATATAAAAGTGTAGCAAAACACATAGCAGTGTCACCTAAAAGAGCATGGAACAAGCAGAAATTATAGATACATTTGGGAAGTATGAACATCCCCAAGCTTAATTCCTGCTCGTCCTCGAGTAGGTAAATGAAAACACTTATAATTTCTGTTGTGACATGCTAACACACATATAAGAACTTCAAAGTAAAGAAAGTAAGATATGCAATTCAAGTCAAGATAATAACAAGCAAGAGTCTATATCTAGTATTGAAACTAGCAAAGTATGAACATAAAGGTGCAAGAGCTCTCGCTGTCCGTGACTCGAATGTCTCCAAATGGTGTTTGCGTGCAAGAAGTGGCAGATGGGTTTAGAGCATAAAAAAACTATATATTTTAATTGAGAACTGAATCGACTAAAGTTTCACACTTGGTCTCCTTCGGAATCTTATTTTGACTCATCCCCAGACCACTAGTCAGGTACAGATCAAACTGATCCTCTTCCTTTCGACTTTGAGCACTCATGCAATGGATGAGCGCATGCAAGATATGTTGACACTTAGGATGGCAAAGAGAAAGAATGATGGGGAAGGAAGAAAAAAAAGGTGTGAAAGGCTCACATCAATGAGGACAATCATAGGCGAGACAAAGCCAAATGATAGATATGATGTGAGGATTAGGTATTGCCATGCAACGGATGCACATATGAGATAAGGTAAGCTCTCCAATGGAACTAGTGGGGGTGCATCCAACTTGCTTGCTCATGAAGACCTAGAGCTCTTTTGAGGAGGCTCATCCTTGTAATATGCAAGCCAAGTTCTATAGTGTAAGGATCCCCACATAGTTATGCATGAATGATAATCTCTATGGAGTACAAATATGACAATGGAGTACGAGTGTGGATATTTCAAAAGGAATAGTAGTGTTGCCCCCTTCTCTCTTTTTATTTCTTTTTCTCTTTTTTCTATGTTTGTGGCCTCATTGGCCCTTTCTATTTATCTCTCATTTGTCCTCTTTGGGATCTTTTAATTTGTCCTCTTTGGGATCTTTTCCTCACATAAGGGAAACACTCTATATTTTACAAGAATATAAAGAAGATCTTCACACTTTACAAGAAGTACTCAACATAAAGAAAGATGAAAATTATCATGATGTATGCAAATGTATGCCTCTGCAAGTGTAGTAGGATATGCAATGATACTAGCTCGTCATGTAGCAATTATAAGGGCAAATCCCAACTAGCATGCGGCTCCTCAATCAAGCAAAAGCATGTATGACATGAAGGTCAAGTCATGAGAAGGTGGATGTTGCATGGCAATGTATCTCGGAAAGGCTATGGAAATGCCTTGATAGGTAGGTATGATGGATGTTTTGAGGAAGATATAAGGAGGTTTATGATGACAGAACATATCATGCCAAAGGTTTGGATGCACCGGCGAAGTATGCACCAACTCTCAAGATGAGAAAAGGGCAATGCATGGTACTGAAGAGGCTAGCAAAATATGGAAGGTGGAAGTGCCAACAATCGAATACTCGCATTAGTCCGAAGAACTCATGCACTTATTATCGATAACTCTCTATCTAATCAGGAGGTTCACAAAGATACAAGTACCCCGAGAAGGAGTGTATGGGGGTTTGGTTATCCTTGCGCATCCTCGACCCATGGTACGTGAGGGTACTCTATATATTCCAAGCCCTCGAGAGGTTAGCGATCCATCTAGTAGCTAGAGTTCTCAACTAATTTTTGTAGTTTTAGAAACTAAGCACGGATTTCCCAAAATACGACACCTATCACTAATAGGGTCAGGCTCTTGGAACCAAAAGTCCTAACATTACTCAAATGAATACCTCAAAACTATTGCAAGTTACTACTACACTTGTAATAGAAACCTTAATTACCTACTCATGCAAGACACACAACTCAGTGCAACAAGCCAACTCTCTAAACAAGATAAGCATGACAACTCAAGAGAGTTCATAAATCAACCTAAATAAAAGCTCTAACAAAGATAAGCATGAAAACTAAGAGCTAAGCATGACAGCAGCTTTGAAAATGTAAAGAACACACACAAAAAGAAAGATAAGCATGCAAGCCTATGTTGTGTTCTAGGGTGGAGTGGATCATGTTTCTCTCCCAAACAATGAAGGCTAGTATCCAAATTGGTATGAACAGAAAGAGAAACTAAAACAAACTAAAAAAGTAAAGAGCAGAACCTCCAAGTTTAGCACATAACATATGAAGAGATAGAAATATAGCATGGAGAAGGACAAACTGATGATTGTTGATGGAGAAGGGGATGCACGGGGGCATCCCCAAGCTTAGCCGCTTGGGCATCCCCAAGCTTGAGTGCTTGACACTCCCGAATCTTCTTTCATAATCTTCCTTCGCATACTTGAAAACTCCCTTCATACAAAACTCATCACAAGCTGATTAGAGTGGTTAGTAACCATAAATAAATAATTTTTCTCCACTGGAAATAAAGATATTCATGAAGAGTTATTGTTTCTCAAGATTGCCAAAAAGTTTTTGCAAAGAAAAAGCAAGCTTAAGATTTGCAAAACGATGAAAACGCAAAACGTGGCAGAATCTGTGAAAAACAGACCAGCGGGTAGTAAGTAATTTCTTCGGGGTACTTCTGCAAAATCAAAAAAAAAACCTTAGAACAGACGCCTGAAAGCTAATTGTATAGATCATACTGTCATAAAAATAAGATCAAAAATATGATCTGGTGATTTATCGTGAACTTTTCCGTCAAGCAGACAGAATATGTTTCTGGACAGCATGTCACAACTTTTGAACTTTCTTGCAATCGGAGGCTAAAACTTGGTACAAAGCTTGAAAATAAAGATACAATGATTGTGACGCCCCAAAAATCAGACCGTGTACAGTAATCATACACGCAAGGTACACGATCGAGATCAGGGGCTCACGGTGAGATATCACAACACAACTCTACAAATAAAATAATACAAGCTGTTTAATACAAGCCATGGGCCACGAGGGCTCGAATACATCAGATCAAAAGCACAAAGTTAGCGGAAGCAATAGTATCTGAGTACAGACATAAGGGTACAAGCTTGCCTTAAGAAGGCTAGCACAAAATCAACACTCGATCGAAAAGGCAAGGCCTCCTGCCTTGGAACCTCCAAACTACTCCCGGTCAAAGGGGAACTCGACGATGTAGAAAGCATCGGGGATCTTCATGTTGCGGTGGTCGGCATCGGGGATATCCTGCTCCTGGACTCCAAGGCTCCAACGTCGACTGCAGCGGCCGATCAGGCAAAACAAAAAAAGGGGAAAATGAAGCAGGTGAGTATCTAGCATACCCGCGAGTCTTACGTCTGCTACTAAGCATTTATGCATTTGTATCAAATGGAAAGGGGAGGCTGTATATAGTGGACTACAAGGTAGAAATCAGAACAAGCATAAGAAGTTAGGCCAATCTAAGACTAGCATCTTCTGACGTGTCTTGCAGCATGAGAAGAGAAACAGCCAACAGTTTATATAAATCATAAAGTAACAATGCAGCAGAAGTTGTTGCAGCATTGTATAATAGTAAGTTGTAATAATTAACAATGCCTCCGAGATCCCTTCCTCGACTACCCAACGAGGAAGAAAACCCGGAACCATACAGTTTAATAATAATAGTTAGTAGTGGTAAGATCCAGCTTCAGCATAAAGTGTCCTGTTACCGTGGACACGACTATTCGAATAGATCAAACTCCCTGCAGGGGTGCACTACTGTTCAGCCTGCACGCTCGGATCTCCAGTGTGGCGGGCACCTTGTTAGGGAACGCTCCACCAAAGCTATCCGACACGTCGCAGCCCATCCTAGGCTCAACAGAGAGGCCATCTACCGGACTATATCCTATGCGCCAAGGGGTCTAGGTCCCTCACCCTTGCACGCTCCTGCACAGTGCGAGGCTGGCCGGTGAAGCAAAAGAAAATCCAAATACACTGCTCGAGCGAAGAAAACACACCGCTTCCCGGCAATCAGACCGTGATACTACTGATGTCTGAAGAGCTTTCGAAAAAACTACGACGCAGGGGAGCCCATAACTCCTTATCCCACGTGAAGGTAGTGCGTACATACCAACGGGCCTCTCAAGTCATCCATCGAACCATTTAGCATTTTATTATTATCTCTCGGGACAACCGTTATCGTTGCCCCTATCCGGGTGAGTCGCGGACAACGACAACAATCAGGGCCACCTGTAACATCGGTGCCTGCCCTGACGTCCCACCAACTCGTGCGGTTACCAACAAGGTGAACCATCTCCTTACCTTGTCTCGCGTTTGCTCCGAAGAGCTCGACTTTCGTACAACAGGATATCTGTCGGCCGCGAACAGTACCAGGCCCGCCGCACACCGATGGAATACACCTGACCTGTCGTTCCGCTAAGATACCCTGCGTGGGCACCGTTGGTTCACCCGACTCCTTACCTATAAGGACGCCAGTTGATTCGAGTGCCTACCATCAAGTGAAACCAGGAGGAATCACCCTCGATGGTACACTTGAAGAGGTTCGACAGAGACATCAGCGGAATGAACTAAAGAGGAATATTCTCGTATCACCCCGGTGGTGCCGAGACACCAGTGGAATGAAATAAAGAGGAATACCCTCGTATCATTCCAGTGATGCTACGCTACTGAGCCGACGAGAGTGAAATACGAGTCCGTCCACTCGTAAGTCAAACTCGAATCGACTCGGCAGAGTCTCGCCATTGTAGGTTCCCTAGGGCGTCTGCATTGGTCCGTACCTGATGCAGTTGTAATATATCGTTTCCGTGATCACTCCCAGAGTGATCACGACCAGCTATCTAATCCTAGTAACTAACAATGCGCAGGGCTAACTGCTGAAATAATATATATTCAAAAGGCAGCATAGGATAATGGAAAGGTAATCAAGGGGTGACAATGACAGGCTATGCAATTGAATAGGATTGTACCGTAGCAGCAGAAGTAACAATGCCTAGTGCAAGAAATGTACGGAAAGATAGGCGATATCTTGCAGTATGAGAAGAGAAACAACCAAAAGTTTATATAAAGCATAAAATAACAATGCAGCAGAAGTTGATGCAGCATTGTATAATAGTAAGTTGTAATAATTAACAATGCCTCCGAGATCCCTTCCTCGACTACCCAACGAGGAAGAAAACCCGGAACCATACAGTTTAATAATAATAGTTTGTAGTGGTAAGATCCAGCTTCAGCATAAAGCGTCATGTTACAGTGGACACGGCTATTCGAATAGACTAAACTCCCTGCAGGGGTGCACTACTGTTCAGCCTACACGCTCGGATCTCCAGGGTGGCGGGCACCTTGTTAGGGAATGCTCCACCAAAGCTATCCGACACGTCGCAGCCCATCCTAGGCTCAACAGAGAGGCCATCCACCGGACTATATCCTATGCGCCAAGGGGTCTAGGTCCCTCACCCTTGCACGCTCCCCCACAAAGCAAATCCAAATACACCGCTCGAGCGAAGAAGACACACCGCTTCCCGGCAATCAGACCGCGATACTGATACGTCCAAAACGTATCTATATTTTCTGCTTGCTCCATGCATGTTTTGTGTGATATTGCTATGATCTAGATACACTTTCATACACATTTGATCATATTTGGAATAACCTATTAACTCAGTGCACCACAGTGCCAGTTCCTGTTTTCTGCTGTTTTTCTATTTCAGTTTTCCCCCATATAAAAAGTGCTCCAAAAATTCGGAAAAATTCAGATAAAAAATCAGCGTGGAGGAACCTTCCGGAAGAACCTGGGTGGGGCCAGAGGGCCACCACCAGGGGCCCAGGCGCCCTTGCGACGCGCCCTAGGGCCTGGCCGCGCCAGGGGGGCGCCTGGACCCCTGGTGGCCCCCCTGGCTGCCCCCCTTCGCCTATATATTCTCCGTCACGGGAAACTTCCGAGAAAAGAACCCTTTTTCGCGATCTCTCCTCTGTTCCGCCGCCGTCGCGCTTCCGAGATTGGGAGCACCAAAAGACCTCTTCCCGCCACCCTATCGGAGGGAGGGCCGACCTCCGGGAGTCTCCTCTCCACCATGGATGCTTCCCGGATGTCTCGTGAGTAGTTTCCTTTGGACCATGGGTCCGTAATCAGTAGCTATGTGATATTCTCCTCCCCTCTTTGTTCTTCATGGTTTAGACCTCGTGAGCTGCCCTACATGATCGAGGCACTTTTGTAATCTTTCTGTTGTTGCTATGCTGAGTTTGATGGGATATGATGGATTATGAGATTATGTTCAGATTGTGATTGAGTAATATATTTGGTTCTTATCTCTTATATTTTTGTTCCTAAGTAATTCTTGCATCTTCTCCATTGCTGTTTATTGCTTTGGCCAAGTAGTAGGTAGTAACTCCAAGAGGGAACGTTTTGCTCGATTGTGGGTTCATGCCCCCTGATTCCACGCTTGAGTGACAGAAACATGAGTCTAGGTGATGTGCTGTTCCCACAAGGGGTAAAACAACGGTGCTTGTAACCGCGGTTGCAAGGATTGTTTACTTTACGCAAAGTGCTTTTTAATGCAGTTGTCTGTTGCTTTGGGTTTACACTTTGGGTGGGGATTGCAACTTAATACCAGCGAGATGTTCTGGATAGATATCTCAAGGTGGATGATTAGTAGTAGATGCAGTTGGATTTCGGTCTACTTATTTTGGCGTACTGCCCATGCTTTTGAGCCTCTTCCTTTCTTTTGTAGCATAGTTAGCATTGCGGTGCGTTCATAATCCTGTCAATTGCCCTTCTGTAATTTGTTCACCTCGCATAGCAGTTTTATCGTCTTTTGGGAGAGAGACATCACTAGTGAACATCACGTATCCCGGCCCATATCCTCATTACTGTTTCCACGCTCATTTACTTTTCTTCTTTTACTTTCAATTGCTATCATTATCCCTTGTGTTTGATCCTTTGTGAACAACAAGACCGGAGAGATTGGCAACCTCTCTGAACTTTGTTGGGAACAAAGTTATTTGTGTCTGTGTGCAGGTCCGCGTCAGTTGCGCCGCTGACACCTACTTATCATCTCCGGAGTCCTACTGGAGACAAACCTTGGTATCTTTACTGAGGGAAATTTGTTGTTGTGCTACATCACGCCTTCCACTTGGGGTTTACCAACGAAGGGCGAGAAATCACTATCATTACCTGGCACATCAAGCCAAATTTCTGGCGCCGTTGCCGGGGACTCCGATTGCTAAGATAGGGGAGTTGCACACTACCCTTTACCTTTGTTTTTTAGTCTTGTTAGTTTACCTTTCAGTTTTTATCTTTGAATCTTATATCAAAAATCACAAAAAAATCTACCACACTTGCTGCTACTATGGGTTCCACTGAAATCACCAAGTTGTGTGACTTCACTAGTCACAACAACCAAGACTTTATCTGCCCCCCATTGCCACACCTACCATTTCAGCTACCTCTTATGAAATTAAACCTGCCTTGCTAAACCTTGTTATGAGAGATCAATTCTCTGGTGCTGGAGATGATGCTGCTTTACACTTGAACAATTTTGTTGAATTATGTGATATGCAAAAGTATAAAGAAGTAGAAGGTGATATTGTTAAGCTCAAGCTCTTTCCTTTCTCTTTAAGGGGAGACGCTAAAATCTGGTTTCAATCTTTGCCAAGGAATAGCATAGATTCTTGGGATAAGTGCAAAGATGCTTTTATAGGGAAGTACTACCCACCTGCTGAAATTATCCAATTAAGGAGTAACATTATGAATTTTAGGCAATTGGATAATGAACACGTTGCCCAAGCTTGGGAACGAATGAAATATCTTGTTAAGAAATGCCCTACATATGGTTTGACTACCTGGATGGTTATCCAGACTTTTTATGCAGGCTTGAACTTTACCTCGCGGAACCTGTTAGATTCGGCTGCGGGAGGAACCTTTATGCAACTACACTTGATGCTGCCACGAAGATTCTCGATGAGATGATGACCAATTATTCCCAATGGCACACCGAACGCGCTCCAACAGGTAGGAAGGTAAACTCTGTCGAGGAAGTTACCTCCCTCAATGAAAAAGTTGACTTAATTATGTCTCTACTTACCAAGCAACCCTCTATTGATCCTCGTGATGTCCCTTTAAATTCTTTGGTTGCCCAAGAACAAGTAGATGTGAACTTTATTGCTAGAAACAACTTCAACAACAATGCTTATGGGGGTAATTTTGCTAGCAATCCTAGACCGTTTCCATCCAACTATGGGAACAACAACACCTACCCTAGCAACAAGAACCCCTCTTCTGAATTGGAAAACATGCTTAGAGACTTTATCACTACCCAAAAAGCCTTCAACAAAAATGTAGAGGAGAAATTAGCTAAATTAGATAATCTCTCTTTGAAGGTAGAAAGCTTAGCCCTTGATATTGAGATGCTTAAAATTAGAACCTCTCCCCTTGAGGAGAATAAGGCAACTCCTATTAATGCTATCCAATTACAAATTAATGAAAATATTAGGATGATGGCTAAACTTAAAGAAAGGTGGGCTAGAGAAAAAGAGGAAGAGGATAGAATTAAGAGCCTTCCTACACACCACACAGTTGCCACTATCCAAATTGTTGAGGACACCCAAACTATTAGCACCCAATGCACTCCTAGTCCCGTTGGACCTATTAATGGTGATGCTAATACCTCAACCGAAGATGTAGAAACTCCTATGAACATAGAGGGTTTCCAACAAGTGAGCCTAGACGACACTACTACCACCTTTGATAGTTGTGATATTGATTTTGATAGTTGCACCCTCTCAGAAGTTATTAGCTTGCTACACAAAATGTCTAGAGACCCCCACACTAGCACACTTAATCTTGCCTTCACGGAGCATATCACAAATGCTCTCATCAAAGCTAGGGAGGAGAAGCTTAGAGTAGAAGCTTCCATACCTAGGAAGCTAGATGATGGTTGGGACCCTATGATCAAAATTAAATTAAATAACTTCTCTTGCTATGCTTTATGTGATGTTGGAGCTAGTACCTCAGTTATGCCAAACAGAATATTTGATATGTTTGAATTGAAGCCCTTTGAGCCTTGTTCTTTTGGTGTTCGTCTTTTTGATTCTTCCGTAAAGAAACCTTTGGGGAAAATAGGCGATGTTCTTATCATTGTCAATGACAACTATGTTCCTATGTTACCGTTGATTTTATTCTTATGGATAAAGAGTGTGAACCTTTGTGTCCAATTATTTTGGGACGTCCTTTTCTTCGCACCGTTGGTGCGGTTATTGACATGAAAGAGGGGAATATAAAATTCCAATTCCCTCTCAAGAAAGGGATGGAACACTTCCCTAGAAAGAAAATCAAGTTACCTTTTGAGTCCGTTACTCAGGCTAGTTATTCTCTTTCTCTAGATAAAACTTGATTCTTCTTTTGCATCATGCCTAGCTTAAAGGCATAAAAGAAAGCGCTTTCGGGAGGCAGCCCGAAACGAATTTAGGTTTCTTTTTTCTTTTTTGTGTATTGATGTTTTTTACTACTGTAGCAACATCATTGTATCTTTATTTTTCAGCTTTGTGCCAAGTTATAGCCTCTTATGATAAGGGAAGCAAAAGTTGTGACATGCGTTCCAGAAAACAGATTATGTCCCTTGACAGAAAAATTCGAATCAAATCAGCAGATCATCTTTTTGATCTGAATTTTTTTGACAGCATGCTCTATACAATTGTGAAACTTTCATATGTTCTGAGTTTTTTGATTTGAGTTGCAGAAGTGCCCCTAAAAAAATTCTTTACTACCTGTTGTTCTGTTTTTCACAGATTGTTCCACGTTTTGTCTCTCCTTACTTTTGCAAACCTTAAGCTTGCTTTTTCTTTGCAAAAACCTTTTGTCACTCTTGAGAAACAGTAGCTCTTCAAGAATATCTTTATATCCAGTGGGAAAAAATTATTTTATTAAGGGTACTAACCTCTCTAATCAGCTTATGATGAGTTATGTATGAAGGGAGTTTTCAAGTGTGCGATGCAAGATGATGAAAGAAGATCCAGGAGTTTCAAGCGCTCAAGCTTGGGGGTTCCCCCATGCATCCCCAAAAAATATTCAAGGAGACTCAAGCGTCTAAGCTTGGGGATGCCCCCGTGCATCCCCTTCTCCATCAACAATCATCAGTCCGTCCTTCGTCTCACTATATTTTTATCAGTTCATGCGTTATGTGCTATGTTTGGAGCGTCTCGCTCTTAGGTTTTATTTTTAGTTTTATTTAGTTTTGCTTGCTGGTCATAACAAGTTAGATCCCGTCTTACTTTGTGTGGGAGAGAAACACGCTCCACTTTTAAAATCTAAAACACATCATAGGATTTTTTTCCTGCTTATATTTTTTTTGTTGTGTGTTCTTTATCTTTTCGTAGCTGCTTCCATGTTTAGTTTTAGTCTTAGTTTGTCTTTAGCAAGAGCCCTGGCTTTTGTTTAGTTTGTTGCTGGAACTCTTTTTAGTTTTCATGTTTATCTTGTTAAAGAGAGTTGGTTGTTGCACTGAGTTGTGTCTTGTCTTGAAAGTAGGTAATTGAGGTTGCTATTTAATTCTAGTAGTAACTTGCAATAGTTTTTGAGGTATTGATGTGAGTAATGTTTGAACTTTTGGTGTCAAGAGCTCTAGCATATTAGTGATAGGTGTCGTATTTTGGGCAATCCGTGTGTATTTTCAAAACCTACAAAACTAGTTGAGAACTCTAGCTACTAGATGGATCACTAATCTTTGAAGGGATCGAATATTAGAGTACACTGACGTACCATGATTCGAGGATGCGCAAGGATAAACAAACCCCCATACACTCCTCCTCGGGGTAATTGTCTCTTTGTGAACCTCCTTATTAGATTGAGAGTTACCGATAATAAGTGCATGAGTTCTTCGGACTAATGTAAGTATTGAAAGTTGACACTTCCACCTTCCCATATTCTGCTAGCCTCTCCCGTGCCGTGCATTGCCATCTTCTCACTCCGAGAATTGGTGTCCACCTTCGCCGGTACATCCAAACCCTTGGCATGATATGCTCTATCATCATAAACCTCTTTATATATTTCCTCAAAACAGCCACCATACCTACCTATCAAGGCATTTCCATAGCCTTTCCGAGATATATTGCCATGCAACATCCACCTCTTCATGACTTGATCTTCATGTCATACATGTTCCTGCTACACTGGCAGCGACATACATTGCATACATCATGATAGTTACATCTTCTTTATGATTTGCGTACCTTGTAAAGTGTGAAAGATCTCCTTTACCTTCTTGTAAAATAGAGTGTTGCCCTTAAGTGAGGAAAAGATCCCAAAGTGGACACAATAAAAGATCCCAAAGAGGACAAATGAGAGTTGAATAGAAAGAGCCATTGAGGCCACAAAAAAATACAAAAAAATAGAAAAAAAGAGAAAAAGAAATAAAAAGAGAGAAAGGGGCAACACTACTATCCTTTTGAGAGATCCACACTAGTACTCCCTCTATATCCTTGTACTCCATAGAGATGATCATTATGCATATAGCTATGTGGGGACCTTCACACTATAGAACTTGGCTTGCATATTCCAAGGATGAGCCTCCTCAAACGAGCTCTAGGTCTTCATGAGCGAGCAAGTTAGGTGCACCCTCACTTGTTCCATTGGAGAGCTTCCTAGCTCGTATGTGCATCCGTTGCATGGCAATCCCTACTCCTCACATCATATCTATCATTTGGCATCTCTTGCGTATGATTGTCCTCATTGATGTGAGCCTTTCTCATCCTTTCTTGTCTTCCTCCTCCGTACTCCTCTCTTTGCCATCATAAGTGTCAACTCTCGTGCTTACGCTCATCCATTGCATGAGTGCTCAAAATATTGAAAAAGGAGTGGATCAAATTGACTTGTACCTAGCTAGTGGTCTGGGGACGAGTCAAGATAAGATTCAAGAAAAAGACCAAGTGTGAAACTTTAGTAGATTGAGTTCTCAACAAATAATTTTTTTTCTCGTATTCCCTATCCCCCTTCTTGCACGCAAACACCATTTGGAGACATTCGAGTCACGGACAGCGATAACTCTTGCACCTAATGTTCTTTTGTTACTTGTTTCAATGCTAATATAGACTCTTGCATGTTATGACTTGAATTGAATTTCTAACCTTGATTGCTTTACTTTTCAAAGTTCTTATATGGTTGGTAGCATGTCACCACAGAAATTATGTCGTTATCATTTACCTACTCGAGGACGAGCAGGAATTAAGCTTGGGGATGTTGATACGTCCAAAACGTATCTATATTTTCTACTTGCTCCATGCATGTTTTGTGTGATATTGCTATGATCTAGATACACTTTCATACACTTTTGATCATATTTGGACTAACCTATTAACTCAGTGCACCAAAGTGACAGTTCCTGTTTTCTGCTGTTTTTCTATTTCAGTTTTCCCCCATATAAAAAGTGCTCCAAAAATTCGGGAAAATTCAGATAAAAAATCAGCGTGGAGGAACCTTCCGGAAGAACCTGGGTGGGGCCAGAGGGCCACCACCAGGGGCCCAGGCGCCCTGGCGGCGCGCCCTTGGGCCTGGCCGCGCCAGGGGGGCGCCTGGACCCCTAGTGGCCCCCCTGGCTTCCCCCCTTCGCCTATATATTCTCAGTCACGGGAAACTTCCGAGAACAGAACCCTTTTTTGCGATCTCTCCTCTGTTCCGCCGCCGCCGCGCTTCCGAGATCGGGAGCACCAAAAGACCTCTTCCCGGCACCCTACCGGAGGGAGGGCCGACCTCCGGGAGTCTCCTCTCCACCATGGATGCTTCCCGGATGTCTCGTGAGTAGTTTCCTTTGGACCATGGGTCCGTGATCAGTAGCTATGCTATGTTCTCCTCCCCTCTTTGTTCTTCATGGTTTAGACCTCGTGAGCTTCCCTACATGATCGAGGCACTTTTGTAATCTTTCTGGTGTTGCTATGCTGAGTTTGATGGGATCTGATGGATTATGAGATTATGTTCAGATTGTGATTGAGTAATATATTTGGTTCTTATCTCTTATATTTTTGTTCCTAAGTAATTCTTGCATGTTCTCCGTTGTTGTTTATTGCTTTGGCCAAGTAGTAGGTAGTAACTCCAAGAGGGAACATTTTGCTCGATTGTGGGTTCATGCCCCCTGATGACACGCTTGAGTGACAGAAATATGAGTCTAGGGGATGTGTTGTTGCCACAAGGGTAAAACAACGGTGCTTGTAACCGCGGTTGCAAGGATTGTTTACTTTACGCAAAGTGCTTTTTAATGCAGTTGTCTGTTGCTTTGGGTTTACACTTTGGGTGGGGCTCGCAACTTAATACCAGCGAGATGTTCTGGATAGATATCTCAAGGTGGATGATTAGTAGTAGATGCAGTTGGATTTCGGTCTACTTATTTTGGCGTACTGCCCATGCTTTTGAGCCCCTTCTTTTCTTTTGTAGCATAGTTAGCATTGTGGTGCGTTCATAATCCTGTCAATTGCCCTTCTGTAATTTGTTCACCTCGCATAGCAGTTTTATCGTCTTTTGGGAGAGAGACATCACTAGTGAACATCACGTATCCCGGTCCATATCCTCATTACTGTTTCCACGCTCAATTACTTTTCTGCTTTTACTTTCAATTGCTATCATTATCCCTTGTGTTTGATCCTTTGTGAACAACAAGATCGGAGAGACTGACAACCTCTCTGAACTTCGTTGGGAACAAAGTTATTTGTGTCTGTGTGCAGGTCCGCGTCAGTTGCGCCGCTGACACCTACTTATCATCTCCGGAGTCCTACTGGAGACAAACCTTGGTATCTTTACTGAGGGAAATTTGCTGTTGTGCTACATCACGCCTTCCACTTGGGGTTTACCAACGAAGGGCGAGAAATCACTATCATTACCTCGCACATCAGATACTGCTAACGTCTGAAGAGCTTTCGGACAAACTACGACGCAGGGGAGCCCATAACTCCTTATCCCACGTGAAGTTATTGCGTACAGACCAACGGGCCTCTCAAGTCATCCATCGAACCATTTAGCATTTTATTATTATCTGTTGGGACAACCGTTATCGTTGCCCCTATCCGGGTGAGTCGCGGACAACGACAACAGCCAGGCCGACCAGTAACATCGGTGCCTGCCCTGACGTCCCACCAACTCGTGCGGTTACCAACAAGGTGAACCGTCTCCTTACCTTGTCTCGCGTTTGCTCCGAAGAGCTCGACTTTCGTACAACAGGATATCTGTCGGCCGCGAACAGTACTAGGCCCGCCGCACACCGATGGAATACACCTGACCTGTCGTTCCGCTAAGATACCCTGCCGGGCACCGTTGGGTCACCCGACTCCTTACCTGTAAGGACGCCAGTTGATTCAAGTGCCTACCATCAAGTTAAACCAGGAGGAATCACCCTCGATGGTACACTTGAAGAGGTTCGACAGAGACATCAACGGAATGAACTAAAGAGGAATATTCTCGTATCACCCCGGTGGTGCCGAGAAACCAGTGGAATGAACTAAAGAGGAATACCCGCGTATCATCCCAGTGATGCTATGCTACTGAGCCGACGAGAGTGAAATACGAGTCCGTCCACTCGTAAGTCAAACTCGAAGCGACTCGGCAGAGTCTCCCCGTTGTAGGTTCCCTAGGGCGTCTGCATTGGTCCGTACCTATTGCAGTTGTAATATATCGTTTCCGCGATAACTCCTAGAGTGATCACGACCCACTATCTAATCCTAGTAACTAACAATGCGCAGGGCTAACTGCTGGAATAATATATATTCAAAAGGCAGCATAGGATAACGGAAAGGTAATCAAGGGGTGACAATGACAGGCTATGCAATTGAATAGGATTGTAACGTAGCAGCAGTAACAATGCTAGTGCAAGAAAAGTACGGAAAGATAGGCGATATCTGGGGAAGGAAAATGGCTCTGCTTGCCTGGAAGCTCGACGGTAGGGGTAGGGTCGTCGACGAAGTAGTCGATCACAGGGGGCATCGGCATCGATGTCGTCGGCGGCAGCAACGGGGTCTACCGGAGAATAAGGGGGGAGAAAAAATAAATACACAACAATAATAGCAATACAAATACAAGACATGACAAACACAATGTTGTCGGTGTTCTAACGAGTGTTAAGTATTTAGTCGGAGCGGAAATTTATCAGGGGTTCACTCATCGGTACCGGTTGATTACAGGACAGATGATCCGGATGGGAAAGGTTCCATTTCTGCAGTGTTAGAGACATCTGACAGACATGTGGATAGCGTATACGCGCTCGTTCCTCCATTCAGAGCAACTTTCATATACAGAACATTTTCATTCGGAAAGTTTTACCGGTACCGGGTAATTACCGAATAGTGCAATCGGAGGGGGAATGTCTCGTGTGCGGTATGTTAGAGGGGTGGGGTGAGGGTATGGGTAACGTATCCGTATACGTTGTATTTTTCTGATCAATTTTCATGTATAAAGTTTTTTAATCTGAGCTACGGTTTAAAAGATATTCAATATCAAAGTTTAAATCATTTTATTCATTTTATAGAATTTCTTTTAATATTAAAGCAACATTATCTACAAGATTATCCAGAATAGTAATCTGACAAGGGGGGCCCACATGTCATGGAGAGTATATTTTAATTCAACTAAAACAAGGATTATTAGAGGATGGGTCCCACATGTCATAGGCTATTTATTTAGCAGATTTATTTAATTTAAACTCTAATTAATGGTGGAGGACGTATTTGCAAATTCCAAAAACTTAGGAAGTTATCTGCGAACTTTTTATTTGCACACTAGGCATCAGGCTTAATTGTACTAGCTCATCACAGATTTTTGCTCCTTTGTCATTTTTCTACGAATTAAACGGTGCATCATTTGAAATTGGTCCAATGAAACAAAGTGAAATTTGTTAAGTGTATTATCAATCTGCACAAATTTTATATATATTTAAGTTTGTTTTGCCCTATTTCTGCTGTTGTTTTGTTGCACACAATTAGGTTCAGTAGTAGCTGCCATCAGCAGCAGCACACCTTCAGCAGCCGCAGCAGCAGCGGGCATGCGCGCGTGCTGGGGCGCGGCCAATGGCCGGAGCCAGCCGGTGGCACAACCATTCGGGGCTGTGCACACGACCCCCACACACATGATGCACCCACACACACTTCACACACACCACGCACACACACTACACAGAGCACGCACTCACACATCCATGGCCGTGGCCACTGTCCAGCGCCGGCACGGCGAGACCAGCCAACACGGGAGCCGGGGCGGGGACAACGGTGCCGACGCGCCGGCTGGGAAGCAGTGGGGTGCCAGGCGCTAGCACGCAACAGCAGCAGCAGCACGCGGCCGTGGGCGCACACGGAACGCAGCTCACTTCAATGGCGTCCACGGGCGGGCACGGCTTTACGGCGTCTACAGCGGCGAATCCAACCGGCAACATGGGAATCGGCGCGGCGGCTTACAGTGAGCGCGTAGGGGAGGCAGTGGGCTCGGGGGAGGTTCTGGTCGCGCCGAATCGCAGCGGGGTTCGCCGGCGGCCGCGCGGGGAAGAAGGCCCGATGGCGAGGCTCCAGTGCGCGCCGGGGTCGATTAGGAGCGCGGGAAGACGAAGTCGTGTTTGGGGGAGCTCCTGGACATGCCCTTGCGACAAGAGATGCTCGGTGGCCGCGTCAATGGAGGAACGGCGGCGACCAAGAGCTCGGGCGGGAGCAGGGGGCGAGGGGAACAACGCAAGGGAGAAAAGGATCGGGGGTAGTGTTTGACCCGAGTCTCGGGGTTTTATACGTCGCGGTGCACCGCCGGATGGCCGGCGCGTGGCCATCCGAGGCGTGGACCGCCATGGCCACTGCCTTCCTTCACACTGTATGTGAGGAAGGAGAAGGAGAGATGGGATGGACCTGGCGCAGAGTTGCATAGGGCGTCACATACCCATTTCATTTTTCTTTTTTTCCTGCTATCTTCTCTAATTTTATTTCTTTTAAGTTTTGGTAGCAAATGATTTTTGAAAAACATGAAACTTGTCCCATTAACTTTCTTACACTTTATATTACTGTTGTAAAAATCTTGGGTCACAATAAAATTCATTGGACTTTTATTTAAATAATAAAGGATTAAAGGGGGTTGTGTTATTACTGTTTTTAATTTGTTTAATATATTTAAACACTGTAATGAAATAAAATTGCTATTTTAATATGACCTACTGACTCTTAGGTATTTAATAAAATTGGTTGCACAATTTTTAGATAAACTTTAATTTGCAAATATTTATTAATATTCTAGGGGCAATTTAGTAACTCCAAAATATTTATTTAAATTCTATAATTGTCCATGGGGTATTATAAAGGTTATGGATATTTGTGTTTTATCTTCTTTAAAAGTTTTACTATGGTATCTTGGCCTAGTGACTTTTATTCATTTAATAGAATTGTTTGCACAATTTTTGAATCAAGTTCACTTTCCACTTTGTTTTTGGTCCACGCAATTAAATTGAATTTGATTTGGGTATGATGAATGGTGATTAGTGACTTGCTAATCAGAGGAAATTTTCATTAACAAAAATTTATTGTTTCTTGACACTAAGGATGTTACAATGATGTTGCTACAGTAGTAAAAATCATCAAGACCACTAAAACTAAAAGTAAAAACAACTTGGGTTGCCTCCCAATAAGCGCTTTTTATGCCTTTTAGCTAGGCATGATACAAAAAGATCAAGTTTTATCAAGTCCATAAGAATAACTTGCCCGTGTAACAGACTCATATGGTTACTTAATCTTCTTTCGAGGGAGGTGTTCCATTCCCTTTTTGAGGGGGAATTGGAATCTAATGGTCCCTTCTTTCATGTCAATGATATCACCAATGGTGCAGAGAAAAGGACGTCCCAAAATAGTTAGACATGAGGGATCACACTCTAAGATAATATCAAGAGATTGTTTACACCATCTAAAAAGACCATGGTCAAAATTTCTAAGCACAATTTTTATAGCTATCCAAGTCATAATCCTCCTATGTGCATCAGAAATTCTGACCCAAGCCTTCCTCATATTTTCTCCATCCCTTTTATGGAAATCTAAAACCTCTGATTCCCTCAAAGCACCAATTCCTAACATGCTTGACTAAACAGAATGGAAAACTAAAAGTAAGGTAACTAATTTTTTTTGTGGTTTTTGATAAAAGACACTAAGATCAAAACTAGAAATTAAACTAACAAGACTAAAAAGCAAAGATAAAAGATTGTGTGCAACTCCCCTATCTTAAAGATTGGAATCCGCGGCAACGGCGCCAGAAATTTGCCTGATGGTACGAGAGATGATAACGGCTTCTCATCCTTCGTTGGTTAACCCAAGTGGAAGATTGAGATGTAGATAGCAGAAAATTTCCCTCAGTGAAGATACCAAGTTTTATGTCTCAAGTAGTACTGCAAGGTCGACAAGTAGGTGGTCAAACGAGCAAGGTGTCGTTTGAAGATAATTACTCACTTGACCTGGACCTACACACACAACAAGTAACTTTGCTCCCAACGAGTAGATAGTGGTTGTCAAACCCTCCGGCCTTGTCATTTACAAAGGATCAAACGCAAGAGGAGAATGGTAGTGATAATTGCAACGGAAAGTAAAAGCGATCAATAAAGTGGAGGTGTAAACAGTGTGGTAATATGGGCCGGGGTCCCATGATGTTCACTAGTGATGTCTCTCTCCCAAAAGACGATAAAATAGCTAAGTTGGGTAAACAAATTACAGCTGGGCAACTGACAGAATTATAAACGCACCATAATGCTAATTATGTTAATGGAAAGTTAGAGGCTCAAAAGTATGGGCAATATTCCAAGAGAAGTAGACCAAAATCCATCTACATCTACTCACTAATCATCCACCTTGAGATATCTATCCAAAACATCTTGCTGGTATTAAGTTGTGAGCCCCACCCAAAGTTTAAACTCAAAGCAACATACAACTACATTATCAAACTTTGCGTAAGGTAAACAATCCTTGCAACCGCGGTTGCAAGCACCGTTGTTTTCTCCCTGGTAGCAAAAGAACATCCCCTAGTCTCATGTTTCTGGAAGTCAAGCTAGACATCGGGGGGCATGAACCCACAATCAAGCATAAATGCTCCCTCTTGGATTTAATATCTACTACTTGGCCAAAGCAATAAAAAGTAACGGAGAACATGCAAGAATTACTCAAGAACAAAATATGAAAGGTGAAAAAAATATATAACTCATCACAATCTGAACATAATCTCACAATCCATCGGATCCCAGCAAACTCATCATAGCAAAAGCAGAAAGAATTACATAGATGCCTTGATCATGTAGGGAAGCTAATGCGCGAGAGATGTTAATGGCTTCTCGCCCTTCGTTGTTTACTGCAAGTGTTGGGTGAGATGTACGATAGCAGGAAATTTCCCTTGGTGAAGATACCATGGTTGAGATCGACTAGTAGGACTCCAAGCTTGACAAGTAGGTGGTTTGGAAAGTGAGGCACTGTATCACTTGCTTTGCCTAGACCTGAACACACAACAAGTAAATTTTCTCCCAACGAAGTTCAGAGAGGTTCTAAATCTCTCCAACCTTGTTGTTTACAAAGGATCAAACGCAAGGGATAAAGGATAATAGTGACTGCAACTAGAAAGTAAAAGAAGGAAATAATTGAGCGTGTAAATAGTGATGAGAATATGGGCCGGGGTCCCGTGATGTTCACTAGTGATGTCTCTCTCCCAAAATATGATAAAACTTCTATGCGAGGTAAACAAATCACAACTGGGCAATTGACAGGATTATGGGCGCAAACCAATGCTAAGTATGCTACAAAGAAAGGAAGAGGCTCAAAAGCATGGGCGGTACGCCAAAATAAGTAGACCGAAATCCAACTTCATCTACTACTAATCATCCACCTTGAGATATCTATCCAAACATCTCGTTGGTATTAAGTTGCGAGTCCCACCCAAAGTGTAAACCCAAAGCAATAGACAGGTACATTAAAAAGCACTTTGCGTAAAGTAAACAATACTTGCAACCGCGGTTACAAGCACCGTTGTTTTCCCCCTTGTGGCCACAGCACATCCCCTAGACTCATGTTTCTGTCACTCTAACTAGTCATCAGGGGGCATGAACCCACAATCGAGCATAATGTTCCCTCTTGGAGTCACTACCTACTACTTGGCCAAAGCAATAAACACCAACGGAGAACATGCAAGAATTACTCAAGAACATAAATATAAAAGATACGAACCAAATATATTACTCAATCAAAAACTGAACATAGTCTCATAATCCATCAGATCCCAGAAAACTCAGCATAGCAACAACAGAAAATTACATATGTGCCTCGATCATGTAGGGCAGCTCACGAGGTCTAATCCATGAAGAACAAAGAGGGGAGGAGAATATCACATAGCTACTGATCAGGAACCCATGGTCCAAGGAAGACTACTCACGGATCATCCGGGAAGCGTCCATGGTGGAGGAGAGGCTCCCGGAGTCAATTCTCCCTCCGGCAAGGAGACGGGAAGAGGTATGCTGGCGCTCCCGATCTTGGAAGCGCGGCGGCGCGAAACAAAGGCGAGATCGCGAAAAAGAGTTCTGTCTTTGGAAGAATCCCGTCACGGAGAATATATAGGCGAAGGAGGGCAGCCAGGGGGGCCACCAGGGGTCTAGGCGTCCCCCTGGCGCGGCCAGCCCCTAGGGCGCCTGGGCCCCTGGTAATGGCCCTCTGGCCCCACCTTGGTGATTCCGGAAGGTTCCTTCACGCTGATTTTTTATCTGATTTTTCCCGAATTTTTGGAGCACTTTTAATATTGGGGAAACCTGAAATAGAAAATCAGCAGTAAACAGGAACTGACACTATGGTGCACTGAGTTAATAAGTTAGTCCAAATATGATCAAAATTGTATGAAAGTGTATCTAGATCATAGCAATATCACACAAAACATGCATGGAGCAAGCAGAAATTATAGGTACGTTTGGGACGTATCAACATCCCCAAGCTTAATTCCCGCTCGTCCTCGAGTAGGTAAATGATAACAAGCATAATTTATGTGGCGACATGCTAACAACCATATAAGAACTTTTAAAGTAAAGCAATCAAGGTATGTAATTCAATTCAAGTCATAACAGACAAGAGTCTATATTAGCATTGAAACAAGCAACATAAGAACATAAAGGTGCAAGAGCTCTCGCTGTCCGTGACTCGAATGTCTCCAGATGGTGTTTGCGTGCAAGAAGGGGGAGATGGGAATACGAGAGAAAAAATATATATTAGTTTAGAACTCAATCTACTAAAGTTTCACACTTGGTCTTCTTTGGAATATTATCTTGACTCATCCCCAGACCACTAGCCAGGTACAAGTCAATTTGATCCATTCCCTTTCGATATTTTGAGCACTCATGAAATGGATGAGCGTAAGCACGAGAGTTGACACTTAGGATGGCAAAGAGAGAAATATGGTGAAGGAGGAATACAAAAAGGGTGAGAAAGGCTCACATCAATGAGGACAATCACAAGCAAGAAGGCCAAATGATAGATATGATGTGAGGAGTAGGGATTCCCATGCAACGGATGCACATATGAGCTAAGAAAAGCTCTCAAATGGAACTCGTGGGGGTGCATCTAACTTGCTTGCTCATGAAGACCTAGAGCTCGTTTGAGGAGGCTCATCCTTGGAATATGCAAGCCAAGTTCTATAGTGCGAAGGTCCCCACATAGCTATATGCATAAATGATTATCTCTATGGAGCACAAGGATATAGAGGGAGTACGAGTATGGATATTTCAAAAGCAATAGCAGTGTTGCCCCTTTCTCTCTTTTTATTTCTTTTTTTCTCTTTTTTCTATTTTTTGTATTTTTTTGGTGGCCTCAATGGCTCTTTCTATTTAACTGTCATTTGTCCTCTTTCGGATCTGTTAATTTTGTCCACTTTGGGATCTTTTCCTCACTTAAGGGCAACACTCTATTTTACAAGAAGGTATACAATATCTTCACACTTTACAAAGTACTCGACATAAAGAAGATGTAGCTATCATGACGTATGCAAATGTATGCCTCTTCCAGTGTAGTAGGAACATGTATGACATGAAGATCAAGTCATGAAGAGGTGGATGTTGCATGGCAATATATCTCGGAAAGGCTATGGAAATGCCTTGATAGGTAGGTATGGTGGCTGTTTTGAGGAAAGATATAAGGAGGCTTATGATGACAGAGCGTATCATGCCAACGGTTTGGACGCACCGGCGAAGTTTGCACCAACTCCCACGAGAAGGGAAATGCGCGGTACCGAAGAGGCTTGCAAATATGAGGAGGTGGAAGTGTAAACTTTCAATACTTACATTAGTCTGAAGAACTCATGCACTTATTATCGGTAACTCTCAATCTAATAAGGAGGTTCACAAAGAGACAAGTACCCCGAGGAGAGTGTATGGGAGTTTGGTTATCCTTACGCATCCTCGACTGATGGTACGTGAGTGAACTCTAATATTTGATCCCTCAAAAGATTAGCGATCCATCTAGTAGCTAGAGTTCTCAAGTAGTTTTTGTAGGTTTTGAAAATAAACACGGATTGACCAAAATACGACACCTATCACTAATAGGCTAGATCTCTTGACACCAAAAGTTCAAACATTACTCACAACAATACCTCAAAACTATTGCATGTTACTACTACAATTAAATAGCAAGCTCAATTACCTACTTGCAAGACAAGACACAACTCAGTGCAACAACCAACTCTCTTAATCAGATAAACATGAAAACTAAAGAGAGTTCCAGCAACACACTAAACTAAAGCTAAAGCTCTTGAAAAATATAAACATGAAAACTAAGAGCTAAACATGGCAGCAGCTACGAAAAGATAAAGAACACACAACAGAGAAAGATAAGCATGAAAATCCTATGATGTGTTCTAGTTTGAAGTGGAGCGTGTTTCTCTCCCACACAAAGTAAGCTGGGGTCTAACTTGTTATGAACAGCAAGCAAAGCTAAAGAAAATTAAAAAGTAAATCTAAGAGCGAGATGCTCCAAGCATAGCACATAACGCATGAAGTGATAAAAATATAGTGAGACGGAGGACGAACTGATGATTGTTGATGGAGAAGGGGATGCACGGGGGCATCCCCAAGCTTAGAAGCTTGAGTCTCCTTGAATATTTATTGGGTATGCATGGGGGCATCCCACAGCTTGAGCGTTTGACACTCCCGGGTCTTCTTTCATCATCTTCCCTCGCACACTTGAAAACTCCCTTCATACATAACTCATCATAAGCTGATTAGAGAGGTTAGTACCCTTAATAAAATAAAACAAATCCACTGGAAATAAAGATATTATTGAAGAGCTACTTTTTCTCAAGATTTCCAAAAAGGTTTTGCAAAGAAAAAGCAAGCTTAATTTTCGCAAAAGTTAGGAAAGGCAAAACGTGGCAGAATCTATGAAATACAGAACAACAGGTAGTAAATAATTTTTTCGGGGTACTTCTGCAACTCAAATCAAAAAACTCAGAACATATGAAAGTTTCCCAATTGTATAGAGCATGTTGTGTAAAAAATTCATTTCAAAAATATGAATTGGTGATTTTATTTTTATTTTTTCCGTCAAGCAGACAGAATCTGTTTTCTGGACAGCATGTCACAACTTTTGCTTCCCTTGTCATAAGAGGCTAAAACTTGGCACAAAGCTTGAAATTAAAGATACAGTGATGTTGCTACAGTAGTAACAATCATCAAGACCACTAAAAACAGAAGTAAAAACATCTTGGGTTTCCTCCCAACAAGCGCTTTCTTTTACGCCTTTAATCTAGGCATAAAGCAAAAGAAGAATCAAGTTTTATCAAGAGAGAGAGAATAGCTACCCCGTGTAACGAACTCAAAAGGTAACTTGATTTTATTTCTAGGGAAGTGTTCCATCCCCTTTTTTAGAGGGAATTGAAATTTTATATTCTCCTCTTTCAAGTCAATAACAGGACTAACGGTGCGAAGAAAGGGACATCCCAAAATAATTGGACATAAAGGTTCACACTCTATGTTCATAATAGTAAAGTCAACGGGAACATAATTGTCATTGACAATGATAAGAACATCGCTGATCTTCCCCAAAGGTTTCTTTACTGAAGAATCAATGAGCCGAACACCAAAAGAACAAGGATCAAAAGACTTCAATTCAAACATATCATACATTCTTTTAGGCATAACAGAGGTACTAGCTCCAACATCATATAAAGCATAGCAAGAGACGTTATTCAATTTAATTTTTATCATAGGATCCCAACCATCATCTAGCTTCCTAGGTATGGCGGCTACTATTCTAACCTTCTCCTCCCTATATTTGATGAGAGCATTAGTGATATGCTCCGTGAAAGCAAGATTTAGTGTGCTAGTGTGGGGGTCTCTAGACATTTTGTGCAGCAAGCTAATAACTTATGAGAGGGTACAACTATCAAAATCAATGTCACTACTATCAGAGGTGGTGGTGGTGTCATCTAGGCTCACTTGTTTGAAACCCTCTATGTTCATAGGAGCTTCTTCTATGGTTGAGGTATTAGCATCACCATTAATGGGTCTAATGGGACTAGGAGTGTGTTGGGTGCTAATAGTTTGGGTGTCCTCAACAATTTGGATAGTAGCAACGGTGTGGTGTGTAGGAAGGCTCTTAATTATATCCTCTTCCTCTTTTTTTCTAGCCCATCTTTCTTTAAGTTTAGCCATCATCCTAATATTTTCATTAATTTGCAATTGGATAACATTAATAGGAATGGCCTTCCTCTCCTCAAGGGGGGAAGTTCTAATTTTAAGCATTTCTACATCAAGGGCTAAGCTATATACCTTCAAAGAGAGATTATCTAATTTGTCTAGTTTCTCTTCTACACTCTTGTTGAAGGGTTTTTGGTTAGTGATAAAGTCTCTAAGCATGCTTTCTAATTCAGAAGTGGGGCTCTTGTTGCTAGGATAAGTGTCGTTGTTCCCATAGTTGGATGGAAACGATCTAGGATTGCTAGAAAAATTACCCCTATAAGAATTGTTGTTGAAGTTGTTTCTAGCAACAAATTTCACATCTACTTGTTCCTGAGCAACCAAAGAATTTAAAGGGACATCATGAGGATCAATAGAGGGTTGCTTGGTAAGTAGAGACATAATTAAGTCAACTTTTTCATTTAGGGAGGTAATCTCCTCGACAGAGTTTACCTTCCTACCTGTTGGAGCGTGTTCGGTGTGCCATTGGGAGTAGTTGGTTATCATCTCATCGAGAAGTTTTGTGGAAGCACCAAGAGTTGTTGGCATAAAGGTTCCTCCCGCGGCCGAATCTAAAAGGTTCCGTAAGGTAAAGTTCAAGCCTGCATAAAAAGTCTGGATAACCATCCAAGTAGTCAAACCATGTGTAGGGCATTTCTTAACAAGAGATTTAATTCGTTCCCAAGATTGGGAAACGTGTGCATTATCCAATTGCTTAAAATTCATAATTTTACTCCTTAATTGGATAATTTTAGCAGGTGGGTAATACTTCCCAATAAAAGCATCTTTGCACTTATCCCAAGAATCTATGCTATTCCTAGGCAAAGATTGAAACTAGATTTTAGATTATCCCCACAAGGAGAAAGGAAAAAGATTAAGCTTAACAACATCACCTTCTACTTCTTTATACTTTTGCATATCACAGAGCTCAACAAAAAATTTCAAGTGTAAAGCAGCATCATCTCCAGCACCAGAGAATTGATCTCTCATAACAAGGTTTAGCAACGCATGTTTAATTTCATAAGAGATAGCTGAAGTGGCAGGTGTGGCAATAGGAGTGCAGATAAAGTCGTTGTGGTTGTGACTAGTGAAGTCACACAACTTGGTGTTTTCAGTGGAACCCATAGCAGGAGCAAGTGTGGCAGATTTTTTTGTGATTTTTTATATAGGACACTAAGATAAAAACTGAAAGGTAAACTAACAAGACTAAAAATCAAAGGTAAAAGATAGTGTGCAACTCCCCTATCTTGATGATTGGAGTCCCCGGCAATGGCACCAGAAATTTGCTTGATGCCCGAGAGATGATAATGGCTTCTCACCATTCGTTGGTTACCCCAAGTGGAAGGTGAGATGTAGGATAGCAGAAAATTTCCCTTGGTGAAGATACCAAGGTTGAGATCGACCAGTAGGACTCCAAGGTCGACAAGTAGGTGGTTTGGCAAGTGAGTCGCCGTATCACTTGCTTCGCCTGGACATGCACACACAACAAGTAACTTTTCTCCCAGTAAATTTCAAAGAGGTTGTCAATCTCTTCGGCCTTGTTGTTTACAAAGGATCAAACGCAAGGGATAATTTTTATAGTGACTGCAACTAGAAAGTAAAAGCAAGAAATAATTGAGCGTGTAAACATTGATGAGAATATGGACCGGGGTCCCGAGATGTTCACTAGTTATGTCTCTCTCCCAAAAGACGATAAACCTGCTATGCGAGGTAAACAAATCACAACTGGGTAATTGGCAGGATTACGGGCGCAAACCAATGCTAACTATGCTACAAAGAAAGGACGAGGCTCAAAAGCATGGGAGGTACGCCAAAATAAGTAGACCGAAATCCAACTCCATCTACTACTAATCATCCACCTTGAGATATCTATCCAGAACATCTCGCTGGTATTAAGTTGTGAGTCCCACCCAAAGTGTAAACCCATAGCAATAGACAACTGCATTAAAAAGCACTTTGCGTAAATTAAACAATACTTGCAACCGCGGTTACAAGCACTATTGTTTTCCCCCTTGTGGCAACAGCACATCCCCTAGACTCATGTTTCTGTCACTCAAGCTAGTCATCAGGGGGAATGAACCCACAATCGAGCATAACGTTCCTCTTGGAGTCACTACCTACTACTTTGCCAAAGCAATAAACAGCAATGGAGAACATGCAAGAATTACTCAAAAACATAAATATAAAAGATAAGAACCAAATATATTACTCAATCACAAACTGAGCATAGTCTTATAATCCATCAGATCCCAGAAAACTCGGCATATCAACATCAGAAAATTACATATGTGCCTCGATCATGTAGGGCAGCTCACGGGATCTAATCCATGAAGAACAAAAAGGGGAGGAGAACATCGCATAGATACTGATCACGGACTCATGGTACAAGGTAGACTACTCACGGATCATCCGAGAAGCGTCCATGATGGAGGAGAGGCTCCCGGAGGTCAATCCTCCCTCCGGGAGGGTGCCGGGAAGAGGTCAGTTGGCGCTCCCGATCTTGGAAGCGCGGTGGTGGCGGAACAGAGGCGAGATCGTGAAAAATGGTTCTGTCTTCGGAAGAATCCCGTCACGGAGAATATATATGCGAAGGGGGCAGCCAGGGGGCCCACCAGGGGTCTAGGCATCTCCCTGGCGCGGCCAGCCCCTAGGGCGCGCCACCAGGGCGCCTGGGCCCCTGGTGGTGGCCCTCTGGCCCCACCTTGGTGATTTCAGAAGGTTCCTTCACGCCGATTTCTTATCTGATTTTTCCCGAATTGTTGGAGCACTTTTAATATGGGGGAAACCTGAACTAGAAAAACAGCAAAAAACAGGAACTGACACTGTGGTGCACTGACTTAATAAGTTAGTCCAAATATGATCAAAATTGTATGAAAGTGTATCTAGATCATAGCAATATCACACAAAACATGCATGGAGCAAGAAGGAATTATGGATACGTTTGGGACGTATCTGCAGTCACAAGGGTTAAGAATTGAAGCACAAGATTGGCGAGAATACATAACATAGCTACTGGTCATGGACCCATGGTCCAAGGGGGACTACTCACGGAACATCCGAGAAGCTTCCATGGTGGTAGAGAAGCTCCCGAAGGTCAATCCTCCCTCCGGCAGGGTGCCGGGAAGAGGTCTTCTGGTGCTCCCGATCTTGGAAGCGTGGCTGCGGCGGAACAGAGATGGAATTCGTGATGCGAGGGTCTCTCTGAGGGTTTTCTGGACGGGAGGTAAATATAGGCCAAATGGGGGCCAGAGGGGGCCACCCCCCCTCCCAAGCGCTCTGGTGGCACGGCCAGGAGGGGGGTCGCGACAAGTCGCCACCTGGGTGGGGCCTGGTCCCCCTCTGGCACTCCTTCGGTTATCCATAAGCTTCCTGTAAGCTGATTTTTTATCTGATTTTTTTGGAATTTTTGGAGCTTTGTAAATATGTATAAAACCCTGCAAATTACATACATCAGCAGACAGAAACTGGCACTAGTTGCATTGAGTTAGTAGGTTAGTCCAAATATGTGTAAAAAGATATAAAAGTGTAGCAAAAAACATAGCAATGTCACCTAAAAGAGCATGCAACAAGCAAAAATTATAGATACGTTTGGGACGTATAACTTAATCATTCGGAATTAGTGTCTTGTGGGGAAAGACATTTATAACTCGTATATCAAATATAGTTTCTCAGTCAATGACTATTCCTGCATCGGTTCTACATCTAAAGTTTACAACTTTAATCATGACCTCATGACAGGTGAACGATTCTCCTTCATGACATAGTCTAGACATGGTATTTGTAGTTGGGAGGAAGCGGATGCCACTTGCCAGTTATCGCAAAGTAACCAGTCATTCAGTAGTCCAAGTTGTACACAAGGTGTTCCTGTATCTTATACAGTTTTCAAGTGACTTTCTCAGCAGGTTGTTCCTTCCATCATGGTTGAAAGAAACCCCGTCCATATACTCATATTCCATTATTCTGATTTGCGACAAAGTGTTTCAAGTTCATATACCACGTCATACGTGTTGATGTCGTTTAACACACACTTGCAATTCAGATTTCATAAAATGAAGTATGGTGTATTGAAAAACCATTAATAAGTGACGGTGAGTATGATACTCATCATCATCTTCATTGATTACGGAGTTATGATGTGTATCTCCTAGAATTTCTCGTATTACGTTTAGCAAGTCATTACTAATGAGTATAACTCTAATGGTGTTGGTAACAATCAATGAAGTAAGACCCATATACCTTAAGTTCTTCATTACACTAAAAGAGCCATAGTTATAAACATTTTGGGTATGACATTTTCTACAATGACATTTGCTAAGACATGAAAATTAAGTTCATAATATGTGGAGTTCAATTTTAATTAATTCTAAAACTCCCACTTAGTAAAACATCTCTCAAATTTACTAAGCGATTACACAATCCTAGAACAACATACCTCCCCGATCTTCACGGCCATCAGTGTGTGTTTAGGTAGGCCATCATGCCAATCACATCAGTTATGTGACTTCTGCTCGATCTTTCGATCTATTATGTTCCAAGCCCACATCTACATACGTCAAGCCTGCCAATCTAACCTTAATGTTAGCTGCTAAGCAAGGCCATATATGCATATGCCAGGCTTGCCAAACCCAACCTCATGCGAACCTCGTTGATTATGTGTGACACCCAATGTATGGTATGTCGGCCATAAGGGATATCCTTCCAGGCGGTGCCCATTAAGGGAGAACACAATGTTGGTATTTTGAGAGATTGTCCTATTATGCTACCGCCGTTATATCTAGCATATTAGCAAAACTGAATATAAAACAATAAATCATACATGCTATGATTCCCCCTGACATGCAAATTAAAGTTAAAACGCCTTCTACTTTATCCTTTGCAAGTTTTACGTGGCTTCTAGGGGGTTTCGCGAAATGAACCATTTTCTATCCTACGAAAACAAGCCACAACACCAATCCCGAAATTATCTTTATTACACCCCTGTCGGGGCCCTCCATTGCAAACGTTTTCGCATCGCTAATGTTAGAGAGACAGACACCCCCAGCCACTTATATGGTACAAGCCATATGTCAAGCGTGGAACCAGTCTCGTGTAAACGCATAAGTTCGGTCGGAGCCGCTTCATCAAGACATTGTTGCAATGCTAAATGAGTACACGTGGGAGGATAAAAATTGGAGAATTGATGCCCACATACTAGATGTGTTTTATCCGTACAATACATCTACGCATAGCCTTTCTCATGATACCACCGTTGGGGAACGGGGCAGAAAACAATATTTGTTTTAACCTACGACTCTCAAACCCAAGACCTATGCTATGGCGATGCAAGTAACGGATGGAAATAGGTCACATACCAGTATGTAGTACGTTAAGCGGAAGCGGAGATCCTTGACGACTCCAGAAGCCACCCGGTCCTTGTAGACCGATGACAGGATTGCGTCCCCGTCGGAACGTTGTCGGTGAAGACGTCGCGATATGGCCACGACAATGAAGGAGCACCACAAGTGTAGCCCTCGTGGGATTACACACACATAATGTACCCGACGTCCCTCCAGGATCCGAACCAGGCGAGCAGCAGAAAGAAGATGGATTCGGATCCCGATTCCAGCAGCACGACGACGTGCGGATGGTGGATAAATCCCCAACCAAGTGCAGACTCCAAACAAGGGGAGTCCAGTCAAAGGAAGGAGAAAGGAGGAAGAGAGATGAGAACTTCTCTCAAAATTGATGATGTAAAAAGGGCACCCTACCTGATGTAGGCACGAAGCGATATGCTAAATCATGCGTATAGATGTCTCAATCTTCATGGTACCCAGTGATGAAGCGATGAACACTATTAAATACTTCGGATCAAACTAGATAGAAGAAACCGAAGGCAAGAAAATCTACGTCTAGATTGATTGATTCAATCCTCACGCTAGCAGCTCTCAATTCCTCTCTCAGGAACGCAAAAAAGCAAAGAATATGCAGCTAGCCAACCATTGGGGCTGTTTTCTGTTTCTATTCAACTCAAACTTGATCTCCCTTACATCTAGCCTTTTATATAAGCACGGTGGACACGTTATGAACTTGACCTCAAGGTAATAACCGACTAGAAAAATATATCCTATCTGGACTCTAACGTAAACACAAACTACCAATAGCATCTTACCTAATTAATGACCGGGCCATTTAATCATGCCGTGAACTACAAGGACTCAACTTGACTATTGACTACTAAGTCTAGTACAACTAGTACTAGTAGAAAAACATCCATCGGAACTTAATTCCTATGTCTATGTACTAAGCAAACTGATATTGTACCAATTGGTATATACTGTGGAGGTGTTCTAAAGGTGGGTTTGATTTTATGCGGTTTAGGATTTGGCACTGGAATGTGACTCTGCATTTTTTCTACAGACAAACAATCATCTGCATTGGTCTTCTGTGTTGCTCTGGCAGGAAGCTCCTCCTGTACTGATGTAGCTTGAATCTTATCTTGATGGAAATTAGTACTAACTCTGGTCCTGATGGCCACATCATCCCCTCCCACTTGAAAGGAAACCTTCCTCGGTTTCGATGTGTGTCTCTCAAATTTCTTCTACAAAGAAACAATGGCATCCACTTTGATGGTATTGTCAAACATCGGTCGTAGAACACGACGTTTCCCAGCATCCAAAAATGAATAAGTGTTGGATCTTCCATCATGTGTGGCGCCACGATCATGCTGCCACGATCTTCCCAATAATAGATGGCATGCATCCACTGGCAAAACATCACAAATCACCATATCAGTATAGTCATTAACTAAAAAATTTACGTGCACCTTGTGTGTGACCTTGAAATTCCCAATGTGATACATCCACTCGACACGATGGGGTTGCGGGTGTTTCCATGCATGTAATCCTAAAACATCCATCATTCCCTTGCTGACTGCATTAGTATAGCTTCCACCGTCAATAACTAACCTGCAATTGGTGTCTTTGATTTTGCACTCAGATTGAAAAATATTCCATCGCTGCCCCTTATCCTCAATGCGATCCTCGTGCACTCGCTGCACCATTAAGGATGGATATGATTCAGCAGATTCAAAAATTATTGGCGTCACCTTTTCAGCATCTTCATATTCTTCAGTGGGAGTGCTGATACGTCTCAAACGTATTGATAATTTCTTCTCGCTCCATGCATGTGTTTTTGTGATATTGCTATGATCTAGATACACTTTCATACACTTTTGATCATATCTGTACTAACCAACTAACTCAGTGCAACCCAGTGCCAGTTCCTGTTTTCTGTTGTTTTTCTATTTCAGTTTTCCCCCATATAAAAAGTGCTCCAAAAATCTGGGAAAAATCAGATAAAAAATCACCGTGTCGGAAGCCTCGAGAAGCCCGAAGGTGGGCCAGGGGGCCACCACCAAGCGCCCAAGCGGCCACCTGGCGCGGCCAGGGGGCGCCTTGACCCCTGCTGTCCCCCTGGATGCCCCCTTCGCCTATTTATTCTCCGTCGCGGGAAACTTCCGAGGCGAGAACCCTATTTCGCAATCTCGTCTCTGTTCCGCCGCCGCGCTTCCAAGATCGGGAGCACCGTCAGGACCCTTCCTGGCACCCTACCAGAGGGAGGATGTAACACCCCGGGTGTCACGCTACAGTAATCACCTACAGTAATCAGGATTACTATTGCTAATCACTGTTGATAATCTCTATTACTCAAAATGGTCTTGATCAAAATTTTGCTTCAATCAACCTGGGTCAGTTCAAATGTTCAAATTTGCCCTTGTGATGTTATTGAAAGCAATATGGCCATGGGCCTTGATCATCTTGAGTCACAACAAGTCTAACCCCTAGGATTGAAATCAAATCAAAACTCAAAGTGCCTTGTGGTGAATATTAAAAATAGGTGACAATTAAACTTTGCTCAAAAATGGTAAAATCAATTTTGTAAAACGTATAATGATCATTTGATCATGTCCCTATAGTTCGGGAAATTTATTGAACTACCAATTAAATCAAACAATTAACACAGTAGCTTAAATAGTCCATTTTAATCAATTGTTAATTAAATAAAATACTAAATGATTTTATAAAATCACCAAAACTTTTATGACACTGTTATACAGTGCAATGCTAATTTAGAAACACCAAAACATATTTTATTAAAATGTAATACGGCTAAAACAATTAAGTACAAAAAGGAAAACAAATATATATAAAAAAGGAGAATTGAAAAAAATACTAAAATTTGCTCAGGGCGAAGTTATGCTGGGCCCAGCCCACCTTGCCCCGGGCGCATGGATAAGCTGGCCCAAGCCACCCCCCTCCCGGTCAACTCCATCTCCCCCGATCCCCTCCTCCCCATCCTGATCCCCCTCCCTCTCTCTCGCTCTCGTGCGTCCCCCGTTCCCACCCCCTATCTGGATCGAGCAGCCCCCCCTCGCCTCTGTACCCATGGCCGCCGGCCTTCCCCGCCGCCGGAAGGCTTGGCCCCCGCGCTGCCCCGGCCGGCCCCTCCTCGGGCGGCCGCCTCCCTCCACCCCTAGGAGGTCCGCGCTGCCCCCCTCCACCTCGGCCGCCCCCTGGCGCCACTGGCTCCGGTGCCACCTCCCGCCGCATGGAGTCCCCGCCGCCGCTCCCTTCCTCCTGGCGCCGCCCGCCCTAGGCGCCAGGTCGCCGGTGCACGGCGACGCCCTGGACGCCGCTGCGGCCTCCAACCCTGCTCCCTCGACGGCCACTTCCGCGCCGCCTTCCCCCGCTCCAGCAGCTCCCCGAGCTCCAGCCGCGACGGCCTGCTCCCCCGGTGAGCACCCCTTCTCTCCCCGACGTCGTCCATCGCTGTCGTGCTTGCCGCCCCTGCCATCCTTGGACGCGTCCTCGCCGAGCCCACCCACTGCCCTTCTGGCTGTCGGCCTCACCGTGCCCCGTGCGTCGCCTGACCGCGCTCGGCCATGGCCTACTGCTGCCAACCAGGACCATGGCCATGGACGTGTTCCTGCACGGCTGCGCTACGGTTCTTACTTGCTGCTAGTACTCTGCTTGCGGTTGTACTGCTGCTGCTTACTCAGATGATATTTTCTACTGCGGCTATACCACTTTGGACAACAACAAAACAACAACAAACGTGTTCCAATCTATCCGAAAATTATATGAACTGGAAGTCGAAGTATCAAGCTTTGATTTGTTACATTGGACCAACTTTAGAAAATGCACGGATTAAATTCTATGAAAATCACAAAATGAGGATTTATGTAAATAGAAACATGACAGAAAAATAGATTATTTTTATAGCTACTCTAGAGCAAGATTTGGACATGATACACTACCCTATCATAGCATCTAATGGCATGGCGTTGTAGCACCCTTATTGTCGATCAAAATACCTTTAAGATTCATCCTCAAATTAGCTAAAGAATTGATGCAATCGTTAGTCGAAGTTTGCTAAACTTAATAAATTTTTGGACTTAACATTTTGTAGAACCTCCCAATGATGCTATTTTCTAGCCACTAATCCAGACATGGGTGAGAGTAACATTATCATGTAGATCACCAGAGCATGCTCAAAATTGGTATAGGGCGCGAAATCATAGGCTGGATAGAATCAAACTTGTGGCCCTCTGAACACAGATAAGTGATGTTTGCACTCGGTGGAATTCTCAGATTTGCTAAGTGTCAGAATAGAAGCATTTTGTTAGCCCCTTCACAAGCTCAAAAATATGTGTTGTTGATTTTCATTAATAACACAAATGACATGGGCATGTCGTATACTTTACCAACTTCGTTTTACGCCACTGAACCAACTCCATTGGATGCACAAATTAATTCCTCTGAAAATCGCAAAGTACTATGTTCTGATAACCTTAACAGTTTTTGAAATTATCAGCAGGTGACATGTGGGTCCCCTCACTATTTTATTTAGAAAATGATTTAATAAAACAGTGTAAATGACAGTAGGGCCCCACCTGTAAGTTTGACTGGTCAACATTTATATTGTGGATAATGTTGAAATAATTAATAAAAGAAATTCAGAAATTCCTTTACAATGATTTAAATCTTAGAAAATCAATATCTTTTAAACCGCAACTCCGATGGAAATACTTTGTGCATGAAACTTGCTCAGAAGAATACATCGGTTATGGATACGCTACCCTTGCCCCCACCGCACCTCTCTAACATACCGAACGTGGAATATTTCCCCTCCGGTTCATCTGTTTGTCAGACGACCGGATCCGGTAGAACTTTGCCGGATGAAATGCTTCTGAACATAAAAGTTGTTCAGAATCTATCAACGAGCACGGGTACACTATCCACATGTCTGTCAGATGTCTCTAACACTGCAGACATGGAACCTTCCCCTCCGGATCATCGGTCCGGTAATCAACCGGTACTGATGAGTCATCCCCGGATAAATACTTGCTCCGAGAAAATCACCGAACACTGCGTTAGAGCCCCGTTGCTTTATATCTGCTATGTCATATTTTTGTATTGCTATTATTTTTGTGTATTTACTATTTCTCCCCCCCCCCTTATTCTTCGGTAGACCCCGTTGCTGCCGCCGATGACCCGAGTACGACTATTTCGTCGACGAACCTACCCCTACGGTCGAGCTTCCATGTAAGCAGAGCCATTCTCTTCCCTAGATATCGCCTATCTTTCCGTACTTTTCTTGCACTAGGCATTGTTACTGCTGCTGCTACAGTTACAGTCCTATTCAATTGCATAGCCTGATTTTGTCGCCCCTTGATGTACCTTCCTTATCCTATGCTGCCTGCTATATCTATATATTATATTCAGCAGTGAGCCCTACGCATTGTTAGCTAGGATTAGATAGCGGGCCGTGGCCACTCAGGGGAGTGACGCGGGTACAAAATATATACAACTGCAACAGGTACGGATCAATGCAGACGCCCTAGGGAACCTACAACGGCGAGACTCTGCCGAGTCGCTTCGAGTTTGACTTACAAGGGGACTGACTCGTAATTCACTCTCGTCGTCTCAGCAGCGTAGCATCACTGGGATGATACGAGGGTATTCCTCTTTAGTTCATTCCGCTGGTGTCTCGGCACCACCGGGGTGATACGAGAATATTACCTCTTTAGTTCATTCCGCTGATGTCTCTGTCAAACCTCTTTAAGTGTGCCATCGAGGGTGATACCTCCTGGTTTCACTTAAAGGTAGGCACTCGAACCAACTGGTGTCTTTAAAGGTAAGAGTCGGGCGACCCAACGGTGCCCGCGAGAGGTATATTGTCGGGAACGACAGGGAGGGTACGACCGACGTTACTGGCGTGCTTGGCCCCTGCTCGTATCTCGCGAGAGTTACCAACCACGAAAAAGTCGAACTCTACCAAGAGCACACGCGAGACAAGGTAAGGAGACGGTTCACCTTGTTGGTAACCGCAGTGACTTGGTGGGACGACAGGGCAGGCACCGATGTACTGGTGGTCCTGACTGCTGTTGTTGACCGCGGGTCGGTTAAGTCGAGGCAACGATAACAGTTGTCACGCAGGTTAATTAAAATGCTAAATGGTTGGGCGGATGTCTTGAGTAGCCTTTTGGCTTGTACGCACTACCTACACGTGGGATAAGGAGTGTGGGCTCCCCTGCATCGGAGTCTCGTTCGAGGGTCTTCAGACGTCAGCAGTACCGCGGGCTGATTGCCGGGAAGTGGTGTTGTCTTCTCTTTGCTGCAGCAGGTGTGTTTGTATTTTCTTTGATTTTTCTTCACCGGCCAGTCACGCACCGTGCAGGAGTACGTTCGGGTTAGGGTCCAAAGCCTGGCGTACATAGGATATAGTCCGGCGGATGACCTCTCTGTTGATTGCCGAAGGATGGGCTACTTTGTGTCGGATAGCTTTGGTGGAGCGTTCCCTAACAAGGTTCCCGCCACCCTGGAGATCCGAGCGTCGTAGAGTCACGCCAGTGCACCCTTGCAGGGATGTTTAATCTATTCGAATAGCCGTGTCCACGGTAACAGGACGCTTTATGCTGAAGCTGGATCTTACCACTAGAAACTATTACTATTAAACTGTATGTTTCCGGGTCTTCTTCCTCGTAGGGAGTCGAGGAGGGGAACTCGGAGGCATTATTATCATTACAACTTATATTATTCAATGTTGCAGCAACTTCTGCTTCATTGTTACTTTATTGCTTTTTATAAACTATTGGTTGTTTCTCTTCTCATGCTGCAAGAAATCGTCAGAAGATGCTAGTCTTCGATAGGCCTAGCTTCTTACCCTTATTCTGATTTCTATCTTGCAGTACACTATATACAGCCTCCCCTTTCCGTTGATACAAATGTATAATGCTTAGTAGCGGACGTAAGACTCGCGGGTATACTAGATACTCACCTGCTTTATTTCTTTTACTGTTTTGCCTGATCGGCCGCTGCAGTCGACGTTGGAGCCCAGGAGCCGGAGTTCCCGATGCCGACCACCGCAACGTGAAGATCCCCGATGACCAAGACCAGGAGTAGTTTGGAGGTTCCCAGGCAGGAGGCCTCGCCTTTTCGATCGAGGTTGATGGTGTGCTAGCCTTCTTAAGGCAACCTTGTACCCTTGTGTCTGTACTCAGATACGTTTGCTTCCGCTGACTTTGTGTTCTCGAGCTGTTGTATTCGAGCCCTCGTGGCCCCTGGCTTGTATTAAACAGCTTGTATTATTTTATTTGTAGAGTTGTGTTGTGATATCTCACCGTGAGTCCCTGATCTCGATCGTGTACCTTGCGTGTATGATTACTGTACACGAATTGATTTTGGGGGCGTCACAAGTTGGTATCAGAGCCGACTGCCTGTAGGAAGCCCCTAACCACTCCTCGGTCGAAGTCGAGTCTAGTATTTGCAAAACTAGTTGCTAACTTAATGTTTGGCTTACGGGCCCACCTTGTTATCACCCCGTGTGATATCTTTGGTATTAGGATCTTTTTCTCCGTACCTATGCTCTGGGACTCTGCTCTCTTATCCTTGCTGGTAAAGTTTTAATAACTCTGACTTAGGTTCACGTACCTCCTTCCTCCCGGAGATCTCTGCATTCTCGATGATCGCCTGATCCACCTGAAGATTTCGACGATTACTCTCCGATGAATTCCCGACATCCTACGTGTTCGTCGCCTTTGCAATCCCATGCCACCGATAAGTCCGTGTGGATAATTGCGTCCACCTCCCGATCTAGAAATCACAATTTCCTTGTACTTAAGCATCAAGTTATTCCGGTGCTTCTGTCACCCGATGCCTTGGCATTCTTTCCCCTTCTGGTTGAGTGCCCATACTCACATCGGATCCTTTGCGAACCATCCGACCTTTTTGTGGATTACTATCCGACTATTCTTACATGGCTTATTCCATGTGTCAATTGGATTCATCGTGTGAAATACCCTCCCTGCCCCTCGATGATTTGTGTTATCGTCGACAACCTCCCTTGTCTCCGTGCCAATACCACTTGATCATATATATCGTGCTCTGCTTTCCCTTGGGAAGGTTATACACGTGATACTTGTGTATCATCACTTTTTCCCGTCCATTGGTCTGTTGATCAGACAATGACATTTACCTTTCCGTTGGTCTGTTTGATCAGACAACCATGTTTTACCTTCCATTGGTCTGTTTAATCTTTCGTGTGATACAAATTATCTGAGAAGCGATGATTCCCTGCTTATGTAAACACCTCGGTGTACTACCTCGTCAGTAACCCTTGTTGCCATTGTTGATGACATTTTGGTAGCCACCGGGACGAGAACTTTGCCAATTGGTCCGCCTCGTATTAACGAGCAGGAAAATGGTTCTCAATGTCCACTGTTCCTGGTACCGATGTTGTTGCTGACATAGCTGACAAACTATTCTCTGACAACCTTAGGTCGTGATCGCATAACATGTCGCCACCCTCCCTATTCTTCGTGGGCCCATAACCCACAGTTCCACAGGATCGAAACCTGACTCTTTTCATCTACCTTGCGATATTCGGCCCGATATCATGCTTATGCCTAATGCTCTGAACCCCTGTCCATCATCCGTCATCGGCATCGAATGCATGCTTATCCGCTTGAGATGCTCATACCTTCTTTTTTTTCTCTTGATGTATTCCTCTGAGTTTAAACTCGGAAGATACTTTTTACATCGTTCCCTCGGACAACCTCGGTTAATTAACCTGGTACCGATCCGACACCCCTTGAGTTTACCCCCAACCTAGTCGTAGGTACGATGAAGCCCCGAAGGAAGAATGACAACTCGTCGAGATGCACCGATACAGAGAAATGAAGACGTCGACAAGAAGGATTAACTTCATCGAGAAGGGAAACAACAACTAGAAGAATCGTTAGAATACGAAACCGAAAGCTTACCCCTTTCACTACTGTTCATTCTCGGGACGAGAATTCTTTGTAGTGGTGGAGATTTGTAACACCTCGGGTGTCACGCTACAGTAATCACCTACAGTAATCAGGATTACTGTTGCTAATCACTGTTGATAATCTCTATTACTCAAAATGGTCTTGATCAAAATTTTGCTTCAATCAACCTGGGTCAGTTCAAATGTTCAAATTTGCCCTTGTGATGTTATTGAAAGCAATATGGCCATGGGCCTTGATCATCTTGAGTCACAACAAGTCTAACCCCTAGGATTGAAATCAAATCAAAACTCAAAGTGCCTTGTGGTGAATATTAAAAATAGGTGACAATTAAACTTTGCTCAAAAATGGTAAAATCAATTTTGTAAAACGTATAATGATCATTTGATCATGTCCCTATAGTTCGGGAAATTTATTGAACTACCAATTAAATCAAACAATTAACACAGTAGCTTAAATAGTCCATTTTAATCAATTGTTAATTAAATAAAATACTAAATGATTTTATAAAATCACCAAAACTTTTATGACACTGTTATACAGTGCAATGCTAATTTAGAAACACCAAAACATATTTTATTAAAATGTAATACGGCTAAAACAATTAAGTACAAAAAGGAAAACAAATATATATAAAAAAAGAGAATTGAAAAAAATACTAAAATTTGCTCAGGGCGAAGTTATGCTGGGCCCAGCCCACCTTGCCCCGGGCGCATGGATAAGCTGGCCCAAGCCACCCCCCTCCCGGTCAACTCCATCTCCCCCGATCCCCTCCTCCCCATCCTGATCCCCCTCCCTCTCTCTCGCTCTCGTGCGTCCCCCGTTCCCACCCCCTATCTGGATCGAGCAGCCCCCCCTCGCCTCTGTACCCATGGCCGCCGGCCTTCCCCGCCGCCGGAAGGCTTGGCCCCCGCGCTGCCCCGGCCGGCCCCTCCTCGGGCGGCCGCCTCCCTCCACCCCTAGGAGGTCCGCGCTGCCCCCCTCCACCTCGGCCGCCCCCTGGCGCCACTGGCTCCGGTGCCACCTCCCGCCGCATGGAGTCCCCGCCGCCGCTCCCTTCCTCCTGGCGCCGCCCGCCCTAGGCGCCAGGTCGCCGGTACACGGCGCGGCCCTGGACGCCGCTGCGGCCTCCAACCCTTCTCCCTCGACGGCCACCTCCGCGCCGCCTTCCCCCGCTCCAGCAGCTCCCCGAGCTCCAGCCGCGACGGCCTGCTCCCCCTGTGAGCACCCCTTCTCTCCCTGACGTCGTCCATCGCTGTCGTGGTTGCCGCCCCTGCCATCCTTGGACGCGTCCTCGCCGAGCCCACCCACTGCCCTTCTGGCTGTCGGCCTCACCGTGCCCCATGCGTCGCCTGACCGCGCTCGGCCATGGCCTGCTGCTGCCAGCCAGGACCATGGCCATGGACGTGTTCCTGCACGGCTGCGCTATGCTTCTTACTTGCTGCTGGTACTCTGCTTGCGGTTGTACTGCTGCTGCTTACTCAGATGATATTTTCTACTGCGGCTATACCACTTTGGACAACAACAAAACAACAACAAACGTGTTCCAATCTATCCGAAAATTATATGAACTGGAAGTCGAAGTATCAAGCTTTGATTTGTTACATTGGACCAACTTTAGAAAATGCACGGATTAAATGCTATGAAAATCACAAAATGAGGATTTATGTAAATAGAAACATGACAGAAAAATAGATTATTTTTATAGCTACTCTAGAGCAAGATTTGGACATGATACACTACCCTATCATAGCATCTAATGGCATGGCGTTGTAGCACCCTTATTGTCGATCAAAATACCTTTAAGATTCATCCTAAAATTAGCTAAAGAATTGATGCAATCGTTAGTCGAAGTTTGCTAAACTTAATAAATTTTTGGAGTTAACATTTTGTAGAACCTCCCAATGATGCTATTTTCTAGCCACTAATCCAGACATGGGTGAGAGTAACATTATCATGTAGATCACCAGAGCATGCTCAAAATTGGTATAGGGCGCGAAATCATAGGCTGGATAGAATCAAACTTGTGGCCCTCTGAACACAGATAAGTGATGTTTGCACTCGATGGAATTCTCAGATTTTCTAAGTGTCAGAATAGAAGCATTTTGTTAGCCCCTTCACAAGCTCAAAAATATGTGTTGTTGATTTTCATTAATAACACCAATGACATGGGCATGTCGTATACTTTACCAACTTCGTTTTACGCCACTGAACCAACTCCATTGGATGCACAAATTAATTCCTCTGAAAATCGCAAAGTGCTATGTTCTGATAACCTTAACAGTTTTTGAAATTATCAGCAGGTGACATGTGGGTCCCCTCACTATTTTATTTATAAAATGATTTAATAAAACTGTGTAAATGACAGTATGGCCCCACCTGTAAGTTTGACTGGTCAACATTTCTATTGTGGATAATGTTGAAATAATTAATAAAATAAATTCAGAAATTCCTTTACAATGATTTAAATCTTAGAAAATCAATATCTTTTAAACCGCAACTCCGATGGAAATACTTTGTGCATGAAACTTGCTCAGAAGAATACATCGGTTACAGATACGCTACCCTTGCCCCCACCGCACCTCTCTAACATACCGAACGTGGAACATTTCCCCTCCGGTTCATCTGTTTGTCAGACGACCGGAGCCGGTAGAACTTTGCCGGATGAAATGGTTCTGAACATAAAAGTTGTTCAAAATCTATCAACGAGCACGGGTACACTATCCACATGTCTGTCAGATGTCTCTAACACTGCAGACATGGAACCTTCCCCTCCGGATCATCGGTCCGGTAATCAACCGGTACTGATGAGTCATCCCCGGATAAATTCTTGCTCCGAGAAAATCATCGAACACTGCGTTAGAGCCCCGTTGCTTTATATCTGCTATGTCATATTTTTGTATTGCTATTATTGTTGTGTATTTACTGTTTCTCCCCCCCCCTTATTCTCCGGGAGACCCCGTTGCTGCCGCCGATGACCCGAGTACGACTACTTCGTCGACGACCCTACCCCTATCGTTGAGCTTCCAGGCAAGCAGAGCCATTCTCTTCCCTAGATATCACCTATCTTTCCGTACTTTTCTTGCACTAGGCATTGTTACTGCTGCTGCTATGGTTACAGTCCTATTCAATTGCATAGCCTGATTTTGTCGCCCCTTGATGTACCTTCCTTATCCTATGCTGCCTGCTATATCTATATATTATATTCAGTACTGAGCCCTGCGCATTGTTAGCTAGGATTGGATAGCGGGCCGAGTCCACTCAGGGGAGTGACGCGGGTACAAAATATATACAACTGCAACAGGTACGGATCAATGCAGACGCCCTAGGGAACCTACAACGGCGAGACTCTGCCGAGTCGCTTCGAGTTTGACTTACAAGGGGACTGACTCGTAATTCACTCTCGTCGGCTCAGCAGCGTAGCATCACTGGGATGATACGAGGGTATTCGTCTTTAGTTCATTCCGCTGGTGTCTCGGCACCACCGGGGTGATACGAGAATATTACCTCTTTAGTTCATTCCGCTGATGTCTCTGTCAAACCTCTTTAAGTGTGCCATCGAGGGTGATACCTCCTGGTTTCACTTAAAGGTAGGCACTCGAACCAACTGGTGTCTTTAAAGGTAAGAGTCGGGCGACCCAACGGTGCCCGCGAGAGGTATATTGTCGGGAACGACAGGGAGGGTACGACCGACGTTACTGGCGTGCTTGGCCCCTGCTCGTATCTCGCGAGAGTTACCAACCACGAAAAAGTCGAGCTCTACCAAGAGCACACGCGAGACAAGGTAAGGAGACGGTTCACCTTGTTGGTAACCGCAGTGACTTGGTGGGACGACAGGGCAGGCACCGATGTACTGGTGGTCCTGACTGCTGTCGTTGACCGCGGGTCGGTTAAGTCGAGGCAACGATAACGGTTGTCACACAGGTTAATTAAAATGCTAAATGGTTCGGCGGATGTCTTGAGTAGCCTTTTGGCTTGTACGCACTACCTACACGTGGGATAAGGAGTGTGGGCTCCCCTGCATCGTAGTCTCGTTCGAGGGTCTTCAGACGTCAGCAGTACCGCGGGCTGATTGCCGGTAACTGGTGTTGTCTTCTCTTTGCTGCAGCAGGTGTATTTGTATTTGCTTTGATTTTGCTTCACCGGCCAGTCACGCACCGTGCAGGAGTACGTTCGGGTTAGGGTCCAAAGCCCGGCGTACATAGGATATAGTCCGGCGGATGACCTCTCTGTTGATTGCCGAAGGATGGGCTACTTTGTGTCGGATAGCTTTGGTGGAGCGTTCCCTAACAAGGTTCCCGGCACCCTGGAGATCCGAGCGTCGTAGAGTCACGCCAGTGCACCCCTGCAGGGAAGTTTAATCTATTCGAATAGCCGTGTCCACGGTAACAGGACGCTTTATGCTGAAGCTGGATCTTACCACTAGAAACTATTACTATTAAATTGTATGGTTCCGGGTCTTCTTCCTCGCAGGGAGTCGAGGAGGGGAACTCGGAGGCATTATTATCATTACAACTTATATTATTCAATGTTGCAGCAACTTCTTCTTCATTGTTACTTTATTGCTTTTTATAAACTATTGGCTGTTTCTCTTCTCATGCTGCAAGACATCGTCAAGATGCTAGTCTTCGATAGGCCTAGCTTCTTACCCTTATTCTGATTTCTATCTTGCAGTACACTATATACAGCCTCCCCTTTCCGTTGATACAAATGCATAATGCTTAGTAGCGGACGTAAGACTCGCGGGTATACTAGATACTCACCTGATTTATTTCTTTTACTGTTTTGCCTGATCGGCCGCTGCAGTCGACGTTGGAGCCCAGGAGCCGGAGTTCCCGATGCCGACCACCGCAACGTGAAGATCCCCGATGACCAAGACCAGGAGTAGTTTGGAGGTTCCCAGGCAGGAGGCCTCGCCTTTTCGATCGAGGTTGATGTTGTGCTATCCTTCTTAAGGCAACCTTGTACCCTTGTGTCTGTACTCAGATACGTTTGCTTCCGCTGACTTTGTGTTCTCGAGCTGTTGTATTCGAGCCCTCATGGCCCCTGGCTTGTATTAAAAAGCTTTTATTATTTTATTTGTAGAGTTGTGTTGTGATATCTCACCGTGAGTCCCTGATCTTGATCGTGTACCTTGCGTGTATGATTACTGTACACGGATTGATTTTGGGGGCGTAACAGAGGATCGACCTCCGGGAGCTTCCCCTCCACCATGGACGCTTCTCGGATGTGTCGTGAGTAGTCTACCTTGGACCTTGGGTCCGTGATCAGTAGCAATGTGATGTTCTCCTCCCCTCTTTGTTCTTCATGGTTTAGTCCTCGTGAGCTGCCCTACATGATCGAGGCACATATGTAATTCTTCTGTTGTTGCTATGCTGAGTTTGATGGGATCTGATGGATTATGAGATTATGTTCAGATTGTGATAGAGTAATATATTTGGTTTTTATCTCTTATATTTTTGTTCCTAAGTAATTCTTGCATGTTCTCCGTTGTTGTTTATTGCTTTGGCCAAGTGGTAGGTAGTAACTCCAAGAGGGAACGTTATGCTCGATTGTGGGTACATGCCCCCTGATGACACGCTTGAGTGATAGAAACATGAGTCTAGGGGATGTGTTGTGGCCACAAGGGGGAAAACAACGGTGCTTGTAACCGCGGTTGCAAGGATTGTTTACTTTACGCAAAGTTCTTTTAATGCAGTTGTCTATTGCTTTGGGTTTACACTTTGGGTTGGGCTCGCAACTTAATACCAGCGAGATGTTCTGGATATCTCAAGGTGGATTATTAGTAGTAGATGCAGATGGATTTCGGTCTACTTATTTTGGCGTACTGCCCATGCTTATGAGCCTCTTCCTTTCTTTTGTAGCATAGTTAGCATTGCGGTGCGTTTATAATCCTGTCAATTGCCCATCTGTAATTTGTTTACCTCGCATAGAAGTTTTATCGTCTTTTGGGAGAGAGACATCACTAGTAAACATCACGGGACCCCGATCTATATTCTCATCATTGTTTACAAGCTATTTCCTTTTTCAGTATTTACTTTTAGTTGATATCATCATTATCATTATCCCTTGTGTGTTTTATCCTTTGTAAACAACAAGACCCGAGAGATTGACAACCTCTCTGAACTTCGTTGGGAGCAAAGTTAATTGTGTCGTGTGCAGGTCCAGGTCAAGGAGACAACTTTTTTCTTATTTGGTGCCATTGTTTCCTTGCCACCTACTTATCATTGACGGATTCCTAAGGGAGACAAACCCTATCCTCTACACAGGGTAAATTTGCTGATATCCTACATCTCACCTTCCACTTGGGGTAACCAACGAAGGGCGAGAAGCCATTATCACTTCCACGCCAACAAGAAAATTTCTGGCGCCGCTACCGGGGACTCTGAGTGATAAGATAGGAGAGTTGCCCACTATCTTTAACATTTACTTTTTAGTCTTGTTAGTTTACCTTTCTATTTTTATCTTTGTGTCTATTATCGAAAATTACAAAAAAATCTGCCACACTTGCTGCTACCATGGGTTCCACTGAAAACACCAAGTTGTGTGACTTCACCAGTTACAACAACTAAGACTTTATCTGCACTCCTATTGCCACACCTGCCACTTCAGCTACCTCTTATGAAATTAAACTGCTTTACTGAACCTTGTTATGAGAGATCAATTCTCTGGTGCTGGAGATGATGCTGCTTTACACTTGAATTTTTTTTTGAATTATGTGATATGCAAAAGTATAAAGAAGTAGAAGGTGATGTTGTTAAGCTCAAGCTTTTTCCTTTCTCTTTGAGGGACGGAGCTAAAATTTGGTTTCAATCTTTGCCTAGGAATAGCATAGTTTCTTGGGATAAGTGCAAAGATGCTTTTATTGGGAAGTACTACCCACCTGCAAAAATTATCCAATTGAGGAGTAACATTATGAATTTTAGGCAATTGGATAATGAACACGTTGCCCAACACATGGCTTGACTACCTGGATGGTTATCCAGACTTTTTATGCAGGCTTGAACTTTACCTCACGGAACCTGTTAGATTCGGCCGCGGGAGGAACCTTTATGTCAAATACACTCGGTGCTGCCACCAAACTCCTTGATGAGATGATGACCAACTATTCCCAATGGCACACCGAACGCGCTCCAACAGGTCGGAAGGTAAATTCTGTCGAGGAAATTACCTCCCTAAATGATAAAGTTGATTTAATTATGTCTCTACTTACCAAGCAACCCTCTATTGATCCTCATGATGTTCCTTTAAATTCTTTGGTTGCTCAGGAACAAGTAGATGTGAACTTCATTGCTAGAAACAACTTTAATAATAATGCTTATAGGGGCAACTTTTCTGGTAATCCTAGACCGTTTCCATCCACTTATGGGAACAACAACACTTACCCTAGCAACAAGAACCCCACTTATGAATTAGAAAACATGCTTAGAGACTTTATCACTACCCAAAAATCTTCAACAAGAATGTGGAAGAAAAGCTAGCTAAATAAGATAATTTTTGTTTGAAGGTAGATAGCTTATCCCTTGATGTTGAGATGTAAAAAATTAGAACCTCTCCCCTTGAGGAGAGCAAGGCCACTCCTATTAATGCTATCCAGTTACAAATTATTGAAAATATTAGGATGATGGATAAACTTAAAGAAAGATGGGCTAGAGAAAAAGAGGAATACGATAGAATTAAGAGCCTTCCTACATACCATACAGTTGCCACTATCGAAATTGTTGAGGACACCGAAACTATTAGCACCCAATGCACTCCTGGTCCCATTGGAGCTATTAATGGTGATGCTAATACCTCAACTGTAGAAGAAGAAATCCCTATGAACATAGAGGGTTTCAAACAAGTGAGCCTAGATGACACTACTACCACGTTTGATAGTAGTGATATTTATTTTGATAGTTGCACCCTCTCAGAAGTTATTAGCTTACTACACAAAATGTCTAGAGACCCCCACACTAGCACACTTAATCTAGCCTTCACGGAGCATATCACAAATGCTCTCATCAAAGCTAGGGAGGAGAAGCTTAGGATAGAAGCCTCCATACCTAGGAAGCCTGATGATGGTTGGGACCCTATGATCAAAATTAAATTAAATAACTTCTCTTGCTATGCTTTATGTGACGTTGGAGCTAGTACCTCCGTCATGCCCAAAAGAATGTATCATATGTTTGAATTGAAACCTTTTGATTCTTGTTCTTTTGGTGTTCGTCTTGTCGATTCTTTCGTAAAGAAACCTTTGGGGAAGATCGACGATGTTCTTATCATTGTCAATGACAACTATGTTCCCGTTGATTTTATTATTATGGATATAGTGTTTGAACCTTTATGTCGAATTATTTTGGGACGCCCTTTTCTTCGCACCGTTGGTGCAATCAATGACATGAAAGAGGGGAATATAAAATTTCAATTCCCTCTCAAAAAGGGGACGGAACACTTCCCTAGAAAGAAAATCAAGTTACCTTTTGAGTCCGTTACACGGGCTAGACATTCTCTTTCTCTTGATAAAACTTGATTGATCTTTTGCCTTATGCCTAGCTTAAAGGCGTAAAAGAAAGCGCTTGTTGGGAGGCAACCCAAGATGTTTTTACTTCTGTTTTTAGTGGTCTTGATTATTGTTACTACTGTAGCAACATCATTGTATCTTTATTTTTAAGCTTTGTGCCATGTTATAGCCTCATATGACAAGTGAAGTGAAAATTGTGACATGTTGTCCAGAAAACAGATTCTGTCCTCGTGACGGGAAAAATCAGATAAAATCACCAGTTCATCTTTTTTATCTAAATGTTTTACACAGTGTGATCTATACAATCACGGAACTTTCATGTTCTGAGTTTTGTGATTTGAGTTGCAGAAGTACCACTAAAAAAATCCCTTACTACCTCTTGTTCTGTTTTTCATAGATTCTTCCACGTTTTGTCTCTCCAAACTTTTGCAAACCTTAAGCTTGCTTTTTCTTTGCAAAAACATTTTGGCAATATTGATAAACAGTAGCTCTTCAAGAATATCTTTATATCCAGTGGGGAAAAAATTATTTATTAAGGGTACTAACCTCTCTAATCAGCTTATGATGAGTTATGTATGAAGGGAGTTTTCAAGTGTGCGATGGAAGATGATGAAAGAAGATTCAGGAGTGTCAAGCGCTCAAGCTTAGGGATGCCCCCATGCATCCCCAATAAATATTCAAGGAGACTCAAGCGTCTAAGCTTGGGTATGCCCCCGTGCATCCCCTTCTCCATCAACAATCATCAGTTCGTCCTTCGTCTCACTATATTTTTATCACTGCATGGGTTATGTGCTATGCTTGGAGCCTCTCTCTTTTAGGTTTTATTTTTTATTTTATTTATCTTTGCTTTCTGTTCATAACAAGTTAGGCCCCGTATTAATTTGTGTGGGAGATAAACACGCTCCACTTTCAAAATCTAGAACACATCATAGGATTCTTCATGCCTATCTTTCTGTTGTTGTGTGTTCTTTATTTTTTCGTAGCTACTGCCATGTTTAGTTTTAGTCTTAGTTTGTCTTTAGCAAGAGCCTTGGCTTGTTTTTTGTTTATTGCTGGAACTCTCTTTAGTTTTCATGTTTATCTTGTTAAGAGAGTTGGTTGTTGCACTGAGTTGTGTCTTGTTTTGAGAGTAGGTAATTGAGGTTGCTATTTAATTTTAGTAGAAACTTGCAATAGTTTTGAGGTATTGATGTGAGTAATGTTTGAACTTTTGGTGTCAAGAGCTCTAGCCTATTAGTGGTAGGTGTCGTATTTTAGGCAATCCGTGTTTATTTTCAAAACCTGCAAAACTAGTTGAGAACTCTAGCTACTAGATGGATCACTACTCTTCTAAGTGGTCGGATATTAGAGTACACTCACGTACCATGAGTCGAGGATGCGCAAGGATAATCAAACCCCCATACACTCCTCCTCGAGGTACTTGTCTTTTTGTGAACCTCCTTTTTAGATTGAGAGTTACCGATAATAAGTGCATGAGTTCTTCGGACTAATGTAAGTATTGAAAGTTGACACTTCCACCTCCTCATATTTGCTAGCCTCTCCTGTGCCGTGCATTGCCTTCTGGCATCATAAACCTCCTTATATATTTCCTTAAAGCAGCCACCATACCTACCTATCAAGGAATTTCCATAGCCTTTCCGAGATATATTGCCATGCAACATCCACCTCTTCATGACTTGATCTTCATGTCATACATGTTCCTGCTACACTGGCAGCGGCATACATTGCAGACATCATGATAGCTACATCTTCTTTATGATTTGAGTACCTTGTAAAGTGTGAAATATCTTCTATACCCTCTTGTAAATTAGAGTGTTGACATTAAGTGAGGAAAAGAACCCAAACTGGACAAAATAAAAGATCCCAAAGAGGACAAATGAGAGTTCAATAGAAAGAGCCATTGAGGCCATCAAAAAATACAAAAAAATTAGAAAACATAGAAAAAGAAAATAAAAAGAGAGAAAGGGGCAACACTACTATCCTTTTGAAAGATCCACACTAGTACTCCCTCTTATCCTTGTACTCCATAGAGATGATCATGCATATAGCTATGTGGGGACCTTCACACTATAGAACTTGGCTTGCATATTCCAAGGATGAGCCTCCTCAAAAGAGCTCTAGGTCTTCATGAGCGAGCAAGTTAGATGCACCCCCACTAGTTCCATTGGAGAGCTTTTTAGCTCATATGTGCATCCGTTGCATGGCAATCCCTACTCCTCACATCATATCTATCATTTGGCATTCTCGCCAATGATTGTCCTCATTGATGTGAGCCTTTCTCACCCTTTTTTTCTTCCTCCTCCACCATATTCTGTCTTTGCCATCCTAAGTGTCAACTCTCGTGCTTACGCTCATCCATTGCATGAGTGCTAAAAATATCGAAAAGGAATGGATCAAATTGACTTGTACCTGGCTAGTGGTCTGGGGACGAGTCAAGATAAGATTCCAAAGAAGACCAAGTATTAAACTTTAGTAGATTGAGTTCTCAACAAAAATACTTTTTTCTCGTATTGCCTATCTCCCTTGTTGCACGCAAACACCATTTGGAGACATTCGAGTCATGGACAGCGAGAGCTCTTGCACCTAATGTTCTTTCGTTGCTTGTTTCAATGCTAATATAGACTCTTTCATGTTATGACTTGAATTGAATTACATACCTTGATTTCTTTACTTTTCAAAGTTCTTATATGGTTGCTAGCATGTCACCACAGAAATTATGCCTGTTAACATTTACCTACTCGAGGACGAGCAAGAATTAAGCTTGGGGATGTTGATACGTCTCAAACCTATCGATAATTTATGCTCGCTCCATGCATGTTTTGTGTGATATTGCTATGATCTAGATACACTTTCATACACTTTTGATCATATTTGGACTAACCTACTAACTCAGTGCACGCCAGTGCCAGTTCTTGTTTTCTGCTGTTTTTCTATTTCAGTTTCCCCCCATATAAAAAGTGCTCCAAAAATCCGGGAAAAATCAGATAAAAAATCAGCGTTTCGGAAGCCTCCAGAAGCCCGAAGGTGGGCCAGGGGGCCACCACCAGGCGCCCAGGCGGCCACCTAGCACGACCAGGCGCCTGGCCGCGCCAGGGGGCGCCTAGACCCCTGGTGTCACCCTGGATGCGCCCCCCCCTTCGCCTATTTATTCTCCGTCACGGGAAACTTCCGAGACGAGAACCCTATTTAGCAATCTCGGCTCCGTTCCGCCGCCGCTGCACCTCCAAGATCGGGAGCACCGTTAGGACCCTTCCCGGCACCCTGCCGGAGGGAGGATCGACCTTCGGGAGCTTCCCCTCCACCATGGACGCTTCCCAGATGTGTCGTGAGTAGTCTACCTTGGACCTTGGGTCCGTGATCAGTAGCTATGTGATGTTCTCATCCCCTCATTCTTCTTCATGGTTTAGACCTCGTGAGTTTCCCTACATGATCGGGGCACATATGTAATTCTTTTGCTGTTGCTAAACTGATTTTGATGGAATCTGATGGGTTATGAGATTATGCTCAGATCGTGATAGAGTAATATATTTGGTTTTTACCTCTTATATTTTTGTTCCTAAGTAATTCTTGCATGTTCTCCGTTGTTGTTTATTGCTTTGGCCAAGTGGTAGGTAGTAGCTCCAAGAGGGAACGTTATGCTCGATTGTGGGTACATGCCCCTGATGACACGCTTGAGTGACAGAAACATGAGTCTAGGGGATGTGGTGTGGCCACAAGGGGGAAAACAACGGTGCTTGTAACCGCGGTTCCAAGGATTGTTTACTTTACGCAAAGTTCTTTTAATGCAGTTGTATGTTGCTTTGGGTTTACACTTTGGGTGGGGGTTGCAACTTAATACCAGCGAGATGTTTTGGATAGATATCTCAACGTGGATGATTAGTAGTAGATGCAGATGGATTTCAGTCTGCTTATTTTGGCGTACTGCCCATGCTTATGAGCCTCTTCCTTCCTTTTGTAGCATAGCTAGCATTGCGGTGCATTTATAATCCTGTCAATTGCCCATCTGTAATTTGTTTACCTCGCATAGAAGTTTTATCGTCTTTTGGGAGTGAGACATCACTAGTGAACATCACGGGACCCCAGTCCATATTCTCATCATTGTTTACAAGCTATTTCCTTTTTCAGTATTTACTTTCAGTTGCTATCATCATTATCATTATCCCTTGTGTGTTTGATCCTTTGTAAACAACAAGACCGGAGAGATTGGCAACCTCTCTGAACTTCGTTGGGAGCAAAGTTAATTGTGTCGTGTGACGGTCCAGGTCAAGGAGACAACTTTTGTCTTATTCGGTGCCATTGTTTCCTTGCCACCTACTTATCATTGCCGAAGTCCTACGGGAGACAAACTCTATCCTCTACATAGGGGAAATTTGCTGCTATCATACATCTCACCTTTCACTTGGGGTAACAAACGAAGGTCAAGAAGCCATTATCACTTCCACGCCAACAAGTGCCAACAACTTCCTCTTCATCACTAGCAGATACATATCCATATTTTGTGAGAAACATTCTCTTCAGACTAGGACATTGACGCTTTATATGTCCTCGGCCTCCACATTTGAAACACTCTATATCACTAGTGTGTTCGGTGGACTGCTCACTCAAATCATCTCTCGATGCTCCTAGTTTTGGAACTTCCTTTCTGCACTAAACTATTAGATCGATTTGATGATGCCATCTTGGAACCGGTTCCACCTTCACTAGAATTTTTTTGAGGACGCCCCATGAGTTGCGAGCGGTGTTGTGAAAAGCATTGGTTTGGCGTCACTTAATTTGATGCTCCGCACGCTCAGCTTGATGCACAAGATCTTGTATGTTATAATAAACCACCATCTCTACGCGATTCTGCACCTCAATGTCCAACCCGTTAAAGAAACGTGCCATGGTCGCCTCCGGATCCTCTGTTGTTCCTGTGTGTATCATAAGCAATTCCATCTCCTTGTAATATTCATCAACACTCTTATTACCCTGAGAGAGCCGTTGTAACTAGTTGTACATGTCTCTTATATAGTGCTCAGGAACAAAACGTCGCCTCATGAATTATTTCATCCCTCGCCACGTCATCGGACGCTGTCTTGACCGGTAAATTTGATTCCACCAAATTAGCACGTAACTGGTGAACTCAACTCCACCAAGTTGAACTTTTTTCTCTTCGCTATAATGATGTGCATCAAAAAAATTGTCAACATGCATCTCCCACTCCAAATAGCCTTCTGGTTCGCACTAGCCCGAGAATGAAGGAATTGAAATTTTTATGCGCCCAATTCCATCATCCAAAGGAACGCGCATAGCTTGACCCACATGGTCATGCACTCCACCAAGAGAACGTGGCGCATACCCTGCCACATTATCAATGCCATCAATGAAGCCATCATCTCAAACATGTAATTGTGCAGCCAAACGACGATAATGCACGTCGACATTTCCGTCATGAGCCGGTGGTGCGTAACGCAGTGGAGCAGTTGGACCATTCGGTGGTGGCGCAGAATCAGTCGTTGGCGTATTGGTGATGTCCGCCAAAGCATCGAACCGGGTAATCATGAAATCCATCTTTTTTATAAGCTTCGCCTCAAGAGCATCATGACATTGCTTGACGTAGTTGCACGTGTGGTCAAAACCATATAGAATATTTTGAGGAATATCATCCGCGTAAACTGGGCGTACAATTTCCTCGGAGTTAGCAGCAGTCCCGGCATTCTTGTTGTTGACGAAGCCTGACATCTTGATCAACACAGTACCGTGAACAACCTTAGCTCTGAATACCACATGATGTAGGCACGAAGAAGCGATATGCTAAATCCTGCATATAGATTTCCCAATCTTCACGGTACCCGATGATGAAGCGATGAACACGATTAAACACTTCGGATCAAACTAGATAGAAGAAACTGAAGCCAAGAAAAATCTGCGTATAGATTGATTGATTCAATCCTCACTCTATCAGCTCTCAATTCCTCTCTCGGGAACGCAACAAGCAAAGAATATGCATCTATCCAACTGTCGTGGATATAATCCTGACAATAGATATAGGGTTGATGTTTTGAGCTATATGAATCTGTACGCAGAGAGGTTGACGCAGAGGGATTATACAAGTTAGGCCTCTCCTTAGAGATAACAGCCATAGTCCTATCCAAGGCTTACTGGGGTGTTCTTGCTCAAGATTTGAGAAATAGTATGCGCCTGCCCCTTCCTAGGGTGAGGGGAGGCTTATATAGAGTGCGCCTCTGCCCCTTCAATACCCTAGTAAATGGGCCATAAATACAGGAATAAACGTTTACACTTATTACAGGTAACGTTCTACTCATTACTGCTAATTAAGAAGGAGAAACGCCTCTAGCTTCAATGTTGTGCGCCCGTTGCTCTTCCTTCCTTCGAGTAGTGAGCAGCTCATTGATTCCCCCTTTCGAGTAACTGTTTACTCGGAGCCTATCTTCTTTCCGAGTAACTGATTACTCAGATTCAAATGCCTCTTCCGAGTAACTGATTACTCGGACACCATCTCGTTTCCAAGTGAAGGATTACGCGGAGACATTGTGACCTTCGTCTCTGTGTTTTGTTAGACTCTTTACGATTCTATGATTTATTTTCTTGGGTGTTTTTGGAAGATAACAATGCTAAGGGTACCCCTTGATCCCTAATGCTTAAGGGTATACCTTTGGTATGACCACGACAGTAGCCCCCAAGTGCTTTCGGGCACTCGTGATTGAGGCAGTCGTTGTCTTCAGGATTGATGAGGTGTGTGAAGATTAAACTCAATAAGAGGCCCGGAAGAACTTTACCCTCGGACATGGGTTGGGCAAGTTAGTAGAAAAATCTGGCGACACTCAAGCGTCTCTCGGAAGAGGTGGACTCAGGCCTCAGAAGGCGTGTCTTGGAGTAAAAGGCCTTAAACTCCAGATAAACCAGATTTGTAAAGTTCGATATCCGAAAGCATCACAATGAGATTTAGGTCATACCACATGGGATATCGGTTCTTTACCCTTTGCACCTTATCATACTAATAATTTGGCAATCTTCGTCAGAGACGGGCCATTAGTGAATTAGCCATTCGGAACATTTCTCGAACAGCTAATGAATACAAGATTTTCCGTTTGTTGCGCGTTCCAGAGTGCAGTTTCTTCCTAACTCATTACTTAGCTTCAGGAGGTATCCCATCCTTTTAATGCTTTGAGTTTTTGAATATTGTCTGCTTTCTTTGACGCTCCGAGTAATGATTTACTCGGTTGTCTTGATGACAACTCTTTCTGAGTGTTAACTTACACAGAAGGATTTCCGAGTGATAACTTACTCGGTTGTTTTAGCAATGACTTTCTCCGAGTAGTAGTTTACTTGCAAAGATACTCCGAGCGATGACTTACTCGGTTATATTTTTCTTGTTCGAGCAAGGATTTACTCAGCCGAGATGTAAGCGGAGAGGTTTCTGAATACCTTCTCTCCTTGTCATGGAGCTGATCAGAGTAGACAAACTAATCTCGGGCTTTGCATTAAATCTATTGTTCCTCGAGCGAGGAGAATCTTGTCTTGTGGGAGAATATATTTTTCAGGGGAAGTGGGATGTTTTGTCAGATCTGTCGCCTTGATTCCCACGCCGGTCTCTTATAAAAATCATTAACTGTTTCCTATTAAATAGGGAAGATTACGGGGAACCGAAACGGCATCCTCATTATGACTTGCGGATCTCACACGTGGCAGTTGGTCTTCTACTAGTACATAAGCCCCTCCGCATGGTCAAAACATATCTGGATTCATTCACTTCTGTCCTGGCCATCGTTCTTCTTCCTCCTCCGCTCGCACTTTCCAGGCGCAGATCATTCTTTGCCTTCTTCCCTCGTCGACCTCAGGCGAGCTTCGCCAGCCTTCAGTGTTCCGGCCGCGGTGACCTATTGGGGCCATGTCTGCCGGTGAGTGGCTACCATCGATCGTCACGGTGGAGATGCTCCGGAGGTACCAATACTCTGGTATGCTTCCTCGCCATGGCTGTCGTATTCCAACTCCTGGGGAAGAAGAGCCCCTTCCTCACGAGGGTGAGCGGGTTTTTCTGCTTTCTCATGTGGATCGCGGGTTTTCTCTTCCCCCACATCCGTTCTTGTTGGATTTGTTGGCATTCACCGGTTCTTAGCTTCACCATCTTGTCCCAAATTCCATTACTCTTCTTTCTAGATTTTTTACACTATGTGAGGTTTTCTTGGGCATAGAACCATTGTCATCTCTTCGGCACCATTTACACCATCAAACCTCAGAAGGTGAAGAAGTCTGGGAGGGTGGTGTTGTGGAATTCAACCATCTGTGCGGGGGTTTATTCTTGGCTAGGAAGCAGGGGACCTAATATTTTCCGTCTAGTTTGCCGGATTCCGTAAAGAACTGGCAGAACAGATGGTTTCATTGCAAGGTGGCGGAAGAGCCTGGAGTTTGGACGTTGCCTCCTTACTCGGAGGTAAGGCTGACCGATTCTCAAGGTTGGATCCTCGCCTGACCAACGCTGAGAAATAACAGGTGCTACCTGATACGCGAGAGATGATAATGGCTTCTCGCCCTTCGTTGGTTACCCCAAGTGGAGGGTGAGATGTAGGATAGCAGCAAATTTCCCCTATGTAGAGGATACGGTTTGTCTCCCGTAGGACTCCAGCAATGATAAGTAGGTGTCAGGGGCGCACCTGACGCGGACCTACACACAACAAAATTAACTTTGCTCCCAACGAAGTTCAGAGAGGTTGTCAATCTCTCCGGTCTTGTTGTTTACAGAGGATCAAACACAAGGGATAATGATAATGATAGCAACTGAAAGTAAATACTGAAAAGTAAATGAGCTTGTAAACAGTGATGAGAATATGGACCAGGGTCCCGTGATGTTCACTAGTGATGCCTCTCTCCCAAAAGACGATAAAAATGCTATGGGAGGTAATCAAATTACAGATGGGCAATTGATGGCTTCTCGCCCCTCGTTGGTTACCCCAAGTGGAAGGTTTGAGATGCAGTGCAGCAGAAAGTTTCCCTCGGTGAAGATACCAAGGTTATCAAACCAGTAGGACTCAGGAGATACAAGTAGGTGGCAACGTCGCAAGAAATTGCTTCCTTACTAGGGTGTTGTCGTGGACCTGCACACAACAACAAATAACTTTGCTCCCAACGAGTACAGAGGAGTTGTCAATTCCTCCGGCCTTGTCATTTTACAAAGGATCAACGCAAGGGATAAAAGGTGCAAAGGAAAGTAAAAGCTGAAAGTAAATTGAGGGTGTGAACAATAATGTGAAGATGGACCAGGGTCCCGTGATTTTCACTAGTGATGTCTCTCTTCCCAAAAGACGATAAAATGCTAGCGAGGTAAACAAATCACAGTTGGGCAATTGACACGATTATGAAGGCACCGCAATGCTAACTATGCTGCAAAGAAAGGAAGGGCTCAAAAGCAATGGGCAGTGCGCCAAGGTAAGTAGACCGAAATCTATCTGCATCTACTACGAATCATCCACCTTGACATATCTATCCAGAACATCTCGCTGGTATTAAGTTGCGAATCCCACCCAAAGTGTAAACTCAAAGCAACAGACAAGTGCATTAAAAGAAATTTGCGTAAAGTAAACAATCCTTGCACCCGCAGGTACAAGCACCGTTGTTTTATCCCTGGTGGCAATAGCACATCCCCTAGTCTCATGTTTCTGTCACTCAAGCTAGACATCAAGTGTCGGGACCCGGGGTTAGCGTATGTAATTCCAGTCACGATACAATCACATGGAGAGCCGAGAGCCGTACCCACTTGTCTAAGCAGACAAGGCCAAGCACAAAACGCTCTCGGAAAGCATCAAATGTGAGGGGCATCCCATCCAGGCCGGATGATCAACTGAGATGGGTCCTCATCGCCCGCTCACAAGTCTAAATGATTATGGGTGGTGAAATCCCATACTCATAGACAAGTCACCTCAACCATGTTATCGATTGAATCCTAACTCTTACATAGACTTACTCCAGCCCGATCACTTAGTCGGGGTCTAGGGAGAGCTCGATCATACAACAAAGTGTGCACGTGACAGATTCACGAGCAATCGCATCGCGATGCCCCAAGCTGCGCACATCTAAGGGCCACTTGGTGTATAAAAGACCGCCAGCCAGATCACAACTAAGGTCTCGAAAACCCATACTAAGACATGCATGTTATAAACATACATGCAGCACACATGCCTAGTATGAAAAGCAGGCATCATCACATAACTCTAAAAAGTACTTCTTTATTGACTTACACATAGAGCATACAAAGATCACATGTCTGTGATCAACAATACATCATCCAACGGAAGAAAATTAGGTCTGAGTACAGACAAGTTTAACAAATGGCTTAGAGAAGCCTTGTAAACATACATGCCCTTCCACGAGGGACCAGACTGTTGTCTGGAACTATGCTACCAAGTTCAACGTCGAGCTTCACGAAGGTGTCTCCATCGGGGTCCGGGTTCTCATCTAAAACATAGAATAAGCGAACGTGCGTACAAAGTCGTACTCAGCAAGACTTACATCAGAACTACACTACTCATGCTCAAGTATCAAGGTAAAGGAGGTGGGGTTCAACATGCAGAAGTGCCAGCTTTGGCCTAGCTAGTCCTGTACTACGAGTACCAGACTTGAGGTAAGAAGCGTACACGAGTCCACTACCAAGTCTCCAACCAATACACCACTATGGATACTTCCTCGACTTCCCCACGAGGAAGCACGCCATAGCACTCACACTTATCTTGCGAGTTTTATAAGTATCCATTCAAGTTGTCTATGATCAAGTAAAGGTCTCCAAGTAATCCATAACCGCGGACACGGCTATTCGAATAGTTTATTAACCCTGCAGGGGTGTACATCTTCACACGCGTGTCATCACTTATCGCCTCGTTCTTGTCACCCTTGAAGCGGGTGTCGGACGTGGATGAAACCAAGGCACTACCCTCACATCACCTTCTCTAATCCAGGAGTTGACTACCTGAGTTTGTCACCGCTCGAGAGTCCGGCCGGTTCCACGAAACAGACTCGGATAATGCAAGGGACCGAGACACCACCTTTGACAGATGGTTTCACTGCCTCACGGGTCCACCCACATATCTATGCATAAGTCAAATGGAAAGCCCGAATCTAGTGTGACTCCTGGACCGGATCGGGTACGTAAAGAGGCCAAACGGGGCTCCCATAAACCCTACATGTGGTCATACTCTTTGTCTTGGATCAGAAAACAGGAACTCGGGGCCTAGGGCAGTGTTCAACGAGACAACCCACTGTGTACTCCTACACAGCCTCTCATCGTTCACCTTTGCTTAGGGTGGATTCACAAACACGTTATCATCAGCATCACTGTGTTCATTCCATCCCGACTCACAATCATAACATCCTCATTGTATCACTAAGCAGCAATAAGCAGTAACAGTTGCAGGGGCCACATGCTCATCATTCAACTCCTATATCTGCTAGGATTTTGGTTTGCTTAATACGGTGACAAAATGGTAGGTCATGCATCGGAATGGGTTCAACTATGCGAAAGAACGTGTCTCCGTGATCTCCTAAACATGCATAAGCGAGACTGAGAGGGAAGTAGGGTTTTATCGACATGATCAATGGGGTTTGCTTGCCTTGCTGACGATACATAGGTCTTAACGGTGGTCTTCTTCTTCGGGGGTGATCACCGTCTCGGAGGCACTATTACCGAAGCAATCATCAACAAAATAAAATGCACAAGCACATGATATAGTTGTCCATGATGTCAATGGTACTGGTTTTTGGCCAATTCAATTTAATTGAAGTGTATTGCAATTGATTTGCAAATTCAAACTCCAAATTCAAATTCAAATTAAGCCACATAAACATTTGCTACTGTTCACCCATTTTAAAATTGTCGAACATGATTTTTTTTGCATATTCTTAATCCTTGCATTTTTCTAATAATTTTTCATGTATTATATGTCCAATTTGGAGCTAATATGAATTTTCTATGATTTTTCAAAGTTTAGCTAATTTTCTGCATTTTCTGGATTATTTTAATCCTCTGGAAATTGGTTTATTGCGTCCTCATGACGTGGGGGTGATGTCACAGGGGGCTGACCAGTGGGGTCAGTGTGTCAGTGAGAGAGAGTTGATTAATTCGCTGTTTAAACTAACCGTGATTAGTTTAGGGGCCTGGGCCCACTGATCAGTGGCCTAGGGAGGTGGTTAGCGCGGGATTAGGGGGGCCTAATGGCTAGTCGTCGCCGGTGACCCCTGTGCTCGCCGGAGCACCGCCGGGTTTGCTAAACAGGGCACGGGGAGGGGCGATGGGGGCAGGGGCGAGTTGCTCTTCGCCTCGCGCGTCTGCACGGGCCATCGGGGGGTCATGGCGGGCTCTGTGGCGACGGTGGCGTCTGCCATGGCGGCGGCCGGACCTCTGGCTTCGACGGTGAGGAGAAAAACGGTGCGGAAGGAGCAAAGGGAAGGGGTAATCGATCTGCGGGCTCACCGTGGACGCAGCGGCGGGGTCGAGGACGCCGGAGGAGCACCGGAGGGAGGGCGATTGCTCGCCGGAGTTCGAGGACAGCGGCGGAAGGATTCGAGGCAGGCGTCGCGCACAGAGCTTCCCCGCTCGAATCGAAGGGACGGGTGACGCAGACCTTCACGGCGATCGTCGTGGACAACATGGTGCGGCGGGAGCAGGCCGGTGGCCGCATGGAGGCGTCTGCGGCGAACTCGCAGAGCCTTGGTTCCTCGCGAGAATCGCCGGGGACGGAGGGGAAGTAGTACAGGCGGTGGGGGAAAAGGAAGGGGGGGCTGCACGGGGTCTCCGCGGCGAGGAGATGAGGACGGGGGAAGCAGGAGGTGGTCGTGGGCGTCGCCGGCATGCATGCCACGCAGTGGCGTGCTCGGGTGTCCAGGGAAGAAGACGAGGCTGAACTTTTGGGCTTGGCCGAAATGGCCACTGGTGCCAGGTGAGTGGGCTCTTTTCCTTTTCTTTTTGTTTTCTCCTTTATTCTGTAATTTGTTTTGCTCTGGTATAAATACCATAGCATTTTATAAAAATGCCCAAATATTTTTAAAAATCCTAGGTGACCAGTAGCAAGTCACTTGTAGAATTTGAGCATTTTTGAAATTCAAAACATTTTAATTTCAAATCAAATAGGGGTCAAATTTAATTTCCAGAGCACCTTTTGAATTTTAGAATATTCCATGGGCATGGAAATGAACCCAAACCAATTTTAAAATGATCACCATCATTTATAGGAATTTTCCAAATATTCAAATGATTTTTGGAAAAAGATTTTTATCTGGCCATTTGAATTAATTTCTCAGGGCTTTTTCTTTTCCCCATTTTTGAATTTCATTTGAAATTTTCACATGATGCAAAGGGATCAAGCAACCCTAGAACTTACCTAAACTTGGGTTGTGACAACTCGCCCCCACTCAAAAGAATCTCGTCCCGAGATTCAGAAGTCGTCGGGAGGAAATGGGGTACTCGGCACGGAGGCGGTCTTCTCTCTCCCATGTTGCTTCTTTCTCGGAGTGATGTGACCATTGTACTTTGAGGAACTTGATCTGCAGACGACGAGTGACACGCTCTGCTGAATCAAGAATACAAACAGGGTACTCTCGATAAGAAAGGTCATCTTGGAGATCAAGCGTTTCATGGTCGACTTCGCGGATGGGGTCCTTGAAGCAACGCCTGAGTTGTGACACATGGAATACATCATGTACTCGGGAAAGGTGCGGGGGTAGTTCAAGTTGGTAGGCAACTTCTCCGCGTTTAGCAAGAATGCGGAAAGGTCCGATGTAACGTGGGGCCAACTTGCCTTTGATACCGAATCTTTGGGTTCCCTTCAGAGGAGTAATCCGAAGGTAAGCCTTCTCATCAAGATGGTAGCTCTCTTCTCTATGATGACGATCATAGTAGCTATTTTTATGAGACTGAGCGGCTTTCAAACGATCACGAACAATGCGAACTTGCTCTTCTGCTTCCTTGATCATATCCGGTCCAAAGAGTTGTCTTTCACTGGTTTCTAACCAGTTTAGGGGTGTTCGACATCGTCGGCCATAGAGGAATTCAAAGGGAGCCATGTTCAGACTAGATTGATAGCTATTGTTATAAGAAAATTCGGCGAAGGGAAGAGATTTGTCCCAATTCTTTCCGAAAGAGATAACACAAGCTCTGAGCATGTCTTCCAAGATTTGATTAACCCTTTCAACTTGACCGCTAGATTGAGGATGGAAAGCTGTACTAAAGGAGAGATGAGTTCCCATAGCATTTTGAAAACTTTCCCAGAATCTAGAGGTGAAAAGGCTACCACGATCAGAATTGATTTCCAAAGGAACACTGTGAAGAGACACGATTCTAGAGACATACAAGTCTGCTAACTGGCTAGCAGTTATAGACTCGCGAACTGGAAGGAAGTGAGCAACTTTTGAAAGTCGATCAATGACAACGAAGATGGCATCATTTCCTTTCTGGGTTTTTGGAAAGCCGGTAATGAAGTCCATACCGACCTTGTCCCATTTCCACTCGGCAATAGACAATGGTTGAAGAGTACCAGCAGGTCTTTGGTATTCTGCCTTAATGCGACGACAAACATCACATTTGGCAACAAATTGTGCAATGTCCCTCTTCATCCGGGTCCACCAAAATCTCTGGCGTAGATCTCGGTACATTTTTGTGCTACCGGGATGAATTGAGAGGGGAGTGTCATGAGCTTCCTTAAGGATCAGCTGCCTTAGGTCGTCATTCTCAGGAACTACTAAACGATTTTCAAAGAATATCGTTCCTTGATCATTTGCAGAGAAACATTTAGCAACTCCGCTAACAATGTTCTGCTTGATCTCTTGAATACTACTATCTTGTTTCTGGGCGGCTATGATTTGATCCTCAAGGGTTGGTTTCGCAACCAAGGTAGAAAGAAAACCATGAGGAACTATCTCAAGATTGAGGTTGCAAAATTCCTCATGAAGAAGTGGTTGATACTGTTGTAACATGAGGTTGTTACAATACGACTTACGACTTAGTGCATCAGCCATGACATTGGCTTTGCCTGGGGTATAAGAAATTCCTAAGTCATAATATTTTATCAACTCTATCAAGCGTCTTTGACTGAGATTAAGATCTGGCTGGGTGAATATGTATTTGAGGCATTGGTGGTCGGAATATATCTCACAACGATTACCAAGGAGGTAATGTCGCCAAGTCTTCAGGGCATGAACTACGGCAACGAGTACAAGATCATGGGTAGGATAGTTCTCTTCATGTGGACGCAACTGGCGTGAAGCATAAGCTACCACATGTCTATCTTGCATAAGTATGCATCCTAACCCTTGCCGTGAAGCATCACAATAGATCTCGAAATCCCTTTTGGTGTCTGGAGGTGCAAGTACGGGTGCAGAAGTCAATCTGCTTTTTAGCCCTTGAAAGCTTTCCTCGCACTTGGGGGTCCATTGGAATTTCTTATCTTTCTTGAGGAGTTCAGTCAGAGGCTTTGCAACTTTGGAGAAGTTCTCAACGAAGCGGCGGCAATAGCTTGTTAAGGCAAGAAAACTCCTAACTTGCTTAACCGATTAAGGTGGAGTCCAGTCAAGGACGGCCTGAACTCTCTCGGGATTGACTGCAACACCTTTCGCATAAATCACGTGGCCTAAGTAGGTCACTTCTGGTAGCCAAAATTCACACTTGGAGAACTTGGCATAAAGGTGGTGCTCTCTAAGTTTCATCAATACCAACCTAAGATGTTCTGCGTGCTCTTCTTCGTTCTTCGAGTAGATGAGAATGTCATCAAGATAAACCACAACAAATTTATCTAGGTACTCCATGAAGATCGAATTCATTAAGCGCGAGAATGTGGCGGGGGAATTGGTTAAACCGAAGGACATGACGGTATACTCGTAAAGACCATATCGAGTAGTGAAAGCCGTCTTGGGAATGTCCTCATTTCGGATTTTGATTTGATGATATCCTAATCTCAAATCCATCTTGGAGAAGACCGAGGATCCAGCAAGTTGATCATAAAGATCATTGATCCTGGGCAGTGGGTACTTGTTCTTTATCATCGCTAGATTTAGCGGGCGATACTCTAGGCACATCCTTTCTGTTCCATCTTTCTTCGTTACGAACAGAACAGGGAAACCCCATGGCAATGAGCTAGGGCGGATGAAGCCTTTTGCCAACGAAGCATCAAGTTGGGTTTTTAGCTCAGCTAACTCATGTGGGGCCATTCTATATGGGCGTCTGGAAATTGGGGTTGTGCCTGGTATAAGATCAACTATGAATTCTACACACCTGTCGGGTGGCATCCCCGGTAGCTCTTCAGGAAAGACATCCGGGAAGTCACGAACCACCAAAATATCTTCAAGGTCAGGAAGGGGAAGCACATTCAAAGTATGCATCTGGATTCTAGAGCTGGGTGATGTGTAGTCAATGGTCTGGCCTGAAGGATGGGTGAGTTTGACTGATTTGGCTTTACAATCAAGGAAAGCATTCTGCCTTGATAACCAATCCATTCCTAGGATGACATCAATGTCCGAAGACTTGAGGGCTATAAGAGAGGCAAGGAATACTAAACCCTCAATTGCAATTTGATTCCCATGGCTTACTCTATTAGTTTGCCATTTGGAACCAGGAGTTTGAATGATCATTGGAGAAAACATTTATTCAAAAGGAAATTCATGAAGAATTGCATAACTCTCCGACATGAATGAATGAATGAGAAGCTCCTGGATCGAAAAGAACGGAGGCGGGAACACGATTGAATGGGAGTGTGCCAAGGATGACGTCAGAAGTAGTAGTGGTTTCCTCAACTGAGATTTGGTTCACATATCCACTACTTGTGACTGAAAGCTTTGTTGGGATGGTTTTGGTGGTTGCTTTCTTTGGAGGCTTGTGACTAGGTCGACGTGGTGCCACCAACACTGTAGGGCATTGTCGGAAGTAATGGCCTGGAAGACCACATGTGAAACACATCCTGCCTAAATTGCTGGGAGAAGGATTACTTGATTGCACACCATCATTCCTGGGAGGAACAATGTGTTGAGGTGGATGGCATATAATGGATGGTGGCCTCTGAAGAAAGTTTTGAGGTATGGCACGAGTTGGTATCCAAATTCGGCATTTCCGAGGGGCTGAACTGGAAGAAGAAGCAAGCTCAAGAGCATGCTTGCGAGACTCCTCGAAAATTTCATTGCCATGCTCAGCTCTGAAGGATCTGTTGACTAAATCCTCAAAGGTGGCAAATTCGATGAGGTTGAGATCATGGCGAAGGATGGAGCTAAGTCCCTTGCGGAACCTTGCCTGCTTTCTGGCATCGGTGGTGATCTCATCTTGGGCATATCGAGCAAGACGGTTGAACTCTCTCACATACTCATGAATGGACATCTCTCCTTGAGTCAGATTGCATAACTCTTCTTTCTTGCGTTCCATCAGCTCATCCAGAATGTGGTACCCTCGAAAGGCAACACAGAACTCCTGCCAAGTCACTACGTGACCATCTGGCTGTATAGCAACATAGTTCTCCCACCATTAGAGAGAAGCACCTTCCAGGAAGTATACCGCGAAAATAACTCGGTCATCGGGAGCAACATGTGCAGTATCAAGCTTACGCTCGATGGAACGGAGCCAATCATCAGCTTCAAGGGGCTCAGAAGAACATCGGAATACCGGTGGCTTGAGGAGGATGAAGTCCTGAATGCTGACCACCACATTACGATGGTGGGCGGTATTCTGCTCGATGAGCTCCAGAAGGCGTGTTTGATCACGTCTATTCCGCTCAGCTTCCATCATGATTTCCGCCGCAGAAGGGGGTGGTGGAGGTTCATCATCATTTCGATCCCGATCACGGTCTCGATTCCGAAGAACAACACTACGAGTTCCACCTGACATCATGGGTGATAAAAATCAACAATCAGAATAGGTTGTATGATGGAGGCAAGGATAAAAGGATATGATTTAGGCGGAAAAGATAATATTGCGAAGGCAATGATTCAAAGAAACACGGAACAAATCCGGCAGCATAACGGCTACACTGGGATGGAAAATGAAACAATCTCGAAGAAATTGGACAGAACTTCTTCAAGGAACTCAAAACACGGAGACTCTGGACAACCACAACCATCCTACGGCTATAAGGAGGCAATCAACGAGATGTTCTAGTCAGACATAGATGAGCCTAGTCCTATCATCCCGTAGAAAAGATAAGGGTGACCAAGAACTCAGATCGATGAGGGTAAGGAGAAAAAGAAGCCTTACGTTGTTCCCTTATACCCAGAGTAACTATAGAACTATAGAATGCTAGACTCGACTTCGACTAAGGGTTAAATAATCCTACAAACAGTCCTGCTCTGATACCAAGTCTATCAGAACCCGGGGTTAGCGTATGTAATTCCCGTCACGATACAATCACATGGAGAGCCGAGAGCCGTACCCACTTGTCTAAGCAGACAAGGCCAAGCACAGAACGCTCTCGGAAAGCATCAAACGTGAGGGGCATCCCATCCAGGCCGGATGATAAACTGAGATGGGTCCTCATCGCCCGCTCACAAGTCTAAATGATTATGGGTGGTGAAACCCCATACTCATAGATAAGTCACCTCAACCATGTTATCGATTGAATCCTCACTCTTACATAGACTTACTCCAGCCTGATCACTTAGTCGGGGTCTAGGGCGGGCTCGATCATACAACAAAGTGTGCACGTGACAGAGTCATGAGCAATCGCATCGCGATGCCCCAAGCTGCGCACATCTAAGGGCCACTTGGTGTATAAAAGACCGCCAGCCAAATCACAACTAAGGTCTCGAAAACCCATACTAAGACATGCATGTTATAAACATACACGCAACACACATGCCTAGTATGAACAGCAGGCATCATCACATAACTCTACAAAGTACTTCTTTATTGACTTACACATAGAGCATACAAAGATCACATGTCTGTGATCAACATTACATCATACAACGGAAGAAAATTGGGTCTGAGTACAGACAAGTTTAACAAATGGCTTAGAGAAGCCTTGTAAACATACATGCCCTTCCACGAGGGACCAGACTGCTGCCTGGAACTATGCTACCAAGGTCAACGTCGAGCTTCACAAAGGTGTCTCCATCGGGGTCCGGGTTCTCATCTAAAACGTAGAATAAGAAAACGTGAGTACAAAGTCGTACTCAGCAAGACTTACATCAGAACTACACTACTCATGCTCAAGTATCAAGGTAAAGGAGGTGGGGTTCAACATGCAGAAGTGCCAGCTTTGACTTGGCTAGTCCTGTACTACGAGTACCAGACTTGAGGTAAGAAGCGTACACGAGTCCACTACCAAGTCTCCAACCAATACACCACTATGGATACTTCCTCGACTTCCCTACGAGGAAGCACGCCATAGCACTCACGCTTATCTTGCGAGTTTTATAAGTATCCATTCAAGTTGTCTATGATCAAGTAAAGGTCTCCAAGTAGTCCATAACCGCGGACACGGCTATTCGAATAGTTTATTAACGCTGCAGGGGTGTACATCTTCACACGCGTGTCATCACTTATCGCCTCGTTCTTGTCACCCTTGAAGCGGGTGTCGGACGTGGATGAAACCAAGGCACTACCCTCACATCACCTTCTCTAATCCAGGAGTCGACTACCTGAGTTTGTCACCGCTCGAGAGTCCGGCCGGTTCCACGAAATGGACTCAGATAATGCAAGGGACCGAGACGCCACCTTTGACAGATGGTTTCACTGCCTCACATGTCCACCCACATATCTATGCATAAGTCAAATGGAAAGCCCGAATCTAGTGTGACTCCTGGACCGGATCGGGTACGTAAAGAGGCCAAACGGGGCTCGCATAAACCCTACATGTGGTCATACTCTTTGTCTTGGATCACAAAACAGGAACTCGGGGCCTAGGGCAGTGTTCAACGAGACAACCCACTGTGTACTCCTACACAGCCTCTCATCGTTCACCTTTTCTTAGGGTGGATTCACCAACACGTTATCATCAGCATCACTGTGTTCATTCCATCCCGACTCACAATCATAACATCCTCATTGTATCACTAAGCAGCAATAAGCAGTAACAGTTGCAGGGGCCACATGCTCATCATTCAACTCCTATATCTGCTAGGATTGTGGTTTGCTTAATACGATGACAAAATGATAGGTCATGCATCGGAATGGGTTCAACTATGCGAAATAACGTGTCTCGGTGATCTCCTAAACATGCATAAGCGAGACTGAGAGGGAAGTAGGATTTTATAGACATGATCAATGGGGTTTGCTTGCCTTGCTGACGATACACGGGTTTTAACGGTGGTCTTCTTGTTCGGGGGTGATCACCGTCTCGGAGGCACTGTTACCGAAGCAATCATCAACAAAGGGGGGGCAACAACAAAATAAAATGCACAAGCACATGATATAGTTGTCCATGATATGAATGGTACTGGTTTGTGGAAATTCAATTTAATTGAAGTGTATTGCAATTTATTTGCATATTCAAACCCCAAATTCAAATTCAAATTAAGCCACATACACATTTGCTACTATTCACCCAGTTTAAAATGGTCGAACATGAAAACAAATTGCATATACTTAATCCTTGCATTTTTCTGATAATTTTTCATATATTATATGTCCAATTTGGAGTTAATATGAATTTTCTATGATTTTTCAAAGTTTAGCTAATTTTCTGCATTTTCTGGATTATTTTAATCCTTTTGAAATTGGTTTATTGCGTCCTCATGACGTGGGGGTGATGTCAGAGGGGGCTGACAAGTGGGGTCAGTGTGTCAGTGGGAGAGGGTTGGTTAATTCGCTGTTTAAACTAACCGTGATTAGTTTAGGGGCATGGGCCCAATGATCAGTGGCCCAGGGAGGTGGTTAGCGCGGGATTAGGGGGGCCTAATGGCTAGTCGTCGCCGGCGACCCCTGTGCTCGCCGGAGCACCGCCGGGTTTGCTAAACAGGACACGAGGAGGGGCGATGGGGGAACGGGCGAGTTACTCTTCGCCTCGCGCGTCTGCAGGGGCCATCGGGGGGTCACGATGGGCTCTGTGGCGACGGTGGCGTCGGCCATGATGGCGGCCGGACCTCTGGCTTCGACGGTGAGGAGAAAAACGGCGCGGAAGGAGCAAAGGGAAGGGGTAATCGATCCGCAGGCTCACCATGGACGCAGCGGCAGGGTCGAGGACGCCAGAGGAGCACCTGAGGGAGGGCGATTGCTCGCCGGAGTTTGAGGACAGCGGCGGAAGGCTTCGAGGCAGGCGTCGCGCACAAATCTTCCCCGCTCGAATCGAAGGGCCGGGGTGACGCAGACCTTCACGGCGGTCGTCATGGACAACGTGGTGCGGCGGGAGAAGGACGGTGGCCGCATGGCGGCGTCGGCGGCGGACTCGCAGAGCCTTGGTTCCTCGCGGGAATCGCCGGGGACGGAGGGGAAGTGGTCCAGGCGGTGGGGGAAAAGGAAGGGGGGCTGCACGGGGTCTCCACGGCGAGGAGATGAGGACGGGGGAAGCAGGAGGTGGCCGTGGGCGTCGCCGGCATGCATGCCACGCAGTGGCGTGCTCGGGTGTCCAGGGAAGAAGACGAGGCTGCCCTTTTGGGCTGGGCCGAAATGGCCACTGGGCCCAGGTGAGTGGGCTCTTTTCCTTTTCTATTTGTTTTCTCCTTTTTTCTGTAATTTGTTTTGCTCTGGTATAAATACCACAGCATTTTATAAAAATGCCCAAATATTTTTAAAAATCCTAGGTGACCAGTAGCAAGTCACTTGTAGAATTTGAGCATTTTTTAAATTCAAAACATTTGAATTTCAAATCTAATAGGGGTCAAATTTAATTTCCATAGCACCTTTTGAATTTTAGAATATTCCATTGGCATGGAAATGAACCCAAACCACTTTTAAAATGATCACCATCATTTATAGGAATTTTCCAAATATTCAAATGATATTTGGAAAAAGATTTTTATCTGGCCATTTGAATTAATTTCTCTGGGCTTTTTCTTTTCCCCATTTTTGAATTTCATTTGAAATTTTCACATGATGCAAAGGGATCAAGCAACCCTAGCACTTACCTAAACTTGGGTTGTGACATCAAGGGGATGAACCCACAATCGAGCATAACGCTCTCTCTTGGAGTTGCAAATAAAATACTTGGCCAAAGCAAATACCGCAACGGAGAACATGCAAGAATTTACTCAAGAACAAAATATAAAAGAGAAAAACCAAATATATTACTCATCACAATCTGAACATAGTCTCATAATCCATCAGATCCCAACAAACTCATCATAGCAACTGCAGAAATTACATAGATGCCTCGATCATGTGAGGCAGCTCACGAGGACTCGAAAGTGGAAGCACAAAAGGGGGAGAGATAGATCACATAGCTACTGGTCACGGACCCATGGTCCAAGGGAAACTACTCACGGTACATACGGGAGGCGTCCATGGCTATGGAGGGTCTCCCGGAGGGGGTAGCTTCTCCCGGCAGGGTGCCGGAGCAGCCTCTCCGGGCAGCCCCGATCTAGAAACGGCGGAGGTGGCGGAACAGAGGCGAGATCGCGAAAGAGGAGTCCGTATTAGGGGATTCCACCCCGAGGGGTCAATATAGGCGAAGGGAGGCGTCGAGGGGACCCATGAGGCAGTCAGAAGGGTCCCTGGCGCGGCCTAGAGTGGGGACGCGCCACCTGCCCTCCTGGCTGCCTGGTGGTGGCCCCACTTCCCTCTCTTGGTGATTCCGGAAGCTTCTGTTGCGCTGATTTTTTATATATTTTTCCCGGAATTTTTGGAGCACTTTTAATGGCCGGAAAACCTAAAATACAAAAACAACAGAAAACAGAAACTGGCAACTGGGTGCACTGAGTTAATAGGTTAGTACAAATAGGTTCAAAAGTGTATGAAAATTCAAGCAAAACATGGCAAAGTCACACAAAACATGCATGGAGCAAGCAAAAATTATAGATACGTTTGGGACGTATCAACATCCCCAAGCTTAATTCGTGCTCGTCCTCGAGTAGGTAAATGATAACAAGCATAATTTCTGTGGTGACATGCCACACAACCATAAAAGTACTTTTAAGTAAAGCAATCAAAGCATGCAATTCAATTCAAGTCTTAACAAGCAAGAGTCTATATTAGCATTGACACAAGCAACAAAAGAACAAAAGGTGCAAGAGCTCTCGCTGTCCGTGACTCGAATGTCTCCAGATGGTGTTTGCGTGCAAGCAAGGGATAGGGAAATACGAGAGAAAAAATAAGGTTGTTGAGAACAACTATCTACTAAAGTTTCACACTTGGTCTCCTTTGGATTCTTATCTGGACTCGTCCCCAGACCACTAGCCAGGTACAAGTCAAATTGATCCACTCCCTTTCGATATTTTGAGCACTCATGCAATGGATGAGCGTGAGCAAGAAAGTTGACACCTAAAAGGCGAAACAGAAAGAAGGTGGAGGAGGAAGACAAAAAAGGTGTGAAAGGCTCCATCAATGAGGACAATCATAAGCGAGAGAAGGCCATATGATAGATATGATGTGAGGAGTAGGGATTGCCATACAACGGATGCACATGTGAGCTAAAAGCTCTCCAAGGGAACTAGTGGGGGTGCATCTAACTTGCTTGCTCAAGAAGACCTAGAGCTCGTTTGAGGAGGCTCATCATTGGAATATACAAGCCAAGTTCTATAGTGTGAAGGGTCCCCACATAGCTATATGCATGATGATGATCTCTATGGAGTACAAGGGATAGGGGATGAAGTACTAGTGTGGATCTCTCAAAAGGAATAGTAGTATGCCCCCTTCTCTCTTTTTATTTTTTTTCTTTTTCTCTTTTTATTTTATTTTTTTGGTGGCCTCAATGGCTCTTTCTATTTAACTCTCATTTGTCCTCTTTGGGATCTTTTGATTTTGTCCTCTTTGGGATCTTTCCCTCACGGCAATAATCTATATTTTACAAGAATACATGAGATCTTTCACACTTTACAAAGGTACTCACATAAAAAAATGTAACTATCTGATGCAAATGTATGCTTCTGCTAGGATAGCAGGATATGCAATGATACTAGCGCGTCATGTAGCAATGATTAGGGCAAGGCCCAACTAGCATGCGGCTCATCGATCAAGCAAGTAGCATGTATGACATGAAGATCAAGTCATGAGAAGGTGGATGTTGCATGGCAATCTATCTCGGAAAGGCTATGGAAATGCCTTGTAGGTAGGTCTGGTGGATGTTTTGAGGAAAGATATAAGGAGGCTTATGATGACAGAGCGTATCGTGCCAAGGGTTTGGATGCACCGGCGAAGTATGCGCCAACTCTCGAGGTGAGAAAGGGCAATGCACGATACCGAAGAGGCTAGAAAAAGTATAGGTGGGTGGAAGTGTCAACTTTCGAATACTCACATTAGTCCGAAGAACTCATGCACTTATTATCGGTAACTCTCAATCTAATCAGGAGGTTCACAAAGAGACAGGTACCCCGAGGAGGAGTGTATGGGGGTTTGGTTATCCTTGCGCATCCTCGACTCATGGTACATGAGTGTACTCTAATATTCGAACCCTCCAGAGGTTAGTGATCCATCTAGTAGCTAGAGTTCTCAACAGGGGTTTTTAGTTTTCGAAAAACACACGGATTTCCCAAAATACGACATCTATCACTAATAGGCAAGAGCTCTTGACACCATAAGTTCAAACATTACTCTAGTCAATACCTCAAAACTATTGCAAGTTACTACTACAAAGAGAACATCAACTTTAACTACCTACTTTCAGTCAAGACACAGAACTCAGTGCAACAGGCAAACTCTCTACCAAGATAAAACATGCAACCTATAGAAATTTCAACCTAAGACAAAAATAAAATCTCTAGAAAAACTAAAGCACTACAACTAAACAGAACAGAAGCTAAGAAAGGAAAAAGAACAACTCACAGCTAAAAGAATAAGCATGCAAATCCTATGAGGAGTTCTAGTTCAAGCGGAGCGTGAATCTCTCCCACACAAAAGAGTAATTTGGGGTATAACTTGTTACTACAGCAAACAAAGCAAAAGAAAACTAAAAACAAAACCTAAGAGCGAGACGCTCCAAGAATAGCACATAATGCATGAAGTGATAAAAATATAGTGCAACGAGAGACGAACTGATAATTGTTGATGAAGAAGGGGATGCACGGGGGCATCCCCAAGCTTAGACGCTTGAGTCTCCTTGAATATTTATTGGGGGTGCACATGGGCATCCCCAAGCTTGAGCGTTTGACCCTCCTGAATCTTCTTTCATCATCCTCCATCGCGCACTTGAAAACTCCCTTCATACATAACTCATTGTAGGCTGATTAGAGAGGTTAGTACCCTAATAAAATAATTTTCCTCTACTGCAAATAAAGATTTCCAGGAAGAGCTACTGTTTCCCAAGATTGCCAAAAGGTTTTTTGCAAACCAAAAGCAAGCTTAAGGTTTGCAAAAGTGAAGAGAGACAAAACATGGCAGAATCTGTGAAAAACAGAACAGCAGATAGAAACGAATTTTTTAGGGGTACTTCTGCAACTCAAATAAAAAAACTCAGAACATACGGAAGTTTTGTAATTGTATAGAGCACGCTGTGTAAAACATTCAGCTCAAAAATATGAACTTGGATTTTTCTCTGATTTTTCTAGTCACGAGGACAGAATCTGTTTTCTGGACAGCATGTCACAACTTTTACTTCCCTTGCCGTATGAGGCTAAAGTTGGCACAAAGCTTGAAAAGTAAAGATACAATGATGTTGCTACAGTAGTAACAATCATCAAGACCATTAAAAACAGAACAAAAGAAAAAGGAAAAATCTAAATTCGTTGCGGGCTGCCTCCCGAAAGCGCTTCTTTAGAGCCATTAGCTAGGGTTAAAGCAGAAGGTCAAGTATTTTCAAGAGAATAACTAGCCCGTGTGACGGACTCAAAAGGTAACTTAATCTTTTTCCTAGGGAAATGTTCCATCCCTTTCTTGATAGGGAATTGGAATTTTATAGTTCCCTCTTTCATGTCAATGATAGCACCAACTGTGCGAAGAAAAGGACGTCCCAAAATAATTGGACAAGAGGGCTCACACTCAATGTCCATAATAGTGAAATCAACGGGAACATAATTGTCATTGACAATGATAAGAACATCGTCGATCTTCCCCAAAGGTTTCTTTACGGAAGAATCAACAAGACGAACACCAAAAGAACAAGGATCAAAATGTTTCAATTCAAGCATATCATACATTCTTTTGGGCATAACAGAGGTACTTGCTCCAACATCACAAAGAGCATAACAAGAGAAGTTATTCAATTTAATTTTTATCATAGGATCCCAACCATCTTCTAGCTTCCTAGGTATGGAGGCTTCTAGTCTAAGCTTCTCCTCCCTAACTTTGATTAGAGCATTGGTGATATGCTCTGTGAAGGCAAGATTGAGTGTGCTAGTGTGGGGGTCTCTAGACATCTTGTGTAGGAAACCAATAACTTCAGGTAAAGTGCAGTTCTCAAAGTCTAGGTCACTACTATATATCAAGGAGGTAGTGATATTATTTAGTTTCACTTGTTTGAAAGCCTCTATGTTCATAGAGGTTTCTTCATCTATGGTTGAGGTGGTAGCATCACCATTGATAGGTCCAGTGGGACTAGGGGTGTGATGGGTGCTAATAGTTTGGACATCCTCAACTACTTGGATAGTAGCTACTGTGTGGTAGGTAGGAAGGCTCTTAATTCTCTCTTCTTCCTCCTTTTCTCTAGCCCATCTCTCTTTGAGTTTAGCCATCATCCTAATATTTTCATTGATTTGTAACTGGATAGCATTAATAGGAGTGACCTTACTCTCCTCAAGGGGAGAGGTTCTAATTTTTAACATCTCAACATCAAGGGCTAAGTTGTCTACCTTCAAACAAAGATTATCAAATTTATCTAATTTCTCCTCCACACTCTTGTTGAAGGCTTTCTGGGTAGTGATAAAGTCTGTGAGCAAGGTCTCTAGTTCTGAAGTGGAGTTTATAGTGGTAGGATAAGTGTTGTTCCCATAGTTGTTGGATGGGAAAGGCCTAGGATTGTTGCTACCAAAGTTACTCCTATAAGCATTATTGTTGAAGTTGTTTCTAGAGACAAAATTGACATCTACTTGCTCCTGAGCAACCAAAGAATTTAAAGGAACATCTTGAGGATCAATAGAAGGTTGCTTGGTAAGTAGAGACATGATAAGGTCAACCTTTTCATTTAAAGAGGAGATCTCCTCGACAGAGTTTACCTTCTTACCGGTTGGAGATCTCTCGGTGTGCCATTGCGAGTAGTTCAGCATCATCTCATCAAGTAGCTTTGTGGCAGCACCAAGCGTGGTTGACATAAAAGTTCCTCCCGCGGCCGAATCTAACAGGTTCCGCGAGGTGAAGTTCAAGCCTGCATAAAAAGTCTGGATAACCATCCAGGTAGTCAGTCCATGTGTGGTGCAGTTCTTGACAAGCGTCTTCATACGTTCCCAAGCCTGGGCAACGTGTTCATTATCCAATTGCCTGAAATTCATAATGTTACCCCGCAATTGAATAATTTTAGCAGGGGGATAGTACTTCCCTATAAAAGCGTCTTTGCATTTACTCCAAGAATCGATACTGTTCTTGGGAAAAGATTGTAGCCACTCCTTGGCTCTTCCTCTCAAAGAGAAAGGAAAAAGCTTCAGATTGACGATGTCTCCATCCACTTCCTTGTACTTCTGCATGTCGCAGAGCTCGATAAAGTTGTTTAGGTGCAAGGCAGCATCTTCTCCTGCTCCTGAGAATTGATCTTTCATGACAAGGTTAAGCAGAGCAGGTTAATAAGGTGCTGAAGTGGCAGGTGGAGCAATAGGAGTGCAGATAAAGTCACTGTTGTTGTGACTATTGAAGTCACACAACTTAGTGTTTTCATTGGAACCCATAGTAGCAGCAGGTATTTTTGGTATTTTTGATTAAGGACACAAAAAACTGAAAGGTAAACTGACAAGACTAAAAAGCACAGGTAAAAGATAGTGTGCAACTCCCCTATCTTGTAGACTTGAGTCCCCGACAACGGCGCCAGAAATTTTCTTGATGGCTTCTCGCCCCTCGTTGGTTACCCCAAGTGGAAGGTTTGAGATGCAGTGTAGCAGCAAGTTTCCCTCGGTGAAGATACCAAGGTTATCGAACCAGTAGGACTCAGGAGATACAAGTAGGTGGCAACGTCGTCAGAAATTGCTTCCTGACTTGGGTGTTGTCGTGGACCTGCACACAGCAACAAATAACTTTGCTCCCAACGAGTACAGAGGAGTTGTCAATTCCTCCGGCCTTGTCGTTTTACAAAGGATCAACGCAAGAGATAAAAGGTGCAAAGGAAAGTAAAAGCTGAAAGTAAATTGAGGGTGTGATCAATAATGTGAAGATGGACCAGGGTCCCGTGATTTTCTCTAGTGATGTCTCTCTTCCCAAAATATGATAAAAATGCTAGCGAGGTAAACAAATCACAGTTGGGCAATTGACAGTATTATGAAGGCACCGCAATGCTAACTATGCTGCAAAGAAAGGAAGGGCTCAAAAGCAATGGGCAGTACGCCAAGGTAAGTAGACCGAAATCCATCTGCATCTACTACGAATCATCCACCTTGAGATATCTATCCAGAACATCTCGCTGGTATTAAGTTGTGAATCCCACCCAAAGTGTAAACTCAAAGCAACAGACAACTGCATTAAAAAAACTTTGCGTAAAGTAAACAATCCTTGCACCCGCAGTTACAAGCACCGTTGTTTTATCCCTGGTGGCAACAGCACATCCCCTAGTCTCATGTTTCTCTCACTCAAGCTAGACATCAAGGGGCTGAACCCACAATCGAGCATAACGCTCTCTCTTGGAGTTGCAAATAAAATACTTGGCCATAGCAAATACCGCAACGGAGAACATGCAAGAATTTACTCAAGAACAAAATATAAAAGAGAAGAACCAAATATATTACTCATCACAATCTGAACATAGTCTCATAATCCATCAGATCCCAACAAACTCAGCATAGGAACAACAGAAATTATATAGATTCCTCGATCATGTGAGGCAGCTCACGAGGACTCGAAAGTGGAAGCTCAAAAGGGGGAGAGATAGATCACATAGCTACTGGTCACGGACCCATGGTCCAAGGGAAACTACCCACAGTACTTACGGGAGGCGTCCATGTCTATGGAGGGTCTCTCGGAGGGGGTAGCTTCTCCCGGCAGGGTGCCGGAGCAGCTTCTCTAGGCATCCCCGATCTAGAAACGGCAGCGGCGGAGGAACAGAGGCGAGATCGCGAAAGAGGAGTCCGTATTAGGGGTTTCCACCCCGAGGGGTAAATATAGGCGAAGGGGGCGTCGAGGGGACCCACGAGGCAGTCAGGAGGGTCCCTAGCGCGGCCTAGGGTGGGTCCGCGCCACCTGCCCTCCTGGCTGCCTGGTGGTGGCCCCTCTTCCCTCTCTTGGTTATTCTGGAAGCTTTTGTTGCGCTGATTTTTTATATATTTTTCCCGGAATTTTTGGAGCACTTTTAATGGCCGGAAAACCTGAAATACAAAAACAGCAGAAAACAGAAACTGGCAACTGGTTGCGCTGAGTTAATAGGTTAGTCCAAATAGGTTCAAAAGTGTATGCAAATTCAAGCAAAACATGGCAAAGTCACACAAAACATGCATGGAGCCAGCAGAAATTATAGATACGTTTGGGACGTATCAGCAATTGACAGGATTATAAACGCACCATAATGCTAACTATGCTACAAAAGAAAGGAAGAGGCTCATAAGCATGGGCAGTACGCCAAAATAAGTAGAATGAAATCCATCTGCATCTACTACTAATCATCCACCTTGAGATATTTATCCAGAACATCTCGCTGGTATTAAGTTGCGAGCCCCACCCAAAGTGTAAACCCAAAGCAACAGACAACTGCATTAAAAAGAACTTTGCGTAAAGTAAACAATCATTGCAACCGCGGTTACAACCACCGTTGTTTTCCCCCTTGTGGCCACAGCACATCCCCTAGACTTATGTTTATGTCACTCAAGCGTGTCATTAGGGGGCATGTACCCACAATCGAACATAACGCTCCCTCTTGGAGTGACTACCTACTACTTGGCCAAAGAAATAAACAGCAACGGAGAACATGCAAGAATTACTTAGGAACAAAAATATAAGAGATAAAAACCAAATATATTACTCTATCACAATCTGAACATAATCTCATAATCCATCAGATCCCATCAAACTCAGCATAGCAACAGCAGAAGAATTACATATGTGCCTAGATAATATAGGGCAGCTCACGAGGTCTAAACCATGAAGAACAAAGAGGGGAGGACAACATCACATAGCTACTAATCATGGACCCATCGTCCAAGGTAGACTACTCACGGCACATCCGGGAAGCATCCATGATGGAGGAGAAGCTCCCAGAGGTCGATCCTCCCTCCGGCATGGTACCGGGAAGGGTCCTGACGGTGCTCCCAATCTTGGAAGCGTGGCGGCGGCGTAACAGAGGCGAGTTTTCGAAATAGGGTTATGTCTTCAGAGGTTTCCCATGATGGAGATTAAATAGGCGAAGGGGGCAGCCAGGGGGGCCACCAGGGGTCCAGGCGCCCCCTTGGCGCGGTTAGGCCCCTGGCCGCGCCAGGTGGACGCCTGGGCACCTGATGGTGGCCCCCTAGCCCTCCTTCGGGACTCGGGAAGCTTCCGGTACGCTGATTTTTTATCTGATTTTTCCCGGATTTTTGGATCACTTTTTATATGTGGGAAAACTGAAATAGAAAAATAGCAAAAAACAGGAACTGGCACTGGGGTGCACTGAGTTAGTAGGTTAGTGCAAATATGATAAAAAAATGTATGAAAATGTATCTAGATCATAGCAATATCTCACAAAACATACATAGAACGAGCAGAAATTATCGATACGTTTGGGACGTATCACTCTCTTTGATGCGCGAAGTTGTGAAGCTGAAGAAGAATGGCTTAGCTGCAATGGATCTGATTGCCACTTTTGTTATTCGGAGAATCCAGCCTCTCCAAGCTTGAGCTCGGGGGATGTGATCATACACTGGTCTTGGGGATGACACTCGGTATAGTAATGTTGAGATGCCGGTAGATGAATTTGAGCATCATATGAAGATTATCACCAACATGACTCATGGTCTGCAGATGGCGGGCTGAGTCAGGCCCCTTGACAGCCAGCATCCCCCTACTTTGGTAGGTTCATTCAGTTTGTATGCATTCTTGTGCTAATCATCTTCTTTTCTATTTGATCTGACTCGGGCCTTTTATCTTTCTGTATCAGGATGTTACCCGATTTCATTCGCCTATTCCCTTGGCTCCTCGACATCCTGTTGAAGAGGACAAAGATAGTAACACGGGTGCTGGGGTTGAGGTTGAAGCTGGAGATGAAATGGAATCCGGTGCGGCTCTTCCTCAGGTAACCTCCGAGATACGCTCCAAAAACAACCAAGTACGTAACTCGGCTTGGGAGGGACTTTCGAGGAGTCGCAAGTGTTCTCTTCCTCCGAGTAGTGGGGAGAGCAGTAGCAAGCTTCCATCTTTGTCTCCGAGTCACGGGAAGGTTGCCCCTATGAAAGACAAGAAGTTTTTGACTACGCTTGGAGGTCGGAAGGTTACCCCTACAGGGGATGCTGCTGATGCTATCAAACCCAAAACTTCTGCCAGTGTTGTTTCTCCTCCCCGGCACGCTCTGAAGACTGTTCGCAAGTAATTTTCTGTCTTTTCACCTTGAATTCCTATTTCTTGCTTGTTTTACCTTCTTCATGAGACTTTCTTTTGTAGCGTTCATACGAGTGGTTCTGAGCCCCTTCCTGGAGTTGAGGGACGGGACCCAGAAACTTTTGAAGACGTCAGCACCTGTGGGGTGACTGATTTTCCTGTGATGGATACCATCCTGAGAAACCACTGTTGAAAGTATGTAATATTTTTTCTTCCTTCTGATTAGTTTGGATGGGACAGCACCACTTGTATTTTTCTTATCATCCTCTTTGATCATTTTCTTTAGTGGACGTGGATGTGGATGCCCGTGTTGATAATATTGAGGCCAACCCTGTTCAAGCTACTCCTGAGCCGGTTATTCCCACGCCTACTACTGCTGGTGATGATTTGGCTGCTCCTCCTGTTCCACCAGAAGCACGTGCCTCGACGGCTATTCATGAGACTGCCCCACCTTCTTATTCTCCGATTCCAGTTGCTACTCCCATTGAGAGTACTGTAGTTAGCGGATTGAAGGCTTCTTTGCTAAAGCTCTCTCAGTTTGAATCGCACTTGCGTGAACTGGCCTCTGAAGCGGAGTCCGTAAAGGCGAACATGCACGTAAGTACTTATGTAAGTTTTCCACCCACTTGGTGTCCGAATGACTTTCTGTCTGAGTTATTGGTAGCTTTTTTAATTTATGCCTTCCAGTGGGAGCACTTCTTAGTGCACCCAGTAGGTATAGCCCCCCAAGGCTCCGAGTAACTTCTTGAAGTTATTCGGAGTCTTTTGATAGGAGACTTTGTTAATTTTGTTTTTTGAACGTACAGTGGGGGCACTTCTTAGTGCACCCACTGGGTCACTACTAGGGAAATAGCTATACATGGAAAATTTATTAGTGGCGCATATAGAAAGCCATGCGCCACCATCTGTTATGGGTGGCGCACTGGAAAATAATGCGCCACCCATAAGACCTTATGGGTGGCGCATTATTTTCCAGTGCGCCACCCCTAAGAGTGGGCCAGCCTGGATGACCTTATACGTGGCGCATCTAGCAGTATGCGCCACCCCTAAGGACCTTATAGGTGGCGCATTCTGTAAATGCGCCACCCCTAAGAGCTTAGCGGTGGCGCATTCTGTAAATGCGCCACCCATAAGGTCCTTAGGGGTGGCGCATTGCCCTAATGCGCCACCCATAAGAGCTTAGGGGTGGCGCATTTCACCAATGCGCCACCACTGACTTCCTATATGCACCACTAAATGCCTAGAGCTGCCCTTATCTACTCCACCCCACCAACCACCTCTCATTCACTCCACACAATTCTCAAACTAGATCCACTCTTCTCACCCTAGATCTATTCGGTTTTCTCCTCCTCCCCACCTCATTTCTTCCATTTATCCATCGATACTTGGCATTACATCTATTTTGTTTCATATTGAAGTAAGTGGACCTCCTCCCAAACTCTTTTGTTCCATTTATGACCCATATACTTGCCTTTATTAGCTTGGGGTTTGTTGTATATGTGAAGCTTGGGTTTGATGTATATGTGAAGCTTGTGGTGGTTTGATGTATATGTGAAGCTTATGGTGGTTTGATGTATATGTGTATCTTGAGTCGCAAATGTTTTGCCGAAATGTCGATTCATTTCCGCTTCGGCAAATTTCTGGCGCACTCTCCGCATGCTCCCATGCATTATTAGGGAAGGTCATGCCGAATTTTTCCGGCGACGACTGTGATATATAATTGTGTTGCTCTCTCCGTGCACGCAGGTGACACTACTGGAATTCGCCTGTTTGTCGTCTGCCACGGCGGACGGCAAACACCTGAATAGCCGACGGCAAAACCCTTTGCCGTCTGCCCCCGCACGGTAAAGCACCCGTCAACCATTTCATCGGCAAAGAGGTGCGTTGCCGTCTGTTGTATATCGACGGACGGCAAAGCTCTTTGCCGTCCGCTGGAATAAGAAACAGACGGCAGAGAAGCTTGACGGCGAAGCTGTGCCAGCCGGCTCCGTCAGGCCCTTAACGGCGAGGTTGTCGTCTACGGACAGACGGCAAAGAACGGTGACGTCATCGGATAATGTAATGACGTCACCACCACCCCCCCCCCCCGTCATATGTTTGCCGTCCAGCAGCCGACGGCAAAGTCCTACGCTTTGCCGTCTGCCTTGCCGGAGGCAGACGGCATAATGACCAAATGGTCACCCAGCTGTTGCCAGATTGCACAGCTGGGCGCCACGTGTCCTCTTTGCTAACTGCAAGCAGACGGCAAAGGCCTTTGTCGTCTACTTGCTGACGGCAAAGAGGCTATATAGCCTCTGTTTTTTCTGTTTTTCTATTAATCCCTGCATTTGACAAAAACTACCAATATATATAGCAATATGTTTCTCCAACAGCATAGTGTAGGCACCCACACACATGTTGATCAACCAAATATTAATCAAAATCCATATATACACAAGTTCTCATACATATATAGGAAACACAAGTGACCAAATAGCAAGTTCTCATACATAGTAAACAAGTACACACAAGTGACCAAACAGTTTATAAACAAAGCTACAAGTCCAATTGCAACTCTCCATCATAGCATTACTCCCATTAAGCAAATCTGCAAAATGAAGAAAAGAAAATTATAAGAAGATGAAGTAGAAGAAGAAGAATGAGAAGAGAAGAAGAATGAGAAGAGAGAAGAAGAAGAAGAAGAGAACTCTTCTTCTTCTTCTCCTTCTTCTTGTCTTCTTCTCTTTACAAGTGAAAATGCAGCAACTCCAAAAATGCATTACTTTAGTCATTTTTAGGCAATAAAGCTAATTTTACCATTTTGTGAGCAAATTAAGCTAACTTTGGCAACTTGGAACAAATGAAGCTAACTTAAGCATTTTTTGAGCCAATTAAGGTAACTTTAGCATTTTGTGAGCAAATCAAGCTAACTTCATCATATTGTGAGAAAATCTGGCTAATCATGCTATTATTAGGCTAACTTAGCTATATTTAAGAATTTCATAATCTAAATATGCATTTTCAAACTAACTAAGCATTAATAAAGCAAAATATACAACACAACTTACCAGAGTGTAGCCCTCAAGGCTGAGGTGGCTGAGAAGCATCCGTCGGGTTGCCCGATGTTGACGGTGGAGAAGGGTCATGGGACGCAGCCCGAGAGTTATGCTGCACAAAAAGATCAACTAGAGGTTAGCACGACGCCACTCAATATGGTATTGATGATCATCGAAAGATACTCACCGTCCCCACAGGAGAAATGATCGGCATCGGTGGAGCGGCCTGACCAGTCTTCTCGCACATAGTCTGCACATTTGTTATTCATGAGTCAATCATATTAGGCCACTCATGACGCATTCTTTGGGTGAATATGAACAAGTGACTTACCACGAAGAGCTCATACAAGGCCCGGTTCGATGTTATAACCCCACTTCTGCAAGTGTTTACCCATATCCACCTCTGTCGCCTGTTTATAATTGTCGCACCTAACGCAGGGGCACCAGGTTTTTCTCTGCCCATTTGCAAACGCCGCTCTCAGAAACTCCTTGGTTTTCATTGCCCATTCATTGGTGATCTCTTTCTGATTAGGGCGACCAGTGTACATCCACGCACGATCATCGCTCATCTTGTTGCTACAGCTAGCTACTAAACAACAAATATACCATTTTATTACGTCCACTTTTTATTGCTTTTATCATACATAGCTACGGCATATGCAATTAACCTACACACTAATAGGTAAAGATAGGTCCTAATCCCACCCGAGTATGTGTAGATTGGGTCGGTTTCCCATGCTTTGGTCCCGATCCGACGCGGTATTTCGGCAGCACCTCCCCGCTGTTCTCCTAATACACGTCTCGACAACAAGCCGAGAGGTTGTGTATCTGGAGAACAACAGGGAGGCGCTGACGAAATTCCGCGTCGGATCAGGACCAGAGCATGGAAAACCGACCCAATCTACACATACTCGGGCTGTCCATGGATAACGTTGGACAATTCGAAAGAATCACTATTATAAATATGCAAATGAATGCATATTTATAACTGTAACCCTTTCGAATGGGAGACGCATACTGGTTACGCGACTTTACATATGAATATACTAAATCTACCTAGTTAGCTATTTTAAGGCCAGAATTGAGCAAAGGAAAGGGGGGAGAGGATAAGAATTGTTTTGCTCACCCTCAAACTCAGGGAGGTCGTCGAATGGAGGGGGCGGAGGTCGTCGAACACCGGACCCACACAACAGGGAAAGACCTGCACTTTAAAATGAACACAATCAACAAGGAGACTCGATATACCGGTAATCATAGGAATGGCCTCCTTTGGTTCATAGGATAGGATTATCATAGGAATAGGAAATTTGTAGGATTGAGATGACATGTATTTCCAATCCTATGAGTAGGGATAGGAAAAGAGATGTCATTTGGTTCACACCAAAGGAAATTTTCCATTGAGTCTAGGCTCATTTTTATTTTCCTTTGAAATGTGAAGGATAGGAACCAATCCTATGTAGGAATAGGAATCATTCCTATGAACCAAAGGGCTCTAAAGAAAAATTTCCTATAAGAATCCTATCCTACAAAATTCCTATGATATTCCTCCAAACCAAAGCAAGCCTTATATCCTTTTCTTCTTTCTTTTCTTTTTTCCTTTTCTTTTCTTTCTTTATGTATTCTTTTTTCTTTGTCCTTTTCTTTCTTTGTTTTGTGTATTCTTTTTTCTTTCTTTCTTTATGTATCCATTTTCTTTTTTCTTTGTCCTTTTCTTTCTTTCTTTCTTTCATTTCTTTTCTTTCTTTATGTATTCTTTTTTCTTTTCTTTCTTTCTCTGTCCTTTTCATTTCTTTCTTACTAATTTCTAACTAAAACTAACTAAACTAGAACTAATAAAACCTATACTAACTAGAACTAATAAAACCTATACTAACTACACTAATAAACCTAAACTAACCTAAACCTAAACTAACTACACTAATAAACCTAAACTAACCTAAACCTAAACTAACTACACTAATAAACCTAAACTAACCTAAACTTAAACTAACAACTCTAATTAACAGAAAAAAGAAGAAAAAAAAACAGGGGAGGAGGCTTACCAGGGGGTGGGGGGAGGTGGCAGCGGTGGCGGGAGGTGGAGCCGGTGAGGAGCGTGGCGCCGGCGAGGAGGGTCGTCAGCGACGAGACCTGCAGCGGCGTCGGTCAGAGGAGAGGAGAAGAGAGGAGGAGAGGGGAGGAGAGGGGAGGAGAGGAGAGGAGGAGAGGGGAGGAGAGGGGAGTAGAGGAGAGGAGAGGAGGAGGGCCTCACCGGCGGCGGCGCACTGGACGGCGGCGCGCGGGGCCGGGTAGGGCGGCGGCGCCGGCGGGTCGGGAGAGAGGGGTTTGGGAGAGAGAGTGGAGAGAGAGAGAGAGAGAGGGACCGTGCGGGGGGTTAACGGCCCACAGCTTTGCCGTCTGCTAGCAGACGACAAAGAAGTCTATGCCGTCTGTTGACAGACGGCATAACGCCTGGCCGTTACCCCTCACTCGTGGCTAGGACTAGGCGGGCCCACATTGAGTTTTGCCATCTGTCCTTAGACGGTAAAGGCTCCTTTGCCGTCTGCCATTGGGGCAACAAAACGGCAAACTACATGTTTGCCGTGAGTGTCTCCTTTGCCGTCTGTTATTAGGGCAACGTACGGAAAACTAACTCTTTGCCGTCTGCCCCGATGAAAAACAGACGGCAAAGCCGTTGACTCATGGCAAACTGGTGAATTCCAGTAGTGTGATCGACCATGGTCCGCGAGATGCTGAGCGATATCACCGTGGCTAGGTGGATGCAATGTGCGACAAACGACATGATAAGGAATAATAGGTCGGATATAAGATGTCCGTGTCGGAGATGCAAACTGCAGTGCGTGACCGAGCCTGATTCCGGAATATTGCAAAGACACCTGAAGCGTAATGGTTTGATGGATGGATACACACGATGGATAAGTGATGAAGCTGGTGAGGAGGAGGATGTCAATGGTGGGGCGCCAGTAAATGAGGAAGGGCAACCAGAAAACAACGGCGGGCGAGATGACGAAGAGCATCCCGTACATGATCATGAAGAAGATGCCGAAGCGGATCATGTAGATCAAGATGCCGGACATGAAGATCAAGATGTCGGACATGATGAGGATTCAAGCTGGGTGCGGGACCCTCATGTTCAAGAGCTGCTTGTCAAAGAGGCGTTGAACGCAAGAGGTGCAGCTAGAGAGAAAGCCAAGATGGCGCAACTCGAGAAAGACGCGATTACGAAGTTGTACGAAGGATGCAACGACGGGGATACCCGCTTGAATGTAACACTTGGGGCTATGGAGATGAAGTCAAAACACAAATGGACCGACGAAAGCTTCGATGATAACATGGCATTCTGGCACGATCGTCTTCCGAAGGGCAACACATGCCCAACTAGTATCGCTGAGGCCAAGAAAGTCCTTTTCCCTCTCGATCTTCCGCACGTTAAATACCACGTCTGCATAAATGATTGCATGATCTATCGGGGTGAGGACGAAGATAAAACCACATGTTCGGTGTGCGGTGTTAGTCGATACAAGAGAGGGAAGAAAGTTCCTAGAAAAGTGGTATGGTACTTTCCGATCACTCCTCGTCTGCAGAGGTATTTCATAGATCCCGAGGAAGCAAAGCTCATGACCTGGCACGCGGATAGAAAGAAGCTAAAAGAGGATGACCCGAACCCGGATCCGGAAAAGAAGGACATGCTGAGGCACCCTTCAGATGGTAGCCAATGGACTGCGTTGGACCTCGAATACCCAGATTTTGGGAAAGAACCAAGGAACCTCAGGATTGGTGTGAGCGCCGATGGAGTCAATCCGTTTGGCGGCCAGAGCAGCACACACAGTACCTGGCCCGTGTTTGTATGCATATACAACCTTCCCCCTGGAAGTGCATGAAGAAAAAGTACATAACAATGTGTATGCTAGTTCAAGGGCCGAAACAACCAGTTACGGACCTCAATCTATATCTGCAGCTGTTGAAAGAGGAGCTAGAAACGTTATGGAAAGACGGAGTCAATACGTGGGACGCCGCGGCAAAAGAATATTTCCCAATGAAAGCCGCGGTGATCACGACGGTGCACGACTATCTCGGATACGGATATTTCTCAGGGCAGGTGGTCCAAGGATTTTGTGCATGCGTTAGGTGCATGGATAATACAACGTACCGCCAGCTACCAAAAGATCCCGGATCTTCAAAAACCATGTTCCAGGGGTCTCGGAGGTGTCTTCCCAAGAAACACGCGTGGAGAAAACAGGGACATCTGTTCGATGGAAGCGAGGAGCTCCGAGCACCCCCAGCTCGAAGGAGTGGCAAAGAAATCGACAACTTGCTGAAAACTTGGAAAGAGTGCCCCGCGCCGGGAAAGAAAAAAAGAAGACTCAGCCGTTGATGAGGGTATGGAAAGCGAGGTCTGTTTTCTGGGATTTGAAATACTGGAGTCTACTCCGCAGTCCTCATAGCCTTGATCTAATGCATATCACAAAGAACGTGTGCGAGAGCTTGTTTGGCACGCTCCTCAACATGTCGGAGAAGACCAAGGACGGGCCAAAAGCAAGGAATGACTTGAAATTTATGGGCATCAGGAGGGAACTTCACCCCCCTAGTGACGACGATGATGAGCTGGAGGAGGAAGAGGATACGGAAACGCAAAACTCTCGCAAACAAAAAAGGACGACCAAGAAGAAGACCGGTATTGATCACTGCCCCCCGGCATGCTTCACTCTGTGCGAGGAGGAGATCAAGCGGTTTATCCACTACCTCATAGGAGTAAAATTTCCGAACGGCTACGCGGGGAAGATAAGCAGATACCTAGACGAGGCGAAGAAGCGTTTCAGCGGGATGAAATCTCACGACTGTTTCGTACTGATGACGCAGATTTTCCCGGTTGCGATGCGAGGGATAATGGACGAGCACGTCCGTAAAACGTTGTTTGGCCTTTGCAACTTTTTTGACGTCATCTCCCGGAAGTCGATTTGCGCTACGCAACTCAAAAGGCTACAGGAGGAGATCGTGCTCATACTATGCGAGCTTGAGATCTATTTCCCGCCCGCGTTCTTCGACATTATGGTGCATCTGCTGATCCACGTCGTGGAGGATATCGTCCAACTCGGGCCTGCGTTTCTGCGCAGCATGATGCCGTTCGAAAGGATGAATGGGCACATCAAAAAATATGTTCGTAACAGGTCTCGTCCAGATGCAAGCATAGCGAAGGGCTTTCTAACCGAAGAGTGCATCTATTTTTGCACGAATTATCTCAACACCGAGAACCCTGTTGGTCTGGCCGTCAACAAGCACTTTGGCAGGACCGATGGGTGTGGTCACCACGAGGGAAGACGCGCAATGCATGTCAACTTTGACGGTCGAGACATCGGCTTTGAAAGAGCAAGCCTAGTCGCGCTACAACACATCCAGCTGGTCGATCCTTGGATAGTAAAGCACAAGGATTTAATCAGGAAGAAGTACAGTGACCAGGGCCTGCAGATAACGGACCGAGATCCACGGCTAATCAAAGAGCACAACTCCGGTTTCATGACTTGGTTCAGGAACGAGCTTCGTGCTAATCCCCCGCGAAGGAACGCTTCCGAGGACGAAAAGATGATATTCACCTTGTCACAGGGTGCCGCACGCAACCTGATGACCTATCAAGCGTATGATATCAACGGCTACACATTTTACACGGAGGAAAAGGACAATAACTGCGATTACCAGAACTCAAGGGTAACGGGGATATTCTACACCGATGACGTCTAGGAAAGATTCTATGGAAGGATCGAGGACATATGGGAGCTCGACTACTGTGGAGAGAAGGTGCTGATGTTCCGTGTGAGATGGGCCAAGACCGTCGTAAAAGAAGACCGGTACTTCACCACCATGGTTATACCCGAAGCCAAATCCAAGTCTGCGGGCGCAAACGTCACCGCGAAAACTGAGCCATGGGTACTGGCTAGCCAAGTGGACCAATGCTTCTTCATTACCGACCCATCAAAGCCGAGCCGCGTTATAGTGAGGAGAGGCAAAAGAAACATCATCGGAATGGATGGAGTCGCCAACGAGCAAGACTTTGACAAGTACGGCGACCCGAAGATGGAGGATGACTACGCCGCTCAGGATACATACACCACAACCCTACCGAAGAAAGGTCTCCTCCCGTTCAAGAGGAAAAGTGAAGGCGTCCCGGGCCTAAATTATTCAACCACGACAAAGAAGGGCAAGAAGAAGATCGTGAGAAAACGATAGCTAGATAGCTAGCTCCAAATTTAAGAAAAATATTTTGTAATTCATGATCACTTTGTGTATGCATGGATTTAATATGCACTTTGTAATTGATGATCACAATCTTATGTTTCCAAATGTCGCCACACCTTGTGTTTGTGGATCTTGGTTAGGCGACGACACGGTTAAGGCATGGTACGTGGATCGATATGATCACATTGTTATGTTTGAAGTGTATGAACATCGACGATACACAATCGAAGCACGTACCATTCTCAAAAGGTCGGTTAGAGCAAGTACTCCCTCCGTTTATTTTTACTCCGCATATAAGATTTGGTCAAAGTCAATCTTAATAAAGTTTGACCACTTTTATAGAAAAATGTACTCCATAATTATTATTTTTAAATGGTTTCACTTTAATTAAAAAATAAATAATTGTTTAAACTCTAATTAAAAAATAAAAAAAGCTTAGGGGTGGCGCATATTGTTGAAATGCGCCACTAAGTGTTCTTAGGGGTGGCGCATTTTGCCAGAATGCGCCACCAACAGGTTTCTTATGCGTGGCGCATTTTGCCGAGATGCGCCACGCATAAGAAACCTGTTGGTGGCGCATTCTGGCAAAATGCGCCACCCGTATGCCTTAACCTCCAACTAACCCGCACAGTAACCACCATTCGCCCCCACCTCTCACTCTCCTCTAGCCACCGCCGCCGGATCCCTAGCCCGCCGCCGGAGCCCTAGCCCGCCACCGGAGCCCTAGCAGCCACCGGAGCCCCTCCTCTCCGGCCGCCGCCCTCGACGACGGAGCCGCCTGCAGCCTCGACGACGGAGCCCTAGCCGCCGCCCTGACGCAGCCGCCTGCCGGAGCCGCCCCAACCCCTCCACGGCGACGCCCCTCCACCGCCAGGTACCCCTTCCTCCCCTTGCTGGATTCCGACGACGGCCGTGGTGGCCATGGCGTCGCCCCCAACCCCCACTCCCCCTGTGTATTCCCCTGTTCAAATTTTAGATGCCTAGGGTCCAATTTTTCAGTAATTACAGTGCTAAAATGTTTAATTTGTGCTCTAAAAACAATAGTTAACAAGGAGAGCAATTTAGGATGATGATATCCACATCAATCTTTGTTGGCAGGCCTTGAGTATCTAAACTTACTTCATCATATATGGAAATGCATCTTTGCTTCTTGGTAGGATGAATAACCAACAACCTTGAGCAAAGATGCAATTCTATAAAAGATACAATATACCCATCATCCATTTGTACATTTTCCTAGATGAGCAACCTTGTTACCATATGCCATGGTTCTCAATAGTGCTTCTTCTATCTAACTCTATTTGAATTTCATTAACCAATGAAAAAGGTTGCGTCGACTCAAAACTATATGAAAATCATCTTCAAGATCTTTAAAGTTCTTCATGGCAGATAAATACACTTAATCATTGGTAGCAAAGGAATGCATCTGTTGCTGTTGTTGTTGTAAACTGCTGCTGCTGTTGTTGTTATAAAAAGCAATTTGATAAATGCCATTTTCTACTGCTGCTGTTGTAAACTGTTGTTGAACCCTCTTTTGTATGCAACAAAACAGCAGCAGACAACTAGCTAGACAAGTTCTTGATGTTGTTGGATCATATCATGCATCATGGAGGGTTGGCATGATAGTACACTTGATGTACAGAAAAACACATGTAGGGTCCATCTCCATTTGAGTTATAGATCAATGTCAATGATCAAGCAAAGTTGGTGTCTTTTAACAGTTTGCAAAATGCACATACAAGCATAGCATATGTTCTTATTAATGGAACACAAGGATTTTGTTTTGTGTGGTAGCAATGGAATAGAATTTTAGGATTCTAGCATAGCATATGTTGTAAATGATCAAGCAAAGTGACAAGTAGTTGCTACTGCTGCTGTTGTTGTTTTTAAATGATGTTTTTTAGTGCATTGACAAGATGCTTTTCTTATCAATATTTTTATGCACTGTTTAGTGCATTGCTAGAATATGTACTGTTCTACAATATATATATGTTGCTCGTGCCTATATGTAGGCATTTTTTTTCTGCAGGTACAAATCATTATCCCCTTTCTCCCGAAATGTTGATTAACTTCCGCTTCGGTTGAGAATGGGGCACTCTCATGTTAAGAAAAAGAGCAAAGGTCATGCCAAATTTTTCCGTGAATTCGTGCATGACTTTTGCTATTTTTCTTAACATGAGAGTATTTGCATTTATTTATTGTGCTAATTAATTAAGTAGTTGAATTTTTTAATATTGTACTAGTGCAAACATGTCGACCGGAGCCGACGCCGGTCCTTCTTCTCAGCCGGGAGAAAAAAGGAAGCAATTTTGGGAATACTCCCAGGAGGAGGTCGAGGAGCAGAGAGAAGAGGAAGTACCTCCGGGCGAGGAGGAGTATGAGGAGGAGATAGAGTCGGAGTCCGACTCATCGGATGATGACTTGGAGGAGGAGGCCGGTACGACAGACAGCGAGAGGAACATCGGCGAGGATGATGGGACCGGTGGCTCCAACACAGATGGTACCCAGTCGAAGAAGAGGAATCGTAAACCGACCAAGGTCGGCGTCATCAGGCAAGAGTTTACTGTTGTGACCGCCGTCGGGATTCCTAAAGAGCCCGAACGTTTTTCGGAAGGGTACGACCGTCAAGTCGCGGCGATCCTCCGCAACACCGTGCCGATCACCACGATTAACCTCAGGAGTCGTGAGAATATTCATTATTGTCAGCTTATTATCAACAAGCTGCACGGATGATACAAGTTTCCGGAGCCGTACGATAACACCAAACTCAGAGGGAACAAAGTAAACACATGGGCCCTCAGGAAGATGAGCAAGGCCTTGTCCAGTTGGAAAACCCGGGTGAAGAGGGCAATTTTTTAAAAGAACAAAACCTGGGAGGAGATCAAGGAGAAAGAGCCGTTGATCGACGAAGCTACCTACAACCTTTTCAAGGCTAGGTGTGAGTCCGAGCAAGCCAAGGCCGCGAGTGCAAAGGGCAAGGCCATGCGGTCGCACATCATAGGTAACCATCGTCTCGGAGCCGGTGTTTACAAAAGTTCCAAGCCTAAATGGGACAAGGAGGATGCCGAGTACGCCGCTGCGGGCATACCTAACCCCTTCCAACAATACAAAGATGATCCGCAGACCGAATTCTTTGTGAGGGCCCGGAGCTATAAGGACAAAGCAACCTCGAAAATAATTATCGATCCTAAGATTCAGGAGTTTACGACTGCCGTGGTAAGTAGTTTACCACGTGACCTTGTCGATTGAATTCTCGAGTGAAGTTCACAATTTATTAATGTTTCACATTCTTTTTGCAGCAAGTGGAAATGAAAATCGCCTCATCGCAGGATTCGTCGGTTAAGCCGGCTGGACCGTGGGACAACGCCTTCAACAGGGCGTTGAACAAGGTCAAGAAGGTTGACGACGTGACGGTGAAGCCATCGTCAGCCGGCCGTGTGGTCGGCTTTGGTGCGGACCTAAATTGGTCCGAATATTATGGAAAATCGGCGGAGCAGTCCGGTTCGAGGGGGCGCAAGGCGAGAAGTACCGAAGAAGATGCCGCTTATGTTCGTGGACTGGAGGAGAAGGTGAACATGCTTCCGCAGCTTGTCCAGGACGAAGTGGCGAAGACGATGAACGCTCTCCTTCCAGATATGATGCAGTCGCTCACGAATTGGCAAGCGCGTGGTGGACAAGGGCCCATACCAGTCCCCAGCATGGTCGGCAGCAACTCGGGCCCCGCGGCGCCTGCAGTCCCGACTCCGGCCGTAGTGGTGGCTCCCGCACCGACTCCCGGCGTATTGGTGACTCCGGGCGCCAACACCGCAGCGGCGACGCCGGACGTGATGGTAACTCCTTCGGCCACGATCGAGCAACCGGGGCATAACAATAATGCACCCGGCGGCAGCACAAATAGGGCGACCGACGCCACGGGAGGTAGCGCGCCCTCCGGCTCTTGCATGCCCGCCGTCATCGGCGGGGTCTCTTCACTAGCCGACCTCGACGCCCTCAAGGTAACTATAAGCGTATGCAACTCAAACGAGGACTTCATCTCCTTGCCTTTTTTAGTGGAATCTCTCTGATGCCGTACATGCATATATATATATATATATATATATATATATATATATATATATATATATCTTTCGCAGGAGGACACTCCATGCATTCTATTACAAGTCGTGGACGGCGAGTTGAAGGATGTTTCCAAAGGTAAAATCATTCAACCACAAAATCAAATCATGCACAATATGCCGATGGCACCGGAGATGCATAGGGTTCAAATATCTCTCGTGATTTCGGGCTACGAGAGAGTTGAACCTCCCATTCAACCACCCGGATACGATGAGGACGAGCCGGCAGTCCTCAGTGACTGTTTCAACCAAATATGCCTATGGCCGAAGAGCCAAATGCGTTTAATGACGGGGGAAAGGGGCACCACACCTAGGACAACACCGCTAGTCATCGTGTCGGCGCCACATGATCCCATCGGAGCACAACAAGAAGACGATGATCTTGATGATGATATCAGCGCCGACCAGTTCATCAATACTTTGTATGATGCTGATGACTTATTCATGCCTCCTGCTGAAGGAGCCTATCAGCATGACGAGGAAGCTCGCGGTCCAGCTGATCCTGCGGCGAAGCCTGCTTGCTCCACGCGTCTCTTCGCTGCTTCTCAGGACATGTCTCCAGCAGCTTGCGCCTTCACCGAGCCTCAAGCAGATGCCACAAGATCTATTCTCAGCCCGTCCACACTCCATAAGGCGGCCACTGAGCAGATAAAGGCCGGTGACTGCTCAAAATCAGAAAAGAAGAAGGGACGGAAAAGAAAGAAGAGCATCACTTCTAGTAGCCAACCTTCGATGCCGATCCGGGCTCAGGACGGGCCACCAAGACCCAAGGATCTCTCGTTTGAAATCCATGTGGCTGGTAGGGCGATGCTACCTAAGGACATGCTGGACCTTGCAACTTCGGATATGCAGAGTGTGCATCATAGTATTATGGCATTAGAGAAGATTCTTCTTCGAGAAGAGAATCCCTCATACCCGGTTTTCATGGCCAAGGTGCCACTCAACATGAGCTTCATCAACACTATCCCCGCGGATATGATAATCCTGCGGTTTTCGAAGATCTTCAATTTGTACCATCTCAAGCGGCTGGACCATATCCTTATCCGTCTGTTCTCGCTCAGCCTTTCTATGAGTATCAGGAGAGATAAGACCCCGAGCGTCGCGATATTGGACCCCTTCTACATGTGTGAAAGCATCTTGATGGACGACGGGGACGCGGCTCTCGCGGCGGGGTACATCACAGACTTCATGCTACGGAACGCCGACAAAGATTCATTTCTTATGACCTACTCTCCCAAGTAAGTCATTCGCTCGCCTCCGTAGCATATATGCTTTCTTAGCTTTCCATTGTCCTCTTCCAACATTCCTTTTGGATTGTTTTAATTATGCAGTGAGGATCAAGACTGCGTGCTCATCTGCTTTTCACCGCAACACTCGCATGCCGTGTATTTAGACTCGGGGAGTGTGAACAAGAAAGATTACAAGTATATCATGAGAGTTTTGGATGATGCCCTCGTCGGCTACATAAAAGCCGGAGGCAAGATAATGAAGCACAAGTTCAGGAAAAATCAGCCTGGCGTGAACGTGTTCAACCACGTAACGCAGTTCCCGTGCGTCAAGCAGCCGGCTGACAGTGTGAGGGATGCGTACTACGCCCTTCATCACATGAGGGCGATTGTACAGGAACAACGCAACCTTACGCTTCCAAGTCATCTCAGAGCGTGGGCCGAAAGGAAGGTGGAAATCGCCGATGCAAATCTGAAGGAGGAGTTCTTTCACATCCAAGCGCGGATGGAGACTATCATCCGTCATGAAGTACAAATGAGGGGGTCGATCTTCCACTCCAACATTGCACCATCCAATGGGGAGATAGAAGTCCGCCTAAAGGCCCTGCGTGACACAAGGCCTTTCATGAAGAAAGAAGGATGCCGCCCATTCCCCGAGCCGAGTCAGAACAATTGAATGTACTCTTTGTGTAATTTGGATGTAATTTGGATGTACTCTTTGTGTAGTAGATGGTAGTGTCAAATACTCTTGGTGCTCTTTGTGTATAAAGGTCACGGCATATGCATTTTTATGCATATGTGCATGCTTTTCACCATTCATCGACTTGCTTTAAGTTGTTGATAAGAATAGATGCTACATTGCTTTGTTCTCCTTTGGTATGATTCATATGGATGTGACCTCTAAAGCTTTGTTTTGTGCAGGTTGAAGAGCAAACAAGATATGATGACGAAAGTAGCTTTCGGTTTTCAATAATTGTTGGACTCATTGTAATTTTGTGATGGATGCATGTAATCTTGTGAATCTTGTTGGCCTGTAATCTTGTGAACCTTTGTAATAAAAATTATATTGCAATTCTTTTGTATCAATAATTGTTGCCTCATTGTTATATTGTATCTTGCATTTCTGTAATATAATAACAATATCTGTAATGCTTTTATTCTTTTATGTAATTCTTTTTTTTTGTTTTCTGTAATTATTTAGTGGCGCATATTTTCAGGATTTAGTGGCGCATTGTGGATGCGCCACCCCTAAGGCCCTTAGGTGTGGCGCATCCCAGAATGCACCACCCCTAAGAGCTTAGAGGTGGCGCATTCTGAGATGCGCCACGCCTAAGGGCCTTAGGGGTGGCGCATCTAGAATGCGCCACCTCTAAGCCCTTATTAGTGGCTTGTAGTTAGTGGCGCATCCCTAATGCGCCACTAAACTCAAAAACAGTGCACCACTAAAAGGGCATTCCCTAGTAGTGGGTGTAGCCCTCATGGCTCCGATTAATTTCTTGAAGTTACTCGGAGTCTTTTGATATGAGACTTTGCTATTTTAATCTTCTAGTGGGAGCACTTCTTAGTGCGCCCACTGGGTGTAGCCCCCAAGGCTCTGAGTAACTTCTTGAAGTTATTCGGAGTCTTTTGTTAAGAGACTTTGTTGTTTAATCTTCTAGTGGGAGCACTTCTCAGTGCACCCAATAGGTGTATCCCCCAAGGCTCCGAGTAACTTCTTGAAGTTATTCGGAGTCTTTTTTTAAGAGACTTTGCTGACTTTAATCTTCCAGTGGGAGCACTTCTTAGTGCACCCACTGGGTGTAGCCCCCAAGGCTCCGAGTAACTTCTTGAAGTTATTCGGAGTCTTTTGTTAAGAGACTTTGCTGATTTTAATTTGTCTCCTTTATTAGGAGGCTTGCAAGCTGGGTTCTTCCTTTGTAAATTTACAAGAGGAGAATGCGGCGACGAAGAAAGCATACGAGATGATGTCGGAGGAGCACAACAAGCTGAAAAAACAACATGCTGAAGATAGTGGTAGGCCCTTTTATCCCAAATTGTTCCAGAGGGGAGAACTGCTTGATTTTGAAAAAATTCATTTCCTGTCCTTATGCAGAGGCTGCCAAGAAAGCTTTTGATGCCAAGGCCAAGGAGAATGAAGATTTTGTGAAGAAAATGAAGAAAGAGATTGAACAAGCAGAGAAACGCGCCAAAGAGAAGAAGGCCTTGGAGAATCAAGTGCACTATCTGCAAGAGGCTATAAAAGATAATGAAGCCTCTATTGCGAAGCTTTAGTCTGACCTGGAAAAGTTGTCCGAGCTACGCTCCAAAGAAGAGGAGGCGCACAAGACAGAACTTGACACAACTCGGAAGGCCGTAAAAATTGTTGAAGAGTATTGCGCTAGGAGGTTTGTTGTTTTTAGCGAAACTCTGTCTGGTAAGCATCCATCGATTGACAAGAGATGAACTTGTGTTTTCTTGCAATTTAAATCGGTACTGACTTGTCCCCTTGCAGTATATGCCACCGACCCAGAGGCTGAGCAAGCTCGGATGGCTGAGTTTGCAGAAATTATGAAAAGGGGTAACTATACTCCTGTCACGACGGAATTCGCTCTGGCCCAGGGCCTGTTGACAATGCGATGTGCTAAAGCTGCCAATTTGCTGAGGAGGCGATGGGTGCCACCCTGGCGTTGAAGAACAACATGTCATCTGGGGAAAGCAGTCGTGTCAACCTTGATTCAGTTGTTCCCTTTCTTCAGTCGGCTCCTCAACAATTAGCACGCTGGAAACGGTCCTCTACTCGGAGTGGTGCTAAATATGCCTTGGCCCTGACAAAAGCGCATTTCCCCGATAGGGTTCACAACCTTGAGAGGGTTGGCGGGAGTGATCCTGAGCAAGGCTAAACTTGCACCACATTCCTAAGCCGTTATGCTGAGAATGCTAGACGAATTGCATTGATGCTAGATCTTGACTTTTTCGTGGAGTCTACTGGCGTCACGAGTGAATCAGATGAAGATGGAGAGGAGTAGACCTGGTTCTGAAGAATAAAACTATTTTTAATTTTCCTCGGTATGCCGAGTGAAATTGTAAGGAAAACTTTTGAGGTTTTATGTTGTGCCTTGGGCACTGAACATGCTTTACTTTTGTTTGCTATATGCCTGAAAGTGCGCTGTGTTTATCTGGTGATGTCATGCATTAAGTAATCCTATGTGTAGGGAAAACTTAGGAAAAAATTTCTAAGTGCATCGTCCGAGCTGTGCGCAGCTCGGATAAGGAACTTGGTGTGATGAGTCATTAAGCAGCCCCCAAGTTATAAATAACTTTAAAGGATACTTAGAAAATTTTGCTAAGTGCCTCGTCCGAGCTGTGCGCAGCTCGATCGAGAAACTTGATTTTATGGATCATTAAGCAGCCCCTAAGTTATAAATAACTTGAAAGGATACTTAGAATATTTTTTGCTAAGTGCCTCGTTCGAGCTGTGCGCAGCTCGGACGAGAAACTTGATTTTATGAATCATTAAGCAGCCCCCAAGTTATAAATAACTTGGAAAGATACTTAGAATTTTTTTGCTAAGTGCCTCGTCCAAACTGTGCGCAGCTCGAACGAGAAACTTGATTTAATGAATCATTAAGCAGCCCCCAAGTTATAAATAACTTGGAAAGATGCTTAGAATTTTTTTGCTAAGTGCCTCGTCTGAACTGTGCGCAGCTCGGACGAGAAACTTGAATTAATGAATCATTAAGAAGCCCCCAAGTTATAAATAACTTGGAAAGATACTTAGAATTTTTTTTGCTAAGTGACTCGTCCAAGCTGTGCGCAACTCGGACGGAACTTGATTTTATGAATCATTAAGCAGCCCCCAAGTTATAAATAACTTGGAAAGATGCTTAGAAAACTTTTGCTATGTGCCTCATCCGAGTTGTGCGCAGCTCGGACGATAAACTTGATTTTATGAATCATTAAGCAGCCCCCAAGTCATAAATAACTTGGAAAGATACTTAGAATTTTTTTGCTAAGTGCCTCGTCCGAGTTGTGCGTAGCTCGGACGAGAAACTTGATTTTTGTGATAAACAGATCATGAGACAAAGAGTCAAACAGAAACGCTCATCTGAGTAAGGACTTTATTTTATTAAAGTTGCATAACTAACTTTATGCATAAAACCGACGTAACAACTGAGCATTCGATGCATGCGGTTCGTCTATGTCGTTGGTTATATCATACAATCGATAGGCCCCATTATGCAATACACGAGATATGATAAAGAGACCCTCCCAGGGGCTGCCAGTTTGTGATCAGAAGTTTTCTTTACACGCAGCACCATGTCACCTTCTTGAAATGAGCGAGCTCGGACGTGTCGATCATGATATCGACGAAGATCTTGCTCGTAGAATGCAGAGCGGGTAAGGGCTAAATTTTGCTCTTCTTCAAGGAGGTCCACACCATCTTGTCTTGCGGCTTCAGCTTCTGCTGTATACTGAGCTACTCGGGGGGGATTATGCTTCAAATCACTCGGCAGGACGGCCTCTGCACCATATACCAGAAAGAAAGGAGTAGACCGAGTAGAGCAATTTGGAGTTGTCCGCAACCCCCATAGAACCAAGGGGAGCTCATCTACCCAAGCACCTGCTGCTTCTTTCAATTCCATGAGGATACGCGGCTTGATTCCCTTCAAGAGCAGCCCGTTGGCCCACTCAACCTGGCCATTGGATTGAGGATGTGCAACCAAAGCATAGTTAACTTGAATTCCATTGGCCCAGCAGAAATCCTTGAATTCTGCCGAGTTCGAGTTTGAGCCGTTGTTTATGATGATGTCGTGTGGCACGCCAAAACGATGTATGATGCTTTGGATGAAATTGATTGTTGTTGCCGAGTCTAGGGATTTTTTGGGTTTTGCTTCTATCCACTTCGTAAACTTATCAACAGCAACCAATATGTGTGTGAAATCGTACTTGCCTGTCTTGAGTGGTCCGATCATATCAAGGCCCCACACAGCAAACGACCAAGCCAATGGTATTGTCTTCAACTCGAAAGCAGGTTTATGTGGTTGATTTGTATAAAATTGACATCCTTTGCAATGATCCACAATGTTCCTAGCATCACTAAGTGCCTTGGGCCAGAAAAAGGCAGCTCGAAAAGCTTTTTCCACCAGTATCTGACTTGAAGCATGACGTCCGCAATCGCCCGCATGGATATCTTGCAAAATAAGGCGTCCTTCCTCTTCCGGGATGCATCGCTGGGGCATTTTAGTGATGTTGTTTCTATACAAGTCGTCATTGATCACCGAATAGGAGTTTCATTTGCGAACAATCTGTTTGGCCTCCAGCTCGTCTTCTGGTAACTCTTGTTTTTGCAAATAAGTCAAGATGGGTAATTTCCATTTGGGTTGGGTCACCTCCACATCAAAGACTATATCTATGACTGCAGGTATGCCCTCCTTCTCTGGTATGTTTTTATCTGGCAACATCTCTGGATCGGCTTCCGAGAAAGGGTCTTCTTTGATGATAGAAGAGTGCAAATGGTCCAGATAAATTCTAGATGGAATCTGACTCCGAGTTGATCCGAGCTTAGCCAAGTCGTCTGTTGCTTGATTTTGAGCCCTTGGAATGTGATGGATCTCGAGCCCATCGAATTTTTTCTCCAATTTTCTAACTGCTACACAGTAAGTTGTCATTGTTGGACTCCGAATGTCCCATTCCTTCATTACTTGATTCATTACCAGGTCTGAATCTCCGAATACCATCAGCCTCCAAACTCCAAGTGAAATGGACATCCTTAAACCGTACAGAAGGGCCTCATACTCGGCTTCATTGTTTGTTGTTGGGAAATGTATTTGGAGAACATATCTCATTTCATATTTTCTTGGTGAGACCAACACCACTCCTTCCCCAGCTCCATTTAACATTTTGGATCCATCAAAGAACATAGTCCAATGCTCTGGTATTGACTGTGGGGGATTCTGGACTTCACTCCACTCGGCCAAGAAGTCCACTAAAGCTTGTGACTTGATTGCTTTCTTGGGCTGGTAGTGGATATCATAAGGAAGTAAATCTAGTCCCCACTTTGCAATTATGCCTGTTTCATATCTATTGTTCATGATCTCTTCCAGAGGATCTACTAAGACAACAGTAATGGAGTGGTCTTGGAAATAGTGTGCAAGTTTCTGAGATGCCAGGTAAATTCCCATTGCCAACTTCTGATAGTGAGGATAGCGTTGCTCGGATGGTGTAAGGACCTCGGAGATGAAGTACACAGGTCTTTGCACCTTCTGTGCCTTCCCTTCTTCCTCTCTTTCCACCACTATAGCTACACTGACAACTTGGCTTGTAGTTGCAATATACAACAGGAGTGGTTCTTTTTCTTTTGGTGCTGCGAGGACTGGCCGAGTTGACAATTGCCTTTTGAGGTCATCAAAATCCACTTGAGCTTCTTCAGTCCAAACAAACTTTCATGATTTTTTCATCAGCTGGTAGAGAGGTAAATCTTTCTCTCCAAATCTGGAAATAAATCGGCTAAGTGCTGCAAGGCACCCTGTCAGTCTTTGGACATCTCGGAGCTCTCGTGGTGGCTTCATGTTTTGAATTGCAGCAATTTTTTCCAGATTGGCCTCGATCCCTCGTTCAGAGACCATAAATCCGAGTAGCTTCCCTGCTAGTACCCCAAAAACACATTTTTCTGGGTTCAACTTGATGTTGTAAGCTCGGAGACTCTGAAAAGTTTCAGCCAAATCTGCTAACAAACTGTTTCCTTTAGCCGACTTGATTACAATATCGTCCACATATACTTCAACATTTTTGCCGATTTGCCAAATCAAACAGTTTTGCATCATGCGTTGATATGTGGCACCTGCATTCTTAAGTCCAAATGGCATTGTGGTGTAACAGAAACATCCAAATGGGGTTATGAATGCTGTTTTTAGTTCATCTCGTTCATATATCCGGATTTGATGATAACCCGAGTATGCATCGAGGAAACACAATCTCTCGCACCCTGATGTGGAATCCATAATCTGGTCAATGCGTGGAAGAGGAAAGTGGTCCTTTGGACAAGCTTTATTGATGTGATGGAAATCAACACAAGTTCTCCAACTTTTATCTCTCTTTGGAACCATTACAGGGTTAGCTAACCACTCGGAGTGGAAAATCTCCCTGATAAATCTGGCTGCTAATAATCTTGCTACTTCCTGTCTGATAGATTTTCTTTTTTCGGAAGAAAATCGCCTACGGGACTCCTTAACTGGTCTTGCTTTTGGATCAACATGTAACTTGTGCTCAGCCAACTCCCTTGGAATTCCAGGCATATCAGAGGGCTTCCATGAAAAGATATCCCAATTCTCACGGAGGAACTTGATGAGCTCGAGTTCCTATTTTGGGTCCAAGTCGGTTGCAATGTTGGTGAACTTATCCTTATCAGTGGGATGAATTTTCACCCTCTTGGTTTCCCCTGCTGACTCAAATGATGATGCCTCCTTAGGCTGAAGCAACTCGGACGAATCAGGGGCTTTCTTGTACTCGGCCATCTCCACCTCAACCATCTTCTGATCAGCAATCAATGAACCTTTCTGCAATAGGTCTTCAGCTTGTTTATAATCTCCTGAAATGGTAATGACACCATGTGCTCTAGGCATCCTCAATTTCAGATAGACATAACAGGGTATGTCCATGAATTTGGCATAGGTTGGCCTTCCGAGTAAGGCGTGATATGCACTCGGAAAGTCGACTACCTGAAAGGTAATCTTTTCCTTCTGGAAGTTACTCGGGGTTCCAAAGACGACATTGAGAGTGATCATGCCCATTGAGTGCGCCTTCTTTCCTGGAATGATTCCATGAACTCGAAATAACTCTTCTGCGGTTTAGACATCGAAATATTCATGCTTTTCAAGGTGCTTCCATATAAAATGTTTATGTCACTTCCTCCATCCATTAAAACATTTCTTAGTCTGAAATTTCCATTGCCTGTTTCAACCAGCGAATCGACAATCAAGGCATGTCTTCCTGGATGAGTAATATGAGGAGGGTGGTCTGATTGGTCAAATGTGATCGGAGTGTCAGCCCACTTCATGTAACTCAGAACTGTCGGGGCCGTCGAGTTGACTTCTCTGAACCGTATTTTCTCAATTCTTTTTTACTCTCGACTAGCAAAAATGACTAGCACGCCATCCTCTCGGGGGTAACCATCACTATCTAAGTCCGAGTTGGTTGCCTTCTTCTTGCCAGTTTCTTTGTCTTGCTGAGGTCCTACCTTTGCATTCTGAGCTGCCCTTTTGATCAGACGACATTGCCGGGCTGTATGCTTCGGGAGGACCAGCTTTCCTTCGGCAGGGTTGGTCTAAGACATCGTCATCATTTGCTAGCTTTTTTCTGGGGGGGCTGCCATTCCTTTCTTGGCTGCATTCTACCATGAATCCCCGAGGCATTGGCTGTTGCTACTAGCTCGGCATCAGTCGGAGCATCTTCTGGCTTCCGCTTGTTGTTGTTACTAGCCTTTGGTTTGGGGTTTGGTGCTAAGTTTCTACCTCCCCCTCGGCGCTGCTGGTTCTTCTGAAGGATTTCTTCTTCGTCGTTGGCATACTTTTTCGCTATCTCCATCAATCTCCCGAGTGAGGTAACATGGGGAGACCTTGCTAACTTGAGGCTGAGCTCTTAACTCCTTGTTTGAAGGCGTGAATGGCTTGGAACTGGGAGATTCCTTCCACCGAGTTATGAAGTGTAATCCACTGCTGGATGTAATCTCGAGTGGACTCGGTGTTTCTCTGGACACACAGCTATAACTCGGTCAAACCTCTAGGTCTCTTATAAGTTCCTTCAAAAAAATTTGGCAAATACTTTCTTCAAGTCCTCCCAAACCCAAATGCTACTGGTGGGGGAGTTGGTTCAGCCATGTCTGACCTGAGCCCTCCAGCATCAAAGGAAGGTGCATCACGGCTATCTCGTCTCCTCTCCCTCCGATCTTTACTGTTATTCTGTAGTCATCCAACCATGTCTGAGGCTTGGCATCACCTCGGTACTTATCCACCCCTTGTGCTATTCGGAAGTGAGGAGGAATTGGAGTGGATCGAATCCTCTCACTAAGACAAACTGGCCCTGTAGCCATTGAGGGGTGAGCCTGATCTTGCCGATCAGACCTAGCCCGATCGACTCAGCTCTGCACTAGATGGCTCCGGGCATCATCATCAACATCGGTATATCGTCCACCTTGATGACCATCTCGGTGCTGATGGAACTCTTCTCTTCGAGGAACACCCTGTTCTGATTTGCGAGCTTCATAATTGTCCTGCCCCCGATGTTCTATACGCCAATATTGATCATGGTGATATCCTTCTCGGGGATCATTTATGTGCCGAGGTGATGTGTTCATGTTCCTCCGAGTATCACCATATAGGGTGTATGCACTGATTGTGATGTTCCAGCGGGAGGAACTTGAGAATGGACACGCTAAAGTGATTGACTAACCACAACGTTTTTCCCTACCGCTGTCTGCAACAAAAATTCCAAGTGTTGAATTCCTTCTGCTGCTGACCCACTAGGTTGCAAAGAATTTGCAATTTGAGTTGCCGCTATGAGGTTTTCCACTAGAGTTTCCATGGCTCGAAAGGGCTCTCTCCCTCCCTGGCCTCGCAACTACCGACTGGTTCTGCTTTGCCTGAGACGAGCAAATTCTCGGGCCTGACGTTCTAGGGTATTTTCCAACTCGGTTAGGCGCTCTCGCTCAGCAAGGTTGGTTGATCTGGCTGCTTCCAGGCATCGTCCTTCTGGGGTGGCCGTATCGATGGGAGTGTGCAGCAGTCGCTCTGCTGCCTCTGCCTATTCCTGCTCTTCCCGAGTAAGAGGTCGGGGCTGCTGGATTGACCCTCCGAGTTCCAACCTCCGGAAGGCTGAAGTTCGACGGCCTTGCTCGCGGTTATTAGCCCCAGACGGACTATTAGCTTCATTCCGAGCTGCATCAGCTCGGCCTGGTGAGGGTTGTGGTGGCGGCGTTTCCTCCATGCAAACTTCCGCAACTGCGATCGGGATGCTGCTACTGGCTTCTTGTTCCTCATTAGGCTCTGGGTCATATGTCTGCATACCTTGATCTTCAACCGAGTTGAAGAGATGCAAGATGGACGTCGTTGGGCCTTATCTTTCTATCAGTTCATCAAGGGCTTGTTGCGCCGACTCCAGCGAGTCGATGAACGCCACTTGTTGCACCATCACTTGCTTGTTGCGATGAGGAACGCGTGGACGGCCTGAATGCTTCTTCCTACGGTAGACGAATAAAGGAGCGGATGCCTTTTGCTGAGCAGGCAGTTGGAGGCGTAGAGCCCCCGACTCATCAGCTCGGAAGTGGACCCTGCCCCCTTACGGGTAACAATTGTGCTTGGAGTGGCGCGTCTACCAACCAAGCAGAATCATAGGCCACGAAGGCCAACGATCCAAAGAAAAACATATCGCCGTGGACGATCTCGGGGCTACGGATCGACGCGGAAGACGAAAAGGAAACCATCTCTGCGATTGTTGATCAACTCAGCCCCATGGTGGGCGCCAACTTTCGTGGATATATCATGACAATAGATATAGGGGTGATGTTTGGAGCTATATGAATCAGTACGCAGAGCGGTTGACACAGAGGGATTATACAGGTTAGGCATCTCCTTAGAAATAACAACCTTAGTCATGTCCCAGGCTTACTAGGGTGTTCTTGCTCAAGATTTGAGAAATAGTATGCGCCTGCCCCTTCCTAGGATGAGGGGGGAGGCTTCTATAGAATGTGCCTCTGTGATGGGGACATTGCTACCATGGATACAACCCAAACTATCATTAATTCCTCTATATTTGATCAATAAATGAAGTCAATACAAAGGGTCATGATTGTGTGCTATTCAAGGAGTTATTTCACGTCACTTTTGGCCCAAGAGAAGATAGAGACCAAGTCTTTCACGTCAAGGACTCATTTTCGGACTGCAGACATATGTCCAACTTCAAACAGCCGCAGTTTCTACATACGAACTCCAAAATTGGGTGATTCTTTTTGCTGGTGATAGCTTATCTCGTGTAGTTTACAACCCAATTGGTTTCACATTCAAATTCCTTCTGAGCCTGGAGATATTGCGAAAACGGTACGACCCAACAGCAGAATCCGAGTCAAAGTCGAACTCAATAGGTGTTGCATCACCTCCACATGGGCCCAAGTGCCTTGTACGACCTAGGTTTAGTTTTAGAACTCCTTGCAATGTCCTTCCACCCCCTTGGCCTCCACCCTTTTGTCCTATATAAGTAGATCAACCCCTAGGGTTTTCTTTGAATTTCTTTTAGTTAAAAAGACTGTTTAGCAAGTCGTTGCATTTTCGTGTACTCAGTTTGTGTCCAACGACCAGATCAAGACCGCTTTTGAAATCCCAACTTTATTCATACTTCATCTATATACTCGCAATATTCAGATTGTTTTATCATAGTTCTTGCTTGTTCTTAGATTGCTTGCAGGCACTAGACGTTAGTGGTCAGGTTAATCGTGCTCCGGCGTGGTCAATAACCTTCAGGAGATTGGTTTAGCTATTCCTAAGGAGCAACGTCGTTGCACGTTTGTAGTCGGATCGTCAAAGTCGACTCCACAAATCGATAGTTATATCTCATCGAAAGATCGGAACACCCCGCCTCTATTAAGTGGTATCAGTTTTCAGGTTGCTCGGTGAGAATTCCACATCCATATATTAGATCTGTTTTTTATCACCTATCATCCACACAAAAAGTTATAAAAATAGGATTAGATCATAATATCCAAACCAATCTGAGACTTCGCAATTTTCTTTTCGGTGTTTTGATTTATTGAATTATCGGTTGCATCGTCGTGTTCAGTTGCTGGTCTTAGTATCTAGTCCTTTAGAGTTTCGAGTTCAGTTCACATTAGTCACCGCCGCCGCTGCACCATCATCCCATACGCTTCCTACTTCCACCATTCACCATAGAAAAAGAGAAAAAAGAGTTGAAAAAAGAGAGAGAGAGAGAGAAAAAAAAGAGAAAAAGGCAGAAAAATTTCGGATCTATCTCTAGTTGAGCTCGTATTTGAATTCTTGTTGGAATCAGTTTTGAGCAGTGTCCAGTAAAACGGGCATAACTTTGTCATCTGAAGTCCGTTTTGGCTCCACGAGTACTCAAATTAAAGATATTTCTGAGCCGCTTCTAAATAGTTCGGGAGCTTGTGTGTTATTGGAAACTCCAGATCTGCATCTAAGGCGGACTTTTTGACCTCTAAAGTTTCCGATAACAGTTTTTGACAAATATTGGGATGATTCTCAAAAAATTTGACACCTCATCCGACCTCCAAATTGAGTGATTCTTATTACGTCGGAAAGCTTAAGTCAGTGCCCTATTGGAGAAAAAATATCAAAAAATTAGCAAATATATTTCAGAGGAAAATTGTAGCGAGTGTATTGGTGTATCTTGTTTTGGAACCTATTTTCACCATTATCTTTACTCTCTTGATGATCTTTACTTATATCTTGCTATCCAGAGCTACTTCATATCATGCATTGCTGCTAGTTGTGCTACACCGTGACCACATTAGTGTTCTAGGCTCGCGTCTCTAGTCCGGTCTAGACTAGGACCAGCACAGTATCGTCGTTGAGCGTTAATTCAATTTGGCATCTCTGAATTGATTATTGCTGATATTTTTGCCACCATATTAAAGCCTTCCAAGCTCCACATATTTCTACATTGTGTATATGTACGTTCACCTGGCAATCGCTCTACTCAATCTTTGGAGTTATTTGACACCGCCGGTTGCCGATCACCACCTTCTGCATGGTAAGAACTTGTAAGACACTAATATTTTCTTTCCTGTGAGCGTTTTTTCCACCACATCCTAGTAGTTCATAGGAACATTTTATTTGTTTCTTGGTTCTACTAACAATGAAAGGTTTCGGAGTTACAAGTTCTTGGCCGACGGAGACATGTTCACCACTACGAGCGATGCGCCCACACAAAGAAGCATATGGACAGGTTATTTCTTTGTCATCTTTTGAGGGTAGATTTAATCATGTTGTTTATCTTGATTGGGAGCTTGAAGTAGAACATATTTTTGCGAGTAATAATTTTTCTGAACTTGAGAGAGTATGAGCTACCACTCGCGCATTTACTGGTTTTGCTTCCATTTGGTGGAGTGTGTATATTAAGCAAAATGTTGATAATAAACCTACAATTTGGAAAGATTTGAAAGCTATAATGAGACATAAATTTGTTCCTCCTTATTATCGTCGTGAATTGCTTCGCAAAAAATTAGAACAATTAAATCAAGGGAGTAACACTGTTCATGCTTACTATCAAGAGTTTAAATCTTATATGCATCAGTGTGACATAGAAGAATCTGAGGATGATAGGAAGAATATATTTTTTTAATGGTTTGAACAATGACATTCGCGCACGATTTCATTATATTCCTCGTTGCATTATTGGTATGTATGTTCTTGCTTGTACCTTTGAGAGACAGATACAGGAGGATGCTTTGGGCGATTACGACGACTACGACGGCTACTATTCTAGACCATGCTCACCACCACCGATTGTCTCCTTCGTCATTGCACCTTCTACGATGACCATGCCTCCTATTGTGAGTGTGATATCGCCTCCAGCCTCTATGACCTTGCCATCATCCATACCTACATCATCTGAGTCATTGCGACAAGGTAACAACAAAGGTATTGATGACATAACTTCACATGAGGATGATGCATGCATAGTAGAGTTGAATAAATCATGTGTTGAGTTACCTGTTGATTTGAGCACACCATCTATTCTGGATAATCATGTTACTATTATGAAACTGCCAATGCTTAATCATTTTGATATGACCTCTAATCTTGGTGATGATTATACGTCGAATGACTTGTTGAATAACTGCTTAGTTAAGCCTGTTGTAGCATGTCCTTCAAAAACAATTATCGCTTATTCATCGATGCTGGGATTGTTTAATGATGAACATTGTCAATCTTTAGATATGAATAAGAGCTTCATTTATATATGCAAACTAAGTTGCAATATTTTCATGTCGTTTACTTATTGTGATCGTTACCAGTTTTTATATTCGACGACATATGATAGCCATTCATATATACATGTGTCACGTGTGCACAATTTGAGGGCAGTAATAATGGATGACATATACATATACCATGCGTACACCTTGTTTCTTTTGTTTAACATGTTTCAGACTAAGCAACGCCGAGGACGGCTTCTTTTCAAGAAGGAGAGGATGATGAGGACATCGCTACAATGGATACAACCCAAACTATCATAAATTTCTCTATATTTGATCAAGAAATTAAGTCAATACAAAGGGGCATGATTGTGTGCTATTCAAGGAGTTATTTCACGTCACTTTTGGCCCAAAAGAAGATAGAGACCAAGTCTTTCACGTCATGGACTCAGATTCGCACTGCAGAGATATGCCCAACTTCAAACAGCCGCCGTTTCTACATACGAACTCCAAATTGGGTGATTCTTTTTGCTGGTGATAGATTATCTCGTGTAGTTTCCAACCCTATTGGTTTCACCTTCAATTTCCTTATGAGCGTGGAGATATTGCGAAAACGGTGCGACCCGGCAGCAGAATCCGAGTCAAAGTCCAACTCAATAGGTGTTGCATCACCTCCACATGGGCCCAAGTGCCTTGTACGACCTAGGTTTAGTTTTAGGACTCCTTGGTACGCCCTTCCACCCCCTTGGCCTCCACCTTTTAGTCCTATACTAGGAAAAGTGCACGTACGTTGCAACGGGAAAACATAATGTCAGTTTGATATCGATAGTATTGGATATGTTGGGGCCCGTCGAATGAGATGCATGATGGTCAACCCAGCCGCAATTCAACTAATGTATTGTTTATCATCGTCCACTCCTCCTCAATTCTACTTCCTAGTCTATCATGTTAGGATGTGTCGAGTCTAACCTATGTGATGGTGCATTAACGTTATTGGTAGCCTCATCGATCGGATAGTTCGACATTGAGAAGAGCTACATCATATCCATGTATCCAAGTGCAAAGTGATGATGCAACTGTAGGTATTGGTGGCTTCGTCGTCGACCACCAATTTTTCATGTGTACATCTCATAGGTGTTTTTTTTATTTTTTAAAAAAGTTCTTACAAAAAGAATAGTAGAATGATCATGTATAAAACTAACAATGAAAGAATAACATAGGGAATAAATTAAAAAACTTATCGGTAATCAAAAAAAATTAATTTTTTAGTTTGAAAGCAACATAATACCAGCTAGCCGATAACCCTATTGTTGTTCTTAATGTTGAAATTAAATTTTTATTTCAACTGGGTCAAATACATAGTTTTCGCATATGTGTTCTGGAAACCCAGCCTTGCCACTTAAATTATGAAGAATAGTTCCTTAAATTGCTCCACATTCAATCTCACAAATCGCTCATCAAATCATGTTGGAAGTTAATTCATTTTGTGACTCCTTTTGCATGCATGAAAACGATATTACACTTAACTCGGCTGACAACATAGTTGGATAACCTCTTTTCCTCATTCCTTCCTTCTTTATCACACTTAATTAGTTTTATAAATTTTTCTGTTATAAACTCAAATACGACTTTTCGATACTGAAGAAATTTAGAAGCATATTTAAATTGAACAAATTTATTCTTATGGAGTAAGGTGGAACTAATTAATAGTCAAATTAACCTTTTAATATGTACACAGCATGATTTATCTTTTTTTATGGGTGATACAATTTTTTATGGGTTTGGTGATTTAAATCCCAAATTCAATATTCCTATTGTTTGCATCTTGAACTAATGAATCCCGATCTAAATTCAATAAATATCAGAATGGTTTGGTGGATATTAAAACACATCGAGTCGGCCCATTAGCGCAGTAGCTCGCGCTCACTCTAATCTATTTTATTTATTTTTCCTTTTTAGTTTTGTTTTCTTTCTTTTTTTATTTCTTTCATTTTTTAAAAATAAAAATAAATGTTTTATGTGTTCAATTTAAAAAAATCGTAGCCAATTTTTTATACAACTATTCACACTCAAATTTGTAAAATTTTAAATAATGCTCGCACTTCAAACTATTTCCTCTCCTTGGAACATTTTCATTTATTTTTATTCTCCTTTTGCATCACTTTTATAAGATGTTATCACTAAAAATAATACTTTAAAAAATCATATATAAAAATGTAAAAAAATCCAACTATTCGGAGTCAAATTTTGTAAAATTTTAAAAAATACACGCAATTAGAACAATTTGCTCTCCTTGGAACAGTTTGATTTCTTTGTATTCTTTTTTGCATCACTTTTATAAGATGTCTGCACTAAAAATAATATTAAAAAATCATATATAAAAATGTATAAAAATCCATTAACACATTTATTAAATAGTTCACACTTCCAAAATGCATTAAAATATTGGCACACTTAAATGTGTTAAATTGTTCACACATAAACTTTTTACAGTGTGTATTATTATTAAATAATATATTTTTTCAAAGTGCAAATTATTTTTTGAAGTGTGAAGTGTATTTTTTGTACGATATGATGTTGCGTGTGCGCGCGATTACAAAATTGGCCAAATAGTTGGAGAAAAGGCCAAGGCCCAAGTGTGGCAGCGAAGCGTTTTATATTATCCTGCTGTAGTGGGGCACCAAACCTAGATGGGCCGTATTTCTTTTAAATTGCAGCGCTGGGCCGGCCCAAGTAAAGGAGCAAAACGTTTTTTCCAATTATTATTGCAGTGTGGGTTAATTTCCAAAAATAGCAGGGACTTATTTGTAAATTAAGTGTGACGGACAAAAAAAGGAGAGAAACGTACCTCCCTTTATTATTAGGGGTAATCAAAATAAATTATTTTTTTAGTTTGAAAGCAACATACTACCAGTTAGCCGATAACCCTATTGTTTTTCTTAATGTTGAAATTAATTTTTAATTTCAACTGGTTCAGATACATAGTTTTCGCATATGTGTTCTGGGAAGCCAGTCTTGCCACTTAAATTATGAAGAATAGTTCCTTAAATTGCTCCACATTCAATCTCATAAATCGCTCATCAAATCATGTTGGAAGTTAATTCATTCCGTGACTCCTTTTGCATGCATGAAAACGATATTACACTTAACTCGGCTTGCAGCATAGTTGGATAACCTCTTTTCCTCATTCCTTCCTTCTTTATCACACTTAACTAGTTTTATAAAATTTTCTCTTATAAACTCTCATATGACTTTTCGATACTAAAGAAATTTGGAAGCATATTTAAATTGAACAAATTTATTCTTATGGAGTAAGGTGGAACTAATTAATAGTAAAATTAACCTTTTAATATGCACACAGCATGACTTATCTTTTTTTATGGGTGATACATTTTTTTATGGGTTTGGTGATTTAAATCCCAAATTCAATATTCCTATTGTTTGCATCTTAAACTAATGAATCCCGATCTAAATTCAATAAATATCAGAATGGTTGGGTGGATATTCGAACACATCGAGTCGGCCCATTAGCGCAGTAGCTCGCGCTCACTCTAATCTATTTTATTTATTTTTCCTTTTAGTTTTGTTTTCTTTTTTTCTTTCATTTTTTAAAAATAAAATTAATGTTTTATGTGTTCAATTTAAAAAAATCGTAGCCAAATTTTTATACACCTATTCACACTCAAATTTGTAAAATTTTAAATAATGCTCGCACTTCAAACTATTTCCTCTTCTTGGAACATTTTCATTTATTTTTATTCTTTTTTGCATCACTTTTATAAGATGTTTGCACATAAAATAATACTTTAAAAAATTCATATATAAAAATGTATAAAAATCCAACTATTCGGAGTCAAATTTTGTAAAATTTTAAAAAATACACGCAATTAGGACAATTTGCTCTCCTTGGAATAGTTTGATTTCTTTGTATTATTTTTTGCATCACTTTTATAAGATGTTTGCACGAAAAATCATAGATAAAAAATGTATAAAAATCCATTAACACATTTATTAAATAGTTCACACTTCCAAAATGCATTAAAATATTGGCACACTTAAATGTGTAAATTGTTCACACATAAACCTTTTATAATGTGAATTTTTATTAAATAATATATTTTTTTTAAGTGCAAATTAATTTTTGAAGTGTGAAGTGTATTTTTTGTACTATATGATGTTGTGTGTGCGCGCGATTACAAAATTGGCCGAGTAGTTGGAGAAAAGGCCAAGGCCCAAGTGTGGCAGCGAAGCGTTTTATATTATCCTGCTGTAGTGGGGCACCAAACCTAGATGGGCCGTATTTCTTTTAAATTGCAGCGTTGTGCCGGCCCAAGTAAAGGAGCGAAACGTTTTTTTCCATTTATTATTGCAGTGCGGGTTAATTTCCAAAAATAGCAGGGACTTATTTATAAATTAAGTGTGACGGACGAAAAAAAGGGAGAAACGTACCTCCCTTTATTATTAGGTATAGATAAGTGGATCAACCCCTAGGGTTTTCTTTGGACTTTTTTAGTTAAAAAGACTGCTTAGCTAATCGCTGCATCTTCGTGTACTCGGTTTGTGTCCAACGACCAGATCAAGACCGCTTTTGGAATCCCAACTTTATTCATACTTCATCTATATACTCGCAATATTCAGATTGTTTTATCATAGTTCTTTCTTGTTCTTCGATTGCTTGCAGGCACTAGACCTTCATGGTCAGGTTGATCGTGCTCCGACGTGGTCAATAACCTTCATGAGATTGGTTTAGCGATTGCTAAGGCGCAACATCGTTGCATGTTTGTAGTCTGATCGTCAAATTCGACTCCAAAAATCGATAGTTATCTCTCGTCGAAAGATCGGGACACCCCGCCTCTATCACTCTGCCCCTTCAATACCCTAGTAAATGGGCCATAAATACAGGAATAAACGTTTACACTTATTACAGGTAACGGTCTACTCATTACTGCTAATTAAGAAGGAGAAACGCCTCTAGCTTCAATGATGTGCACCCGTTGCTCTTCCTTCCTTCGAGTAGTGAGCAGCTCGTTGATTCCCCCTTTCGAGTACATCACGGGACCCCGGTCCATATTATCATCATTGTTTACAAGCTATTTCCTTTTTCACTATTTACTTTTAGTTACTATCATCATTATCATTTTCCCTTGTGTGTTTGATCCTTTGTAAACAAAAAAGACCGGAGAGATTGACAACCTCTCCGAACTTTGTTGTGAGCAAAGTTAATTGTGTCGTGTGCAGGTCCAGGTCAAGGAGACAACTTTTGTCTTATTCGGTGCCATTGTTTCCTTGCCACCTACTTATCATTGTCGGAGTCCTACGGAAGACAAAACCTATCCTCTGCATAGGGGAAATTTGCTGCTATCCTACATCTCACCTTCCACTTGGGGTAACCAATGAAGGGCGAGAAGCCATTATCACTTCCACGCCAACAAGTGCCAGCAACTTCCTATTCATCACTAGCAGATACATATCCATCTTTTGTGAGCAACACTCTCTTCAAACTAGGACATTGACGCTTTATATGTCCCCGGCCTCCACATTTGAAACACTCTATGTGACTAGTGTGTTCAGTGGACTACTCACTCAAATCAGCTCTCGATGCTCCTAGTTTTGAACTTCCTTCTGCACTAAACTATTAGATCGATTTGATGACGCCATCTTGGAACCGGTGCCACCTTCATTAGAATTTTGTTGAGGACGCCCCATGAGTTGGGAGCGGTGTTGTGAAAAGCATTGGTTTGGCGTCACTTAATTTGATGCTCCGCACGCTCAGCTTGATGCACAAGATCTTGTGTGTTATAATAAACCACCATCTCTACGCGATCCTGTACCTCAATGTTCAACCCGTAAAAGAAACGTGCCATGGTCGCCTCCGGATCCTCCGTTGTTCCTGTGTGTATCATAAGCAATTGCATCTCCTTGTAATATTCATCAACACTCTTATTACCCTGAGAGAGCCGTTGTAACTTGTTGTACATGTCTCTTCTATAGTGCTCAGGAACAAAACTTTGCCTCATGAATTCTTTCATCCCTCGCCACGTCATCGGATGCTGTCTTGACCGGAAAATTTGATTCCACCAAATTAGCACGTAACCGGTGAACTCAATTCCAGCAAGTTGAAATTTTTTCTCTTCACTATAATGATGCGCATAAATTTTTTTGTCAACACGCATCTCCCACTCCAAATAGCCTTCTGGTTCGCACTTTCCAGAGAACGAAGGAATCAAAAATTTTATGCGCCCAATTCCATCATCCAAAGAAACGCGCATAGCTTGACCCAGATGGTCATGCACTCCACCACTAGAACGTGGAGCATACCCTGCCGCATGATCAATTCCATCAATGAAGCCATCATCTCCAACATGTAATTGTGCAGCCAAACGACGATCATGCACGTCAACATGTCCGTCACGGTCCGGTGGTGCATAACGCAGTGGAGCAGTTGGACCAGCCGGTGGTGGCACAGAATCAGTCGTTGGCGTATTGATGATGTCCTCCAAAGCATCGAACCGGGTAATCATGACATCCATCTTTTTTCTAAGCTTCTCCGCAAGAGAATCATGACATTTCTTGACGTAGTTGCACGTGTAGTCAAAACCATCTAGAATATTTTAAGCAATATCATCCGCGTAAACTGGGCGTACAATTTCCTCGGAATTAGCAGCAGTCCTGGCGTTCTTGTTGTTGACGGAGCCTGACATCTTGATCAACACAGTACCGTGAACAACCTTAGCTCTGAATACCACTTGATGTAGGGACGAAGAAGCGATATGCTAAATCGTGCGTATAGATGTCCCAATCTTCACGGTACCCGATGATGAAGCGATGAACACGATTAAACACTTCGGATCAAACTAGATAGAAGAAACCGAGGCCAAGAAAAATCTGCGTATAGATTGATTGATTCGATGCTCACTCTAGCAGCTCTCAATTCCTATCTCAGGAACGCAACAAGCAAAGAATATGCATCTATCCAACTGTCGTGGATATAATCTTGACAATAGATATAGGGGTGATGTTTGGAGCTATATGAATCTGTACGCAGAGAGGTTGACGCAGAGGGATTATACAGGTTAGGCCTCTCCTTAGAGATAAAAACCTTAGTCCTATCCCAAGCTTACCGGGGTGTTCTTTCTCAAGATTTGAGAAATAGTATGCGACTGCCCCTTCCTAGGGTGAGGGGGAGGCTGATATAGAGTGCGCCTCTGCCCCTTTAATACCCTAGTAAATGGGACATAAATACAGGAATAAATGTTTACACCTATTACAGGTAACAGTCTATTCATTACTGCTAATTAAGAAGAAGAAATGCCTCTAGCTTCAATGTTGTGCGCCCGTTGCTCTTCCTTCCTCCGAGTAGTGAGCAGCTCATTGATTCCCCTTCCGAGTAACTTTTTACTCGGAGCCTATCTGCTTTCCGAGTAACTGATTACTCGGAGTCAAATTCCTCTTCCGAGTAACTGATGACTCAGAGACCATCTTATTTCGAAGTGAAGGATTACTCGGAGACATTGTGACCTTCGTCTCTGTGTTTTGTTAGACTCTTTACGATTCTATGATTGATTTTCTTGGGTGTTTTTGGAAGATCACAATGCTAAGGGTACCCCTTGATTCCTAATGCTTAAGGGTATACCTTTGGTATGGCCACGACACCAACCATCGGGGTTGTTTTCTGTTTCTATTCAACTCAAAGTTGATCTCCCTTGCATGGCTATAGCCAACCTTTTATATAAGAACGGTGGACACGTTATGAACATGACCTCCAAGTTAATAACCGACTAGAAAAATAAATCCTATCTGGACTCTGACGTAAACACAAACTACTAATAGCATCTTAATTAATTAATGACCCGGCCACTTAATCATGTCGTGAACTACAAGGACTCAACTTTACTATTGACTACTACGTCTAGTACAACTAGTACTAGTAGAAATACATCCATCAGAACTTAATTCCTATGTGTATGTACTAAGCACACTGATATTTTACCAATTAGTATATACTGTGGAGGTATTCTAAAGGTGGGTTTGATTTTTTGCGGATTAGTATTTGACACTAGAATGCGACTCTGCATTTTTTCTACAGACAAACAATCATCTGCATTGGTCTTCTGTGTTGCTTCGTCAGGAAGCTCCTCCTGTACTGATGTAGCTTGAATCTTATCTTGATGGACATTATTACTAACTCTGGTCCTGATGGCCACATCACTACCCCTCCTTATATAAGCCAAGGAGGGGTGCACACCTCCCTCAACTTCCCACGTGGTACCAAACCAAAGGGAAGGGGGAGGGAGTGCGCCATAGGGGGGTGGGCCCCTCCCTTGGCGCCATGGGCCAAGGGGGAGGCTCCCTCCTCCCCTAATGGGCCTCTTTAGGCCCATATGCCTTTTCTTAAATTTTAATTATATTTAATTATGTTAATTAAATAATAAATCCACTTAAACATTACTCCCTCCGATCCATAAAAAGTGTCGTCCACTTAGTACAAAGTTTGTACTAACTTAGTACAAAATGTGCGACACTTTTTATGGATCGGAGGGAGTATTAAATTATATTTTGAACCTTTCAAAATACACAGAACCATTTCTGACCTTCACCGGAACAATTCCGGTGTTCTCTCTTATTTCTCCGGTGATACCGAATCTATCCTTGTTGCGTCTAATTCCCTTAAGTGTGACACCCTACGGTCCGGGAAAACAGCTGACATGATTAGACACTCTCTGATCAATAACCATCGGTCGAACCTGGTTACAATCCTAGACGGCCCCTGCGCTTCCATTGAATGAACTTCATCATTGTTGGATTCGTTAACGTTGAGTTATCCCTTTGTCCTACGGTACTTTTCTTGTCTGAGGTTTGATCGTCTAACGAGGGGGTGACCCCACGACTTCTGCATATGAGGCCACCTGGTGCGTATGAAGGCAGAAGGCCCGGTGGGAAGCCACGACATGCCCACGACTAGCCCGACCAGGCGCCGACATAGGAGTCCACGACTAGTATGGAAGGCGCAACTTGGCATACAAGGCAAGACTAGAACTAGGAAACTATCTTTGTAACCTAGTACGGACTCCCCGAGACCTAGCCTAGTATATAAAGGCTGGGAGGGGAGACGTCCAGGACAAGACAATACACATCTACTCATCTAGCCTTGCGAGAACTCGCCTTGGCCTCCACTGTAATCGCCCCCTTACGCAATAATATCGAGCAGGAAGTGCTTCTCCTGTAAGCCAACGAGTATCGTCCAACCTGTGCCTTCCTCTATGACTAACCCAGGGTCCCTGACCATGGGATTTGCCGGGGTTGATCCCCGTCAATTGGCGCCGTCTGTGGGAACTTCACAGGTTGGAATCGCGATCTCGGCGGCCTCATCACCGGCATTCGTCAAAACAGTGACTCCATCAGCACTCATCGACTCCACGTCCCGGGCAGACTCCGATCTATTCGGATCCCTCGGTTTCATGGCCCACCTCCCGGCCTTTCGACCGACCTTCGCCGACCTGCGCACCGGCATCAACCTGATCTTCGGAGCATACCAAATCTACATCAACCATAGGGGAGTCCTCCGTCTCACGGATCGCGCTCGAGCACCCATGGCAACAGACCCTACACCAGCGACCGAAGCAACACCCGCCCGAGTGGCGACTCCGCAAGTCAGCCACGACTCCCAACCCGATTACTCGAGTGGTCCATGGAGGAAGCGCAACATGCGCGCAAGCAAGACGAAAGTCAAGACACTGTCCCAAGTGTTCATGGCAGACGTCCACGAGCCAACCACAGATGACAAAAGCCAAGATGACGACCCGAGCAGTAGCTGAGACAATCGCTCGAACAGCAAAGACAGTGATCCTGACAACACCGGCTAGGTCACCGTCACACTTGGAGAACCAGGAACCATACCAAATAAAACATACAAAGGAACAGAGCATAGCAATCACAGGAGCGACGAGCCAGAAAGCAGCAAGCACTAGACCCCGGGCATGGCGAAAGAGGAACATCACGTAGAAAAAACCTACCTGTCCAAGGAAGCTCTCGCCAGAGTAAGGGACGCAGTCAAACGCGGCAAACTACTCCAGAAGAACGCAACACGAGACGAGCTCGGAGCATACAACAAGCTGGCGAGTGACGTCACCAAGAGAACAAGACAGCAACGCTTAGAATTAGAGAAGCAAGGAAAAACTGCCATCGGCCCAAGGAACAACCGCAGACCATCTGCCAGAAGAGACTCCTCCGACTACGACTCCCCCATCCGAGCCAGATCTAGATTCAGCAATCTGAAACGCATGGACAAGAAGAAGGTGGCCTGCAAGCTAGATGACGACTTCAAGCTAAAAGAGCATGACGACGAGGAAGAACAACTCATGCTCGAGAGCTTGGCACGACACTGGCTGAAGAACCTACCACGAGGATCAATCGGCTCCTGGAGGCAGTTCTGCAGCGCCTTCATCGAGAACTTCAAGTCCACTTACAAACAACCGGCATCACTCAAGGAGCTGAGGGCCTGCAAACAAGGATCTAGAGAATCCCTGCGAGCATACATCTAGCGATGGACCATACTCAAAAACTCAGCCGAGCACATATCAGACGAAAGCGCAATCGATGCATTCAGGAGGGGCTTGCAACGGATCGACTTCAAGGAGAAGCTCGGGCAGATGAAAGTCCGAACACTCGAACGACTGCTCGAGCAAGCCAACAACTGGGCAGACGGAGAAGACTCCATACGGAACGAATCAGAGATCCAGACAGCGCGTTCAGAACGCGATTACGATTACCACACCAGCGACAGAGGATTCGACAGAAGAAGAAAATGCCTGAGGCGTAACTTCTACGACGACAGAGGACCCGATATGGTCGCGAACGGCTTCCTGGATGACAGAGAAGGAAGACATCGCGACCACAGGAGAATACAACACAGGGACAACCAAGAAGAAGTACCCCAAGTTCAAAAACGGGATTGGAGAACAAGGCAGCCACGAGATGAAGCCCGAGCATATCGCTCGGCCAAAGAGCAGCTCGACGGACCGTGCACAATACACGGGTTCAGAAACGAGCGTGGAGAGCTCAGATCAGGACACACCCTTAGGAACTGCAGGCGCTTCATAGAGCTCTCGGAAGAAAAAAGCCGATCTACAACAACAGCAGCACAGCCTCTCGCAAGCGTAGCAGTCGGGAACATCGCCCACAACGCACCACCAGCACCTGCAATACCAGCAAGGCAAGTAGCAGTAATCCAAGAACGAAACACGACACCCGAGGAAGAAGAAAAATACCCAGAAGCTCATAGCCGGATCTACATGATACAAGAAGAAAGACCATCAAACATGCAGCAGAAGCAGGTCACCAGACAAGTTTTCCTCGCACCCTGCTGCCCAGAATACCTGCGCGGGTCCGAGACTGAAATCACCTTCTCCCGAGAAGACCACCCGCCAGCCATCCCACGCCCAGGACACGCCGCAATAGTACTCGAAGCAAGAATCGGAAACTACGACATGTCACGAGTCTTCATGGACGGCGGCAGCGGAATCAACATCATAATCACCAGAACCCTGGAAGAAATGCTCATCCAAAACTCAGCACTGAAAACTTTAGGCACAACGTTTCATGGAATCGTGCCAGGGAAAGCAGTATACCCCCTCGGAAAAATAAGTCTCGAGGTGGTTTTTGGCAGCACGAGTAACTTCCGCAAAGAGACATTGGATTTCGAAGTAGTCAACTGGAAATCACAATACCATGCCATCCTAGGACGCCCAGCCTTCGCGCGTTTCATGGCAGTGCCACAATACGCCTACCTCAAGATGAAAATGCCAGGCCCGCGAGGAGTGATCACACAGCGGCAGCTTCGTCAGATCCGACCGCTGCGACAAAGAGTTCCACAAATTATCAGAAACCTTCGGAGCACACCAAGCCAGCGGAGCCACAGCATCAGAGGAAGAGACCCTACCCTAGAAGCAAAAGGGAGCCACAGCAATCTACCGTCCTTAGGGCTACTAAGCCATCGACCCAAATAAAGGGGCTGTCTCCAAACAGCCCCCCCCCCTCGTGTAAGAAACAAAAGGAAAATATTGAAAAAATTCTTCCAAAAATTCTTTTTGCTCATTGGCACTCGGGGGCTCGCCGCAGCAGCCACCCCCCGAGGCATTCTTCGCTTACGCGACTCTAAAAAATTGGCACTCGGGGGCTCGCCGCAGCAGCCACCCCCTGAGGCGTTTTCGCTTACGCAACTCTAAAAAATTGGCACTCGGGGGCTCGCCGCAGCAGCCACCCCCCGGGGCGTTCTTCGCTTACGCGACTCTAAAAAATAGCAAGAGGGGACCCTTCGCCCAAAAATTCAGCAGTCGACAAGACAAGCTTATACCACACGAGATTGATTTACAACAGATGAACAAAGTAAAGCAAAATGGAACAGCAACACACGTTGTTCAGCAAAGGAACCAGTGCAAAGCAAAGACTCATCCCCAGGCTCCGACTTTACTTTGCACAGAGCACCCAACCGGCGGTCATTATCCTCGAACACCCACTTCACAACTTCATTTGCAGGCTTATCCGCCACGGCGTAATGGTCGTTTATCGGTTGAGCTCGACCACCAGGAGGACCTCGAGCTGCCAACATAATGTCCACCCCCGGCCAATGACTATGGACAAAGGCAAAAGCACAGCAAGCCCCTACATAAATCTGATGATTAACTACACGCCGCAGATCCGCGGGATGGGAGAACACCCGACAAAGCTCCTCAAGTGAAGAGGGGACGGGATCTATAGGGTAAAACTCAGCAAAAATCCTGCCCAACACTCCGCGGCAGTACTCAAGAGCCCGCGGTACCCTCTCAACCCGCATCCACAGAATGGAAAACACCCGAGCACGCGCCCTATCCATCCAAATAGGATTGTTCGCCTGCACAACCGGGTCCTCCAGCCGCAACAACTCAGACTGTACTGCCTCCTCTTCCTCGCGAGAACGCCCAGCAAGCACTTCGCAACGAAGAACAAAGATCAACCGCACAGCACAAGGAAAAGAACCCGCGCAGCCGATCGGTCGAAGAAAAGGACAAACCCACCCTTCAGAAGATCAGACAGCTTCACCATCCAAGCTGCCAAGCCCTCCAAGACAGCCTCAGCACGTTCACGTTTCGAGCGATGGACCGCAACAACACCTTTGAGCCGAACAATCTCACGCTCGGCCTCTTTCAGCCTCAAGCAAACAGATTCGTAAGCACCCTCGCGAGCATCCTCCTTCAGCAAATTCCAAGGCCGATAAACGCCCGGGATGGCCTACCGCAAAGAGAAAAAATTCAAAGGAAACAAGGCAACAAGCAGCACAAAAAAGCAAAGCAGGTCCATGAATTATATCCGCCGTCCCGCAGGAGGCACATTATAGCTGAAAGTTTTCAAAACAAAAATAGGTTCACCCTACTCCTCGGCTGAAGAATTGTTCGCCTCCACGACCAGTTGCAGCTGGCGGTCTAGCCGAGTAGCTCGAGCGCTCTGCTCGTCCCTGTAGTCAGGAAAACTATCCACCATGGAATCCTCAATGGGGACACCATGACCCAGAAGAACAACAATAGACGTGGCAAGCCCACTCACCACGTTCTCACGAACCAAGCCCTCCAGTTGATCACCATCCGGACCAAAGGCAGCAACCAGAGAATCGAGACCCTCAAGACGCTTCTCCACATCTGGGAACATATTCTCATGGAGAAGCTTCAAGAGAGTTGAAGCCCGAGCACAGACATCCCCAACAGCCACAGCAGCGCCCGAGACAGCATCTACAGAGCCACGGAGAACACCCGAACCTGCAGCAGCAACCTCCACCGCCCCAATACCCGCAGAACCTAGAAAAAGGAAAAAGATTAAAATTCCAGCAATCTTAGAGACAAACAAACCCCAGTAAACGGGCGACAGGAAGAGTCCACTAACCAGTTAGAGAGCCCGCCAAGTCCTGCAAGTGCTCGCACTCAGCCTTCTCGACCTGGAGAAACTGCTCCTCCACCCGCCGCAACCGCTCGAGTTCGCCATGCTGCGCCTGCAGCTCCTTTTCTTTGGACTCCAGAGCAGCCTGAAGCTCGGCAAGCTCCTTCTTTGCAGCCTCCGCCCCCTTGTCAGCACCCTTCTTACGGCCTACGGAACAAAACATCAGTCAGGCAACATCAATCAGCAAAAGAAACAAAGACCAATAATCAGAATCTCACGTCTGATAGAAGTAAGCTGCCCTGGACCGAGTCATGAGCACGTCGCCACCGATCAGTTTCAGTCAGCACACGTTCGCACATCCGGAATAAAGGCTGCACCCAAGCAAATACATCAAGTCAAAAGCATAGGAAAGAATAAAATCAAAGACTACAACCAATCACAAATGATTGCTTGCAGCCTCCGGGGCTACTCCCATTGGGAGCACTGCCGTGCTCCCAATATGTATAAGACCGACAAAAGGAAGACCAAAATCATAGGCTACAACCACTCACAAGTGACTGCTTGCAGCATCGGGGGCTACTATAGCAAAGCACAGAAGGGCAAAGAAATCACATACCTGCTCCGCCATACGATCAAAGAACTTCGCTTTATCCTCGGCAGAAAGATCCTGCCTCGCTAAGAAGTGCTCCTCAGGGATCACAGGTTTAACGTCCGGAGGAAAGTCCCCTTATGGAGACGCAACAGCCGCGGTAGACCCCCAGACAGAGCAGTCGCAGGAGTTCCCTCCACGCTTGCAGTCACAGGAGTCGTCCGAGCACCCGAAGCCGCAGGAGTAGCGGAACCAGCCAGCCGATCAGACGGCGCGCCAGAGTCAGTCGAAGGAGCAGCGGCAGCACCAGCACTCGCAGAGGAAGCAGCCGGAGCAGGAGCAGTCCTGCAAACGGCTTATCTTCAGAATACCAGTCAAATCAAGGAACAAAAAGAAAGACAAAGAGGAAAGTTACACTAACCCAGCAGGAGCAGCGCCCGGACGGAGCAATATACCGAACCTGTGTCTCTTTGGGACAGCCGAGGGAGGACACTAGATAGCAGGTTGCACGACCGTCGGCAAGTCATCACCGCCACCCATCGCATCACGACCACTCGCACTCAAAGGGCGAGCGCGTTTGACACAAAGAGGACTTGAATCCCCAGAGTCATCCGCAACTGACGGTGGGACACCCGTGGACTCGACGGCAACAACACCCGAAGCGCCAGAAGCACCCACATCACCCGCAGGCACAGGATCAGCATCAACCTCACCAGGTTCATCGAGTATATCCGCATCTTCAGGCTGCGGCGGATTGTTCAACAAAGGGGTGTGGCCCTACAGATCAAACCAACATCAGCAATCAACAAAAACGAGTCAACAGTACAAATAAATAATTCAAAGACAAGTACCTGAGGAAGAGGCAAGTCAGCAGAGTAAGGACGAACAAGAATCTCTTCCCCAATGCTTGTGCAGTTTGTAACTTGCTGAACCCGGGCCAAAAGATCGTCATCGGAAAACTCCTTAGGTGAACACCTAGTCGAGTCATCAGGACCAGTATATTGCCACATGGGACGCACGCGATGCTGAAGCGGCTGCACACGTCTCTTGACAAACACGGAGATAAGCTGGCCGTCAGTCAGTGCATCCTTCAAAGCAGTAATCTTTTGCACAAACGGCTCCACGAGAGAAACTTCACGAGCAGACAAAGGATGTGCCCATGAAGACCGCTTAACCGCCCGCGCAGCAGGATCGAAAGGGGCCATACCAAACCGCTGACCCTCAACACACTGGTCCTTCAGATAAAACCAACTCCTCCGCCACGAAAAGACGGAGTCTAGCTTCTCGAGATCAAAATAGGAAGATTTCTCCTTAATGGAAATACCCACGCCCCCAATGGCATATTCAGAATTTGTCCTCTTCACATTGAAGAGACGCTTCCAGAGGCCCCAATGGGGATAGATCCCCAAAAAACCCTCACAGAGCGTAATGAAACAGGCAATGTGCAGAATCCCATTGGAAGTCAAATCATGCAGTTGCAATTGATAGGCGCAAAGCAATCCCCGGAGGAAAGGATTAATGGGAAGCGCAAAACCACGGGGGAAGAAACTCTGAAAGCATACCCGCTCATCTGGACGGGGCGTAGGAACCTCCTCATCCCCAAGAATCCGGGCGGCACCATGCGCCACCACGCCGTCGGACACCAGCTCATCCAGATCTGAAGTTCCAAAAGCAGAGCGCTCACATCTGCCGGTCATCCTCACCGACTCCTGTGCTGCACTGCGGGGACGCTTGGACATGGATCTTAACTAGCAAACCGCACGAAAAGACAGGCAGGAGGCAAAGAACGACGAAGGAAAAAGAAAGAGAGGCGGGAGAAGACAATGGCTGGGTGAAAACCTAAAACAAACCAGACCCCCCGGTATTTAACCAGCAGTCGGAGCAAGCAAATCGTCACCGCTCGTCTTGGAATCCAGCAGACGTGGCGCGATCCCACGATAGCCGAGAAACATGGAAAACTCAACCATCTCACTAACCATACCGCCCACCGCTCACGAAAAACGAGGGTCATCGTCACGCAGCGCGAAAATTTCGGGCAGCAGACGTCAAGTCACTTCATTTTCACATGACATGGCGACCCAACCTGTCAGATAGACAAGTAAACGCCACATCTTAGTAATATGTCTCAAACATGTACCTCCGGTCAGCATTCTGCTCTTTTACAAGCTTTTTCCATACTATTCCAAAAAACTATTACTCCCATATGGAGTACCTTTATTCGAGTTCGGGTGCTCCCTCACCCAGAAGGCAAAGATGTGCTCGAGTGATCACTCGCACTAACAGAAACAACATACTCTCAGAGTTCGGGTGCTCCCTCACCCCGAAAGCAGTAAAGCATTCGAGTGATTACTCGCAAAAAAGACTCATCAATTAAACAAACATGACTTACTCGCGCACTCGACGACATTCCGAGTGGGTGCTTTCCTATTTTCCTCGCCTGAGTTCACTACAAACTCCGCGAGTGACGACTAAACATCTCGCTTGATTGTTTATTCCAAGTGGGTGCATCGCTAACATGGCTCCGTGCCTCTACAAAAACAATTATGCCTGGGCTACGACACACTATACCCAGATGCCACGCAAGCTTAGCGTGTAGGTAAGACCCCGCTGCGCAGAACGGCCGGGCCGGAACTTGCCGCAGAGCGATTTCACTCCCGACCTTTTCCATGCGCTCGCATGATAGAAAGAGCCGAGCGGACTGTTAGGAAACGTAGTAGAAAACAAAATTTTCGGCCTACGAATCAAGAACCCAAGATCATCCAAGAAGATTGCATACAAGGTTTTAGGTCATGGCTCACCAACCGATGTAGCGGAAGTAGAGTTGGTGAAGCTCGTGGACGTAGTGGAAGTAGATCTCGCAAGTTCTCCCACGAACAGTCCCTCGATCAATCCCACGAACAAGTCCCGCGATCTAGTCCCACGGACAAGTCCCATGAACAAGCTCCTCGAAGAAGGGTCGAAGGTACGACCCCTCCATTAGTATCCACACATCCCGTAGCAGCAATCCAGCAGCGCTCCGCCGTCCAGAGATGAACGCCACCGAGAAAACTAGAGGGAGAAAACCCTAACGGATTCCGATCTAGAACAGCGTCTAAACCGGGGTCTAATTGTGGAGCAACGGGGTTTAGAGGAGGGAGGGTGGCGCATAGGCCTTGGGGATTGATTGTGTGTCTCTTCCCCCACCCTTGGCTCACCTTATATAGGTGGCCAAGGGGCCTAGGGCGCAGCTCAAGGAGGTTTGGGAGTCCAACTTGGACTCCCAAGCCTTCCAAACCTACACATACCTTCCCACCGGAAACCTTCCATAATGGTATTTGGAAATCCCACCTGGAGGATCTCCCACCCCTTTTTGGTGCGCCCCCACCACCTGGCCGGCCAGGGCAGCCTAGGTGGCTTGCTCCCCAAGGCCAGGGGCGCAGGGCAGTGGGTGGTACTGCCCGGAACCTTCCAGAACCTTCTAGAAGCTTCCAGGACCTTTCGGGACCTACCGGGACTGTTTCGGGACATTCCGGACACTTTTGGAGCACTTCCAATACCTTCCGGAACCTCTAACGAATGTTCCGGAGCCATCTAAATGGGTTTCGGAGCCATCCGGGAAAAGGTTATTATGTACGGTGAACACAACATATTGTTTAAGCTGTCCACCGATCACCGAAACTATTCCGGTTGATCGTAAACTTTCCCATTACCATTTTCATATGTTCCGGAACCACCTGGGACTACTCCAGAGTGATCCGGACATATCCTTAAATACCCAAAACTACTTTTGGTGCCCTTATGAACTATTTCATAAATCCCCGGAACTACTTCCGGTACCCGTATGAACTATTCTGCTTTGCTTCCACTAAACCTTCTACCATTCTAGTATTCTAACAGACTGCTGCTCGTTAAGTGTGTGACCCAATAGGTTCGGTATAATGCGTACATGAATCAGAACATCTTCCGGACATAGGTCAACAGCCTTTTGTCAATAGCCAATAATCAACAGCGGAGCCATGGACACCCATGTTGACTCCCGCACATACACGAAGAAACTTCGAGTGAACCATTATGTTTATTCATGTACCATTCCCTTTGCTTCGTGATATATGACAAAGTTAGAGGAGAGATGTTTGGCACCCATGTGTAACAACTTCTTGAACACAAGCCACTCGTTATCCTCTTTGCTCGTTTGTCCATTTTCTCGTTATCGTATTCCGGTATCCCCGTGACTGAATCACAATGCGTCTGGCCAGACTATAATGGATACCGTCATACCGAGTGGGCCCGAAGTGAATATCTTCTTCATCGTGAAGGAGCAAATCCCATTCTTGAACTATCACAGTCACTAGCCACACCATCTGACATACCCAGAACTTATTTTACTACTTCCCATTTACGGGAGGATTCATCTAAGAACCAAAGCATGTCTTCCTGTGTGAAGCAACTCGATACTCTCATGGTCTAAGGAATTACCTACATGATAGCATTTCATGATATGACTTATAACGTAGTTACGATGTGATCTCTAAGTATATCATTCAATACTGGGGTCGGTTCAACATCATTGTTCTGCTAACAATATGTTCCCATTGCTACTGACATCCTTGTTACAAGAACAATGTCCATGATTAAGAAAACGTAATCATCAGTTAGCACATGAGCTGGTCTTAGAGGCTAAACCAGGAACTCTTGGTGTTTACATTTCCACACATGCAAATGAGTTTTCTTCTGAATCTCACAGTCAGGGTCATTGCAATTATAGCACAGAAATATAAACATTAATTACGAATGTGGAAATATATATATATAATAACATTTTATTATTGCCTCTAGGGCATATTTCCAACAGTCTCCCACTTGCACTAGAGTCAATAATATTATCAGTGCTTGAGCATTTTACACCTATGGCATACCGGTGTAATATATTCTTCATTTGTGGTATAGACTTCGTCATCGGATCTGACGTTTCAGACCCGTTTGTATCTTGCATATCTTCGCGTTTTCACGCTATCATAAAATTCACTAATTTTATCAGTTTAGCTTTGTATATGTTTGAATCAATTGGTAGGACCTTGGTTCCTTTAGAATAAGTCATGAAATCATTCATCAATGTTCCATGAGCTTCAAGTATCTAAGAAACCATACCATGTTCATAAAAGAACTCATGATTCAAAATACCCTCCTTGTTACTTCTTTAAGCAACAATATACTTAGCCTCTGTTATAGAATTCGCCACAGTATCGAACTTGACAAAGTTCCTCCACACTGCGCCACCCTTACGTGTGAAACACATAATCCCAATTAAAATCGAAAATCGGTCGGAGTAAGTATGAAGACTGAATTGGTGTAACTATTTACATCAAAAATTCAGCTGATGTAACTCATTACAACGAGCTCTTCATTCTCTCCATTTTCCGAGAAAAAAATCTTATTTATCATAAGTTTAACTTTTCACTGTTTGTCCAATGATCAACATATTGATCACTTTGGTATCTTTCTCACAACCTTTTGGAGCGTTGGACATATCTGGTCGTTTTACATATTATGGTGTACATGATTAATCCAAACACACAGGTGAGTGGAATTCAATTCACGTGTTTTTGCTTATCTGTGTTCATCAACACTGATTTCTGCAAACTACTTTTCACCACAACTTCGGCAAGAACATGTTTCTTGGCATTTCATACTAAACTACTTTAGTATCATGTCAATATGTAGTGTTGGCTTTAGCATGATCAGGCACTTACTATCTTCATAGATCACTGTGCTCAATACTAATGCTATATCAGCCCAAGTTCTTCAACTGAAAACTATTTCCAACGAAGTCCTTAATCGTGTCAAGAAATTTACATCATTTCTAATCAACAATATGTCATCTACATAAGGTTTTAGAAATATCATTCAGCTCCCACTTACTTTCTTGAATATTCAAGCGTCTTCATTATTCCTGATGACAACAAACTCTTTTGGCAATTTCATCATAACGAAAATTCCAACTCCATTGTGCTAGCTTCAGTCCATCACTGGACATCCAAGGCTTGCATCTATTTTAGCATCCTTTGAATCGACAAAACATTCCGGTCGTGTCACATATACGTCCTTTGTTATTTTTCCGTGTAGGAACGTTGTTTTGACGTTCATTCTACCATATCCTATAAATGAGATATGTAGTAATTGCTAATATAACCCGAACTAACTAAAGCATTTCTACGGTCGACACTATTTCGCCGTAGTCAACTTTTGAACTTGCTAGAAAACAATTTTCCAACGAGTTGAGCTTTATGGATAAAACAATTTCATCCGAATCAATTATAGATCCATATATATATATTCTTCAGACTTTTTAGTCTTTCGGAGGGTCTACCAAGTTCAAAACTTGACTTACTTCCATGGATACTATCTCGGATTATTTGGCATTTAGCCAAATCCTGGAGTCAGGGCCCATCAACGCTTCTTTGTATATCACAGGTTTATCATTGTCGAACAAAAATATCTCGTTTTACATATCATGAATGTTTGTACGAGTTTTGTCTAACCTGTGTGGTTTAGCTGCGCACTTATTTGAAGAGTCAACAATCTTTAACAAGTCGCACTGTCCTCCCACTCACTCTTTTGCAAGAAACCATTTTCTTCAAAACACATTGTTCTTAACAGCAAACAGTTTTGCTTTTGTGTAGTGATAGAGGAATACCAAAACTTTTGGCATAACCTTAACAAAGTAGCATTTATCTGATTTGGGGTTTTGAGTATGTCAAACATATGCCTCATGTACCCAAATTTTAAGAAAAGACAACATGGTTTTAACAGTCCATACCACATCTAATATGGTGTCATTTCAACAGATTTGATGATGCTCTTTTCAGTGTAAAAGCCGTAGTCACTAACGCATAACTTTAATAAGTATAATGGCAAATTGATAACGTCATATTTGATCTTTACCGTGTCATACATGGCTTGATTACATCTCTCGAACACTTTACTCATAGTGATGTTCCGGGAGACGCAAGTTATGACAGTTCTTCACAACTCATCAGACGTTCACTAAACTTGTAACTAAAATATTACTTTCTACAATCTAATTTGAAGAAGCTTTATTTTCTTGTTACAATGAATTTCTATTTCACTCTAAAATTCCTTGAACATTTCAAAGATTTCAGACATATGTCTCTATTGAACAGATATCCACATATCTACTTCAACTCATGAGTGAAGATAGGGAATCCACTGCACACAACTACACTTATTGGACTACACACATCATCATGTATGATCACCAATGGTTTAGTTGCCCGTTCATGTATGGCCTATTAACGGTGTTTTAGTCACATTACTTCGAGACAAAGATCGCAAGCGTCAAGTGATTCATAATCATATGACTCGAAAGTCCATCACTTATGGAAATTCTTCATGCATGTTATGTCACTTGTGATAAACAGCAGTGCCACATCTATGTGGTATTTCTGTCAGTCTTGCGACGTTTAGCGTCAGTGTTATGGATGTTTAGTATTATTATCAAGATTCATAACATACACCCTATTCATAATGGAAGTATGGCCTTTACGTTATTCATAGCTTTGAACAACTCTCTTGCAACAAACATGATTCAAAATGATGTTTTGCAACAAGGCTAAAGTGTAGTAACAATTTACTCAACTCTAAAATGAATTATGAAGATAATCATAGAGTCAACACACGGTATAGTAAACCTTTTACCGTGTTCCCGAGCGTGTCAAAACTCATCATTAGCTAGTCATAAAGGCCATAGTATTTCTTGCATCGATTTACAACAATATGCAGTCGATGTGATATTCCGGTGATCAACAGTTTAATCACAATATACAGAATCCACAATTAACTGCTTAATCATGATTCCCAAGAATTACATCTCTTGACCAGCAATGAATTCATCTATAACTCCGTATGACTTTCATTTCTGAGCTGGTTATTCCAGTCTTCTTTCGTTTTGCCTTTATACGTATCATAGTTCTATTTCCAATGTCACTCCTACTCACAGAAGATCACACATGATCAAGGGTGGCGCATGCCATGGACTTTCCGGCGTGTAAGTCTTACTAACACCCTATGGAACTTCCTTTCCCTTAATCCTCATCATCATATGACCAGTGTTCTTCTGGATCCCACACTTATCAGTTTTTTTTAGAGCACAATGAACATTTTCACTAATGCTTACAATCATACATTGTACTAGATATCTTATATCCAACATTAATTGTCTTACTACTGAAAACAATTTTTCAGTTCCATGAATATAACATAACTATCCCAAACTTTTCGAAGTTCGGGTTTCATGGTGGTGAAGACAATGCACTTAGCTGTGGTGGAATTCTAGCATTTTGGATTATGGACATAAGTCACATCATCCATAGCATTAGCGGGAGAGCATAAAAATTTGCGATAGGACATGGTCCTTCTCGGCACTATTGAGGATAGTCCTCACAATACGGTACCAATCGTAAAGTTTTTACCAGATAATACAGTTAATCAAAATCAATTGGGAAGGTGGTAACGCGAGCCATTATTCTACAACGATAATGCAAATACTAAGACTTTGTTCATAATTAAGTTGCACGTGATTAATCACTTTAATTACTAAGTGCGCTCCCACTCAGATAATTATCTCTCGTAATTGATGCTGGAGTGATTCAAGATCCGACCCAATCGTCCGCCATTGATGTGACATCACTGATGACTTAGATTGGACCGGTAGGCCAACTTGCCAATCACAACACATGTGATTCTTGTTCATCTTTCGATGGGCGTGTTCCGGTAGCAAACTTTTATCCAAACCGTCAAGATAACCAAGTGTAATGTGTTGTGTGTTCTTTTTACACACCCGTCTTTTATGCGTCACACCGTGTGCACCCATGTGACATGACCTGCTCCGATGTGAAACATAGTATAGACGGTGCTACAGTTGGAAGAACACTATCAACTTGATATTGTTTTGCGAGAGATCACCCTAATAAAATACGACTATCGCGCATCAAACAAGGGTGCATCAAAGGGATAAACATCACAGGAAGTTCATAAAATTTTGTGATATAGTATAGCCCTTTGCTTCGTGAAGTCTTCATTGTCTTCACGTCGTCGTGGTTGAAGTCACCGTGTCCAACAACTTTTTCCTTGGCGTCGGGAACATCACCACGGCTTCCGGCATGTGCGTCGGGGTCCACCTCCGCATCGTAGATCATCACCTTTGCATCTATCTATTGCTTTGCCTCGAGCTAATAAACAGTTCTGGCACGCAGGCCATAATTAAGTGAAAATCATATGACTCCAGTCATCATGCCGTACCACGACACGTAGGTCGCGAATAAATATTACATAACATATAGCATCTCATACAAACACATTGCAAATCTTGAAGGCTATACCACATCACATGCATACTCTGCAAAAACAAGTTAGATCGCCATCTACACGGGTTGTTGCAACTTTTATCGTGGTTTCTAAGCAGGTTTACAAGGCAAACGAGAATCCCTAGATAAAACAAAACACGATACTTCTTTTGTTGCTAGTTTAACATACGGGGTGCGTGCAGCAACTAATGCCACAAGCCAAACTTCGTTAAATGCGTGACCCCCGTGTGGATTTGAGTTCATAAAATCCACAAGCCCTTCCATGGTAAATCTTCTATTGCGAGATTAAGATGAGATCCAAGGAGTTTGATGTAGACCATGATCAAGGCAACCAGCATACTGAAAGCAGCATAGAGGGATCGATGGAAAACTCAATCCTTGTAGCAAAACCTCAACTTGCTATCAAGCATAGAAAAAATCACATGACAGGGAAGCAACAAGAAAATCAATGCCTCATATCACACATATGATCTAGACCTAAACATGCATCTAAACAAGGATCGCTCATGATACCACTGTTAGGAAACGTAGTAGAAAACAAAATTTTCGGCCTACGAATCAAGAACCCAAGATCATCCAAGAAGATTGCATACAAGGTTTTAGGTCATGGCTCACCAACTGATGTAGCGGAAGTAGAGTTGGTGAAGCTCGTGGACGTAGTGGAAGTAGATCTCGCAAGTTCTCCCACGAACAGTCCCTCGATCAATCCCACGAACAAGTCCCGCGATCTAGTCCCACGGACAAGTCCCATGAACAAGCTCCTCGAAGAAGGGTCGAAGGTACGACCCCTCCATTAGTATCCACACATCCCGTAGCAGCAATCCAGCAGCGCTCCGCCGTCCAGAGATGAACGCCACCGAGAAAACTAGAGGGAGAAAACCCTAACGGATTCCGATCTAGAACAGCGTCTAAACCGGGGTCTAATTGTGGAGCAACGGGGTTTAGAGGAGGGAGGGTGGCGCATAGGCCTTGGGGATTGATTGTGTGTCTCTTCCCCCACCCTTGGCTCACCTTATATAGGTGGCCAAGGGGCCTAGGGCGCAGCTCAAGGAGGTTTGGGAGTCCAACTTGGACTCCCAAGCCTTCCAAACCTACACATACCTTCCCACCGGAAACCTTCCATAATGGTATTTGGAAATCCCACCTGGAGGATCTCCCACCCCTTTTTGGTGCGCCCCCACCACCTGGCCGGCCAGGGCAGCCTAGGTGGCTTGCTCCCCAAGGCCAGGGGCGCAGGGCAGTGGGTGGTACTGCCCGGAACCTTCCAGAACCTTCTAGAAGCTTCCAGGACCTTCCGGGACCTACCGGGACTGTTTCGGGACATTCCGGACACTTTTGGAGCACTTCCAATACCTTACGGAACCTCTAACGAATGTTCCGGAGCCATCTAAATGGGTTTCGGAGCCATCCGGGAAAAGGTTATTATGTCCGGTGAACACAACATATTGTTTAAGCTGTCCACCGATCACCGAAACTATTCCGGTTAATCGTAAACTTTCCCATTACCATTTTCATATGTTCCGGAACCACCTGGGACTACTCCAGAGTGATCCGGACATATCCTTAAATATCCAAAACTACTTTTGGTGCCCTTATGAACTATTTCATAAATCCCCGGAACTACTTCCGGTACCCGTATGAACTATTCTGCTTTGCTTCCACTAAACCTTCTACCATTCTAGTATTCTAACAGACTACTGCTCGTTAAGTGTGTGACCCAATAGGTTCGGTATAATGCGTACATGACTCAGAACATCTTCCGGACATAGGTCAACAGCCTTTTGTCAATAGCCAATAATCAACAGCGGAGCCATGGACACCCATGTTGACTCCCGCACATACACGAAGAAACTTCGAGTGAACCATTATGTTTATTCATGTACCATTCCCTTTGCTTCGTGATATATGACAAAGTTAGAGGAGAGATGTTTGGCACCCATGTGTAACAACTTCTTGAACACAAGCCACTCGTTATCCTCTTTGCTCGTTTGTCCATTTTCTCGTTATCGTATTCCGGTATCCCCGTGACTGAATCACAATGCGTCTGGCCAGACTATAATGGATACCGTCATACCGAGTGGGCCCGAAGTGAATATCTTCTTCATCGTGAAGGAGCAAATCCCATTCTTGAACTATCACAGTCACTAGCCACACCATCTGACATACCCAGAACTTATTTTACTACTTCCCATTTACGGGAGGATTCATCTAAGAACCAAAGCATGTCTTCTTGTGTGAAGCAACTCGATACTCTCATGGTCTAAGGAATTACGTACATGATAACATTTCATGATATGACTTATAACGTAGTTACGATGTGATCTCTAAGTATATCATTCAATACTGGGGTCGGTTCAACATCATTGTTCTGCTAACAATATGTTCCCATTGCTACTGACATCCTTGTTACAAGAACAATGTCCATGATTAAGAAAACGTAATCATCAGTTAGCACATGAGCTGGTCTTAGAGGCTAAACCAGGAACTCTTGGTGTTTACATTTCCACACATGCAAATGAGTTTTCTTCTGAATCTCACAGTCAGGGTCATTGCAATTATAGCACAGAAATATAAACATTAATTACGAACGTGGAAATATATATAATAACATTTTATTATTGCCTCTAGGGCATATTTCCAACACGGACGCGCTCAGGCTATGTGCTTAGATTGGCAGCAATTGATCCTATAAGACCTGCAGCGGCATGACTTTGCTTGACACCGGTCGTTCCAAGTTTATGTCGAGGAACGTGAGCTTGATTGGGCTACTGTGGTATTTGCCACTAGCGCAATTCACCAAGGCTCGACCAGTCGACTCCTTGGACCCTTTCAGCTTAGCAATGCCTCGAAACAGATATTGTCATGGCTCAAAACTGCCAGCGACCCGCGGCGACGCCGCGCCTACAGACAATAAAGCGCAGATGAATTCGAGTCCCTGTGTGACTCTTCGAGTCCCCCAGGCACTCGGGGGCTACTGACGAGGGGGTGACCCCATGACTCCTGCATATGAGGCTACCAGGTGCGTATGAAGGCAGAAGGCCAGGTGGGAAGCCATGACAGGCCCACGACTGGCCCGACCAGGCGCCGACATAGGAGTCTGCGACTAGTATGGAAGGCGCAACTTGGCGTACAAGGCAAGACTAGAACTACGAAACTATCTTTGTAACCTAGTACGGACTTCCCGAGACCTAGCCTAGTATATAAAGGATGGGAGGGGAAACGTCCAGGACAAGACAATACACATCTACTCATCTAGCCTTGCGGGAACTCGCCTTGGCATCCACTGTAATCGCCCCCTTACGGAATAATATCGAGCAGGAAGTGCTTCTCCTGTTAACCGACGAGTATCGTCCAACCTGTGCCTTCCTCTATGACTAACCCAGGGTCCCTGACCATGGGATTTGCCGGGGTTGATCCCCGTCATCGTTGGTATCCAATATACCTAGTTCACCCTCGTTATCGACAAACATGTTTACTCGTTCCCGTGATATTACAACCCCGTGACCTAGTCACATGATTGCAATCTTTATGATGTAATATCACCGAGTGGGCCCAGAGTACCTATCCGGTCATTCGAATGGGAAAATCCCGATTTGATCTATTTGCATACTCATTGACGTATCTATTTCGGAATACCTGAAATACACCTTTATGGCTAGCATATTTCAATCAGGCGATGGATGTAAATTAAAGCATCCTAATAGATAGTAATTACGTATGATCATTACGGTCTAAGGATCTGGTCACTATGTTATAGTAATCGCAATATTGAACTTATGTGACTCAATCACATTGCAACACTTCTGGTGGGCGGGTGTCCATCATATCATTCTCCCAATGATATGACCTCATTTTCAATAGGCGGTTCGTACCTCATGATAAGAAAACCTTGATCATCGATTGCCCAATGAGCTACTATACTAGAGTTAACTAGGGAATTGGTTGTTTGTATAACACATGTGTATTAAGATTTCCGCTTAATATAGTTATAGCATAGTATAAAACATATTATGAACTAATGGAATATGCCAAAAAACATATTTTATTTGCCTCTAGGGCACATTCCCAACACCCGGTCCATATTTCCATCATAGTTTACACCGCTCCAATTTACTGCTTTTATTTCCTTTCCGTTGCAATCACCACTACTATTTCCACCCTTGTCTTTTGATTCTTTGTAAACAACAAGACCGGAGAGATTGAAAACTTATCTGACTCATTGGGAGCAAATTTATTTGTTCTTGTGTGCAGGTATGCGACAGCCGTCAACTTACGCGCCATATTTCTGATGCCGTTGTCATGTTCTTGCTGCATTTGGAGTCCTACTGGAGACAAACCTTGGTATCTTCACCGAGGTAAATTCATCGTTATCTACATCTCATCCTTCCACCTGGGGTAGTGATACGTCCAAAACGTATCTATAATTTCTGCTTGCTCCATGCATGTTTTGTGTGATATTGCTATGATCTAGATACACTTTCATACACTTTTGATCATATTTGGACTAACCTATTAACTCAGTGCACCCCAGTGTCAGTTCCTGTTTTCTGCTGTTTTTCTATTTCAGTTTCCCCCATATAAAAAGTGCCAGAAAAATTCGGGAAAATTCAGATAAAAAATCAGCGTGACGGAAGCTTTGAGAAGAGCCCGGGAGGGGCCAGAGGGGAACCAAGGGGCCCAGGCGGCCACCCAGCGCGGCCCCACCCCTGGCCGCACCAGTGGGGCGCCTGGGGCCCCTGGCCCATCTCTGGCTGCCCCCCTTCGCCTATTTATCCCCCGTCACGGGAAAACTCCAGAAGCACAACCCTATTCCGCGAACTCGCCTCTGTTCCGCCGCCGCCGCGCTTCCAAGATCGGGAGCACCAGAAGACCTCTTCCCATCACCCTGCCGAAGGGAGGATTGACCTCCGGGAGTCTCCTCTCCACCATGGATTCTCCCCGGATGTCTTGTGAGTAGTTTTCCTTGGACCATGGGTCCGTGATCAGTAGCTATGTGATGTTCTCCTCCCCTATTTGATCTTCATTGTTTAGACCTCGTGAGCTGCCCTACATGATCGAGGCACCTTTGTAATATTTCTGCTATTGCTATGCTGAGTTTGATGGGATCTTATGGATTATGAGATTATGTTCAGATTGTGATAGAATAATATATTTGGTTTTTATCTCTTATATTATTGTTCCTAAGTAATTCTTGCATGTTCTCCGTTGCTGTTTATTGCTTTGGCCAAGTAGTAGGTAGTGACTCCAAGAGGGAGCGTTGTGCTAGATTGTGGGTTCATGCCCCCCCCCCCGATGACATGCTTGAGTGACAGAAACATGAGTCTAGGGGGTGTGTTGTTGCCACAAGGGGGAAAACAACGGTGCTTCTGACCGCGGTCACAAGGATTGTTTACTTTACGCAAAGTTCTTTTATTGTAGTTGTCTGTTGCTTTGGGTTTACACTTTGGGTGGGGCTCGCAACTTAATGCCAGCGAGATGTTCTGGATAGATATCTCAAGGTGGATGATTAGTAGTAGATGCAGATGGATTTCGGTCTACTTATTTTGGCGTACTGCCCGTGCTTTTGAACCTCTTCCTTTCTTTTGTAGCATAGTTAGCATTGCGGTGCGTTCATAATCCTGTCAATTTCCCTTCTGTAATTTGTTTACCTCGCATAGCAGTTTTATCGTCTTTTGGGAGAGAGACATCACTAGCGAACATCACGTATCCTGGTCCATATCCTCATTACTGTTTCCAAGCTATCTTTACTTTTCTGCTTTTACTTTCTATCATTATCCCTTGTGTTTTACCCTTTGTGAACAACAAGACCGGAGAGATTGACAACCTCTCTGAACTTCGTTGGGAACAAAGTTATCTGTGTCTGTGTGCAGGTCCACGTCAGTCGCGCCGCTGACACCTACTTATCATATCCGGAGTCCTACGGGAGACAAACCTTGGTATCTTCACCGAGGGAAACTCGCTGCTGCACTGCATCACGCCTTCCACTTGGGGCTCACCAACGAAGGGCGAGAAGCCGCTAAGCAGGTAGCCAAAGAGGAGCACTAACCAGTGCCATCAACATGCCGCACTTCTAGGTCCAGGCACGACCACTCTCCTATACAAGGCGACATGCGGTTCATTTAGTGTATCGGGCCACAAAAAATCAGCCTATTAGATCAATATAAATCTATTAGACTATATAAAAATCAAAATACAAACAAAAGAAAACTAAATTGGTCGTGTTCTGACGGCATGTGTGCACAACCTCTAGGTCCATACACGACCCTTGATAAGTTACGTGCCGGCACGACCCACTACTAACCGTGTCAGGCCAGGCCCACCACGGGCTAGGCACATATGCTATTGGGTCAGCATGCTAAGGTCAGCCCATATGGTCATCTTTTATGAATACCGAGGTATATTGATCGCCTGGTTGGTCTGAATATCAGATTCATAGGACATTGAAGTTTATATTGTAAACATTTTTTAAAAACTTATCAACCTAATTTATTACTCTCTTTGTTTACTAATATATGATGCTTAATTTTTTTTTGATTTGAATGTATATAAACATGTTTTAGGACACGTTTGATAGCCTTCATCATCCTCAATCAAGTCCAGTGCAAGCGACCTTGGTCCGTTTGGCAGCTTGTGTTGCATCAAATTCTTTGCTGACATTTAAACTTTAAAGGATGAAAGTCTACACTCGACCAGAGAGCTCCCCGTGTGCGTCTTCATGAACCTTTGTAACAACTTTGACTTGTGGTTCTGGATGTTTTAGGTTGTTGGATTGTTTGACCCTTGGTAATAAAAAAACTTTCACAATTGGTCCTTATTCACGTTTGGATGACTTGTGGGCCTTTCAGGATGGGGTTTGCCTGGTTCTTCCTGGGTGTGGACGACTGTTGATGAAAGTTAGCCCGTTCGGTTCCTATGCGTGGTATTGCATGAGAGGCATTGTGTTTCCTCAGATGATCCGACCCCTGCAGATCGATTCCATTGTTTGAACCCTAAACATTTTCCTCCACTCGCTTGTACCCACCTGCCCGAGCTCCTCCACTTCCCTAGCCTTATCCTCATTATCCCCATCATCCATGTCCCTCATGCTCATGCGAAACTCTATTGCGGCTTTGAGGAATATTAAGCTATCATCAGCCAAAAGTATGTGATTGACCCAAGGAGATCTTACACTTACTCTAATCCCATGATCAACAAAACTGCCACCATAATGGTTCATTAAGGAGGTGAACTCTTTCGTGCAAATAAGGAATAGAAAGGGTGGAAGTGGTTCAGTCTGTCGAAGTCCCCCTGTTGGAGTGAAGTATGGAATAAGATCAACATTCACCTTAATAGTGAACCGGATCGAGGAGACACGCTTCATGATGAGACGTGTACATTTATCACAGAAACCCACATTGCTCACCATGGCCTTAAAATACTTCCATTCTACTTTGTTGTATGCCTTGAACATATCTAATTTCACTGCACATGAATTTGCTTTGCTTATTTTACATTTCTTCATTGCATGAACACTTTCTTACACTACCAGTACATTATCTGTGATTAAACGTCCTAGCACGAACGCGCTTTGCTCCGCTCCATTAATTTCATCCATGAGGCCTTTAAGCCTATTTGTTCCCGTTTTGCATCTATCTTACAAAGTACTTGACAAAGCGCTATTGGTCAGTACTGTGTGATCTTTTGCTGGTTGCAAACCTTAGGTATAAGAGTGACCGCCGTATCGTGTAGACCTAAGGGTAGTTTGCCACCATTGAGAAAACCTAATATAGCCTTGGTGATATCATCCCCCCCCCAAAAAACTCCAAGTGCCTCTGGAAGAAACCCTCCTGATGCAACATCGGCAGCCTTGGATAGACCCATCTGGAACAAGGCTGCTCTTAATGCTTGAAACGTGTAATTCCTAGCCAACCACTCAACATTTATCTTTCGCTTGAGGAACTTCTACATCTTCTTTCGTGGAGTAGATATGTTCGTGGAACTTCACGTGGGTTAGATCTGTTCGAGGGGTTATGCTACTTCAAGCTTTCGCAACTCTCCATCAACTTCTTCCGCTGCGAGAGAACATCCGTTGAATGATTGTAAAGGTAACTAGATCGATGTACTTGTATGCATCTAGCTAGATTCAATCTTGGAACTTGGTTTCGTAGTGTTATTTTTTTTCTATCTCGAATCCCAACACGGCAAGGGGCAAATCCTGGCGGGAAGAAGGGGATGTCCGACAATGAGTCGGCATGACCCACGACATTTCCAGCCCTGTTGCTCCCTGCCTCGGTGGAGGACGACAACACAGGTGGCCATGCTCCGGAGGCGCTCGCTCTGCTCCAAGTCCTCCATGGCTCATATGGGACCGCCGACGATCGAGGAGAAAACCCTCGCTCATGGACGGGGTTGCTGCTGACGATGGCTGTCGGGGCGGCACGACGATGGATAAGTCATTGATGCATGCGCAGGAGACGAACAGGCAGTAAGAGAGTGGAGTGGTGTGAATAGGGTAGTGGACGATGAGAGCAACGGGCGAGGGAGTTATGAGCCGTTTCATCCGTCTCCCGCGCTCTAGAGGCGAGACGTGAAACGGCAAGGATGGCTCTCCCCGGCCTGGTTCGGCAATAACAACTGATTCCTGCGTTGCTAGCGAGCCTAACCCTAAAATGCTTAAGGTTGATACGGTCGTAGATATAGATGCAACTTAAACAACCAGACAAACTGATTTTATCCGGCACGAATTTGATTAGAGCATCTCCAGCCGGCGCCCCAAGAGGCCCCCATGCCGGCGCTATTTGCGCCGGACGGACGAAATTTTCCAGTTGCGCCCCCAAGGGCCTAAATAGCGCCGGATTGGGCCGATTTTGAGTCCGGTGATACCAAGCCGACCCGGCGCGCTCGGGGTCGCTTGGGGCGCCGGACGAAACAATACGACGCGAAAGTGAGAAAACGCGTGTGCGGTTTCGCGCGCGCCGCGCGCCGGTCCTACTTGTCGGCACGTAGACACGCGTCGTCCTCATCCCCCCGCCTCGGCTTCCCGCGCCTGCCGCCGCCACAGAGAATCAATGAGGCGACGATGACCAGTCCAATCGTCGGATGCAGGGAATCAATGCGGCGCGTTGAGTACCCCAACGGTTCGACGACCGCGCCACCGCGTGTCCCGCCCCGGTGAGGTTGCCTCGCTATATAAATGGATTCACCATGGAGGACGCAACACACACTCGCCTCCCTACTCTCGCCGACACGCACACCTCCCCTGCTCTCGCCGCTCTCCTCCATCTTCCTCCCTCCTCGCCGGCGACATGGACAGCCTCAAGAGGAACAACTTCCGTCCCCGCACCCTTCTGCTAATGGAGGCCATCCTCCTTGCGCAGGCCGGCTACCCGTTCCCGCCGGACACGAGGCCGCCGCACGACTGAGTGCTCTCCAACGGCGGCGTTCCGGTGCCGCCGGTGCCAAAGGCGGGCGTCGCCTTCGAACTGGAGGTCGATGCCGTCCGGGCCACCATGACGGAGGCGGAGCGCTCCGACCCGGCGAACTCGTTGGGGAACATCGCCCGCTGGACGACCTACTTCCAGCAACGACGCGCCGCTGCCATCGCCTCCACCAACAGCCTCCATCCGGTGGCGGGCCGGAACAACCGCTACGGGCAACGGAGGTGGTGGAGCGCGGAGGGGCGCACCCTCGAGTGGGTGCTCACCTACATCGACAATGGAAACACGCTGCGGCTCTAGTACCCTCCAATGGGGTACGATGCGGCGGCCCGCCGCTCCTACAACCGCATCACGCCTCTGTGGGCGACGCTCCCGCGCGACGGCGAGGGGGCGACATCGTCATCGTCATCCTCCGTCGGCTCGGTGTCGCGCTCCACTGGCTCTCAATCCTCGGGGTCGGCCTACTCCTCGCCGCAGCTCGCCCCGGTGAAGACTGAGGTCAAGACCGAGCCGGGGACGCCGCTTGGGCGCCGGACGCGCAGCGTTTTCATCGGCGGCCCATCCTCAGCCGCGCCTCAGCGCCGAGGCTTCCTCTCTCACTTCGGCGACAAGTTGAAGGAGAATGAGGCCGTCCCACCTTCGCCGCCCCCGCCGGCAGCCGACGAGGATGAGGAGGAGGACGACGCCGACCTCGCGTGGGTGCGGAAGGACTACCTCCTCGGCCAGATGGAGGCGAAAAAGAGGGCCTGAGACCTCATCGAGGCCGAGAAGGCGAGGATCCGGCCGGCGGCGCGGGGGGGGGGGGGGGTAGCAGCAATGGGAAGCGCGGCAGCAGCAGCCGCAGCAAGTGGGCACCACCGGTGCCGCCTGCTCCGAAGTTCGTCATGCTGGACGGCACAGACGACGAGGACGAGCAGCCGCAGCCGCTGCGGAGGAGGAAGGGGCCGCTCGGCGGCGGCACATGCAGTGCACAGGCCGCCGTGAAACGTGAGTCCAAGGATGACGGTGGCAACGACGGCGCCGCCGGCGGGGCCGCAGGAGGAGGCGCCGGAGAGACCTCCCTAGAGGATCTCTACTCGTTTTTTTCCTATAGTTTAGTTTTTTTATTTGTTGTTTATGTAAATTAAGACCAAATTTTATGAATGCAGCCGAATTTCGTTTAATTTTCCTCGTTTTAAACATATTCGCGCCAAACTTGAGGAGCCGTTATGGGGCCGCGACTGGAGAGCCCCCCCCCCTCCCAAGCATTTTCGCCACCCGGACGCCCCCAAGCGGATAGTGCCGAAAACTGGCTTGGGTGCCGAAAAGCTGGAGATGCTCTTAGACTAGATGGGACTAGCTGGCCACATGGGCCAGCCAAAAGGGCTAGCACGGTAGCCTGGTTTATTTGGCACGGCCCATCTTCGGCCCGGCACGGTACGGGTCGTGTCGTGCCGGCACGTTACTGTTGAAGGGTCGTGTCTGGGCCTGAAGGCTCGGCACGCGGGCCGGAACGGCACGGCCCGTTTAGTTTTTTATTTTTTTTATTTTTTTATATAACATCCTATGCGTAATATATTTATAAGACGCCTAAATAGAAAAATAACAGACAAACCGGCGTGCCAAGGGCCGACGGGTCGGCCCGTATAAGCTTGGGTCGTGCCTGGGCCTAGCGCAGCGCCACGCGTGCCGGCACGGCACGGCCCGTAAAGCAACCGGGCCGGCATGGGTCGTGTCGTGCGTGGCCCGTTTCGTGGCTATTGGGCCGTGCCGGGCCGGGCCGGCCCATGTGGCCAGCTTTGGATGGGAGCGACCAAACACGCGTTCTAGTAGACTTCAACATTCGTTACAAGTCATGTTCCTGAGGGAGGCGCCTTTGGAAAACCTAGACCGAAACCATGGCGAATCCATCAGGGTCCAAGGAAACTACGATGCAACAATCTGATCTGGCGTCCATGATGAATCAGCTGGGGCTCTAGGAAGAGGACCTGGACGATGTAGTCTTCGAGGATTTTGTGGAAGACCCAAAGGCGAGCGCTACATGGCTTGTGGTGGTTAAGGTCTACACTGGGAAAAGCTACAGCAGGACAGCTTTCTTCAGAAGCATTAGGGCTGCTTGGGATCTGCCGGTTGAAACTAGATTTAGAGCGCTAGAGAACAACCTCTACTCCATCCATTTTCGGTGCTTGGCGGAGTGGGAGCGCGCCATGGAGGGTGGGCCGTGGAACTTCAGAGGGAATCCTGTGCTGGTGGATGAGTATGATGGTTTTACGAAGCCGACAGAGATAGAGCTCAATACCTTTGAAATTTGGATGCAGATTCACAATCTCCCTGATGGTTTCTACCCGTTGATCAAAGCACTTGCTTCAAAGGCAGGAGAATATGTTGCTTCAGAACCGGCTTCTCAGGATTTCCAGGGCAATTTCTTCCGGGTTAAGATCAAGCTTGATGTCCGCAAACCGCTGAAAAATCACGTTTCCATCATCAAGGCAAGAGGGAGATTTTCCTAGTTCAATATGAGAGATTGCCGGATTGGTGCGCGGTATGTGGATGTTTTGGTCATGTCCATAAGGAGCATGCAACTGGTCTCCACCCCCAATCGGCACTGGTTTACAAGAACTTAAGGGCGTCCTGGTTCTTCAGGGCAAGGGCTCCCAGGGTAGAAGGTCCGCGCCAGGCTTTTCAGGGCCTAGACAAAAACCTCCCTCTAGCTCAACTTAATAACAACCATGATCAACTTATGGATGATCTTGGAGATAGCAAGATTGATGAGGAGATGGAAGAGGCAGAGTGGAGAAATAAGAGGGATTGGGTGGCCAAAGATGACCTAGGTGATTCGTCGGATAGAACAGGGGGAGGAAAGATGGTGGTTCTGCCTACTAATTCGGATGTCCCTCCTAGCCCACCCCCTAAGCAAGACCCAAAGCGCCCCAAGACAGGGATTAATGATGTTTCTACTTCAAAGACTCAACGAAAAGATGGAAAAACCTTCAATGAAAAATCGGCGGGCCTCCCGGAGGGGCATCGCCGGGGACAATGAATCTCGTAAGTTGGAAATGTCGCGGTTTGGGTAACCCCGCGACAGTTCAAGAAGCGTGAGAATTCACTGCGAAATTTGCCCTGGTCGTCCTTTGCTTAATTGAAACTCAGATTTCAAATGACCGTTCTGAAGATCTTGCTAGTTCTTTGGGTTTTGACAATTCATATGTTGTCGGAAGTGTGGGGAGATGCGGTGGAATTGCTATATACTGGAAGGATTCTGTTGAGGTTGAGATAGTGGATTTTTCTAGATATCACATTGACACCAATGTCAAAGGGATCGCTCCAGCTGAGGTGAGGGTCACCTTTATTTACGGTGAGGCGCAGGTTAGCGAGCGATATAAAACTTGGGACACCCTCAAGTCAATTGCTGGTAATTCTGGACTACCTTGGCTTGCCATGGGTGACTTCAATGAGGTGTTGAACCAAGTCGAGCATGAAGGCGTGAATCTGCACAGCCAGGCTCAGATGGACGGATTTCGAGATGCGCTTGATGTTTGTGGAATGACCGACCTGGGTTTCAAGGGGAGGAGGTAGACTTTTGAAAAAAGGGTTGCAGGAGGCTCCTTTACACGGGTTCTCTTAGACCGTGTTGTCGCTGACCCGGTGTGGTGTTCCATGTTTACGTCATGTGAGGTTTTGAATGTCGCTGCTGCAGCTTCGGATCATGGCCCTATTGTGCTGAAACTTGATGAATCATTGGCATACAAAATTCTTAAAGCCTTTCGGTATGAGAAGATGTGGGAGCGCCATCCTGGGCTCCATGATTTCATGCTGGCGGCATGGAATAGCAAGGGGGTGACTGACTCGGTAACCTTGCTGGGACCGAAACTGCGGGCACTCTTGGAAGATCTCAGAAGCTGGGACAGGACTACGTTTGTCCATGTCAAAGGGGAAATTCGGAGGTTGAAACAAGAGGCGGATATTCTTATGGGTTTTCCTGGACGTGTAGTACCAAGTGCGAGGGATCTGGAGATGAAGGATAGGCTGGTCGAACTTTATTGCCGTGAGGAAATAGTGCAGAGGCAGCGATCTAGGGTCGATTGGCTTTCTTCAGGTGACAAGAACACGCATTTTTTCCAGTTGAGAGCGTCGGCGAGACGGCATAAAAACAGAAGTAAAAAGCTGGAGAAAGATGGGGGTGTGGAGGATGAGGATGAGGCTGAGATGTCCGCCATGGCCCAAGAGTTCTACAACGATCTTTTTACCTCCGAAGGAACGCATAATATGCATGAGGTGCTGGACAAAGTTTCGACTAAGGTCACGAATGAGATGTTGGAAGCCTTGGATGCTCCCTACTCAGCTGATGAAGTAAAGAAAGCCTTGTTTCAAATGGCGCCATCTAAGGCTCCAGGTCCAGATGGATTCCCTGCCCAATTTTTTCAAAAACATTGGGTGATATGTGCTGAAGAATTCACGAACATTGTTCTGAAGATAGTGTCAGGTAATGAAAGTGCGGAGAGCATTAATAACACTATCCTAGTGTTGATCCCTAAGGTGAAAAACCTGACACTTTTATCGCAGTTCCGTCATATAAGTCTTTGCAATGTTCTTTACAAAATAGCATCTAAAGTGATTGCAAATCAAATTAAGATAGTTCTCCCTCACATCATCTCGGAGGAGCAGTCTGCCTTTGTTCCAGGGCGAATGATTACTGATAATGTGATTGTAGCTTACGAGTGCTTACATTTTATGAAGAGAAATAAGGCCAAAAAACATAGGCATTGTGCTCTAAAGTTAGACATGATGAAAGCCTATGACAGGGTCGAATGGAGCTATCTGAAGGCAATCATGTTAAAGCTGGGTTTTTCTGATAAATGGGTCTCCACGGTGATGGGGCTAGTCAGCTCTGTATCATATTCAGTGATGTTTAATGGAAGGAGATTGGATGAGTTCAAGCCATCCAGGGGTATTCGACAGGGAGATCCAATATCCCCCTATTTGTTCCTTATTGCAGCAGAGGGCCTTTCGTGCCTCCTTAACTCCGTTCAGTCATCTCAAAGTGATGGTCTTCTTATGTCTCCTTCGGCGCCACCAATTAACCATCTTTTATTTGCAGATGATAGCCTGCTGTTTTTTAAGGCAAACATTGATGGGGCGAATGCGGTGTCAAACCTGTTAGCATCCTACAGCGCGGCGTCAGGCCAAAGAGTAAATCCTATGAAGTCAACTGCGTTCTTCAGCAAAGGATGCCCGGAGAGTGTAAGGGAGGAGATTAAGTCTCTTCTGCACGTCCCAAATGAGACCCTTAATGAAAAATATCTTCGACTCCCTACTGATGTTGGATCCTCAAAATATGGCGCTTTCAAATACCAGAAGGAGACTGTGGGGTAAAGTAAAAGGCTGGCTTGAGAGACTTTTCTCTTCAGCTGGAAAGGAGGTCTTGATTAAATCGGTGGCTCAGGCGGTCCCAGTTTACTCCATGTCCTGTTTCAAATTACCAATGGGACTTATCGAGCAACTAAACAAGACGATCCGTCAGTTTTGGTGGGGCAGTAAAGAAGGGAAACGGAAGCCAGCTTGGGTCTCTTGGGAAGATATGACGAAGCCGAAGCACATGGGGGGCCTTGGTTTTAAAGATTTTGAATTATTCAATCTCTCACTCTTAGCCAGAAAAGCGTGGAGATTGTTTACTTGCCAGGAATCATTATGTGCAAGGGTGATGAAAGTTGTATACTATCCAACACGTGATATACTATCTACCGAGTTGGGGTCTCACCCTTCGCTTAAATGGCGGTCTATTCTGGAAGGTAGGGACATAATGAAACAAGGGATGATTAGGAGGATTGGCAAAGGGAGAACCACAAGCATGTGGGGGCATAATTGGATCCCCAGGGAGATAAATATGAGGCCACTTGCTCGTATCAGTCAAAACCCTCCTGACCTAGTCTCCGATCTGATTGATGTAGGGACGCTGGCACCGAATTCAGCAACCTTGGCGCATCACTTTTTACTAGTGGATGTGGATGAAATACTGCAGATTCCGCTACCAACAAGGTCCTGCGAAGATTCATGAGCATGGTGTTTTGAAAGCAAGGGATTGTTCTCTGTTAAATCTTGCTACCGTATGCTCTCGGCTATGGTACAGCGGCGCACCGATTGGTTGGAGGGAAGGCCTGGCGACTCCAATAGGGAACGAGACTGCAAGGGTTGGCGCTCTTTGTGGAAAGTGAACGTACCTGGCAAGGTGAGACATTTCCTGTGGCGTTTGGGAAGACAGTCCATACCAACAGAAGATGTTCGGAATAAAAGGAACATGGCTTCTTCTGATAAGTGTCAAATGTGCGGACAGAAGGATTCTTGGAGGCATTCACTCCTTGAGTGTTCATCTTCAAGATGTGTCTGGTCCCTTTCGGATGATGACATCGTTGACCATTTGATTGCGACACGTGAAGGTAATGCGAAACAGTGGCTGTTTTCGCTTATAGCCTCGCTGAATCATAAGGATCTAACGCTCGTGGTTGTAACACTATGGGAAATATGGCATGCAAGGCGGAAAGCAATTCATGAAGACGTTCATCAGAGCCCTCTATCAACCCATCTATTTGTGAAGCGTTTCATTGCAGAACTTCAGGATGTGGGGGCAACTAGAGCACCTAATTCTGCCATGCCATCAGCTCCACGAACACATGTAATTCCGAATCAGTGTCTTGTTGGGGAAGTCAGAATTGAGGTGGCTGGAGGTTGTGATAGAAGCGGGAACAATGGGACAACATCAGCTATTGCCAAGGATGCTAATGGCGCCTACTTAGGATCATCGGCGTGCATTTTTTCGGGTGTTAAAGATGAAGTGTGCCTTGCAACTCTTGCCTGCAGAGAGGCACAATTTTTTGCCCAAGATCTCATGCTTCAGAGGATCAATATCACATGTGAGGTCAACGGAGAGGTGGATGACATCTTATGCAGAAGTAGAGGAAGGAATTTCCTGATTATTGAAGAACTAGTTGCAAACTTAAATTTGTTTTTGTCTTGTCGTTTTTCTTCTATCAAAAAGGCCAACATTAGGGAGGCTTCTTGTCACAGCCCAGGATTTTCACCCAAATTAAAAAAAATTGTTTGTTGCTTTATTTTATTGCTTGCTAGAATTGTTTGCTGTGTTTGCTTCGCCGAATTATTAATCGGTGAATATTTCCCCCTATTTCTCGTATCGGATGCGGGACCAAACCTTTTTCCCAAACGACACACGACCTTTGCGACACCTGGTTCACCTGAGCACCGTCGTAGTTTCCGGCACAGGACCAGCCATCGCCATCGGAACGAAAACCCCGTTTAATAATTAAATGGGTTATTTTATTGGGTGCCGGAAAATGTTCTCGGAACGTTATCGAAGTGAGGTACGACTGACGCGCTTGCCGCGCTGAGCGCGTGGTTCGATATTTCGTCCGAATCGGAGGTCGTATGCACTCCCGGCGGTCAGAAACGTGGAGTATCGGACGCGAGAGAGAAACCCGAGGGTGTTTTCGTAAACTTGCCAGCGAGACCACCTATATAAAGAGTACCACTCTCCCACCCCTTTCTAGGGTTTCCCCTAACACAAAATTGCAGCCACCCCCTCCAAATTGCCTCAAAATTCTGCCCACATGCCTCCCCAATTCGAAACCCTAGCCTTCCTCTAATCTGAGCCATCAGATCTAGCCTCCAACGGCTCATATCAAGCCCCCACAGCCTCCAAGCAGCCCTAGATCCGATCCAGGCCCCGCCGGGGCGGATCCGTCGCCGACAAGCCCAATCGGGCCGCGAGCCGCCCGTGGAAGTTGGCCTCGCCGCCGTCTTGCGCCTCGCCGCGTCGGACAACTCGGCAGTCGCGCCGCCGGGTCAAGCCGCACCGCCGACCAGGTCGCCCCTCGCGCACCACCCCCTTCCTCCTCTTCCCTCTCCCTTCCTCTCCTCATCTCCTCTCTCTCTGTGTAGCCGCGACCGCCATGGATGACTTGAGGGCGCCTCGGAGCTCCGCCCCCGTAGACCTCGCCGCCGCGACCTCACGATGCCCCGGATCCTGTGCGAATCGGCCAGATCTGCCCATTCCCGCACGGCCCACAGCTCCCCGCCGTCCTCGCCTCCCAAGCCGCCTCGTCGGAGCTCCGGCGAGCCCCTCCGCCGCCAACTGCCACCACGGCCCCGATCCAATTGGGATCGGGCAGCCAGCCGCCAGGCGGGCCGGCCTGCGCCAAGGCCCAGCTCCCGCGTCCTCCTCTCGCCCACGGGCGACTCCCAGTATCCGTCGCCCACCGGCCAGCTGGGCTCGGCCCATTAGGTGAGCGCCCGACCGCCCCTTTTTTTCTTTTTTTTTCTTTTTTTTCTTTTCCTGTTGGGCCGGCCCACCCATAGCTTTCGCCTTGTGCGCAGTATAGTATCTAGTGCTCTCTGGTTTGGGCCTGTTAGCGCAGATTGGGCCCAATTCTCAATTTATTTTTTCTTTGCAATAAATTGGCATATTGTATTAGTATTTTGAGATGCCCATATCTTTTCAACCGTAGATCAGATCGCGACACGTTAAACATGAAATTTGCTCTGCTTTGCACGTAGATTAATAAAATGTGCTTCTTTGCCATGTTTGCACTTGTCTACATGCTGTTTCACTGTTATTTATGTCGTATGCCACTGTAAACTGTAATAGTCATAAGTTTTTAGCCGTTGCTCCGATTAAAATGTTCTTTGTATGTAACTTGACTAGATTTCGTGTAGATTGTGAATATGCTGTTCTTGATTGCTAATAAAAATAATAAAATTATGTTTAGGGTAGAACAATACCAAATTCTTTAATCGTCGTGGGGCACATAGTGTTATGCCATGTTTAGGGTGTTGTCTCACTTAACTTGACTAGCATAGATAGTTTACTTTATGCTTCACCTCTTGCCATGATTGTGTGATATGCCATGCTTGAGTGAGATTCCATGTTAATAACATCTGCTCACCTTGTGTAGCTAAACAACTTGAACCATTCTAAATGTGCGGTACCGTCGTGTGTGACGAGTACTCCACTTAACCTGTTAGTAACCACTCTCAACGATAGATGTGATACCGTAGTGCGTTGTCTCATATTGCCTTCTTGTTGTTGCTTGCTCATGATTGCTTTGTAGTAATAGATGCATCTCCTTTGCTTGCCTTTCCAGTGTTTCGTTCTTGTGTGCTTCCGCGGGTATTCTCGGAGACGATGCAAGCTTGCGATCGACTACACCTTCGGTTTCGTCTTCTCATCAGGTAAGGGGGAGCATATATCATGCTTATAACTTTCAGCTCACTCGCGCCTAGGTGTAGGATAGAACGATTGCTTGATCCTACCACTTCATATTCATGCCTCTCAAATAAACCCAAACAGCCATGTCCTCCACATCCCAGCAAACCTTGTTCCGCTATGTTACTTTTGCTCGCTGCTCAGCCACTGCTTAATATGCATGCTAGGATGTTGTCAACTGTTACCTCCTGTTATTCCTTGGATTGGGCTATCACACTATTATATTTATTGTGGACAATGTGATTATTATAATGTTGACTATATTCGATGAAGGATGGAAGGTCTAGGCTATCCCGCCCCGACGCTTTGTTCCATTCGAGTCACCTAGGTCCCGAGTTCCGGGTATTGTGTCTCTTGACAAGCGTGCCTACCGCGTGTGGGATTTTATGGGGTCCCCTTTTCTTACCTACCTAGATTCAAACATTTCTGGTGGTGTGCTTGTCGGGTCGCTCCTAGCAGATATTTTTTAAACAAACCGGGCCAGTGGAGACATGGTTTCCCTATTGGTCCAACCTGGCCGGCTGAGGACCCGGACTCATGTGAGAATTCACCAGTTATCCAAACCCGAGTCATACGGTAGAGGCCGATTCGAGAGAGCGGCCGGCTTTTGAGTTGGATGTCGACTCACCGAGGGCCACCAGGATTTGTGCGTTGTTAGTTAGAGGGACCTGTCGTTTCGGATCTCTCGGGACTAAATCATAAAATGGCTGCCTGTGATGGGTAGAAACTGAGAGAGATGGGCGTGCGTGCGGAACCTTGTAATGGGCAGTTGGTACACCCCTGCAGGGTTAAATCTTTTCGAGAAGCCGTGTCCACGGTTATGGACGACTTGAGACCTACTCCTTGTTCATAGACAACAACAACTGAGATAATCTTAATAACTTGATCAACGTGTGTGTGTCTTGAATGCTTCTTCTTCGTCGGGATGTGAAGAGGAGGACAAGGATAGGATAGGTGTTATGTTTGCGTAAGTAGCTGATAGCAGACTTGTTGGAGGCGATTCCTCATCGAATGCTTGGTTCTCATCTTACTTTAAAATAGACCGTTAGCCACTCATATATTGCTAGTGCGACTGCAACCTCACCACTACCCCATCTTACCCGTGAGAAGTTAGTTACAAGACTTTTGATATAGCTCACCTCTTTCTTTTCTCTTCTACGCATGTTATGCAACAATCTTGGACTTCAGAGGAGCTCGGCGACTCTTCTTCTAGATGCCTTCACAAAGACACGACGACGACTAGTTGGGTGGATCCCGGCGGAGAGCCTGGACCTATGTGGTTACGGGAATGGTGTGTTTTACCTTTGCCACTAGGCATTTGATTGTAGTCTGTACTCAGACATGTATCTTCCGCTGATGTAATGTATTTAAGGCAGTTGTATGCCGATTGTATGAGATGTTGTATCCTTGTAGCTGTAATGTTGTGATATCATGTTGGAAATCCGGGACATATGTCATTGTCATATGTCGCGGTGGGACCGATATGTGCTTCGTCCCCGGATCTGAATGAAAACATCTAGATCTGGAACAGTACCGTATATCGGGCCTTACACTTCTAAGGTAGTTAAATTTGCTTCTTTGTTGAGTCAGGGTAGGCATGTTTGGCTTCTTAGCCCACATGATCATATTTGTATCCCGTTGAACTTGCCGGTTGTGGTTAAAGGTGTGTTAAAATCTCAAAAAAAAGGCTAATGATGGTGGCCGATCGACCGGCCAAAGCTTAGGGCCGGTCGGTCCAAGGCCCATTTGTGTTCACTTTCCCGCTTTTATTGCATCTGGCGGATGATAAATGTTGCAACCGTAGTATAAAATGTTATTATCTGTACTATTATTATACTAATATTATTATATTGATCTATGTTACTTTTTTGCTAAACGGATGTACTTAGTACTATTTTAGTGATAAGCGCATTCATTTGGTAGCATGATATAAAAATGTTACTAATGATTTTTGCTACAAAAAAAGATGAAGTGTGATCGGTGATGATGGGTCCCGAATTTTGTTGCAACCATTATAAAAAAAGCTACAAGCGTAGATTAAATTTGCTGTCACGAATTGATAGTAAATATGGTACGTAATTTTTTTTATCAGATTTTTTGTTGCAACAGTGAAAAATCTTTTAAAAAAATGCACACAATAAATTTTTGTTGCATCCATGTACCAAAAAAGTTGCAACCGATAGTAAAAAATGCTACACCAGCGATTAAAATTTATTAACACATTTTTTTTCTGCAAAAAACATTAAAAATAAAAAAATCTTGCATTCATATACTAAAAAAGTTACAAATGTACTGCAAATATTGCAAAGGTACCGCAAATGTTGCAGTCGTATGCGAAAAAATACGCATAAATCTGACTGTTAAATCAGACAACTGGACCGGCGGCTAACTAGTGCGGGTCGACCGCCCTATCACTGGCAAAAGAAAATGTAGACTTCAGCATTCGTACGAAGGCACGGCCGTCTTTCCTCTGTCAGTGTCCCAGCAGCACGACCCCAACGGACTCTCAGCCGCCTCCCGCTCCTGCACACGGCGCGCAGAAAATGGCGGCGGCGGCGGCGGTGCGGTGTGCCGAGGAGCTGGTTGAGAGGGAGATGAGCGGGCGCGACGCCTCCCACGACGCCGCCCACGCGCTCCGCGTCCGGGACCTCGCGCTCTCCCTCGCCGCCGAGCAGGGCGTCTCCTCCCCCGACCGCCTCCTCATCGTACAACCCCTTCACCTCTTCTTCTATTCCTCCGCCCGCTCTTCCACTTGATGTGCGTAATTTCGTTTCTGAATTTTTTTTCCATCTGTGGTGGGTGCTTTCTCCAGGTGGAACTGGCTGCTCTCCTGCACGACATCGGTAAGTCAGCCGCAACTTCTTCGTTATTGATTGTGTTTACGGATTTGCTTGAGCACATTAGCTCTCGATTTGAATGAACAACTGATAGGGAACTGCCATTGCTTGCTACCTCTGTTCCTGCAGGTGATTACAAGTACACCAAGTGAGAAAACTTCTCGTTGCCTTGCTAAATACTAGTAGTATGTTCTTTCGATCTTGAAGAGTGTGAGGAAAGTTGAGTAGAGTTAGCTAGCTAAGCTAATGATGTCGTAGAGGTCTCGCAGTTGTCTTGTACTGTTGTTGAAGAGTGTTCTGTTCTTGGTAAGTGAATTTGATGGGATGAATGGATAGGGATAATGTGGAAGATATGAGCATCGTCAAGAGCTTTCTTGAAGAGGTGGGATTGGAGGAGGGACAGAGGGACGAAATAGTGACGATTATTACAGGGATGGGTGAGTAGTTGTCCGTCTCCGTGCATCTTTAGATTAATTGCTAGTACATTGTACTTGAAAGAAGAAATTTCCTTTAATCGACCTTGTGCTTGGTCGATGCCAACACAGTCTTAGTTTAAATTCGTATTGTTATTTTATAGTAACTCAAGTACAAATTGAAATGATTGCATGTGGCTTGTTCATCATGTTAATTTTCTTCCTTGTATATGATGTTATCTTATTAGCAGTCTGTATTATCTCTTCAAGCATCAATCCCCAATTTTGTATGCAATAAAAAAGGAAAAACCTCCATTGTGCCCACTGCTAAGTGTGTCTAACTCATACAAAGTGACACCCGCAATCTTAACCGCAGGATTCAAAAATGAGGTTTCAAAGAAGCTTAATGCGGAGCCCACTCTTGAGTTTGCAATTGTGCAAGATGCAGATCGTCTGGATGCAATTGGGGCGATTGGTAAGTAGTGCTCAACGATAGTGTCTGTCCGTTCTGCGTAATAGATTTTCTTTAATAATTCTAAAATCATACAACTATACGGAGCTCTGGTTATACACATTCTTTCTGCATATCCAGGCTTCCGTTTGTCTTTATTTTGGTTCTGCTGTTTTAAGTTCACTTAATGATTGTCTCATCATTTGGTTTCGACATATATGTGTCTTTCTGCAAGCAATGCAAATAAATAATATGTCTAGGCGTTTAGCTCCCGGGCAAATTATTATTGGAACAAAAGCATTGCTTATAGCATGCAGATGTAAGACATGTGAATGTGGTATCTTTACTAATGAATCCGCTAGATTCTGAAGTTTGAGTAAGTACATAGAAAAAATAATCAAAATAGAACACTTCTTGTATCATTTGTTTCCATGGTTGTACCTAATCTGATCGATGTTACACAAAATGTTTTGGATCCTACTGGGTTGACTAGAACTAAGTATTGCTTACACATCCTCAATTTTGTATGAAGTTTAGGCAAAGAAAACCAAGAATTCACATTTTTCTTGCTACACATTTGGTCATATATTTTTTCATTGTTTGCCCCAAAGGGATGGTCATAGTTTATCTGGATATGTGGCATATCCCCTAATCTTCCCAATCAACATTGTAGGTGTTGCAAGATGTTTTACATATGGAGGAAGTAAAAACAGTGCATTGCATGATCCTAACGTACTTCCACGGGATAATTTATCAAAGGAGAAGTACATGTCCAAGGAGGAGAAACAAACATCAATTAATCATTTCCACGAGAAGCTTTTTAAGTTAAAGGACATGATGAAGACAGAGGTAAGGGACTAAGTGGCTGAGCTATGAAATACTAGTCCTTTTGTCTGCTGTACGTTTTTCTTGTCTAAACATAGGAAGCAAGCGTTCCCGCTTCAAAAATATTGAGCTTAGTAAGTGTAGAGAGTTATATTAAGGTCTACTTGGCTTCAGTTACACATAGCCTGACTATATGCAGGTTAGATCCCACTTACAAATAATCCCATTATGTATATTCATGTAGTCTGTGAAAATACATGTCGTTTAGATCTGTGCCAGTCAAAAAAAAATTATGTACAGCGAAACCTGATTCATCATGAAATTGCTTTCTTTTTTAAATTAGAACAATTCATTTTCAAAAAAGTCGGTGGTCATAATGTCATGGTGGATATTTTTCGAACATCGATGTCGTAATCAACATATATATTGGCACGAAGGTAGTACTAGTTATAATCGCTTGTTATTAGTATCATGTATGTTTCTCCGTACAAACACGGTGTATATGTTGTAGCTTTCCATTAATGTATTCCATAGATGACATGTAGTTCACTCTGCACACAGGCTGGGAAAAAGAGAGCAGAGAAAAGGCACAAGTTCATGGAGAATTTTGTGACTGAATTCTACGAAGAGTGGAGTGGCAGGGCTTGAAGTTGACCAACCTTACTATGGGCTTGGGGGGCAAGGCTTGAAGTTGGCCAACCAACTTTCAACAACTCATCGATAAAAAGTCGTGTACTACTATGGGCTTGGGGGGCAAGGTTTTGCATCACTGTTCAGGTTCCCGTGAAACTTTCCCCAAAACACTAGAGCTCTTAATAATGAATAAATGAGAAGACTCTTTATCAAATATTTTGCATAGTCCCTGGATCTTGCCTATGCCTTTTCTTTCCTGATTGAGACTCTGAAAGATTTTTTCCGAGCTGTTGATTCTGTGGCACGCATAGAAGTGAGCACACTACTGTTGGATATATAAGCAGTTATATCTGATCGAGAGCACATTTATTTAAAAAGATTTTATCATCTCATATGCAGGTGTTATATTCAAATAGTACCACTAAATATTTTCACCAATAAGACCACCTGAAGCTAGTCATGCTGTGCTTCACCATTACAAAGTACACATATACAGAGGTTCTACATTTGTTGGCTAAACTATATAGATGCTATCACCGCAAAACGAAACAAATCAAGGAGATAATAACAATATATCAGAGTGTAATAATAAGCAGAAAGGGAAAAAAAGAAAGAAGGGAGGAAAGTTTTTTTTTTGTCTTCTTCACACAGCATCAGCTTTTCTCTTGCAAAGTACTCTCACAGAGAGCACACCACCACTTGCAAACATCATAAGAGGCTGGCTGGTGTGGTTCAGAGCTTGGCATTGTCCCTCTTGGCCAGCGTGACCTTGAGTCCATGCTTCATGAAGAGCGTGAGCGCCAGCTTGGGCGCCACCGGGTGGCCCTCGACGACGTCGACGCGGTAGCGGCGGAGGATGGACGCGGCGGCGAACTTCATCTGGTAGTAGGCGAAGTCCTTGCCGAGGCATAGGCGAGGGCCGCCGTTGAAGGCGGTGAACTTGTAGGCGGACTCGCCCATGAAGCGGCCGTCCTTGAGCCACCGCTCCGGCCTGTACTCCCTGCAGTCCTCCCCCCAGATGCTCTCCATCCTCCCCATGGAGTACATGGCGTAGATCACCTTGGTGCCCTTCTTCAGCACCGTGCCGTCAGGGAACACCTCGTCCTCCACAACCTGATGGAAGGATGATCATGAGTACTTTCCCGGATCCATAAGAGAAAATTTTAAATGTTTTTATGCCAGCACAAGAAATCTTCTTAATTTCGAGCGTTCGTCCAAATTTGCAAGCTAACGAATAAAATGAAGTGTTTAAGATATGCTGATGTCTCAGGACTCAACAGACATGCTAACTTGTTGACCAATTTGCTGTCGCAACTTCAATTATGTTATGATACGCTTTAAGTTCAAAATAAGATAAAATGTTATGATATGGTATGCTTTTACCTACTTCAGCCCAGGTAGATAGGGTTAGGTGATCTGACTAAAGATGTTGTGATGTAATCTGATACACCTGTAAGCTCTACTTTTGGGTTTTCTACAGCCAAGTGAAAGAGTACTACCCTTCTTGTAAAGTTGGCAATCAACTTGATTTGCAAACGGGTTTCTATCAACCTGTTTAGCAGGAATTTGAAGTCTCGACAAAGCATACCAAGAAACATCGGTGGATGACCAACTTACAACCTACAAATCTTGCATAAATTCCTTTTACACATTAATCCAGTGACTTGTACACATCGTTACTATTTGATTAGAGGTAGAGTACAAAATTGTACATACCGTACACCAGTTAGCTATAATTAGTTTAGTTGTTTCCTTGTAGGAGGAGCTATAATTTCCTCATGCAGATGATGGGGAAGGGCCAGCCGCTCACACACTTGGGATTGAAATTGGTACCATGAGGTCAAGTTTGTTCCACCAAACACCAACGCGAAATGCAAGATGGTAACATGCCACATACATGCTACGTATAGTATAGCACCGTGTATTTTGCATGCATATGATATACGTAGTTTTTGCGACATTGTATTGGTTATGCAGAGGCTGACTGAAATTGATATCTTCATGATATTAATATATAATATCGAAATGTATGATTTACGTAGTAGTATAGTGATGAATGATAAGTAAGATACGTACCTCCTTGTGGTCGACGGGAACGGAGGGGTAGAGGCGGAGCGCCTCGGAGAGCGCGGCGTGCAGGTACTCCATCCGCTTCACCTCCTCCGGCTGGAACACCAGCTCCTCCTCTTCCACCTCCGCCTCGCCGCGCGCCGCCACGATGCCTTCCACTTCCGACAGGATCTTGGCCTCCACGCCGCGGTTCTTGCTGAGCAGCCAGAAGAACCAGGCCAGCGCCACTGACGACGTGTCGCGCCCGGCAAGGATGAAGTTGACGCAGATGTCGCGGAGGAACTTGTCAGAGTATGCCGGTGCGCCGTCGGCGCCGCGCATCTTGGTGAAGATGGTCAGCAGGTCCGCCCGCCGGAGCTCCTCGGCGGCGGTCGCCAGCTCCTCCCTGCGCTTCCTGATCACGTCGTACGCGAACTCGTCGACGCCGGCGAGCGAGCGCCGGAGCACGCGCTCGTGGCCGACACCCAGAGCGCGCATTCCGCGCCACACGGCGGTCGGCGTCACGAAGCGCACGATGGTGGCCTCGGTGGCGTCCTCGAACGCGCGGGCGAAGGGGATCTCCGGGAGGCCCTTCTGGAGGCACCCGGGGTCGACGCCGAAGGCGATCATGCAGACGTTGTCGAAGGTGAGGCGGAGGAGCACGTCCTGCAGGTCCACGGCCGCGCCGGCCGCCTCGGTGTCGGCCAGCACGGGCAGAAGGCGCCGGTGCACGAGCTCCACCAGCGAGCTGGCCGTGAGCGCGCGGAACTCGGCGGAGTGGAACTCGAGGCTGGCCGCCTTGCGCTGGTTCCGCCACACCTCGTCGTCGGCGCCGAAGATGCCGTCGCCGAGGAGGTCGCGCACGGTGTCGCGGAAGTAGGGGCCCTTGGGGAAGTTGGCGAACCTGGTCTTGAGCAGGTGCTCCAGGTTGCGCGGGTCGGCGGTGACCACGCAGTGCAGGTTGGTGAACCAGGGCCCGCGGAACGTGAAGGTGCCGCCGCGCGCCTTGAGGACGCCGGTGATCCACTCGTACATGTCGCCGCGGACGCCGAGGAGGAGGGACGGGAGCATGCCGACCACCGGCCACGACGGGAGGCCCAGCGAGCGCCGCTGGCGCAGGGAGTGGATGGCCACGAAGATGCAGACGGCCACGAGCACCTCCACCGTCTGCACCTCCGGGAGAAGGCTGGCGAGGCCGCCGGCGCCGAGGAACGAGGACGTCGTGCCGTTGTGCGCGCCGCTCGAGATGAGCGCGTCCATGGCGCCCATGGCGTGCTTACGGTTTGGTTTGGATATGCAAAGAAAGGTGGTGGTGGTGTGCTGAGTGACGTGTTGATGGAGGAACGAGGAGTGTGTGAGTTTGGAGGGGTTCTTGAGGCGTTGATATAGGTGGCATCGTCGCATGGCCGTTTGATTTGGTGAGCTGAAAGACTTGTGACAACGAACTAATGGAACTTTTGTGGCCTTCCTTGAGCGACTCTTTTGACCCGAGCCGTGAGCGACTCTCACCGGTTTAATTCCCAGGTGGCTGCAGGGAGTGGATCTGGGCGGCTTGCGCTACACATTGCGTTGCCATTTCGCCTTCATGTTTCTCTACTTTATCGCTTCTAAGTAGTACTTTTTTTTATGAAGCAAATATATTAATATCATAAAAATATCAATTACACCTAGCATCTGCAATAACGAAATGTTCGAAAAACAATACGGTTGCACACATCTCATAAACAAAAAGAAAAAATAATGAAAGAACCTGCTAAAGTGATCAATGCCTAGTATCTGCAGCACGGACCACCACAAAAACAACATCGAAGTACAAGACGTCTTCAAGAAATAAAACAATGTACAATCATCCAAAACAATATCGAAGTACAAATTCTTCAAATACCGGATTATGCGGATTCGAATATCAGATTAGGCGGATTCGAAATCGGTGCGGTAACGAAATGATATCGGATCGAAAACGGACATTTACCACATTCGTATATGAGAAATATATAAATGTTTTAAACTAAAATCATATATAAAGAATGAGAAAAATATAAATACATATGCACTTTAAGAACATATAAATCACAAGACAGTATTGAAATAATCCAAATAATGACTAACAAGCATATGTCTTGTCTCGGAAGCAAATATAACATTCACATACGGCTTCTAAATACTTAAAAGTTGACCCATCAATCGGATTTGAAAATTAAAAAATTGGGTTATCCGACTAGAAAAAACGAATTATCCTATTATGTCGGATGTTATTAATACCATATCCTATACCGTATCCTATCAATCGGATTTGGGTTTGGATCAAAAATTTATGGAATGTAAAAAAAATCTGTTTTCGTATTCTATAAAAACGAATTCGAAAACTGTTTCAAACGAAAATTATCCTAACCACTTTTTCAAAGATGAGAACCAAAACTCATCCTATCCATAATATATTAACCTCTTTCGTGCATACTAATCATATCGCCCACAATGAAATCACCAGTTCCGAACCAACGAAATCACCATACCTCCACATCCTCGTGGAAGAGGATGCTAGGAGGCCGACGACCCAGGCAATCCATGTTGGGGCACGCGGTACGCTACGCTAGCGCCAAATTAAATTTTCTACCGCGCACAACCAAGATCACTTCTACTGGGGATGAACTACGTGATTAGGGTTTACCACTAGACGCGCAGTCACGGCAGCAGAAGGAGAGTTGGCGATGCGCGTCGGCGGCTGCTCCTCGAATCCCTTGAACCGATCCCTCGTACCGATCCCACGAACGGAGTCCCGCGATCCGATCCCGCGAACAGTTCGTCCAAGCGCCGCAGGTGCAGCGCCTCCAAGGGATGCACACGTACAAGGAGGAGCGTCGGGCGGCGGACTGCTAGGTCCGGCGGCTCGGCCTGGAGGTGGAGTGGCGGCTAGGGTTGTGGTCTGACCTCTACCCCTTCGGGGTCCGCCCTAGCCTTTATATAGGCGCCCGTGGAATGGCCTCAACCCTTGAGGCAATCCGGACCCTCCATCCATAATCCATTCGGATCACCTCCTTTCCCCTTAAGCGCGCGATCCTATAGGTTCACGTATACATGGACACGACCAGGATCACATCTGGTTCAATAGTCGGTAGCGGTTCCTAGCAGAACTTGCCGGCTCCCATATATGTGTAAAGTCATAAGACGAACCATTACAACGTGTCATATGCAACATTCCTTTTGCCTCACGATATTATGTTGTCAAGCTCAAGGCGAGTACTTGTCACCCTTGTGATAGCTTGACCTCTCTTCTCGAAACCGTGATACAAATTCCTGAACCGGGTTAACCCTTAACCCATGTTGCATGGCCATGCTTTCTGAATCTTATCACTCGAGAGGGCCCAGAGAATATCTCTCCAAAGTGGAGGGGAAAATCCCATCTTGATCAACCATGTCTCGTGGCATGTATCATGACTCACCCGTAAGCTACCTTTATAACTACCCAGTTACGGTGTAGCGTTTGATAGTCCCTAAGTGAGTCATTCCTCATCCCGAGAACATGCAAGGACCTCAGGTCGTCCAACTCAGTGATTCCATCGCTAAGTCCATACTATCGGTAGAATCTCCATGCTCATGACTTATGAAACATAGTCATCAATCGAATCATATACTAGTCAAGGATATGTGTCCGCATAACCTTATCAACTAGGGACCATTAGAACAATCATCATAGAATATATAGTCTCACAAAAAAGTCACATACTTATTGATACATATCAGTGATGATGTTCAAGGACAATACAAATAACTCATGAATACATAAGGAGATAACATGGTTTCAAAGGCTTTGGTGATGTCCAACAATCCAGTGCTGACCAAAGCCCACCCTGCGTAGCACATCTAGTAGGAAGGCCCAATCCATGGTTCCAAAGGCTTTGGTGATGTACAACTTCAACATGACTGCGGCCTTCGAGGATCAGTTCAACTTCATCGTCGTCTTCTAGACTAGCATGAAGTTGTCGTGCAGTGATCACCTACGAATGAACGCGCTCTAATGGGATCCCACTATCTGGGACCCTCGCGGCTAAACGATCCGCCATGACCTTGGCCACCAATTTCGAAAAACCATGGATCAAGCTAATGGGCCGAAAATATCTAACTTCCAAGGCATTCGGTTTCTTTGGTAATACGATGATCATGGCGTTGTTGATCGATGTTAAACAACGGAAATCCTGCATGCAAAAGGCATGAAAGGTGACCATCACACCCGCTTGATGATGGACCAACAGGCGACTTAGAACCTCGCAGGGAACCCGTCGGGGACGGGAGCCTTGTCTAACCCCTGAGCACATACGTCCTCCCAGCTCTCATCCTCGGTGAATATCCCCTCGAGATCCCGTGGGACCCAACTCGGCATGCGAACCTCTTCTAGGTCGATGGTGTGTGCCCTATCAGGTGCATGCCCGAGTAGCCCCGCGAAGAAGGCATCATCCGACTCCGCGATAGCCTCGTGATTCGAGGTTAGGACCCCATCCTCCCTAAGCTTGTCGATGTAGTTCTTCTGCCTCCTATTGCTCGCATAGGCATGAAAGAAGTCGGTGCAAGCATCCCCCTCCTCGAGCCACAGAACATCTGATCACTGCCACGCAATTGAGCGCTCGAGGGAGGCCAACCCTAGCAGTTTGCGCTTGAGGAGGCCCCACAGGCTTCGCTCCTTGACCGATAGCGCCCTCCTTTCCATGGTGACGTCCAGATGGAGGATCATCTCATTCACGATCGTGATCTACTGCATGATGCTACCCGGCCATGTACCGATTAGTCCAGCTCGCCAAATTGCGTGCGGTGGTCTTTAGTTTGGGCGCCGTTGATGAGCTGCTGGGGACGGTTGGATTGGCTCCCTGCTAGTGATGCAAGCATGGCAGACTGGTGGACATCTATCCACCCAACGAGAGAAGTGAGGAAGGAAATGTGAACAACCATCTCCTTCGTTCCGTGGACACTCTGGACACATCGAAACAACATGGTCTTCAATGGAATCCACCCTTCTGTGAGCACGGTGCTACAGATCTACTATGAAGGGTAAAACTAGCGCTCGACCAAACTGCTCAGAGACGATAGGTCGCTGCCAATTAGGATGGTAGGGTAGGTTAGTAGCAAGTAGTCCACATGTGGTGTTTTGGTTATGTTAACAGTAGCGTTTCCGATTGTATGTAACTTGTACTAAATCCTGCCGTTTTGGCGTTGCCTTGTGTGTACCAAATCTCGATTGTATAAACTTAAGATGCGCGACAATGATGGAGACACAGAGAGAAAAAGGAGAGAGTAGATTGGAGTTCGAAAGCGAGCGGTCTACTATTCGCCTCTCGGCCGGGCGCTGGCGGTTGCTGACCAAACGCAGCTACCCAGCACTTCATGCTCCGGCCGCCCTCCGGTCACTCAATCCTAGGATTCAGACTTCCCGTACGTCTGCGCTTGCGCATCAAGATGAAGGGTATAGCCCGAACACGGACGATCGTTGGTCGCTGTCGCCATCGATCGGCCACAGCAGGGCATGCATATAAGATTACATAACAGACAGAGGTACGGAGTACACATTATACGGAGTACTTGACTTGGGTGACGGTGCACACATGTTTAAAGTAGACGATTCCGTGCATCATGCATGCTTCAGTTAAGCTTAGACCCATTACCAATGACATCCACTTTCTTCTCTATGGGAGGAGTATGGGTGATCTGCTGTTGTCGTCAGTCCGTTATTTGTTTCTTTTCTTTCAAGACGCAACAGTTGCCTATTATTGAATTAATTCAATAGAAAGAGTGGCACTGTACGTAGGTCTCGAGCCAAACCGAACGAAAACGACAAAAAGAAGGTATACTCTCCCGCCATTAGGCTCTTAATTAAGTACCTTTGGCTGCTACAGTCCGCCACCTTTCTGCTTCATCTTCAATCCAGCTCTCAGAATCGATCATGTAACTAGCTTAGTATAAAATGACCGACACTTATTATGGATCGGAGGGAGTATGATGTTTTCATTTTTTGTTTGTTTTGATTGTAGTGGTGGCAACACCGTATGATGTTTTCGGTGGCGACAAAGTAATAACGAAAAAAACATTATGCTCCGCTTTATAGATAAAGCATCAACCAAACACATACTCATACAACAGGTAGTTAAAATACATAAGTATAGACTAGCAAATATGCCCGTGCGTTGCAACGGAAAAAGAATACATCATATATCTATACTAATAGGGTTCATATATTGCAACGGATTGGTAAAATAACGCCTTTAAATAAAACCGGTAAAAATACCCACAATGATTTTACATAATGTACAAATTATATTAGTATAAATATTTAGATTATCAACAAATTTAAGGTTTATCTTTTTAGCTCAACCTTTATGCTTCATTACATAGAAACCATATTAAAACATGAGGCTGCGCCGTACACCGCGTGCACCTTGTATCAAGGTTGCAGTGACCATACATACATTATATGTTCGGGCATCCATCTATAGAATTTATGGTCGACAATATTACTCAATGCAGTGTTTTCTGGGGAAACAGATATATTGGGCTAGCTAGATATTATTCATACTAGATGATACCCCGCGCGTTGCTGCGGGAATTTTTCAGAGAAAAATTATAAGAAAAATGGGTTTTAAAAAATATAAGAAAAATGGTTTTTTCAAACATGAGAAAAACTATTAAGAGTAATATAATTTGATTATAAATTCTCTTTTGAAATCAATACTGTTTAAAGAAAAAATGTAAGAAATTTGATGAAAATCCAAAAAAATGAGTATGATTTTTTTATTAGCTTGATAATATATGGTGAGAGGCAATATGAGATGAAAATAATGTTGAGTAGAGATAGTGGAGACATCTCCACCATTGGCTAAGGCTAAAGCGATAATATCAATTATAGATGTGCATAGAAAAATAAAATATGAGATAACTCATAATTTGTTTTTTTATAAAAAATCTCTTATAAATTGTGAGACTAAGTGCATAAAAATTATTATTTATTTAGGTTGCATGTGCATGCAATTAATGGAAGCATGTGCATGCATAGTTAGTGGATTTGTTTTGCATGGTGGACCTACTTGATGATGTGGATAGCTTGCATGTCAAGATAGAAAGGTTAGTGGGGATGAACTATTTAGGTATTATAGATTCTATGACAACTATTTCAGTTAAAAACTTAAATGATGAAATAACCAAAATGATGGTTCACAATAGTCTAAGAGAGTGCTGTAATTTCCTATTGAGAAAAGATGAGGCTCTTCCATGTCTTTTCTTTTCTTCGCACATGTCACATCTTTTTCTTCACAACTATTATATTTTCCATGTATGTGGTCCCATGCACATATACATTTTTCGTTCACATACATTAGTCAACATACAGTTTATTTCCTTCTTTTATTACATATAGCCCACAAATCATATTTAAATTAGAATGGCTATTTTTCTCATTTTTTCTTATTGCAAGCACCCCTCTCCCGTTAAATCAAGGGTTTTCTTCTCATATATTATATATTTTTCCTTCACAACTATTATTTCCACATGTTTATGCCCACCATGCAATTTCTTTCCTTCTATTAATACGTACAACTCAAAAACCATATTTTAATTAGAATAGATTTTTCCCTTGTTTTTTCTTATTGCGCATATCCCACGAATCATGCACACATTTTTTTTCTTCGCACCTATTATTCCCACACCTTTTTTTGCGGTCACCATGCAATTTCTTTCCTTCTTTTATTACGTACATCTTACAAACACATTTTAGAATAACTCTTTTTTAGGGGTTCCTTTTTAATAGCAACGGTTCCTCCCTTCTCCATGATTTTTTAGAGATTTAAGGCAAAGTCCAACTCGTCCCATGCATATGAAGAAACTCTTTGCTGGCCCATTGACAAAAAAAATGCCAAGCAAGCCAATCTCAGCGAACAATTTTTTGCTGGCCCATTGAAGAAAAAAAAAACTGCCAAGCAAGCCCATCTTAGCGAACAATTTTTTTGTTTTTTTCTGGAATCATTGGACTGCGGGTTGATTTGCTATAAAAGGAGGGGGTATTTTAAAAAAATATTATGAAGGAACGAGAAACTCACCTTCCTTTATTATTAGGAAGATATAATGGTGGGGCAACAACACAAGCAATGTCCAAAGTCAGCAAAAATGACCAATCAGGGCATCTCCAGTCGCGCCCCCGACAGCCCCTCAGAGCGGCGATATTAGCGTAGGACACACTTTTTTTGCCAAGTCGCGCCCTCAGAAACCTATTTTTTGCCGGATTGGGACGAAATTGGATCCGGCGAACCCATGTCGAACCCAACACGTTGGGGTTGCCTAGGAGCGTCGGACGAAGCGAAAACTCACGTGGGTCCGCACTGTCGGCTGGACCGACCGCTTCTCCCGCGGTTTTCTTTTTTTCCCTCTCTTTTCCTCCTCCCAATTAATTCCTTCGCCCGCCGCAGCTCCCGCCATTTCCCATAGATCCGCCCGCCATGGCGCTGAAGAAGACGAAATATGTTCCCCCTCGACAGACCATTGATCCACCTCTACCCCAAGTCGAGGAAGCCGATGGCAAGGCCTCCCAACATGACGAAAGCCGAGTGGAAGGCCGACAGTGATCGTCGGGAGGCGGCAACCATCAATCGGCGGAAAAGACTCAACGCCAAGAAGGCCAGGGTCGCGGCGACGCAAGAGCTCGAGCAGGACGCAGAGTGGTGATCGATCCTTCCCCCGCAGTTCCACCCTTCCAGCTAGCAGAGCGTCGCGTCGCCAACCGCCAACTTATCGCCCTCGTCGCCGATGTAGGGATACTCTCCCTCACCGGACTACGACGACATCATCGCGCACGACGGCTTTGACCCCAACCTTGCCTTCCTGTGGACCGTCGCACCACGCGTCTTCACCAGCCCTTGATCCGCGCGTCAGGATCAACTTGCAGTACACCTACACCCACGCCCATGCCTATTCGACGACGTACTCCAGCTCTGCCGCTCCGACCCTGCGCCGGGGAGCACTGCCCTTCGCGACATGCCAAGCCGAGATGGAGGACATCATCACGAGCGGCTCCGCTGCCGCTGCCGCTACATACCCCGAGTTCTATACCCAAGAAGAGATGCCGGACAACGGTGAAATGGATGGCGGCGAGCAAGAGGACGGAAAGGAGGAGGCGGAAGAGGAAGAAGTGGTGGTGATGGAGGAGGAGCCGCCGGCGAAGGGAAAAAAGAGAAAGTCCGACGAGAAGCACACCGGTCTGGCTTTCCTGATGGCTACATACCTCGAGTTTTACGAAACAGGACGCCGAACTGGAACTTTTCAGGACCAACATCGCCGCAAAGAAGAGAAACACCGATCTAGCTTTCCTAATGGCGCCGACGTGTCGATGATAGACCCGCAGGTGAAGACGTGGTTCATGGCCGAGCGCAACCTGATCTTGACCCAGATGTCTGGACAGGCGGTGACCACGACCAGGACTGCGCCCGAGACCTCGCCGGCCGCAGAACCAGCTACGCCCGAGAAAGCCACTCCGCCCGCAACAACTACGCCCGAGGCCACGCCGACCGCAACAACTACTACCGAGAGTACGCCGTCGACGCCCACCACACCCACAATGGAAGATCAGCCCGTGTCACCGATCGCCGACCCTACGGCAGATGAGCATGACGTTTGAGAGCGCGGCGCCGATCGCCGATCCTTTTGTTCCCCGCATTCGACTGCCGACTGTGGCATCTTGATCGTCGACCTATGGCATGTTAATCGCCGAAATGTGCTATTTTTTAGAGTCGGAAAGAAACAATTTGAATTTTATGTGTTTTGGGGCCGATTTTTCGAGGATGACTTGGGGCCACAGCTGGGACGTCGATCGCCCCCAAAGCGATTTTATCGTCGGCGCGCCCCCAAGCGGCGCTATTTTATCGCCGAAAATCTCCCTGGGAGGCGAATAGCTGGGGATGCTCTCAGGCTCCAAAAGGGGCGGCGAAAGCAGGGGCGCCAAGCGAAGAGCGGTGGAGTGAAGACCGGCGAAGAGAGATTCGATGTCCCACTCCCCACGCGATTTGTGGTCTGCAGAGCTGCAAGAAGCCACTCATTTCTATTCCGCATCAGAAGAGCGGCAAAGATGACATTCCCAATCACGTGCTTATTACTAATCATCCTAGCGTCCACAAAAAGCCCTATGCGGCCTAGTCGGGATGGATTGGATCTCAAGAAACAAGTCAAGGAAATTTGTGGCCCCACCTGCCACCAACCACTTCTCGAAAACAATTCCTAAAGGTACTCGTCCCCGAACAAGTTGCCAAAGAAAGATCTAGATCTTAAGAGGGAGTCTAATCTCCCATTGACGAGGGGTGACCCCACGATTCCTATGGATGAGTCTACCCGGTGTACTCGAAAACAGAATGCTCACAAAGATGCCGTCTGGGCCCAGCTTTGGCCCGCTAATGGCACCGACGTAGGAGTCCGCGATTCGTAAGAAAGGTGAAAACCTGTCGTGTGGTACAAGATTAGGGTTAGGAAATCTCATCTGTAATTCAAGATGGGTTCCCCGAGACCTAGCCTAGTATATAAGGGTTGGGAGGGGAGACGTCGAGATCAACCAAGACACAATCTGTAACCCTAGCCTTGTGTGCACTAGCATTGGCCTTCCCTGTAATCGCATCTCCAAGCAATAATATCGAGCAGGAACGTTTCCTCCTGTTAGCCGATGAGCTATCGTCCAACCTGTGCCTCTCATGACTAACCCAGGGTCCCTGACCATGGGATTTGCCGGGGTTCATCCCCGTCAATTGGCGCCGTCTGTGGGAACCGCACAGGTTGGGAACGCGATCTCGGCGGCCTCACCAGCATCTTCAACACCCGCCAACGCGATGACTCCACCAACACCCTTCGATCCGACAACCCAAGCGGAATCCGATCTGTTTGGGTCCCTCGGTTTCACGGCTCATCTTTCGACTCTCCGACCAGTCTTCGCTGATCTACGCTCCAGCATCAACCTAATCTTCGGAGCATATCAAATCTACATTAACCATTGGGGCGCCCTCCGCCTCACGGACGACGCTCGAGCACCTGCGACGACATCTACAACAACAATCGACGCGGTCGCCACCCGCGCGACCACCCTTCGAGCCATCCGCGACTGACCACCCAACCCAAGACTTCACGTCACCCGCGACCGCTCGGGTGGACCCTCGGCCTGGAAGAGCAGCATCACACGCGTGAGTAAGAAGGCAGTCAGGACACCATCGCAGGTGTTCATGGCAGAAGCCGACGCACCGACAGCAAACGTCAAGGGCCAAGACGACGACTCGAATACTTGCCAAGATAACCAAACCAACGGCAACACAAAGGAGTCCGGAACCACCAGTAAGACCGTCGTGAAGCTAGGAGCAGTGGGAAGCATACCAATGAAAGTACCACAGGGACAAGAACAAAGCAACCACAAGAGCAACGAGCCATCAAGCAGCAAGCAACAAGCCCCGGGTGCTATAGTAGATGACCCACCCAGAGAGCGAATATTCCTATCCAAAGATTCAATGGCCAGAGTAAGGGACGCAGTCGAACACGGCAAGCTACTACCAGCAAACACAACAAGGGACGAGCTCAGGGCATACAACAAAATGGCAAGCGAGCTAACCCAGCAAACGAGACAACGATGCCTAGAGATGGAGAAGCAAGAAAGGGCGGCCGCCGAGCAGAAAAACAATCGCAAGCCACCTCCCAGAGGCGACTCTCCCGATCACGGCTCCCCTCTCCGCACTAAATCAAAACTCAGCAACCTGCGACGAGAAGACAGGGAGAGAGTGGTTCGGAAGCTCGACGACGACTTCAAGCTAGAGGAGGATGACGATGAAGAGGAACCCCTCACACCAGCAGAAGCCCTTATAAGTGCCCGAGACTACCTATCTCGCGCCCCGAAAAGTAGGAAGAACAGACCAGACCACAACACGTCAATAGCCTTGCAGATAATGAAAGACGCCATCGCCGCCTCAGCACCCAAAAAATCAAGTGCAAGGCGACCGACCCGCGAGAAGACACCAGACAGGGTCCCCAGCTCACCCGACGACTACGACAGCAGCGATGACCGGCGCAAACGCTCCGGCAAAAACAAGAAGCACGACAACGACGACAACAACAATAGGCGCCGCAGAAGTTGACAAGACACGCACGACGACATCACGCAAAACAAAGTCAACCGCAGCAGGCGAAGACGCGCAGCACATGAAGAGTACTCAGACAAAGAATCTTCCGACGAAGAAATTGAGCCATGCGGAGCATTATGCTTCACGCGTTCTATACGCGAGACGCGAATGCCGAGTGGGTTCAAATTGAACTCCACAACACTAAAATATAATGGACTCGAGGAACCGGAGGCATGGCTCGACGACTACTTAACAACAGTTAAGTTTCAGCGAGGGACCAACGTCACGACAATGCAGTACGTGCAGCTCATGCTCGAGAGCTCGGCACGACACTGGTTGAAGAACCTCCCGCGAGGATCCATCAGTTCATGGAGGCAGTTCCGTGTAGCCTTCATAGAAAACTTTAAATCTACATACAAGCGACCAGCATCGCTCGAGGAGATGCGGGCATGCAAGCAAGGAGCCAGGGAAACCTTGCGAGCCTACATCCAGCGGTGGACCATACGCAAGAATTCAACAAAAGACATATCAGACGAAAGCGCAATCGACGCGTTCAGACGAGGCCGGCAACGCATTGAATTCAAGGAACAGCTCGGGCAGATGAAAGTCCGAACACTCGCATGGCTGCTAGAGCAAGCCAACAGCTGGGCGGACGACGAGGATTCCGTTCGCAACGAAACAGAAATCCACATCGCACGCTCAGAACACGACTACGACTACCACAATGGAGAAAGAGGACTCGAACAACGAAGGAAGCGATCCAGGCTCAGTTTCTACGACGACAGAGGACCCGACATGGTCACTGCCGGCTTCCAAAACGATAGAGACGGCAGGCATCACGACGATAGCAGAGCACAACAAAGAGATAACCCTGAAGACGCTCCCCAAGCTCAGAAATGAGACTGGAGAAAGAGGCAGCCGCGCGACAACACTAGAACATACCGCTCGGCCAAAGAACAACTCGATGGACCGTGCTTAGATCAGGGCACACCCTCAGGAACTGCAGAAGCTTCAATGAGTTTGCTAAGGAAAAAAGTCGATCTGCGACAACAGCGGCGCAGCCACTCGCGAGCATAGAAGTCGGGCCTATTGCCCACAACGCACCACCAGCCCCTCCTCTGCCAACAAGGCAAGTTGCTGCAATCCAGGAACAACGCATGACACCAGAAGAAAAGGAGAAGTATCCAGAAGCCCACGGCAGGATCTACATGATACAAGAAGGCAGGCCTTCAAATAGGCAGCAGAAGCAGGTCACAAGACAAGTTTTTCTCGCAAACTCCTCGCACCCCGCTGTCCCGGAGTACCTACGCGGGTCCGAGACAGAAATTACTTTCTCTTAGGAGGACCACCCGCCAGCCATCCCTCGACCAGGGCACGCCGCACTAGTGCTCGAGGCCAGAATTGTAAACTACGACATGTCACGATTGTTCATGGACGGCGGCAGCGGAATCAACATCATCTTCACCAGGACACTCGAAGAAATGCTCATCCAGAGATCCGCGCTCAAATCCTCAGGTAAAACCTTCCATGGGATTGTGCCAGGAAAAGCAGTCTACCCTCTTGGAAAAATAATCCTAGAGGTGATCTTTGGCAATGCGACCAACTTTCGCAAGGAGATCCTAGACTTTGAAGTGGTCGACTGGAAGTCGCAGTACCACGCAATCCTCGGGCGACCAGCCTTCGCCCGCTTCATGGCAGTGCCACACTATGCCTACCTTAAGCTAAAAATGCCAGGCCCACATGGAGTCATCACAGTCAGCGGCAGTTTCGTCAGGTTCGACCGCTGCGACAAGGAATTCCACAAGATATCAGAGGCCTTTGGAGCTCACCAAGCTAGCAGAACCACGGGAATCACAGAAGAAGCACTCGCATAGAAGAAGAAATCATCTGAAGGACCCGAGTACTCGGAGAAGAAGCTACCTAGCCCTTAAGGCCACCACGGCGTCGTTTTAAATAAAGGGGACTATCCTCATCAGGACCCCCTCCTTACTAAATGTAAGAAACAGCAGGAAGAATATTGAAAAATATTTTCACAGAAATTGATTCATTGGCACTCGGGGGCTCGCCGCAGCAGCCACCCCCCGAGGCGTCCTTCGCAATCGCGACATAAACAAAACTGACACTCGGGGGCTCGCCGCAGCAGTCACCCCCGAGGCGTCCTTCGCAATCGCGACATAAACAAAACTAGCACTCGGGGGCTCGCCGCAGCAGCCACCCCCGAGGCGTCCTTCGCAATCGTGACATAAAAAAACTGGCACTCGGGGGCTCGCCACAGCAGCCACCCTCCGAGGCGTTCTTAGCAATCGCGACATAAAAAATTGGCACTCGGGGGCTCGCCACAGCATCCATCCTCCGAGGCGTTCTTCGCAATCGCGACATAAAAATTGGCACTCGGGGGCTCGCCACAGCAGCCACCCTCCGAGGCGTTCTTCGCAATCGCGACATAAAAAATTGGCACTCGGGGGCTCGCCACAGCAGCCACCCTCCGAGGCGTTCCTCGCAATCGCGACATAGAAATTGGCACTCGGGGCTCGCCATAGCAGCCACCCCCAGAGACGTCCTTTGCAATCGCGACATAAACAAAACTGGCACTCAGGGGCTCGCTGCAGGAGCCACCCCCCGAGGCATTCTCCGCAATCGCGACACAAACGAAACTAGCACTCGGGGGCTCGCCTCACCAGCAAACCCCTTACAGCAAAACCATGACAACAAAGGAGTACAGTACACCAAGAGGAAGCACCTAACCCCCAGGCTCCATCTTCGCCTTAATAAGAGAACCCAGATAACGGTCGTTCTCTTCGCAAACCCGCTTCACAACTTGGCGCATAGGCTCATCGACAACCGCGTAGTGCTCATCCATCGGGTGATCCCTACCACCTGGAGGACCCTCCACCACTTGAGCAATATTAGCTCCCGGCCAATGACTATGGACCAAGCCCAAGGCAGCCCGAGCTCCATCATGAATCTGGTGATCCATCACGTGACGCAGCTCTGCAGGCTGAGAAAATACACGGCAAAGCGTCTCAAAGGACGATGGCACCACCTGCAGCGGATAAAACTCAGAGTGGATCCCTCCCAACACCCGTTGACAGTACCGCAGAGCAGCCGGCACCCGCTCAACTCGAAGACGAAGCACAACAAATGCTCGAGAACGAGCCCCATCTGCCCAGAAAGGATTGTTCGCCTACACATCAAGGTCATCCAGCCGCGACAGTTCCGATTGAACGGCCTTCTCCTCATCCCGGGACCTCCCCGCCAGCACTTCGAAAAACAGGATCAAAATCAAGACAAAGACAGAAAAGCTACTAAATGCATTCGAGCAATCGAGCAGAAGCCAAACTCACCCCGCAGGAGGTCAGGCACTTCACCACCCATGAAGCAAGGCTGTCCAGCACGGCCTCAGCGCGCTGGCGTTTGGAACGATGGACTGCTGCAGCCCCCTTGAGGCGAACAACTTCCTGCTCAGCGTTTCTCAGCCTCAAGCACATGGACTCGTACGCACCCTCGAAAAAGTCCTCCTTCAACGAACTCCAAGCCCGAAGAACGCTCGGGGTGGCCTACCGCAAAACGAAAAAAAAGAAAGGAAAATCAAGCACAACAGCAGGAATGGCCAAGCAGTTACTCCAATAAAAGTAGCACAGATTCACCACCACAAAGGAGGCATATTACAACCAAAAGTTCCAGACGACATGACATGGCTACGCCTCCCCCTTGCCCGTAGAGGAGGGACACTGAGCATCCACAACTTTTTGCAAGCGACGAGCCAGAACAGTGGCTCGCTCACGCTGCTCGTCGGTGTAATTAGGAATAGTCTCAACCAGAGAGTCGTCAATGGCAATTCCGTGCCCCATAAGAACAACAAGGGACGTGGAAAGACCACTCACCACGTTCTCGCCAATCAGCTCCTCCAAGAGATCCCCGTCATCACCAAACGCAGCAACACGGGCGTCTAGCCAGATGTCAACTTCTTGTCCTCCGGCATGAGGTGCTCATGAGCAAGACCCACAAGAGTGGAAGCCCGGGCGCAGACACCCTTGGCAACATCAACAACAGCTGACATGGCATCCACGGCCCCACGGAGAACTCCAGACCCCAAGGCAACCAGTCCCGTCGCACTTGCACCCGTAGAGGCTGCACCAGGCAACCAAAATTACTACGGGAAGACAAAGAGACAAAGCGCCCAGCAAAGGAACGACAACTTACACACAAGCGAGTCCGCCAAGACCTGAAGACGCTTGCACTCGACCGCCTCCGCCTGCACAAGCGCCTCCTCGGCCTGACGCAGGCGCACCAACTCCTCGTGCTGACCATGCAGCTCTTTCTCCTTGGAAGCCAAAGCAGCCTTGAGGTCAGAAATCGTTCTTTCTGCCTCCTCGACCTGCTTCTCGGCAGTTTGGCGATGGCCTGAGAAACAAAACAACAATCAAAAAGAGGACCCAGCAGTCCAAGCACAGCAGTACAGGAAGAAATGCTCACTACTCATGGCAGATAAAGCATCCTGGGCAGAATCGTGGGCCTGTTGCCAATGCTCAGCTTCGACCACCAGACGCTCACAGTGTTGGAACACCGGCTATTCAAAGAAATTAAATATTAAGACATAACTAAGGCAAGACTACAATCAACCGCAAGCACTTGCTTGCAGCCTCGGGGGCTACTCCCATCGGGAGCACTGCCGTGCCCCCGACGACAAAAACTACACAAGCAAGTAGGAAACAAACTCACCAGCCCAGCTATGCGGTCGAAAAAGCGGACTTTATCTTCAACGGCAAGATCAAGACGGCCCAAGCAGGGATGCCCTAGAGTAGAAGGCTTGATATCAGAAGCAACAACACCAAACGCCACTGGCTGAGCAGCAGCAAGAATCACACCCGCAACCGAGAAGCAGGAGTCACCGACGGTACGGGCTGACCAACAGCAGCCGAAGAATCCTCAGTGTGCTTGGCAGCTACTCCAGAGTCAGTCGACTGCAGGTCGACAGTAGCCGCACTGGTGGAGGAAGAAGCTGGAGCAGTCACAGCGCTACAAGATAAACATCATCAGACAAAAGAACAAAGGAAAACAGCCCCGGCAAAGTTAAGCATATTCTTACCCGCCACACGCATAGCAAGTACGCACCAACCTCCCAAGCCTGGGCCTTTTGCGGGCAGCAACAGGAGGAGACGGCTCAGCGGACGGCGCAGACGGCGGAACAACACCACTCGTCGTGTCATCTTCAGCGCCTGAAGGTCGCGACCGCTTGACACGAAAGGGGTCTGAGTCCTCACTATCTCCGGTCTCCGGCAGCTCGGCCCCCGTGGACTCGTCAGCACCAGTGGCACCCACGAGCACGCTGGCATCAACACCCGGAGCAGCATCATCAGCAGCGGAAGCATCTGTCTCTTCGTGAATATCAGCATCCTCCGGCTGCGGAGGGTTGCACAACACGGGAACATGGCGCTACAAAGAAAATAGCATCATCAGCAAGTAGTCAATCAAACATCTAAACCGGACGAGAAATTCAAAGACGCGAACCTGCGGCAGCACGTGATTAGAAGCATATGGACGGACGAAACCCATCTCAGAAATGCTCGAGCACTTGGTCACATACTGGATTCGGGCCAAAAGGCCATCGACATTAAGCTCCTCGGAGGAGCATCTCGTCGACTCCTCAAGACCCTCATACTGCCACATGGGACGGGCTAGATACTGCAATGGCTGGACACGCCTCCCCATAAAAACAGAGATGAGCTTCCCACTGGTCAAGTTGTCCGTCAATACAACAATCCTCTCCAAGAATGGAGCCACTTCAGACGACTCTCTCGCAGACAAAGAATGGGACCACGAAGACTGCTTGACCACTCGCGCTTTGAAGGGAATCTGCCCGAGAGGCAATAATAAAATGGTTATTATCTTATTCCTTATTTATAATAGATGTTTATTTCTCATGCTATAATTGTATTAATCGGAAACGTTAATACATGTGTGTTTAATAAACAAGGTATAGGTTCCTAGTTATGCCTCTCAATATACTAGCTTGTTGATTAACGGATGATCAAGGTTTCCTGATCATGAACATTGGATGTTATTAATAACAAGGTCGTATCATTAGAAGAATGATGTGATGAACATACACCCACAATAGGTTTAACAATACGATCATGTCATCAAGTTTATATTGTTATATCAAACTCATACGAAGTAACTCTAATCCTTAGACCATGAGATCACGTAAATCACTAACACCGGAAGAGTACTTTGATTCCATCAAACATCACACCGTGACAGGGTGACTATAAAGGTGTAGTTGGGTACTCGGAAAGTGTTAGTTGAGGCTCGAGGATCAAGAGTGGGATTTGTCCATCCTGATGACGGAGAGATATACTCTGGGCCCACTCGATGATATCGCATCGACATTGCTTGCAAGCACGTGACTAGCTCACAAGGATGTTATATCACGAAACGAGAAAAGAGTACTTGTAGGTAACGAGATCGAACTAAGATATGGTTGATACCGATGATCGGATCTCGGACGAGTAAAAATATCGCGAGACAAAAGGAATTGGTTACGACGTTGAAGGTTCACACGATCACTAGTTCATCGTTGAATAGATGGGAGTCATTATGGATCTCCAGATCCCGCTGTTGATTATTGATCGGAGAAATGTCTCGGTCATGTCTATCTTGTTCACGAACCGTAGGGTGACACACTTAAGGTTTGTTGACGCTTTTTGAATGGATACGGAACGCCGGAGAAAATATTGGACAACACTGAAATTGTTTCAGGATATCTGAATAGTTCAGGGGGTTAAATGTTAATGTTTGTTGATTACAAGAATTAACAAATATTAAATCTCAAATAAAAGAATTAAAAATGTTTTATTCATTTATGGGAGATAAACTCTTGGGATTTATGAGTGGAAGTTTTCTACCAAATTAAGAGGAAGTATTAAATGAGTTTAAGAGGGAGTTACCTCTCCCATGAAGAGGGGAGTAATGGGGGCGCCATTCCTCCCTTGGGCTGCCCCCTCTCCTATAAAAGGAGGAGGTGGAGACCTCCTCTCCACTAGCTCATTCCCTCTCCTTCTCGCATGTCCTTTGGTTGACATCTTCCTCTCCTTGCTTGTCCTCTACTCGAGAACGTGCTTAGGCGAAGCCCTGCTGAGTTTTTCTCTCCACCACCACCACCATGTCGTAGTGCTGTTGGAGTTCCCAAGGATCCACTACTTCCGCTGCCCAACTGGAGCAAGGGACGGAAGTCGTCATCAAGCTGTACGTTTAACCGACTACGGAAGCGTTGCCTCTTGCAACGTTCTTCATCACGATCTTGAGATCGGCAAGTGAACGTCTACATCACCCACGAGAATTGTTCTCGTTGAACACTTTCGGTCTTCGAGGGTGAGTCCTTCCCAAACCATTACAAGTTATCTCCTAGATATGATCTTGGCAGTTTTGTTGCAATCCGTAGGAATTTTTTTTCCTTGTTGCGATCCCATCAGTGGTATCAGAGCCGTGTCTATGCGTAGATTTTTTGTACGGTTAGAACACATATGGATGTGGACGTTGATGATCATGTTATTGCAAATTTTTGTGTATTTTGGATCATGGTGGCATAGTGGAATTGAAGCGGCCCGGACTAACCTTACATGTCCGTGCACATGAGACTTGTTCCACGATTGACATGCAACTTGCTTTGCATAAGTGGCTAGCGGGTGTCAGTTTCTTTCACTATAGTTGTGATCTAATCTACAACGGTTTGCTAATAATATGTTTATCACCGTTGTGGTTTGTTGTTCGTAGGTAAGAACGGTTCTATCCTAGAAAGCCCAAAACCGCGTAAAATATGCAAAAATAAATTAGAGACGTCTAACTTGTTTTTGCAGGGGCATGTGATGTGATATGGTTAATGTTACAAAATTGATGTATGAAATGATCTTTTTTTTTAAATTATGACAACCGGCAGGAGCCATATGGTTGTTTTATTCTTTTCATGGCCTGCGTGCTATATATGTATATATCCATGTGATATATACTGTAATGATGAGAGTCAACCAAGATGGAGGCTCCATGGACCTTGGAGCCACGCCGGTGGAATGATGGAGATCATGCCATGACGCACAAGATGGAGATCAAGTGCAAGAAGGACCATATCATATCACATTATCATGCATGTGATGTTAATCATTTTATGCATCTTATTTTGCTTAGATATGATCATGACGGTAGCACTATAAGATGATCCCTTTTTTAAAATATCAAGATAATAATATGTTCTTCCTTAGTATGCACCGTTAATAAAGTTCGTCGTTTCGAAGCACCACGTGATGATCGGGTGTGATAGACTCTACGTTCGCATACAACGGGTGTAAGACAGTTTTACACATGCGAATACTAAGGTTCTACTTGGCGAGCCTAGCATGTACAGACATGGCCTCGGAACATGGACCTAAAGGTTAAGCATGAATCATATAAATGATATGATGAACATATGATGTTGGCCATTGTAGTTGCACCACCTCACGTGATGATCGGTCGTGGTGTAATGAATTTGGTTCGTGTAATCACTAAAACCAACTAGAGGGATGTTGTTTTTGAGTGGGAGTTATCATAGCAATTTTATGAATTAGCTTGAACTCAATCTATTATAAACTTAGTCTAAATAACTTTGCAAATTTTTTGTAGATGGCACCCCCTGCTTTCAATTTCAGTTTGTTCATGGAGAAAGAGAGACTAGCTACCAATGGTAGCAATTTCACCAACTGGGACCTCAACTTGAGGATTCTCCTTAAAGCTGCTCAAAAGACCTATGTGCTTGATGCGCCTCTAGGTGCCCCACCTGCTGATGACGCTCTCGACGAAGAGAAAAATGTTTTCTTGACTCGCCAGGAGGACCACAGTTTGGTTCATTGCGGCATATTGTATGGACTTGAGCCTGACCTCCGAAAGCGTTTCGAGAACAGCACTGCCTATGATACAATGCGGGAATTGAAAATGATTTTCGATTGCCATGCTGCTGTAGAGAGTTATGAAGCTTCAGAAAAGTTCTTTAGCTTCATGATGGAGGAACACAACTCCGTTAGCGAGCATGTACTCAGAATGTCTGGGTACGCCGAGAAGCTCATAGCTCTGGGAATATCGATCCCCATTGAGCTAGGAATTCATCGTGTTCTCCAGTCTCTGCCACCAAGCTACAAGAGTTTTGTGATGAACTATAACATGCAGGGCATGAAAAAGTCTCTCCCCGAGCTTCTGTCAATGCTAAAGACTGCAGAAGTGGAGATCAAGAAAGAACATCAAGTGTTGATGGTGAATAAGACCACCAGTTTCAAGAAGAAAGGCAAGAAAGGAAAGTCCAAGGGTAACTTCAAGAAGGACGGCAAGTCTGTTGCCAGTTCTGAGAAGAAGACCAAGGCTGGCCCTAAGCACGATAATGAGTGTTTCTACTGCAAGGGAACTGGGCACTGGAAGCGCAACTGTCCGAAATATCTGGCGGATAAGAAGGACGGGAAGGTGAACAAAGGTATATATGATATACATGTTATTGATGTGTACCTTACTAGTAGTCGCAGTAGCGCCTGTTTATTTGATACCGGTTCAGTTGCTAACATATGTAACTCGAAGCAGGGGCTAAGGAATAGTCGACCACTTGCAAGGGATGAGGTGACGATGCGCGTCGGCAATGGATCAAAGGTTGATGTGATCGCCGTCGGGACACTACCTCTCCATTTACCATCGGGATTAGTGATAAACCTAAATAAATGTTATTTGGTGCCTGCGTTGAGCATGAACATTATATCTGGATCTTTTTTATTGCAAGACGGTTATTCATTTATGTCTGAGAACAATGGTTTCTCCTTTTATATGAATAATATCTTTTATGGTCATGCACCTGAGAAGAATGGTTTATTCCTTTTGAATCTTGATAGTAGTAGTACACATATTCATAATGTGAATGCAAAAAGAATCAAGCTGAAGGATGATATTGCTGCATACTTGTGGAATTGCCGTTTAGGTCATATTGGTGTAAAACGCATGAAGAAGCTCCATTCCGATGGACTACTGGAATCACTTGATTATGAATCATTTGAGACATGTGAACCATGCCTTATGGGCAAGATGACTAGGACCCCATTTTCCGGTTCTATGGAGCGGGCGACCGACTTATTGGAAATAATACATACTGATGTATGCGGTCCAATGAGTGTGTCGGCACGCGGTGGATATTGTTATTTCGTGACTTTCACGGATGATTTGAGTAGATATGGATATATTTACTTGATGAAACACAAGTCTGATACATTTGAAAAGTTCAAAGAATTTCAGAGTGAAGTTGAAAATCATCGTAACAGAAAGATCAAATTTCTACGATCCGATCGTGGACGAGAGTATCTTAGTTACGAGTTTGGCACACATATGAAACAATGTGGAATAGTTTCACAACTCACTCCCGCCGGAACACCACAACGTAATGGTGTTTCCGAACGTCGTAATCGAACTTTATTAGATATGGTATGATCTATGATGTCCCTTACCGATTTGCCACTATCATTTTGGGGTCATGCACTAGAGACAGCTGCATTCACTTTAAATAGGGCACCATCAAAACCCGTTGAAACGACACCGTATGAATTATGGTTTGGCAACAAACCTAAGCTGTCATTTCTAAAAGTTTGGGGATGTGATGTTTATGTGAAGAAACTTCAGCCTGATAAACTCGAACCCAAAGCGGAAAAATGTGTCTTCATAGGATACCCTAAAGAAACAATTGGGTATACCTTCTATCACAGATCCGAAGGCAAAGTTTTCGTTGCCAAGAATGGATCCTTTTTGGAGAAGGAGTTTCTCTCAAAAGGGGTGAGTAGTAGGAAGGTAGAACTCGACGAGGTTATTGAACCTTCTCTTCATGAAACGGCGAGTGGCGCAGCAACGGAAGATGTTCCAGTGTTGACTTCACCGAGTGAAGAGAGAACTAATGATGAGGATCATGAAACTCCGAAAGTGGACACTACCGCACCTCGCAGGTCAACAAGAATACGTTCAGCTCCTGACTTTTATGGTCATTCTATGAATGTTATGGTAGTTGAGAGCGATGACCCTGCGACCTATGATGAAGCGATGATGAGCCCAGATTCTGACAAATGGCTTGAAGCCATGCAATCCGAAATGGGATCCATGTACGAAAACCAAGTATGGACTTTGGTAGACTTACCCAATGACCGCAAGGCCGTTGATAACAAGTGGATCTTCAAGAAAAAGGCAGACGCTGATGGTAATGTGATCGTCTATAAAGCTCGACTTGTCGCGAAAGGGTTCCGACAAATTCAAGGAGTTGACTACGACGAGACTTTCTCACCGGTAGCGATGCTAAAGTCAGTTCGGATTATGTTAGCAATTGCTGCATTTTTCAATTATGAAATTTGGCAGATGGATGTCAAAACCGCATTCCTTAATGGTAACATTGAGGAAGAGTTGTATATGATACAACCCAAGGGTTTTGTTGATCCTAAGGATGTTAACAAGGTGTGCAAACTTCAGCGATCCATTTATGGATTGAAGCAAGCATCACGAAGTTGGAATCTCCGTTTTGATGAGGTGATCAAAGGGTTTGGATTTGTCCAAACTTACGGAGAAGCTTGTATTTACAAGAAAGTGAGTGGGAGCTCTATAGCATTTCTGATATTATATGTGGACGACATATTATTGATTGGAAATGATGTAGAACTTTTGAAAAGCGTAAAGGATTACTTGAATAGTAAGTTTTCAATGAAGGACCTTGGTGAAGCTGCTTACATTTTAGGCATCAAGATCTATAGAGATAGATCGAGACGTTTAATTGGGCTATCACAGAGTACATACCTTGACAAGATTCTGAAGAAGTTCAGAATGGATGAGAGTAAGAAAGGGTTCTTACCCATGTTACAAGGTACGAAGTTGAGTAAGACTCAAAGTCCAGCTACAACAGAAGATAGAGAGGTGATGAATTTGAAACCCTATGCCTCAGCCATAGGCTCTATCATGTATGCTATGTTGTGTACAAGACCGGATGTGGCACATGCTCTTAGTTTGACTAGCAGGTACCAATCTGATCCAGGTTTGGAACACTGGGCAGTGGTTAAGAATATCTTTAAGTACTTAAGAAGAACTAAGGATATGTTTCTCATGTATGGTGGTGAAGAAGAGCTCGTCGCAAAGTGTTACGTCGATGCTAGCTTTGACACCGATACAGATGACTCTAAGTCACAATCTGGATACGTTTTCCTCATGAATGGGGCAGCGGTGAGTTGGAGGAGCTCCAAGCAACCCGTAGTGGCGGCATCTTCAACAGAGGCGGAATATATTGCTGCTTCAGAAGCAGCACAGGAAGCGGTTTGGATGAAGGAGTTCATAACTGAACTAGGTGTGGTTCGAGGTGCTTTGGATCCAATGGTTATCTATTGTGACAACAATGGTGCCATCGCCAATGCTAGAGAACCAAGGTCTCACAAGAATTCCAAGCATATTAAGCGCCGGTTCAACTCCATCCATGACTATGTCAAAGATGGCGATATAAAGATTTGCAAAGTACACACGGATCTGAATGTTGCAGATCCGTTGACTAAGGCTCTCCCAAGGGCAAAACATGATCAACACCAGAACTCTATGGGTGTTAGATTCATCACAATGTAATCTAGATTATTGACTCTAGTGCAAGTGGGAGACTGAAGGTAATATGCCCGAGAGGGAATAATAAAAGGGTTATTATCTTATTCCTTATTTATAATAGATGTTTATTTCTCATGCTATAATTTTATTAATCGGAAACGTTAATACATGTGTGTTTAATAAACAAGGTATAGGTTCCTAGTTATGCCTCTCAATATAGTAGCTTGTTGATTAACGGATGATCAAGGTTTCCTGGTCATGAACATTGGATGTTGTTAATAACAAGGTCGTATCATTAGAAGAATGATGTGATGAACATACACCCACAATAGGTATAACAATACGATCATGTCATCAAGTTTATATTGTTATATCAAACTCATACGAAGTAACTCTAATCCTTAGACCATGAGATCACGTAAATCACTAACACCGGAAGAGTACTTTGATTCCATCAAACATCACACCGTGACAGGGTGACTATAAAGGTGTAGTTGGGTTCTCGGAAAGTGTTAGTTGAGGCTCGGGGATCAAGAGTGGGATTTGTCCATCCTGATGACGGAGAGATATACTCTGGGCCCACTCGGTGATATCGCATCGACATTGCTTGCAAGCACGTGACTGGCTCACGAGGATGTTATATCACGAAACGAGAAAAGAGTACTTGTTGGTAACGAGATCGAACTAAGGTATGGTTGATACCGATGATCGGATCTCGGACGAGTAAAAATATCACGAGACAAAAGGAATTGGTTACGACGTTGAAGGTTCACACGATCACTAGTTCATCGTTGAATAGATGGTAGTCATTATGGATCTCCAGATCCCGCTGTTGATTATTGATCGGAGAAATGTCTCGGTCATGTCTATCTTGTTCACGAACCGTAGGGTGACACACTTAAGGTTTGTTGACGCTTTTTGAATGGATACGGAACGCCGGAGAAAATATTGCACAACACTGAAATTGTTTCAGGATATCTGAATAGTTCAGGGGGTTAAATGTTAATGTTTGTTGATTACAAGAATTAACAAATATTAAATCTCAAATAAAAGAATTAAAAATGTTTTATTCATTTATGGGAGATAAACTCTTGGGATTTATGAGTGGAAGTTTTCTACCAAATTAAGAGGAGGTATTAAATGAGTTTAAGAGGGAGTTACCTCTCCCATGAAGAGGGGAGTAATGGGGGCGCCATTCCTCCCTTGGGGCTGCCCCCTCTCCTATAAAAGGAGGAGGTGGAGACCTCCTCTCCACTAGCTCATTCCCTCTCCTTCTCGCATGTCCTTTGGTTGACATCTTCCTCTCCTTGGTTGTCCTCTACTCGAGCACGTGCTTAGGAGAAGCCCTGCTGAGTTTTTCTCTCCACCACCACCACCATGTCGTAGTGCTGTTGGAGTTCCCGAGGATCCACTACTTCCTCTGCCCAACTGGAGCAAGGGACGGAAGTCGTCATCAAGCTGTACGTGTAACCGACTACGGAAGCGTTGCCTCTTGCAACGTTCTTCATCACGATCTTGAGATCGGCAAGTGAACGTCTACATCACCCACGGGAATTGTTCTCGTTGAACACTTTCGGTCTTCGAGGGTGAGTCCTTCCCAAACCGTTACAAGTTATCTCCTAGATATGATCTTGGCAGTTTTGTTGCAATCCGTAGGAATTTTTTTGTTTTTCCTTGTTGTGATCCCATCACGCTTTGGGATTAAAGGGAGCGATACCAAATCGTTGCCCAGCAACGTACTGATCCTTCAGATAGAACCAACTTTTCCGCCATGCACTGACGGAGTCCAGCATCTCTAAATCAAAGTACAAATTTTTATCCCTAATGGATATGCCCACCTGCCCCACAACATACTCGGAGTTCGTCCTCTTTATACAAAAGAGGCGCTTCCAGAGCCCCCAATGGGGAGAGATCCCCAAGAAGGCCTCACAAAGGGAAATAAAGCATGCAATGTGCAAAATCCCATTGGGAGTCAAATCATGTAGCTGAAGCCGATAGGAGTACAGCAAACCACGAACAAAGGGGTGAATCGGAAGGGCAAACCCGCGAGGGAAGAACGCCTGAAAGCACACCCGCTCATCTGCCGTCGGAACGGGAACCGGCTCATTCCCCGGAATCCGCACGGCATCTCCCACCACCAAGCCATCAGCCATCAACGAGCCGAGATCCGCGGCCCCAAAGGGGGAGCGCTCCCACTTGCCAGACATCTTGGCCGACTCCGGAGCAGCACGGGAGCGCTTGGTCATAAGATTTCGCAGCAAGCAGCAAGAGGAGGAAGGTGAAGGCTCAAGAACAGGGGAAAAATAGAAGCGAGATGAGGAAGGCAATGGCTGGGTAAAACCTAAAACTTACCGAGCCGCTCGGTATTTAACCAACAGCCAGGAGAGAAGGAGCACCGTTTATCTCCAGCGTCAAGTAAACGTGGCACGATCCCACGGCGGGCGAAAAGCATGGAAAACCCAATCGGCGCAGTAACAACACCACCCACTACGTGCGCAAAAAGAGGACCATGATCACACGATGCGAAAATTTCGGCGATACAGCGCCAAGTCATTTACTTTGATAGGCTACAGTGGTCAAGATGCCAGAAGACTAAGCCAGCGTCACATCCTAACAAGGCGTATCGAGTACGTCTCCCAGCCTCAGGGTTTCCACCTTTTAAATCTTTTCCGATGGGAAAAACATTCTACTCCCATCGGGAGCATATCCACTATTGTTTCGGGTACTCCCTCACCTAAAGAATAAACATGTGCTCGACTGGTCACTCGCACTCACAGAGTCCCGAGTGCTCCCTCACTCGAAAGAAAAAAATGCGCTCGGGTATTCTATCACCCGAATGGAAAAAGATGCACTCGAGTAATTACTCGCAACTATGAGGGTCTCGGGTGCTCCCTCACCACGACACAAGATAAGCAGAGAAGCACTCGCTAGATCGTACGGTCCCAGAGTATCGGGTGCTCCCTCACCCCGAGAGCGGAGGCGATATTTGAGTGATTACTCGCAGAACTTTAAGTACCCGAGCACTCGGAGATCTCCCGAGCAAGTACTCATCTACATTACTCCTCGCCCGAGCGCTCGACAGAGCTCCGCGAGTGACCGCAAAAACAGCTCACTTGATTGTTTATTCCAACTGTGTGCATTACTAACTAGGCTTCGTGCCTCGATAAAAAATACATATTCCTGGAACACGATACACTATGCCCAGATGCCACGCAAGCTTAGCGTGTAGGTAAGACCCCACTGCGCAGATCGGCCGGGCTGGGACTTGCTGCAGAGCGATTTCACTCCCAATCTTTTCCATGCGCTTGCATGATAGAAAAAGTTGGGCGGACGCGCCTAGGCTACGAACTTTACTGGCGGCAATTGATCACTGTAAGACCTGCAGCGGCATGACTTTTTCTCGACATCAGTGTTCCAAGCTCATGTCGAGGGACGTGAGTTTGATTGGGATACTGCGGTATTTTCCACTAGCGCAATTCACCAAGGCTCGACCAGTCGATTCCTTGGGCCCTTTCAGCTTAGCATTCCCTCGAAACAGGTTTTGTCATGGCCCTAGACTGCCAGCGACCCGCGGTTGAACCGTGCATAAATCAAAACGACGCAAGAATGGACTCGAGTCCCTGCGCGACTCTTCGAGTCCCCCAGGCACTCGGGGGCTACTGACGAGGGGGTGACCCCACGACTCCTATGGATGGGCCTACCCGGTGTACCCGAAGACAGAAGGCCCACAAAGATGCCGCCTGGGACCAGCTTTGGCCCGCTAGTGGCACCGACGTAGGAGTCCGCGACTCGTAAGGAAGGTGCAAACCTGCCGTGTGGTACAAGATTAGGGTTAGGAAACCTCATCTGTAATCCAAGACGGGTTCCCCGAGACCTAGCCTATTATATAAGGGCTGGGAGGGGAGACGTCGAATCAACCAAGACACAATCTGTAACCCTAGCCTTGTGCGCACTAGCCTTGGCCTTCCCTGTAATCGCATCTCCAAGCAATAATATCGAGCAGGAACGTTTCCTCCTGTTAGCCGATGAGCTATCGTCCAACCTGTGCCTCTCATGACTAACCTAGGGTCCCTGACCATGGGATTTGCTGGGGTTGATCCCCGTCACCCATATATATACGAGACAACCCATTAATTCCCGGCGTCGTAGCAATAGCCTTATACAACGCATCAGTGGAGAATCTACCATTCACCTCCAACTACTAGGTGCTTGAATTAGGCTCTAATTAAGGTAGATTGATGGAGCGCGATACATAAGAGCATCACCTCCCACTGATCTGACTCTGTTTGGCCGAACGTTCGCCGAAAGGCTAGGCTATCTAATTGGGCAAGCATCGCCACCACTGAGATCTACGGGAGGGTGCATATGGTGAAAAGGTCTGTGAACCGAGGAGCGAAGGGTTGTTGTCCCGACCACCTATCCACCCAAAATAAGGTTCCCCTGTCGGTCCCCACAGAAACTCAGGAACCCACTAAGCACCGACAAAAGATGAACAATGGACAACCAAAACTAGGATCGGCCAGATCGATTGCAGAAGGACAGCGGCTGAGCCCTAAGGTATTTGGCTCGAATGATGTCCAACCAGACATCCCCCCCGTCTCTAGTCGATATGCGCCAAAGCCACTTGGTATGTGATGTCTACGCACGCTTCTATTCTTGAAGACTATGGTGGGGCGCCAAGCGCAGAGGTTTGTAGGACAACAACAATTTCCCTCAAGTGGACGACCTAAGGTTTATCGAACTCAGGGAAGTATAGGTTGAAGATGGTCTCTCTCAAGCAACCCTGCAATTAAGATGCAAGAAGTCTCTTGTGTCCCCAACACACCTAATACAACTAGGAGTTGTATAGGTGCACCTGTTCGGCGAAGAAATGGTAAAATATGGGTGATAGGTGTGGCAAAACAAAGTAATATAAATCTGTAATAAAAAGTGCAGCAAGAAAACAAGTGGTAAACGTGAGCACAAACGGTATTGAAATGGTGGTAACAAGGCCTAGGCTTCATACTTTCACTAGTGGCAATTCCCAACAACATTAACATAGTCTAATCACATGATATTTCCACTAAAACATGCATTGGAGACGTAGTCGAAGTTCATTCCTTTGTGATCAAGAGAGGATGAGAATTATGTAGGGCTACAAAATCACACCTCAGAGTTTGTAGTTCTCATCTATGGATTTCCCAATGTCACCGCGACCATCCAAAGAGAGTACCACAATCACCACAACATATCTCAAGGATAGTCAAAGACAAGCACCAAGACACTCTCAATCCTCAATCAACACACAAAAGAGGAAATCACTCATGAAAATATTCTTCTAACCCATGTCCAATAGACCATTGTCACCATGGTCTCGGGGATTATACTAGATATGATCAAGTGAGTACATCAGTCGAATACATATAGGAAGGGGAAATATCATGGGATCACCCTAGATTAACATAGCCTGTAATCACAACGAAGATCCCATCATGGGAGAGGGAGAAGAACACATTTCTACTAGTAGAAACCTCAGCCCCGAGGAGGAACTACTCCCGCATCATGGAGGGAGGAAACAACATCGATGGAGATGAATCCGGGGGCACTTCCTCGTCCCGGCAGCGTGCCGACTGATACGTCCCAAACGTATCTATAATTTCTGCATGCTCCATGCATGTTTTGTGCGACTTTGCCATGATTTGCTTGAACTTTCATACACTTTTGAGCATATTTGGACTAATCTATTAACCCAGTGCACCCAGCTGCCAGTTGTTGTTTTCTGCTGTTTTTGTATTTCAGGTTTTCTGGCCATTAAAAGTGCTCCAAAAAATCTGGAAAAATCAGATAAAAAATCAGCGACTCGGAAGCTTCCGGAATAACCAAGGCAGCGGAGGGGGCCACCACCAGGAGACCAGGAGGGTCCCTGGCGCGGCCCCACCCTAGGCCGCGCTAGGAGGCCTCCTGGATGCCTGATGGGTCCCCTCGACAGCCCCTCCACTTATATTTAGCCCTCGGGGTGGAAACCCCAAATATCGATCTCTTTTCCGCGATCTCGCCTCTGTACCGATGCCGCCGCCGTTTCAAGATCGGGGCTGCCTGGAGAAGCTGCCCCGGCTCCCTGCCGGGAGGAGGAACCACCTCCGGGAGACCATCCATAGCCATGGACGCCTCTCGTATGTACTGTGAGTAGTCCCCCTTGGACCATGGGTCCGTGACCAGTAGCTATGTGATCAATCTCTCCCCTCTTTGTGCTTCCACTTTCGAGACCTCGTGAGGTGCCTCACATGATCGAGGCACCTTTGTAATTTTCTGTCGTTGCTATGCTGAGTTTGTTGGGATCTGATGGATTATGAGACTATGTTCAGATTGTGATGAGTAATATATTTGGTTCTTCTCTTTTATATTTTGTTCTTGAGTAAATTCTTGCATGTTCTCCATTGCCGTATTTTACTTTGGCCAAGTGATTTGTTGCAACTCCAAGAGGGAGCGTTATGCTTGATTGTGGGTTCAGCCCCTTGATGTCTAGCTTGAGTGACAGAAACATGAGACTAGGGGATGTGATGTTGCCACCAGGGATAAAACAACGGTGCTTGTACCCGCGGGTGCAAGGATTTTTTACTTTACGCAAAGTTCTTTTAATGCAGTTGTCCGTTGCTTTGAGTTTACACTTTGGGTGGGATTCGCAACTTAATACCAGCGAGATCTTCTTGATAGATATCTCAAGGTGGATGATTCGTAGTAGATGCAGTTGGATTTCGGTCTACTTCCCCGTGCGTACTGCCCATTGCTTTTGAGCCCTTCCTTTCTTTGCAGCATAGTTAGCATTGCGGTGCCTTTATAATCCTGTCAATTGCCCAACTGTGATTTGTTTACCTCGCTATCACTTTTATCGTCTTTTGGGAGAGAGATATCACTAGTTAAAATCACGGGACCCCGGTCCATCTTCATATCATTGTTTACATCTTTAGTTTACTTTTCAGTTGTTATCACTATCATTATTATCTCTTGCGTTAATCCTTTGTAAACAGCAAGGCCGGAGGAATTGACAACTCCGCTGTACTCGTTGGGAGAAAAGTTATCTGTATCTGTGTGCAGGTCCACGTCAAGCGCCTGACACCTACTTGTATCTCTTGAGTCCTACTGGTTCGATAACCTTGGTATCTTCACCGAGGGAAATTTGCTGCTACGCTACATCTCACCTTCCACTTGGGGTAACCAACGAGGAGTGAGAACTATCCTCACTGTATCAAGCTAATTTCTGGCGCCGTTGCCTAGGACTCCAGTCTACAAGATAGGGGAGTTGCACATTATCTTTTATCTTTGCTTTTTAGTCTTGTTAGTTTACCTTTCAGTTTGTACTGTTGTGTCCTTTATCAAAAATACCAAAAATACCTGTTACCTTGCCAGTAGTTACCACTATGGCTGGTCCTTTTGCCTTTGGTGAGGCAGAAGTACTTACCTTTACTCAAAGAGGTGGTGAATGTTTGAAAGATGCTTGGTATAGAATTAACGACTCTCAAAAAATAGCCACCAAGAAGCAATCCACAACTATCTTGCTTAGAATTTTTTTTGTTGGGATCACTTCTCGGAATAGGTTTCTTTTAGACACTGCTATCAATGGGAACTTCATAGAGGCCCCAGTTTGGGAAGCCCTTAATGTTATTGAAAATCTTGTTGGAAGTCTCCCAGTTATTAGTATTAAGGAGGACATTACTTTAGCCCACATTATGAGAAAATTTGAAAATATAGAGCTAGAGATGCCAAGTATCGATAGGGTGAATGAGTTGGATCGTAATGTTCAAGGGAATTTGAATAGGTTAGATAACTCCATGCAAAAAATTATCAAAACTTTGGAGACTATCAAATCCCTTGATGAGAATTCTTCTAGGGTAGAAAAGATTGAGGAAGTTATTGAAACTCTAGGAACTACCTTCTCCTCAATCAAAACCAAAAAGGATGAAACTCCGGCAAAGAAGGAACCTAAGTTAGTTTACGTCCCCAAGGTTCCTCGAACTAAAGCAAACACACCCATTGCCAAGAGAGTTGAAACGGTGAGAACTTTGGAGGAGACACCTATCTTTAACTTTAATGAAACTCCAATTGATTTCCTTCCTTTTGATTTTATTCCAAGAAGAATTTTCATTCATCCTTTATTTGAGAAACCTATTAAGACTAGTTGTACTATTGAAGAGCTTTTTGATGATCATGATGATGGTTCAATGGATACAATTTGATCTTCTGCTTTAAGCCTAGCTAATGGCTCTAAAGAAGCGCTTTCGGGAGGCATCTCACAACGAATTTAGGTTTTTCTTTTTGCTTTTCTTCTGTTCTTAGTGGTCTTGATGATTATTACTACTGTAGCAAAATCATTGTATCTTTACTTTTCAATCTTTGTGCCTTTTATAGCCTCATACGACAAGGGAAGTGAAAGTTGTGACATGCTGTCCAGAAAACAGATTATGTCCTCGTGACTAGAAAAATCATGCAAAATTCCCAGTTCATCTTTTTGAGCTGAATTGTTTACACAGCATGATATATACAATTACAAAACTTTCTTATGTTCTGAGTTTTTTTATTTGAGTTGCAGAAGTATCCCTAAAAAATTCTTTACTACCTGCTGGTCTGTTTTTCACAGATTCTATCATGTTTTGCCTTTTCTTCGTTTTGCAAACCTTAAGCTTGCTTTTTCTCTGCAAAAACTTTCTAGCAATCTTGAGAAGAAGTAGCTCTTCAAGTTTATCTTTATTTCCAGTAGAGAAAAATTATTTTATTAGGGTACTAACCTCTCTAATCAGTTTACAATGAGTTATGTATGAAGGGAGTTTTCAAGTGTGTGATGGAAGATGATGAAAGAAGATCCTGGAGTGTCAAACGCTCAAGATTGGGGATGCCCATGTGCACCCCCAATAAATATTCAAGGAGACTCAAGCGTCTAAGCTTGGGGATGCCCCCGTGCATCCCCTTCTTCATCAACAATTATCAGTTCGTCCCTCGTTGCACTATATTTTTATCACTTCATGCGTTATGTGCTATGCTTGGAGCGTCTCGCTCTTAGGTTTTATTTTTAGTTTTCTTTTGCTTTGTTTGATGTAGTAACAAGTTAGATCCCAGCTTATTCTTTTGTGTGGGAGAGTTACATGCTCCGCTTGAACTAGAACTCCTCATAGGATTTGCATGCTTATTCTTTTAGTTGTGAGTTGTTCTTCTTGTTTTCTTAGCTGCTGCTCTGTTTAGTTGTAGTGCTTTAGTTTTTTCTAGAGCTTTCCTTTTGTTTTACGTTGAACTTTCTATAGGTTGCATGTTTTATCTTGTTAGAGAGTTTGCCTGTTGCACTGAGTTTTGTGTCTTGACTAGAAGTAGGTAGTTGAAGTTGCTATTCTCTTTGTAGTAGTAACTTGCAATAGTTTTGAGGTTTTGACTAGAGTAATGTTTGAACTTTTGGTGTCAAGAGCTCGAGCCTATTAGTGATAGATGTCGTATTTTGGGAAATTCGTGTGTTTTTCGAAAACCAAAAACCCCTGTTGAGAACTCTAGCTACTAGATGGATCACTAACCTCTGGAGGGTTCGAATATTAGAGTACACTCACGTACCATGAGTCGAGGATGCGCAAGGATAACCAAACCCCCATACACTCCTCCTCGGGGTACTTGTCTCTTTGTGAACCTCCTGATTAGATTGAGAGTTACCAATAATAAGTGCATGAGTTCTTCGGACTAATGTGAGTATTCGAAAGTTGACACTTCCACCCACCTATACTTATTCTAGCCTCTTCGGTACTGTGCATTGCCCTTTCTCACCTTGAGAGTTGGCGCATACTTCGCCGGTGCATCCAAACCCTTGGCACGATACGCTCTGTCATCATAAGCCTCCTTATATCTTTCCTCAAAACAGACACCATACCTACCTACAAGGCATTTCCATAGCCTTTCCGAGATACATTGCCATGCAACATCCATCTTCTCATGACTTGATCCTCATGTCATACATTTGCATCATGATAGTTATATCTTCTTTATGTGAGTACCTTTGTAAAGTGTGAAAGATCTCCTATATTCTTTTAAAATATAGAGTGTTGCCCCTAAAGTGAGGAAAAGATCCCAAAGAGGACAAAATCAAAAGATCCCAAAGAGGACAAATGAGAGTTAAATAGAAAGAGCCATTGAGGCCACCAAAAAAATACAAAAAAGAGAAAAAAGAGAAAAAGAAAAATAAAAAGAGAGAAGGGGGCACACTACTATTCCTTTGAGAGATCCACACTAGTACTTCATCCTCTATCCCTTGTACTCCATAGAGATCATCATCATGCATATAGCTATGTGGGGACCTTCACACTATAGAACTTGGCTTGTATATTCCTATGATGAGCCTCCTCAAACGAGCTCTAGGTCTTATTGAGCAAGCAAGTTAGATGCACCCCCACTAGTTCCCTTGGAGAGCTTTTAGCTCACATGTGCATCTTTTGCATGGCAATCCCTAATCCTCACATCATATCTATCATTTGTCTTTCTCTCGCCTATGATTGTCCTCATTGATGTGAGCCTTTCACACCTTTTTGTCTTCCTCCTCCACCTTCTTTCTGTTTCGCCTTTTAGGTGTCAACTTTCTTGCTCACGCTCATCCATTGCATGAGTGCTAAAAATATTGAAAGGGAGTGGATCAGTTTGACTTGTACCTGGCTAGTTGTCTGGGGACGAGTCAAGATAAGAATCCAAAGGAGACCAAGTGTGAAACTTTAGTAGATAGTTGTTCTCAATAACCTTTTTTCTCTCTTTTTCCCAGTCCCCTGCTTGCACGCAAACACCATCTGGAGAGATTCGAGTCACGGACAGCGAGAGCTCTTGCACCTTTTGTTCTTTTGTTGCTTGTGTCAATGCTAATATAGACTCTTGCTTGTTAAGACTTGAATTGAATTGCATGCTTTGATTTCTTTACTTAAAAGTCCTTTTATGGTTGTGTGGCATGTCACCAAAGAAATTATGCTTGTTATCATTTACCTACTCGAGGACGAGCAGGAATTAAGCTTGGGGATGTTGATACGTCCCAAACGTATCTATAATTTCTGCTTGCTCCATGCATGTTTTGTGTGACTTTGCCATGATTTGCTTGAACTTTCATACACTTTTGAGCATATTTGGACTAATCTATTAACCCAGTGCACCCAGCTGCCAGTTGCTTTTTTCTGCTATTTTTGTATTTCAGGTTTTCCGTCCATTAAAAGTGCTCCAAAAAATCCGAAAAAATCAGATAAAAAATCAGCGACCCAGAAGCTTCCAGAATAACCAAGGCAGCGGAGGGGGGCCACCACCAGGAGACCAGGAGGGTCCTTGGCGCGACCCCACCCTAGGCCGCGCCAGGAGTCCTCCTGGCTGCCTGGTGGGTCCCCTCGACACCCCCTCCGCTTATATTTAGCCCTCGGGGTGGAAACCCCTAATATCGATCTCTTTTCCGCGATCTCGCCTCTGTACCGCCGCCGCCGCTGTTTCAAGATCTGGGCTACCTGGAGAAGCTGCCCCGGCACCCTGCCGGGAGGAGGAACCACCTCCGGGAGACCATCCATAGCCATGGACGCCTCCCGTATGTACCGTGAGTAGTCCCCCTTGGACCATGGGTCCGTGACCAGTAGCTATGTGATCAATCTCTACCCTCTTTGTGCTTCCACTTTCGAGACCTCGTGAGCTGCCTCACATGATCGAGGCACCTTTGTAATTTTCTGTCGTTGCTATGCTGAGTTTGTTGGGATTTGATGGATTATGAGACTATGTTCAGATTTTGATGAGTAATATATTTGGTTCTTCTCTTTTATATTTTGTTCTTGAGTAAATTCTTGCATGTTCTCCGTTGCCGTGTTTTACTTTGGCCAAGTGATTTGTTGCAACTCCAAGAGGGAGCGTTATGCTTGATTGTGGGTTCAGCCCCTTGATGTTTAGCTTGAGTGACAGAAACATGAGACTAGGGGATGTGATGTTGCCACCAGGGATAAAACAACGGTGCTTGTACCCGCGGGTGCAAGGATTTTTTACTTTACGCAAAGTTCTTTTAATGCAGTTGTCCGTTGCTTTGAGTTTACACTTTGGGTGGGATTCGCAACTTAATACCAGCGAGATGTTCTTGATAGATATCTCAAGGTGGATGATTCGTAGTAGATGCAGTTGGATTTCGGTCTACTTACCTTGGCGTACTGCCCATTGCTTTTGAGCCCTTCCTTTCTTTGCAGCATAGTTATCATTGCGGTGCCTTTATAATCCTGTAAATTGCCCAACTGTGATTTGTTTACCTCGCTAGCACTTTTATCGTGTTTTGGGAGAGAGACATCACTAGTGAAAATCACGGGACCCCGGTCCATCTTCATATCATTGTTTACATCTTTAGTTTACTTTTCAGTTGCTATCACTATCATTATTATCTCTTGCGTTAATCCTTTGTAAACAGCAAGGCTGGAGGAATTGACAACTCCTCTGTACTCGTTGGGAGCAAAGCTATATGTATCTGTGTGCAGATCCACGTCAAGCGCCGTGACACCTACTTGTATCTCTTGAGTCCTACTGGTTCGATAACCTTGGTATCTTCACCGAGGGAAATTTGCTGCTACGCTACATCTCACCTTCCACTTGGGGTAACCAACGAGGAGTGAGAACTATCCTCACTGTATCACCGACACAGGAATTCTGGTCCACCGAAGCTTGTTGACGATGGCGGCGGAGATCGGAATTGCTTCTGGATAAAAGGGGTCTGGAATCAGGGTTTTAGCGACGCGAGAATAAATAAGAGAAAAGGGGGGCACCGGGGGAGGTCCCAATCGCCCAGGAGGCCACCGGCGCGGGTGGACCCCTGGCCGCGCCAAGAGGGCGCCTGGGGGCTGTGGGCCACCCCAGGGACCAATCCTCCGACTGGAGGACTCTTCTAGAACGCTGATTTTTATTTATTTTTCCCAAAATTTTCTGAGCACTTTTAATAATGGGAAAACCTGAAATACAAAAACAGCAAAAAACAGAAACTGGCACTGGAGTGCACTGAGTTAATCGGTTAGTCCAAATATGATCAAAAGTGTATGAAAGTGTATCAAAAGCATAGCAATATCACACAAATCATGCATGGAGCAAGAAGAAATTATAGATACGTTTGGGACGTATCAACATCCCCAAGCTTAGTTCCTGCTCGTCCTCGAGTAGGTAAATGATAACAAGCTTAATTTCTGTGGTGACATGCTAACAACCATATAAGAACTTTGTAAGTAAAGCAATCAAGGCATGTAATTCAATTCAAGTCATTACAGGCAAGAGTCTGTATTGGCATTGAAACAAGCAACAAAAGAACATTAGGTGCAAGAGCTCTTGCTGTCCATGACTCAAATGTCTCCAAATGGTGTTTGCGTGCAAGAAGGTGGATATGGGAATACAAGAGAAAAATATTTTTGTTGAGAACTCAATCTACTAAAGTTTCACACTTGGTCTTCTTTGGAATCTTATCTTGACTCGTCCCAGATCACTATCCAGGTACAAGTCAATTTGATCCACTCCCTTTCGATATTTTGAGCACTCATGCAATGGATGAGCGTAAGAACTAAAGTTAACACTTAGGATGGAAAAGAGAGAAATATGGTGGAGGAGGAAGACAAAAATGGTGATAAAGGCTCACATCAATGAGGACAATCATAGGCGAGAAAGCCAAATGATAGATATGATGTGAGGAGTAGGAATTACCATGCAACGGATGCACATATGAGGTAAGAAAATCTCTCCAATGGAACTAGTGGGGGTGCATCCAACTTGCTCGCTCATGATGACATAGAGCTCGTTTGAGGAGGCTCATCCTTGGAATATGCAAGCCAAGTTCCATAGTGTGAAGGTCCCCACATAGCTATATGCACAAATGATCATCTATATGGAGTACCAGGATAAGAGGGAGTACGAGTGTGGATCTTTCAAAAGGATAGTAGTGTTGCCCCTTTCTCTCTTTTTATTTTATTTTTCTCTTTTTTTATTTTTTTATTTTTTTGGTGGACTCAATGGCTCTTTCCATTTTACTCTCATTGGTCCTCTTTGGGATCTTTTATTTTGTCCACTTTGGGATCTTTTCCTCACTTAAGGGCAACACTCTATTTTACAAGAAGGTATAGAAGATCTTCACACTTTACAAGGTAGTCAACATAAAGAAGATGTAGCTATCATGATGTATTTAATGTATGCCTCTGCCAGTGTAGCAGGAACATGTAGGACATGAATATCAATTCATGAAGAGGTGGATGTTTCATGGAAATATATCTCGGAAAGGCTATGGAAATGCCTTGATAGGTAGGTATGGTGGATGTTTGGAGGAAAGATATAAGGAGGTTTACGATGACAGAGCGTATCATGCCAAGGGTTTGGATGCACCGGCGAAGGTGAATGCCAACTCTCGAAGTGAGAAGAGGGCAATGCACGGTACGGAAGAGGCTAGCAACTACGAGGAGGTGGAAGTGTCAACTTTCAATACTTACATTAGTCTGAAGAACTCATGCACTTATTATCGGGAACTCTCAATCTAATGAGGAGGTTCAAAAAGAGACAAGTACCCCGAGGAGGAGTGTATGGGGGTTTGGTTATCCTTGCGCATCCTCGACTCATGGTACGTAAGTGTACTCTAATATCCGATCCCTCAAAAGATTAGTGATCCATCTAGTAGCTAGATTTCTCAACTAGTTTTGTAGGTTTTTGAAAATAAACACGGATTTCCCAAAATACGACACCTATCACTAATAGGCTAGAGCTTATGACACCAAAAGTTCAAACATTACTCACAACAATACCTCAAAACTATTGCAAGTTACTACTAAAATTAAATAGCAACCTCAATTACCTACTTTCAAGACAAGACACAACTCAGTGCAACAACAAACTCTCTTAACAAGATAAACATGAAAAGTAAAGAGAATTCCAGAAATAAACTAAACAAAAGCCAAGGCTCTTGCTAAAGACAAACTAAAACTAAAATTAAACATGGCAGTAGCTACGAAAAGATAAAGAAAACACAACAGAGAAAGATAAGCATCAAAAGTCCTATGATGTGTTCTAGATTAGAGTGGAGCGTTTTTCTCTCCCACACAATGTAAGCTGGGGTCTACCTTGTTATGAAAAGCAAGCAAAGCTAAAGAAAACTAAAAAGGAAACCTAAGAGCGAGACGCTCAGGGCATAGCACATAACGCATGAAGTGATAAAAATATAGGGAGACGAAGGACGAACTGATGATTGTTGATGGAGAAGGTGATGCACGGGGGCATCCCCAAGCTTAGACGCTTGAGTCTCCTTGAATATTTATTGGGGATGCATGGGGTCATCCCCAAGCTTGAGCGTTTGACACTCCCGGATCTTCTTTCATCATCTTCCCTCGCACACTTGAAAACTCCCTTCATACATAACTCATCATAAGCTGATTAGAGAGGTTAGTACCCTAAATAAAATAAGTTCTCCCACTGGAAATAAAGATATTCTTGAAGAGCTACTGTTTCTCAAGATTGCCAAAAGGTTTTTGCAAAGAAAAAGCAAGCTTAAGATTTGAAAAAGTAAGGAAAGACAAAACGTGGCAGAATCTGTGAAAAACAGAACAACGGGTAGTTAATAATTTTTTTGGGGTACTTCTGCAACTTAAATAAAAAACTCAGAACATACGAAAGTTTCACAATTGTATAGACCATGATGTGTAAAGAATTCATCTAAAAAAGCTGAAGTGGTGTTTTGTTTCGATTTTTTTCCGTCAAGCAAACATAATCTGTTTTCTGGACAACATGTCACAACTTTTGCTTCCCTTATCATAAGAGGCTAAACTTGGCACAAAGCTTGAAAATAAAGATACAATGATGTTGCTATAGTAGTAACAATCATCAAGACCACTAAAAACAGAAGGAAAAGAAAACTGAAAGTAAAGATAACAAGGGTTGTCTCCCTAGAGCTCTTTCTTTATAGCCATAAAGATAGGCTTAAGACTTTAATGATGCTCTCGTAGGAATAAGAGTTGAAGAACAAAAGAGAGCATCAAGAAGCAAATACCAAACACATTTAAGTCTAACATGCTTCCTATGCATAGGAATATTGCAATAGAATAATTCATTGAAGCACAAAGCAATAAGCATAGGAAGGAAAAACAAGTGCAACTTCAAAACCTTCAACATAAAGAGAGGGAACTTGATATTATTGAAATATCTGTAAGCATATGTTCCCCTCTCATAATAATTTTCAGTGGGATCATGAATTAACTCAAAAATATAAGTATCACATAAAGCATTGTTACCATGATCCACATGCAAAAGGGTACTCTTACTCTCCACATAAGCATAATCTTTCTCATTGGTAATAGTGGGAGTAGGACTATCATAAACAACTTGAACACTATAGATTAATTGTGTATTAGGAAGATGGTGTTCAGCAAGGGAGTAATTCCCTCCATGATTATGACAAGTTTCATAAGGATAATTTCTCCATATGTCATAGGTACCTTTACAATCACTATAGATAGGAGTTATAACATCATCATAGTAGAGAAGAGCATTATCATTGCTAGCAACTATATTTGTAAACATGTTGTCTTTATTCTTACTAGCAAAAGATTTATCAATTACCACATCAATAATGGGTAAAGGACTTGCAATCCTATCATCCCCAAGCTTAGAGCTTTCCATATCATCACTCTCAGAGTTGGTACCAAAAAGATTTTCAAGATCATAAGTAGCATTATCATCATTTTCCCAATCACAAAAAGTAACATGCATATCATAATTAAAATCATCTTCACTAGTGCCTACGGACTTAACATCAGGATAATAATGAATGCAATCAAGCTCACCATCCTCCAAAAATTTCTGTATGTTAGGATAAAAGTTGATGTGAGGAATATGCTCAGGCCAGGTTGATACCCATTCTTATTCCTTCTTGCTCCTCTTCCTCCTCCTCTTCTTTTTCTTCTTCTTCACCTTAGGAGGGAGTGGTTGGAGATGAAGTTTCTCCACATATCCTGGTTTATCATTAGAAACAATAGGGGAAACTTGGGAGAAACTATCCTTTTTATTAGTAGAAATATAAGAGACATTTTTATACTTTGTTAAAGTTCCCTCCTTTATAATCTTACTTATGTAATCATTTTCATGGCAATTAACAACACAATAGAGATGGAAATTTTGCAAAGTATTGTTTATTCCTAAGGCATTAACATCTAGCCGAGAAGTCTTTTCTGATAACTCTTCACACATAAAAAATAACACAAGTTCATCATAAAGATCAGAAGTGATCATGCTATCACACAACTGATTCAGTTATGTTTTGAAAGTTCATGCATTAAAAATTAAAGTGTCCCTCTATGCAGCAAAGTTCACAAGTAAAAGGATAAATGTCACACAATTCTCTAGCAATTTAATTTAAATCTTTAACCCAAGTGATTGTTCTTTCATGCTTAAGCTGCTCACAATACTTCTCTTCTTCAATGATAGGCCTTTGACAAGGTCTATCCACCCCACAAAAATTAACATGCTTATATAAAACTTCGTTTTTAGGAATTGGATCATGCATGTTGCAATTATCACTAAAATTTTCATTTTCTTTGCAAATCTCTTTAAAAGGTTCATGATGCTTGATCAAATTCTCCTTAGGCATATTAAGATGTGAAGCAAAAGATTTAAGGAAACCAACAAGGAGTTGAGAATCAAGCCCAAACTTAGCACTAAACTTATTAAAACTTGCAGTTTCAACAAAGGATTTAATGCAATCATACTCATAATTTATACCTGACTCTTTGCCTTTGTCGATCTCCCAATCTTCGGTATTGCGTTGAATTATTTCAAGGAGTTCCCATTTAGTGTCAATCTTTTCGTTTGTGAAAGAACCCATAGAGGAAGCATCGAGCAAGTCTTTATCCTGTCGAGAGAGCCTTGCATAAAAATTAGTAAAAATTATATCTTTGGGGAGCCCATGGTTAGGACATTTTAGCATTAAAGTTTTCAGTCTCCCCCAAGCTTGAGCTATGCTCTCTCCGTCATGAGGATAGAAATTATAAACATAATTCCTATTCTCATGGACTTCATGAAGAGGATAAAACTTGGAGTAAAAGAGAGACTAGATCTCTTCCCAATCCAGCAGGTGAGAATCATCTAGTAGCCTATACCATTCCAATGCTTTTCCTTCCAGTGAAAAGGCAAATAATTTCCTCATGACTCCATCTCTTGTCAATCCTGAAATCTTAAACAACTCACAAAGTTCTGTAAGTTTCAACAAATGAATACTAGGATTGACTGTCCCATCATAACAATCATTCCTAATTATTTCAATTATCCCAAGTGGTATTTTGAATGGGGTAAATTCATTAGGTGGAGGAGACTTCTCTACCACCGGTGTGGTAAAGCAGCCTTCCCCAAGCAGCGAACTAAGAGTGCAGTTTTCCATAAACATAAATAGTGAAAATAAAAACAAGAAACGAAAAGATTTAATTACAATATCTAAAGATATACCTTCAAACCTTACCTCCCCGGCAACGGTGCCAGAAATAGCTTGATGTCTACGCACGTTTCTATTCTTGTAGACTATGTTGGGCCTCCAAGCGCAGAGGTTTATAGGACAGCAAGAATTTCCCTCAAGTGGATGACCTAAGGTTTATCGAACTCAGGTAAGTAGAGGTTGAAGATGGTCTCTCTCAAGCAACCCTGCAATTAAGATACAAGAAGTCTCTTGTGTCCCCAACACACCTAATACAACTAGGAGTTGTATAGGTGCACTAGTTCGGCGAAGAGATGGTAAAATATGTGTGATAGGTGTGGAAAAACAAAGTAATATAAATCTGTAATAAAAAGTGCAGCAAGAAAACAAGTGGTAAACGTGAGCACAAACGGTATTGAAATGGTGGAAACAAGGCCTAGGCTTCATACTTTCACTAGTTGCAATTCCCAACAACATTAACATAGTCTAATCACATGATATTTCCACTAAAACATGCATTGGAGACGTAGTCGAAGTTCATTCCTTTGTGATCAAGAGAGGATGAGAATTATGTAGGGCTACAAAATCACACCTCAGAGTTCGTAGTTCTCATCTATGGATTTCCCAATGTCACCGCGACCATCCAAAGAGAGTACCACAATCACCACAACATATCTCAAGGATAGTCAAAGACAAGCACCAAGAGACTCTCAATCTTCAATCAACACACAAAAGAGGAAATCACTCATGAAAATGTTCTTCTAACTGTAAGTCCAAGTATGTGATCAGAGGGGGAGGGGGGAATGATCACTTCAAATTTTTGCATGAAACTATGAAGTGAAGCATAACTTAGCAGAAGAAGAGATTCAACAGAAAGGTAAACATTGAAGCAGAACTGGATTGAAGCATAACATAGAGAATCAAAAGCATCGAATCAATTGCATTGAAGCAAATCACTGAAGCAATTGATAAACTGAATGTAAGTGCGGAAAGTAAAACGAACTCTTGACTCGGCGATGTTTGTTCGCACAGTTCACACTCTGCAAAGTGCTACGTCTGGTTGGAGGGACTTCTGATTGAACACAGGAGCTAACCTCTCTCCGTCCTTATCTCCACTGCACCAATCTCCTTGAGCTTGGTCAGTTCTTCACTCGTGGTTGATTATTGAGGAAATCACCGAAACCTTTGACAAACTGGACTTCGAGGCGACAATAACTCTTCGCTCTCTGAAGAACAACACTCTAACCGTCTAGGAGAATTGCAGTTCTCCAAGATAAAAAGCTAGCAAACTTCTTCCTAAGTCATAATGAATTAACTCAGATCAATAGGACTTATGCTTCGATGGATGGGATTTTGGTTTGCTTCGGTGGGGTTGCTCTCTCTCTTCACTATCAGGAAATATTCTTGGAGCAGCCACCGACCAATGAGGGCGGGGGTGGCGTATTTATAGGTGGCAATCCCTAGGTGCGAAATGTCTTAAATGACCCGATGCGACAACTTGACACCTGTCCGCAACGGTCATATTTCCAATCAAAGTGCAACTTTACTTGCGGTCCAAGTAAAGTTGACTCACGGACTTGGTTCTGCTTCAGGAGCCGAAAGAACTAAGTCTTCGCTGGTGAAGCATTACCTAGTGCACATGAGATTTCTCAACTCTAGCTACTCACTAGTTTGGATTCGATCTGAGTCTTTTCACCAAAACTTTCGGAGTACATTTACTAAACCCCTATTGATAGTAAGGTTTTTCCTACGACTCAAAGAAGTGAAAAAGAACTACACAAAAACTACTAAGTCTTGCGCCATCTTGGTCATCTCCTTCGATGAGACGTGCTTCAGGATTCCTTATCTTTTTTGGGGTCGACATCCTTGATGAGCTTCACTCCTGAGGATATGCTTCAGTAAGTATGTAAATCTTCGTTGAAGATTTATCACCAACCTATAACTTCAGGAACCTAACCATCTGTTTACACTAGAAAACTTGTTAGTTTCTCTACTGTTTTGCCCAACAATATCCAAAACTCATGGGGGTATAACTTTGATCTTACAATCTCCCCCTTTTTGGACTATTGTTGACAAAACAGGCATCGAAAAAGATATGGAATTTTGAATTGAGTTGAGAGCAAACTCTAAGATATGAAGCTTTTGACTCCCCCTGAATGTAAGCATCGAAGATTTATATAATCGAAGTGAATGCTTGATGAAGAATATCTTTGCTGGGAAGCCTAACACATATCTTAGTGAATCGATTGCATATAGATGATATTAGTCTTGAAGAATATGCAATCATCCAATAACCTATGAACTTAAAGAGAATAACCACCTGCAAGACAAAAGATACGAGAGCAACTTGCAAGCACGGGGGTTATTAGCACATAAAATGTAGCAGTTCACAACCGAAGTAAAACTTAAGTTACAACCCAATCAAAGTGAATGGAAAGTTTGTCGTAACTTAACATGCAAAAGATCAAATCGAATCCCTAAACCCCGCAGCGAATCTAAACTCAATCGATGTTACTTTCTCCCCCTTTTTGTCAATAATTGGACAAAAGGTTGAGAGGTAGATCAAGAGTATCTACGCGTTAGCTGCAACCCTGGGACCCTGCTGATTGTCTTCGCCTGAAGAAGATGCATCTCCTGAAGTGTCTCCTTCGGTTGAAGCAGGTGACTCCAGCTCATCAATGTCCATCGGTGCTTGAAGCAGATCAAGATCACTGTCGTTGAGAGGGTCATCTTCTTGCTTCGAGGTGTGGGAGTCTTCATCAGGGAGAGTATCTGGGCGAATCTGTTCAGCTGGATTTACAAAGAGGACTTCATCAATCTTTTCCAGCGGCGGGATCTTTGGGTTGGGGCGGTCGATCGAATCATTTCGGGAGAAGTGGCGTTGAAGATGTGGATACTCCTTAAAAATGCGTTCAGCTTCAAGCTTCTTCACAGAGTTGAACTTCCTTAATCCTTTCCAAGAGTGGCGCTTCAAAACCTTCAAGTACTGGTTGTTGTTTAAAGCAATGTTGCCAACTCTATTGATCTCATCTGAAAGATGTTGCATTTGTCGTTGATTTCCTTCAATGAAGTTTTCAAGCATCTGTTGAGTGCGAATGCCAACTTCAAAGTGATAAACTTCCTTCTGGAATTTCTTCGACATGTTGCGTTCATTGACATGCTGTCTGACTCCGACATATGTGGCAGATGGATCATTTGGCCTTCTGAAGATATTCATAGTATCACGCACAGGAGGACAGAACAGCTTCGGGTGATGCTTCTCAACGAAGTCTTCCCTGCGTCCATGGCTGCAAATGGCTTGGAGCCAGGGAGCATATGGCTTCAATTGATGTACAAGTTCAGCATCTTGGACCATATAGCGAAGAAAACAATCCTCGAAGTCAAACCATATAGCGAAGCTGTCCAGAAGCGAAGGTCATCTGCAGTCCGGGGTGAATCATATGGACTTGCGCCAAAGAAGCGAAGCTTCTGGCGATGAACTTCGAGATTGAACTCAGGACCATGTCTTGAAGAAGAACCATCTCCCAGGAAAATAGGAAAAGTTTCTCGAGGGTAGATGGAGTCCAATTGGGTATCCTGGGCAGGTATGCAATGGGGCATCTGCCTTCGAGCAACTATGGCTCGCTCTTGCGGTTGAGTCATAATGGCCAATTCATTGGTTTCGGCTTCGGCTTACGCATCGGCTTCAGGCTCTTCTGGAGCAGCTTGATCTTTGGCTTCGCCTTCTTCTGCGGACTCATCAGCAGATTTAGCCGAAGAATAATCCCTTGTAGGAATTGGTATGTCTTGAGATGGAGGAGAAGGCTCAGGATCAAAGTTGTCGTGGGCGGACGGTTGAGGAGCGGGTTGAGGAGGAGGTGGAGTTGGAGCACGGGGTGGAGCGACTTTGGGAGCGGTTGGCTTCGCAGAGGGTTTGGGAAGAGTGATAATCTTGCATCGAGGGGGTGACGCTTGTCTTGGGGCCTTCTTGGCCGGATGAGAGCTCACCTCATCAGCTTCGTCTGCATCTGTGATAAGACGGCACTTCCTTTGTTGCAGCTGGGGAAGGGGTGAAGCTAATTACTTGAGCATGGCTTCGCGCTTCTTGGAGTCAAGAGCCATGACCGAAGCATTGTGCGTTTTGCAACATTCTTCAATGGCAGACTTGATCTTGCCTTGAAATACTTGAATATTTTGCTTCGTCTTCTCATTCACATCAGCAATTTTCTTCGAAGCAGCTTCGGCTTCGATCTTGAAGTCTTCATCTGATTCAGCATCCGCTTTCTTCTTAAACTTCAGAATTTTAGCAGATTCAGATATTTCCCTTGCATGCAAATCACTCAACTGATTGTATAAAGTTTCAATCATGGCAGAGAGAGTTGGTGAAATGTAAACATTCCCAACATCCACAACCTTGGGATCAACAGCTTCAGCAAGCTGGCAGAATGCCTGATTCAGGCTTAAACAATCCCAAAGTTCTCCTTCTCTTGCATCCGGGAAGTTATGTTGACTGTGCTCAGCTTCTTCATCAGCTTCGAGGGCAGGAGCTGCGACGGGCTTCAGAGCGACATCCTTTGGTGCCATGTCAACAGAAGCTTCCTTCTGAGCAGCTCTAGCAGCCTTCTCTGCTTGCTTTGTTCGAATGATATTCAATTGAGCCTGGCGCTTGGCTTCGGCTTCACTAAGCTGTTTGGCTTCGGCGGCTGCCTTAGCCTCTTGAGCTTTTGCTTCAGCGAGCTTGCGCTGCGCTCCAGCTTTCTGATTAGATTCAGCCAGTTCTTTCCTTTGCTTCTCCAACTGAGCAGCATCTCTATCTGCTTTTTCTTTCGCTTGAGCTTCTTTATAAGCCTTAGCTTGGGCTTTTGCTTCAGCATGAAGGCGTTCAGCGTCAGCTCGGTCTTGTTTGCGCATCTCTTCTTCAGAGAGCTTCTTGGTGCGGACCTGGGCATAAGACTGGCCAGGCTTGGCAACAAATGTTTTCAGCTTCGAAGCTTTGGCTGGTTCAGGAGCTTTAGCTTCGGGCATAGCAGCAGGCTTTGCCTTCGGATCATGCCTCTCCTTTGTTCTCTATTCAGCAGGAACAAGGCGGCGAGGTGGCTTTGAAGCCAATGGAGCATCAACCACCAAGTTTGTCAAATAAATGTTTCGTTTTGGAACAGGAGGGTCAGTTGGATCTTGAATCCTAACGCCTTTTGGAGCAGACGGTTTCTCTCCAGCCTTCTTCTTCAGTGGCTTCCGAAGATGTTGTCTCTTCGGACTAGGGGGAATAGGGGTGTGCTCAGACTCATCATCTTCATCTTCAGCAGGATCTTCATCAAGTGAGTCTTCAAGCTGTGCAGACGCATCAGCTTCGTCATCAGCTTCATTATCACCCTCTTCTTCAGAAATGGCAGGAGGGGGCGAAGCACTCAGTTTTCGAAGCTTTCGCCTCTTGGGCTTTGATGCACCTGCTTCATCTTGCCCTGCAGCAGCAAGTCCTTTGGACTTCTTCTCTTCTCGAAGCCTTTTCTTCTCAGCCAATATGGAAAGTCTCTCTTGCTCTTCTGGATAGTCATCTGGCTTCTTGAGAGTATTCGGGTGAGGAACAGCAGGGGGCTTCGGGTAGTACTTTTTCCTGTTTGCTGCATTATATTGGCCACACATGGCAGTTGTGTACCGATAAGGAGGGCTGAAAGCAAACTGCATTGCCCACTTCCAGTCTGGGATGCTCTTGTACTTGTACCACCTTATGGCCCAGTAGCATCGAATCTTTTGCAATCGAATCTTTCTATCATGATCAGATTCTTCAGGAGGTGTGTCATAGCCCATCTTGAGTCGAATGGCTTCAGGAATGCCTCAGGCATTCTTGACTTCCTTCGTCTTGCCACCTTTGCCTTTCTGCCTCGGTGGCTCAGGATAGTTCTCAAGTCCTTCAACGATGGGTGACTCATTCCCCATGACTGCCTCTTCGTCAGACATCCTGTGACCAGAAAGATAGAAAAGAGGGAACAGGAAAGGGAATGAATAAGCACTGGCAAAAGTTTCGACCAAAATCAAATTTTGACAAGAACCCAGAGCAATCTAAGATCAGATGCAAATCTGTCAATGGATTGGGCTAGAACTAGTTCAAGAACAAGACCTAACTCAGTCCAAACACAGAAAAGATCGAATCTCAATACTGACCTGAGTAGATGGGATAACTTTGATGCTAATAACAGTTTTCCCAAGGAGCAATGATCAGCATGGATCAAAACAGTCCTATAAACAGAAAACAAAGACCTAACAAAACTTAGATCCAGACTCTAGATGAAGAACTTGCAGAGAAGATTGGATCCAAGAAACTTGCGTACCCTAACTCGGTGACGTGAAGCGGCTACGGCGGCGGAGTGCGGAGACGTGCTCTTCGTCGACGGGGAACGTCCACGGTGGCGGCAGTCCGGCAGTGAAGCGGCGCAGTCGTCGTCGGGGAACGAGAGCTCACGGCGTGCTCGAGGAGGAAGACAGGGAAATCGGGAGAGAATGAATCGTGGGGAACGGTTCACTGGAGGGATCGCCTTAAATAGGCCCGATCTGAAAGGGTTGCCAGATCGTATCGGACGGATGCCAGCGAGTGTCTCTTCCGATTCAAAGGCACAGATGAAATAGCGGAACGCGAGCGAATCTCAATGGCCCGAGAAAGACGGGGACTCAACGGTCGAAGAATAAGTCTTGACCGAGAGCAAAAACTTCGATAAAGTTGGAAGCATTTGATTCGGAACTCAATGACGTTCGAAGCAATAAGCTTTCCGTTTCAATTGTGCTTAACCATTCAAGACAAAATAGATTGGGAGCGAATCAGAATGGAGGGGTAGGGTCCGAAACTTATCACTTCGAAGAACATCAATAACGAAGCTAAAACTGATAAGTATAGGGGACAAAAGAAACGAAAAAATAAAAACAACACAGAACTGAAAGCGAATGGAGAACGAAGCTAAACACAGAAACTTGGACGAAGGAAAACTCAAACGAAATTAAATACACAACGAAGGTGAATATATACAATGACGAGTTTCGATCTTACTGAACATTGTGTGAGTCTAGGATGTTTAGCTCACATCTCAATGCACACAACCTTTTCTTGTCCAATGGATTCGTGAATATATCTGCCAATTGATCTTCAGTTCTAACATGGCTGATCTCAATGTCTTCGCGCTGAACATGATCTCGAAGAAAATGGTGACGAATATCGATATGCTTCGTTCGAGACTGTTGCACAGGATTGTGTGCAATTTTGATTGCACTCTCATTATCACAAAGCAGAGGGATTTTCTTCACATATATACCATAATCTTTCAGCGTCTGCTTAAGCCAAAGTATTTGAGTGCAGTATGAGCCAGCAGCAATGTATTCAGCTTCAGCAGTAGATATTGAGACACAGTTCTGTTTCTTTGAAGCCCAACACACAAGAGATCTACCAAGGAAATGACAAGTGCGTGAGGTAGATTTCCTGTCAACTCTATCACCAGCCCAGTCTGAATCAGAATATCCAATCAAATCAAACCGAGTTCCTTTGGGATACCAAAGTCCCAAAGAAGGAGTATGTGCTAGATATCGAAGAATTTGCTTCACAGCAGTATGATGCGATTCCTTCGGATTTTCCTGAAAACGAGCACAAATACAAACTGATAGCATAATGTCAGGTCTAGATGCACATAAGTATAAAAGTGAACCTATCATAGACCGATACTTCTTCTGATCGAAGGGTTTCCCTTTTTCATCAGCATCAAGAAATCCATTTGTAGGCATGGGAGTTCTGATGGTCTTGCATTCAGAAAGATCAAATTTCTTCAGGCAATCCTTCAAGTATTTCTCCTGTGAAATAAAGGTGCCATTCTTCTGTTGGCGAATCTGAAGTCCAAGGAAAAACTTCAATCACCCATCATGGACATCTCATATTTCTTCGACTTCATCCTTGCAAATTCTTCGCTGATTTCAGTGTTAGTACAACCAAAAATGATATCATCTACATATATTTGACACACAAATAGATCATTGTTATATGATCGAGTGAAAAGAGTGGGGTCAGTGGTTCCAGGTTTGAAGCCTTTCTTCAGGAGGAAATACTTCAATGTTTCATACCAAGCACGAGGTGCTTGCTTCAGTCCATACAAGGCTTTGTGAAGCCTGTACACCATATCAGGATTGTTCGTGTCTTCAAAACCTGGAGGCTGCATAACATACACTTCTTCTTCTATCTCACCATTAAGAAAAACACTTTTGACATCCATTTGATATAGCAATATATTTTTGTGGTTAGCAAAAGCAAGCATGACACGAATGGATTCGAGACGGGCTACTGGAGCATAGGTTTCACCAAAATCAATGCCTTCGATTTGGGTGTAACCTTGTGCTACCAATCTAGCCTTGTTTCTTACCACAATACCATCTTCATCTTGCTTGTTGTGAAATATCCACTTTGTGCCAATAACATTGTGCTTCGTGGGATTTGGCCTGTCAACAAGTGACCAGACTTTGTTCCTTTCAAACTGGTGAAGTTCTTCCATCATAGCCAATAACCAATCAGGGTCCTTCATGGCTTCATCATATTTTGAAGGCTCTAGCATGGAAACAAAAGAAAAACTTCCACAGAAGTTAGCCAAACGAGTACGAGATCGAGTAGTGGGACGACCTGGTTGATTGATATCTTCGAGGATCGAATCAACATCAACTCTTCTTCGAACTCGTGATAACGTAGTATCATTACCTTCAGGCTCAGCTTCTGCTTCAGGATCTGCATCAGCTTCGGGATCTGCTTCACCTTCAGCTTCAGCATTTCCTTCAGGATTAGCATTTCCTTCGTTCCCTTGTCCTTCTTCGTCCTGTTCACCATTAGCTTCAGGATGTTGATCTCCAGCGCCCCGGGATATGTGTGGGAACATTGGACCATCATCATCCCTAACAGCTTGACGTGGATTGGCTTCAACAAGGCGAATCTCTCCAATAGCCATGGACCTGATCACTTCATCAAGTGGAGGTTCATCTAGATCATGAGGCAAATGCTTCTTTTGAGAGCCGTTAGTTTCATCAAACCTCACATTTACAGTTTCCATAACTTTCCCAAAGTGAGAGTTATACACTCTGTAAGTGTGAGAGTTTGAGCCATAACCTAAAAGAAAACCTTCATGTGCCTTAGGGGCAAATTTGGAGCTATGATTCATATCTATAATAAAGCATGGAGCACGAAATACCCTAAGATATGAAACATTTGGTTTGTTACCAGTGATAAGCTCATGTGAAGTTTTCTTCAGGAACTTGTGAAGGTAAACCTTGTTGATGATGTGACATGCAGTGTTAATTTCTTCGGCCCAGAACCTAATAGGAGTCTTGTATTCAGCAAGCATAGTTCTGGCCATTTCAATGAGAGTTCTATTCTTCCTTTCAACTACACCATTCTGTTGAGGGGTATATGCAGCAGAGAACTCATGAGTAAAACCATGATCGTCAAGAAAATATTCAATATGAGTATTTTTGAATTCAGTTCCATTATCACTTCGGATATGCTTTAGAGATAATTCATATTCTGTTTGAGCTCTCTTAGCGAATGACTTGAAGATTTCAATAACTTTGCTCTTGTCATCCAAAAAGAAAACCCAAGTATAACGAGAGAAATCATCAACAATAACAAGACCATGTTTGTTTCCTCCCAGGCTTGCATAATTTTGAGGACCAAACAGATCCATATGAAGCAATTCAAGAGGACGAGTGGTAGTCATGATAGTCTTCGCTGAATGATGTTTCTTCGTGATTTTACCAGCTTCACAAGCACTACAGAGACGATCCTTATCGAATTTTACTTCGCTAAGACCAATAACATGCTTCTTCTTCACTAGATTATGAAGATTTCTCATCCCTTCATGACCAAGTCTTCGATTCCATAACCAACCAGATGAAGCTTTTTCCATTAAGCATGTGGATACAGCAGGGCCCGAAGAAAAATCAACAATGTATAAGTCTCCCTTTCGGTAACCCTCGAAGACAAACGTGTAGTCATCCTGTGAAAAGACAACACAACGCGAAGCAGAAAATAGAACAAGCATACCCATATCGCACAGCTTAGAAATATACATAAGATTATATCCAAGTGATTGGACTAGCATAACCTTGTCAATGTGCTTATCTTTCGATATGGCAACCTTACCCAAACCTAACACTTTACCTTTGTTGTTATCACCGAAGGTAATGTACTTTTGAGAAGATTGAGATAGTTTTTCTTCGGTGAATAACTCCTTGCATCCGGCCATATGATTTGTACAACCACTATCCATGACCCATTCGGATCCACCGGAGACATAGCCCTGTAGAAGAATTAGTTCTTCTTAACCACCCACAAACGAGCAGGTGACTGAGAAGATGTTGAAGCACTGGTTGAAGCAATATTTAAGCGAACAGGAGTGTATTGCTTCGGTGTACCATCAAGCACACCATAAATTTAAGTCCTCTACGAATGGTTAGCATAAGAATGAGCATATGCAATCTTAGTATGATTATTATGAGGACGATACGTATGACGGCCAGTACGATAGTATTGCTTCTGCGGAACATTTGATTCGGGCACCAATGGATCATTTCTCGTCTCAAGAGAATAGAAATGATTCGGTGGTACCGAAGGTTTTCCCTGCATAGTATGGTTAGCAGACAGTTTTTCCACAAGTGCTTTCTGCACCCATATCTGCCTCTTATAGAAGCCATTCTTCGGTGGAGTACCTACATACTCAGCTGTAAATTTTCCCTGTTCATCCTTAATGAGTTTGTAGTCTGAATCAAGTGATTCATCCACAATGGCTTTGTTCATTTTGCAGTCAAAACCTGAAAGGTTAGCAATGTCAATGGGTTTCTCCTTCGCTAGAACCCAAACAGTCTTAGGATACTGCTCCGGTTCCCAATAGGTGCCTTCAGGGTTTATCTTTCTATCGAAACCAACACCCTCATTCCTGGGATTCCTGTGAAGGAGAGCCTTCCTCAGGATATCACAGAGATATTGGTGTCCTTGCACACTTTTGAACATGTCTGTTTCAAATAAGTTTTTCAACCTGAGGAGTTCCTCGGTAACAGCAGGATTTTCCTCATCAGAGGCATTAGTATCATCAATAACAATAGGACCTTTCCCTTTGGAATCAGTATTGCTTCATTCCAAACAAGTTAAACAAGGTGATTCGGTTTTATGATTTGCTTCAGAACCTTGTTGAGCCATGAGAGAGAGATTGACATTTTCCAATTCTTCATGAGCCTCTTTCAGTTTTTCGAGAGCCATTTTCCTCTGAAGAAATTCATAGGTGAGATTCTCATAATCAACTGAAAGAAGATCATGCCGAGAGGATAATTCTTCAAACTTTTCTTTCAGAGCAGCATGCTCATTAGTTAAAGTTTGACCTTTCTCTATCTCATCGATCAACAGAGTTTCTGATTTCTTAATGGTTTTGCTTAGTGAATCAAGTTCATCTTGTTGGATTGAAGCAATTTTAGCAAGTTTAGCATAGCTTATCTTTGAATCACTATCATATGAAGAACAATCAGAAGTATCATAGTTTGATTTGGATTAAGATACCTTTTCCTTGGCCATGAAGCAATATGCAGGAGTTTCATCTTCACTACTGTTGTTGGTGAAGAATGAGCTCGAAGCATTTGTTGAAGCATCTGCCGAAGCGAAAGCCAAACCAGCAACACCATCTGATTCGGATCCAGACCCAGACCTCGAGCCTGATTCAGCTTCGGATCCAGAGGCTTCGTCTTCGGAGTTCATCTCCTTTCCCAAATAGGCCTTGGCACGGTGAGAGCTTCTTCGACGGGACGAGTGAGTCTTCGATGAAAACCCTCACGCTTCTTATGATACTTCTTCCTCTTATCATCATCAGAATCTTTCTTCTTTTCTCTTCTTGAACTGGAATCATGTCTCTTTGACTCATGGCTTCGGGAGGATCTGTGGGACTTCGATGAGGAGTCTCTGAGTGAATGCTTCGATTTGTTCTCAGCTTCCCACAGAGGGCAATCAGCAATGTAGTGACCTGGTTTCTTGCACTTGTAGAAGCAATTGTCCTTCGATGGAGAGCTTCTTGAGGATGAACGGTGAGAAGAATGACTTGAGCTTCTTGAAGGATAACTCTTCTTGGGTGAAGAAAAACCTTTTCTCTGAAAGCGATTGAAGCGTCTCATGATCAGTGCTAGATCTTTTCCAATGCTTGCAGGATCATCTGATTCGACACCTGAAGCAGAACTGACTTCGGGTGAAGAATGAAGTGAAGCTTTTGCTTTCAAGGCATGAGATCTCCTTCGAGAACCATTTATGTCACGTTTCTCATCTTCTTCCATCTCAAAGGTATTGAGTCTCTCAAGAATATCAGCAGCGACAAGACGTCTGAAATCATTCCTTTCCTTGATCATCAGCACAATGTGATCAAACGAGTCATCCAATGAGCGAAGCAGAGTTCTAACAACTGAGTGAGGAGTAATGTCATCAGCACCAAGTGAGATCAATTCATTTGCAAGAGCATTGAGTCTTCTGTAAATGGAGCTGACTTTTTCACCCTCATTTCTCTTGAATCGATAGAATTTGCTTCGAAGTGTGTCAATTCTGGCATCCTTCTGGGTAGAAAACATCCACCAATCTTCTCAAGATAGTCCCAGACACCTTTGGCCGAAGGAATATTCTTCACTTCATGATACTTCCCTGGTGTCAGATGATTGGTGATGAAAACCCAGACTTCAGAATCAAGATCGATCAGCTTCGCTTCTTCAGGAGTGATGGCGTTCTCGTCTGCAACTATAACTTTATACAAGATAACTTGCCAGTCAGTTGAGTTGATAGCCATAATATTTCTCTTCATCTTGTCCTTCCAGTATGGATACTCCTTTCCATTGAACACGGGTATGGGTTCGCCGGAGCGAATGGCTGCGAAAGACATACTTGAAAAACACTCTAGGAGGTTAATCCAAACAAAGAGTGACTAGCACTGATACCAATTGTAAGTCCAAGTATGTGATCAGAGGGGGAGGGGGTGAATGATCACTTCAACTTTTTGCATGAAACTATGAAGTGAAGCATAACTTAGCAGCAGAAGAGATTCAACAGAAAGGTAAACATTGAAGCAGAACTGGATTGAAGCATAACATAGCGAATCAAAAGCATCGAATCAATTTCATTGAAGCAAATCACTGAACCAATTGATAAACTGAATGTAAGTGCGGAAAGTAAAACGAACTCTTGACTCGGCGATGTTTGTTCGACCAGTTCACACTCTGCAAAGTGCTACGTCTGGTTGGAGGGACTTGTGATTGAACACAGGAGCTAACCTCTCTCCGTCCTTATCTCCACTGCACCAATCTCCTTGAGCTTGGTCAGTTCTTCACTCGTGGTTGATTACTGAGGAAATCACCAAACCTTTGACAAACTGGACTTCGAGGCAACAATAACTCTTTGCTCTATGAAGAACAACACTCTAACCGTCTAGGAGAATTGCAGTTCTCCAAGATAAAAAGGCTAGCAAACTTCTTCCTAAGTCATAATGAATCAACTCAGATCAATAGGACTTATGCTTCGATGGATGGGATTTTGGTTTGCTTCGGTGGGGTTGCTCTCTCTCTTCACTGTCAGGAAATATTCTTGGAGCAGCCACCGGCCAATGAGGGCGGGGGTGGCGTATTTATAGGTGGCAATCCCTAGGTGTGAATTGTCTTAAATGACCCGATGCGACAGCTTGACACCTGTCCGCAACGGTCATATTTCCAATCAAAGCGCAACTTTACTTGCGGTCCAAGTAAAGCTGACTCACGGACTTGGTTCTGCTTCAGGAGCCGAAAGAACTAAGTCTTCGCTGGTGAAGCATTACCTAGTGCACATGAGATTTCTCAACTCTGGATACTCACTGGTTTGGATTCGATCTGAGTCTTTTCACCAAAACCTTCGGAGTACATTTACTAAACCCCTATTGATAGTACGGTTTTTCCTACGACTCAAAGAAGTGAAAAAGAACTACGCAAAAACTACTAAGTCTTGCGCCATCTTGGTCATCTCCTTCGATGAGACGTGCTTCAGGATTCCTTATCTTTTTTGGGGTCGACATCCGTGATGAGCTTCACTCCTGAGGATATGCTTCAGTAAGTATGTAAATCTTCGTTGAAGCTTTATCACCAACCTATAACTTCAGGAACCTAACCATCTGTTTTACACTAGAAAACTTGTTAGTTCCTCTACTGTTTTTCCCAACAATATCCAAAACTCATGGGGGTATAACTTTGATCTTACACTAACCCATGTCCAATAGACCGCTATCACCATGGTCTCGGAGATTATACTAGATAAGATCAAGTGAGTACATCAGTCCAATACATAGAGGAAGGGGAAATATCATGGGATCACCCTAGATTAACATAGCCTATGATCACAACGAAGTCACATCATGGGAGAGGGAGAAGAACACATAGCTAATGGTAGAAACCTCAGCCCCGAGGAGGAACTACTCGCGCATCATGGAGGGAGGAAGCAACGTCGATGGAGATGAATCCGGGGGCACTTCCGCGTCCCGGCAGGGTGTCGGCACAATAATTCTGGTCCATCGAAGCTTGTTGGCGATGGCGGCGGAGATCGGAATTTCTTATGGAGAAAAGGGGTCTGGAATTAGGATTTTCGCGACGTGAGAATAAATACGAGCCAAAGGGGGGCACCGGGGGAGGTCCCAGTCGCCCAGGCGGCCACCCGGCGCGGGTAGACCCCTGGCCGCGCCAGGAGGGCTCCTGGGGGCTGTGGGCCACCACAGGGCCCCATCCTCCGGCTGGAGAACTCTTCTAGAACGCTGATTTTTATATATTTTCCCGGAATTTTCTGAGCACTTTTAATAATGGGAAAACCTGAAATACAAAAACAACAGAAAACATAAACTGGCACTTGGGTGCACTGAGTTAATAGGTTAGTCCAAATATGATCAAAAGTGTATGGAAGTGTGTAAGAGCAAGTTTTTCCCCGAAGGTTTTGGACATTGTTGGACAAAGCAGAAGTGGAACTAATATTGTTTTCGAGTATAAACAGATACTTAGGTTCCGAAAGAATGGTGTTTGCTTGTAGAAGGTCGAAGGACAACTCACTGCAGCAAAGCTGCAGTCATCTACCGAAACCTTTGAAGGAAGACGACCCCTAAAAATGTAGTCGAAGAAAAAGTCTCTCTCGAGTAAAAGCGCAACGAGGAGAAAGCTGAAGCTGGTCGAAGACTTAGTCTTTTTACTAGTTTCTCTTTATTTTTCTTGAGTCGTAGGAAAAACCGTACTATCAAGAGGGGTTTGCTAGTTGAGATCTTAGTCGAAGTGATTTTGCTCTGCTCAACCAAAACCCACTAAAGCCTACCGAGAGAAATCTTACTGAGTCGAGTGAATAGCTCGAAGGCAAAGTCATCGCACTTCGTGCCTTCGAGAGAGAGAACTCGCTCGGTAAGTCAGCTTACTTGTTCCTCAAGTAAAGTTGCGCATTGATTGGAATCCGACCGTTGTGGACACGCGTCAAGCTGTCGCATCGGGTCACTTCAGTCATTTTACCCATCGGGATCGCCATCTATAAATACCCCGCACCTACCCACCATTTTGGGTTGGCTGCTCCACTGAAGATTCTAAGATAGAAGTCTGTGAGCATCCCAAAGAGATCCATCGAGAGAAAACCAAAATCCCAAGTCTAAACTGAGTTGAGCAATTCACAGAGACTTAGGTTGAGATTAGCCGATCTTTTTATCTTGGAGAACTGCAAGTCTCCTAGATGGTTAGGCGTCGCCTGTCAAGCAGTCGAAGAGTAATTGTCGCTGCTGAAGGAAGTTTGTAAAGGTCTCGGAGATGTCCTGAATCATCTACCACGAGTGAAAACTGGACAAGCTCGAGGAGTTTGTTGCAGTGGAGAATAGGACGGAGAGAGTTTTTCTCCAGGTGTTCAATCACCAGTCCCTCCAACCAGACGTAGCACTTTGCAGAGTGTGAACTGGTTTACCAAACATCGTCGTGTCAGGCTCGTTTTCTTTCATACTTTTACATTAAGTATTTACTCGTTGCATGTTTGTCTTCGATGTTTTCCTTCGCTCCCAATCCTTTCGAGCTATGCATTACCTTCGATACTGTATTTCCTTCGAGATGTGCTTAGTCCTTCGCAGTTTATATGAATTCCCTCTAAGTTCCTTAGAATTTTTAGAAGTGATCATTCACCCCCTCCCCCTCTGATCATTCTTGAGCTTTAAATTGGTATCAGAGCTAGGCACTCCCTACGCTCTGCGTATTTTGGTCTAACAACCTGGAGTGTTGTCAAGAATGTCGTTTGCAGCTGTTCGCTCGGGGGAACCAATCCCTATCTTCAATGGGAAGGACTATCCCTATTGGAAGGACAAAATGAAGAGGAATATCATGGCTATCAACTCTGCCGCTTGGGAAGTTGTCAAGAATGGTGTAACTGTCAAAGACACAAATGCCATCACTCCTGAAGAGGCAAAGAAGAGAAGATAGAGCTAGATACTGAAGTCTGGGTCTTCATAACAAATCATCTGATTCCAGAGAAATATCATGAGGTCAAGAATATTCCTTCGGCCAAAGGTGTTTGGGACTATCTCGAGAAGATTGGTGAAGGTGTCTCTACTCAGAAAGATGCTCGTATTGACACCCTTCGTAGCAAGTTCTATCGTTTCAAGAGGCACGAGGGAGAAAAAGTTAGCTCCATATACAGCAGACTCACTGCGCTGTCAAAAGAACTGATTTCCCTCGGTGCCGAAGATATTACCAATCGGATTATTTTCAGAACTTTGCTCCGTTCCCTTGATGATTCCTTCGATCACATTGTGCTGATGATCAAGGAAAGGACCGATTTCAAGGATCTAGTTGCCGCTGATATTCTCGAGAGACTTAATACCTTCGAGATGGAAGAAGATGAAAAACGAGATATTAATGGGACATGAAGAAAATCTCATGCACTGAAGGCCAGAGCTTCACATCACTCCTCTCCTGAAGCTAGTTCTGAATCGGGTTGTGCCTTAGATGACCTCGAGAACATTGGAAAAGATCGGGCACTGATAATGAGAAGATTCAATCTCTTTCAGAGAAGGAACTCCTCTTCACCGAAGAAAAACTACTCTTCAAGACATTCAAGCAATTCATCACAGCATCGATCATCATCCAGAAACTCATCAGCGAAAGATAACTGTTGCTATAAGTGCAAGAAGCCAGGTCACTTCATTGTTGATTGTCCTCTCTGGGAAATTGAACATAGATCAAAGCATTCTCACAACAATTCTTCGAGCAAGTCTCACAGATCGAGAAAAAACTATCAGTCGAAGAGATATGATTCAAAGTCCAGAAAAGACAAGAAAGACGGTTCTGATGATGACAAGAAGAAGAAGTATCACAAGCATTGAGAGGGTTCTTCCTCGAAATCACATTCCTCTCGACGAAAGAATTCCCACCGTGCCAAAGCCTATCTGGGTAAAGAGATGAACTCTAAAGATGAAGCATCCGGTTCCGAAGCTGAATCAAACCCAAGATCTGGTTCTGGTTCTGGTTCTGAATCTGATGGTGTTGCTGGTTTAGCATTTGCTTCGAGCAAGACTTCAAGTTCATTCTTCACCAACCAAAGCAGCGAAGATGAATCTCCAGCTTACTGCTTCATGGCCAAGACTAAGGTATCCTCATCTAAGAATTCATACGATACTTCTGATGGATCTGCTTATGAAAGTAACTCTAGGATAAGCTATGCCAAACTTGCCAAAATTGCTTCTATCCAACAAGATGAGCTAGATTCTCTAAGTGAAACTATTCAAAAATCTGAGACTTTGTTGATCGATGAGATTGAGAAGGGTCAAACTTTGACGAATGAGCATGCCGCTCTGAAGGAAAAGTATGATGAACTTTCATCTCGTCATGATCTTCTCTCTCAGTGGACTATGAGAAGCTAACCTATGAATTCCTTCAAAGGAAAATGGCTCTCGAGAAACTGAGAGAGGCGAATGAAGAGTTGGAAAGTGTCAATCTCACGCTCATGGCTCAACAAGTCTCAGAAGCTAAAAATGAATCTACTTCACCTTGCTTAACCTGTTTGGAACGAAGTAAAATTGAGTCTATTTCTGAGAGATCGAAAGGAAAGCAACCTATTGTTATTGATGATGCTAACCCCTCGAATGAGGAAACCATTACCGAGGAACTCCTCAGGTTGAAAAATTTATTTGAAACAGGCATGTTCAAAAGTGTGCAGGGACACCAGTACCTATGTGATATCCTATGAAAGGCTCTTCTTCATAGGAATCCCCGAAACGAAGGAGTTGGCTTCGAAAGGAAAATCAATCCTGATGGAACCTACTGGGAACCCGAGCAGTATCCTAAAACTGTTTGGGTTCTTGCGAAAGAAAAGCCCATTGATATTGCTAACCTTTCAGGTTTCAGTTGCAAAATTAACAAATCTATTGTTGATGAATCACTTGATTCTGACTACAAGCTTGTCAAAGATCAGGAAGGAAAGGCGTCAGCTGAATTCGTTGGTACTCCTCCGAAGAATGGTTTCTATAAGCGACAGATTTGGGTTCGCAAATCTCTCGTAGAAAAACTGCCCCCTAACCATTCCATGCAGGGAAAATCCTCGGTACCACCGAATCACTACTATTCTCTCGAGGATAGAAATGAACCCTTGGTGCCTGCTTCAAATGTTCCCCAGAAGGAATACTATCGTGTCGATAGAAATGTTTATCGTCATCGTAACAATAACACCAAAGTTGATGTTACCCACCAGTACTCTAACCCCTCGTCGAGGAATTATATTTATGGTGTGCTTGATGGTCCAGATAGACAATGCAATCCTGTTCTCTATAATATTGCTTCCCCATCTAGCTCTTCCATGCCTTCTAAGTCACCTGCTCGTTTGTGGGTGGTTAAGAAGAACTAATTCTTCTGCAGGGCTATGTCTCTGGTGGATCCGAATGGGTCATGGATAGTGGATGTACAAATCATATGACCGGAGACAAAGATTTGTTCACCGAAGAAAAACTCACGGAATCTTCACAGAGATACATTACCTTCGGCGACAACAACAAAGGAAAAGTACTTGGTTTGGGTAAGGTTGCTATATCGAAGGATAAGCATATTGATAAGGTTATGCTTGTTCAATCACTTGGATATAATCTTATGTCTATCTCAAAACTTTGTGATATGGGTATGCTTGTACTGTTTTCTGCTTCTTGTTGTGTTGTCTTTTCACAGGATGATTATTCCTTCGTGTTCGAAGGATATCGCAAAGGTGATCTTTATGTCATTGATTTTTCTTCGGGACCTGCTGTGTCCACATGTTTAATGGCCAAAGCCACTTCTGGTTGGTTATGGCACCGCAGACTTGGTCATGCAGGAATGAAAAACCTTCAAACTCTTATCTCGAAGAAGAACATCGTTGGAATTGATAATGTTAAATTCGATAAAGATCGTCTATGCAGTGCCTGTGAAGCAGGAAAGATTGCCAAGAAACATCACTCAGCAAAAACTATAATGACTACTACTCGTCCTCTTGAATTACTTCATATGGAATTATTCGGTCCTCAAAATTATGCTAGTCTTGGAGGTAACAAGTATGGTCTGGTTATTGTTGATGATTTCTCTCGATATACTTGGGTTTCCTTTCTAGATGACAAGAGCAAGGTTGTTGAAATCTTCAAAACCTTCGCGAAGAGAGCTCAGACTGAATACGAATTATCTCTCAAGCATATCAGAAGTGACAATGGTACAGAATTCAAAAACACTCATATCGAAGATTTTCTTGATGAATATGGCTTTACTCATGAATTCTCGGCTACTTATACACCGCAACAAAATGGTGTGGTCGAGAGAAAGAATCGAACACTTATTGAAATGGCCAGAACAATGCTTGCTGAATACAAGACTCCTATCAGGTTCTGGGCCGAAGCAATCAATACTGCATGTCATATCATCAACAAGGTTTATCTGCACAAGTTTCTGAAGAAAACTTCACATGAACTTATTACCGGTAAAAAGCCAAATGTTTCATATCTCAGGGTTTTTGGTGCTCCATGTTATATCAGAGATATGAATCACAGCTCCAAGTTTGCTCCAAAGGCTCACGAAGGTTTTCTCCTAGGTTATGGTTCGAATTCTCACACTTACAGAGTTTACAACTCTCATCTTGGCAAAGTTGTAGAAACTGTAAATGTTCGATTTGATGAAACTAACGGCTCTCAAAAAGAGCAATTACCTCTTAACCTGGATGAACCACCTTTGAATGAAGTTATCAGGTACATGGCTATTGGAGATATTCGACCTGTCGAAGGAAATGCACGTCAAGAAAACAAGGATGATGATGGTCCAATGTTCCCACACATAGCCCGGGGCGCTGGAGATCAACATCCTGAAGCAAATGATGTACAGGTCGAAGGAGAACGTGTAAACGAAGAAAATGTCCAACCCGGAGGAGAAGCTGAACCCGAAGGAAATATTCCCGAAGGACAGGCTGATCCTGAAGGTCAAGCTGATCCCGAAGGACAACCGGATCCACAAGATGATGAAGGATTTTTACCTCGTGTTCGAAGAAGAGTGGACGTCGACTCAATACTCGAAGAGATTCGTTTACCAGGTCGTCCCACCACTCGTTCTCGTACTCGATTAGCTAACTTCTGTGGAAATTTCACGTTTGTATCCATGTTAGAACCATCGAAATTTGATGAAGCCATGAAGGACTCAGACTGGATGACTGCAATGCTCGAAGAACTTAATCAGTTCGAAAGAAATAAAGGCTGGTCGCTTGTTGATAGACCTGATTTCAAGAAGCATAATATCATTGGTACGAAATGGATTTTTCGCAACAAGCAAGATGAAGATGGTATTGTGGTAAGGAATAAAGCTCGACTGGTTGCTCAAGGCTACACTCAAATCGAAGGTATTGATTTCGGTGAGACTTATGTTCCAGGTGCTCGACTTGAATCCATTCGTGTCATGCTTGCTTTTGCCAATTACAATGGTATATTGCTATATCAAATGGATGTCAAAAGTGCATTTGTTAACGGTGAAATCGAAGAAGAAGTATATGTTATGCAGCCACCAGGTTTTGAAGACCCGAAGAATCCTGATAAGGTGTACAGATTGCACAAGGCCCTATATGGGTTAAAGCGAGCACCTCGTGCTTGGTATGAAACAATGAAGGATTTTCTTCTGAAGAAGGGCTTCAAACCAGGAACAACTGATCCGACTCTATTTACTCGTGCATACAAAACTGATCTTTTTGTGTGTCAAATTTATGTCGATGTTATTATTTTTGGCTGTACTAACCCTGATATTAGCGAAGAATTTTCTCGTATGATGTCGAAGAAATATGAAATGTCTATGATGGGTGAATTGAAGTTCTTCCTCGGGCTTCAAATCCGTCAACAGAAGAATGGGACTTTCATCTCTCAAGAGAAGTATCTCAGAGACTGCCTGAATAAGTTTGATCTTGTCAATTGCAAAACTATCAAGACTCCAATGCCTACGAATGTTCATCTAGATGCATATGAGAAGGGAAAACCTTTCGATCAGAAGAAATATCGCTCGATGATCGGTTCGTTTCTTTACCTTTGTGCATCTAGACCTGACATTATGCTATCAGTTTGTATGTGTGCTTGTTTTCAGGCAAACCCGAAAGAATCACATCATATTGCTGTCAAGCGAATTCTTCGATATCTGGCTCACACACCATCTTTGGGACTTTGGTATCCCAAGGGTGCCCAGTTTGATCTCGTTGGATATTCTGACTCTGACTGGGCTGGTGATCGAGTCGACAGGAAATCTACCTCGGGCACATGTTATTTTCTCGGTAGATCTCTTGTCTGTTGGGCTTCGAAGAAACAGAATTGCGTATCTATTTCTACGGCTGAAGCCGAGTATATTGCTGCCGGTTCATGCTGCACTCAGATTCTGTGGCTCAAGCAAACGCTGAAAGATTATGGTATTCTTGTGAAGAAAATTCCATTGCTATGTGATAACGAGAGTGTTATCAAGATTGCCCATAACCCTGTGCAACACTCTCGAACGAAGCATATTGACATTCTTCATCATTTTCTTCGAGATCACGTTCAGTGAGAAGATATTGTTATCAGCCATGTTCGCACCGAAGATCAATTGGCTGATATCTTTACGAAGCCCTTGGATGAAAAGAGGTTCTGTGCACTAAGGTGTGAGTTAAACATATTGGACTCACGCAATGTGCAGTAAGATCATAACTATCGGTACTACGTATTATATGTTTTCTTTCTATGTTGTTTACTTACGTTAATTTTCTATCATGTTTCTTTTTCGTTTGTTTTTGTTCGTTTGGTGTTGTCCTATACACTTACCACTCCGAGTTTTATCACAGTTTTCCCCTCGGATTGATTAAGCATCGGACCCTGTTTTTGCTCTATTCTATCCCTACCCCATCTGTGCTTTTCTCTCGTGAACATGTATATATGTACTCGATCAAGATTCCCTTCGAATTTCATTAATTCCGAAGGTAAATCTATCGAACTTTTATCTACTTTTATACTCGATGTTCGATGAGTTTGGTCTCGGACGTGGAGCAACATTCTTTCGGTTCGTTGGGATTTTCCCGCGTTTACCGCCACAAAATCCGTCCGTTGAATGCGGAGAGACGCGAAATATGCACCGTTGGATCAGATCTGACAGTTATGTCAGACCCCCCCTTATAAATACTGATCCTCCCCACCGGCTCAGCCATCGCAATTTCCTCGACTTCTTCTCTCTGCTCCCGAAGTTGTCTCTCACGCGCCGCCGTGCTGCTCGTCGCCGTCGACTTCCTCGCCGCTTTGTTGCCGGAAGGAAGCCGCCGGAGACCTTCCCGTCGACGAGGAACTTCATCCGCGTCGCCGTAGTCGCCGCACATCGCCAAGTTAGGGTATGTCTGGCTCTGGAAACGATTCCAATCTCATCTGTTCATCGTATCCAGATTTGTTCTTAATTTTCTCCTTTTTTCTTAGGTCTGTTTGATCTGTTTGGATCATTGAATCTTGGGAAATCTGTTTCTAGCGTTTTCTGTCGATTCCCATCTGAGCTAGGTAAGAAATCCCTCGGATTCTCTCACTTTAGCAATTTCCTCAGAAACGTATCGATAGACTTGGTTGCACAATTCGTTCATACAAGTTCTTCGTTAGATTTACACCCGATGGAAATCTAGCCTAGCACTTGCTTGAAAAACTTGCTGCAAGACATGCTTATCGATAAGTTTACAGCATTCAAAATGACTTTCCTCGAAAACCGCTGGTACTTGTTCACAACTTTCCTATATTCCCTCGTACCTATCTTTTTCGCAGGAAAATGTCTGGGATCGAAGGAAATGTCAGAGCACCCAAGCGTGTAGGAGGCCGAAAAAAAATCACCAACAACTCTGAAGGATTATCAGAGGAGTTGATCATCGAAAAGAAGTTAAGAACGCCTGAAGGTTCTGAGGATGAACGTACGAGAGAAAACCGTCTGCAAGAGATTCGAAGACTTCAAGCGGTTCGTTGGTATGAGTAGAAGTCTCTTATGCCACGCTGGGAGAGGCTGTTTGCAATGAAAAATCCTTGGTCTGATGTCAAAGCTTTAAGGCCAAAGTGGACGAAATATAATCGACCACCTCCTCCAGCTGATGCTCATCCATCCTCTCTGAAAACTCCTGCCGATTTTCAAGAGCTGGTTGATGCTTGGGAAGCACGAGCACAGAAAAGAAAAGAAGCCAAAGCTAAAAAGGAGGCTGCTACTGCTGACGGTACCGTGGAAGTTGGCCCTAGTGCCAAATCGAAGGCTGGCAAGAAATCAGCCAAGCGAAAGAAAAAGGTGGTAATTGTTTCACCACCAGATGCAAGCTCCAACGAAGAAGCAAATTCAGATGATCAAGACCCTGGTACAGAGGCTGATGTCGAGGACATTCCTCTGAAGAAGAAGCCGAGCAGTAAAGGCATTAAGATCCAGGAGCCAGCTGCACAGGCTCCTCGAGCAAATATTGACTTGACCAACTTGGTCACTGATCCGCCCATTTCATCTGCTCCACCTGTTCAAGCTCACCAACCAAAACCTTCGGCTAAATCGAAGGGAAAGCAAGCTCAAGTTGCTGAGGATGAAGAAACTCTTGTTCAATGTAGAGATAGGCTGGCAAAGCAAAAAGAGCAAGAAGCAAAGGACTTGACAAATTCCAAGCTCCTGAACTTTCACAGCCAGCCCGAGCATAAAAAGGCCCAGGTTGCTCAACAACTAGGCATTTTACATTTGGTCAGTGAAAAGTATCGTCGACAAATTGCTGAAGGCAATATTCCTGATGCACCGATAGAAAAGGTTGTGGCCCCCAGCGCCACCGAGAAAGTTGTGACTCCCATAGTCACGAAGGAAAAGGTTGCAGCCACAAGTGCTGCGAAGAGAAATTCTGAGGCCCCAAGTGCCACGAAGGATAAAGCTGGGGCCCCTAGTGTCGTTGCCAAACCCATTGCTGCTGCCAAGGCCACCAAGGAGGCTGAGAAGAAAGCCAAGGAGGCTAGGCAAAAAGCTCAGGCTGTTCCAGTTCCTCGAGCCGCACCAGTTCCAGCTCCTGCACCTGCACCTGCTGCACCTGTTGTTTCCGGCCCTCGTGCCGATGAAGAGAGTTCAAACGAAGGAGATTCTAGCACCCATGCTCCTTGGGATGCTGCTAATATTTCTCATATCCTCTAGAAGATGGCTACCACACCGAACAAAGTCACTGCTGAGGATGATGTTCCTGCTGAGATCCAAGAGCATGTTGCTCGATACATGATTCGCTGGGAAGGGTATATCACCCAGGATCGCAAGGACAAGGAGCAAGTGAATTTCTACTCCAGACAACTTCAAGAAGAAACCGAGGACATTGAGTCCCGAAAGTTTTTCAAATCCAAGATTGCCACTGCTGAAGCTTCCAGAAGGGCTCAGAAGGAAAATCTGACCGCTGTGTATGAAAAGGTTCGACAAATTGTGTCGGCTGTGTGCAAAAAGCACAATGATGCCCTATTCAAGAGACAATCTCGTAAGAGAAAGTCTGCTACCCCAACCTCTGCGCGTGGGACGCCAGAGATCGAGAAGAATGCAAAGAAGGCCAAGTCTACCGAGGTCGTTGCTGCATCAGCACGACAGGAAACCGCACCAACCCTCACCAAGCAACCAACTCCTCCTCGTGAGAAAACTCCACCACCTCGTCAAGCCACACCTCCACCTCGCCAAGCCACACCTCCACCTCGCCAACAAACACCTCCACCTCGTCAACCATCACCACAAAAAGCCTCGTCGCCACCACCAAAACCATCATCATCACCGAACATTATTCCATCAACCACCCCAGCCATCGAGACCCAAGCCCAAGCAGAGACCGAGCAACTTGCTCAGGTCGAGCAAGAAACTCAGAAAGATTACTCCTCTTCCCAGACTCTACATGAAGGAGAAGACGCTGATGTTGACATCGCGACAGTTTCCTCTCGTCAAGATGTTGTCGAAGGAAACAGTTCTGGAGATGACGGTTCTAGTGACAGTTCTTCCTTCTCCTCATCAAGTTCCTCGAACGAAGAAATGGTTGATGCTTTCGCACAACTAGACGAAGATTTGGAGGCCATGGAGAATGAAGAGGCCACTCAGAATGCTAATGCCGACGAAGGAGTTGCCGTCGAAGCGCAGGCCGAGGAAAATGCTCCAGCAGCCATCCAACCTCAGGACATTGTAAACATTCCATCTTCAATTCCTCGTCCTGCTGAGCCTGTTTACCTGATGCCGGACAATGCTGCCAAAGTTTTTCCTGTTGATGAGCTGCTCCATTCTGCTCATCCGAGAGAAATGCTGCCCCTGTTCCTCTCAGATGTTCCTCGAGGAGGCCCCATCTTCAAAAGGCGCGAACACAAGCCATTTTTCTTCGGAACCAATCCCTACGAGAAGCCCAGAAGTGCATATTCTCGTCGGTTTTGGACCCAAGAGCAAGCCATCTATTATACTCGTGTGTTGTACAACAAGGCTAGAGTGTTCCAACATCAATACCTCGATATGCCTTCGGTGTACTCCACTTCATGTTTCGAGAATGTTGCCGAGACAATTGATGGTCTTCATGCTCACAAGATGTTTGCTCTCTATTGTGGCTACAATACCGAGCTTATCAAGCAATTTTATGCAACGCTCTGTGTCACTGGTGATCCCGAGAACTCGAAGACGTGGAAATTTGATTATATGATTCAAGGCCAAGTATTCCATATGACTGTCGACCAATTTCTGGCCATCATCAATTTACCTCGGTTCGAAGGATTACCACACAAGCTTCATGACTTACCTGCTCCAACTCCTGCTAAATTTTCAACGATCATGAATCCAGATGTCGTAGGAGATATCTACCCGGCTGAGCCCAAGCCAAGACACTTAGTTTTTGAAGCAAAGGCATGGTTTTATATTCTTTCGAAGACTTTGATGCCAATGCTCAATGTGCACGATGATTTTCCTATTCCCAATGACGTACAACTTGCTCTGTTGAAGTTAGTCCATTCTCATCCTTTCGATTTCGAAGACTACTTCATCAGAACTTTGGTGTCTTGTGCTGATGATCACAATTCCCACAAGCCGTATGCAGCATGGCTGATGGCTATCTGCAATTACTCTCGGGACGTGCCATTCCCCGTATCAATTTTCCCGAAGATTTTCTCTCCACCAGTTAGGGAAGTATTGCAGATTGTTGCTCGACCCAACGATCAATATGCTGAGCACACTGGCATCCGCGCCCACTTAACTGAGCGTAATGTTTGCTCGAAGTTTATCAAGCCAGTGCATCACATGGAAGTTTCTCTTCGGTCCCAGCAAATGCTTCAACATCACATCGACCAAGGTTTCATTGAGAAGCAAGCTTTGATGGACGAGATTAATCATTTGCGCAATATTGCCATGAACAACAATCAGATGCTGCGTGAATGTCTTCGCAGAGATTGGAAAGGACTGCGGAAATTCCATTCCCTCGGTCAACTTCAATGATGTGGCTTCGAAGAATATCCTCCCCATCTGACCAGGAATTGGACTAATGATGATCGCGTAGATCGCCCGGATCCAAATATCCCTCGGCTGACGAAGAACAGAGATGTACTCAGTGTTGATGACTATTACCACATCAGTTTGGACACCTTCTCCTCCAACTCCGAGCACGATGAAGCCCCTCGACGTCCAGCGAGAGTTTACACTCCACACCCTCGAAGCCCCAGGACCCCTCCGGAATCGCAGCTGGAATCTTCTGGAGATCAACACTCCTTCCGCACAAAGATCACTCCTCCAGGCGCTCGCCCAATTCGTCGTGCTCCAACGCTCGCCGAATCCTCTCGACGTCGCCGGAGCCGCCACAGCGAGTAGGGATTTCTTTCGACCCTATTCTCTCGACTTTTTGTACGTTGTGAAAAAAAGGGGGAGATGTAGTGGCATCGAAGAAATTAGTTTGCCTACGGGGTCAAGAGCTTTGCTTTTCATTCGATAAACTTTTGATCTTTGAGGTTTTCTGAGTAGTTTCAACAAACTTTCGATTCATATTCGATCTGGTTGTAACTATCTCTAAGTAGGACTGTGAACTGCTACTCGTTTTCGTAAGATATCTATTTGCTGCTTGTGATACTTAACCTTTTGCAGGAAGTTATCTTTCATATAAGTTCACAGGTCATTCGAAGAGATTGCATGTTTCTCATTGGATATTATCTGGAATGCAATTTCACTCGCTAAGATTATTGATGTATTTCCCTCGACTCTACTTGTCAAAATATGCACTTCACAGGAAACTCTTATCTTCCGTGCATACATCAAGGGGGAATATTTCATCAATCTTAGCACTGGTTTATCATCGAAAACTCAAAACTTTTTCAATTATTTATCGATGCCTGTTTTGTCAACAATCGTCCAAAAAGGGGGAGATTGTAAGAGCAAGTTTTGCCCCCGAAGGTTTTGGACATTGTTGGACAAAGCAGAAGTGGAACTAATATTGTTTTCGAGTATAAACAGATACTTAGGTTCCGAAAGAATGGTGTTTGCTTGTAGAAGGTCGAAGGACAACTCACTGCAGCAAAGCTGCAGTCATCTACCGAAACCTTTGAAGGAAGACGACCCCTAAAAATGTAGTCGAACAAAAAGTCTCTCTCGAGTAAAAGCGCAACGAGGAGAAAGCTGAAGCTGGTCGAAGACTTAGTCTTTTTACTAGTTTCTCTTTATTTTTCTTGAGTCGTAGGAAAAACCGTACTATCAAGAGGGGTTTGCTAGTTGAGATCTTAGTCGAAGTGATTTTGCTCTGCTCAACCAAAACCCACTAAAGCCTACCGAGAGAAATATTACTGAGTCGAGTGAATAGCTCGAAGGCAAAGTCATCGCACTTCGTGCCTTCGAGAGAGAGAACTCGCTCGGTACGTCAGCTTACTTGTTCCTCAAGTAAAGTTGCGCATTGATTGGAATCCGACCGTTGTGGACACGCGTCAAGCTGTCGCATCGGGTCACTTCAGTCATTTTACCCATCGGGATCGCCAACTATAAATACCCCGCACCTACCCGCCATTTTGGGTTGGCTGCTCCACTGAAGATTCTATGACAGAAGTCTGTGAGCATCCCAAAGAGATCCATCGAGAGAAAACCAAAATCCCAAGTCTAAACTGAGTTGAGCAATTCACAGAGACTTAGGTTGAGATTAGCCGATCTTTTTATCTTGGAGAACTGCAAGTCTCCTAGACGGTTAGGCGTCGCCTGTCAAGCAGTCGAAGAGTAATTGTCGCTGCTGAAGGAATTTTGTAAAGGTCTCGGAGATGTCCTGAATCATCTACCACGAGTGAAAACTGGACAAGCTCGAGGAGTTTGTTGCAGTGGAGAATAGGACGGAGAGAGTTTTGCTCCAGATGTTCAATCACCAGTCCCTCCAACCAGACATAGCACTTTGCAGAGTGTGAACTGGTTTACCAAACATCGTCGTGTCAGGCTCGTTTTCTTTCATACTTTTACATTAAGTATTTACTCGTTGCATGTTTGTCTTCGATGTTTTCCTTCGCTCCCAATCCTTTCGAGCTATGCATTACCTTCGATACTGTATTTCCTTCGAGATGTGCTTAGTCCTTCGTAGTTTATATGAATTCCCTCTAAGTTCCTTAGAATTTTTAGAAGTGATCATTCACCCCCTCCCCCTCTGATCATTCTTGAGCTTTCAAAGTGTATCAAAAGCATATCAATATCACACAAATCATGCATGGAGCAAGCAGAAATTATAGATACGTTTGAGACGTATCAGTATGTAAAGCCATGTTCATCCGCTTGGTGGAGATTATCCCAAGACTTCACTGGTCCTTTGGTTTAATAATCTTCGACCATTTTACCATGTGATACTTTTTCTTGTCCCATTTCCTTACCCAGAGGAATCGGGACTGATACTTCTCCATGTCATGATGAATAGTTGTATGGAGGGAGAAGTAACCCATGATGTACATGAAAAAACTATAGAGGGAAGAGTTGAATTGAGGATCACCTGTGGCAGCTTGGAAAGGAATCGCCCTTGCCATGGTTCCACCTGGTTCTGGACCTTACGAATAGTGGGGCGGAGGTCCTTCACCTCTAAAAAGGAATCACTCTTTGGGATTCCCAGATAACTAGTGGGGAAGCAACCAAACTTAAAGTTGAGCCGGCCAACAATCCGTTGTTGGTCTAGCTCAGGGCACCCCATCACCATCACCTTGGATTTATTGAAGCTAATAGTCAGGTTGTACATCGCCTAAAAGAAAATGTGGAGGAACTTGGTATTGAAGATATCCATATTAGATCCTAATGTCTACGCACACTTCAATTCTTGTAGACTATGTTGAGCCTCCAAGCGCAGAGGTTTGTAGGACAGCAGCAATTTCCCTCAAGTGGATGACCTAAGGTTTATCGAACTTAGGGAAGTAGAGGTTGAAGATGGTCTCTCTCAAGAAACCCTGCAATTAAGATACAAGAAGTCTCTTGTGTCCCCAACACACCTAAAACAACTAGGAGTTGTATAGGTGCACTAGTTCGGCAAAGATATGGTAAAATATGGGTGATAAGGGTGGCAAAGCAAGGTAATATAAATCTGTAATAAAAATTACAGAAAGCAAACAAGTAGTAAACGTGAGCAAAAATGGTATTGCAATGGTGGAAACAAGGCCTAGGCTTCATACTTTCACTAGTGGCAACTCCCAACAACATTAACATAGTATAATCACATGATATTTGATAGCATGGAAGTGATAATGGCTTCTCGCCCTTCGTTGGTTACCCCAAGTGGAAGGTGAGAAGTAGGATAGCAGTAAATTTCCCCTATGTAGAAGATAGGGTTTGTCTCCCGTAGGACTCCGGCGATGATAAGTAGGTGGTTCGGCAAGTGATGCGCCTTCTGAAAAGAATCACTTGCTTCTCCTGGACTTGCACACGACAACAATAAGTTTGCTCCCAACGAAGTTCAGAGAGTTTGTCAATCTCTCCGGTCTTGTTGTTTACAAAGGATCAAAAACACAAGATAATAATGATGATAGCAACTGAAAGTAAAGGCTAGAAAATTAATGAGCATGTAAACAATGAGGAGAATATGGACCGGGGTCCCGTGATGTTCACTAGTGATGTCTCTCTCCCAAAAGGCGATAAAACTGCTATGCGAGGTAAACAAATTACAGACGGGCAATTGACAAGATTATAAACGCACTGCAATGCTAACTATGCTACAAAAGAAAGGAAGGGGCTCATAAGCATGGGCAGTACGCCAAAATAAGTAGACCAAAATCCATCTTCATCTACTACTAATCATCCACCTTGAGATATCTATCCAGAACATCTCGCTGGTATTAAGTTGCGAGCCCCACCCAAAGTGTAAACCCAAAGTAACAAACAACTGCATTAAAAAGAACTTTGCGTAAATGAAACAATCGTTGCAACGGCGGTTACAAGCACCCTTGTTTTCCCCCTTGTGGCCACAACACACCCCCTAGACTCATCTTTCTGTCACTCAAGCGTGTCATCAGGGGGCATGTACCCACAATCGAGCATAACGTTCCCTCTTGGAGTTACTACCTACCACTTGGCCAAAGCAATAAACAGCAACGGAGAACATGCAAGAATTACTTCGGAACAAAAATAAAAAAAGATAAGAACCAATTATATTACTCTATCACAATCTGAACATAATCTCATAATCCATCAGATCCCATCAAACTCAGCATAGCAAAAGCAGAAAGATTACATATGTGCATCGATCATGTAGGGCATCTCACGTGGTCTAAACCATGAAGAACAAAGAGGGGAGCAGAACATCACATAGTTACTGATCACGGACCCATGGTCCAAAGGAAACTACTCACGGCACGTCCGGGAAGCGTCCATGGTGGAGGAGAAGCTCCCGGAGGTCGATCCTCCCTCCGGCAGGGTGCAGGGAAGGGTCCTGACGGTGCTCCCGATCTTGGAAGCTCGGTGGCGGCAGAACAGAGGCGAGATCGCGAAAAAGGGTTCTGTCACTGGAGGTTTTCCGTGGCGGAGATTAAATAGGCGAAGGGGGAAGCCAGGGGGGTCACCAGGAGTCCAGGTGCCCCCTTGGCGCGGCCAGGCCCCTGCCTCGCCAGGTGGCCGCCTGGGCACCTGGTGGTGCCCCCCCGGCCCTCCTTCGGGGCTCTGGAAGCATCCGGTACGCTGATTTTTCATCTGATTTTCCCGGATTTTTGGAGCATTTTTTATATGGGGGGAAATTGAAATAGAAAAACAGCAGAAAACAGAAACTGGCACCGGGGTGCAGTGAGTTAATAGGTTAGTCCAAATATGATCAAAAGTGTATCTAGATCATAGAAATATCACACAAAACATGCATGGAGCGAGCAGAAATTATGGATACCTTTGGGACGTATCAATATTTCCACTAAAACATGCATTGGAGACGTACTCGAAGGTCATTCCTTTGTTGTCAAGAGAGGACGAGAATTATGTAGGGCTACAAAAGCACACCTCAGAGTTCGTAGTTCTCAATCTATGGATTTCCCAATGTCACCGCGGCCATCCAATGAGAGTAACACAATCACCACAACATATCTCACGGATAGTCAAAGACAAGCACAAAGAGACTCTAAATCTTCAATTAACACACAAAATAGGAAATCACTCATGAAAATATTCTTCTAACCCATGTCTAATAGACCGATGTCACCATGGTCTCGGGGATTATACTAGATAAGATCAATTGAGTACATCAAATCCAATACATAGAAGAAGGGGAAACATCAGGGGATCACCTTAGATTAACATAGCCTATGATCACAATCAAGATCACATCATGGGAGAGAGAATTGACCACATAGCTACTGGTAGAAACCTCAGCCCCGAGGAGGAACTACTCCTGCATCATGGAGGGAGGAAGCAACGTTGATGGAGATGAATCCGGGGGCACTTCCCCGTCCCGGAAGGGTGCCGACACAGGAATTATGGTCCCCCGAAGCTTGTCGGTGATGGCGGCGGAGATCGGAATTGCTTCTGGAATCAGAGTTTTCGCGTTGGGAGAATAAAGAAGTGCCAAGCGGGACCACCAGGGGAGGTCCTAGTCACCCAGGCGGCCACCCGGCACGATTCCCCCCTGGCCGCGCCAGGAGGGCGCCTGGGGGCTATGGGTCACCCCAGTACTTCATCCTCCAGCTGAAGGACTCTTCTAGAACGCTGATTTTTATATATATTCCCGGAATTTTTCTGGCATTTTACGTAATGGGAAAACCCTGAAATAAAAAGACAGCAGAAAACAGAAACTGGCACTGGGGTGCACTGAGTTAATAGGGTAATCCAGATATGATCAAAAGTGTATCAAAAGCATAGCAATATCACCCAAAACATGCATGGAGCAAGCAGAAATTATAGATACGTTTGGGATGTATCAGATCCCTCCAATATGATAATGGTATTATCTGCATATTGGAGATGGGTGTCCCCACCCCTGGGTAAAAGGTGTTGCACCAAACCATGGATATGTCCAATCTCCTTCGCAACACCGAGTATGGAGGCCAACACATCAACAACCAGGTTTAATAGGAAAGGGGACATCAGGTCGCCTTCTCGCACCCTGCGAGGCAACCTAAAGTAGAGACCAACCATCCCAGTCCTATCCTAAACCAATCTAGTTCTAGATTTTAAAAGCCAAACATCTTCCTTAGGGCAAGCCTTTGTTTTGAACCCTAGGGAGGCTCTCAGTTTTCGAGTGCACTTATTAAGGTACGCGACGAGTTGACCAAAATAGGCTTTCGCCCCGCTTTATATATAAAGCAAACCTCACAACCATACATCTGAGCACCGATACAAACTCACGCCAAACCCCCACCCTAGACTAGATACAAAGGTGTCGAACACAACAAAACAAGGACTCCAAAGCGATGCCTTCAAGAAGAGAACGACACCATAGTGCCTCCACCGCCAGATCCAGAGGATTGAGTTTTTACCAGGAGTACGCGAAGACGAGCGAGCCTCTGCGACGGAGCCATCAATAAGGTTACGGCGTCCGCGACCACCGCCACCATCGGCCGGAAGTTACCGGGCAGGTTATGCACCCCGGCGCTCCCACGCCTCCGCCACCACATTGTGCCGCTAAACTACCATGCCACCCACGTGGCCAAGGTTGCCATCCCGCACACAAGACGTCCGCTCCGCCCACGAACAACACGCCTCCCGCCGTCAAGGCCGCCGCCCTGCATCCGAACCTCCCGAGGACCAGCCAAAGTTATCTACTTTGGTCCAAGGGGAAGTCCACAACCGACAAAACGACAACCCTCCATTCCTCCTTGAACATCATCAGAGCTGCCGCCGCACACAAACGGATTGGGGAAAGGGAGGAGGGGGAGCGGACGCATCCACGACCGGTACACCCCGTACCGGCGACGGGCAACCTAAGCGGCGCTGCCCATCCCTCCCACCAAACTCCTGATATGTAACAAACGTATCTATAATTTATGCTTTCTTAATGCATGTTTTGTGTGATATTGATATGCTTTTACTACACTTTCATAAACTTTTGATCATATTTGGACTAACCTATCAACTCAGTGCACCCCAGTGCCAGTTCTTGGTTTCTGCTGTCTTTTTATTTCAGGTTTCCCCGTATTAAAAATTCTCCAAAAATTCCGGAAAAATGAAATAAAAAACCAGCGTACGGGAACCTTCCAGAGTCCCGAAGGGGGTCCGGAGGGGACCCACCAGGGCCCCAAGCACCCTCCCGACGCGCCCTAGGGTGGGGCCGAGCCAGGGGGGCGCGTGGACCCCTGGTGGCACCCCTGACTGCCCCCCTTCGCCTATATTTATCCTTCGCCCCAAAACCTCTGAAGAGAGAACCCTTTTTCTTGATCTCTCCTCTGTTCTGCCGCCGCGCTTCCTAGATCGGGAGCACCAGAAGACCTCTTCCCGGCACCCTGCTGATACGTCCCAAATGTATCTATAATTTCTGCTTGCTCCATGCATGTTTTGTGTGACTTTGCCATGTTTTTCTTGAACTTTCATACACTTTTGAACCTATTTGGACTAACCTATTAATTCAGTGCACCCAGTTGCCAGTTTCTGTTTTCTGCTATTTTTGTATTTCAGGTTTTCCGGCCATTAAAAGTGCTCCAAAAATTCCGGGAAAAATATATAAAAAATCAGCGCAACAGAAGCTTCCGGAATCACCAAGAGAGGGAAGGGGGGCCACCACCAGGCAGCCAGGAGGGCAGGTGGCGCGGCCCCACCCTAGGCCGCGCCAGGGATCCTCCTGACTGCCTCGTGGGTCCCCTCGACGCCCCCCTTCACATATATTTACCCCTCGGGGTGGAAACCCCTAATATCGATCTCTTTCTCGCGAACTCCCCTCTGTACCACTGTCGCCGCCGTTTCAAGATCGGGGCTGCCTGGAGAAGCGGCCCCGGCACCCTGCCGGAAGGAGGAACCCCCTCCGGGAGACCATCCATAGCCATGGACGCCTCCCGGATTTGCCGTGAGTAGTCCCCCTTGGACCATCGGTCTGTGACCAGTAGCTATGTGATGAATCTCTCCCCCCTTTGTGCTTCCACTTTCGAGTCCTCGTGAGCTGCCTCACATGATCGAGGCATCTATGTAATTTCTGCTATTGCTATGCTGAGTTTGTTGGGGTCTGATGGATTATGAGACTATGTTCAGATTGTGATGAGTAATATATTTGGTTCTTCTCTTTTATATTTTTTCTTGAGTAAATTCTTGCATGTTCTCCGTTGCGGTATTTTCTTTGCCCAAGTATTTTATTTGCAACTCCAAGAGAGAGCGTTATGCTCGATTGTGGGTTCAGCCCCCTGATGTCTAGCTTGAGTGACAGAAACATGAGACTAGGGGATGTGTTGTTGCCACGAGGGATAAAACAACGGTGCTTATACCTGCAGGTGCAAGGATTGTTTACTTTACGCAAAGTTCTTTTAATGCAGTTGTCTGTTGCTTTGAGTTTACACTTTGGGTGGGATTCGCAACTTAATACCAGCGATATGTTCTGGATAGATATCTCAAGGTAGATGATTCATAGTAGATGCAGATGGATTTCGGTCTACTTACCTTGGCGTACTGCCCATTGCTTTTGAGCCCTTCCTTTCTTTGCAGCATAGTTAGCATTGCGGTGCCTTCATAATCCTGTCAATTTCCTAACTGTGATTTGTTTACCTCGCTAGCACTTTTATCGTCTTTTGGGAGAGCGACATCACTAGTGAGAATCACGGGACCCCGGTCCAACTTCACATTATTGTTCACACCCTCAATTTACTTTCAGCTTTTACTTTCCTTTGCACCTTTTATCTCTTGCGTTGATCCTTTGTAAACGACAAGGACGGAGGAATTGACAACTCCTCTGTACTCGTTGGGAGCAAAGTTATTTGTTGTTGTGTGCAAGTCCACGACAACACCCTAGTCAGGAAGCAATTTCTGGCGACATTGCCACCTACTTGTATCTCCTGAGTCCTACTGGTTCGATAACCTTGGTATCTTCACCGAGGGAAACTTGCTGCTGCACTGCATCTCAAACCTTCCACTTGGGGTAACCAACGAGGGGCGAGAAGCCATCACCTGCCGGGGGGAGGATTGATCTCCGGGAGCTTCTCCACCACCATGGACGCTTCCCGGATGATCCGTGAGTAGTCCACCTTGGACCACGGGTCCATAATCAGTAGCTATGTGATGTTCTCCTCCCCTCTTTGTTGTTCATGGGTTAGACCTTGTGAGCTGCCCTACATGATCAAGGCACATATGTAATTCTTTCTGCTGTTGTTATGCTGAGTTTGCTGGGATATGATTGTAAGGCCCGATATGCGGTACTGTTCCAGATCTAGGTGTTTCCACCCAGATCCGGGGACGAAGCACATATCGATCCAACCGCGACATATGACAAAGCCATATGCCCCGGATTTCCTACATGATATCACAACATTACAGATACAAGGATACAACATCTCATACAATCGGCATACAACTGCCTCAAATACAATACAACAACAGAAGGTACATGTCTGAGTACAGACTACAATCAAATGCCTAGTGGCAAAGAGAAAAACATCGATTCCCATAACCACACGGGTCCAGGCCCTCCGCCGGGATCCGCCTAACTAGTCGTCGTCGAGCCTCCACATGAAACGTCGATCACCATACCTGTTGTCGATCAAGAACCCTGAAAATATTTTGGGGGTAGTATCATGAGTACAGAAGTACTCAGCATCCAACTGTAGTGGTCATCTGACCCAGCAAGGACTTCATCACTCGTCATTCTAGGACAACTAGTAGTTTACGGTAACGAAGAGGTAAGTGGTGAGGTTGCTGCCGCACTAGCATTTATGAAGTGGCTAACGATCTAGAGAATAAGGTAAGAAGACAAGCATTCGATGAGGAATCTCCTCCAACAAGTCTTGCTATCAACTACTACGCAAACATAACACCTATCCTATCCTTGTCCTCCTCTTCGCATCCCGACGAAGAAGAAGCAATCAAGGCACACACACACGTTGATCAAGTTGTTAAGATCATCTCAGTTGTTGTTGTCTATGAACAAGGAGTAGGTCTCAAGTCGTCCATAACCGTGGACACGGCTTCTCGAAAAGATTTAACCCTGCAGGGGTGTACCAACTGCCCATTACAAGGCTTCGCACGCACGCCCATCACTCTCAGTTGCTACCCATTATAGGCAACCATTTTATGATTTAGTTCCAAGAGATCCGAAACGACAGGTCCCTCTAACTAACAACGAACAAATCCGGGTGGTCCCCGGTGAGTCGACATCCATCTCAGGAGTCGGCCGCTCTCTCGATCTGGTCTCTACCGTCTGTCGCAGGTTTGGATAGCCGGTTAATCACACATGGGAAACCAGGTCCTCAGCCGGACAAAGTGGGCCAGCAAGGGAACTATGTCCTCACTGGTCCAGGTTGGTTTGAAAACAACTGGCAGCTGACCAGCACACACACGGTTTCAAATGGTAAATCAGCTTGGGCCACCACTAGAAATATTTGAAGCTAGGTAGGTAAGAAAAGGGGACCCCATAAAATCCCACACGCGGTTAGGCACGCACAGTCTTAAAACCAATACCCAAAACTCAGATCCTAGGTGACTCGAATGGAACAAAGCTTCGGGGCGGGATAGCCTAGACCTTCCATCCTTCGTCGAATATAGTCAACATTATAATAATCATATCATCAACAACAATATAATAATGTGATATCCCAGAACCAAGGAGTAATAGGGTAACATCGTAGCATCCTAAGCATGCATACTAAGCAGGGGCTGAGCAACGAGCAATTGTAACATAGCAGTACAAGGTTTGCTGGGAAGGGACATGGCTGTATCGGTTTGAAAGAGGTTGTAAACATGTGGTAGGATCAAACATCGAACCTAACCTAGACTAGCATGCAAACCGCTGGTTGAAATAGAATGTATCATAAGTAATGTATAGTCCTTGCCTGTTGATAAGTCGGGTTCCGAAGGTGTAGTTGATCGCAAGCTCGCATCGTCTCCGAAGGGTACCCGCGGAAGCACACAAGAGGGTAAACACTGGAAAGCAATCAACGATCAAGCACTCTATTACTACGAGGCAAACACGAGCAAGCATCAACAAGAAGGCAACACGAGACATCGCACCTACCGTCGAGAGCGGTTACTAACAATTTAAGTGGAGTACTCGTCACACACGACGATACCGCACATTTAGAAAGGTTCAAGTTGTTTAGCTATAGGTGATCAAAAAAGTTGTTAACATGGCAAACACAGAAGCATGGCATAGCACACAAACATGTCAAGAGGTGAAGCACAAAGTAAACTATCTATGCTAGTCAATTTAAGTGAGGCACAACCTAAACATGGCATAACACTAAGTGCCGCACGATGATTAAAACATTTGGTACTGTTCTGTCCTAAACCATATTTTAGGTTGGTTAACAACAACAAACAATAGCATAAACACAAAGTACACGAAAAACTAATCAAGTTACATATAAAGAACACCCCAAACGGAGTTACGGTTAAAAAGATACATGCAAAACAAGTTTGGAACACAATCTGCCAACATCACGAAGCACACTTTAGAGCCATGCATAAACAGGATAATCAATGCAAACATGCTCACAAATGATATGGAACTAAAGTAGACATGACAGGGAAGGCATGGAAAAAATAATCATGCAAATAGGCACCATTGATCAAAAGATATTAAGCATGCAACATGGCATCGGAACGTTACAGACTTAGAGAAAAACAGAGGTGGCTGTCAAAAACAGCAGCATAGCAACTTTGGAGTTCAATAACTATATGACCAGCAAGCAATTATGGCATGTGAACGCATGGAACTGAAGTAGAAACAATGCTTAACAATATGCAATCGGAATCACTCAATTCCGACGTACGGTTGCGAAGCAACCGTCGCCCGAAGTTTCAATCAAGCAACAGTTTCAGCAAGTTTAACAGCAGCAGTTGCAATTAAAGATCTGATGCCCTGTTTAGCACACAATTACACAATCAAGATGACCCCAGATGCAAATGCTCACAAAAGACGAATTGAATTACACGCAATTCTAAGCAACTTTCATTTTGGGCGCATCCCGATCCGAGCTACGGTTTACTCGCAAACGACAACGCAAAATTGAATCAGCAGCAATAATTACAGGACTTAGACAAAAATTTAGAGACAGAGGAAAAAAGGACCTTGGGTCGTGGCCCAACTGGCTGGATCGGGCGCGGGAGGCTGCTGGGCTGCTGGCTCCTGGCTGGGCCGCGAGGCGCTGGAGGCTGGGCCGCGGCTAGGCCCAAGAGGCCGTGGCGGGGCGCCGGCTGGAGTGGGCTGGCCCACGGGAGGGCGGTTCCAGCGCCGCTCGATCCCGATCGGGAGGCTGGAGGCCGCGGCTGCGGTCAACGCCGGCGAGCGGCGGCGCAACGGAGACGGCACGGACGGGCGGCCGGAGGGGAGCTTGGAGGCGAGGTCGGCGCGGATCCGGTCGCCGGCTGGGGCCTCGGGGCGTCGGGTGGCGCGGCTGCGCGGGCTCCCGTGGCGGCGTCGGTTGACGTGGCTCCGGTGGCACGCCGGCCATGGCGCGGCTGCCGCTGCGACCTGCGAGGGGGGGTGAGATGGAGGTCAGGGGGCGACAGGGAAGAGGAGGAGGAGGAGAGAAGGGCGCGGGAGGAGAAGGGTGGTGGCCGGCGGCGCACGCGGCGGCCGGCCGGAGTTGAAGGCGCCGGCGGTTGAGGCGGCTTGGGCGACGCGTCCAGATGGGCCGAGGCGGGCCCGGCGGCGGCCCTGCGGGGCCCGGGCACCCTGGCTGCTGCGGGAGGAGGCTGGAGGGCCACGTGGCTGCCCTGGAGCCCTCGGATCTCAGATCCGACGGCTCCGGAGGTGGCTGGGATTAGGGTTTTCAGATCTGTGGAGTTGGGGCGAAAATTGGGGAAAAATTGAGGGGGGTGGCTGCAAATTGTGGCTAGGGAAACCCTAGAGAGGGGTGGGGGAGTGGTGGTCTTTATATAGCCCAGGTGGCTGGCAGTTTGCAAAAACATCCCCGGTATTTCTCTCGCGCGCGCGGTGCTCACGTTTCTGACCGCCGGGGGTCCGCAGGACCTCCGATTCGGGTCAAACTTCGAACTGCGTGATCAGCGCGTCGAGCCAGCGGCGTTCACCTCGCGTTGGAACTGTTCCGAGAGCACTTTCCGGCGTGCTATAAAAATATCCTATTTAATTATTAAACGGGGTTTTTCGTTCTGTTGGCTGCGGCTGGTCTCGTGTGGTTTTCGCGACGGTGATCGGGCGAAACCCGGTGTCGCAAAGGTCGGTCTCCGTCCGATACGAGATAAGAGGGGGAAAAATAATCGCCGATCGATAAATCGGGGATGCAAACACCGCAAACAAACCAGACAATCAAACAATTCACACCGAAAACAAAATTTTTTAATTTTTGTGAAAACTGGGCTGTTACACTGATGGCTTATGAGACTATGTTCATATTGTGATTGAGTAATATATTTGGTTCTTCTCTTTTATATTTTTTTTCTTGAGTAATTCTTGCGTGTTCTCCGTTGTTGTTTATTGCTTTGGCCAAGTAGTAGGTAGTGACTCCAAGAGGGAGCGTTATGCTTGATTGTGGGTTCATGCCCCCTGATGACTAGTTTGAGTGACTGAAACATGACTCTAGGGGATGTGATGTTGCCACAAGGGGAAAACAACGGTGCTTGTAACCGGGGTTGCAAGAATTATTTACTTTACGCAAAGCTCTTTTAATGTTGTTGTCTGTTGCTTTGGGTTTACACTTTGGGTGAGGCTCGCAACTTAATACCAGCGAGATGTTCTGGATAGATATCTCAAGGTGGATGATTAGTAGTAGATGAAGATGGATTTCGGTATACTTATCTTGGCGTACCGCCCATGCTTTGGATCCTCTTCCTTTCTTTTGTAGCATAGTTAGCATTGGTTTGCACCCGTAATCCTATCAATTGCCCAGGTGTGATTTGTTTACCTCGCATAGAAGTTTTATCGTCTTTTGGGAGAGAGACATCACAAGTGAACATCATGGGACCCCCGGTCCATATTTCCACCACTGTTTACACCCTCAATTTACTTCTTGCTTTTACTTTCTAATAGCAATTATCACTATCTATTATCTGTTGCGTTTATCCTTTGTAAATAGCAAGGTCGGAGAGATTGACAACCTCTCTGAACTTCGTTGGGAGAAAAGTTACTTGTTGTGTGTGCAGGTCCAGCTAAAGTAATCAACCTCGACGTCATTGTTCAGTTTACCACCTACTTGTCGACCTTGGAGTCCTACTGGGCTAACTCTCAACCTTGGTATCTTTGCCAAGGGAAATCTTGCTGCTACACTACATCTCAACCTTCCACTTGGGGTAACCAACGAGGGGCGAGAAGTATTTCCTCGATAGCATCAGCTCCCCACCACCCCACCATGACGGCCGAAGCAGATCCGTGCAAGGCCACCAATGGTGGCCCGTCCACCGGCCGGGAGACCCCGAAGACCGCCACCGTCACCTACGCTGCTCACCGGAGGGCCCATCGCGCCCCCACCGACAGAATCGGACGGATCACATCGAGTGGGCCAACAGCCGCAACCGCGCCGCCACCTCCACCCATCACTCCAGAGAGGCCTCCCGAAGTCCATGCCGCCAGCACCACAGCCCGGGCCACCAACCGGAGAGCGCCTCTGCCGTCCCGGGTGCCCACCACTGCAACCGGCCCACCATGCCGATGCTGCCATCCAATTCGCCAGTGGTTGTCGGTGCCCAACCGCCAGGTCCGGGCCGCCGACGAGCAGGAAGGCGAGGAACGGACGGAGCAGGCCAAAGCGGGCGCGCCCAGCCGACCCTCCGCAGGAGGTATCCACCCCCGTGTCCGCCCCGCCAGACTAGATCCGGGGTATCCACCCCTGCAGCCGCGACGCCCTGCCGTCTGCACCAGCCTACCGCGCCGCCAGAAGCAGCCCCGGCCGCGCCGGAGGAGTCCCGCGCACGCCTCCGCGCCTTGGAGCAGCGTCGCGCCCCGAGGATGAGCGTCGTCCCGCGCAGCGCCGCACCAAGGGGAGGAGAGAGAGGATCCCCGTCGTCAGCTACAGAGGGCTTTGCCCCAGCGGCCCCAGCTGGCGGCGGCGGAGAGGAGGGTGGCTCGAGGGGGAGGAGGCGGCGACGCCCGGGCCACCTACGGGAGGGGCGCCGCGGGGGCTAGGGGTTGCGGCCAGTGGCGGAGCTAGGGGGACTAGCAGGGGCCTTGGCCCCCCATATGCCATGGTACATCAAGGTAAATTTTATGTATAAGCCAGGTTTAGAAACGATTTTTAAGGAAAATTACTATGGTTGGCCCCCCAATGGATGATTACCATGGTTTGGCCCCCCTTGAGCCCCATTCCAGGCTCCGCCCCTGGTTGCCGCGTCACTGTTGTGGTAAGATGTCCTTTGATTAGCGGCGCTAATCGTACGCGACGAGTTCAATTTGATTGTTAAGCTTGAGCTTGGTTCTGGTGCCTCTATTAGATTTTGGTTAGATTGATGAACAGGGGACGACTCTTTACACCTCACATTCCCTTATTTATCCTCCTATTGTTCGAACCCCGACATCTCTATTTTGAAGTTGGTGGATGCTAGATGTGACTATGATTTTCGTTGCTCCCTGTCTCCAATAGAGCGTGGGCCAATGTCAGCAACTTACTGTTTTTCTCTCGAACCTATAGGAGATGGTGGATTGGTCGGTCTGAACCCTCTCTCCCTCCGTAAGTTTTTGGTTAAATATCTTCTAATTTATGAATCCCCTTAGGGGTTAGAACGCTGAGAATCAATTGAGCCGATGGATTCCTCAGGCTGGCCTCAATTTTGACTGAGTCGTGGATGGGTTGGTTGCCTCGATTGTTCTGTGGGCCTGTTTTGCCAGCGCTGCCGCACAGGACATAAGACAGTACAACACCCACGCGACCTGCTTGCTGCCCCTACCTGTGCGCCGCTCATCTCATCATCCTCTTCGCCTCTTCCACGAGAGCGCTGCCTCCAGACCACCTCCGCGCCGCCCATCTCAGCATCTTCTTCGCCGCTCCCGCGACGAGTCAACGATCGACGACTGCGAACTATGGTCCCTGAAGGGTCAAGGATTGTGGGATCTACGGGATGCCGCCAAGGCCCTCACCATGTGTCGCGGTGGCGACACACGTTGCGGCGGCGTCGGACGGGGAACGTTCGCCACCTCCAAGGCTCGACCACCTTCCACATCCTCGCCATGGTTAGCATCCCGTCCCACTCCCTCTCCCCCTTCCAATCCCCTTTATTTGTTTCTGTCTAAATCTATCATCTTGTTCTAGGGTAATTTCCAAAAAGTACATCATTAATCCCTTTCTCAAAACTTGTTCTTCTTTGTCCAAAAAAGTATGGAACGGTGGTAAGCTCTTGGAATTTCTAGATGCTGCCGAAGGAGTTAATGATCATCTTGCGAGTCTGAATTTTCTTGGAGCAAGTAGAATTCTGATGTGACCATAGTAAACAGAGACGTCGTGGTAGCGTCGATCCTGGCTGGTTGCAGAGAAAGGGCAGGGGCTGGCCGTCGTTTCTGCTAGGAGTCATCCCTAATTATAGATGATTCGCTTTCAGGTGGGATCGTTCGTTACTTTCATTGGGCTTGACAAGCGTCACTTGTCAGTTGTCACCCCTGAATAGCTCACATATTCAGGTAGTGGTCACAAAGTAATTAAGTTCGTCTTCTCCTGTGTAGTCCCCAAGATTCATAATTTTAGTACTACCTTCGATCCATATTAATGGGCATACACTTAGTACAACTTTTTATTAGCATTGACTAAGTGTGTGCCCATTAATATGGATCGGAGGGAGTAATCTATTTCTTGCTCTAATAGAGTGCAATCATATTGCAATGCATGGAGATTTGTCAAGGCTTTGCGTCAGATTCCCTCTAAACAATATGCGTCTCAACTATTGTCCATAGAAGATGCTATGCTTGCAGATTTGTTGGTGATACATCCTGCCTATCACGTGTTTGTTTAAATACCTCAAAAAGTGCAATTTTCGCCAATGCCTTAACTAATTATTTCGGATGATATTTAATAAAGCATACTTTCTAACTCCTATGTATCTAGGGTACATGACTGGCATCAGATTAATTCTCAGACATTGTTTTCATATGCAACTTTGTTCCTCATGAGATTCAGATGTATTCTTTTTATAATAAGTATGAGGTTTATACTTTACAGTAAAATGTTTAGAATTTTGTTGAATATATACCGTTTTTTCCTAAAAAAGTGCCATGACATTTGGATTAAATATTATAATGTTCTACCATGTGACAGCATTATGAAACAGTTACTCCCAGTGATGAGAAAGTTCTAGAGCTTTTAACATATTTGTTTTATGAAAAATTTGTCCCAGAAAAATGCTACGACATACCTTGAGACCACAAGTGTAAACTCTCGGTGCAATAATAGGTACTTTTCTTGGGGTTTGGCTTGCTCTTCTCTTTGTTTTACCAACTATTGGTTCGATTGGTATGATTGGGGTTCTCCCTGGCATCGTAGTTTTTCTGGGATGGTTTGGTTGGTGGAACGCGTGGTCGGCGTTGTGGTGTGTGGTTTATGTAGTTGGTTATATTTTTTAGGCAAGGAGTGTTCATGATGTTGCGGCATGGGTGCTTGTTATCGATGGATTTGGTCTTTGGGGAGAACAATTGCAATGAATTTATTGACTGTTCGGTTTTTCCACCTATATCAAATCTTATGCAGTTACATATATCTTTTTGCCCATTAATGGTCATGTACTTGGGATTGCAGTTCATTGTAACTGTCCAACTGTTGCCTTGCATGGATTCCTTACTTTCAAGGAAAAACAGAAATCATGCTCTTTGTGTTTATAGATTCACGTTCAGTACAGAAAAGGATAACATTCTTAATCGAAGCTACCTACTTTATATGAGGATCAAGTGAATCTTTTGCTACATTTTCTATTCAGGACATTATTTTGTAAGCTGCCACAAAATAAGCGTTCATTTGGATGACTATTTTTAAAGACATGTGATAGTAGTCTTTTTTGCCTTTCCATTTAATATATTTCTCATTGAGTAGGGTCGGTGTTATTGCTATGCTGGTGATGCATTGTCGGTGGGCTTTTATTGGGTTGCGATGGTGGCGGTGGATCTTGTGTTCTTGATTCTTTAGGTAGGGTTCGTCTTGACATATTGTTGTGGTTGGATTTTGATTGTAGTTGGTGTTCGTTGTTAAGTATTTATTTTGCTATGCACATTATTGGGGGAATTATTGCATTTTTTAAGCCTACACAAATTCTTGATTTTGGTAAATAGTCAGTGTACATGTTGTTGGTTTTAGCAGGTAACCATGAGTCCCTTCGCTGTATGGTGATATTCATTTCTTCAAGGAAGTATAGCCTTTCAGATCTTCAAGTTCTTCTCGGAGGGCAGATCAACATATGCGATTTTATGCACGCTCATAAAAGCTCTTACCATTACTGCAATTGGATCTTCTCAGTAGAAGGTATTGTCTTTGTGTATCTTTTGTGGGTCCAGTTTAGACTATAGCATGTTGATATATACTTTATCTACGATCATTGTTTTTGCAGTCGTAATTGCGACAGGGGTCACTGAAAAAAATGAGGGTGTACATGAAGGTTATCTGAATGTTTCCACGCAAAACCAAAGATATAGTAGCGGAATATAAAGATTTCGGAAGCTCTGACTGCATTTTTATGTTCTATCTTTAGGTGGGGTCAATAGCTCCTGTGCGACACATTTGATGGGAATTGGATGCAGTGCGACGTCGTTGTTGAAAATTGCTCCCGTGCGATGTTTCACTGGCCCAAATAGCCGAGGCCCACTCGGGCGATTAAAATGGTCGTCAACGGGAGTGAGGTTATGTTTAAGACATGTGGGTCCTACTTGGTAGTGCATCTAGTTACGGCCCCACTTGACAGTGCATCTAGTTACGAGCCCCACTTGGCAGTGCATCGGTTGAGACGTGTCCCCGTGCTTGGTATGTCTGTCTAAACCTGTGTTGCTCCCTCCTCTCCGTTCCCGGCAGTGAGCCGGAGACGGCGGCGGCGATTTTGTTGCAGCGGCGGAGCTTTCCTGTTCTCGGCGACGACGGTGGCTGTGGTGAGTGAATCCGGAACCCTTGTCCTGCCCGTTCCCTCTGTGTCGAGTTAGATCTCGCTGCCGCCTGTTTCCCTCCTCTGTTTTTGGTCGATTTGATCCAGATTTGGGTGGGGCGGAGGGGGGCTAAAGGCGATGGAGCCACCGAAGACAACAACGTTGACTAGGTAATCCGTGCATCCTTTCCAACCAATCCGATTTGTGCCTCGTCTGTTTCCGCTAGCTCACAGTGCGCGCCATTGAAAAACAGGGGCGATGATGCTCGGACATTTGAATTCATTATCGAATTCTTTCCTTCTAAGGAGAAGCTAGGTGATGGTAGCGTGCGGGACATAGAGAGAGATACAACTGTGAAATGGGAGGTTGAATTAGCAGAGATTGATCCACGAGAACTACAGAGCATGGAAGAGAAGGCCGTGAGGAATGTGGTGGAAAAAATTGGGGAGAGCATTTTTTGGGGTCTAGAGCAAGAGGTAGCATTGTTATGGTTTGATAATTGGAAAGGAGAGTATGTGAGAATTGAGGATGGCGAAGAGATGGTTGATGAAATCGATCGACAAGATGGCTAGACAACCAAACGGACTACGTTTCATGCAGAGCTCATTGATCTGAAATCAGATTCTAAGGTTGGATATGTCCCCTCAAAATTGGCTTCACAAATGGTAGATGATGATTGGGCTTCAGAGAGGCAGATAATGCCCATGTGTACGGGTGAAGTGACAGTACTACATGAGGAGGCTAATGCAGATGCACAAGAGGAATCTGATGGTGTTGCAAGGGTTCTTTCTGTTGATTGGAATTCGGTTGAATTAAATGAGCCAATGGATGACACTGAGATGGCCAAATTTTTTGGCATTCCAGTAGCTGATGAAGATAAGGAGGAGAATGATGAATCTAGTATGCCTACTGATGCTAACAGAGATATATGTGAAGATGTGGATGGACAGCTGATGGAAGATGCTGCAGATGATGTAGATGATGCACATGATGATGAGTTGGTAAATGCCTATGACAAGGAAAACCCTGTTATTGCAGTAGGGAAGTTGTTCCCAAACATGGATGAGTTTAGGATGTGTTTCAAGACTTATGCAGTCAAACATGAGTTTGATGCCAAGACAAAGTGGACTGATAGAAAGAAGTTTTATGCAAGATGCAGAGGTTTTGATGGAAGTGTGAAGCCTTGCAAGTGGTACATTTCTGCTAGACGCCAACCTGATGGAAGTACCATTAGGGTCAATCAAATCCCACACTAACATACTTGTATTACAAGTTCACAGAGAGTATCAACCATGACATCACAACTTTGGATTGCAGAAAAGATCACTCCTATTTTAGCCAAGAAACCAAATACTACTGCAAAGAAACTTAAAGTAGACTTGGAAAAAGCAGTACCCGATTAAGGTGAAGTATAACACAGTGTGGAAAGCAAAACAAAGGGCAATGAAAGAATTATATGGTGACTGGGCAAATACATTTAGGATGCTTTATAATTTCAAAGCAGAGGTGGAGAAGAGGTCACCTGGCAGTGTTGTGGAGATAGATACTGAGGTAAGAGAGGAAGGAAGAGTCATTTTCTCTAAGTTTTTATGGCTTTAAAGCCGTGCATCGATGGCTTCAAGGCAGGTTGTCGTCCATATTTGAGCATAGACTCATCGTTTTTGACCGGCAAGTGGAATGGTCAATTGGCATCTTGCAATGCTTTAGATGGACACAACTGGATGTTCCCTGTTGCTATTGGCTTGTTTCAGTCAAAGACAGAGGTCTCATGGACATGGTTCATGATGCAGTTGAAGAGATGCATAGGTCCAGTGTCACCTTTGGCAGTCCACACAGATGCATGCAAAGGGCTAGAAAATGCAGTCAAGAATGTGTTCCCCCATTGTGAGCAGAGAGAGTGCTTCGGCCATATGTGGATGAATTTGATCAAAAAGTTCAGAGGGGAAGAATTTGGTCGCATGTGGCCAGCAGCAAGATCTTACACTAAACAGACATATTCATATCATCTTGGTAAGATAATGACAATATGCCCTGAGTTTGGTCGATGGGTGAACACCTACCATTCTCTATTATGGTATAGGTCAGGATTTAACACTGCCATCAAGTGTGATCATATCAACAACAACTTGGCAGAAAGTTTTAACAACAAGGTGAAGCAGTTGAAAATCTGCCTGTGCATGACATGGTTGACCAAATCAGGATCATGATCATGCACTTGTGGGAATTGAGAGGAAGGATTGGTGATTGTCTGCAAGGGGACAAGCTTCCTGCAGTGGTACAATAGGTGGTCAACAGGAGAAGAAATCTTACACATTTATCTGTTGAAAAATCTTCTGTGCGGGGTGCTGAAGTTAGAGATACCAAAACTGGTAGAAGGCATGTTGTTAACACTGAAATGCATGATTGCACTTATTTGGAGTGACAACACACTGGGAAACCATGTGATCATGCCATACTTTTTTTGGCCTCCCGACCAAAGATAAACATGCACCCATATTTGCACGAATATTAGTCAGTAGCAAAATTCAAGGCTGCATATGCAACTCCAATTCCAGCACTTACAGATCAGTCTCAATGGCCTGAAGTGGACATAGGATTTTCCATGTTTCCTCCCCTAACAAAAAGAAAGGCTGGCAGGCCTAAAGAGAGCAGATGCAAGGCATGGTTTGAGAGAGGTGGGAGTAGTAAAAAAGGGAAGGGAAAGAAAGATGCAAAACAAAAAAGGACCGAAAAAGGTAAAAAAAAATAGATGGAAATTGTGCCAGGAACTTGGGCATCGAGCTGGATCTTCCAAGTGTTGTTACACTCTTGAAAGGCCAAAGTATGTGTGCTAATGTTTTTTATGTTTACTATTTGGCTACATTTTTCAATTACAAACCAATTGACATGCTTAATTTTTTTAGGAGGAAGCGTGCAGCTGAGCCCCTTGTTGTTGAAGATTGCTGGCCAAAGAAAAAGGTAAGAGGCAATGGCTCTAGAAAAAAGAGAAGTTTTGCTGAAACCATGCACATTGAACCAGACTTGGATGAGCTGGTGCAAAATGAAGATGTGGTCCAAAATGAGCAAGACTTTGATGTGTTGCTGCAAAATCAAGATGTGGTGCAAAATGAGCAAGACTTGGATGGGTTGTTGCAAAATGAGCAAGATATGGACGTTCTGTTGCCAAATGAAGATCTTCCAGCTGATGTTGTGCAAGCTGACCCTATGTTGGAAGTTGTGTTGCCTACCCATGTTTTTCCAGAAGATGTGGTGCCAACTGAGCCTATGTTAGAAGTTGTGTTTCCTACCCCTGTTTTTCCAGCAGATGTGGTGCCAGCAAATGATATTCCAGCTGATCCAGTGATGAAAACCAAGAGCTTGAGTGAACTGGGTGTACTGGTAAAAAGAAGCACTGATAAAAAGAAGAAGAACAAATCGAGTGGTAAGAAGAAGCTGACACTACTAGGGAAATAGCTATACATGGAAAGCTTATTAGTGGCGCATATAGAAGGCCATGCGCCACCATCTGTTAGGGGTGGCGCACTGGAAAATAATTCGCCACCCATAACGTCTTGTACTATGCTATCGAATAAAACCTTGCCTGAAATTGAAATTTGTGTAATTGTATTTTTCATTTGATATGTATTTGTGTAATACTATTCAAGTTTGAGACAAAATTCAAGTTCGAGACAAAATTCAAATTTGAGCAGAAATTCAAATTTGAGCCAAAATTGAAATTTGAAGTTATTTGGTATGTGGTATGGTGTTACAATGATTTCTAGACTATTACACATGTTAGGTGATTAATCGGAAAACTTTTATTATGTGAAACTTTGGACATGTAAAATGTGCTCCAAATGAGCTCCAAAACCCCCTCCAAGCCCCCCTCCAAAGCCCCATTTGTAAGCAAGTTTTTTTTACCTTCTCCAAATGAGCCAAAAAATGAAACTTGACATCTTAGTCACATAGAATGATGATTGACACAAGTTATATATTTTTTTGAATCCGTACAACCTCATAAGTGATAACCATCTTTTGTGAAGGCTTTTTCATGAAAAACTTCATAGTCCAAGTTTCTTATTTTTCCTAGCAAGCTAGTCACATCTAATGATGATTGGCACAAGTTTTATATTTTTTTGAATTTTTTTGAATTAGTTACACTCAACCCTAACTTTTGAAAACCGTACAACCTCGTACATGATAGCCATCTTTTGTGAAGGGTTTTTCATGAGAAACTTCATAGTCCAAGTTTCTTATTTTTCCTAGCAACCTAGTCACATCTAATGATGATTGGAACAAGTTTTTTTTTATTAGTTATGCTCTACCCTAACCCTTGAAAACCTCTCAAACCCCCTCAAAACCCCACCAAAACCCCTCAAAACCCTGCCCAAACCTCTCAAAACCCTGCACTAGTCCGCACCGTTGGATCATCGTGAATGGACGGTTTCGATCGCGCACTAGGGCTACGTCAGCGATCCGTGTACTACACTCCGATTGGCTGGCCTTTTTTATTGCTTTTTTTGGCAGCTGGACGAGAAGACCTGGCGGGGCACGCATGCGTTGTTGGGCTTAATTAAAAGCGGCCCACTCTTTTATCCGTTGGACTTCGCAGTGTAGCGATCTATGCATGTGCGTAGCCCTGCGCTGGCCGCCCCAGCCGACGCTGCATGCCGCATGCATGCGCATCAAGCACGCCCGACGCCCGCCCGACGCCCGACGCAGCATGCACGCAGCAGCGCAGTCATCTTTCGGCGCGTTTTCATTGCTCCTGTGCGACGTCGTTTTAATTGCTCATGTGCTACATGTTTACACAGTCGATGCCCCCTCGATGCCAAGCGGTAGCCGTTTCACACTCGATGCAATTACTATACCACGATGGAGAGGAGGAAACGGTGCACCACAGCTATTTATGCACCCCCTAGCATCATCTCTCTCTCACTCTTCTCCTACCCAATCTTCTCATCTTCTCCCACTCTTCTTCTTCATCTCCGAGTCCATCTTCTCCACCTCTCACGCCCGAAGATGCAGTACACCGGGATGACCTACCGTGTGCCGCCCACCGTCCCCGAGATGCTCTACCCTCCCGGTGTCCAGGTGGAGAACACCCTACGGGTGTGGGCGATCTCGAGGTGGAGGGGTGCAAGGGAACTCACCGAGTACTTCCTCTCCGCTGGCTACCGCCACCTCCCCAGGGGTTCTCCGGTGATGTTCCGCGTGGAAGAGTTGACCAACAATGGTTATCCCGTTGGCCTTATTGTGAGGTTCACCAACCGCTTTGATGCCTACCACCTCCTCGGTCGTGTTTTTGGTGTGGATGCGAGTTCATTGCATTCACCACATACAACATCTTCACTGATGTGGACGGCATCTTCCCCAACATCAGCATGCACACTCTCCCGTACCGCACCGACGACGACGACTGAAGGAGTTGGGCGCCTTGGAGGAGTTTGCCTTGGAGGATCTTGGAGTAGTCAGTCTATGTGTCGTGTTATCTAGGTGTCGTGTTATCTTATTTTATCTATGTCGTGTTGGGTTGATCTATCTAGCTATATAAGTTGTAATGGTACTATCTATGTCATGCTTAGGGTGATCTATCGGTTTATGTAATGCCCTATCTAGTTAATACAACGCTACTATTTATGTTATATATTGATGTTCTATTTAGTTCATGTTTGTTGAGCACCAAGAGCTTTTTAAATGGTCAAACAAAAAACTTGCATCCTATCTAATTTAGTTCATGTAAGAATGCATGCATGTTAATTCATGCATGCATGTTCTATCTATACCACTATATAGTGTAGGAATAACTTCGAATGTTATCCGTTGGATGAATTCGATCCAATGGTTGAGATGTGGCAAATCCGAGTAATCTTAACCGTTGGATATTATTTCCATCACATTAGATTGTGCCATGTGTACCAATCCAGAAGGTTCCACGCTTCTACTTATGCACAAACCTGGAAACAAAGATACTTCTCCTTCGTTCTAGAATCTTCCATACTTTAGTTCTTCAAGTGTTTCTCTGTTCAAGAATAATCATTCATGTTGTTCCACATACACTTCTCATTTTCTCTAGACACTTCCAAAGTTAATTTCTCCCACGTGCTTTTCTTTTGAAAAGAATTGATATCTATTTTTATTTTATTTTGTTCTGTTTTGATTCAAAGCTAATACAACATCTTTCCAAAGTCCAACTTTCTTTGCAAATGGAATACTCAACTGTTTTTATGTATTTCACATAAGTTTTCATCAAATATTATGTCGTTATAGTTTGATTTTGAATGAGATGGGTGATGATCTTAAATTTTATTTGTGTGTGATTCTAAATCTATTTGATCAAACTTTACTCTCACGTGCAAGGCACGTGTAACTTACTAGTCTACTTTATTTATACCACTATATAGTGTAGGAATAACTTCGAATGTTATCCGTTGGATGAATTTAATCCAATGGTTGAGATGTGGCAAATCCGAGTAATCTTAGCCGTTGGATATTATTTCCATCACATTAGATTGTGCCATGTGTACCAATTCAGAAGGTTCCACGCTTCTGCTTATGCACAAACCTAGAAACAAAGATACTTCTCCTTCGTTCTAGAATCTTCCATACTTTAGTTCTTCAAGTGTTTCTCTGTTCAAGAATAATCATTCATGTTGTTCAACATACGCTTCTCATTTTCTCTAGACACTTCCAAAGTTAATTTCTCCCACGTGCTTTTCTTTGAAAAGAATTGATATCTATTTTTATTTTATTTTGTTCTGTTTTGATTCAAAGCTAATAAAACATCTTTCCAAAGTCCAACTTTATTTGCAAATGGAATACTCAACTGTTTTTATGTATTTCACATAAGTTTTCATCAAATATTATGTCGTTATAGTTTGATTTTGAATGAGATGGGTGATGATCTTAAATTTTATTTGTGTGTGATCCTAAATCTATTTGATCAAACTTTACTCTCACGTGCAAGGCACGTGTAACTTACTAATAATGCATGCATGTTCTATCTAATTTAGTTCAAGTAAGAATGTTCTATCTAATAATTTAATGTATCACATAATGTTTTATCGATTTACATTTATGTATCAAAAAAAGACCCATCACAAAATGGGCACGACCTTTTTTTATCGAAGCAACATGGGTGCACCAAACGGGTAGGCCTGTTTTCTATTTGGGTCTACTTCTTCTTCTCACAGTCCTCATCAGCCCACGACCCAATAACGTTTTTTTACCATGAACTCTGCACCTCCACTCTGTTAACTGAAGAATTGCTGCACTTTATGAATTGCTACATTTTTTCATTAATTGCTGCATTTTATGCATAAAATAATCCATGGAGTAACTAGAATTGTAACTAAGAATATCATTACAAAAACAGGCAGGTTTTGCTTCACATAAATTCAAATTCAGCCAACAAATGATCCCTGACTAACTGAAACTACTAGCTAGACACAATAACTGAAACTTGGACCCCTGAAACTAGCTTGACACACTAACTGGAACTCTAACAATTTGGGACCCCTAACAATTTCTAGTGATTGATGAACATCAAGTAAAAGAAACCCATAGCAATGACACAGCAATAAAATGCTCCAGCCATCATATTTGCTTGTTGCTTAGAATCGATCAGCTGCTTTAGTTGCTTGCCCATTTGCTTCAATTCACACTCCAGTTCAGCTTGCCCACAGCAATGACCTGCTCTGTCCGCCAAATGGGGGGCGTGTTCCATAGCAAGAGGTGCCCCAAATTGAGCCCTTGGGTTGATTCCTCCAATTTCAACCTCTCAACGTAGTCATCTAGCCACTCGAAATACCCGCATTTCTTCAGAACCTGAAAAACAGGGGTCGGCGACGCATGAATCCTAGATCCACCGCCCAAATTCGACGAAAAAAGAAATAAATCGGGAGAAATTAGACCATACGATTGGTGAAGTAGACAGATCTAACCTGCCCCGGTTGTGGCCTGCTCAAGCATTTCACGAAGTCGTGCCCACGGTTGCCATTATCTTCCTTCACACAAGTCAGTCGCTTTAGAGGCTCCATGCGTGGGCAATCGGGGCATCTTGTCAGTGGCACTGGACCGTACTGCGTCCATTGGCGGGAGGCCGAGGTTGAGCTAGACATCACTCGTCGGCGGCGCGCTTCCTCGCCGGAGAAGAGAAAGAAGAAGGAGGGGAAAAGGAGGAAGGACAAGCAATGGGGGGATGGGCTGGCTCGGGCTCGTGGCTGGCTCGGGTCGGGGCACGCTGATGAGCACGACCATGCTTATGTGGATAAGTTGTGGATCCCGCACACATGAGAGCAAGTGGCGGGTCTCATGTTGATGTGGATAACTGGTGGGCCCCACGTGTCATAAATCAAATCCCTAACACCTTGAATTTTGCATTTTATGGTTAAACAGAGCCATGTCGCATTGCAGCTATTGTTTGCTTCAAAGATGTCGCACTAGAGCAATTGTGATCAACTATGTCACACTCGTTCCATTCCGCGTCAAATGTGTCGCACATGAGCTATTGACCCCTTTAGGTGGTACATTTTCTCAACTTTTCATGATGTCGGTAACGCGAAAACTCCGGTTGTAGAACTTATTTATTTTACTGTGCTTTGCTCTGGAGCTCGGATTGTCCTTTCATAGTGACAGTGTTATTTTACTATGCTTTGCTCTGGAGCTCGGATTGTCCTTTCATAGTGAAAGCGTATAATACACATCTTCCATTTGGTTTACCTGATATGATGCTCTGATTCATTTTTTTCCTTGCTGGGGAAGGTCTATCTGATTCGGTCATAGTATATAGTCCCTCCGCTCACAATTATGAGATGTTTTAATTATTTTTTGAATCAGATTTATATAGATGCGAGCGTTTTAGTGTGTTTGTTTGCTCATTTCAGTCCATATGTTGTTCGTACATGAATATCTAAAACATCTTATATTTTTTAACGAAGGGAGTAGGATATACAATGTCATTTTTCTACTTGTTTGATCATTCTTAGAAGTACTTCCACATTAACAAAGTTCCTATCAAATGATCTTTAGCCAAGTAAATGTTGAAGGACCGAAGATCATTGAGGCAACTTTGTCTTTCTACAGCCAAATGTGGGCTAATCTGAGTAACATGCAAGATAGTGATGAACACCGCATACACTTGCAGCCATGCACCCTTTATGTAGATGAAGTCAAGAAATATCTCCAAAAAGTTGTTGTGGTGGTGGTATTGTGAATGACTTTTAGCCGGTTTCATGGGCATATTGCATTTTTAACTTAACCTGCTAGGTTCGAGGATGAAATGGTTATTCAGGCAAGATATGTTGTTATGGGTTTTTAGAGCATCTCCAGCCGTTCGGCCCCCCAAGACTACTTTCGGCGCTATTTTTAGCGCCGCTTGGGGGGCACTTGCGCGGCGATAGCTCTTTGGGCGAGGTTCCCCCCCGCCGCGCCCCCAAGGGCGGACCCAAGAAAAGCGGCGACGCACACACAAGTTCAAATAGTTTTCTTCCCGCTTCAAAAAACAGCATAGTTCGGCAATCAACATGCCATGGGTCGGCGATCAAACGCGCCACAAGCGGCGTGATCTACGCGGGGAACAAAAAAAAGTAGGCCGGCCGGCCGGCAGCTCTCAAAGGGGGCCGTCCAGGTCGACCGCAGAAGCCAGCGGCTCGCCGTATGTCTCAACCGGCGTAGACGGCGTGCCCGGTGTCGGCGGCGTGCTCTTGGGCGAGGCAGGCACGTCCAACGCAGGCGGGTCTGCGGGGGGCGCGGGCGGCGTGACAAAGGGTGGCGGCGGCGGCGCCATCTGGGGCAAGATCTTGTCGCGTTCGGAGACGAGCCAGGCCCTCATCTGCGCGTCCACCGATCCCAAATCCATCGTCGCCATTGTCGAAAGGAAGGCGAGATCGGTGTTCCTCTTCTTGGCGGCGGCGGTGTTCCTCAGGAGGTCGAGCTTGGCGTCCTGCTTGCCCAACAGTTCGGCCCACCTCGCCCTAGACGTCTCCTCCCTAATCGCGGCGTTGCTTGCGGCGTCGGCGATGCATTTCTCGATGGCCGACTGCAGCCGCTCGGCAGCCGGCGCCGCAGCCTTGGCCGCCTTGGCCTTCTTGCTTCCCTCGGCGGGACGCCCTTCGCGCCGCCGGCGCCGGCGCGTCTGGGTCGTAGACGCCGTTCTTGGTCTTGGCGAGCATCGTGCGCGTCTCCTCCCATTTGTCACATGTCTCGATCAGCGTGAAGACGTGGATGAACTTGAAGTCCGTGCCGGTGTCATCTCGATACATCCTGAACATGCACGTGTACTGCAAAAGACATGTCAGTATAGGAGAGAGCGCGGCGAGTTCGCGTCGAGATCATACCTTCTGATCGGCGCTGGCGCCGCTTTTCGGCCGGGCATTCACCTCCGCTTGAACACCGTGCCACTTGTTGCACGCCGTCTGGATCGCCGCCCAGTGGTTTTCCATGGCCTTCGCCCCGCGATCCATGTAGGTGGTGTTGAATTTGGGGTCGACCATCTTGCGCTCGTCGAAAGCTTCCTTGATCCTTAACCAGTATGTGTCGCCGCTTTGGTTGGAACCGGTGATCGGGTCCATGCTCACCATCTTCCATGCCTCGGCGAGGCACTCGTCCTCCTTGGCCGTCCACTTGTAACGGCCCAAGGATGGCTCGCCGCTCTTCCTCTTCTTCTTCCCTTTGCCGCCCAAGTCCTCTGGCGGCGCCTGGGTCTCTTCTTCGACGTCAACCTCGAAGTCTTGCGTCTCCTCGTCGACAGGCTGGCCGAAGTCGGTGTCCTGGGCGAAGAACGCCTCCGAACCGACGGCGATGTGAGCCTCGGACCCCGCGGCGATGATGTCCTCCATTTCCGTGGTGAACGGGATGGACTCTCGACGCAGCAAGGACGGGGCAGCTGTGGCCGCCGCGTAGGCCGGCGAGTAGATAGGCGAGCAAGACGCTGACGTAGTGGATGGGTGTTTCCCTACAGCTCATCAAAAATTTGGAAAGAATGGAATGATATAATCTTCAAACAGGGATATATTCCGATGCCCAACACAATTTTATAGGATAAAAGAAATAGCGAGGTAAATGGCATTGGCCTTTGAAATAGTGGTTCAAGAAGATGTTTAGCTAGATAATAACATGGTTAAATAAAAAATTGTGTATGCACTATTGGTTCGATGTGTCTATTTTTTTTGCGATGACTTGGTTCGCTATTTTGAAATTTTCTTTGCACGCGTACTTTTTGTTTTTCCCATGTGGTCTATTGTTATGTTTGGCTAACCTCTCGGTTTACCTTCATACGCTCCCTATGTGGCATGTAAAAGCAGAAACTACAATCCATTCTTTTTCTATGCGCTAACACAAATGAAAAAAAAAATCCTTGTAAAATACAAAATGGCACAAGCAGCGCAGCAAAGCGCGCTCAATCCTTCTAGTATGTATGCTAAGCCGGCACGGGGGCATCGATCCAGGCGTTTCTCGGCTCTCTCTGGTGTGATTGTCTCCCCCTTAGGATTAAATTTTTTATGGCAAGCTATTCTGTATAAGCTACCTCCCAACGATCAGATCCTAACAAAGCATTGGTCTCTTGTTCTCTTTCGAGAAAACAAGCACACATAACACATCTTATCACTTGTTTTTCTGGCAAAACTAGCCTAGAGCGCAGTAAACTCTTGGTTGAATGTGGATTGGAGTTCGTCGGCTCTGTAGATTTCCTATCATTGAGTAGCCAACAGACTTGCCAATTTGCACGTGTCTTTTGTCCTTCTTTGGAGGTGTTATCCTGGTCTTTATGAACTATTCATAATGAGTTTAGCATTGACCATGTCTTTGCAAATCAATCGGCTGATGTTCTCTTCAAACTAATCACCTTTATGCAGCAGCGAAAACCTCTAGCTAAGTATGTGGATATAGGTGCTCATCCATAAGAAGCCAGCTTCGACTTGGTGCATGCAGGGATGGCTCCCTCCTCCCCTCCCCTCTCCCCTGCTCTCTCTCGTCCGGCGCCCTCCCCCTCCGGTGCTCGCTACTCTCCGGTGACCTGCCCCCGCCCCTCTCCCTCCGCCGTCTCCAAGCGTCCCGCCGGGGCGTCCCCTCGTCATCCGACCTGTGCATCCAAGCTCCCTGGTTCGTCTCCCCCCCCCCTTCCTCGGCCCTATCTTCAACAAGTTCTGGGCGTTGCCCTCGGATGGCGACGACTCTGACCCCGAGCCGGAGGCTGAGCTCCCGTCCCTGGCAGTAGTGGTTGCGAGGACGTCGAGCTCCGCCGGGTGCCGCTCTGCCTCGGGACGCAAGTTTGCCCCCGGAGGCCAGGGCCGCCGTGGTGGATCTGTCCGCGTTTGCTCGTGGAGCTTGGGGGACGGCTGGTTTTGTCGTGCCCGTCGCCGACAGCCGTGTGTGTCCCTGATCGACTCTCTCTCTCCGCTCCCCTCATCCCCGCCCTCCTCGCCTTCCCCTTCATCTTGCTCGGCCGCTTGTCGGAGCCCGTCGCCAGCGGGAGGCGTGTTGCCCTTCGTCGCCGTCGGGCAGGATGGCGACGGCGGGATGGAAACCCTAGTTCCCACGGCGTGCTCCCGCTCTCCGGTTGGGCCTCATGGGCCTGTTGGGCCGACTTCGATCCACCATGGGGCCGTTTCTTTTGTTGTGTCTTCAGTTGTGGACTCCCCCCCCCTCCCTGGCCCACTTGTGGTGGCCCAACCCACTCACTTGCCTTCAGCCCGACCCGCACCCTCGGGGTACTTATGGCTCCCCCGGGGTTGCCGTGACCCTTCTCTAGGGTTCCCCGCCGCCTCCCGTGACCTCGTCCGCCATCGTGTTCCCATCCTCAAGCTCCGCCTCCCCACTCCACCCCCCACTCCTCCTCCCCTTCTCAATTGTGGCGGACATGGACAAGTCGCGCGGTTCTTCCAGCGACAAAGCTCCGTCTTCCAAGCGCCCCCGTGAGGATTCCCCTCCCGCCACGGATCCGGCTGTCGTCGAGTCGGCTCTTCGCGATAAGCTGCTCCGGGAGAGGGATGCGTGGGCTGCGCCCTCCTCCGGGGAGGCACCAGATCCTGGCTCGGGGCTGGATCCGTGGGAAGCTGCTGCGTCTTCCTCTCGGCAGAGGTCAACGTCGCCTCTCCCTCCGCCTCCTCCGGGACGACCTCCGTCGGCGCAGACCCAGGGCCTGCCGCCGCACTCCTCCTCTCGCGGCTTCCCTGATTCACGCCCCCCTCCCCGCAACGCCAACCTCCGCCCCCTCCCTTACCAGGCCGCTTCTAAATTTCGCAAGTTTGCCCCCAGCAACGCTGGATCTGGCGGAGGGGCGGGCATCCTCCCTTCTCCTCCTTTGGGGAATAACTCCTCAGATCCGTCCCGATCCGCTGCGCCCAATCTTACCTGTTTCGCTTGCCACCGTCCAGACCACTTCCAATCCCAGTGCAAAGCTGCTCCTTTCTGCCTGATCTGCCGCGAGGAGGGCCACCTCACCGCGATGTGCACCAATCGAGCCCCCCTCCCTCTCTCAAGCGGTACGGCTCCGGGTTGCCGGGATGCGAGTTCTTCGCCCTCTCGGGCCTGGCGGAGGCGGTGATCCCCAATCCCTCTTCCTCCAATGCCGCGGTTGTCTCTGTCCTCTCGGAGAATGCATCTCTTCAGCTTCTTGCTTCGGAACTGGCGTCCTGGAGTGAGGAAGGGTGGGATTGGCAGATTCGCCAGATCTCGGCGTCGGAGTTTGGTGTCCTGTTTCCCTCTCGCGACAGCTTACGCATGGCGTCCCGCAGTTCCAGCCTCACGCTCAACCAACTGGTGGTCTCAGTTTCTGAAGAGATCGAGGTGTGCCGGCCGGTGGGCAGCTTGTCGGAAGTGTGGGTGCTAATGGATGGCGTCCCGCCGTTGATGCGTGGCCGCGCGCCCGTCATGGCCTTCTCTGAGCTGGTGGGCATTCCTCGGGAGGTGGATGAGCAGTCCTTGGCCTGGGTGGGCGCGGTCCGGGTTAGGATTTCTTTGCCAGCATCGGAGCGTCTGTTTGGCGCGATCCCCATTTTCCCCTCCGTCGAAGGTTTTTCTATCCGTATCCGTGTCGAGGGTGTGACTGCGCCCGTGCCTCCCTCCTCCCAGCCACCCCCTCCACCTCCGCCTTCTGATGATGACAAAGACAAAGACAAGGAGGAGGGTGAGGACTCTTTATTTGAGGACTCGGGTCCGCCATTCACTCAAATGGAATGGGATGCGCTTGGCTCTCGTATCCAACGGTTGTATCCCAGTCGTCGTCCGCGCAATGGTGGCTCCCCCCAGCTGCTGAGCTCGGTACACTAGAACCTATGCCATCCCGGTCGCCTGCTAGCCCACTGGTCTCTGCCGGGGCATCCAACCTGCCGGCACGTCCCTACTCTCCCTCTCTGTCGGGGATCGAGGACTCCCCGGTCGATGGTGTCGTTCCGGTGGTGAGCCCGGCGGTGCCGTCCTCTCACCCGTCCAAGCGCCGCAATACCGTCAAGAAAACTATGGCCGGGCTCAAGCAAGCTAGGGAGGAGGTCGCTCGCGTGTCTAAGGATGCGGTGGGAAGTGAGTCGTCTGTGGTGCCCCTCTTTCGTTCCCTCGACAAAGATCTGGGGGGCGCAGCGGCTGAGCCGTCCTCGCCTCCTGGGTTCCCTTCTCCAGCTCGCCAGCCTTCGTCTTTGAGGACTCCTGCTTCCACGGCCCGCAAAAGCGTGAGGACTTGCAAGCGCTCTGGCTCCATCCTCGATCAAGCCAAGATTCGGACGGCGGCTCGTGACGACTCTACAGGTGTGCCCCATTTACTCTCCCCAAAGCGTACTATTCTCTCTGATTTGAGCACTGCTCATTGCCTGGGGGTGGTGCGGGATGCCGGTTTGGTGATTGACACTTCTATTTCTTCCCCCACCGCCTTTGTCTCTCTCATTCGGGCGAACGAGATTGCTCAGGCCAATTTAGCCAAGGCCCGCGCTGACCAGTTGGCAGCGGGGGCGGAGGTGATCAATGATCCTGGGCCAACCGTGACCGCCCCAGTGGAGGTGGCCCTTCCTACCCTAGCTGTGCCTAAAAGGAGTCGTCCGAGACGCGTCGTGGCGCCGTCTCGTTCGAGTGTTCGAATCAAAAACCTCTCCGCTCGATGAAGCTTGTGTCCTGGAACGTACGGGGCCTCGCCGCTAGTGGGAGACGAGACCAGCTTCGATCCCTCCTTCTTTCTTCTCGTGCGGATGTTATCTGTCTTCAAGAAACAAAAAAGGAAACGTTTTCCTCCAGTTACTAGGACCGTCTTTTCCCCCGTGGTCACTTTCACTGGCATTTTCTTCCCTCCGTGGGCGTCTCGGGTGGAATTCTGATGGGAGTGAACAAAGATCTTTTTGATGTGGTTGCGGTTGATTCAGGCCTTTTCTTCGCCAGTATGCGACTCCATCATCTCTCGAACAACTGCTTCTGGGAGCTTTTTGCTGTTTATGGCCCTTCTGGTCATAGCCTCTCCCAGAACTTCCTTGAGGAGCTTGAGAGAAAAGTGCTCGCATGCCCTGTTCCCCTCATCCTAGGAGGGGACTTCAATCTCATTCGCTTCCCCTCGGAGAAAAACTCTTCTAACTTTTCGTGGACTAGGGCTAATGCCTTTAATGATTTCATCAGCAATGCTGCTCTTCGTGAGATTGGCCGGTCCGGGGCGCGATACACGTGGTCCAATAAACAGGTGGCGCCGATTAGGTCGGTCCTTGATCGGGTCTTGGTTTCTACGGACTGGGATTGCCTCTTTCCCCGCTCGTCTCTGGTGGCGGACCCTATGGTGGGATCGGATCACACTCCCCTCATTCTGGACACACGTGACGCTCCATCACGGCACTCTGGGCGTTTCTTTTTCTAAGCTTCTTGGTTGGAAATTGAAGGATTTATCCCATCTGTCTCGACCCGCATTCTCGCTATCTGTCTTTCTCCTCACCGTTCTTTTGGCCCGCTGGACGACTGGCACTTCCTCTCCCAGCATCTCCGTCGTTTTTTGAAGGGTTGGAGTGCCAACCTTTCGACCGAATCGAAGGCCTTGAAAGGGGATCTGTTGGATCAATTACAGGCGCTGGATATTCTAGCTGACTCGACTGGCCTCTCTGATGCTCAGTGGGAGCTTAGGCACTCGCTTGACCGTTCGCTCATGATGCTTCACAAAAGGGAGGAAATTTACTGGATTGAGAGGGCCAGATCGTCCTGGCTTTTGAAAGGGGACAGACCAACTAAATATTTTATCGCTATTGCCAATGGCAGGCGCCGTAGATGTGAGATTTCGCGGTTGGTGATTGATGGCACCTTAGTTTCTGACCCGACGGCCATTTTATCCCACGTGGTGGATTTCTACAAGACTCTTTACGCCAAACGTGCTCCCTCCCCCGTTGTTCTCTCTTCCTCCTTTTGGGATTCCCATGTGAAAGTTTCGGAGGCGGACAATAATGAACTCATGATGCCTCTCTCTGAGGAAAAGATCAGGGAGACAGTGTTCTCCTCTAAGGTCAATTCTGCTTCGGGTCCTGATGGATTTTCCAACTTGTTTTTCCAAAAATTCTGGCATGTGCTTAAGCCGCTCATCTCGGCGATTCTTGTTGGTTTCTGCTTGGGTACGGTGGACATCTCGCGACTCAATTATGCGATTCTCTCCCTCCTTCCGAAGGTCCCGGGCGCGGACGCCATTAAGCTTTTCCGCCCGATCGCTTTGATCAACAACCTGGCAAAATATCTGTCAAAAGCTTTTGCTACTCATCTCGATACGGTGGCGCACCGAATCGTTTCGGGTTCTCAGACCGCTTTCATCAGGGGCAGGTTCATCCTGGATGGAATTGTGAGCCTTCACGAGCTGTCGCACGAGCTCCGCTCTAGTGGCTCGGCGGCCATCTTGCTTAAACTGGACTTTGAGAAAGCATACGATTCTGTTAGCTGGGAATTTCTCCAATCTGTGCTGCTCTCCCGTGGTTTTGAGGGCGCTTATGTGCATCGTATTATGCAGCTTGTGGAAGGGGGCCACACGGCAGTCAAAGTTAATGGCACCACCAGTGGTTTTTTTAAGAATGAACGTGGTCTTCGCCAGGGTGACCCTATCTCCCCTCTTTTATTTAATCTGGTTGCTGATGCGTTTGCATCGATGCTGGATCGGGCGACTGGGGCCAACCACATCTCTCCTGTGGCCTCTAATCTCATTCCGGAAGGTGTCACCCATCTGCAGTATGCAGACGACACGATCATCTTGGTGCAAGCTTCGGACTTGTGCTTGGCCAATCTCAAACTGCTCCTTCTTTGCTTTGAATGCCTTTCTGGACTCAAAATCAACTTCCTCAAGTCTGAGCTTTTCGTCTTTGGGTGTGAGGCAGCTGAAGCTAAAAGGATGGCTGACCTCATGAACTGCTCGTTGGGCTCATTTCCCCTTTCGTATTTGGGAATTCCTATCTCGGGATCGCGAGTGTGTACCTCTTCTTTCAACCCGGTGGTGTCCAAATTGGGCAAGCGAGTTCTTCCGTGGAAAGGCAGACACCATTCACAAGCAGGCAAGGTGTGCCTTATTAACTCCTGCCTCTCCTCCCTCCCCACTTACACAATGGGCTTTTATCTCCTCCCCAAATCCTGTCATGAGGGCTTCGACAAGCACCGTCGCAATTTTTTCTGGAACTCCGCGGATAATAAGAAGAAGTACCGTATGGTGAAATGGGATATCATTTGCCGGCCCAAAGCGAAGGGCGGCCTGGGGATCATCAATACCTCGATCATGAACTTCTGTCTGGTGACCAAATGGTGGTGGAAAATTTTGAAAGCTGATCCGGATGCTCTGTGGCTCAGGATTCTCAAGGCTAAATACTTTCCTAGCTCCTCCCCACTGCTGGTGGAGTGCAAGGGAACATCTCAGTTCTGGGCTAATCTCCAGAAAACCAAGGACACCTTTCGGTCCTTGGTGAAGTTTTCGGTTGGGGACGGCGCTTCCATCAGGTTTTGGCTAGACTGGTGGACTGGGGAAGGTCCTTTATCAACGACCTTTCCCGTGTTATTCTCGTATTGTGGCTCTCCTAACATTTCCATCTCGGAATTGGCGTCCTGCGGCTGGGATCTCCAGTTTCGTCGTTCTTTAACCCCTGAAGAGTTGGATCAGTGGCACCATCTTACTGCCCTCTTCCCCTCGCTCTCGGAGTCAAAGGATGAGGTTACTTGGACGCTCTCTGCCTCCGGGATGTTTTCGGTTAAATCTCTCTTGTGTGCTCCGACTGCTGGCTCTCGCCTTGCGCATATGTGGCGTGCCAAGATCCCTCCTAAAATCAAAATTTTCCTATGGCAAGCGGCGCGGGGCAAGCTTCCGGCTTCTGATCAGATCCTTAAACGAAAGGGTAACGCTTCACCTCTCTGCGTCCTGTGTGGTGCCAGGGAGGACACTAATCATATCCTCTTCTCCTGTTCCTTGGCCCAATTGGCTTGGGCCTGTGTTCGTGACTGTTTTTCGGTGTTGTGGAATCCGACCTCCTTCTCGGATATTCTCTCAATATCGAAATCTCTATCTGGGTCCCGGAAACGTATTTTCTGGATTTGTTGGGCCGCAACTGCATGGGTGTTGTGGACTACACGAAATAAGTTTACTATTGAGAACAGGTTCCCTGAAAAGCCGGCTCACTGTCTCTATGTTATATTATCTCTTCTGTTGCAGTGGAAATCAGCGACTAAGGAGGCGGATCATGAGGTCCTAGACGCGATCATCATGCGTATTCGTGCTGCAGCCAGAAGCCTCTCTGTGGACAACTGATCTACCTTTTGTTGTTAGTCCTTCGTCTCTTTCGTTCAGTTTGGCGTAGTAGGTCGGGGCCTGCGTGCCCGTTCTGGCTATCGGTTGATGATCTGTATCGTTTCTTCCTTCGCTCTGTTGGGATTTTGTTCGCTGGAACTCCTGTTTGCCGAACTCGTCGTATTGTGGCTTTATTAATAAAGTCGGGCTACGGCCTTTAGTCTAAAAAAGTATGTGGATATAGATATCTTTGTTACTATCATCAAGATCCGTGCCCCCGCCCTCGAGTTTACGCTCCCGCCTTTGGTGCCTCTTTAGATGCTCCTTGTTTGGCGTGTGCGCCCTTTTGCTAGTTGTAGTTTGTTAGGTACGTTTCGCCCTTAGTTACTTTATAGTGGTTTGTTGTTTGTTGGATGATTTCATTATATGACTTGTGTATAAAATCGGGCTTCTATCTTTCGTTTTTAAAAGGAAACCACGCTCTTTAATCGTTTCAGAGCAATGCTACGTCTATGGATAACATTTATATATACTTCTAGTTGGTTTTCCCTGAATTTCCTGTAGGAAATATATAGGTCTGGCATTTTTTGTCGTTTCATTCTGTTTAAGAAGTATAAACAGCCAAGAGTAATTAACAAGAAGGGAAAACCAAATAAATGTAGTCGCACACAATAATGTACTGTATAGTGTAAATATAATCCGTTACAGTACTCAAATGATAAATTTAGAAGTCACTAGACTGACACTGTGAATGCAGTAATACATGCACACATACTGGAGCTGGAGCTGGTACTCGAACAAGACAGTTTTAAATGTTAGAGATAATCAAGTCATAAAGGAGTACTAGTAGTATGACCATGTCAGGTTGCTGGGTTGCCGGCGTTGCCACTGGCACCGGAGGTGAAGACCCGATAGAGATGTTTCTTGCCGGAGAAGTGCTGCTGGACGTTGATGTTACTTAAGAGGAGCACGTCGCACACCTCGCACCGCACGTTTATCTCACCGGCGGCGTCGGCCACCTTGTTCCGGTGCTTCCTCCCCTCTTCGTGCTGCTTGAGGTTGAATGCCGTCATGAACCGCATGCCGCAGACGCGGCAAACGGTGAAGGGATTGTTGCATGCTGCCGGCTTCGCTGCGGGCATTGGTAGAAGTGGCGGCTTGGTGCTGGTGCTCACCTGCGGCGTTCTGGCGGCCGCCTCCCGAGCGTGGTGAGCGTATGGTGCGGCCGGGGGCGTGGCGTACTGCCGCGGCACCTGCTTCTGCGGTGGGCGCGCCTGCTCCGGCGGCGGCGCTCTCGGTTGCTGAGCATGCGCCGGCGCTGCCTCGTACTGCATCTGCGGTGGCTGCCCCTGATATTGTGACAGTGACGGTGGCGCCTGGTGCTGCCTCGGCGGTGCCACCGCCTGGAACCGCTTCTGGGGCGGCTGTCCAACGCCGGAGAAGCCAGGAGGCGGCCCGGTTGGTTGCCTCTTTGTCCCTGCGCGATGCGCAGGTGTAGCCGGAGGTAGTGATGCTGGATTATGTACCTGAAGAGGGATAATAAAACAAGATCACTGGCATGCAACTGTACAACCGATGCAGGTACAGTAAATAATAAGACTATTCTTAAAAAATCTTGAGAGCACAGACCAAGTGCATAGCAGGAAAATTTACTGATTCTTCTTAAACTAAATTGATGCAGCAGGAAATGTGATGCACAAACAGGTTAATAGTTTATACGAGTACATGTTAAAGTGTAGTGGTAAAATTTCTATTTTGCATCAATTTTAATGATGAACTTATCATGAAACATCACTATGGGTGTGTCTAGATCTTAGTCGACTAAGACTCAACGAAGTATAAGTCAAGTGATAGAACATGTAAAAAAAAGAAAAAACAATTTTCTTGGCACAAATCTCTACACACAATCTCACGTAGATAGCATTGGCTGAGACTTCGTTAAGTCTTAGTCGATTGAGATTTAGCAATCCCCTAGATTAAAGATGAAATTCACAAGATTTCAGCTAAAGCCATTAATGGAATAAATGCAGTAGAATTTTGAACTGTGCTTTTCTTGGACTCAACAATTGGATTTTCTCTGAAACGAATACCATACTATAACGAGAGTCCTTTTTCTCTATGACAAAGCACAACACTATTTCTATGTGCCGAAGAAACAAGTAAACAAAAAAAAAACTTCTGAACAATCACCAAGTGGGCCTTCCTTACTATGCAAGTAACACAATGCTACAAACTATAATTGCCATGTTTAGCTTCATACAACGTGCCAGTTTCAAAACATGCTTAAAGCAGAAGAGAAAGTGATGATGATTTGTGACTCACTGGTGGGGGAGGAGCTTGGTGATCTGAGCCGTGGAAAGCGCGACGAGCCCTGATCTGAAGCTTTCGGCGCTCGATAGCGTTCATCAGGATGTCATTGTAGTCTTCTTCTTGGTTACTATCGACCTGACATATTCGAGCAACATCGCCGTCCTCCTGATCATGTGCTTTGATAACCTGACGGACCGGCATTGCAGGAAACACAACATTTCAGGAACACAAAAAGGATGTAGAGCACTGGAGCGGCAGTGAGAAAGAGAGTTTGAAAGCATTTCATCAGTGGGAGCATCAGAAGCTTTGGAGCGAGGAAGAACCAAGGGTTCACCCCGCCCCCTTGTGTTTACACGTCTCATAAATGAAATATTTCTACTCTATCATCCCCCATGGTAAAACTAAGCTGATATTCTTCGCAGGCAGACGCAGATCAATATTTTCTCTTACGAATTGCTGTACAACAAGTATGATATATGCAGCTGCAGGCAGGTTACATTTACAAAAATCTTCTTCATTGCTATCGAAGAAACTGATATACTCCGGCAAAAAAAAGAGTAACTGATATAGAAACATTCGTATTTAAATAAATCTAACATTGCATCTTTTCTTTTTTGAAACGGAAACAATGACATGGTTAACTTGAAAGGGATTATGTTTGACACTACTCACCGTAGGAGGAGGCTGGTGATCGGCTCGGCGAGCCTTGATCTGAAGCTTGCTGCGCTGGACAGAGTTCATCACGATGTCCATGTAGTCTTCCTGGTCGCCGTGAACCTGACCTGATGGAGCTACCTCGACGCCCCTTCGTCTTCCTCCTTGCTGGCCTGATCGATCGACAATGCAGGAACTAAATATGTCGGCAATTCACAACGAATGTGGAGCTAGCAGTGATGGGAAAGGTCAGTAGTATGGTTAAGTGGGAGCAAATGGATTGCAGAATGGAGGAAACGAAAGGGGATCATTCTGGGTTGGTTCAGCTGGCTTTAACGAGTTGCCACAAAAAATCTAACGGTGAGATATTTTTGGTGTTACTGTTTATCATACCTTTATTATTTTTATTTGAAAAGAAGGTTAAATTCAGGCCTCTGCATCTACATCGTGTACATAATTGTTTGTATTAAATTATTAAGTAGAGTATATAATACTTTATACATCCTAAAATAAGTGTTTCATACTATTTGTTTCGATATGAATGTATCTAACTTTAGTTTTACATCTAGATACATCTATATCTGAAATTTTTTACGACACTTATTAGAAAGGTGTGAGTAAATTTAAGAAAGACACACACTACCAAATCGATTTCTTTCAAATCAACTCCTTCAAGAAGCTGTGCACGTCTCACACCAAAGTTGCCATGTCTGGTCAGTGATAGTCTGGATAAGGATTTTCATCCTGGTTTCTGAAACCAGTTAATAAAAGATCGGTACAACGAAAAATAGAAAACGTCTCCTATAAAGTAATGACGCAAGCTTGTCGCTGATGAGCCCAACCAATAAAGGACATGACAAAAAAAATCACCTCGAACATCGAATGGTGATTTTTTTAGGGGTACATCAAATGGTGATGATATCAACATCTTGGTGATGGAACATATATGATAGCCGCAGGTCTGCTTCGATGAAGGAACTTGTATGCATTCTTTGAAGAATTGCATAGGAAAAAAGTTTATTTTAAATCATGAATTCGTAAAGGTGGCGATTTAAACCGTAAAATAGAAATCTCAATGGCTTGCATTTTAAATTATTATATTCCGGTCTAAATCGAACTCAGCGAGAAATGGAGGATCCTGGCCCAGCTGGTTGAATGGATAAACTGGACCTATCCATTAGCAAAGTCGCTCGCGCACGCTCCGCTCTGATTTTTTTGTGTTCTGATTTTCTTTTATTTTTCTTTATTCTTCATTTCCATAATGATTATAAAATATTTATTATTTTTTAGTGTTAATAAATATATTATGAACTTATGAAAAATAATTTACTAAAATAGGAACCGCTTTAAACTTCGAACAAATTTTGAAATACACGGACAATTTTCAAATTCCTGATGCAAAATTGAATTTTTGAAAACAGTGAAGATAGTTTACAAAAATATTTTAAAATTATAAAAAAAATCAGAAAATGTTTTTCAAAATTATATTTTGCAAGAAGTTTACAATATGTATTTTAAGATAATACTTTCACCGTTCTGAAATAAGTGTCTCAACTCTAGTAAAACTTTGTACTGAAGTTAGTGAGTAGTTTACAAAATATATTTTATGAAAATAATTTACAAAAAAATCCAAAAAAATCTTAACTAGATTTACAAAATACCCTATAATGAAAATATTGAAGAATAGGAAAAAAATATCTGGTAAAAAATAGAAAACATTTTTTAACTTCTAACCATTTTGGAAAATACTAAACATTTTTTTGAATTTTGTTTGGGTACTTCAAAAATAACATTTTTATAACACAATCAATTTCGAAAAAGAGAACCCTTTTTGAAACATAAACATTGTTAGAACAATTTTTTAAACCTGAACATAATGTGTATAATTTTTCATTAACTGTTCATTTTTTCATACATTCATAAAATATTCGGGAATTAAAAAATATCATGCCTTTCAAAAATTGTTCAGAAGTTAAAAAAGTTCCTCATTTCATAAACTATTTTTTTGCGAATTCAAAATATATTTATTGTCGGTACTAAAATGTTCAATTTTTTTATTATTATTACTAAAATGGAGAAAAATAAAAAAATAGAACAGTGTGCTAATGAGTTGGCCTTACTCGTTGTAATTTTCATCCAGCCAGTCCAATCGGGATCCTCCATTTTCCGTTGTACCAGGTACAAGGTTTAATTTAGATCGGGACTTAGTTTAGGATGCGAACAATAAATATTTTGATCTTGGGGTTTATATAGACGAATCTCTACAAATTTAGGATTTAAAATGGACTTTTTTCATGTATACGTGGGGCTTGAGTGAGTAATTTTCTCGATGTAGGATCTTTCTCTATCCCATCTCCCATTAAATGTAATACTCCCTCTGTCCGGGTTTATTAGGCTCAAAAGCAACACACGCATGTCCGTTTTTATAAGGCCTTGTATTGAGAAATTGCATGCATCTTCTTCATTGGTTGCATGAAGAGTTATTGTTGCTAGTCTCATTGCTAGGAAATAAATACATTTCATGCATGTTTTTTAGAGCATGGTTAATGGTGTAGCCAGCTGTTGGCTATAAGGAGATGTCATGTCATCTATAGCCAAGTTTATAGCCAACTAGTATAATAGTTAACTATAAATATGTACTAATTTATTGATATATGGCCCACATGTTTGTCTCACAAAGTGACTAAAAGCACATGTTGCAGCTGACTACTAATCTGTAGCCCGCTTCTTTTTTCTCTCATTTCCTCTCTCCTCCAATTAAGGGCTCTCCCAATGCATTGTTTCTTAGCACAATATCATAGGGGATATAAAAACTTAAGATACAACTATCACAGTGCATTGCTTCTTAGAGATTGTATTATTTAATGATTTTTGCTTCATCCATACATGTGATTGGTCTATTCATGCCTTTTGCATATAGCCACGTGCAAGGCTTCCTTCAATGCAAAGGTGCTAAGTGAGGTGCTAAAAGCATTAAATATGCTAAGCAATCATAGTCTCCAATGCATTGGTACTTAGCTTGTTGTTGCTAAGGTTGCCTCATTTAATGGTTTAGCAACTAAAGTCTTGCATGCATAGGCTAGTTCCCTCCATTTTTAATGTTTTACATAGGTTTCCGTGACTAGCACCGTTTCCTCTTGGGGTCACCAAACTCCTCTCTCTCTTCTTAATTAGGGTGCCACATAGGATTTTTTTTCTTGTTGGCATGCTTAGCACCCATCCAAGATGAATCATTGGAAGCAGCCTTAGCTAAGGGCACTCCCAATGCTAGTATCTTAGCACGTAATCATAGGCATTTTTCTTATGTGGCATGATATTTAATGAAGAAAGAGAGGGAAGTTGTATCTTAGCTAAGATACAAGCTTTGCACGTGACCATATGCAAAAAGCATGACTGGACCAATCATATTTATGCATGGAGCTGAAATCATTAAATAAGATACAATCTTTAAGAAACAATGCATTGTGGGAGTTGTATCTTAAGTTTTTATTACTCCTATGATATTGTGCTAAGAAACAATGCATTGGGAGAGCCCTTTGCCATACTGGGTTCCAGAGTGTAAATCAATTTTTGTGTTTTTGTAACCCAGTGCTTGCAGATTTCTCCAGTGTAAACTTCTCCCACTCTTAATGCAAAGACAGAACCATTGTCAATTTTCCTTTAAAAAACATTTGTGCATATTCTAGAACAAAAAAAGAATGGACCACTGAATCTTGATGAAACAAGGACCAAGTCTGGTATAAGAGAACTGCGACATCAAACCATTCAGAATTTCAGGTTGCTAAATTAAAGTACTAATCAGCTCAGTGAAATCAGCATGAAAAAAAAGAATAAAACAGAGTCGCACACACAATATGTCAAAATGTAGGGAGTAACAAATTTAGCTGTCAGCATGTCACTAGGCTACGATGAATGTGATGAACAACGATAGAAATCTTGGTCAGAACAAGCTGCAAGACCATTTTTCATACTACTAATTAGTTTGATTGTATAAGAAAGTTGCAGAACAAATTGCAGAGACATTATTTTTCTCACAAAGTAATCGTTGAACAACGAACGGGTGCAGATAATTAAGGGTGTGATCTGTGTATATGAAACCTGAAAAATGTAATCACGGATTAAGTTGCTGCATCAAAATCTGTGACTAGAATCTTAGGCGATAACTTGCATTCTGGGTGTAAACTATTATGCCTTCTCGCGATGAACAAAATCCATACCCTACGTGAGGTATGATACCGCTAACTTGAAATAAAATAAAATACTGGAACAACACATAAACTTAGAATTTATCAGTAACACGGTATATAACTGTCTCCTTGTGTTATCTCTGTTTGTTTGTTTATTGTTTGGTAATTAAGTTTTGCTATGTAATTAAAAAAGACCTCTTAACATGCTCAAGCATTGTACATTATCGCTGTGAAGATGCACAGATACTCATGCGGGTACCAACTATGCACTAACCGAAATCTAAATTTAAAACAAAACAATTTGCCAAAAGAAGGAAATGCTTGGGCAGTCGGCACTGCTGACCGGTGGTGGAGCAGCGCGGTTCCTGAAAATGGCCATGCAGTCTCCCCCTCGTTGGTTGCTGCGCAGCTGCCCTGATGGACCAATGTTGGCGTTCCCCTCCTCCTGTTCTTCTTCCACCTTGATGCCCCCATGGATCGGCATTGCTGGACCAGAGTGTTTGATGAACTCAATCAAAGCGGATGTGGTGGAGTGGTTATTTCTTACGATTAACGAGGACGTGAATGTGGTTAGAGGGGAACGAAAGGGGAAATATAATTGATTTCAAGCGTCGGTTCACTTCACACGCTACGTGTGTGTTTCATCAAAAGATATTTTTGCGGCATATACTAGTATCCAAACCCTGCATGCAGTTTCGGGAAGTTTCCATGGCGTTGGAGACTGACTCGATGGAATCTCACTGTACTGCAGGCATCCCTTTACCTCTGGAGTCTGCTGGGTACCAGTTGTAAGGTTCGAAATCCTCGATCATCTTCTCTCTGATCAGCGGGACGTAGCACTAGCGTGAGGCAGAGATGTCCTACCTGCACTGCACTCCAGGACATCCTCGCCTGCATATGCATATGCTAGTACAGTATGGGCGCTCGAGGAACCGTTCCTTTCAGTAATCGAATGTGTCGTCTGTACTTGCGCTCTGGGTGAACTGTTTGGAGTCGGTGTTGGATTTGTTTTTTTTTTAAGGCAATAACCGTACAACATTTGTTCTACGGTAGATTTTCTATTTTCTCATGTAAATAAAGTACAATGGTATATTACAATGGTTGAGTTGAGGGGGTTGGGAAGTTATTAACCTATGCCAATTTTAGCAAACATGAGTAACAGAAGTTATTAAACAAAATGACTCAAAAAATACATCAAGAGCATAAGTGTGGATACGATCTATTTAGCGACACGGCCGGCCAGGCTTCACCCTGGTACGTCCTTGTATTTTTCACCCGACAAGGATCCGGATTGGCATCCCTGGTCGGACTTGATTTCTCACACCCTATTTAGCGACACCCCTCGCCAGGCTAGCTTGACTCTCGTATGACGACGCCCTATTTTTCGCTCTCGACCGGTCAGCCTCAGTGTCGGGCCGAGCAATCGAAGAGATATGGAGGATACGGCGGCGCGAACAAAGAGATGATGGAAGAGATCCTCTCCCGCTTGCCGGTGAGGTCGCTCCACCGCTTCCGCTGCGTGTCGCGCAGGTGGGGCACCCTCATTGCCGTCCCCACGTTTCAGGACCTTCACGCCAACCGATCTCGCTGTGTCGGCGGCAACCGCAGATTGTTTCTGAAGCCAATCTGTCGAGACGTCTTCTACACTTGGAAGCTGGGTGGTTCGGTGGAGGCCATCACGGATAACTGTACATTGCCACACGGCCGGGATATCTTACCCATCACCAAGTCTTGCCACGGCATCGTCGTCCTACGTTGCGTCGACTACGGTATGCACTACGTATGGAACCCTTCAGCCAATGAACTCCTCACCCTACCGGACATAACACGTGCAAGGGTGCCCCGTGTCGGTGATAGAATCCACCCAACCTACGGCATGGGTTACTGCTCCACTTCCAACAAGTACAAAATAGTGCGCATGTACAATTTCGATCGTGATGACGGATCCCACGACACGACGTGTGAGATCTATACCCTCGACGAGTCCACACACTAGAGAACTGCCGCCACGCATCCTCATGCATGCCAACTACGAGTCAACGGGGGGCAGGGAGCCGTACTCTGCAACGGCAATCTGCATTTCCTCCACAAGCATGGACTGGATCTCCTTACAGTTTTCAATCTCAGCAGGGTACATGCAAGGCGTTCGTGGTGGACCCTGACACCGGCGTACCAAAGGTTATATTCTCGCCAGAAGGCCTCAACGTTGGAGACAGCCAATTCCCTGCCATTGCGTTGTTTGAGGAGCGCCTCACGTCCATAGGTCGCACGAGTGAGGACATAATCTTCTCTTCACCATCGTCGCGAGCCTTGTCTCAGGCTCTCATGTACCTGCCATCACGGGCGGTTGCCCGGTTGAACCAGGTGTGTAAGGGTTGGCGTGCTATGATCAAGGCCAACTGCTTCATCCGTGCACATTTGCACAGTGCAAACCTTGATGCAATTCCTCACATTATGTTCACAGATGGAACGCCCTACAGGTTCAAAGCTTTGGATTATTTCATCAACACATCAGATATACCGCCTTTGATTGATGACGACTCAAGAGTATTTTGATCCAAGCCCTGTTATGGGTTGAACGCAGGGAGCTTGGCCAAGAATGACTTTGTGTGCAACCCATTGACAAAGTATTACCAAGCCATAACATTGGACGACGGTGAAAGTTTCAATGACATTCAAACAACACCTAAGAACAATAGCGCGCACGACGTGTTTGCCGGACATGTCGGCCTTGGGTATGCACCCAATATAGGAATGCATGTTTTGGTGCATCTTGCGTACAAGGCAAAAAAGGAGCATTGGGGGGTTACAAATTGGAGTGCAAGATCGAGTTGGTTGAGCGGCATGATTGGGTAGAGATAGATCCTCCACCAAGACCAATAGCCGATGTACCACCGGTCTATGCAAGTGGCATGCTCTACTCGATGGTCAGCCCTAAGTTTGGTCCGACATCGGCTTGCATCGAGATCATAATGCTTGATCTTAATACTTTAGAATTTCATGTCTTGGCAGGGCCACCTTGCAGTAAACACACTGGCCGCATATCCATCATAGAGTTCCAAGGACAGGTATGTGTGACATGGTTGAGACCAAGCATCAACATCATAGAGATATGGGATATGGATAGCATTGGCATGTGGTCCATGCGACTTTGTATAGAGCTAGCGAGTTTCTTTCCAGAGTACTCAGCGGAGAATACGACACTACTAGCCATCAATCCAAAGGATGGAAGAATCTTACTCAGCACAGGTAGGTCATTGGTCTACTATGCCTCCAAGACGGTGGAGCTCGAGACAATTTGTCGTCTGAAGTCGAACATCCAAGGAAAGAAGTTTGTTCCTGTTCTTGCCATGGATAGCTTAGTTACACCAAGAGATGCAATGATGTAGATGTTGTTGCAAGTGGTACACTACCCACACTTGTCGTCGTTAGTTGTCTTCCCCTACCCTTATCAAAAAGATGATGCATCTGTCTACCATTGTATACATTAGATGAACCATTGCATATACTATATAGCCCATTGCGTTCATGACGCAAATGACAAATGCAACCGAAAAGTTAAATAAACATCATGAAACACTTTGTATGAATTCAATTATCCGCAAAATATGATTTCAACTTATGGCATTATAACCTGCAACATGAACTTATATATAAAAAGTGAGACTTCAACATGAGATAGGGTCCCCATTGTGGAATCTGACATAAGCAAAAGCATGAGACTTCAAGGTTTGTTAAATGGATTGAAAAAGATAGTGTGGATAAAAATTGTATGACTTGTCATGTCGATCCTTCCACTTTAAGTAGTAAGGTAGTTAAAATCGTAATACCACTTATTGCAAGATTAATATCAAATCCACCACTGAGAACACCTTGCTTAAGAAGAAATCCAAGAAAGGAATCAAGGAAAAAGGCGATAAGCTTTGCATTGCAGTCTAGGATGAGTAACTGAAATTATCCTGATCTTGTATTATTGATGAAGCATTGTCTCATTTGCAATTAACTTTCCGAAACTAGACATAGATAGCTGCAGTGCCGGTAGAAGACCTCTGCAACAACTATATAGCAGTAGCGTGGGCAGCTTCTTCTAAAAAATAATTAGTAGCACCGTGGGTTTCATCCTTCGCTACTACTGAAGAATTAGCTGCAGCGTGCTAATAGCAACGCGGCACCCCACGCTACAACTAACGGTTACCCCACACCACTACTAGGCTTTTCCCTAGTAGTGTGGCTTGCCATTTTTATGTCATCATCTACCCGCTTCTATTTTTATGCTAGCATATGTTGTTACGGTAATTGGATGTGATAAAAGTGCATGGCTTCATCTAATAAGTTATTTACAAGAAATGGTGCATTGGTGATGAGGACATCCCTACTAATGTTACACCCACATCCTCACCAACTACACATATTGGACCAGTTACTAGAGCACGCGCACGTCAACTAAGTTATCAGGTACTTTCGTTTCTTGCGAATCCTTCTAATGTTCATGAACATATGATGATGCCTAAATTAGATACTTTTGTTTTGCTTATGAATGAAGGACCTAGCATGGACAAGAAGGATGGTCATTGGAGCGGGATCAAGCATGGAGAAGAAGGTGCGCGCGAGGGAAAGGACAATGGAGCTTCCAGTGGTGATTTTTGCACTTTGAAGCCACCATAAGGCGTGCATGAAGGCTTCGACGAAATACACGAGATGCCACTTCATTCTTTTCGTCCAAGGGCAATTATAGGTGCTGCGTCACCTTAATATTAAGCTGGGTCCATGTAATTTCGAAATAATACCTTATAGGCTATTTTTAGAGTCCGTATGTGTGGGGAAACCAAGTTAGGGTTGTTTTCGGACCCCACCTCCAAGGGGTCACGAAAATCCCCTCTGTTCCCCCATATATACAGCCATTAGGGTTTCGTTTAGACTTGGGTTTTGATTAGATTTAAGTTAGCCACAGCAGCAACTTCGAGCTCTTCGTTTGTGTTGTCCGACCAGGCCAAGACCGCATTGGAACCCCAACTTTCGTCAATCATTCATGTTATATTCGCAATATCCAGATTGCAATTCTTAGTTCTTGCTTGTTCTTGTCGTTTGCTTGCAGGAATTAGACCTTCGTGGTTAGGTTGATCGTGCATCCGCGGGATCAATAACCTCTCGGAGTTGGTTTAGCGATCGCTAAGGCGCAACGTCTTCGCATGTTCGTAGTCGGGTCGTGAAAGTCGTCTCCACCAGAATCGATCTCCACCATCTCATCGAAACATCGGGATACCTTCGCCTCTATCAAGTGGTATCAGATTTCCAGGTTGCTCAGTGAGATTTATCAGTTTTTGTAGTCTAGATTAGTTCTGTTCTTCATACCTACAGTCCACGAAAAAAAAAAGAGTCTGGAGACCTCCCCGCGCAGTTTTGGGCTAAAATTTCCGCAAAAATGCAGTTGTCGAAATTTTTTCTGGCTATCCTATTTTTAGGTCTAGTAGAGCGTTTTGAGACACTCGCCATCATAGCAATTTTTCGGGCCCGAAATCCAAATTTTTGATCCGGACAGTCAAAAAAAATTTGCAGAAAAAATTTCGTGCCTATCCTGTTTTCTAGGCTTGAGAAGTATTTTGAGACACTCCCCATTATAGTGATTTTTGTTGAAAAGATCGTAAAAAAAGAAAAAAAGAGAAAAATTCAGAGTGTGCTTCTCAGTTTTTTACGTGCCGCGTCGTGCTTTCGTTTGTGTTTTAGGCTCGCATCTCTAGTACGGTCTAGCCTTGGATCAGCACAGTACCGACGTTGAGTGTTTATTCAGCTTTGCATCTCTGTCTTGATTACTGTTGAGCTTTTGCTACCATACTTGTCAGCCTTCCTACAACTCCACATAAATTCTACATCGTGCGTTTTGACACCTCCTGGCCATCGCTCTACCAAATCTTTGAGAGTTTTGACCCGTTGGTTGTACATCACCACCTGCTTCTAGGTAAGAATCAGTAATAACAAAAGAAAAGCTTGACGGATTTGTGTTTCCACCGCATCACATCCCATTCGTAGAACTAGGATCATATTTCTCTGTGTTTTCTATTTCTGCTAACCATGCCAGGATCACATGATGAAGTGGCGCATGACGCGCTCGATTGGGAGAACATGACAAACAAGGATCTACATGATAAATTTTCACAAATGATGTCTGAACAGGTGCATGACATCGAGAACAGATTTATAGAGGCGATTGATGGCGTGGAGAAGATGATCGACACCAAGCTCGACGGCAAGTTTACTGAGTTGATCGCACGCCTGCCTCCACAGCCTGCTGCCGCTCCGACACATCCACCATTTCAACGACGTGCACGACGTATTCTGTTTCCGGCCGGACAAGCTGTTGGTATTGGTGCTCCTGCCACTGCAGTTGTTGTTCCTGCTGCTGCTGCTTCTGACGTCGGCCAGTACGACGACTACGAGGGTGATTACGAGGAGGAGGTGGAACAGGAAGCGCCCTATGAACAGCCAGCTGGACGTCCACGTCCCAACATTCGACACGGTCGACACCAACCACCCCCTCAGGTACGCGATGATGAACATGTGCCTAAACTGAAATTGAATCTTAAACCGTTTGAGGGTAGATATATTCCTAATGCTTATCTTACTTGGGAGTTAGAAACTGAACAACGCTTTACATGTTTACAATCTGAGAATAGACGTGTTACTGCTGCTGTTTGTGAATTCACCGGGTTTGCATCTATTTGGTGGTCTGAACATTGTAGATTGCATGCTAATAATATTCCAACTACTTGGGATGCTTTAAAAGATGTTATGCGTACTAGTTGGTTTCCTCCTTATTATCAACGTGAATTGCTACAAAATTTACAGCGTGTGAGACAGGGAAAAAATTCCGTAGAGGAATATTATCAGGAATTACAAACTGGATTGATTAGATGTGGCCTAGTAGAGGATAATGAAGCTATGCTTGCACAGTTTATGGGAGGCTTAAACAAGGAGATACAGACTATTTTAGAATGCAAGGACTATACTACTATCACTCGTTTGTTTCATCTTGCTTGTAAATCTGAACGTGAAGGGCAGGATCGACAGGCCACTACGAGACCTAATTTTTCTGCAGGACGAAATACATCATGGACATCGCGTGGGCCTTCTACACGTCATGCTGCACCACCACCTACTTCAGCCACTAATTCTTACAGGGAGCCACAAAAACAGCCACCGCCACCATTCAAGGGTACACAGAGAGGTCCAGCGGCGAGTGCTTCATCATCCATGGCATCCACAGGGCAAACACGAGATCGTGATATTATATGTCGCAGGTGCCAAGGCGGCGATCACTTCATCAAAGACTGTCCCTCCAAGCGTGTGATGACTATTACGACGGATGGTGGGTATGAGTCAGCGAGTGACTACGATGAGGAGACTTTAGTCCTCATTGCTAATGAGGAACATGGTGCCCATGATGATGCTCATGATATAGAGTATATGGCTCCTGATGATGCAAATAAATATGCTACTTTGGTTGCTCAACGTGTGTTAAGTGTGCAGGTAACGAAGGCCGAGCAAAACCAGAGGCATAATTTGTTCCACACAAAGGGTGTGGTGAAAGAACGTTCGGTTCGCATCATTATTGATGGAGGGAGTTGCAACAACTTGGCTAGCATGGATGTAACACCCTTAGTTGCCTGTAACAGTAATCACTTTTACTGTGGACTAATCACTGTTGCTAATCCCTATGCAAACCTTGCCATGATCCACTTCCTTTTGATCATATTCAAAAATGCCTTTTGGTTGCTATGAAAAATATGTGGCAAATAAAACTTGTCCTAAAATTATACAACCACTTTTATAAAATCACAAATAATCATTGGGTCATGCCCATATGGTTATAGTATTTTATTTTGCCACTGGAAAATTCAAAGAATTCAAACACCAAGCAAAACAGCCCCATTTGACAATTGAATATTATAAAGAAATGGTAAATGGTTTTATTTTAAGCCTAAACTTTTTGTGGCACTCTGGAAATATACACTCCTAATTATGGGCCAGGTCACACATTTTATAAAAATGTTAAAGCAATTAAAACCAATACAAAAGGAAAAGAACATAATGGAAAATAAGAAGAAAAAGAAAAATGATTAAAACTCGCCTGGGGCGAGGCCCACCTCAACCCAGCCCACCCCCACCCCTTGTCTTCTTCCCCAACCACCCCCCCTGCTCCCGTACGGCGCCGGGCTCGCCGTCGACGCTGGCGAGCTGGCCCCGCACCCACCTGCCCCCTCCCTTCGCGGAGGCGATAAGGGCGACGCCCCCGACCCCTTGTGATGAGGACATCCCTACTAATGTTACACCCATATCCTCACCAACTACACATATTGGACCAGTTACTAGAGCTCGTGCACGTACATATGATGCTGCCTAAATTAGATACTTTTGTTTTGCTTATGAATGAAGGACCTAGCATGGACAAGAAGGATGGTCATTGGAGCGGGATCAAGCACGGAGAAGAAGGTGCGCGCGCGGGAAAGGACAGCGGAGCTTCCAGTGGTGATTATCGCACTTTGAAGCCACCATAAGGCGCGCATGAAGTCTTGGACGAAATACGCGAGATGCCAATTCATTATTTTCGTCCAAGGGCAATTATAGGTGCTGCGTCACCTTAATATTGGGCTGGGCCCATGTAATTTCGAAATACCACCTTATAGGCTGTTTTTAGAGTCCGTATGTGTGGGGAAACCGAGTTAGGGTTGTTTTCGGACCCCACCTCCAAGGGGTCACGAAAATCCCCTCTGTTCCCCCATATATACAGCCCTTAGGGCGTCGTTTAGACTTGGGTTTTAATTAGATTTAAGTTAGCCATAGCCGCAACTTCGAGCTCTTCGTTTGTGTCATCCGACCAGGCCAAGACCTCATTGGAACCCCAACTTTCGTAATCATTCATCTTATATTCGCAATATCCAGATTGCAATTCTTAGTTCTTGCTTGTTCTTCGATTGCTTGCAGGAATTAGACCTTCGTGGTCAGGTTGATCGTGCATCCGCGGGATCAATAACCTCTCGGAGTTGGTTTAGCGATCGCTAAGGCGCAACATCTTCGCACGTTCGTAGTCGGATCGTGAAAGTCGTCTCCACCATAATCGATCTCCTCCATCTCATCGAAACATCGGGACACCTTCGCCTCTATCAAGTGGTATCAGATTTCCAGGTTGCTCGGTGAGATTTACCAGTTTTCATAGTCTAGATTGGTTCTGTTCTTCATACCTACAGTCCACGAAAAAGCCAACAAAAAAAATAGGGTTAGATCATCACGTTCCAAAACAGTCCGAGCCCTTATCCAGTTTTCTTTACAGTAGCTTGCTTTGTTGAATTTACGGTTGCATCGTTGTGTCAAGTTGCTGATCTTAGCGTCTAGTTCCCTTAGAGTTTCGAGTTCTGATCACAGTTTGCCACGTCGCCGCCGCACAGTAGTCACCCTACCACGTTCCGCCAATCCGAGTCCAGATAGACCACCACGTTCCGCCACGCAGAGTCCATATACACCACCACGTACCACGAGTCCGAGTTGAGTTCCACCATCAGTACGATTCGTGATCTCTCCATAGCCAGATTAGTTTGAGTTGATTAGAGTCGGATTTCACCAATCTTTGTCGTACGTAGAAGGGGGTGATTTCCAAAAAAAAAAAAAAAAAAAAGTCTGGCACGCTTTCCAGAGCAGTTTTTAGGCCAAAAAATTCGGGGGTAAAAAAAATTCGTGCCCGTACGTTCCTTAGGTCCAGAAACTCATTTTGAGACGTTCGCCACCATAGTGATTTTTTCGCACTTTTTCAGCCACCGCAGTCCCGCATCGCAAAAAAAAAAAAGCAAAAAAAAAAAGAAAGAGAGAAAAAAAAATTCAGAGTGTGCTTCTCAGTTGATTACGTGCCGCGTCGTGCTTTCGTTGGTGTTTTAGGCTCGCGTCTCTAGTACGGTCTAGCCTAGGATCAGCACAGTACCGACGTTGAGTGTTTATTCAGCTTTGCATCTCTGTTTTGATTACTGTTGAGCTTTTGCTACCATACTTGTCAGCCTTCCTACAGCTCCACATATATTCTACATCGTGCGTTTTGACACCTCCTGGCCATCGCTCTACCACATCTCTGAGAGTTTTGACCCGTTGGTTGTACATCACCACCTGCTGCTAGGTAAGAATCGGTAAGAACGAAAGAAAAGCTTGACGGATTTGTGCTTTCCACCACCCCACATCCCATTAGTAGAAGTAGGATCATACTTCTGTGTGTTTTCTATTTCTGCTAACCATGCCAGGATCCCTTGATGAAGTGGCGCGGGATGCACCTGATTGGGAGAATATGACAAACAAAGCATTACATGATAAATTTGCACAAATGATGTCTGAACAGGTGAATGACATCGAGAACAGATTTACAGAGGCGATTGATGGTGTGGAGAAGATGATCGACACCAAGCTCGACGCCAAGTTCACTGAGTTGCTCGCACGCCTCCCTGCACAGCCTGCGGCCGCTCCAGCACAGCCACCGCCACCACGACGTGCACGACGTATTCTGTTTCCGGCCGGACAAGCTGCTGGTGCTCCTCCTGCTACTGCAGTACCTGCTGCTGCTGCTTCTGACGTCGACCAGGACGACAACTACGAGGGTGATTACGAGGAGGAGGAGGAACAGGAAGCGGCCTATGAACAGCCAGCTGGACGTCCACGTCCCAACATTCGCCACGGTCGACACCAACCACCCCCTCAGGTACGCGATGATGAACATGTGCCTAAACTTAAATTGAATCTTAAGCCGTTTGAGGGTAGATATATTCCTGATGCTTATCTTACTTGGGAGTTAGAAACTGAACAACGCTTTACATGTTTACAATATCCTGAGAATAGACGTGTTACTGCTGCTGTTTGTGAATTCACGGGGTTTGCATCTATTTGGTGGTCTGAACATTGTAGATTGCATGCTAATAATATTCCAACTACTTGGGCTGCTTTAAAAGATGCTATGCGTACTCGTTGGGTTCCTCCTTATTATCAACGTGAATTGCTACAAAAATTACAGCGTTTGAGACAAGGCAAAAATTCTGTAGAGGAATATTATCAAGAATTACAAACTGGATTGATTAGATGTGGCCTAGTAGAGGATAATGAAGCTATGCTTGCACGTTTTATGGGTGGTTTAAACAGGGAGATACAAACTATTCTAGAATACAAGGACTTTGCTACTATTACTCGTTTGTTTCATCTTGCTTGTAAAGCTGAACGTGAAGTGCAGGATCGACAGGCCGCTACGAGACCTAACTTTTCTGCAGGACGAAATACATCATGGACATCGCGTGGACCTTCTACATCCACACGTCCTGCTGCACCACCATCTACTTCAGCCGCTCATTCTTACAGGGAGCCACCAAAACAGTCAGCGCCACCATTCAAGGGTGCACAGAGTGGTCCAGCGGCGAGTTCTTCTTCATCCATGGCTTCCACAGGGCAAACACGAGATCGTGATATTAAATGTCGCAGGTGCCAAGGTGGAGGTCACTTCGCAAAAGACTGTCCCTCCAAGCGTGTGATGATTATTACGGCGGATGGTGGGTATGAGTCAGCGAGTGACTATGATGAGGAGACTTTAGTTCTCATTGCTCATGAGGAACAGGGTGCCCATGATGATGCTCATGATATAGAGTATATGGCTCCTGATGATGCAGATAAATATGCTAGTTTGGTTGCTCAACGTGTGTTAAGTGTGCAGGTAACGAAGGCTGAGCAAAACCAGAGGCATAATTTGTTCCACACAAAGGGAGTGGTGCAAGAACGTTCGGTTCGCATCATCATTGACGGCGGGAGTTGCAACAACTTGGCTAGCATGGAGTTGGTGGAGAAGCTATCTCTCACCACAAGACCACACCCCCATCCGTACTATATTCAGTGGTTTAACAATAGTGGTAAGATTAAGGTAACACGTTCTGTTCGTGTGCACTTTAGCATTGCTGCATATGCTGATTATGTTGATTGTGATGTGGTACCCATGCAAGCATGCTCTCTTTTACTTGGTAGACCATGGCAATTTGATAGGAATGTTGTACACCATGGTAGGACAAATCAGTTTACTCTGGTTCATCAGGATAAAAATATTGCTTTACTTCCTATGTCTCCTGAACAAATTGTGAAAGATGATCTTGCTAGAGCTAGTAAAGCTAAACAGGAGAAAAATAAGAGTGAAAATGAGATAGCAGCCAAAGAATTTGAGCAACAACATAAGACTAATAGCACATCTTCTTCTGCTGTTTCTAATGAAATTAAATTGACTAGTCCAACTTTGCTTGCTACTAAAGTTGATATTTCAGATTTGGATGTTAGTCAATATGTGTGCTATGCTTTTGTGTGCAAAGAAGCTTTGTTTTCATTTGAGGAATTTCCTCCTTCTTTGCCTCCTGTTGTCACTGACCTTTTTCAGGAGTTTATTGACGTCTTTCCACAAGACGTACCATCGGGATTACCACCTATTCGAGGGATTGAGCATCAGATTGACTTAATTCCCGGTGCGTCGTTGCCCAACCGTGCGCCATACCGTACCAATCCGGAGGAGACGAAGGAGATTCAGCGACAAGTACAAGAGCTACTCGACAAAGGTTACATACGTGAATCCCTTAGTCCTTGTGCTGTTCCTGTTATATTAGTGCCTAAAAAGGATGGAACATGGCGTATGTGTGTTGATTGTCGAGCCATTAATAATATTACTATTCGTTATCGTCATCCTATTCCTAGGTTAGATGATATGCTTGATGAATTAAGTGGCTCTACCATGTTTTCCAAAGTTGATTTGCGTAGTGGATACCATCAAATTCGCATGAAATTAGGAGATGAATGGAAAACGGCATTTAAAACTATGTTTGGATTATATGAGTGGTTAGTTCTTTCGTGAGATTATTCGCTTACATGGTGTGCCCAATACTATTGTCTCGGATCGTGATACTAAGTTTCTTAGCCATTTTTGGAGATGCTTATGGGCTAAGTTGGGGACTAAACTACTTTTTAGTACTACATGTCATCCCCAAACTGATGGACAAACTGAAGTGGTCAATAGGACTTTGTCTACTATGCTTAGGGCTGTTTTAAAGAGTAACTTGAAACTGTGGGAAGAATGTTTACCTCATATTGAATTTGCTTATAATCGTTCATTGCATTCTACCACTAAAATGTGCCCTTTTGAGATTGTTTATGGTTTTCTACCTCGTGCACCTATTGATTTGCTGCCTCTTCCATCTTCGGAGAAGGTTAATTTTGATGCTAAGCAACGTACTGAATTGATATTAAAAATGCATGAGTTAACTAAAGAAAACATTGAGCGCATGAATGCTAGATACAAGCTTGCTGGTGATAGGGGTCGAAAGCATGTTGTGTTTGAACCCGGAGATCTTGTTTGGTTACATCTACGTAAAGATAGGTTTCCTGATTTGCGCAAGTCTAAGTTAATGCCACGAGCTGATGGTCCCTTTAAGGTTTTGCAGAAAATTAATGATAATGCATATAAACTTGAGCTACCTGCAGCCTTTGGGGTTAGTCCCACATTTAATATTGCAGATTTGAAGCCTTATTTGGGAGAAGATGATGAGCTTCCGTCGAGGACGACTTCAATTCAAGAAGGGGAGGATGATGAGGACATCCCTACTAATGTTACACCCATATCCTCACCAACTACACATATTGGACCAGTTACTAGAGCTCGTGCACGTCAACTAAATTATCAGGTACTTTCGTTTCTTGCGAATCCTTCTATTGTTCATGAACATATGATGCTGCCTAAATTAGATACTTTTGTTTTGCTTATGAATGAAGGACCTAGCATGGACAAGAAGGATGGTCATTGGAGCGGGATCAAGCACGGAGAAGAAGGTGCGCGCGCGGGAAAGGACAACGGAGCTTCCAGTGGTGATTATCGCACTTTGAAGCCACCATAAGGCGCGCATGAAGTCTTGGACGAAATACGCGAGATGCCACTTCATTATTTTCGTCCAAGGGCAATTATAGGTGCTGCGTCACCTTAATATTGGGCTGGGCCCATGTAATTTTGAAATACCACCTTATAGGCTGTTTTTAGAGTCCGTATGTGTGGGGAAACCGAGTTAGGGTTATTTTCGGACCCCACCTCCAAGGGGTCACGAAAATCCCCTCTGTTCCCCCATATATACAGCCCTTAGGGCGTCGTTTAGACTTGGGTTTTAATTAGATTTAAGTTAGCCATAGCCGCAACTTCGAGCTCTTCGTTTGTGTCATCCGACCAGGCCAAGACCTCATTGGAACCCCAACTTTCGTAATCATTCATCTTATATTCGCAATATCCAGATTGCAATTCTTAGTTCTTGCTTGTTCTTCGATTGCTTGCAGGAATTAGACCTTCGTGGTCAGGTTGATCGTGCATCCGCGGGATCAATAACCTCTCGGAGTTGGTTTAGCGATCGCTAAGGCGCAACGTCTTCGCACGTTCGTAGTCGGATCGTGAAAGTCGTCTACACCATAATCGATCTCCTCCATCTCATCGAAACATCGGGACACCTTCGCCTCTATCACCTTGGACATCCTCCCCCTCCCTCTCCCCTCCTCCTCTTCTCGCACGCCTCGGGGAAAAACTCCCGAGCGCCGCCGTCGCCATTGTCGTGGCCAGTCGTGGCCAACGAGCACGGTCCGCCCCGAGGTGGTGTCCAGCGGCTGCGCCTTCGTCGTCTTCGTCGACTACAACAGCTAATCGAGCCCGGGGAGCACCGCAGGCGTCGCCCGCGTCTTCTTCCACTACTCCGGCCGCTGCAACCTCAACGTCGATTCCGGCCGCCTCAGCCCCTCCCCGAGCCCGCTGCCAACCCCGACGCGCTCGTGGTGAGCACCTCTGTCGTCGCCAACTGTCCATAGGTGCTCGATAGACCCGTAGGCGTTTCCCCTCTTCTGCTTTGCTCCGGCCGCCGTGGTTCGTCGTCGTAGCCGTGTCCCCTGGCCACCACAGCCCACGCCGGTTGCACCAAAAGGTTCCCCGTGGATCGTATGTTCGATCCCACCCCGCAGCGCCTTCAGTTTCGTCGCGTATAGCCAAGTGTCATTGGAGCCCGAGACCCCCCTCCGCCATTTTTGAGCTCGAGCTCGTGCCTGTGCACCCCAAGCCACCGCACCGCCACCAACCTCCTCCCCGTAGTCGTCTGCGTCGATTGGTACCAGCCGCGCCTCCTCCCGTGCACCACAGCGGAGGGCAGCGTCGGCCTCGCCGGCGTTCTGTCACCGGTGAGCCTCCGGCGAGCCTCACGGTCTCTGCTAGTGGGCCCCGTGGACCAGTTGACTGGGTTGGCCAGTCAACTGTGCTGACTGGGCAACCCGAGTCACTGACATGTGGGTCCCCCCCGGCTAATTACTTTGTTAGCTTAACAGAAAATTAAACAGAATAATAAACCCTCCCAGACACTGACCTGTGGGCCCCTGGCCATTTAACTTAATTAAACAAGTTTAGTTAACACTGGAGTCACTGACTGCTGGGCCCCAGCTGTGAGTCTTTTTAAAATAAATAGAATTATAAAAACTAGTCACTGACATGTGGGCCCAGTGCCTTTTCTGATTTATTAAAATGTTTTATAAATAAACAGAGGCTGACAGGTGGGTCCCACATGTCAGGCACTATTTTGGATAATGTTGAATAAATAATAAAAGAAATTCAGAAAATCATTTAAATTGATTTAAACTTTGAAATTCAATATCTTTTAAACCGTAAGTCAGATTCAAAAACTTTATACATGAAAATTGATCAGAAAAATATAACGAATACGAATACACTATCCGTATGTCTATCACACCCCTCTAACACAACGAACATCGAACCGTCCCCCTTCGGACCGACTGTCCGATAAATTGTCCGTTACTGTTAGAGTGCCCAGATGAATTTATTCCGAACACGAATGTTTCTCGGAATAGATCAACTAGCACGGATACACCCCCTTATGTTTTTCCGGTACCCACGACACCTCCGTCTTGATCCTTCCCTCTCCGGACCCCTTGTCCGGTAATCACCCGGAGCCGGTAGTTCATCCTCAGATGAATTTCCGTTCCGAGCAATGTGCATTGCACTGCGTTAGAATACCGTTAACATTTCATCGGTCATGTCATGCATCTGTTTGTATATGCTTGCTGTGTATTTACTGTTTTCTTCCCCCCCTTAATCTCCGGTAGACCCCGCGGCTGCCGTCGACTACACCGCTGTTGAGTACGACTACTTCGTCGACGACCCTACTACTACCGTCGAGCTTCCAGGCAAGCAGAGCCATTCTCTTCCCCAGATATCGCCTATCTTTCCGTACATTTCTTGCACTAGGCATTGTTACTGTTGCTGCTACGTTGCTTACCTATTCAATTGCATAACCTGTCATTGTCGCCCCTTGATGTGCCTTCCTTTATCCTATGCTTCCTATTATTATTATTATGCATTATTCAGCAGTGAGCCCTGCGCATTGTTAGCTAGGATTAGATAGAGGGCCGTGATCACTCAGGGGAGTGAACGCGGGTACAAAAATTACAACTGCAAAGGTACGGTACAAAGAAGACACCGCCAAAGGCCCCTATCTGGGTTATGCCTAGTCACCCCAAGTGTGAGCTATCAAGGAGTAATCCTTGTACTCCACTCGAGGCTGACTTTGTCTTACCGCCTTAGGGTCCTGAACAACGGTTGTCCTTCAGGTAAGAAGTCGGGTGACCCAACGGTGCCCGCGAGAGGTATTGCGACGGGACGACAGGGAGGGTACGACCAGTGTACCGATGTGCTTGGCCCCTGATCGTTGGCCGCGAGAGTTACCAAACTACGAAAGTCGAGCTCCTCCAGGAGCACACGCGAGACAAGGTAAGGAGACGGTTCACCTTGTTGGTAACCGCAGTGACTTGGTGGGACGACGGGGCAGGCACCGATGTACTGGTGGTCCTGGCTGCTGTCGTTGTCCGCGGGTCAGTTAAGTCGAGGCAACGATAACGGTTGTCACGCAGGTTAATTAAAATGCTAAATGGTTCAGTGAATGTCTTGAGTTGGCTATATGCCAAGTACGCACTACCAACCCGTGGGAATTACGAGTTATGTGCTCCTCTGCTTCGTAGTGTCGTCCGAGGACTCTTCAGACGTCAGCAGTACCGCGGCCTGCGCCGGGAAGTGGTGTTGTCTTATTTGCTCGCGCGGTGGTGTCTTATTTGGATTTTCTTTAACTTCACCGGCCAGCCACGCACCGTGCAGGAGTACGTTCGGGTTGGGGTCCAAGGCCCGACGTACTTCGGATTTAGACCGGCGGATGGCCTCTTTGTTGAATTTGAAAGATGGGCTATGAAGTGTCGGATAGCCTTGGTGGAGCGTTCCCTAACAAGGTTCCCGCCACCCTGGAGATCCGTGCGTGTAGCGTAACACAAGTGCACCCCTGCAGGGAAGATTAATCTATTCGAATAGTCGTGTCCACGGTAACAGGACGCTTTATGCTGAAGCTGGATCATACCACTAGAAACTATTATTATTAAACTGTATGGTTCCGGGTTTTCTTCGTCGCGGGGATGTCTAGGAGGTGAACTCGGAGGCATTGTTAATTATTACAACTTATTATTATACAATGTTGCAGCAACTTCTGCTACATTGTTACTTTATGCTTTATACAAACTGTTGGCTGATTCTTACCTCATGCTGCAAGACATCGTCGGAAGATGCTAGTCTTCGTTAGGCCTAGCTTCTTACCCTTGCTCTGAATTTCTGTCTTTCAGTTCACTATATACAACCTCTTCGTTCCGTTGATACAATGCATAATGCTTAGTAGCGGACGTAAGACTCGCGGGTATACTAGATACTCACCTGCTTTATTTCCTTTACTGTTTTGCCTGATCGGCCGCTGCAGCCGACGTTGGAGCCCAGGAGCAGGAGTACCCCGGAGGCGCCTACTACGACGTCGAGTTCCCCGTTGACCAGGAGTAGTTCGGTGGATCCCAGGCAGGAGGCCTCGCCTTTTCGATCTGTATCTCTGATGTGATTTGTGCTAGCCTTCTTAAGGCAAAAATTGACTAACTATGTCTGTACTCAGATATTATGGCTTGTATGACTTATGTATTCGGGTCCGCGTGACCCCCTCTATTGTAACATATTTGTTTATCCTTTTGTGTTTAGTGTTGTGCTGTGATATTATCACAGTGGCACCCTAATCTCAGCCGTGTACCCTGCGTGTATGATTACTGTACACGGATTGATTTTGGGGACGTCACAATGGAGTTGGTGGAGAAGCTATCTCTCACCACCATACCACACCCTAATCCGTACTATATTCAGTGGTTTAACAATAGTGGTAAGATTAAGGTAACGCGTTCCGTTCGTGTGTACTTTAGCATTGCTGTATATGTTGATTATGTTGATTGTGATGTGGTACCCATGCAAGCATGCTCTCTTTTACTTGGTAGACCATGGCAATTTGATAGGAATGTTGTACACCATGGTAGGACAAATCAGTTTACTCTGGTTCATCAGGATAAAATATTACTTTACTTCCTATGTCTCCTGAACAAATTGTGAAAGATGATCTTGCTAGAGCTAGTAAAGCTAAACAGGAGAAAAATAAGAGTGAAAATGAGATAGCAGCTAAAGAATTTGAGCAACAACATAAGACTAATAGCAAATCTTCTTCTGCTGTTTCTAATGAAATTAAATTGACTAGTCCAACTTTGCTTGCTACTAAGGTTGATATTTCGGATTTGGATGTTAGTCAATATGTGTGATATGCTTTTGTGTGCAAAGAAGCTTTGTTTTCATTTGAGGAATTGCCTCCTTCTTTGCCTCCTGTTGTTACTGACCTTTTGCAGGAGTTTATAGACGTCTTTCCCCAAGACGTACCATTGGGATTACCACCTATTCGAGGGATTGAGCATCAGATTGACTTAATTCCCTGTGCTTCGCTGCCCAACCGTGCGCCATACCGTACCAATCCTGAGGAGACGAAGGAGATTCAGCGTCAAGTACAAGAGCTACTCGACAAAGGTTATATACGCGAATCCCTTAGTCCTTGTGATGTTCCTGTTATATTAGTGCCAAAAAATGATGGAACATGGCTTATGTGTGTTGATTGTAGAGCCATTAATAATATTACTATTCGTTATCGTCATCCTATTCCTAGGTTAGATGATATGCTTGATGAATTAAGTGGCTCTACCATGTTTTCCAAAGTTGATTTGCGTAGTGGATACCATCAAAATTCGCATGAAATTAGGAGATGAATGGAAAACGACATTTAAAACTAAGTTTGGACTATATGAGTGGTTAGTCATGCCTTTTGGGTTAACTAATGCACCTAGCACTTTCATGAGATTAATGAACGAAGTTTTACGTGCTTTCATTGGACGATTTGTGGTAGTATATTTTGATGATATACTGATTTATAGAAAATCTTTGGAGGAACATTTGGATCATTTACGTGTTGTTTTGGTTGCTCTACGTAATGCACGTTTGTTTGGTAACCTTGGGAAGTGCACCTTTTGCACCGACCGAGTATCGTTTCTTGGCTATGTTGTTACTCCGCAGGGAATTGAAGTTGATAAAGCCAAGATCGAGGCGATTGAGAGTTGGCCGCAGCCCAAAACGGTCACACAAGTGAGGAGTTTTCTTGGCCTCGCTGGATTCTATAGGTGTTTTGTGAGAGATTTCAGCACCATTGCTGCACCTCTCAATGAGCTTACACACAAGTATGTGCCTTTTACTTGGGGTACCGCACAGGAAGAAGCCTTCACGGTATTGAAAGATAAGTTGACACATGCTCCATTGCTCCAACTTCCTGATTTTAATAAGACTTTTGAGCTTGAATGCGATGCTAGTGGGATTGGTTTGGGAGGTGTGTTATTACAAGATGCTAAACCTGTTGCATACTTTTCTGAAAAATTGAGTGGGCCTAGTCTGAACTATTATACTTATGATAAGGAATTATATGCTCTTGTTCGAACATTAGAAACTTGGCAACATTATTTATGGCCCAAAGAATTTGTTATACATTCTGATCATGAATCTTTGAAACACATAACAAGTCAAGCAAAACTTAATCGTAGACATGCTAAGTGGGTTGAATTTATTGAGACTTTCCCTTATGTCATTAAACACAAGAAGGGGAAAGATAATATTATTGCTGATGCATTGTCTCGTCGTTATACTATGCTTTCACAACTTGACTTTAAGATATTTGGTTTAGAGACAATCAAAGATCAATATGTACATGATGTGGAATTTAAAGATGTATTTCAGAATTGTAGAGAAGGTAGAACATGGAACAAGTTTGTGCTTAATGATGGATTCGTGTTCCGTTCTAACAAGCTATGCATTCCAGCTAGCTCTATTCGTCTTTTGTTGTTGCAGGAGGCGCATGGAGGAGGATTAATGGGACACTTTGGCGTGAAGAAGACGGAGGATGTACTTACTGCACATTTCTTTTGGCCAAAGATGAGACGGGATGTTGAGCGTTTTGTTGCTCGCTGCACTACATGTCAAAAAGCTAAGTCACGACTCAATCCTCATGGTTTATACATGCCTTTACCAGTACCTAGTGTTCCGTGGGAGGACATATCCATGGACATTGTTTTAGGCTTGCCTCGAACAAAGAAGGGGAGGGATAGCATCTTTGTTGTCCTGGATAGATTTTCTAAGATGACACACTTTATACCATGTCATAAAAGCGATGATGCTGCTAATGTTGCTGATTTATTCTTTCGTGAGATTATTCGCTTACATGGTGTGCACAATACTATTGTCTCGGATCGATTCTTAGCCCTTTTTGGAGATGCTTATGGGCTAAGTTGGGGACTAAACTACTTTTTAGTACTACATGTCATCCCCAAACTGATGGAAAAACTGAGGTAGTCAATAGGACTTTGTCTACTATGCTTAGGGCTGTTTTAAAGAGTAACTTGAAAATGTGGGAAGAATGTTTACCTCATATTGAATTTGCTTATAATCGTTCATTGCATTCTACCACTAAAATGTGCCCTTTTGATATTGTGTATGGTTTTCTACCTCGTGCACCAATTGATTTGCTGCTTCTTCCATCTTCGGAGAAGGTTAATTTTGATGCTAAGCAGCGTGCTGAATTGATATTAAAAAATGCATGAGTTAACTAAAGAAAACATTGAGAGAATGAATGCTAGATACAAGCTGGCTGGTGATAAGGGTAGAAATCATGTTGTGTTTGAACCAGGAGATCTTGTTTGGTTACATCTACGTAAAGATAGGTTTCCTAATTTGCGCAAGTCTAAGTTAATGCCACGAGCTGATCGTCCCTTTAAGGTTTTGCAGAAAATTAATGATAATGCATATAAACTTGAGCTACCTGCAGATTTTGGGGTTAGTCCCACATTTAATATTGCAGATTTGAAGCCTTATTTGGGAGAAGATGATGAGCTTCCATCGATGACGACTTCAATTCAAGAAGGGGAGGATGATGAGGACATCCCTACTAATGTTACACCCACATCCTCACCAACTACACATATTGGACCAGTTACTAGAGCACGCGCACGCCAACTAAATTATCAGGTACTTTCGTTTTTCACGAATCCTTCTAATGTTCATGAACATATGATGCTGCCTAAATTAGATACTTTTTTTGCTTATGAATGAAGGACCTAGCATGGACAAGAAGGATGGTCATTGGAGCGGGATCAAGCATGGAGAAGAAGGTGCGCGCGCGGGAAAGGACAATGGGGCTTTCAGTGGTGATTTTCGCAGTTTGAAACCACCATAAGGTGTGCATGAAGGCTTGGACCAAATACACGAGATGCCACTTCATTATTTTCGTCCAAGGGCAATTATAGGTGTTGTGTCACCTTAATATTCGGCTGGGCCCATGTAATTTCGAAATAATACCTTATAGGCTGTTTTTAGAGTCCGTATGTGTGGGGAAACCGAGTTAGGGTTGTTTTCGGACCCCACCTCCAAGGGGTCACGAAAATCCCCTTTGTTCCCCCATATATACAACCATTAGGGTTTCGTTTAGACTTGGGTTTGATTAGATTTAAGTTAGCCATAGCAGCAACTTCGAGCTCTTCGTTTGTGTCGTCCGACCAGGCCAAGACCGCATTGGAACCCCAACTTTCGTCAATCATTCATCTTATATTCGCAATATCCAGATTGCAATTCTTAGTTCTTGCTTGTTCTTGTCGTTTGCTTGCAGGAATTAGACCTTCTTGGCCAGGTTGATCGTGCATCCGCGGGATCAATAACCTCTCGGAATTGGTTTAGCGATCGCTAAGGCGCAACGTCTTCGCATGTTCGTAGTTGGGTCGTGAAAGTCGTCTCCACCAGAATCGATCTTCACCATCTCATCGAAACATCGGGACACCTTCGCCTCTATCAATTAGCATATGCTAGGAACCACTTTTGTTAGTTATGTCGTTTACTCACATGATTTATAAGGGCATTGCAGATAGGACATTGTGTGGTGGTTCGTTGTTCCTATTGATTGTGTAATCCTATCTAGTATGAAACCAACTTGGCGGGTTGGATATTTATGTGCCATGGGGTTTGCGACAGGCTGTACTTTCCTATCTAGTTTTAATTATAACACAAAATTTCATTAGGTGTTTAGAGTGCAGATGAATCTATCTCTAAATTAAATATAAGAAGGGCAGTGCTGCACCTCGGTCAGATGATAAATCTAAAAAAGATTCGTCGCCTCCTTAGCCGTTAAATGGAGCCTCAAATAGTCGTTCGATGTTTGCAGTAGGAGTGTTGTTGCGCCCAGCCTTTTACATCAGGATTCTTATTGCAATATTTTCCAAACCTTTTTTCTCTCTGATATTTGCAACAGACCATTGTTGCATCTCTTTGAACCATTTTTCTTTGATTTCTTCAACAATAGCCTTGTTGCACGCTGCCTTCGGCAACAAGAGATTTTTTTGCAACATTTCCCTACGGTGACTCGTCGTCTCGGAGCTGACCTGTGGCGTCAATGTCGATTGCAACTTCTGTTGGGATTTTGCGCGTCACGGGAGGCTACTAAAATCATCGACAAACAAATGTTGCATTGAAGCATCGACACGACAAACATCAATTGGAGAACGACGATGGCATTAGTTCAGGCCAGGACGAAGCGCCAGCAACACCGGTGAGTAGCCTTGCATCGTGTGTTGTTGTCTTTGGATGGCCTTGCAACATCACCACTTTGTTCCTGTTCTCGTCATGGATTGCTTAGTTGAACCAAGCGATGCAATGGTGTAGATTTTCTTGCACAAGTGGTACACTACCAACACTTCTCGTCGTTATTTGTCTTCGCCTACCCTTATCAAAAAGATGATGCAACTTTCTACCACTGTATACACTAGATGAAACGTTGCATATACTAGATAGACCATTGCGTTCATGACACAAATAAAAAATGCAATCGAAGAGTTAAATAAACAACATAAAACACTTTGTATGAATTGAATTATTCACAAAATATGATTTTAACTTATGGCATTATAACTCGCAACATGAACTTATATAAAAAATGAGACTTCAATATGAGATAGGGTCCCCATTGTGGAATCTGACATAAGCAAAAGCATGTGACCTTCCGCAATATGAGCCTTGTTGCGCTCGAAACCTTTTTCTCTCCGATATTTGCAACAGGAGCATTGTTGCGCTCGAGGCCTTCCGCAATATGAGCCTTGTTGCAATCTTCTTGAACCATTTTTCTTCGATTTCTTCAACAACAGCCTTGTTGCACTCTGCCTTCGGCAACACCTTTCCCAGCAGTGACACATCGTCTCGGCGCTGACTTGTGGCGTCAATGTCGATTGCAACTTTTGTTGGGATTTTGCGCATCACGGGAGGCGAAGAAAATCATGGACAAACAAATCTTGCATTGAAGCATCGACACGATAAACATCAATTGAAGAACGATGATGGCATTAGTTCGGGCTGCGACGAAGCACTAGCCAACGCCGGTGAGTATCCTTGCATCGTGTGTTGTTGTCTTTGGACCCCCTAGCATCGATGCCATGTGATGTGTCTTCAATTTGGTTGTCCCTTATTTTCAATAAGGACTATGAATCATCAAGCCCCTCCGCCTCCTTATTTGTGAGAAATAGATCCCCAAGCTTAGCAGATAGACTAGCCGCGCCTGCCGAGGATTTGAAATCCGCAGGGGTCTTCGAAGCTCCCTTCCTTCGGCGTCTTCGCTGGTGTCGACACTTTCCTCATAGTCGCCTTCCCATGCGGTGGTGAAACGCCCTTCCCTGCAAGTGATTCCATTGCAGACATGGAACACATTGGTGAGCTCCCGTCGTCAGTCAACACTGTGGGCAGCGCCGTTGCCGTTCACGATGTTACCGGTAGACCACACCACCCCATGGAGAAACCCTAGATCCGGCGGTTGCCTGCCGATCACCTCCTAGGGTTTTCCTGCTAGTGGGCTCGCGAGTAGTACAGTACATAGAGACTCATTGAAAGGAAATACGACTTGAGCTAATGGGCTGAAACCACGTGTGGCACACGCTCAAAACGATGAGAAATTGTGATCAAAGCATCATGTTATACGGAGTACAACATATGCTTGCAACAAGGTGTGTGTGAATTGGATTGATCAGTTTGGGTCGTGTTATGTGTTCGAGATAGATAACCTATCTGGATGAGGGCAAGCGTTTTTAATTGAGGAAAGAAAAGAAAAAAAACATCACGAGAGAGGCTGTGGTCATTGCACCCTTGACCACGTTTACCATAGGCAACCTATGGGGTTTGTGAGCACAACGGCCTGATGTATGGCTTCTGCCCCAAGTTGATCACGAAAAAATCTTGGCGAAAAGATTGTATACAGCCGGCTGATAATTTCTCTTGATCCGCCGCCTGGAGCAAACGCCACGTGCCCACGCGAATTCAGTTGAAACCGCCCCCAAGCCAGCCTTATCTCTTTTTCTCCACACGTTTCCCCCCTTCCCCGCTTCCTTCATACCTGCGCCGTACAGGAGAGAGGAGAAGCTCCCATGAAGGACGCCGATCACCTCCCACTCCTCGACACCGGCCGTCTCCCCCCTCTCCTCCTCCCATTGAGATCCTCCGTTGCAGCACGGGAAGCCGCCGGCGCGCCACCATAGCTTCCAGGGAGTTGCCGAGATGGATCTCTTGGCCATGGCGGATGCCGACCACCTGCGCCACGAGATGCTCCGTTTGCAGCACGGGGAAGCCGTCGGCGGGGCGACGCAGCTGCGGGGAGTTGCCGTGGGCTTCCGTGAGCTCCTTTGTGCGCCATGGATTTTCTCCTCTCCGGGTTTGCAACAAGGGATCTGTTGCAAAGATCCTTTGCAACAAAAGCTTTGTTGCAAAGACTCAGCAAACCCTTGGCTTTCCTCCTCCGTTCCATGTTTGCAACAAAGGCTCTGTTGCAAAGATTCTTTGCAACAAGAACTCTGTTGCAAAGACCCAGCAGACCCTTTTGCAAGGGCTATGTTACAAAGACCCTTTGCAACAAGAGCTCTGTTGCAAATAGGGATCTACAACGAGTTTGAAGCTAAACCATTGGATTGCACTTAATCTAACGGTAGAGGAGACGACAGATCTTTTCCAACGATCTGCCTGCTGACGCGTAGCGTCGCCCAAAATCTTGTGCCCAAGTGCAAACGGCGTGCTCCGCTCCCTCTCTCTCTCTCTCTTTCTCTCTCACCCCTCCCTCCCATCAGCGAGTTGCTTTATGCAACCGCTGCCGTCCGTCCCTGATAATATTTTTAAAATAATACATTTTTTTCATTAATTCAAGAAATAATACGCGAATTTGATTTTTTTCAAAAATAATACAGCATCAGCTACACTGAAGCCGATTGGATTCGGTCGGCTTTGTCTAAGCCGATTAGGCTCCACTCGGCCATGCGGGAAGCCAGTCGGCTGGAGAGCCATGCAGTCGGCCAGGGCGAAGCCGACGGCTGCATGCCCATGCCAGTTTGGGAAGGGGTAACGTACATGGATCAGTTCCAAGTGCCCATCGATTGTACGTGCGCGGACCGTTGATCTGGTGATTACTGATTACCCTAGCATTATACGCATGAAAGAAACCACGTACCGGCCGGGTCGTACGTAATTCTAATATATATATATAGTAGCAAATATGCCCGTGCGTTGCAACGGGAGAAAAATATAAATACATCGAGGATCAATAGTATTATACGTGTTGAGAAATGCCGCATAAAATGAATTACGGCATCATGGGCGAAGACATGAGAGAAATGGTGTACGATAGAGAGTTTAGCGGATGAAAGTGAAACTTGACGAAAAGTGCTCCTAGACTACATTATGCATGCATAATCAGAATCGTTTCTACGTGACCATTGTGTGTTTCAACAACCTTCGAAACTGGTAGTCGATGTCACGTTTGGAACCGCTCTCATTCGCCCCTTCTCGTCAATGTCCACTATGTTGACTTGTTAGTACGGTTTCGAACCTCTCGCTACAGTTTAGTTGTTGGGTCGCGCCATATTTTTTAAACACATGATAAATTATTAGAATATGTTTTTAATTTATATTATAAATGAAATGATATTTTTATTATCACAGGGGGCATGTTTTTAAGACATACGAATATATATATTCAAATGCATGATTTTAAAATCCATGAAAAAATAAACGACATACGCTAAGAAAATTAAAGTGTAAAAAAGCTAGTTGCATCATCGATATATATATAATGGTAATTTATATTTTTGTAAAAAACTTATTACAATATGTTTTTAATTTATATTATAAAATGCAAGGAATTTTCTTGAATATGCATACATTTTTTTAGTAAAAATATTATTTTTGATTATCACAGGGACATGTTTTTAAAACATATTAAAAAAATAAATATATATATTATAGTGCATGATTTTTAAATATGTGTAAAAATGAAGGATAATAAATTGAAGTGTAAAAAAACGTGTTTTGGTCAGATGCCTATGTTTTGGACTAAAAGACATACAAATCAACGATTTATAACGTGTTTGGGCCGACCCATAAAATAACTTTGTGTTAGGTCCGAGCAGCACAATATAAGGGAATTTACTGTGTATTTCGCATGTGATGCATGACTGGTGGGCTGGTTTGTGTTGCATGTGGGTTCGAACCCCAGTTTTGCCAAATAATTTTTTCGCTTCAGCTTTTGTAAGTTGACGTCAGCAATGTATTTACGAAATTTATGATGACGTCAGCGACGTACGAAAAAAGGATAGAAACATACCTCCCTTTATTATTAGAAACATATATATGTCCCAGTGTATGTACGCATATATACATGAATACGTGTCCACCTCGTTGGTACGTATGTATATCCCGAATATTCAAATATCGGCAAACCCAGTGTAATACTGTAGTAGGCCGGTGGTGTTTTTGACACGAAGGAATCGCTGCGGATAGCGCACGAACGGCATCCCCGACGTAGTAGGCCGGCACATGGGAGACGCCAGCGAAGAATGCGTTGATTTCTATGCACCAATGACAGCCTCGATGCACTCTTTGCCGTACGTATGGGGGCTGCCGTTGATGCATAGCCCTCAACGCACTTCTTGACGGCATCTCTCATCTGTCGGCCTACTACGCCGGGTTGCTGTTTGTGCGCTATCCGCGGCTATTCCTTCGTGCCACACACACCACCGGCCTACTACACTGGGATTGCCGGTATTTGGATATTCGGAACATACGTACATACCGGCGAGGCGGACACGTATTCATGTATGCGTACATACACTGGGACACATGTGTATTAGAATTACGTACGACCCGGCCGTACATGGGTCCTTTCATGCATATAATTAATGCTAGGGTAATCACCAGGTGCGCGCACGTACAATCGATGGGTACTTGGAACTGCTCCATATACGTACTCCCCTCCCAAACTTGCATGTGCATGCACCCGTCGGCTTCGGTTTGGCCGACTGCATGGCTCTCCAGCCGACTGACTGCCCGCGTGGCCGAGTGGAGCCTAATCGGCTTAGGCAAAACCGACTGAATCCAATCGGCTTCAGTGTAGCCGACGCTGTATTATTTTTGAAAAAAATTCAAATCCGCGTATTATTTTTCAAATTAATGAAAAAATATGTATTATTTTAAAAAAATTAGCTTCGTCCCTCCTCTTTGATGTGGAACCTCCCATTTCAAATTCCAAATCGTTCCTTCGCCGCCGACCATGGCGATTCATCTTCGCCACCTACCCCTCCTCCTCCTCCTACTCGTGCCCGCCCCCTTCCTATCCACCGGCTCCGCCACCCACCCTCGCCATCACCCCTTCCTCGCCCACGCGGAGACCACTGAGGCGGAGTTGGGGGCGTCGGGCCGTTCTGCTCCGCCGGTGCCACCCCAAGCTGAGGCGCCCTCACCGTCTCCCACACCCGTCGCGCTGCCGGATCTGACCTCCCGTCCCGAGGCAACGCAGCGGGCGGGAGAGCTGTCAGCGACTGCAACGGCGACGATGCTCCCTCACCAGAGTACGACGGCGAGCCCACCACCTCCCTTCGGCGCCTCTGGGGAGGTGGTGGCCTCCGACAGCGACAGCGACAGCGACCGGGGGCTGCACCTGCTCTCCACGACGCTTTCGTCGCAAGGGTACAAGGAGATGTCGGCGGCGGCGGCGCTCCTCGCCAACTCGCCGCTGCTCGCCAAGGGCCCAGGGCGATGACAATCTTCGCCGCTCCGGACATCGTCCTCGAGGCCTCCTGCCCGATGTGCTCGCGCTCGGGCCCAAACCTTGTCATCCACCACATTGCCATGGGCTACTACCCCTACTCCGAGCTCGCGGTAGCTGCCACGGTGAAGATCCCCTCCGCCTCCGTCGATTTCTGCATCAACATCAATGCGGAACACAACCCCTTCGCCACCGGTTACGCCACGATCTACGCCGATGGCGTGGAGGTATCCAGCCCCGACCTCTACAGGAAAAAAATTCGGTGGAGACCGTCTCCACGCCTCGTCCATACCCAGTGCGAGATAGCGCCACCTGTCTCATCTCAGAATCGCACGGCCTCCACTCGCCCGCTCCAGCTCTCCTTCCACCTCGGCTCCAACAGCCAACAAAACGATCTAGCAGGCTCATACGAATATACGATCGCCATGGCGTACGAGCAAGCGCAAGCCCACCGCCTCCTCCCATGAGTAGCGCCGCAGCACGTCGAGCTCCTCAGCACGCCGCAGGTTGGGGCCGCATCCGACGATGAAGCCATCCACCATGTTCTCTTCCATGCTCTAGGCTACCGTCACCGGCGCAGAGCCAACACCAGTAGCAACCCTGGCGTGTGGACTGTGCGGTGCTTGCCGGTGGCCGCTTCCCACGAGGGTAGCAAGCGGGTCGTCGAGTCCATTGGCCGCTGTGGCGAGCAGGAAGATCGAGGACCGCGCCGATGATCGAGCCGAGCCAAGGACGAGCTGGAACGATGGTCGTTGGATGGTAGCGCCGTGTACGTGTCTCGCATCCAGTGTCGGTATGCACCGCTGCGCTCGTGCATACGGCCGCTACGTCGTTCATGGATTGGTTGGCTTCCTGCCCCCGCTCACGCCCTCCTGCTTCGACGGCTCTTCAGATGGCACGCAAATGCGCGAGGCCATCGCCCGCCTACGCCGACGAGGCTTCGGCGTTGTTGCGATCGCCCTCCGGCTCAAGGCCTCAAGTTCACGGAGCTTCACAAGTTTTCGCGCTCGACGACCAGTCCATCTTCCTCGGCGGAGGCCACGACTTCGTCTCATCGGTGATGTTCCACATTGCTGTGAAGCAGCGCCTCGTCTACGCCGATCTACTTCGACTCCGGCCTGGTACGATCCTCCCCACGCTGGCTGGCGAGGACCAGAGCCTCGTCCACCACATTGCCATGGGCTACTACCCCTACTCCGAGCTCGCGGTAGCTGCCACGGTGAAGATCCCCTCCGCCTCCGTCGATTTCTGCATCAACATCAATGCGGAACACAACCCCTTCGCCACCGGTTACGCCACGATCTACGCCGATGGCGTGGAGGTATCCAGCCCCGACCTCTACAGGAAAAAAATTCGGTGGAGACCGTCTCCACGCCTCGTCCATACCCAGTGCGAGATAGCGCCACCTGTCTCATCTCAGAATCGCACGGCCTCCACTCGCCCGCTCCAGCTCTCCTTCCACCTCGGCTCCAACAGCCAACAAAACGATCTAGCAGGCTCATACGAATATACGATCGCCATGGCGTACGAGCAAGCGCAAGCCCACCGCCTCCTCCCATGAGTAGCGCCGCAGCACGTCGAGCTCCTCAGCACGCCGCAGGTTGGGGCCGCATCCGACGATGAAGCCATCCACCATGTTCTCTTCCATGCTCTAGGCTACCGTCACCGGCGCAGAGCCAACACCAGTAGCAACCCTGGCGTGTGGACTGTGCGGTGCTTGCCGGTGGCCGCTTCCCACGAGGGTAGCAAGCGGGTCGTCGAGTCCATTGGCCGCTGTGGCGAGCAGGAAGATCGAGGACCGCGCCGATGATCGAGCCGAGCCAAGGACGAGCTGGAACGATGGTCGTTGGATGGTAGCGCCGTGTACGTGTCTCGCATCCAGTGTCGGTATGCACCGCTGCGCTCGTGCATACGGCCGCTACGTCGTTCATGGATTGGTTGGCTTCCTGCCCCCGCTCACGCCCTCCTGCTTCGACGGCTCTTCAGATGGCACGCAAATGCGCGAGGCCATCGCCCGCCTACGCCGACGAGGCTTCGGCGTTGTTGCGATCGCCCTCCGGCTCAAGGCCTCAAGTTCACGGAGCTTCACAAGTTTTCGCGCTCGACGACCAGTCCATCTTCCTCGGCGGAGGCCACGACTTCGTCTCATCGGTGATGTTCCACATTGCTGTGAAGCAGCGCCTCGTCTACGCCGATCTACTTCGACTCCGGCCTGGTACGATCCTCCCCACGCTGGCTGGCGAGGACCAGAGCCTCGTCGTCACGCATAGCTCCGGCCAAGATGTCACTGTCAACCACATGTCCATCAAGGACCCTGACGTGGTGGTCAGCTCGCAAATTGCCGTGCATGGAATCAAGGCACCATTGCCGCACATGGACGGAGAGCACAGTGGTGTTGCCAAGTCTGATCTGATGAAGCTGCAACAGACGTTCACGCTGCAAGGGCAAGCTTCAGAGGGGCGGACAGAGCAAAGTTGGGCACGGGACGCCGAGTGCCACTGCATTTGGCTCTACTTGGGGCGATGTTGGCGGCCATGGCAGGCGCTGCCGCAGGGATACCTGGTTCCGATGGGTCCGAAGCGATGATGGTAAGCGGGTGTATCTCGCAAAAGCCGCCATGGAAGCAACATACAATGCAAAGTACGGCAAGAGAAACCTGTGTGCCAAGGTTCAGGAACAGGAGCGTCAATGTTGTTATCTATGCAAGATTGAGACCTTCGATTGGATGGCCACGTGCTGCGATCGAAGGTACTGCAGTTCGTGCCTGGGTACAGGATACGTCAAGGATCACAACGCTTTATATGCATCAGGCCCCTGTTGATATGGGCACGACAACAACAGGACGGAGGAGGCGATGATATGCGCTGGACGGAGGAGGCGAAGATGGACAGGATTCTGGACATCGGACGTCCGACCCAATTCGGACGTCCGACATCAGCGGGAAAGTTGGCGACCTCCGTATTCAGAAGACCTCCAAAACCGAAGACGGATTTCCGACAGGATTTCGGACGTCCGACGCATCGGACGTCCGACACATGACGGACGTCCGACATGAAGGTCCGCGAGAAGAGCCTTCTATCCAGGACACCTCACCGCCAGAGTCGGATTTCCGACATGTTTCGGACGTCCGACGTGACGGACGTCCGAAACTGCCTGCGCGCAGATTTGACGGGCTACGGCCCATGTATCCCTAGTTTTATCCCCTAGCTTATAAATAGAACACCCCTACGAGTTTTAGGGTAAGTTTAAGTTTAGACAAGAATTTTAGGGTTAAGAGTTGTATCTCTTGGTGAAGCTTCCCTCCGGGGTTGGCGATGCCGTTTGTCCAATAAAGATTGCCGCGGAGGTTCTTGTGTTCATCAAGGATTGTCGTGTTTTGGTGTGAGGCGTGGTGATCTCCATCACGTTGCTTGCTGGATTCGTTCCTCTTCTTCAGGTTGCGTTCATCGCGTGATTGGAAGGATTTCTACCCAGGTTGCTCGCTGTGAAAGATCGGGACAAAACTCAAGAGGATTCCCCCGGTGGTTCGTATCATCAGGTGCCTCCTCTTTCTTTATCATGTGGTATCAGATTTTTGGGTTGATCACGGCGAGGTTGTGTTGATCGATCGCATCTAGATCGGTTTTGTTGGGAGGAGTTTGCTTGGAGGATTTCTCGTTTAGATTGATTTGTTTGGAGGAGATTGTGCATAGAGGCTGCAGATTGCTGCTGTGTTTGTGCAGATTTGTTTCCGCTAGATTGATTTGCGAGGAGATTGCTAGAGCTGGAAGAGAAGAAATCCCGTAATTGGATTTGGCTGTCAGGAGTCCCGAAATTGATATAGGTGCAGAATCCGCATCCGAGCTCCAAATAAGGCGTGTAAGCACAAATTGGAAAGGATATCTTGTGTGCTTTCCAAATTGTATGGCCGCCGCTCCCGGTTCGCAGCGGTTTAGCCGCAAACGTACAAACAATACTGCGATTGGTCATGCTGATGCAGGGTTGGATGCTCTGTCTACAATTTTACAAGTGTTAGCGGAGACTGAGACACAGATAGAAGCTATGTCCAAGACAATCTCAGATCATAAAAATCGCTCTCAAAAGGAGTTGGTTCCAAATTCTGTTGAGATTAGTCAGACGGTTGTTCCACTGCAGCAAATTAATAAGGCAGCAGCCATGATTTCTGACATGGCGGATGATGTTGGCAAAGATGTTGTGGATGATGTTGTACCATTGAGTGGGCTGAATGTGCAACTCAAGAGAGTACATGGTGATACTTGTATGAAAGTGGATAGATGTCAGCGATGGAATTTATTTCAAGCGCAGTGTATTATTAAAGGCAAAGCATGCAAGTTGATGATTGATGGTGGTAGCTGTACCAATGGCATTAGCAAAGCGATGGTGGAAGCATTGAGGTTGTCCACATGGCGTATTCCTGAACCAAAGCATCTTGAGTGTTTGAATAGTTGCGGTATGCTGAAGGTTACTAATAAGGTGCGTGTGCCATTTAGAGTTGGTGACTATGTTGATGAGGTTGAGTGCGATGTGTTGCCATTGGAGGTGTGTGGACTGTTACTTGGGCGTCCATGGCAGTATGATCGCAATGTTATACATGCGGGCCGAGCAAATACATATTCTTTTATGCGTGATGGCAAACAGAGGACTTTGAAGCCTATGGGAGATGATCATATCAAGTCCGATGTGGTGCTGGTGGTTCGCAAGGAGAAGTTGCACAAGGCTAAAGCACAACCAAGTTTAGCTAAGTTTCAACCCGAGGAACATGATGCTAGGAGCATCAGTACTAAAACTAATTCAGCCATGCCTGTAGATGACAAGCCAGTTGTACTTGTTGGTGACAAGCCGGTTGAAGTTACGCCTCTTCGTGATGAATGGAAGGAAATTGCAGCATGTTATACACCTTTAGTTTTTGTTGACAAAGGTGTTCAGACTAATGACAGTGATACTGTTCGTGACTCGGTGCATATGGCGACGAGGTTCGATGACCACAGTTTTGTTTGCACACCTCTGCGACGTTTTGTTGGAGTAGCCGTGCATGTGCACAAAGGCAAGGATGGACGTGTTCGTCAGTTGTGTGGCCCGGGCATTACCAGTTTGCAGGGTCATACAAAGAAGATTCATGTTCAGCAACAAAGGGCTCCAGCAAGAGTTGAGAAGAAGAAGGTGGTGGCGCCAAAGTCCAAACTCATGTGGAGAAGAAAGGAGGCGCTTAGTGCTGCGTCAAGTCAAGTGGCAAAGACGTGTGATGTTGTTGATATCACGCCACCCTTTCGAGCAGACCTCACGCGTTGGGGACAACGCTTTTTGAAGGGGGGGAGGATGATATGGGCACGACAACAACAGGACGGAGGAGGCGATGATATGCGCTGGACGGAGGAGGCGAAGATGGACAGGATTCTGGACATCGGACGTCCGACCCAATTCGGACGTCCGACATCAGCGGGAAAGTTGGCGACCTCCGTATTCAGAAGACCTCCAAAACCGAAGACGGATTTCCGACAGGATTTCGGACGTCCGACGCATCGGACGTCCGACACATGACGGACGTCCGACATGAAGGTCCGCGAGAAGAGCCTTCTATCCAGGACACCTCACCGCCAGAGTCGGATTTCCGACATGTTTCGGACGTCCGACGTGACGGACGTCCGAAACTGCCTGCGCGCAGATTTGACGGGCTACGGCCCATGTATCCCTAGTTTTATCCCCTAGCTTATAAATAGAACAGCCCTACGAGTTTTAGGGTAAGTTTAAGTTTAGACAAGAATTTTAGGGTTAAGAGTTGTATCTCTTGGTGAAGCTTCCCTCCGGGGTTGGCGATGCCGTTTGTCCGATAAAGATTGCCGCGGAGGTTCTTGTGTTCATCAAGGATTGTCGTGTTTTGGTGTGAGGCGTGGTGATCTCCATCACGTTGCTTGCTGGATTCGTTCCTCTTCTTCAGGTTGCGTTCATCGCGTGATTGGAAGGATTCCTACCCAGGTTGCTCGCTGTGAAAGATCGGGACAAAACTCAAGAGGATTCCCCCGGTGCATGATAAAGAAAGAGGAGGCACCTGATGATACGAACCACCGGGGGAATCCTCTTGAGTTTTGTCCCGATCTTTCACAGCGAGCAACCTGGGTAGAAATCCTTCCAATCACGCGATGAACGCAACCTGAAGAAGAGGAACGAATCCAGCAAGCAACGTGATGGAGATCACCACGCCTCACACCAAAACACGACAATCCTTGATGAACACAAGAACCTCCGCGGCAATCTTTATTGGACAAACGGCATCGCCAACCCCGGAGGGAAGCTTCACCAAGAGATACAACTCTTAACCCTAAAATTCTTGTCTAAACTTAAACTTACCCTAAAACTCGTAGGGGTGTTCTATTTATAAGCTAGGGGATAAAACTAGGGATACATGGGCCGTAGCCCGTCAAATCTGCGCGCAGGAAGTTTCGGACGTCCGTCACGTCGGACGTCCGAAACATGTCGGAAATCCGACTCTGGCGGTGAGGTGTCCTGGATAGAAGGCTCTTCTCGCGGACCTTCATGTCGGACGTCCGTCATGTGTCGGACGTCCGATGCGTCGGACATCCGAAATCCTGTCGGAAATCCGTCTTCGGTTTTGGAGGTCTTCTGAATACGGAGGTCGCCAACTTATAAAGAAAGAGGAGGCACCTGATGATACGAACCACCGGGGGAATCCTCTTGAGTTTTGTCCCGATCTTTCACAGCGAGCAACCTGGGTAGAAATCCTTCCAATCACGCGATGAACGCAACCTGAAGAAGAGGAACGAATCCAGTAAGCAACGTGATGGAGATCACCACGCCTCACACCAAAACACGACAATCCTTGATGAACACAAGAACCTCCGCGGCAATCTTTATTGGACAAACGGCATCGCCAACCCCGGAGGGAAGCTTCACCAAGAGATACAACTCTTAACCCTAAAATTCTTGTCTAAACTTAAACTTACCCTAAAACTCGTAGGGGTGTTCTATTTATAAGCTAGGGGATAAAACTAGGGATACATGGGCCGTAGCCCGTCAAATCTGCGCACAGGCAGTTTCGGACGTCCGTCACGTCGGACGTCCGAAACATGTCGGAAATCCGACTCTGGCGGTGAGGTGTCCTGGATAGAAGGCTCTTCTCGCGGACCTTCATGTCGGACGTCCGTCATGTGTCGGACGTCTGATGCGTCGGACGTCCGAAATCCTGTCGGAAATCCGTCTTCGGTTTTGGAGGTCTTCTAAATACGGAGGTCGCCAACTTTCCCGCTGATGTCGGACGTCCGAATTGGGTCGGACGTCCGATGTCCAGAATCCTGTCAATCTTCGCCTCCTCCGTCCAGCGCATATCATCGCCTCCTCCGTCCTGTTGTTGTCGTGCCCATATCACCTGTGTGAGGGAGGGTACATTGCTTCCGTCGCTCAGTGTCAAGCTGCATCCTGATCTTCAGGGGATGTACATGGAGTCAGAGAGGCCTGTTACCGCAGAATTCGACAAGGCTCTTGACAATGTTGAAGCAGTCCATGCTGATGAGTCCCTGATGAAGCGAGAGTATGCCTCACATGAAGACGTCCTGGATAAGATCCCTCCCCGCAGAATCGTGGTTTACAGCCGGCGCAACACTGGTGAGATTGTTCATCAGTCTGTCCTCGGACGCCCCATCATAATCTGATCGTCACTCATTCAGGTTACAACTTCATGGATGCGGTTCTGGTGCGCTTTGTCTAGAGATATATGAGTAGTGTCTTTGCTTGAACTGTACTCTATTGCCCAGTTTTGCTTTGAAAAACATGAGTCGGATGCCCTGAGTTTGCAAACCATGATTTGAAGCGTTTTGGTGCTTTTGAGATTGTGGGGTCTACGCATGTATGGTTGTGTGTTGTTTGATTTTATTTCTCCTTCCTTCTTTTTTACATTTTCATTCATGAGCGCTTATTGAAATTTGATACAGTAGCATTAGAAAACAAAACAGTTTAAAAAATTCACCTTCTCTATACTCATTAATATTTGTTAAATTAGTGAATCTATTTAATGTTTGAGATCATTTATTAAATTTCAAAACACATTTAATTCGCTAACATTTTTCCAAATCCCAAGAATACATTTTAAATTCGTGAACATTTTCTAAAACTTATGATTTTTTTAAATTCACATTTAGGAAAAAAAATCCTTGAACATCTTTCAACTAAACTACAAAAAAAAGATAGACAATTTATCAAAGCTAGCTGTGGGGCAAGCAAAAGAAAACTAAGCAAGTGAGAAAAGTAGGTAACTAAACTGAGCGAGCAAGAGCTTCGTGGAATAGGAGCTCGTAAGAGGCTCAAGCAACCACCATCGGCGAACACCGAGGTCGAATCTCTCCTTTCAATATAAATATTGTCTTACGACACGATATAAGAGCGAAATAACATTGCCAGAGCATACGTAAAACACAAACCACCATTGATTTAAAACAATCTTTTGCCGCAAGCTCCGCAATCTAGATATCGGGGTTCAAACAATAAAAGAAGAGGGTAGGGAACAGGGCATCTAGGCGCTAGGGGGTGCCACAAGTTACCCCAAAAATGCACAGACCATCCATTATGGACCGAGAACTTCACAAAAGAACGGAAAACATCACGGACTTTGTAAATCGATCTCCAAAACTAAGATCCATTCGATGGATTCACCATTAACGGGGAAGATGTGGGGAAATACTTGCCTTGGAGGATAGTATACCAAAGTGGTTTGGGGTTAGGGCTCCCCATCATGGAGACAATCTTCCATCACCATTTGATCATCATGCAGTCATTCATGACCGCAGTGTTAAGAATGCCCAGGCCACCAACCTTTTTTGGGCGACATATCAACTTCCACCGAACCATATGGTATTTGCGTTTATTGTCATCCGCATTCCAGTAAAATTTACTACGATGTTTTTCAAAACCGTCATGTGAAATAGCCGATAGATGGTAGAAACCCATTGTGTACATGGGGAGAGATGAGAGGCACAAATTGATCAAACAAATTTTGGCTGCAAGAGAGTGGTGACGACCTCTCCACGGCATAACCCTATTGCCGACCTTGAGCACAACCGGGGCAAGATCTTTAGAATATATGGAGGACGGGGAAATCGGGATGCCCAGATAGTATACCAAAGTGGATTGATCTGGTGGTTGGTCCAGGTAAACCTAGCAGCAACACGGAGAAGCTCACGGAGGGCCTCATCGGCAATGAAATCGTTAAACATGGAGGCGCGGCTCCAACAGAAATTTGGTGAACCCTTTTCCGAGGGATGTCTAACGAGGTTGGAATCACCACCAATGATTAGAGATAGGGTGGAGGAAGAAATCTTAGCCGCCAATTCAGAAAAAAAAACTCAGGCGCACGCGAGTGATTGGACGGGCCATACACAATGATCAACTCCCAGGATTCATGGGACACAAGCGACGTGAGCTCGACACTAATGAAAAAGGTCCCAATCGTAACCAAACCAACATAAAAAAGAGTCCAAGAAAGCAACCGCCAAAACAACCCTAGCAGAACCCACTGCCGGCAGTCAGTTCTAGGCAAAACGATTGGCCCCGCAAATTGCATCCAGTTCCAAAACAGAGAAAGATTCACGCTTAGTTTCTTGCAGACATAAGAGATCAACAGAGTGAAGAAGAATAAGGTCACGAAGATGGTCACGAAGCCCCTTAGCACTGATGCCATGAATATTCCAGAATAGGGCAATCATTTGGAGAATGTTTTTATGCGAAGGCTTGACCGGCGCGCCACTGGACAAGGGATAACTTTAGATGCATGCTTGGGTATGCAGGAGGACACTCGCACTGGGCCAATACCCAGGCGAGTCAAGGCGTCCTGAATCTTAGGGGCCGGCGTGGTAGCGGTGGAAGGGGACGCCACCAAGTTGGCCTCACAAGCCTTAGCGATGGTCGCTTGGGCCAGCTCATTAGCTCTCAAGACAGAGAGAACCGCACGAGGGGAACACCCAATATCACCTAGAACAACACCCGAATCCGAAGCGGCGGCAATGAAGTGTGAATCGGGGAGAGAAGATAAAACAGTATGACACGGAAAAACATGGGAATAAATAGAAGCAGGAGCAACAGGAGTACCTATGGGACCTTCGTTTCGAGCCGCAGCACGTCGCTCCGCACGTTGGACCACAGATATCCCCGCGCCCAGGACACACTTGCTCTTGCGGGCCGTAGACAAAGGCGTCTTGATGGAACGGGAATGGGCCGAGGGAGACACCTCAGGACCAGCAATGGCTTCCCCCAGGTGAGCTTTGAGGTTCCGGCAGATATCAGAACGGGAAGCCTTGAAGAGCGCGGCCTCCTCCGCCACCTTGTCTTTGGCCCTACCCGACACCCTGCGCACGGTCTTGCGCTTGCGATATTGAGGGGCCAACCACTTGAGGCTCCGCGTCGACAGGGGGAATCCACAATACCTGAGAGCGTGGGCGAACCAGGGCGGTTAGTGAGGTTCGAGCAGATGCCGAGACCGGATAGAAGACATGGGTGGGATCCTCTTGAAGGGTAGAGTCCATGGCGTCCTTAAAGATTTGCTTGTGTCCACTATCAGGCGTGGGAGCACGATTAAGGTACAAACACTGAATCCTGGGGCCCAGTGCCTCCCATTCTTGCTCATTGAAGGGCAGCCCACTCGGACCGATGGCTTCACTATCATCCTTGGGAACACCATCACACTACTAGGAAATTGACTATAGATAGGAAAGCTTTCTATGGCGCACTCAAAAGTGGGTGCTCCACAGAAATATTTCTGTGGCGCATGTTGGTCCCTGCGCCACAGAAATGCAGACATTTCTGTGGCGCATGTGGGCCAGGTGCGCCACTGAATTTCCTTATTTTGTGGTGCAGCTGGGCCGGGTGCGCCACTAAATTATATGGGGGGCCCACCGCGGCCCACCTCGTGCAATATGGATCAACTTTTTGTGGCGTACCTGGCCCGGATGCGCCACAGAAATCCCTATATAATCGACCCCCCTTGCCCTCCCGCAACCCTATCCCCCTCACTTCTCCCCCAACGCCTAGATCCCATCTCTAGCTCGCCGCTGCTGCACTCCCCTCCGGCGACCCCGGGCCGTCTCCGGTGACCCCCGCCCCGCCGGTGTGCCTCCCTCCCTCTCTCTCTCTCTCTCTCTCTCTCTCTCACCACGCCCCTCAGCTTCTCTGCAGGTCCCTCACCTTGCCGCCGACCTCCTCGACACCATCGCAACGCCGCGGAGGATCTCAACCATCGCGCCGCCGCACCACCCCCTCGTACTCCCGCCGCCGTCGCTCGCCATTTCTCGGTAAATGCTTTATCTTGTGCACCATTGCGATCTTGTTTTCTCAAATACATGAATACTGATTGAGACGAGTAGTTCTTGTGCGAATCTGATGTTGCAAGTTGTTTACCGAGATGATTTAGTTAGTACCAGCCGTAAAACCGTGAAACATTTGTCTAACGATTTCTGCATTTGATTATTCGAATGCATCTATTTGATGGCAACACTAATCACATGGGCCAGACTCTTGGTTTCTACTATGAGCACACCACAGGATATATCAACACGATTACATTTACGCGCTGGCGTCATTTTGATACTTTCTTCTGAGAAAGACACTCACTAGAGAATTAGTAAGACTCCTTTTCTCAAACTGAAACTCCTGGATAAGTACACGCTTGCTAGGGGTTTGGTCAAATTGTCTGCTCAACATGTGGTAGATTTCATTTTCCTTTTTCTTCTCCAAACGGTCAAATGGTTGATAAATTCACTTCACACAAACCAGAACTACCAGAATATACAAATCAATTTAATAAGCATAATTAATCTGGTGCATGGGGATATATTGCTCCAGATCTTAGGTCATAAGTGTATATACAACAAAGAACGGGACCACTAAAAAGCATTTTACTATCCTAACATATGTTACTGTGAAGTAATATAGTGTGTGAGTGATATAGTTTAAAGTAGCATGTTTCTTGGATGTATGCGTCATACTTGGAAAACAGTGGCATGTGACTTGGTATACTTTACTTTTTGTCAAAGAACTTGTCAATAGAAATTATATATTGTATGATTTAGCAATATACCAGCTTTCCAGCATAGCGTAGCTGCCAACTTTAGGGCCATATATAAAGAAACATGAAGATGAAAACTGTGATATATAACATCAATTTTACTAGAACATCAATTTTACCCACAACATAACAACATATCAAGGGAGTTGTAGTTTGGTATCTCTTTAGGTGTGATGTGTTCTGAATATGAAGATCTCTCTCTTTGTAGAATCTCTCTTTGCTTTTCTTAGTGTGGTGGTGCTCTAAAGCTTCCCTTTCTTCAAAGTTTCAGAAAAGAATCTCACGTTTGTGTAGTAGAATATGAAGTTAAAGTTTCAGAGAAGAATCTTAGCTAGTGTGATCATGGTTGGCTTTTTGGGCTCCAGATTGGGTTCCGAATTGTAGATTTTAAATTTGGTTGATGAGCATCTTTTAAAAAAATATGTTTGAGGTCTCACTTTGCTTTTCTGTAAATTGATGTTTTTTTTGTAGAATTAAAACTACAAATGATTACTTGCATGCTTAGTCAAATGTGGCCTGAATTTTGCGTGTCAACTAGCCTACTAGAAATTGTAAATCTAAATTTAAGATATGTATCTGTTCAAACTCTCAAGCTATTGATACATGCTGTTGAGATGAGCTGAATGTATTGTATGTGCTGTATTTTTTATGCTGCTACTGAGCGTGCAGTTGATCTGCTACTATTTTACGTGATGAACTAAATATCCTGTTTATTTGTAATGCCTCTGTTCCAGCAAATTTTTGTGAAAATGCCTCAGTTGCACTAACAATTAGCTTGTTGTACTGTTGTTAATAATTCTTTGCTGCTGCCATTACACTCAGTTTTGCATGTTTGCTATTTGCATGTAGACACCATGTACAGGTACCCTATGCCACGTGCAAGGCTGATCCACAAGGAGCAGCATAAGAAGTTTGATGACTAGAAGAATAATCCATTATTCACAGCATTTGCGACCTACATGACGGTGGGTCTCTTAGATACAGGCAAGGGAAAGTTGCAGAAGTGCAAGTTTTCCATGGACGACACTCCTGAGCCCCAGGAGTCTGGGAAGATATTTTAGTATGTAGGCTAGGAAATGGATGCTTCTAGCTAGCTAGGATGATCTTTTGATGCTTCTATGCTTTATGTAGGCTAGGAAATGGATGCTTCTAGCTAGGATGACCTTTTGATGCTTCTATGCATGCTTTATATATATGTTGGGGTCCTGTAGTTGGCTGTATCGCCCTTTATTTGTGTACTAACTATGAAAGTGACTACTTCTATGGATATGTTAGTTGCGTAGACTTTGCATGCCATTTGAAAATGATGAACTTTTGAAAACCTTGCCTTTTATTTTTTTGAGTGAAAATTATCTCTTGATTGAACAATAACACATATAGGAGCAAGATTTCTTTGTCTAAGAGTTGAAATGGTCATAGGGAGAGCAATGGTCATAATAAATATCAACATTTCTTCATGGCACGTCAAACCCAATTCATTTTTTTGTCTTTTTGTCTAGTGTTTCACCTAGAATATATTAGCCTACTGGAATAATGATCATAGGGATCCCATTATTATTACTCTGTTTATTACTAATTAACTACATATTTTGCAGCACGGCCGGCACATGGTTCGCTCCCGCCAAACCTGCCGCATTAGCACCACCATCCGTATAACGCCACGTGGTCCCGACGCCCCCTTGCCGCCAGCGCCAGCACCGGAGCGAGCGCAAGAGCCGGCTCCAGCAACAGCACCGAATCCAGCGCCGGTGCCAGCACCAGCACCGACACTACCAGACCCGGGACGCCTAGCGATAATATGGGAAGCATCCCAGGCCGCATAGGAGAACAAACTCATCGTCATTTCTGACGACGAAGAATGAAGCGTTTGATGACTAGCTTGTGATGATAAAACTTGTGATGGATTTGAATAACTAGTGATTTGGAGTACTTCGAATGGATTTGGATAACTAGTGATTTGGAGTACTTGTGATGATCAATCTATTTGGTGACTAGCTTGTGATGATCAAACTATTTGTGATCTATTTTTTTGGTACTGGTGATCTATTTTTTTTGGTGCTGGTGATCTATTTTTTTTTAAAATCAAATATATTTTTGTGGCGCATGTTAATTAGTCTTTAGTGGCGCACCTAGTTCTGTGGCGCATGACGAACGCGTGCTCCATAGAAATATATTTTTCTATGGCGCACGGCCACATGCGCCACAGAAACCAAATTTTAGTGGCGTTCTTTCTGTGGCGCACCCACATATGCACCACAGAAATGCATAATAGGTGCGCCACAGATGAGAAGTTTCCTAGTAGTGTCACTGGGAGCCGGCAGAGGGGGGGGGGGGAGGAGGTGTGGGTGTGGATTTGGCCGAAGGCGCCCCCTCCACCCTCTCCTTTGTGCGGTAAGCTTTAACCCCTGGGATGAACTCTATGAAGCCGTGAACCAGGGACGGGTTTCGAACCTAGATGGAGACACGAATAAGCCCTTGGCGACATAGCGAACCCTCGTCAACCGCTTGAGGCTTGCCAACCGATGAAGGACGGGGTCCCGGAGACAGATCGCATCTCAGGCGGCACGTCCTCCAGCAAAATCGGCGCCTCCACCAGAGAGCCAAAGGAACGATCAACATCAGTGGTTTCCTTAACCGAGATGACAAGCTGATGGATTGGAAGGGTGAAAGAAACACTATTAGACACCATGCGCAAGCTCTCCTTTGAAGGGAAAACTACCCCAAACTCAAGCTCAAAAATCTGTTCCAACTGCCAACCCCAGTCGTCGGCGCCCCACTCGCGCAGTTCCTCAGACAACCATTCCATCGAGGCTCCCCTTCAAGGTTCGTGACAACCGCCACATTCTGAATCCTACGAGCTTCCAGCACCGTCTTCCCTCCCCCATACAAGACGAAGAAGCCGCAACTGGGGAGGCCATGGCCAAAATGTTTAATGACCGGGGGGGGGGGTACATAGGAGTGCACTCCATTGTGAGGTGCCCGTCCTTGCGACAGATCAAACATAAAGGGGGGGGATTTGCACCGAGACTAAAAATGGTCAGGCCTATGGCAAGCAAAACAGGTGAGAGGAACATCATGGACCTTGTTGGCAGCACCAGAACCCGAGCCAGAACCAGCAAACAACGGAAGGAGGGGATGCAAACCAGAACCGGTGTAACAGCCCAGTTTTCACAAAAATTAAAAAATTTGTTTTCGGTGTGAATTGTTTGATTGTCTGATTTGTTTGCAGTGTTTGCATCCCCGATTTATTGGTCGGCGATTATTTTTTCCCCTCTTATCTCGTACCGGACGGAGACCGACCCTTGCCACCCTAACACTCAACCTTTGCGACACCGGGTTTCACCCGATCACCGTCGCAAAAACCCGCACGAGACCAGCCATCGCCACCGGAACGAAAACCCCGTTTATTTAATAAACGGATTATTTTATTGGGGCGCCGAAAAATGTTTTTCGAATGTCACCGGAGTGACGTACGATCAACGGGCTCGACGCGCTGAGCGCGTGGTTCGAGATTTCGTCGGAATCGGAGTCCGTGCGGAGTCTCGGCGGTCACGAACGCGACCACCAGACGCACGAGAGGGGTACTGGGGGCATTTGCGTAAACAGGCCAGCCAACCTGCCTAAATAATGACCCCCACCTCCCAAACCAGCCAATTAGGGTTTACCCCAATGGAAAATTGCAGCCACCCCCCTCACAAAATCCCCAAATCTGCCCAAATTCCTCTCCCAAACCGAAACCCTAGCCACCCAGCCAATCCTGGCCATCAGATCTGGCCACGGAGGGCTCTGATCTGTCCACGTTGCCCTCCAGCCTGCCTCCTCCCACCTCCAGCCGTCGGACCGTGCCCGGGCCCCGCGGGCCCGCCGTCGACCGCTGTCGGGCCAGATCTGGGCTCCCAGCCCGCGCCTCGCCGTCGCCTCCCGTGGCTGAGCGCCACCACGCCGCCGGACGCCGGCAGCCAGAGGCCCCGCGTTGTGCCCTGCTCCGATGAGCCCCCTGGCCGCGCCTCCTTTCTCCTCCTCGCCTAACCCCTCCTTTCTCCCAGGTGCAGCGCTGCCGCACCATGAAAGCTAGCCGCCGCGCCAAGAACGAGCAGGAGCCCGACGGCCACCGCGTCCAAGAAGCCGCGCGCCTACCCGTGTCGCCCCTGGACGCCTCCTCGCCGGATCTGGCCGACGCGCACCTCCTCGAGCCGTCCCGCCTGCACGCCGCCAATGGAGCTCGCCGGAGCCCTCCGCCCAACGCCGGCACGGCCAGCCGCTGCTCGGCTCGGCACGGGAGCGGCCAGCCCAGCCGCCACAGCCACGTGGGCCGGCCCAGCTCGCCCACTGGCCCACCTATGCCTCCCCAGCCCAGCTGCGTGCCACCGTCGGCCTCCTGGGCCAGGCCCGTGGGTGAGGTTTCGGCCCGTCCCCCTTTTTTTTTTACCCTGAGAACCTGTGAATTTTTTCTAAGTCTGTTAAATAATTGCTGTTGTTACGATTTTGAAATTAGAATTGCGATCAAACCGTAGCTCGGATCGCGTTGCGCCCAAAAAGGAAATTGCTTAGAATTGCGTGTACTTCAATCCATCTTTTGTGAGCATTTTGTTTTGAGGCCATCTTGATGTTGCAAAACTGTGTTGAAGTGGGCATCAGACCGTTAATTGCTATTATTTCTTGTTAAGTGCTGCTGTTATTATTTTGTTGCAACTTTGGTTGATGATTGTGACAAATCCATGGGGCCTATTGCATTGATTATTTTTTCTATGTGTTAAGAGTCATGTGTACTTCATTTCCATGCTTTAACTTGTCATGTTTGGGTGCCCTAGCTATATTAAATCTTGCTCCAAAGTGGTGATCCTGATGTAAATGTGCTGCTGTGCTGAAAACTGTTATTTTGTTGCAACTTCGGGTGACGGTTGCGTCGCAACCGTTTATCAGAATTGAGTGATTCCAATTGCATATTCTTAAGCATCATGTCTACTTTCATTACATTTATTGCATTGTCATGATATGTGTGACGCCCCCAAAATCAGACCGTGTACAGTAATCATACACGCAGGGTACACGACTGAGATTAGGGTGCCACGGTGATAATATCACAGCACAACACTAAACACAAAAGGATAAACAAATATATTATAATAGAGGGGGGGTCACGCGGACCCGAATACATAAGTCATACAAGCCATAATATCTGAGTACAGACATAGTTAGTCAAGTTTTGCCTTAAGAAGGCTAGCACAAATCACATCAGAGATACGGAACGAAAAGGCGAGGCCTCCTGCCTGGGATCCACCGAACTACTCCTGGTCGACGGGGAACTCGACGTCGTTGTAGGCGCCTCCGGGGTACTCCTGCTCCTGAGCTCCAACGTCGGCTGCAGCGGCCGATCAGGCAAAACAGTAAAGGAAATAAAGCAGGTGAGTATCTAGTATACCCGCGAGTCTTACGTCCGCTACTAAGCATTATGCATCGTATCAACGGAAAGAAGAGGCTGTATATAGTGGACTGAAAGTCAGTAATTTAGAGCAAGGGTAAGAAGATAGGCTTATCGAAGACTAGCATCTTCCGACGATGTCTTGCAGCAAGAGGTAAGAATCAGCCAACAGTTTATATAAAGCAATAAAGTAACAATGAAGCAGAAGTTGCTGCAACATTGTATAATAATAAGTTGTAATAATTAGCAATGCCTCCGAGTTCACCTCCTCGACATCCCCGCGAGGAAGAGAACCCGGAACCATACAGTTTAATAATAGTTTCTAGTGGTAAGATCCAGCTTCAGCATAAAGCGTCCTGTTACCGTGGACACGACTATCCGAATAGATTAATCTTCCCTGCAGGGGTGCACTTGTGTTACGCTACACGTACGGATCTCCAGGGTGGTGGGGACCTTGTTAGGGAACGCTCCACCGAGGCTATCCGACACTTCATAGCCCATATTTCAAACTCAACAGAGAGGTCATCCGCCGGTCTAAATCCTAAGTACGACGGGCCTTGGACCCCAACCCGAACGTACTCCTGCACGGTGCGTGGCTGGCCGGTGAAGTTGAAGCAAATCCAAATAAGACACCACTGCTCGAGCAAATAAGACAACACCACTTCCCGGCGCAGGCCGCGGTACTGCTGACGTCAGAAGAGTCCTCGGACGACACTAAGAAGCGGAGGAGCCCATAACTCGTAATTCCCACGGGTAGGTAGTGCGTACATGGCATATAGCCAACTCAAGACATTCACTGAACCATTTAGCATTTTAATTAACCTGCGTGACAACCGTTATCGTTGCCTCGACTTAACCGACCCACGGACAACGACAGTAGCCAGGACCACCAGTACATCGGTGCCTGCCCCGTCGTCCCACCAAGTCACTGCGGTTACCAACAAGGTGAACCGTCTCCTTACCTTGTCTCGCGTGTGCTCCGGGAGGAGCTCGACTTTCGTGGTTTGGTAACTCTCGCGGCCAACGATCAGGGGCCAAGCACACCGGTACACTGGTCGTACCCTCCCTGTCGTCCCGTCGCAATACCTCTCGCGGGCACCGTTGGGTCGCCCGACTTCTTACCTGAAGGACAACCGTTTACAGGACCCTATGGCGGCAAGGCAAAGTCAGCCTCGAGTGGAGTACAAGGATTACTCCTTGATAGCTCACACTTGAGGTGACTAGGCATAACCCAGATAGGAGCCTTAGACGGTGTCTGCAATGTACCGTACCTGTACAGTTATAATTTTTGGATCCGCGTTCACTCCCCTGAGTGATCACGGCCCGCTATCTAATCCTAGCTAACAATGCGCAGGGCTCACTGCTGAATAATGCATAATAATAATAATAATAATAATAATAATAGGCAGCATAGGATAAAGGATGGCACATCAAGGGGCGACAAAATTCAGGCTATGCAGTTGAATAGGATTGTAATCGTAGCAGCAGCAGTAACAATGCCTAGTGCAAGAAAAGTACGGAAAGATAGGCGATATCTGGGGAAGAGAATGGCTCTGCTTGCCCGCAAGCTCGACGGTAGTAGTAGGGTCGTCGACGACGTAGTCGTACTCAGCAGCGGTGTAGTCGACAGTAGCAGCGGGGTCTACCGGAGATTAAAGGGGGGAAGAAACAGTAAATACACAGAAAGCAAATACAAACAGATGCATGACATGATAGATGAAAGGCTAACGGTATTCTAACGTAGTGCAATGCACGTTGCTCGGAACGGAAATTCACCTGAGGATGAACTACCGGCTCCGGATGATTACCGGATAGGGTGTCCGGAGGGGGAAGGATCAAGCCGGAGGTGTCGTGGTTACCGGAACAACATAAGGGGGGTGTATCCGTGTTAGTTGAACCATTCCGGACAACTTTCGTGTTCGGAATAAATTCATCCGTGCACTCTAACAGTACCGGACAATTTATCGGACAGACGGTCCGGAGGGGGAATGTTCGATGTTCGTTGTGTTAGGGGGGTGTGGTAGACATACGGATAGCGTATTCGTATTCGTTATATTTTCTGACCAATTTTCATGTATAAAGTTTTTGAATCCGAGTTACGGTTTAAAAGTTATTGAATTTCAAAGTTTAAATCAATTTAAATGATTTTCTGGATTTCTTTTATTATTTATTAAACATTATCCAGAACATTATCCAAAACAGTGCTGACATATGAGACCCACATGTCAGCCTCTCAATTTCAATTAAATCTTTTAATAAATAAAAACCTGAGAAGGGGGGCCCAGGTGTAAGTGTCTCAGGTTTTAATTTAACCATTAGCTTAACTAACAGTGGGTTAAGGGGGCTAGGCCCACCTGTCATACTAACATACTCATTTAATCCATTTGATTTACTTAACAAAAGATTTCCCGGGGGTGGCCCGCATGTCAGTGGGTGATTAAGCCCTAACCAAGTCGCTAATGACCCATCTGACTGTTGGTGCCACAAGTCAGTGGCACAGACGTCCCGCCGGCGGCTCGCCGGCGAGAAGACTCCGGCGAACTCGAGCTAGCGCTCGATTCCGAGCACCAAAAGAGGCGCCGCTTGCGGCAGTCGACGGAGAACTCAAAACCGCGTCGATCTGGAGTGGTCTCGCGGGCTGGGACGCACGGAGGTGAGCGCAGCTTCAACAATGGCGGCGAAAGGCGTCGGGCTCCAATGGCGAATGCATATACGAGTCGAAATCGAGCTAGCTACCGGTCCAAAACGAACACACGCACCACGGGGAACCTACTGGTGCACTTGGCGCGGGCTGGGACGAACCAAAACGACGACTACGACGACGTGCCACGGCGGCTGGAGCAAGCGAGTTAGGGGAAAAGGCTACGGGCTACGCGAGCAACTACGGACAGTTGGCGATGACGGAGCTGCTCACCACGAACGCGTCGGGGTTGGCAGCGGGCTCGGGGAGGGGCTGAGGCGGCCGGAATCGAAGTCGAGGTGGCCGCGGCCGGGGTGGGGGAAGAAGACACGGGCGAAGCCTGTGGTGCTCCCCGGGCTCGATTGGATGCTGTAGTCGACGAAGACGACGACGACGCAGCCTCTGGACACCACGTCGGGGCGGGCCGTGCCCGTTGGCCACGTCTGGCCACGGCAATGGCGACGGCGGCGCTCGGGAAACTTTCCCCGAAGCGTGAGAGAAGAGGAGGAGGGGAATGGAGGTGCGGGGGTGTCCAGGGGGTCGAAGGGGTTGTTCTTATCGCGACCGCGGCGGCAAGGAGCAGGTGAAGGGCGGGGCCGGCCTGGCAGCGGCGTGCCCACGGCGGCCGCCGTACGGGAGCAGTTGGGGGTGGTTGGGGGAGGAAGAAGACAAGGGGGTTTGGGCTGGGCTGAGGTGGGCCTCGCCCTGGGCGGGTTTTTAGCCTTTTCCAATTTGTTTTGTGTTGCTAATTATTCTATTACCTTCTGTAATTGATTTATTAACCCTAGCATTTTTGTAAAAGGTTATTAGTGTTTGTAAATTAGAGTTACATATTACTAAGGTGCCACAAAAGTTTTTGCAGCAAAAGAAATTCATTAGATATTTATTTTAAATATTAAATGCCCAAAGTAGGGGTTTTAACCTACTGTTTGAATTGTTTAGAATTTTCTGCAACTCCAAAAATTACCAAAGTTGGTCCAACATGATTATAATGATTTTAGGCAATTTACAAAAATAGTTCCATGATTTTTGGAACAACTTTATTTGAGCACTTTTGTTTTATTTTCCATTTAAAGTAGTTTCAACTAGGGTTTGGTTTCTTGATGAGCAAGATGCATTGGGCTTTGGGTTTTGATTACCAACCAGCATGGTTTGAAAAGGGCAGAAGCAAAGTTTGATTAAGGACAGGGAATAACAGTGATTAATAAACAGTGAGGGTCAACAGTGATGATGATTACTGTTACAGCAACTGAGGGTGTTACAAATCTCCCCCACTCAAAGAATTCTCGTCCCGAGAATTTAAGTGGTAGCGAGGAAAAGATCGGGGTATTCATCGCGAAGGCGATCTTCGCGTTCCCATGTGGCTTCATCATCAGAATGATTCGACCACTGGACCTTGAGGAACTTGTCGGTCTTGTTGCGGGTTCGACGTTCAGACTGATCGAGAATGCGGCTCGGATGTTCCTGATAAGTCAAGTCTTGTTGCAGCTCGATCATATCATGCTCCACTTTGCGGATAGGATCCTTGAAGCAGCGACGGAGTTGCGACACGTGGAAGACATCGTGGACTTGGGAGAGGTTCGGCGGCAATTCCATTCGGTATGCCACGGGTCCACTCCTGGAAAGGATACGGAACGAGCCAATGTAGTGGATCCAACTTGCCCTTGATACCGAAGCGATGAGTGCCTCTCATGGGAGTGACACGAAGGTATGCATACTCGCCAGGTTGATAGACCATTTCTTTGTGCTTGCGGTCATAGTTGCTTTTCTGGCGGGACTGAGCGGCTTTCAGGTGTTCACGGATAACGCGAACCTGATCTTCAGCATGCTGTATAATGTCCGGACCAACGAGAGTTCGTTCCCCAGTTTCTGACCAATTCAGAGGGGTTCGACACTTACGTCCATAAAGAACTTCAAAGGGGGCCATCTTCAGACTAGCTTGATAGCTATTGTTATTCGAGAATTCTGCAAATGGAAGAGATTCCTCCCATTTCTTACCGAATGAGATGACACAAGCTCGGAGCATATCTTCAAGCACTTGATTGACTCGTTCGACTTGTCCTTGCGACTGGGGGTGATAAGCGGTGCTGAAATTCAGGTGAGTTCCCATAGCTTCTTGGAAACTATCCCAAAATCTTGAGGTGAAAATGCTGCCACGGTCTGAACTGATCTCCAACGGAATGCCATGGAGGGACACAATTCTGGAAACATACAAGTCTGCTAACTGACTAGCAGAGATCGTCTCCTTGACTGGCAGAAAGTGGGCAACCTTGGAGAAGCGGTCGATGACGACAAAGATAGCATCGTGGCCTTTCTGCGATCTGGGAAAACCAGTGACGAAGTCCATCTCGATCTTGTCCCACTTCCATTCAGGAATAGAGAGTGGTTGTAGAGTTCCAGCAGGTCTTTGATGTTCTGCCTTGACGCGACGGCAAACGTCACATTCAGAAACATATCGGGCAATGTCTTGCTTCATGTTAGGCCACCAGAATTGCTGACGAATGTCTTGGTACATCTTGGTGCTTCCAGGATGAATGGACAACGGGGTATCGTGAGCCGCTCTCATGACCTTCGGGGTCATATCCATGTTCTCATGTCTGCCCTTGCTGTGAGTAACCACCAAACGGTTCTGGTAGAACGCCGCACCTTTACTATCAATGGTGAAGGGTGAGGGTCTCCCATTGGCGATATCACGCTTAATCTTGTGTACGAAATCATCATAGAACTGTATACCCTTGACGGATTTGACGAGATCCGGTTCGATGACCAGGTTATTCGCATAACCTCGAGGAACAATCTCGAGGTTCAACTTTTGAAAGTCTTCATACAGAAGGGGTTGCTGCACTTGAACCTCAAGTTCAGAACAGTACGCTTTGCGGCTCAAGGCATCGGCCATCACATTAGCCTTGCCCGGGGTATACGAAATATCCATGTTGAAGTCGGCTATTGTTCGAGCCATCGTTGTTGATGAAGATTCAGGTCTGGCTGAGTAAACAGGTACTTCAGACTTTGGTGGTCGGTGTAGACCTCGCAACGATTACCGACGAGGTAATGTCGCCACAGCTTCAATGCATAAATTACTGCTGCCAATTCGAGATCATGTGTTGGGTATTTGTCTTCGTGAGCACGCACCTGACGAGAGCCATAAGCAATCACCTTGCCCTCTTGCAATAGGACACAGCCTAATCCTTGACGAGACGCGTCGCAATATATCACGAAGTCCTTCTGAGTATCAGGGGGAGCGAGCACCGGGGGAGAAGTTAGCTTGTCCTTGAGTGCTTGGAAACTTTCTTGACATTTATCTGTCCACTCAAACTTGACGCCTTTGTGAAGCAGATTAGTCAGAGGCCTGGCAATCTTGGAAAAATTCTCGACGAAACGGCGGCAATAGCTAGCAAGTCCGAGGAAACTGCGGACTTGCTTGACGGTCTTGGGAGGAGTCCAGTCAAGAATAGCCTGGATACGTTCTGGGGTGACGGCAATGCCATCCTTGGAAATCACATTTCCAAGGTAGGTTACTTCGGGAAGCCAGAATTCACACTTAGAATACTTAGCGTAGAGTTTGTGTTCTCGAAGCTTCTCCAGTATAAGACGAAGATGTTCAGCATGTTCTTCTTCATTCTTGGAATATATCAATATATCATCCAGATAAACCACGACGAACTGGTCGAGGTACTCCATGAAAATATAATTCATCAATCTGGAGAAGGTGGCTGGAGCATTGGTTAAGCCAAAGGACATGACAGTGTACTCGTACGAACCATAGCGAGTAATGAAAGCAGTCTTCGGAATGTCCTCATCACGGACTCGGATTTGGTGATAACCCAACCTCAAGTCGAGTTTAGAAAACACCTTGGATCCGGCAAGTTGATCATACAGATCGTTGATCCGGGGAAGTGGGTATTTATTCTGGATGGTGGCTTGGTTAATGGGCCAATAATCTTGGACCAATCGGTTTGTCCCATCGCTCTTCTTGACAAAAAGCGAAGGTGCTCCCCAAGCTGAGGAACTGGGGCGAATGAATCCTTTCTGAAGTGCCTTGTCGATTTCCTCCTTAAGTTCAAGGAGTTCATGTGGCGGCATCTTGTAAGGACGCTTGGCGATAGGAACAGTGCCTGGCTTCAAGTCGATGACGAATTCAACTTCTCTGATCGGGGGTATTCCCGGCAGTTCTTCGGGGAAGACGTCGGGAAAATCGCGAATGACTGGAACGTTCTCGATGCCTTCGAGGGGGGCGGCATTCAAAGCATTCATCATAAATATCTGTGTTTCAGCATTACGGGTAACTCGGGTGGTGTGGTTAACAATCTCGCCGGAGGGGTGAAAAAGTTGGACAGACTTGGTGCCACAATAAAGTGCGACATCGTGGAATTTCAACCAGTCCATTCCCAGAATTAGGTCTATGGTGGAAGACATCAGGACTATGGGGGAAGCATGGAATTCAATTCCCTCAATTTCAACGATGGTTTCGGGCACGATCTTGGTGGTTCGGCATTGGCCTATCGGGGTGCGAACAACCATCGGTGGGTTCATCTTTTCAAATGCGAAGTTATGCGACAATGCAAATGCTTCCGACATGAATGAATGCGATGCTCCTGTATCAAACAAAACGGTAGCAGGTACGGAATTAACGAGAAGGGTACCCATCATGGTAGCGGGTTGTTGCTGAGCTTCTTCAACATTGACGTGGTTAGCATGTCCACGAGCATAAGCGGCAGACCCAGTATTATAGTTGGGGGTCCTGTTGTTGCCACGACCATTTCCACGGCTAGTGGGGTGGACTACCAGTTGCTTCTGTTTCTTGGGGCACTCTCTGGAAAAATGCCCAGGTTGGCGGCACGTGAAGCATAGTCCATCCTGAGGACGGAGGGGTGTAGCATTGGGTGGTGCAGGCAGAGCTCTTGGCATCTGCGGGGGCGGAGGCAGATGGGGTGCAGCATAAGACGGCCTTGGAGCAGGGACAGCTGAATGGGTCACACTGGTAGGGAGCCAGATACGACGCTTCTGCGTTGCGCCCGAAGATGAGCCAACGTCACGATAACGCTTCAGAGAGTTCTTGTGTTCCATCTGGGCAGTCTCGACGGTGATAGCCTTGTTCACCATGGTGGCGAAGTTGGCGAAATCATGAACGGAAAGAGCGAGCCTGAGGTCCGGGTTGAGGCCACGACGGAACTTCTGCTGCCTGCGAGCATCAGTGGTGATCTCCCCTTCCGCATAGCGAGAGAGGTTGAGGAACTCGTGCTGATAGGCTTCAACAGTCATATCGCCCTGAGTGAGGTTACGGAATTCTTCCGCCTTACGATCCATGATCCCTGAGGAATGTAGCGGGCGCGGAAGGCAGACTGAAATTCATCCCAAGTGATGACTTCTTCAACTGGCAGGGAACGCTTGTGGGTGCTCCACCACTGCGCAGCGGCGCCTTTCAGATGATAAGACGCAAAGTTCACATAGTCGGCTGGATCGACATTAGCAGACTCCAGCTCGTGAGTGATGTCGCGAAGCCAGTCATCAGCATCCAGCGGCTGAACAGTGTTGCGGAACATAGTGGGGTTGAGGCGGGTGAAGTCGTGCAGAGTCACGGTGGCATGCTGATGGTGGTGCCCATTCTGATTCGGCTGGGGGAACTGAGCCATGATATTCTGCATGAACTGACGGTTCATCTCGAACTGCTGCATCATCGCGGCCATGTAATCCGGCGGCGGAGGTGGGTCGTTAGCACCACGACCACGACCACGACCACGACCACGACCAGCCATCCTGCTAGAATTTAACAGGGGTATTTCAGCGATGAAAATTAAACGAGAAACCGAAATCAAGCCTGAAGTAAAACGACAACGAAAGGGAGGCGCAGATATGTATAGGAGTAGTCATATAAGACATACACATTCGCACACAGAGTCAATCGAAAATCGGGCAGCGTAACATCGTAGAAATTAAGGAAAAAGGACTCACTAGGTGGCGCGCAGACCGCGGTAAGGATTACACGACGCGACATTGTTAGACCAAGTATGTGATCAGAGGGGGAGGGGGTGAATGATCACTTCAAAATTTCGCATGAAACTTTGAAGTGAAGCATAACACAGCAATCGAAACTATTCAACAGAAAGGTAAACATTGAAGCAGAACGTGATCGAAGCAGAACATAGTGAATCAAAAGTATCGAATCAATTGCATCGAAGCAGAACTCTGAAGCAATTGACAAACAAAATGTAAGTGCGGAAAGTAAAACGAACTCTTGACTCGGCGATGTTTGTTCTACCAGTTCACACTCTGCAAAGTGCTACGTCTGGTTGGAGGGACTTGTGATTGAACACAGGAGCTAACCTCTCTCCGTCCATTTCTCCACTGCACCAATCTCCTTGAGCTTGGTCAGTTCTTCACTCTTGGTTGATTATTGAGGAAATCACCGAAACCTTTGACAAACTGGACTTCGAGGAGACAATAACTCTTCGCTCTCTGAAGAACAACTCTCTAACCGTCTAGGAGAATTGCAGTTCTCCAAGATAAAAAGGCTAGCAAACTTCTTCCTAAGTCATAATGAATCAACTCAGATCAATAGGACTTATGCTTCGGTGTATTGGTTTTTGAAATGCTTCGGTGGGGTTGCTCTCTCTCTCTCTCTCCTCTGTAGGGAATCAATGTTGGAGCAGCCAACCCGCCAATGGGGGCGGGGGTGGCGTATTTATAGGCAGCAATCCCAAGGTGCGAAATGACTGAAGTGACCCGATGTGACAACTTGACACATGTCCCCAACGGTCATATTTCCAATCAAAGCACAACTTTACTTGCGGTCCAAGTAAAGCTGACTCACGGACTTGGTTCTGCTTCAGGAGCCGAAAGAACAAAGTCTTCGCTGGTGAAGCACTACCTAGCTCACATGAGATTTCTTCGACTCTGGCTTCTCACTGGTTATTCGATCTGAGTCTTTTCATCAAAACCTTCGGAATACATTTACTAAACCCCTCTTGATAGTACGGTTTTTCCTACGACTCAAAGAAGTAAAAAGAACTATGCAAAGACAACTAAGTCTTGCGCCATCTTGATCAACTTCTTCGATGAGACGTGCTTCAGGATTCCTTATCTTTTTAGGGGTCGTCATCCGTGATAAGCTTCGCTCCAGAGGATATGCTTCGATAAATGAGTAAATCTTCGTGGAAGCTTTATCACCAACCTATAACTTCAGGAACCTAACCATCTGTTTCACACTAGAAAACTTGTTAGTTCCTCTATTGTTTTGACCAACAATATCCAAAACTCATGAGGGTATAACTTTGCTCTTACAATCTCCCCCCTTTTGGACTATTGTTGACAAAACAGGCATCGATAAAAGATTTGGAATTTTGAATTGATATGAGAGCAAACTCTAAGATATGAAGCTTTTGACTCCCCCTGAATGCAAGCATCGAAGATTTTTAAAGTCGAAGTAAATGCTTGTTGAAGAATATCATCAATGGGAAGTCTAACACATATCCTAGCGAATCAATTGCATACAAAGATAATTTGCCTTGAAGAACATGCAATCATCCAATGACCTGTGAACTTAAGGAAAATAACCACCTGCAAGATAAAATATAGGAGAGCAGCTTGCAAGCACGGGGTTATTAACATATACAAAGATAAAACAGTTCACAACCGAAGTAAAACGTTAAGATACAACTCAATCGAAGTGAATGGAATGTTTGTCGAATCTTAACACACGCAAAATCGAATCGAATCAAAAACCTTAAACCCCGCAGCGAATCTAAACTCAATCGATGCTACTTTCTCCCCCTTTTTGTCAAGAATTGGACAAAAGGTTGAGAGGCAGATCGAGAGCATTTACGCGTCAGCTGCATCCCTGGGACCCTGCGGAAAGTCTTCGCCCGACGAAGATGCATCTCCAGACGTTTCGCCTCCGGTCGAAGCCGGTGACTCATCCTCGTCGAAGTCCATCGGCGCTTGAAGCAAGTCAAGGTCGCTGTCATCGAGAGGATCATCTTCGTGCTTCGATGTGTGAGAGTCTTCATCTGAAAAAGTATCCGGTCGAATCTGTTCAGTAGGGTTGACGAATAAGACTTCATCAATCTTGTCCAGCGAAGGGATCTTGGGGTTGGGGCGGTCGACTGTATCATTTCTGGAAAAGTTCCTCTGCAGATGTGGGTACTCCTTGAATATGCGATCGGCTTCAAGTTTCTTCACAGAGTTAAACTTCCTGAGGCCTTTCCATGAATGACGCTTCAATACCTTCAAGTATTGGTTGTTGTTCATTGCAATGTTTCCAACGCGATTGATCTCATCAGATAAGTGTTGCATCTGTCTTTGATTTCCTTCGATGAAGTTTTTTAGCAGCTGTTGGTTTCGAATGGCAACCTCGAAGTGATACACTTCCTTCTGGTAACGCTTCGACATGTTGCGCTCATTTATGTGCTGTCTGACTCCTACATATGTTGCAAAGGGGTCATTTGGCCGCCTGAAGATGTTCATTGTATCGCGGACCGGAGGACAGAACAGCTTCGGATGATGCTTCGCTGTGAATTCTTCGCTGCGTCCATGGTTGCAAATGACTTGCAGCCAAGGAGCATATGGCTTCAGTTGATTTACCAATTCAGCAGCTTGTACCATGTTTCGAAGAAAACAATCCTCGAAGTCAAATACATGTCCATGAGTGAGTTTCAATAGAGCATGACGAGTTGGATAATGTATATTTGATTCTTCATTCGCTGTACTGAGAGGCATCAGTGAGTTTGACAGGATATAGAACCATGTCTTGGAATTGAACACCAGATGCTTCGGGCGAATGTTTTCTGGCATGTGATCTCCAGTGACTTCGGGATCCAGTAAAGATGCGAATTCAGCTTCAGTGGGATCCGGTAAGATGTGAACCTTTGCAAGTTTGCCAGTGTGTCTTGGAATGTTCACAATTTCCATGAATTCTTCGGAGTACATCCTGAAGACTTTCCCTTGAATCATCCATTCAAGAGTCCAAGTGCTAGTCTCTTCTGGGGTTCCAGAGACATACAAGGTAGCATAGAATTGCTTCACTAGCTCTGAGTTAAATGGAGTTTCCATTGCAAATAATCCAGTCAGGTTCTGTGCTTCGATAGTTTCCACGATGTTTTGGAAACACGTTGCAGAAGTTAGACTATGCATGTCCAAGTATTTGTGTCTGAAAAGAACACCTTTCTGACAGTAAAGCTTCGTGTACAATATTTGCTGTTCAGCAGTCCAGAATCGAAGGTCATCTGCAGTTCTTGGTGATTCATATGGACTAGTGCCAAAGAATCGAAGCTTCTTGCGATGAACTTCAATGTCGAACTCAGGACCGTGCCTTGAAGAAGTTCCTTCTCCCATGAAAATGGGAAAAGTCTCTCTAGGATAGAGAGAGTCCAACTGTGTGTCTTGAGCAGGAATGCAATGCCTTCGTGCATCTGTGATTCGCCTCTGCGGTTGAGTGACTAAGGCCAACTCATTGGCTTCGGCTCCTGCTTCGACATCAGCATCTGCATTGGCTTCAGCATGAACAGCTTTATCTTGAGCTTCTTCTTCTTTTTCTTCAGACTCTTCAGCAGAGTGAGCTGAAGAGTAATCTTTGTCTGGAATGGCTTGACGGGGTGGAGATGGTTGTGGAGCAAAATTGTCTTGAGCGGACGGTTGTGGAGCTTGTTGAGGTGGGGTTGGAGATGGAGCACGGGGTGGAACAGCTTCGGGGGCGGATGGCTTCGATGTAGGTTTTCCAAGTTTGATGATTTTGCATCGTGGAGGCGATGCCTTTCTTGGTGCTTTCTTGGCCGGGTGGGAGCTAACTTCATCAACTTCTTCGGTGTCAGCAATCAGTCGTCTCTTCCTTGGTTGCAGCTTGGGAAGAGGTGAAGCTAATTGCTGGACCATGGCTTCGCGCCTCTTAGAGTCAAGCGCCATGACCGAAGCATTATGCGTTTTGCAGCATTCTTCGATAGCGGATTTCAGCTTGCCTTGAAAAATTTGAAGATTCTGCTTGGTTTGCTCATTTACAGCAGCAATTTTCTTCGAAGCAGCAGTCGCTTCGCTCTTGAAATCCTCATCAGATTCTTCATCAGCTTTCTTCTGAAATTTCAGGATCTTTGCAGTTTCTGATCTGTTCCTTGAATGCAGATCTCTCAGCTGATTGTACAAAGTTTCGACCATTGCTGAAAGATTGGGTGAGATATATGTATCTCCAATATCCACAGTGTGAGGATGAGTGGCTTCAGCAAGCTTGAAATATGTCTGGCTCAGACCCAGACAGTCCCACAGTTCACCTTCCCTAGCATCTGGAAAGTTGTGTTCACTGTGTTCAGCTTCAATTTGGGCTTCGGGGAGAGGAGCTGCGACAGGCTTCGGGGGTAAGTCCTTCGGCGCCATGTCCACAGCAGCTTCCTTTTGAGCGGCCCTAGCAGATTTTTCTGCTCTCTTCATGCGAACAATATCAAGCTGTGCTTGGCGTTTGGCTTCAGCTTCAGCAAGTTGTTTGGCTTCGGCGGCTGCCTTAGCCTCTTGAGCTTTAGCTTCAGCTAGCTTGCGCTTCGCTTCAGCTTGCTGGTTAGATTCAGCCAGCGCTTTCCTTTGTTTCTCCAGCTCATAAGCATCTCTGTCTGCTTTCTCTTTCTCTTTTGCTTCTCTCTCTGCCTTAGCCTTGGCTTGAGCTTCGGCATGCAGGCGTTCAGCTTCGATGAGGTCTCTTTTCCTCAACTCAACTTCTGTCAGCTTCTTGGTGCCAACCTGGGCAAAAGTTTGACCCGGCTTAGCCACAGTAGACTTTGGCTTCGGAGCTTTAATAGGCTCTTGAGCTTTGGCTTCAGGCACAGCAGTAGGCTTAGCAACAGGCTTTGCCTTCGGGTCATGCCGTTCCTTGGTCCTCTGCTCGGATGGAACAGGACGGCGGGGAGGCTTAGACGACAAGGGTGCCTCGACCACCAGGTTCGTCAAGTCAATGTTCCTCTTTGGAGCAGGAGGTTCTGTAGGTTCTTGGAACTTTACGCCTTTAGAAGCAGTCGGCTTCGCTCCAGCCTTCTTCTTTAATGGCTTCTTCAACAGCTTCTTCTTGGGACTAGGGGGAATGGGTGAGTGCTCGGACTCATCATCAGCTTCATCAGCAGGATCTTCATCGATCGAGTCTTCAAGCTGTGCAGCTGCATCAACTTCGTCATCGGCTTCGTGTTCAGCTTCCTCTTCTGAAGCAGGAGGAGGTGAATCACTTAACTTCCGAAGCTTTCCCTTCCTCTTAGGCTTCGATGGTTCGGCTTCATCAAGCCCAGTAGCAGCAAGAGCTTTAGCTTTCTTCTTGTCTCGGATCCTCTTCTTCTCAGCCAGAATAGCAAGCCTCTCTTGCTCTTCAGGATAGTCATCCGGGGACTTGAGAGAGTTTGGGTGCGGGACAGCCGGAGGCTTCGGGTAGTACTTCTTCCGGTTGGCTGCTGTGTACTGAGCGCACATGGCGGTGGTGTACCGATAGGGTGGACTGAAGGCGAATTGCATTGCCCACTTCCAAGTTGGAATGCTTTTATACCTGTACCACCTGATAGCCCAATATCGATGAATCTTTTGCAGTCGAATCTTTCTATCATGATCTGTCTCTTCTGGCGGGGTGTCATAGCCCATCTTGAGGCGAATGGCTTCGGGTATGCCTCGAGCATTATTCACTTCCTTTGTTTTGCCACCTTTGCCCTTCTGCTTCGATGGCTCAGGGAAATTCTCAAGACCATCAACTATGGGAGACTCATTCCCCATGGCAGCCTCTTCGTCAGACATCCTGTGAATAGAATCATAGACAAGAGGGAAACAAGGAGAGGGAATGAATAAGCACAGGCAAAAGTTTCGACCAAAACAAATCAATTTTGATAGGAATCCAGATCAATCTCAGATTGGATGCAACGTCTCTGTATGATTTTTGGCTAGAACTAGTTCGAAAACAAGACCTAACCTAAGCCAAAACAGAGAATGAATCGAATCTTGTCCACTGACCTGAGAAGATGAGATAGCTTTGATGCTAAGAACAGCTTTCCCAAGTTGTAAAGATCAGCACGGATCAAACAGCCCTAAAACAGAAATCAAAACCCTAACTATCTCAGATCCAAACCCTAGATGAAGAACACAGATAAACAGATTGAATCCAAGGGGCTGTGCGTACCCTAACTTGGTGACACACGGCGGCTACGGCGACGCAAGGCGGAGAAGTGCTCTGCGTCGACGGAGAAGGTCCACGGCGGCGACGTTCCGGCAGTGAAGCGGCGACGGCGACGGCGAGGACGAGGAGCTCTGCGGATGCTCGAGGTGGAAGACGGAGGAGTCGGGGTGAATGAATGCGTGGGAACGGTTTCGATGGGGGGAACGCCTTAAATAGGCACGATCTGGAGCGGTTACCAGATCACATCGTACGGTTCTCAGCAACTGACTCTTCCGATTCAACGGCTCAGATGTGGTGGCGTATCGCGAGCAAAACTCAACGACCCGGAGAAGACAGGGACTCTACGGCCGAAGAATAAGTCTTGACCGAGAGAAAAAACTTCGATAAAGTTGGAAGCATTTGATTCGGAACACAATGACGTTCGAAGCAATATGCTTTCCGTTTCAATTGTGCTTAACATTCAAGATTGAAAAGATTGGAAGCGAAGCAGAAGGGAGAGGTAGGGTCCGAAACTTATCACTTCGAAGAACAACAACGAAGCTAAAAGTGATAAGCATATAGGACAAAAGAAACGAATAAATAAAGCAATTTAAACACAGAACAAAAAGCAAATGGCAAACGAAGCTAAACTTGGGCGAAGCAAAACTCAAGCGAAACTAAACAAAAATAACACAACGGAGGTGAATATATACAGTGAATAGTTTCGATCTTACTGTACATTGTGCGAGTCTAAGATGTTCAGCTCACATCTCAATGCACAAAACCTTTTCTCGTCCAATGGCTTCGTGAATATATCTGCCAATTGATCTTCGGTTCTTACATGGCTAATCTCAATGTCTTCGCGCTGAACATGATCTCAAAGAAAATGATGACGAATATCGATATGCTTCGTTCGAGAGTGTTGCACAGGATTGTGAGCAATCTTGATGGCACTCTCATTGTCACAAAGCAGAGGGATTTTCTTCATATGAATACCATAATCTTTCAGCGTCTGCTTAAGCCAAAGTATTTGAGTGCAGCATGAGCCAGCAGCAATGTATTCAGCTTCAGCAGTAGATATTGAGACACAATTCTGTTTCTTTGAAGCCCAACACACAAGAGATCTACCAAGAAAATGACAAGTGCCTGAGGTAGATTTCCTGTCAACCCTATCACCAGCCCAGTCTGAATCAGAATATCCAATCAAATCAAACTGAGTGCCTTTGGGATACCAAAGTCCCAACGAAGGAGTATGTGCTAGATATCGAAGAATTCGCTTCACAGCAATATGATGCGATTCCTTCGGATTTGCCTGAAAACGAGCACAAATACAAACTGATAGCATGATGTCAGGTCTAGATGCACATAAGTATAAGAGTGAACCTATCATAGACCGAAACTTTTTCTGATCGAAGGGTTTCCCTTTCTCATCTGCATCAAGAAAACCATTAGTAGGCATGGGAGTTCTAATGGTCTTGCATTCAGCAAGATCAAACTTCTTCAGGCAATCCTTCAAGTATTTCTCTTGTGAAATAAAAGTGCCATTCTTCTGTTGTCGAATCTGAAGTCCAAGGAAAAACTTCAATTCTCCCATCATAGACATCTCATATTTCTTCGACATCATCCTTGCAAATTCTTCGCTGATCTCAGTGTTAGTACAGCCAAAAATGATATCATCTACATATATCTGACACACAAATAGATCATTGTTATATGATCGAGTGAAAAGAGTGGGGTCAGTTGTTCCTGGTTTGAAGCCTTTCTTCAGGAGGAAATCCTTCAATGTTTCATACCAAGCACGAGGTGCTTGCTTCAGTCCATACAAAGCTTTGTGAAGTCTGTACACCATATCAGGATTCTTCAAGTCTTCAAAACCTGGAGGCTGCATAACATACACTTCTTCTTCGATTTCACCATTAAGAAAAGCACTCTTGACATCCATTTGATATAGCAATATATTTTTGTTGTTAGCAAAAGCAAGCATGACACGAATGGATTCGAGACGGGCTACTGGAGCATAGGTTTCACCAAAGTCAATGCCTTCGATTTGGGTGTAACCTTGTGCTACCAATCTAGCCTTATTTCTTACCACAATACCGTCTTCATCTTGCTTGTTGCGAAATATCCACTTGGTGCCAATAACGTTGTGCTTCGAGGGATCTGGCCTTTCAACAAGTGACCAGACTTTGTTTCTTTCAAACTGGTGAAGTTCTTCCATCATAGCCAATAACCAATCAGGGTCTTTCATGGCTTCATCATATTTTGAAGGCTCTAGCATAGAGACAAAGGAAAAATTTCCACAGAAGTTAGCCAAGCGAGTGCGAGATCGAGTAGTGGGACGACCTGGTAGATTGATATCTTCGAGAATCGAATCCACATCAACTCTTCTTCGAACTCGTGATAAAGCAGTATCATTTGCTTCAGGCTCAGCATCTGCTTCAGGATCTGCATCAGCTTCGGGTTCAGCTTCAGCATTTCCTTCGTTCCCTTGACCTTCTTCGTCCTGTTCATCATTAGCTTCAGGATGGTGATCTCCAGCGCCCCGGGCTATGTGTGGGAACATTGGACCATCATCATCCCTTACAACTTGACTTTCATTAGCTTCGACAGGGCGAATCTCACCAATAGCCATGGACCTAATCACTTCATCAAGTGGAGGTTCATCTAGATCATGAGGCAAATGCTCCTTTTGAGAGCCATTAGTTTCATCAAATCTTACATTTACAGTTTCCATAACTTTCCCAAAGTGAGAGTTATAGACTCTGTAAGTGTGAGAGTTTGAGCCATAACCTAAAAGAAAACCTTCATGTGCCTTAGGGGCAAATTTGGAGCTATGATTCATATCTCTAATAAAGCATGGAGCACCAAATACCCTAAGATATGAGACATTTGGTTTGTTACCAGTGATAAGCTCATGTGAAGTTTTCTTCAAGAATTTGTGAAGGTAAACCTTGTTGATGATGTGACATGCAGTATTGATTGCTTCGGCCCAGAACCTAATAGGAGTCTTGTATTCAACAAGCATAGTTCTGGCCATCTCAATAAGAGTTCTGTTCTTCCTTTCAACTACACCATTCTGTTGAGGTGTATAAGCAGCAGAGAACTCATGAGTAAAACCATGATCATCAAGAAATTCTTCGATATTTGTATTCTTGAATTCCGTTCCATTATCACTTCGGATATGCTTCAGAGATAATTCATATTCTGTTTGAGCTCTCTTAGCGAATGACTTGAAGATTTCAACCACTTTGCTCTTGTCATCCAAAAAGAAAACCCAAGAATATCGTGAGAAGTCATCAACAATAACTAGACCATATTTGTTTCCTCCCAGACTTGCATAATTTTGAGGACCAAAAAGATCCATATGAAGCAATTCAAGAGGACGAGTGGTAGTCATGATGGTCTTCGCTGAATGATGTTTCTTCGTAATTTTACCAGCTTCGCAAGCACTGCAGAGACGATCCTTATCGAATTTTACTTCGGTAAGACCAATAACATGATTCTTCTTCACTAGGTTATGAAGATTTCTCATCCCTGCATGACCAAGTCTTCGATGCCATAACCAACCAGATGAAGCTTTTTCCATTAAGCAAGTGGATACAACAGGGACCGAAGAAAAATCAACAATGTATAGATCTCCCTTTCGGTAACCCTCGAAGACAAACGAATAGTCATCCTGTGAAAAGACAACACAACGCGAAGCAGAAAACAATACAAGCATACCCATATCGCATAACTTTGAAATAGACATAAGATTATATCCAAGTGATTGGACTAGCATAACCTTGTCAATGTGCTTATCCTTCGATATGGCAATCTTACCCAAACCTAACACTTTACCTTTGTTGTTGTCACCGAAGGTAATGTACTTCAGAGAAGATTGAGATAGTTTTTCTTCGGTGAACAACTCCTTGTCTCCGGTCATATGATTTGTGCAACCACTATCCATGACCCATTCGGATCCACCGGAGACATAGCCCTGCAGAAGAATTAGTTCTTCTTAACCACCCACAAACGAGCAGGTGACTGAGAAGACGTTGAAGCACTGGTCGAAGCAATATTAAATCGGACAGGAGTGTATTGCTTCGGTGTACCATCAAGCACACCATAAATGTAAGTCCTCTGCGAATGGTTAGCATAAGTATGAGCATATGCAATCTTAGTACGATTATTATGAGGACGATACGTATGGCGACCAGTACGATAGTATTGCTTCTGCGGAACATTTGACTCGGTCACCAAAGGATCATTTCTTGTCTCAAGAGAGTAGAAATGATTCGGTGGTACCGAAGGCTTTCCCTGCATAGAATGGTTAGCAGGCAATTTTTCCACAAGTGCTTTCTGCACACATATCTGCCTCTTGTAAAATCCATTCTTTGGTGGAGTACCTACATACTCAGCTGAAACTTTTCCCTGTTCATCTTTCATGAGTTTGTAGTCTGAATCAAGTGATTCATCCACAATGACTTTGTTCATTTTGCAATCGAAACCTGAAAGGTTAGCAATATCAATGGGTTTCTCCTTAGCTAGAACCCAAACAGTCTTAGGATACTGCTCAGCCTCCCAATATGTGCCATCAGGATTTATCTTTCTTTCAAAGCCAACACCTTCATTCCTGGGATTCCTGTGAAGGAGAGCCTTCCTCAGGATATCACAGAGATATTGGTGTCCTTGCACACTTTTGAACATGCCTGTTTCAAATAAGTTTTTCAACCTGAGGAGTTCCTCGGTAACAGCAGGATTTTCCTCATCGGAGGCATTAGTATCATCAATAACAATAGGAGCTTTCCCTTTGGAAATAGTTTTGCTTCGTTCCAAACAATCCAAACAAGGTGATTCAGTTTTATCAATTGCTTCAGAACCTTGTTGAGCCATGAGAGAGAGATTGACATTTTCCAATTCTTCATGAGCCTCTGTCAGTTTTTCGAGAGCACTTTCCTCTGAAGAAATTCATAGGTAAGCTTCTCATAATCAACTGAAAGAAGATCATGCCGAGAGGATAATTCTTCAACCTTCTCCTTCAGAGCAGCATGCTCATTGGTTAAAGTTTGATTCTTCTCAATCTCATCGATCAACAACGTTTCTGACTTCTTAATGGTTTTGCTTAGTGAATCAAGTTCATCTTGTTGAATTGAAGCAATTTTAGCAAGTTTAGCATAGCTTATCTTAGTATCACTTTCACATGAGGAATAATCAGAAGTATCATAGGTTGACTTGGATGAAGATACCTTTGCCTTGGCCATGAAGCAATATGCAGGAGTTTCATCTTCACTACTGTTGTTGGTGAAGAATGAGCTCGAAGCATTGACTGAAGCATCTGTCGAAGCAAATGCCAATCCAGCAACACCATCTGATTCGGACCCTGAAGCAGACCTTGAGTCTTGTTCAGCTTCGGAACCAGAGGCTTCGTCTTCTGAGTTCATCTCCTTTCCCAGATAGGCCTTGGCACGATGAGAGCTGCTTCGACGAGACGAGTGAGTCTTCGATGAAGAACCCTCACGCTTCTTATGATACTTCTTTCTCTTATCATCATCAGAATCTTTCTTCTTTTCCCTTCTTGAACTGGAATCATGTTTCTTTGACTCATGACTTCTGGAGGATCTGTAAGGCTTCGATAAAGAGTCTTTGAGAGAATGCTTCGATTTGTTCTCAGCTTCCCACAGAGGGCAATCAGTAATATAGTCTCCTGGTTTCTTGCACTTATAGCAGCAGTTGTCCTTCGATGGAGAGCTTCTTGAGGATGAACGGTGAGAAGAATGACTCGAGCTTCTTGAAGGATAACTCTTCTTGGGTGAAGAAAAACCTTTCTTCTGAAAGTGATTGAAGCGTCTCATGATCAGTGCCAAATCCTTTCCAATGCTTGCAGGATCATCTGATTCGACACCTGAAGCAGAACTGACTTCGGGCGAAGAATGACGCGAAGCTTTTGCTTTCAGAGCATGAGATCTTCTTCGAGAACCATTTATGTCACGTTTCTCATCTTCTTCCATTTCAAAGGTAGTGAGTCTCTCAAGAACATCAGCAGCAACAAGATGTCTGTAATCAGACCTTTCCTTGATCATCAGAACAATGTGATCGAACGAATCATCTAGCGAGCGAAGAAGTGTTCTGACAACTGAGTGAGGAGTTATATCATCAGCACCGAGGGAAATCAACTCATTTGCCAGAGCTGTGAGTCTGCTGTAAATTGAGTGAACCTTTTCACCCTCGAGTCTTTTGAAGCGATAGAATTTGCTTCGGAGTGTGTCAATTCTGGCATCTCTCTGAGTAGAAACACCTTCACCAATCTTTTCAAGATAGTCCCAGACACCTTTGGCCGAAGGAATATTCTTCACTTCATGATACTTTTCTGGAGTCAAGTGATTTGTGATGAACACCCAGACAACCGAATCCAGATCCATCAGTTGAGCTTCTTCAGGAGTGATAGCATTCTTGTCAGTAACTGTAACACCATGTAAGACAACTTGCCATGCAGTGGAATTGATAGCCATAATATTCCTCTTCATCTTGTCCTTCCGGTAAGAGTAGTCCTTCCCATTGAAAATAGGAATAGGTTCGCCAGAGCGAATAGCTGCGAAAGACATACTAGAAGACATACTTGAAAACACTCCAGGAGGTTAATCCAAAAAGAGTGCCTAGCTCTGATACCAATTGTTAGACCAAGTATCTGATCAGAGGGGGAGGGGGTGAATGATCACTTCAAAATTTCGCATGAAACTTTGAAGTGAAGCATAACACAGCAATCGAAACTATTCAACAGAAAGGTAAACATTGAAGCAGAACGTGATCGAAGCAGAACATAGTGAGTCAAAAGTATCGAATCAATTGCATCGAAGCAGAACTCTGAAGCAATTGACAAACAAAATGTAAGTGTGGAAAGTAAAATGAACTCTTGACTCGGCGATGTTTGTTCTACCAGTTCACACTCTGCAAAGTGCTACGTCTGGTTGGAGGGACTTGTGATTGAACACAGGAGCTAACCTCTCTCCGTCCATTTCTCCACTGCACCAATCTCCTTGAGCTTGGTCAGTTCTTCACTCTTGGTTGATTATTGAGGAAATCACCGAAACCTTTGACAAACTGGACTTCGAGGCGACAATAACTCTTCGCTCTCTGAAGAACAACTCTCTAACCGTCTAGGAGAATTGCAGTTCTCCAAGATAAAAAGGCTAGCAAACTTCTTCCTAAGTCATAATGAATCAACTCAGATCAATAGGACTTATGCTTCGGTGTATTGGTTTTTGAAATGCTTCGGTGGGGTTGCTCTCTCTCTCTCTCCTCTGTAGGGAATCAATGTTGGAGCAGCCAACCCGCCAATGGGGGCGGGGGTGGCGTATTTATAGGCAGCAATCCCAAGGTGCGAAATGACTGAAGTGACCCGATGTGACAGCTTGACACCTGTACCCAACGGTCATATTTCCAATCAAAGCGCAACTTTACTTGCGGTCCAAGTAAAGCTGACTCACGGACTTGGTTCTGCTTCAGGAGCCGAAAGAACAAAGTCTTCGCTGGTGAAGCACTACCTAGCTCACATGAGATTTCTTCGACTCTGGCTTCTCACTGGTTTAGATTCGATCTGAGTCTTTTCATCAAAACCTTCGGAATACATTTACTAAACCCCTCTTGATAGTACGGTTTTTCCTACGACTCAAAGAAGTAAAAAGAACTATGCAAAGACAACTAAGTCTTGCGCCATCTTGATCAACTTCTTCGATGAGACGTGCTTCAGGATTCCTTATCTTTTTAGGGGTCGTCATCCGTGATAAGCTTCGCTCCAGAGGATATGCTTCGATAAATGAGTAAATCTTCATGGAAGCTTTATCACCAACCTATAACTTCAGGAACCTAACCATCTGTTTCACACTAGAAAACTTGTTAGTTCCTCTATTGTTTTGACCAACAATATCCAAAACTCATGAGGGTATAACTTTGCTCTTACAGACATAGATTCCACTATGTCAATCACGCCGCAAGAAAACTGTTGGCCACAGGAGTTGATGCCAGAGAACGCGCGGCCTGCCCAGAATGAGAATGGGATCCGCGGTCTGTGATGCCAGAGAACGCGCGACACGACTCAATCAATGGGGGAAGCACCAAAAACGCCGGTTGGAATCAAGAGAACGTGATCCTAATGTCAGCTTTTGTAAAACTTACCAGCAAGGATAAGAGAGCAGATTCCCAGAGCATAGGTAAGGAGAAAAGGATCCTAATACCATAGATATCACACGTAGTGACATCGATGTGGGCCCGTAAGCCAAATATTAAGTTAGCAAAATAGTTTTTTTTTTCAAAGTCTAGACTCAACATCGACCAAGTAGTGGTGGGGTGGCTTCCTACAGGCAGTCGGCTCTGATACCAACGTGTGACGCCGCCAAAATCAGACCGTGTACAGTAATCATACACGCAGGGTACACGACTAAGATTAGGGTGCCACGGTGATAATATCACAGAACAACACTAAACACAAAAGGATAAACAAATATATTACAATAGAGGGGGGGGGGTCACGCGGACCCGAATACATAAGTCATACAAGCCATAATATCTGAGTACAAACATAGTTAGTCAAGTTTTGCCTTAAGAAGGCTAGCACAAATCACATCAGAGATACGGAACGAAAAGGCGAGGCCTCCTGCCTGGGATCCACCGAACTACTCCTGGTCGACGGGGAACTCGACGTCGTAGTAGGCGTCTCCGGGGTACTCCTGCTCCTGAGCTCCAACGTCGGCTGCAGCGGCCGATCAGGCAAAACAGTAAAGGAAATAAAGCAGGTGAGTATCTAGTATACCCGCGAGTCTTACGTCCGCTACTAAGCATTATGCATTGTATCAACGGAAAGAAGAGGCTGTATATAGTGGACTGAAAGTCAGAAATTTAGAGCAAGGGTAAGAAGCTAGGCCTATCGAAGACTAGCATCTTCCGACGATGTCTTGCAGCAAGAGGTAAGAATCAGCCAACAGTTTATATAAAGCAATAAAGTAACAATGAAGCAGAAGTTGCTGCAACATTGTATAATAATAAGTTGTAATAATTAGCAATGCCTCCGAGTTCACCTCCTCGACATCCCCGCGAGGAAGAGAACCCGGAACCATACAGTTTAATAATAGTTTCTAGTGGTAAGATCCAGCTTCAGCATAAAGCGTCCTGTTACCGTGGACACGACTATCCGAATAGATTAATCTTCCCTGCAGGGGTGCACTTGTGTTACGCTACACGCACGGATCTCCAGGGTGGCGGGGACCTTGTTAGGGAACGCTCCACCGAGGCTATCCGACACTTCATAGCCCATCTTTCAAACTCAACAGAGAGGTCATCCGCCGGTCTAAATCCTAAGTACGACGGGCCTTGGACCCCAACCCGAACATACTCCTGCACGGTGCGTGGCTGGCTGGTGAAGTTGAAGCAAATCCAAATAAGACACCACTGCTCGAGCAAATAAGACAACACCACTTCCCGGCGCAGGCCGCGGTACTGCTGACGTCAGAAGAGTCCTCAGACGACACTAAGAAGCGGAGGAGCCCATAACTCGTAATTCCCACGGGTAGGTAGTGCGTACAGGGCATATAGCCAACTCAAGACATTCACTGAACCATTTAGCATTTTAATTAACCTGCGTGACAACCGTTATCGTTGCCTCGACTTAACCGACCCGCGGACAACGACAGTAGCCAGGACCACCAGTACATCGGTGCCTGCCCCGTCGTCCCACCAAGTCACTGCGGTTACCAACAAGGTGAACCGTCTCCTTACCTTGTCCCGCGTGTGCTCCGGGAGGAGCTCGACTTTCGTGGTTTGGTAACTCTCTCGGCCAACGATCAGGGGCCAAGCACACCGGTATACTGGTCGTACCCTCCCTGTCGTCCCGTCGCAATACCTCTCGCGGGCACCGTTGGGTCGCCCGACTTCTTACCTGAAGGACAACCGTTTACAGGACCCTATGGTGGCAAGGCAAAGTCAGCCTCGAGTGGAGTACAAGGATTACTCCTTGATAGCTCACACTTGAGGTGACTAGGCATAACCCAGATAGGAGCCTTAGACGGTGTCTGCAATGTACCGTACCTGTACAGTTATAATTTTTGGATCCGCGTTCACTCCCCTGAGTGATCACGGCCCGCTATCTAATCCTAGCTAACAATGCGCAGGGCTCACTGCTGAATAATGCATAATAATAATAATAATAATAATAATAATAGGCAGCATAGGATAAAGGATGGCACATCAAGGGGCGACAAAATTCAGGCTATGCAGTTGAATAGGATTGTAATCGTAGCAGCAGCAGTAACAATGCCTAGTGCAAGAAAAGTACGGAAAGATAGGCGATATCTGGGGAAGAGAATGGCTCTGCTTGCCTGCAAGCTCGACGGTAGTAGTAGGGTCGTCGACGACGTAGTCGTACTCAGCAGCGGTGTAGTCGACAGTAGCAGCGGGGTCTACCGGAGATTAAAGGGGGGAAGAAACAGTAAATACACAGAAAGCAAATACAAACAGATGCATGACATGATAGATGAAAGGCTAACGGTATTCTAACGTAGTGCAATGCACGTTGCTCGGAACGGAAATTCACCTGAGGCTGAACTACCGGCTCCGGATGATTACCGGACAGGGTGTCCGGAGGGGGAAGGATCAAGCCGGAGGTGTCGTGGTTACCGGAACAACATAAGGGGGGTGTATCCGTGTTAGTTGAACCATTCCGGACAACTTTCGTGTTCGGAATAAATTCATCCGGGCACTCTAACAGTACCGGACAATTTATCGGACAGACGGTCCGGAGGGGGAATGTTCGATGTTCGTTGTGTTAGGGGGGTGTGGTAGACATACGGATAGCGTATTCGTATTCGTTATATTTTCTGACCAATTTTCATGTATAAAGTTTTTGAATCCGAGTTACGGTTTAAAAGTTATTGAATTTCAAAGTTTAAATCAATTTAAATGATTTTCTGGATTTCTTTTATTATTTATTAAACATTATCCAGAACATTATCCAAAACAGTGCTGACATATGAGACCCACATGTCAGCCTCTCAATTTCAATTAAATCTTTTAATAAATAAAAACCTGAGAAGGGGGGCCCAGGTGTAAGTGTCTCAGGTTTTAATTTAACCATTAGCTTAAACTAACAGTGGGTTAAGGGGGCTAGGCCCACCTGTCATACTAACATAGTCATTTAATCCATTTGATTTACTTAACAAAAGATTTCCCGGGGGTGGCCCGCATGTCAGTGGGTGATTAAGCCCTAACCAAGTCGCTAATGACCCATCTGACTGTTGGGGCCACAAGTCAGTGGCACAGACGTCCCGCCGGCGGCTCGCCGGCGAGCAGACTCCGGCGAACTCGAGCTAGCGCTCGATTCCGAGCACCAAAAGAGGCGCCGCTTGCGGCAGTCGACGGAGAACTCGAAACCGTGTCGATCTGGAGTGGTCTCGCGGGCTGGGACGCACGGAGGTGAGCGCAGCTTCAACAATGGCGGCGAAAGGCGTCGGGCTCCAATGGCGAATGCATATACGAGTCGAAATCGAGCTAACTACCGGTCCAAAACGAACACACGAACCACGGGGAACCTACTGGTGCACTTGGCGCGGGCTGGGACGAACCAAAACGACGACTACGACGACGTGCCACGGCGGCCGGAGCAAGCGAGTTAGGGGAAAAGGCTACGGGCTACGCGAGCAACTACGGACAGTTGGCGATGACGGAGCTGCTCACCACGAACGCGTCGGGGTTGGCAGCGGGCTCGGGGAGGGGCTGAGGCGGCCGGAATTGAAGTCGAGGTGGCCGCGGCCGGGGTGGGGGAAGAAGGCGCGGGCGGCGCCTGTGGTGCTCCCCGGGCTCGATTGGATGCCGTAGTCGACGAAGACGACGACGGCGCAGCCTCTGGACACCACGTCGGGGCGGGCCGTGCCCGTTGGCCACGTCTGGCCACGGCAATGGCGACGGCGGCGCTCGGGAAACTTTCCCGAAGCGTGAGAGAAGAGGAGGAGGGGAATGGAGGTGCGGGGGTGTCCAGGGGGTCGAAGGGGTTGTTCTTATCGCGACCGCGGCGGCAGGGAGCAGGTGCAGGGCGGGGCCGGCCTGGCAGCGGCGTGGCCACGGCGGCCTCCGTACGGGAGCAGTTGGGGGTGGTTGGGGGAGGAAGAAGACAAGGGGGTTTGGGCTGGGCTGAGGTGGGCCTCGCCCTGGGCGGGTTTTTAGCCTTTTCCAATTTGTTTTGTGTTGCTAATTATTCTATTACCTTCTGTAATTGATTTATTAACCTAGCATTTTTGTAAAAGGTTATTAGTGTTTTTAAATTAGAGTTACATATTACTAAGGTGCCACAAAAGTTTTGCAGCAAACGAAATTCATTAGATATTTATTTTAAATATTAAATGCCCAAAGTAGGGGTTTTAACCTACTGTTTGAATTGTTTAGAATTTTCTGCAACTCCAAAAATTACCAAAGTTGGTCCAACATGATTATAATGATTTTAGGCAATTTTAAAAAATAGTTCCATGATTTTTGGAACAACTTTATTTGAGCACTTTTGTTTTATTTTCCATTTAAAGTAGTTTCAACTAGGGTTTGGTTTCTTGATGAGCAAGATGCATTGGGCTTTGGGTTTTGATTACCAACCAGCATGGTTTGAAAAGGGCAGAAGCATAGTTTGATTAAGGACAGGGAATAACAGTGATTAATAAACAGTGAGGGTCAACAGTGATGATGATTACTGTTACAGCAACTAAGGGTGTTACAATATGCTTGCTGGTCATATAGTTATTGAGCTCCAAAGTTGCTATCCTGCTGTTTTTGACAGCCACCTCTGTTTTTCTCTAAGTCTGTAACGTTTCGATGCTGTGTTGCATGCTTAATATCTTTGATCTATGATGCATATTTGCATGATTCTTTTTGCCATGCCTTACCTGTCATGTCTACTTTAGTTTCATATCATTTGTGAGCATGTTTGCATTCATTATCCTGCTTATGCATTGCTATAAAGTGTGCTTCCCGATGTTGGCAGATTGTGCCCGTAACTTGTTTTGCTTGTATCTTTTTAACCGTAACTCCGTTTGGGGTGTTCTTTATATGTAACTTGATTAGTTTTTCGTGTACTTCGTGTTTATGCTATTGTTTGATGTTGTTAACCAACCTAAAATATGGTTTAGGACAGAACAGTACCAAATGTTTTAATTGTCGTGGAGCACTTAGTGTTATGCCATGTTTAGGTTGTGCCTCACTTAAATTGACTAGCATAGATAGTTTACTTTGTGATTCACCTCTTGTCATGTTTATATGCTATGCCTTGCTTGCTTGAGATTCCATGTTAACAACCTTTGTTGATCACCTATAGCTAAACAACTTGAACCCATTTAAATGTGCGGTATCGTCGTGTGTGACGAGTACTCCACTTAACCTGTTAGTAACCGCTCTCGACGGTAGGTGTGATGTCTCGTGTTGCTTCTTGTTGATGCTTGCTCGTGTTTGCCTCGTAGTAATAGATGCTTGCTCGTTGATTGCTTTCCAGTGTTTACCGTCTTGTGTGCTTCCGCGGGTACCTCGGAGACGATGCGAGCTTGCGATCAACTACACCTTCGGAACCCGACTTATCAACAGGAAAAGGACTATACATTACTTATGATCCATTCTATTTCTACTAGCGGTTTGCATGCTAGTCTATGTTAGGTTCGAAGTTTGATCCTACCACATCTTTACAACCTCTTTCAAACCGATACAGCCATGTCCTTTCCCAGCAAACCTTGTACTGCTATGTTACTATTGCTCGTTGCTCAGCCCCTTCTTAGTATGCATGCTTAGGATGCTACGATGTTACCCTGTTACTCCTTGGGTTGGGATATCACATTATTATATTGTTGTTGATGATATGATTATTATAATGTTGACTATATTCGACGAAGGATGGAAGGTCTAGGCTATCCCGCCCCGACGCTTTGTTCCATTCGAGTCACCTAGGATCCGAGTTCCGGGTATTGGTTTTAAGACTGAGCGTGCCTAACCGCGTGTGGGATTTTATGGGGTCCCCTTTTCTAACCTACTTAGCTTCAAACATTTCTAGTGGTGGCCCAAGCTGATTTATCATTTGAAACGTGTGTGTGACTGGTCCGCGGCCGGCAGATTTTCAAACAACTTGGGCCAGTGGAGACATGGTTTCTCTGTTGGTCCACCCGATCAGCTAGGACCTGGTTTCCCATGTGTGATTAACCGGCTATCCGACCTGCGTCATACAGAAGAGTCCGATCCGAGAGCGTGGCCGGCTTTTGGGTTGGGTGTCGACTCCCCGGGGGCCACCCGGATTTGTTCGTTGTTAGCTAGAGGGACCTGTCGTTTCGGATCTCTCGGAACTAAATCATAAAATGGTTGCCTATCATGGGTAGCAACTGAGAGTGATGGGCGTGCGTGCGGAGCCTTGTAATGGGCAGTTGGTACACCCCTGCAGGGTTAAATCTTTTCGAGAAGCCGTGTCCACGGTTATGGACGACTTGAGACCTACTCCTTGTTCATAGACAACAACAACTGAGATAATCTTAATATAACTTGATCAACGTGTGAGTGTGCCTTGACTGCTTCTTCTTCGTCGGGATGCGAAGAGGAGGACAAGGATAGGTTAGGTGTTATGTTTGCGTAGTAGTTGATAGAAAGACTTGTTGGAGGCGATTCCTCATCGAATGCTTGACTTCTTATGTTACTCTCTAGATCGTTAGCCACCTCATAAATGCTAGTGCGGCAGCAACCTCACCACTTACCCATCCTTACCGTAAACTACTAGTTGTCCTAGAATGACGAGTGATGAAGTCCTTGATGGGTCAGTTGACCACTACAGTTGGATGCTGAGTACTTTTGTACTCATGATACTACCCCCAAACTCTTTTCAGGGTTCTTGATCGACAACAGGTATGGTGATCGACGTTTCACGTGGAGACTCGACGACTAGTTAGGCGGATCCCGGCGGAGGGCATGGACCCGTGTGGTTATGGGATCGATGTTTTCTCTTTGCCAGTAGGCTTTTGATTGTAGTCTGTACTCAGACATCTATCTTTCGCTGTTGTATTGTATTAAGGCAGTTGTATGCCGATTGTATGAGATGTTGTATCCTTGTATCTGTAATGTTGTGATATCATGTTGGAAATCCGGGGCATATGGCTATGTCATATGTCGTGGTGGGACCGATATGTGCTTCGTCCCCGGATCTGGATGGAAACATCTAGATCTGGAATAGTACCGCATATCGGGCCTTACAACTAGTACCAGACAAGGCCTGGGATGGAGGAGGAGGAAGCGGAGGGGAAGCGGGAGAGCCCGCGAGAGCGGTTCCACCAGAGCCTCCTCCATGGCCCGACACACAAGGCCCCACCGCTGCCATCACCACCTCCCAAGGATCTGTCGTCGGCCTCTGCACGCCAGATCCAGATCCGAGGGGAGTTGAGGAAGTAGCCATCACCCGCGTCCCTCCTTGCGGCGCTAATCCTCAGAAAACCAGGGCGGAGGAGGACCCCAGTCGGGTTGAGCCGCCACCGCCGCGGCCGCACGGGCGGCCTTGTCCTTTTCGAGGCGATCATGAAGCGCCGCTTCCGCCGCCGCCCCACCGGCCTCCACAGGCGTGGCCGGACCAGATCTAGACGGCGGCGGATCAATGGAGCCACTCTTCTCCATGGCAACCACATTCGAGAAGGGAGAGAAAGGGGGGAGGATGAAGAAGCATGATGCGGTGAGGGATGGAGTGAGTGGATAGGAGGATGCGGCGAATGGCGCGTGGTGCGGCTGGAAACCCCAAAGAAGGGTCGAGGCCTCCATGGCGCACCCACATATACCCACGCGAAACATGCCTGGGTGGGCCATCTGGGCCCAAGGGAGCAGGGGAGGGACGAGCGATCAGGCCCAGCCTAGAAGGAATAGAGCCCGTGAGAGGAGGGAAATCATGGGAGAAAAAAGAAAAAAAGGGAACCAGGCTCAGAGCGCACAACATGCCCACGTCACCTAACCAACCCAATATCGGCAACGGCTCTCACCACGAGAGGCCCCAAAGCTATGGTTTCCTCCTGCGCCACCGCCACCATACCAACTGACACAGGCACCGGCGAGCCTACCGTGGAGGGGGGAGGAGAGTATTCCGACTGATCCAAGGGGGAGACAAGTATGCTCGGAAGGGGAGAAGGAGGAGGAGCCTTCCTAGAAACACGACAACGAACCAAGTTCTAGCCCAGCTCGGTGACGAGAGCTGCAGACTAGAGGGGCCGACATCGCCCGCTCGGGGCGAACTTTCGGCGAGCAGAGATCGACTGCGACGGCTCCGAGAATGGAGGTGGACCCCCCAAGGTCTCTTCCACCTCAGAATACAAAGCCGAATCATCGTCACCAGCAAGCGCCCAGAACTTGCTCGGTCGGCACAGTTCACCAAGCGCACCAAACTGAGGAAGACGAAAAGCAATAGGGCGAGCGAACAGTACCAGGGCCGAGAGCACCGAGGACCTCACCGGCGACAGGGAAAGGACCACCAGGGACAAGGAGGGGTTCTATGTAACAGCCCAGTTTTCAGAAAAATTAAAAAATTTGTTTTCAGTGTGAATTGTTTGATTTGTCTTATTTGTTTGCGGTGTTTGCATCCCCGATTTATCGATCGGCGATTATTTTTCCCCCTCTTATCTCGTACCAGACGGAGACCGACCCTTGCCATCCTGACACTCGACCTTTCCGACACCCGGTTTCACCCGATCACCGTCGCGAAAACCGCACGAGACCAGCCGCAACCAACGGAACGAAAACCCCGTTTAATAATTAAACGGGTTATTTTTATAACGCGCCGGAAAGTGTTCTCGGAACGGTTCCAACGCGAGGTGAACGCCGCCGGCTCGACGCTCTGATCGCGCAGTTCAAAGTTTTACCCGAATCGGAGGTCCTGCGGACCCCTGGCGGTCAGAAACGTGAGCACCGCGCGCGCGAGAGAAAAACCGGGGATGTTTTTACAAACTGCCAGCCACCTGGGCTATATAAAGACCACCACACTCCCACCCAATTCTAGGGTTTCCCTAGCCACAAAATTGCAGCCATCCCCTTAGATCTGCCTCCAATTTCGCCAAAAACACCCCCAAAATCCCGAAACCCTAGCCTAGCCACCCCAGGAGCCGTCGGATCTGAGATCCAAGGGCTCTCGTGCAACCACGTCGCCCCATGGGGATCCCTCCCACCTCCAACCGATCCAGCCGTTGCGGCCCGCCGCCGGGCCGGATATGGGCCGCGCGGGCCTGCCTCAACCGCCGCCGCCTTCAACTCCGGCAGGCCGCCGCGTGCGCCACCGCGCCACCGGCTCCCCTCTCCTCGCACCCTCTTCCTCTCCCTTCTTCTCCTCCCCCTCTCCTCTTACCTCGCCGCCCTCTCTCTCTCTGCAGGAGGCTCCGCCGCGCCATGGATGCCCACGGGTAGAGCTCGCTGCCGCCCGAGCTCGAGGCTCCTCGCCGCCACCCCATGGAGCTCGCCGCCGGCCTCCTTTAGTGTTGGATCCGGCCGCGCAGCGTCCGCCGATCCCCCTGCAGTCCCGCGCCCCCTCACCGTCGCGTGCTGGCCAGAGCAGCCGCCGGCGTAGGCCACCGCCGTGAGCCTGGACGAGATCCAGATCGGATCGGCTGGCCGGCCAACCGCCACGGCCTCTTGAGCCCAGCCGCGGCCCAGCCTCCAGCGCCTCGCGGCCCAGCCAGGAGCCAGCAGCCCAGCCGCCTCCCGCGCCCGATCCGGTCAGTTGGGCCACGACCCAAGGTCCTTTTTTTTCTTTCATCTGTCTCTAAAATTTTGGCTAACTCCTGTAATTATTGTAACTGATTCAATATTGCGTTGTCGTTTGCGAGTAAACCGTAGCTCGGATCGCGATACGCCCAAAATGAAAATTGCTTAGATTTGTGTGTACTTCAATCCGTCTTTTGTGATCATTTTGATTTGAGGCCATCATGATGTTGATAATCTGTGTTGAAGTGGGCATCAGGCCGTTAAACTGCTACTAATTTCTGTCATGTGCTGCTGCTGTTATTTTGTTGCAACTTCGGTCGACGAGTGTGTCGCGACCGTTTATCGGAATTGAGTGATTCCAATTGCATATTGTTAAGCATCATGTCTACTTCCATTATAAGTATTGCATTGTCATGGTATGCTTGCTGGTCATATAGTTTTTTACAAACAAAGTTGCTATGCTGCTGTTTTTGACAGCCACCTCTGTTTTTCTCTAAGTCTGTAACGTTCCGATGCCATGTTGCATGCTTAATATCTTTTGATCTATGATGCCTATTTGCATGATTCTTGTTTTCATGCCTTCCCTGTCATGTCTACTTTAGTTCCATATTATTTGTGAGCATGTTTGCATTGATTATCCTATTTATGCATTGCTCTAAAGTGTGCTTCGTGATGTTGCCAGATTGTGTCCGTAACTTGTTTTGCTTATATCTTTTTAACCATAACTCCGTTTGGAGTGTGCCTTATATGTAACTTGATTAGTTTTTCGTGTACTTTGTGTTTATGCTATTGTTTGCTGCTGTTAACCAACCTAAAATATGGTTTAGGACAGAACAGTACCACATGTTTTAATTGTCGTGGAGCACTTAGTGTTATGCCATGTTTAGGTTGTGCCTCACTTAAATTGAATAGCATAGATAGTTTACTTTGTGCTTCACCTCTTGTCATGTTTATATGCTATGCCTTGCTTGCTTGAGCTTCCATGTTAACAACCTTTGTTGATCACCTATAGCTAAACAACTTGAACCTTGTAAAGGTCTAGGCTATCCCGCCCCGACGCTTTGTTCCATTCGAGTCACCTAGGACCCGAGTTCCGGGTATTGGTTTTAAGACTGAGCGTGCCTAATCGCGTGTGGGATTTTATGGGGTCCCCTCTTCTTACCTACCTAGCTTCAAACATTTCTAGAGGTGGCCCAAGCTGATTTACCATTTGAAACCGTGTGTATGCTGGTCAGCTGCCAGTAGTCTTCAAACAACTCGGGCCAGCGGAGACATAGTTCCTCTGTTGGTCCACACTTGGTGAGCTAGGGGTCCCCTGATGTCAGGTGTGATTTCCCGACCTTAGCCGTACGGAAGAGTCCGATTCGAGAGCGTGGCCGACTTTTGGATTGGGTGTCGACTCCCCGGAGGCCACCCGGATTTGTGCGTTGTTAGATAGAGGGACCTGTCGTTTCAGATCTCTCGGAACTAAATCATAAAATGGTTGCCTCTAACGGGTAGCAACTGAGAGAGATGGGCGAGCATGCGACGCCTCGTAATGGGCAGTTGGTACACCCCTGCAGGGTTAAATCTTTTCGAGAAGCCGTCTCCATAGTTATGGACGACTTGAGACCTACTCCTTGTTCATAGACAACAACAGCTGAGATAATCTTAATATAGCTTGATCAACGTGTGTGTGTGTGTGCCTTGACTGCTTCTTCTTCGTCGGGATGCGAAGAGGAGGACAAGGATAGGTTAGGTGTTATGATTGCGTAAGTAGTTGATAGCAAGACTTGTTGGAGGCGATTCCTCATCGAATGCTTGGCTTCTTACCTTACTCTCTAGATCGTTAGCCACCTCATAAATGCTATTGCGGCAACAACCTCATCACTTACCCCATCCTTACCGTAAACTACTAGTTGTCCTAGAATGACGAGTGATGAAGTCCTTGCTGGGTCAGATGACCACTACAGTTGGATGCTGAGTACTTCTGTACTCATGATACTACCCCCAAACTCTTTTCAGGGTTCTTGATCGACAACAGGTATGGTGACCGACGTTTCACGTGGAGACTCGACGACGACTAGTTAGGAGGATCCCGGCGGAGGGCCTGGACCCGTGTGGTTATGGGGATCGATGTTTTTCTCTTTGCCAGTAGGCATTTGATTGTAGTCTATACTCAGACAGGTACCTTCCGTTGTTGTATTGTATTTGAGGCAGTTGTATGCCGATTGTATGGGATGTTGTATCCTTGTATCTTTAATGTTATGATATCATGTTGGAAATCCGGGGCATATGGTTTTGTCATATGTCGCGGTGGGACCGATATGTGCTTCGTCCCCGGATCTGGGTGGAAACACATAGATCTGGAACAGTACCACATACCGGGCCTTACATTCTACATCCTCAAATAAATGTTTCAGATTTGTTTAGATATGGATGTATCTAAATTTATTTTTTACATCTAAATACATCCATATCTGAAGAAATTTACGACACATATTAAAAAGGCATGAGTAATTTTAAAACAGACACATACCACCAAATCGATTTCTTTCAAATCAACACCTTCAAGAAGATGTGCACGTCTCACACCAAAGTCGTCAAGTCTGATCAGTGATAGTCTCGATAAGCATTTTCATCCTGGTTTCTAAAACTAGTTAATAAAGATCAGTACAACCAAAAATAGACAACGTCTCCAATGAAGTAATGACGCAAGCTTGTGATTGCTGAGCCCAACCAATGAAGATAGTTTACAAAAATAGAAATCTCAATCTCTTGTATTTTAAATTATTATATTCCAGTTTTAATCTAACTCTATAGCGCACCGAGAAATGAAGGATTCTGATCCAGCTGATTGAATGGTTAAACTGAGCATATCTATTAGCACAGTCGCTCGCGCGCGCTCCGCTCTGATTTTTTTGTTCTGTTTTCTTTTCTTTTTCTTCGTTTTTCATTTTCAGAATGGTAATAAAATATTTAATATTTTGTAGTGTTAATAAATATATTATCAACTTATGAAAAATTATTTTACTAAAATAGGAACCTTTTTAAACTTCAAATAAAATTTGAAATACGCGGACAAGTTTTTTTAATTCCTGATAAAAAATTGAATTTTTGAAATCAATGAAGATAGTTTACAAAAATATTTTAAAATTATTTAAAAAAAATCCGAAATTAGTTTAAAAAAATATTTTACAATAATAGATTACAATACGTATTTTACGATAATACTTCCACCATTCTGAAATAAGTGGCTCAAGTCTAGTATGACTTTTTACTAAAGTTAGTTCAAAGAACGGAGGGATTAGTTTAGAAAATATATTTTATGAAAATAGTTTACAAAATATATTTTACAAAAAAATCCGAAAATTGCTAGCTTTACAAAATATCCTATAATGACAATATTGAAAAATAGGAAATGTTTTTTAATCTCTGACAAAAAATAGAAAACATTTTTTTTGGGTACTTCAGAAAGAACATTTTTAATAACGCAATCAATTTCGAAAAGGATTACACTCTTTGAAATATAAACATTGTTAAAAAATTGGGAACAAAATTTTAAACCTATATGAAATGCGTATTTTTTTATTAAATATTCATTTTTTCATACATTTAGATATCCGGGAATTAAAAATATCATGCATTTCAAAAATTGTTCAGAAGTTAAAAAAACTCCTCAATTTGTAAACTATTTTACTTTTTTCATAAATTCAAAATATATTTATTGTCAGTACTAAAATGTTCAATTTTTTATTATCATTATGAAAATGGAGAAAAAGAAAAAAATAGAGCAGAGCGAGCGACTATGCTAATGGGTTGGCCTTACTCGTTCTAATGTTCATCCGGCCAGTCCAACTGGGATCCTCCTTCATTTCCCGGTGTACCAGGTACAAGGTTTGATTGCCTCAAAAAAAAGATGCAAGGTTTGATTTAGATCGGGATTCAACAGTTTAGAGTGCGAACAATAAGTATTTGGATTTTGGGTTTAAATAGTTCAATCTCTTTAAATTTAGGATTTAAAATGGACTTTTTCTTGTATAGGTGGGGCTTGAGTGAGTAATTTTCTCGATGTAGGATCTTTCCCTATCCTATCTCCCATTGAATGTAATATACAATACACACATTTCATGACTAGAATCCTAAAACCCCAGTTTGGTGGAATCTCAAAAGTTAAGGTTGAAGCTAATGTAAAATTTCACTGTTGGCTCCTGGTCCAAAACAGAATTGGGACGGCTGACAGACTGCAATGCCGAGGATGGCCGCATGACGACCAGTGTTGCCTTTGTGACCAAGTCCTTGAGAGTGTCGCGCATCTTGTGCTTACTTGCCTGTTCGCAAAGGAGGTTTGGCAAAACTTCAGAGATGCGTTCGCTGATTTGATCGCTGCCACTAACTCCGTGGAAAATATCCGGAGCTGGTGGAGAAGAATGATGTTGATCAATGTTGGGGATATCGCTTATCAGGAACTTATCTGTTGACCAAAGATAAAGGGTAAATCAGACGATTTATTGGAACATCGAAAGATATTTTGAACAGTGGTCAAGAGATAAAGAGATGAGGTCTCAGATCACCATTGCAATGTACATAGCTTGGCACATCTGGAAGGAGTGTAACGCCCGGATTTTTGAATCCAAATCCTCCACCCCGGCAAGAGTTGATGAGCTTGTCAAGGAGAACTTTCGGCTGCTACAGGAAGCTTGCCGCACCTAGTCCAGGCCTTTCGATACTGGGTTCCAGAGTGTAAATCTATTTTTTTGTTTTTGTAACCCAGTGCTCGCAGATTTCTGCAGTGTAAACTTCTCCCACTCTTAATGCAAAGACAGAACCACTGCCAATTTTCCTAAAAAAACACACATTTGTGCATATTCTAGAACAAAAAAAGAATGGACTACTGAATATTGATGAAGCAAGGACCAAGCCTGGTATAAGAGAACTGCCACATCAAATCATTCAGAATTTTAGGTTGCTAAATTAAAGTACTAATCAGTTCAGAGAACTTAGCATGAAAAAACCCGAATAAAATAGAGTCGCACACACAATATGTCAATATGTATAATCCATTACAGAATTCAAATAGGAGTAACAAATTTAGCTGTCAGCATGTCACCAGGCTGCTGCATTACAGTTATACATATACTGCTACAGTTCATAGTTCAGATACCACCAGAGTCTGGATGATAGCACACCATCAAGTTCAATGTTCAGTTGAAAGTCTGGAGTAGAAAAAGAAAACTCTCATGAAGCTAGGAAAGTTACGTAGCATGGACAATGTCAGGTTGCTCGGTTGCTGCCATGGGCACCAGAGCGCGAGGCCCGCTGGCGATGCGGCTTGCCGGAGTAATGCTCCTGGACGTTGCGCTTGGTCAAGAGGAGCACGGTGCAGACATCACACCACACATTCATCTCCCCGGCGGCGTAGCCCGCTTTGTTCTGGTGCTTCCTCCCCTTCTCGTGCTGCTTCAGGTGGAACGCCGTCATGCATCGCACGTCGCACACGCCGCACACCACGGAGGGTTCTTTGAACGCGGATGACGGCCGCTTGACCGCAGTCCCCGGGCGGAGTTGGGGCTTGCTTCTGGTGTTCAGCGGCGGCGGCGGCAGCGGTGCCCCTGACGGGGCGTGGTGAGCTGTTGGTGCGGCCGGTGTGTGAGCGTGCTGCCGCGCCCTCAACAACGGGGGCTGCGCCCTGGTACTGCATGTGCGGGGGTTGCACCTGTGCTGGCACCGGATGGTACTGCATATGTAGTGGTTGCGCTGGCGCTGGCGCCGGCGGGTACTGCATCAGCCGCGGCTGCGCCTGGTATTGCTGCTTTTGCAGTGGCTTCTGTTGCGACGCCTGGTGCAGCCATTGCTTGGGTGGTGGTTGTGCTTGCGCCGGCGGCTTCTGGTACTGCCTCTGCGCTTGTTGCCTGTGTGGTGGCTGCGCCCCAGACTGATGCCTCTTCTGTGGCGGCTGGCAAACGCCGCCGAAACCTAGAGGCGGTCCCAAAGCCAACCTCTTATTCCAACAGTATTCTGCAGGTGGCGGTTTTACCCGAGGAGGGAAACAAAATACCAGAGGTGAACAATGATATGATACCTTATTCCACTGGCATTTTTGAATGTGATGAAGAAGGATAGAAATCTTGACAGAGCAAGCTACAAGACCATCTTTCATAGAAGTAATTAGTTTGATTCTATAGGAAAGTTGCAGAGAAAATTGCAGATACATGTTTTTTTCTCACACAAATTAATGATTGAACAACGAACATGTGCAGATAATTAAAGGTGTGACCTATGCAGATAATGATCTACAAGCATTGGGATGAAACTTGAAAAATATAATAATTTGGTCTTCTTCACGAAGTTAGTTGATTTCTCATCAGTGGCAGCTAGATATGTGATTTATGCTGCATGTTTTCTTTTGTTTAGTTTCCTACTTCTTTTACTTTGAGGCCAGATGTATTCGACATCAACATTTGTGGCTACAATCTTGTGCGATAACTTCCATTCTTTGTTGTGTAAACTATTATGGTATCTCGCGATGAACAAAAACCATACCTACCTGCGCTATGATATACCTCTATCTAACTCGAAAAAAAATAAAAATAGTGCAATTCTTATCGCTGTGGAGGAAGTTTTTGGGGAATATAGCACCCAAATTTAAACTCAAAATAAAATAATCTGCCAAAGATGGAGATACTTCGGCACTGCTAATCGGTGATGGTGGAGCAGCGCGATTCCTGAAGATGGCCATGCAGTCTCCTTGTTGGTTGGTGCGCAGCTACCCTGATGGACCAATGTTGCCACTCCCGTCCTCCCGTTCTTCTTCCACCTTGATGGCCTTGTGGATCGGCATTGCAGGATCAGAGTGTTTCTCATACTTGAAGCGAATTTAGAGTGGTTAATTTTTTGCGCGGAGAGATGTTGCAGGACAACATTTCTTGCGAACGACGTCGCATTGCTTCTAATTCACAAGAAATATGTCGCACAGGAGCTAATGACCCGTGAAATTAGCTTGAAAAAAAAGAATAAAACAGAGTCGCACACACAATATGTCAATATGTATAATCCATTACAGAATTCAAATAGGAGTAACAAATTTAGCTGTCAGCATGTCACCAGGCTGTTGCATTACAGTTATACATATACTGGTACAGTTTAGTGTTCAGATACCACCGGAGTCTGGATCATAGCACACCATCAAGTTCAATGTTCAGTTGAAAGTATGGAGTAGAAAAAGAAAACTCTCATGAAGCTAGGAAAGTTACGTAGCATGGTGATGGTTTCTCGCTCCTCGTTGGTTACCCAAAATGGAAGGTTGAGATGTAGACAGCAGCAAATTTCCCTCGGTGAAGATACCAAGGTTTGTCTCCAGTAGGACTCCGACAACGACAGGAAGGTGACAACGGCGCCAGCAATTAGGCGGTTGACGTGGACCTGCACACCCAACAGATAACTTTGCTCCCAACGAGTTCAGAGAGGTTGTCAATTCCTCCGGCCTTGTTGTTTACAAAGGATCAAACGCACAGGATAATAATGATAGCAATAGCAACAGAAAAGGAAATAAAGCAGAAAATAAATAGTGGGTGTAAACAGTGTTGGAAATATGGACCGGGGTCCCATGATGTTCACTAGTGATGTATCTCTCCCAAAAGACGATAAAATAGCCATGCGAGGTAAACAAATTACATCTGGGCAATTGACAGGATTATGTGCGCAAACCAATGCTAACTATGCTATAAAGAAAGTAAAAGGCTCAAAAGCATGGGCGGTACGCCAAGACAAGTAGACCAAAATCCATCTGCATCTACCTACTAATCATCCACCTTGAGATATCTATCCAGAACATCTCGCTGGTATTAAGTTGCGAATCCCACCCAAAGTGTAAACTCAAAGCAACAGACAACTGCATTAAAGAACTTTGCGTAAAGTAAACAATCCTTGCACCCGCAAGTACAAGCACCGTTGTTTTCTCCCTTGTGGCAACAACACATCCCCTAGACTCATGTTTCTGTCACTCAAGCTAGTCATCAGGGGGCATGAAGCCACAATCATGCATAACGCTCCCTCTTGGAGTCAGTACCTACTACTTGGCCAAAGCAATAAACAACCACAGAGAACATGCAAGAATTACTCAAGAACATAAATATAAAAGAGGAGAATGAAATATATTACTCAATCACAATCTGAACATAGTCTCATAATCCATCAGATCCCAGCAAACTCAACATAGCAACAACAGAAAGATTACATATGTGCCTCGATCATGTAGGGCAGCTCACGAGGTCTAAACCATTAAGAACAAAGAGGGGAGGAGAACATCACATAGCTACTGATCATATACCCATGGTCCAAGCTGGACTACTCACGGTTCATCCGGGAAGCATCCATGGTGGTGGAGAAGCTCCCGGAGGTGGTTCCTCCCTCCGGCAGGGTGCCGGGAAGAGGTCTCCTGGTGCTCCCGATCTTGGAAGCGCGGCGGCGGCGGAACAGAGGACATATCGCAAAAAAGGGTTCTGTCCTCGAGGGTTTCGGGACGAGAGGGATATATAGGCGAAGGGGGGCAGCCAGAGGTGGACCAGGGGCCCCAGGCGCCCCGCTGGTGCGACCTACGGGGTGGCCGCGCCAGGTGGCCGCCTGGGCCACCCCTGGCTCAACTCTGGCCCCACTTGGGATCTTCCCGAAGCTTCTTGTACGCTGATTTTTCCTATATTTTTCCCGGAATTTTTCTGGCACTTTAAGTAAAGGGAAAACCTTAAATACAAAAATAGCAGAAAACAGGAACTGGCACTTGGGTGCACTGAGTTAATAGGTTAGGGACGGAACCCTTTTTCGCGATCTCTCCTCTGTTCCGCCGCCGCCGCGCTTCCAAGATCGGGAGCACCAGAAGACCTCTTCCCGGCACCCTGCCGGAGGGAGGAATCACCTCCGGGAGCTTCTCCTCCACCATGGATGCTTTCCGGATGAACCGTGAGTAGTCCACCTTGGACCATGGGTCTATGATCAGTAGCTATGTGATGTTCTCCTCCCCTCTTTGTTCTTCATGGATTAGACCTCGTGAACTGCCCTACATGATTGAGGCACTTATGTAATCTTTCTGCTGTTGCTATGTTGAGTTTGCTGGGATCCGATGGATTATGAGATTATGTTCAGATTGTGATTGAGTTATATATTTGATTCTTCTCTTTTATATTTATCTTCTTGAGTAATTCTTGCATGTTCTCCGGTGATGTTTATTGCTTTGGCCAAGTAGTAGGTAGTGACTCCAACAGGGAGCGTTATGCATGATTGTGGGTTCATGCCCCCCGAGGACTAGCTTGAGTGACAGAAACATGAGTCTAGGGGATGTGTTGTTGCCACAAGGGGGAAAACAACGGTGCTTGTACTTGCGGGTGCAAGGGTTGTTTACTTTACGCAAAGTTCAATAATGCAGTTGTCTGTTGCTTTGAGTTTAAACTTTGGGTGGGATTCACAACTTAATACCAGCGAGATGTTCTGGATAGATATCTCAAGGTGGATGATTAGTAGGTAGATGCAGATGGATTTCGGTCTACTTTCCCATGCTTTTGAGCCTCTTCCTTTTTGTTTAGCATAATTAGCATTGGTTTGCGCACATAATTCTGTCAATTTCCCAGCTGTAATTTGTTTACCTCGCATGGCTATTTTATCGTCTTTTGGTAGAGAAACATCACTAGTGAACATCATAGTACCCCGGTCCATATTCCTCATACTGTTTACACCTTCAATTTACTTTCAGTATTTACATTTCCGTAGCTATCACTATCATTATTATCCTGTGCGTTTTACCCTTTGTAAACAACAAGGACGGAGGAATTGACAACTCCCCTGTACTCGTTGGGAGCAAAGCTATCTGTTGTGTGTGCATGTCCAGGTGAACTAAGCAACTTAGAGTTGTGAATGGCACCATTGTTCACTTCACCACCTACTTGTATCTGTTGGAGTCCTACTGGTTCGGTACTTCAAACCTGAGCATCTTCGCTAAGGGAAACTTGCTGCTACGCTACATCTCACCTTCCACTTGGGGTAACCAACGAGGGCGAGAAGTTATTGATAACCCACAAGTGTAGGGGATCGCAACAGTCTTCGCGGGTAAGAGTAACCCAATTTATTGATTCGACACTAGGGGAGCCAAAGAATACTTATAAGCCTTAGCAGTTGATTTGTCAATTCAACCACACCTGAAAAAGCACTAGACAAGATATAAGTAGCAACGGTGTGTTGACGGGTGTAGTCTTTAAGACTTCCCCAATCACCAACACCACAAAGTAGTAACAAAGTAGTAGGAGCAGCAAAGAAAGTAAAAGTAACAACGAAGGCAATGAAGGTGAAAGATGGACCGGGGATCAAGGTTTCACTAGTGGTATCTCTCAAGCAAAAGAACAAGGTGTTGAGTGAACAAATTACAGTTGGGAAATTGACAGAATTGCACCAACTCTAGCCAAAGAACAAACTAGAGCATCCTAGTCTAAGAACCAAACGTAGGCATGCGTTCCGTATGTAGTTGTACGTGCTTGCAATAAGAACTTTGCACAACATCTTTTTTCCTACCATCCCGCTACGAACGGGGCCACTTAAGGAACTTATGGAGATTAAGGTGCTCCTGCGGCCGAGCACCGGAACAAAGCATTAACACTCCTTGAACACATGTGATCCTCAAATTATAGCCCATCCCCTTTGGTGTCCCAAGCTGTCACCATTGGGATCGCCGGTTCCGGACTATAATAGGTGCATACAACCGTAGATAAGATCTAGAACAACAATTATAATCATGCAACAATAACGTGCTCAGATCTGAGGTCATGCTACTCGTGCACTAGTAACAAGCATTAAGAACAACAAATTGCAGCAACAATAATTCATAAACCTCTTTGGACTGAACAAGGTAACAATTTATCGGATCCCAACAAACACAACACCAATTACATCATATGGATCTCAATCATGTAGGGCAGCTCATGAGAACATTGTATTGAGGATATAGGGGGAGAGAATACCACATAGCTACTGATACGTCCCAAACGTATCTATAATTTCTGCTTGCTCCATGCATGTTTTGTGTGACTTTGCCTTGTTTTTCTTGAACTTTCATACACTTTTGAACCTATTTGGACTAACCTATTAACACAGTGCACCCAGTTGCCAGTTTCTGTTTTCTACTGTTTTTGTATTTCAGGTTTTCCGGCCATTAAAAGTGCTCCAAAAATTCCGGGAAAAATATATAAAAAATCAGCGCAACAAAAGCTTCCGGAATCACCAAGAGAGGGAAGGGGGGCCACCACCAGGCAGCCAGGAGGGCAGGTGGCGCGGCCCCACCCTGGGTCGCGTCAGGGACCCTCCTGACTGCCTCGTGGGTCCCCTCGATGCCCCTTCGCCTATATTTACCCCTCGGGGTGGAAACCCCTAATATCAAACTCTTTCTCGCGAACTCCCCTCTGTACCGCCGTCGCCGCCATTTCAAGATCGGGGCTGCCTGGAGAAGCTGCCCCGGCACACTGCCGAAAGGGGGAACCCCCTCCGGGAGACCATCCATAGCCATGGACGCCTCCCGGATGTGCCGTGAGTAGTCCCCCTTGGACCATGGGTCCGTGACCAGTAGCTATGTGATGAATCTCTCCCTCCTTTGTGCTTCCAGTTTCAAGTCCTCGTGAGCTTCCTCACATGATCGAGGCATCTATGTAATTTCTGCTGTTGCTATGTTGAGTTTGTTGGGATCTGATGGATTATGAGACTATGTTCATATTGTGATGTGTAATATATTTGGTTCTCTCTTTTATATTTTGTTCTTGAATAAATTCTTGCATGTTCTCCGTTGTGGTATTTGCTTTGGCCAAGTATTTTATTTGCAACTCCAAGAGAGAGTGTTATGCTCGATTGTGGGTTCAACCCCTTGATGTCTAGCTTGAGTGAAAGAAACATGAGACTAGGGGATGTGTTGTTGCCACCAGGGATAAAACAACGGTGCTTGTACCTGCGGGTGCAAGGATTGTTTACTTTACGCAAAGTTCTTTTAATGCAGTTGTCTGTTGCTTTGAGTTTATACTTCGGGTGGGATTCACAACTTAATACCAGCGAGATGTTCTGGATAGATATCTCAAGGTGGCCAACTTGTGACGCCCCCAAAATCAATCCGTGTACAGTAATCATACATGCAGGGTACACGGCTGAGATTAGGGTGCCACGGTGAGAATATCACAACACAACACTAAAAACAAAAGGATAAACCAATATGTTACAATAAAGGGGGGTCACGCGGACCCGAATACATAAGTTATACAAGCCATAATATCTTAGTACAGACATAGTTAGTCAAGTTTTTCCTTCAGAAGGCTAGCACAAATAACATCAGAGATACAGATCGAAAAGGCAAGGCCTCCTGCCTGGGAGCCTCCGAAACTACTCCTGGTCCTGGTCAGCGGGGGTCTCGACGTAGTAGTATCCGCCTCCGGGGTACTCCTGCTCCTGGGCTCCAACGTCGATTGCAGCGGCCGATCAGGAAAAACATAAAAGGGGAAATAAAGCAAAGGTGAGTATCTAGCATACCCGCGAGTCTTACGTCCGCTACTAAGCATTATGCATTGTTTCAACGGAAAGAAGAAGATGTATATATAGTGGACTGCAAGATAGAAATCAGAATAAGGGTAAGAAGCTAGGCCTATCAAATACTAGCATCTTCTGACGATGTCTTGCAGCATGAGGAGAGAAACAGCCAACAGTTCATATAAAGCATAAAGTAACAACGAAGCAGAAGTTGCTGCAACATTGTATAATAGTAAGTTGTAATGATTAATAATAATAATTCCTCCGAGTTCCCTTCCTCGACTCCCTGCGAGGAAGAAGACCCGGAACCATACAGTTTAATAGTAATAGTTTCTAGTGGTAAGATCCAGCTTCAGCATAAAGCGTCCTGTTACCGTGGACACGGCTATTCGAATAGATTAAACTCCCTGCAGGGGTGCACTACTGTTCAGCCTGCACGCTCGGATCTCCATAGTGGCGTGAACCTTGTTAGGGAACGCCCCACCGAGTCTATCCGACACATCGCAGCCCATCCTAGGCTCAACAGAGAGGCCATCCGCCGGACTATATCCTATGCGCCAAGGGGTCTAGGACCCTCACCCTTGCACGCTCCTGCACGGTGCGTGGCTGGCTGGTGAAGCGAAAGCAAATCCAAAAACACACCGTCCGGACGAAGAAGACACCACTTCCCGGCGCAGGCCGCGGTACTGCTGACGTCTGAAGAGCTTTCGGACAAACTACGACGCACGGGAGCCCATAACTCCTTATCCCACGTGAAGGTAGTGCGTACAGACCAACGGGCCTCTCAAGTCATCCGCCAAACCATTTAGCATTTTAATTAACCTGCTTGACAACCGTTATCGTTGCCTCGACATAACCGACCCGCGGTCAACGACAACAGTCAGGACCACCAGTACATCGGTGCCTGCCCTGTCGTCCCACCAAGTCACTACGGTTACCAACAAGGTGAACCGTCTCCTTACCTTGTCTCGCGTATGCTCTTGGTAGAGCTCGACTTTCGTGGTTTGGTAACTCTCGCGAGATACGAGCAGGGGCCAAGCACGCCAGTAACGTCGGTCGTACCCTCCCTGTCGTTCCCGACGATATACCGCTCGCGGGCACCGTTGGGTCGCCCGACTTCTTACCTTAAGGACAACCGTGCTCAGGACCCTATGGCGGCAAGAAAAAGTCAGTCTCGAGTGGACTACAAGGATTACTCCTGGATAGCTCACACTTGAGGTGACTAGGCATAACCCAGATATGGGCCTTTGGCGGTGTCTGCTTTGTACCGTACCTGTGAAGTTGTATATATTGTATCCGTGTTCACCCCCCTGAGTGATCACGGCCCGCTATCTAGTCCTAGCTAACAATGCGCAGGGTTCACTGCTGAATATATGCATAATTATAACAAGCAGCATAGGATAAGAAAGGTACATCGAGGGGCGACAAAATCAGGCTATGCAATTGAATAGGATTGTAATCGTAGCAGCAGCAGTAACAATGCCTAGTGCAAGAAAGTATGGAAAGGTAGGCGATATCTGGGGAAGAGAATGTCTCTGCTTGCCTGGAAGCTCGCGGGTAGGGGCAAGGTCGTCGACGAAGTAGTCGTACCCGGCAGCAGTGTAGTCGGCGGTAGCAGCGGGGTCTACCGGAGATAAGGGGGGGAAGAAACAGTAAATACAAAGCAAGCAATGCAAACATATTAATGACATGGAAAATGTATCGATGTCGGTGTTCTAACGCAGTACGATGTATCAGGCTCGGAGCGGGAATTCATCCGGGGATGAACTACCGGCTCCGGGTGATTACCGGACAGGGCGACCGGAGGGGGAAGGTATCATGCCGGAGGTGTCGTGAACACCCGACAAAGATAAGGGGGGTGTGTCCGGGTTAGTTGAACTATTCCGAACAACATTCGTGTTCGGAATAAATTCATCCGGATACTTTATCAGTACCGGACAAATCATCGGACAGACGGCCCGGAGGGGGGGGTGTCGATGTTCGGTAAGTTAGAGGGGTGTGGTTGGTATATGGGTAGTGTATCCCTATTTGTTATATTTTTCTGATCAATTTTTATGTATAAACTTTTTCGATCCGAGTTACAGATTAAAAGATATTGATTTTATAAGTTTTAATCAATTTAAAACATTTATAAATCATTTTCTATTTCTTTTTCTATTTATTTAATATAAATTATAGTAGTTTTAATACTGACCAGTGGGTCCCACTGGTCAGTGGCTTATTTAAATAAAAACATTTAAATTAACTAATATGACAGTGGGGTCCCACATGTCATACTAACACTTTTAATAAAACAATTTCTTATTAAGTAAAAGGCAAGGGGGGCCACTGTAAGTGACTGTTAGTTTATTAAACAGATTTCTTTTATTAAAAATGGCCAGTGGCCCACCTGTCAGTGAGACCAACTCCTCTAACAGTCATCTAACTTAATCTAATGAGGGGGTTAACTTAACAAGCAAATTAGGGGGGTGGTTAGTGCTAACTAATCCGGGGGTGGGCCCCACACGACAGTGGCACACAGGCCACAGCGGGTTCTCGCCGGCGACGAGGCCATGGCAGAGGAGCCCGACGAGGCGTGCTCTCGGCACAGGGGCCAAATAGGGGCGCCGCTGGCTCATACGCGCGTGGGGGAACGAGGCGCACCCGTAGGTGCCATTCGCGCGAGCTGGAGCGGCCCAGGACGACGACGACATCGAGCTGGGCGGCGCCGGTGCACTGTACGTAGCGGGGACGGCGAGGCGTTGTACGATATCGAGCGGGGGAGGGGACAAATCGGTGCTGCGCTCACCGGGGAGCTCGTAGGGGGGCCGTGGGCTCAGGTGGAGGGCAGTAGTCGCCGGAATCTCGCGGAGACGACGGCGGGGTAGCGTCTTGCTCGGGTCGTCCGGGGGCGATTCCTTGGGTGAGGCAACGAAGACGAGGACCGTGCACACGCTGGACACGACGGCGGGGTCGGGGGAGCTAAGTGGCCGCGCGGGCTCGAGGTGGCGCCCATGGCGGTTTCGGGACGGGAGGAGGAAGTCGACCGCGAGAGAGAGGGGAGGCGAGATCCAGGGGCGGGGAAAATAGGGTTAGGGTTGGGCGCAGGGGCGCCGGCGCGACTTGTAGCCGCCGTGGTGCCGTCGATGGCCGACACGGCGAGGGCCATCGCGGTGGCCACGGCCGATGGCCGCCACGGGGGGGTGGGGGTGCGTGAACACGGGAGGAAGATGACCCCCCCCCCCCCGGGGTGGGCTTTGGGTTGGATGGCACAGGGGGGTGGAGAGGGGATGGGCCTCGCCAGTGGGCGTAGTTTAGGTTTTCTGTTTATTTTTAATTCCTTTTTTCCTTTCTGCAATCTCTCTTTGTATTTATTTTATACACCTAGGAAATTTTGTAAAATGTTTTATGTGTCCCATAATTATTGTTATACCCTAGGCTAGTGCCACAAAAGGTTTGGGCACTTATAAAAGTCATTTAATATTTTATTATAATATTAAATGATTAATATGGGGTTTTTGGCTACTGTTTGAATTGTTTGATTTATTTTATAGCACAATAAATACCCATGACCACATTGCCATGGTCCGATGATTATTTGGGATTTTATAAAAGTGGTTCCAAGATTTTTGGAAAATATTTTATTGTCACAATATTTTTAATATTCATCAACAGGCATTTAGGGTTTGTTTGAATTTTATTTCAAATGGCTTGGACTTTAGTTGGCCAATGATGATCAAGGTCCATGGTTCATATTTGCTTGCAACAATATCAAAGGAGAATTTGAATTTGAACTGAACCAGTTGATCAAACAAAAGTTTTTGAACAGTAGAGATGAATAGTAACCGTGATTACTGTTCACTGACAGTGAGGGTGTTACAAATCTCCCCCACTACAAGAATTCTCGCCTCGAGAATTTAAGCGGTAGAGGGGAAAAGATCGGGGTACTCTTCACGAAGACGATCTTCGCGTTCCCAAGTGGCTTCATCTTCAGAATGATTCGACCACTGAACTTTGAGAAACTTCGTCGTCTTGTTGCGGGTTTTGCGTTCAGACTGATCAAGAATGCGGCTTGGATGTTCTTGATAGGTCAAGTCCTGCTGCAGCTCAATCATATCATGTTCCACTTCGCGGATAGGGTCCTTGAAGCAGCGTCGGAGTTGCGACACGTGGAATACATCATGGACTTGAGAGAGGTTCGGCGGCAATTCCAATCGGTATGCCACTGGTCCACTCCGGGAAAGAATACGGAACGGGCCAATGTAGCGAGGAGCTAGCTTGCCTTTGATCCCGAAACGATGAGTGCTCCTCATGGGAGTGACACGAAGATAAGCTTGTTCGCCGGGCTGGTAGACCATTTCCTTGTGCTTGCGGTCATAGTTGCTTTTCGGGCGGGACTGAGCAGCTTTCAAGTGTTCACGAATAACGCGAACCTGATCTTCAGCATGCTGTATGATGTCCGGACCAATGAGGGTTCGTTCTCCAGTTTCGGACCAATTCAGAGGGGTTCGACACTTACGTCCATAAAGAACTTCAAAGGGAGCCATTTGCAGACTAGCCTGATAGCTATTGTTGTACGAGAACTCAGCAAATGGAAGAGATTCCTCCCATTTCTTACCGAATGAAATGACGCAAGCTCGAAGCATGTCTTCAAGCACTTGGTTAACTCGTTCGACTTGTCCTTGCGACTGGGGGTGATAAGCGGTGCTGAAATTCAGGTGAGTGCCCATAGCTTCTTGGAAACTATCCCAGAACTTCGAGGAGAAAATGCTGCCACGGTCTGAACTGATCTCCAACGGAATACCGTGGAGGGAAACAATTCTAGAAACATATAAGTCTACCAACTGACTAGCAGAGATCGTCTCCTTGACTGGCAGAAAGTGGGCAACTTTGGAGAATCGGTCAATGACGACAAAGATCACATCATGACCCTTCTGGGATCGCGGAAAACCGGTGACGAAGTCCATTTCAATCTTGTCCCATTTCCATTCAGGAATAGAGAGTGGTTGCAGAGTACCAGCAGGTCTTTGATGTTCTGCTTTTACGCGACGGCAAACGTCACACTCGTCAACATATCGAGCGATGTCTTGCTTCATGTTAGACCACCAGTACCGCTGACGAAGGTCTTGGTACTACCAGGGTGAATCGACAAAGGAGTATCATGAGCTTCTTTCATGACGCGGGGGTCAAGTTCAGATTGGGCTTACTCCTAGGGACCACTAAACGATTCTTGAAATACAACGTACCATCATCAGCAACAGTGAAGCATGATGGTTTTCCTCCTGCGATATACTTCTTGATCTTCTCGACATCAGAGTCACATGTTTGTATCCACTTGATGGTGCTGTCGAGGTCCGGCTCAACAACAAGGTTATTCACATGTCCCTGCGGAACAATTTCAAGGTTCAACTTGCGGAGCTCTTCATACAGAAGTGGCTGCTCTATCTGGACTTCGAGTTCAGAACAGTAGGCTTTGCGGCTTAAGGCATCGGCCACCACATTAGCTTTGCCAGGGGTGTAAGAAATTCCCATGTTGTAGTCGGCTATTGTCTCGAGCCATCTCTGCTGGCAGAGATTCAGGTCTGGTTGAGTAAATAGGTACTTCAGGCTTTGGTGGTCGGTGTTGATCTCGCAACGATTACCGACGAGGTAATGTCGCCACAGCTTCAATGCATAAATTACCGCTGCCAATTCGAGATCATGTGTCGGATAGTTTTCTTCGTGAGCACACAACTGACGAGAGCCATAAGCAATCACTTTGCGCTATTGCATTAGGACACAGCCTAATCCTTGACGAGATGCGTCACAATATATCACGAAGTCCTTCTGGGTATCAGGCGGAGCAAGCACTGGGGGAGAAGTGAGCTTGTCCTTGAGGGCTTGGAAACTTTCTTGACATTTATCAGTCCACTCAAACTTAACGCCTTTGTGAAGCAGGTTAGTCAGAGGACTGGCAATCTTGGAGAAGTTCTCGACGAAACGGCGGCTATAGCTGGCGAGTCCGAGGAAACTTCTGACTTGCTTGACAGTCTTGGGGGGAGTCCAATCAAGAATAGCCTGGATACGTTCGGGGTTGACGGCAACGCCATCCTTGGAAATCACATGACCAAGGTAAGTTACTTCAGGAAGCCAGAACTCACACTTTGAGTACTTAGCATACAGTTTGTGTTCTCGAAGCTTTTCCAGTATAAGGCGAAGATGCTCAGCATGTTCTGCATTGGTCTTGGAGTAAATCAATATATCATCCAGATAAACCACGACGAACTTGTCGAGGTATTCCATGAATATATAGTTCATCAACCTGGAGAAGGTGGCTGGTGCATTCGTCAAGCCAAAGGACATGACAGTGTACTCGTATGAACCATAGCGAGTAATGAATGCGGTCTTCGGGATGTCCTCATCACGGACTCGGATCTGATGGTAACCCAACCTTAAGTCGTGTTTTGAAAACACTGTGGATCCAACAAGCTGTATCATAAAGATCATTGATCCGAGGGAGAGGGTACTTGTTCTGTATCATGGCCTGGTTGATAGGTTGGTAATCTTGGACCAAACGGTTCGTGCCATCACTCTTCTTGACAAAGAGCGAAGGTGCTCCCCAAGCAGAGGAACTAGGACGGATGAAGCCTTTCTCGAGGGCCGTGTCAATCTCCTTCTTCAATTCAAGGAGGTGGTGAGGTGGCATCTTATATGGGCGCTTGGCAATAGGGACAGTGCCAGGCTTCAAGTCGATGACGAATTCAACCTCTCTAATCGGGGGTATTCCCGGCAGTTCTTCTGGGAAGACGTCGGGAAATTCACAAACGACTGGAACTTGCTCAATTCCTTCAAGAGGCGAGACGTTCAAAGCATTCATCATGTAGATATGCGTTTCAGCATCACGGGTAATTCGGGTGGTGTGGTTAACAATCTCACCGGAGGGGTGAAAAAGTTGGACAGACTTGGTACCACAGTACAGTGCGGCATCGTGGACTTTCAACCAATCCATTCCCAGGATGAGGTCTATGGTGGAAGACTTCAGAATGATGGGGGACACGTGGAATACAACTCCTTCGATTTCAACGGCGGTATTGGGCACCATCATGGTGGTTCGGCATTGGCCTATCGGGGTGCGAACAACCATCGGTGTGTTCATCTTTCCAAGCGTAAAGTTATGCGATAATGCAAATGCTTCCGACATGAATGAATGCGATGCTCCTGTATCAAATAAGACAGTACCAGGTATTGAGTTAATGAGGAGAGTACCCATCACTGTAGCGGGCTGTGTCTGAGCTTCTTCAACGTCAATGTTGTAAGCATGACCACGAGTGTGAGCAGAAGACCCAGTGTTATAGTTGGGGGTCCTATTGTTGCGACGGCCAGCAGGGTGAACTACCAGTTGATTCTGTCGCTGAGGGCAGTCTCTGGAAAAGTGACCTGGCTGATGGCACTTGAAGCACAAGCCATCTTGAGGACGGAGGGGTGCAGTCTCAGTCTTCGGCTGTCTCGGCGGAGGCGGAGGTAGACGAGGTGCAACATACGACGGCCTTGGTGCAGGGGCAGGTGGACGATACACACTGTGTGGAAGCCAAACGCGTTGGTTTTGTGCTGTGCCCGAAGATGAGCCAGCATCACGGGGGCGCTTCGGCGAACCACCGAACTCAAGCTGAGCGGTCTCAAGAGTGATAGTCTGGTTCACCATGGTGGCGAAGTCGGGGAAGACGTGCAAAGCTAGTGCAAGCTGGAGATCTGCATTGAGTCCATCACGGAACTTCTCTTGCCTACTTGCATCATTGGGGAGGTCACTTGCAGCATAGAGGGAGAGGCGGAGGAATTCCCTCTGATATGCCTCGACAGTTTTTTTTGCCCTGAACGAGGTTGCCGAACTCAGCCTTCATACGGTTCATAATCGCCTGGGGGACATAACGAGCACGGAAGGCAGACTTGAACTCATTCCAGGTGACGTTAGTCCCTTCAACTAGCGAGCCCTTGTAAGTGTCCCACCACTGAGCAGCGGGGCCACGCAGGAAATAGGACGCAAAGTTGACGTAATCAGCAGCGCTCACATTAGCGAACTCCAGCTATCGAGTGATGTCACGAAGCCAATCATCGGCATCCAGCGGTTGTTCAGGCTGGTGGAAGAGAGGGGGATTGAGACGCATGGAATCCCGCAGAGTAACCACAGGCGGCTGGTTCTGGTGCTGGTTCTGGTTCTGATTCTGGAGCTGATCTATGACTCCTTGCATAAACACCTGGTTCATCTGAAACTGCTGCATCATCGCGGCCATGTAGTCCGGCGGCGGAGGTGGATCGTTGGCACCACGACCACGACCACCAGGACCAGCCATCCTGCTAGAATTTAACAGGGGTATTTCAGCGATGAACATTTTAACGAGATGCCGGAAACGAGTAATAGGTAAAGCAACAACAAAGAGGAGGCGCGGATATATAGGAGTATTCATATAAGACATACACATCCACACATAGAATCAATCGAAAATCGGGCAGCGTAACATCGTAGAAATTAAGGAAAAAGGACACACTAGGCGGCGCGCAAACCGCGGTAAGGATTACACGACGCGACATAGATTCCACTATGTTATCACGCCGCAAGAAAACTGTTGGCCACAGGAGTTAATGCCAGAGGGCGCGCAGCCTGCCCAGAATGAGAATGGGATCCGCGGTCCGGGACCTGGGGTATAACTCCTGCAACACGACTCAATCAATGGGGAAGCACCAAAGCGCCGGGTGGAATCAAGAGAACGTGATCCTAATGTCAACGTTTGTAAAACTTACCAGCAAGGATAAGAGAGCAGATTCCCAGAGTATAGGTAAGGAGAAAAGGATCCTAATACCATAGATATCACACGTAGTGACATCGATGTGGGCCCGTAAGCCAAATATTAAGTTAGCAAAATAGTTTTTCAAAGTCTAGACTCAACTTCGACCAGGTAGTGGTGGGGTGGCTTCCTACAGGCAGTCGGCTCTGATACCAACTTGTGACGCCCCCAAAATCAATCTGTGTACAGTAATCATACACGCAGGGTACACGGCTGAGAATAGGGTGCCACGGTGAGAATATCACAGCACAACACTAAACACAAAAAGCTAAACCAATATGTTACAATAAAGGGGGGGTCACGCGGACCCGAATACATAAGTTATACAAGCCATAATATCTGAGTACAGACATAGTTAGTCAAGTTTTGCCTTAAGAAGGCTAGCACAAATAACATCAGAGATACAGATCGAAAAGGCAAGGCCTCCTGCCTGGGAGCCTCCGAAACTACTCCTGGTCCTGGTCAGCGGGGGTCTCGACGTAGTAGTATCCGCCTCCGGGGTACTCCTGCTCCTGGGCTCCAACGTCGACTGCAGCGGCCGATCAGGCAAAACATAAAAGGGGAAATAAAGCAAAGGTGAGTATCTAGCATACCCGCGAGTCTTACGTCCGCTACTAAGCATTATGCATTGTATCAACGGAAAGAAGAGGTTGTATATATAGGGGACTGCAAGATAGAAATCAGAATAAGGGTAAGAAGCTAGGCCTATCAAAGACTAGCATCTTCTTACGATGTCTTGCAGCATGAGGAGAGAAACAGCCAACAGTTCATATAAAGCATAAAGTAACAACGAAGCAGAAGTTGTTGCAACATTGTATAATAGTAAGTTGTAATGATTAATAATAATAATGCCTCCGAGTTCCCTTCCTCGACTCCCTGCGAGGAAGAAGACCCGGAACCATACAGTTTAATAGTAATAGTTTCTAGTGGTAAGATCCAGCTTCAGCATAAAGCGTCTTGTTACCGTGGACACGGCTATTCGAATAGATTAAACTCCCTGCAGGGGTGCACTACTGTTCAGCCTGCACGCTCGGATCTCCAGGGTGGCGTGAACCTAGTTAGGGAACGCCCCACCGAGGCTATCCGACACATCGCAGCCCATCCTAGGCTCAACAGAGAGGCCATCCACCGGACTATATCCTATGCGCCAAGGGGTCTAGGACCCTCACCCTTGCACGCTCCTGCACGGTGCGTGGTTGGCTGGTGAAGGAAAAGCAAATCCAAAAACACACCGTCCGGACGAAGAAGACACCACTTCCCGGCGCAGGCCGCGGTACTGCTGACGTATGAAGAGCTTTCGGACAAACTACGACGCACGGGAGCCCATAACTCCTTATCCCACGTGAAGGTAGTGCGTACAGACCAACGGGCCTCTCAAGTCATCCGACGAACCATTTAGCATTTTAATGAACCTGCGTGACAACCGTTATCGTTGCCTCAACTTAACCGACCCGCGGTCAACGACAGCAGTCAGGACCACCAGTACATCGGTGCCTGCCCTGTCGTCCCACCAAGTCACTGCGGTTACCAACAAGGTGAACCGTCTCCTTACCTTGTCTCGCGTGTGCTCTTGGTAGAGCTCGACTTTCGTGGTTTGGTAACTCTCACGAGATACGAGCAGGGGCCAAGCACGCCAGTAACGTCGATCGTACCCTCCCTGTCGTTCCCGACGATATACCGCTCACGGGCACCGTTGGGTCGCCCGACTTCTTACCTTAAGGACAACCGTGCTCAGGACCCTATGGCGGCAAGACAAATTCAGTCTCGAGTGGAGTACAAGGATTACTCCTGGATAGCTCACACTTGAGGTGACTAGGCATAACCCAGATAGGGGCCTTTGGCGGTGTCTGCTTTGTACCGTACCTGTGCAGTTGTATATATAGTATCCGTGTTCACCCCCTGAGTGATCACGGCCCGCTATCTAGTCCTAGCTAACAATGCGCAGGGTTCACTGCTGAATATATGCATAATTATAACAGGCAGCATAGGATAAGAAAGGTACATCGAGGGGCGACAAAATCAGGCTATGCAATTGAATAGGATTGTAATCGTAGCAGCAGCAGTAACAATGCCTAGTGCAAGAAATTACGGAAAGGTAGGCGATATCTGGGGAATAGAATGCCTCTGCTTGCCTGGAAGCTCGCGGGTAGGGGCAAGGTCATCGACGAAGTAGTCGTACCCGGCAGCAGTGTAGTCGGAGGTAGCAGCGGGGTCTACCGAAGATAAGGGGGGGGGGGAAGAAACAGTAAATACAAAGCAAGCAATGCAAACATATGAATGACATGGCAAATGTATCGATGTCGGTGTTCTAACGCAGTACGATGTATCAGGCTCGGAGCGGGAATTCATCCGGGGATGAACTACCGGCTCCGGGTGATTACCGGACAGGGCGACCAGAGGGGGAAGGTATCATGCTGGAGGTGTCGTGGACACCTGACAAAGATAAGGGGGGTGTATCCGGGTTAGTTGAACTATTCCGAACAACATTCGTCTTCGGAATAAATTCATCCGGATACTTTATCAGTACCGGACAAATCATCGGACAGACGGCCCGGAGGGGGGGTGTCGATGTTCGGTAAGTTAGAGGGGTGTGGTTGGTATACGGGTCGCGTATCCGTATTCGTTGTATTTTTCTGATCAATTTTCATGTATAAACTTTTTCGATCCGAGTTACAGATTGAAAGATATTGATTTTATAAGTTTTAATCAATTTAAAACATTTATAAATCATTTTCTATTTCATTTTCTATTTATTTAATATAAATTATATTAGTTTTAATACTGACCAGTGGGTCCCACTGGTCAGTGGCTTATTTAAATAAAAACATTTAAATTAACTAATATGACAGTGGGGTCCCACATGTCATACTAACACTTTTAATAAAACAATTTCTTATTAAGTAAAAGGCTAGGGGGCCCACTGTAAGTGACTGTTAGTTTATTAAACATATTTCTTTTATTAAAAATGGCCAGTGGCCCACCTGTCAGTGAGACCAACTCCTCTAACAGTCATCTAACTTAATCTAATGAGGGGGTTAACTTAACAAACAAATTAGGGGGGTGGTTAGTGCTAAATAATCCGGGGGTGGGCCCCACATGGCAATGGCACACAGGCCACAGCGGGTTCTCGCCGGCGACGAGGCCATGGCAGAGGAGCCCGGCGAGGCGTGCTCTCGGCACAGGGGCCAAATAGGGGCGCCGCTAGCTCGTACGCGCGCGGGGGAACGAGGCGCACCCGTAGGTGCCATTCGCGCGAGCTGGAGCGGCCCAGGACGACGACGACATCGAGCTGGGCGGCGCCGGTGCACTGTACGTAGCGGGGACGGCGAGGCGTTGTACGATATCGAGCGGGGGAGGGGGCAAATCGGTGTTGCGCTCACCGGGGAGCTCGTAGGGGGGCCGTGGGCTCGGGTGGAGGGTAGTAGTCGCCGGAATCTCGCGGAGACGACGACGGTGCAGGCGAGAGGAACGTGGGGTAGCGTCTTGCTCGGGTCGTCCGGGGGAGATTCCTTGGGCGAGGCGACGAAGACGAGGACCGCGCACACGCTGGACACGACGGCGGGGTCGGGGGAGCTCAGTGGCCGCGCGGGCTCGAGGTGGCGCCCATGGCGGTTTCGGGACGGGAGGAGGAAGTCGACCGCGAGAGAGAGGGGAGGCGAGATCCAGGGGCGGGGAAAATAGGGTTAGGGTTGGGCGCAGGGGCGCCGGCGCGACTTGTAGCCGCCGTGGTGCCGTCGATGGCCGACACGGCGAGGGCCATCGCGGTGGCCACGGCTGATGGCCGCCACGGGGGGGGGGGGGGTGCGTGAACAGGGGAGGAAGATGACCCCCCCCCCCCGAGGTGGGCTTTGGGCTGGATGGCCCAGGGGGTGGAGAGGGGATGGGCCTCGCCAGTGGGCGTAGTTTAGGTTTTCTGTTTATTTTTAATTCCTTTTTCCTTTCTGCAATCTCCCTTTGTATTTATTTTATACACCTAGGAAATTTTGTAAAATGTTTTATGTGTCCCATAATTATTGTTATACCCTGGGCTAGTGCCACAAAAGGTTTGGGCACTTATAAGAGTCATTTAATATTTTATTATAATATTAAATGATTAATATAGGGTTTTTGGCTACTGTTTGAATTGTTTGATTTATTTTATAGCACAATAAATACCCATGACCACATTTCCATGGTCCCATGATTATTTTGGATTTTATAAAAGTCGTTCCAAGATTTTTGGAAAATATTTTATTGTCACAATATTTTTAATATTCATCAATAGGCATTTAGGGTTTTTTTGAATTTGATTTCAAATGGCTTGGACTTTAGTTGGCCAATGATGATCAAGGTCCATGGTTCATATTTGCTTGCAACAATATCAAAGGAGAATTTGAATTTGAACTGAACCAGTTGATCAAACAAAAGTTTTTGAACAGTAGAGATGAATAGTAACCCTGATTACTTTTCACTGACAGTGAGGGTGTTACAGATGATTCGTAGTAGATGCAGATGGATTTCGGTCTACTTACGTTGGCGTACTGCCCATTGCTTTTGAGCCCTTCCTTTCTTTGCGGCATAGTTAGCATTGCGGTGCCTTCATAATCCTGTCAATTGCCCAACTGTGATTTGTTTACCTCGCTTGCACTTTTATCGTCTTTTGGGAGAGAAACATCACTAGTGAAAATCACGGGACCCCGGTCCATCTTCACATTATTGTTCACACCCTCAATTTACTTTCAGCTTTTACTTTCCTTTGCACCTTTTATCTCTTGCGTTGATCCTTTGAAAATGACAAGGCCGGAGGAATTGGCAACTCCTATGTACTCGTTGGGAGCAAAGTTATTTGTTGCTGTGTGCAGGTCCACGACAACACCCTAGTGAGGAAGCAATTTCTGGCGACGTTACCACCTACTTGTATCTCCTGAGTCCTACTGGTTCCATAACCTTGGTATCTTCACCAAGGGAAACTTGCTGCTGCACTGCATCTCAAACCTTCCACTTGGGGTAACCAACGAGGGGCGAGAAGCCATCAAGCAAATTTCTGGCGCCATTGCGGGGGACTCAAGTCTACAAGATACGGGAGTTGCACACTATCTTTTACCTTTTCTTTTTAGTCTTGTTAGTTTACCTTTCAGTTTTTACTTTTGTGTCCCTAATCAAAAATACCACAAATACCTGCTGCTACTATGGGTTCCAATGAAAACACTAAGTTGTGTGACTTCACTAGTCACAACAACAGTGACTTTATCTGCACTCCTATTGCTCCACATGCCACTTCAGCACCTTCTTATGAGATTAAACCTGCTCTGCTTAACCTTGTCATGAAAGATCAATTCTCAGGAGCAGGATAAGATGGTTCCTTCCACCTAAACAACTTTATCGAGCTCTGCGACATGCAGAAGTACAAGGAAGTGGATGGAGACATCGTCAAGATGAAGCTTTTTCCTTTCTCTTTGAGAGGAAGAGCCAAGGAGTGTCTACAATCTTTGCCCAAGAACAGTATCGATTATTGGAGTAAATGCAAAGATGCTTTTATAGGGAAGTACTATCCCCCTGCTAAAATTATTCAATTGCGGAGTAACATTATGAATTTCAGGCAATTGGATAATGAACACGTTGCCCAGGCTTGGGAACGTATGAAGACGCTTGTCAAGAACTTCCCCACACATGGACTGACTACCTGGATGGTTATCCAGACTTTTTATGCAGGCTTGAACTTCACCTCGCGGAACCTGTTAGATTCGGCCGCGGGAGGAACTTTTATGTCAACCACGCTTGGTGCTGCCACAAAGCTACTTGATGAGATGATGTTGAACTACTCGCAATGGCACACCGAGAGATCTCCAACCGGTAAGAAGGTATACTCTATCGAGGAGATCTCCTCTTTAAATGAAAAGGTTGACCTTATCATGTCTCTACTTACCAAGCAACCCTCTATTGATCCTCAAGATGTTCCTTTAAATTCTTTGGTTTCTCAGGAGCAAGTAGATGTTAATTTTGTCTCTAGAAACAACTTCAACAATAATGCTTATAGGAGTAACTTTGGTAGCAACAATCCTAGGCCTTTCCCATCCAACAACTATGGGAACAACACTTATCCTACCACCAGAAACTCCACTTCAGAACTAAAGACTTTATCACTACCCAGAAAGACTTCAACAAGAGTGTGGAAGAGAAATTAGATAAATTAGATATCCTCTCTTCGAAGGTTGAAAACATAGCCCATGATGTAGAGATGCTGAAGATTAGAACCTCTCCCCTCGAGGAGAGGAAGACCACTCCTATGAATGCTATCCAAGTCCAAATTAATGAAAACATTAGGATGTTGGAAAAAATAAAAGAGAGATGGGCTAGAGAAAAGGAGGAAGAAGAGAGAATTAAGAGCCTTCCTACCTACCACACAGTAGCCACTATCCAAGTAGTTGAGGATGTCCAAACTATTAGCACCCATCACACCCCTAGTCCCACTGGACCTATCAATGGTGATGCTACCACCTCAACCTTAGAAGAAGAAACCTCTATGAACATAGAGGCTTTCGAACAAGTAAGCTTAAATGATATCACTACTTCCTTGGTAGATAGTAGTGACTTAGACTTTGACAATTGCACTTTACCAGAAGTTATTGGTTTCCTACACAAGATGTCTAGAGACCCCCACACTAGCACACTCAATCTTGCCTTCACAGAGCATACCACCAATGCTCTAATCAAAGTTAGGGAGGAGAAGCTTAGACTAGAAGCCTCCATACCTAGGAAGCTAGAGGATGGTTGGGATCCTATGATAAAAATTAAATTGAATAACTTCTCTTGTTATGCTCTTTGTGATGTTGGAGCAAGTACCTCTGTTATGCCCAAAAGAATGTATGATATGCTTGAATTGAAACCTTTTGATCCTTGTTCTTTTGGTGTTCGTCTTGTTGATTCTTTCGTAAAGAAACCTTTGGGGAAGATCGACGATGTTCTTATCATTGTCAATTACAATTATGTTCCCGTTGATTTCACTATTATGGACATTGAGTGTGATCCCTCTTGTCCAATTATTTTGGGGCGTCTTTTTCTTCTCACAGTTGGTGCTATCGTTGACATGAAAGAGGGAACTATCAAATTCCAATTCCCTCTCAAGAAAGGGATGGAACATTTCCCTAGGAAAAAGATTAAGTTACCTTTTGAGTCCGTCACACGGGCTAGTTATTCTCTTGAAAAGACTTGATCTTCTGCTTTAAGCCTAGCTAATGGCTCTAAAGAAGCGCTTTCAGGAGGCAGCCCGCAACGAATTTAGGATTTTCTTTTTGCTTTTGTTCTGTTCTTAGTGGTCTTGATGATTGTTACTACTGTAGCAACATCATTGTATCTTTACTTTTCAAGCTTTGTGCCAAGTTTAGCCTCAGATTGCAAGAAAGGTCAAAAGTTGGTGCTTGCTGTCCAGAAACAGATTATGTCAGCTTGACGGAAAAATTCTCCATAAATCACTAGATCATCTTTTTGATCTGAATTTTTTTAACAGCATGCTCCATACAATTAAATTTCAGGCGTCTGTTCAAAGTTTTTTAATTTGAGTTGCAGAAGTACCTCGAAAAAATTCTCCTTTCTCTGCTGTTCTGTTTTACTCATCTTCTGCCCCGGTTTTTATTTTCGCAGTTTTGCAATCCTTAAGCTTGCTTTTTCTTTGCAAACTTTTTTGGGAAGGCAAGAGAAACAGTAGCTCTTCCTGGAAATATTTATTTGCAGTAGAGGAAAATTATTTTATTAGGGTACTAACCTCTCTAATCGGCCTACAATGAGTTATGGATGATGAAAGAAGATTCAGGAGTGTCAAACGCTCAAGCTTGGGGATGCCCATGTGCACCCCCAATAAATATTCAAGAAGACTCAAGCGTCTAAGCTTGGGGATGCCTCTGATGCATCCCCTTCTTCATCAACAATCATCAGTTTGTCCCTCGTTGCACTATATTTTTATCACTTCATGCGTTATGTGCTTTGCTTGGAGCGTCTCGCTCTTTACTTTTCTACGTTTGTTTTGCTTTCTTTGCTGTAGTAACAAGTTAGACCCCAACTTACTCTTTTGTGTGGGAGAGATTCATGCTCCGCTTGAACTAGAACTCCTTATAGGATTTGCATGCTTATTCTTTTAGCTGTGAGCTGTTCTTTTTCTTTTCTTAGCTGCTGTTCTGTTTAGTTGTAGTGCTTTAGTTTTTCTAGAGCTTTTCTTTTGTCTTAGGTTGAACTTTCTATAGGTTGCATGTTTTATCTTGTTAGAGAGTTTGCCTGTTGCACTGAGTTCTGTGTCTTGTCTGAAAGTAGGTAGTTAAAGTTGCTATTCTCTTTGTAGTAGTAACTTGCAATAGTTTTGAGGTATTGACTAGAGTAATGTTTGAACTTATGGTGTCAAGAGTGTCACAACCCTCTTTTAGGTATGTTCTAGGGTTAGCAAGTAACCTTGCATCATGTTAAAAATTTCAAAAGAAATCAATTGAAATCAAATTCAAATGCAAAATGGGAGAAGGAACCCCCCCCCCAGATGGAATTAATTCAAAAGGCCAGAAATAAAGTTGCTCCAAAAATTCCTTTTGCATTTTTTCTAAAGTCCCATAAATGAGTGGGATCACATATAAAGTGATGTGGGACCAATCCCATGCTCATGGATTTTTCAAATATTCAAATAGGACCTTGGAATTAATCAAATACCCCTATTTGAATTTGAATTCAAATATTTTGAATTTCAAAAATGTTCAAACTCTGGATATGACTAGCTATTGGTCATGTCATGCCATATAAAAGATTTGAGCATTTATAAAAATGTCTAGCTAATTATTTAGCTAAGACAAAACAAATTACAGAAAAGAAACAGAAAAAGGAAAAAGGCTTACCTCGCATCTGGCCCAACTCATCCCCCGGCCGACCCAAGCCCACCTCCAGTCTTGGCGTCTTCCTCCCCGCGCCCACAAGCTGCTCGCTATATTGCATGCAGACGCCGCCGCCGCTCCCTTGCCACGTCCTGCTCGCCGTGGACATCCCCGAGCCTCTAGACGTGCCACGGAGACGCCCTGCACCTCCCTGGTCACTTTCCCCCTCTCCCCGTTCTTCCCCGTGCTCTCCCTCCCCGGATTTCGTCGCCGCCCGAAGGCTCGCCGGAGCACGACCGTGCACACGCGCAGCGAGAGACCGCCTCAAGCCGTGCCAACTTGTCCATCTGCTTCATCGTCGTCCTCTCCGTCGAGAAGTGCAACCAATCGAGAAGAAGGCCCCTGGACGCGACGCTAGCTTCATCTTCCCCAACTCCGGCCGTCGACCATCGCCGTTCAACTACTCCGCCGTTGCTGACTCCCAGGCCTCGCCGTCACTGCCTTTCGCTTCAGGGTGAACCCCTTGTCCTTCCCCGCACATCCATGGCTCCCCGTTTGCTCTCTAGCGTTTTTTGCCATGGGAGCCGAAGCATGCCGCCGCCATGGTTGATGCCAAGAGCGCTCCCGTGCTCCCAAGTCCTGCCCAGCGCGCTCGTTTGGCTCCTGGAGTTCATAGCAATCGAACGCAACCCTCCCGGCTTCAAACCGTGCCCTCTAGCTCCACTTCCGACCGCGTCGTTGTTCTGCTTCCGCCGGGGAAGACGCTGTCGTCCCTCTGCACCTCCCCTCGAGCCCCAGGTGCCACCATCCGACGCGGGAGACGACCAGGAACCCATCCGTACCCTTCCCTTGGCTCCCCGTGCTCTAAATCGCCATCCCGATGAACTCCGACGAGCAACAGTGCTGCCGCCGACGACCCCTCCATTAGCCCTAACCCCCCAGCTTAATTAACCACTAAACCTAGCCCTAACCCACTTCCGGGTGGGGCCCCAAGCCCCTAACCCCTCTGTTATTTTTAAACAGAGAGGGATTAATCCCACTACCACTGACTCCCTCGCCCCACTGGTCAGAGCCCCCCTGACGTCACCCTTGCGCAAGCATGACGCAATAACTGTTTAAATTGATTTATTTAATTCCAGAAAATCCAGAAAATAGCCAAATCTTTGGAAATTCATAACAAATTCATATTAACTCCAAATTTAACATATAATATACGAAAAATGATCAGGAGAAAATAATCTATCCAAATATACAACTTTCAACTATGTTTGAGTTGAATTTAAAATGGGACCAGTAGCATTTGCTATTTGGTTTAAATGGAATTTAATCAAATTAAATTCAAATGCTTTTGCAATTTGAATCTTAGCAACATACCCCAATCCACTTGAACATCAGAGGCATATCATACACATGTCAAGATGAATTACATTGATCAAACAACAGCATTTGTAACTTGGCTATATTTAATTCAAATTGGAGTTTGAATTTGCAATTTCATTTGCAATATACTCCATTTAAATGGAATTGCCTCACACATCAGAAGCATATACATCAAGTTTCAACCTTAAACCATGTGATTGTGCATTGTTTTTATATTGCTTCCTTGTTTGTTGTTTGTCGAGTAGAAGTGGAACCAGAAGAGGAGGCAACCCCCTTCGTTGAAGATCCCGAGACTGAACCTCCTCAGCAAGGCAAGCAAACCCCCATTGATCATGTCAATAAAAACCCATTTCCCTCTCAGTCTCGCTTATGCATGAAATAGGATGATCACCATGATAACGTTTCTACCGCATAGTTGAACCCAGTCCTTTGCATGACCTATCATTTTGTCACAGTAGTAAGCAAACCGTAATCCTAGCAGATGTAGGATTTTATTGATATCATGTGGCCCCTGCAACTGTTAAATCTTATTGCATGCTTAAAGTTTACAATGAGGTTACTTTGATCTGTGAGTCGGGATGGTAGTGATCATGTTGATGATGGTGGAAATGTGTTGGTGAATCTACCCTAATACAAGGTGAACGATGAGAGGCTGTGTAGGAGTACACAGTGGGTTGTCTCGTTGAACACCGCCTTAAGTCCGAGTTCTTGTGTGGTGATCCAAGAAGAAGAGTACAACCACACATTGGGCTCATCGACCCCTCTCGACCTAGTACCTCACCCCGTTCGAACCCCAGAAGTCGCAGTAGTTCGGAGTTCTGGTAGGGCTGTGGCACGGTCTGCGAAGTGGATGAACGGCTTTTCAAGACCGGCTTGGGACCCTGCACACATCGTTTGAGGCTGTACTGGAACCTCGGCCGGACTTCCATACGGATCCCCCTCAGATAGGCGACTCTCTGGACTAGATCGGAGCTGTGGGCGAAGTGTCGTGGCAACATCCTCGTCGGTACCCGCTTGAAGGGTCCCAATCCCAGGAGGTAACTGATGCGTGTGTGTGTGTAGTGTTACACCCCTGCAGGGTTAACAAAACTATTCGAATAGCCGCGTCCGCGGTTAAGGACTGCTTGGAAAGCTTAGCTTGATTATTAGACAACTTGAACTAGATACTTATAAAACTTGTCAAGATAAGCGTGAGTGCTATGGCGTGCTTTCTCGTGGGGAAGTCTGGTACTCGAAGTTCAGGACTAGCCAAGTCAAAGTTGGCACTTCTGCTTATGAACCCCACCTCCCTTTACCTTGATACATGTGCATGAGTAGTATAGCTCCTACGTAAGTCTTGCTTAGTACGACTTTGTACTCACGTTTGCTTAATCTATGTTTTAGATGAACCCACTGACCCCAAAGGTGGATTCTTCACCGAGCTCGACGACTGAAGACCAAGCTAGTGTAGTCCCAGTCAGATGACTGGTTCCCTCGTGGAAGGGCTTGTTTATAGATAAGGCTTCTCTAAGCCATTTGTTAAACTTGTCTGTACTCAGACCTACTTTGCTTCCGCATGTTTGATGTAATGTTGGATCACGGTCTTGTGATCTCTGTGTGCACTCTGTAAGAGTTATCAATAAAGTTGTAAACTTTGTAGAGAATTGCAATGATACCTGCTGTTCATACTGGACATGTGTGCTGCGTGTATGTTTATAACATGCATGTCTTAGTATGGGTTTTCGAGACCTTAGTTGTGATCTGGCTGGCGGTCTTTTATACACCAAGTGGCCCTTAGATGTGCTTAGCTTGGGGCATCGTGATGCGATTGCTCGTGACTCTGTCACGTGCACACTTTGATGTATGATCGAGCCCGCTCTAGACCCCGACTAGGTGATCGGGCTGGAGTAAGTTTATGTAAGGGTTATAATACAGTCGATAGTATGGTTGAGGCGACTTGTCTATGAGTATGGGAGTTCACCACCCATATCATTTAGACTTGTGTGCGGACGATGAGGACCCATTTCAGATGATCATCCGGCCTGGATGGGATGCCCCTCATGTTCGATGCTTTCCGAGAACGTTCTGTGCTTGGCCTTGTCTGCTTAGACAAGTGGGTACGGTTCTCGGCTCTCCATATGATTGTGTTGTAGCTATTCTTGCATACGCTAACCCCGGGTCCCGACAGACTTGGTATCAGAGCAGGACTGGCTGTAGGATTATCTGCCTTGGACGAAGTTGAGTCTAGCCTTCTATAGTTATATAGTTACACTGGGTATATAAGGGAACAACGTAAGGCTTCTTTTTATCCTTACCTTCATCGTTCTGAGTTCTGAGTCACCCTCATCTTGTTCTACGGGAAGATAGGACTAGGCTCATCTATGTCTTACTAGAACATCTCGTTGTTTGCTTCCTTGTAGCCGTAGGAAAGTTGTGTCCGGTTTCCTAGCGTTGTTGTAATGCTGATTTCTTACATCGTATTATGTAAGTGTTGTATCTACATTGAAAGAAAATTGTTTTCTTGCAATTACATCCGTTATGTTGTCCGAGTCATTCCAGTTATCTTCATAATCTGATGCATTTGCAAATCATTCCACATCATTTGACTTTGACCTTATCCTTCAGGATGTCTCAAGGAAACCGTGGCCACCTTGGTCGTGCCCAAGCTCGTGGGGATGATCCGGAGGAAGGCAATCTTCCACCGTCACTCACGATGGCTCAAGTTCTCATGGAGGTTGAAAGAAACCGAAGGGACTCTCATGAGTTGTTGGGAGTCATTCCTCGGAACACTGCCCAGCAGCGGAATGAGCTTGTGTCGTTCAATGACTTCATCCATCTTCATCCCCCAGTTTTCAGCTATTCCACTGAGCCCCTTGACGCTGATGATTGGCTTCGCAGCATCGAGAGAAAGCTCCATTCTGGACATGTTGCAGATGGTGACAGAGTCAACTATGCCACCTACCACCTCGAGGGTGCAGCTAGCTCTTGGTGGGAGAACTTTCTGAACATGCGTCCAGCTGGACAGTTGACTTCGTGGAATGAGTTCTGTGGCGCTTTTCGCGAGCATCACATTCCTAAGGGACTCATGGACCGCAAGAGAGAGCAGTTCTGCAATCTCACCCAAGGAAGAAGGTCCGTTGACGAGTTTAGTCGGGAGTTCAATTGTCTTTCCCGCTATGCTCCAGAAGAGGTCTCCACCGACTCCATGAAGCAAGAGAAGTTCCGCAATGGACTCAATTCTGGACTTCATCGCGAGCTCAATCTTCATGACTTCGCCACATTCCAGATCCTTGTCAACAAGGCCATCAAGGCGGAGGATATGATCACTCCCGAGGATTCCTGCAAGCACCCTAGAGACGATGGTTCATCCAGTTCAGGCCCTCAGAAGCGCAAGATCTGGATCCCCAATAGCATGTTCCGCCAGAACAACCCACCGAGGCCATCCTATGTGGCGCCTCGTCCACCATCTCCATTCCATCTAGCTCCACCTAACAACCCAGCTCCCCGCACTGTCTTTGGAGCCTGCTTCAGATGTGGTCAGCCTGGTCACTATTCTCGTGAGTGCCCCATAAGTCAGAATGCTCCACCCCATGCCAAAGGGAACCCCAATGTTCGTGCCATGCCATCTCCGAAGGTCTCCACCACCAAGCCATCTTCTTCCACAAATCTTGGACGTCTAAACCAAATCTCAGCTGAGGAGACTGATGGTACTTCTGAAGTCATTCTTGGTACGCTCCCAGTCAATTTTGTTCCCACTTCTGTCCTTTTCGATCCAGGAGCATCTCACTCATTCATGTCAGAGAGTTATGCACTGCGACATGAGATATCCTTTGATGAAATGTTCACCCCAATGATTATTCAAACTCCTGGTTCCAAGTGGCAAACTAATAGAGTAAGCCATGGCAATCAAATTGCAATTGAGGGTTTAGTTTTCCTTGCTTCACTCATAGCCCTCAACTCTTCAGACATTGATGTCATCCTTGGTATGGATTGGTTATCAAGGCAGAATGCTTTCCTTGATTGTAAAGCCAAGTGGGTTAGACTTACACATCCTTCAGGCCAGACAATAGATTACTCCTCACCAAGAACAAGAACCCAGATGCATTCTTTGAATGTGCTTCCCCTTCCAGACCTTGAAGATATTCGGTGGTTCGTGACTTCCCGGATGTCTTTCCTGAAGAATTGCCGGGCATGCCACCCGACAGATGCGTACAGTTCATAGTGGATCTTATGCCAGGCACAGCCCCAATTTCTAGACGCCCATACAAAATGGCCCCACGTGAGTTAGCTGAGCTTAAAATCCAACTTGAAACTTTGTTGGCAAAAGGCTTCATCCGCCCTAGCTCATCGCCACGGGGTTGCCCCGTTCTGTTCGTAACAAAGAAAGATGGAACACAAAGGATGTGCGTAGACTATCGCCCGCTAAATCTAGCGACGATAAAGAACAAGTACCCACTTCCCAGGATCAATGATCTTTATGATCAACTTGCTGGATCCTCTGTCTTCTCCAAGATGGATTTGAGATTATGTTATCATCAAATCAAAATTAGAAACGAGGACATTCCAAAAACGGCTTTCACTACTCGTTATGGTCTTTACGAGTACACCGTCATGTCCTTTGGTTTAACCAATGCCCCCGCCATTTTCTCGCGCATGATGAATTCGATCTTCATGGAGTACCTAGATAAATTTGTTGTAGTTTATCTTGATGACATTCTCATCTACTCGAAGAACGAAGAAGAACATGCCGAACATCTTAGGCTGGTATTGATGAAACTTATAGAGCATCGCCTGTATGCTAAATTCTCCAAGTGTGAATTTTGGCTACCAGAAGTGACCTACTTAGGCCACGTGATTTCTGCAAAAGGCATTGCTGTGAATCCCGAGAGAGTTCAGGCCGTCCTTGACTGGACTCCACCGGAATCGATTAAGCAAGTTAGGAGTTTTCTTGGCCTAGCCAGCTATTGCCGCCGCTTCGTCGAGAACTTTTCTAAAGTTGCAAAGCCTCGGACTGAACTCCTCAAGAAAGATAAGAAATTCCAATGGACTCCCAAGTGCGAGGAAAGCTTTCAAGAGCTAAAAAGAAGATTGACTTCTGCACCCGTACTTGCGCCTCCACACCAAAAAGTATTTCGAGATCTTTTGTGACGCCTCACGGAAAGGGTTAGGATGCATACTTATGCAAGATAGACATGTGGTAGCTTATGCTTCACGCCAGTTGCGTCCACATGAAGAGAACTATCCTACCCATGATCTTGAACTCGCTGCCGTAGTTCATGCCCTGACAACTTGGCGACATTACCTCCTTGGTAATCGTTGTGAGATCTATTCCGACCACCAAAGCCTCAAATACATTTTCACCCAGTCAGATCTTAATCTCAGGAAAATACGCTGGATTGAGTTGATAAAGATTACGATGTAGGAATTTCTTACACCCCAGGCAAAGCCAATGTCATGGTTGATGCACTAAGTCGTAAGTCGTATTGTAACAACCTCATGTTACAACAGTATCAACCACTTCTTCATGAGGAATTTCGAAAACTCAATCTAGAGATTGTTCCTCGTGGATCTCTTTTCAACTTGGTGGCGAAACCAACTCTTGAGGATCAAATCGTAGTTGCCCAATGGCGTGCACGAGGTGTTCGCCGGATCAAGGAGAACATTGCTAGCGGAGTTGCTAAATGTTTCTCCACAGATAGTAAAGGAACAGTATTCTTTGGAAATCGTTTGGTAGTACCTAAGAATAGGGAACTAAGGCAACTCATCCTCAAAGAAGCCCATGACACACCCCTCTCGATTCATCCCGGTAGCACAAAAATGTACCGAGATCTACGCCAGAGATTTTGGTGGACTAGGATGAAGAGAGACATTGCTCGATTTTTTGCCGAATGTGATGTTTGTCGTCGCATTAAGGCAGAACACCAAAGACCTGCTGGTACACTTCAACCTTTGCCTATTCCCGAGTGGAAATGGGATAAAGTCGGTATGGACTTCATCACCGGCTTTCCAAAAACCCAGAAAGGAAATGATGCCATCTTCGTTGTCATAGATAGGCTTTCAAAATTTTCTCACTTCCTTCCAGTTCGTGAGTCTATAACTGCTAGCCAGTTAGCGGACTTGTATGTCTCTAGAGTTGTGTATCTTCATGGTGTTCCTTTGGAAATCAATTCTGATCGTGGTAGACTTTTCACCTCTAGATTTTGGGGAAGTTTTCAGAATGCTATGGGAACTCATCTCTCCTTTAGTACAGCTTTCCATCCTTAGTCTAGTGGTCAAGTCGAAAGGGTTAACCAAATTCTTGAAGACATGCTCAGAGCTTGTGTTATCTCATTTGGAAAAAATTGGGAGAAGTCTCTTCGATTTTCCCAATTTGCTTATAACAATAGTTTCCAATCTAGTCTGAACATGGCTCCTTTTGAACTCCTATATGGACGAAGATGTTGAACACCCCTAAACTGGTCAGAAACCGGTGAAAGACAATTCTTTGGACCGGATATGATCAAGGAAGCAGAAGAGAAAGTTCGCATTGTTCGTGATCAATTGAAAGCAGCCCAGTCTCGTCAGAAAAGCTACTATGATCGTCATCATAGGCAAGAGAGCTACAATCTGGATGAGAAGGCTTACCTTCGGGTTACTCCTCTGAAGGGAACCCAACGTTTCGGTATCAAAGGAAAATTGGCCCCACGTTACATCGGAAATTTCCGCATTCTTGCTAAACGTGGAGAATTTGCCTACCAACTTGAACTACCCCCGCACCTTTCCTGAGTACATGATGTATTCCATGTGTCACAACTCAGGCGTTGCTTCAAGGACCCCATCCACGAAGTCGACCATGAAACGCTTGATCTCCAAGATGACCTTTCTTATCGAGAATACCCCGTTCGTATTCTTGATTCCGCAGAGCATGTCACTCGTCGTCAGAAGATTAAGTTTCTGAAAGTGCAATGGTCACACCACTCTGAGAGAGAAGCCACGTGGGAAAGAGAAGACCGTCTCCGTGCCGAGTACCCCTCCTTCCTCCCGCAGACTTCTGAATCTCGGGACGAGATTATTTTGAGTGGGGGCGAGTTGTCACAACCCTCTTTTAGGTATGTGCTAGGGTTAGCAAGTAACCTTGCATCATGTTAAAAATTTCAAAAGAAATCAATTGAAATAAAATTCAAATGCAAAATGGGAGAAGGAACCCCCCCAGATGGAATTAATTCAAAAGGCCAGAAATAAAGTTGCTCCAAAAGTTCCTTTTGAATTTTTGCAAAGTCCCATAAATGAGTGGGATCACATATAAAGTGATGTGGGACCAATCCCATGCTCATGGATTTTCCAAATATTCAAATAGGACCTTGGAATTAATCAAATACCCCTATTTGAATTTGAATTCAAATATTTTGAATTTCAAAAATGTTCAAACTCTGGATATGACTAGCTATTGGTCATGTCATGCCATATAAAAGATTTGAGCATTTATAAAAATGTCTAGCTAATTATTTAGCTAAGACAAAACAAATTACAGAAAAGAAACAGAAAAAGGAAAAAGGCTTACCTCGCATCTGGCCCAACTCATCCCCCGGCCGACCCAAGCCCACCTCCAGTCTTGGCGTCTTCCTCCCCACGCCCACAAGCTGCTCACTATATTGCATGCAGACGCCGCCGCCGCTCCCTTGCCACGTCCTGCTCGCCGTGGACATCCCCGAGCCTCTAGACGCGCCACGGAGACGCCCTGCACCTCCCTGGTCACTTTCCCCCTCTCCCCGTTCTTCCCCGTGCTCTCCCTCCCCGGATTTCGTCGCCGCCCGAAGGCTCGCCGGAGCACGACCGTGCACACGCGCGGCGAGAGACCGCCTCAAGCCGTGCCAACTTGTCCATCTGCTTCGTCGTCGTCCTCTCCGTCGAGAAGTGCAACCAATCGAGAAGAAAGGCCCCTGGACGCGACGCTAGCTTCATCTTCCCCAACTCCGGCCGTCGACCATCGCCGTTCAACTACTCCGCCGTTGCTGACTCCCAGGCCTCGCCGTCACTGCCTTTCGCTTCAGGGTGAACCCCTTGTCCTTCCCCGCACATCCATGGCTCCCCGTTTGCTCTCTAGCGTTTTTTGCCATGGGAGCCGAAGCATGCCGCCGCCATGGTTGATGCCAAGCTCGCTCCCGTGCTCCCAAGTCCTCCCCAGCGCGCTCGTTTGGCTCCTGGAGTTCATAGCAATCGAACGCAACCCTCCCGGCTTCAAACCGTGCCCTCTAGCTCCACTTCCGACCACGTCATTGTTCTGCTTCCGCCGGGAAAGACGCCGCCGTCCCTCTGCACCTCCCCTCGAGCCCCAGGTGCCACCATCCGACGCGGGAGACGACCAGGAACCCATCCGTACCCTTCCCTTGGCTCCCCGTGCTCTAAATCGCCATCCCGATGAACTCCGGCGAGCAACAGTGCTGCCGTCGACGACCCCGCCATTAGCCCTAACCCCCCAGCTTAATTAACCACTAAACCTAGCCCTAACCCACTTCCGGGTGGGGCCCCAAGCCCCTAACCCCTCTGTTATTTTTAAACAGAGAGGGATTAATCCCACTACCACTGACCCCCTGGACCCACTGGTCAGAGCCCCCCTGACGTCACCCTTGCGCAAGCATGACGCAATAACTGTTTAAATTGATTTATTTAATTCCAGAAAATCCAGAAAATAGCCAAATCTTTGGAAATTCATAACAAATTCATATTAACTCCAAATTTAACATATAATATACGAAAAATGATCAGGAGAAAATAATCTATCCAAATATACAACTTTCAACTATGTTTGAGTTGAATTTAAAATGGGACCAGTAGCATTTTCTATTTGGTTTAAATGGAATTTAATCAAATTAAATTCAAATGCTTTTGCAATTTGAACCTTAGCAACATACCCCAATCCACTTGAACATCAGAGGCATATCATACACATGTCAAGATGAATTACATTGATCAAACAACATCATTTGTAACTTGGCTATATTGAATTCAAATTGGAGTTTGAATTTGCAATTTCATTTGCAATATACTCCATTTAAATGGAATTGCCTCACACATCAGAAGCATATACATCAAGTTTCAACCTTCAACCATGTGATTGTGCATTGTATTTATATTGCTTCCTTGTTTGTTGTTTGTCGAGTAGAAGTGGAACCGGAACAGGCGGCAACCCCCTTCGTTGAAGATCCCGAGACTGAACCTCGTCAGCAAGGCAAGCAAACCCCCATTGATCATGTCAATAAAAACCCATTTCCCTCTCAGTCTCGCTTATGCATGAAATAGGATGATCACCATGATAACGTTTCTACCGCATAGTTGAACCCAATCCTTTGCATGACCTATCATTTTGTCACAGTAGTAAGCAAACCACAATCCTAGCAGATGTAGGAGTTGATTGATATCATGTGGCCCCTGCAACTGTTAAAGCTTATTGCATGCTTAAAGTTTACAATGAGGTTACTTTGATCTGTGAGTCGGGATGGTAGTGATCATGTTGATAATGGTGGAAATGTGTTGGTGAATCTACCCTAATACAAGGTGAACGATGAGAGGCTGTGTAGGAGTACACAGTGGGTTGTCTCGTTGAACACCGCCTTAAGTCCGAGTTCTTGTGTGGTGATCCAAGAAGAAGAGTACAACCACACATTGGGCTCACCGACCCCTCTCGACCTAGTACCTCACCCCGTTCGAACCCCAGAAGTCGCAGTAGTTCGCAGTTCTGGTAGGGCTGTGGCACGGTCTGCGAAGTGGATGAACGGCTTTTCAAGACCGGCTTGGGACCCTGCACACATCGTTTGAGGCTGTACTGGAACCTTGGCCGGACTTCCATACGGATCCCCCTCAGATAGGCGACTCTCTGGACTAGAACGGAGCTGTGGGCGAAGTGTCGTGGCAACATCCTCGCCGGTACCCGCTTGAAGGGTCCCACTCCCAGGCGGTAACTGATGCGTGTGTGTGTGTAGCGGTACACCCCTGCAGGGTTAACAAAACTATTCGAATAGCCGCGTCCGCGTTTAAGGACTGCTTGGAAAGCTTAGCTTGATTATTAGACAACTTGAACTGGATACTTATAAAACCTGCCAAGATAAGCATGAGTTCTATGGCGTGCTTTATCGTGGGGAAGTCGAGGAAGGCACCATAGTGGTGTAATTGGTTGGAGATGTAGTGGACTCGTGTACGCTTCTTACCTCAAGTCGGGTACTCGTAGTTCAGGACTAGCCAAGTCAAAGCTGGCACTTCTGCTTATGAACCCCACCTCCCTTTACCTTGATACATGTGCATGAGTAGTATAGCTCCTACGTAAGTCTTGCTGAGTACGACTTTGTACTCACGTTTGCTTAATCTAAGTTTTAGATGAACCCACTGACCCCGAAGGTGGATTCTTCATCGAGCTCGACGACTGAAGACCAAGCTAGTGTAGTCCCAGTCAGACGACGGGTTCCCTCGTGGAAGGGCTTGTTTATAGATAAGGCTCCTCTAAGCCATTTGTTAAACTTGTATGTACTCAGACCTACTTTGCTTCCGCATGTTTGATGTAATGTTGGATCACGGTCTAGTGATCTCTGTGTGCACTCTGTAAGAGTTATCAATAAAGTTGTAAACTTTGTAGAGAATTGCAATGATACTTGCTGTTCATACTGGACATGTGTGATGCGTGTATGTTTATAACATGCATGTCTTAGTATGGGTTTTCGAGACCTTAGTTGTGATCTGGCTGGCGGTCTTTTATACACCAAGTGGCCCTTAGATGTGCGTAGCTTGGGGCACCGCGATGCGATTGCGCGTGACTCTGTCACGTGCACACTTTGATGTATGATCGAGCCCGCCCTAGACCCCGACTAAGTGATCGGGCTGGAGTAAGTCTATGTAAGGGTTATAATACAGTCGATAGTATGGTTGAGGCGACTTGTCTATGAGTATGGGAGTTCACCACCCATATCATTTAGACTTGTGTGCGGACGATGAGGACCCATTTCAGATGATCATCCGGCCTGGATGGGATGCCCCTCACGTTCGATGCTTTCCGAGAACGTTCTGTGTTTGGCCTTGTCTGCTTAGACAAGTGGGTACGGTTCTCGGCTCTCCATATGATTGTGTTGTAGCGAGTCTTGCATACGCTAACCCCGGGTCCCGACAAAGAGCTCTTGCCTATTAGTGATAGATGTCGTATTTTGGGCAATCCTTGTGTTCTTCGAAAACCAAAAAACCCCTATTGAGAACTCTAGCTACTAGATGGATCACTAACCTCTGGAGGGTTCGAATATTAGAGTGCACTCACGTACCATGAGTCGAGGATGTGCAAGGATAACCAAACCCCCATACACTCCTCCTCGGGGTACCTGTCTCTTTGTGAACCTCCTGATTAGATTGAGAGTTACCGATAATAAGTGCATGAGTTCTTCGGACTAATGTGAGTATTTGAAAGTTGACACTTCCACCCACCTATACTTTTTCTAGCCTCTTCGGTACCGTGCATTGCCCTGTCTCACCTCGGGAGTTGGTGCATACTTCGCCGGTGCATCCAAACCTGCCACGCTCTGTCATCATAAGCCTCCTTATATCTTTCCTCAAAACAGCCACCATACCTACCTACAAGGCATTACCATAGCCTTTCCGAGATACATTGCCATGCAACATCCACCTTCTCATGACTTGATCTTCATGTCATACATGCTACTTGCTTGATCGATGAGCCGCATGCTAGTTGGGCCTTGCCCTAATCATTGCTACATGACGCGCTAGTATCATTGCATATCCTGCTACCCTGGCAGAGGCATACATTTGCATCATGATAGTTACATTTTATTTATGTGAGTACCTTTGTAAAGTGTGAAAGATCTCCTATATTCTTGTAAAATATAGAGTATTGCCCCTAAAGTGAGGAAAAGATCCCAAAGAGGAAAAAATCAAAAGATCCCAAAGAGGACAAATGAGAGTTAAATAGAAAGAGCCATTGAGGCCACCAAAAAAAGAGAAAAAGAGAAAAAAATAAAAAAGAGAGAAGGGGGCATACTACTATTCCTTTTGAGAGATCCACACTAGTACTTCATCTTCTATCCCTTGTACTCCATAGAGATCATCATCATGCATATAGCTATTTGGGGACCCTTCACACTATAGAACTTGGCTTGTATATTCCAATGATGAGCCTCCTCAAACGAGCTCTAGTTCTTCTTGAGCAAGCAAGATAGATGCACCCCCAATAGTTCCCTTGGAGAGCTTTTAGCTCACATGTGCATCCGTTGTATGGCAATCCCTACTCCTCACATCATATCTATCATATGGCCATCTCTCGTCTATGATTGTCCTCATTGATGTGAGCCTTTCACACCTTTTTGTCTTCCTCCTCCACCTTATTTCTGTTTCGCCTTTTAGGTGTCAACTTTCTTGCTCACGCTCATCCATTGCATGAGTGCTCAAAATATCGAAAGGGAGTGGATTAGTTTGAATTGTACCTGGCTAGTGTTCTGGGGACGAGTCCAGATAAGAATCCAAAGGAGACCAAGTGTGAAACTTTAGTAGATAGTTGTTCTCAACAACATTTTTTCTCTTTCTTCCCAGTCCCTTGCTTGCACGCAAACACCATTTGGAGACATTCGATTCACGGACAGCGAGAGCTCTCGCACCCTTTGTTCTTTTGTTGCTTGTGTCAATGCTAATATAGATCTTGCTTGTTAAGACTTGAATTGAATTGGATGCTTTGATTTCTTTACTTAAAAGTCCGTTTATAGTTGTGTGGCATGTCACCACAGAAATTATGCTTGTTATCATTTACCTACTCGAGGACGAGAAGGAATTAAGCTTGGGATGTTGATACGTCCCAAACGTATCTATAGTTTCTGCTTGCTCCATGCATGTTTTGTGTGACTTTGCCATGTTTTGCTTGAACTTTCATCCAGTTTTGAACCTATTTGTACTAACCTATTAACTCAGTGCACCCAGTTGCCAGTTTCTGTTTTCTGCTGTTTTTGTATTTCAGGTTTTCCGACCATTAAAAGTGCTCCAAAAATTCCGGGAAAAATATATAAAAAATCAGCGCAACAGAAGATTCCGGAATCACCAAGAGAGGGAAGGGGGGCCACCACCAGGCAGCCAGGAGGGCAGGTGGCGCGGCCCCACCCTAGGCCGCGCCAGGGACCCTCCTGACTGCCTCGTGGGTCCCCTCGATGCCCCCCTTCGCCTATATTTACCCCTCGGGGTGGAAACCCCTAATATCGATCTCTTTCTCACGAACTCCCCTCTGTACCGCCGCCGCCGCCGTTTCAAGATCGGGGCTGCCTGGAGAAGCTGCCCCGGCACCCTGCTGGAAGGAGGAACCCCCTCCAGGAGACCATCCATAGCCATGGACGCCTCCCGGATGTGCCGTGAGTAGTCCCCCTTGGACCATGGGTCCGTGACTAGTAGATATGTGATGAATCTCTCCCCCCTTTGTGCTTCCACTTTCGAGTCCTCGTGAGCTGCCTCACATGATCGAGGAATCTATGTAATTTCTGTTGTTGCTATGTTGAGTTTATTGGGATCTGATGGATTATGAGACTATGTTCAGATTCTGATGAGTAATATATTTTGTTCTTCTCTTTTATATTTTTTCTTGAGTAAATTCTTGCATGTTCTCCGTTGAGGTATTTGCTTTGGCCAAGTATTTTATTTGCAACTCCAAGAGAGAGCGTTATGCTCGATTGTGGGTTCAGCCCCTTGATGTCTAGCTTGAGTGACAGAAACATGAGACTAGGGGATGTGTTGTTGCCACCAGGGATAAAACAACGGTGCTTGTACCTGCAGGTGCAAGGATTGTTTACTTTACGCAAAGTTCTTTTAATGCAGTTGTCTGTTGCTTTGAGTTTACACTTTGGGTGGTATTCACAACTTAATACCAGCGAGATGTTCTGGATAGATATCTCAAGGTGGATGATTCATAGTAGATGCATATGGATTTCGGTCTACTTACCTTGGTGTACTGCCCATTGCTTTGGAGTCCTTCCTTTCTTTGCAGCATAGTTAGCATTGCGGTGCCTTCATAATCCTGTCAATTTCCCAACTGTGATTTGTTTACCTCGCTAGCCCTTTTATCGTCTTTTGGGAGAGAGACATCACTAGTGAAAATCACGGGACCCCGGTCCATCTTCACATTATTGTTCACACCCTCAATTTACTTTCAGCTTTTACTTTCCTTTGCACCTTTTATCTCTTGCGTTGATCCTTTGTAAACGACAAGGCGGGAGGAATTGACAACTCCTCTGTACTCGTTGGGAGAAAAGTTATTTGTTGTTGTGTGCAGGTCCACGGCAACACCCTAGTCAGGAAGCAATTTCTGGCGACATTGCCACCTACTTGTATCTCCTGAGTCCTACTGGTTCGATAACCTTGGTATCTTCACCGAGGGAAACTTATTGCTGCACTGCATCTCAAACCTTCCACTTGGGGTAACCAACGAGGGGCGAGAAGCCATCAGCTACTGCCAAGAACCCGTAGTCCAAGGAGGAACTACTCAAGAAGAATCATGGGGGAAGAAGAGTCGATGAAGATGGCCCCGGGGGCCAAGGCCCTCCCCGGCAGGGTGCCGGAGCAGGATCCTGGTGACCACCGAAGCTAGTTTTCGATGGCGACGGAGATCGGAATCGCTTCTGGAAAAAGTACTTCGATATTAGGGGTTTCCTCCTCGGCGGTAAAAATAGGGGCCAAAGGGGGCACCAAGGGGGGCCACCAGGCAGCCAGGAGGGTGCCTGGCGCGGCCTAGGGCTGGGACGCGCCATGGACCCTTCTGGAGTCCTGGTGGTGGCCCTCCCTTCCTTCCTTGGTGTTTCCAGAGGCTTCCGGGACACTTATTTTTTATATAATTTTTCCGGAATTTTTGGAGCACTTTTAATGGACGGAAAACCTGAAATACAAAAACAGCAGAAAATAGGAACTGGCAACTGGGTGCACTGAGTTAATAGGTTAGTCCAAATATGCTCAAAAGTGTATGAAAGTTCAAGCAAAACATGGCAAAGTCACACAAAACATGCATGGCACAAGCAGAAATTATAGATACGTTTGGGACGTATCAACATCCCCAAGCTTAATTCCTGCTCGTCCTCGAGTAGGTAAATGATAACAAGCATAATTTCTGTGGTGGAATGCCACAAAACCATATAAGGACTTTTAAGTAAAGCAATTAAAGCATGCAATTCAATTCAAGTCTGAACAAGCAAGAGTCTATATTAGCATTGACACAAGCAACAAAAGAACATAAGGTGCAAGAGCTCTCGCTGCCCGTGACTCGAATGTCTCCAAATGGTGTTTGCGTGCAAGAAGGGGAATTTGGGAATACGAGAGAGAAAACTTTTTATTGTTGAGAACTAAATCTACTAAAGTTTCACACTTGCTCTCATTTGAAGTCTTATCTAGACTCGTCCCCAGACCACTAGCCAGGTACAAGTCAAACTGATCCACTCCCTTTCGATATTTTGAGCACTCATGCAATGGATGAGCGTGAGCAAGAAAGTTGACACCTAAAAGGCGAAACAGAAAGAAGGTGGAGGAGGAAGACAAAAAGGTGTGAAAGGCTCACATCAATGAGGACAATCATAGGCGAGAGAAGGCCATATGATAGATATGATGTGAGGAGTAGGGATTGCCATGCAACATGCGGATGCGCATAGAGCTATAAGTGTATGAAAGCCCTCCAATGGAACTAGTGGGGGTGTATCCAACTTGCTTGCTCAAGAAGACCTAGAGCTCTTTTGAGGAGGCTCATCCTTGGAATATACAAGCCAAGTTCTACAGTGTGAAGGTCCCCACATAGCTATATGCATGATGATGATCTCTATGGAGTACAAGGGATAGAGGATGAAGTACTAGTGTGGATCTCTCAAAAGGAATATTAGTGTGCCCCCTTCTCTCTTTTTATTTTTCTTTTTCTCTTTTTTCTCTTTTTTTGTATTTTTTTGGTGGCCTCAATGGCTCTTTCTATTTAACTCTCATTTGTCCTCTTTGGGATCTTTTGATTTTGATCTATTTGGTATCTTTTCCTCACATTATGGGCAACACTCTATATTTTACAAGAATATAAGAGATCTTTCACACTTTACAAAAGTACTCACATAAAGAAGATATAACTATCATGATGCAAATGTATGCCTCTTCCAAGATAGCAGGATATGCAATGATACTAGCAATGATTAGGGCAAGGCCCAACTAGCATGCGGCTCATCGATCAAGCAAGTAGCATGTATGACATGAGGATCAAGTCATGAGAAGGTGGATGTTGCATAGCAATGTATCTCGGAAAGGCTATGGAAATGCCTTGTAGGTAGGTACGGTGGCTGTTTTGAGGAAAGATATAAGGAGGCTTATGATGACAGAGCGTATCTTGCCAAGGGTTTGGATGCACCGGCGAAGTATGCGCCAACTCTCAAGGTGAGAAAGGGCAATGCACGGTACCGAAGAGGCTAGAAAAAGTATAGGTGGGTGGAAGTGTCAACTTTCGAATACTCACATTAGTCCGAAGAACCCATGCACTTAGTATCGATAACTCTCAATCTAATCAGGAGGTTCACAAAGAGACAAGTACCCCGAGGAGGAGTGTATGGGGGTTTGGTTATCCTTGCGCATCCTCGACTCATGGTACGTGAGTGTACTCTAATATTCGAACCCTCCAGAGGTTAGTGATCCATCTAGTAGCTAGAATTCTCAACAGGGGTTTTTGGTTTTCAAAAATCACACGGATTTCCCAAAATACGACATGTATCACTAATAGGCTAAAGCTCTTGACACCATAAGTTCAAACATTACTTAAGTCAATAACTCAAAACTATTGCAAGTTACTACTACAAAAAGAATAGCAACTTCAACTACCTACTTTCTAGTCAAGACACAAAACTCAGTGCAACAGGCAAACTCTCTAAACAAGATAAGCATGCAAACTATAAAAAGTTCAAGCTTAAACCAATTAAAAGCTCTAGAAGAAAACTCTAAAGCACGCAAACTAAACAGGGTAGCAGCTAAGAAAAGATAAAGAACAACTCACAACAAAGAATAAGCATGAAAATCCTATGAGGTGTTCTAGTTTAAAGTGGAGCGTGTATCTCTCCCAATCAAGCATGTTAGGTTCCGATATTGTAATGACCAGCAAACAAAACAAAATAACCAATAAAAGTAAAGAGCAAGACGCTCCAAGCATAGCACATCACGCATGAAGTGATAAAATTATAGTGGAACGAGGGACGAACTGATGATTGTTGATGAAGAAGGGGATGCATGGGGGCATCCCCCAAGATTAGACGCTTGATTCTCCTTGAATATTTATTGGGGGTGCACATGGGCATCCCCAAGCTTGAGCGTTTGACACTCCAAGATCTTCTTTCATCATCTTCCATCGCACACTCTAAAACTACCTTCATACATAACTCATTGTAGACTGATTAGAGAGGTTAGTACCCTATTAAAATAATTTTTCCTCTACTGGAAATAAAGATATTCTTGAAGATCTACTGTTTCTCAAGAGTGCCAAAAGGTTTTTGCAAAGAAAAAGCAAGCTTAAGGTTTGCAAAAGTAAAGAGAGACAAAACGTGGCAGAATCTGTAAAAAAGAGAACAACATGTAGAAAAGAATTTTTTAGGGATACTTCTTAATACATATGGTATAGAGCACGCTGTGTAAAAATTTCAGCTCAAAAAGATGAACTGGGATTTTTCACTGATTTTTCTAGTCACGAGGACAGAATCTGTTTTCTGGACAGCATGTCACAACTTTCACTTCCCTTGTCGTATGAGGCTATAAAAGGCACAAAGCTTGAAAAGTAAAGATAAAATGATGTTGCTAAAGTAGTAACAATCATCAAGACCACTAAGAACAGAAGAAAAAGAAAAAGAAAAACCTAAATTCGTTGCGGGTTGCCTCCCGAAAGCGCTTCTTTAAAGCCATTAGCTAGGCATGAGTGTAACGATGCTCACGAAAGAATAAGATTTGAAGCACAAAAGAGAGAATCAAAGGAGCAAAGACAAACCACATTTAAGTCTAATATGCTTCCTATGCATGGGCAACTTGAAGAAAAATAAATAGATGAAGCGCAAAGTAACAAGCATAGGAAGGTAAAACAAGAGCACCTTCAAGATTTTCAACATGGAGAGGGGTGTTTTCCTAACATGAAAATTTCTGTAACCATATTTCCCTCTCTCATAATAATTTTCAGTAGCATCATGAACAAACTCAACAATATAATTATCACACAAAGCATGCTTTTCATGATCTACTAGCACATAATCATGTAGACTTTCTAAGCAAACCTCGTCATCATTAAGAACATCCATAGTAGGCAAAAATAGAGGTTTATCATAAGATTTATCAAGATAGCAAGGTTTATCATAAAGAACAATAGCAAAATCATCCTTGCAAGTATCATTCATAGGGGCATCGTGGCCACAAGCATCAATTTCATCAAAAAGGGATATTTCAAAAGAATCCATAGGATCATAGAAATCAATAAGCATTCATCCTCCTTTGGTAAGCATGGAGGGCAATCATATAAAGTAAGAGTCAAAGAATTACTCTCATTAGTAGGTAGAGATGGGTAGCTACTCCATTCTTCCTCCTTTTGTTCGTCACTCTCCTCCTCTTTTTCATCCAAGGAGCATTCAGTTTCAACAATTTCTTCTTCCGTAGAGTCCTGCAAAGCATTAGTCTCTTCCTCTTGTGGAGAGAACCTTTTGAGATGGTCAATAATATAATAATTGTCATTAAAATCCTCAAAGCAATAATTAAGTATTTCAAGACTCTCGGATTTGTAAGGGACCTCATCAATATTTTTAAGAAAAGAAGTAATTTCAAAGGCACCCTTAAAAACAACAAATTCTTCTATTTGTTCTGCATCATAAAAATCATAGTTTCCCTTAACATAAGAAGCTAAGGTTTCATCATCATTGTACTCAAATTGGAAAGCAAGGTGTTTGTGCCTCATAAAGCAACAAGATTCATCCCTGAAGAAAGATATATTATATATTGAGCACAAGTTTCTAGCATAGTCATACAACTCCTGTATTAGTCCCCATGAGTGTATCCCTTTTTGAGACAAGCGGTATTCCTTATAATATTTTTGTTGATCCTCCGTGAATCCGCCTTGCCAATAAGATCTAGTCTCAAAGAAAGTAGCCATTAGTAGCAAACAGAGTAATAAGCAAAAGTGTACTTATCAAGTGAACTTTTAAGTAGAGCTATGCTCCCCGGCAACGGCGCCAGAAAATAGTCTTGATAACCCACAAGTGTAGGGGATCGCAACAGTCTTCGCGGGTAAGAGTAACCCAATTTATTGATTCGACACAAGGGGAGCCAAAGAATACTTATAAGCCTTAGCAGTTGAGTTGTCAATTCAACCACACCTGAAAAAGCACTAGACAAGATATAAGTAGCAACGGTGTGTTGACGGGTGTAGCCTTTAAGACTTCCCCAATCACCAACACCACAAAGTAGTAACAAAGTAGTAGGAGCAACAAAGAAATTAAAAGTAACAACGAAGGCAATGAAGGTGAAAGATGGACCGGGGTTCAAGGTTTCACTAGTGGTACCTCTCAAGAAAAAGAACAAGGTGTTGGGTGAACAAATTACAGTTGGGCAATTGACAGAATTGCACCAACTCTAGCCAAAGAACAAACTAGAGCATCCTAGTCTAAGAACCAAACGTAGGCATGTGTTCCGTATGTAGTTGTACGTGCTTGCAATATGAACTTTGCACAACATCTTTTGTCCTACCATCCCGCTACGAACGGGGCCACTTAAGGAACTTATGGAGATTAAGGTGCTCCTGCGGCGGAGCACCGGAACAAAGCATTAACACTCCATGAACACATGTGATCCTCAAATTATAGCCCATCCCCTTTGGTGTCCCAAGCTGTCACCATTGGGATCGCCGGTTCCGGACTATAATAGGTGCATACAACCGTAGATAAGATCTAGAAAAACAATTATAGTCATGCAACCATAACGTGCTCAGATCTGAGGTCATGCTACTCGTGCACTAGTAACAAGCATTAAGAACAAAAATTGCAGCAACAATAATTCATAAACCTCTTAGGACTGAACAAGGTAACAATTCATTGGATCCCAACAAACACAACACCAATTACATCATATGGATCTCAATCATGTAGGGCAGCTCATGAGAACATTGTATTGAGGATCTAGGAGAGAGAATGCCACATAGCTACTTCCAAGAACCCGTAGTCCAAGGAGGAACTACTCAAGAAGCATCATGGGGGAATAAGAGTCGATGAAGATGGCCCCGGGGGCCAAGGCCATCCCCGGCAGGGTGCCAGAGCAGGATCCTGGTGACCCCCGAAGCTAGTTTTCGATGGCGGCGGAGATCGGAATCGCTTCTGGAAAAAGTTTGTTGCCCTAGAGCAGGATTCTTATATTGAGGATTTTAAAAATAAAATGTTTGCTGCCCTAGAAGAGGCTAATGATTTCTTTGATGAGGAACCCCATGATTCCGAGGACTCACTTGATACTTCCCTTTCTGATGAACTTAATACTTGTTTTGTTGATGGCCTTGATGCTAATATGGATTATGCTTGCGAAGATGAACTTGCTATAGTTCCTTACACCAAGCATAAAATTGTTGCTATTGCATCCACACTTGATGCCTCTATTATCCATTTGAAATCTCCAATTCCGGGGAACTGTGCTCTTATCAAGGCTCAATGTGATGGGTTGCATTTATCTTATGATCCTAAAGACCGTGTTGAAAACTATACACGTGTGCTTGTAGGTCATGATCAACATGATTTATGTGATAGTTATATTCTTGATGTTGTTCATGATACTACTGAAAATTACTTTGAGAGAGGAAAGTTTGGTTATAGAAACTTCCATGTTATAAAAACACCTCTCTCTCAGTTGAAACTTTTGAAGTTGTTCTTGTTCCACCTTCCTATGCATGTCACTTTGTGCTTGTTTGAATTATTTTCTTACAAGATGCCTATTCATACGAAGTGGGTTAGGCTTAAATGTATTTCATATTTTCTTCTTGATGCTCTCTTTTTCTTCAGATTCTTATTCTTATGAGAGCACCTTTTATAATCCTTATGCCTAGCTAATGGCTTTAAAGAAGAGCTTTCGGGAGGCAGCCCGCAAAGAATTTAGGATTTCCTTTTTGTTTTTCTTCTGTTTTTATTGGTCTTGATGATTGTTACTACTGTAGCAACATCATTGTATCTTTACTTTTCAAGCTTTGTGCCTTTTATAGCCTCATATGACAAGGGAAGTGAAAGTTGTGACATGCTGTCCAGAAAACAGATTCTGTCCTCGTGACTAGAAAAATCATAGAACAATCCCAGTTCATGTTTTCGAGCTGAATATTTTACACAGAGTGATCTATAAAATTATGAAACTTTCGTATCTTTTGAGTTTTTTTATTTGAGTTGCAGAAGTATCCCTAAAAAATTCTTTACTACCTGCTGGTCTGTTTTTCACAGATTATGTCCTGTTTTGCCTTTTCTTCGTTTTGCAAACCTTAAGCTTGCTTTTTCTTTGCAAAATTTTTTTGGCGATCTTGAGAAACAGTAGCTATTCAATATTATCCTTATTTCCAGTAGAGAAAAAATATTTTATTATGGGTACTAACCTCGCTAATCAGATTATGATGAGTTATGTATGAAGGCAGTTTTCAAGTGTGCGAGGGAAGATGATGAAAGAAGATTAAGAAGTGTCAAGCGTTCAAGCTTGGGGATGCCCCCATGCATCCACAAGAAATATTCAAGGAGACTCAAGCGTCTAATCTTGGGGATGCCCCCGTGCATCCCCTTCTCCATCGACAATTATCAGTTCGTCTCTCGTTTCACTATATTTTTATCACTTCATGCGTTATGTGCTATTCTTGGAGCGTCTCGCTCTTAGGTTTTATTTTTAGTTTTCTTTAGCTTTGCTTGCTGTTCATAGCAAGTTAGAACCCAGCTTTCTTTGTGTGGGAGAGAAACACGCTCCACTTCCAAAATCTAGAACACAACATAGGATTTTTCATGCTTATCTTTGTTGTGTGTGTTCTTTATCTTTTCGTAGCTACTGTCATCTTTTGCTCTTAGTTTTTATGTTTATCTTTTTAAGAGCTTTTGTTTAGTTTGTTGCTGGAACTCTCTTGAGTTTTCATGTTTATCTTGTTTACAGAGTTTGCCTGTTGCACTGAGTTTTGTGTCTCGACTTGAAGTAGGTAATTGAGGTTGCTATTCTTTTTGTAGTAGTAACTTGCAATAGTTTTGAGGTGTTGTTTTGAGTAATTATTCGACTTTTGGTGTCAAGAGCTTTAGCCTATTAGTGATATATGTCGTATTTTGGGCAATCCGTGTTTATTTTCAAAACCTACAAAATTAGTTGAGAACTCTAGCTACAAGATGGATCACTACTCTTCTGAGGGGTCGAATATTAGAGTACACTCACGTACCATGAGTCGAGGATGCGCAAGGATAACCAAACCCCCATACACTCCTCCTCGGGGTACTTGTCTATTTGTGAACCTCCTTATTAGATTGAGAGTTACCGATAATAAGTGCATGAGTTCTTCGGACTAATGTGAGTATTTGAAAGTTGACACTTCCACCTTCCCATATTTTGCTAGCCTTTCCTGTGTCGTGCATTGCTTTCTTCTCACTCCGAGAGTTGGCGTCCACCTTCGCCGGTACATCCAAACCCTTGGCACGGTACGCTCTGTCATCATAAACCTCCTTATATCTTTCCTCAAAACAGCCACCATACCTACCTATCAAGGCATTTCCATAGCCTTTCTGAGATATATTGCCATGCAACATCCATCTTCTCATTACTTGATCTTCATGTCATACATGCTACTTGCTTGATCGATGATCCGCATGCTAGTTGGGCCTTGCCCTAATCATTGCTACATGACGCGCTTGTTTCATTGCATATCCTGCTACATTGGCAGAGGCATACATTTGCATACATCATGATAGTTACATCTTCTTTATGATTTGAGTACTTTGTAAAGTGTGAAAGATCTTCTATACTTTTTGTAATATATAGAGTGTTGCCCCTAAAGTGAGGAAAAGATCCCAAAGTGACAAATCAAAAGATCCCAAAGTGGACAAATTAAAAGATCCCAAAGAGGACAAATGAGAGAAATAGAAAGAGCCATTGAGGCCACCAAAAAATACAAAAAAAATAGAAAAAGAGAAAAAGAAATAAAAAGAGAGAAGGGGGCACACTACTATTCCTTTTGAGAGATCCACACTCGTACTCCCTCTTATATCTTGTACTCCATAGAGATTATCATTCATGCATATAACTATGTGGGGACCTTCACACTTTAGAACTTGGCTTGTATATTCCGATGATGAGCCTCCTCAAATGAGCTCTAGGTCTTCTTGAGCAAGAAAGTTGGATGCACTCCCCACTAGTTCCATTGGAGAGCTTACCTTAGCTCATATGTGCATCCGTTGCATGACAATCCCTACTCCTCACATCATATCTATCATTTGGATTTTTCTCACTTATGATTGTCCTCATTGATGTGAGCCTTTCACACCCTTTTTGTCTTCCTCCTCCACCATATTCTCTCTTTGCCATCCTAAGTGTCAACTTTCTTGCTTACGCTCATCCATTGCATGAGTGCTCAAAATGTCGAAAAGGAGTGGATCATTTTGACTTGTACCTGGCTAGTGGTCTGGGGATAAGTCAAGATAAGATTCCAAAGAAGACCAATTGTGAAACTTTAGTAGATTGAGTTCTCAACACAAAAATAATTCTTTTTCTCTCGTATATCCCTATCCCCTTTCTTGCACGCAAAAACCATTTGGGGACATTCGAGTCACGAACAGCGAGAGCTCTTGCACCTTAATGTTCTTATGTTGCTTGTTTCAATGCCTAATATAGACTCTTGCCTGTTATGACTTGAATTGAATTACATGCCTTGATTTCTTTATTTACAAAGTTCTTATATGGTTGTTAGCATGTCACCACAGAAACTATGCTTGTTATCATTTACCTACTTTAGGACGAGCAGGAATTAAGCTTGGGGACGTTGATACGTCCAAAACATATCTATAATTTCTGCTTGCTCCATGCCTCTTTTGTGTTATATTGCTATGATATTGATGAACTTCCATACACTTTTGATCATATTTGGACTAACCTATTAAATCAGTGCACCCCAGTGCCAGTTCCTTTATTCTGCTGTTTTTCTATTTCGGGTTTCCCCCTTATTAAAAGTACCAGAAAAATTCCAGCAAAAATATAGGAAAAATCAGCGTACCGGAAGCTTCGCGAAGAGCCCGAGAGGGGCCAGAGGGGAGCCAGGGGGGACCCAGGCGGCCAGTGGGGCGCCTGGAGCCCCTGGCCCACCTCTGGCTGCCCCCTTTCGCCTATTTATTCCCCATGACGAGAAACCCTCGGGGACGGAAACCTTTTTCGCGATCTCTCCTCTGTTCCGCCGCCGCCGTGCTTCCAAGATCGGGAGCACCAGAGGACCTCTTCCCGGCACCCTTCCGGAGGGAGGAATCACCTCTGGGAGCTTCTCCTCCACCATGGATGCTTCCCGGATGAACCGTGAGTAGTCCACCTTGGACCATGGGTCTATGATCAGTAGCTATGTGATGTTCTCCTCCCCTCTTTGTTCTTCATGGATTAGACCTCGTGAGCTGCCCTACATGATCGAGGCACTTCTGTAATCTTTCTGTTGTTGCTATGTTGAGTTTAGTGGGATCCGATGGATTATGAGATTATGTTCAGATTGTGATTGAGTTATATATTTGATACTTCTCTTTTATATTTATGTTCTTGAGTAATTCTTGCATGTTCTCCGTTGTTGTTTATTGCTTTGGCCAAGTAGTAGGTAGTGACTCCAAGAGGGAGCGTTATGCATGATTGTGGGTTCATGCCCCCGATGACTAGCTTGAGTGACAGAAACATGAGTCTAGGGGATGTGTTGTTTCCACAAGGGGAAAAACAACGGTGCTTGTACTTGCGGGTGCAAGGATTGTTTACTTTACGCAAAGTTCTTGAATGCAGTTGTCTGTTGCTTTGAGTTTACACTTTGGGTGGGATTCACAACTTAATACCAGCGAGAGGTTCTGGATAGATATCTCACGGTGGATGATTAGTAGGTAGATGCAGATGGTTTCGGTCTACTTGTCTTGGCGTACCGCCCATGCTTTTGAGCCTCTTCCTTTCTGTTTAGCATAGTTAGCATTGGTTTGCGCACATAATCCTGTCAATTTCCCAGTTGTAATTTGTTTACCTCGCATGGCTATTTTATCGTCTTTTGGGAGAGATACATCACTAGTGAACATCATAGTACCCCGGTCCATATTCCTCATACTGTTTACACCTCCAATTTACTTTCAGTATTTACTTTTCCGTAGCTATCACTAGCATTATTATCCCGTGCGTTTTATCCTTTGTAAACAACAAGGCCGGAGGAATTGAAAACTCCTCTGTACTCGTTGGGAGCAAAGCTATCTGTTGTGTGTGCAGGTCCAGGTGAAGTAAGCAACTTAGAGTTGTGAACGGCGCCATTGTTCACTTCACCACCTACTTGTATCTGTTGGATTCCTACTGGTTCGATACTTCAAACCTTAGCATCTTCGCTAAGGGAAACTTGCTGCTACGTACATCTCACCTTGCACTTGGGGTAACCAACGAGGGCGAGAAGTTATCTCGTGTATCAGGACCGTTGGCGATGCGGCTTGCCGGAGTAATGCTCCTGGACGTTGCGCTTGGTCAAGAGGAGCACGGTGCATACGTCGCACCACACGTTCATCTCCCCGGCGGCGTAGCCCACTTTGTTCTGGTGCTTCCTCCCCTTCTCGTGCTGCTTCAGGTGGAACGCCGTCATGCATCGCACGTGGAACACGCCTCACACCACGGAGGGTTCTTTGAACGCCGATGCCGGCCGCTTGACCGCGGTCCCGGGGCGGAGTTGGGGCTTGCTGCTGGTGTTCAGCGGCAGCGGTGCCCCTGACGGGGCGTGGTGAGATGTTGGTGCGGCCGGTGTGGGAGCGTGCTGCCGCGCCCTCAACAACGGGGGTTGCGCCTGTGCCGGCACCGGCTGGTACTGCTTTTTTGGGGGTTGCTGATACGTCCAAAAAGTATCTATAATTTATGCTTGCTCCATGCATGTTTTGTGTGATATTTCTATGATCTAGATACACTTTCATACACTTTTGATCATATTTGGACTAACCTATTAACTCAGTGCACCCCAGTGCCAGTTCCTGTTTTCTGCTGTTTTTCCATTTCAGTTTTCCCCCATATAAAAAGTGCCAGAAAAATTAGGGAAAATCCAGATAAAAAATCAGCGTGGAGGAAGCTTCGCGAAGATCCCGGGAGGGGCCAGGGTGGCCCAGGCGGCCACCCGGCGCGGCCCCACCCCTGGACGCGCCAGGGGGGCGCCTGGGGCCCCTGGTCCACCTCTGGCTGCCCCCCTTCACCTATTTATTCTCCGTCACGGGAAAACTCCAGAAGAAGAACCCTATTCCGCGAACTCGCCTCTGTTCCGCCGCCGCCGCGCTTCCGAGATCGGGAGCACCAGGAGACCTCCTCCCGGCACCTTGTCGGAGGGAGGATTGACCTCAGGGAGTCTCCTCTCCACCATGGATGCTCCCCGGATGTCTCGTGAGTAGTTTTCCTTGGACCATGGGTCCGTGATCACTAGCTATGTGATGTTCTCGTCCCCTCTTTTATATTCATTGTTTAGACCTCGTGAGCTGCCCTACATGATCGAGGCACCTTTGTAATATTTCTACTATTGCTATGTTGAGTTTGATAGGATCTGATGGATTATGAGATTATGTTCACATTGTGATAGAGTAATATATTTGGTTCTTATCTCTTATATTTTTGTTCCTAAGTAATTCTTGCATGTTCTCCGTTGCTGTTTATTGCTTTGGCCAAGTAGTAGGTAGTGACTCCAAGAGGGAACGTTTTGCTAGATTGTGGGTTCATGCCCCCCGATGACACGCTTGAGTGACAGAAACATGAGTCTAGGGGATGTGCTGTTGCCACAAGGGGGAAAACAACGGTGCTTGTGACCGCGGTTACAAGGATTGTTTACTTTACGCAGAGTTCTTTTTAATGCATTTGTCTGTTGCTTTGGGTTTACACTTTGGGTGGGGCTCACAACTTAATACCAGCGAGATGTTCTGGATAGATATCTCAAGGTGGATGATTAGTAGTAGATGCAGATGGATTTCGGTCTACTTATTTTGGCGTACTGCCCGTGCTTTTGAGCTTCGTACTTTCTTTTGTAGCATAGTTAGCATTGCGGTGCGTTCATAATCCTGTCAATTTCCTTTCTGTAATTTGTTTACCTCGCATAGCAATTTTATCGTCTTTTGGGAGAGAGACATCACTAGCGAACATCATGTATCCCGGTCCATATCCTCATTACTGTTTCCACGCTATATTTACTTTACTGCTTTTACTTGCTATCATTATCCCTTGCATTTTATCCTTGTGAACAACAAGACCGGAGAGATTGACAACCTCTCTGAACTTCATTGGGAACAAAGTTATCTGTGTCTGTGTGCAGGTCCGCATCAGTTGCGCCGCTGACACCTACTTATCATCTCTGGAGTCCTGCTGGAGACAAACCTTGGTATCTTCACCGAGGGAAAACTGCTGCTGCACTACATCTCAAACCTTTCACTTGGGGCAACCAACGAAGGGCGAGAAGCCATCAAGAAAGTTTTCTGGCGCCATTGCCGGGGACTCCAAGTGCTAAGATAGGGGAGCTGCACACTACCCTTTACCTTTGTTTTTTAGTCTTGTTAGTTTATCTTCCAGTTTTTATCTTTGTGTCTTTTATCAAAAATACCAAAAATACCTGCCACACTTGCTGCTACTATGGGTTCCACTGAAAACACCAAGTTGTGTGACTTCACTAGTCACAACAACCAAGACTTTATCTGCACTCCCATTGCCACACCTGCCACTTCAGCTACCTCTTATGAAATTAAACCTGCTTTGCTAAACCTTGTTATGAGAGATCCATTCTCTGGTGCTGGAGATGATGCTGCTTTACACTTGAATAATTTTGTTGAATTATGTGATATGCAAAAGTATAAAGAAGTAGAAGGTGATGTTGTTAAGCTCAAGCTCTTTCCTTTCTCTTTAAGGGGAGATGCTAAAATTTGGTTTCAATCTTTGCCTAGAAATAGCATAGATTCTTGGGATAAGTGCAAAGATGCTTTTATAGGGAAGTACTACCCTCCTGCTAAGATTATCCAATTGAGGAGTAATATTATGAATTTTAAGCAATTGGCTAATGAACACGTTGCCCAAGCTTGGGAACGAATGAAATCTCTTGTTAAGAAATTCCCTACACATGGTTTGACTACCTGGATGGTTATCCAGACTTTTTATGCAGGCTTAAACTTTACCTCGCGGAACCTGTTAGATTCGGCCACGGGAGGAACGTTTATGTCAACTACACTTGGTGCTGCCACGAAGCTTCTCGATGAAATGATGACCAATTATTCCCAATGGCACACCGAACGCGCTCCAACAGGTAGGAAGGTAAATTCTGTCGAGAAATTACCTCCCTCAATGAAAAAGTTGACTTAATTATGTCTCTACTTACCAAGCAACCCTCGGTTGATCCTCATGATGTTCCTTTAAATTCTTTGGTTGCCCAAGACTAAGTAGATGTGAACTTTATTGCTAGAAACAACTTCAACAACAATGCTTATAGGGGAAATTTTGCTAGTAATCCTAGACCGTTTCCATCCAACTATGGGAACAACAACACTTACCCTAGCAACAAGAACCCCTCTTCTGAATTAGAAAGCATGCTTAGAGACTTTATCACTACCCAAAAAGCCTTCAACAAAAATGTAGAGGAGAAATTAGCTTAAATAGATAATCTCTCTTTGAAGGTAGAAAGTTTAGCCCTTGATATTGAGATGCTTAAAATTAGAACCTCTCCCCTTGAGGAGAATAAGGCCACTCCTATTAATGCTATCCAGTTACAAATCAATGAAAATATTAGGATGATGGCTAAACTCAAAGAAAGATGGGCTAGAGAAAAAGAGGAAGAGGATAGAATTAAGAGCCTTCCTACACACCACACAGTTGCCACTATCCAAATTGTTGAGGACACCCAAACTATTAGCACCCAATGCACTCCTAGCTAGTCCCGTTGGACCTATTAAAGGTGATGCTAGTACCTCAACCGTAGATAGAGAAACTCCTATGAACATAGAGGGTTTCAAACAAGTGAGCCTAGATGACACTACTACCACCTTTGATAGTAGTGATATTGATTTTGATAGTTGTACCTTCTCAGAAGTTATTAGCTTGCTACACAAAATGTCTAGAGACCCCCACACTAGCACACTTAATCTTGCCTTCACGGAGCATATCACAAATGCTCTCATCAAAGCTAGGGAGGAGAAGCTTAGATTAGAAGCCTCCATACCTAGGAAGCGAGATGATGGTTGGGACCCTATGATCAAAATTAAATTGAATAACTTCTCTTGCTGTGCTTTATGTGATGTTGGAGCTAGTACCTCCGTTATGCCCAAAAGAATATTTGATATGTTTGAATTGAAGCCTTTTGAGCCTTGTTCTTTTGGTGTTCGTCTTGTTGATTCTTCCGTAAAGAAACCTTTGGGGAAGATCGACGATGTTCTTATCATTGTCAATGACAACTATGTTCCCGTTGATTTTATAGTTATGGATATAGAGTGTGAACCTTTGTGTCCAATTATTTTGGGACGTCCTTTTCTTCGCACCATTGGTGCGGTTATTGACATGAAAGAGGGGAATATTAAATTACAATTCCCATTCAAAAAGGGGATGGAACACTTACCTAGACAGAAAATCAAGTTACCTTTTGAGTCCGTTACTCGGGCTAGTTGTTCTCTTTCTCTTGATAAAACTTGATTCTTCTTTTTGCATTATGCCTAGCTAATGGCTTTAAAGAAGCGCTTTCGGGAGGAAGCCCGCAACGAATTTAGGTTTTATTTTTTCTTTTGTTGTGTCTTGGTGATTGCTACTACAGTAGCAACATCATTGTATCTTTATTTTTCAGCTTTGTGCCAAGTTATAGCCTCTTACGGCAAGGGAAGTAAAAGTTGTGACATGCTGTCCAGAAAACAGATTCTGTCCTCGTGACCAGAAAAATTCCAGAAAAATCCCAGTTCATCTTTTTGAGCTGAAATTTTTACACAGTATGCTCTATACAATTACGAAACTTCCGTATGTTCTGAGTTTTTTGATTTGAGTTGCAGAAGTGCCCCTAAAAAATTCTTTACTATCTGCTGTTCTTTTTTTCACATATTCTGCCACGTTTTGTCTCTCCTTACTTTTGCAAACCTTAAGCTTGCTTTTTCTTTGCAAAAACTTTTAGGCACTCTTGAGAAACAGTAGCTCTTCAAGAATATCTTTATATCCAGTGGGGAAAAATTATTTATTAAGGGTACTAACCTCTCTAATCAGCTTATGATGAGTTATGTATGAAGGGAGTTTTCAAGTGTGCGATGGAAGATGATGAAAGAAGATCCAGGAGTGTCAAGCGCTCAAGCTTGGGGATGCCCCCATGCATCCCCAATAAATATTCAAGGAGACTCAAGCGTCTAAGCTTGGGGATGCCCCCGTGCATCCCCTTCTCCATCAACGATCATTAGTTCGTCCTTCGTCTCACTATATTTTTATCACTTCATGCGTTATGTGCTATGCTTGGAGCGTCTCGCTCTTAGGTTTTGTTTTTAGTTTTCTTTAGCTTTTTTTGCTGTTCATAACAAGAAGTTAGATCCCTTCTTACTTTTTGCGGGAGAGAAACACGCTCCACTTTCAAAATTTAGAACCCATCATAGGATTTTTCCTGCTTATCTTTTTGCTGTTGTGTGTTCTTTATATTTTCATAGCTACTGCCTTGTTTAGTTTTAGTCTTAGTTTGTATTTAGCAAGAGCCTTGGATTTTGTTTAGTTTGTTGCTGGAACTCTTTTTAGTTTTCATGTTTATCTTGTTAAAGAGAGTTGGTTGTTGCACTGAGTTGTGTCTTGTCTTGAAAGTAGGTAATTAAGGTTGTTATTTAATTCTAGTAGTAGCTTGCAATAGTTTTGAGGTATTGTTGTGAGTAATGTTTGAACTTTTGGTGTCAAGAGCTCTAGCCTATTAGTGATAGGTGTCGTATTTTGGTCAATCCGTGTGTATTTTCAAAACCTACAAAACTAGTTGAGAACTCTAGCTACTAGATGGATCACTACTCTTCTGAGGAGTCGAATATCAGAGAACACTCACGTACCATGAGTCGAGGATGCGCAAGGATAACCAAACCCCCATACACTCCTCCTCGGGGTACTTGTCTATTTGTGAACCTCCTTATTAGATTGAGAGTTACCGATAATAAGTGCATGAGTTCTTCGGACTAATGTGAGTATTTGAAAGTTGACACTTCCACCTTCCCATATTTTGCTAGCCTTTCTTGTGTCGTGCATTGCCTTCTTCTCACTCCGAGAGTTGGTGTCCACCTTCGCCGGTACATCCAAACCCTTGGCATGATACGCTCTGTCATCATAAGCCTCCTTATATCTTTCCTCAAAACAGCCACCATACCTACCTATCAAGGCATTTGCATAGTCTTTCCGAGTTACATTGCCATGCAACATCCACATCTTCATGACTTAATCTTCATGTCATACATATTCCTGCTACACTGGAGCGACATACATTGCATACATCATGTAGTTACATCTTCTTTATGATTTTGAGTACCTTGTAAAGTGTGAAAGATTTCCTTTACCTTCTTGTAAAATAGAGTGTTGCCCTTAAGTGAGGAAAAGATCCCAAAGTGGACACCGTAAAAGATCCCAAAGAGGACAAATGAGAGTTAAATAGAAAGAGCCATTGAGGCCACAAAAAAATACAAAAAAATGGAAAAAGAGCAAAAAGAAATAAAATGAGAGAAAGGGGCAACACTACTATCCTTTTGAGAGATCCACACTAGTACTCCCTTTATATCCGTGTACTCCATAGAGATGATCTTTCTGCATATAGTTCCATTGGAGAGCTTCCTAGCTCGTATGTCCATCCGTTGCATGGCGACCCCTACTCCTCACATCATATCAATCATTTGGCATCTCTTGCCTATGATTGTCCTCATTGATGTGAGCCTTTCTCATCCTTTTTGTCTTCCTCCTCCACCATATTTATCTCTTTGCCATCCTAAGTGACAACTCTCGTGCTTACGTTCATCCATTGCATGAGTGCTCGAAATATCGAAAAGGAGTGGATCAAATTGACTTGTACCTGGCTAGTGGTCTGGGGACGAGTCAAGATAAGATTCCAAAGAAGCCCAAGTGTGAAACTTTAGTAGCTTGAGTTCTCAACAAAAATACTCTTTTTTCTCGTATTCCCTATCCCCCTTCTTGCACGCAAACACCATTTGGAGACATTCGAGTCACGGACAGCGAGAGCTCTTGCACCTAATGTTCTTTTGTTACTTGTTTCAATGCTAATATAGACTCTTGCATGTTATGAGTTGAATTGAATCTCTAACCTTGATTGATTTACTTTTCAAATTTCTTTTATGGTTGCTAGCATGTCACCACAGAAATTATGATGTTATCATTTACCTACTCGAGGACGAGCACCAGAAGACCTCTTCCCGGCACCCTGCGTAAAGAAAGGAAGAGGCTCAAAAGCATGGGAGATACGCCAAGAAAAGTAGACCAAAATCCATATGCATCTATCTACTAATCATCCACCTTGAGATATCTATCCAGAACATCTCGCTGGTATTAAGTTGCGAATCCCACCCAAAGTGTAAACTCAAAGCAACGGACAACTGCATTAAAGAACTTTGCGTAAAGTAAACAATCATTGCACCCGCAAGTACAAGCACCGTTGTTTTCCCCCTTGTGGAAACAACACATCCCCTAGACTCATGTTTATGTCACGCAAGCTAGTCATCGGGGGGCATGATTCCACAATCGTGCATAACGCTCCCTCTTGGAGTCACTACCTACTACTTGGCCCAAGCAATAAACAGCAACGGAGAACATGCAAGAATTAATCAAGAACATAAATATAAAAGAGGAGAATCAAATATATTACTCAAACAAAATCTGAACATAATCTCATAATCCATCGGATCCCAGCAAACTCAGCATAACAACAACAGAAATATTACATAAGTTCCTCGATCATGTAGGGAAGCTCACGAGGTCTAATCCATGAAGAACAAAGAGGGGAGGAGAACATCACATAGCTACTGATCATAGACCCATGGTCCAAGGTGGACTACTCACGGTTCATCCGGGAAGCATCCATGGTGGTGGAGAAGCTCCCGGAGGTGATTCCTCCCTCCGGCAGGGTGCCGGGAAGAGGTCTCCTGGTACTCCCGATCTTGGAAGAGCGGCGGCGGAACAGTGGAGAGATCGCGAAAAAGGGTTCCCGTCACGGGGGTTTCACGTCACGAGGATTAAATGGGCGAAGGGGGCAGCCAGGGGGCCACCAGGGCTCCAGGGGGCCCCCCCTGGCCCGACCCCACCCTGGGGCGCGCCGGGAGGGCGCCTAGGACCCTGGTGCGTCCCCTCTGCCCCCCCCCCCCCTCGGTGATTCTGGAAGCTTCCCGTACGCTGAATTTTTATTGGATTTTTCCCGAATTTTTGGAGCACTTTTTATATGGGGGAAACCTGAAATAGAAAAACAACAGAAAACAGGAACTGGCATTGGGGTGCACTGAGTTAATAGGTTAGCCAAATATGATCAAAAGTGTATGGAAGTTCATCAATATCATAGCAATATCACACAAAAGAGGCATGGACCAAGCAGAAATTATAGATACGTTTTGGACGTATCAACATCCCCAAGCTTAATTCCTTCTCATACTCGAGTAGGTAAATGATAAAAGCATAATTTCTGTGGTGACATGCTAACAACCATATAAGAACTTTATAAGTAAAGCAATCAAGGCATGTAATTCAATTCAAGTCATAACAGGCAAGAGTCTATATTTAGTATTGAAACAAGCAACATAAGAACATAAAGGTGCAAGAGCTCTCGCTGTCCGTGACTTGAATGTCTCCAAATGGTGTTTGCGTGCAAGAAAGGGGATAGGGATATACGAGAGAAAAAGTATTTTTGTGTTGAGAACTTAATCTACTAAAGTTTCACACTTGGTCTTCTTTGGAATCTGATCTTGACTCATCCCCAGACCACTAGTCAGGTACAAGTCAGAATGATCCACTCCTTTTCGACATTTTGAGCACTCATGCAATGGATGAGCGTAAGTGATACGTCCAAAATGCATCACTATTTTATATTATAATTTCATCCTATTCATTGATATTTTCCACTTTAAAGTATTGTTCTTATGTTGTATTGGCTTGTTTTACACAGTTTACAACTTTCCGGTGCCGAAGCAGCAGAACCAGGATTCAGCGGTGAAAAGTGGACACCAAGTTGCTGAATCAGATCAAGTCCAAATGCGATGAAAATTTACGGGGAGCGTTTTTATGGAAATTGACTGGGGATCACCGAAGATGGAGGTGAGGGGACCCACCAGGCACCCTCCTGGATACCTGGTGGACCCCCTCGGTGCCCCCTCTCGCCTATAAGACCCCCCTGGGGTGAAAACCCTAAAAAGAGAAGAGTTTTCGTGTTTCGCCGCCACCACGGGGCGGAAACCTACAGAGGAGAAAAGCCATCTCCGGCTGGAAGATTCCGCCGGGGAGATCACCTCCCGGAAGGGGAGATCGTCGCCATCATCATCATCATCATCGTCAATGGCATCATCGAGATCATCATCAACATCATCCCCAACATCAGCACCGTCTCCATCTCCATCCCATCTCATCTCACAATTGCAACTTGTGTTGTAATCCGTACTATTTATCCTTTCTACTCTGTTGGTGTTGATTACTACTTTGTGGTGAATGCTATTGAGTTTTGTTGGAGAAATATCATTGTGTACAGATTGTTTACCACCCATCTATCACCTCTGATCATGATCTCTTTTATGTCTTGTGAGTAGTTACTTTAGTTCTTGAGAACATGGGAGAAGTCTAGTTGTTAGTAGTCATATGATGTTGAAGTATTATGTGTTGTTTGATACTTAAGTTGTGTTGTTATTTCTCTAGTGGTGTTATGTGAGTCGAACACTTAACACTTCACCTTTCATGGGCCTAGAGGAATACATTGTGCACAAAGGTTGCTTATGGTGGGTTGCCGGTGTAACAGAAACCTGAACCCCAGTTCGCACACTTTTGCACAAGGGAGTTATGGATCCTTGATCGTAATGCTGTGGTTAGGCTTATGCCTTAATTACTACCTTGTATTTGCGGATGCTTGCAAGGTGTGTAATCATAAGAGTACACTTATCTTAGTCTAGAAGGTGTACTAGCATTGATCCACCCACCAACACTTATCAACACAATACATATTACTTGGCGGAGTATGGTGAAAGTAACTTGGCTATCTCTCCCGTGTGTTCTCGAGAACGCTTTAGCTTTTATAAGTTTAGTTCCTAGGCTTATCCTTGTGAAAGGATTGGGCCACTTGCTACTCCTCAGTTACCCTGTTTACTTTGCTTGTCTTTTACTTTTCTATTGCTTAAACCAAAAACCCCTAAATATTTACCTTTGAGTGTGTGCAGCCTTTCCTAATCCAGTGTCACTTATCAGCACCTTCTGCTCCTCGTGGGATCGACATCCTTATTTATCGAAAAGCTACAACTGATCCCCTAGACTTGTGGGTTATCAAGAATCGTTTATAGGCGCGGTTGACAGGGGAGACAACCCAACTAAACCTATCAACTTCTCTGCCATCAGTAAGCAAGAAAGTTGACACTTAGGATGGCAAAGAGAGAATATGGTGGAGGAGGAAGACAAAAAGGTGTGAAAGGCTCACATCAATGAGGACAATCATAGGCGAGAGAAAGCCAAATGATAGATATGATGTGAGGAGTAGGGATTGCCAAGCAACGCATGCACATATGATCTAAAAGCTCTCCAATGGAACTAGTGGAGGCGCATCCAACTTGCTTGCTCAAGAAGACTTAGAGCTCATTTGAGGAGGCTCATCATTGGATTATACAAGCCAAGTTCTATAGTGTGAAGGTCCCCACATAGCTATATGCATAAATGATAATCTCTATGGAGTACAAGATATAAGAGGGAGTACGAGTGTGGATCTCTCAAAAGGAATAGTAGTGTGCCCCTTCTCTCTTTTTTATTTTATTTTTCTCTTTTTCTAATTTTTTTGTATTTTTTTGGTGGCCTCAATGGCTCTTTCTATTTCTCTCATTTTTCCTCTTTGGGATCTTTTAATTTGTCCACTTTGGGATCTTTTCCTCACTTTAGGGGCAACACTCTATATATTACAAGAAGTATAGAAGATCTTTCACACTTTACAAAGTACTCAAATCATAAAGAAGATGTAACTATCATGATGTATGCAAATGTATGCCTCTTCCAGTGTAGCAGGATATGCAATGAAACAAGCGTGTCATGTAGCAATGATTAGGGCAAGGCCCAACTAGCATGCGGCTCATCGATCAAGCAAGTAGCATGTATGACATGAAGATCAAGTCATGAGAAGATGGGTGTTTCATGGCAATATATCTCGGAAAGGCTATGGAAATGCCTTGATAGGTAGGTATGGTGGCTGTTTTGAGGAAGGATATAAGGAGGTTTATGATGATAGAGCGTATCGTGCCAAGAGTTTGATGTACCGGCGAAGGTGGACGCCAACTCTCGGAGTGAGAAGAAAGCAATGCATGGCACATGAGAGGCTAGAAAAATATGGGAAGGTGGAAGTGTCAACTTTCGAATACTCACATTAGTCCGAAGAACTCATGCACTTATTATCGGTAACTCTCAATCTAATAAGGAGGTTCAAAAAGAGACAAGTACCCCGAGGAGGAGTGTATGGGGGTTTGGTTATCCTTGCGCATCCTCGACTCATGGTACGTGAGTGTACTCTAAGATTCGACCCCTCAGAAGAGTAGTGATCCATCTAGTAGCTAAAGTTCTCAACTAATTTTGTAAGTTTTGAAAATAAACACGGATTGCCCAAAATACGACATCTATCACAAATAGGCTAAAGATCTTGACACCAAAAGTCCAAACATTACTCAAAACAATACCTCAAAACTATTGCAAGTTACTACTACAAAAGAATAGCAACCTCAATTACCTACTTCAATTCAAGACACAAAACTCAGCGCAACAGGCAAACTCTCTAAACAAGATAAACATGAAAACTTAAGAGAGTTCCAGCAACAAACTAAACAAAAGCTCTTTGAAAAGATAAACATAAAATCTAAGAGCAAAACATGACAGTAGCTATGAAAAAGATAAAGAACAAACACAACAAAGATAAGCATGAAAAGTCCTATGTTGTGTTCTAACTTTTGGAAGTGGAGTGTGTTTCTCTCCCACCTACAGAAAGTTGGGTTCTAACTTGTTATAAACAGCAAGCAAAGCTAAATAAAACTAAAAACAAAACCTAAGAGCGAGACGCTCCAAGAATAGCACATAATGCATGAAGTGATAAAAATATAGTGAAACGAGAGACGAACTGATAATTGTTGATGGAGAAGGGGATGCACGGGGGCATCCCCAAGCTTATACGCTTGAGTCTCCTTGAATATTTCTTGGGGATGCATGGGGGCATCCCCAAGCTTGAGCGCTTGACACTTCTTAATCTTCTTTCATCATCTTCCCTCGCACACTTGAAAACTCCCTTCATACATAACTCATCATAATCTGATTAGCGAGGTTAGTACCCTTAATAAAATAATTTTTCTCTATTGTAAATAAAGATAATCTCTAATGTTTCTCAAGAGTGCCAAAAAGTTTTTGAAAATAAAAAAGCAAGCTTAAGGTTTGCAAAACGAAGGAAAGGAAAAACAGGACAGAATCTGTGAAAAACAGACTAGCAGGTAGTAAAGAATTTTTTAGGGATACTTCTGCAACTCAAATGAAAAAACTCAGAACATACGAAAGTTTCGTAATTGTATAGAGCATGCTGTGTAAAAAAATCAGCTTACAAAGATGAACGGATATTTTTCTGTTATTTTTCTAGTCACGAGGACATAATCTGTTTTCTGGACAGCATGTCACAACTTTCACTTCCCTTATCATATGAGGCTATAAAAGGCACAAAGCTTGAAAAGTAAAGATACAATGATGTTGCTACAGTAGTAACAATCATCGAGACCACTAAAAACAGAAGAAAAACAAAAAGTAAATCCTAAATTCGTTGCGGGCTGCCTCCCGAAAGCGCTTCTTTAAAGCCATTAGCTAGGCTTAATGCAAATAGATCAAGTCTTTTCAAGAAAATAACTAGCCCGTGTGACGGACTCAAAAGGAAACTTAATCTTTTTCCTAGAGAAGTGTTCCATACCTTTCTTGATAGGGAATTGGAATTTTATAATCCCTTCTTTCATATCAATAACAGCACGCACGGTGCGAAGAAAAGGACGTCCCAAAATAATTGGACAAGAAGGTTCACATTCAATGTCCATAATAGTAAAATCAACGGGAACATAATTGTCATTGAAAATGATAAGAACATCATCGATCTTCCCCAAAGGTTTCTGTACAGAAGAATCGACGAGACGAACACCAAAAGAACAAGCATCAAAAGGTTTCAATTCAAATATATCATACATTTTTTTGGGCATAACAGAGGTACTAGCTCCGACATCACATAAAGCATAGCAAGAGAAATTATTCAACTTAATTTTAATCATAGGATACCAACCATCTTCTAGCTTTCTAGGTATGGAGGCTTCTACCCTAAGCTTCTCCTCCCTAGCTTTGATAAGAGCATTAGTGATATGCTCCGAGAAGGCAAGATTAAGTGTGCTAGTGTGGGGGTCTCTAGACATCTTGTGAAGGAAACGAATGACTTCAGAAAGGGTGCAATTATCAAAATCAAGGTCACTACCTGAAAACTAACTAAGGGGAAGCTCAAAGGAATTAAGTAAGCCAACTTCAGGCTATAAAGAGATTTCTATTGAGGCTAAACTTATCTGCCTTTCCCGGTACTTCAAACACAGCAGAATCGTCAAACGGGACATCAAAAGTGGGAAGTTTATTGTAGGATTTCTATTCCTCACTCTCGTATAGGTGAACTTGGTTCGTTCAATGAAAAGGGATAAGAAGGATCCACTGGGAATGAATGGGAAGACTGGGGTAGTATCTTCATTAGCCGGAAGGAATTAGTCTCCACTAGCGTAATTCGAAGAACGAACAAGAAAAGGCGTCACTGTTTAGATAGGAGGATGGATGGATGTGGTCCAATGGATAAAGCTCTGCCAGCTTCTTGTAGATTGGCAGTCTCCGAGAGGAACCTTCACCTCCCCCCCCCCCCGGGTTAGGCCGGGTGGGATGTTATACCTTTTTTTTGCCACAAGTGGGAACTCGGTCCTTGGTAAGACACAAGGGGGGAAGGAAGATCTTCACTCATTCATTAAGTGCCTGCGGTGAGACCGACAACAAACGAAGGAGACCGAAGAAGGAACAATTGTCTTGAATGCTACGCTGGGATCAGCATCTTCCAGTGAAGACAAAATGAGTCGGGCGGGAAGAGGAAGATCGGGCGGGGAAAACGGGGTTCGAACCCGCGACTTCTGGCGTGACAGACCAGCACTCTGACCAACTGAGCTATTTCCCCCTTTCGTAACTACTGTCGATTCAACAGTCACCTACCGGTTACCTTTGTAACTACAACCAAAGTAGTACTTTTATTTTTCTTTTGACGACAGTAGAAAGAAATGGCTCTGCTCGCTTAGACTCGGGGCTCCGCGCTCTATCAGCTATCAGTTAGTTGGCTCTACGCGCGACTTCAGTAGACAAAAGCGAACAAGATAGCGCTAGCGCCCGCGGAGAACTTTCGTTTGTTCGCCTTCTAAAAGGCCTACTGACATGCCGGTGAAAAGCCTGTTACAAAAAAAAATAAGACGGGAATCGTCAAACGGGACATCAAAAGTGGGAAGTAGTAGTCGTGTCCTTTAGGCTCACTTGTTTGGTAGCTTCTATAGTCATAGGAATTTCTTCTTCTACGGTTGAGGTCATAGCATCACCATTAATAGGTCCTAAGGGACTAGGGGTGCATTGGGTGCTAATAGTTTGGATATCCTCAACCACTTGGATAGTAGCAACAGTATGGTGTGTAGGAAGGCTCTTAATCCTATATTCTTCCTCCTTTTCTCTAGCCCATCTCTCTTTAAGTTTAGCCATCATCCTAAAGTTTTCATTAATTTGCAATTGGATAGCATTCATAGGAGTGACCTTCCTCTCCTCAAGGGGAGAAGTTCTAATTTTAAGCAATTCTACTTCGTGGGCTAAGTTGTCTACCTTCGACGAGAGGTTATCTAGTTTGTCTAGTTTTTCCTCTACACTCTTGTTGAAGGCTTTTTGGGTAGTGATAAAGTCTTTAAGCATACTCTCTAATTCAGAAGTGGAGTTTTTGGTGCTAGGATAAGTGTTGTTGTTCCCATAGTTGTTGGAGGGGAACGGTCTAGGATTGCTACCAAAATTACTCCTATAAGCATTGTTATTGAAGTTGTTTCTAGAGATAAAGTTCACATCTACTTGATCTTGAGCAATCAAAGAATTTAAAGGCACATTTTGAGGATCAATAGGAGATTGCTTGGTAAGTAGAGACATAATCAAGTCAACTTTTTCATTTAGGGAGGAGATCTCCTCGGCAGAGTTTACCTTCCTACCTGTTGGAGCTCTTTCAGTGTTCCATTGGGAATAGTTGGTCATCATCTCATCGAGAAGTTTTGTGGCAGCACCAAGTGTAGTTGACATAAAGGTTCCTCCCGCGGCCGAATCTAGCAAGTTCCGCGAGGTAAAGTTCAAGCCTGCATAAAAAGTTTGGATAACCATCCAAGTAGTCAAACCATGCGTAGGGCAATTCTTAACAAGAGATTTCATGTGTTCTCAAGCTTGGGCAACGTGTTCATTATCCAATTGTTTAAAATTCATAATAAAGCTCCTCAATTGAATAATCTTAGCAGGGGGATAGTACTTCCCAATAAAAGCATCCTTGCACTTATCCCAAGAATCTATGCTATTCTTAGGCAAGGATTGAAACCAGATTTTAGCTTCATCCCTCAAGGAGAAAGGAAAAATCTTAAGTTTAACAATATCACCATCTACTTCTTTGTACTTTTGCATATCACAAAGCTCAATAAAATTATTTAAATGCAAAGCAGCATCATCTCTAGCACCAGAGAATTGATCTTTCATAACAAGGTTCAGCAAAGCAGGTTTTATCTCATAAGAAGGTGCTGAAGTAGCAGGTGTAGCAATAGGAGTGCAGATAAAGTCACTGTTGTTGTGACTAGTAAAGTCACACGACTTGGTGTTCTCAGAGGAACCCATAGTAGCAGTAGGCAAGATAACTATTTTTTTGATTTTTGATAAAGGACACTAAAGCAAAAACTGAAAGGTAAACAAAAAAGACTAAAAATCAAAGATAAAAGATAGTGTGCAACTCCCCAATCTTGAAGAGTGGAGTCCCCGGCAATGGCGCCAGAAATTGCTTGATACACGAGATAACTTCTCGCCCCTCGTTGGTTACCCCAAGTGGAAGGTTGAGGTGTAGATAGCGGCAATTTCCCTTAGCGAAGATGCTAAGGTTGAATGTCGAACCAATAGGACTCCAACAACGATAAGTAGGTGGTTCGGGAAGTGATGCGTCGTTTGAAGATAATCACTTGCTTCTCCTGGACCTACACACACAATAGATAGCTTTGCTTCCCAACGAGTATAGAAGAGTTGTCAATTCCTCCGGCCTTGTTGTTTACAAAGGATAAAACGCACGGGATAATAGTGATGGTGATAGCTATGGAAAAGTAAATACCGAAAGTAAATTGAAGGTGTAAACAATATTGGAAATATGGACCGGGGTCCTATGATGTTCAAAAGCAGCTGGGCCATTGACAGGACTATGTGCGCAAACCAATGCTAATTATGCTATAAAGAAAGGAAGAGGCTCAAAAGCATGGGCGATACGCCAAGACAAGTAGACCGAAATCCATATGCATCTACCTTCTAATCATCCACCTTGAGATATCTATCCAGAACATAGCACTGGTATTAAGTTGCGAATCCCACCCAAAGTGTAAACTCAAAGCAACGGACAACTACATTAAAGAACTTTGCGTAAAGTAAACAATCCTTGCACCCGCAAGTACAAGCACCGTTGTTTTCCCCCTTGTGGCAACATTACATCCCCTAGACTCATGTTTCTGTCACTCAAGCTAGTCATCGGGGGGCATGAACCCACAATCATGCATAACGCTCCCTCTTGGAGTCACTACCTAATACCTGGCCAAAGAAATAAACAACAACAGAGAACATGCAATAATTACTCAAGAACATAAATATAAAAGAGGAGTATCAAATATATTACTCAAACACAATCTAAACATAATGTCATAATCCATCGGAACCCAGCAAACTCAGCATAGCAACAGTAGAAATATTACATAAGTGCCTCGATCATGTAGGGCAGCTCACGAGGTCTAATCCATGAAGAACAAACAGGGGAGGAGAACATCACATAGCTACTGATCATAGACCCATGGTCCAAGTGGACTACTCACGCTTCATCCGGGAAGCATCCATGGTGGTGGAGAAGCTCCCGGAGGTGATTCCTCCCTCCGGCAGGGTGCCGGGAAGAGGTCTTCTGGTGCTCCCGATCTTGGAAGCGCGGCGGCGGCGGAACAGAGGAGAGATCGCGAAAAAGGGTTCCCGTCACAGGGGGTTTCACTTCACGAGGATTAAATAGGCGAAGGGGGGCAGCCGGGGGCCACCAGGGCTCCAGGCGGCCCCCTGGAGTAGCCCCACAATGGGGCGCTCCGGGAGGGCGCCTGGGACCCTGGTGGGTCCCCTCTGCCCCCCCCCCCCCCTCGGTGATTCTGGAAGCTTCCCGTACGCTGATTTTTTATTGGATTTTTTCCGAATTTTTGGAGCACTTTTTGTATGGGGGAAAGCTGAAATACCTGAGGTGCACTGAGTGGCACTGGGGTGCACTGAGTTAATAGGTTAGTCCAAATATGATCAAAAGTTTATGGAAGTTCATCAATATCATAGCAATATCACACAAAATAGGCATGGAGCAAGCAGAAATTATAGATACGTTTTGGACGTATCAGCGGTCCCAAAGCCAACCTCTTATTCCATCGGTATTCTGCAGGTGGCGGCTGTACCTGAGAAGGGAAACAAAATACCTGAGGTGAACAACAATATGGTACCTTATTCCACTGGCATTTTTGAATGTGATGAAAAAGGATAGAAATCTTGACAGAGCAAGCTACAAGACCATATTTCATACTAGTAATTAGTTTGATTCTATAGGAAAGTTGCAGAGCAAATTGCAGATACAAGTTTTTTCTCTCACACAAATTAATGATTGAACAACGAACAGGTGCAGATAATTAAAGGTGTGACCTATGCAGATAATGATCTACAAGCATTTGGATGAAACTTGAAAAACATAATAATTTGGTCTTCTTCACGAAGTTAGTTGATTTCTCATCAGTGGCAGCTAGAGATGTGATTTATGTTGCAGGTTTTCTTTTGTATAGTTTCCTACTTCTTTTACTTTGAGTACAAGTAGTTTCCTACTTCTATAGCCATGTGTATTCGGCATCAACATTTGTAGCTACAATCTTTGTCGATAACTTCCGTTCTTTGTTGTGTAAACTATTATGGTTTCTGGCGATGAACAAAAACCATACCTACCCGCGCTATGATATACCTCTATCTAACTCGACATAAAATAAAACTAGTGCAATTCCTATCGCTGTGTGGGAAGTTGTTGGGGAATATAGCACCCAAATTTAAACTCAAAATAAAATAATCTGCCAAAGATGGAGATGCTTCGGTACTGCTAACCAATGATGGTGGAGCAACGCGATTCCTGAAGATGGCCATGCAGTCTCCTTGTTGTTTGCTGCGCAGCTGCCCTGATGGACCAATGTTTCCACTCCCCTCCCGTTCTTCTTCGACCTTGATGGCCTTGTGGATCGGCATTGCAGGATCAGAGTGTATCACGAACTCAAAGCGGATTTAGAGTGGTTAATTTTTGTTAGCATGAAAAAAAACCCGAATAAAACAGAGTCGCACACACAATATGTCAATATGTATAATCCATTACAGAATTCAAGTAGGAGTAACAAATTTAGCTGTCAGCACGTCACCAGGCTGCTGCATTACAGTTATACATATACTGGTACAGTTCAAAGTTCAGATACCACCGGAGTCTGGATGATAGCACACCATCAAGTTCAATGTTCAGTTGAAAGTCTGGAGTAGAAAAAGAAAACTCTCAGGAAGCTAGGAAAGTTACGTAGCATGGACAATGTTAGGTTGCTCGGTTTCTGCCATGGGCACCGGAGCGCGAGGCCCGCTGGCGATGCGACTTGTCGGAGTAATGCTCCTGGACGTTGCGCTTGGTCAAGAGGAGCACGGTGCATACGTCGCACCACACGTTCATCTCCCCGGCGGCGTAGCCCACTTTGTTCGGGTTCTTCCTCCCCTTCTCGTGCTGCTTCAGGTGGAACGCCGTCATGCATCGCACGTCGCACACGCCGCACACCACGGAGGGTTCTTGGGACGCAGATGTCGGCCGCTTGACCGTGGTCCCCGGGCGGAGTTGGTGCTTTCTGCTGGTGTTCAGCAGCGGTACTCCTGACGGGGCGTGGTGAGCTGTTGGTGCGGCCGGTGTGGGAGCGTGCTGCCGCGCCCTCAACAACGGGGGATGCGCCTGTGCCGGCGCCGGCGCCGGCTTGTACTGCATGTGTAGGGGTTGCGCCTGTGCCGGCACCGGATGGTACTGCTTCTGCAGTGGATGCACTGGCGCTGGCGGGTACTGCATCTTTCGCGGCTGCACCTGGTATTGCTGCTTTTGCAGTGGCTTCTGTTGCGACGCCTGGTGCAGCCATTGCTTGGGTGGTGGTTGCGCTTGTGCCGGTGGCTTCTGGTACTGCCTCTGCGCTTGTTGCATGTGTGGTGGCTGCGCCCCAGACTGATGCCTCTTCTGTTGCGGCTGGCAAACGCCGCCGAAACCTGGAGGCGGTCCCATAGCCAACCTCTTATTCCACTGGTATTCTGCAGGTGGCGGTTGTACCTGAGGAGGGAACCAAAATACCTGAGATGAACAACTATATGATACCTTATTCCACTGGCATTTTTGAATGTGATGAACAAGGATAGAAATCTTGATAGAGCAAGCTGAAAGACCATCTTTCATACTAGTAATTAGTTTGATTCTATAAGAAAGTTGCAGAGCAAATTGCAGATACATGTTTTTTCTCTCACATAAATTAATGATTGAACAACGAACAGGTGCAGATAATTAAAGGTGTGATCTATGCAGATAATGATCTACAAGCATTTGGATGAAATTTGAAAAACATAATAATTTGGTCTTCTTCACGAAGTTAGTTGATTTCTCATCAGTGGCAGCTAGAGATGTGATTTGTGCTGCAGGTTTTCTTTTGTTTAGTTTCCTACTTCTTTTACTTTGAGTACAAGTAGTTTCCTACTTCGACAGCCAGGTGTATTCGGCATCAACATTTGTGGTTACAATCTTGTGCGATAACTTTCATTTTTTATTGTGTACACTATTATGGTTTCTGGCGATGAACAAAAAACCATACCTACCTGCGGTATGATATATATCTCTATCTAACTCGACAAAAAATAAAACTAGTGCAATTCCTATCACTGTGTAGAAAGTTGTTGGGGAATATAGCACCGAAATTTAAACTCAAAATAAAATAATCTGCCAAAGATGGAGATGCTTCGGTACTGCTAACCGCTGATGGTGGAGCAGCGATTCCTGAAAATGGCCATGCAGTCTCCTTGTTGGTTGATGCGCAGCTGCCCTGATGGACCAATGTTGCCACTCCCCTCCCGTTCTTCTTCTACCTTGATGGCCTTGTGGATCGGCATTGCAGGATCAGAGTGTATCACGAACTCAAAGTGGATTTAAAGTGGTTAATTTTCGTTAGAGGGGAACGAAATGGGAAATATAATTTGATTTCAAGCGTCGGCTCACATCACACGCTACGTGTGTGTTTCATCAAAAGATATTTTTGCGGCATATACTAGTTTCGTGAAGTTTCCATGGTGTTGGAGACTGTCTCGATGGAATCTCACTGTACTGCTGGCATCCCTTTACCTCTGCAGTCTTCTGGCTACCAGTTGTAAGGTTCGAAATCTCTCCGATCAACGGGTGATCTGTTCGGAGTCGGTGTTGGATTTGTGGAAGGGATCATGGATTCGTGAAACTTGGGAACAATTGGGTTTACAGATAGTGATGAATTAGGCATAATTTAGGGATAATAATCCCTACTGTGGCTCTCTAGGCACTGGCCAAGTGATCTTCAGTATTTTCATTGTCTTAGCCTCAAGAAGAAGAAACTCGGCTTCTGTCTCATTTTTTTCAGGGAAAAGAAGATAGTCGGTTAGTTTACATCAAGAGCATAAGTGTGGATACGATCTATTTAGCGACACGACCGGCCATGCTTCATCCTGGTACGTCCTAGTTTTTCTGGAATACGCCATGGACAGACGTATCATGCGTTACAGGAGGAGAGGGTGAAGGGCCCCAAGTCCACGCAATTACAGTCCTGGGCTTGCCGACCAAGCCACAGAAAAACACCACCTCCACCCTACCCTACTTAGGCACAAACTCACACACACTACCCTCCTCCGTCCCGCCTATCCACTTCTGCTGGCCCTCCAAAAACAGCGGCGTTTAACAGCCCAGCTCGCTGCCACGCCTCTGCTTCCTCCTTGATCCGTCGTAGAATCCGCGCCGTAGACGGTGTGTCGCCCTCGAACACAATTCCGTTGCGGTGCTTCCAGAGCTCCCAAAGTCCAAGCATACAGACAGCCCGGACCGACTTTCTATAGGGGGCCCGTGAGTCGCACCGAGTGAACCAGGCGTGGAGGTCCTCCCCTACGCGGGGCACCAGGTCTAGATCAGCCATGCCCGACCAGACTCCCTGCCAAACTATCCGCGCAAACGAGCATCCAACTAGAATATGCGAGATGTCCTCCGGGTGCTGGTCACAGAACGGGCATGCCGTCGGGTGAGGGAGCCCATGCCTCGCAAGCCTGTCTGCAGTCCAGCACCTGTCCTTAAAGGCCAGCCAGGCGAAGAACCGGCATCGAAGCGGCGCTTTGGAGCGCCAAGTGAACTCCGCTGGTGGTGAAACTTCCAAGCCCGCAAACCGCGCTACATAGGCCGACCGTGCTGAGAAAGATCCGTCGGCCTCCCAAGCCCAAGCAATGGTGTCCAGGACACCCACGGTCAGGCGGACCGCCTGTATGCGAGGCCAAAGGTGGAGAAACTGATGAAGCTCCGCCGCACTGAGGTTCGGGCCAATGCTCCGAGCCCATCGATCGTCTGTCAGGGCCGCCACCATTGTCATAGAGGATCTAACTCGCCGAGGGATCCGCGCATAAAGCAACGGTGCCAGTTCAGCCAGCCGGGATCCATCCATCCAACGGTCCTCCCAGAAAAGTAACGAGCCGCCATCGCCAAGCGAAGCCTTGGCCGCGGCCAGAAAAAGGGCCATGGAAGCCGGTGGGACTTGGATGTGGAACTCCGCCCATGGTCGTGCCGTATCCGTCCGGCGGAGCCACGGCCAGCGAGCCTGCAGGGCTAGGTTGAGCCATCGCAGGTCAGGGATGCCGAGGCCGCCCGCCCAAATCGGTCTGCAGGCCACGTCCCAAGCCACCGCGCAACTGTCGCCATGCGCCTCCGCCCCACCGGACCAAAGGAACCCTCTACAAATTTTGGTCATCGCCGCAATAGTCCGAGCCGGGAGGTCGAGGGCCAGCATGGCATGGATCGGAACCGCGCCCAGCACCGATTTGATCAGAAGAAGGCGCCCACTCTTCGGTAGCATCGCCGCTCGCCATCGGGACAGGCAACCGGCTAGGCGGTCCACCAGGCTCTGAAGTTGGGCCGCCGACTGCTTGCGCAGTGTAAGCGGAAGGCCCAGGTATCTGCATGGGAAGCTGGAAGCCGTGCACCCTAGCGCGTCGCAAACCGAATCGATCTCAAACTGGGAACACCTGATGGGAATGGCCGCACTCTTCAACATGTTCACCCGCAACCCGGCCACATCCCCAAACATCTGCAGAATAGCTCCACATGCCACCGCCTCTTGTCCAATTGGCCTGAAGAAGAACATAACATCGTCCGCAAACATTGACATCCTATGAGAGAGACCACGCCTTGCCAGGGGGGCGAAGAGACCACGTGTGGCCGCGAGCTCAAAGAGACAGCGCAGGGGCTCCATGCACAGGATAAAAATCATCGGGGAGAGGGGGTCTCCCTGCCGCAAACCTCGACAGTTCAAGATAGGCTTGCCGGGAGTGCCGTTCACCATGATCCGCGTGGAGGAGGTAGACAGAAGGCCGCAGACCCATGCGAGCCACCTCTCTCCAAAACCAAGCCGCCGCAGCACCTCAAGGAGGAAAGGCCACTGGACCGTGTCGAAAGCCTTCGAGATGTCAAGTTTGAGCATGATCGAAGGGGTCTTAAGCGCATGAAGCCTCCTGGCCGTCCCTTGGACCAGCATAAAATTATCGTGGAGGGAGAGACCCCGAATGAAGGCGCTTTGGTGATGCCCAACCAAAGCTGGGAGATCCAGCGCAAGTCTGTCGGCCAGAATTTTATCGAAGATCTTGATCACCCCATGGATAAGACTCACTGGCCTGAAATCCTTGATGTCCACCGCTCCGGCAACCTTGGGCAAAAGGGAGACAAGTGCCTTATTGATCGCAGCTATGCCGCGCATATCGCCCCGGTAGAAGTGATCGAAGGCACGCATGAAATCCACCGCAATGATATCCCAACAGGAAGCATAGAAACAACCTGTGAAGCCATCGGGGCCGGGCGCCTTATCCAACGGCATGGCCTTTATTGTCTTCATCACCTCCTCCTCCGTGAAGGGGGTCTCGAGATGGGCTAGGTCACGACGAGGCAAATCAAGCGCCTCCAGACTCAGCGCATATGGCCTTGCGGGCGCCGAACCAAGCAGGGCCGAGTAGTAGTCATCTACTGCCCCTGCAATATCCTCTTGACCCGTGAAGATCACCTCGTCCTTCCGAATGGCCGAGATTGAGTTTTTGCGCTGCCTATGTCTCGCGTGCCGGTGGAAGAACGCGGTATTTGCCTCACCCTCCCGCAGGATGATCATCCTGGAACGCTGCCACGCTATGGTACGCTCGAGGGAGCTCAGCCCAAGCAACTTCATCTTGAGAGATTTGTGCAACTCATGCTCCTGTGGGGATAGCAGCCTAGAGTCAGCCGCGGCGTCTAGTCTATAGATCACCTCCATGGCGATAGAAATCTGCAGCTTCACATTGCCAATCCACTTATCGGCCCAACTTTGCAAGGCCTTTGCGGTAGCCCGCAACTTATTGTCCAAAACAGCAAACGGGTTCCCGTCGGACGGGACCGAACGCCAAGCCAGATCCACCACCTCCTGGAAGCCGTCGGCCTTGGGCCAAAACGCCTCAAATTTAAACCGACGGCCCATCCGGAACTCCGCGTCATGATCTAGCAACAAGGGGCGGTGATCGGACACGGCCGTTCCCAAAGCCGTAAGGAGGCTGGCCGGAAAGATATCCTCCCAAGAGTTTGTGACAAATATTTGATCGATCTTTTCCAGGGTTGGGAAATGCCGGTCATTCGACCACGTGTATCGCCGACCATTAAGATAGAGCTCCTTGAGCTCAAGCTTATTAAGAAGCGCACGGAAACGCGCCAACATTCTCCGGTTCACCAAGGGGTTGCTCTTGTCCTCCTCATGGACGATTAAGTTGAAGTCACCCACAACCGCCCATGGCCCGGCGTGGAGGTCCCTGATCTCCTCCAGCTCGCCAAGAAAATCCACTTGGTCGGGGGTGTCCGTGGGACCATAGACCCCAGTGAGCCACCAGAGGTCAGAGCCCGCCGCCGTCCCTGCCGGGGAGACCAAAGACGTGACCGTGTTTGCCGTATAGTGTGGGCTCGAGAGAGAGACCACCAGCCGATCCCAAGCGATCAAAATCCCTCCACGGGTGCCTACCGCTGGCAGGTAGAAGAAGTTTTCAAGTTTATTCCCCAGACAATGTCTAACCGTCTCCACAGTTACAACTTCCATCTTCGTTTCTTGCAAGCATACTATACTAGGACTTGCCGCCATCACCACTTGGTGGATAGCACTCCGCCGCGCCGGGGAATTTAGCCCACGCGCATTCCACACTAAGGTCTTGGCCTGCTGAGACGACATGAGAAAAACCTACTCAGACCACCAAGGAGACGAGGGCCCTTAGTGCGCCTCGTCCACCGCCACCTCCTGCTGCAGGGGCAACGCGCCGGCATCCCAACCAAATAGCGCCAGAATGGCACGAACATGACAGTCCAGGAGCGGCTTGTCGAAAAGGTCTACGTAGACCTGCAGCGTTGCGTCATCGATCTCCTCTCCTTCTTTCGCCATGCAAAGCTTTCTAATGAGAACCCGTTGCTGCTTGGAAGCCATGGAGCCCTTCACGATCCTCACACTCCGGCGGGGAGTTGAGACTGGCACACGTTTCTGCCTGGGCTTCCGCTTGGGGGGAGGGAGAGCATGCGCCATCGGCTGGGGCAGCAGAGGGGAGAGGGCCTGCCGCAAGTCTTCGCAGAGACGATCTAGCGGAGAAAGGCCGAGGCTAGCCGGAGGCGTGGAGAATTGGTCCAACGCATGCGGGTGCAGCTGCTGATCTGCAGAGAGGCTCACCCCAAACCACCTATCTCCCAAGATGCATGGGCTGCAAGTGCGCGTCCCATCCACCGAACGGCCCGGGGGCCCCACCGAATCACCACACACAGCCGAGCCGAGGCAGTCCGCCTGCCCCACCGAACTCAGGTCGAGGTGGGACCCCAGGCACTGGTCCACAGCCAAAGGAGACTCGGTCGCCACGACTGGCTCGTCCACAAGCTCCACACCGGACAAAACCGCCCCCAAGTGTGTCCCACCGGGGGGCAGAGCGCGCGCCATAGAGGCCAGCCCCACCTCGGGATCCTCGCCACAGAGCCCCGCCTGGAAAGAGGGGATAAGTGGACCGGTGGGCGCAGGCCCACGAAGGAGCGGTTGCACCTCATCCCCACCAGAAGCACAGGAAGTCGACTTCTCCATGGAAGCCGCCACACTGCATGCAGAGTCCGACGCCAAGGGAGCCACGCGTCCACCAGGCAAAGGGAGTTGGGCGCTTTTGACTGAAGCCGCTGTGGAAAATCCGTCGTCGCCCGCGTCAGCCTCGTCCGCAACTGCCAGGCACCCAATCCTGCTGTCCTCCCTGTCAGAGGGTGAAGAACGTGGGCGGCCCACCGTTTGAATCGCAGGAAGGACCGCCGCCAGCCACGCCGGCGGTGAAATCCCCGACGCCACCGAAGAGCTGGCCTGGGAAGCCGCCGATGAGGAGTTAGCCGGACCGCCACCACCGCCGACGACGTGACGCCCACCGCCCCCGCCGAGCCCACCACGCGGGCCAGGGCCATCGGAAGAGGCCGGCGGTGAGGGGGGCGGAGCACCACCATGACGCCGCGGCCACGCCACGTCTTCCACGAAGAGAGACACCGGATACCAAATCGCGTCGGGCGACGCCGCCGTGGCATCGCCGACCATCCCCCAGGCCTCACTTCTCACCACGGGCTCCTCCACGACGAGGATACGCCGGGGCGGAATGCGAGCCGGTCGTCAGCCCGCAACCACACTCGGAATCCTTCCATGTCGAGTCACGAGGAAGTGGAAGTAGCCACCTTGATGATTGTGCCCAGCCCAAGGAGAAGCGAATCGGCGGCGCGGCGCGTCCAAGCATGCGCCGGGATCCCCTGCAGGAACACCTGCACCAAGAACGACATCTCAACGGCCGTCGCCCGATCACGCCGGCTCCAAGGGCGCATGGAGAGCTCAAAGCACGGGGCCGCCACCCTACCCTGCGACACCAGCCGGTCACGCACCTCCAAGGATCCACGGAGGACAAGGAAGTCCTGCGGGAAGAAGCGCCGGATGGAGAACGCCCCAGGTGGCAGGCTGAACTCAACTTGTAGTGCGAGCGCCACCGACGCCAAGTCCGCCGTGCCCAGCACAGAGACCACCACAGCCCGCGCGAGCTCCGCCACCAAGGCCCGAGAGTCCTCGCCAGCCGGAAGGAAGCAGACATCCGCGACGTCGTCGGCCGCCGGAGCCCCATCCCCCGCCGAGGCCGCCGGCGCGAACGGAACCGCGAAGCCTGGCCCCGCCACGCTCCCCTCAGATGGCGCGCGCACCACCCTGACACCCGGCCGGCCCAGCCTCACAGCGTTGGGGGGCGGAGGACCCGGCGGAGGTGGGGGAAGGACCAACGGAGGTGGGGAGATCCGAAGGGCGCCAGGAGGCGGGGGGCCTGACGGAGGCGGAGGCAGAGCCGAGTCAGAGCGTGCACCTGGAGCAGGGGCCGGAGCGGCCACGGGGCGGAGCGCCGGCGACGGAAGGGGCGCCTTTCCAGAGGAGACGTGCTGCGGGGGGGGCGTGCAGCCGCGCGAGATATGCCCATCGCCTCCACACCGGACGCACCTCGTCTGATTCGTACACTCGGCCGAGATGTGCCGGTCATCTCCACAGTTGTAGCAGCATCCAATGAGCACCGCCGGGATGCGCGATGTCGGAGGCCGAGTCGACGGAAGGGTCGAGCCGCGGCGGAGCGGGGCGGGGGGGGCGGCGGAGGGGCGCCTGGCCGGAACGAGACGGCGCCGGGGGGGAAATCCGAGCCGCAGCGCCGCGAGGACCCACCGGAACCCAGACCGCCCTAGCCGAAGGCCCTGGCTGCGAGGAAGCATGGGAGGCCTGGCCTTGCAGGATGGGGCCGAACCTGGAGCCAACCACGTCCGGCACGACGATGATGGAGCGGAGCGGCAGCCGAGGAAGGGGGGAGGGCGGCGCCGTGGAAGAGGAGGAGGAGGCCTCCGAGAGGGAGACCATGGAGGCCATGCGAGCTGGGTGACGGGACCGGAGTGGCACCCGACACTGGGAGGGAGAGGAGGGTAGACGCCGGCGCCGGAGTGGCGGCCGGCGGCGCTAGGCAGGAGAGGCGCTAGGCAGGAGCGGCGCTAGCGGTTCCCCTGGTACGTCCTAGTATTTCTCGCCCGACAAGGATACAGATTGGCATCCCTGGTCGGACTTGCTTTCTCACGGAAACGGCCTATTTAGCGACACCCCTCGCCAGGCTAGCTTGACTCTCGTACGACGACGCCTTATTTTTCGCTCTCAAACGGCTAGCCTCTGTGTCGGGCCGAGCAATCAAAGAGATATGGAGGATACAACGGTGCGAACAAACAGGCTGAAGATGGAGTTGCCGGAGGAGATGATGGAAGAGATCCTCTCCCGCTTGCTGGTGAGGTCGCTCCACCGCTTCCGCTGCGTGTCGCGCCGGTGGGGCACCCTCATTGCCTCCCTCGCGTTCCAGGACCTTCACGCCAACCGATCTCGCTGTGTCGGCGGCAACCGCGGATTGTTTCTGAAGTCTATCCGTCGAGACGTCTTCTACACTTGGAAGTTGGATGGTTCGGTGGAGGCCATCACGGATAACTGTACGTTTCCACAAGGCCGGGATATCTTGCCCATCACCAAGTCCTGCAATGGAATCATCATCCTACGCTCCCTTAACTACGGTACGCACTACGTGTGGAACCCTTCAGCCAATGAACTCCTCACCCTACCGGACACAACACGTGCTAGGGTGCCCCGTGTCGGCGATAGAATCCACCCCACCTACGGCATGGGTTACTGCTCCACTTCCAACAAGTACAAAATAGCGCGCATGTATAATTTCGACCGCGATAACGGATCCCACGACACGGTGTGTGAGATCTACACCCTCGACGAGTCCACGCACTGGAGAACTGCTGCCACGCAGCCTCATGCATGCCAACTACGAGTCATCGGGAGGCAGGGAGCCGTTCTCTGCAACAGCAATCTGCATTTCCTCCACAAACATGGACTGGATCTCCTTACGGTTTTCAGTCTTAGAACCGAGACGTTCAGCACCATGATGCTGCCCCCGGAAATGGGTTCGCACTCGTGGGACTTCATGCTCACGGAACAGGACGGTTTGTTATGCGCTTACCACGCAAAACCAAGAGGCGATCCCGAGTTCACCAACCCTTACCACATCTGGCTGTTAAGAGATTACGAGGCAGGGAAATGGGAAAGACTGCGGTGCATCAACTGGGAGGGCATGCGAGAAACAGATATCACCTCCCTGGAGTCCTCCTGGATCGCTCCGCTTGACATGTACCATGACGACGACAACGATAGTGCTCATAAGAAGAAGATCTTGTTTGGCACGGGTACATGCAAGGCATTCGTGGTGGACCCTGACACCGGCGTACCAGAGGTTATATTCGCCAGAAGGCCTCAACATTGGATACAACCAATTCCCCGCCATTGGGTTGTTTGAGGAGTGCCTCGCGTCCATGGGTCGCATGAGTGAGGACATAATCTTCTCTTCACCATCGTCGCGAGCCTTGTCTCGGGCGCTCATGTACCTGCCATCACGGGCGGTTTCCCGGTTGAACCAGGTGTGTAAGGGTTGGCGTGCTATGATCAAGGCCAACTGCTTCATCCGTGCACATTTGCACAGTGCAAACCTTGATGCAATTCCCCACATTATGTTCACAGATGGAACGCCCTACAGGTTCAAAGCTTTGGAGTATTTCATCAACACATCAGATATACCGCCTTTGATTGATGACGACTCAAGAGTATTTTGGTCCAAGCCCTGTTATGGGTTGAACGCAGGGAGCTTGGCCAAGAATGACTTTGTGTGCAACCCATTGACAAAGTATTACCAAGCCATAACATTGGACAAGGGTGAAAGTTTCAATGACATTCAAACAACACCTAAGAACGATAGCGCGCACGACGTGTTTGCCGGACATGTCGGCCTTGGGTATGCACCCAATATAGGAATGCATGTTTTGGTGCATCTTACGTACAAGGCAAAAAACGGAGCATTGGGGGATTACAAATTGGAGTCCAAGATCCAATTGGTTGAGTGGCATGATTGGGTAGAGATAGATCCTCCACCAAGACCAATAGCCGATGTACCACCGGTCTATGCAAGTGGCATGCTCTACTGGATGGTCAGCCCTAAGTTTGGTCCGACATCGGCTTGCATCGAGATCATAATGCTTGATCTTAATACTTTAGAATTTCATGTCTTGGCAGGGCCACCTTGCAGTAAACACACTGGCCGCATATCCATCACAGAGCTCCAAGGACAGGTATGTGTGACATGGTCGAGACCAAGCATCAACATCATAGAGATATGGGATATGGATAGCATTGGGATGTGGTCCATGCGACTTTGTATAGAGCTAGCGAGTTTCTTTCCAGAGTACTCGCCGGAGAATACGACACTACTAGCCATCAATCCAAAGGATGGAAGAATCTTACTCAGCACAGGTAGGTCATTGGGCTACTATGCCTCCAAGACGGTGGAGCTCGAGACAATTTATCTTCTGAAGTCGAACATCCAAGGAAAGAAGTTTGTTCCTGTTCTTGCCATGGATAGCTTAGTTAAACCAAGCAATGCAATGATGTAGATGTTATTGCAAGTGGTACACTACCCACACTTGTCGTCGTTAGTTGTCTTCCCCTACCCTTATCAAAAATATGATGCATCTGTCTACCATTGTATACATTAGATGAACCATTGCATATACTATATCGCCCATTGCGTTCATGACGCAAGTGACAAATGCAACCGAAAAGTTAAATAAACAACATGAAACACTTTGTATGAATTCAATTATTCGCAAAATATGATTTCAACTTATGGCATTATAACCTGCAACATGAACTTATATAAAAAAATGAGACTTCGACATTAGATAGGGTCCCCATTGTGGAATCTGACATAAGAAAAAGCATGAGACTTCAAGGTTTGTTAAATGGATTGAAAAAGATCGTGTGGATAAAAATTGTATGACTTGTCATGTTGATCCTTCCACTTTAAGTAGTAAGGTAGTTAAAATCGCAATACCTCTTATTTCAAGGTTAATCAAATCCACCACTGAGAACACCCTGCTAAAGAAGAAATCCAAGAAAGGAATCAAGGAAAAAGGCGATAAGCCTTGCATTGCAGTCTAGGATGAGTAACTGAAATTATCCCGATCTTGTATTATTGATGAAGCATTGTCTCATTTGCAATTAACTTTCTGAAACTAGACAGAGATAGCTGCAGTGCCGGTAGAAGACCTGTGCTACAACTATATAGCAGTAGCGTGGGCGGCTTCTACTAAAAAATAATTAGTAGCAGCGTGGGTTTCATCCTGCGCTACTACTGTAGAATTAGCTGCAGCGTGCTAATAGCAACGCGGCACCCCACGCTACAACTAACCGTTACCCCACACCACTACTAGGCTTTTCCCTAGTAGTGTGGCTTGCTACCATTTTTATGTCATCATCTACCTGCTTCTATTTTTATGCCAGCATCTGTTGTTACGTGTTGGTAAGTGGATGTGATAAAAGTGCATGGCTTCATCTAATAAGTTATTTACAGGAAAAGGTGCATTGGCATATGCTAGGAACCACTTTGGTTAGTTAGCGTCGTTTACTCCCATGCTTTATAAGGTCATTGCAGATAGGACATTGTGTGGTGGTTCGTTGTTCCTATTGATTGTGTAATCCTATCTAGTATGAAACCCAATTTGGCGGGTTGGATATTTATGTGCCATGGGGGTTGCGACAGGTTGTACTTTCCTATCTAGTTTTAATTATAACACAAAATTTCATTAGGTGTTTAAAGTGCAAATGAATCTATCCCTAAAATAAATATAAGAAGGGCAGTGCTGCACCTCGGTCAGATGATAAATATAAAAAAGATTCGCTGCCTTCTTAGCCGTTAAATGGAGCCTCAAACAGTCGTTCGATGTTTGCAGTAGGAGTGTTGTTGCGCCCAGCCTTCGACATCAGGATTCTTATTGCAATATTTTCCAAACCTTTTTTCTCTCTGATATTTGCAACAGGACCGTTATTGCATCTCTTTGAACCATTTTTCTTTGATTTCTTCAACAACAGCCTTATTGCACTCTGCCTTCGGCAACAAGAGATTTTTTGCAACATTTCCCTACGGTGACGCGTCGTCTCGGCGCTGACCTGTGGCGTCAATGTCGATTGCAACTTCTGTTGGGATTTTGCGCGTCACGGGAGGCTACTAAAATCATCGACAAACAGATGTTGCATTGAAGCATCAACACGACAAACATCGATTGGAGAACTACGATAGCATTAGTTCAGGCCAGGACAAAGCGCCAACAACGCCGGTGAGTAGCCTTGCATGGTGTGTTGTTGTCTTTGGATCCCCTTGCAACATCACCACTTTGTTCATGTTCTCGTCATGGATTGCTTAGTTGAACCAAGTGATGCAATGGTGTCGATTTTCTTGCGCAAGTGGTACACTACCAACACTTCCCGTCGTTATTTGTCTTCGCCTACCCTTATCAAAAAGATGATGCAGCTTTCTACCACTGTATACACTAGATGAACCGTTGCATATACTAGATAGACCATTGCGTTCATGACACAAATGAAAAATGAAAATTGCAATCAAAAAGTTAAATAAACAACATGAAACACTTTGTATGAATTAAATTATTCGCAAAATATGATTTTAACTTATGGCATTATAACCTGCAACATGAATTTATATAAAAAAATGAGACTTCAACATGAGATAGGGTCCCCATTGTGGAATCTGACATAAGCAAAAGCATGTGACCTTCCGCAATATGAGCCTTGTTGCGCTCGAAACCTTTTTATCTCCGATATTTGCAACAAGAGCATTGTTGGGCTCGAGAGCTTCCACAATATGAGCCTTGTTGCAATCTTCTCGAACCATTTTTCTTCGATTTCTTCAACAATAGCCTTGTTGCACTCTGCCTTCGGCAACTGATACGTCCAAAACATATCTATAATTTCTGCTTGCTCCATGCATGTTTTGTGTGATATTGCTATGATCTAGATACACTTTCATACACTTTTGATCATATTTGTACTAACCTATTAAATCAGTGCACCACAGTGCCAGTCCCTGTTTTCTGCTGTTTTTCTATTTCAATTTTCCCCCATATAAAAAGTGCTCCAAAAAATTGGGAAAATTCAGATAAAAAATCAGCGCAGAAGAACCTTCCGGAAGAACCTGAGTGGGGCCAGAGGGCCACCACCAGGGGCCCAGGCGCCCTGGTGGCGCGCCCCAGGGTCTGGCCGCGCCAGGGGGGCGCCTGGACCCCTGGTGGCCCCCCTGGCTGCCCCCCTTCGCCTATATATTCTCCATGACGAGAAACCCTCGAGGACATAACCCTTTTTTCGCGATCTCGCCTCTGTTCCGCCGCCGCCACGCTTCCGAGATCGGGAGCACCAGCAGACCTCTTCCCGGCACCCTGCCGGAGGGAGGGCCGACCACCGGGAGTCTCCTCTCCACCATGGATGCTTCCCGGATGTACCGTGAGTAGTTTCCTTTGGACCATGGGTCCGTGATCAGTAGCTATGTGATGTTCTCCTCCCCTCTTTGTTCTTCATTGTTTAGACCTCGTGAGATGCCCTACATGATCGAGGCACTTTTGTAATCTTTCTGCTTGTCTATGCTGAGTTTGATGGGATCTGATGGATTATGAGATTATGTTCAGATTGTGATTGAGTAATATATTTGGTTCTTATCTCTTATATTTTTGTTCTTAAGTAATTCTTGCATGTTCTCCGTTGCTGTTTATTGCTTTGGCCAAGTAGTAGGTAGTAACCCCAAGAGGGAACGTTATGCTCGATTGTGGGTTCATGCCCCCTGATGACACGCTTGAGTGACAGAAACATGAGTCTAGGGGATGTGTTGTTGCCACAAGGGGGAAAAACAATGGTGCTTGTAACCGCGGTTGCAAGGATTGTTTACTTTACGCAAAGTGCTTTTTAATGCAGTTGTCTGTTGCTTTGGGTTTACACTTTGGGTGGGGCTCGCAACTTAATACCAGCGAGATGTTCTGGATAGATATCTCAAGGTGGATGATTAGTAGTAGATGCAGTTGGACTTCGGTCTACTTATTTTGGCGTTCCGCCCATGCTTTTGAGCCTCTTCCTTTCTTTTGTAGCATAGTTAGCATTGCGGTGCGTTCATAATCCTGTCAATTGCCCTTCTGTAATTTGTTCACCTCGCATAGCAGTTTTATCGTCTTTTGGGAGAGATACATCACTAGTGAACATCACGTATCCCGGTCCATATCCTCATCACTGTTTCCACGCTCATTTACTTTTCTGCTTTTACTTTCAGTTGCTATCATTATCCCTTGTGTTTCATCCTTTGTGAACAACAAGACCGGAGAGATTAACAACCTCTCTGAACTTCGTTGGGAACAAAGTTATTTGTGTCTATGTGCAGGTCCGCGTCAGTTGCGCCGCTGACACCTACTTATCATCTCCGGAGTCCTACTCGAGACAAACCTTGGTATCTTTACTGAGGGAAATTTTCTGTTGTGCTACATCACACCTTCCACTTGGGGTTTACCAACGAAGGGCGAGAAATCACTATCATCACCTCGCACATCAAGCAAAATTTCTGGCGCCGTTGCCGGGGACTCCGAGTTCTAAGATAGGGGAGTTGCACACTACCCTTTACCTTTGTTTTTTAGTCTTGTTAGTTTACATTTCAGTTTTTATATTTCTGTCCTATATAAAAAATCACAAAAAAATCTGCCACACTTGCTGCTGCTATGGGTTCCACTGAAAACACCAAGTTGTGTGACTTCACTAGTCACAACAACCAAGACTTTATCTGCACCCCCATTGCCACACCTGCCACTTCAGCTACCTCTTATGAAATTAAACCTACCTTGCTAAACCTTGTTATGAGATATCAATTCTCTGGTGCTGGAGATGCTGCTGCTTTACACTTGAACAATTTTGTTGAATTATGTGATATGCAAAATTATAAAGAAGTAGAAGGTGATATTGTTAAGCTCAAGCTCTTTCCTTTCTCTTTAAGGGGAGAAGCTAACATCTGGTTTCAATCTTTGCCTAGGAATAGCATAGATTCTTGAGATAAGTGCAAAGATTCTTTTATAGGGAAGTACTACCCACCTGCTAAAATTATCCAATTAAGGAGTAACATTATGAATTTTAAGCAACTGGATAATGAACACGTTGCCCGAGCTTGGGAACGAATGAAATCTCTTGTTAAGAAATGCCCTACACATGGTTTGACTACCTGGATGGTTATCCAGACTTTTTATGCAGGCTTGAACTTTACCTCGCGGAACCTGTTAGATTCGGACGCGGGAGGAACCTTTATGTCAACTACACTTGGTGCTGCCACGAATCTTCTCGATGAGATGATGACCAATTATTCCCAATGGCACACCGAACGCGCTCCAACAGGTAGGAAGGTAAACTCTGTCGAGGAAATTACCTCGCTCAATGAAAAAGTTGACTTAATTATGTCTCTACTTACTAAGCAACCCTCTATTGATCCTCGTGATGTCCCTTTAAATTCTTTGGTTGCCCAAGAACAAGTAGATGTGAACTTTATTGCTAGAAACAACTTCAACAATAATGCTTATAGGGGTAATTTTGCCAGAGACCGTTTCCATCCAACTATGGGGACAACAACACCTACCCTAGCAACAAGAAACCCTCTTCTGAATTGGAAAACATGCTTAGAGATTTTATCACTACCCAAAAAGCCTTCAATAAAAATGTAGAGGAGAAATTAGCTAAATTAGATAATCTCTCTTTGAAGGTAGAAAGCTTAGCCCTTGATATTGAGATGCTTAAAATTAGAACCTCTCCCCTTGAGGAGAATAAGGCCACTCCTATTAATGCTATCCAATTGAAAATTAATGAAAATATTAGGATGATGGCTAAACTTAAAGAAAGGTGGGCTAGAGAAAAAGAGGAAGAGGATAGAATTAAGAGTCTTCCTACACACTACACAGTTGCCACTATCCAAATTGTTGAGGACACCCAAACTATTAGCACCCAATGCACTCCTAGTCCCGTTGGACCTATTAATGGTGATGCTAATACCTCAACCGAAGATGAAGAAACTCCTATGAACATAGAGGGTTTCAAACAAGTGAGCCTAGACGACACTACTACCACCTTTGATAGTAGTGATATTGATTTTGATAGTTGCACCCTCTCAGAAGTTATTAGATTGCTACACAAAATGTCTAGAGACCCCCACACTAGCACACTTAATCTTTCCTTCACGGAGCATATCACAAATGCTCTCATCAAAGCTAGGGAGGAGAAGCTTAGAGTAGAAGCCTCCATATAGAGTGTGAACCTTTGTGTCCAATTATTTTGGGACGTCCTTTTCTTCGCACCGTTGGTGCGGTTATTGACATGAAAGAGGGGAATATAAAATTCCAATTCCCTCTCAAGAAAGGGATGGAACACTTCCCTAGAAAGAAAATCAAGTTACCTTTTGAGTCCGTTACTCGGGCTAGTTATTCTCTTTCTGTTGATAAAACTTGATTCTTCTATTGCATCATGTCTAGCTTAAAGGCATAAAAGAAAGCGCTTTTGGGAGGCAGCCCACAACGAATTAGGTTTCTTTTTTTCTTTTTTGTGTCTTGATGTTTGTTAGTACTGTATCAACATCATTGTATCTTTATTTTTCAGCTTTGTGCCAAGTTATAGCCTCTTATGATAAGGGAAGCAAAAGTTGTGACATGCTGTCGAGAAAACAGATTCTGTACCTTGATAGACAAATTCGAATAAAATCACCAGATCATCTTTTTGATCTGAAGTTTTTTGACAGCATGCTCTATACAATTTTGAAACTTTCGTATGTTCTGAGTTTTTTGATTTGAGTTGCAGAAGTGCCCCGAAAAAATTCTCTACTACCTGCTGTTCTGTTTTTCACAGATTCTACCACGTTTTGCCTCTCTTCACTTTTGCAAACCTTAAGCTTGCTTTTTCTTTGCAAAAACTTTTTGGCACTCTTGAGAAACAGTAGCTCTTCAAGAATATCTTCATATCCAGTGGGGAAAATTATTTTATTAAGGATACTAACCTCTCTAATCAGCTTATGATGAGTTATGTATGAAGGGAGTTTTCAAGTGTGCGATGGAAGATGATGAAAGAAGATCCAGGAGTGTCAAGCGCTCAAGCTTGGGGATGCCCCCATGCATCCCCAATAAATATTCAAGGAGACTCAAGCGTCTAAGCTTGGGGATGCCCGCATGCATCCCCTTCTCCATCAACAATCATCAGTTCGTCCTTCGTCTCACTATATTTTTATCACTTCATGCGTTATGTGCTATGCTTGGAGCTTCTCGCTCTTAGGTTTTATTTTTAGTTTTATTTAGTTTTGCTTGCTGGTCATAACAAGTTAGACCCCATCTTACTTTGTGTGGGAGAGAAACACGCTCCACTCCAATCTAGAACACATCATAGGATTTTTCCTGCTTATCTTTTTGTTGTTGTGTGTTCTTTATCTTTTCGTAGCTGTTGCCTTGTTTAGTTTTAGTCGTAGTTTGTCTTTAGCAAGAGCCTTGGCTTTTGTTTAGTTTGTCGCTGGAACTCTCTTTAGTTTTCATGTTTATCTTGTTAAGAGAGTTGGTTGTTGCACTGAGTTGTGTTTTGTCTTGGAAGTAGGTAATTGAGGTTGCTATTTAATTCTAGTAGTAACTTGCAGTAGTTTTGAGGTATTGATGTGAGTAATGTCTGAACTTTTGGTGTCAAGAGCTCTAGCCTATTAGTGATAAGTGTCGTATTTTGGGCAATCCGTGTGTATTTCAAAACCTACAAAACTAGTTGAGAACTCTAGCTACTAGATGGATCACTAATCTTTGGAGGGATCGAATATTAGAGTACACTCACGTACCATGAGTCGAGGATGCGCAAGGATAACCAAACCCCCATACACTCCTCCTCGGGGTACTTGTCTCTTTGTGAACCTCCGTATTAGATTGAGAGTTACCGATAATAAGTGCATGAGTTCTTCGGACTAATGTAAGTATTGAAAGTTGACACTTCCACCTTCCCATATTTTGCTAGCCTCTCCCGTGCCGTGCATTGCCTTCTTCTCACTCCGAGAGTTGGTGTCCACCTTCGCCGGTACATCCAAACCCTTGGCATGATACGCTCTGTCATCATAATCCTCCTTATATATTTCCTCAAAACAGCCACCATACCTACCTATCAAGGCATTTCCATAGCCTTTCCGAGATATATTGCCATGCAACATCCACCTCTTCATGACTTGATCTTCATGTCATACATGTTCCTGCTACACTGGCAGACGCATACATTGCATACATCATGATAGTTACATCTTCTTTATGATTTTGAGTACCTTGTAAAGTGTGAAATATCTCCTTCACCTTTTTGTAAAATAGAGTGTTGCCCTTAAGTGAGGAAAAGATCCCAAAGTGGACACAATAAAAGATCCCAAAGAGGACAAATGAGAGTTAAATAGAAAGAGCCATTGAGGCCACACAAAAAATACAAAAAAATAGAAAAAAGAAATAAAGAAATAAAAAGAGACAAAGGGGCAACACTACTATCCTTTTGAGAGATCCACACTAGTACTCCCTTTATATCCTTGTACTCTATAGAGATGATCATTATGCATATAGCTATGTGGGGACCTTCACACTATAGAACTTGGCTTGCATATTCCAAGGATGAGCCTCCTCAAAAGAGCTCTAGGTCTTCATGAGCGAGCAAGTTATATGCACCCCCACTAGTTCCATTGGAGAGCTTCCTAGCTCATATGTGCATCCGTTTCATGGCAATCCCTACTCCTCACATCATATCTATCATTTGGCATCTCTTGCCTATGATTGTCCTCATTGATGTGAGCCTTTCTCATCCTTTTTGTCTTCCTCCTCCGTACTCCTCTCTTTGCCATCCTAAGTGTCAACTCTCGTGCTTACGCTCATCCATTGCATGAGTGCTCAAAATATTGAAAAAGGAGTGGATCAAATTGACTTGTACCTGGCTAGTGGTCTGGGGACGAGTCAAGATAAGATTCTAGAAAAAGACCAAGTGTGAAACTTTAGTAGATTGAGTTCTCAACAAATAAATATTTTTCTCTTATTCCCTATCCCCTTCTTGCACGCAAACACCATTTGGAGACATTCGAGTCACGGACAGCGAGAGCTCTTGCACCTAATGTTCTTTTGTTACTTGTTTCAATGCTAATATAGACTCTTGCATGTTATGACTTGAATTGAATATCTAACCTTGATTGCTTTACTTTTCAAAGTTCTTATATGGTTGCTAGCATGTCACCACAGAAATTATGCCGTTATCATTTACCTACTCGAGGACGAGCAGGAATTAGCAACACATTTCCCAGCGGTGATGCATCGTCTCGGCGCTGACTTGTGGCGTCAATGTCGATTGCAACTTTTGTTGGGATTTTGCGCATCATGGGAGGCTACGAAAATCATGGACAAAGAAATGTTGCATTGAAGCATCGACATGATAAATATCGATTGAAGAACGACGATGGAATTAGTTCGGGCCGCGACGAAGCACCAGCCAACGTCGGTGAGTAGCCTTGCATCGTGTGTTCTTGTCTTTGGATCCCCTAGCAACATCGATGTCATGTGATATGTCTTCAACTTGGTTGTCCCTTATTTTCAGGAAGGACTATGAATCGTCAAGCCCCTCCGCCTCCTTATTTGTGAGGAATAGATCCCCAAGCTTAGAAGATAGACTACCCGCGGCTGCCTAGGATTTGAAATCCGCAAGGGTCGTCGAAGCTCCCCTTCTTCGGCGTCTTCGCTGGTGTCGACACTTTCCTCATAGTCGACTTCCCATGCGGTGGTGAAACTTTCACCACCCTTCTCCGCAAGTGATTCGATTGCAGACATTAAACACACTGGTGAGCTCCCTTCGTCGGTCAACACTGTGGGCAGCGCCGTTGCCGTTCACGATGTGACTGTTAGACCACACCACCCCATGGAGAAACCCTAGATCCGACGGTTGCCTGTCGATCGCCTCCTAGGATTTTCCTGCTAGTGGGCCCGCAAGTAGTACAGTACATAGAGATTCGTTGAAAGAAAATATGACTTGAGATGATGGGATGAAACCACGTGTGGCACACGCTCAAAATGATGAGAAATTGTGATCAAAGCATCATGTTATACGGAGTACAACATATGCTTCCAACAAGGTGTGTGTGAATTGAATTGATCAGTTTGCGTCGTGTTATGTGTTCGAGATATATAACCTATCTGGAAGAGGGCAAACGTTTTTGATTGAGGAAAGAAAACAAAAAAACAAAAAAAGGGTTCAGGATCCTATGAGAAAGGATGGCATTGCCTTTATGAAAGAGAGCGTGACTGACGGAGCCCCTCCCGGGGCGACTGAGAGGCGATTGCCAGTCGAGAGGGAGACGAGATTTCCTCAGGCGGGATTCGATGAAAGGAGATCGGGACTGCTGGGAGGATCCGAAGCAGCTGCTGATCTAGGAGAAGGAGATCCTCTTGGACTAAGGAAAGAGTGGATCATGGCTAGGAATGCGATCAAGAGGATCACTACAAGAATTGAAAACCGGAAGAAAAGCGAAGCCGATCCTGAGGGCAATCGCACGGGAGAGGGTATGATGAGGATCAGAAGGAAAGTTAGGGAACTACGGGAAGATCTGATTCAGGGACTGGGAGTGAGGAGATCGCCAGATGGGGAAATGATCCTATGCGGCCAAAACTGGGATCCACTGGACAAGGGAGGGGGAAACCCAGATCAGGAATTTACTGCTGAAGATCACCCGAGACAAATGGTGTTTTCGAAACCTGGGAAAGGATCAAACTCTATGGGATCTGATTGGAGGATGAGAGGTATATATGCCTCAAGAGAGGAGGGCGTAGGAACTCACAAACCACCCCCTGAGCACTACTCTTCTATAGAGCCGATGGCAGGTCAGGATAACATGAAGAACAAGGCGCCCATGGAGGAGGGAGGAGAGGGCACCCGCAAGGGCGGCAGTAGACCCATGGAGAGGGTCTTGCTGCGCGGGGAATCCTCCCGCACCCAAGAGGAGAAGGCCAAGATGATGCGGCTGGGATCGGGCGACGACATTGTTGCCCCAAGATTCCCCATCGACTTCCACCCCCGAGTTGTGATGTGGTGGAGCTGGACCTCTCAAAATAGGGCTATGAGGAACCGCTGGATCGCAGTGGGTCTTTTCTTCTCCCCTCTGCCTTTCAACAATGAAGGTCTCTTCGGGGAGCTCAAGAGCAAGTGGGGGATCTGGGGGCGTCTGAACTACAAGCCCCTGAAGAACAATCGCTACCTCCTGGAGTTCGAGCGCGAAGGCGATCGTCGTTTCATCCTCGACAATGGGCCATGGACCCACCAAGGTGATGCTTTTCTGATGGTGGTTGTGCATGGGAACAGAAGACTGGGGGTGTGGAGATTGCTCATATGCCAATATGGGTACGCATCCATGATGTTCCCCGGGTGATGCTGGATGAAGGAGTGGCATGGAAGCTGGGTGAGAAGCTAGGGAAAGTCCTCGAGGTGGACACGGACAACAATGGTAGGATGTGGGGTGATTTCATTAGGGTCAGGATAAATCATGATGTGGATGAACCACTTCGTAGCATGCTGAAATCCCATGATAGGCCTAGGAATGAACTTTTCTTTCTAGAGGTCAAATATGAAAGGGTCCCTCGTTTCTGTGGGTATTGTGGTCTCCTCGGGCATGGACAACGCGACTGTAAGTTGCATGTGGACCTCCAAGAGATGAGTTTCACGGCAACAATGCGTGCCTCCCCGTATAAGAAAAGAAACACTAGAGGTGGCTATGTGGCGCCGAATGCAAATATTGCAAGGCATCACCTCAGTTTTGTCAAAGAGATGAACCATGGAGGACCCTACGTAGTGACCAGCAGAGAGCAGTAGAAGATCTCGGAGGAAATCCTAATGAACCCCATGGTACAGGTTGCGATAGCTGCTGTGAGCGCCATGAGGGTTACTGATGCTGGTGGCCGGGTGGTCGCAGAGCCGGCGGCGTCCGTATCCACTGCTTCCAGCACTGTGAAGGGGACTGACCTGCATAGAAAGAAAGTGCAAGAGGAAACCAAGGCGCCCGGGGCCAAAGGGGATGCTCAACAGGTGAATAAAGATGAGACCCAGGTGCCGATCACATCTAAGGTGAACTTGAAGAGCAATAGTGGCGAACCAGAGGACTCAAGGAGGAGGAACAAGATCGCCAACAACATACCGTTGGATCCTATCTTCTCACCGGGTTTCGGTCCTACGTCTCGTTTTGGAGGAGAGGGCTTGGTTCCTGCACAGGTTCTGGGTAAAAGAGCAAAAAGAGAGGAGGAATCAGACAAGGAGATGGCCAAGATCAAAGAAAATAAAGCATGTGATCAGAAGAAGAAGAAGCGCGGGATGGAGGATGGCAACAACGGGCAAGCAGATGGGGAAGATCCGACAAAGGAAGCTACCGGGCCTGGGGCTCCCGGTCAACTGGTGGGCGCAAAGGAGAGCACCCACCAGGAGCCATGACGATCATGTACTGGAACTGTCGTGGCCTAGGGCAGCCACGGACAGTTCAAGAACTGGTGTGTCTGCTTCACACCTACAAGCCTAAGATCCTTTTTCTTTCGGAAACTCGGCAGAGCAACAAGTTCGTCAACAACCTAAAGTGGAGGCTAGGCCTCAAGCATTGTACCTGCAACCCGGCATTGGAAAAGGTGCCGGAATTGCTTCTTCTATGATGAATCAGTCGAAATAAAAAAGCTCTCTTTAGGCCCGAGGTATATCGATGTGTTGATCCGGCTAAATGAACAAGGGAAACAGTGGAGGGGAACTTTTGTCTATGGTGAACCGAAAGTACATGAACGGTATCACATGTGGAATTTGCTTAGTATAATTAAGAGTAACTCAAACCTGCCATGGCTTATGATGGGCGACTTCAACGAAACCATGTGGCAGTCTGAACACTTCTCAAGGGCGAAGAGAGGTGAAAAAATTGGATAATTTCAGAAACATTCTCGCCGAATGTAACCTTTTTTATCTCGGATATAAGGGAATGCCTTGGACATACAATAACAAGCAAGAGGGAACAAAAAACGTGAAAGCACGTCTGGATAGGGGTGTGGCGTCTCCTGAATGGCCGAGCATGTACATGGATGCCACGATTGAGCACATATGCTCGTCGAGATCGGACCAACTGCCGCTGCTTTTGAGGTTGGGCAGCAAAAAGATGTGGAGGCCAGTAAAGAAGGACAACAAGGGTTTTAGGTATGAGCAGATGTGGGAGAGAGTGGAATCGCTACAGAACGCGATTGAAAGCTCTTGGAATAAGGGCCGAAAGTGAACTCTCTGAACGGCTTGCTTGGGAAAATTCAGAATATCCAACATGACCTGAAGAAGTGGGCAGCAAAGGACTTTGGCTCGGTAGTAAGGGAGACGGCGGATTTGCGGAAAAAACTTAGCCGCTTATGGAGTGAACCGTACTCGGAGGACCAACAACGGAGGATTAAGAAGTGTGCTGCCAATCTGGATGAACTCCTACTAAGAGAGGAAATAATGTGGAGACAACGATCGCGAGCCACTTATCTAAGGGAAGGAGATCGCAACACAAAGTGGTTTCATAGGAAAGCCTCGTGGAGAAGAAATAAGAACGCTATCACAAAACTGAAGAATTAAAAAGGAGAGTGGATCGAGGAAATCGACGGGTTGAAAAACCTAACTAATAGTTTCTTCACATCTCTGTTCAAGCAGGAGGATGACGTTTGCCCAAATGAGATCATTAATCTTGTGGACAAAAGAGTAACGGACGAGAGGAACATGGAACTAAATAAACTGTTTTCTTCGGCTGAGGTTAGTGATGCCATGTTCCAGATTGGTCCTTTGAAAACTCCTGGAATTGACGGTCTCCCTGCTTGTTTCTATCAGAAAAACTGGGCAGTGGTCAAAGAAGAGGTAATCGCCGCAGTTCTGAAATTCTTTGAGGATGGCGTTCTGCTGAAGGTTTAAATGACACGGTTATGGTTCTCATCCCAAAAGGAAAGAACCCGGAATCCCTGAAAGATTTTCGACCGATAAGTCTATGCAATGTGATCTACAAGGTGATTTCCAAGTGTTTGGTAAACAGGCTAAGGACGATCCTAGACGGCATTATCTCCGAGACCCAGAGTGCTTTCATCCCGGGGAGAATGATCAACGGCAATGCCCTCATAGCCTTTGAATGCTTCCACAAGATTCAGAACGAGAAACATGGGTGGGCTACTAGTTGTGCGTACAAGCTGGACCTCACCAAAGCATATGACAGAGTAGACTGGTCTTTCCTCGAAGGTATCTTAACAAAGGTGGGTTTCTGCGAAAAATGGACGGGATGGATAATGCAATGTGTGACCACAGTGAGATACTCGGTGAGGTACAATGGCGAACTGCTGGAACCTATCACCCCCTCCCGAGGCCTGCGTTAGGGAGACCCGCTCAGCCCCTACCTCTTCCTTTTCGTGGCGGATGGACTGGTCTACCTGATACAAGATAAAATTAGAGCGGGTTGCCTGACCCCCTTGAAGATCGCCAAAAGCAGACCCGGGATTTCCAATCTCTTGTTCGCTGATGATAGTCTCATATTCTTCCAGGCGTCCCTTGAGCAAGCGAGAACCATAAAAGAAGTCTTGGAAGTCTTCCAAAAATGTACTGGACAACTCCCCAGCAGCAGCAAGTGCTCCTTGCTTTTTGTGATAAAAGTTTGCCGAACACCAGGGAAGAGATAAAAAAACATCCTTGGGGTGACTTCATCTTCTTTTGAAGGCAAATATTTGGGTTTCCCGACTCCGGAAGGGAGGATGAAAGATGATCAATTCCAACCAATCATGGAAAGGTTTGGTAAAAGATGCAGCGACTGGTCGGAAAAATTTATGTCCTACGCAACAAAGGAAGTGCACATAAAATCAGTTGTTCAAGCCCTGCCCACATACACCATGGGTTTGTTCCAACTGTCGAAAGGTTTATGTGAAAAATACGAGAAGTTGATTAGGCATTTCTGGTGGGGAGATGAGAAGGGGCAGAGAAGAGTGCACTGGATGTCCTGGGAGAAAATGACAAAACCTAAGAGGGCGGGAGGAATAGGATTCCGATACATGCACCTCTTCAATCAGGCCCTTCTTGCTAGACAAGGTTGGAGGCTGCTGCAAAAACCGGACAGACTGTGTGCGCGAGTTCTAAAGTCGAAATATTTTCCACACAGAAATCTGCTTGACACAGTATTTGCGACTGATGCCTCGCCCGTTTGGAAAGCGATCGAGTTTGGGTTGCAACTCCTGAAGAAAGGAGTCATTTGGAGGATCGGGAATGGACAGAAAATTTAGATCACTAGAGATCATTGGATCCCTAGGAAGGAAGGCCTAAAACCTACCCAGTTCATCCGGAGGTCACGACTGAGATGGGTGAACCAGCTGATGCATCCGGATAAAAAAGAATGGAACACTCAACTGATACACCAACTCTTCCACCCCTTCGATGTCGCTGAAATCTGCAGTATCCCCCTGGCTTCGATTGAGTTGGAGGATACCTTGGCATGACACTATGAAAATAATGGGGTTTTTACCGTAAGAAGTGCGTACAGGTTGGCGGCCTCGCTTGCTCAAGGCCATGACGATGCGTCCCCCTCAAGAAAGGATCCCGAGATCAGACCCATCTGGGACACCATCTGGAAAACCAAAGTCCCCGAGAAAGTAAAAAATCTTTTCCTGGAGAGCTGCAACGAACTCATTGCCAGCGACAAGAAACAATAACAGGAGGACATTAACACATGATAGTGTGTGTACCATTGGCGGAAATGGCGATGAGGATGAGTTCCACGCTCTGGTCATGTGCACAAAAAGTAATGCGCTGAGACATTGCATGAGGAAAGAATGGAGTCTTCCCTCTGAGGAGCAATTCAGACACACGGGAGACGACTGGATCCAAATCCTACTGGACACTGAGAATCAAGAAACAAAGGCAAGAATCCTTCTCCTCCTTTGGAGATGTTGGCATTTGAGGGACGACTGCATCCATGGCGAGGGGAAAGAAACCATCACATAATCCGTTTTTTCCTCAAACAATATGCTGAGGAATTGGGTTTGGCTAACATGAACGTGCTCGAGGGAAAAGGAAAGAAATCATATGCCCCAAACAGCAACCAAGTCTGAGGGGAAAACCCTAAACGACTGAGATGGGAAAGACGAATCCAGGAATTGTGAAGCTTAATACGGATGCTTCCTTTATACATGAATCAGGAGCGAGCTACGCGGGAGGGGTGGATAGGAACCATGAGGGGATGGTGTTCTTTTCCCTCAGCAAAAGCCTGCCCCAATGTAGCTCTGTCGAAGATGCGGAAGCCAAGGCTGCCCTGTGGTGCCTAAAGGAACTTGCAAAGCTGTATAATGGTCCAATCATTCTTTAAATGGACTGCCAGGACATTGCTGGCGAGCTACGACAGGGGGCTACGGATAAAACCCGATGCTACGCTACGATTAGTGAGATAAAGGACTGTCTGAAGAGTTTCCGTTCGTTTGAGGTCTCCTCCGTGAGTAGGAACTTCAACTCACTAGCTCACCAACTTGTTGCCCTTGCGAGAGAGGGAGGAGAGAATCTTCTATTAGGAACTGCGCCTCCAAGCATCTAGAAAGCACTGGAAGATGACCGTAAATCCTAAACAGGATAGAAGTTTTGGTCTATGTTTGTTATTCTCAAAAAAGAAAAGAAAAGAAAAAACATCACGAGAGAGGTTGTGGTCGTTGGACCCTTGACCACGTTTACCGTAGGCAGCCTATGGGGTTTGTGAGCACAACGGCCTGATGTATGGCTTCTGCCCCAAGTTGATCAGGAAAAAATCTTGTGCCCAAGTGCAAACGGCGTGCTCCGCTCCCCCCCTCTCTCTCTCACCCCTCCCTCCCATCAGCGAGTTGTTTTATGCAACCGCTGCCGTCCGTCCCTCCCCTTTGGTGTGGAACCTCCCATTTCAAATTCCAAATCGTTCCTTCGCCGCCGACCATGGCCATTCATCTTCGCCACCTACCCGTCCTGTTGGAAATATGCCCTAGAGGCAATAATAAAATGTTATTATATATATATTTCCACGTTCATAATTAATGTTTATATTTCTGTGCTATAATTGCAATGACCCTGACTGTGAGATTCAGAAGAAAACTCATTTGCATGTGTGGAAATGTAAACACCAAGAGTTCCTGGTTTAGCCTCTAAGACCAGCTCATGTGCTAACTGATGATTACGTTTTCTTAATCATGAACATTGTTCTTGTAACAAGGATGTCAGTAGCAATGGGAACATATTGTTAGCAGAACAATGATGTTGAACCGACCCCAGTATTGAATGATATACTTAGAGATCACATCGTAACTACGTTATAAGTCATATCATGAAATGTTATCATATACGTAATTCCTTAGACCATGAGAGTATCGAGTTGCTTCACACAGGAAGACATGCTTTGGTTCTTAGATGAATCCTCCCGTAAATGGGAAGTAGTAAAATAAGTTCTGGGTATGTCAGATGGTGTGGCTAGTGACTGTGATAGTTCAAGAATGGGATTTGCTCCTTCACGATGAAGAAGATATTCACTTCGGGCCCACTCGGTATGACGGTATCCATTATAGTCTGGCCAGACGCATTGTGATTCAGTCACGGGGATACCGGAATACGATAACGAGAAAAGGGACAAACGAGCAAAGAGGATAACGAGTGGCTTGTGTTCAAAAGTTGTTACACATGGGTGCCAAACTTCTCTCCTCTAACTTTGTCATATATCGCGAAGCAAAGGGAATGGTACATGACTAAACATAATGGTTCACTCGAAGTTTCTTCGTGTATGTGCGGGAGTCAACATGGGTGTCCATGGCTCCGCTGTTGATTATTGGCTATTGACAAAAGGCTGTTGACCTATGTCCGGAAGATGTTCTGAGTCATGTACGCATTATACCAAACCTATTGGGTCACACACTTAACGAGCAATAGTCTGTTAGAATACTAGTATGGTAGAAGGTTTAGTGGAAGCAAAGCAGAATAGTTCATACGGGTACCGGAAGTAGTTCCGGAGATTTATGGAATTGTTCATAAGGGCACCAGAAGTAGTTCTGGGTATTTAAGGATATGTCCGGATCACTCTGGAGTAGTCCCAGGTGGTTTCGAATCATATGAGAATGGTACTGGGGAAGTCCTGGATCAACCGGAATAGTTTCTGGATAATCGCTGGGCGTCCCGACAACCTTCGCGGTCATCGGGTGGCTTAAACTGTAACTCGGATGGTCTTGGAAACTATCCGGATGGCTCCGGAACGTCCGAGAACGGTCTCGGAAGGTCCTGGAAGTGCTCCAGAAGTGTCCGGAATGTCCCGAAACGGTCCCGGTATGTCCCGGAAGGTCCCGGAAGCTTCTAGAAGGTCATGGAAGGTTCCGGAAGGTTCCGGGCTGTACCACCCACTCCCCTGCGCCCCTAGCCTTGGGGGGCAAGCCACCTAGGCTGCCCTGGCCGGCCAAGGGGTGGGGGGCGCACCAAGGGGAAGGAATCCTCCTCCAGGTGGAAAGTCCAACTCTCCAATATGGCAGGTTTCCGGTGGGAAGGTTTGGGAGGTTTTGGGAGTCCAAGTTGGACTCCCCACCCCCCTTATTGCGCCCCAAGGGCCTCTTGGCCACCTATATAATGTGGGGGAGGGGTGGGGGGCGCAACACAACTTGTCCCCAAGGCCTATGCGTCACCCTCCCTCCTCTAAACCCCGTTGCTCCACAATTAGACCCCGGTTTAGACGCTGTTCTAGATCGGAATCCGTTAGGGTTTTCTCCCTCTAGTTTTCTCGGTGGCGTTCATCTCTGGACGGCGGAGCGCTGCTGGATTTCTGCTACGGGATGTGTGGATACTAATGGAGGGGTCGTACCTTCGACCCTTCTTCGAGGAGCTTGTTCATGGGACTTGTCCGTGGGACTAGATCGCGGGACTTGTTCGTGGGATTGATCGAGGGACTGTTCGTGGGAGAACTTGCGAGATCTACTTCCACTACGTCCACGAACTTCACCAACTCTACTTCCGCTACATCGGTTGGTGAGCCATGACCTAAAACCTTGTATGCAATCTTCTTGGATGATCTTGGGTTCTTGATTCGTAGGCCGAATTTTTTTGTTTTCTACTACGTTTACCAACAGTGGTATCATGAGCGATCCTTGATTAGATGCATGTTTAGGTCTAGATCATATGTGTGATATGAGGCATTGATTTTCTTGTTGCTTCCCTGTCATGTGATTTTTTCTATGCTTGATGGCAAGTTGAGGTTTTGCTACAAGTATTGAGTTTTCCATCGATCCCTCTATGCTGCTTTCAGTATGCTGGTTGCCTTGATCATGGTCTACATCAAACTCCTTGGATCTCATCTTAATCTCCCAATAGAAGATTTAACATGGAGAGGCTTGTGGATTTTATGAACTCAAATCCACACGGGGGTCACGCGTTTAACGAAGTTTGGCTTGTGGCATTAGTTGCTGCACGCACCCCGTATGTTAAACTAGCAACAAAAGAAGTATCGTGTTTTGTTTTATCTAGGGTTTCTCGTTTGCCTTGTAAACCTGCTTAACAACCACGATAAAAGTTGCAACAACCCGTGTAGATGGCGATCTAACTCGTTTTTGCAGAGTATGCATGTGATGTGGTATAGCCTTCAAGATTTGCAATGTGTTTGTATGAGATGCTATATGTTATGTAATATTTATTCGCGACCTGCGTGTCGTGGTACGGCATGATGACTGGAGTCATATGATTGTCACTTAATTATGGCCTGCGTGCCAGAACTGTTTATTAGCTCGAGGCAAAGCAATAGATAGATGCAAAGGTGATGATCTACGATGCAGAGGTGGACCCCGACGCACATGCCGGAAGCCGTGGTGATGTTCCCGGCGCCAAGGACAAAGTTGTTGGACACGGTGACTTCAACCACGATGACGTGAAGACAATGAAGACTTCACGAAGAAAAGGGCTATACTATATCACATAATTTTATGAACTGCCTGTGATGTTTATCCCTTTGATGCACCCTTGTTTGATGCGCGATAGTCGTATTTTATTAGGGTGATCTCTCGCAAAACAATATCAAGTTGATAGTGTTCTTCCAACTGTAGCACCGTCTATACTATGTTTCACATCGGAGCAGGTCATGTCACATGGGTGCACACGGTGTGACGCATAAAAGACGGGTGTGTTAAAAGAACACACAGCACATTACACTTGGTTATCTTGACGGTTTGGATAAAAGTTTGCTACCGGAACACGCCCATCGAAAGATGAACAAGAATCACCTTTGGCGTGATTGGCAAGTTGGCCTACCGGTCCAGTCTAAGTCATCAGTGATGTCACATCAATGGCGGACGATTGGGTTGGATCTTGAATCACTCCAGCATCAATTACGAGAGATATTGATCTGAGTGGGAGCGCACTAAGTAATTAAATTGATTAATCACAAGTGCAACTTAATTATGAACAAAGTCTTAGTATTTGCATTATCGTTGTAGAATAATGGCTCGCGTTACCACCTTCCCAATTGATTTTGATTAACTGTTTTATCGGGTAAAAACTTTACGATTGGTACCGTATTGTGAGGACTATCCTCAATAGTGTCGAGAAGGAGCTTGTCCTATCGCAAATTTTTGATGCTCTCCCGCTGATGCTATGGATGATGTGACTTATGTCCATAATCCAAAATGCTAGAATTCCACGACAGCTAAGTGCATTGTCTTCACCACCATGAAACCCGAACTTCGAAAAGTTTGGGATAGTTATGTTATATTCATGGAACTGAAAAATAAGTTTTCAGTAGTAAGACAATTAATGTTGGATATAAGATATCTAGTACAATGTATGATTGTAAGCATTAGTGAAAATGTTCATTGTGCTCTAAACAAAACTGATAAGTGTGGGATCCAGAAGAACAATGATCATATGATGATGAGGATTAAGGGAAAGGAAGTTCCATAGGGTGTCAGTAAGACTTACACGCCGGAAAGTCCATGGCCTGCGCCACCCTTGATCATGTGTGATCTTCTGTGAGTAGGAGTGACATTGGAAATAGAACTATGATACGTATAAAGGCAAAACGAAAGAAGACTGGAATAACCAGCTCAGAAATGAAAGTCATACGGAGTTATAGATGAATTCATTGCTGGTCAAGAGATGTAATTCTTGGGAATCATGATTAAGAAGTTAATTTTGGATTCTGTATATTGTGATTAAACTGTTGATCACCGGAATATCACATCGATTGCATATTGTTGCAACTCGATGCAAGAAATACTATGGCCTTTATGACTAGCTAATGATGAGTTTTGACACGCTCGGGAACACGGTAAAAGGTTTACTATACCGTGTGTTGACTCTATGATTATCTTCATAATTCATTTTAGAGTTGAGTAAATTGTTACTACACTTTAGCCTTGTTGCAAAACATCATTTTGAATCATGTTTGTTGCAAAACATCATTTTGAATCATGTTTGTTGCAAGAGAGTTGTTCAAAGCTATGAATAACGTAAAGGCCATACTTCCATTATGAATAGGGTGTATGTTATGAATCTTGATAATAATACTAAACATCCATAACACTGACGCTAAACGTCGCAAGACTGACAGAAATACCACATAGATGTGGCACTGCCGTTTATCACAAGTGACATAACATGCATGAAGAATTTCCATAAGTGATGGACTTTCGAGTCATATGATTATGAATCACTTGACGCTAGCGATCTTTGTCTCGAAGTAATGTGACTAAAACACCGTTAATAGGCCATACATGAACGGGCAACTAAACCATTGGTAATCATACATGATGATGTGTGTAGTCCAATAAGTGTAGTTGTGTGCAGTGGATTCCCTATCTTCACTCATGAGTTGAAGTAGATATGTGGATATCTGTTCAATAGAGACATACGTCTGAAGTCTTTGAAATGTTCAAGGAATTTTAGAGTGAAATAGAAATTCATTGTAATGAGAAAATAAAGCTTCTGCAAATTAGATTGTAGAAAGTAATATTTGAGTTACAAGTTTAGCGAACGTCTGATGAGTTGTGAAGAGTGTCATAACTTGCGTCTCCCGGAACATCACTATGAGTAAGATGTTCGAGAGATGTAATCAAGCCATGTATGACACGGTAAGATCAAACGTGACGTTTATCAATTTGCCATTATACTTATTAAAGTTATGCGTTAGTGACTACGGCTTTTACACTGAAAAGAGCACCATCAAATCTGTTGAAATGACACCATATTAGATGTGGTATGGATTGTTAAAACCATGTTGTCTTTTCTTAAAATTTGGGTATATGAGGCATATGTTTGACATACTCAAAAACCCCAAATCAGATAAGTGCTACTTTGTTAAGGTTATGCCAAAAGTTTTGGTATTCCTCTATCACTACACAAAAGCAAAACTGTTTGCTGTTAAGAACAATGTGTTTTGAAGAAAATGGTTTCTTACAAAAGAGTGAGTGGGAGGACAGTGCAACTTGTTAAAGATTGTTGAATCTTCAAATAAGTGCGCAGCTGAACCACACAGGTTAGACAAAACTCGTACAAACATTCATGATATGTAAGACGAGATATTATTGTTCGACAATGATAAACCTGTGATATACAAAGAAGCGTTGATGGGCCCTGACTCCGGGATTTGGCTAAATGCCAAATAATCCGAGATAGTATCCATGGAAGTAAGTCAAGTTTTGAACTTGGTAGACCCTCTGAAAGACTAAAAGTCTAGAGAATATATATATATGGATCTATAATTGATTCGGATGAAATTGTTTTATCCATAAAGCTCAACTCGTTGAAAAATTGTTTTCTAGCAAGTTCAAAGGTTGACTAAGGAGAAATAGTTTCGACCGTAGAGATATTTTAGTCAGTTCGGGTTATATTAGCAATTACTACATATCTCATTTATAGGATATGGTAGAATGAACGTTAAAACAAAGTTCCTACACGGAAATATAACAAAGGACGTATATGTGATACAACCGGAATGTTTTGTCGATTCAAAGGATGCTAAAATAGATGGACTGAAGCTAGCATAATGGAGTTGGAATTTTTGTTGTGATGAAATTTCCAAAAGACTTTGTTTTCATCAAGAATAACGAAGATGCTTGAATATTCAAGAAAGTAAGTGGGAGCTGAATAACATTTCTAAAACCTTATGTAGATGACATATTGTTGATTAGAAATGATATAAATTTCTTGACACGAATAAGGACTTCATTGGAAATGGTTTTCGGTTGAAGAACTTGGGCTAATATAGCATTAGTATTGAGCACAGTGATCTATGTAGATAGTAAGTGCCTGATCATGCTAAAGCCAACATTACATGTTGACATGATACTAAAGTAGTTTAGTATGAATACGCCAAGAAGGATGTTCTTGCCGAGGTCACGGTGAAAAGTTGTTTGCGGAAATTGGTGTTCATGAACACAGATAAGCAAAAACACGTGAATTGAATTCCACTCACCCGTGTGTTTGGATTAATCATGTACACCATAATATGTAAAACGACCAGATATGTCCAGTGCTTCAAAAGGTTATGAGCAAGATACCAAAGTGATCAATATGTTGATCATTGGACAAACAGTGAAAAGTTAAACTTATGATAGATAAGATATGTTTCTCGGAAAATGGAGATAATGAAGAGCTCGTTGCAACAAGTTACACCAGCTGAATTTTGATGTAAACAGTTACACCAATTCAGTCTTCATACTTACTCCGATCGATTTTCGATTTTAATTGGGATTATGTGTTTCACACATAAGGGTGGCACAGTATGAAGGAACTGTGTTAAAGTTAGATACTGTGGCGAATTCTATAACAGAGGCTAAGTATATCGTTGCTTAAAGAAGTAACAAGGGAGGGTATTTTGAATCATCAGTTCATTTATGAACATGGTATGGTTTCCTAGATGCTTGAAGCTCATGGAACATTGATGAATGATTTCATGACTTATTCTCAGGAACCAAGGTCCTACCAAATGATTCAAACATATACAAAGCTAAACTGATAAAATTAGTGAATTTTATGATAGCATGAAAACGCGAAGATATGCAAGATACAAACGGGCCTGAAACGTCAGATCCGAAGATGAGGTCTATACCACAAATGAGGCATTTATTACACCGGTATGCCATAGGTGTAAAGTGCTCAAGCACTGACAATATTATTGACTCTAGTGCAAGTGGGAGACTGTTGGAAATATGCCCTAGAGGCAATAATAAAATATTATTATATATATATTTCCACGTTCGTAATTAATGTTTATATTTCTATGCTATAATTGCAATGACCCTGACTGTGAGATTCAGAAGAAAACTCAATTTGCATGTGTGGAAATGTAAACACCAAGAGTTCCTGGTTTAGCCTCTAAGACCAGCTCATGTGCTAACTGATGATTACGTTTTCTTAATCATGGACATGGTTCTTGTAACAAGGATGTCAGTAGCAATGGGAACATATTGTTAGCAGAACAATGATGTTGAACCGACCCCAGTATTGAATGATATACTTAGAGATCACATCGTAACTACGTTATAAGTCATATCATGAAATGTTATCATATACGTAATTCCTTAGACCATGAGAGTATCGAGTTGCTTCACACAGGAAGACATGCTTTGGTTCTTAGATGAATCCTCCCGTAAATGGGAAGTAGTAAAATAAGTTCTGGGTATGTCAGATGGTGTGGCTAGTGACTATGATAGTTCAAGAATGGGATTTGCTCCTTCACGATGAAGAAGATATTCACTTCGGGCCCACTCGGTATGACGGTATCCATTATAGTCTGGCCAGACGCATTGTGATTCAGTCACGGGGATACCGGAATACGATAACGAGAAAAGGGACAAACGAGCAAAGAGGATAACGAGTGGCTTGTGTTCAAAAGTTGTTACACATGGGTGCCAAACTTCTCTCCTCTAACTTTGTCATATATCGCGAAGCAAAGGGAATGGTACATGACTAAACATAATGGTTCACTCGAAGTTTCTTCGTGTATGTGCGGGAGTCAACATGGGTGTCCATGGCTCCGCTGTTGATTATTGGCTATTGACAAAAGGCTGTTGACCTATGTCTGGAAGATGTTCTGAGTCATGTCCACATTATACCGAACCTATGGGTCACACACTTAACGAGCAATAGTCTGTTAGAATACTAGTATGGTAGAAGGTTTAGTTGAAGCAAAGCAGAATAGTTCATACGGGTACCGGAAGTAGTTCCGGAGATTTATGGAATTGTTCATAAGGGCACCAGAAGTAGTTCTGGGTATTTAAGGATATGTCCGGATCACTCTGGAGTAGTCCCAGGTGGTTTCGAATCATATGAGAATGGTACTGGGGAAGTCCTGGATCAACCGGAATAATTTCTGGATAATCGTTGGGCGTCCCGACAACCTTCGCGGTCATCGGGTGGCTTAAACTGTAACTCAGATGGTCTTGGAAACTATCCGGATGGCTCCGGAACGTCCGAGAACGGTCTCGGAAGGTTCTGGAAGTGCTCCAGAAGTGTCCGGAATGTCCCGAAACGGTCCCGGTATGTCCCGGAAGGTCCCGGAAGCTTCTAGAAGGTCATGGAAGGTTCCGGAAGGTTCCGGGATGTACCACCCACTCCCCTGCGCCCCTAGCTTTGGGGGGCAAGCCACCTAGGCTGCCCTGGCCGGCCAAGGGGTGGGGGGCGCACCAAGGGGAAGGAATCCTCCTCCAGGTGGAAAGTCCAACTCTCCAATATGGCAGGTTTCCGGTGGGAAGGTTTGGGAGGTTTTGGGAGTCCAAGTTGGACTCCCCACCCCCCTTATTGCGCCCCAAGGGCCTCTTGGCCACCTATATAATGTGGGGGAGGGGTGGGGGGCGCAACACAACTTGTCCCCAAGGCCTATGCGCCACCCTCCCTCCTCTAAACCCCGTTGCTCCACAATTAGACCCCGATTTAGACGCTGTTCTAGATCGGAATCCGTTAGGGTTTTCTCCCTCTAGTTTTCTCGGTGGCGTTCATCTCTGGACGGCGGAGCGCTGCTGGATTGCTGCTACGGGATGTGTGGATACTAATGGAGGGGTCGTACCTTCGACCCTTCTTCGAGGAGCTTGTTCATGGGACTTGTCCGTGGGACTAGATCGCGGGACTTGTTCGTGGGATTGATCGAGGGACTGTTCGTGGGAGAACTTGCGAGATCTACTTCCACTACATCCACGAGCTTCACCAACTCTACTTCCGCTACATCGGTTGGTGATCCATGACCTAAAACCTTGTATGCAATCTTCTTGGATGATCTTGGGTTCTTGATTCGTAGGCCGAATTTTTTTGTTTTCTACTACGTTTCCCAACACGTCCTCCTCCTCCTACTCGTGCCCGCCCCCTTCCTATCCACCGGCTCCGCCACCCACCCTCGCCATCACCCCTTCATCGCCCACGCGGAGACCACGGAGGCGGAGTTGGGGGCGTCGGGCTGTTCTGCTCCGCCGGTGCCACCCCAAGCTGAGGCGCCCTCACCGTCTCCCACACCCGTCGCGCTGCCGGATCTGACCTCCCGTCCCGAGGCAACGCAGCGGACGGGGAGAGGTGTCAGCGACTGCAACGGCGACGATGCTCCCTCACCAGAGTACGACGGAGAGCCCACCGCCTCCCTTCGGCGCCTCTGGGGAGGTGGTGGCCTCCGACAGCGACAGCGACCGCGACGGGGGGCTGCACCTGCTCTCCACGGCGCTTTCGTCGCTAGGGTACAAGGAGATGTCGGCGGCGGCGGCGCTCCTCGCCAACTCGCCGCTGCTCGCCAAGGGGCCAGGGCGATGACAATCTTCGCCGCTCCGGACATCGTCCTCGAGGCCTCCTGCCCGATGTGCTCGCGTGCGCGCCCACACCTCGTCATCCACCACATTGCCATGGGCTAGAGTTAATTGCAAAAGAGTACCACAATTGGGGCCGTATTCACCAATTGGTGCCACTTTTCAAAAAAATTGCAAATACGTACCAAGATACAGACAGGTCATTGCAAAAAATGGTATTTATACGTATAGATGTTGTATCTGACAACCTGGGCCCGCTGTCAGTGACTATTGCATCTTATTTTTGCAAAAGAACCCTCTTCTTTTTATTTATTCACGAACAGATCCATTGAAACGGATCAAAAAAGTGGGCTCGGCAGATTTCGAGCCCGCGACCTCATCGTTCCATCGCTAGCCGAGCGGCCACAAGGTTAGGCTGTTCAATTGTTTACCTTGAGACACGAACATTCTATATAAGTTGTAAGAAGAATGCAAGGCCCACCTGCTATAGTTTTTATATTCATCTGCTTCTAATTAATTTTTATATAATACGTATATAATATCTAAATTCTAATAAAACAAATTATGAATTACTACAATATATTAAATCATCTATTGATATTATAATACATATATAACTAAATAGTCGTTATTTAATTATATGGATGTAACTAAAAATACTTACGCTTATGCAAAAAAATGTATTTTAAAAAGTATTTAGGTCTGTTAAAAATATTTGTATAATGCAAAATTAAATATAATTACGTATGTTCGTGTTTTAAATCGTAAATATTTTTACATCCCAGCTTCGTATATTTTTAGGTCCTATAAATTAAATTATACTTTTATATTTAATTATTAATTATACCTAGTATATTAAATATAGCTTTATCGTAATTACTCGTAACAAAAAGGTAGCAATTTTATTATAATAATTATTATATCAATATGTCATTAAATATATTTTATAATTGGTAATTTCTATTTTATTTTTTTAATGATTTATAACACGAACATGCGTAATTATTTTTCATTTTGAATTATATTAATGATTTTAACAGGCTCAAATACATTTTGAAATACGTAATACTGCATAATCGTAATTATTTTTAGTTACATCCATATAATTAAATAGTGAATATTTAGTTATGTATGTATTATTATATCAATGTATGTTTTAATATATTTAATAATTCAAAATTTATTTATTAGAATATATATATTACATACATATTATATAAAAATTAATTGGCAGCAGATGAATATAACAAACAGTAGTAGGTGGGCCTTGCACCACGCGCCAAGCTTATATATATGATTGTCTCTTTGTGTAACTTAGAATGTTCGTCTTCTAAGTTACACGACGGAATAATCTAGCCTGATGGCTGCTCGGCCGGCCCTCGAACAGGGCGGGTGCGAGTTCGAATCCTGCCCGAGAGCTATATTTTTAAGCCTATTTTGCAAGGATATGTTCGTGAATAAATAAAAAGAGGAGGGTTCTTCTGCAAAAATAAGATACAGTAGTCACTAACAGCGGGCCCAAACTGTCAGATACAACATCTATACGTATAAATACCATTTTTTGCAACGACCTGCCTGTATCTTGATACGTATTTGCAAAAAATTTGAAAAGTGGCACCAATTGGTAAATACAGCCTCAATTGTGGTACTCTTTTGCAATTAACTCCATGGGCTACTACCCCGATCCCCTCCGCCTATTTTGCCTATTTTGCAAGGATATGTTCGTGAATAAATAAAAAGAGGAGGGTTCTTCTGCAAAAATAAGATACAGTAGTCACTAACAGCGGGCCCAAACTGTCAGATACAACATCTATACGTATAAATACCATTTTTTACAACGACCTGCCTGTATCTTGATACGTATTTGCAAAAAAATTGAAATGTGGCACCAATTGGTAAATACAGCCTCAATTGTGGTACTCTTTTGCAATTAACTCCATGGGCTACTACCCCGATCCCCTCCGCCTCCGTCGATTTCTGCATCAACATCACCGCGGAACACAACCCCTTCGCCACCGGTTACGCCACGATCTACGTCGATGGCGTGGAGGTATCCGGACCCGACCTCTACAACGACGGCCGCTACGTCGTTCATGGATTGGTTCGCTTCCTGCCCCCGCTCACGCACTCCTGCTTCGACGGCTCGCACCATCACCGCGCTCTTGCGGCGCGCTCTTCAGATGGCACGCAAATGCACGAGGCCATCGCCCGCCTACGTCGAGGAGGCTTCGGCGTGTTGCGATCGCCCTCCGGCTCAAGTTCACGGAGCTTCACAAGTTCGGCAACCTTACCGTGTTCGCGTTGGACGACCAGTCCATCTTCCTCGGCGGAGGCCACGACTTCGTCTCATCGGTGATGTTCCACATTGTTGTGAAGCAGCGCCTCGTCTACGCCGATCTACTTCGACTCCGGCCTGGTACCGTGGTACGATCCTCCCCACGCTGGCTGGCGAGGGCCAGAGCCTCGTCGTCACGCATCGCTCCGGCCAAGATGTCACTGTCAACCACATGCCCATCAAGGGACCTGACGTGGTGGTCAACTCGCGCATTGTCGTGCATGGAATCAAGGCACCATTGCCGCACATCGACGGAGAGCACAACGGTGTTTCCAACTCAAATCTGATGAAGCTGCAACAGACGTTCACCAAGCTTCAGAGGGGAGGGCAGAGCAAAGTTGGGCATGGGACCGCCGAGTGCCACTGCATTTGGCTCTACTTGGGGCGGTGTTGGCGGCCAGGGCCACCGGTCCACAGATTTTGAGGGGCCTGGGGCGAGATGACAAAATAAGGCCCTTTAGGCAAATAGCAATTTGGCGTGTACACAAGCAATATAGTAATCAATACATATTATAGATCATCCCTCAAAAGAACAGGGACAATAAAAGACAAACCACAAATTATTTATTTTAATAATCTAAAGGACTACATCATAACATAATGGAAACAATATAGTCCGACAAAGGATCACTCTTCTAAGTGACACAAAGAGACAATCATTTCATCAATTTATCTGCAAAAAAATAAATATTGTCAAAACTGATAGAAAACTTCTCCAAAACTGTATGTTTACATTGATGATCAGATCTTGGAAAACTTTTCTCTTCCTTTTCTCACTACCAGATAATTTTTTTCTAGATGACACGTCACCAAACAAATTACAATAAAAATACAAGGAACAAGAGCACCTGGATATATGCAGCTCGATATTGATTTGTTGATGTAGCTTCTAAAATTTGGCCGCACTCTGCAACCAAGTCAAGTCCGCAACACTCACTCTCCGCCCCCGCTTCTCATCTCTTGATTCTTGAATCTTCCCGTGATCCCTGGCCCTGCACTTTCTCAGATCCAAAGAATCTTTTAATAATACACTTGTAGAATAAGAAGAGAAGAATTGGAGATGTGAGATGCAGGGGAGCCGATCCCTGACGACGAATCAACATCAGTACTGTCGGATTAGGGAAATGAGAGACGTTGAGGATGAACTTTCTCGGGGAGACGTTGAGGATGGAAAGAAATAGATGATTGGGGAAGGGAGTAGCACCATTGGTCTCCATTAATCACTACATGGGGAGCGGTGGCCTCGTCGCCTAGAATGTGGGAATGCACACCGTGATAGCGGCGGCGCTGCGTGGATTGGGGAATTTGGGGGAGGAGACGAAAGATATGGCAGATAAGGCGGCGCTGCAATTGACTGGAGTAGATAGATCGATTTAGTTTGGATGTACGATGCATGCGGTAGCAACTACTGGTATTAGTTACGTACGTGGTGGCCTTGGGCTAAAAAATTCTTTTTTATTTTTACCAAACAGATGCAATATACACTGAACTACTATCTGGGCTGGGGCCCTACCTCCTGGAGGACCAGGGCGGCCGCCCCGTTGCCCCGCCTTATGGGCCGTCCCTAATGGCGGCCATGGCAGGCGCTGCCTCAGGGGCTACCTGGTTCCGATGGGTCTGAGGCAAAGATGGTAAGCAGGTGTATCTCGCAAAAGCCTTCATGGACGCAACATATGACGCAAAGTACAGTAGGAGAAACCTGTGTGCCGAGGTTCAGGAACAGAAGTGTCAATGTTGTTATGCACTTCCCCCGTCCCATAAAGATTGTCGTCGACATTATACAATGATATTTTTGTAAAAACGTCCTTGTATATTTGAAATCGTTACAGTCAAGTCCTTGTACTTCCCCTGTAGCCCGCGTGTCGCCCGCCACCGTCGGGCCTAGCGCGCGACAAGGACAGGACCTGCGCCGCCGTGAAGACCTGAGCCGCCGTCGTTGCCGGCCAGGATTGCGGCTCCGCAATCCCCTCCCACCGTGATCCCCTCCGCGTGTCGCCGCAGCCGCCCAAAAGCTGCAAATTAGCCGAGGACGCCTCCGTCGATTGATGTGTCGTCTGCAAACCTATGCTTCCTACCGGCCGCCGTGCTGAATTGAAGATCCTCATGCGCGACCTTGGTGACCTCCTAGTCTGACGCCAGTACCGTGGAGAGGTCACCGTGGTCCAGGCGGACAGGCAGCACGGCTAGAAGCCGGCGACGCGGAGGCCTGTTAGATAAACTAGAGTTAGTATCAGAAACGAGTTGTAATTACTTCCTTCTCTAACTCTATTCCCTCTCGGTCTTCTTCCTGTAAGTCTCCTACTCTGTCTCTTGATGTAATCCTCACGACATTGAGCCGCCTATATTAACAAGCAAGTGCCCGAGAACAAGGGTAGGCTTCCCATTAGATTTACATGGTATCAGAGCGTCTTCCTCATCGAGAGTTGATTGCATCTAGTTTACAAACCGCAGCCATGGTAGGTACCGCCGCAGCAACCGCATCCGCTACCTAGAGTTTCCTTTTTGTTTTTCTTCTGTTTTTAGTGGTCTTGATGATTTTTACTACTGTAGCAACATCATTGTATCTTTACTTTTCAAGCTTTGTGCCATTTATAGCCTCATATGACAAGGGAAGTGAAAGTTGTGACATGTTGTCCAGAAAACAGATTCTGTCCTCGTGACTAGAAAAATCACAGAAAAATCCCAGTTCATATTTTTGAGCTGAACTTTTTACACAGCGTGCTCTATACAATTACGGAACTTTCGTATGTTCTGAGTTTTTTGATTTGAGTTGCAGAAGTATCCCTAAAAAATTCTTTACTACCTGCTGGTCTGTTTTTCACAGATTCTGTCCTGTTTTGCCTCTTCTTCATTTTGCAAACCTTAAGCTTTCTTTTTATTTGGAAAAACTTTTTGGCAATCTTGAGAAACAGTATCTCTTCAAGAATATCTTTATTTCCAGTAGAGGAAAAATTATTTTATTATGGGTACTAACCTCGCTAATCAGATTATGATGAGTTATGTATGAAGGGAGTTTTCAAGTGTGCGAGGGAAGATGATGAAAGAAGATTAAGAAGTGTCAAGCGCTCAAGCTTGGGGATGCCCCCATGCATCCCCAAGAAATATTCAAGGAGACTCAAGCGTCTAAGCTTGGGGATTCCCCCGTGCATCCCCTTCTCCATCAACAATTATCCGTTCGTCTCTCGTTTCACTAATATTTTTATCACTTCATGCATTATGTGCTATGCTTGGAGCGTCTCGCTCTTAGGTATTATTTTTAGTTTTCTTTAGCTTTGCTTGCTGTTCATAACAAGTTAGAACCCAGCTTTCTTTGTGTGGGAGAGAAACACGCTCCACTTCCAAAATCTAGAACAGAACATAGGATTTTTCATGCTTATCTTTGTTGTGTTTGTTCTTTATCTTTTTCATAGCTACTGTCATGTTTTGCTCTTAGTTTTCATGCTTATCTTTTTAAGAGCTTTTGTTTACTTTGTTGCTTGAACCCTCTTGAGTTTTCATGTTTATCTTGTTTAGAGAGTTTGCCTGTTGCACTGAGTTTTGTGTCTTGACTTGAAGTAGGTAGTTGAGGTTGCTATTCTTTTGTAGTAGTAACTTGAAATAGTTTTGAGGTATTGTCTTGAGTAATGGTTGGACTTTTGGTGTCAAGATATTTAGACTATTAGTGATAGATGTCGTATTTTGTGCAATCCGTGTTTATTTTCAAAACTTACAAAATTAGTTGAGAACTTTAGCTACTAGATGGATCACTACTCTTCTGAGGGGTCGAATATTAGAGTACACTCGCGTACCATGAGTCGAGGATGCGCAAGGATAACCAAACCCCCATACACTCCTCCTCGGGGTACTTGTCTCTTTGTGAAACCTCCTTATTAGATTGAGAGTTACCTATAATAAGTGCATGAGTTCTTCGGACTAATGTGAGTATTCGAAAGTTGACACTTCCACCTTCCCATATTTTTCTAGCCTCTCATGTGCCGTGCATTGCCTTCTTCTCACTCCGAGAGTTGGCGTCCACCTTCGCCGGTACATCCAAAACCTTGGCATGATACGCTCTGTCATCATAAACCTCCTTATATCCTTCCTCAAAACAGCCACCATACCTACCTATCAAGGCATTTCCATAGCCTTTCCGAGATATATTGCCATGCAACATCCATCTTCTCATGACTTGATCTTCATGTCATACATGCTACTTTCTTGATCGATGAGCCGCATGCTAGTTGGGCCTTGCCCTAATCATTGCTACATGACGCGCTAGTATCATTGCATATCCTGCTACACTGGCAGAGGCATACATTTGCATACATCATGATAGTTACATCTTCTTTATGATTTGAGTACTTTTGTAAAGTGTGAAAGATCTTCTATACTTTTTGTAATATATAGAGTGTTGCCCCTAAAGTGAGGAAAAGATCCCAAAGTGGACAAATTAAAAGATCCCAAAGAGGACAAATTAAAAGATCCCAAAGAGGAAAAATGAGTGGAATAGAAAGAGCCATTGAGGCCACCAAAAAATAGAAAAAAAATAGAAAAAGAGAAAAAAACAAAAAGAGAGAAGGGGGCACACTACTATTCCTTTTGAGAGATCCACACTCGTACTCCCTCTTATATCTTGTACTCCATAGAGATTATCATTCATGCATATATCTATGTGGGGACCTTCACACTATAGAACTTGGCTTGTAAATTCCAATGATGAGCCTCCTCAAATGAGCTCTAGGTCTTCTTGAGCAAGCAAGTTGGATGCACCCCCCACTAGTTCCATTGAAGAGCTTACCTTAGCTCATATGTGCATCCGTTGCATGGCAATCCCTACTCCTCACATCATATCTATCATTTGGCTTTCTCTCTCCTATGATTGTCCTCATTGATGTGAGCCTTTCACACCCTTTTTGTCTTCCTCCTCCACCATATTATCTCTTTGCCATCCTAAGTGTCAACTTTCTTGCTTACGCTCATCCATTGCATGGGTGCTCAAAATGTCAAAAAGGAGTGGATCATTTTGACTTGTACCTGGCTAGTGGTCTGGGGATGAGTCAAGATAAGATTCCAATGAAGACCAAGTGTGAAACTTTAGTAGATTGAGTTCTCAACAAACAAATAATTTTTCTCGTATATCCCTATCCCCTTTATTGCATGCAAACACCATTTGGAGACATTCGAGTCACGGACAGCGAGAGCTCTTGCACCTTTATGTTCTTATGTTGCTTGTTTCAATGCTAAATATAGACTCTTGCCTGTTATGACTTGAATTGAATTACATGCCTTTATTGCTTTACTTAAAAGTTATTATATGGTTGTTAGCATGCCACCACAAAAAATATGCTTTTATCATTTACCTACTCAAGGACGAGTAGGAATTAAGCTTGGGGATGTTGATACGTCCAAAACATATCTATAATTTCTGCTTGCTCCATGCCTCTTTTCTGTGATATTGCTATGATACTGATGAACTTCCATACACTTTTGATCATATTTGGACTAACCTATTAACTCAGTGCCCCCCAGTGCCAGTTCCTATTTTCTGCTGTTTTTCTATTTCAGGTTTCCCCCATATTAAAAGTGCTCCAAAAATTCGGGAAAATCCAATAAAAAATCAGCGCAGAAGAAGCTTCAGGAATCACCGAGGGCGGGCCAGAGAGGACCCACCAGGGCCCCGGGCGCCCTCCCGGCGCGCCCTAGGGTGGGGCCGCGCCAGGGGCCGCCTAGACCCTTGGTGGCCCCCCTGGCTGCCCCCCTTCGCCTATTTATTCCTCGTGACGTGAAACCCCCGTGACGGGAACCCTTTTTTGCGATCTCTCCTCTGTTCCGCCGCCGCCACGCTTCCAAGATCGGGAGCACCAGAAGACCTCTTCCCGGCATCCTGCCGGAGGGAGGAAACACCTCCGGGAGATTCTCCACCACCATGGATGCTTCCCGGATGAACCGTGACTAGTCCACCTTGGACCATGGGTCTATGATCAGTAGCTATGTGATGTTCTCCTCCCCCTCTTTTTTCTTCATGGATTAGACCTCGTGAGCTGCCCTACATGATCGAGGCACATATCTAATATTCCTGTTGTTGCTATGCTGAGTTTGCTGGGATCCGATGGATTATGAGATTATGTTCAGATTGTGTTTGAGTAATATATTTGATTCTCCTCTTTTATATTTATTTTTTAGAGTAATTCTTGCATGTTCTCCGTTGTTATTTATTTCTTTGGCCAAGTAGTAGGTAGTGACTCCAAGAGGGAGCGTTATGCATGATTTTGGGTTCATGCCACCCGATGACTAGCTTGAGTGACAGAAACATGAGTCTAGGGGATGTGATGTTGCCACAAGGGGGAAAACAACGGTGCTTATACTTGCGGGTGCAAGGATTGTTTACTTTACGCAAAGTTCTTTAATGCAGTTGTCCGTTGCTTTGAGTTTACACTTTGGGTGGGATTCGCAACTTAATACCAGCGATATATTCTGGATAGATATATCAAGGTGGATGATTACTAGGTAGATGCAGATGGATTTCGGTCTACTTGTCTTGGCGTACCGCCCATGCTTTTGAGCCTCTTCCTTTCTTTATAACATAATTAGCATTGGTTTGCGCACATAATCATGTCAATTGCCCAAGTGTAATTTGTTTACCTCGCATGGCTATTTTACCGTCTATTGGGAGAGAGACATCACTAGTGAACATCATAGGACCTCGGTCCATATTTCCAATACTGTTTACACCCACTATCAATTTACAGATTTATTTACTTTTCCGTTGGTATCACTATCATTATTATCTTGTGCGTTTTATCCTTTGTAAACAACAAGGCCGGAGGAATTAACAACTCCTCTGTACTTGTTGGGAAGCAAAGTTATTTGTTGTGTGTGCAGGTCCAGGTCAAGGAAGCAACTTTTGTCTTAAAACGGTGCCATTGTTTCCTTGCCACCTACTTGTCGATCTTGGAGTCCTATTGGTTCGACACTCAACCTTAGCATCTTCGCTAAGGGAAATTGCCGCTATCTACATCTCAAACTTCCACTTTGGGCAACCAACGAGGGACGAGAATTCGTACCATCAGTCACTGATACGTCTCAAACGTATCTACTTTTCCAAACACTTTTGCTATTATTTTTCCCTCATTCTTGCATGATTTGGACGAAACTAACCCGGCCTAACGCTGTTTTCAGCAAAGCTGCCTGTATGGTTTTATTGTGTGCAGGAAAATGGATTTTTAGGTATCTCAGAAAATTCCGGGAAAATTCACAGAAAATCCACGCACCAGAAGCTTCCACCAGCCAGAAGTGGGGCCAGAGGGGGCCACAGGGGCCCCAGGCGCCGGGCTGGCGCGGCCGCACCCCTGGCCGCGCCGGGGGGGCGCCTGGGAGGCCTCCACCTCCTCTTGTTCCCTACCTCGACTCCTATTTATTCTCGTGACGGGAAAACCCCAGAACAGAAGTCCCTTTTCCAGTTTCCGTCGCGGAGCCGCCGCCACCCTCTATTCTTCTTCGGGAGGGCTAATCTGGAGGCTGATTTGGCCTCCGGAGAGGGGAGATCGTCGCCATCGTCATCACCATCACCAATCCATCCCTCCTCCATGACTTCTCTTCACATGTGCGAGTAATTCCCTGTTGTAGGCAAAGGGGATGGTAGGGATTGGATGAGTTAGATCATGTAATAGTTTATCAGATTGTTGGGGGCATGTTGCCTATCATCTAGATTGGTGTTTATCTTCTTTGCTTCAACTTGTTGCTCTTAATGCTTGTCACTTTGGGCCCGAGTGCCATGTTTTCAGATCTGAACCCTATGTGTTTCCATGAATATATATGTGTTCTTGATCCTATCTATGAGTTGTATGCACCTATTATGGTCCGGAATCGGCGATCCCAAAGGTGACAGCTTGGGACACCAAAGGGGATGGTCCATAATTTGAGGATTCCATGTATCCATTGAGTTTATTGCTTTGTTCAGGTGCTCTTTGACAGGAGCACCTTAATCTCCATAAGTTCCCTTTGGCCCCGTTCGTAGCGGGATGGTAGGACAAAAGATGTTGTGCAAGTTCTTATTGCAAGCACGCACAACTACCTACGAGATACATGCCTAATGTTTGATATTTTCCTAGATGATCATTGCTTTTCTGTGTGCCTTGCCCCGTGTTAGAATCTCTTACATGTTCACTCTCATCCATGCAGCGCCCAACCATCCATCTCCCTAGCCTACAGTGTTTTCAATCCTGCTGGTCATTAGTTGTTACTTTTGTTGTTTACTTTTGCTGTCGCCACCATCACTATCATATTACCATTACCACTTATCTTTTGTTGCAAGCAAGTATATTTCAGGTGCGGTTGAATTGACAACTCAACTGTCAAAGCTTATAAATACTCTTTGGCTCCCCGTGTGTCGAATCAATAAATTGGGTTAACTTACCCGCGAAGACTATCTCGATCCCTTACGGTTGTGGGTCATCAAGTACCGTTTTCTGGCGCCATTGCCGGGGAGCATAGCAATATTTAAAAGTCTACTAGAAGTATCCTGCCTTCTGCACATCATCCGCTATGGGTAAGAAAGGAGACCCCAAGGCTCCGATCTTACCATCCCGTACAAGAAAAGGTACTGTTATGAACACTGGTGCTACACTTGATTCACCTTCTGTTATGAGTAAGTTTGCTTCACCACCACCACATGATGCTTCTACTGAGTCTGTCACTATGTCCGATGCTTTTGATGATGCTTCCACTACTCTTGATGATACTACTTTTCTTGGCTACTATATTGAAACTCAGACTGCTAAGGCTGCAGCAGAATCCAAGACCAAGACCCCTGCTACCTATATTCCTACCTGCAAAACCTTTGGTTACCCGTGCTTAGATGAACTCAAGGAGAGAATCCTTGATGATGATTATGTTACTCTTGATGATGATTTTTGCAGGGAACTCAGAGAGTGTGTCGACTCTGACCCTGGTGCTATTAAGGAGTTGCTCAAAAAGCACTCCATGAAGAACAAAGTTATTCCTGATCCTAAATTTGCCACATCCCCTATATGCATCATTGATCCTGATTATGATTTCTCTGTTGATCTTTCACTTATATCTACAGTCGAGGCTGGCCCCTTTTATGGCAGAGAAAATGATGATGCTATAGCACACTTGACCAAACTCGCTGAGCTAGGTAACCTATTCACTACTGATGAGAAGATACGAAACTTCTATGTGGCCAAGCTTTTTCCTTTTTCTTTGAAGGAAGACGCTAAATCATGGTACGATGCACTACCCTATGGTTCCATTAAGAGTCCTCAGGACTTAGTCCAATTCTTTGTTGATAAATATTTCCCAGCTCATATGCAACATGCTGCTTTGCAAAGAATCTATAACTTTAAACAATTGCATGATGAGCACCTCCCTAAAGCTTGGGGGAGGTTTTGTGATTTACTTAAGGTTATGCCGGGACATGGAGTCCCCAAGAATGAACTTCTTGATATATTTACGCCGGTTTAACCGATGAATCCAGATCCTACCTGGATAGTTGTGCTAGTTGTGTTTTCAGGGAAAGAACACCGGACGATGCAGAAGAATTAATGTGCAAAATTCCCAAGAACTATGAAGATTGGTCCGTTCCTGAACCACTTCTACCACCTAAAAAGAGGGGCATGCTTGTTCTGAGCCCCGAAGATATGCAAGAAGCAAAGAAGTCTATAAAGGAGAAAGGTATTAAAGCCGAAGACATGAAGAATTTACAGCCTATTGAGAAGTTGTGTGAGCCTACTACTCACCCTCCCTTGTTAGAGGTACACTCTCTATTAGACTTTACTGAAAGTGACATCCCTAAAGGTAAGCCTCCCGACCAATGCTTAGATGAGCTTGATAATTTTATTATTAAGCAAGACCATTTTAATAGGAGGATACAAAGTCAGTTTCATGATAACTCTCTTGCTATCAAAGGTTTGTGTGGTGTTCTAGAAAGAACAGTTAATGATGTTAAATGTCTTGTTAAGCATTTTCATATGGTTCAAACTCAGCTTGAACAAATTTCTAATGTGCAAACAGATTTGCTTGCTAATAATGCCAAATAGGACATACAAGCTTATGGCATCAAAACTAGGGGTGGAACACACACCCAGGACCCGCTCTATCCTGAGGGGCATTCAAAGAGGATCGAGCAAGATTCTCAAGTACAAGAAGAAGACGAGACTGTTAGCTCTCCGAAGAAAAAGAAGAAGAAGAAGAAACACAAGGAGGCTGACAATCCCGATGATCCTATCACAAGTGAAAAGCCAGCTGTTGATCCTAACAGCATATCTACCTCCGATGCTGAAACAGAAGACGGTGTCGAGCCTAAAGAAAAGGACACGGAGAAGGATGATTCTCCCGAGGTAAGAGAAGAAGAAACCCCCGATAAACGCAAGAAGTACTCTAGAGAAGACTTCATCGCAAGAAGACATGGGAAGGAAAGAGAACCATGGATACAGAAACCCATGCCCTTTCCAGGTAAGTCCCTCAAATCTAAAGAAGAAGAGCACTATAATAAATTTTGTGAATGGATGAAACCTCTTTTTCTTCAAATCCCTTTGACTGGTGCTATTAAGTTACCTCCCTATTCGAAATATATGAAAGATATTGTCACAAATAAAAGAAAAGTTCCTAATGAGGGAATATCTACTATGCTTGCTAACTACTCTTTCAATGGCAAGATTCCTGAGAAGCTTGGTGATCCAGGTATACCCACCATTCCTTGCTCCATAAAGAATAATTACGTTGGAACTGCTTTATGTGATCTTGGTGCAGGGGTGAGTGTTATGCCTTTCTCCCTTTACAAGAGGCTTTGTTTAGAGAAACTAATCCCTACAGATAGCTCTCTTCAGATGGCTGACAAATCAACAGCTTTCCCCATTGGTATTTGTGAGGATGTTCCCGTTGAAGTTGCTAATTGTTTGATCCTTACAGATTTTGTTGTGCTTGACATGCCCGAGGATGGGAGCATGTCCATTATTCTTGGTAGACCTTTTCTTAACACCGCAGGTGCTATTATTGATTGCAATAAAGGAAAGGTCACTTTCAATGTTGATGATAAAGAAGACACGGTGTATTTTCCAAAGAAGATCGACAAGAGGCATGGCCTTAACTCTATAGAGAATGTTGAGACCGTGAAGATTGGAGAATGGGACTGTCCACTACATGTGCACCACAAATACAAAACCATTATGGTGGGGACAATGTCCATTAAAGTAAAGGTGCAATGATCACTTCATAAGAGGTGAGACTTCTTGTTCTATATATCGCCGGTTTGTTGGTAAGACTTGATCAACCTTACTAGTGAGCTTGTTTTATATAGGTAAAAAGTGAAGCTTGTTATGTTTTCATTTTCTTTAGCTTTTATTCTCTTTGCCAAGTTTTTGTGTTTTTGAAGCTTCACAATACTAATCACTGCTTTAAGTTTTCAGAAAGTTTTGCAGCTTTTTGAACTCCGAGAAATTTTCAACAGTGAAGTTTTCAGTAAAATTCCAGAAAAATAGAAAAAAAATTCCATGCCGGGAGTGACCCAGAGGTACCTGGGGCTGACCAAGGGGGGCCACCAGTGGCCCAGGCGGCCAGCTGGCGCGGCCTGCCCCCTGGCCGCGCCCATAGGGCGCCTGGGGCCCATAGGTCCCACCTCCAGGTGAGTCTTCTTCCTCTCTCTCTCTCTCTCTCTTTCTCTCCAAACACACGAGTTCTGGCCCTGGAACTTGCGCTCTTGCTGTTCTTGGAGGTGATTTTCGATCTCTCTCCACAACCCATCATTTGAGCTGAGATTTTGAGCAAACACTCCCTGGTATGTAACTCCTCCACTCCTCCAAATAGATTTTCGTTTGGTGGCTTCATTTGTGAGTATTTAGTAGTTCTTGGTGCTGTTTAGATGAGCTTGCTTGCATGTGTAGAAGTTTATTTTCCAAGTTTTGATGCAAGTTTTTGCCTTAGGTAAGTGGGTTGATTAGTTTGCCTTAACTCACTTTGTTTAAATGCTTGTTTTTGTATTTTTTCAAAAATTTCAGAAATGAGTTTGCTAGGAAGAGCAAAGGGGTGGCTTGGGAAGAAAAGTCCCGAGCGCTCCGATCGAGTTACAAGAGCTGCAGCTTCACCCTCGACTGCTAGGGTGAGCTACAACGAAGATCATGTGCCCTTAGAGTTGTTGGAGGACACAAATCCAGCACGTGCAATGACTTTCCCGTGCAATGAATTCCGTTAATCTGCAGGAATTAAGGAGGAGTTCTATAATCTTTGTGCTAATGCAGGTCTGACGCGTCTCGCAACGTGTCGTGTTGCTCAGTATCAAAAACTCACCTCATGTTTCATTAACAGTTTTAGATATAACCTTGATACTGGTTCTGTTGAGTTTAAAATTTACAATAATCTTTTGACCATGCCTTTGGAAAAGTTTTGTGAAATAATAGGTGTGCCGAACGTTGGACTGACGACGAAGATGAACTCTCAGCCCTCCGAGCTGAGAAACGTCTTCAACTCTCTCTGTAGCATGGATACGAGGGATATTCATCGGTCAAAAATCTCCAGCATCTTATTCCCACACCTCAGGTATTTTTCGTATTATATTGCTAGAGGGGTTTTAGCTCGTGACAACACGAGCAACATATCTGTGCCGGATATTGCTATCCTGGCAACCGCCCTCTCAGGGAGGTTTGATTATAATGTGGGTGCCTTAATTGCTCGACGCCTTGCTATGAACGGTAACAAGGGAGATTTATTTGGTGGCGTTTACGCCACACTTATCCTAGAGTCTCTTAATGGCACCCCGCACCCTGATGATAAGCCTTTTACTTATTTAAGTTTTGATCTTGCTGCTATGAAAAGGCATAAGTTTGTTACCATGACTTCCGAGTTTGGTAACCTTGATTATATCTTCCTAGAGTCTCAAACGTATCTACTTTTCCAAACACTTTTGCTATTGTTTTGCCCTCATTCTTGCATGATTTGGACGAAACTAACCCGGACTAACGCTGTTTTCAGCAGAGCTGACTATATGGTTTATTGTGTGCAGGAAAATGGATTTTTAGGTATCTCAGAAAATTCTGGGAAAATTCATAGAAAATCCACGCACCAGAAGCTTCCACCAGCCAGAAGTGGGGCCGGAGGGGGGCCAGAGGGGCCCCAGGCGCCTGGCTGGCGCGGCCCCACCCCTGGCCGCGCCGTGGGGGCGCCTGGGAGGCCTCCACCTCCTCACGTGCCCTACCTCGACTCCTATTTATTCTCGTGACGGGAAAACCCCAGAACAGAAGTCGATTTTCCAGTTTCCGTCGCGGAGCCGCCGCCACCCTCTGTTCTTCTTCGGGAGGGCTAATCTGAAGGCTGATTTGGCCTCCGGAGAGGGGAGATCGTCGCCATCGTCATCACCATCACCAATCCATCCCTCCTCCATGACTTCTCTTCACATGTGTGAGTAATTCCCTGCTGTAGGCATAGGGGATGGTAGGGATTGGATGAGTTAGATCATGTAATAGTTTATCAGATTGTTGGGGGCATGTTGCCTATCATCTAGATTGGTGTTTATCTTCTTTGCTTCAACTTGTTGCTCTTAATGCTTGTCACTTTGGGCCTGAGTGCCATGTTTTCAGATATGAACCTATGTATTTTCATGAATATATTTGTGTTCTTGATCCTATCTATGAGTTGTATGCACCTATTATGGTCCGGAACCGGCGATCCCAAAGGTGACATCTTGGGACACCAAAGGGGATGGTCCATAATTTTAGGATTCCATGTATCCATTGAGTTTATTGCTTTGTTCCGGTGCTCTTTGACAGGAGCACCTTAATCTCCATAAGTTCCCTTTGGCCCCGTTCGTAACGGGATGGTAGGACAAAAGATGGTGTGCAAGTTCTTATTGCAAGCACGCACAACTACCTACGGGAGACATGCCTAATGTTTGATATTTGCCTAGATGATCATTGCTTTTCTGTGTGCCTTGCCCCGTGTTAGAATCTATTATATGTTCACTCTCATCCATGCATCGCCCAACCATCAATCTCCCTAGCCTACAGTGTTTTCAATCCTGCTGGTCATTAGTTGTTACTTTTGCTATTTACTTTTGCTGTCGCCACCATCACTATCATATTACCATTACCACTTATCTTTTGTTGCAATCAAGTATATTTCAGGTGCGGCTGAATTGAAAACTCAACTGTCAAAGCTTATAAATACTCTTTGGCTCCCCGTGTGTCGAATCAATAAATTGGGTTAACATACCCGCGAAGACTATCTCGATCCCTTACGGTTGTGGGTTAGCAGTCACCAAGGAGGGGGGCTCTTAAACTCAACTAGTCCATAGCACATTACAGTTAGTCAAAACAGAACAAGAACTGGTGGACCTAGTTGGTGTGTGAGGTGATGATAGTGATTTCTCGCCCTTCGTTGATAAACCCCAAGTGGAAGGTGTGATGTAGCACAGCAGAAAATTTCCCTCAGTAAAGATACCAAGGTTTGTCTCCAGTAGGACTCCAGAGATGATAAGTAGGTGTCAGCGGCGCAACTGACGCGAACCTGCACACAGACAAAAATAACTTTGTTCCCAACGAAGTTCAGAGAGGTTGTCAATCTCTCCGGTCTTGTTGTTCACAAAGGATCAAACACAAGGGATAATGATAGCAACTGAAAGTAAAAGCAGAAAAGTAAATGAGCGTGGAAACAGTGATGAGGATATGGACCGGGATACGTGATGTTCACTAGTGATGTCTCTCTCCCAAAAGACGATAAAACTGCTATGCGAGGTGAACAAATTACAGAAGGGCAATTGACAGGATTATGAACGCACCGCAATGCTAACTATGCTACAAAAGAAAGGAAGAGGCTCAAAAGCATGGGAAGAACGCCAAAATAAGTAGACCGAAATCCAACTGCATCTACTACTAATCATCCACCTTGAGATATCTATCCAGAACATCTCGCTGGTATTAAGTTGCGAGCCCCACCCAAAGTGTATACCCAAAGCAACAGACAACTACATTAAAAAGCACTTTGCGTAAAGTAAACAATCCTTGCAACCGCGGTTACAAGCACCGTTGTTTTCCCCCTTGTGGCAACATCACATCCCCTAGACTCATGTTTCTGTCACTCAAGCGTGTCATCAGGGGGCATGAACCCACAATCGAGCATAACGTTCCCTCTTGGGGTTACTACCTACTACTTGGCCAAAGCAATAAACAGCAACGGAGAACATGCAAGAATTACTTAAGAACAAAAATATAAGAGATAAGAACCAAATATATTACTCAATCACAATCTGAACATAATCTCATAATCCATCAGATCCCATAAAACTCAGCATAGCAACAGCAGAAAGATTACAAAAGTGCCTCGATCATGTAGGGCAGCTCGAGAGGTCTAAACCATGAAGAACAAATAGGGGAGGAGAACATCACATAGCTACTGATCACGGACCCATGGCCCAAAGGAAACTACTCACGGTACATCCGGGAAGCATCCATGGTGGAGAGGAGACTCCCGGAGGTCGGCCCTCCCTCCGTCAGGGTGCCGCGAAGAGGTCTGCTGGTGCTCCCGATCTTGGAAGCGCGGCGGCGGCGGAACAGAGGCGAGATCGTGAAAAAGGGTTCTGTCATCGAGGGTTTCTCGTCACGGAGAATATATAGGCGAAGGGGGGCATCCAGGGGGCCACCAGGGGTCCAGGCGCCCCCCTGGCGCGGCCAGCCCCTGGGGCGCGCCACCAGGGCTCCTGGGCCCCTGGTGGTGGCCCTCTGGCCCCACTCAAGTTCTTCCAGAAGGTTCTTGTTTGCTGATTTTTTATCTGAATTTTCCCGAATTTTTGGAGCACTTTTATATGGGGGAAAACTGAAATAGAAAAACGGCAGAAAACAGGAACTGGCACTATGGTGCACTGAGTTAATAGGTTAGTCCAAATATGATCAAAAGTGTATGAAAGTGTATCTAGATCATAGCAATATCACACAAAACATGCATGGAGCAAGCAGAAATTATAGATACGTTTTGGACGTATCAACATCCCTAAGAGGATGAGCAGGTAAATGATAACGGCATAATTTCTGTGGTGACATGCTAGCAACCATATAAGAACTTTGAAAAGTAAAGCAATCAAGGTTAGAGATTCAATTCAAGTCATAATATGCAAGAGTCTATATTAGCATTGAAACAAGTAACAAAAGAACATTAGGTGCAAGAGCTCTCGCTGTCCGTGACTCGAATGTCTCCAAATGGTGTTTGCGTGCAAGAAGGGGGATAGGGAATACGAGAAAAATATTTATTTGTTGAGAAATCAATCTACCAAAGTTTCACACTTGGTCTTTTTCTGGAATCTTATCTTGACTCGTCCCCAGACCACTAGCCAGGTACAAGTCAATTTGATCCACTCCTTTTTCAATATTTTGAGCACTCATGCAATGGATGAGCGTAAGCACAAGAGTTGACACTTAGGATGGCAAAGAGAGAGTACGGAGGAGGAAGAAAAAAAGCATGAGAAAGGCTCACATCAATGAGGACAATCATAGGCAAGAGATGCCAAATGATAGATATGATGTGAGGAGTAGGGATTGCCATGCAACGGATGCACATATGAGCTAGGAAGCTCTCCAATGGAACTAGTGGGGGTGCATCTAACTTGCTCGCTCATGAAGACCTAGAGCTCTTTTGAGGAGGCTCGTCCTTGGAATATGCAAGCCAAGTTCTATAGTGTGAAGGTCCCCACATAGCTATATGCATAATGATCATCTCTATGGAGTACAAGGATATAAAGGGAGTACTAGTGTGGATCTCTCAAAAGGATAGTAGTGTTGCCCCTTTGTCTCTTTTTATTTCTTTTTTTTCCTTTTTCTATTTTTTTGTATTTTTTTGTGGCCTCAATGGCTCTTTCTATTCAACTTTCATTTGTCCTCTTTGGGATCTTTTATTGTGTCCACTTTGGGATCTTTTCCTCACTTAAGGGCAACACTCTATTTTACAAGAAGGTAAAGGAGATCTTTCACACTTTACAAGGTACTCAAAATCATAAAGAAGATGTAACTATCATGATGTATGCAATGTATGTCGCTGCCAGTGTAGCAGGAACATGTATGACATAAAGATCAAGTCATGAAGAGGTGGATGTTTCATGGCAATATATCTCGGAAAGGCTATGTAAATGCCTTGATAGGTAGGTATGGTGGCTGTTTTGAGGAAAGATATAAGGAGGCTTATGATGACAGAGCGTGTCATGCCAAGGATTTGGATATACCGGCGAAGGTGGACACCAACTCTCGGAGTGAGACGAAGGCAATGCACGGCACGGGAGAGGCTATCAAAATATGGGAAGGTGGAAGTGTCAACTTTCAATACTTACATTAGTCCGAAGAACTCATGCACTTATTATCGGTAACTCTCAATCTAATAAGGAGGTTCACAAAGAGACAAGTACCCCGAGGAGGAGTGTATGGGGGTTTGGTTATCCTTGCGCATCCTCGACTCATGGTACGTGAGTGTACTCTAATATTCGATCCCTCCAAAGATTAGTGATCCATCTAGTAGCTAGAGTTCTCAACTAGTTTTGTAGGTTTTGAAAATACACATGGATTGCCCAAAATACGACACCTATCACTAATAGGCTAGAGCTCTTGACACCAAAAGTTCATACATTACTCACATCAATACCTCAAAACTATTGCAAGTTACTACCAGAATTAAATAGCAACCTCAATTACCTACTTCCAAGACAAGACACAACTCAGTGCAACAACCAACTCTCTTAACAAGATAAACATGAAAACTAAAGAGAGTTCCCGCGACACACTAAACAAAAGCCAAGGCTCTTGCTAAAGACAAACTAAGACTAAAAGTAAACATGGAAGCACCTATGAAAAGATAAAGAACACACAACAGCAAAAAGATAAGCAGGAAAAATCCTATGATGTGTTCTAGATTGGAGTGGAGCGTGTTTCTCTCCCACAAAAAGTAAGATGGGGTCTAACTTGTTATGACCAACAAGCAAAACTAAAGAAAACTAAAAATAAAACCTAAGAGCGAGACGCTCCAAGCATAGCACATAACGCATGAAGTGATAAAAATATAGTGAGACGAAGGACGAACTGATGATTGTTGATGGAGAAGGGGATGCACGGGGGCATCCCCAAGCTTAGACGCTTGAGTCTCCTTTAATATTTATTGGGGATTCATGGGGCATCCCCAAGCTTGAACGCTTGACACTCCTGGATCTTCTTTCATCATCTTCCATCGCACACTTGAAAACTCTCTTCATACATAACTCATCATAAGCTGATTAGAGAGGTTAGTACCCTTAATAAAATAATTTTTCCCCATTGGATATAAAGATATTCTAGAAGAGCTACTGTTTATCAAGAGTGCCAAAAAGGTTTTGCAAATAAAAATCAAGCTTAAGGTTTGGAAAAGTGAAGAGAGGCAAAACGTGGCAGAATCTGTGAAAAACAGAACAACAGGTAGTAGAGAATTTTTTAGGGGCACTTCTGCAACTCAAATCAAAAAACTCAGAACATATGAAAGTTTCAAAATTTTATAGAGCATGATGTCAAAAAAATTCAGATCAAAAAGATGATGTGGTGATTTTATTCGAATTTTTCTGTCAAGGGACAGAATCTGTTTTCTGGACAGCATGTCACAACTTTTGCTTCCCTTATCATAAGAGGCTATAACTTGGCACAAAGCTGAAAAATAAAGATACAATGATGTTGCTACAGTAGTAACAAACATCAAGACACAAAAAAAGCAAAAAAGAAACCTAATTCGTTGTGGGCTGCCTCCCAAAAGCGCTTTCTTTTATGCCTTTAAGCTAGGCATGATGCAAAATAAGAATCAAGGGTCTCCAAGATCAGAATCATAAAAACCTTCAAATTGATTTTCAATAAGCTCATTCTTATTCTTCCTAGGAAAGAGGTACTTACCTTTCGCCATACCGCGTAAGCGTATGTGCCCGTTACCAATATCAATGAAGCCTTTCATAGCACGGAGGAAGTCTCTTCCGAGCACAATGTTACTTTGGTTTGGCTCCATGATGAAGAAATCCATTGGTGCAGTCCTATGAAGGAATGCAACTTGGACTCCTTTTACCTTTCCTTTAATCTCTGAAATATCTCCATTAGAATGTTCATGATAAGATGATAATTTATCCATATCTAGCTTCAAAGAATCATAAACTATTTTTGGCATAGTAGAAACTGTGGATCCAATATCACAAAGAGCAAGGAAGCCTTGGTTAGAGATGCTAATCCTAACAAAGGGCTCCCAATCATCATCTATCTCCAACATTTCTTTCTTGTTGGACTTAAGTTCCTCTACTTTCCTCAAGTCTAGAGCATCCAATATTTTTTCAATAGTGGCAAGTCTATCTATGACAGTATCAATACTACGATCATAAACAAAATAACTAGATAGACTATGCAAAATATCAAGAGCCCTAACTTCATCACAGTCTAGAAAATCTCCTTCAGCTATAATATCAAGAGAGTGTTTACACCACTTAAAAAGACCATGGTAAAAATTTCTAAGCACGAATTTTATAGGTATCCAAGGCATAATTCTTTTATGTGCTTCGGAGATTCTGTCCCATGCCTTCTTCATATTTGCTCCATCTCTTTGACGGAAATCGAGAACTTCCGATTCCCACAAAGCACCTAGCCCTAATATGTTCATCTAAACAAGGAGGACTACTAACAGCAAGATAAACAATTTTTTTGTGATTTTTGATATAAGACACAAAGATAAAAACTGAAAGGTAAACTAACAAGACTAAAAAACAAAGGTAAAGGGTAGTGTGCAACTCCCCTATCTTAGCACTCGGAGTCCCCGGCAACGGCGCCAGAAATTTTTCTTGGTGTGCGAGGTGATGATTGTGATTTCTCGCCCTTCGTTGGTAAACCCCAAGTGGAAGGTGTGATGTAGCACAGCAGAAAATTTCCCTCAGTAAAGATACCAAGGTATGTCTCCAGTAGGACTCCAGAGATGATAAGTAGGTGTCAGTGGCGCAACTGACGCGGACCTGCACATAGACACAAATAACTTTGTTCCCAACGAAGTTCAGAGAGGTTGTCAATCTCTCCGGTCTTGTTGTTCACAAAGGATCAAACACAAGGGATAATGATAGCAACTGAAAGTAAAAGCAGAAAAGTAAATGAGCGTGGAAACAGTGATGAGGATATGGACCGGGATACGTGATGTTCACTAGTGATGTCTCTCTCCCAAAAGACGATAAAACTTCTATGCGAGGTGAACAAATTACAGAAGGGCAATTGGCAGGATTATGAACGCACCGCAATGCTAACTATGCTACAAAAGAAAGGAAGAGGCTCAAAAGCATGGGCAGAACGCCAAAATAAGTAGACCGGAATCCAACTGCATCTACTACTAATCATCCACCTTGAGATATCTATCCGGAACATCTCGCTGGTATTAAGTTGCGAGCCCCACCCAAAGTGTACACCCAAAGCAACAAACAACTGCATTAAAAAACACTTTGCCTAAAGTAAACAATCCTTGCAACCGCGGTTACAAGCACCGTTGTTTTCCCCCCTTGTGGCAACAACACATCCCCTAGACTCATGTTTCTGTCACTCAAGCGTGTCATCAGGGGGCATGAACCCACACTCGAGCATAACGTTCCCTCTTGGGGTTACTACCTACTACTTGGCCAAAGCAATAAACAACTACGGAGAACATGCAAGAATTACTTAAGAACAAAAATATAAGAGATAAGAACCAAATATATTACTCAATCACAATCTGAACATAATCTCATAATCCATCAGATCCCATCAAACTCAGCATAGCAACAGCAGAAAGATTACAAAAGTGCCTCGATCATGTAGGGCAGCTCACGAGGTCTAAACCACGAAGAACAAAGAGGGGAGGAGAACATCACATAGCTACTGATCACGGACCCATGGTCCAAAGGAAACTACTCACGGTACATCCGGGAAGCATCCATGGTGGAGAGGAGACTCCCGGAGGTCGGCCCTCCCTCCGGCAGGGTGCCGGGAAGAGGTATGCTGGTGCTCCCGATCTCGGAAGCGCGGCGGCGGCGGAACAGAGGCGAGATCACGAAAAAGGGTTCTGTCCTCGAGGGTTTCTCGTCACGAAGAATATATAGGCGAAGGGGGGCAGCCAGGGGGGCCACCAGGGGTCTAGGCGCCCCCCTGGCGCGGCCACCCCCTGGGCAACTGGTGGTGGCCCTCTGGCCCCACTCAGGTTCTTCCGGAAGGTTCTTCTGCGCTGATTTTTTATCTGAATTTCCCCGAATTTTTGGAGCACTTTTTATATGGGGGAAAACTGAAATAGAAAAACAGCAGAAAACAGGAACTGGCACTGTGGTGCACTGAGTTAATAGGTTAGTCCAAATATGATCAAAAGTGTATGAAAGTGTATCTAGATCATAGCAATATCACACAAAACATGCATTGAGCAAGCAGAACTTATAGATACGTTTTGGACGTATCAGTAGTGTAGGGTATCCTTCCCGGAGGATCATCTTGTACTATGCTTCTCCACCAAGAAAGATAAGACATGCATGAGTAGAATGTTACGTCTCCGGACGACCCAAACCTTGGTAAACCCTTGTGTTTACCCGAGCCACTTTATCATTACCCATGCCGCTGAACATCAATTGAAGACCTCCAACCCCAGAGAGCGGGTGTGGCCCTGGCTGCACCTTCCGAAAGCAAAGAGGGGAGTCCCCCGGGTCTGCCCCGACAACAATGTGTTATCAAGCTTTTTGAGATATTCAGGCCATCCGATCCGAGGACACCTCAGCATTGATTTTAGCTGCCGGACTCGCCCGCCTTCTTAGTCGTCGGTGCTTTTCTTCTTCATCCACCTCCACCAGCGGGACAACACATTACTTAGTCTCATGTTTCTGTCACTCAAGGTAGACATCGGGAGGCATGAACCCATCATCTAGCATAACGCTCCCTCTTGGAGTTACAATCTACTAGTTGTCCAAAGCAATAAACTGCAACGGAGAACATGCAAGACTACTCAAGAACAAAAATATAAAGGAAACCAAATATATTACTGATGTCTACACACACTTCTATTCTTGTAGACTATGTTGGGCCTCCAAGCGCAGAGGTTTGTAGGACAACAACAATTTCCCTCAAGTGGATGACCTATGGTTTATCGAACTCAAGGAATTAGAGGTTGAAGATGGTCTCTCTCAAGCAATCCTGCAATTAAGAAACAAGAAGTCTCTTGTGTCCCCAACACACCTAATGCAATGAAAAATTTCATAGGTGCACTAGTTCGGCGAAGAGATGGTAAAATATGGGTGATAGGTGTGGCAAAGCAAAGTAATATAATCTTTAATAAAAATTGCAGCAAGATAGCAAGTTTTTTTTTTGAGAAAAAGCAAGATAGCAAGTAGTAAACGCGAACACAAACGGTATTGCAATGGTGGAAAAAGGGCCTAGGCTTCATACTTTCACTAGTGGAAACTCCCAACAACATTAACATAGTTTAATCACATGATATTTCCACTAAAACATGCAATGGAAACATACTCGGAGGTCATTCCTTTGAGATCAATAGATGTCAAGAATTGTGTAGGGCTACAAGAGCACACCTTAGAGTTTGTAGTTCTCATCTATGGATTTACCAATGTCACCGCGGCCATCTAAAGAGAGTACCACAATCACCACAACATATCTCAAGGATAGTCAAAGACAAGCACCAAGAGACACTACTGGAAATATGAGTTTTTCCGTCAGCCAAGGGCTTTGCCGTACGCTTTATATCGGGCCAGACGGCAAAGGATCCTATGTCATCATCCATGTGTCCAGCTGGCGGCAAAGAGTCGTGGGGCCTCGGGTCAATGCTATGCCATCCGCCTAGCCCACGTCTGACGGCAAAGAGCCGACATGTGGGGCCCTGGCTCAAGACTTTGTCATCCGCTGGACCGTTAGCTGACGGCAAAGCCCGCAGTTAGCCCCCTTATGGGGTTAAGTAATCGGTTGGCCGTACAAGCCGTGTCGTCGTTCTCCATTAGAAAAAGGCTAACGGCAAAGCCGCCTATTGCCGACTAAATAACTGACAAAAGCTTTGCCGTCACGGAGCTGTCGACAAAGCCTTTGCCGTTCGTTTTTCATATGTTTGCCGTTAGCTTTGATTGACAGCAAAACTTCTTTTACCTGTAGTGAGACTCTCAATATTCAATCAATTCACAATAAAATAAATCACTCATGAAAATATTCTTATAATCTGTGTCCAATAGACCCAATATCACCGCGGCCTCAGAGATTATACTAGATATAGACAAGTGAGTACATCAAATCCAATACTAGATATATATACTAGATATAGACCTCAGCCCCGAGGAGGAACTACTCCCGCATCATGGAGGGAGGTGATACGTCCAAAACGTATCAATAATTTCTGCTTGCTACATGCCTCTTTTGTGTGATATTGCTATGATATTGATGAACTTCCATACACTTTTGATCATATTTGGACTAACCTATTTAACTCGGTGCACCCCAGTGCCAGTTCCTGTTTTCTGTTGTTTTTCTATTTCAGGTTTCCCCCTTATTAAAAGTACCAGAAAAATTTCGGGAAAATATAGGAAAAATCAGCGTACCGGAAGCTTCGCGAAGAGCCCTAGAGGGGAGCCAGGGGGGCCCAGGCGGCCAGAGGGTGCGGCCCCACCCTTGGCCGCGCTAGGGGGGCGCCTGGAGCCCCTCGCTTACCTCTGGCTGCCCCCTTTCGCCAATTTATTCCCCGTGACGAGAAACCCTCGGGGACGGAACCCTTTTTCGCGATCTCTCCTCTGTTCCGCCGTCGTCGCGCTTCCAAGATCGGGAGCACGAGAAGACCTCTTCCCGGCACCCTGCCGGAGGGAGGAATCACCTCCGGGAGCTTCTCCACCACCATGGATGCTTCCCGGATGAACCGTGAGTAGTCCACCTTGGACCATGGGTCTATGATCAGTAGCTATGTGATGTTCTCCTCCCCTCTTTGTTCTTCATGGATTAGACCTCGTGGGCTGCCCTACATGATCGAGGTACTTATGTAATCTTTCTGCTTTTGCTATGCTGAGTTTGCTGGGATCCGATGGATTATGAGATTATGTTCAGATTGTGTTTGAGTTATATATTTGATTCTCCTCTTTTATATTTATGTTCTTGAGTAATTCTTGCATGTTCTCCGTTGCTGTTTATTGCTTTGGCCAAGTAGTAGGTAGTGACTCCAAGAGGGAGCGTTATGCATGATTGTGGGTTCATGCCCCCCGATGACTAGCTTGAGTGACAGAAACATGAGTCTAGGGGATGTGATGTTTCCACAAGGGGAAAACAACGGTGCTTGTACTTGCGGGTGCAAGGATTGTTTACTTTACGCAAAGTTCTTCAATACGGTTGTCCGTTGCTTTGAGTTTAGACTTTGGGTGGGATTCGCAACTTAATACCAGCGAGATGTTCTGGATAGATATCTCAAGGTGGATGATTACTAGGTAGATGCAGATGGATTTCGGTCTACTTGTCTTGGCGTACCGCCCATGCTTTTGAGCCTCTTCCTTTCTGCATAGCATAATTAGCATTGGTTTGCGCACATAATCCTGTCAATTGCCCAGCTGTAATTTTTTTACCTTGCATGGCTATTTTATCGTCTTTTGGGAGAGAGACATCACTAGTGAACATCATAGGACCTAGGTCCATATTTCCACCACTGCTGCACCCACTACCAATTTACTTTCAGTATTTACTTTTCCGTTCCTATCTCTATCATTATTATCCCGTGCGTTTTATCCTTTCTAAACAACAAGGCCGGAGTAATTGACAGCTCCTCTGTACTCGTTGGGAGCAAGGCTATCTGTTGTGTGTGCAGTTCCAGGAGAAGCAAGTGATTATCTTCAAACGGCGCATCACTTGCCGAACCACCTACTTATCGTTGTTGGAGTCCTACGGGAGACAAACCCTATCCTCTACATAGGGGAAATTTGCCGCTATCTACATCTCACCTTCCACTTGGCGTAACCAACGAGGGCGAGAAGTTATCTCATGTATCAAGAAAATTTCTGGCGCCGTTGCCGGGGACTCCACACTTCAAGATAGGGGAGTTGCACACTAACTTTTATCTTTGCTTTTTAGTCTTGTTTGTTTACCTTTCAGTTTTCTCTTTAGTGTCCTTTATCAAAAATAAAAAAAATAGTTATCTTGCTTTTAGTTATCCTTTCTGTTTAGTCAAGCATGTTAGGATTTGGTGCCTTGAGGGAATCAGAGGTCTTAGCTTTCCATCAAAGGGATGGAGAAAATATGAAGAAGGCATGGGACAGAATTTCTGATGCACATAGGAGAATTATGCCTTGGATACCTATAAAAATTGTGCTTAGAATTTTTTACCATGGTCTTTTTAGATGGTGCAAACACTCTCTTGATATTATAGCCGAAGGAGATTTCTTAGCTTGTGATGAAGCTAGAGCTCTTGAAATTATACATGGTCTATCTAGTTACTTTGTTTATGATCATAGTTTTGATACTGTTATAGATAGACTTGCTACTATTGAAAAGAGAATGGATGCTCTAGACTTGAGAGAAGTAAAGAAACCACAGCCAAATAAGAAAGATGTTTATGAGTTAGATGGTGACTGGGAACCCTTTTTTAGAATTGGCATCTCTAATCAAGACTTCCTTGCTTTCTGTGACATTGGATCCTTGGTTTCTACTATGCCAAAAGTTGTTTATGATTCTTTAAAATTCAACATGGACAAATTGTCATCCTATCATGAACATGCTAATGGAGATATTTCTGAGATCCAGGGAAGGATAAAAGATGTACCAGTGACATTCCTTAAAAGGATTGCAATGGTTGATTTCTTCGTCATGAAGCCAAACCAAGGAAACATAGTGCTTGGGAGGGATTTCCTCCGGGCCGTAAAAGGCTTCATTGATATAGGTAAGGGACAAATACGCCTACGCGGGAAGGCAAAATTTATGTACCCCTTTCCTAAAAGAAACAAGGATGAACTTGTTGAGAACCCATTTGAATCGATTTACAACTCTGATTATTATGATGATCTTTGATTCCTTCTATTTGCATTAAGCCTAGCTAATGGCTTAAAAGAAGCGCTTTCGGGAGGCAGCCCGCAACGAATTTAGGTTTTCCTTTTTGTTTTGCTTCTGTTTTTAGTGGTTTGATGATTGTTACTAATGTAGCAACATCATTGTATCTTTACTTTTCAAGCTTTGTGCCAAATATAGCCCCATATGACAAGGGAAGTGAAAGTTGTGACATGCTGTCCAGAAAACAGATTTTTTCCTCGTGACTGGAAAAATCACAGAAAAATCCAAGTTAATCTTTTTGAGCTGAAACTTTTACACAGCATGCTCTATACAATTACGGAACTTTCGTATGTTCTGAGTTTTTTTATTTGAGTTGCAGAAGTATCCCTAAAAACAAATTTACTACCTTCTGGTCTGTTTTTCACAGATTCTGTCCTGTTTTGCCTTTTCTTCATTTTGCAAACCTTAAGCTTGATTTTTCTTTGCAAAACCTTTTTGGAAATCTTGATAAACAGTAGATATTCAATAATATCCTTATTTACAGTAGAGAAAAAATTATTTTATTATGGGTACTAACCTCGCTAATCAGATTATGATGAGCAATGTATGAATGGAGTTTTCAAGTGTGCGAGGGAAGATGATGAAAGAAGATTCAGGAGTGTCAAGCTCTCAAGCTTGGGGATGCCCCCATGCATCCCCAAGAAATATTCAAGGAGACTCAAGCGTCTAAGCTTGGGGATGCCCCCGTGCATCCCCTTCTCCATCAACAATTATCGGTTCGTCTTTCGTTTCACTATATTTTTATCACTTCATGCGTTATGTGCTATGCTTGGAGCGTCTCGCTCTTAGGTTTTATTTTTAGTTTTATTTAGCTTTGATTTCTGTTAATAACAAGTTAGAACCAAGATTTATTTGTGTGGGAGACAAACACGCTCCACTTCCAAAATCTAGAACACATCATAGGATTTTTCATGCCTATATCTTTGTTGTGATTGTTCTTTATCTTTTTCATAGCTGATGTCATGTTTAGCTCTTAGTTTTCATGCTTACCTTTTTGAGAGCTTTTGTTTAGTTTGTTGCTAGAACTCTCTTGAGTTTTCATGTTTATCTTGTTTAGAGAGTTTGCCTGTTGCGCTGAGTTGTGTGTCCTGACTTGAAGTAGGTAATTGAGGTTGCTATTCTTTTGTAGTAGTAACTTGAAATAGTTTTGAGGTATTGCTTTGAGTAATGTTTGGAGTTTTGGTGTCAAGAGCTTTAGCCTATTAGTGACAGATGTCGTATTTTGGGCAATCCGTGTTTATTTTCAAAACTTACAAATTAGTTAAGAACTTTAGCTACTAGTTGGATCACTACTCTTTGGAGGGATCGAATATTAGAGTACACTCACGTACAATGAGTCGAGGATGCGCAAGGATAACCAAACCCCCATAAACTCCTCCTCGGGGTACTTGTCTCTTTTTGAACCTCCTTATTAGATTGAGAGTTATCGATAATAAGTGCATGAGTTCTTCGGACTAATGTGAGTATTCGAAAGTTGACACTTCCACCTACCCATATTTTTCTAGCCTCTCCTGTGTCGTGCATTTCTTTTTTCTCACTCCGAGAGTTGGCGTCCACCTTCGCTGGTACATCCAAATCCTTGGTATGATAAGCACTATCATCATAAACCTCCTTATATCCTTCCTCAAAACAGCCACCATACCTACCTATCAAGGCATTTCCATAGCCTTTCCGCGATACATTGCCCTGCAACATCCACCTTCTCATGACTTGATCTTCATGGCATACATGCTACTTGCTTGATCGATGAGCCGCATGCTAGTTGGGCCTTTCCCTAATTGCTACATGACGCGCTAGTATCATTGCATATCCTCCTACACTGGTAGAGGCATACATTTGCATACATCATGATAGTTACATCTTCTTTATGATTTGAGTACTTTTGTAAAGTGTGAAAGATCTTCTATACTTCTTGTAATATATAGAGTGTTGCCCCTAAATTGAGGAAAAGATCCCAAAGAGGACAAAATAAAAAGATCCCAAAGAGGACAAATGAGAGATAAATAGAAAGAGCCATTGAGGCCACACAAGAAAAGAAAAATAGAAAAAAGAGAAAAAGAAACAAAAATAGAGAAGGGGGCACACTACTATTCCTTTTGAGAGATCCACACTCGTACTCCATCTTATATCCTGTACTCCATAAAGATTATCATTCATGCATATAGCTATGTGGGACCCTTCACACTATAGAACTTGGCTTGTATATTCCAATGATGAGCCTCCTCAAATGAGCTCTAGGTCTTCTTGAGCAAGTAAGTTGGATGCACCCCCACTAGTTCCATTGGAGAGCTTTCAGCTCATATGTGCATCCGTTGCATGGCAATCCCTACTCCTCACATCATATCTATCATTTGGCTTTCTCTCGCCTATGATTGTCCTCATTGATGTGAGCCCTTCACACCTTTTTGTCTTCCTCCTCCACCATTTTCTCTCTTTACCATCCTAAGTGTCAACTTTCTTGCTTACGCTCATCCATTGCATGAGTGCTCAAAATGTCGAAAAGGAGTGGATCATTTTGACTTGTACCTGGCTAGTGGTCTGGGAATGAGTCAAGATAAGATTCCAAAGAAGACCAAGTGTGAAACTTTAGTAGATTGAGTTCTCAACATAAAAATACCGTTTTCTCGTATATCCCTATCCCCTTTCTTGCACGCAAACACCATTTGGAGACATTCGAGTCACGGACAGCGAGAGCTCTTGCACCTTTATGTTCTTATGTTGCTTGTTTCAATGCTAAATATAGACTCTTGCCTGTTATGACTTGAATTGAGTTACATGCCTTGATTTCTTTACTTAAAAGTTCTTATATGGTTGTTAGCATGTCACCACATAAATTATGCTTGTTATCATTTACCTACTCGAGGACGAGCAGGAATTAATCTTGGAGATGTTGATACGTCCAAAACGTATCTATAATTTCTGCTTGCTCCATGCCTCTTTTGTGTGATATTACTATGATATTGATGAACTTCCATACACTTTTGATCATATTTGGACTAACCTATTTAACTCAGTGCACCCCAGTGTCAGTTCCTGTTTTCTGTTGTTTTTCTATTTCACGTTTCCCCCTTATTAAAATTACTAGAAAAATTCCGGGAAAAATATAGGAAAAATCAGCGTACCGGAAGCTTCACGAAGAGCCCGAGAGGGGCCAGAGGGAAGCCAGGGGCCCCAGGAGGCCAGAGGGCGCGGCCCCACCCCTGGCGGCGCCAGGGGGGCGCCTGGAGCCCCTGGCCCACCTCTGGCTGTCCCCTTTTGCCTATTTATTCCCCGTGACGATAAACCCTCGGGGACGGAACCCTTTTTCGTGATCTCTCCTCTGTTCCTCCGCCGTCGCGCTTCCAAGATCGGGAGGACCAGAAGACCTCTTCTCGGCACCCTGTCGGAGGGAGGAATCACCTCCGGGAGCTTCTCCACCACCATGGATGCTTCTCGGATGAACCGTGAGTAGTCCACCTTGGACAATGGGTCTATGATTAGTAGCTATGTGATGTTCTCCTCCCCTCTTTTTTCTTCATGGATTAGACCTCGTGAGCTGCCCTACATGATCGAGGCACTTATGTAATCTTTCTACTGTTGCTATGCTGAGTTTGCTGGGATCCGATGGATTATGAGAATATGTTCAGATTGTGTTTGAGTTATATATTTGATTCTCCTCTTTTATATTTATGTTCTTGAGTAATTCTTGCATGTTCTCTGTTGCTGTTTATTTGTTTGGTCAAGTAGTAGGTAGTGACTCCAAGAGGGAGCGTTATGCATGATTGTGGGTTCATGCCCCCCGATGACTAGCTTGAGTGACAGAAACATGAGTCTAGGGGATGTGATGTTGGCACAAGGGGGCAAACAACGGTGCTTGTACTTGCGGGTGCAAGGATTGTTTACTTTACGCAAAGTTCTTTAATGCAGTTGTCCATTGCTTTGAGTTTACACTTTGGGTGGGATTCGCAACTTAATACTAGCGAGATGGTCTGGATAGATATGTCAAGGTGGATGATTAGTAGGTAGATGCAGATGGATTTCGTTCTACTTGTCTTGGCGAACCGCCCATGCTTTTGAGCCTCTTCTTTTCTGCATAGCATAATTAGCATTGGTTTGCGCACATAATCCTGTCAATTGCCCAGCTGTAATTTGTTTACCTCGCATGGATATTTTATCATCTTTTGGGAGAGAGACATCACTAGTGAACATCATAGGACCTAGGTCCATATTTCCACCACTGCTGCATCCACTACCAATTTACTTTCAGTATTTAGTTTTCCGTTGCTATCGCTATCATTATTATCCCGTGAGTTTTATCCTTTGTAAACAACAAGGCCGGAGGAATTGACAACTCCTCTGTACTCGTTGGAAGCAAGGCTATCTGTTGTGTGTGCAGGTACAGGAGAAGCAAGTGATTATCTTCAAACGACGCATCACTTGCCGAACCACCTACTTATCGTTGTTGGAGTCCTACGGGAGACAAACCCTATCCTCTACATAGGGGAAATTTGCCGCTATCTACATCTCACCTTCCACTTGGGGTAACCAACGAGGGAGAGAAGTTATCTTGTGTATCAGGAGGAAGCAACGTCGATGGAGATGAATCCGGGGACACTTCCTCGTCCCAGCAGGGTGCCAGAGCAGAAAATTCCGGTCCCCGAAGCTTGTTGGCGATGGCGGCGGAGATCGGAATAGCTTCTCGAAAAAGGGTTGGATATCCAGGGTTTCCTCCCCGGGAGTAAAAATAGGGCCAAAGGGGGACCTCGGGGGTGGCCCCACTCGACCAGGCAACCCGGTGGCGCGACCACCCCCTAGGCCGCACTGGCAGGTCACCTGGTTGGGAGGTGGGCCCCCTTTCGGCTATCCTTCGGGCTTCTAGAGTCTTCCGTACTTCTGATTTTTTATATAATTTTTCTAGAATTTTCCGAGCACTTTTATTTTTGACATTTTCCTGCAATGCACGGAGAACAGCAGACAGAAACTGGCACTGGGCACTGAGTTAATAGGTTAGTCTAAATATGTTATAAAGATATGAAAGTGTAGCAAAACATATAGCAATATCACAAATATAAGCATGGAACAAGCAGAAATTATAGATAAGTTTTGGACGTATCAATTACTTTCACAATTTGAACATAATCTCATAATCCATCGGATACGAGCAAACATAATATAATAACGAAGGAATCATAACATAAGTTCCTTGATCATGTTAGGCAGCTCACAAGGTATAAACAATGAAGCACAAGATGGGAGAGAAGACATCTACTAGCTTGCTGATAATGGACCCATGGTGCAAAGAGGACTACTCACGGAGCATACCGGAGGCGATCATGGTGATGGAGGACCCTCCGGAGATCATTCCTCCTTCCGGCAATATGATGGGATAGGAACTTCTGATGATCCTGATTTCTGAATCGCGGCGGCGGTGGAATAGTAGTGTATTTTGCCAAATAGGGTCCTCTCTGAGGGTTTTCAGAGGACGATGTAAATATAGGCCAAAGGGGGGCACCGAGGGTGGCCCCACCCGTCTAGGCGCGCCATCGGGCTGCCTAGATGGGGGGTGGCCCCCTCCGCCTCCTCTTCGGGCTTCTCGAGTCTTCTGGTGTATAATAATTTTGGGAATTTATCAGAATTTTTCCGAGCACTTTGATTTTTCAAAATTTTCCTGCATTGCACAGATAAAAACTGGCACTGGACACTAGATTAGTAGGTTAGTCCCAAATATGTTGTAATTGATAAGAAATTGGATGAAAACATTTAGCAATATCACCAAAAGGAGCATGAGACAAGCAAAAACTAAAGTGAAGGTTGGAATAATCTTCTAGACAAGAAGCATGTGGCTAGAAATTATATAATGGATGAAAATCCAAATATCACAAGCAATGTCTTGATAGAAGAATAGAGATGCACCATGTACTTGGACATGTGATCTTATATGTTCTTGGCATATGATTCTACCATAAAACATGTGTTGTGAATCCAACAAAAGAATGACTAAAAAGTTCTTGAAAGAAGACTTGTGGAAGTTGTACCACAAATTATGATGGAAGTTGTAACACCCTCAGTTGCTGTAACAGCAATCATCATCACTATTGATCATCACTGTTGGATTATCACTGTTTGATCTCCCTTGTACTTGATAAAACTTTGTGATGCTAATGGTCAAACCTTGCTGTGGTTGATCAACACCCCATGCACCATGAACTTGAGCCCTTGGGATCAAAACCCAAAGCACAATGCATCTTGCTCATCAAGAAATCCAACCCTAGTTGAAACTACTTTAAATGGAAACTAAAACAAAAGTGCTCAATTAAAGTTGTTCCAAAAATCATGGAACTATTTTTGTAAATTGCCTAAAATCATTATAATCATGTTGGAATAACTTTGGTAATTTTTGGAGTTGCAGAAAATTCCAAACAATTCAAACAGTAGGTTAAAACCCCTACTTTGGGCATTTAATATTTAAAAGAAATATCTAATGATTTTATTTTGCAGCAAAATATTTTGTGACACCTCAGTAATATGTAACACTAATTTACAAACACTAACAACCTTTTACAAAAATTCTAGGGTTAATAAATCAATTACATAAAGAAATTGAGCAAACAGAAAACAAAACGAAAATTGGAAAAGGCTTAAAGCTCGCCTGGGGCGAGGCCCACCCCAGCCCAGCCACCCCGTCCCGTCTTCCACCTCCCACCTGCTCCCGTCATGTCGGCCACCTGCTCGACGCCGTGGCGCCGCCGTGGCCACGGGCGCCACTGGAGCCCTCCCCTCCCTCACCTGCTCCCTGCGACCGCGGACGCGATAAGGGCAACGCCCCCTCCCTCCTGGACACGCCCACCATCTTTTCCCCTCCCCCTGCAGCTCGCCATCGTCGGGGAAAGAATCATCCGAGCGCAGCCTCGCCGCCGTGGTGAGCCGCCGCGGCCAACAGCCTCCCCGAGCCCCGAAGACCTGTCCAACGTGTTCCTCGTCGTCGTCCTCGTCTCCGAGCGCACGGAATCGAGGCGGAAGCCTCCACCCCGAGCACACGGTCACCTTCCCCAACTCCGGCCGCCGCGACGTCGCAAAGGACATCCGGCGCCACCACGACGCCCCCGGGCCCGCTCTCTGCACCGTCGCGCTCCTGGTGAGCTAGTGCTCCCTCCCCAAACCCCCGTGAACGCCCGCGTAGCCCGTAGACGCCGCCCCCCTTTTACTCATTCCGGCCGCCGCGCGCACTCGTCGCCGGCGAGGCCACGGTGACCGATTGGTCCCGGAGGTGTCACCGTCGTGATCCCCACGCGCTGTGGTTCCCGTTGGGGCTCTTTGCGCGCGCCTAGGGCCCCTGTAGCGTCGACACCGTCAAGGTCCGTGGCGCAGCCGCCGCCTTCGTCGTCGCCGACGTCGCTCCGGCGCGTCTCCGGCGCAACCACCACCACCAGTGCACTCGCCGTCGTCTTCTGCTTCGAACGCATCAAGCCGCGCACCCTCCCGTGCCCTGGGGCGAGCTCCCCGTCGACCTCGCCGGCGGCGGGCTCCGGTAAACCCTCCGGTGAGGATGACAGGCGGGCCCCCCGTGTCAGCCAGCTTAATTAGGGGTTAACCAAACCCCTGGGCCACTGACAACGGGCCCCACTCACTAACCACCCCGGCTAATCTCTTATTAGCTTAACAGAAAAATTAAAACCCCCTTGGGTCACTTACTAGTGGGCCCATGTAATTAGGTTAGCCTCTAGATTAATTAGACTGATTAAATATGCCCCTGTGTCACTTACATTGGGGTCCCACCTGTCAGTTTATTATTTAAAAGAATTAATAAGAATTTCCAGTGACTGACATGTGGGTCCAGAGGCATTTTCTAATTTAATTAAATATTTTGTAAATAACAGAGGCTGACATGTGGGTCCCATATGTCAGTACTGTTTTGGATAATGTTCTGGATAATGTTTAATAAATAATGAAAGAAATCCAGAAAATCATTTAAATTGATTTAAACTTTGAAATTCAATAACTTTTAAACCGTAACTCGGATTCAAAAACTTTATACATGAAAATTGATCAGAAAAATATAATGAATACAAATACGCTATCCGTATGTCTACCACACCCCTCTAACACGACGAACCTCGAACATTCCCCCTCCGGACCGACTGTCCGATAAATTGTCCGGTACTGTTAGAGTGCCCGGATGAATTTATTCCGAACACGAATGTTTCTCGGAATAGATCAACTAGCACGGATACACCCCCCTTATGTTGTTCCGGTAACCACGACACCTCCGGCTTGATCCTTCCCCTCCGGACACCCTGTCCGGTAAACACCCGGAGCCGGTAGTTCATCCTCAGATGAATTTCCGTTCCGAGCAACGTGCATTGCACTGCGTTAGAACACCGTTAACATTTCATCTATCATATCATGCATCTGTTTGTATATGCTTGCTGTGTATTTACTATTTCTTCCCCCCTTAATCTCCGGTAGACCCCGCTGCTGCCGTCGACTACACCGCTACTGAGTACGACTACGTCGTCGACGACCCTACTACTACCGTCGAGCTTGCAGGCAAGCAGAGCCATTCTCTTCCCCAGATATCGCCTATCTTTCCGTACTTTTCTTGCACTAGGCATTGTTACTGCTGCTGCTACGATTACAATCCTATTCAACTGCATAGCCTGATTTTTGTCGCCCCTTGATGTACCTTCCTTTATCCTATGCTGCCTATTATTCTTATTATGCATTATTCAGCAGTGAGCCCTGCGCATTGTTAGCTAGGATTAGATAGAGGGCCGTGGTCACTCAGGGGAGTGAACGCGGATACAAATATTATAACTGCACAGGTACGGTACAAGGCAGACACCGCCAAAGGCCCCTATCTGGGTTATGCCTAGTCACCTCAAGTGTGAGCTATCAAGGAGTAATCCTTGTACTCCACTCGAGGCTGACTTTGTCTTGCCGCCATAGGGTCCTGTAAACGGTTGTCCTTCAGGTAAGAAGTCGGGCGACCCAGCGGTGCGCGCGAGAGGTATTGCGACGGGACGACAGGGAGGGTACGACCAGTGTACCGGTGTGCTTGGCCCCTGGTCGTTGGCCGTGAGAGTTACCAAACTACGAAAGTCGAGCTCCTCCCGGAGCACACGTGAGACAAGGTAAGAAGACGGTTCACCTTGTTGGTAACCGCAGTGACTTGGTGGGACGACGGGGCAGGCACCGATGTACTGGTGGTCCTGGCTGCTGTCGTTGTCCGCGGGTCAGTTAAGTCGAGGCAACGATAACGGTTGTCATGCAAGTTAATAAAATGCTAATTGGTTCAGTGAATGTCTTGAGTTGGCTATATGCCATGTACGCACTACCTATCCGTGGGAATTACGAGTTTATGGGCTCCTCTGCTTCGTAGTGTCGTCCGAGGACTCTTCAGACGTCAGCAGTACCGCGGCCTGCGCTGGGAAGTGGTGTTGTCTTATTTGCCGCGGCAGTGTGATTTGTATTTGCTTTGATTTAACTTCACCGGCCAGCCTCGCACCGTGCAGGAGTACGTCGGGGTTAGGGTCCAAAGCCCCGCGTACATAGGATATAGTCCGGCGGATGACCTCTCTGTTGAGTTTGAAAGATGGGCTATGAAGTGTCGGATAGCCTCGGTGGAGCGTTCCCTAACAAGGTTCCCGCCACCCTGGAGATCCGTGCGTGTAGCGTAACACAAGTGCACCCCTGCAGGGAAGATTAATCTATTCGAATAGCCGTGTCCACGGTAACAGGACGCTTTATGCTGAAGCTGGATCTTACCACTAGAAACTATTATTATTAACTGTATGGTTCCGGGTTTTCTTCCTCGAGGGGATGTCGAGGAGGTGAACTCGGAGGCATTGTTAATTATCACAATTTATTATTATACAATGCTGCAGCAACTTCTGCTGCATTGTTACTTTCATTACTGTTATATAAACTGTTGGCTGATTCTTACCCCATGCTGCAAGACATCGTCGGAAGATGCTAGTCTTCGTTAGGCCTAGCATCTTACCCTTGCTCTGGATTTCTGTCTTTCAGTCCACTATATACAACCTCTTCTTTCCGTTGATACAATGCATAATGCTTAGTAGCGGACGTAAGACTCGCGGGTATACTAGATACTCACCTGCTTTATTTCCTTTACTGTTTTGCCTGATCGACCGCTGCAGCCGACGCTGGAGCCCAGGAGCAGGAGTACCCCGGAGGCTCCTACTACGACGTCGAGTTCCCCGTCGACCAGGAGTAGTTCGGTGGATCCCAGGCAGGAGGCCTCGCCTTTTCGATCTGTATCTCTGATGTGATCTGTGCTAGCCTTCTTAAGGCAAAACTTGACTAACTATGTCTGTACTCAGATATTATGGCTTGTATGACTTATGTATTTGGTTCCGCGTGACCCCCCCTCTATTGTAACATATTTGTTTATCTTTTTGTGTTTAGTGTTGTGCTGTGATATTATCACCGTGGCACCCTAATCTCAGTCGTGTACCCTGTGTGTATGATTACTGTACACGGTCTGATTTTGGGGGCGTCACAGAAGTTGAAAGTGCTAGACTACTTAAACCATTCGTAGTCATACTAAACTGTAGTATGGTCTAAATCGTTCTTTCTCCTTTCACTAAAATTATTAACGAACAAGGTTGTTTAATTCATTAAGTTAAAAGACTCACTTCATGAATTAGGAAACCATCCCGAATCTAATGAGACAAGATAGCTCCATAAATGATGGTGTTAGAAAGTTTCTAAAGAAAGAATTTCTTTGTACCAAAATAGAAAGCGATTGAAATTACATATTCTCCCCGAATAGAAAAACTTGTATTGCTTAATTGGTAGTGTGAGAAGTAGTTTCTCTACACAGATCCAATGGGAGATAATGGAAACATTGACCGAGGTACTAGACCTTTCCTTCAGAATATTAGAGTATTGAAACGGAAGCATGTTCCGCTGTAACAACATTGTATAAGGAAGGATATTCCATAGATGATTGATCCTGGTATATGAGTTGAAGCCTTTAGTTAAATTTAGAAGGTTGTCATGAATACGTTCTGTATAGAACAATAATCATGAGTCTTCTTAATAAAACAAAAGGAATAACATTGCTTGAAACGCAAAGGAATGATGGTAGCCTAGGACACGAGGAGAAATGAAATAATATTGAGTTGCATATAGGATGGCTCACGTCCTGCGAAATAAATAGGTTATTTCATATTCCCGATAAACTAGAGAGTTATTGAGAATAATGCAACATGCATAAGGCATTATTTGGCTCATAAAACTGTATGACCAAAGTTCAATATTGATTGACTACGGAAACGTAGGAATGCTTTAATCAATAAAATATTTCATTTACACTACAGCGGACCATAGCCTGGAATTGCGTCTCGTTCAAACTTAGGATTTGAAAGTGAATTGCAATAGGCATGACGAAATCGTATTTCGTTAAAGGATGAACTATAGTGCCTCAAGACAGGAAACCCTCAACCTTGATTTGATCAAGTGATTTTGTTATGATCAAAATATTGAGTGGACCTGCAGTTTCCTAAAACTGAGTGGGAGCTTCGGAGACTTCCAAGAGACTTGGAATGCAGAGGGAATTTTCTGAGTGGGAGCTTTGAGAGAATTATTGTTATGTACGACATAAGAATAAAGATGTTAACTTGATGAAAGCTAAACCACAAAGATATGAGTATATGATAGATATATTTGAGTGGGAGCATGATCACTGTCTCAAACATATATGCATTGATATGTGTGAAGAATGATCTCATATGTATATATATATATATGGACATGCATTGATTGTGTATATAGAGAATCGTCTTATATACACATGTGCAGTATGATATATATAGGGCATAAGGCAAATAAAACGCAAGATTACAATAATCTTCTTTTATGTGAAGTACTAACACGTTACACGTTGAAATCTATAAGAATAGATTAAGAAACGTCTAATGAACTAAAGTGAAGGTTGGAATAATCTTCTAGACAAGAAGCAGGTTCTTGTGGCTAGAAATTATATAATGGATGAAAATCCAAATATCACAAGCAATGTCTTGATGGAAGAATAGAGATGCACCATGTACTTGGACATGTGATCTTATATGTTCTTGGCATATGATTCTACCATAAAACATGTGTTGTGAATCCAACAAAAGAATGACTCAAAAGTTCTTGAAAGAAGAACAAATTCCGATGTGCTTTAGGAGTAAAACACAGAATCTGAATAAGGTCCATGCATTCAGTATATGAGGAATACTGAGGACTATGCTCTAAATTATAGAAAGGACTAGACTTGAATGTAATGCAAGATTACAATTGCAAGCCATATTATGAGTCTATATGGAATTAGAGACATCACCAAAGACATGAAAGAAATGTGAGAAAGATTCACGACACTACAAACATAATACTACTTAAAGAAAGTAGACGTATGGATAGAAGTTTAGCATAAGAACTATTGACTTCTGGCTGAGTGTATTTCCCAGTATATATATGACTATGGATAAGTCTTCTGAAGACTGAACCAAAGGATCACTAAAGGATACTGTGAAATAATAGTCTCACTCTCCCGCGAAACTTATATCCAACCATTATATGATAATGAGTGGCATGTCAAACTAGTTGACCTATACCAGTTGCAAAGGAAACATACAAATCTGAATTGGTGCAGTTCGTTGACGAACCCTCTTCCATGAGCAAGCATGATCAATGAACACTTATGTGTTAAGATGGTTATGATCTGGAAAATGCGGCTAGATTATTAGCACTCTAGTGCAAGTGGGAGACTGTTGGATATATGCTCTAGAGGAAAATAATATATGATTATTCCAATATATCTAAGCAAGTTCATAACCAGTTTCATACCGTGCTAGAACTGTATCAGTGAAACAATGATACAGGTGTGGTATAGAAAACCCCAGAGTTCCTAGTTAGCCTCTATATCAATAACTAGTTCACCTCACTGGATGAGTGACGTGATCATGGATAATTAAGTCTCTTGACTATGAGACCACCTCACTGGATGAGTGACGTGATGAACATTACCCAAAGCAAGAATTACAGCATGATCAATCTTATGAAGGTTCAGTGTTGTAATTACAGAACGTAGTAGACCGTTCCTTTGACCGTGAGTACGTGCATAATTGCTATCTACTCGGATGCTTTGACTTACATCCCACCACCTGACTGAAATATGCGGGTCATAACGGTTGTATCTTGGGTATTCCATGAAGATATGTTGAGGAGTATTGTTACAAGAGCGGGATTTGTCAATCCATGTGATGGATAGATACTCAGGGCCCACTCAATGAGATTCCATCCATAAAGCTGCCCAGCGTGTGACTAGGTCACGGGGATGCATATCACGGGAACGAGTGAATAAGGATTTGTCATAACGAGGTTGAACCAAACATAGGATGTCACTGATCGAATCTCGGAAACAATACAGTATCGCTGACAAAGGGAATGCTATACGACGTAAGGTCCAATCGCTATTGATATCCGGAATGCACAGGGGTCATTATGGGCATCCAGGTCCCGCTGATGATCATTGACCGTAGCCTCATCTCGGTCATGACTGGAGTGTTCTCGGACCGTAGGGTAACACACTTAAGGGCTCGATGAAATCGGAGACCTTTTCGAAACTATCGGAGTTACCGGAGAATAAAGGAAGCAGCAACGAAAAAGATCCATGTTGACCCGAAGGAGTTTCAGAGTGAGCCGGAAGGTGTTCCGAAGCACCGGGAGAAAGAATAATATGTTTTAGTTATTAATTAATTGAATTAATAATTAAAAAAATTATTTATAATTAAAAAGTGCTATGGGCCTTATTTATGAAAGAGACCCATTAGGGGAAATAAAGGGAAAAAGAAAAAGAGAGAGGGAGGGAGGCACCATGGGCCCTAGGGCCCATGAGGGGTGCGCCCCCTCCTCCCTTGGCCGACCACCTCCCCCTAGCAAGGGACTTTAGTCCCACCTTTCTAGGGGAGAGGGGTTGACTCCCTCCCCTCTGCCTATAAATAGATGGGCAGGGTGCACATATTTAATACACAGAAATTCGTGAGAAAATAAATATTACTCCGAATTGAGATCGATTTTCTCCGGTCTTCTCCCCTTCCTCGTCTCTTCCACGGTGGCCCCCCTTGTTTGGGGACTATAGTGGCATTGAGGCATCTCTGCTACACAGAGGCCGTCGTGCTGCCGAAACTCTGGTTCCAGAGGTCTACTTCCGCCACCTTCACTGGATCGGAGATCGGAGGTCGTCATCGAGTCTCGTACGCGTGCGAGTACTACGAGGTGCTACACGTGTGGCACTACACCCATTCGGGTGCTAACACGGCCAGGGGGCTGTGAAACTTGTTCGACTACACCAACCACGTTAGCGGGAACGTTTCCCGCGCAACGGACTACACCCCGAGGTATGTTATTCCTCACTCCTTTCCATTACGGTAATACGGCTAGCTAGATCTTGGGTTATGGGAAACGCTAGTAAGAAAAAAATTGTGTTTTCCGCTGCGAACCCCAACAGTATCAGCCGCCGACCTAGCCGCCATCCTTCGCCGTTTGTGGCACTACCACAATCGCCTTGACGCCCCGCATACTCCCCTCAACCTGCCCCGACTATTGTTCTAGACACCACTCCCGACCATCTCTGTAAGTGTGACGACCTTTAGATTTTGACGTCGGCGGACCCGCACCCCCAACCCCACCCCTAAGATAGATATGCAGACAATGCTTCTTTGACGAACCCGCACCCCCACAACTCCAAACATAGACCCAAGGGATCTGCTTCTTCGTCGGCACCAACGCCTGCTTCTTCCTCCCCTCCGGTGGAGTCCGCTTTCTTCCTTCCGGCGATATAGTTTGCTTGGCTATATATGTGTGTACGTAAGTTTAGGGTCACTAGAGACCGTGCAATTAAACGGACATCTCAATTTAGCAGTCAAAAGGAGTACTCCATCCATTCCATAATGTAGCAGTCAAAAGGAGCACTCAATCCATTCCATAATGTAGCGCGCCCGCGCTTTTTGAGATTTAACTTTAACCATAAATGAGACCAACGTGACCAACTGCGGCGGGAGAAAAAAATTATACCATTGAATTGAAAGAAGTTTTCAATGGTATAATTTTTACTCCCGCCGCAGTTGATCATGTTGATGTAAGTTATGATCAAACTTCAATCTCAATAAGCGCGATCAACTACATTATGGAATGGAGGGAGTACTCCATCCATATCAAAATATAAGATATATTTAACAATAATATTTTATATTTTGATAAAGATGTAGTACTATTTTAGTGTGGTACCACATAGAAAAAAAACCATGCATGCATGGTTCAAATCGTTGTGAACTTCTATACGCAATGACATTCTTAATTATTTTGTAAGTACATATTGAGAAACAAAATACTTCTTTTCAAGATACATAACAGAAAACGAACGTGCGTACGTGCAAAAATTGAATGAAGCATGTTGGGATCAGACAATCAAGTCGACCTTGATTATTCGGTTAAGAAACGATTAAATTATCAACAATGATAGACACGAACTATTACTTGGTAGTTTAATGAAAACTCGAAGTTGGCAGCTAGCTGATGTACTTACGGATGGGTTGGAATGGCCAAGTCTAAACACAGTGTGACATCAACAATCAGTTGTCTTACTCGATCGTCATGCATCTGCATTAACTACTTAATCGAAAAGACTCGTTCTTCGTTTCTCTAGCAAAGAGAGCAAGGAGCATCTCCCACCGTTTGCATTTGGGTGCAAAACGCCGGGGTCTCCAGCGTTTCGGTCTTGGAGACGCCAAAGATAGTGGCGTTTCGACTTGACACGTCAGAGTCATTCGCAAAGCGTGGGGTCACGAATAAAATTCTGGGGACTGCGGCATCTTTGATACGAAAACGTCAGAGGCTGCGGCGTCCCTGTTGTAACCCAGACGCCAAGGTTGATGGCATTTTGGCAAGGATCAGATTTTGAAATTCCTTTTTTAGGGTGAGATTTCGAATTTTTTTTAGATAAAAGGCTACTGCTCGACTTTATAAATAAAACCATAACCGACACGGAGTTCACAACGCTGCCTCAACAGGACGAATCATAAAGTTATTACAGACCAACAACAACTGAAAATAGGGCAAGTTTCGATACAGGCCAGAGGCCACCATAGGCACGCAAGCCAGACTAACAAGCAAAACAGAAGGAAGGAAGCCAAGATGACCGGCCATCACCAGGAGGACCAGGTTACTGGCGCCTGGGCAAACATGAAATAGCAGTGGTCTTCATGCGGTTGGAAATGGCATCCATGTCTTCCAGGTCATCTTCGTTACATAGGGGCTTTTAGACCTGTAAAAAAACGATTAGTTTGAAAATGCAGACTGCTGGGACTTAGGAAAAATATGCTTAATATTCATTTTATTTTGAATGTTTCAAAGAGCCCAGCAAGCAGCAACAAAAACAGTCTAAAATAAGCAACACACAAACCGAAAGAGAACGGGCGAAAGACCGAACCTCCGAAAAGGAGGTAAGACACCAATTTTTTTCCATCCAATCCCGAAAGCAACTCTAGACAAACTTAGCTAGAGCACAGTGAAAGAAGATTCCGAAATTCTTTTGCAACTGAGATCCGGTTAAATTTTTATTTTAGGGTCAAAACATAATTTTTTTGCCCCAATGCCGTGTGCCCGTGTGCAACTACGAGTGACTAGCACAACAGGCAAAACCTGGCACAGACACAACACAACTAATGCGTGGGCGGCAGATGGAGCCATCAAATCCACGCGCGCATTCACGCCCGCATCTCCCAAACTAATACGCTCCGTCCGACCAACCAAAAGCAGCCAGCAACCATTAAAATCTACTCCCCCCACCCTTTTCGCTTTCCCGTTAAAATCATCCACGAAATTCTTCGCCGTAGAAAGAAATCAGCAGCACCAATCTTTGCAATTATTGTTGTGGTTTCGCCCTTGTTGGAGCTTCGATCAAACTGATATCAGCTCAAACCACAACTGAATTAGTAGCAGGTTTTCCCCAATTGGTGGTGGTGGATTCTGATGGCTCGATCAACAATTTAATTCCGATTTGTGAGTTTGTTCACCACTTTTACTACCTAGGGTTTCCAATTCCTCGCCTCAAGGAATCGTAATCTTTTATCCCTCTTGGCTTCAGAGTTTTGGTTAATTTTCGCGGATTCCGCTCCGCGGGGCAAGGTGTCAGTCAAAGGTCGCGATGCAGTACCAGTACCACCACCGCAGCCGCCTGCCGCCGCCGCCGCCGTCTCCACCGCCGTTCGGTCGCGGCAACAAGCAGCTGTACGCTGCTCCAACTCCTCCGCCGTCGCTTCTTGCGCCGCCGCATCGCAGATACGAGGTGCTCATGGAGGCCGGCCGCCTCGCGGCAGAGTACCTCGTATCCACGGGCGTGCTCCCGCCGTCCTCACTACAACGCGACCCGTGGGCCGTTCCTCCTCCTCCTCCTCAACCGCGGCCCGCATTCTATGACTGGAGGAGGTACGACGATGGCACCCGGCCTAGGCGAAACAGTAGCATTACTACTTCTTGTAGTACTAAAAGAGATGGTTACAGTAATGGTGGAGGCTACAATGGGAGATGGAAGAGAAAGTATGGGGAGTACAGAATGGGGTATTCGGACTGCGCAAGGGAGAGAGGAAGGTCGAATTTCAATGGTCGACGCTATGAGGAGCAAGATAAGGACGAGGATGGTGCTCCTGGGTTTCGGAGGGCTCGGCCATCCAGTGTGGTGGACAATGACGAGTCTAGGACATGTGTGGCGGATGAGGTGAAAGAGGCGACACCTTTGATGGATAAGGAGGTGAAAGAGGCGACACCTTTGATGCACAAGGCTCTAGTGCACATGGAAACGATGGAGGATACCAGATCGAATGCTGATGCTCTGCTGGAGTCGCAGGCTGAGATGAAAGAGAATACAACACCGAGTTCAGAATTGCAGATGGACACAAACGGTGATGCCAATAACACCTCTATTGTACTTGTTATGGAGGCAGAGGCAAAGCTTTTGCTAGATGGTAAGGTTGTGGGTGAGAAAGCTGAAGAGAAAAATGATGTTTTGTGCGATCCTTCTTTAGACCGTATTGCCTTGCATGATGACATGAAAAATTTAGAAAATGGTTTGCATGTCAGTTTGCTTAAAAACTGTGGCTTTGCAAAACCTCCAACAAAGCTCAGGTCAGTCCGTGCACACAGAAAGGCATTAACTGAAACGGTTGATCTAATTTCTTCCGGAGAAGAGTCACAGATGGTAGCCGATGAAGCAGCAAATGAGAGATCTTTGACTAACATCCAGTCAGACAACAGAGAAGAACAAATCAACCAAGCAAATACTTTCTCTAGCACAGCTTACAATGAAACAATGGGACCTATGCATCTACAAGAAACCAAAACACTAGTTGTTACTGGAAGTATGAGAGAAGACATGAACGATGCACAACTCCATGTAGTCCAGGAATACAAGGAAGAACCAGATGTATCATCTTTGACAACTTCTCAGAAGGATAACTTGATCCAAGAAAACGACTTATCTCTATTGTCAGCTTCCCGCAAGGATGGCTTGATGGAAGAAACCAACCTATATACGTTAATAGAAACACACAAGGATAGCATGATCGAAGATGTCAACCTATCTCCATTGACAGATACTCACAATGATAGCTTGATTGAAGAAACCAGCCTATCTCCATTGGCAGATGTACACAATGATAGCTTGATTGAAGAATCTGATCAATCTCCATCGACAGCTTCTCACAAAGTTACTATGATACAAGACACTGACTTAACTCAGGCAATATATTTGCACAAAAATAACTTAAATCTGCAGTGTAAAGAAGGAGCCAAGATTTGTGATACTGAAATTGTGCCAAAAGATGTGGACTTGGTTGAGTTGTCTGATGAGGGGAGCACTGTTGGTTCTGAACTGTTTTCTAATGCCGGGGCTGAAACTATCATCCAAATGGAAGATGAAAAGCTGGATCAATCCAGCTCATTCAGAACACATAATAATCCTGACCTTGGCCAATGCTCTGCACAGGGATATTCAGTGGAGCCACATAAACAACTGCAAAAAGATTTTGGAGCTAGTGCAGGAGACATTATCAGTGGTACAAATGAGTTATGCCAAGTTTCATTAGATAATAACTCTATCCAAGTATTTGATATACAAGATGACATGGCAATTGAAGATGCTGGCTTTGATCCTTCAAAGGCAAAGTGAGTTGCTTGGCATGTAGTTATAGCTCCTTCTCTATCGGGCTGAATGGATTTAAACCGTTTATGTTCATACCATGTTATAATGATCTAGGAATTACTTGGTACTCAGTAGCTCTTAAGAATAGTGTGTCTATTGTTCTCTCATTTCTTGCAACGTACTACCTCTGTTCCAAAATATAAGACATTTTGGTAGCCTGTTTAGGTAGCCTATCTAATAGTTCATGGGCGTTTTTTTTTTGCATTAGAGCATCCATATGCTCTTTTTTAAGTTTTCTGCAGCATAGCGTTTTGACTTGAGGATATGATGTTCAAACAGGAGCGAGATGATATGCTCTAGCATGGTTGGCATGATGCACCCTGGCATACATACTGATGATCTTCCTGTTATTCAAGATAGTTACAATTTTGCGCTTTCTGATTATCTCGCGTCTGATGTACCATGCTACACATCATTGCAACCGGATCTTCAAGCTGGCATATGTACCAATGATTCAGAGGTGAGACTTCCTTGTTCTTGTAGATATTCGCCATGTGAAGGCCCTGTAGCAAAGTCCCCATGAATAATTTTGTTATTATTTACTCTTTTACTGCACTATTTTAGAGGATAGAAGACTAATTTCTTGTTTCTTCTTCAGGGCATCCATGTCATGGATGATCCAATATATGGGTCTCTCACTGATATTGGTAATGGATTTTCTGTTCCCTAATTTGCTTTAGCTCTTCGCTTTAGGCTATGTCGTCTTATCTGGTTTTCCTATGTCTCAGATACATAGTTTATTAGTTATCAGTTGCATTTGCTTGTCTGTGTTAAATGTTGCATCAGTTTCTCTTTTGTGATGGTCTGGTGGAGCATTCCCGTACAAAGCTTTATGATTACTGTTCTGGTAAAGGAAAAGTTGAATTAATGTTTTGGTATGAATATATAGATGATAGATAAATATATCCTGTTATATGGACTAAATTTGCACACAGCCTAATAGCCTATGCAGCCCAAAAGATAAATAATGCAGTGAGTATTTCGAACTCAGCTGTCCATGTGGGAATTTCTCACTGTGTCAAGATTCAGGTTCGATTGTCATGTCCGCCCATCACACCCATTAGTTGACCTTTTCCTATCAGTTACAAGTGAGGCCACATTTATGCCTGGTGTTTCGCAGTTTCGGTGAATAAATGGGAGTAGCACAAACTCTTAAGTTACTCTCAGGTTAACACTAGCTTAAATTATCACCCATTATATTAATGAAACTATCATGTTGGATTAACACTAGATTCAAATACATTAATTGTTCATTGCTGAACAAACCTATCTACACATTGTTATTTGTGTCCATTGCACCTTGATAATTGCGGGTAAATGTCGGTTCAATTGTTTCGTCTGACCGAGCAAGTTTTAAGTACCTGTGTAATGTTCCCACTGCAAGACATGCGATCTCTAGTATCTTATGTACCTTGCTCAGGGATGAAATCAGACACCGCCTCCCTGGGTTCCAGGCACATTAGCCCTTTTATCACCCAAAGCTAAACCTCCATTTTACTTTGAATCCAAGACCACCATCCCCTTCGCAGACCTTCGTAGAGAAGGCCAGCTTGCCACGTGCATAATGATCTTCGATATTTGTACCGATCCCCATGTTTGCTTGAAGTAATCAAACCATTCCCATGATATTGATTTTTCATTAGCTTTGATTCAAACCAACCTACAGATCTTATATATATCACCCATTTTGTTGATAAAAGAGGATAGCATGTTTTCATTGTTGTGGGCTGAAATCAAACTGAGATCTCACGCTCATGCACCCCTGCGCGCTCCACCGCCTTGTGCTTTGTTTTCTTACATTCAAAACCGATCTATATATGTATAGTATTGATTGAACTTGTTGTAGCAAGCTCTTGTCGAGTTACTATTCTACATCACTTCCGAACCTTGAGCAGAGAGGAAGTGATCTGCAAATCTTAATAAAAGGAAGTGTGTGATTTTTTGGGCACCGTTTTCGAGATAATTTTGAACCATTTGTCGAAATAGCGCGTACAATATATCATTGGAGAGCTATGGGTTAGGCGGAACTTTTTCATGTAGAATATTTTTCAAGATTCCATATGGTTAAATAGCAGATTCAGAAACGATGTGGTACCTAGTGAGTGGCGCAGTGCGTATTTTTTCAATTAATTAAAAAATTCTTGTCATAATGATGCAAATGATACATCGTTGGAAATATATAGACGAGACAAAACTTCTTTATGCAGAAGACTCTTCCTAATTCCTTACGGTTTCAGTTAAGTTTTGAAAATACTTCTTGGGTTGCATTTTTTTGGTTGACCAAAAATCAATTGTGGACTGCCGCTGCCGAGCAAGCAGACTGGACTGGAAGAGTGCAGTTCACTGCTCCGGAAACACACGTTCTGTGAGAGATAGACAAGTGAACTGCACGCGTCTGGGGGTGTGGACTGCGGCAAACATATTGCCGTGGAGGGCCCCGGCTATGGAAGTTGCTCGCACGGGGAAGGTCGACTGTCGACCGTGAGAGGATGACGTCGTGACGCAACTGGAGAAGGTAGACATGGGCGAGTGGCGTCGTCACCGTCTTGGTGGAGCTCCATTCAAGGCATGCCGGTGTCACATTGGAAGGACATGGGTCCTCGCGGTTGCCGCCATCGTGGATCTGAACTTGAGGCGCCGCAGGGGCGGAACTCGACATGAGATGCCGTTGTGGCCGCATGCACCATGCTCACCACACAACCTTTGTCATGGAGTTGTCCGATCAGCCAGCCGTGGTGAGAGGCTCTCCAACATACACAACATATGGAGGAGTTCACGGAGGGGTATGGTTTGCTGCTGGCGCAGGAGGTCGCGGGTGGGTCGAGAAGCTGTTGGAAACCGAAGGTGGGCCGGGGGCGTGGCGAGCATGGCGACGAGGCGCCGCTGGGGATAGTTGTCGTGGTGAGGGCGACACGATGGGGATCGTGGGTAGGGAGACGGGGTAACTGAGTTGGGGGTTCGCGCGGGACGAAGGTGGGGGTGGGTGCGGGTTTTTTACTTCTTCGGTGTTGTTCGGTTCGGAAGGCCTTCTCGCTCTTAGTTCCTTAGAGAATCTCCAGCCGTTGCCCCCCCTAGCAAACCTGGCGATACCCTTCCTAGGGTTTCGCCGGACGTAATTTTGGCTTGGGGGGCCTCATGTTTCCAGTCGCCCCCCCCTCCCATAGTTCGGCCCCAAAACGCAAAAAAGTTCAAAGTCTTCTTTCCAGCTTCCAAAAAACAACATAGTTCGGCGATCAACATGCCACAGGTCGGCAATCGGCATGCCACAGTCGGCAATCGAATGCGGCAAACAAAAAAGGATCGACGATCGGCATCGCGCTCTCAAACGACATGCTCCTCTGCCGTAGGGTCGGTAGAGCTAGGCGCAGCCATACGCGGATCTTCCATTCTGGGCGTGGGCGGAGTGGTCTCGGGCGTAGTTGATGCGGCCGGCGTGGCCTCGGGCGCTGTTGCTACGGTCGGTGTGGCCTTAGACGCAGCCGTGGGCGTGGTCACCGCCGGTCCAGGCATCTGGGTCAAGATCAGGTTGCGCTCGGTCATGAACCACGCCTTCACCCGCGGGTCCATCGTCGACACGTCGCCGGTCATCAGGAACGCCAGATCGGTGTTTCTCTTCGTGGTGACGTTGATCCTGAGCATGTCCAGTTTGACGTCCTGCTTCTTCAAGAGCGCCGACCACCTCGCCTCAGACTTATCCTCCCTAATGGCGGTGTGGCTCCTGGCGTCGGCGATGCACTGCTCAATTGACGACTAAAGCCACTGGCGCCGCGTCCTTCTTCGCCTTGGCCTTCTTGTTGCCGTCGGGACGCCCATCTGACGCCGCCGTGACCGGCGCGTCAGGGTTGTAGACGTCATCCTTGGCCTTGGCGAGCGCGAGCCGGCACTATGTCCACTTCTCGCACATCTCGAGCCTGGCGAAGACGTGTAGGAACTTGAGCTCAACATTGTTGTTGTCCTGGCAAAACATGTTGAACATGCGCACCATCTGCACGTACAGGCAAAACGCATTTGTCGGCGAAGCTCACGTCGAGAGATCGGACGGCAAGGACATACCTTTTGCTCGACGTTCGCGCAACTTTTCGGCCGAGCAGCTACCTCCTCTAGATTGCCATGCCACTTGTTGTAGGCTTGCTAGATGAGCGCGCAATGGTTGGCCATGACTTTCTCGCCGCGATCCATGTGGATGCCGCTGAACACCGGGTCGACCAGCTTGCGCTCGTCGAACGTCGCCTTGACACTCCTCCAGTAGGTGTCGGCGTTCTGATTTGCGCCGGTGATTGGGTCCAAGCTCATGGTCTTCCAGGCTTTGGCGAGGCATTCGTCTTCCTTGGCCGTCCACTTGACGCGAGTCTCGCCGTACTTTCTCTTCTTTTTCCCTTTGGATGGTGGCTCCGCCATTTCTTCTTCTTCTGCCTCCTCCTCGGCGTCTTCCTGCTCGCCAACATCTATCTCGCCGATATCCAACATCTCTTCTTGAGTGTAGAACTCGGGGTATGTAGCGGCGGCGGCGGTGGAGCCGGTCGTGATGATGCCCTCCATCTCGGCTTGGCTTGGCGCGAAGGGCAGTGCTCCATGGCGCTGGGTCGGAGCGGTGGAGCCGGAGTAGGTCGGCGAGTAGGCGTGGGCGTACTGCACGTTGAGGCTGGCGGTGAACGTGGACGGCGCACGTGGATCAGGGCTGGTGAAGACGGAGGAGACGCGCGGCACGACGGTATGCGGGAAGGTCAGGTTGGGATCGAAGCCGCCCTGTGCGGTGATGTCGGTGTAGTCCGGTGAGGGCGAGTACCCCCACATCAGCGGCGAGAAGTTGGCGGCCGGCGACGCGACGCTCTGCTGGCTGGAGGGGCGGAACTGTGGCGGAAGGAACGAGCGCTCGTATGCCATGGCCGCTGCGCGAGCTTCCTCCTGCTCCGCCGCTGCCGCTACATTGCCTTGAACTGTTGTGGGCTCTTGAAATCATTGCCTTGAATCGACTCATATCACTCCATCAATCAACCACTTACCAATGGGCCCATCCATCAGCAGATCACTGCACAAAGTACAACGCGTTGACCAAGTCAAAATCATGGACTAAATCTCAAATTGAAGACCTTAATTGATTTAGAGAGCTTTTACCCCTAGGGAGCTTAGTGAATTAAATGATTTCCTATGCAACTCACTGGTATAGTTGCAGACTAGTAATTCTTTTGTTTGTTTTAGTTGCACACTAGTTTTATTGTACTGCGGAAGTCCTTCATGTTCCTAAATTATGTTTTGACCGGCTTTGCTCTTATTGGTTAAGTTGAATGTACAGATGTAGTCACAGACTCACAATTACCCATCTAGTTATTTATTTGAATGATGATCAGCGATTAAGCTTACACTTTAGTGTGGTAACATATGCTTCAAGAGATAATAAATCCTATGCAAATACATCATATTCACATGGTAATTTTTTTTATCAATGCTGATGTGTTGTTTGCGAGAGATAATAAATGCTATGCAAACACATCATATTCACATCATATTCAAGAGATAATAAAGTAAGAAAGAAAATGTGTTTTCTTACATCTTAAAAACTTCAATGACCAACTATAAATAGCAGTTTTTTATAGATATTTGTAATTCAGAGACAGCTAAATCTTTTTCTTTGTTCCATATCACTCACTTCATATAATTTAGAGTAAAATTTTGTGAGGACGATGTATTTTATAACAAATGTCAGATTAGAAACAAAAATCAGCGCATTGCACCAGATTAACAGCCAAAGTCTTGATCTGAATCTGTTGATTTGTAGAACTTATTGCTAAATGTTGTGCAATGTGATGATATTTTAAAATCTGATTCAACCTGTTTTTGTGAGTACATGCATGCTCCACAATGGAAAATATTCAGTAATTGAACATAGCCATCTCTTATTTCTGCCATTTTACTCCAGCAAATTAGAGCATATGCTCCTTTTATCTGATTTACATGATCTATTTGGTACTCCCTTCATTCATTAATATAAGATGTTCTAGTTTTTTTCTGAATCGGATGTATATAGGCATGTATTAGTGTATTTGCTTATTCATTTCAGTCCGAATGTAATCTATACTGAAATATTCAAAACATCTTATAATAGTGAACGGAGGGAGTATGTGAAAAGGATTGGCACATTTGTGTTGGAATCTATGGGCCAATCTTCTTTGGTTAAGAACTAAAATGAATATCAGAAAAGCATCAGGGGTTTCTAGTGAAATGAATGGGAAAATACATGATATTCAATACCTGTAGCAACTAAAAATTCGGGATTAGTTGATAAGCACCCATGCTGGTAATGTGAAAATTAGTTCCTACTTGTTAGTAGGTAGTTTTTGTTTTCAAATGCTTCCATCTTGGTGAATTCTTATGTAAGCTGCCCCACAAAATATGCTACAGTATTAAAATGACATAAACAATGACATTACCTCATTTCTTGTTCTACGTGAGCTAAAATGACATATTTTGGAATTAGAGGTGGTAACTGCCATGCCCGTGAACATATACGGCATGTTATTGTTAACATTGTGTACTTGTAAAAGTTTGTTGGTAACAATGTGGGTTAAATTTCTCCCGGAGTTGAAGATTTTTTCCCTGCGTTTGTGCTTTCAGGTTTCATGGATGTTTGGAACCAGCCAGCCGAGGACTTCGAGAAATTCTTCTAATCCGCTGCCGAAACCAGAATTTTTTTCCAAAGCGTGACAATAATAACATGTGTAGCATAGCCTAGGGAAGAATAAGCAGATTGTTCCTCAAAGAAATGGCGTTCAATCATACTGTAGCAATAGAGAAATTCTGATGTCGATACCGGTTTGATGGAGCTAGTCTCTGATTCAAAGTTGATTTTATGTGTAGATCGATATTGTAGGATCTCTAGATTTTTTTTCTTGCTGTTTTATTCTTGAAATGGTAGTGTGCTGTATACCAGCCTACACTGGAGAATGATTGAACTAGCGTAATAGACCTGGGATATTCAAATCTGAGCCCAGGCTCATATGCTCCTACACAATATTTTTTTGAAAAGATATATAAAAAATGCTAAAAAAATTAAATTTTATTATGGTGAAAGATACTTAGGGGCTAGATGTTTGTGTAAAATTTAAGCTTTTTTAACATTTAGAGAGCTCATGACAAAAAAGACAAATTCAGTCTGAAATAGTACATGAATAGTGGCATTTAAAGAAACTACAAATTTGTCTTTTTTGCCGCGAGCTCTTGAGATATCCGAACTTCTTTAAAATTTGCAAGAACATCTCAGACGTAAGCACCTTTTATCATAAAAAATAATAATTAAACTTTTCTTTTTAATTATACCTTAAGGCTCATATGCTAACAAACCTTCCTTTTTTTAGTGTAGTAACGAAGACTGCTATACTATTCCATCCGTTCCAAAATGTAGGTCATATTGAACTAGCGTAATAAACCTTCCTTTTTTTGAGTGTAGTAATGAGGACTGATATACTATTCCACCTGTTCCAAAATGTAGGTCATATTTCGTTTTCTAGAAGTCCAACATATCTATATTTGATCAAGGTTATAGAATAAAGAAAACGCTATTTTTAAACCGACTGTTTTCTTGCCGTCTTAAACCTTGTCGCGAGTTGTGCGATGCGTTTGCATCCAATGGCCAATATAGCAGCCACGTTACAACATAGAGGGAACCGCAGGTACCGACCAGGTCGCCTTTTCCACTCGCCTCTCCTCCCATGCATTTCACTCCTCGACGTCGTCGACTTCCAGATGTGATGATCCTCTCGACAGCGAGCCTTGAAGAAGGTGAATCTTAAGAGCATGGCGGGAGAGGAGGCACCTGCATCATCGTCTGAGAGCAGCGACGAAGACCATCCGACTCGACGCGGGTAAATAGATCGGCATCCACCATCTCTCGACGCGATTTGTTGGGGGACGCTCGCCGTAGATCTCGTAGTTGATGTAGGGTGAGGGAAGGAGGATGTAGTTCACGCAGGCAAAAAATTTCACATCCATCATATCCGACACGATTTGTTGAGGGACGCTCGCCGTAGATCTTGTAGTTGATGTGGGGTGAGCGAAGGAGGATGTAGTTCATGCTCGAGGAAGGAGGTGGAGAGTTTTTTTCTAGTGAGCTTCACTGTTTTTTACTCCTATATTTTCCCTGGCAAAGCTGATTTTGTGGAGACTGAAGTGAGTTGTTGGGAACTCGCAGTAGGAATGCAAAAAAAAAACTTTGTTGCAATGTAGCATTTATTTTTTATAGAGATGGGGGAAGATATGTGGAGGAAGAAAGGGGACGTAGAGTTTTTAGCTACTAGATTATGCCCCGCACGTTGTTGCGGAACTTTTTTGCAAAATATTTGAATAAAAATGTTTGGTTAAATGAATCTTGTATATTTGAAACAATAAATTTTAAATAATATATGGATTTAATATAAATATCATAATAAAATCAAAATTCTCATGCATGCATGTTGCATGTGATTTTTTATTATGCATAGTGGCATATTGAGGTGGGTCTTTCTCATGCATATTGGATGATGAGGTGGCATGTTTGCATGTTGAGAGAAATATGCTAATGGAGGATGATGTGGCATGCATGATGAGGTGGAGTGTGTGCATGTTGAAAGAATTGGAAGTAGTGGGGAGAAACTTCTTAAGAATGTAAGATGTGTGTTTACTTTTGTACTTGCTTACTTGCTGGAGGCCTCTAAATAGTGTACTTTTGAGCTGGTGCATCCAATATCTGATTTCATTGTAGCATACGCAGTTAGAGGCATTGTTGAAAGCTAGCAGCTAACGTTATTAGCACACCCTATTGCTGATTATGGATCATTTTATTTTAACTCCAGATTTTTCACTGTGATGATAGAGTTTTTAATTAGCTTTTGTGTGTACCTTTTCCTAACATGGAACACATATTTTACTTGGTTGTCTTATTTTGTTTGGGATTTTTGTGTGTACAGCTTTCTGTACACAAATCCAGTTTATCAGTACTTCAATTTTCAGCAGCTCATTTTGTCTTTTTTTGTTGTTGTTTTTGCAGACTTGGAAGAACAACCTACTGAAAAGTTTTCATCACGGTTTTCAGCTATCCGGTTGCGTAAAATAGTTGACAAAAACCTAAATGATAACAAGAGGCAAGTTTTAAATGGTTGCAGCTACGGGGCGTTGATGAACATTGCGCCATTTTCATACCAATTGAGTTCATCGACTGGTTGGTCATGAAAATCGATCCTAAAGAGGGCTTATTCAAGTATGTATATTGTTATTTTGAAGACATCCCCTTCCTGACTGGAATACATGTATATTTATGTTGTTGATGGTAGTTGCGTTGCTATTTTTTTGGTCATAAAAATAGATCCATTTTGTTCACGAGTGACATGGTGCGAAAAGATTTCAATGTCCCTAACAGATCAAGACCAGTGGAGTTGTTGAAGTGGAACGAGGCGTGCTCGTTGCGAGACATATACAGAGTAGGGGACATGGCTCTCATGAAGAAGGCTATCAATGTTCTGAATGAGGCTAGAGTAGATGATGTTGCGACCATCCAGAGGTCTTGGATCCTTTTGTGTATCACAATCATCCTAGTCCTTCGCACTGGCAACATGGTGTCATTGGAGTATCTCGCTAGTTTGGTGAACTTAGATGAGTTGAACGAGTTCGCATGGGACCAACACATATTGACTACTGCACTGAGAGAGGTTAGGAAGTACAAAGAAAAAAAGGAGACTGGTGCATCGAAGTTTTGGATTGGTGGCTGCCTACCAATGTTTTCGGTATGTTTTAGCATTCTCCCTTTTTTGTTCCTATTCGATTCGGGGAGTCTATTTTTTCTGTGTGTGGAATCGTACTAATACATGGTCTTTTTATCTTTTTTGTTATTGTTTCTAGATAATATACATGGATTTTATGGAGGTACCGTTGTCTCTTAACAACAAATTGTTCGCACACAAACACGTCACCGTGTACCCTCGACGCCGGAGGTGATGCACCGCAGCTCACGTTGAAGGAGACCCGTCCCGATGCGCGGTACGCAAGCAATCCGGCGGGTGCTTTTGAACACCCGAAACCCCACCCTCCCGGAAGGGACCCTGTTAGGGAGAACGGCGGCTATGGCTGCCCTAGGTCGATTTGGTTGCCCGTAGGGCCTCGTGGAATAAGAAGAACAGACGAAGAAAACGAGAGATAGAATACGAGGGAGAGGTAAAATTAAGGTAAAAGATGTAGATGTGTTTGTTTGATTGTGTATTGTTTTAATCAGCCATCACCTCATATTTTTATGAGGGGTTGGACTTCTCGTGCAAGAAACGGACTCAAATCCACTTTAAAACTGCCAAAATCCGAAACAAACTCGGACCCGTCGCGGGTCAGTTGGACGTCCGGATTGCATCCCGGACGGTCCGGGTCATAGGGTCGGACGTCCGACTTCCAGGTCGGATGGTCCGGGCGTTGACCGGATGATGACCCGGATGGTCTGACGCAATGGTCCGGCAGATACCAAAAATCTTCTGTAACTTGGGGCTTTATTCCACACGGTCCGGCTTACAAGTCGGGCGGTCCAACGGTAGCCTGGATGATAGTCCGGACGGTCCAACATGATGGTCCGACAGGCGCTAAAAATCTTATGTACTCTGAGTCCTTAATCCGGACGGTCCGGCTTGCAAGACGGACGGTCCGACGTTAGCACAGACGGTCCGACCTAAAGCCCTGACTGTCCGACATGCCGTGAAAATCCTTCTGTAAACGGGGTACTTAATCCGAACGGTCTGGATTACAAGTCGGTCGGTCCGACATGATTTCCAGCAGTGTGTTGCCTTTGGCTCAATTTCTCCATATGAACTTGGATTAAAATTCTTTATATATTAAAATTTACCAACCCGTTATCGTGCCAAAAACTGGTGTCAACACACGCCCCCTGTTTTTTTGGCAAAACTTGCGTGCCGAAAAATACTCTGCACCATATAGGTTCTAAGGACGATGTCAACACTTCATCAGCCATGCATATTCTTAGGGCGACAATCACATATCCTCTTTGTTCTTAGGGCGATATTCACATATCGGCTATGTTCTATGCTTAAGATGATAAGTACATATCCTGAAGCCGATTGCCACCAATCGGTCTTAAAGAGATGGGTACAAACATGTTCCTTGTAGAACTAAAGAAATCAAACTCCGAGAGATCACGTCTAGTTAAGCAAGTAACCTCGAGATGATTCCGATCCACCGACACATCGGCCAAAGCAACACAAGTCGAATTATCCGCGTGAATAACTTATACCTCATCATCAACCCATTGTATTAAAAATTGATGCATGGTAGATGGCACACATTGATTAGCATGAACCCAATCACGACCCAATATAAAATTATAATCCTATTGCACCTCAGCGATGAATAACGTGGTGGCCAAAGTTTTGCTTCCCAATAGTGAGTTCCATGACATCACACCTTTGGCCTCTGTCCTTTCTTTACCCTCAAATCCATTAAGCAACATATTGGCCTTCATCAATGTATCATCATATAATCTCAACTTCTTGAAGACCGAATAAGGCATAAGATTTACCATAGCACCACCATCAACTAGCATCCTGGAAACCGGTGATCCATTAATATGAGCCTTAAGGTATAACGGGTTCAAGTACTTCACTGGTTCTTTTGGTTTCTCAAAGATGACATTTTTAGGACCAAAATCCAACTGGGCCACATCTCCTTGTTCATCTACAACATGAAATTCGCAGGTAAGTAATACACCATATTAATATCCATACCTTCCCGAGCCGGCGTAGATTCATAATCCTCCATATCATCTTCATCTCCTAAGGTGTAAATTGGACTTAACGTCTCCTTAGTTGGAGAAGGTGTAACAAGTGGCATGGACGATGTAATAGGGACAACATCATCCTTTCTTGGTGGTGTAGGTGTTGTTGTAGTTAATGTAGAAGGATACATGTTTTCCTTTTGTTTAGGCCTTCATATTTGTTTTGTGGGCGCCATGGACCGAATTCCGTTAAATAATTCGTCCATTTGCTTCTCCTTTTCATGCTCTACCATCTCATGGTTCCTCATATGTTGCAATCTCATTTTCATGGTCTTAGTTAAACCGGGAGGACAATCTTAGGTTGAGCATATTTGGAATCTTTGTACTTGGCCTTGCTTGTGCTAGCCTCGTAATCATAAGTCATGGAACCCTACAGAACAACAACAATGTCATCATTAGAATTAGCTAGATTATCAACAATCGGCTCTTTGATCTCCTTCCGCTTGTCAGATTCTGAAATTTCCGCACTAGGTGACTTATCACACCACACTTTTTTATTGAATTTGCTGAGAGAACCTTGTGATGGAAGATTATCACCTTGATTTAAACAACCTTTTGCAGAATAAGAAAACCTCCCACGAGTGAACCTCCTTGGTGCTGCCCACCCCATATGAAAAGCGTAAGGAGCCATTGGAGGCTGCACCCAACCACCGTTGAAGCCTCCCATGTAATATGGCGCATAGGGTGTGGTGATGACCCATATGGCCTTGCATAGTGTCAACTTTATTATGGAGGTGGTCTTGAACGCTTTGAAGTTGATGGCTGATTAGAGCTAGAACCGACCACTTGATTGGCATACTTGGATAGCAACATATCAAAAGTTGGCTTGATTCGCTTGCGTCCAGCTTCATTCCTTTTCCCCTTGCCAACTTTTGAATTCTTAGGTCAACAAATTTAACATGAGCACCCACTTGCACTTGTGGTTGCCCCCCGAGCGTAGGATTTTCGATGGTGATCTTTATTACTTCCTTGCCATCGGGTTGCTTGTTAAGCACAACCTGTCTTCCCAAGACCTTGTTGCCTTCCTTGATGTTCCTCTATTCACCAATAAAAACATTATCTTTATTATCAAAATCATCTATGTTAGGCCGAATTAACATCTTCCTTCCTTCCAAGTCCATGGTGTTCATTGGGGAGGGTTGTTTATCCACTTGCATCTCGGCAAAATTCAATCGTCCACCACTAATGGACGATTGTATCTGCCATCTAAAAACATTGCAATCGTTAGTAGCATGAGAAAATAAATTATGATACTTGCAATAAGCACGCCGTTTCAGCTCTTCAAACAGCGGTAAGGTGTGTGATATCCTAGTCATCTTATCTTGCAAAAAAACATCAAATATTCTACCACACTTGGATATATCAAAAGTAAATTTCATCTCCTCATCACGATTCTTACGAGGCTTAAGAGCATCGCATGTATAAGGTTTCACCTTTGAGGACCAAACAATCTTAGTGGTACATACATCAATCTCATCATATGAATTATCATCATTGTAATCAACCATATGCACTCTAGGACGATCCGTTGTTGAGCTATGAACCTCTTTACTTTGGCTTTCTTGGTCCAAAGCTTTCTACAAGACTTGATTAATATTCAAAAACTCATAACTTTATAACCTCTCTTTAATGTCAGTCTTCAAACCATTAAGTACAAGATCTGCCAAGTCTCTCTCAGTTATCACTAAGCTATAACATCGGGTTTTTATATATCTAAACCTTTTTACATAATCGGTGACCGATTCATCATCCTTTTGCCTAACCGGTGTAAGATGTGATAACTTAAGCTCATTTTCGCCACTATAAAAGTGATCATGAATTTTTTGTTCTAGTTGCGACCATAAGAGAACAGAACCATGTGGCAAAGCAGCAAACCATGAAAATGTGGTGCCAGTTAAAGATAAGGGAAATAAACACACTTTCAATTCTTCTATGGAACTTGCTTCACCCAACTATGCTAAATACTAACTAGCATGCTGATACGTCCCAAACGTATCTATAATTTCTGCTTGCTCCATGCATGTTTTGTGTGATATTGCTATGATTTAGATACACTTTCATACACTTTTGATCAAATTTGGACTAACTTATTAACTCAGTGCACCACAGTGCCAGTTCTTGTTTTCTGTTTTTTTTTCTATTCCAGTTTTCCCCATATTAAAAATGCTCCAAAAATTTAGGAAAAATCGGATAAAAAATATGCACAACGGAACCTTCCGGAATCACGAAAGTGGGGCCAGAGGGACACCACCAGGGACCCAGGCGGCCACCTGGCGCGACCTAGGGCTTGGCCGCGCCAGGGGGCGCCTGGACCCCTGGTGGCCCCCCTGGCTGCCCCCTTAGCCTATTTATTCTCCGTGTCGCGAAACCCCAGAAGAGAGAGCCCCTTTTTGCGATCTCGCCTCTGTTCTGCCGTTGCCGCGCTTCCAAGATCGGGAGCGCCAGCAGCCCTCTTCCTGACACCCTGCCGGAGGGAGGATTGACCTCTGGGAGCTTCCCCTCCATCATGGACGCTTCCCGGATGTGCCGTGAGTAGTCTCCCTTGGACCATGGGTCCGTGATCAGTAGCTATGTGATGTTCTCCTCCCCTCTTTGTTCTTCATGGTTTAGACCTCGTGATTTTCCCTACATGATCGAGGCACGTATGTAATTTTCTGCTGTTGCTATGCTGATTTTGTTGGGATCTGATGGATTATGAGACTATGTTCAGATTGTGATTGAGTAATATATTTGGTTCTTATCTTTGATATTTTTGTTCCTAACTAATTCTTGCATGTTCTCCGTTGCTGTTTATTGCTTTGGCCAAGTAGTAGGTAGTGAATCTAAGAGGGATGTGCTGTTGCCACAAGGGGGAAAACAACGGTGCTTGTAATCGCGGTTGCAAGGATTGTTTACTTTACGCAAGGTGCTTTTTAATGCAGTTGTTTTTTTGCTTTGGGTTTACACTTTGGGTGGGGCTCGCAACTTAATACCAGCGAGATGTTCTGGATAGATATCTCAAGGTGGATGATTAGTAGTAGATGCAGTTGGATTTCGGTCTACTTATTTTGGCGTACTGCCCATGCTTTTAAGTCTCGTCATTTCTTTGTAGCACAGTTAGCATTGCAGTGCGTTTTTAATCCTGTCAATTGCCCAGCTGTGATTTTTTTACCTCGCATAGCAGTATTATCGTCTTTTGGGAGAGAGACATCACTTGTGAACATCACGGGACCCCGGTCCATATTATCATCACTGTTTACACACTCATTTAATTTCCTGTTTTTTACTTTCTAGCTGCTATCACCATTATCATTATCCCTTGCGTTTGATCCTTTGTAAGCAACAAGACCGGAGAGATTGACAACCTCTCTGAAATTCGTTGGAGCAAAGTTATTTATGTTGTGTGCAGGTCCACGTCAGTTGCGCCGTTGACACCTACTTATCATTGCCGGAGTCCTATGGGAGATAAACCCTATCCTCTACATAGGGGAAATTTGTTGCTATCCTACACCTCACCTTCCACTTGGCGTAACCAACGAAGGGCGAGAAACCGTTATCATCATCTCGACCATCAAGCGAATTTCTGGCACCGTTGCCGGGGACTCCGAGTGCTAAGATAGGAGAGTTGCACACTATCTTTTACCTTTGTTTTTTAGCCTTGTTAGTTTACCTTTCAGTTTTTATCTTTGTGTCCTATATCAGAAAATACAAAAAAATCTGCCACACTTGCTGCTACTATGGGTTCCACTGAAAACACCAAGTTGTGTGACTTCACTAGTCACAACAACAAAGACTTTCTCTACAGTCCTATTGCCACACCTGCCACTTCAGCTACCTCTTATGAAATTAAACCTGCTTTGCTAAACCTTGTTATGAGAGATCAATTCTCTGGTGCTGGAGATGATGCTGCTTTACACTTGAACAATTTTGTTGTGTTATGTGATATGCAAAATTATAAAGAAGTAGAAGGTGATGTTGTTAAGCTTAAGATTTTTCCTTTCTCCTTGAGGAAAGGAGCTAAAATCTGGTTTCGATCTTTGCCTAGGAATAGCATAGATTCTTAGGATAAGTGCAAAGATGCTTTTATTGGGAAGTACTACTCATATGCTAAAATTATCCTATTGAGAAGTAGCATTATGAAATTTAAGCAATTGGATAATGAACATGTTGCCCAAGCTTGGGAACGTATGAAATCTCTTGCTAAGAAATTCCCTACACATGGTTTGACTACTTGGATGGTTATCCATACTTTCTATGCAGGCTTGAACTTTACCTCGCCGAACCTGTTAGATTCGGACGCGGAGGAACCTTTATGTCAACTACACTTGGTGCTGCCGTAAAACTTCTCGATGAGATGATGACCAACTATTCCCAATGGCACACCGAACGCGCTCCAACAGGTAGGAAGGTAAACTCTGTCGAGGAGATTACCTCCCTAAATGAAAAAGTTGACTAATTATGTCTCTACTTACCAAGCAACCCTCTGTTGATCCTCATGATGTTCCTTTAAATTCTTTGGTTGCCCAGTAACAAGTAGATGTGAACTTTATTGCTAGAAAAAACTTCAACAACAATGATCATAGGGGCAATTTTGCTAGCAATCCTAGACCATTTCCATCCAACTATGGGAACAACAACACTTATCCTAGCAACAAGAACCCCACTTCTGAACTAGAAAGCATGCTTAGAGACTTTATCACTACCCAAAAAGCCTTCAACAAGAATGTAGAAGAGAAATTAGCTAAATTAGATAATCTCTCTTCGAAGGTAGATAGATTAGCCCTTGATGTTGAGATGCTTAAAATTAGAACCTCTCCCCTTGAGGAGAGGAAGGCCACTCCTATTAATGCTATCCAATTACAAATCAATGAAAATATTAGGATGATGGCTAAACTTAAATAAAGATGGGCTAGAGAAAAAGAGGAAGATGATATAATTAAGAGCCTTCCTACACACCACACAGTTGCTACCATCCAAATTGTTGAGGACACCGAAACTATCAGCACCCAACTGTTGGAAATATGCCCTAGAGGCAATAATAAAATGTTATTATATATATATTTCCACGTTCGTAATTAATGTTTATATTTCTGTGCTATAATTGCAATGACCCTGACTGTGAGATTCAGAAGAAAACTCAATTTGCATGTGTGGAAATGTAAACACCAAGAGTTCCTGGTTTAGCCTCTAAGACCAGCTCATGTGCTAACTGATGATTACGTTTTCTTAATCATGGACATTGTTCTTGTAACAAGGATGTTAGTAGCAATGGGAACATATTGTTAGCAAAACAATGATGTTGAACCGACCCCAGTATTGAATGATATACTTAGAGATCACATCGTAACTACGTTATAAGTCATATCATGAAATGTTATCATATACGTAATTCCTTAGACCATGAGAGTATCGAGTTGCTTCACACAGGAAGACATGCTTTGGTTCTTAGATGAATCCTCCCGTAAATGGGAAGTAGTAAAATAAGTTCTGGGTATGTCAGATGGTGTGGCTAGTGACTGTGATAGTTCAAGAATGGGATTTGCTCCTTCACGATGAAGAAGATATTCACTTCGGGCCCACTTGGTATGACGGTATCCATTATAGTCTGGCCAGACGCATTGTGATTCAGTCACGGGAATACCGGAATACGATAACGAGAAAAGGGACAAACGAGCAAAGAGGATAACGAGTGGCTTGTGTTAAAAAGTTGTTACACATGGGTGCCAAACTTCTCTCATCTAACTTGTCATATATCGCGAAGCAAAGGGAATGGTACATGACTAAAAATAATGGTTCACTCGAAGTTTCTTCGTGTATGTGCGGGAGTCAACATGGGTGTCCATGGCTCCGCTATTGATTATTGGCTATTGACAAAAGGCTGTTGACCTATTTCCGGAAGATGTTCTGAGTCATGTCCGCATTATACCGAACCTATTGGGTCACACACTTAACGAGCAGTAGTCTGTTAGAATACTAGTATGGTAGAAGGTTTAGTGGAAGCAAAGCAGAATAGTTCATACGGGTACCGGAAGTAGTTCCGGAGATTTATGGAATTGTTCATAAGGGCACCAGAAGTAGTTCTGGGTATTTAAGGTTATGTCCGGATCACTCTGGAGTAGTCCCAGGTGGTTCCGGAACATATGAGAATGGTACTGGGGAAGTCCTGGATCAACCGGAATAGTTTCCGGATAATCGCTGGGCGTCCCGACAACCTTCGCGGTCATCCGGTGGCTTAAACTGTAACTCGGATGGTCTTGGAAACTATCCGGATGGCTCCGGAACGTCCGAGAACGGTCTCGGAAGGTCCTGGAAGTGCTCCAGAAGTGTCCGGAATGTCCCGAAACGGTCCCGGTATGTCCCGGAAGGTCCTGGAAGCTTCTAGAAGGTCATGGAAGGTTCTAGAAGGTTCCGGGAAGTACCACCCACTCCCCTGCGCCCCTAGCCTTGGGGGGAAAGCCACCTAGGCTGCCCTGGCCGGCCAAGGGGTGGGGGGCGCACCAAGGGGAAGGAATCCCCCTCCAGGTGGAAAGTCCAACTCTCCAATATGGCAGGTTTCCGGTGGGAAGGTTTGGGAGGTTTCGGAGTCCAAGTTGGACTCCCCACCCCCCTTATTGCGCCCCAAGGGCCTCTTGGCCACCTATATAATGTGGGGGAGGGGTGGGGGGCGCAGCACAACTTGTCCCCAAGGCCTATGCGCCACCCTCCCTCCTCTAAACCCCGTTGCTCCACTTTTAGACCCCGGTTTAGACGCTGTTCTAGATCGGAATCCGTTAGGGTTTTCTCCCTCTAGTTTTCTCGGTGGTGTTCACCTCTGGACGGCGGAGCGCTGCTGGATTGCTGCTACGGGATGTGTGGATACTAATGGAGGGGTCGTACCTTCGACCCTTCTTCGAGGAGCTTGTTCATGGGACTTGTCCGTGGGACTAGATCGCGGGACTTGTTCGTGGGATTGATCGAGGGACTGTTCGTGGGAGAACTTGCAAGATCTACTTCCACTACGTCCACGAGCTTCACCAACTCTACTTCCGCTACATCGGTTGGTGAGCCATGACCTAAAACCTTGTATGCAATCTTCTTGGATGATCTTGGGTTCTTGATTCGTAGGCCGATTTTTTTTGTTTTCTACTACGTTTCCGAACAGTGGTATCATGAGCGATCCTTGATTAGATGCATGTTTAGGTAGATCATATGTTGATATGAGGCATTGATTTTCTTGTTTGCTTCCCTATCATGTGATATTTTCTTTGCTCGACGGCATGATGTGATTTTGCTACAAGGTTTGAGTTTTGCCATGATCCCTCTATGCTGCTCTTAGTATGCTGGTTGCCTTGATCATGGACTACATCAAATTCCTTGGATCTCATCCTAGTCTTGCTATAGAAAATTTTACATGAACGGGCTTGTGGATTTTATGAACTCAAATCCACACGGGGGTCACGCGTTTAACGAAGTTTGGCTTGTGGCATTAGTTGCTACACGCACCCCGTATGTTAAACTAGCAACAAAAGAAGTATCGTGTTTTTGTTTTGTCTAGGGTTTCTCGTTTGCCTTGTAAACCTGCTTAACAACCACGATAAAAGTTGCAACAACCCGTGTAGATGGCGATCTAACTCGTTTTTGCAGAGTATGCATGTGATGTGGTATAGCCTTCAAGATTTGCAATGTGTTTGTATGAGATGCTATATGTTATGTAATATTTATTCGCGACCTGCGTGTCGTGGTACGGCATGATGACTGGAGTCATATGATTGTCACTTAATTATGGCCTGCGTGCCAGAACTGTTTATTAGCTTGAGGCAAAGCAATAGATAGATGCAAGGTGACGATCTACGATGCGGAGGTGGACCCCGACGCACATGCCGGAAGCCGTGGTGATGTTCCCGGCGCCAAGGACAAAGTTGGTGGACACGGTGACTTCAACCACGACGACGTGAAGACAATGAAGACTTCACGAAGCAAAGGGCTATACTATATCACAAAATTTTATGAACTGCCTGTGATGTTTATCCCTTTGATGCACCCTTGTTTGATGCGCGGTAGTCGTGTTTTATTAGGGTGATCTCTCGCAAAACAATATCAAGTTGATAGTGTTCTCCCAACTGTAGCACCGTCTATACTATGTTTCACACCGGAGCAGGTCATGTCACATGGGTGCACACGGTGTGACGCATAAAAGACGGGTGTGTTAAAAGAACACACAGCACATTACACTTGGTTATCTTGACGGTTTGGATAAAAGTTTGCTACCGGAACACGCCCATCGAAAGATGAACAAGAATCACCTTTGGCGTGATTGGCAAGTTGGCCTACCGGTCCAGTCTAAGTCATCAGTGATGTCACATCAATGGCGGACGATTGGGTTGGATCTTGAATCACTCCAACATCAATTACGAGAGATATTGATCTGAGTGGGAGCGCACTAAGTAATTAAATTGATTAATCACAAGTGCAACTTAATTATGAACAAAGTCTTAGTATTTGCATTATCGTTGTAGAATAATGGCTCGCGTTACCACCTTCCCAATTGATTTTGATTAACTGTATTATCTGGTAAAAACTTTACGATTGGTACCGTATTGTGAGGACTATCCTCAATAGTGCCGAGAAGGACCACGTCGTATCGCAAATTTTTGATGCTCTCCCGCTGATGCTATGGATGATGTGACTTACCTACATAATCCAAAAGGCTAGAATTCCACCACAGCTAAGTGTATTGTCGTAATCACCATGAAACCCGAACTTTGAAACGTTTGGGATAGTTATGTTATATTCATGGAACTGAAAAATTGTTTTCAGTGATAAGACAATTGATGTAGGATATAAGATATCTAGTACAATGTCTGATTGTAAGCGTTAGTGAAAATGTTCATTATGCTCAAACAAAACTGATAAGTGTGGGATCCAGAAGAACACCGATCATATGATGATGAGGATTAAGGGAAAGGAAGTTCCATATGGTGTTAGTAAGACTTACACGCCGGAAAGTCCATGGCCTGCGCCATCCTTGATCATATGTGAGCTTCTGTGAGTAGGAGTGACATTGGAAATAGAACTATGATACGTATAAAGGCAAAACAAAAGAAGACTGGAATAACCAGCTCAGAAATGATAGTCATACGAAGTTATAGATGAATTCATTGCTGGTCAAGAGATGTAATTCTTGGGAATCATGATTAAGCAATTAATTGTGGATTCTGAATATTGTGATTAAACTGTTGATCACGAGAATATCACATCGATTGCATATTGTTGCAACTCGATGCAAGAAATACTATGGCCTTTATGACTAGCTAATGATGAGTTTTGACACGCTCGGGAACACGGTAAAAGGTTTACTATACCGTGTGTTGACTCTATGATTATCTTCATAATTCATTTTAGAGTTGAGTAAATTGTTACTACACTTTAGCCTTGTTGCAAAACATCATTTTTGAATCATGTTTATTGCAAGAGAGTTGTTCAAAGCTATGAATAACATAAAGGACATACTTCTATTGTGAATAGGTTGTATGTTATGAATCTTGATAATAATGCTAAACATCCATAACACTGACGCTAAACGTCGCAAGACTGACAGAAATACCACATAGATGTGGCACTGCCGTTTATCACAAGTGACATAAAATGCATGTAGAATTTCCATAAGTGATGGATTTTTGAGTCATATGATTATGAAATCACTTGACGCTTGCGATCTTTGTCTCGAAGTAATGTGACTAATACACCGTTGATAGGTCATACATGAACGGGCAACTAAACCATTGATAATCATACATGATGATGTGTGTAGTCTAATAAGTGTAGTTGTGTGCAGTGGATTCCCTATCTTCACTCATGAGTTGAAGTAGATATGTGGATATCTGTTCAATAGAGACATACGTCTGAAATCTTTGAAATGTTCAAGGAATTTTAGAGTGAAATAGAAATTCATTGTAATGAGAAAATAAAGCTTCTGCAAATTAGATTGTAGAAAGTAATATTTGAGTTACAAGTTTAGCGAACGTCTGATGAGTTGTGAAGAGTGTCATAACTAGCGTCTCCCGGAACATCACTATGAGTAAGATGTTCGAGAGATGTAATCAAGCCATGTATGACACGGTAAGATCAAACATGACGTTTATCAATTTGCCATTATACTTATTAAAGTTATGCGTTAGTGACTACGGCTTTTACACTGAAAAGAGCACCATCAAATCTGTTGAAATGACACCATATTAGATGTGGTATGGACTGTTAAAACCATGTTGTCTTTTCTTAAAATTTGGGTATATGAGGCATATGTTTGACATACTCAAAAACCCCAAATCAGATAAGTGCTACTTTGTTAAGGTTATGCCAAAAGTTTTGGTATTCCTCTATCACTACACAAAAGCAAAACTGTTTGCTGTTAAGAACAATGTGTTTTGAAGAAAATGGTTTCTTGCAAAAGAGTGAGTGGGAGGACAGTGCAACTTGTTAAAGATTGTTGAATCTTCAAATAAGTGCGCAGCTGAACCACACAGGTTAGACAAAACTCGTACAAACATTCATGATATGTAAGACGAGATATTATTGTTCGACAATGATAAACCTGTGATATACAAAGAAGCGTTGATGGGCCCTGACTCCGGGATTTGGCTAAATGCCAAATAATCCGAGATAGTATCCATGGAAGTAAGTCAAGTTTTGAACTTGGTAGACCCTCGGAAAGACTAAAAGTCTGAAGAATATATATATGGATCTATAATTGATTCGGATGAAATTGTTTTATCCATAAAGCTCAACTCGTTGGAAAATTGTTTTCTAGCAAGTTCAAAGGTTGACTACGGCGAAATAGTGTCGACCGTTGAAATGCTTTAGTCAGTTCGGGTTATACTAGCAATTACTACATATCTCATTTATAGGATATGGTAGAATGAACGTCAAAACAAAGTTCCTACATGGAAATATAACAAAGGACGTATACGTGATACGACCGGAATGTTTTGTCGATTCAAAGGATGCTAAAATAGATGCAAGCCTTGGATATCCAGTGATGGACTGGAGCTAGCATAATGGAGTTGGAATTTTCGTTGTGATGAAATTGCCAAAAGAGTTTGTTTTCATCAGGAATAACGAAGATGCTTGAATATTCAAGAAAGTAAGTGGGAGCTGAATAATATTTCTAAAACCTTATATAGATGACATATTGTTGATTAGAAATGATATAAATTTCTTGACACGAATAAGGACTTCATTGGAAATAGTTTTCAGTTGAAGAACTTGGGCTGATATAGCATTAGTATTGAGCATAGTGATCTATGAAGATAGTAAGTGCCTGATCATGCTAAAGCCAACCCTACATATTGACATGATACTAAAGTAGTTTAGTATGAAATGCCAAGAAACATGTTCTTGCCGAAGTCGTGGTGAAAAGTTGTTTGCAGAAATCGGTGTTGATGAACACAGATAAGCAAAAACACGTGAATTGAATTCCACTCACCCGTGTGTTTGGATTAATCATGTACACCATAATATGTAAAACGACCAGATATGTCCAGTGCTTCAAAAGGTTATGAGCAAGATACCAAAGTGATCAATATGTTGATCATTGGAAAAACAGTGAAAAGTTAAACTTATGATAGATAAGATATGTTTCTCGGAAAATGGAGATAATGAAGAGCTCGTTGCAACAAGTTACACCAGCTGAATTTTGATGTAAACAGTTACACCAATTCAGTCTTCATACTTACTCCGATCGATTTTCGATTTTAATTGGGATTATGTGTTTCACACATAAGGGTGGCACAGTATGAAGGAACTGTGTTAAAGTTAGATACTGTGGCGAATTCTATAACAGAGGCTAAGTATATCGTTGCTTAAAGAAGTAACAAGGGAGGGTATTTTGAATCATCAGTTCATTTATGAACATGGTATGGTTTCCTAGATGCTTGAAGCTCATGGAACATTGATGAATGATTTCATGACTTATTCTAAGGAACCAAGGTCCTACCAAATGATTCAAACATATACAAAGCTAAACTGATAAAATTAGTGAATTTTATGATAGCATGAAAACGCGAAGATATGCAAGATACAAACGGGCCTGAAACGTCAGATCCGAAGATGAGGTCTATACCACCAATGAGGCATTTATTACACCGGTATGCCATAGGTGTAAAGTGCTCAAGCACTGACAATATTATTGACTCTAGTGCAAGTGGGAGACTGTTGGAAATATGCCCTAGAGGCAATAATAAAATGTTATTATATATATATATTTCCACGTTCGTAATTAATGTTTATATTTCTATGCTATAATTGCAATGACCCTGACTGTGAGATTCAGAAGAAAACTCAATTTGCATGTGTGGAAATGTAAACACCAAGAGTTCCTGGTTTAGCCTCTAAGACCAGCTCCTGTGCTAACTGATGATTACGTTTTCTTAATCATGGACATTGTTCTTGTAACAAGGATGTCAGTAGCAATCGGAACATATTGTTAGCAGAACAATGATGTTGAACCGACCCCAGTATTGAATGATATACTTAGAGATCACATCGTAACTACGTTATAAGTCATATCATGAAATGTTATCATATACGTAATTCCTTAGACCATGAGAGTATCGAGTTGCTTCACACAGGAAGACATGCTTTGGTTCTTAGATGAATCCTCCCGTAAATGGGAAGTAGTAAAATAAGTTCTGGGTATGTCAGATGGTGTGGCTAGTGACTGTGATAGTTCAAGAATGGGATTTTGTCCTTCACGATGAAGAAGATATTCACTTCGGGCCCACTCGGTATGACGGTATCCATTATAGTCTGGCCAGACGCATCGTGATTCAGTCACGGGGATACCGGAATACGATAACGAGAAAAGGGACAAACGAGCAAAGAGGATAACGAGTGGCTTGTGTTCAAAAGTTGTTACACATGGGTGCCAAACTTCTCTCCTCTAACTTTGTCATATATCGCGAAGCAAAGGGAATGGTACATGACTAAACATAATGGTTCACTCGAAGTTTCTTCGTGTATGTGCGGGAGTCAACATGGGTGTCCATGGCTCCGCTGTTGATTATTGGCTATTGACAAAAGGCTGTTGACCTATGTCCGGAAGATGTTCTGAGTCATGTCCGCATTATACCGAACCTATTGGGTCACACACTTAACGAGCAGTAGTCTGTTAGAATACTAGTATGGTAGAAGGTTTAGTGGAAGCAAAGCAGAATAGTTCATACGGGTACCGGAAGTAGTTCCGGAGATTTATGGAATTGTTCATAAGGGCACCAGAAGTAGTTCTGGGTATTTAAGGTTATGTCCGGATCACTCTGGAGTAGTCCCAGGTGGTTCCGGAACATATGAGAATGGTACTGGGGAAGTCCTGGATCAACCGGAATAGTTTCCGGATAATCGCTGGGTGTCCCGACAACCTTCGCGGTCATCCGGTGGCTTAAACTGTAACTCGGATGGTCTTGGAAACTATCCGGATGGCTCCGGAACGTCCGAGAACGGTCTCGGAAGGTCCTGGAAGTGCTCCAGAAGTGTCCGGAATGTCCCGAAACGGTCCCGGTATGTCCCGGAAGGTCCTGGAAGCTTCTAGAAGGTCATGGAAGGTTCTAGAAGGTTCCGGGCAGTACCACCCACTCCCCTGCGCCCCTAGCCTTGGGGGGAAAGCCACCTAGGCTGCCCTGGCCGGCCAAGGGGTGGGGGGCGCACCAAGGGGAAGGAATCCCCCTCCAGGTGGAAAGTCCAACTCTCCAATATGGCAGGTTTCCGGTGGGAAGGTTTGGGAGGTTTGGGAGTCCAAGTTGGACTCCCCACCCCCCTTATTGCGCCCCAAGGGCCTCTTGGCCACCTATATAATGTGGGGGAGGGGTGGGGGGCGCAGCACAACTTGTCCCCAAGGCCTATGCGCCACCCTCCCTCCTCTAAACCCCGTTGCTCCACTTTTAGACCCCGGTTTAGACGCTGTTCTAGATCGGAATCCGTTAGGGTTTTCTCCCTCTAGTTTTCTTGGTGGTGTTCACCTCTAGACGGCGGAGCGCTGCTGGATTGCTGCTACGGGATGTGTGGATACTAATGGAGGGGTCGTACCTTCGACCCTTCTTCTAGGAGCTTGTTCATGGGACTTGTCCGTGGGACTAGATCGCGGGACTTGTTCGTGGGATTGATCGAGGGACTGTTCGTGGGAGAACTTGCGAGATCTACTTCCACTACGTCCAGGAGCTTCACCAACTCTACTTCCGCTACATCGGTTGGTGAGCCATGACCTAAAACCTTGTATGCAATCTTCTTGGATGATCTTGGGTTCTTGATTCGTAGGCCGAATTTTTTTGTTTTCTACTACGTTTCCCAACACCAACACACTCCTAGTCCCATTGGACCTATTAATGGTGATGCTAATACCTCAACCGTAGAAGAAGAAACTCCTATGAACATAGAGGGTTTCAAACAAGTGAGCCTAGATGACACTACTACCACCTTTGATAGTAGTGATATTGATTTTGATAGTTGCACCCTCACAGAAGTTATTAGCTTGCTACAAAAAATGTCTAGAGACCCCCCACACTAGCACACTTAATCTTTCCTTCACGGAGCATATCACTAATGCTCTCATCAAAGCTAGGGAGGAGAAGCCTAGAATAGAAGCCTCCATACCTAGGAAGCTAGATGATGGTTGGGACCCTATGATTAAAATTAAATTGAATAACTTCTCTTGCTATGTGTGACGCCCCCAAAATCAAATCGTGTATAGTAATCATACACGCAAGGTACACGATCGAGATCAGGGACTCATGGTAAGATATCACAACACAACTCTACAAATAAAATAATACAACCTGTTTAATACAAGCCAGGGGCCACGAGGGCTCGAATACAACAGCTCAAGAGCACAAAGTCAGCGGAAGCAATAGTATCTGAGTACAGACACAAGGATACAAGGTTGCCTTAAGAAGGCTAGCACAAAATCAACAACGATCGAAAAGGCGAGGCCTCCTGCCTGGGAACCTCCAAACTAATCCTGGTCAAAGGGGAACTCGACGTCGTAGAAGGCGTCGGGGATCTTCATGTTGCGGTGGTCGGCATCGGGGATCTTCTGCTCCTAGGCTCCAACGTCGACTGCAGCGGCCGATCAGGCAAAACGAAAAAGGGAAATAAAGCAAAGGTGAGTATCTAGCATACCCGCGAGTCTTACGTCCGCTACTAAGCATTTATGCATTTGTATGAAATGGAAATGGGAGGCTGTATATAGTGGACTGCAAGGTAGAAATCAGAATAAGGATAAGGAGCTAGGCCTATCGAAGACTAGCATCTTCCAACGAGTCTTGAAGCACAAGAAGAGAATAGCCTACAGTTTATATAAAGCATAGAGTAACAATGCAATAGAAGTTGCTGCAACATTGTATAATAATAAGTTGTATTAGATAACCAATATATATGCCTCCGAGATCCCTTCCTCGACTTCCCTGCGAGGAAGAGAAACCTAAACCAACAGTTTAATAGTAGTAGTTTGTAGTAGTAGGCTCTGGCTTCAACATAAAGCTTCCTGTTACCGTGGACACGACTATTCGAATAGATCAAACTCCCTGCAGGGGTGCACTACTGTTCAGCCTGCACGCTCGGATCTCCAGGGTGGCGTACACCTTGTTAGGGAATGCCCCACCGAGGCTATCCGACACGCCGAGGCCCATCCTACGACTCATCAGAGAGGTCCCCGCCGGTCTAAAGTCCTAAGCGCAAGGCGGTCTTGGACCGTCGCCCCTCACCCTCCGGGTCGCTGTGTACAGGGTGAATTCCACGCAACTCCTCTGGGATGCGGATCCGACCGTGCCACAATGCTGAAATGGACGTCTTTCTGAGCTTTCGAACGAGACCACAACGCGGAGGGCCCACACCGTTATCCCACGTGAAGGTAGTGCGTACAGGCCTTTGCGGCCTCTCAAGTCATCCACCTGAACCGTTAGTTATTTTATTATTTTCTATCGGGACAACCATTATCGTTGCCCCTATTCGGGTGAGTCACAGACAACGACATCAGTCAGGACCACCAGTAACATCGGTGCCTGCCCTGTCGTCCCACCAACTCGTGCGGTTATCAACAAGGTGAACCGTCTCCTTAACTTGTCTCACGTTTGCTCCGAAGAGCTCGACTTTCATACAATAGGATATCTGTCGGCCACGAACAGTACCAGGCCCGCCGCACACCAGTGGAATACACATGACTTGTCGTTCCGCTAAGATACCCTGCGCGGGCACCGTTGGGTCACCCAACTCCTTACCTGTAAGGACACCAGTTGATTCGAGTGCCTACCATCAAGTGAAACCAGGAGGAATCACCCTCGATGGTACACTTGAAGAGGTTCGACAGAGACATCAACGGAATGAACTAAAGAGGAATATTCTCGTATCACCCCGGTGGTGCCGAGACACCAGCGGAATGAACTAAAGAGGAATACCCTCGTATCATCCTAGTGAGGCTACGCTACTGAGCCGACGAGAGTGAAATACGAGTCCATTCCACTCGTAAGTCAAACTCAAAGCGACTCGGCAGAGTCTCGCCGTTGTAGGTTCCCTAGGGCGTCTGCATTGATCCGTACCTGTTGCAATTATAATATGTTGTAATCCACGTTAACTCACTAGAGTGATCACGACCCGCTATTCTAAACCTAGCTAACAATGCGCAGGGTTTAGTGCTGAATAATATATGTATATTTAATAGGCAGCATAGGATAAAAGAAGATACATCAAGGGGCGACAATGACAGACAATGCAATTGAATATGATTGTAACGTAGCAACAGCAGTAACAATGCCTAGTGCAAGAATGTACGGAAAAGATAGGCGATATCTAGGGAAGGAAAATGGCTCTGCTTGCCTGGAAGCTTGGTAGTAGGGGCACGGTCGTCGACGAAGTAGTCGAACTCGGCAACGGTGTCGTCAGCGGCAGCAATGAGGTCTATCGGAGAATAAAGGGGGGAGAAACAATAAATACACAACAATAATAACAATACAATTGTATGACATAGCAGATATAAAGCAACGGGGCTCTAACGCAGTGTTCGGTGATTTGATCGGAGCAGGAATTTATCCGGGGATGACTCATCAGTATCGGTTGATTACTGGACAGATGATCCGGAGGGGAAGGTTCCATGTCTGCAGTGTTAGAGACATCTAACAAACATGTGGGTAGTGTATCCGTGCTAGTTGATCCATTCTGAACAACTTTCATGTTCAGAACAATTTCATCCGGAAAGTTTTACCGGCTCCGGTCGTCTGATAGACAGATGAACCGGAGGAGAATTGTTCCACGTTCGGTATGTTAGAGGGGTGTGGTCGGGGTATGGGTAGCGTATTCATATCTGGTATATTTTTCCGATCAAGTTTCATATATAAATTATTTTAATCTGACTTACGGATTAAAAGATATTGATTTTCAAAGTTTTAATCAATTAAAAGAATTTCTGGAATTTCTTTATTATTTAAATCAAACATTATCCAGAACAGTACTGGCTTACCAGTCAACTGACATGTGGGACCCACATGTCAGCCTCTGGTTGTTAAAACAATTTGTTTTATATTTTAAATAATGCATAGGACCCACATGTCATACTCTAATGATTATATAAATTCATTTTAATTAATTCCAAAAGCTGTGGGACCTAGCTGTCAGTGAGACATGCTTAATTTTAATAGTTTAATTAATCCAGAGGGTTATTTAGAGGCTGGGATCCACATGTCATAGGGCCACTCTTTTTAACAAATCATATAATTAGTCTAAATATGGGTGGGGTCCATTTGTAAGTCTTATTGGGGGGTTATCTGTTAGTTTAACAGGGGGTTAGGCTAGGTAATTAGGGGGGTCACGACCGAGCACACGGGCTCGCCGGCGGCGAAGGGCTCGGTGGCGAGCCGTTCCAGCGAGGGGAGGGAGCCACGGTGTGGGGGGGGGGGGGCTGCGGGGGCGGAGGCCGACGCGATGAGCACGGTGCGCGCGCACACGGCCATGGCGGCCACTGCGGCGGCCGACGGGGAATTGGTGAAGCGGGGGTGGCGACAAATGGTGCCCGGGAGGAGGGAGGAAGGAGGAATGGGAGGAGGCACCCCGGGGAGACCGTGGATGAGCTCGAGGGGGCCGACGGGGCTCGGAGTGGCGGGGACCGAGCGACGTCGACGCGGTGGCCGTGGCGGCGAAATCTGCGTGGCGGTGAGCTCGTGGTGGCTTCCGGCGTTCGAGGAGACGGATGGGGAGGCGAGGACGACGGTGGAGAGCCTCCTAGACGAGGCTGCGGTTGCCGGGGAGGATCTTGGCCGCGCCCACGGCGGCGGTGCTCCCACGGCGGCTCGGTCCCGAGGAAGAAGAGGGAGGGAGCTCATGGGTGAGGGGGGAGATGACCAGGGGGGCGACAGAGGGGAGGCCTTATCCCCATGGGGAGCAGGTGGAGGAGGGGGCAGGTGAGGGGGGGGGCAGGTGAGGGGGGGGGGGGCATGGCCACAACCATGGCGTCGTGGGTGGGGGCAGGGAGCAGGTGAGGGGAAGAAGACAAGGGAGAGGGAAGGTGGGCTGGGCTGGGTGGGCCTCGCCCCAAGCGAGGGATAGCCCCCTTTATTTCATGCACTTTTTTTCTGTTTGCAATTGATTTTTATTTTACTTGGTCCATCAAATGATTTTTATTAGACATGAGACTTGCTCCTATTTTTGTATTGCCCTATGTAGCAATGCTACAAAAGTTTGTGATTAAATAAATTCATTGGATTATTTTTGTTTATTTTAAAAGGGCTTTTTGTGCTGTTTTGCTACTGTTAATAATTGTTTGCAATATTTAGATATTGCAATAAATGCTCATTGCAGGTTTATCATGGTCCACTGGTTTTTGGGGATTTTACAAAAGTGGTTTCACAATTTTTGGACAAGGTTTTATTCATCACTTATTTTTAATATTCATCAAAAGGCATTTTGAGTTTGAGTTGATCCAAGGTGATGAAAGCATGATTAGCAATAGTGATTAGCAACAATAATCTTCATTATCAAAAGTGTTACTGTTCCATAACACTGAGGGTGTTACAAATCTCCCCACTACAAAGAATTCTCGTCCCGAGAATTAAAAGGTAGTGGAAGGGGTAAAGCTTTGGTTCGTATTCTAACGATTCTTCTCGTGCTTGTTGTCCTTCTTGAAGAAGTTTATCCTCCTCGTTGACGTCTTCATTTCTCTGCATGAGTGCATCTCGATAAGCTGTCATCCTTCCTTCGGGGCTTCATCGTACCTACGGAATTGGTAGGAGGGAAAAATTAAGGGTTCGGACCGGTACAAGGTTAATCAACCGAGGTTGTCCGAGGGAATGGGGGTGCAAAGTATTTTCCGAGTTTAAACTCAAGGGTAGTATATCGAGAGAATAAAAGAACGCCTGAGAAGTTTTAAGCGGATAGGCGTGCATTCGATGTCGATGACGGATGATGAAAAGGGCTCCAGCGCATCAGGCATAAGCATGATATCGGGTCGAATATGGCAAGGTAGATGACAAGAGTCAGGTTTCGATCCTGTGGAACTATGGGTTATGCGCCCACAGGGGGTGGTGACATTTTATGCGATCACGACGCAAGCTATGTCAAATAATAGCTTCTCAACAATTTTGGCAACAACGTCGATACCAAGGGCGAGGGACAATGAGAACCATTTTCCTGCTCGTTTAAACGAGGCAGACCAATTGGCAAAACTTCCGTCCATCGGTGGTAACCGAAAGGTCATCCATGATAGTAACAGGTTGTACCGACAGAGTAGTACACCGAAGTGTTTACATAAGCAGGGGATTATCACTGCTCAGATAAGACACCTTACAAGAAAGGTTAAACAGACCAATGAAAGGGAAAATGTGACGATACACAAGTATCAGGTATATATCTTTCCCAAGGGAAAGCAGAGCATGATATACACGACCAAGTTGTATTGGCAGAGAGTCAAGGGAAGTTGTCGATGTTAATCACAAATCATCGAGGGGCAAGGATGGTATTTCAGAGGATGAATCCATTGACACATGGAAGAAGCCATGAAATATTAGTCGAAAAATAATCCACCAAAAGTCGGGTGGTTCGCAAAGAATCTGATGTGAGTATCGACACTCAACGAGAAGGAGAAAGAATTCAAAGGCATCGGGTCATAGAAGCATCAGAATAGTTCGACGCTTGAGTACAAAGAAATAATGATTTCCAGACCGGGAAGTGGATGTAATTATCCATACAAACTTATCGGTGGCACGTGATTGCAAAGGCGATGAACACGTAGGTTCTCAGGAATTTATCGAAGAGTAATCTTCGGAATCTTCAGGTTAAGCAAGCGATCAACTTGGGTGAAGGGCTCTCCAGGTAGATGCGACCACGAGATCCTAATGTTAGAGTTAGTAAAATTACCCGAATGGATAAGAGAGCAGAATCCCAGAGTAAACGTACGGAGAAAAGGATCCTAATACCACCCATTTTGCGACGTGGGCCGATAAGCCACACGACACGGTTAGTAAAGTAGTTTTGCCAAGACAAGATTCAACTTCGACCAAGGAGTTGGAAGGTGGTGTCCTACTTACAGTCGGCTCTGATACCAACTTGTGACGCCGCCAAAATCAAATCGTGTATAGTAATCATACACGCAAGGTACACGATCGAGATCAGGGACTCACGGTAAGATATCACAACACAACTCTACAAATAAAATAATACAAGCTGTTTAATACAAGCCAGGGCCCACGAGGGCTCGAATACAACAACTCAAGAGCACAAAGTCAGCGGAAGCAATAGTATCTGAGTACAGACACAAGGATAAAAGGTTGCCTTAAGAAGGCTAGCACAAAATCAACAACGATCGAAAAGGCGAGGCCTCCTGCCTGGGAACCTCCAGACTACTCCTGGTCAAAGGGGAACTCGACGTCATAGAAGGCATCGGGGATCTTCATGTTGCGGTGGTCGGCATCGGGGATCTTCTGCTCCTAGGCTCCAACATCGACTGCAGCGGCCGATCACGCAAAACGAAAAAGGGAAATAAAGCAAAGGTGAGTGTCTAGCATACCCGCGAGTCTTACGTCCGCTACTAAGCATTTATGCATTTGTATCAAATGGAAATGGGAGGCTGTATATAGTGGACTGCAAGGTAGAAATCAGAATAAGGATAAGAAGCTAGGCCTATCGAAGACTAGCATCTTCCAACGAGTCTTGAAGCACAAGAAGAGAATGGCCAACAGTTTATATAAAGCATAAAGTAACAATGCAACAGAAGTTGCTGCAACATTGTATAATAATAAGTTGTATTAGATAACCAATATATATGCCTCCGAGATCCCCTCCTCGACTTCCCTGCGAGGAAGAGAAACCGGAACCAACAGTTTAATAGTAGTAGTTTGTAGTAGTAGGCTCTGGCTTCAACATAAAGCGTCCTGTTACTGTGGACACGGCTATTCGGATAGATCAAACTCCCTGCAGGGGTGCACTACTGTTCAGCCTGCACGCTCGGATCTCCAGGGTGGCGTACACCTTGTTAGGGAATGCCCCACCGAGGCTATCCGACACGCCGAGGCCCATCCTACGACTCATCAGAGAGGTCCCCTCCGGTCTAAAGTCCTAAGCGCAAGGGGGTCTTGGACCGTCGCCCCTCACCCTCCGGGTCGTTGTGTATAGGGTGAATTCCACGCAACTCCTCTGGGATGCGGATCCGACCGTGCCACAATGCTGAAATGGACGTCTTTCTGAGCTTTCGAACGAGACCACAACGCGGAGGGCCCACACCGTTATCCCACGTGAAGGTAGTGCGTACAGGCCTTTGCGGCCTCTCAAGTCATCCACCTGAACCGTTAGTTATTTTCTTATTTTCTATCGGGACAACCATTATCGTTGCCCCTATTCGGGTGAGTCGCGGAAAACGACATCAGTCAGGACCACCAGTAACATCGGTGCCTGCCCTGTCGTCCCACCAACTCGTGCGGTTACCAACAAGGTGAACCGTCTCCTTAACTTGTCTCACGTTTGCTCCGAAGAACTCGACTTTCATACAACAGGATATCTGTCGGCCACGAACAGTACCAGGCCCGCCGCACACCGGTGGAATACACCTGACCCGTCTTTCCGCTAAGATACCCTGTGCGGGCACCGTTGGGTCACCCGACTCCTTACCTGTAAGTACACCAGTTGATTCGAGTGCCTACCATCAAGGGAAACTAGGAGGAATCACCCTCGATGGTACACTTGAAGAGGTTCGACAGATACATCAGCGGAATGAACTAAAGAGGAATATTCTCGTATCACCCCGGTGGTGCCGAGACACCAGCGGAATGAACTAAAGAGGAATACCCTCGTATCATCCCAGTGAGGCTACGCTACTGAGCCGACGTGAGTGAAATACGTGTCCATTCCAGACGTAAGTCAAACTCGAAGCGACTCGGCAGAGTCTCGCCGTTGTAGGTTCCCTAGGGCGTCTGTATTGATCCGTACCCGTTGCAATTATAATATTTTGTAATCCGCGTTCACTCACCAGAGTGATCATGACCCGCTATTCTAAACCTAGCTAACAATGCGCAGGGTTTACTGCTGAATAATATATGTATATTTAATAGGCAGCATAGGATAAAAGAAGGTACATCAAGGGGCGACAATGACAGGCTATGCAATTGAATAGGATTGTAACGTAGCAGCAGCAGTAACAATGCCTAGTGCAAGAAAGTACGGAAAAGAAAGGAGATATCTTGGGAAGGAAAATGGCTCTGCTTTCCTGGAAGCTTTGTAGTAGTGGTACGGTCGTCGACGAAGTAGTCGAACTCGGCAACGGTGTCGTCTGCAGCAGCAACGAGGTCTATCGGAGAATAAAGGGGGGGAGAAACAATAAATACACAGCAATAATAGCAATACAATTGTATGACATAGCAGATATAAAGCAACGGGGCTCTAACGCAGTGTTCGGTGATTTGATCGGAGCAGGAATTTATCAGGGGATGACTCATCAGTATCGGTTGTTTACCGGATAGATGATCCGGAGGGGAAGGTTCCAAGTATGCAGTGTTAGAGACATCTAACAGACATGTGGGTAGTGTATCTGTGCTAGTTGATCTATTCTGAACAACTTTCATGTTCAGAACAATTTCATCCGGAAAGTTTTACCGGCCCCGGTCGTCTGACAGACAGATGAACCGGAGGAGAATTTTTCCACGTTCCGTATGTTGGAGGGGTGTGGTGGGGGTATGGGTGGCGTATTCATATCTGGTATATTTTTCTGATCAGGTTTCATATATAAATTATTTTAATCTGACTTACGGATTAAAAGATATTGATTTTCAAAGTTTTAATCAATTAAAAGAATTTCTGGAATTTCTTTATTATTTAAATCAAACATTTTCCAGAACAGTACTGGTTGACCAGTCAACTGACATGTGGGACCCACATGTCAGCCTCTGGTTATTAAAAAAATTATTTTATATTTTAAATAATGCATAGGACCCACATGTCATACTCTAATGATTATATAAATTCATTTTAATTAATTCCAAAAGCTGTGGGACCCAGCTGTCAATGAGACATGCTTAATTATAATAGTTTAATTAATTCAGAGGGTTATTTAGAGGCTGGGACCCACATGTCATAGGGCCACTCTTTTTAACAAATCATATAATTAGTCTAAATATGGGTGGGGTCCATTTGTAAGTCTCAGTGGGGGGTTACCTGTTAGTTTAAGATGGGGGTTAGGCTAGGTAATTAGGGGGGGTCACGGCCGAGCACACGGGCTCGCCGGCGGCGAAGGGCTCGGGGGCGAGCCGTTCCAGCGAGGGGAGGGGGAGCCACGGTGGGGGGGGGGGCTGTGGGGGCGGAGCCCGACGCGGTGAGCGAGGCCCGCACGCGGTGAGCACGGTGCGCGCGCACACGGCCATGGCTGCCACTGTGGCGGCCGGCGGGGAATTGGTGAAGTGGGGCGGCGACAAATGGTGCCCGGGAGCAGGGAGGAAGGGGGAATGGGAGGAGGCTCACCCCGGGGAGACCGTGGACGAGCTCGAGGGGGCCGACGGGGCTCGGTGTGGCGGGGACCGAGCGACGTCGTCGCGGTGGCCGTGGCGGGGAAATCTGCGTGGCGGTGAGCTCGTGGTGGCTTCCGGCGTTCGAGGAGACGGATGGGGAGGCGAGGACGACGGTGGAGAGCCTCCTGGACGAGGCTGTGGTTGCCGGGGAGGAGCTTGGCCGCGCCCACGGCGGCCCGGTCCCGAGGAAGAAGAGGGAGGGAGCTCGTGGGTGAGGGGGGGGGGAATGACCAGGGTGCGACAGAGGGGAGGCCTTATCCCCATGGGGAGTAGGTGGAGGAGGGGGCAGGTGAGGGGGGGCATGGCCACAACCATGGCGTCGTGGGTGGGGGAAGGGAGCAGGTGAGGGGAAGAAGACAAGGGAGAGGGAAGGTGGGCTGGGCTGGGTGGGCCTCGCCCCAAGCGAGGGATAGCCCCCTTTATTTCATGCACTTTTTTTTCTGTTTGCAATTGATTTTTATTTTTGTTGGTCCATCAAATGATTTTTATTAGACATGAGACTTGTTGCTATTTTTGTATTGCCCTATGTAGCAATGCTACAAAAGTTTGGTGATTAAATAAATTCATTGGATTATTTTTGTTAATTTTAAAAGTGCTTTTTGTGCTGTTTTGCTACTGTTAATAATTGTTTTCAATATTTAGATATTGAAATAAATGTTCATTGCAGGTTTATCTTGGTCCACTGGTTTTTGGGGATTTTACAAAAGTGGTTTCACAATTTTTGGACAAGGTTTTATTCATCACTTATTTTTAATATTCATCAAAAGGCATTTTGAGTTTGAGTTGATCCAAGGTGATCAAATCATGATTAGCAACAGTGATTAGCAATAGTAATCTTCATTATAAAAAGTGTTACTGTTCCATAACACTGAGGGTGTTACACTATGCTTTATGTGACGTTGAAGCTAGTACCTCCGTTTTGCCCAAAAGAATGTATGACATGTTTGAATTGAAACCTTTTGATCCTTGTTCTTTTGGTGTTCGTCTCATTAATTCTTCCATAAAGAAACCTTTGGGGAAGATCGACGATGTTCTTATCATTTTCAATGACAATTATGTTCCCGTTGATTTTATTATTATGGATATAGAGTGTGAACCTTTATGTCCAATTATTTTGGGACGTCCTTTTCTTCGCACCGTTGGTGCCGTTATTGACATTAAAGAGGGGAATATAAAATTTCAATTCCCTCTCAAAAAGGGGATGGAACACTTCCCTAGAAATAAAATCAAGTTACCTTTTGAGTCCGTTACACTGGCTAGCTATTCTCTCTCTCTTGATAAAACTTGATTCTTTTTTTGCTTTATGCCTAGCTTAAAGGCGTAAAAGAAAGCGCTTGTTGGGAGGCAAACCAAGATGTTTTTACTTCTGTTTTTAGTGGTCTTGATGATTATTACTACTGTAGAAACATCATTGTATCTTTATTTTCAAGCTTTGTGCCAAGTTATAGCCTCTTATGATAAGGGAAGCAAAAGTTGTGACATGTTGTCCAGAAAACAGGTTATGTCTGCTTGACGAAAAAATCGGAACAAATCACCAGTTCATCTTTTTGAGCTGAATTTTTTTCACAGCATGCTCTATAGAATTGTGAAACTTTCGTATGTCCTGAGTTTTTTGATTTGAGTCGCAGAAGTGCCCCGAAAAAATTCTCTACTACCTGATGTTCTGTTTTTCACAAATTCTGCCACGTTTTGCTTTTCCTTACTTTTGCAAACCTTAAGCTTGCTTTTTATTTGCAAAAAATTTCTGAAATCTTGATAAACAATAGCTCTTCAAGAATATATTTATTTCCAGTGGGTAAAAAATATTTTATTAAGGGCACTAACCTCTCTAATCAGCTTATGATGAGTTATGTATGAAGGGAGTTTTCAAGTGTGCAAGGGAAGATGATAATAGAAGATCCGGGAGTGTCAAGCGCTTAAGCTTGGGGATGCCCCCATGCATCCGCAATAAATATTCAAGGAGACTCAATATTCTAAGCTTGGGGATGGCCCCGTGCATCCCCTTCTCCATCAACAATCATCAGTTCGTCCTTCGTCTTACTATATTATTATCACTTCATGCGTTATGTGTTATGCTTGGAGCGTCTCACTATTAGGTTACTTTTTTGTTTTATTTAGCTTTGCTTGCTGTTCATAACAAGTTAGACCCCAGCTTACTTTGAGTGGGATAGAAACACGCTCCACTCCAATATAGAACACATCATAGGATTTTTCATGCTTATCTTTCTGCGGTTGTGTGTTCTTTATCTTTTCGTAGCTACTGCCATGTTTAGTTTTAGTTTAGTTTGTCTTTAGCAAGAGCCTTGGATTTTATTTAGTTTGTTGCTGGAACTCTCTTTAGTTTTCATGTGTATCTTGTTAAGGGAGTTGGTTGTTGCACTGAGTTGTGTCTTGTCTTGAAGTAGGTAATTGAGGTTGCTATTCAATTGTAGTAGTAACTTGCAATACTTTTGAGGAATTGTTGTGAGTAATGTTTGAACTTTTGGTGTCAAGAGCTCTAGACTATTAGTGATAGGTGTCGCATTTTGGGCAATCCGTGTTTATTTTCAAAACCTACAAAACTAGTTGAGAACTCGAGCTACTAGATAGTTCACTAATCTTTGGAGGGATCGAATATTAGAGTACACTCACGTACCATAAGTCGAGGATGCGCAAGGATAACCAAACCCCCATACACTCCTCCTCGGGGTACTTGTCTCTTTGTGAACCTCCTCATTAGATTGAGAGTTACCGATAATAAGTGCATGAGTTCTTCGGACTAATGTAAGTATTGAAAGTTGACACTTCCACCTCCTCATATTTTCTAGCCTCTTCCATACCGTGCATTGCCCTCTTCTCACTCCGAGAGTTGGCGTCCACCTTCGCCGGTGCATCCCAACCCTTGGCATGATACGCTCTGTCATCATAAACCTTCTTATATCTTTCCTCAAAACAACCACCATACCTACCTATCAAGGCATTTCCATAGCCTTTCTGAGATATATTGCCATGCAACATCCATCTCTTCATGACTTGATCTTCATGTCATACATGTTCCTGCTACACTGGCATAGGCATACATTTGCATACATCATGATAGCTACATCTTCTTTATGTTTGAGTACCTTGTAAAGTGTGAAAGATCTGCTATACCTTCTTGTAAAATAGAGTGTTGCCCTTAAGTGAGGAAAAGATCCCAAAGTGGACAAATTTAAAAGATCCCAAAGAGGACAAGTGAGAGTTAAATAACCACCATACCTACCTATCAAGGCATTTCCATAGCCTTTCTGAGATATATTGCCATGCAACATCCATCTCTTCATGACTTGATCTTCATGTCATACATGTTCCTGCTACACTGGCATAGGCATACATTTGCATACATCATGATAGCTACATCTTCTTTATGTTTGAGTACCTTGTAAAGTGTGAAAGATCTGCTATACCTTCTTGTAAAATAGAGTGTTGCCCTTAAGTGAGGAAAAGATCCCAAAGTGGACAAATTTAAAAGATCCCAAAGAGGACAAGTGAGAGTTAAATAGAAAGAGCCATTGAGGCCACCAAAAAAATAGAAAAAATAGAAAAAGGAGAAAAAGAAATAAAAAGAGAGAAAGGGGCAACATTATTATTCCTTTTGAAAGATCGACACTAGTACTCCCTCTTATCCTTGTACTCCATAGAGATGATCATATATGCATATAGCTATGTGGGGACCTTCACACTATAGAACTTGGCTCACATTCCAAGGATGAGCCTCCTCAAACGAGCTCTAGGTCTTCATGAGCGAGCAAGTTGCATGCACCCCCACTAGTTCCATTGGAGAGCTTTTCTTAGCTCATATGTGCATCCGTTGCATGGCAATCCCTACTCCTCACATCATATCTATCAATTGTCCTTCTCGCCTATGATTGTCCTCATTGATGTGAGCCTTTCTCACCTTTTTTGTCTTCCTCCTCCACCATATTTCTCTCTTTGCCATCCCAAGTGTCAACTTTTGTGCTTACGCTCCTCCATTGCATGAGTGCTCAAAATATCGAAAAGGGGTGGATCAAATTGACTTGTACCTGACTAGTGGTCTGGGGACGAGTCAAGATAATATTACAAAGAAGACCAAGTGTGAAACTTTAGTAGATTGAGTTATCAACAAATATACCTTTTTGTCTCGTATTACCATATCCCCATTCTTGCACGCAAACACCATTTGGAGACATTCGAGTCACGGAGAGCGAGAGCTCTTGCACCTAATGTTTTTTCGTTGCTTGTTTCAATGCTAATATAGACTCTTGCCTGTTACGACTTGAATTGAATCACATACCTTGATTGCTTTACTTGCAAAGTCCTTATATGGTTGCTAGCATGTCACCAAAAAAATTAAGCGTGTTATCATTTACCTACTTGAGGACGACCAGGAATTAAGCTTGGGGATGTTGATACGTCCCAAACGTATCTATAATTTATGGTTGCTCCATGCATGTTTTGTGTGATATTGCTATGATATAGATACACTTTCATACACTTTTGATCATATTTGGACTAACTTATTGACTCAGTGCACCATAGTGCCAGTTCCTGTTTTCTGCCGTTTTTCTATTCCAGGTTTCCCCATATTAAAAATGCTCCAAAAATTCGGGAAAAATCCGATAAAAATAAGCGCAACGGAACCTTCTGAAATCACCAAAGTGGGGCCAGAGGTCCACCACCAGGGACCCAGGAGGCCACCTGGCGCGGCCTAGGGCTTGGCCGCGCCAGGGGGGCGCCTCGACCCCTGGTGCCCCCCCTGGCTGCCCCCCTTCGCCTATTTATTCTCCGTGTCGCAAAACCCCCGAAGAGAGAACCCCTTTTCGCGATTTCGCCTCTGTTCCGCCGCCGTTGCGCTTCTAAGATCGGGAGAGCCAGGAGCCCTCTTCTCGGCACCCTGCCAGAAGGAGGATTGACCTCCGGGAGCTTCCCCTCCACCATGGATGCTTCCCGGATGTACCGTCTTGGACCATGGGTCCGTGATCAGTAGCTATGTGATGTTCTCCTCCCCCATTTGTTCTTCATGGTTTAGACCTCGTGAGATGCCCTACATGATCGAGGCACATATGTAATTTTTTGCTATTGCTATGCTAAGTTTGCTGGGATCTGATGGATTACTAGACAATGTTCAAATTGTGACTGAGTAATATATTTGGTTCTTATCTTTTATATTTTTGTTGCTAGGTAATTCTTGCATGTTCTTCGTTGCTGTTTATTGCTTTGGCCAAGTAGTAGGTAGTGACTCCAAGAGGGAATGTTATGCTCGATTGTGGGTTCACGCCCCCCGATGACACGCTTGAGTGACAAAAACCTGAGTCTAGGGGATGTGATGTGGCCACAAGGGGGAAAACAATGGTGCTTGTAACCGCGGTTGCAAGGATTGTTTACTTTACGCAAAGTGCTTTTTAATACAATTTTCTGTTGCTTTGGGTTTACACTTTGGGTGGGGCTCGCAACTTAATACCAGCGAGATGTTCTGGATAGATATCTCAAGGTGGATGATTAGTAGTAGATGCAGTTGGATTTCGGTCTATCAATTGTCTTTTCTTTGTAGCATAGTTAGCATTGTAGTGCGTTTTTTATCCTATCAATTTCCCAGCTGTGATTTGTTTACCTCGCATAGCATTTTTATCGTCTTTTGGGAGAGAGACATCACTAGTGAACATCACGGGACCTGAAGGGTTCTCGCCCCTTGTTGGTTACCCAAAGTGGAAGGTTGAGATGTAGACAGCAGCAAATTTCCCTCGGTGAAGATACCAAGGTTTGTCTCCAGTAGGACTCCGACAACGACAGGAAGGTGACAACGGCGCCAGCAATTAGGCGGTTGACGTGGACCTGCACACAAAACAGATAACTTTGCTCCCAACGAGTACAGAGAGGTTGTCAATCCCTCCGGCCTTGTTTCTTACAAAGGATCAAACGCACGGGATAATAATGATATCGATAGCAACAGAAAAGGAAATAAAGCAGAAAATAAATAGCAGGTGTAAACAGTGGTGGAAATATGGACCAGGGTCCCATGATGTTCACTAGTGATGTCTCTCTCCCAAAAGACGATAAAATAGCCATGCAAGGTAAACAAATTACAGCTGGGCAATTGACAGGATTATGTGCGCAAACCAATGCTAACTATGCTATAAAGAAAGGAAGAGGCTCAAAATCTTGGGCGGTACGCCAAGACAAGTAGACCGAAATCCATCTGCATCTAACTACTAATCATCCACGTTGAGATATCTATCCAGAACATCTCACTGGTATTAAGTTGCGAATCCCACCCAAAGTGTACGCTCAAAGCAACAGACAACTGCATTAAAGAACTTTGCGTAAAGTGAACAATCCTTGCACCCGCAAGTACAAGCACCGTTTGTTTTCTCCCTTGTGGCAACAACACATCCCCTAGACTCATGTTTCTGTCACTCAAGCTAGTCATCAGGGGGCATGAACCCACAATCATGCATAACGCTCCCTCTTGGAGGCACTACCTACTACTTGGCCAAAGCAATAAACAAGAACGGAGAACATGCAAGAATTACTCAAGAACATAAATATAAAAGAGGAGAACCAAATATATTCTTCTAACACAATCTGAACATAGTCTCATAATCCATCAGATCCCAGCAAACTCAGCATAGCAACAACAGAAAGGTTACATATGTGCCTCGATCATGTAGGGCAGCTCACGAGGTCTAAACCATGAAGAACAAAGAGGGGAGGAGAACATCACATAGCTACTGATCATGGACCCATGGTCCAAGGTGGACTACTCACGGTTCATCCGGGAAGTATCCATGGTGGTGGAGAAGCTCCCGGAGGTGGTTCCTCCCTCCGCCAGGGTACCGGGAAGAGGGATCCTGGTGCTCCCGATCTTGGAAGCGCTGCGGCGGCGGAACAGAGGAGAGATCACCTATGGCCCCACTTTGGCTCTTCCCGAAGCTTCCTGTACGCTGATGAAGAGGGGGTGACCCCACGACTCCTGCATGTAAGGCTACCTGGTGCGTATAAAGATAGAAGGCCCGCTGGGAAGCTACGGCAAGCCCACGATTGGCCCAACCAGGCACCGACGTAGGAGTCCGCGACTAGTATGGAAGGCGCAACTTGGCGTACAAGGCAAGACTAGAACTAGGAAACCATCTTTCTAACCTAGTACGGACTCCACGAGACCTAGCCTAGTATATAAAGGCTGGGAGGGGAAACGTCTAGAAGAACACAATACGCATCTACTCATCTAGCCTTCCGAGAACTCGCCTCGGCCTCCACTGTAATTGCCCCTTCAAGTAATAATATCGAGAAGGAAGTGCTTCTCCTGTTAGCCGACGAGTATCGTCCAACCCGTGCCTTCTTTATGACTAACCCAGGGTCCCTGACCATGGGATTTGCCAGGGTTGATCCCCGTCAATTGGCGCCGTCTGTTGGAACTACACAGGTTGGAATCACGATCTCGGCGGTCCGGCCCTCAGCAAATCAAGACTCGAGGACGAGAACCAGATCTAGCCCGCTCGAGAAATTCAAGTTCACCGCAAGCATCTCCATCGCCCCGTCAGGATCGCCCAGCCTGCAGCCGAACCAAGTCCAGCACCTCGACGACTGTCAGATCCATCGCCGATGGAAAAGAACTCGACGACCCAGAAGACAGGCATGAGGACTCTACTCGGGAACCCCACTCGCAGAGTCGCGGTGCGTGGCAGAAGACTCGCCCACCAGTCGACGACCCGCCGCAGCCCGGACTCCCACCACACGCCAAGACAACGACTCCGAAACCCAGACCGGAGAGTACTACGACCCAGATCGAAGGCCAGATGAATTCGCCCACTTCATCTGGAGCCAATCACTCAGCGACGGGATAGAACTTGACCCAAGATTCCATAGCCGAGCAGAAGACCTCTCGCAGATCTTCCAAATCTCAAGGAGAAGAAGGCACGCCGGCTCCAGCAAACTCACAGCTAAAGAGCAACTGGAAGGACCTTGCGTGATCCACTGTTTTGATGACATTTGGGGACATCTCAGAGCAAGCCACACCCTAGGAGATTGCCGCCTATTCGCAGAATTCTCCCACAGCCTCAAGGAGGAGAAGCAGCGTGAAGCCAAACACACTCGAAGAAGCGATCAGTCACCAGCATCAAGTACAGAAAGACAATACCCCGCGTCCCAGGGACGAGTCTGCATGATCCAAGAAGGAAGACCCTCAAAAGCAAAGCAAGACGCTGATACGTCCAAAACGTATCTATAATTTCTGCTAGCTCCATGCCTCTTTTGTGTGATATTGCTATGATATTGATGAACTTGCATACACTTTTGATCATATTTGGACTAACCTATTAACTCAGTGCACCCCAGTGCTAGTTCCTGTTTTTTGTTGTTTTTCTATTTCAGGTTTCCCCCTTATTTAAAGTGCCAGAAAAATTCCGGGAAAAATATAGGAAAAATCAGCGTACGGGAACCTTCCAGAAGAGCCAAAGTGGGGGCCGAGGGGGGCCAGGGGGGCCCAGGCGGCCACCCGGCGTGGCCACCCCCTAGGCCGCGCTAGGGGGGGCGCTTGGAGCACCTGGCCCACCTCTAGCTGCCCCCCTTCGCCTATTTATTCCCCGTGACGATAAACCCTCGGGGACGGAACCTTTTTCGCGATCTCTCCTCTGTTCCGCCGCCGCCACGCTTCCAAGATCGGGAGCACCAGAAGACCTCTTCCCGGCACCCTGCCGGAGGGAGGAATCACCTCCGGGAGCTTCTCCACCACCATGGACGCTTCCCGAATAAACCGTGAGTAGTCCACCTTGGAACATGGGTCTATGATCAGTAGCTATGTGATGTTCTCCTCCCCTCTTTGTTCTTCATGGATTAGACCTCGTGAGCTGCCCTACATGATCGAGGCACATATGTAATCTTTCTGCTATTGCTATGCTGAGTTTGTTGGGATCCGATGGATTATGAGATTATGTTCATATTGTGTTTGAGTAATATATTTGATTCTCCTCTTTTATATTTATGTTCTAAGTCTTGCATGTTCTCCGTTGCTGTTTATTGCTTTGGCCAAGTAGTAGGTAGTGACTCCAAGAGGGAGCGTTATGCATGATTGTGGGTTCATGCCCCCTGATGACTAGCTTGAGTGACAGAAACATGAGTCTAGGGGATGTGCTGTTGCCACAAGGGGGAAAACAACGGTGCTTGTACTTGCGGATGCAAGGATTGTTTACTTTATGAAAAGTTCTTGAATGCAGTTGTCCGTTGTTTTGAGTTTACACTTTGGGTGGGATTCACAACTTAATACCAGCGAGATGTTCTGGATAGATATATCAAGGTGGATGATTAGTAGGTAGATGTAGATGGATTTCGGTCTACTTGTCTTGGCGTACCGCCCATGCTTTTGAGCCTCTTCCTTTCTTTATAGCATAATTAGCATTGGTTTGCGCACATAATCCTGTCAATTGCCCAGCTTTAATTTGTTTACCTCGCATGGCTATTTTATCGTCTTTTGGGAGAGAGACATCACTAGTGAACATCATAGGACCCCGGTCCATATTTCCAACACTGTTTACACTCGCTATCAATTTACTGCTTTATTTACTTTTCCGTCGCGATCACTATCATTATTATCCCGTGCGTTTTATCCTTTGTAAACAACAAGGACAGAGGAATTGACAACTCCTCTGTACTAGTTGGGAAGCAAAGCTATCTGTTGTGTGTGCAGGTCCAGGTGAAGTAAGCAACCTTGTGTTGTGAACAAATTCATTGTTCACTTCACCACCTTCTTGTATCTGTTGGAGTCCTATTGGTTCGATACTTAAACCTTAGCATCTTCGCTAAGGGAAATTTTCCACTACGCTACATCTCACCTTTCACTTGGGGTAACCAACGAGGAGCGAGAAGTTATCTCGTGTATCAGACGCCTACACCCTGCAGGCCGAAGCAGCCGAAGGCCTGAAGATAACTGAAACCTACGAACTGAGCGGCGCTGAGACCAGCATCACTTTCTCACAGAGCGACCACCCGCCCGCAGTCCCAAGGCCTGGGCATGCACCCTTGGCCCTCGAAGCTCAAATCGGAGGCGACGACATGGACAAAGTCTTCATGGACGGAGGCGGCAGTCTAAACATAATCTTCGCCAGCACCCTACGTAAGATGTTAATCCCATGATCAGTTTGGAAGAAGTCAGGCACCACAATATACGGAGTAGTTCCGGGCGAAACAGGCACCTCCATTGGAACAATATAGCTTGATGTGATCTTCGGCAGGAAGCGCAACTTCGCAAAGCAAGCACTCGAGTTCGAAGTGCTCGACTGCCAGTCGTAGTATCACGCCATACTCGGGCGACCAGCGTTCGCACAGTTCATGGCGGTCCCACACTACACATATCTCAAGCTCAAGATGCCAGGACCCGCAGGAATCATCAAAGTCAAGGGAAGCTTCACCAAATAGGACCAGTGCGACCGCGACTTCCACAAAGTCTCCGACACATTTGGAGCCCAACAACAACTCAAAGAAATAGCCATGGTGACGGAAAAAAACATATTTCCGCTGGCAAGCCGAAGCGAGACAAAAGAATTTGGCCGCGATTTCAGCATCGATAGCGACACAATCACGCACCAAGTCCACCCAACAGACCCAGAAAAGACAGTCCGCGTATATGCCCACCTTCCAGAAGAGCAATCAACCGCCCTCATAACCTTCCTTCGCGAAGAGTGGAAAATTTTCGCCTGGTGCCCATCCGACATGCCCGGGATACCGCGAGAATTCGCAGAACACGTGCTCCACATCAAGCCAAACACCAAACCAGTGAAGCAGGAACTATGACGATTCTCAGAACCCAAGCGCAAAGCAATCAGAGAAGAAGTCAACGGACTACTCGACGCACAGTTGATCCGAGAGACGAAGAAAGCAACATGGATAGCAAACCCAGTCCTAGTCCTAAAAAGGACACCGAGGTACTGAGGATGTGCGTCCACTATGGGCCTATCAACAAGCACTGCCCAAAAGACCACTTCCCCCTGCCAAGAATCGATCAATTAATCGACTCCACAGCAGGATGCGACTGTAAGGCCCGATATGCGGTACTGTTCCAGATCTAGATGTTTCCATCCAGATCCGGGGACGAAGCACATATCGGTCCCACCGCGACATATGACATAGCCATATGCCCCGGATTTCCAACATGATATCACAACATTACAGATACAAGGATACAACATCTCATACAATCGTCATACAACTGCCTTAATACAATACAACAGCGGAAGAAATATGTCTGAGTACAGACTACAAGCAAATGCCTAGTGGCAAAGAGAAAAACATCGATCCCCATAACCACACGGGTCCAGGCCCTCCGCCGGGATCCGCCTAACTAGTCGTCGTCGAGTCTCCACGCGAAACGTCGATCACCATACCTGTTGTCGATCAGGAACCCTGAAAAGAGCTTGGGGGTAGTATCATGAGTACAGAGGTACTCAGCATCCAACTGTAGTGGTCATCTGACCCAGCAAGGACTTCATCACTCGTCATTCTAGGACAACTAGTAGTTGACGGTAAGGAAGGGGTAAGTGGTGAGGTTGCTGCCGCACTAGCATTTATGAAGTGGTTAACGATCTAGAGAGTAAGATAAGAAGCCAAGCATTCGATGAGGAATCGCCTCCAACAAGTCTTGCTATCAACTACTTACGCAAGCATAACACCTATCCTATCCTTGTCCTCCTCTTCGCATCCCGACGAAGAAGAAGCAATCAAGGCACACACACACGTTGATCAAGTTATATTAAGACTATCTCGGTTGTTGTTGTCTATGAACAAGGAGTAGGTCTCAAGTCGTCCATAACCGTGGACACGGCTCCTCGAAAAGATTTAACCCTGCAGAGGTGTACCAACTGCCCATTACAAGGCTTCGCACGCACGCCCATCTCTCTCAGTTGCTACCCATCACAGGCAACCATTTTATGATTTAGTTCCAAGAGATCCGAAACGACAGGTCCCTCTAACTAACAACGAACAAATCCGGGTGGCCCCCGGTGAGTCGACATCCATCTCAGGAGCCGGCCGCTCTCTCGATCTGGTCCCTACCGTCTGTCGCAGGTTTGGATAGCCGGTTAATCACACATGGGAAACCGGGTCCTCAGCCGGACAAAGTGGGCCAGCAAGGGAACTATGTCCTCACTGGTCCGGGTTGGTTGGAAAACTACTGGCGTACGACCAGCACACACACGATTTCAAATGGTAAATCAGCTTGGGCCACCAATAGAAATGCTTGAAGCTAGGTAGGTAAGAAAAGGGGACCCCATAAAATCCCACACGCGGTTAGGCACGCTCAGTCTTAAAACCAATACCCGGAACTCGGATCCTAGGTGACTCGAATGGAACAAAGCGTCGGGGCGGGATAGCCTAGACCTTCCATCCTTCGTCGAATATAGTCAACATTAATAATAATCATATCATCAACAACAATATAATACTGTGATATCCCAAACCAAGGAGTAACAGGGTAACATCGTAGCATCCTAAGCAGGGGCTGAGCAACGAGCAAAAGTAACATAGCAGTACAAGGTTTGCTAGGAAGGGACATGGTTGTATCAGTTTGAAAGAGGCTGTAAACATGTGGTAGGATCAAACATCGAACCTAACCTAGACTAGCATGCAAACCGCTGGTTGAAATAGAATGGATCATAAGTAATGTATAGTCCTTGCCTGTTGATAAGTCGGGTTCCGAAGGTGTAGTTGATCGCAAGCTCGCATCGTCTCCGAGAGGTACCCGCGGAAGCACACAAGACGATAAACACTGGAAAGCAATCAATGAGCAAGCATCTATTACTACGAGGAAAACACGAGAAAGCATCAACAAGAAGGCAACACGAGACATCGCACCTACCGTCGAGAGCGGTTACTAACAGGTTAAGTGGAGTATTCGTCACACACGACGATACCGCACATTTACAAGGGTTCAAGTTGCTTAGCTACAGGTGATCAACCAACGGTTATTAACATGGCAAGGCACCCAAGCATGGCATAGCACACAAACATGACAAGAGGTGAAGCACAAATTAAACTATCTATGCTAGTCAATTTAAGTGAGGCACAACCTAAACATGGCATAACACTAAGTGCCGCATGATGATTAAAAGATTTGGTATTGTTCTGTCCTAAACCATATTTTAGGTTGGTTAACAGCAGAAAAAAATAGCATAAAAACAAAGTACACGAAAAACTAATCAAGTTACATATAAAGAACACCCCAAACGGAGTTACGGTTCAAAAAATACAAGCAAAACAAGTTACGGGCACACTCTGCCAACATCACGAAGTACACTTTAGAGCAATGCATAAACTGGATAATGAATGCAAACATGCTCAAAAATGATATGAAATTAAAGTAGACATGACAGGGAAGGCATGGCAAAAATAATCATGCAAATAGGCATCATTGATCAAAAGATATTAAACATGCAACATGGCATCGCAAAGTAACAGACTTAGTGAAAAACTGAGGTGGTTGTCAAAAACAGCAGCATAGCAACTTTGGAGCTCAATAACTATATGACCAGCAAGCATATCATGACAAGGCAATTCATGTAATGAAAGTAGACATGATGCTTAACAATATGCAAGTGGAGTCACTCAATTCCGATAAACGGTCGCGACACACTCGTCGACCGAAGTTGCAACAAAATAACAGTTTCAGCAACAGCAGCACATTAACATCAGGATCACCACTTTGGAGCAAGATTTAATATAGCTAAAGCACCCAAACATGACAAGTTAAAGCATGAAAATGAAGTACACATGATGCTTAACACATAGGAAAAAGAATCAATGCAATAGGCCTCATGGATTTGTCACAATCATCATGCAAACTTGCAATAAAATAATAACAGCAGCACTTAACAGAATTAGCAACATTTAACAGCCTTATGCCCTGTTCAACACACAATTTCACAATCAAGATGACCTCAAATGCAAATGCTCACAATAGATGAATTAAAGTACACGCAATTCTAAGCAACTTTCATTTTGGGGACACGTTCATTGGAGCTACGGATTAGTCGCAAATTACCGTGCAAAACAGATCACAACAGCAATATAAAAGGACTTAGAAAAAAAATTACAGGGTTAAAAGAAAAAAAACAGACGGAAGAAAAATAAAAAAAACATTGGGCTGGCTCACCCAGTGGGCTCGGCCCAACAGCGGCAGGCTGAAGAGGCTGGCTGGGGCGCTCGGGCTGGAGGCCAGCTGGGCCGCGCGGCTTGGTGGGCTGCCTGGGGGCGTTGGGCCCACATGGCCACGATGGAGGGGAGGCAGCCGGCTCGGGCTCGTTCCAGTGGCCGGCCGGCGGCGCGTGGCGTGCAGGCCGCGTGAGGAGGTGGCCGCGGCGTATCCGTCCGGCTCCATGCCGGATCTAGCCGGAGACGGCGATGGGGGCCACGGGGCGCTGCGCGGCTTGAGCTTGAGCTCGTCGTGGCCATGGCGGGCGTCGGCCGTTGGCTTCCCGTGCCTGCGAGGGAGAACGGCGGGGTGAGCAGAGGAGGCGGGGTGCAAGGGGAAGAGAGGGAGGAGAGGAAGGGGTGGCCGAGGCCTGGAGGCTGCTCCGGCGGCGGCCTGAGCCGAGAGTAGGCGGCGTGGTGGCACGCCCGGAGCCCTCCGATCGCCCGATCGGACGGCCGGGAGCAACTGGAACTAGGGTTGGACGAAAATTTGGGGCTATTGGGAAAAATTGGAGGCAGATCTAGGGGTGTGGCTGCAATTTTGGACTAGGGAAACCCTAGAAAGGGGTGGGAGTGTGGTGGTCTTGATATAGCCCCGGTGGCTGGCAGTTTGCAAAAACATCCCCGGTTTTTCTCTCGCGCGCGCGGTGCTCACGTTTCTGACCGCCGGGGGTCCGCAGTACCTCCGATTCGGGTAAAACTTCGAACTGTGCGATCAGCGCCTCGAGCCGGCGGCGTTCACCTCGCGTTGGAACCGTTCCGAGAATACTTTCCGGCACGCTATAAAAATAACCCATTTAATTATTAAACGGGGTTTTTCGTTCCGTTGGCTGCAGCTGGTCTCAGGCGGTTTTCACGACGGTGATCGGGTGAAACCCAGTGACACAAAGGTCGAGTGTCAGGGTGGCAAGGGTCGGTCTCCGTCCGATATGAGATAAGAGGGGAAAAATAATCGCCGATCGATAAATCGGGGATGCAAACACCGCAACCAAATCAGACAATCAACCAATTCACACCGAAAACAAATTTTTTAATTTTTGTGAAAACTGGGCTGTTACAACGACCTCCTCTCCTTCCTCGACGCATACCCAGGATACAATCAGATCAGGATGAAGGAAGAAGACGAAGAGCACGCCTTGTTCATCACCTCCTACAGCATATACCGCCATCAAACAATGCCCTTTGGTCTAAACAATGCCGGAGCAACATACCAGCGAATGATGCAAGCATGCGTGAGAGACCAGATTGGCGGAAACATCGAGGTCTACGTAGACGAGATCGTCATCACAGCCAAAGAACTCGCGCCAGAAACGGCCACAAAGGATGACGATACAAGTGAACCAGCGCAAGTGGCAACAACAAACCCAACCGTTAATGAAGAAGGAAACAACGCAGTCGAGGAGGCAGCGCCAGCTGCACCCGAAGACCCAGCTTGGAGAGAACCGTTCCTTTGATTCCTAGTTGAAGACACTCTACCACAGGACGTTGCAGAAGCCCGACGCATCAGTCGACGATCTAAAGCATTCACGGTAATCAACAGAAATCTCTACAAGCGCAGCATTTCTCAGGTCCTCCAAAAGTGTATAGACGAAGAAGACGACAAATCCCTACTACTCGAGATTCACGAAGGTACCTGAGGGCATCATGCCAGCAGTCGAGCACTCGTGGCAAAAGCCTTTCGGGCAGGATTCTACTGGCCGACCGCCATGAGAAATGCAGAGGACATCGTACGCCGTTGCATCCCCTGCCAAAAGTTCGCCAGCAGGCCGCACGCCCCAGCATCAGAACTCAAAACCATAACGTTATCATGGCCATTTGACACATGGGGACTCGACATGGTGGGCCCACTCAAAAAAATCATCAAAAGGAGGACGAACACACCTACTGGTCGCAGTCGACAAGTTCACCAAATGGATTGAGGCAGTACCAATCACCAGCTCAACAACCCTCACGACAGTCAACTTCATCAAATCAATCATCTTCAGGTTCGGAGTACCACACAGCATCATCACAGACAATGGCACAAACTTCACAACAGCAGAGTTCCAAAACTTCTGTCAAGAGATGGGCATCAAAATCAACTACGCATCAGTCGCACACCCGCAAATCAACGGCCAAGTGGAGAAAGCAAACGGCCTAGTGTGCGGAGGAATAAAGAAGCGACTCCTAGCACCACTAGAACAAGCACCAGGCAATTGGGCAGAGGAGCTCCCCGCAGTTCTATGGAGCATGCGCACCACCCCAAATAGCTCAACCCAGTATACACCCTTCTTCTTGGTATACGGGGCAGAAGCAGTACTGCCGCATGACTTAAAATTCGGAGCACCCAGAATCTCAGGGTACGAAGAGGAAGAGGCAGAAGAAGCACTACAGAACAAGAAGGACATAGAAGATGAAGCTCGGGACACAGCTATCACAAGATCTGAAGGATACCAGGACAAATTAAGCTCATATCAAAGCAGTCGCCTACGGACCAGAATGTTCAACAAAGGAGACCTTGTGCTACGACTAATACAGGAAAAAGTGCACAAACTTGCCCCACAATGGGAAGGATCGTTCATCATCTCGGAAGTCATAGGAGGAGGGTCATACAGATTGCAGAATCCGAGGACCAATGAGAACGTGGGAAATCCATGGAACGTAGCGAACCTACGCCTGTTCTTCCCATAGTCCTCTAGGCACTATATGAGACATCGGCATCGGCACCGATCGGCAACTCATGTATAATTCGAAGGAATAAAATAATGTTGCCCAAAGCATCTTACTCAAAAGCACTCGGGGGCTCGAGCCCAGAACTCCCCCCGAGAGACGCTATCTTCGCTAACGCGACCTTTACCCAAAGCACTCGGGGGCTCGAGCCCAGAACTTCCCCCGAGAGACGCTATCTTCGCTAACGCGACATTTACTCAAAAGCACTCGGGGGCTCGAGCCCAAAACTCCTCCCGAGAGACGCTATCTTCGCTAACGCAACATTTACTCAAAAGCACTCGGGGGCTCGAGCCCAGAACTCCCCCCGAGAGACGCTATCTTCGCTAATGCGCCATTTACTCAAAAGCACTCGGGGGCTCGAGCCCAGAACTCCCCCCGAGAGACGCTATCTTCGCTAACATGACATTTACTCAAAAGCACTCGGGGGATCGAGCATAAACTCCCCCGAGAGACGTTATCTTCGCTCACGCGACTTTTAATTAAAAAGCCTCGGGGGCTCAAGCATAAACTTCCCCCGAGAGACGTTATCCTCGCTACAAAACGCGACCATCTACAACCATCGGGAGGCCAGAACGCCAAAACGCAAGACCCTCGCTAACAACACAAGCTCAGGCAAAGAAAGTCGCATCAAAAAGCGTACGGTTCTTTAGTCTTCACCTGATTGCAAGCGATCGCCTAAAGACTCGGGGGCTACTCCCATCGGGAGAGCTGGCGCGCACCCGATCCAAACTTGGAAAAATTCAAAAACAGATACAAACCAGTGAGACAAAATTTCATAAAGCCTACGCTTGATTCTGTAAACCAAACGCAGCCTCGGGGGATACTCCCATCGGGAGCGCTAGCGCGCACCCGTGAAGACGAAGACAATTTCATTACAAAGGAGTCGAAGACATTTTCACTACAAAGTAGTCAAAGACATTTTCATTACAAAGGAGTCGAAAACAGTCATTTCATTACAAAGAAGTCGAAACGACAGTTGCCGCTACAGAAGGACCTGTGGAACTACAAGATAGGCTACATTCAACTTTCGTGCCACAACCCGATGGGAATAACCACAGACAAAGTAGCAACTCAGCCCGTGAAGAATAAGGTCGTCGTCCTCCAGTTCTACAAGGTGCCTCGCCTACTGTCGCTGTCGCTTGACGAAGACACAGGAGAAGCAGGCGAACCACCACTTGAGCCATCGGAATCGCTGCTGCTTGTTTCCTCACAGTATGGATCCAGACGGTTGCCACTAGCATCAAATGCACGGATAATAACAGTATCTTCGCCGTCAAAACGACAGCAAAGACTATCTCCGCCACGCAGATTCAACTGACGAGAAAACGCCCTCCAGCCAAACCCGAGGAAAATCAAGGATGAATTATCAACCTCCAGCTCCACCCAAGAAGAAGAGCGAGCGCATCCGTGAAGACGGAGCCAGAAGCCCCTCAAGTTACGCTTAGAAGCAAGGGAGGCAAATGAGAATGGAAGAGGAATCCGGGCAGCATTCCAGCTAAGAACACGCAAAAGGAAGTCATAGCGCCAAAAACCCTCTTCCATGGAGGAACAAGAAGAAGGCACCGACGTGGTACCATGGCGTCCACCTCGTGAAGAACGAGGCGTGCGACCACCACGTCCACGGCGGCCACGGCCTCGCCCAGCCATACCACAACCACGCTTGGGCGCCATATGAAGAAGTAGCAGAGGAGAAAGATGCAAAGAATGGATGCCAAGGACGGGTAACCACAAGAAGCATTTATATCACAATCCAATGGCAATCCAGGAAAAACACGCGGAAGCTCAGGCGGTGCCATCATTGCATCAAAGACCAAACGGGCCGGGCGTTATGAATTGCAAGGCAAAGATGCCTTCACACGGTCAACATTATTTACAGGACGCGTCAAATCTCGTTTGTTTCCCATAAAAGCCTCAGAAACCCAACAGGCAACAGGCATCACGACGTCCAAACCATCATTATGACGGTCTAGAAGACGCGATGGATAAAAAAATCAAGCATCATCATAGGTCATCAAATAGCATGACAATGCATATCAGCACGGCATCTCAAGAGGGACAGACCAAGATAAAAGAAGTTGGAAAAACCAAAAGATTCCAAAAGCCAGCTATATGTCCAAATTTTCTGACTCTAAAAAATTCTTACTCCCATCGGGAGTACCTTTATTCGAGTTCGGGTGCTCCCTCACTCAGAAGGAAAAGATGTGCTCGAGTGATCACTCGCACCAGCAGAAACACCATACTCTCAGAGTTCGGGTGCTCCCTCACCCCGAAAGCAGCAAAGCACTCGAGTGATTACTCACAAAAAACACTTAGCAATTTAGCAAACATGACTTACTCACGCACTCGACGACATTCCGAGTGGGTGATTTCTTATTTTCCTCGCCCGAGTTCACTACAAACTCCGCGAATGACGACTAAACAACTCACTTGATTGTTTATTCCAAGTGGGTGCATCGCTAACCAGGCTCCGTGCCTCTACAAAGAAAAATTATGCCTGGGCTACGACACACTGTACCCAGATGCCACGCAAGCTTAGCGTGTAGGTAAGACCCCGCTGCGCAGAACGGCCGGGCCGGGACTTGCCGCAGAGAAATTTCACTCCCGAATTTTTCCATGCGCTCGCATGATAGAAAGAGCCGAGCGGACGCGCTCAGGCTATGTGCTTAGACTGGCAGCAATTGATCCTATAAGACCTGCAGCGGCATGAGTTTTCTTGACACCGGTCGTTCCAAGTTCATGTCGAGGAACGTGAGCTTGATTGGGCTACTGTGGTATTTGTCACTAGCACAACAAGGCTCAACCAGTCGACTCCTTGGGCCCTTTCAGCTTAGCAATCCCTCAAAACAGATATTGTCATGGCTCAAAACTGCCAGTGACCCGTGGCGATGCCGCGCCTACAGACAATAAAGCGCAGATGAATTCGAGTCCCTGCGCGACTCTTCGAGTCCCCCAGGCACTCAGGGGCTACTGACGAGGGGGTGACCCCACGACTCCTGCATGTAAGGCTACCTGGTGCGTATAAAGATAGAAGGCCCGCTGGGAAGCTACGACAAGCCCACGATTGGCCCAACCAGGCACTGACGTAGGAGTCCGCGACTAGTATGGAAGGCGCAATTTGGCGTACAAGGCAAGACTAGAAATAGGAAACCATCTTTGTAACCTAGTACGGACTCCCCGAGACCTAGCCTAGTATATAAAGGATGGGAGGGGAGACGTCCAGAAGAACACAATACGCATCTACTCATCTAGCCTTGCGAGAACTAGCCTCGGCCTCCACTATAATCGCCCCTTCATGTAATAATATCGAGAAGGAAGTGCTTCTCCTGTTAGCCGACGAGTATCGTCCAACCTCTGCCTTCTCTATGACTAACCCAGGGTCCCTGACCATGGGATTTGCCGGGGTTGATCCCCGTCAGCTGATTTTTCCTATATTTTTCCCGGAATTTTTCTGGCACTTTAAGTAATGGTAAAACCTGAAATACAAAAACAGCAGAAAACAGGAGCTGGCACTGGGGTGCACTAGGTTAATAGGTTAGTCCAAATATGATCAAAAGTGTATGGAAGTGCATCAATATCATAGCAATATCACACAAAAGATGCATGGAGCAAGCAGAAATTATAGATACGTTTTGGACATATCAGGACCTCGGTCCATATTCTCATCACTGTTTACACGCTCATTTAATTTCCTGTTTTTACTTTCTAGCTGCTATCGCCATTATCATTATCGCTTGTGTTTGATCCTTTGTAAACAACAAGACCGGAGAGATTGAAAACCTCTCTGAACTTCATTGGGAGCAAAGTTATTTGTGTTGTGTGCAGGTCGACGTCAGTTGCGTCGTTGACACCTACTTATCATTGCCGGAGTCCTACGGGAGACAAACCGTGTACCCTCGACGCCGGGGGTGATACACCACATATCACGCCGAAGGAGACCAGTCCGGATGTGCAGTATGCAAGCAGTTCGGCGGGTGCTTTTGAACACCCAAAACCCCACGCTCCCGGGAGGGACCCCATCAGGGAGAACGGTGGCTATGGGCTGCCCTAGGTTGATTCGATCTCCCCTAGGGCCTCGTGGATTCGTTGCCCTATGACGAGGGGATACCCCCACAACTCCTATGCATGAGGGTACCTGGTGCGTGTCAATACGGAAGGCCCGCTAGAGCCCTCGACTGGCCCAGGATCGGCCCACCCGAAGCGCTCACGGCTGCGCCGACATAGGAGTCCACAAGATTATGGAAACCAAGTCTTTGTGATCAAGGCTAGCTAGATTAGGCAACCTCCTCTGTAAACCTAGATGGACTCCTTGCGACCCGGCCTAGTATATAAAGGTTGGGAGAGGGGACGTCTAGATCATAGATCATCCAATCTCATAGCAACACCTTCGATCTAGAGAAATCTTTCCTTGACCTCCACTTTAATTGTATCCATCATAATACATCGAGCAGGAAGTAGGGGTTTTACCGATCGAGGGGCCTAAACCTGGGTAAATCCCTATCTCTTGTTAGTCGACATGATAGCCAACTTCGCACTCCTCTCTCTACGATCTAAACCCAGGGTACCTTACCATCGGATTTGCCGAGGCCGATCCTTGTCACCTGGCAACCAAAGCACAGTTTCTCCGGATGATTTGGAATTTGGCGGCGAGTTTTGCAACTCCCTAATACGTCCTAAATGTATCTATAATTTTTTGCTTATTCCATGCTTCTTTTGGTGATATTTCTATATGTTTTCATGCAATTTCATATAATTTACAACAAATTTTGGACAAACCTACTAATCTAGTGTCCAGTATCAGTTTCTGTCTGTTTTTTGTCTGAGCAATGCAGAAAACATGTTGATACGTCCAAAATGCATCACTATTTTATATCATAATTCATCTCTATTCATTGATATATTTCATATTATGATGATATTCTTATAGTGTTTTGCCTTGTTTTACATAGTTTGCAACTTTCTGGTGCCAAAACAGCAAATGCAGGAATCAGCGGGGAAAACTGCACATCAAGTGGCCATATCAGCATATCTCCCAATGACCTGAAAATCATGGGGGTGTAATTTCCAGAAGATATGACGAAGACTGGCCGAAGGGCACCCGGAGGGGGGCCACCAATCTCTCAGGCGCCCTGGTGGCGCGTCCCCCCTCCTGGTCGCGCTACCTGGCCGCCTGGGACGTGGGCCCCACTCCCTGGGCCCCCCTTTGGCCTATATCATCCTTGTACCCTAAAAACCCTAGAATGAGAAGAGTTTCCGGAGTTCCACCGCTGCTCCGTGGCGGAAACCTAAAGAGAAGAAAATACCTTTCCGATGGGCAGATTCCGCCGGGGAAAACTCCTCCCGGAGGGGGAGATCGTCCTCATCGTCATCACCATCGTTACGGGCATCATCGAGATCATCATCAACATCATCCTAACCATCAGCACCACCTCCATCTCCATACATCTCATCTCACCTTTGCAATCCAAGTTGTAACCCGTACTATCCATCCCCTTACTTTGTCGGTGTGGATTACTCTTTGTGGTGAATGCTATTGAGTTTTTTTGGAGGATCCTTGTTATGACCAGATTGTTTATCATATATTAATCACCACTGATCATGATCTCTTTTATGTCTTGTTAGTAGTTCCTTTAGTTCTTGAGGACATGGGAGAAGTCTAGCTGTTAGTAGTCATATGATGTTGAAGTAATATGTGTTGTTTCATATTTAAGTTGTGGTGTTATTCTTCTAGTGGTGTTGTGTGAACTTCAAATACACAACACTTCTCCTTTTAAGGACCCAGGGGAATGCATTGTGTATAAAGTATGCTTATGGTGGGTTGCTGGAGTGATAGAAACCTGAACCCCAGTTCGCACACTTTTGCACGAGGGATTGTCGGGCCCTAAAGTTTATTGCTATGGTTAGGCTTTTGCCTTAATTTCTCTCTTGTATTTGCGGATGCTTGCAAGAGGTTTAATCATAAGAGTGTGCTTATCTTAGTCTAGAAAGTGCACTAGCATAGGTCCGCCCACACAACACTTATCAACACAAAACATAGTACCGATATGGAATATGGCGAAGGTGCATGACTACTTCTCCCGTGTGTCCTCAAGAACGTTTTAGCCTTTATAAGTTTAGATCATTTGTCTTATCCTTTTCACAAAAAGACTGGGCCACCTTGTTGCACTCTACTGAAATTTACCTTATTTGCTTATACCCTCTTATTTCTTATACCAGAAAACCCATAAAACTTTACCTTCCAGTACTTGCAGTTATTCCTATCTCAAGTTCACTTGTCAATACCTTCTTCTCCTCGTTGGGTTCGACACTCTTACTTATCGAAAAGGCTATGATATATCCCCTACACTTGTGGGTCATCAAGACCATTTTCTGGCGACGTTGCCGGGGAGCGTAGCGCTATTGGTAAGTGACATTGGTAAGGAAACCTATATATTTTTAAGTGCTGATTTTATTTTGCTATTGTTACTTTTAGTCCCTATGGAGAACTCTGATCTTGGTACTTTGCTTGCGGGGAACCGCCCCACCATTATTGTGGTGGAGAAGGCTCCCCCACCTACTGAAATTGTTCCCTTCAAAATACCAACTGGTATTATTGAATGTGTTATTGCTAATCGATATGCAAGAGATAGACATACATGTGAACACTTGTTATATCTTTCACAACTATGCTCCTTATTTAAGCTTGCTGGCATATCGATGGACTTTGTCATGAGAAAACTTTTATCTCTATCATTATAAGATAAGGCTTTGGATTGGTATAGGCTTCTTGATAACCCTCATTTACTTAATTGGCAAGAACTTATGCCCCTCTTTTATGCAAATTTTTATCCTCTTCATGAAATACATCGAGACAGGAACTATATATATAACTTTTGGTCTCGTGACAGAGAAAGCATCGCTCAAGATTGGGGGTGATTGAAATCCCTAATTCTCAAATGTCCCAATCATGAGATCCCCAAGGAAATTATTCTTACAAATTTTTATGCAAGGCTTTATCATCAAGATAAAGAGATGCTTGATGCCTCCTCTAGTGGGGTATTCCGCACCAGAAGCGTTGAAGAAAGGTGAGATCTTATCAAAAGGATCCAGAAGAACACTGAAGATTGGGATATTGATAAAGGTATTGGACACATTATAAACTATGAGCATGATTACATTAAGAGATATGTAGAAATTGATTACTTTAATACCTTTTGTGCTAAGATTGGTCTTGATTCCCAACTTATGATTGATTTTTGCAAAAACTTTGCCTCTCATATTGATTCCTCTAAAAAGGAGTATCAGCATCATGAGCCCTTTAAGGATTTACCCATTGATATTCATGTTGCTGACCCTATTTTTCCTGCAGTTATATATATGAAAAAAACCTTTTCCCGCAAGGATCAGGGAGCATTCTTTTTGTGACAGGCATATTAAATAAAAGTGAGAGAAGAACTGATGAGCCTGAGGACCAGATCAAGGTCGATCCTCAAGTTGCATTGGTTAAATATCTTGTTACTAATGATGCTTTAGATTCCAGTATAAATTTTTGTGTTGTTTCCACTAACCTTTTCACATCCAAGAATAAAGGCCTAATTTTAGGTACTCCAGTGGTATCTGTTAAAATAGGAGATCATAATTATTATGGGCTGTGTGATTTGGGATCGAGTGCTAGTGATATTCCTTATTCACTCTACCAGGAGATCATGCGTGAGATTTCACCTTGTGAACTTGATGAGATTGATGTTACCATTTATCTAGCAAACAGATAAACTATCTCTCCTATCGGAATTGTGAGAGATGTTGAAGTCTTATGCGGAAAGTTAAAATATCCTACCGACTTTATTTTACTTGGTTCACTGCAAGATAATTTTTGTTCTATTATATTTGGTAGACCTTTTCTTAGAACTTGTGGAGCTATAATAGACTGCAAGAAAGGGAAAGTATCTGTTGAATTCAATGGTGAGCCATATGAATTTAACTTATCTAAATTCTCAAAACAAACTCGTGGTACTGATTTGCCTAGCAATGATAAAATTATTGAAGATATTGCTTCTATTGATATTCCTCCAAACGATCCTTTGCAAAAATATATGGAGGACCATGAGAATGATATGCATATGTAGGAAAGAAATGAATTAGATGAAGCCTTCTTAAGACAACCGACTATCCTGAAGCACAACCTTCTCATTGAACCTTTAGGAATTTTATCACAGCCCAAAGAAGACCCGGTGTTTGATCTGAAGCCTCTTCCCGATACGCTCAAGTATGCTTATTTAGATGAAAATAAAGTATATCATGTTATTATCAATTCTAAACTTTCAGGATATGAAGAAGAGCGATTATTGGAAACCCTTCATAGCCACCGAGGTGCTATTGGATATACCCTTGATAACCTCAAGGGGATTAGTCCCTCTACTTGTCAACATACTATCAATCTCGAGCCCAATGCTAAACTAGTTGTTGATCATCAACGATGGTTGAACCCGAAGATGAAGGATGTTGTGAGTACTGAAATCCTCAAGCTTTTAGCCGTGTGTATTATCTACCCTATAGCTGATAGTAAGTGGGTAAGTCCCGTGCACTGTGTTCCCAAGAAAGGAGGCACAACTGTTGTTCCTCAGAGAATTTGTTGGATATAGAATGTGTATTTATTACAGGAATTTGAACAAGGCGACGAGGAAGGACCACTACCCGTTGTCATTCATCGACCAAATGCTTGAAAGGTTGTCCAAAAACACCCACTTTTGTTATCTTGAAGGATATTCTGGCTTCTCTCGAATTCATGTTAACACTGCTGATCAAGAGAAGACCACTTTTACTTGTCCTTTTGGTACTTATGCTTATAGGCGTATGCCTTTCGATTTATGCAATGCCCCTGCTATTTTTCAAAGGTGTATGTCTGGTATTTTTCATGGTTTTTGTGAGGAAATTGTTGAGGTCTTCATGGACGATTTCTCCGTCTATGGAACCTCTTTTGACCATTGTCTCCACAACCTTAATAAAGTTTTGCAGAGATGTGAGGAGACAAACTTGGTACTAAATTGGGAGAAGTGCTACTTCGTGGTCAACGAAGAGATTGTTCTTGGCCATAGGATTTCTGAAAGAGGAATCGAGGCGGACAGGGCCAAGATCAAAGCAATTGAGAAGATGCCCTATTGTAAGGCCCGATATGTAGCACTGTTCCAGATCTAGATGTTTCCATCCAGATCTAGGGACGAAGCACATATCGGTCCCATCGCGACATATGACAAGGCCATATGCCCCGGATTTCCAACATGATATCACAACATTACATCTACAAGGATACAACATCTCATACATCCGGCATACAACTGCCTTAAATACATTACATCAGCAGAAGATACATGTCTGAGTACAGACTACAATCAAATGCCTATTGGCAAAGGTAAAACTCACACCATTCCCGTAACCACACGGGTCCAGGCTCTCTGTCGGGATCCACCTAACTAGTCGTCGTCGAGTCTCCGCAAAGGCGTCCGGAAGAAGGACCGTCGAGCTCCACTGAAGTCCAAGATCGTTTGCATAACGTGCGTAAAATAGAAAAGAAAGAGGTGAGCTATATCAACAAGTCTTGTAACGAACTTCTCACGGTAAGATGGGGGTAGTGGTGAGGTTGCAAACGCACTAGCAATATATGAGTGGCTAACGGTCTATTTTTAAAGTAAGATGAGAACCAAGCATTCGATGAGGAATCGCCTCCAACAAGTCTTGCTATCATCTACTTACGCAATCATAACACCTATCCTATCATTGTCCTCCCCTTCGCATCCCGAAGAAGAAGAAGCAGTCAAGGCACACACACATTGATCAAGATATTAAGATTATCTCAGTTGTTGTTGTCTATGAACAAGGAGAAGGTCTAAAGTCATCCATAACCGTGGACATGGCTTCTCGAAAAGATTTAACCCTGCAGGGGTGTACCATCTGCCCATTACAAGGCTCCGCACGCACGCCCATCTCTCTCAGTTTCTACCCATCATAGGCAACCATTTTATGATTTAGTTCCGAGATATCCGAAACTACAGGTCCCTCTAACTTGCAACGCACAAATCCTGGTGGCCCCCGGGGAGTCGACACCCAATCCAAGAACCGGCCACACTCTCGGATCAGAATCTTCCGTATGGCCAAGGTCGGGGTTAGCCTCACCTGAACTCAGAGGATTCCCTAGCTCACCAGTGTGGACCAACAAAGGAACTCGGTCTCTACAGGCCCGAGTTATTTAAAGTCTGCTGGCCGCGGAACCAGACACACACATGGATTCAAATGGTAAATCAGCTTGGGCCACCACTAGAAATGTTTGAAGCTAGGTAGGTAAGAAGAGGGGACCCCATAGCATCCCACACGTGGTTAGGCACGCTCGTCAAGAGATACAATACCCAGAACTGGGGTCCTAGGTGACTCGAATGGAACAAAGAGTCGGGGCGGGATAGCCTAGACCTTCACTCCTTCGTCGAATATAGTCAACATTATAATAATCATATCATCCAAAACAATATAATAATGTGATAGCCCAATGCAAGGTGTAACAGGATAACAGTTGATATAATCCTAGCATGCATACTAAGCAGTGCCTGAGCAGCGAGCAAAAGTAACATAGCCGAACAAGGTTTGATGGGATGTGGAGGACATGGTTGTTTGGGTTTATTTGAGAGGCATGAATATGAAGTGGTAGGATCAAGCAATCGTTCTATCCTACACCTAGGCGCGAGTGAGTTGAAAGTTATAAGCATGATATATGCTCCCCCTTACCTGATGAGAAGACGAAACCGAAGGTGTAGTTGATCCCAAGCTCGCATCGTCTCCGAGAGGTACCCGCGGAATCACACAAGAAGGAAACACTGAGAAAGGAAATCGTCGAGCAATAATCTATTACTACGAAGCAATCACGAGCAAGCATCAACAAGAAGGCAACACGAGACAACGCGATACGATACGGGTCTACTGTCGAGAGCGGTTACTAACAGGTGATACGTCTCAAACGTATCTACTTTTCCAAACACTTTTGCTATTGTTTTGCCCTCATTCTTGCATGATTTGGACGAAACTAACCCGGACTGGCGATGTTTTCAGCAAAGCTGTGTGTATGGTTTTATTGTGTGCAGGAAAATGGATTTTTAGGTGTCTCAGAAAATTCCAGGAAAAATCACAGAAAATCCACGCACCTGAAGGACTGTTGTGCCAGAAGTGGGGCCAGAGGGCCCCCAGGCCCCTTGCTGGCACGGACCCACCCCTGGCCGCACCGGGAGGCCGCCTGGGGGGCTCCCACCTCCTCTGGTGCCCTACCAGGACCCCTATTTATTCCCGTGACGCAAAAACCCTAGAACAGAAGTCGTTTTCCCAATTCTCGTCGCGGAGCCGCCGCCACCCTCTGTTCTTCTCCGGGAGGGCTAATCTGGAGGCTGTTTTGGCCTCTGGTGAGGGGAGATCATCGCCATCGTCATCATCATCACCAATCCATCCTCCCTCCATGACTTCTCCTTTCATGTGTGAGTAATTCCCTGCTGTAGGCAAAGGGGATGGTAGGGATTGGATGAGTTAGATCATGTAATAGTTTATCAGATTGTTGGGGGCATGTTGCCTATCATTTAGATTGGTGTTTATCATCTTTGCTTCAACTTGTTGCTTTTAATGCTTGTCACTTTGGGCCCGAGTGCCATGTTTTCAGATCTGAACCCTATGTGTTTGCATGAATATATTTGTGTTCTTGATCCTATCTATGAGTTTTATGCACCTATTATAGTCCGGAACCGGCGATCCCAAAGGTGACAACTTGGGACACCAAAGGGGATGGACTATAATTTGAGGATTCCATGTATCCATTGTTTTTTAATGCTTTGTTCCGGTGCTCTTTGACAGGAGCACCTTAATCTTCAAAAGTTCCTTTTGACCCCGTTCGTAGCGGGATGGTAGGACAAAAGATGTTGTGCAAGTTCTTATTGCAAGCACGTACAACTACCTGTGGGGTACATGCCTATTGTTTGATTTATGCCTAGATGATCTTTGCTTTTCTATGTGCCTTGCCCCAAGTTAAATACATGATGTGTCTTATCCATGCAGTACCCAACAATCTGTCTCCCTAGCCTACAATGTTTTTAATTCTGCTGGTTACTAGTTGTTTGCTTTCGCTGTTTTACTGTCGCTATTTCACCACCACCATTTCCGTTGCTACCATCACTTCTATATCACAGTTTTTATTAATATGTTGTTGCAAGTAAGTATATCTCAGGTGCGGTGGAATTGACAACTCCACTGTCAAATCTTGTGGGTATTCTTTGGCTCCCCTTGAGTCGAACCTATAAATTGGGTTATTTTTACCCGCGAAGACTATCTCGATCCCCTGCAATTTTGGGTTATCAAGCCTGTTTTCTGGCGCCGTTGCCGGGGATCATAGCTTTATTCACAAGTCTACTGGAAGTATTTTACCTGCTGCAATTTATCCGCTATGGGTAAGAAAGAAGACCCCAAGGTCCCAATCTTACCATCCCGTACAAGAAAAGGTACTGTTCTCAACACTAGTGCTACATTTGATTCGCCTTCAGTTGTGAGTAAGTTTGCTTCACCCCCGCCACATGATGCTTCTACTGAATCTGTTACTATGTCCGATACTTTTGATGATGCTTCTACTACCTTTGAAACTACTGGTTCACTTGGTTCTTTTATTGAAGAACAGATTGTTGTTGCTGCCCGATTCTCGGGAGTTGAAATTCCTGTTACCAAAACCCCTATTGGAAAAATCATGATTTTGTTGGACTTAAGGAGAAATTCCTTGAGGACGATTATGTTATACTTGATGATGATTTATGCAGGGAGCTTAATGAATGTGCTGACTTCGACCCTGGTGCTATAAAGAAGCTGTTAGCAAAGCACTCCTTGAAGAACAAATTTACTCCTGATCCTACTTTTGCTACGTCTCCTATATGCATCAATGATCCCGATTATGATTTCTCTGTTGACCTTTCACTTATATCCACAGTCAAAGCTTACCTCTTTTATGGCAGAGAAAATGATGATGCTATTGCACACCTGACCAAAGTCACTAAGTTGGGTGGCCTGTTTACTACGGATGAAAAGATACGAAACTTTTATGATGCATGGTATGATGCACTACCATATGGTTCCATTAAGAGTCCTCAAGATTTAGCTCACTCTTTTGTTGATAAGTACTTTCCTGCTGACATGCAATATGCTGCTTTACAAAGAATTTATAACTTTAAACAGTTGCAAGATGAGCACCTCCTTAAAGATTGGGGGAGGTATTGCAGTCTGATCCAGGCTAGACCGGGACATGGAGTCCCTAAGAATGAATTAATTGATATATTCTATGTTGGTCTAACTGATGAATCCAGATCCTATTTGGACAGTTGTGCTGGTTGTGTTTTCAGGAAAAGAACACCGGACGATGCAGAAGAATTAATGGGCAAGATTGCCAAGAACCACGAAGATTGGTCCGTCCATGAACCACCTCCACCACCAAAAAAAGGGGCATTCGTCCTAAGCCCCGAATATATGCAAGAAGCGAAGAAGTCTATTAAAGAGAAGGGTATTAAAACTGAAGACGTGAAGAATCTACCCCCTATTGAGAAGTTGTGTGAGCCTATCACTCACCCTCCTATGGTAGAGGTACACTCTCTTTTAGATTTCAATGCAAGTGACATCCCTCATGGTAAGTCTCCTGATCAATGTTTAGATGAGCTTGATAATTTTGTTATGAAGCAAACTCATTTTAATGAGAGGATACAAAGTCAGTTGCATGATAATTCCCTTGCTATCAAAAGTTTGCTTGATGTTCTAGGTAGAACAGTTAATGATGTTAAATGTCTTGTGAAGCATTTTCATATGGTTCAAACTCAGCTTGAACAAATTTCTAATGTGCAAAAATATTTGCTTGCTAACAATGCCAAACAGGATATACAGGCCTTCGGGATTAAAACCTGAGGTGGAACTAGCACTCAAGATCCTCTCTATCCAGAAGGGCACCCGAAAAGGATCGAGCAAGATTCTCAAATGCAGGAAGTAGAAATTGTTAGTTCTCCGAAGAAGAAGCACAAAGTAGCTGACAATTCCAATGACAAATAGTATATCTACCTCCGATGTTGAGACTAAAGGCGGTGCTAAGCATGAAAAGGATGGTGAAAATGATCCACCCGAAGTTCGAGAAGAAGAAGCACCCGACAAACGCATAAAATATACTAGAGAAGACTTCATCGCGAGAAGACATGGGAAAGAAAGAGAACCATGGGTACAGAAACCCATGCCCTTTCCACGTAAGTCTCTCAAAACTAAAGAAGAAGAGCATTACAATAAGTTTTGTGAGTGGATGAAACCTCTTTTTCTTCAAATCCCTTTGACTGATGCTATTAAGTTACCTCCCTATTCGAGACATATGAAAGATATTGTTACTAATAAAAGAAAAGTTCCTAATGAAGCAATATCTACTATTCTTGCTAACTACTCTTTTAGCGGCAAGATCCCTGAGAAGCTTGGTGATCCAGGTATACCCACCATTCCTTGCTCCATAAAGAATAATTATGTCAAGACAACTTTATGTGATCTTGGAGCAAGAGTGAGTGTTATGCCTTTCTCTCTTTATAAGAGGCTTTGTTTAGAAAAACTAATCCCTACAGATATCTCTTTTCAGATGGCTGACAAGTCAACAGCCGTTCCCATAGGTATTTGTGAGGATGTTCCCGTTGAAGTTGCTAATTGTTTGATCCTTACTGATTTTGTTGTGATTGAAATGTCCGAGGATGGGAGCATGTCTATTATTCTTGGTAGACCTTTTCTTAACACCGCAGGTGCCATTATTGATTGCAATAAAGGAAAGTTTACTTTTAATGTGAATGATAAAGAACACACGGTGTATTTTCCGAAGAAGATGGACAAAAGGCATGGCCTCAACTCTATAGAGAATATCGAGACCGTGAAGATTGGTGATTGGGATTGTCCTCTACATGTGCACCACAAATACAAAACCATTATGGTGGGGACAATATCCATTAAAGTAAAGGTACCATGAATACTCCATAGTGAGTAAAACTTTTTTTACTCTATGTACTGCTAGTTTAGTGGTAGGACTTGATCAATCTTGCTATTAAATGAGTTTGATATAGGTAAAAAAAGTATAGCTTGTTATGTTTTCATTTGCTTTAACTTTTATTCTCCTTGTTGTACCAAGTTTTTATGATTTTGAAGCTTCACGTAGCTAACCACTATTGCCAGTTTTCAGAAAGTTTTGAAGCTTTTTGAACTCCGAAAAAAATTCAACAGTGAAGTTGTCAGAAAAATTCCAGAAAAATAAATATAAAAATTCCCATGCCGGGAGTGACCCAGAGGCACCTGGGGCTGACCAGGGGGGCCACCAGTGGCCCAGGCGGCCAGCTGGCGCGGCCTGCCCCTGGCTGCGCCCACAGGGCGCCTGGGGCCCACATGCCCCACCTACAGGTATCTCTTCTTCCTCTCTCTCTCTCCAAAAACACGAGTTCTTCACTTGTTCTTGCGTTCTTGCTGTTCTTGGAGTCGATTTTCGATATCTCTCTACATCCCATCATTCGAGCTGATATTTTGAGCAAATACTCCCTGGTATGTGACTCCTCCACCCCTCCAATTAGATATTTGATTGGTGGCTTCATTAGTGAGTATTTAGTGGCTCTTGGTGCTGTTCATATGAGCTTGCAAGCATGTGTAGAAATTTATTTTCCAAGTTTTGATGCAAGTTTATGACTTAGGGAAGTGAGTAGAGTAGTTTTCCCCAACTCATTTTTCTTAAATTCTTGTTTTTGTGAATTGTCAAAAAATTCAGAAATGAGTTTCTTTGGAAAAGTAAAAGGATGGCTTGGGAAGAAGAAGCCCGAGCGCACCGATAGAGTAACTAGAGCTGCAACTTCATCCTCAGCTGCTAGGGTGAGCTACAATGAAGATGTTGTGCCCCTGGATTTGCTGGAAGATACAAGTCCAGCACGGGCAATAACGTTTCCGTGCAACAATTTTCTTGAAGCGGCAGGTATTAAGGAGGAGTTTGATAACCTTTGTGCTAATGCAGATTTGACACGGCTTGCAACATGCCGTGTTACTCAATACCGTAAACTCACCTCCTATTTTATTAACAGTTTTGGATATAACCATGATGCTGGTCTTATTGAGTTTAAAATTTACAATGATCCTTTGACCATGTCTTTCGAAAGATTTTGTGAAATAATAGGTGTGCCGAACGTTGGACGGACGGCAAAGATGAACACTCGTCCCACCGAGCTTAGAATGCTCTTCAACTCTCTTTGCAGTCAGGATACAAGGGATATACGACGTTCAAAATTTTCCACCATCTTGTTTTCCAATCTCAGGTATTTTTCATATTATATTGCTAGAGGGGTATTAGCTCGTGACAACACGAGCAACATTTCTGCGCCGGATATTGCTATCCTGGAAAATGCCCTCTCTGGGGAAACTATGTATAATGTGGGTGCCTTGATTGCTCGCCGACTTTCCCTTAATGGCAACAAGGGAGATATCTTTGGTGGCGTTTACGCCACACTTATTCTTGAGTCTCTTGGGCGCACCCCACATCCTGATGATGAGCCTTTTCCTTTTATAAGCTTTGACCTTGCTTCTATGAAGAGGCATGAGTTTGTTACCAGGACTTCCGAGTTTGGTAACCTTATTTATATTCTGAGGTTTGGACTAATCGATATTTGGGAGATCCATCTACCTGCTCCTTTTTGGTTTGACTCTACTCGCAGGAACGGATGGTCCTTCAACGTCACGCAGTTCGATGAGTTCGTGGCCCAGCAGCAGTTCCATAACCCCATGGAGGGGGTTGTGCATGATGAGGAGGAGGAGCTCGTTACCCAGTGGGGTGAAGGGTCTTCTTCCGCTTGGAGCGTGGAGCCTTCTTCGTGGGAGGATCCCGGGACTTCGGTCTATGCACCTGAAGACTCGTACGACCCATGGACACACCAGTACCACCCTGGAGCTGGAGGCTCCTGGGGACCACAGTAGCAGATACCAACTTAGGCCAAAAGCCTAAGCTTGGGGGAGTACGTGTCCTTCTCACTTTTTCCATTGTATTATCCGTTTTATGTTTTTGTTTGTTTCAATATTTTCAAAGTTTTTGCCAGTTCTTCTTTGATTCTTTCTTTGCAAAAACAACAAAAATATTTTCTATTTCTTTTTCTTTCGTTTAACCTTTGAAAAACCCAAAAAAGATTTTATTTTCTCTCTTTAGTTTGCTTTGTTGCAGAATTCAGCTCAAGTCCGTGATGGCATTTGCACTTGATTATATTTCCCTACGTTCAATCGTGCAAGCGACAAGGCAGTGATGACGAAGATCGACGAAAGGGATGCAACAAACAAAACCGGTATGAACTATTTTTGTTTCTACTTTTGTACATATGCTTGTACTTATGATTTAGAGACCAGCTTGTAGCGACATAGTGCTATGTTTACAATGCTTTCCCAGTGGTTCAAGCTTTCTTTGTGGCTAATCTCAAATAGCTAGAGTACATAATGTGTTGTTGAAATGATTTACATGCATTGTTCATGGTTTGGCATACTGAAGTGGTATTTACCTTTGGAGAATTCTTCGATTGACTTGGCACATGCTTACACATGTTAAAGACTAAAAAGTCTGCTATGCCTTGATGATCTTTGAGTTTCAGAATAGTTATATCACTTTCATGCGCAATTCAGTGTTACTTTGTCGCTCTGCATGATTATGACTGTTATTGCTCTCTAGTTGGTCGCTTCCCAGTCTTGTGCTAGCCTTCGCTCGCACTAAGCGGAATTCTGCATTTTCATGTACCTTCCTATGTGGTATTTACCGGCCATCCTAACAAAGACTTTCTTTTACCATCTCGAAATTATTCAAAAAAAAACACTCATGTGTTGTGCCGCTGCTTCAGCTCATGAGGAAGTAGTAGGTAATTCATGAGCTTCTTATGTTAGACATGTTTTATCCCGGGATTGCATGTCTAATCTGCAAACCCTAATACGAGGAGGAACTGGCATGAGTGCACCCAGCTCACAAAAGATAATCACAACCAACAAATCCTCCTTCACGCTTTGTTTATGAGAAATGAGAAAACTTTGGTAGTGATAAACAAAGGAGATTTAGGGGATGTGATCGTCCCCATCTTGGGAGCCGTTCCTCGAAACATGTCTAGCGTAAGAGGTGATTGGGTTGTCTACTAGCATTCGTTGACGAATCATGCACCTCCCAAAAACACTTTTTTATCTTTGTTTTCAAAACCAAGAGCCCTGGTACATGTTTAGTCTTTGCTTCCAGCCACGGGTTTTCACCTTGTCATCAAAATCCATGGTTCGAGAGTCTCCACCTTCTTTCTTCAAAGCACCAACTAGGAGAGCATAATTGTCATTCTGAGTATAATGTGCATTGTCCCAAAGTACTACATTCTTTTCTGCATGATTGTGGTATTACTTATTCTGAAGTTCTTAGTTCTAGTCTCCTTTAAAACTCCGGAGGAGTTTCTGCATTTATGTTTTTCTTCACTCTTGGAGGCTAGAGAGATAGCACTCTGATATGTTCAAGCTATGTGCAGTGTAGTCTTGTCTTGATTTTCAGTAGCATATTATTTACTTCCAGTTGTTTGTGATTGATCACATGAAAGAAGGATTGCTTCGTGCATTGTCCTTATAGCATTGTTTCAATACCTTCTAGACTCTTTTCATAGTACATGCTTATATACATCTAATGAAGCAAAATAGTTTGTCAAAGTTTTCTTTGTCGCGTTCAGTTCGTTGAACTGAATTGCTTGAGGACAAGTATGCTAAGCTTGGGGAGTTGATACGTCTCAAATGTATCTACTTTTCCAAACACTTTTGCTATTGTTTTGCCCTCATTCTTGCATGATTTGGACGAAACTAACCCAGACTGGCGATGTTTTCAGCAGAGCAGTCTGTATGGTTTTATTGTGTGTAGGAAAATGGATTTTTAGGTGTCTCAGAAAATTCTAGGAAAAATCAAAGAAAATCCACGCACCCGAAGGACTATTGTGCCAGAAGTGGGGCCAGAGGGGCCCCAGGCCCTTTGCTGGCGCGGACCCACCCCTGGCCACGCCGGGAGGCCGCCTGGGGGGCTCCCACCTCCTCTGGTGCCCTACCAGGACCCCTATTTATTCCCGTGACGCAAAAACCCTAGAACAGAAGTCGTTTTCCCAATTCTTGTCGCGGAGCCGCCGCCACCCTCTGTTCTTCTCCGGGAGGTCTAATCTAGAGGCTGTTTTTGCCTCTGGTGAGGGGAGATCATCGCCATCGTCATCATCATCACCACTCCATCCTCCCTCCATGACTTCTCCTTTCATGTGTGAGTAATTCCCTGTTGTAGGCAAAGGGGATGGTAGGGATTGGATGAGTTAGATCATGTAATAGTTTATCAGATTGTTGGGGGCATGTTGCCTATCATCTAGATTGGTGTTTATCATCTTTGCTTCAACTTGTTGCTCTTAATACTTGTCACTTTGGGCCCGAGTGCCATGTTTTTATATCTGAACCCTATGTGTTTGCATGAATATATTTGTGTTCTTGATCCTATCTATGAGTTGTATGCACCTATTATAGTCCGGAACCGGAGATCCCAAAGGTGACAGGTTGGGACACCAAAGGGGATGGACTATAATTTGAGGATTCCATGTATCCATTGTTTGTTAATGCTTTGTTCCGGTGCTCTTTGACCGGAGCACCTTAATCTCCATAAGTTCCTTTTGGCCCCGTTCGTAGCGGGATGGTAGGACAAAAGATGTTGTGCAAGTTCTTATTGCAAGCACGTACAACTACCTATGGGGTACATGCCTATTGTTTGATTTATGCCTAGATGATCTTTTATTTTCTATGTGCCTTGCCCCAAGTTAAATACATGATGTGTCTTATCCATGCAGCACCCAACCATCCGTCTCCCTAGCCTACATTGTTTTTAATTCCGATGGTTACTAGTTGTTTGCTTTCGCTGTTTTACCGTCGCTATTTCGCCACCACTATTTTCGTTGCTACCATCACTTCCATATCACAGTTATCATTAATATCTTGTTGCAAGTAAGTGTATCTCAGGTGCGGTGGAATTGACAACTCCACTGTGAAAGCTTGTGGGTATTCTTTGGATCCCCTTGAGTCGAATCTATAAATTTGGTTATTCTTACCCGCAAAGACTATCTCGATCCCCTGCGGTTTTGGGTTATCAACAGGTTAAGTGAGGTACTCGTCACACACGACAATACCGCACATTTAGAATGGTTCAAGTTGTTTAGCTACACAACATGAGAAAAGGTTGTTAACATGGCATCTCACCCAAGCATAGCATATCACACAAGCATGGCAAGAGGTGAAGCATAAGGTAAACTATCTATGCTAGTCAATTTAAATGAGGCACAAACCTAAACATGGCATTCCACTAAGGGCCCCACGACGATTAAAGAATTTGGTACTGTTCTTCCCTAAACCATATTTTAGTTTGGTTAACAACATCAAACAATAGCATAAACACAAAGTACATGAACTTCTAATCAAGTTACATATAAAGAACGCCCCAAACGGAGTTACGGTTAAAAAGATACAAGCATCACAAGTTATGCACACATGTTGTTAGCATCCGGAAGCACACTTTAGAGCAATAAACAAACATGGTAAGGAATGAAAACATGCTCCAAAATGATATGCAATGTAGTAGACATGGCAGTAAAGGCATGGCAAAAATATTCATGCAAATAGGAATCATGGTTCACTAGTTATAAGCAACACAAAAAGCTATAAAACATTACTGGTCAAGGACTTAGTGAAAAATCAGGAAAACAGGGCAGAAACTGTTAATAGCAAGCTGTATAAACAGGGGTAAAACTATATGAAAAAGTGCAGCAACATGGCATAGCAATATATGGGCATGAAGTACACATGATGGTGATCAGGTAAAAACAAGAATCAAGGTCATAGGCATCACATATCAAAAGATATTAAGCGTGCAACATGGCTTCGGAAAGTTACAGACAGTGAATAACAGAGATGGCTGTCAAAAACAGCGGAATAGCAACTTTGGAGCTGAATATAACTATAACCAGGAATGTAAACATGACCATGTAATACATATAATAAAATTAGACATTGCATAGATCAAAATGACATATTGCAATGCTCAATAGGATGCACGGTTAAAAAGATATAGGGCAGCAAAGTGTCAATATTTCGCAAACAGCAGCACAAAGTTAACCGGTAGCTACTTTGGGTGATGATACAATCAACATGCAGCAGGGCAACATGACAAGTGAAAGCATATAACTGAAGTAGACATGATGCTCAACAGGATGCAACAAGAATCACTCAATTCGACACACTCGTCGACCGAAGTTGGCTCAAAATAATAGTTTGCAGTTAACGACAGGGAGCCCTGTTCAGCACACAATAACTATATTGAGACGACCTAAAAAATATTAAGTTGCTAAAGGTAAAAGTTAGAGCACATCAACACGAACAAATTTCCTTTTGGGCGCACATGCATACGATCTATGGATTACTCGCAATTAATGTTGCAAAACATAATAAAATAACAGATCTAGGGACTTGGCAGAATTTACAGAGGGTATGGAAAAAAAGGGCATGGGCCCTCACCGAGCTGGGCCGGCCCAGGAGCAGAGGGTGGGCGGTGGTTAGTGCAGCGTCGCCCTCGGCGCTGGATAGCGGCGGGTCGAGACGTGCAGCTGGCCCGCGACGCTGCTGGGCCCAAGTGGTCGTGGCGGTTGGCCGGCCGGCCGATCTGATCTGGATCGAGGCCACGGCTCGCGGCGGCGGTGTCCTACGCTGGTGGGAGCTCAGACGAGTGGGAGCAGGCGGCGCGGCACAGGGGCGAGGTGATGGGAAGGCGGGAAGGGCGCGTGCCGCCAGAGGGAGGCGCAGCGGCCGAGACACGCCGACCCTTGCTGGACTTTGTGACGATAGGGTCCGGGGCGGTGACGAGCTTCGGCTCGGACCGTCATGGCGTCGCCGGCGGCGGAGGCCCTGCGGGAGGAGGGGGGCGGGAGGTTTGGGGAGAAAGGGAACCGAGGGAGGAGAGGGGTGCGGCGATCTTGGCAGGGCAGCGGCTGCCGGCGCGCAACTCGGTGGAGGCGCCATTGGTCGCCGACGGATGGCGCGGCTCGCCGGTCACGGGAGGCGCTCGGCCTCTGGATGGGCTTGGCGGGCCCTGGCGGTGGTGTCTCGGGCTCAGCGCGGCCCTGATGGTCTGGTGGGAGGTTGTGGGCGACGTGGAGCTCATCTGGGCCATCAGATCACGGATCTGATGGTCCCGATTTGAGGGAGGGCTAGGGTTTCAGATCTGAGGGCTTTGGGGCAAAGTGGAGGGGGTGACTGCAAATTTGTGTTTAGGGGAAACCCTAGAAAGGGATAGGGGAGTGGTGGTCTTTATATAGACTGGCCTGGATGGCAGATTTACGCAAAAGCCCCTCTGGTTTTCTCCTCGCGTTCGATAGTCCACGTTTCTGACCGCCGGGAGTGCATACGACCTCCGATTCGGACGAAATCTCGAACCACGCGCTCAGAGCGTCGGGCCCGTCAATCGTACCTCACTTCGATACCGTTCCGAGAATATTTTCTGGCGCCCAATAAAGTAATCCATTTAATTATTAAATGGGGTTTTTCGTTTTGATGACGATGGTTGGTCCTGTGCAGGTTGCGACAGTGCCCGGGTGAAATCCCGGTGTCGCAAAGGTCGTGTGTCGTTGGGAAAATGTTTGGTCCTGCATCCGATACGAGAAAGAGGGGGAGAAATATTCACCAATTAATAAATTGATAAAGCAAACACTGCAAAAAAAATCTAGCAATCAACAAAATAAAGCAACAAACAAATTTTTTAATTTGGGTGAAAATCATGGGCTGTTACACCTATCCTAGGGACATCAAAGGTATTCGTAGTTTTCTCGGTCATGCTGGTTTCTATAGAAGATTTCTTAAAGACTTTTCTAAGACTTCGAGACCCCTCACTAATCTTCTCTAGAAGGATATTCCTTTTGTGTTTGATCAAGGTTGTAAGGAAGCCTTCGAAGTTCTTAAGAAAGCTGTAATAACTGCTCCTATAGTAAAACCGCCTGATTAGAATTTACCTTTTGAAATTATGTGTGATGCTAGTGACTTTGTTGTTGGAGCTGTATTAGGACAAAGGGTTGATAAGAAATTGAATGTTATACATTATGCTAGCAAGACCCTTGATAGTGCTCAGAAGAATTATGCTACTACTGAAAAGGAATTTTTAGTAGTAGTATTTGCTTGTGATAAATTTTGACCTTACATTGTTGATTCCAAAGTCAATATTCATACTGACCATGCTGCCATTAAGTATCTTATGGAGAAGTATAACATTCAATTTCAAAAGGTAAATTCCAAAGTCATTATTCATACTGACCATGCTTCCATTATTCATACTAACCAGGCTCTCACGTGCCCTGCTGGCGCGGCCCCCCTCCTGTCCGGGCCACATGGCCGCCTGGGAGGTGGGACCCACTCCCGGGACCCCCCTTTGGCCTATATCATCCTCGTACCCTAAAAACCCTAGAACAAGAAGAGTTTCCAGAGTTCTGCATCGTTGCGTGGCGGAAACCTACAGAGAAGAAAAGACCTTTTCGGCGGGCAGATTCCACCGGGGAGAACTCCTCCTGGAGGGGGAGATCGTCCTCATCGTCATCACCATCGTCAGGGGCATCATCGAGATCATCATCAACATCATACTCACCATCAGCACCATCTCCATATCCATCCATCTCATCTCACCTTTGCAATCCAAGTTGTAACCCGTACTATCCATCCCCTCTACTCTGTCGGTGTTGATTACTCTTTGTGGCGAATGCTATTCAGATTTTTTGGAGGATCCTTGTTATGACCAGAGTGTTTATCATATATTTATCACCACTGATCATGATATCTTTTATGTCTTGTGAGTAGTTCCTTTAGTTCTTGAGGACATGGGAGAAGTCTAGCTGTTAGTAGTCATATGATGTTGAAGTAATATGTGTTGTTTGATATTTAAGTTGTGGTGTTATTCTTCTAGTGGTGTTGTGTGAACATCGACTACACAACACTTCTCCTTTTAAGGACCTAGGGGAATGCATTGTGTATAAAGTATGCTTATGGTGGGTTGCCGGAGTGACAGAAACTTGAACCCCAGTTCGCACACTTTTGCACGAGGGATTGTCGGGCCCTAAATTTATTGCTATGGTTAGGCGTTTGCCTTAATTTCTCTCTTGTATTTGCGGATGCTTGCAAGAGGTTTAATCATAAGAGTGTGCTTATCTTAGTCTAGAAAGTGCACTAGCATAGGTCCGCCCACACAACACTTATCAACACAAAACATAGTACCGATACGGAATATGGCAAATGCACATGACTATTTCTCCCGTGTGTCCTCAAGAACATTTTAGCCTTTATAAGTTTAGATCCTTTGGATTATCCTTTGCACAAAAGGACTAGGCCACCTTGCTGCACTCTATTGCAATTTACCTTATTTGCTTTTACCCTCTTGGGCCGCGTGGACGGGTGGGTCCACCCCCGGTGCCCCCTTGGCCTATATTTACATCATCATCTGAAAAACCTCAAAGGAAGACCCCGTGACGCAAAATATCCTACTATTACGCCGCCGTCGCGATTATGAGATCGGGACCAGAAGAAGTTCCTGTCCTGGCACCCTGCCGGAGGGAGGATTGATCTCCAGAGGCTTCTCCATCACCATGATCGCCTCCGGGATGCTCCGTGAGTAGACCCTTTTGGACCATGGGTCCATGATCAGCAAGCTAGTATATGTCTTCTCTCCAATCTTGTGCTTCATTGTTTAGACCTTGTGAGCTTCCCATCATGATCTAGGCACTTATGTTATCATTCCTTCGTTGTTATGTCGTGTTTGCTGGGATCCGGTGGATTATGATATTATGTTCAGATTGTGAAAGTAATATATTTTCTTTACCTTTATATTTTTGTTCTTGAGTAGCCTTGCATGTTCTTCGTTACAGTTTGTTGCTTTGGCCAAGTAGTAGATTGTAACTCCAAGAGAGAGCGTTATGCTAGATGATGAGTTCGTGCCTACCGATGTCTATCTTGAGTGACAGATACATGAGACTAGGGAATGTCCTATTGTCATTAGGGATAGAACAACGGTGCTTATAACTGTGTGTCATAAGGATTTCTTACATTATGCATAGAGTGTTAAGGCAGTTGTCCGTTTCTTTGAGTTCGCAACATTAGTTGTGGCTCGTAAGTTAATACCAACGAGATGTTCTAGATAGTTATATCAAGGTGGATGATTAGTAAGTAGATGTTGATGAATAAACTATCTACTTGTCTTGGTGTAATGCCCATACGATTGAGCCTTTTACTTTCTGTAGCATAATTAGCATTGCGGTGCGTTTATAATTCTGTCAATTGCCTAGCTGTAATTTGTTCACCCATCATAAATTTTTACTGTCGAGAGACACTACTAGTGAGAATCATGCCCCGGTCCTTACTCTCATCATAGTTTACACCGCCAACATTTACTGCTTTACGTTTTCTTTCTGTTGCATTACTATTTCCCCTTTGTGTTTGACCCTTTGTAAACACCAAGGCCAGAGAGATTGATAAACTCTCTGTACTCGTTGGGAGCAAAGTTATTTGTGTTCTTGTGTGCAAGTTCGCGGCAGCCATCAACTTACGCGCCATACTTCTGACGCAGTTGCCACCTACTTATTGTCTCCGGAATCCTACTGGATTAATAACCTTGGCATATTCACCGAGGTTTTTTTTTGCTATCTGCATCATAACCTTCCACTTGGGGTAACCAATGAGGAGGTGTTTTCTACAGTGTAAGAGCAAAGTTTTGCCCCTTAGGTTTTGGAGATTGTTGGACAAAGCAGCAGAGGAACTAATGTTATTTTCGAGTATAAACAAACACTTAGGTTCCTAAAGCTTAAAGGATAAGCATAGAAGGTTGAAGGGAAGCTGAAGACAGCAAAGCTATACTTTGCTACCGAAGCCTTTGAAGAAGAACGACCCTTAAAAATGTCCTTGAAGAAGGAATTCTCGAGGAGAAACTGAACGAAGGGAAAGCAAAAGCTCGATGAAGCATAGTCTTTTCTTAGTTTATTTTATATTCTTGAGTCGTAGGAAAACTGTACTATCAAGAGGGGTTAGTTAGTTGAGATATAGGTTGAAGTGAACTTTCTCAGCTCGACATAAAACCCACATAGATATCCTACCGAGCAAAATATCAATAAACTGAGTTATTGCTCGAAGGCAAAGTCATCGCACTTGAAGTCTGAGAATTGGACATGGTGGGACCATTCAAAACAGCTAGAGGCGGCATGAATCATCTTCTCGTGGCAGTCAACAAGTTTAGCAAGTGGATTGAAGCTCGGCCTATCAAGAAATTGGATGGTCCCATAGCCATCACATTCATTGCCGATATTGCCTATTGATATGGTTTACCGCACAACATCATCACTAACAATGGCACAAACTTTGCAAAAGGGGCACTGGCACGGTATGCATCTCAGCAAGGCATCCGACTGGATGTGTGTAAGGCCCGATATGGGGTACTGTTCCAGATCTAGATGTTTCCATGCAGATCTGGGGACGAAGCACATATCGGTCGGACCGCGACATATGACGAAGTCAAATGCCCCGGATTTCCAACATGATATCACAACATTACAGATACAAGGATACAACATCTCATACAATCGGCATACAACTGCCTTAATACAATACAACAGCAGAAGATACATGTCCGAGTACAGACTACAATCAAATGCCTAGTGGCAAAGAGAAAAACATCGATCCCCATAACCACACGGGTCCAGGCCCTCCGCAGGGATCCGTCTAACTAGTCGTCGTCGAGTCTCCACGTGAAACGTCGATCACCATACCTGTTGTCGATCAAGAACCCTGAAAAGAGTTTGGGGGTAGTATCATGAGTACAGAAGTACTTAGCATCCAACTGTAGTGGTCAACTGACCCAGCAAGGACTTCATCACTCGTCATTCTAGGACAACTAGTGTTTACGGTAAGGATGGGGTAAGTGGTGAGGTTGCTGCCGCACTAGCATTTATGAAGTGGCTAACGATCTAGAGAGTAAGATAAGAAGCCAAGCATTCGATGAGGAATCGCCTCCAACAAGTCTTGCTATCAACTACTTACGCAAGCATAACACCTATCCTATCCTTGTTGTAACATCCTAAAATTCTCCGAATTTTGGAATGTTAATAAAATTAAATAGATAATGATTGTTTGATTGATGTGTTTGATTTTCTCTGGGATTTAAAACTTTTTGGAGTTTATTGAATATTAAAAAAGAGAGGGAATAAAAGGACTTTCCCTAATATTCATAACTGGTATTTTGGAATTTATTATTTAAAACAAAACCAACAAAACAAAATGAGAGAACGTAATATGACTCCTTCAACACATGAAAAGGTTGGAAAATGTTTTAAATCATTATTGGAATTCTTCTGAATATTCAAAACATTTTTCAACTCAAGGAAATTAATTGAGAGGATATAAAATGACTTATCCCCTTTTTAATAAAGTTGGAAAGTATTTAGAATATTACTTTAAAGTTTTTAAAAGTTATTTTGAGTATTATAAATAGCTCTAAAATTATTTTAGGGATTTTATAATGCTAAGAGAGTTTTTATTGCATTTAAATGATTTATTTAATGTTTGAAAAGAGTTGAAAAAGTATTCCAATGGGATATCTTTATTTTACCAAATTATTTATTGGTGTGACAAGTTTAAAAATTATATTTTATTATTTAGAAATGGTTTGTTAATGCTTTTGACCAAATAAAAATGTTTTAATAATTTGTTGGATTTTATTTGATTTATGAAAAGTATTTTATATTTAAATAAAGTATTTATAAATTTTTTTAATTTTTTTCCTTTTTAGAAAATGTATTCATTAAATAATTTTCTTTGTATTATTTGATGAATTTAGAATTTTGTTTCATATTTTTCGGAGTTACGGTTGATTTGATTTAATTGTTTGAATTTTCGATTTTGAATAAAAAGAAAAACTCGTAGCCCGGCCCATTAGTTGTTTTCTGCCCACGAGTGAATTTGAGCCCGAGTAGAATCCGATTTGTTTTTTTTTTCTTTTTTTTCCTGGCTATATATGTTTTCAAAAGATTTTCTTTTATTTTTCTTTTTTCTTTATTTTTGGAAAACCCTAGCGCGGGTCCCGTCGACCCCGTCGCCGCCACCGCCGTCAGCCACCCGCCGCTGCGCCGCCGTCTTCGCCGGACGCCGCCGGAGCCGCCGGCCACGCCGCGCGCCGCGACCACCCTGGCCGCCGTCACCGCCGCCCGGCCGCTGCCGCCCGTGCGTCCCGTCGCAGCGCCTCGGCCCAGGCCGCCCCGCCAAGCCGGAGCCCGAGCCGCCGGCCGCCTCCATTGCCCGCGCCGCCGGCGAGTTCGACGAGCGCGTCGCCCCACGCGGCCACCGCCGCCGCGCGCCACCACGGCCGGCCACCACTGCCTCACGCCGCCTCCACCGCGCCCCTTCGTCACTTCGCCGGACGCGAGCGCCGCCGCTGGCCGCCGTCCACTTCGCCGGAGCCGAGGGAGTTCGCCGGAATCCGCCTCAAAATTCAACTCCGGCCAGATCCGCCGCCAGGGACCCGATCGCTTTTTCTGAAGATGTGTTAATTGCGGATAGGTCCCTGTTGGCAGAAAACACCCCGGCGCCGTACCCGCAATATCTTCTACACCGTAAGTCGGATCGAGGTGAAACTTTTTCCTACGCACTCGTGTTGTTCTGTACTTTAGCATGGCATAATTTTTTGCACACTTTGCACACTTTTGAATTTGAAGTTATTTCAAATTCAAATTCAAATTCAAATTCCGGAGGCCATATCTTGTAAACCGTTGATCCAAATCGAGTGATTCTTTTTGCGATGGATCACTCGTTCCATGTATTTTCTGTCTATATCATGTGTACACAAAAATTCAAATGTTTCTTGATCTGTTTAAATCCAAATTCAGTTCAAATTTGAACTTGCTATGACCTGCGTTGTAGTATTCCGTTTCACGGGATTCTTTTTGCATATTGGATCATATGAGACATCCTATCGGCAATATCCAAACACCATTCATATTGCTATGATCTTTACCTTGAAGTCATAATGCCTTGATCATAATCTTGTATTGACAACTCTTTATCCGTTGACTCTCTCGAGTTCACGTTCCACCGATCACCTTCGAGCATATCGATACTTGTACCGTGTCAAACCTTTTTGTTTTGTTGCTAAAACCTTTGTGATTTTTTTCTTGATCTTTTGTTTGTGTTGTTGGTGTGATTGCTTATTGAGTTCCTTCGTTGCGATAGATTCTCGGAGTGTGACGAATAGAGTTGACTGGAACGTGAGAGCGAAGATCTTCATCGAATGTATAAGGCAAGTGATACTTTGATCATACTCATACCCATATTTTCTATATGCATTATGTTAAATATATCACCCTATTGCATGATAGGTAGTTTACTTTACTGTTGCTGCAAAACCATTTAGGATAGCCATATGTGTTGATTTGTAGTTGTAGATCAACCTAGCCCGTGTTGTTACTTTATTGCTATGCTTTGTAGACGTGGTTTGGGTTGTGAGAATTCATGGAGTGCATGTGAGCTATTTTAATAGACTATGTAGCAACTTTATAATAAATAGAAATCACTTCTGGACGGGCGGGTTGCATCCCGGTAGTTGTGCCTTGTCTAAGGACAGTCCCGGGGTTAAATGCACCCAATGGTTGTTTTGGTGGTGAACCGGGTGCGACATGGTGTCTACCCCTCTGACGCAGTGGGCGCCGTCCTGGCTCAAAAAGATCAGACATGCAATATTACTAGTAGTTTCCATGTACAACCACTGGCTATATGGGCTCTGGCTTAGCACGAGTACGTTGTGGGGAACCTGGCCCTGGTAGCTAGCTGATGTAGATGTGTGTTAGGTGTACCGGCTACCAAAGGGTGGAGGCAACCTCTTCAGAAAGTCTTTTTCTCAATCTTCGGGTTGAGTCCAGTGGGGAACGTGTACAACCTCTGCAGAGCGTATAAACTGATAATGATTAGTCGTGTCCACGGTTACGGATGAACTTTGAGCAACTAGTCAGTACTGTTGATGAATGATCTTGACAGATGAACACCTAATAATATTTTTTGTGGGAAAGATTAGCATGGGTTGTTGTGTGTTTCATGTAGAATTCAACTTAAAATTTTGACTAGTTTAGTTCAGGAGAAAATTGGCTTTCTGCAAAACATAACCATGAGCCTTTCCTTTGACTTATCCTTGCATGTAGTGATAGGTCTGTTATTTTTTTTTCGTGTCACTTGCCGTACAAATCAGATGTACTGACCCGTTGTCGGGATGTAACCTTCGGTGATGTAGGATTATATACGACGAGTAAGTGGTACGATGTACGGTTACGATGTCTATACTCAACTTGCCGATGGAGTTGATGGACGCCACGAAGCTTTTATTGTTGTTCCGTTGTATTTTAATTGTAAGCTAGCCTTGAGCTATGCAGGTATGCTATATTGTAATACTGGATCTTCGATGTAATATTTATGACATGTGGTTTATTCTTGATATTACATCATGTACTGTGTGTGCTAGCTATTGATCCAGGGACTAGCACAGAATGCACAGAGACTTGGATTCTTAGCGAATCGGGTCGTTACAGATGGTATTAGAGTCCATGTTGACTGTAGGTCGTGACCCTAGAAAATGGATAGAAAAAGTCATAGGAACAAAATTATTTTATCACTCCTTGATCACTTACTCTCTTGACTAGTATTTCTCATCTATTATTCATCTTCTAAAACTCCTCATCTTGTTTTACTATGAGTACCCCTTGAGTTGTTTATACCTCGGAAGACAAGACATTTGAGAAGAACATCATCAACCTCATGGATCAATTAGAGTTATGATTACCGGAACTAGAAGGAATAACCTACGGTGATCAATAAGTTTGACACTGCGAGAGGAATCTTTAAGATCAGCTTAACTGAGAAGGATGAAGCTTAGAATCAGACCACCACCTTTTATGTGAAGTTAGATGAACGAATTCGCGTAGTATGATGAGATCGTATGTCTTGCACATATGACCTTACTCTAGGTGTTGCTTGTGTGTTTTGACTTTTATGACTGTATTGTTTGTTGTTATGTGTTACTGTCGAACGTAGGTGTTTTTGTCGATTTCTTGTTTGAGTGCATATGTTTGGAGTTATCTTTAGTTGTTGTCTTGTCGGTGTTATAGTTTTGCCCTAACCCTTGTTGTATGGGTTTAATAGATGGAGTATGGAGTAGGACTCGCCTTTTCCGGGGCGATGTCGAGACTGAAGGTGGAGCAATGGATTCATAGTATGGAGGAGCACATGAAGATAAACAAGGTTGGAAGTGAGGACATGGTCCCCTATGCAGTTAAGTACTTGGTAGAAGAGGCTGCTACTTGGTGGAGAATGCACCAAGCGATTGGCGAATCACGAAGGAAGATTACTTGGAAGGAGTTCACAAAATTTTTGTTTGCATCCCGCCTCATCACCCCGTGCAAAGGACGGTAACCCTTAAGAGGATCCGTGCCTGTACAATTTGCGGAGAAACAGGACACTCCTATAAAGGACACCAAGATGGATGTCCCTATTGTGAAGAAATTCACTCGGGTGAAGAATGCCCCACTGCACAAGTCACATGTTTTACGTGTGAAGGAACTGATCATTACCCCGCTCAGTGTCGATTTTTCATCGTGACACAGCAAGTGGTTCAATACCAAAAGGAAGGAATGAAGAAAGTTATCCAAGAATTGAAGGAAGCACCCGTGAAGAAGAAAAAGAAGGACATTAGCCACATTCAGTGTTTCCCGTACAGGAATATGGGACATTACGCCAACATGTGTCCAGAATTAAAGGAAGCACTCATGAGGAAGAAGATAAAGGACCTTAGCCAAATTGAGTGCTATCGGTGCAGGAACATGGGACACTACAGCAATATGTGTCCAGAATTGAAGAGAAAGAAGCAGATGTGAACATGGGAGCAAAGACGTCGACATATTGAAGCTTATGTTTTGCAATTGGAGAATAGAATATTCGTGGTGTGCACTAAGTGTATGGTGGTACCTTTTAATGTTAGTTGGAGATGTGGATCGATGCATGTTTTGCTGTTGATTAACTGGATGTGTTATGTCACAATTTGTTTTGTTAAGTTTTACCTTGTGCCCTTTGGCCCTGATATGTCTTTGATCGATGTCGTTTGTTGTCCTTTGTGTTTCTTCTATGCGAGTAGAATAAGTTTACGTTTCATTAGACCCCTCATCTATTTAGTATGCTTCAAGACCGAAGAAGACACAACAACAAGAAGAATGAGTTCACAAGTGACTCGACGATACGAAGATTTCTTCGACAATTCAAAACTGAAGCTACCGTCATTGAAGACTTGACGACCTGGAGATTCAAAGTTTCTACCGTTAGATCGTTTATGTGAGCTGTCATTTCTTGTGTTACTGACAGCTACACATCAAAACTTGTATTTTCAAAACTAGTGTGATGTTTGTATGGGTATCTCTCTCTATCTCTCTCTCTCTCTACCTCGCTATCTACATTCTATTCCCCCTCATCCTCACCCCTAAATTGAAGGAGTTACTACAATGGATGCTAATGTCAAGATTGGAATAAAGATGATGCAACCAATGCCAAGTTCAAATTTAACCCCTTGTGCCAAGATCTTACGACAAGCAAGCACAATCTTGTTGAAGGAAGAACCCTCGAAGAAGTGTAGTCCACCAGTACACGTTTTGTAGCAGTTTGCGTAAACCTGAGAGTTGTGAAGAAATGATAGATCTTTTGCTTGGCTTGCAGAACTATGGATTTGTCTGAACCCAGTTCATGATCAAGAGGAATTTTCTGCAACGCTTGTGAGGATGACCGAGTGTTAGATTGCGAGATTCTCTAAACCATATACAAGGTAATGATTTGGGTGCGTAATGGATTGCCCCCCATGATGACTACCCTTATTATTCGCTCTTGCTATGCGGGATAGTAAATCTTGAGTGACTTACCTATAGCAGAGAGGCGATGAGGTTAGCCTAAACCATAGAATAGTACGATGTGTGACCCCTGTAGGAGATTACCGTTTGTGTTATACGGTGAGTATGGACCAAGACCATTTGCTGCAGGTATCCCGTAATAGTATTCTGGATGACCACCATGAGAAAATCGATAGTTGCTTAGTATTGGCGCCTGATCTGTCAGCCATGAAGGTTCAGTATACAGAAGACTCCTCTTCTGCTAAGGATTCAAGACCTGATAAGAGGAGGGGAATCTCTTTGAAGGAGGTCATCGAAGGAGTAAGATTTTGAAGACCATGTCGCATTCCTTTTAAGGGTGGTAGCACCCTAGCTCATCGGAGGATCGATGGACTGTCATGAAAACCCGAACCCTAACCTTTCTTTCTAGCCTTCTCGAATCTCGAGGACGAGATTCCTTTTAAGGGGGGCAGTGTGTAACATCCAAAAATTCTCCGAATTTTGGAAGGTTAATAAAATTAAATAGATAATGATTGTTTGATTGATGTGTTTGATTTTCTCTGGGATTTAAAACTTTTTGGAGTTTATTGAATATTAAAAAAGAGTGGGAATAAAAGGACTTTCCCTAATATTCATAATTGGTATTTTGGAATTTATTATTTAAAACAAAACCAACAAAACAAAATGAGAGAAGGTAATATGACTCCTTCAACACATGAAAAGGTTGGAAAATGTTTTAAATCATTATTGGAATTCTTCTGAATATTCAAAACATTTTTCAACTCAAGGAAATTAATTGAGAGGATATAAAATGACTTATACCCTTTTTAATAAAGTTGGAAAGTATTTAGAATATTACTTTAAAGTTTTTTAAATTTATTTTGAGTATTATAAATAGCTGTAAAATTATTTTAGGGATTTTATAATGCTAAGAGAGTTTTTATTTCATTTAAATGATTTATTTAATGTTTCAAAAGAGTTGAAAAAGTATTCCAATGGGATATCTTTATTTTACCAAATTATTTATTGGTGTGAAAAGTTTTAAAATTATATTTTATTATTTAGAAATGGTTTGTCAATGCTTTTAACCAAATAAAAATGTTTTAATAATTTATTGGATTTTATTTGATTTATGAAAAGTATTTTATATTTAAATAAAGTATTTAGAAAATGTTTTTATTTTTATTTTCCTTTTTAGAAAATGTATTCATTAAATAATTTTCTTTGTATTATTTGATGAATTTAGAAAAAAAAATTCATATTTTTCGGAGTTACGGTTGATTTGATTTAATTGTTTGAAGTTTCGGTTTTGAATAAAAAGAAAAACTCGTAGCCCGGCCCAATAGTTGTTTTCTTCCCACGAGTGAAATTGAGCCTGAGTAGAATCCGATTTGTTTTTTGTTTTTTTTTCTGTCTATATATGTTTTCAGAAGATTTTCTTTTATTTTTCTTTTTCTTTATTTTTGGAAAACCCTAGCGCGGGTCCCGTCGACCCCGCCGCCGCCGCCACGTCGTCGCCGCCACCGTCAGCCTCCCGCCGCCGGAGCCGCCGGCCACGCCGCGCGCCGCGACCACCCCGGCCGCCGTTACCGCCGCCCGGCCGCTACCGCCCGTGCGTCCCGTCGCCGCGCCTTGGCCCAGGCCAGCCCGCCAGTCCGGAGCCCGAGCCGCCGGCCGCCTCCATTGCCCGCGCCGCCGGCGAGCTCGACGAGCGCGACGCCCCACGCGGCAACCGCCGCCGCGCGCCACCACGGCCGACCACCACTGCCCCACGCCGCCTCCACCGCGCCCCTTCATCACTTCGCCGGACGCGAGCGCCGCCGCTGGCCGCCGTCCACTTCGCCGGAGCCGAGGGAGTTCGCCGGAATTCGCCTCAAAAGTCAACTCCGGCCAGATCCCCCGCCAGGGACCCGATCACTTTTTCTGAAGATATTTTAATTGCGAAAAGGTCCCTGTTGGCAAAAAACACCCCGACACCGTACCCGCAATATCTTCTACATCGTAAGTCGGATTGAGGTGAAACTTTTTCCTACGCACTCGTGTTGTTCTGTACTTTAGCATGGTATAATTTTTCGCACACTTTGCACACTTTTGAATTTGAGGTTATTTCAAATTCAAATTCAAATTCCGGAGGCCATATCTTGTAAACCGTTGATCCAAATCGAGTGATTCTTTTTGTGTTGGATCACTCGTTCCATGTATTTTCTGTCTATATCATGTGTACACAAAAATTAAAATGTTTCTTGATCTTTTTAAATCAAAATTCAGTTCAAATTTGAACTTGCTATAACCTGCGTTGTAGTATTCCGTTTCACGGGATTCTTTTTTCATATTGGATCATATGAGACGTCCTATCGGCAATATCTACACACCATTCATATTGCTATGATCTTTACCTTGAATTCATAATGCCTTGATCATAATCTTGTATCGACAACTCTTTATCCGTTGACTCTCTCGAGTTCACGTTCCACCGATCACCTTCGAGCACATCGATACTTGTACCGTGTCAAACCTTTTTGTTTTTTTTGCTAAAACCTTTGTGATTGTTTTCTTGATCTTTTGTTTGTGTTGTTGGTGTGATTGCTTATTGAGTTCCTTCATTGCGATAGATTCTCGGAGTGTGACGAATAGAGTTGACATGAACGTGAGAGCTAAGATCTTCATCGAATGTATAAGGCAGGTGGTACTTTGATCATACTCATACCCATATTTTCTATATGCATTATGTTAAATATATCACCTTATTGCATGATAGGTAGTTTAATTTACTGTTTCTGCAAACCCATTTAGGATAGCCATATGTCTTGATTTGTAGTTGTGGATCAATCTAGCCCGTGTTGTTACTTTATTGCTATGCTTTGTAGACGTGGTTTGGGTTGTGAGAATTCATTGAGTGCATGTGAGCTATTTTAATAAACTATGTAGCAACTTTATAATAAATAGAAATCACTTCTGGACGGGCGGGTTGCATCCCGGTAGTTGTGCCTTGTCTAAGGACAGTGCCGGGGTTAAATGCACCCAATGGTTGTTTTGATGGTGAACCGGGTGCGACATGGTGTCTATCCTCTGACGCAGTGGGCGCCGTCCAGGCTCAAAAAGATCAGACATGCAATATTACTAGTAGCTTCCGTGTATAGCCACTGGCTATATTGGCTCTGGCTTAGCACGAGTACGTTGTGGGGAACCTGGCCCTGGTAGCTAGCTAATGTAGATGTGTGTTAGGTGTACCGGCTACCAAAGGGTGGAGGCAATCTCTTAAGAAAGTCTTTGTCTCAATCTTCGGGTTGAGTCCAGTGGGGAACGTGTACAACCTCTGCAGAGCGTATAAACTGATCATGATTAGCCGTGTCCACGGTTACGGACGAACTTTGAGCAACTAGTCAGTACTGTTGATGAATGATCTTGACAGATGAACACCTAATAATAATTTTGGTGGGAATGATTAGCATGGGTTGCTGTGTGTTTTAGGTAGAATTCAACTTAAAATTTTGACTAGTTTAGTTCAGGAGAAAATTGGCTTTCCGCAAAACAAAACCATGAGCCTTTCCTTTGACTTATCCTTGCATGTAGTGATAGGTCTGTTATTTTTTTTCCGTGTCACTTGCCGTACAAATCAGATGTACTGACCCGTTGTCGGGTTGTAACCTTCGGTGTTGCAGAATTGTATACGACGAGTAAGTGGTACGATGTAGGGTTACGATGTCTATACTCAACTTGCCGGTGGAGTTGATGGACGCCACAAAGCTTTTATTGTTGTTCAGCTGTATTTTAATTGTAAGCTAGCCTTGAGCTATGCAGGTATGCTATATTGTAATACTGGATCTTCGATGTAATATTTATGACATGTGGTTTATTCTTGATATTACATCATGTACTGTGTGTGCTAGCTATTGATCCAGGGACTAGCACAGAATGCACAGAGACTTGGATTCTTAGCGAATCGGGTCGTTACACTTGTCCTCCTCTTCGCATCCCGACGAAGAAGAAGCAGTCAAGGAACACACACACGTTGATCCAGTTATATTAAGATTATCTCAGTTGTTGTTGTCTATGAACAAGGAGTAGGTCTCAAGTCGTCCATAACCGTGGACACGGCTTCTCGAAAAGATTTAACCCTGCAGGGGTGTACCAAACTGCCCATTACAAGGCTCCGCACGCACGCACATCTCTCTCAGTTGCTACCCATTATAGGAAACCATTTTATGATTTAGTTACGAGAGATCCGAAACGACAGGTCCCTCTAACTAACAACGAACAAATCCGGGTGGCCCCCGGTGAGTCGACATCCAGCTCAGGAGCCGGCCGCGCTCTCGATCTGGTCTCTACCGTCTGTCGCAGGTTTGGATAGCCGGTTAATCACACATGGGAAACCGGGTCCTCAGCTGAACAAGGTGGGCCAGGAAGGGAACTATGTCCTCACTGGTCCGGGTTGGTTGGAAAACTACTGGCTGCCGACCAGCACACACACGGTTTCAAATGGTAAATCAGCTTGGGCCACCACTAGAAATTTTTGAAGCTAGGTAGTTAAGAAAAGGGGACCCCATAAAATCCCACACGCGGTTAGGCACTCTCGTCAAGAGACACAATACCCGAAACTCCGGTCCTAGGTGACTCGAATGGAACAAAGCGTCGGGGCGGGATAGCCTAGACCTTCCATCCGTCGTCGAATATAGTCAACATTATAATAATCATATCATCAACAACAATATAATAATGTGATAGCCAAAACCAAGGAGTAACAGGGTAACATCGTAGCATCCTAAGCATGCATACTAAGCAGGAGCTGAGCAACGAGCAATAGTAACATAGCGGTACATGGTTTGCTGGGAAGGGACATGGCTGTATCGGTTTGAAAGAGGCTGTAAACATGTGGTAGGATCAAACTTCGAACCTATCACAGACTAGCATGCAAACCGCTGGGTGAAATAGAATGGATCATAAGTAATGCATAGTCCTTGCATGTTGATAAGTCGGGTTCCGAAGGTGTAGTTGATCGCAAGCTCGCATCGTCTCCGAGAGGTACCCGCGGAAGCACACAAGACGGTAAACACTGGAAATCAATCAACGAGCAAGCATTTATTACTACTAAGCAAACACGAGCAAGCATCAACAAGAAGGAAACATGAGACATCGCACCTACCGTGGAGAGCGGTTACTAACAGGTTAAGTGGAGTATTCGTCTCACACGACGATACCGCACATTTAGAAAGGTTCAAGTTGTTTAGCTACAGGTGATCAACAAAGGTTATTAACATGGCATCTCACTCAAGCATGGCATAGCACACAAACATGTCAAGAGGTGAAGCATAAAGGAATCTATCTATGCTAGTCAATTTAAGTGAGGCGCAACCTAAACATGGCATACACTAAGTGCCGCACAACAATTAAAGTATTTGATACTGTTCTTCCCTAAACCATATTTTAGGTTGGTTAACAACAGCAAACAATAGCATAAACACAAATTACACAAAAAACTAATCAAGTTACATATAAAGAACACCCCAAACGGAGTCACGGTTAAAAAGTTATGACTATTACAGTTTACAGTGGCAAGCAGTTGTAAATAACAGTAGAACAACGTGTAAACAAAGTCAAACATGGCAAAAGAGCACATTTTATTAATCTACACAAAATTCTAAGCAAGTTTCATGTTTAATGCGTCGCGATCCGAGCTACAAGCAAAAAGATAGCTACCGCAAGAAAAAAAAAACAATCTGCCATTTAAATAAGCCCATAAACATAAAAAACACTACCGGGCCGAATCTGAAGCTACCGGGCCTTAACAGGGGTTCTTCTTATTAAGCAACGCGCATGGGTGCAACATAACACAAGCAGTAACGGTCCAAGCCCAACAGGAGCAACAACAAAAATAAAAAAAGAGGGGGCACCTCTTAGCCAAGGCCCAGGCCGCGGGCTGGAAGCAGGGGAGATGGGCCGCTGGGGCGCTGACTGCTGCGGCCCACGCGGGGCACGAGTGGTCGAGCGGCTCGTCCTCTCCTGGACGAGCCCGACCAGGGGTGGCGGCGGCGGCCGACCTTCACCGGCGAGGAGGCGTGGCCGGGGACGCGCGCAGGAGGGCTGGAGGCGGCGGAACGGGCCCGGCGGCGTTGGATCTGCTGACGGGGAGGGTCGCCGGCGTGGTTCGCGTGCACGGCGAGCAGATCGTGCGGGCGGCACAACTTGTTGCTCGGGCTTCCATGGCGTTCTGGTGCTTGGATCCTCCTGGAAACGAAGAGAGGGGGAGGTTGAGAGAGAGGAGGGAGAAGAAGGAGAGGAGAACGACGCGGTGAGGGGGGAGTTCACCGGGGCGCGGGCGCCGCGGCTGCTCGCCGTCGTCTCGCCGGAGTTGGAGGCGCGGGCGGCGGCTCCACGAGAGGAGGGACTCGGGCAGGAGGAGGCTCCACGGGTGCCTGGGGAGAGTCTAGTGACGTGGCTGTACGTGAGCCGCTCGATTCAGATCGGACGGTGCAGATCGGGCTGCCTGATTTGGATGTGGTGGGATTGGTTGTGCGCGGAAATTGAGGTGGGGGTGGCGGCTGGATTAGGGAAAACCCCAATCTGTCTTAGGTTTTTCTGCTAAAAATATCAAGGGAGATGCCTCTAGTTAAAGCCAAGGTTAGGTGGGCTCACAAATGACGAAAATACCCAATTTTATCACCCGCGTCCCGCGTTACATGTTTCTGACCGCACAGGCTCCGTCCGACCTCCGATTCGGGTAAAACTTTGAACTGCGCGATCAGCGCGTCGAGCCGGTGGCATTCACCTCGCGCTGGAACCGTTCTGAGAACACTTTCTGGCGCGCTATAAAAATAACCCATTTAGTTATTAAACGGGGTTTTTCGTTCCGTTGGTTGCGGCTAGTCTCGTGCGGTTTTCGCGACGGTGATCGGGTGAAACTCGGTGTCGCAAAGGTCGAGTGTCAGGGTGGCAAGGGTCGGTCTCCGTCCGGTACGAGATAAGAAGGGGGAAAATAATCGTCGATCGATAAATCAGGGATGCAAACACCGCAAACAAATCAGACAATCAAACAATTCACACCGAAAATAAAAAAATTAATTTTCCTGAAATCTGGGTTGTTACAATGTGGCATCTGTTGCTCACTGATACGTCCCAAACGTATCTATAATTTTTGCTTGCTCCATGCATGATTTGTGTGACTTTGCCATGTTTTGCTTGAACTTTCATATAGTTTTGACCATATTTAGACTAACCTATTAACTCAGTGCACCGAGTTGCCAGTTCCTGTTTTCTGCTGTTTTTATATTTCAGGTTTTCCGGCCATTAAAATTGCCAAATAAATTCCGTAAAAATTATATAAAAAATCAGCGTCCTAGAAGCTTCCCGAAGAACCAAGGATGGAAAGGAATGGACCCACCAGGGCCCCAGGAGGGTCCCTGGCGCGGCCCCACCCTAGGGCGCGTCGGGCACCCTCCTGGCTGCCATGTGGTCCCCCTCGATGCCCCCCTTGGCCTATATTTAGTGCCCGCGGAGGAAACCCCTAATATCGATCTGCTATTCCCGTTCTCCTCTCTGTACCGCCGCCGCCGTTTCAAGATCGGGGCTGCCAGGAGAAGCTGCCCCGGCACCCTGCCGGAAGGAGGAACCCCCTCCGGGAGACCATCCATTGGCATGGACGCCTCCCGGATGTGCTGTGAGTAGTCCCCCTAGGACCATGCATCCATGACCAGTAGCTATGTGATGTTCTCCTCCCCTCTTTGTGCTTCCACTTTCGAGACCTCGTGACCTGCCTCATATGATCGAGGCACCTTTGTAATTTTTTGTGTTGATATGCTGAGTTTGCTGGGATCTGATGGATTATGAGACTATGTTCAGATTGTGATGAGTAATATATTTGGTTCTATTTTATATTTGTGTTCTTGAGTTAATTCTTGCCTGTTCTCTGTTGCCGTATTTTACTTTGGCAAGTGATTTGTTGCAACTCCAAAAGGGAGCGTTATGCTTGATTGTGGGTTCAGCTCCCTGATGTCTAGCTTGAGTGACAGAAACATGAGATTAGGGGATGGGTTGTTGCCATCAGGGATAAAACAACGGTGCTTGTACCTGCGGGTGCAAGGATTGTTTACTTTACGCAAAGTTCTTTTAATGCAGTTGTCTGTTGCTTTGAGTTTACACTTTGGGTGGGATTTGCAACTTAATACCAGCGAGATGTTCTGGATAGATATCTTAAGGTGGATGATTCGTAGTAGATGCAGATGGATTTCGGTCTACTTACCTTAGCGTACTGCCCATTTCTTTTGAGCCTCTTCCTTTCTTTTATAGCATAGTTAGCATTGCGGTGCGTTTATAATTCTGTCAATTGCCCAGCTGTGATTTTTTTACCTCGCTAGCACTTTTATTGTCTTTTGGGAGAGAGACATCACTAGTGAACATCATGGGACCCCGGTCCATATTTCCACCATTGTTTACACCTTCAATTTAGTTTCAGTTCTTACTTTCAGTTGCACTTTATCTCTTGCGTTGATCCTTTGTAAAAAGCAAGGCCGGAGGAATTGACAACTCCTCTGTACTCGTTGGGCGCAAAGTTATTTTTTGTGTGTGCAGGTCCAGGTGAAGTAAGCAATGCTAGATTGTGAACGGCGCCATTGTTCACTTTACCACTTTCTTTTATATCTTGGAGCCCTGCGGGAGAAAAACCCTATCCTCTACATAGGGGAAATTTGCTGGTACGCTACATCTCACCTTCCACTTGGGGTAACCAACGAGAAGCGAGATAACTATCTTCCTCACCGTATCACTCACCCACAGTCAAATGGCCAAGCAAAGCGAGCCAACGGCCTCATCTTGGCGGGCATCAAGCCTTGGCTTGTTGAACCCTTGAGCGAGCACCCGGAGCATGGATTGATGAGCTGACGGCTGTGATCTACAGTCTCTGAACCACACCCAACTATCCTTTTGCATCATCTGTAAACTCATCATCGGCGGATTGTCGCACATCATCGGTAATGCGCAGCGCGATGGTGTACGGTGCCAGGAACCGCTGAAGCTGGAGGAACTGTTGCCACGGCTCGTCTAGCGCCTCGTTACCGCTGCGAAAGAATAGCATCGCCGGCATGCGGTTGGTAGCGTGACGCCAACTACCGCCGCCCCTCCCATGGGACACCATTCAATTCCTCGCCGGACTTCAGTACACTACGCATCGGAGATAATAAAATGCATTGGCAGGGAGGGAATGAAATGCAAGACGGGATTTTACGGACCATCCGCATAATTTTAACGGATCGCATGAAAGTTGGTAAATTTTTTCGGATAAAAAAACTTGTTCATATGGTAAAAAAACGTAAATATATATATGGACTGACTGTTGAGTATACGACTCTATTAGGAAATACGAAATAAAGTAGGATTCTATTCTACCTTGACTTGTCCTCCAAGTAGATCATTGTACTCCTATATATATGCCCACAAGGCTCAAGCAATAAATAACGATTTCACCAAACCCCTCTCCATCCTTCTACATGGTATCAACTTAACCTCGATCCAAGCCCTAGCCGTCGTCGCTTCCGCTTCGTGCCGCCCTCGGGGCCGATCTCCATGATCGCCGGCACCGGGGACCGCGCTGCCCGTATCTAGGGTTCGTCCATCGGTTCCGTGGATCGGCTGCCGGCCCTAGAGAGTATTTTCTCCCGGTCTCTTGATCCAGGTTTTCTCTCTTCGCCGGTCGTCTTGATCGGCGTCTTTTTTAGTTTTCTGATCTAAGATCGGTTTGTGTCGCCCATAAGCGTCGTCAACACACGCCTCTACTTCGACATCGGGCGTCACCACCCTTTCTCCGAGTTCAGCGCTCCGCTCCACCGATCAAGCAAAGGGCTGCCGCTGTGTCGCCCCATTGGCTCGCAACGTCGCCGCCCCGTGGTTCTCCACGAGGTTACCCCAATCCACACCGTCGTTGCGTCGCCCTTCGGGTCATAGCGTCGCGGCACGTGGTCCCCGCTGACGCCCTGAGGCCGTTTACGTGGTTGCACCAACCCGCGCGCTGCCGCTTCGTCGCCCCTTCGGGCCATAGTGCCGCGGCCCTCGGTCAATCGTGGCCCCGTGGCTGTCTGCTCCAGGTCGTCCCCGAGGCTGCACCGACCCTCGACGTCGTCCACCCCGGCTCGACATCGACCACGGCGTCCCTCGCACGGCTACCTCGACCACATCTATACCACCCTATGCTCTCGGCTACTTCGACATCGATACAAAGGGCTACCGCCTGCTTGGGAACCTCGTCGGCTTCCACTCCAGCCACAAACTCCGTGATGCGTCGACCGTTACAACTGTGGTGAAGATATCCGTCGGCTCCGCCTTCGGATTCTTCTTCAGTTTCACTGTCTGCGTCGCTACGTTGTGACTGCGAGGAATGTTGAGTATACAACTTTATTAAAAAATAAAAGATAAAGTAGAATTCTATTCTATCTTAACTTGTATCCAAATAAATCATTATACTCTTATATATATGGCCACAAGGATCAAACGATAAACAACAATTTTGACGATGGGACGACACCTCTTAAGGCTGCTCGCAATGCTCCATGGTGTACCGGTACTAAGGGTGCCACATAATCAAAAAGTTGACATGGCAAAGCAATTAAAGTAGCTAAATAATTAAAAATAGCAAGCTTAGTTACAATACATAAGGCTGCTCCCAATGCTCCAAGGTGTACAGGTGCTAAGGATGTCACGTAGGCAAAAAATTGATGTGGCAAGGCAATTAAAGAGGAGAGAGAGCACTTTGGTGTCCCATGAGGAAACGGTGCTAAGCGCGTGGACCTATGCAAAATGTCTATCAACCAATGCATGAAGGAGTTTAGTGATTAAACAATTAAATAAAGCAAGCTTAGCTACAATAGTTAAGCACTGATGTCTACGCACGCTTCTATTCTTGTAGACTATGTTGGGCCTCCAAGCGCAGAGGTTTGTAAGACACCATCAATTTCACTCAAGTGGATGACCTAAGGTTTATCGAACTCAGGGAAGTAGAGGTTGAAGATGGTCTCTCTCAAGCAACCCTGCAATTAAGATACAAGAAGTCTCTTGTGTCCCCAACACACCTAATACAACTAGGAGTTGTATAGGTGCACTAGTTCGGCGAAGAGATGGTAAAATATGGATGATAGGTGTAGCAAAGCAAGGTAATATAAATCTGTAATAAAAAAGTGTAGCAAGAAAACAAGTAGTAAACGTGAGCGCAAACGGTATTGCAATGGTGGAAACAAGGCCTAGGCTTCATACTTTCACTAGTGGAAACTCCCAACAACATTAACATAGTCTAATCACATGATATTCCTCATAAAACATGCAATGGAGACGTACTCGGAGGTCATTCCTTTGTGGTCAAGAGAGGACGAGAATTGTGTAGGGCTACAAAAGCACACCTCAGAGTTTGTAGTTCTCATCTATGGATTTCCCAACGTCACCCCGGCCATCCAAAGAGAGTACCACAATCACCACAACATATCCAAAGGATAGTCAAAGACAAGCACGAAGAGACTCTCAATCTTCAATCCACACACAAAAGAGGAAATCACTCATGAAATTATTCTTCTAACCCATGTCCAATAGACCGCTGTCACCATGGTCTCGTGGTTTATACTAGATAAGATCAAGTGAGTACATCAATCCAATACATAGAAGAAGGGGAAACATCATGGGCTCATCCTAGATTAACATAGCCTATGATCACAATCATGATCACATCATGGGAGAGAGAGAAGACCACATAGCTACTGGTAAAAACCTCAGCCCCGAGGAGGAACTACTCCCGCATCATGGAAGGAGGAAGCAACGTCGATGGAGATGAATCCGAGGGCAATTCCCCGTCCCGGCAGGGTGCCGGCACAGGAATTCTGGTCCCCCGAAGCTTGTCGGCGATGGCGGCGGAGATCGGAATTGCTTCTAGATAAAAGGGGTCCGGAATCAGGGTTTTGGCAACGGGGGAATAAATAGGAGCCAAAGGGGGCACCGGGGGGTCCACCAGTCGCCCACGTGCCCTCCCGGCGCGGCCAAGCCCTAGGCCGCGTGGGGTGGCCGCCTGGGCACCAGGTGGGGCCCCTCAGGCCCTTCTTCGGTGAATCCGGAAGCTTCCGGAACGCTGATTTTTTATCTGATTTTTCCCTAATTTTTGGACCACTTTTAATATGGGGGAAACTTGAAATAGTGAAACAGCAGAAAACAGGAACTGGCACTGGGGCGCACTGAGTTAATAAGTTAGTCCAAATATGATCAAAAGTGTATGAAAGTGTATCTAGATCATAGCAATATCACACAAAACATGCATGGAGCAAGCAGAAATTATAGATACGTTTTGGACGTATCAACATCCCCAAGCTTAATTCCTGCTCGTCCTCGAGTAGGTAAATGATAACAAGCATAATTTCTATGGTGACATGCTCACAACCATATAAGAACTTTTAAGTAAAGCAATCAAGGCATGTAATTTAATTCAAGTCATAACAGGCAAGAGTCTATATTGGTATTGAAACAAGCAATATAAGAACATAAAGGTGCAAGAGCTCTCGCTGTCCGTGACTCAAATGTCTCCAAATGGTGTTTGCGTGCAATAAAGGGGATAGGGATATACGAGAAAAAGTATTTTTGTGTTGATAACTCAATCTACTAAAGTTTCACACTTGGTCTTCTTTGGAATCTTATCTTGACTCATCCCCAGACCACTAGCTAGGTACAAGTCAAAATGATCCACTCTTGGTCGACATTTTGAGCACTGATGTCTAAGCACGCTTCTATTCTTGTAGACTATTTTGGGCCTCCAAGCGCAGAGGTTTGTAGGACAACACCAATTTCCCTCAAGTGGATGACCTAAGGTTTATCGAACTCAGGGAATTAGAGGTTGAAGATGGTCTCTCTCAAGCAACCCTGCAATTAAGATACAAGAAGTCTCTTGTGTCCCCAACACACCTAATACAACTAGGAGTTGTATAGGTGCACTAGTTCGGCGAAGAGATGGTAAAATACGCGTGATAGGTGTGGCAAAGCAAGGTAATATAAATCTGTAATAAAAAAAGTGCAGCACGCAAACATGTGACAAAAGTGAGCACAAACGGTGTAACAATGGTGGAAACAAGGCCTAGGCTTCATACTTTCACTAGTGGCAACTCTCAACAACATTAACATAGTCTAATCACATGATATTTCCCATAAAACATGCAATGGAGACGCACTCGGAGGTCATTCCTTTGTGGTCAAGAGAGGATGAGAATTGTGTAGGGCTACAAAAGCACACCGCAAAGTTCGTAGTTCTCAGTCTATGGATTTCCCAATGTCACCGCGGCCATCCAAAGAGAGTACCAAAATCACCACAACATATCTCAAGGATAGTCAAAGACAAGCACCAAGAGACTCTCAATCTTCAATCAACACACAAAAGAGGAAATCACTCATGATAATATTCTTCTAACCCATGTCCAATAGACCGCTGTCACCATGGTCTCGGGGATTATACTAGATAAGATCAATTGAGTACATCAATCCAATACATAGAAGAAGGGGAAACATCATGTGATCACCCTAGATTAACATTGCCTATGATCACAATCAAGATCACATCATGGGAGAGAGAGAAGAACACATAGCTAATGGTAGAAACCTCAGCCCCGAGGGAGAACTACTCCCGCTTCATGGAGGGAGGAAGCAACGGCGATGGAGATGAATCTGGGGGCACTTCCCCGTCCCGGCAGGGTGCCGGCACAGGAATTATGTCCCCCCAAAACATGATGGCGATGGCGGCGGAGATCGGAATTGCTTCTGGAGAAAAGGGGTCTGGAACTTTTAAGTAAATCAATCAAAGCATGCAATTCAATTCAAGTCTTAACAAGCAAGAGTCTATATTAGCATTGACACAAGCAACAAAAGAACAAAAGGTGCAAGAGCTCTCGCTTTCCGTGACTCGAATGTCTCGAGATGGTGTTTGCGTGCAAGCAGGGGACTGGGAAAATAGAGAAAAAAGGTTGTTGAGAACTACTATATACTAAAGTTTCACACTTAGTCTCCTTTGGATTCTTATCTGGACTCATCCCCAGACCACTAGTCAGGGAGAAGTCAAACTGATCCACTCAATTTCGATATTTTGAGCACTCATACAATGGATGAGCGTGAGCAAGAAAGTTGACACCTAAAAGGCGAAACAGAAAGAAGGTGGAGGAGGAAGACAAAAAGGTGTGAAAGGCTCACATCAATGAGAACAATCATAGGCGAGAGAAAGCCATATGATAGATATGATGTGAGGAGTAGGGATTTCCATGCAACGGATGCACATGTGAGCTAAAACCTCTCCAAGGGAACTAGTGGGGGTGCATCTAACTTGCTTGCTCAAGAAGACCTAGAGCTTGTTTGAGGAGGCTCATCATTGGAATATACAAGCCAAGTTCTATAGTGTGAAGGTCCCCACCTACTATATGCATGATGATGATCTCTATGGAGTACAAGGGATAGAGGATGAAGTACTAGTGTGGATCTCTCAAAAGGAATAGTACTGTGCCCCCTTCTCTCTTTTTATTTTTCTTTTTTCTCTTTTTTCTATTTTTTGTATTTTTTTGGTGGCCTCAATGGCTCTTTCTATTTAACTCTCATTTGTCCTCTTTGGGATCTTTTGATTTTGTCCTCTTTGGGATCTTTTCCTCACTTTAGGGGCAACACTCTATATTTTACAAGAATATAGGAGATCTTTCACACTTTACAAAGTTACTCACATAAAGAAGATATAACTATCATGATGCAAATGTATGCCTCTGCCAGGATTGCAGGATATGCAATGATACTAGTGCGTCACGTAGCAATGATTAGGGCAAGGCCCAACTAGCATGCGGCTCATCGATCAAGCAAGTAGCATGTATGACATGAAGATCAAGTCATGAGAAGGTGTATGTTGGATGGCAATGTATCTTGGAAAGGCTATGGAAATGCCTTGTAGGTTGGTCTGGTGGCTGTTTTGAGGAAAGATATAAGGAGGCTTATGATGACAGAGCGTATCGTGCCAAGGGTTTGGATGCACCGGCGAAGTATGCGCCAACTCTCAAGGTGAGAAAGGGCAATGCACGGTATCGAAAAGGCTAGAAAAAGTATAGGTGGGTGGAAGTGTCAACTTTTGAATACTCACATTAGTCCGAAGAACTCATGCACTTATTATCGGTAACTCTATATCTAATCAGGAGGTTCACAAAGAGACAAGTACCCTGAGGAGGAGTGTATGGGGGTTTGGTTATCCTTGCGCATCTTGGACTCATTGTACGTGAGTGTACTCTAATATTCGAACCCTCCAGAGGTTAGTGATCCATCTAGTAGCTAGAGTTCTCAACAGGGGGTTTTGGTTTTCGAAAAACACACGGATTGCCCAAAATACGACATCTATCACTAATAGGCTCGAGCTCTTGACACCAAAAGTTCAAACATTACTCTAGTCAATACCTCAAAACTATTGCAAGTTACTACTATAAAGAGAATAGCAACTTCAACTACCTACTTCTAGTCAAGACACAAAACTCAGTGCAACAGGCAAGCTCTCTAACAAGATAAAACATGCAACCTATAGAAAGTTCAACCTAAAACAAAATAAAAGCTCTAGAAAGACTAAAGCACTACAACTAAACAGAGCAGCAGTTAAGAAAAGAAAAAGAACAACTCACAGCTAAGGAAATAATCATGCAAATCCTATGAGGAGTTCTAGTTCAAACGGAGCGTGTTTCTCTCCCACACAAAGAAAGACGGGATCTAACTTGTTACTACAGTAAACAAAGCAAAAACAAACCTAGAAAAGTAAAGAGCGAGACGCTCCAAGCATAGCTCACAACGCATGAAGTGATAAAAAATATAGTGCAACGAGGGACGAACTGATAATTGTTGATGAAGAAGGGGATGCACGGGGGCATACCCAAGCTTAGACGCTTGAGTCTCCTTGAATATTTGTTGGGGATGCACGGGGGCATCCCCGAGCTTGAGCGCTTGACATTCCTGAATCTTCTTTTATCATCTTCCATCACACACTTGAAAACTCCCTTCATACATAACTCATCATAAGCTGATTAGAGAGGTTAGTACCCTTAATAAATAAATAAAATTCCACTGGATATAAAGATATTCTTGAAGAGATACTGTTTCTCAAGATTGCAAAAAAGTTTTTGCAAAGAAAAAGCAAGCTTAAGGTTTGCAAAAGTTAGGAGAGACAAAACGTGGCAGAATCTGTGAAAAACAGAACAGCATGTAGTAAAGAAATTTTTAGGGGTACTTCTGCAACTCGAATAAAAAAACTCAGAACAGACGCTCGAAAGTAAATTGTATGGAGCACGTTGTCAAAAAAATCAGATCAAAAAGATGATCTGGTGATTTTAGGCTAATTTTTCCGTCCAAGGACAGAACCTGTTTTCTGGACAGCAGGTCACAACTTTTGAACTTTCTTGCAATCGGAGGCTAGACTTGGCACAAAGATTGAAAATAAAGATACAATGATGTTGCTAAAGTAGTGAAAATCATCAAGACCAGTAAAAACTGAAAGTAAAAACTCAAACTAGAGATAACAAGGGTTGTCTCCCTAGAGCTCTTTCTTTATAGCCATAAAGATAGGCTTAAGATTTTAATGATGCTCTAATAGGAATAAGGAATAAGAGTTGAAGAACAAAAGAGAGCATCAAGAAGAAAATACCAAACACATTTAAGTCTAACATGCTTCCTATGCAAAGGGATCTTGTAGAGAAACAACTCATTGAAGCATAAAGATATTAGCATAGGAAGGCAAAAAATGTGCAACTTCAAAACCTTCAACATAAAGAGAGGGAACTTGATATTATTGAAATATCTATAAGCATATGTTCCCCTATCATAATAATTTCCAGTGGGATCATGAATAAACTCAACAATATAAGTATCACACAAAAAATTCTTATCATGATCCACAAGCATAGAAAATTTATTACTCTCCACATAAGAAAAATCCTTCTCATTAGTAATAGTGGGAGCAAACTCAAGAAAATAGCTATCACATGAATAATTCTTATCATGATACACTTGCAAAAATTTATTCTTTATAGCATAAGTGTCATCACAATAATCATCATAGATAGAGGGCAAAGTATCATCAAAATAAATTTCCTCATCAAAACTTTGGGGGATAAACAGATCGTATTCATAAAACGTAGCATCCCCAAGCTTATGGTTTTGCATATCATTAGGATCAAAGGTATTCAAAGAACACATACTAATAACATTGCTACTATCATGAGTGTTGTGCAAATAGTAAAGCTCCATAGGCTTTTTGATTTTCTCTTCAAACACTTCATGTCCTAACTCAAGATAGAGCTCATAAAGCTCTCTCGTAATTTTTGTTGTTGTTTTCCATAAGCCTAACTAGTGAAAATAAAAACAAGAAACAAAAAGATTTAATTCCAAGATCTAAAGATATACCTTCAAGCACTCACCTCCCCGGCAACGGCGCCAGAAATAACTTGATGTCTACGCACGCTTCTATTCTTGTAGACTATGTTGGGCCTCCAAGCGCAGAGGTTTGTAGGACAGCAGCAATTTCCCTCAAGTGGATGACCTAAGGTTTATCGAACTCAGAGAAGTAGAGGTTGAAGATGTTCTCTCTCAAGCAACCCTGCAATTCAGATACAAGAAGTCTCTTCTGTCCCCAACACACCTAATACAACTAGGAGTTGTATAGGTGCACTAGTTCGGCGAAGAGATGGTAAAATACGAGTGATAGGTGTGGCAAAGCAAGGTAATATAAATCTGTAATAAAAAGTGCAGCAAGCAAACATGTGACAAAAGTGAGCACAAACGGTGTAACAATGGTGGAAACAAGGCCTAGGCTTCATACTTTCACTAGTGGCAACTCTCAACAACATTAATATAGTCTAATCACATGATATTTCCCATAAAACATGCAATGGAGACGCACTCGGAGGTCATTCCTTTGTGGTCAAGAGAGGATGAGAATTATGTAGGGCTACAAAAAAGCACACCTCAAAGTTCGTAGTTCTCAATCTATGGATTTCCCAATGTCACCGCAGCCATCCAAAGAGAGTACCACAATCACCACAACATATCTGAAGGATAGTCAAAGACAAGAACCAAGAGACTCTCAATCTTCAATCAACACACAAAAGAGGAAATGACTCATGATAATATTCTTCTAACCCATGTCCAATAGACCGCTGTCACCATGGTCTCGGGGATTATACTAGATAAGATCAATTAAGTGCATCAATCCAATACATAGAAGAAGGGGAAACATCATGCGATCACCCTAGATTAACATTGCCTATGATCACAATCAAGATCACATCATGGGAGAGAGAGAAGAACACATAGCTACTGGTAGAAACCTCAGCCCCGAGGGAGAACTACTCCCGCTTCATGGAGGGAGGAAGCAACTGCGATGGAGATGAATCCGGGGGTACTTCCCCGTCCCGGCAGGGTGCCGGCACAGGAATTATGTCCCCCCGAAACTTGATGTCGATGGCGACGGAGATCGGAATTGCTTCTGGAGAAAAGGGGTCTGGAATGAGGGTTTCCTCCGCGGGGGTAAAAATAGGGATAAAGGGGGGCACCAGGGGGGCCACAGGGCAGCCAGGAGGGTGCTCGGCGCGACCTAGGGTGGGGCCGCGCCAGGGACCCTTGTGGAGTCCCTGTGGTGGCCCTCCCCTCCTTCCTTGGTGATTTCGGAAGCTTCCGGGACGCTGATTTTTTATATAATTTTCCGGATTTTTGGAGCACTTTTAATGGCCGGAAAACCTGGAATACAAAAACAGAAGAAAACAGGAAGTGGCAACTGGGTGCACTGAGTTAATAGGTTAGTCCAAATATGCTCAAAAGTGTATGAAAGTTCAAGAAAAACATGGCAAAGTCACACAAAACATGCATGGAGCAAGCAGAAATTATAGATACGTTTGGGACGAATCAAGCACTCATGCAATGGATGAGCGTAAGCAAGAAAGTTGACACTTAGGATGCCAAAGAGAGAAAAATGATGGAGGAGGAAGACAAAAAAGGTGTGAAAGGCTCACATCAATGAGGAAAATCTTAGGCGAGAGAAAGCCAAATGATAGATATGATGTGAGGAGTAGGGATTGCCATGTAACGGATGCACATATGAGCTAAGGTAAGCTCTCCAATGGAACTAGTGGGTGTGCATCCAACTTGCTTGCTCAAGAAGACCTAGAGCTCATTTGAGGAGGCTCATCATTGGAATATGCAAGCCAAGTTCTATAGTGTGAAGGTCCCCACATAGCTATATGCATGAATGATAATCTCTATGGAGTACAAGATATAAGATGGAGTACGAATGTGGATCTCTCAAAAGGAATAGTAGTGTGCCCCCTTCTCTCTTTTTTATTTCTTTTTTTCTTTTTTATATTATTTTTTTATTTTTTTGGTGGCCTCAATGGCTCTTTCTATTTCTCTCATTTGTCCTCTTTGGGATCTTTTGATTTTGTCCTCTTTGGGATCTTTTCCTCACTTTAGGGCCAACACTCTATATTTTACAAGAATATAAGAGATCTCTCACACTTTACAAGGGTACTCACATAAAGAAGATGTAACAATCATGATGCAAATGTATGCCTCTGCCAGGATAACAGGATATGCAATGATACTAGCGCGTCATGTAGCAATGGTTAGGGCAAGGCCCAACTAGCATGCGGCTCATCGGTCAAGCAAAAGCATGTATGACATGAAGATCAAGTCATGAGAAGGTGGATGTTGCATGGCAATGTATCTCGGAAAGGCTATGGAAATGACTTGATAGGTAGGTGTGGTGGCTGTTTTGTGGAAGGATATAATGAGGCTTATGATGACAGAGCGTATCGTGCCAAGGATTTGGATGTACCGGCGAAGGTGGACGCCAACTCTCGGAGTGAGAAGAAAGCAACGCACGGCACAGGAGATGCTAGAAAAATATGGGTAGGTGGAAGTGTTAACTTTCGAATACTCACATTAGTCCGAAGAACTCATGCACTTATTATCGGTAACTCTCAATCTAATAAGAAGGTTCACAAAGAGACAAGTACCCCGAGGAGGAGTGTATGGGGGTTTGGTTATCCTTGCGCATCCTCGCCTCATGGTACATGAGTGTACTCTAATATTCGATCCCTCCGAAGAGTAGTGATCCATCTAGTAGCTAGAGTTCTCAACTAATTTGTAAGTTTTGAAAATAAACACGGATTGCCCAAAATACGACATCTATCACTAATAGGCTAAAGCTATTAACATCAAAAGTCCAAACATTACTCAAAACAATACCTCAAAACTATTGCAAGTTACTACTACAAAAGAATAGCAACCTCAATTACCTACTCCAAGTGAAGACACAAAACTCAGTGCAACAGTGACGGGGATCAACCCCGGAAAATCCCATGGTCAGGGACCCTGGGTTAGTCATGAGAAGCACAGGTTGGACGATAGCTCGTCGGCTAACAGGAGGAGACGTTCCTGCTCAATATTATTGCTTGGAGATGGCGATTACAGGAAGGCCAAGGCTAGTGCGCACAAGGCTAGGGTTACATATTGCGTGTTGGATTCTTTGGACGGCGGACAAGCGACACATGGGGCACGATTTACCCAGCTTCAATGTGACGCCCCCAAAATCAGACCGTGTACAGTAATCATACACACAGGGTACACGACTGAGATTAGGGTGCCACGGTGATAATATCACAGCACAACACTAAACACAAAAGGATAAACAAATATATTACAATAGAGGGGGTCACGCGGACCCGGATATATAAGTCATACAAGCCACAATATCTGAGTACAAACATAGTTAGTCAAGTTTTGCCTTAAGAAGGCTAGCACAAATCACATCAGAGATACAGAACGAAAAGGCGAGGCCTCCTGCCTGGGATCCACAGAACTACTCCTGGTCGACGGGGAACTCGACGTCGTAGTAGGCGCCTCCGGGGTACTCCTGCTCCTGAGCTCCAACGTCGGCTGCAGCGGCCGATCAGGCAAAACAGTAAAGGAAATAAAGCAGGTGAGTATCTAGTATACCCGCGAGTCTTACGTCCGCTACTAAGCATTATGCATTGTATCAACGGAAAGAAGAGGCTGTATATAGTGGACTGAAGACAGAAATCTAGAGCAAGGGAAGAAGCTAGGCCTAACGAAGACTAGCATCTTCCGACGATGTCTTGCAGCATGAGGTAAGAATTAGCCAATAGTTTATATAAAGCAATAAAGTAACAATGAAGCAGAAGTTGCTGCAACATTGAATAATAATAAGTTGTAATAAATAACAATGCCTCCGAGTTCACCTCCTCAACATCCCCGCGAGGAAGAGAACCCGGAACCATACAGTTTAATATTAGTTTCTAGTGGTAAGATCCAGCTTCAGCATAAAGCGTCCTGTTACCGTGGACACGGCTATTCGAATAGATTAATCTTCCCTGCAGGGGTGCACTTGTGTTACGCTACACGCACGGATCTCCAGGGTGGCGGGAACCTTGTTAGGGAACGCTCCACCGAGGCTATCCGACACTTCATAGCCCATCTTTCAAACTCAACAGAGAGGTCATCCGCCGGACTATATCCTATGTACGCGGGGCTTTGGACCCTAACCCCGACGTACTCCTGCACGGTGCGAGGCTGGCCGGTGAAGTTAAATCAAAGCAAATACAAATCACACTGCCGTGGCAAATAAGACAACACCACTTCCCGGCGCAGGCCGCGGTACTGCTGACGTCTGAAGAGTCCTCGGACGACACTACGAAGCAGAGGAGCCCATAACTCGTAATTCCCACGGGTAGGTAGTGCGTACATGGCATATAGCCAACTCAAGACATTCACTGAACCATTTAGCATTTTAATTAACCTGCGTGACAACCGTTATCGTTGCCTCGACTTAACTGACCCGCGGACAACGACAGCAGCCAGGACCACCAGTACATCGGTGCCTACCCTGTCGTCCCACCAAGTCACTGCGGTTACCAACAAGGTGAACCATCTCCTTACCTTGTCTCGCGTGTGCTCCGGGAGGAGCTCGACTTTCGTAGTTTGGTAACTCTCGCGGCCAACGATCAGGGGCCAAGCACACCGGTACACTGGTCGTACCCTCCCTGTCGTCCCGTCGCAATACCTCTCGCGGGCACCGTTGGGTCGCCCGACTTCTTACCTGAAGGACAACCGTTTACAGGACCCTATGGCGGCAAGACAAAGTCAGCCTCGAGTGGAGTACAAAGATTACTCCTTGATAGCTCACACTTGAGGTGACTAGGCATAACCCAGATAGGGGCCTTCGACGGTGTCTGCATTGTATCGTACCTGTGCAGTGATAATATTTGTATCCGCGTTCACTCCCCTGAGTGATCACGGCCCGCTATCTAATCCTAGCTAACAATGCGCAGGGCTCACTGCTGAATAAAGAATAATAATAATAATAATAATAGGCAGCATAGGATAAAGGAAGGCACATCAAGGGGCGACAAAATCAGGCTATGCAATTGAATAGGATTGTAATCGTAGCAGCAGCAGTAACAATGCCTAGTGCAAGAAATGTAGGGAAAGGTAGGCGATATCTGGGGAAGAGAATGGCTCTGCTTGCCTGCAAGCTCGACGGTAGTAGTAGGGTCGTCGACAACGTAGTCGTACTCAGCTGCGGTGTAGTCGACGGCAGCAGCGGGGTCTACCGGAGATTAAGGGGGGAAGAAACATTAAATACACAGCAAGCATATACAAACAGATGCATGACATGATAGATGAAATGTTAACGGTATTCTAACACAGTGCAATACACGTTGCTCGGAGCGGGAATTCATCTGGGGATGAATTACCGGCTCCGGATGATTATCGGACAGGGTGTCCGGAGGGGGAAGGATCAAGCCGGAGGTGTCGTGGTTACCGGAACAACATAAGGGGGGTGTATCCGTGCTATTTGAACCATTCCGGACAACTTTCGTGTTCGGAATAAATTCATCCGGGCACTCTAACAGTACCGGACAATTTATCGGACAGTCGGTCCGGAGGGGGAATGTTCGATGTTCGTAGTGTTAGAGGGGTGTGGTAGACATACGGATGGCGTATCCGTATTCGTTATATTTTTCTGATCAATTTTCATGTATAAAGTTTTTGAATCCGAGTTACGGTTTAAAAGTTATTGAATTTCAAAGTTTAAATCAATTTAAATGATTTTCTGGATTTTCTTTTATTATTTATTAAACATTATCCAAAACATTATCCACAACCTTATCCAGAACAGTGCTGACATGTGGGACCCACATGTCAGCCTCTGTTATTTATAAAACATTTAATTAAATCAGAAAATGTCTCTGGACCCACATGTCAGCCACTGGAATTTCTTTTAAATTCTTTAAAAATCAAACTGACAAATGGGGCCCAGGTGTCATTGACTCCAGTGCTAACTAAAACTGTTTAATTAACTAAATGGCCAGGGGCCCCACATGTAAGTGCCTGGGGGGGGTTATTACTCTGCTAATTGATGATTAACTCAAACTAAAACAGTCCGGCCCCACCTGTCAGTGGGGGGGAATATTTGCCCACAGCTGAGCAACCGTGCCACCGGCGAGCAGTGCCCGGCGGCGAGGCCGCCCCGGGGAAGACCGCGGCGAGTGGGGGGGGGGGGGGGTTACAACCCCGCGCGCGTGTGCATGCGCATGCTGGGGGGTGCTCAGGGTGTGGTGCGCGTGGCCAGGGGGCACGGCGAGGGCGCGCCTGTGCCCATGCGGGAGGCAGTGGCGGACCTCGACGGAGGGGGAAGGCTCCGGTGTTGAATCGAAGGAGGGGAGAGGGGTAAAAGGCACAGCGCTCACAGTGGGGCGCAGGGGAGGTCCCAGGGAGTCGCTACGAGGACGGGGACGGCCGGAATCGCGCGGAGTTCGCCGGCCGCCGTGGTTGAAGGTGATGGAGTTCGCGCCGTCTTGAGGGCGACCGGGTCCGATTCCTTTAGCAGAGTGACGAAGTCGACGGTGGCGCACCTCCTGGACGTGGCGGCGCGGTGAATGGAGGACAGTGGGCACGAGAATGCGCGGCGGCGCCCGCGGCAGAGCTCGGGTGAGCTCGAGCGGGGTGGGGGAAAGTGTTGGGGGGCGAGAATGGCGTATGGCCGCAAGGGGGGGGGTTCCAGGGGGGGTTGGGCGTCGCCCTTATCCTCGCAGAGGGCAGGTGAGGAGGGGGAGCAGGTGGGGAGGGGGCCATGGCGCCCGTGGCCTCTCTGCCTGGCGTGTGCGGCATGGGGGGAGGGGAGTTGGTGGGGAAGAGATGGGGGAGAGAGAAGGGAGGTGGGGGGAGCTGGGCCCGGGGTGGGCCGTCGCCTTAGGCGAATTTTAGTATTTTTCCATTTTCTTGGCCTTTCCTTTCTGTATTTCCTTTTTGGTAATTGTTATTCCAAGTTTAGGCAATTTTGTAAAATGTGTTAGGTGCTCCAATATTAGTATAACATTATATAGCAGTGCCACAAAAGTTTTTGCAGCAAAAGAAATTCATTAGGTATTTATTTTAAATATTTAATGCCCAAAGTAAGGGTTTTAACCTACTGTTTGAATTGTTTAGAATTTTCTGTAACTTCAAAAATTACCAAAGTTGGTCCAACATGATTATAATGATTTTAGGCAATTTACAAAAATAGTTTCATGATTTTTGGAACAACTTTATTCCAGCACTTTTTTTTTAATTTCCATTTAAAGTAGTTTCAACTAGGGTTTGGTTTCTTGATGAGCAAGATGCATTTTCCTTTGGGTTTTGATTACCAACCAGCATGGTTTGAAAAGAGTAGAAGCAAAGTTTGATTAGGGACAGGGGATAACAGTGATTAACAAATAGTGATGGTCAACAGTGATGATGATTACTGTTACAGGAACTGAGGGTGTCACAAATCTCCCCCACTACAAGAATTCTCGTCCCGAGAATTTAAGTGGTAGCGAGGAAAAGATAGGGGTATTCATCGCGAAGGCGATCTTTGCGTTCCCACGTGGCTTCATCTTCAGAATGATTCGACCACTGAACCTTGAGGAACTTGACGGTCTTGTTGCGGGTTCGCCGCTCAGACTGATCGAGAAGGCGGCTCGGATGTTCTCGATAAGTTAAGTCTTGTTGCAGCTCGATCATATCATGTTCCACTTCGCGGATAGGATCCTTGAAGCAGCGACGGAGTTGCGACACATGGAAGACATCATGGACTTGGGAGAGGTTCGGCGGCAATTCCAAACGGTATGCCACGGGTCCACTCCTGGAAAGGATTCGGAACGGGCCGATGTAGCGAGGGGCCAACTTGCCCTTGATACCGAAGCGATGAGTGCCCCTCATGGGAGTGACACGGAGGTATGCGTATTCACCAGGCTGATACTCCATTTCACGGTGCTTACGGTCATAGTTGCTCTTCTGACGAGACTGTGCAGCCTTGAGATTTTCTTGCACAACGCGAACTTGTTCTTCAGCTTCTTGAACAAGATCCGGTCCGAAGTAGGGTCGTTCCCCAGTTCCTGACCAATTCAGGGGGGTTCGACATTTACGTCCGTATAGAACTTCGAAGGGGGCCATCTTCAAGCTAGCCTGATAGCTATTGTTGTACGAGAATTCCGCGTACGGGAGGGCATCCTCCCATTTCATGCCGAAAGAAAGGACACAAGCGCGAAGCATGTCTTCCAACACTTGATTAACTCGTTCAACTTGGCCTTGCGACTAGGGGTGATAAGCGGTGCTGAGATTCAGACGAGTCCCGAAAGCTTCCATGAAACTATTCCAGTATCGTGAGGTGAAAATGCTGCCACGGTCTGAACTGATCTCCAACGGAATACCGTGGAGTGACACAATTCGGCAGATATACAAGTGTGCCAACTGACTAGCAGTGATCGTCTCCTTGACCTGCAGGAAGTGTGCAATCTTGGAGAATCGGTCGATGACGACAAAGATGGCATCGTTACCTTTCTGTGAATTAGGAAAACCGGTGACGAAGTCCATCTCGACTTTTTCCCACTTCCAATCAGGAGGAGGGAGTGGTCGCAACCAACCAGCAGGTTTCTGATGTCCGGCTTTGACGCGACTGCAAACGTCACATTGAGAAACATAGCGGGCGATGTCTTGTTTCATGTAAGGCCACCAGTACCGTTGACGAAGGTCTTTATACATCTCAGTACTGCCAGGGTGGATTGACAAGGGAGAATTATGGGCTTCTTCCATGATATCCGGACCACAGTTAATGGGGACCGGGCTCACAGGAACTACTAAGCGGCCCTTGAAGTACACAGTGTCACCATCATTAGCATCAATGGTAAAAGAGGAGGGCTTTCCTTCGGCGATGTCCTGCTTGATCTTCACAATGTCCGGGGCCAGAGATTGTCTACTCTTGATGAGGGCGTCGAGTTTTGACTCGAGAACCAGGTTATTGACGTAACCTTGAGGAACAATCTCGAGATTCAACTTGCGAAACTCTTCATACAGAGGTGGTTGCTGCACCTGAACCTCAAGTTCAGAACAGTAAGCTTTGCGGCTCAAGGCATCGGCCATCACATTAGCTTTGCCAGGGGTATACGAAATATCCATGTTGAAGTCGGCTATTGTCTCGAGCCATCGTTGTTGACGAAGATTCAGGTCTGGCTGAGTAAACAGGTACTTCAGACTTTGGTGGTCGGTGTAGACCTCGCAACGATTACCGACGAGGTAATGTCGCCACAGCTTCAATGCATAAATTACTGCTGCCAATTCGAGATCATGCGTTGGGTATTTGTCTTCGTGAGCACGCAACTGACGAGAGCCATAAGCAATCACCTTGCGTTCTTGCAATAGGACACAGCCTAATCCCTGACGTGACGCGTCGCAATATATCACGAAGTCCTTCTGAGTATCAGCGGGAGCGAGCACTGGGGGAGAAGTTAGCTTGTCCTTGAGTGCTTGGAAACTATCTTGACATTTATCTGTCCACTCAAACTTGACGCCTTTGTGAAGCAGATTAGTCAGAGGCCTGGCAATCTTGGAAAAATTCTCGACGAAACGGCGGCAATAACTAGCGAGCCCGAGGAAACTGCGGACTTGCTTGACGGTCTTGGGAGGAGTCCAGTCAAGAATAGCCTGGATACGTTCTGGGGTGACGGCAATGGCATCCTTGGAAATCACATGTCCAAGGTAGGTTACTTCGGGAAGCCAGAACTCACACTTAGAAAACTTAGCGTAGAGTTTGTGTTCTCGAAGCTTCTCCAGTATAAGACGAAGATGTTCAGCATGTTCTTCTTCATTCTTGGAATATATCAATATATCATCCAGATAAACCACGACGAACTGGTCGAGGTACTCCATGAAAATATAATTCATCAATCTGGAGAAGGTGGCTGGAGCATTGGTTAAGCCAAAGGACATGACGGTGTACTCGTATGAACCATAGCGAGTAATGAAGGCAGTCTTCGGAATGTCCTCATCACGGACTCGGATTTGGTGATAACCCAACCTCAAGTCGAGTTTAGAAAACACCTTGGATCCGGCAAGTTGATCATACAGGTCGTTTATCCGGGGAAGGGGGTATTTGTTCTGGATGGTGGCTTGGTTAATGGGCCGATAATCTTGGACCAATCGGTTTGTCCCATCGCTCTTCTTGACAAATAGCGAAGGCGCTCCCCAAGCTGAGGAACTGGGGCGAATGAATCCTTTCTGAAGTGCCTTGTCGATTTCCTCCTTAAGTTCAAGGAGTTCATGTGGCGGCATCTTGTAGGGACGCTTGGCAATAGGAACAGTGCCTGGCTTCAAGTCGATGACGAATTCAACTTCTCTGATCGGGGGTATTCCCGGCAGTTCTTCTTGGAAGACGTCGGGAAAATCGCGAACGACCGGAACGTTCTCGATGCCTTTCAAAGGTGAGACATTCAAAGCATTCATCATAAAGATCTGTGTTTCAGCATTACGGGTAACTCGGGCGGTGTGGTTAACAATCCCACCGGAGGGGTGAAAAAGCTGGACAGACTTGGTGCCACAATACAGTGCGGCATCGTGAAATTTTAACCAATCCATTCCCAGAATGAGGTCTATGGTGGAAGACTTCAGGAGGATGGGTGACGCAAAGAATTCAACTCCTTCGATTTCAATGGTGGTGTTTGGCACTATCATGGTGGTTCGGCATTGGCCAAACGGGTGCGAACAACCATCGGGGGTTTCATCGTTTCGTACTTGAAGTTATGCGAAAATGCAAATGCTTCCGACATGAATGAATGCGATGCTCCTGTATCAAATAAAACAGCAACAGGTACAGAATTAACGAGAAGAGTACCCATCACGGTAGCGGGTTGTTGCTGAGCTTCTTCAACATTGACGTTGTTAGCATGTCCACGAGCATAAGCAGCAGACCCAGTATTATAGTTGGGGGTCCTGTTGTTGCCACGACCATTTCCACGGCCAGCGGGGTGAACTACCAGTTGCTTCTGTTTCTGGGGGCACTCTCTGGAAAAAAGCCCCGGTTGGCGGCACGTGAAGCATAATCCATCCTGAGGACGAAGTGGGGTAGCATTGAGTGGTGTAGGCAGAGCTCTTGGCATCTGCGGTGGCGGAGGCAGACGGGGTGCAGCATAAGACGGCCTTGGAGCAGGGACAGCTGAATGAGTCACACTGGTAGGGAGCCAGATACGACGCTTCTGCGTTGCGCCCGAAGATGAGCTAACGTCACGATAACGCTTCAGAGAGTTCTTGTGCTCCATCTGGGCAGTCTCGACGGTGATAGCCTTGTTCACCAAGGTGGCGAAGTTGGCGAAATCATGAACGGCAAGAGCGAGCCTGAGTTCTGGGTTGAGACCACGACGGAACTTCTGCTGCCTGCGAGCATCAGTGGTGATCTCTCCTTCCGCATAGCGAGAGAGGTTGAGGAACTCGCGCTGATAGGCTTCAACAGTCATGTCGCCCTGAGTGAGGTTACGGAATTCTTCCGCCTTACGATCCATGATCCCCTGAGGAATGTAGCGGGCGCGGAAGGCAGACTGAAATTCATCCCAAGTGATGACTTCTTCAACTGGCAGGGAACGCTTGTGGGTGCTCCACCACTGAGCAGCGGCACCTTTCAGATGATAAGACGCAAAGTTCACATAGTCGGCTGGATCGACATTAGCGGACTCCAACTCGTGAGTGATGTCGCGAAGCCAGTCATCCGCATCCAGCGGCTGAACAGTGTTGCGGAACATAGTGGGGTTGAGGCGGGTGAAGTCGTGCAGAGTCACGGTGGCATGCTGATGGTGGTGCCCATTCTGATTCGGCTGGGGGAACTGAGCCATGATATTCTGCATGAACTGACGGTTCATCTCGAACTGCTGCATCATCGCGGCCATGTAATCCGGCGGCGGAGGTGGGTCGTTGGCAGCCCGACCACGACCACGACGACCAGCCATCCTGCTAGAATTTAACAGGGGTATTTTAGCGATGAAAATTTAACGAGATACCGGAATCAAGCCTGAAGTAAAACGACAACGAAAAGGAGGCGCAGATATATAAAGGAGTAATCATATAAGACATACACATTCGCACACAGAATCGATCGAAAATCGGGCAGCGTAACGTCGTAGAAATTAAGGAAAAATGACTCTCTAGGCGGCGCGCAGACCGCGGTAAGGATTACACGACGCGACATAGATTCCACTATGTCAATCACGCCGCAAGAAAACTATTGGCCACAGGAGTTGATGCCAGAGAACGCGCGGCCTGCCCAGAATGAGAATGGGATCCGCGGTCTGGGATCTGGCGTACGACGCCTGCGACACGACTTAATCAATGGGGGAAGCACCAAAAACGCCGGGTGGAATCAAGAGAGTGTGATCCTAATGTCAGCTTTGGTAAAACTTACCAGCAAGGATAAGAGAGCAGATTCCCAGAGCATAGGTAAGGAGAAAAGGATCCTAATACCATAGATATCACACGTAGTGACATCGATGTGGGCCCGTAAGCCAAATATTAAGTTAGCAAAATAGTTTTTTCAAAGTCTAGACTCAACATCGACCAGGTAGTGGTGGGGTGGCTTCCTACAGGCACTCGGCTCTGATACCAACTTGTGACGCCCCCAAAATCAGACCGTGTACAGTAATCATACACACAGGGTACACGACTGAGATTAGGGTGCCACGGTGATAATATCACAGCACAACACTAAACACAAAAGGATAAAAAAATATATTACAATAGAGGGGTTCACGCGGACCCGGATATATAAGTCATACAAGCCACAATATCTGAGTACAGACATAGTTAGTCAAGTTTTGCCTTAAGAAGGCTAGCACAAATCACATCAGAGATACAGAACGAAAAGGCGAGGCCTCCTGCCTGGGATCCACAGAACTACTCCTGGTCGACGGGGAACTCGACGTCGTAGTAGGCGCCTCCGGGGTACTCCTGCTCCTGAGCTCCAACGTCGGCTGCAGCGGCCGATCAGGCAAAACAGTAAAGGAAATAAAGCAGGTGAGTATCTAGTATACCCGCGAGTCTTACGTCCGCTACTAAGCATTATGCATTGTATCAACGGAAAGAAGAGGTTGTATATAGTGGAATGAAGACAGAAATCTAGAGCAAGGGTAAGAAGCTAGGCCTAACGAAGACTAGCATCTTCCGACGATGTCTTGCAGCATGAGGTAAGAATCAGCCAACAGTTTATATAAAGCAATAAAGTAACAATGAAGCAGAAGTTGCTGCAACATTGAATAATAATAAGTTGTAATAAATAACAATGCCTCCGAGTTCACCTCCTCAACATCCCCGCGAGGAAGAGAACCCGGAACCATACGGTTTAATATTAGTTTCTAGTGGTAAGATCCAGCTTCAGCATAAAGCGTCCTGTTACCGTGGACACGGCTATTCGAATAGATTAATCTTCCCTGCAGGGGTGCACTTGTGTTACACTACACGCACGGATCTCCAGGGTGGCGGGAACCTTGTTAGGGAACGCTCCACCGAGGCTATCCGACACTTCATAGCCCATCTTTCAAACTCTACAGATTACTCCTTGATAGCTCACACTTGAGGTGACTAGGCATAACCCAGATAGGGGCCTTCGACGGTGTCTGCATTGTATCGTACCTGTGCAGTGATAATATTTGTATCCGCGTTCACTCCCCTGAGTGATCACGGCCCGCTATCTAATCCTAGCTAACAATGCGCAGGGCTCACTGCTGAATAAAGAATAATAATAATAATAGGCAGCATAGGATAAAGGAAGGCACATCAAGGGGCGACAAAATCAGGCTATGCAATTGAATAGGATTGTAATCGTAGCAGCAGCAGTAACAATGCCTAGTGCAAGAAATGTAGGGAAAGGTAGGCGATATCTGGGGAAGAGAATGGCTCTGCTTGCCTGCAAGCTCGACGGTAGTAGTAGGGTCGTCGACAATGTAGTCGTACTCAGCTGCGGTGTAGTCGACGGCAGCAGCGGGGTCTACCGGAGATTAAGGGGGGAAGAAACATTAAATACACAGCAAGCATATACAAACAGATGCATGACATGATAGATGAAATGTTAACGGTATTCTAACACAGTGCAATACACGTTGCTCGGAGCGGGAATTCATCTGGGGATGAATTACCGGCTCCGGATGATTATCGGACAGGGTGTCCGGAGGGGGAAGGATCAAGCCGGAGGTGTCGTGGTTACCGGAACAACATAAGGGGGGTGTATCCGTGCTATTTGAACCATTCCGGACAACTTTCGTGTTCGGAATAAATTCATCCGGGCACTCTAACAGTACCGGACAATTTATCGGACAGTCGGTCCGGAGGGGGAATGTTCGATGTTCGTAGTGTTAGAGGGGTGTGGTAGACATACGGATGGCGTATCCGTATTCGTTATATTTTTCTGATCAATTTTCATGTATAAAGTTTTTGAATCCGAGTTACGGTTTAAAAGTTATTGAATTTCAAAGTTTAAATCAATTTAAATGATTTTCTGGATTTTCTTTTATTATTTATTAAACATTATCCAAAACATTATCCACAACCTTATCCAGAACAGTGCTGACATGTGGGACCCACATGTCAGCCTCTGTTATTTATAAAACATTTAATTAAATCAGAAAATGTCTCTGGACCCACATGTCAGCCACTGGAATTTCTTTTAAATTCTTTAAAAATCAAACTGACAAATGGGGCCCAGGTGTCATTGACTCCAGTGCTAAATAAAATTGTTTAATTAACTAAATGGCCAGGGGCCCCACATGTAAGTGCCTGGGGGGGGGGGGGTTATTACTCTGCTAATTGATGATTAACTCAAACTAAAACAGTCCGGCCCCACCTGTCAGTGGGGGGGAATATTTGCCCACAGCTGAGCAACCGTGCCACCGGCGAGCAGTGCCCGGCGGCGAGGCCGCCCCGGGGAAGACCGCGGCGAGTGGGGGGGGGTTACAACCCCGCGCGCGTGTGCATGCGCACGCTGGGGGGTGCTCAGGGTGCAGTGCGCGTGGCCAGGGGGCACAGCGAGGGCGCGCCTGGGGCCATGCGGGCGGCAGTGGCGGACCTCGACGGAGGGGGAAGGCTCCGGTGGTGAATCGAAGGAGGGGAGAGGGGTAAAAGGCACGGCGCTCACAGTGGGGCGCAGGGGAGGTCCCAGGGAGTCGCTACGAGGACGGGGACGGCCGGAATCGCGCGGAGTTCGCCGGCCGCCGTGGTTGAAGGCGATGGAGTTCGCGCCGTCTTGAGGGCGACCGGGTCCGATTCCTTTAGCAGAGTGACGAAGTCGACGGTGGCGCACCTCCTGGACGTGGCGGCGCGGTGAATGGAGGACAGTGGGCACGAGAATGCGCGGCGGCGCCCGCGGCAGAGCTCGGGTGAGCTCGAGCGGGGTGGGGAAAAGTGCTGGGGGGGCGAGAATGGCGTCTGGCCGCAAGGGGGGGTTCCAGGGGGCTGGGCGTCGCCCTTATCCTCGCAGAGGGCAGGTGAGGAGGGGGAGCAGGTGGGGAGGGGGCCATGGCGCCCGTGGCCTCTCTGCCTGGCGCGTGCGTCATGGGGGGGAGGGGAGTTGGTGGGGAAGAGATGGGGGAGAGAGAAGGGAGGTGGGGGGAGCTGGGCCCGGGGTGGGCCGTCGCCTTAGGCGAATTTTAGTATTTTTCCATTTTCTTGGCCTTTCCTTTCTGTATTTCCTTTTTGGTAATTGTTTTCCAAGTTTAGGAAATTTTGTAAAATGTGTTAGGTGCTCCAATATTAGTATAACATTATATAGCAGTGCCACAAAAGTTTTTCCAGCAAAAGAAATTCATTAGGTATTTATTTTAAATATTTAATGCCCAAAGTAAAGGTTTTAACCTACTGTTTGAATTGTTTAGAATTTTCTGTAACTTCAAAAATTACCAAAGTTGGTCCAACATGATTATAATGATTTTAGGCAATTTACAAAAATAGTTTCATGATTTTTGGAACAACTTTATTCCAGCACTTTTGTTTTAATTTCCATTTAAAGTAGTTTCAACTAGGGTTTGGTTTCTTGATGAGCAAGATGCATTTTGCTTTGGGTTTTGATTACCAACCAGAATGGTTTGAAAAGAGTAGAAGCAAAGTTTGATTAGGGACAGGGGATAACAGTGATTAACAAACAGTGATGGTCAACAGTGATGATGATTACTGTTACAGGAACTGAGGGTTTCACATTCAGGCCCCCTGAGGGAAAACCCTACATGTTGCTTGTCTGATCTTGTATTGACGATGATGTACATGGGTGCCGTGAGGGCTTTGGTGGAGAGAGATTTGTCTAGTCCTATGCGTGGGGATTGAGAGCTTATGACCTAATGTCTAGAGAGGTGCGCCTGCCTCGCTTTGTATAGATAGCCAGGTAGGGGTTTACAAGAGTCCTAGTCGACTACGAATATGAGTCCTTGTCTTGCGCCTCAAGGCTTGGTCTTCACGTCTTACTCCATCATGTCGGTGTCCACGAGTGGGCCCCTGGTGGTCCGCAGCCATGACACGCACCAGGTACCCTCACGTAGAGGAGTCGTGGGGTCACCCCCTCGTCAGTAGCCCCCGAGTGCCTGGGGGACTCGAAGAGTCACGCAGGGACTCGAATCTGCAGTAGCCGCCGTAGTGCTTGTCGATCATTTGCTGATGAGCAGTCGAAGATGTCGAGAGTACGCTCCCGATGGGAGTATTTGGATGAAGCAACGAAATTACAGTCCGGTTCGGCTTCGTATTTCATCGTCGGGTGG